>OY751099.1:5414166-8112500 GCA_963564075.1 Eupithecia subfuscata | reverse complement strand
GCACCATGGGTTGTCCTTGCACTTAAAGCGATGCAAGTAAAAGGAGAACCCACCGTGCCCTGTCAGTAGCTGCGTCATAACTCCGTTGGGCTCTATTTTCCTTACCGTCCTAAAAGCTTCCACAACGTCAGGGAAGAACAGCTTGGTGGTTGCCGCAGTTTCACCAGTCTTGTATCTCCGGTTCCATTTGTCCAGCGTGTCCTTGCGGATTTGCCGCTTGGCAAATGAAACCGGGCATTTGTCGTAGGTCGGCTTGGTTTTTGACTTTAGCGCTGCGTCCTTCGCCAATTGGTCTGCTCTCTCGTTACCCTCTAGACCCACGTGGGCTTTTATCCAAAACAATGAAACAGTTTTGCTCTGGTGCTTGCATTGTTTTAGATTAAGTCGGGTTTCGACTGCTAGAGGGTGGAGAGTTCGGTTGTTGGTGATTGCTTCCAATGACGATCTCGAGTCGCTAAAAATTCCAAAGCTGGGTTCTGGGCGTGCTAGGATTTCCCTTGTGGCTTTGCAAATGGCCAGCAATTCTGCCTGGTAGACGGTGCAGTATGACGACAGCTTCAATTTCTGGTTTTTAGTTTCGGCCTCTTCGTTCCAGAGAGACAGTGCGGCTCCAACTTTACCATCGATCTTGCTGCCGTCTGTGAATATACGAACCGCTTGGCAGCTGTGCATATTCACCTGCTCTTGGTCTTCCAGACATGTAAATTCCAAGGCCATTTGTTCAGCTGGGTGGGATGTGTTGGCAAACGCAGTCATTCGCTCCACCTCTCCGTCTCCCGTTGTTGGTTGGACTACCCCCTTCTTCACCTTATACAGGGCGGCTGCCTCTTGTATTCTGAGGTCAAGGGGGAGTATTCCAGCCAGCACCAGCGCCGAGTTCAGAGAGGTGGTACGATAGGCCTTGCACAGTTTCTGCGCAAAGCCTCTTTGGACTGCGTTGAGGTGTTTCTGTATGCCTAGTTTTTCGGTCGCAGATGCCCATGCGCTTGCCGCATACATAATCACGGGCTCAACCACTGCCGTGTAAATGGTGCGTATGACGTCTGGATGGAGGCCCCAGCTTATCTTGGCGGCTCTGGACAGCTGTTTATACAAATTAAGTGCCTTTTTGCACGTGTGTGCCACGTGGCTGTTGAAGGTCAACTTATTGTCTATTATGAGCCCCAAGATTTTAAACTCTTGCGAAATGCCAATGTCGATCCCGCCCATGCTCAGGAGTGGAGTGTCATACTTGAGTTTCCGCGTTATCACCATTGCATTAGTTTTGTGCGGTGCAAATTTCAACTTGTTTCTGACTCCCCACTCCTGCACATAGGCTAGAGCGGCATTCGCACGTCGCTGTACCTCCATCGCAGTGTCCGCGTCAAACACTAACACCACGTCGTCGGCGAATGCTTGGCAGTAGTCACCGCGCTGCTCTAAGCCCTGAAGCAGTGGATCGAGGAGGAGGTTCCACAGGATTGGTCCTCCTATCGAACCTTGGACGCAACCTTTGGATGTTGTTTTGGTGACTTGTTCGCCCGCATATCGTACGTTTACCACTCTGTCTCGCAAATAACTGTCCATGACTCGTCTAATGTTTGCCGGGCACTTCTCTTCCGCCAGTCTGACTCTAATTGCGGGCCACCATGCGCTATCAAAGGCTCCCTCTATGTCCAAGGAGATAATTGTGATCAGTTTTCTTTGTCTTTGGTTAGCTTAGGTTAGGTTAGGTTAGGTTAGGTTAGGTTAGGTTAGGTTAGGTTAGGTTAGGTTAGGTTAGGTTAGGTTAGGTTAGGTTAGGTTAGGTTAGGTAAGGTTAGGGTAAGGTTAGGTTACTTGGGCGTGGGCGTGGGCGTGGCCGTGGCCGTGGACGTGGACGTGAACGTAGGCGTGGGCGTGGACGTGGCTATGGCCGTGGACGTGGCCGTGGGCGTGGGCGTGGGCGTGGCTGTGGACGTGGGCGTGGCCCTGGACGTAGCCCTGGACGTTGTCGTGGGCGTGGCCGTGGGCGTGGCCCTGGACGTAGCCCTGGACGTTGTCGTGGGCGTGGCCGTGGGCGTGGCCGTGGGCGTTGCCGTGGGCGTGGCCGTGGGTGTGGCCGTGGGCGTGGCCGTGGGCGTGGGCGTGGGTGTGGGCGTGGCCGTGGGCCTGGCCGTGGCCGTGGACGTAGGCGTGGACGTAAACGTGGACGTGGCCGTGGACGTAGACGTGGACGTAGACGTGGACGTGGGCGTGGACGTGGGCGTGAGCGTGGCCGTGGACGTGGGCGTGGCCCTGGACGTTGACGTGGGCGTGGCCGTGGGCGTGGCCGTGGGCGTGGCCGTTGGCGTGGCCTTGGGCGTTGCCTTTGGCGTGGACGTGGCCGTGGGCGTGGGCGTGGGCGTGGGCGTGGCTGTGGACGTGGGCGTGGCCCTGGACGTTGACGTGGGCGTGGCCGTGGGCGTGGCCGTGGGCGTGGCCGTTGGCGTGGCCGTGGGTGTGACCGTGGGCGTGGGCGTGGCTGTGGACGTGGGCGTGGCCCTGGACGTTGACGTGGGCGTGGCCGTGGGCGTGGCCGTGATCGTGGCCGTTGGCGTGGCCGTGGGTGTGACCGTGGGCGTGGCCGTGGGCGTGGGCGTGGCCGTGGGCGTGGCCGTGGGTGTGACCGTGGGCGTGGCAGTGGGCGTGGGTGTGGCCGTGGGCGTGGCCGTGGCCTTGGCCGTGGCCGTGAGCGTGGCCTTGGGCGTGGCCGTGGGCGTGGGCGTGGCCGTGGGCGTGGGCATGGCCGTGGTCGTTGCCGTGGGCGTGGGCGTGGGTGTATGCGTGGGTGTGGGTGTGGCCGTGGGCGTGGACGTGGGCGTGGACCTATTGTACCTGCTTAAAATCCTCAATGCCTTCCCAAACCATGTTTCACCAATAGATTTATTTCAACAAAAGAAGAAATATTTATATCTTTCGACTAACCGGTGTGAAATTTAATCGCCCCAAACTTGTAAACCCCTGTATTCAACGATTCTATACAATGCAAGTTCTTAAAATTCTAGGTAGTCTACTCCCATTTTGACATTCTTTATTGTTGATATTACATTTCTTTCAATTTTGATATATATAAGTTTATTATTTTATTTTATTCCATTTTATTTATATTTAGTTTTTTTTTCAGTGTCATGGGCAAATCAAGGCTTTGTTTCTCTATACGTGATGGGATTTCACGTATCTATTTTCTATTCATAGGTATATTTATGCAAACAACTAAAATAATCATATTTATTAACAAAGAAAAGTTTGGAGGTTAGGTTAGGTTAGGTTAGGTTAGGTTAGGTTAGGTTAGGTAAGGTTAGGTTAGGTTAGGTTAGGTTAGGTTAGGTTAGGTTAGGTAAGGTTAGGGTAAGGTTAGGTTAGGGTAAGGTTAGGTTACTTGGGCGTGGGCGTGGGCGTGGGCGTGGCCGTGGCCGTGGACGTGGACGTGGGCGTATCCGTGGACGTGGGCGTGAACGTGGGCGTGGGCGTTGCCGTGGGCGTGGGCGTGGCCGTGGGCGTGGGCGTGGCCGTGGGCGTGGCCGTGGCCGTGGCCGTGGCCGTGAGCGTGGCCTTGGGCGTGGCCGTGGGCGTGGCCGTGGGCGTGGCCGTGGGCGTGGCCGTGGGCGTGGGCATGGCCGTGGGCGTTGCCGTGGGCGTGGGCGTGGGTGTGGGCGTGGGTGTGGGTGTGGCCGTGGGCGTGAAATTTAATCGCCCCAAACTTGTAAACCCCTGTATTCAACGATTCTATACAATGCAAGTACTTAAAATTCTAGGTAGTCTACTCCCATTTTGACATTCTTTATTGTTGATATTACATTTCTTTCAATTTTGATATATATAAGTTTATTATTTTATTTTATTCCATTTTATTTATATTTAGTTTTTTTTTTCAGTGTCATGGGCAAATCAAGGCTTTGTTTCTCTATACGTGATGGGATTTCACGTATCTATTTTCTATTCATAGGTATATTTATGCAAACAACTAAAATAATCATATTTATTAACAAAGAAAAGTTTGGAGGTTAGGTTAGGTTAGGTTAGGTTAGGTTAGGTAAGGTTAGGTTAGGTTAGGTTAGGTTAGGTTAGGTTAGGTTAGGTAAGGTTAGGGTAAGGTTAGGTTAGGGTAAGGTTAGGTTACTTGGGCGTGGGCGTGGGCGTGGGCGTGGGCGTGGCCGTGGCCGTGGACGTGGACGTGGGCGTGGCCGTGGACGTGGGCGTGGACGTGGGCGTGGGCATTGCCGTGGGCGTGGGCGTGGCCGTGGGCGTGGGCGTGGCCGTGGGCGTGGCCGTGGCCGTGGCCGTGAGCGTGGCCTTGGGCGTGGCCGTGGGCGTGGGCGTGGCCGTGGGCGTGGCCGTGGGCGTGGGCATGGCCGTGGGCGTTGCCGTGGGGGTGGGCGTGGGTGTGGGCGTGGGTGTGGGTGTGGCCGTGGGCGTGGACGTGGGCGTGGACCTATTGTACCTGCTTAAAATCCTCAATGCCTTCCCAAACCATGTTTCACCAATAGATTTATTTCAACAAAAGAAGAAATATTTATATCTTTCGACTAACCGGTGTGAAATTTAATCGCCCCAAACTTGTAAACCCCTGTATTCAACGATTCTATACAATGTAAGTACTTAAAATTCTAGGTAGTCTACTCCCATTTTGACATTCTTTATTGTTGATATTACATTTCTTTCAATTTTGATATATATAAGTTTATTATTTTATTTTATTCCATTTTATTTATATTTAGTTTTTTTTTCAGTGTCATGGGCAAATCAAGGCTTTGTTTCTCTATACGTGATGGGATTTCACGTATCTATTTTCTATTCATAGGTATATTTATGCAAACAACTAAAATAATCATATCTATTAACAAAGAAAAGTTTGGAGGTTAGGTTAGGTTAGGTTAGGTTAGGTTAGGTTAGGTAAGGTTAGGTTAGGTTAGGTTAGGTTAGGTTAGGTTAGGTTAGGTTAGGTAAGGTTAGGGTAAGGTTAGGTTAGGGTAAGGTTAGGTTACTTGGGCGTGGGCGTGGGCGTGGGCGTGGCCGTGGCCGTGGACGTGGACGTGGGCGTGGCCGTGGACGTGGGCGTGGCCGTGGACGTGGGCGTGGCCGTGGACGTGGGCGTGGACGTGGGCGTGGCTGTGGACGTGGGCGTGGCCCTGGACGTTGTCGTGGGCCTGGCCGCGTGGGCGTGGCCGTAGGTGTGGCCGTGGGCGTGGCCGTGGGCATGGCCGTGGGCCTGGCCGTGGCCGTGGACGAAGACGTGGACGTAGACGTTGACGTAGACGTGGACGTAGACGTGGACGTGGGCGTGGACGTGGGCGTGAGCGTGGCTGTGGACGTGGACGTTGAAGTGGGCGTGGCCTTGGGCGTTGCCTTTGGCGTGGACGTGGCCGTGGGCGTGGGCGTGGGCGTGGGCGTGGCCGTGGACGTGGGCGTGGTCCTGGACGTTGACGTGGGCGTGGCCTTGGGCGTGGCCGTGGGCGTGGCCGTAGACGTGGGCGTGGGCGTGGACGTGGACGTGGCTATGGCCGTGGGCGTGGCCGTGGGCGTGGGCGTGGGCGTGGGCGTGGGCGTGGGCGTGGGCGTGGGCGTGGGCGTGGCTGTGGACGTGGGCGTGGCCCTGGACGTAGCCCTGGACGTTGTCGGGGGCGTGGCCGTGGGCGTGGCCCTGGACGTAGCCCTGGACGTTGTCGTGGGCGTGGCCGTGGGCGTGGCCGTGGGCGTTGCCGTGGGCGTGGCCGTGGGTGTGGCCGTGGGCGTGGCCGTGGGCGTGGGCGTGGGTGTGGGCGTGGCCGTGGGCCTGGCCGTGGCCGTGGCCGTGGCCGTGGCCGTGGTCGTGGGCGTGGTCGAAGGCGTGGCCGTGGCCGTGGCCGTGGGCGTGGCCGTGGCCGTGGCCTTGGGCGTGGCCGTGGGCGTGGCCGTGGCCGTGGGCGTGGCCGTGGGCGTGACCGTGGGCGTGGCCGTGGGCGTGGCCGTGGGCGTTGCCGTGGGCGTGGGCGTGGGTGTGGGTGTGGCCGTGGGCGTGGACGTGGGCGTGGACCTATTGTACCTGCTTATAATCCTCAATGCCTTCACAAACCATTTTTCACCAATAGATTTATTTCAACAAAAGAAGAAATATTTATATCTTTCGACTAACCGGTGTGAAATTTAATCGCCACAAACTTGTAAACCCCAGTATTCAACGATTCTATACAATGCAAGTACTTAAAATTCTAGGTAGTCTACTCCCATTTTGACATTCTTTATTGTTGATATTACATTTCTTTAAATTTTGATATATATAAGTTTATTATTTTATTTTATTCCATTTTATTTAAATTTAGTTATTTTTTCAGTGTCATGGGCAAATCAAGGCTTCGTTTCTCTATACGTGATGGGATTTCACGTATCTATTTTCTATTCATAGGTATATATTTATGCAAACAACTAAGATAATCATATTTATTAACAAAGAAAAGTTTGGAGGTTAGGTTAGGTTAGGTTAGGTTAGGTTAGGTTAGGTTAGGTAAGGTTTTTTTTTTTTTTTTTTTTTTTTCGCGTTCACCACAGACTTTTGTCCGTGCTCTTGTTTGATCTTTTTTTTTTTTTTTCTTTTTTTGAGCTTAATTTATTTACATTTTTATAATCTAGTTACTCAGGGGAAACAATGTTTAAATGACTTAATATCTAAGAGATTAAAATAAATAAGATTGTTTACTACTTAACAATTATACATAAACTATGATGCTTTTAAATTTTATACATATCAAAAAGGATAATTTACATTGATTGGTTAGGTTAGGTTAGGTTAGGTTAGGTTAGGTTAGGTTAGGTTAGGTTAGGTTAGGTTAGGTTAGCTTAGGTTAGGTAAGGTTAGGTTAGGTTAGGTTAGGTTAGGTTAGGTTAGGTTAGGTTAGGTTAGGTTAGGTTAGGTTAGGTTAGGTTAGGTAAGGTTAGGGTAAGGTTAGGTTACTTGGGCGTGGGCGTGGGCGTGGCCGTGGCCGTGGACGTGGACGTGAACGTAGGCGTGGGCGTGGACGTGGCTATGGCCGTGGACGTGGCCGTGGGCGTGGGCGTGGGCGTGGGCGTGGGCGTGGCTGTGGACGTGGGCGTGGCCCTGGACGTAGCCCTGGACGTTGTCGTGGGCGTGGCCGTGGGCGTGGCCCTGGACGTAGCCCTGGACGTAGTCGTGGGCGTGGCCGTGGGCGTGGCCGTGGGCGTTGCCGTGGGCGTGGCCGTGGGTGTGGCCGTGGGCGTGGCCGTGGGCGTGGGTGTGGGCGTGGCCGTGGGCCTGGCCGTGGCCGTGGACGTAGGCGTGGACGTTAACGTGGACGTGGCTATGGCCGTGGACGTGGCCGTGGGCGTGGGCGTGGGCGTGGGCGTGGCTGTGGACGTGGCCCTGGACGTAGCCCTGGACGTTGTCGTGGGCGTGGCCGTGGGCGTGGCCCTGGACGTAGCCCTGGACGTAGTCGTGGGCGTGGCCGTGGGCGTGGCCGTGGGCGTTGCCGTGGGCGTGGCCGTGGGTGTGGCCGTGGGCGTGGCCGTGGGCGTGGGCGTAGGTGTGGGCGTGGCCGTGGGCCTGGCCGTGGCCGTGGACGTAGGCGTGGACGTAAACGTGGACGTGGCCGTGGACGTGGGCGTGAGCGTGGCCGTGGACGTGGACGTTGAAGTGGGCGTGGCCTTGGGCGTTGCCTTTGGCGTGGACGTGGCCGTGGGCGTGGGCGTGGGCGTGGGCGTGGCTGTGGACGTGGGCGTGGCCCTGGATGTTGATGTGGGCGTGGCCGTGGGCGTGGCCGTGGGCGTGGCCGTGGGCGTGGCCGTTGGCGTGGCCGTGGGTGTGACCGTGGGCGTGGCCGTGGGCGTGGGCGTGGCCGTGGGCGTGGCCGTGGGCCTGGCCGTGGCCGTGGACGTAGGCGTGGACGTAGACGTGGACGTGGGCGTGGACGTGGGCGTGAGCGTGGCCGTGGACGTGGACGTTGAAGTGGGCGTGGCCTTGGGCGTTGCCTTTGGTGTGGACGTGGCCGTGGGCGTGGGCGTGGGCGTGGGCGTAGGCGTGGACGTAAACGTGGACGTGGCCGTGGACGTGGGCGTGAGCGTGGCCGTGGGCGTGGGCGTGGCCATGGGCGTGGCCGTGGCCGTGGTCGTAGGCGTGGACGTAGACGTGGACGTGGGCGCGGACGTGGGCGTGAGCGTGGCCGTGGACGTGGACGTTGAAGTGGGCGTGGCTTTGGGCGTTGCCTTTGGCGTGGGCGTGGCCGTGGGCCTGGCCGTGGCCGTGGACGTAGGCGTGGACGTAAACGTGGACGTGGCCGTGGACGTGGGCGTGAGCGTGGCCGTGGACGTGGACGTTGAAGTGGGCGTGGCCTTGGGCGTTGCCTTTGGCGTGGACGTGGTTGTGGGCGTGGGCGTGGGCGTGGGCGTGGCTGTGGACGTGGGCGTGGCCCTGGATGTTGATGTGGGCGTGGCCGTGGGCGTGGCCGTGGGCGTGGCCGTGGGCGTGGCCGTTGGCGTGGCCGTGGGTGTGACCGTGGGCGTGGCCGTGGGCGTGGGCGTGGGCGTGGGCGTGGCCGTGGGCCTGGCCGTGGCCGTGGACGTAGGCGTGGACGTAGACGTGGACGTGGGCGTGGACGTGGGCGTGAGCGTGGCCGTGGACGTGGACGTTGAAGTGGGCGTGGCCTTGGGCGTTGCCTTTGGCGTTGACGTGGCCGTGGGCGTGGGCGTGGCCGTGGCCGTGGACGTGGGCTTGGCTGTGGACGTGGGCGTGGTCCTGGACGTTGACGTGGGCGTGGCCTTGGGCGTGGCCGTGGGCGTGGCCGTAGACGTGGGCGTGGCCGTGGACGTGGACGTAGACGTTGACGTGGGCTTGGCCGTGGGCCTGGCCGTGGGCGTGGCCGTGGGCGTGGCCGTCGGCGTGGCCGTGGGTGTGGCCGTGGGCGTGGCCGTGGGCGTGGGTGTGGGCGTGGCCGTGGGCCTGGCCGTGGCCGTGGACGTAGACGTGGACGTAGACCTGGACGTGGCCGTGGACGTAGACGTGGACGTGGGCGTGGACGTGGGCGTGAGCGTGGCCGTGGACGTGGACGTTGAAGTGGGCGTGGCCTTGGGCGTTTCCTTTGGCGTGGACGTGGCCGTGGGCGTGGGCGTGGACGTAGGCGTGGGCGTGGACGTGGCTATGGCCGTGGACGTGGACGTGGACGTAGGCGTGGGCGTGGACGTGGCTATGGCCGTGGACGTGGCCGTGGGCGTGGGCGTGGGCGTGTGCGTGGCCGTGGACGTGGGCGTGGCTATGGACGTGGGCGTGGCCCTGGACGTTGTCGTGGGCGTGGCCGTGGGCGTGAACGTGGTTAGGTTAGGTTAGGTTAGGTTAGGTTAGGTTAGGTTAGGTTAGGTTAGGTTAGGTTAGGTTAGGTTAGGTTAGGTAAGGTTAGGTAAGGTTAGGGTAAGGTTAGGTTACTTGGGCGTGGGCGTGGCCGTGGACGTGGGCGTGGCTGTGGACGTGGGCGTGGCCCTGGACGTTGTCGTGGGCGTGGTCGTGGGCGTGGCCGTGGGCGTGGCCGTGGGTGTGGCCGTGGGCGTGGCCATGGGCGTGGCCGTGGGCGTGGGCGTGACCGTGGGCGTGGCCGTGGGCGTGGCCGTGGGCATGGGCGTGGCCGTGGGCGTGGCCGTGGGCGTGGGCGTGGCCGTGGGCGTGGCCGTGGGCGTGGCCGTGGGTGCGGGCGTGGCCGTGGCCGTGGGCGTGGCCGTGGGCGTGGCCGTGGGCGTTGCCGTGGGCGTGGGCGTGGGTGTGGGTGTGGCCGTGGGCGTGGACGTGGGCGTGGACCTATTGTACCTGCTTATAATCCTCAATGCCTTCACAAACCATTTTTCACCAATAGATTTATTTCAACAAAAGAAGAAATATTTATATCTTTCGACTAACCGGTGTGAAATTTAATCGCCACAAACTTGTAAACCCCAGTATTCAACGATTCTATACAATGCAAGTACTTAAAATTCTAGGTAGTCTACTCCCATTTTGACATTCTTTATTGTTGATATTACATTTCTTTAAATTTTGATATATATAAGTTTATTATTTTATTTTATTCCATTTTATTTAAATTTAGTTATTTTTTCAGTGTCATGGGCAAATCAAGGCTTCGTTTCTCTATACGTGATGGGATTTCACGTATCTATCAGTGTTGCCAGAGCCTACTCAGCCCAGGTTGCCATTTGTAGGCTCAAATGTTGCCATTTGAAACCAAAAGTTGCCATTAGAAAAAATCAGTAAAAAAAAACTGCGTTAAAAAACTGAAAAATAACACACCTAAGTTTTTCGAAGTTTTTCGAGTCACTCACACACACATTGGATTGGTGAATTCCAACTCAATGAAAAATATAATCTAAAAATTATAATCTGAAAAATAAGCAGTAATAATAACCTTTGCCTATCCTGAATTGGATGATAATGAACATCTATCTAAAAAATAATAAGATGGCAACACTTTCATTTGTTTGACATTGACAAAGGATGGACAGACCAACCAATTTGTTTGATGCAACTGAATGCAACTATTTAAGTACCTACAATTTGCCTAGTTTTATGTTTTATTAGAGCATTTTTTGTTTTTCGAAATATATAAAGAGTAAAACTGAAATGGAGCTGTTCTCGAACCTACTGTAGTGTAGACGTGTACACCGAACACAGATCGCGCTTGTTGAGTCTTGCTTGACACTCGCGCCGCGCGCGAAATGCGCGGCAAAACTGACAGGAGTTTTAGTGTAGACGAATAAATTCTGAATACAAAGTAATGATACTGAATTTCATTAATATTAATTTAGTAAGTACCTAGTTGTATTAAAAAAAAACATGTACCTACTTTCGTCGATTTCATGCATGCATTATGTAATTATGAGCAACGTCTTATTCCTACCCAAAAGGCTGGGAAGGGCTGATAAGGAATAATGAATGAATGATGATTCAATCAGTAAAATTGATTTATCAAATAGATCTTTATGTAGTTTCTTTGATTAAAACAATAAAAAGAGAACTTTCCAGTAGATTTAAAAACAAAAGTACTATACTATGGCCACATTACAAGGCGAAGATTCGTCTTCGCGTTGTCGCGACAAAACTTCGTGTTCGTTCTACGACGAAGTGTTTGGCCACATTGGAAAAAAACTTCGCAACGTCGCGATGATAATCTAAAATGTCACGATAATTCATTTTACGGAAAAAATGGATGCGGCGGTTGCGCTCATGGCGTCATAATTCATGTTTTTTGTGATTAGGTTCTTCAGGATTCCACAAAACAAGCTCAGCTTCGTAATTTTTGTTAAATTACAAAATTCGATCATTTGTCCACTCCATAGGTTAATAATAATAATAACACAAATCAGCAACAATACCTACGTGCACACCGCTCGGCGGCGTCTCGCTGTCAACAAAGGGCGCGAAGTGTAGCCAACCGCACGAACTTTTGTCGCGACAAAACCCTTTGATGTCCGGCAGTTTACCGACAGCGTCGCGAAGGGCATTTGTTATCGCGATGATGCTTCGCGACAGGACGAACTTCTTGGCCAGACTGGTCGCGACAGCGCAAAACTTCGCGTTATCGCGATAGTGTGGCCGTAACATTAAAACTCACGAAAAAACTTCCTTTCCTTTGCACTGCACTGCACACAGTGCATACTGCACTGCACACCACAGACCAATAGAGATACATACGTATATGCTGCACACAGACAGACACACACATCCATTTTTATTTTAGAGTTTACATAAAATTACTTTTATTTCTAGCTTCACCAAAATAGACCTTTTGTTTGTGGAAATACGGGTACAATTTGTTTGTCTACTAATTATGTATTGTTTTCATTTTTGGGAATAAAAATACGTTCAAGATTTTGATTTAGTTCAATTCGATGCGTTCAGTTTATCTGCGAAAGATATTCGATATTTCTTACTGATGATCGCGCGACAAGTCGAAAAGTTGCAAAAAGTTGCCATTTGAGCTTGGTTGCCATTTGGTTGCCACGAAGGGTCAAATGTTGCCAAAATGGCAACCAAAGTTGCCAAATGGCAACGCTGGTATCTATTTTCTATTCATAGGTATATATTAATGCAAACAACTAAGATAATCATATTTATTAACAAAGAAAAGTTTGGAGGTTAGGTTAGGTTAGGTTACTGGTTGGACGTGGCTATGGCCGTGGGCGTGGCTGTGGACGTGGGCGTGGCTGTGGCCGTGGGCGTGGCCGTGGGCGTGGCCGTGGGTGTGGCCGTGGGCGTGGCCGTGGGCGTGGCCGTGGGCGTGGTCGTGGGCGTGGTCGTGGGCGTGGCCGTGGGCGTGGCCGTGGCTGTGGGCGTGGCCGTGGCAGTGGGCGTGGCCGTGGGCGTGGCCGTGGGCGTGGCCGTGGGCGTGGGCGTGGCCGTGGGCGTGGCCGTGGGCGTGAACGTGGTTAGGTTAGGTTAGGTTAGGTTAGGTTAGGTTAGGTTAGGTTAGGTTAGGTTAGGTAAGGTTAGGTAAGGTTAGGTTAGGTTAGGTTAGGTTAGGTTAGGTTAGGTTAGGTTAGGTTAGGTTAGGTTAGGTTAGGTTAGGTTTGGTTAGGTTAGGTTAGGTTAGGTTAGGTTAGGTTAGGTAAGGTTAGGGTAAGGTAAGGTTACTTGGGCGTGGGCGTGGCCGTGGCCGTGACCGTGGCCGTGGACGTGGACGTAGGCGTGGGCGTGGACGTGGGCGTGGCTATGGACGTGGGCGTGGCCCTGGACGTTGTCGTGGGCGTGGCCGTGGGCGTAGCCGTGGGCGTGAACGTGGTTAGGTTAGGTTAGGTTAGGTTAGGTTAGGTTAGGTTAGGTTAGGTTAGGTTAGGTAAGGTTAGGTAAGGTTAGGGTAAGGTTAGGTTACTTGGGCGTGGGCGTGGCCGTGGACGTGGGCGTGGCTGTGGACGTGGGCGTGGCCCTGGACGTTGTCGTGGGCGTGGTCGTGGGCGTGGCCGTGGGCGTGGCCGTGGGTGTGGCCGTGGGCGTGGCCATGGGCGTGGCCGTGGGCGTGGGCGTGGCCGTGGGCGTGGCCGTGGGTGTGGCCGTGGCCGAGGGCCTGGCCGTGGGCGTGGCCGTGGGCGTGGCCGTGGGCGTGGCCGTGGGCGTGGCCGTGGGCGTGGCCGTGGGCGCGGGCGTGGGCGTGGGCGTGGCCGTGGGCGTGGCCGTGGGCGTGGCCGTGGGCGTGGCCGTGGGTGCGGGCGTGGGCGTGGCCGTGGGCGTGGCCGTGGGCGTGGCCGTGGGCGTTGCCGTGGGCGTGGGTGTGGGTGTGGCCGTGGGCGTGGACGTGGGCGTGGACCTATTGTACCTGCTTATAATCCTCAATGCCTTCACAAACCATTTTTCACCAATAGATTTATTTCAACAAAAGAAGAAATATTTATATCTTTCGACTAACCGGTGTGAAATTTAATCGCCACAAACTTGTAAACCCCAGTATTCAACGATTCTATACAATGCAAGTACTTAAAATTCTAGGTAATCTACTCCCATTTTGACATTCTTTATTGTTGATATTACATTTCTTTAAATTTTGATATATAAGTTTATTATTTTATTTTATTCCATTTTATTTAAATTTAGTTATTTTTTCAGTGTCATGGGCAAATCAAGGCTTCGTTTCTCTATACGTGATGGGATTTCACGTATCTATTTTCTATTCATAGGTATATATTTATGCAAACAACTAAGATAATCATATTTATTAACAAAGAAAAGTTTGGAGGTTAGGTTAGGTTAGGTTAGGTTAGGTTAGGTTAGGTTAGGTTAGGTTAGGTTAGGTTAGGTTAGGTTAGGTTAGGTTAGGTTAGGTTAGGTTAGGTTAGGTTAGGTTAGGTTAGGTTAGGTTAGGTTAGGTTAGGTTAGGTTAGGTTAGGTTAGGTTAGGTAAGGTTAGGGTAAGGTAAGGTTACTTGGGCGTGGGCGTGGCCGTGGCCGTGGCCGTGACCGTGGCCGTGAACGTGGACGTAGGCGTGGGCGTGGACGTGGCTATGGCCGTGGGCGTGGCTGTGGACGTGGGCGTGGCTGTGGCCGTGGGCGTGGCCGTGGGCGTGGCCGTGGGTGTGGGCGTGGGCGTGGGCGTTGGCGTGGCCGTGGACGTGGGCGTTGCCGTGTACGTGGATGTTGACGTGGGCGTGGCCAAGGGCGTGGCCGTGGGTGTGGCTGTGGGCGTGGCCGTGGGCGTGGCCGTGGACGTGGCCGTGGGCGTGGCCGTGGGCGTTGCCGTGGGCGTGGGCGTGGGTGTGGACTTAGGCTTGGACCTATTGTACCTGCTTAAAATCCTCAATACCTTCGCAAGCCCTGTATTTAACGATTCTATACAATGCAAATACTTAAAATTCTAGGTAGTCTACTCCCATTTTGACATTCTTTATTGTTGATATTACATTTCTTTCAATTTTGATAGTTATAAGTTTATTATTTTATTTTATTCCATTTTATTTAAATTTAGTTTTTTTTTCAGTGTCATGGGCAAATCAAGGCTTTGTTTCTCTATACGTGATGGGATTTCACGTATCTATTTTCTATTCATAGGTATATTTATGCAAACATTTAAGATAATCATATTTATTAACAAAGAAAATTTTGGAGGTTAGGTTAGGTTAGGTGAGGTTAGGTTAGGTTAGGTAAGGTTAGGTTAGGTTAGGTTAGGTTAGGTTAGGTTAGGTTAGGTTAGGTTAGGTTAGGTTAGGTTAGGTTAGGTTAGGTTAGGGTTAGGTAAGGTTACTTAGGCGTGGGCGTGGCCGTTGCCATGGCCGTGGGCATGGGCGTGGGCGTGGGCGGGGGCGTGGCCGTGGCCGTGGCCGAGGACGTAGACGTAGGCGTGGGCGTGGACTTGGCTATGGCCGTGGACGTGGCCGTGGGCTTGACCGTGGGCGTGGGCGTGGGCGTGGGCATGGGCCTGGGCGTGGGCGTGGGCGTGGCCGTGGGCGTTGCCGTGGGCGTGGGTGTGGGTGTGGCCGTGGGCGTGGACGTGGGCGTGGACCTATTGTACCTGCTTAAAATCCTCAATGCCTTCACAAACCATTTTTCACCAATAGATTTATTTCAACAAAAGAATAAATATTTATATCTTTCGACTAACCGGTGTGAAATTTAATCGCCCCAAACTTGTAAACCCCTGTATTCAACGATTCTATACAATGCAAGTACTTAAAATTCTAGGTAGTCCTAGTCTACTCCCATTTTGACATTCTTTATTGTTGATATTACATTTCTTTCAATTTTGATATATATAAGTTTATTATTTTATTTTGTTCCATTTTATTTAAATTTAGTTTTTTTTTCAGTGTCATGGGCAAATCAAGGCTTTGTTTCTCTATACGTGATGGGATTTCACGTATCTATTTTCTATTCATAGGTATATTTATGCAAACAACTAAGATAATCATATTCTTACAACTTCTGAATTTAAAGGCCACGAAGAAACTTCATTTTCATAATTAGGCTCACTCGTACCTGATTTGAATGATTCATCATGTTGATCTTCATCCTCAGATTCTGAGCTTTTCGAGTTGTCTGATGCGTTTGAATCTTTATTTTGTGGACTAAATACATTATACCCAACACTTGAAGATACTCTCTTTTTCAGTGTTTTATCGAATGGACTTGATGTTTCAAAGCTAGGTTCATTTGTATCAACTTTAAATTCTTTTCCAACCATTTGATTCAGAGGTTTTGTTATTGGTTTAAAAAAGGAATCCAAAATATAACTTTTCTCCGAGTCAATGCTTCTCATCTTTCGTACCTTTCTTTTTACAGCTTCTGCAGCATTTACAATTTGTCTTTTTATATTCTTTTCCGTCATATTATAACTAACTTTGAATGAACTATGCGTTGTATGTGAGAGTTATAACATAAGAATGGGTAAATTTTAGCCATAGTTCTGTTATTTATAGTAGTTGTTAAAAATACAATCTAATAATATTAGTGTACACTTTTCTACACATAGGACAGTTTTTGAAGATTGAAAGAGCGCACTTGACGCAAGCCACAGCATGACCACAAGGTGTGAAGCATGTGTTTACGTCTTCTACCAAACAAATTCTGCAGATAATAGTTGTAGTTGTTCTTATAAGTTCATTTTCGTTAATTTTGTAAGAATCATCACTGGGTACAGGGGAGGTGTTAGTTTTGTATCCATCATCATTGGGTACCGGATTTTTATACATCAGATTATCAATATTTTGTACATATTCTTCACCTTTCACAATTAAAACATATAAACAGGACTTGAACCAGCGTGCGTGTTCTTCCCATGGTTTGTCCTCAGGAGGCCAATCCTTAAGTTTTCCATTACAATAATAACAAATAACTCTATCACCTTGTCCTGTATAAAAAAATCCTGCATCTACCATATCCAGTGGCTTTTGAGACAATCCAATAGGCCAGTTCTTGAAACTTTCCAAGCGCATGCTTTCAGTAGCATAGTAACGATGTACAGGATTCATATTTCCTTTGTTTTTATTTTTAAGTTGACGATGAAGTTACAACTCGCACGACAGACACTTGCTACGTTCAAACAAATATGACTAAGTGAAAACAGATATCTTCCATGAATCTGTGGATGATTGTTATTTAATTAAACTCAATAAAAGTATCAAACTTTTTACGATAACATCCCTTATTTTTTTCACAATCTTTGTTAATCACTAAATAACTATAAGGTTCTCTCCAAACATTTGAACACATGTTTCGAAATTCTTGCCATGTCATATCCGTGTTAACATGTTCATCATAAACATGTCTCATATTAATATCATCTTGCTTAAAGAGGATAATTAAATTTGCATTATCTCTTACTAGCTGTTTGGGTATTCTGCTATAAGTTTGATTTAAATAAAAACAATCTATATACTTATGTCTAGGTTAGGTAAGGTTAGGTTAGGTTAGGTTAGGTTAGGTAAGGTTAGGTTAGGTTAGGTTAGGTTAGGTTAGGTAAGGTTAGGGTAAGGTTAGGTTAGGGTAAGGTTAGGTTACTTGGGCGTGGGCGTGGGCGTGGGCGTGGCCGTGGCCGTGGACGTGGACGTGGGCGTGGCCGTGGACGTGGGCGTGGACGTGGGCGTGGCTGTGGACGTGGGCGTGGCCCTGGACGTTGTCGTGGGCGTGGCCGCGTGGGCGTGGCCGTAGGTGTGGCCGTGGGCGTGGCCGTGGGCATGGCCGTGGGCGTGGGCGTGAGCGTGGCCGTGGACGTGGACGTTGAAGTGGGCGTGGCCTTGGGCGTTGCCTTTGGCGTGGACGTGGCCGTGGGCGTGGGCGTGGACGTAGGCGTGGGCGTGGACGTGGCTATGGCCGTGGACGTGGACGTGGACGTGGACGTAGGCGTGGGCGTGTGCGTGGCCGTGGCCGTGGCCGTGAGCGTGGCCTTGGGCGTGGCCGTGGGCGTGGCCGTGGGCGTTGCCGTGGGCGTGGGCGTGGGTGTGGGCGTGGGTGTGGGTGTGGCCGTGGGCGTGGACGTGGGCGTGGACCTATTGTACCTGCTTAAAATCCTCAATGCCTTCACAAACCATTTTTCACCAATAGATTTATTTCAACAAAAGAAGAAATATTTATATCTTTCGACTAACCGGTGTGAAATTTAATCGCCACAAACTTGTAAACCCCAGTATTCAACGATTCTATACAATGCAAGTACTTAAAATTCTAGGTAGTCTACTCCCATTTTGACATTCTTTATTGTTGATATTACATTTCTTTAAATTTTGATATATATAAGTTTATTATTTTATTTTATTCCATTTTATGTTATTTTTTCAGTGTCATGGGCAAATCAAGGCTTCGTTTCTCTATACGTGATGGGATTTCACGTATCTATTTTCTATTCATAGGTATATATTAATGCAAACAACTAAGATAATCATATTTATTAACAAAGAAAAGTTTGGAGGTTAGGTTAGGTTAGGTTACTGGTTGGACGTGGCTATGGCCGTGGGCGTGGCTGTGGACGTGGGCGTGGCTGTGGCCGTGGGCGTGGCCGTGGGCGTGGCCGTGGGTGTGGCCGTGGGCGTGGCCGTGGGCGTGGCCGTGGGCGTGGTCGTGGGCGTGGCTGTGGACGTGGGCGTGGCCCTGGACGTAGCCCTGGACGTTGTCGTGGGCGTGGCCGTGGGCGTGGCCCTGGACGTAGCCCTGGACGTAGTCGTGGGCGTGGCCGTGGGCGTGGCCGTGGGCGTTGCCGTGGGCGTGGCCGTGGGTGTGGCCGTGGGCGTGGCCGTGGGCGTGGGCCTGGCCGTGGCCGTGGACGTAGGCGTGGACGTAAACGTGGACGTGGCCGTGGACGTGGGCGTGAGCGTGGCCGTGGACGTGGACGTTGAAGTGGGCGTGGCCTTGGGCGTTGCCTTTGGCGTGGACGTGGCCGTGGGCGTGGGCGTGGGCGTGGGCGTGGCTGTGGACGTGGGCGTGGCCCTGGATGTTGATGTGGGCGTGGCCGTGGGCGTGGCCGTGGGCGTGGCCGTTGGCGTGGCCGTGGGTGTGACCGTGGGCGTGGCCGTGGGCGTGGGCGTGGCCGTGGGCGTGGCCGTGGGCCTGGCCGTGGCCGTGGACGTAGGCTTGGACGTAGACGTGGACGTGGGCGTGGACGTGGGCGTGAGCGTGGCCGTGGACGTGGACGTTGAAGTGGGCGTGGCCTTGGGCGTTGCCTTTGGCGTGGACGTGGCCGTGGACGTGGGCGTGGGCGTGGGCGTAGGCGTGGACGTAAACGTGGACGTGGCCGTGGACGTGGGCGTGAGCGTGGCCGTGGGCGTGGGCGTGGCCATGGGCGTGGCCGTGGCCGTGGTCGTAGGCGTGGACGTAGACGTGGACGTGGGCGCGGACGTGGGCGTGAGCGTGGCCGTGGACGTGGACGTTGAAGTGGGCGTGGCCTTGGGCGTTGCCTTTGGCGTGGGCGTGGCCGTGGGCCTGGCCGTGGCCGTGGACGTAGGCGTGGACGTAAACGTGGACGTGGCCGTGGACGTGGGCGTGAGCGTGGCCGTGGACGTGGACGTTGAAGTGGGCGTGGCCTTGGGCGTTGCCTTTGGCGTGGACGTGGTTGTGGGCGTGGGCGTGGGCGTGGGCGTGGCTGTGGACGTGGGCGTGGCCCTGGATGTTGATGTGGGCGTGGCCGTGGCCGTGGCCGTGGGCGTGGCCGTTGGCGTGGCCGTGGGTGTGACCGTGGGCGTGGCCGTGGGCGTGGGCGTGGGTGTGGGCGTGGCCGTGGGCCTGGCCGTGGCCGTGGACGTAGGCGTGGACGTAGACGTGGACGTGGGCGTGGACGTGGGCGTGAGCGTGGCCGTGGACGTGGACGTTGAAGTGGGCGTGGCCTTGGGCGTTGCCTTTGGCGTGGACGTGGCCGTGGGCGTGGGCGTGGGCGTGGCCGTGGCCGTGGACGTGGGCTTGGCTGTGGACGTGGGCGTGGTCCTGGACGTTGACGTGGGCGTGGCCTTGGGCGTGGCCGTGGGCGTGGCCGTAGACGTGGGCGTGGCCGTGGACGTGGACGTAGACGTTGACGTGGGCTTGGCCGTGGGCCTGGCCGTGGGCGTGGCCGTGGGCGTGGCCGTCGGCGTGGCCGTGGGTGTGGCCGTGGGCGTGGCCGTGGGCGTGGGCGTGGGTGTGGGCGTGGCCGTGGGCCTGGCCGTGGCCGTGGACGTAGACGTGGACGTAGACCTGGACGTGGCCGTGGACGTAGACGTGGACGTGGGCGTGGACGTGGGCGTGAGCGTGGCCGTGGACGTGGACGTTGAAGTGGGCGTGGCCTTGGGCGTTTCCTTTGGCGTGGACGTGGCCGTGGGCGTGGGCGTGGACGTAGGCGTGGGCGTGGACGTGGCTATGGCCGTGGACGTGGACGTGGACGTAGGCGTGGGCGTGGACGTGGCTATGGCCGTGGACGTGGCCGTGGGCGTGGGCGTGGGCGTGTGCGTGGCCGTGGACGTGGGCGTGGCTATGGACGTGGGCGTGGCCCTGGACGTTGTCGTGGGCGTGGCCGTGGGCGTGAACGTGGTTAGGTTAGGTTAGGTTAGGTTAGGTTATTTTAGGTTAGGTTAGGTTAGGTTAGGTTAGGTTAGGTAAGGTTAGGTAAGGTTAGGGTAAGGTTAGGTTACTTGGGCGTGGGCGTGGCCGTGGACGTGGGCGTGGCTGTGGACGTGGGCGTGGCCCTGGACGTTGTCGTGGGCGTGGTCGTGGGCGTGGCCGCGGGCGTGGCCGTGGGTGTGGCCGTGGGCGTGGCCATGGGCGTGGCCGTGGGCGTGGGCGTGGCCGTGGGCGTGGCCGTGGGCGTGGCCGTGGGCATGGGCGTGGCCGTGGGCGTGGCCGTGGGCGTGGCCGTGGGCGTGGGCGTGGCCGTGGGCGTGGGCGTGGCCGTGGGCGTGGCCGTTGGCGTGGCCGTGGGTGCGGGCGTGGGCGTGGCCGTGGGCGTGGCCGTGGGCGTGGCCGTGGGCGTGGCCGTGGGCGTTGCCGTGGGCGTGGGCGTGGGTGTGGGTGTGGCCGTGGGCGTGGACGTGGGCGTGGACCTATTGTACCTGCTTATAATCCTCAATGCCTTCACAAACCATTTTTCACCAATAGATTTATTTCAACAAAAGAAGAAATATTTATATCTTTCGACTAACCGGTGTGAAATTTAATCGCCACAAACTTGTAAACCCCAGTATTCAACGATTCTATACAATGCAAGTACTTAAAATTCTAGGTAGTCTACTCCCATTTTGACATTCTTTATTGTTGATATTACATTTCTTTAAATTTTGATATATATAAGTTTATTATTTTATTTTATTCCATTTTATTTAAATTTAGTTATTTTTTCAGTGTCATGGGCAAATCAAGGCTTCGTTTCTCTATACGTGATGGGATTTCACGTATCTATTTTCTATTCATAGGTATATATTAATGCAAACAACTAAGATAATCATATTTATTAACAAAGAAAAGTTTGGAGGTTAGGTTAGGTTAGGTTACTGGTTGGACGTGGCTATGGCCGTGGGCGTGGCTGTGGACGTGGGCGTGGCTGTGGCCGTGGGCGTGGCCGTGGGCGTGGCCGTGGGTGTGGCCGTGGGCGTGGCCGTGGGCGTGGCCGTGGGCGTGGTCGTGGGCGTGGTCGTGGGCGTGGCCGTGGGCGTGGCCGTGGCTGTGGGCGTGGCCGTGGCCGTGGGCGTGGCCGTGGGCGTGGCCGTGGGCGTGGCCGTGGGCGTGGCCGTGGGCGTGGCCGTGGGCGTGGGCGTGGCCGTGGGCGTGGCCGTTGGCGTTGCCGTGGGCGTGGGCGTGGGTGTGGGTGTGGCCGTGGGCGTGGACGTGGGCGTGGACCTATTGTACCTGCTTATAATCCTCAATGCCTTCACAAACCATTTTTCATCAATAGATTTATTTCAACAAAAGAAGAAATATTTATATCTTTCGACTAACCGGTGTGAAATTTAATCGCCCCAAACTTGTAAACCCCTGTATTCAACGATTCTATACAATGCAAGTACTTAAAATTCTAGGTAGTCTACTCCCATTTTGACATTCTTTATTGTTGATATTACATTTCTTTCAATTTTGATATATATAAGTTTATTATTTTATTTTATTCCATTTTATTTATATTTAGTTTTTTTTCAGTGTCATGGGCAAATCAAGGCTTTGTTTCTCTATACGTGATGGGATTTCACGTATCTATTTTCTATTCATAGGTATATTTATGCAAACAACTAAGATAATCATAGGTTAGGTTAGGTTAGCTTAGGTTAGGTTAGGTTAGGTTAGGTTAGGTTAGGTTAGGTTAGGTTAGGTTAGGTTAGGTTAGGTTAGGTTAGGTTAGGTTAGGTTAGGTTAGGTTAGGTTAGGTTAGGTTAGGTTAGGTTAGGTTAGGTTAGGTTAGGTAAGGTTAGGGTAAGGTTAGGTTACTTGGGCGTGGGCGTGGGCGTGGCCGTGACCGTGGACGTGGGCGTGGACGTGGGCGTGGCTGTGGACGTGGGCGTGGCCCTGGACGTTGTCGTGGGCGTGGCCGTGGGCGTGGCCGTAGGTGTGGGTTGGGCGTGGCCGTGGGCGTGGGCGTGGGTGTGGGCGTGGTAGACGTGGACGCAGACGTGGACGTGGCCGTGGACGTAGACGTGGACGTAGACGTGGACGTGAGCGTGGACATGGGCTTGAGCGTGGACGTGGACGTGGACGTTGAAGTGGGCGTGGCCTTGGGCGTTGCCTTTGGCGTGGACGTGGCCATGGGCGTGGGCGTGGGCGTGGGCGTGGGCGTGGCCGTGGACGTGGGCGTGGCTGTGGACGTGGGCGTGGCCCTGGACGTTGACGTGGGCGTGGCCGTGGGCGTGGCCGTGGGCGTGGCCGTAGACGTGGGCGTGGCCGTGGACGTGGACATAGACGTTGACGTGGGCTTGGCCGTGGGCCTGGCCGTGGGCGTTGGCGTGAGCGTGGGTGTGGGTGTGGGTGTGGGCGTGGGTGTGGGCGTGGACGTGGGCGTGGACGTAGGCTTGGACCTATTGTACCTGCTTAAAATCCTCAATGCCTTCGCAAGCCATTTTTCACCAATAGATTTATTTCAACAAAAGAAGAAATATTTATATCTTTCGACTTACCGGTTTTAAATTTCATCGCCCCAAACTTGTAAACGCCTGTATTCAACGATTCTATACAATGCAACTACTTAAAATTCTAGGTAGTCTACTCCCATTTTGACATTCTTTATTGTTGATATTACATTTCTTTCAATTTTGGTATATATGTTTATTATTTTTTTTTTTTCATTTTGTTTAAATTAAGTTTTTTTTTTTAGTGTCATGGGCAAATCAAGGCTTTGTTTCTTTATACGTGATGGGATTTCACGTATCTATTTTCTATTCATAAGTATATTTATGCAAACAACTAAGATAATCATATTTATTAACAAAGAAAATTTTGGAGGTTAGGTTAGGTTAGGTGAGGTTAGGTTAGGTTAGGGAAGGTTAGGTTAGGTTAGGTTAGGTTAGGTTAGGTTAGGTTAGGTTAGGTTAGGTTAGGTTAGGTTAGGTTTTTTTTTTTTTTTATTCTTTATTAATGAATGAATATTTTGTCAAAGGTTCGGCGCTAATGGTATACACCTTACCATTGACTATTTTAATTGTGTGGTTATCTTTTTATTTATAATTTTAGTGAAAATGTTTTCTTCTACATAGGATCTTGTCGATCGGTCTTAAATCTAATTCCTATTTACAAATTGTCTTTTTCTTAGTGCTTTTATTATTAAATTACATAAATGTTGCCAGAATGACCCAAGATCATGCTGTTTATAGGATTCCACGTACTTATATATTTTATTATAGAGAAAAGTGATAATGTAAAACACGTAAAGTAACATTAGGTTAGGTTAGGTTAGGTTAGGTTAGGTTAGGTTAGGTTAGGTTAGGTTAGGTTAGGTTAGGTAAGGTTAGGTTAGGTTAGGGTCAGGTAAGGTTACTTAGGCGTGGGCGTGGCCGTTGCCATGGCCGTGGGCATGGGCGTGGGCGTGGGTGGGGGCGTGGCCGTGGCCGTGGCCGAGGACGTAGACGTAAGCGTGGGCGTGGACGTGGCTATGGCCGTGGACGTGGCCGTGGGCTTGACCGTGGGCGTGGGCGTGGGCGTGGGCGTGGGCGTGGGCGTGGGCGTGGGCGTGGGCGTTGGCGTGGCCGTGGACGTGGGCGTTGCCGTGTACGTGGATGTTGACGTGGGCGTGGCCAAGGGCGTGGCCGTGGGTGTGGCTGTGGGCGTGGCCGTGGGCGTGGCCGTGGACGTGGCCGTGGGCGTGGCCGTGGGCGTTGCCGTGGGCGTGGGCGTGGGTGTGGACTTAGGCTTGGACCTATTGTACCTGCTTAAAATCCTCAATACCTTCGCAAGCCCTGTATTTAACGATTCTATACAATGCAAATACTTAAAATTCTAGGTAGTCTACTCCCATTTTGACATTCTTTATTGTTGATATTACATTTCTTTCAATTTTGATAGTTATAAGTTTATTATTTTATTTTATTCCATTTTATTTAAATTTAGTTTTTTTTTCAGTGTCATGGGCAAATCAAGGCTTTGTTTCTCTATACGTGATGGGATTTCACGTATCTATTTTCTATTCATAGGTATATTTATGCAAACAACTAAGATAATCATATTTATTAACAAAGAAAATTTTGGAGGTTAGGTTAGGTTAGGTGAGGTTAGGTTAGGTTAGGTAAGGTTAGGTTAGGTTAGGTTAGGTTAGGTTAGGTTAGGTTAGGTTAGGTTAGGTTAGGTTAGGTTAGGTTAGGTTAGGTTAGGTTAGGTTAGGTTAGGTAAGGTTAGGTTAGGTTAGGGTTAGGTAAGGTTACTTAGGCGTGGGCGTGGCCGTTGCCATGGCCGTGGGCATGGGCGTGGGCGTGGGCGGGGGCGTGGCCGTGGCCGTGGCCGAGGACGTAGACGTAGGCGTGGGCGTGGACTTGGCTATGGCCGTGGACGTGGCCGTGGGCTTGACCGTGGGCGTGGGCGTGGGCGTGGGCATGGGCCTGGGCGTGGGCGTGGGCGTGGCCGTGGGCGTTGCCGTGGGCGTGGGTGTGGGTGTGGCCGTGGGCGTGGACGTGGGCGTGGACCTATTGTACCTGCTTAAAATCCTCAATGCCTTCACAAACCATTTTTCACCAATAGATTTATTTCAACAAAAGAATAAATATTTATATCTTTCGACTAACCGGTGTGAAATTTAATCGCCCCAAACTTGTAAACCCCTGTATTCAACGATTCTATACAATGCAAGTACTTAAAATTCTAGGTAGTCCTAGTCTACTCCCATTTTGACATTCTTTATTGTTGATATTACATTTCTTTCAATTTTGATATATATAAGTTTATTATTTTATTTTGTTCCATTTTATTTAAATTTAGTTTTTTTTTCAGTGTCATGGGCAAATCAAGGCTTTGTTTCTCTATACGTGATGGGATTTCACGTATCTATTTTCTATTCATAGGTATATTTATGCAAACAACTAAGATAATCATATTCTTACAACTTCTGAATTTAAAGGCCACGAAGAAACTTCATTTTCATAATTAGGCTCACTCGTACCTGATTTGAATGATTCATCATGTTGATCTTCATCCTCAGATTCTGAGCTTTTCGAGTTGTCTGATGCGTTTGAATCTTTATTTTGTGGACTAAATACATTATACCCAACACTTGAAGATACTCTTTTCAGTGTTTTATCGAATGGACTTGATGTTTCAAAGCTAGGTTCATTTGTATCAACTTTAAATTCTTTTCCAACCATTTGATTCAGAGGTTTTGTTATTGGTTTAAAAAAGGAATCCAAAATATAACTTTTCTCCGAGTCAATGCTTCTCACTTAGAAGAAGAAGACTTAGAATGATAGTTGACACAAACGAGGTAAGTCTAAAAAATTGCGACGGATCGTCGCAATTTTCATTTTGAGCCGCTAGTACCATACTTCAAATGAGACGGAAAGCAGCTCTCACATAAAAATATAAAAATGATGTTTTGTGCGGTGCAAGGATGTATAAACACCAGTAACCGGAAAAATAATACCACAAATATCTCATTCCACCGGTAAGTACTAATATTCCGTTTGTAATTTTGCCTAAAACAGTCATCAAAACTCATAAATAAATTTAAAAATTTCGTCCACCATTTTCGTGAAAATGTTGCTATGCACTGAGAAAAAAATACCCAGGTTTTGTTACTTAGTACTTAGGTATATAAAAATAGTAGAGGAGAGGGTGGAATACCCTCAAGTTAGGACTTAGGAATCAAACTACGTGGAATATCACAGTTTTAGAATTTTCAGTCACTCGACGATGTTCTGAATAGACTCAAGATGTAAACTCAAATTACTATTTTACAAAGAAAATTACAATCAATGAATGGAAACAATTAGAACTAGTATTTACAATTGAAACAATTGAGCTAACTGCAGCCTGTAGCAAACAATCTAGAGGCAGCTCAACTTATCGATATCAATACCAGTCGTCGCGTGCCCGTTACGCTGGTTGCATTGCCCCGCTGTATGGCAATGCTGGTGCGCTGCGCCAAATACTCACCAGCTCTCGGGTTCCGCGCCGCCGCTTTGACCAGACGCTCAGATATTTTTTAAATTCCGGAAAACCTCGATACCGCACGGACCTAGACCTCACTCGGCTGCAAGGGGAGCAAATGCAATAAACTCAAATTTAAAATTGCAATCCATCCCATCACCATAACTGTAGCAATACTTGCACGTGCACATGTTCTTTTTTAGGGTTCCGTAGTCAACAAGGAACCCTTATAGTTCACCAAGTTCATCGATCCGTCGCCAGCTTAGTCCAGAGACTATTAGTACTAGAATGCTGTAATTTGTCTAAGTTGGTCATTATTATTTGTGAAAAAAATGCTAGTAGTAGGTGGAGTGATTTTAAAGGGATAACTACACAGCTTTAGTATGCTTTACTAGTTGAGTACCGAATAGTCATCCAAATCAACTTAAAAAATGTACTTTGGTAGGTATGTGTAAAACAGGTAAATAAGTTGGTTTAGATAGGCCATGAACCGTGCAACTACTGCAGACTTGGAGTAAAACCTTTTTGTCGTTTGACCTAGGTAGAATGATAAAATGGTAACCATAGGTACCGGCTGATATTCCGTAAAATAAAAAAAAACAGGACGTTGGAAATGGATTTTCATAGTTTTTTTTTACATTTTTTCTATTTGACAATAAACTATTGACACCTTCAGTAAATTGAAATAATGTAATATCAAAAATAAAAAGGTAGGTGATAAAAACAATGAAGTATTTTCTTAATGGGAACTTTGCTTCAGTTACCCAATTTTTTAGGGAAAATGCTATTCACTTGCAACATTCAATCATACGAATGTGTGAGTGAGGGCACTGTATTTACGAGCTGTCAAAACACACATGGATCGGTTTTTGGTTACACAAATTGTCAAATTGTTGAATGACACTATCCCTCTGCTGAGACAGCAGCGAGTTTTTACTCTATGGCTTCTCATCTTTCGTACCTTTCTTTTTACAGCTTCTGCAGCATTTACAATTTGTCTTTTTATATTCTTTTCCGTCATATTATAACTAACTTTGAATGAACTATGCGTTGTATGTGAGAGTTATAACATAAGAATGGGTAAATTTTAGCCATAGTTCTGTTATTTATAGTAGTTGTTAAAAATACAATCTAATAATATTAGTGTACACTTTTCTACACATAGGACAGTTTTTGAAGATTGAAAGAGCGCACTTGACGCAAGCCACAGCATGACCACAAGGTGTGAAGCATGTGTTTACGTCTTCTACCAAACAAATTCTGCAGATATTAGTTGTAGTTGTTCTTATAAGTTCATTTTCGTTAATTTTGTAAGAATCATCACTGGGTACAGGGGAGGTGTTAGTTTTGTATCCATCATCATTGGGTACCGGATTTTTATACATCAGATTATCAATATTTTGTACATATTCTTCACCTTTCACAATTAAAACATATAAACAGGACTTGAACCAGCGTGCGTGTTCTTCCCATGGTTTGTCCTCAGGAGGCCAATCCTTAAGTTTTCCATTACAATAATAACAAATAACTCTATCACCTTGTCCTGTATAAAAAAATCCTGCATCTACCATATCCAGTGGCTTTTGAGACAATCCAATAGGCCAGTTCTTGAAACTTTCCAAGCGCATGCTTTCAGTAGCATAGTAACGATGTACAGGATTCATATTTCCTTTGTTTTTATTTTTAAGTTGACGATGAAGTTACAACTCGCACGACAGACACTTGCTACGTTCAAACAAATATGACTAAGTGAAAACAGATATCTTCCATGAATCTGTGGATGATTGTTATTTAATTAAACTCAATAAAAGTATCAAACTTTTTACGATAACATCCCTTATTTTTTTCACAATCTTTGTTAATCACTAAATAACTATAAGGTTCTCTCCAAACATTTGAACACATGTTTCGAAATTCTTGCCATGTCATATCCGTGTTAACATGTTCATCATAAACATGTCTCATATTAATATCATCTTGCTTAAAGAGGATAATTAAATTTGCATTATCTCTTACTAGCTGTTTGGGTATTCTGCTATAAGTTTGATTTAAATAAAAACAATCTATATACTTATGTCTACCCATCGCAAAATAATCACGCACATTATTTTGATTTTCACATGCTACGTCATCAAATATAATAATGGAATTACATTTTGCAGCCTCTGGTTTCAAAACCTCTTCATTTTCATGATATTTAGAAAATGTTATACTTGGAACCATCATGAGAACGCGTTCCAAAAATACATACTTCGGCTGATAAAGAGTTTTTGAATACACATAAAGATTTTGAAACTGCAATCCATTTTCATGCAGGAGTAAACCTATTAATAAATTTGTTTTTCCACAGTTAGATGGTCCACATATTATGCACCGTATGGTATTTGGTAAAAGTTTTCCATGACGTAAGCTAGTTTTTTCAGAATCAATACTAATGTTGTCCAATTTTAGCGAAATCGGTTGTTTAACAAACTTCATTATGAGAGTGTTGGAAGTAGAATGACAACAGCTTTAGGTGACCAAATGAGTTATATCCAAATAACTTCGATATTATTGGGCGCTCACCCCACCCGTAAGTGCCGAAGGCACTGGAGGAAAAGTGGGGTGATGTGCCCAATAATATACTACTTACCTACCCCCTATCTACGACCTCTGTGGCGCGGTGGGCGAAGGTCCGCCTGCGACGCAGGAGGTTGCGGGTTCGATTCCCGCCTCGGGACAAATATTTGTACGATCTGCAGATATTTGTTCAGGGTGTTCTGGTCGTTTTCTATGTATAATAAAAAAATATCTATCTATGTACTCGTATATTATTATGTATATCAGTTATCTAGTACCCATAACACAAGCTCTGCTTACCTTGGGGCTAGATAATGCTGTGTGAATTGTCCAGCATTATTTATTATTTATCTCTATGTTGTGAGTTCGAATCCTCCCGCCAATCGCTGGAGATTGGGTTACTTTAACGCCCACAACATACATTCTAAGTATAAGAGAGATGAAGTAACGAATTAATAGTTTGAATAACAAATAATATTTCTATACAGTGAAAGGCTTTCTATAATAGGTACCTAATGATAATTTATTCAGAAATAATTTGTTGACATCGAAAAAACAGACATTAGGTTAACGAGTACCTACCTAACAATTTCAATCTCTCATTAGTACCTAAACTAACATTTTCAAGGAGAAGCAAACAATTAGCTCAGAGTTGGTTTATTGTTGAGAATTCGAGTCTCTAAATATGGGTGGGAGGTTCGATCCTAAGCGGCGGCGTGATTAGTTTTTACATGTGAAAATTGGTTTCAATTCAAGCGAATAGAAGTTATAGAAAATATTTTGTAGACAAGGGGGATACCTACATAATTCTGACGCGCACTGTACATGGATAGGTACGTACGTGAATTAGACGAATTTTTACCTGAGTATAATGATGTAGAAAGGTTAGATAAACCCTTCTAAAAAAAATGCACGCTAAAATACACGCCCCTCCATTAAACGTCATACAATCGCCGTTCATTTTAAGAATACTTTATTCGACTTGTGTGTAGGTACGTAGGCCTACCGTTAACGGGCGGCGACCGAGCGAGTGACGTCACACGCACCCGCGGTGGTCACTCAGTGAACTTCGCTAGTAATTTAGTCATAACCATGATAAAATAATACAAGGTACCTATGCTACTCCGAGATCTTCCCAAGCCTACATAACTGTCCACTTGCCACAAAATTGGAGGTTACGTTAATTTGCCGGTGACTACATATAAAACTTTTATTGACGCCGCTGGATCACAATAGATACTGTGGCTGGATGGTGAATCACTCGCGTTGTTGATCGGATAAATCTTTAAAATAAAAGGGGCGGTTACTCTATCCGTAACTGTAAGTGTGAAAGGCGGTAAAATAAAGTTCTTTAAATTTCCGAAAAGAGTAGGTATCTGTGGCTGAAAAATGTTCCTGCCATAAATTTCATTTCAAGGGAAAAATTGATTTATCCATGTGCAGAGCTCATTAGCGTTGCTCTAATTATGCACATCATACAGAAACTAAGTTAGAAGAATGTAATGGAAAACCTAAAACCTAGATCTAGATCTCGAATCACCCAAAACTAAAAAGTTTGAGAGCCACCGTAGCGGATATGACGTATACCTTTGGGTAAAACCCACGTGACCGTTATTTCTCGGAGTAGCATACCTTGTATTATTTAATATAGGTACCTACGTAGAAAGAGAAGCCTAAATCTGAGGGTACCTACCATGGTCACTAACTTCGTACCTACAAAATGGTCCGATTTGGAAAATTTAAAAAAGATATATCATTCTTATGTCATAAGGAATAACGTGGATACTAGTTACCTAGTACTATGTATTATTGAAATTGCTCTATCGTTACGGATCCTCATTTCCATTCAATTGACGAATCTAATTAAAGAGCAACGATAACCGTTAAATAAACTATCGTTAAAAATCGTTAACAACTAGGACGTTGAGAATTTCACGACGGATGTCTGTCGTGAAATACAAAACGTTAAAAACCGCAAAGAAACGAGTTTATTTCGAGCATGGCGTTGTGTAAAAACTTCCCTTCGTACTTTTTCCGGGTTTCGGACACCATGAGACAGACCCACGTTGTTGAGTCTCGAAGACATCAGAAGAATGAGCTCTACCACATGGAGCAAAAAATTGCCTCCTATCGTATTCACTAATCAAATCACACATAGCTAAACGAACTTATCGCATTCACGTTTCACTCACTGTCGCGATCATCGACAAGAATAGAATAATAGACAGTTATTGACTTCGTTGCGTCACGTTGCGTCGTTGCGATCGTTATGAAAAAAAAATTGGTTGCCTGTAAAGTCGGTATACGGGCGAAAGTTTTACGTGACAACGACTTTGAGTGGTAAAACATTGTGAGCGCATAACGTGAGCGGAACGTAACGCGTAACGCAGTTTCTTGAAGTGTCACCCGGCAAACCAATTTATAAGACGTTGTCACGTCAAAAATGATACCTACCTAATTTAATTAAGCCTGACACCCCATAGCCGCGATTTTGAAGCGCGTCTTGTGTCGCGCGATTTGTTGCAATTTTGTAGCGCGATTTCAAGACGCCGCGCGCCGCCACCGCTCAATCCCAAAAGGCAAGACGCAGCTGAGTGTAAGATCGTATGCGTCTTAGTACAAAATGTAGGTACTGCAAACAAAAAAAAAATCGCGCGACACTAGACGCGCTTCAAAGTCGCGGCTAGCTTCAATGAAACGCTGCTTTACATTATTTTACGGATTTCCTAAAACCGTTTAAGTATCTATGGTGACTATGTATCTAGTGAAATAAATAACGCCGTACTCACTCCCACCCAGTACATCTGTGGGTGGTAAAATAGAACCATCCATTCATTCACCTTAGGGATGTCGGAAGTGAGAAAAATATCGATACATCGACATGTAGATTGGTATTTTATAAAAATATCAAAATCGATATGGATATTTTATTTAAAAATAGCGATATATCGGTACGATTTAACAGAGAATATTGGCGCTATAAAAATGATTATTTTTGGAGCCTGCTACAGTGACTCGTTTCTGCCTCGTGGAAAGCGGGAGAAAAGTGCAAGAGTGGTATTATTAAGCATTATTTAGCCTAATCTACTTCAATTATCTTACATTACTAGATAAATACTAATCAATATGCATAATTTTTTATAAATCAAGAACAACGAATAAAAATATTTATTACTTATTATTATATTAATCACTTGAGTACCTACCTAGTTCAACTATGTAGTCAACCATGTAGTTCAACTATGTACCTACCTAGTTCAACTATGTAGGTACTCAAGTGCAGAAATGCAGAAATACGCGCGCGTTGAGGATAAAATTATTCAAGTCAGTTATAAAGTCAGTCATGGTGGAGACGGACAGTTGAAATTGACATTGACAGACAAGATACTGTCTTATCGCAGAGTCGCAAGCAGAGTTACTCGAGTCGACCACAAAAAACATAAAATGTTATTTATAAAAAAATATACCTTTTCGAAACTTGGAATTTCGAATCGATATGTCGAAAAATTAAATATCGCTCAAAAATATCGATATATCGAAAAAACAACATCGATGTATCGATACTTTTTCAACAAGCCTAATTCATAGAAAGAAGTTTATTTATCTGTCTCAGACCCAGCGTTGCCATTTGGCAACTTTGGTTGCCATTTTGGCAACATTTGACCCTTCGTGGCAACCAAATGGCAACCAAGCTCAAATGGCAACTTTTTGGCAACTTTTCGACTTGTCGCGCGATCATCAGTAAGAAAATAACGAATATCTTTCGCAGATAAACTGAACGCATCGAATTGAACTAAATTAAAATCTTGAACGCATTTTTATTCCCAAAAATGAAAACAATACATAATTAGTAGACAAACAAATTGTACCCGTATTTCCACAAACAAAAGGTCTATTTTGGTGAAGCTAGAAATAAAAGTAATTTTATGTAAACTCTAAAATAAAAATGGATGTGTGTGTCTGCTGTGTGCAGCATATACGTATGTATCCTCAGTATGTACAAGGTAATATTATCCTTTAAGTAATCCGACTTCATACAAACGGGCGAAACGCGAGCTATACCTACGCGCCTCGATCTCGGCATGCGCTCAGCATGCAGACAGTCGCGGCTGTGCCGCAGTGACGAACGGATGGTGTGATGTTTTTTTAACAAAAACCGCGCGATTTTTTCTCTAAAAATAAGTTCAGGCACATATTTAATAAAGTAGCTGCAGGTATCTATAACCAAGTAAAAGATATTCCTTTTTCTCCAAAAAAATCTCCTAAAATTTAATAATAAAGCATTTTGTAGGTACGTCTCAGTCGAGGCGCAAATATTTTTCGGTCGCAAATTTATAAGACCGATTTGTTATTCAAACATAAACAGGTTTTTTAATTATATCTACCAATCAAAAAACAACACGCATTTTTATTGAACACTTCCCATTCAATTCACAAAGTATTTTATTTGTTTATATAAAAAAGTACCTTCCTATATTTACAATCACAAAACTAAATGGAAACACAAAGTAGGCAAATGTAATTAAAATGGTGGAGGCGGGCAGCCCTATCGCATGTTTACCTACCGCGCGGCTGTAGGCATTTATTTCAAAGATACGGCCGAGTCCAAATACTGTTGGATAATATTACCGTGGTATGTATCTCTATGTAGTATTATTCTATGATCTCTATTGGTCTGTGGTGTGCAGTGCAGTATGCACTGTGTGCAGTGCAGTGCAAAGGAAAGGAAGTTTTTTCGTGAGTTTTAATGTTACGGCCACACTATCGCGATAACGCGAAGTTTTGCGCTGTCGCGACCAGTCTGGCCAAGAAGTTCGTCCTGTCACGAAGCATCATCGCGATAACAAATGCCCTTCGCGACGCTGTCGGTAAACTGCCGGACATCAAAGGGTTTTGTCGCGACAAAAGTTCGTGCGGTTGGCTACACTTCGCGCGCGCTTTGTTGACAGCGAGACGCCGCCGAGCGGTGTGCACGTAGGTATTGTTGCTGATTTGTGTTATTATTATTATTAACCTATGGAGTGGACAAATGATCGAATTTTGTAATTTATCAAAAATTACGAAGCTGCGCCTGTTTTGTGGAATCCTGAAGAACCTAATCACAAAAAACATGAATTATGACGCCATGAGCGCAACCGCCGCATCCATTTCTTCCGTAAAATGAATTATCGTGACATTTTAGATTATCGCGACGTTGCGAAGTTTTTTTCCAATGTGGCCAAACACTTCGTCGTAGAACGAACATGAAGTTTTGTCGCGACAACGCGAAGACGAATCTTCGCCTTGTAATGTGGCCATAGTATAGTACTTTTGTTTTTAAATCTACTGGAAAGTTCTCTTTTTATTGTTTTAATCGAAGAAACTACATAAAGATCTATTTGATAAATCAATTTTACTGATTGAATCATCATTCATTCATTATTCCTTATCAGCCCTTCCCAGCCTTTTGGGTAGGAATAAGACGTTGCTCATAATTACATAATGCATGCATGAAATCGACGAAAGGTACCTACCTAAGTAGGTACCTAATTTTGGCTGCTTAGAGTGTTTTTGTTTTGTCTTAGAGTTTCAGATTTTGTCTAAAACAATGTAAATTTCAGCCTATGTTTTTTTTAATACAACTAGGTACTTACTAAATTAATATTAATGAAATTCAGTATCATTACTTTGTATTCAGAATTTATTCGTCTACAGTCTAAAACTCCTGTCAGTTTTGCCGCGCATTTCGCGCGCGGCGCGAGTGTCAAGCAAGACTCAACAAGCGCGATCTGGGTTCGGTGTACTACACGTCTACACTACAGTAGGTTCGAGAACAGCTCCATTTCAGTTTTACTCTTTATATATTTCGAAAAACCAAAAATGCTCTAATAAAACATAAAACTAGGCAAATTGTAGGTACTTAAATAGTTGCATTCAGTTGCATCAAACAAATTGGTTGGTCTGTCCATCCTTTGTCAACAATGTCAAACAAATGAAAGAAGGAAAGTGTTGCCATCTTATTATTTTTTAGATAGATGTTCATTAACATCCAATTCAGGATAGGCAAAGGTTATTATTGCTGCTTATTTTTCAGATTATATTTTTTAAATTATATTTTTCATTGAGTTGATATTCACTAATCCAATGTGTGTGTGAGTGACTCGAAAAACTTCGAAAAACTTAGGTGTGTTATTTTGCAGTTTTTTAACCCAGTTTTTTTTTTACTGATTTTTTCTAATGGCAACTTTTGGTTTCAAATGGCAACATTTGAGCCTACAAATGGCAACCTGGGCTGAGTAGGCTCTGGCAACACTGCTCAGACCTCAGTCTGTCTGATCTGTCTCCTTTCCTTGGTGGGTGTTTACGATCTGTCTGTTTAAAAATCGTTTTTACGCACTATTTCAACAATTAATTTAGAAAAGCCTAGGATATAATGGCAGAAGAACTAAAACCAGTCAATGAAGAGGATTTTAAGATGCTAAAAGAACGCATGAAACTGATTGCTGACGCTGATCCGACACAGTATCACAATGATTTTTCCCTGAGGCGGTATCTAAGAGCTTTCAAAACCGTGGACAGTTCCTTCCAGGTACCTACTGTAAAACATTTTACTCAAAACTTCACTAATTTCCTACATACGCAAAAAGTTAGAAAGTGGAACCTAAAGCTCTATTTATAACCGACAATCCTGTTTTTCAGGCGATATTAAAGACAAACAAATGGAGAGTGGAATATGGTGTGGCAGATCTAGAGAACAACAAAGAGTGTATAGAAAAATATTCGAACAAGGCAAGAGTACTCCGTCACAGAGACATTCATGGACGACCAATTGTGTACATTCCTGCATGGAATCATAGCTCCAGTGACCGAGATATTGATGATCTAACCAAATTCATAGTTTACTGCTTAGTAAGTATCCTCTCCTATTTTCAGCATAATTTTAGTCATCTTCGATTATTCTTGTATATTTGGAAAAAATGTGTTTATAAAGTTATGTTACCTATGAACGAGTAATGTAGCATGATTACTGTCAAAAAAATTATAAATTCAGCAATAAGATCATATTATCTCACTTCTAAGACTGACCTTTACTTCATCTAGGTACCCTTCAATTCAGGCTTGGGGTGTAAAATTAATCAAACTAAAATATTTCAGGAAGAAGCCAGTAAAAAGTGTTTTGAGGAAGTTGTAGACAATCTATGCATTGTGTTCGACCTGAATAACTTCACATTATCCTGTATGGACTACCAGGTGCTAAAAAACCTTATATGGTTGCTCAGCCGACACTACCCTGAGAGGCTTGGCATATGTCTCATCATCAATGCACCTGCTTTCTTCTCTGGTTGCTGGGCTGTTATAAAAGGATGGTAAATACTCTCAAAAAATTTAAAACCTGCTATTTGTAGCTCTTTGTAGTGCCCATAAATTATATTATGTACAAGTGCCCGCAGCTTCATATGCTTCATTTCAATGAAAACATACGAAGGTTATTTCTATCGTATGAGAACCAATTTATGGTTAAAAATATTTTTGCATGAAGAGGTAACAAACATCCAATCTTTCGCATTTAAAAGTGTTAAGGGGCTACCCCGACCCAAATCAGCGCAACCACCTATTTTATATAATTAAAAAATCGATTCTCCAGTTTGTGATTCCTGTCATAAGCTTTTTTTTAATGCCCCTTAAAAGTTTTATTTTGTATTCTTTATGCAGAGATATGAATTGGTCTTTATGGCCACCATGGTGGCAAAAAACAGCAACTTTGCATCTCTTCCTACACTACACAAACTAAAACATTTATAGAGGCATTAAAAAAAAGCTTATGATAGGAATTACAAACTACCCAACCAATTTCTTAAAATTCCTTCGTTTAACGTAATAATTAAATAAAATAGGTGGTGGCGCTGATTTGGGTCAGGGTAGTGCCTTAAATGTGACTAGCTACTACCAGGGCCATCACATGCATTTTATTTAAGGAAAAGTAGTCTATTTTAATCCTGTTCTAGATAGATCTATGTCCATGCAAAATTTCACCCTGGTCTGTTCAGTAGTTTTGGTGTGAAGAGATAACAAACATCTAAACTGTTGTATTTATAATATAAGTGTGATACTTTGTCTTCCTTTTATTAAACAGGAAAATAATGCATACCCAAAACATGAGGAAATGAATGGTGCAACTTTATATATTGTTTATTACAGGCTGGATGAGAATACTGCTGGTAAAGTTACATTTGTTAACTCAGAAATGGATCTATGCAACTACTTGATACCTGATATCTTGCCCACGGACATGTAAAAAGTAAGTTAAGATATGGCATTGTTGATAAAAATATTGTTTGTGTTGTACATGGTCTGATAAACTATCTATAAAAGGGCGGCAGTGTCACACAACTGCCGAAATTACGCAAGCACTTGAGCAGATATTTTTGTGATGTTGATCCAGCGAATATTTTGATTTGTCATGTTTTCATAAAAATATAATTTCAGACATCCCAATCCTTAAAACTGACTGTCACCGATCGCGCGGGAAATTCTTAATTTTTCTGGCTTTTTGTATTTTCTACATTCAACAAGTTATATTATTTATTTATTTTATTTAAAGACCAACAGTTATATTATAATATGTTTACAAATATGCATATATATATTACTAACTACATATACTCAAGCCATTCTCAAGAAACAATGTTTGTAAAGTAAGTAGTTTGTATGACATTTGCTATAAACCCATGCTAAAACCAACTTCAAAATAAATTGCATTTAGAGTAAGTACCTATTGACATATAAAAGGTTTGTAACTAAAATTAACAAAACAAAATTTAACATACACTCGAAAACGATATTTGAATTAGCATGGGTTCACAGCAAATCAATTACAATAGTCGCAAACATACGTGTCTAAAACCAAAAACCGGAAAGAATTAAATTTCTCGGGCATCCGGTGACTATCCGCCTTATGATATTATTTCAAACGCCCCGTTACGTTTTAGTTCTTTTTGCAACGGATTATAGACAGTTTTAAATAGAATGATAAATTTTGTCCCATGCTATGTTTCCGTTAGAAAGTTGTTCAGTTTAAGATTCGGCTGGCCACTTCAATACTTGCTTTGCTTTTATTTATCAAACTGTGAATCAAACTTATCCAGTCAAATAGCACTGTTATTTATGAAACCAATAAAAATCTACTTTATTAGAAAAAATCATGAAATTATTACATTCTATTGTTGAATTTTATAATGTGTTACATATTCTTAGGTAGTTTTCTAGTCTTTTAGAGATTTTAACCTTTGCCATGTTATATTTTAAGTTCAGTGCTGTGTTAATTAACATTTTATGTACCCAAGTACCTAAGATGATCACTGTACCTAGGTAGGTACTCTTAAAGCCCCTGAATTTGGCGTTGGTTGTATAGTAACATTTATTGGTATGAATATGGTAGTTGTATTTTGCTTATAATATCAATAATTTCTTGCATTTACGAGTCCAAAGCCGTCACTGAAAAAAAATTACAATGGGCACTACACATTTGGATAACTACATTATTTTGTCACGTGACTAGCTAATTATGCGTGTAAAATTTTTACAAACTGTATAGAAAGTCAGCATCAATGATTTAAAGTCAGCACTCAATGATTTAAAGCTAAACATACAAAAGCTTTTCTCGTAATCAATTATTGACCACTTTGGTTGTTTGCTTACAGTGGTAATAAGTATAGGTACTTATTATGTGACCAGGGTGGGGATAGTGGCATTTTTCCCGTAATGATAAAAGCTAATAGGGGCGTAACAGGCGAGGCCTCTGTTCAGCTCTGGACAAGTAAGTATAGGCTGTTGATGTAAGTCAATCCTTATTACGTAGCTAACAAATACATAATATATAGGAACCTAATCTATAATTGACTATTTTCCTATTATATCTAGGTATGATGTAAACTGACATGTAGTAAATAAGTATACGTATTGATGTCAATGTACCTAATAAAATAATTATTGAAGCATCTTAAATAGTTTTTTTTATTACCTACATCTCTACTATGTAGGAATAGGGACCCTACCAAATCGATTGCTCGAAATAAATGAGCATTTTCATCTCTGAATGATCGCGCCGAAACAAGGCTAAAACAAACGATAAGTTATGTGAATGAATGTGATAGGTATTTATTGTTTGTATAATGAAAAGCGATACTTACTTTCGATTTATAATGTTACATAGAACCTACCAATTTGTTATGAATAAGGCGAATAGTAGGGGTGATAGTGGCGCCACTACATATTTAATTTAATAATTAAGTTATACAAAGGAATTATCAAAAAATCGGACCGCTGGTAGACGATACCTATCAAAAGCTTTTATTTAATGTATCTGTAATAGTTTTTTGTGTTATTCAATCAAAAACCTTGTTTGGAGAGCTTGGTTGCTACCAATAGGAACTAAACTCTTGAAACAAGTATCTGCCTAAATAATACAGAACAAAACTATTAAAGATACATTTAAAAAAAGCTTATTATAGATGGAGTCTACGCGCGGTCCGATTTTTTGATAATTCCTTTGTATAACGTAATTATAAAATTAAATATGTAGTGACGCCACTATCCACCCTACTATTCGCCATAAGACAAGACACAGCGATAGTCTTTAGATACTACATTATAATGTGTCAAGTTAGCAGCCCCGCCATGGAATTTGGTGGTTTCAACTATGCCAATAAATGTGTCCTGAAATAGTGCCCCCGATGCCCTAAGTAAAATAAATAGTGCCCCAGTACTTAAGGATATATTTAGGTATTTCACTGTAGCTGCTATCTTTACGTACACACGAAATCCTAGAGGATTTTTTTAGAGAATCATGAGCTATGCCAATTAACTGTGCCTTACTTGTTTCTGGACTGGTTTCCGCAACTAGGCCACAGGTGGGCCCTTTTTGCGTGTCGGGTGGGGGGGGCTGTTAATCTAACCACCCGATGTCCTCCAGGAAGGCCAGCAGCTCGCTGACGCCGGTGCATGCCTCCCTAGGCGTCCTCGGTGTACCAAGGTGTTGTAATCGTTGAGAAGCAACGCTATCGCACTCTACAAGCACATGCGCGGCCGTCTCCTCTGCGTTCATGCACCCTCTGCATAGGGGGCTGTCCGTAATACCCAGATTAAATAGGTGTTTATTAAGCATGCAGTGTCCTGTGACAATACCGACGATTTGTCGGAGTTTGTCACGCTTCAGATTGAGGAGTTTTCGGGAGAATCTTGGGTTTAAAGCCGGGAAGGCCTTCTTCGACTGTCTACAATCTGGGATACTTGCCCAGTAGTCTTGGTGTTGTTTGGTTGTACGTTGACGGATCCATGAGCGGACTTGACTGAATGGTAGGGGGATAATTGGTTCGGGTCCTGTCGGTTGCCGCTCCGAACCTCTCCTTGCCAGTGCATCAGCTTCGTCATTTCCTCTCGATCCGCTGTGTCCTTTTATCCATTGTAGGGTGACTCTATTGGACTCACTTACTTGTTCTAACAGGTGGTGGCATTGTAGGGTGAGTCCTGAGTTGTGTTCTCTCCTGTTCAAGGCCTGTAGTACAGCCGCGCTGTCCGAGAGGATCCTGATATTTTGGTCAGTTACCTTTCTTCTTAGCACCGCGGTAGCAGCTTGGATTATACCTACGCATTCCGCTTGGAAGATGGAATTGTGGGCGCCCAGTGCTGTTGTCCTGTGTATGTTGAGTTCTTCCGAGAACGTTCCCGCCCCGGTACCTGTTTTCATTTTAGAGCCATCTGTGTATATTCTTACTTCGTGTATGTTTGAGCTATCACTTGGCTCTTCGTGCATTTGTATGGTGAAGCTCTTTGAGTGTATGTGTTTTTTGGGTACCCTATCGTAAATCGAGAGTAGCATGGGATTACTCCGTGCGTACTCATCTATAATAGTGGTGTGTTGTGCTCTAGTGTTGTGGTCCCATAAACTTAGCGCCCAGAGTCTGTAAGCTGCTGCGGCTGCCTCCTGTTGCACGTGTAGGTGCAGTGGCGTTAGGCCTATCAGGGCTTCGAGTGCTGCCGTGGGGGCAGTTCTCATACACCCTGTAGTTGCTACGCAGGCTAGTCTCTGGAACTTCTGCAGTTTGTTTATGGTAGTGCTTTGGTTTGTTCTCGGCCACCAAACTAGGGCACCGTAAGTCAGGGAGGGCCTGATTACAGTGTTGTAGAGCCATAGGGTAATCTTTGGGCTGGGACCCCATGTTCTACCTAGCATTCGCCGGCACTGCCAGAATGAGATGGTGGCTTTCTTTATCTTGTTTTCTAAATGTGTTGCCCAGTTTAGTTTGTTGTCTAGAGTTATACCTAGGTACTTGACTGTGTCGGATAGTGTTAGCTGCGTGTCAAACAGGAACGGGAGCTGATAGGTTCCTAGTTTGCGCTTGTTTGTGAACATTACTAGTTCTACCTCTAATTAACTGTGCCTTAACGCATTCACTGCCCAGCCTCGGTGATGCGACCCGCAGGGGCACGCCGCGCGCCGTTGCTACACGGAGCTCCAGTGAGCGAGTGCGTCGAGGGTAGTATATAAATGTAGGCTACGGTCCTACCTCCTGGACAGCTGCTGTCATTGGAAATCCATCAATAATCAGGGAAATCAGGTTTGCTTGTCTCGACACTGATTTTTGTTGTCATTTTGACATTTTCCTTCTCTTATATACTTTTGAGGTTTTTGGATAATTTAAACCAAATTAAACATAGGTAATAATTATTAATCGCTACATAATTTATATTTCTATTCATTCTATTTTTTATAATGTGATGTGTGTATTTTGTTATATTTATTCCATTTAATAATTTATTACATATTTTTAAATTATAAAACATAGGTAACGGACTTCATCCCGCAGCCGACTGTTCACCGCGAAAAAAGCGAGATCGTCGTGAAGGGAATTCAGGCGCGGTCGCCTTACAAAAATCCACGTTACGGGAATCGATGTGCGAGGAACAATTCACTTTTGTACCTACTCGTCTGTACTTTAAAATGTATGTAGATGTTCAGCGACAATTTCCTCTAGGAGTTCGTGTGTACGTCAAGATAGCAGCCACAGTGAAATACCTAAATATCTCCTAAAGTACTGGGGCACTATTTATTTTACTTAGGGCATCGGGGGCACTATGTCAGGACACATTTATTGGCATAGTTGAATGAAACCACCAAATTCCATGGCGGGGCTGATGACTTGACGGACACAAGAAATCCTAGAGGAATTTTTTTAAAAATCATGGGTCTTTTTATCGGTCTTCGTTGAAAGAAGAGTGACCCACCAGTTTTACCTAATTGGCTAATTAGTACCTACCTAGCTAAGTTCTTTATTGTATGGTAGGTAATTTAGGTTATTATTCATAATATTTCATGATTATGGTAGGAACTACCAACTAATGGGAGATTAAATTAAAAACATATTTTTTTATTTACCTGGCTTTATTCTTACAAAACAGTTATATAAATTGCTGTAGGTACAAATCGACAGAGCTTGTACTCAATAATTGTTTCATTGTACAGATAAACTACTATCACTAACTCAAGAGAAACCGTTTTCCCGAGAGATCAAGAAAATACTGGTATTATTCAACATTAGAAGATTTTCATTTATTGGGCTACTTAATAGATTTCTCTAGAGTTAATCTCTTAATATTATTCCATAACGTCATGGCATGCACCATAAAATGATAGTACAATCGAGTGCTAAATATTATACTTAAAGGACCGTCAATGAAGGCTAGTGACATTTTAGTTTGACATAGGCCTGCACAAGCCAAATTACATTTATTTTAAACTGATTAAAATCCGAAATTCCGTAGTAGGTACGTTCAGTACCAAGCAGTACAAAATGTATGATTGGCACATTTTAGGTATCTGTGGCGCAAATCAGATCTCTCATAAAGTAGGCTACTACTATTTTATATTTACTATAGTATGTACCTATCCACAAAACGTCTATTCTGTGCAGCATTAAAAGCCGCCACATACAGAAACCGTGGCCGGGCCGGAGGCGAAGGCGTGCGGGTTGTTTCATACGAATTTATATGAGTGATGACTACACATACGCCGCCCGGCGGTGTATGTTTAGTCTCTCATATAAATTCACTCATTACAAACCGCACGCCTTCGCCTCCGGCCCGGCCACGGTTTCTGTATGTGGCTTTGAAGGCTACATCAACAGGCACGTTACCTAAAAAATGTTAAACATTACAGACAATTATTTAAACATGAATGGATCGTTTCGCTTAGTCACCAAATGTTCAGATATTGTAATGTATGCTTAATGGAAACAGCTGATAATATAAAACTAAATATTATCCTTAATGACTAGCGGTTTGTATTAGTCTGGATTTAATATTTATGAAATTAGATGAATATGAAATTGGATGTGCTTATAAGGCATGTAAACAGTACCACGGCTTCTCCTATAGGCTAAGACACAGTTCGGATCGCTGAACGGTACCTCATTATTTTTTCTAAAAATAATAATGAAGGTATACTCTTCGTACAAAAACATAATGACAATGTTTCTCTAGGAAATTACCATGAAAGACATCAGATAAACAGTTAGGTTATTTTAAGTAGTAAAATGGGAATAAAGTATTCTTAAAACTAAGATATGATGCCTATTTTAAATAATAATCATGTATATACAAGTTATAATAAAATCTACGTTTAAAAATTAGGATTATACAGGATGGCTTTTTGAGATGGGAGTGGAGGATGGCCAAATCCGAAACCATTAGAATTACAGGAAAGGAATCATGACATGAGCTCAATTTATGAGAAAACTGAAAACTGCACAAGTACTTATTGCTTAAAGAAATGTTTTCATTAATGTTTACAAAATTCACAACGAATAAATGTTCTATTGAGGATAAACCTCATTAAGATACAGGCTAAGTATCCTGGCTAGCGGCAAGCACACCAGTTGTCCGAAACGATTATTAAATATTTTTACATTACTTAGTAGTAGGAAATGGTAATTTTTACAATTTTATGAATACTCCACCTTTTATATAAAATTGTAAAAATTACTATTTCCTTTCATTTCCAATAATACTTTGCAAAGATTGATCCTTATCAGCAACCAATTCCATTAATGCAAAAATAGCTTTTTTTTTAATTAATGGGTTCATTTTCTTTCTAAAGTAAAAAGATTTAAAAAATCTGAAGCAGTTTTTGTTTTCTCATAAATCAAGGTCATGACATGATTCCTTTCATAAGTTTTCTCTATCTCTTATGGTTTCGAATTTGACCATCCACTCCCATCTCAAAAAGCCATCCTGTATAACCAAAAATTATGCATATGCTTAAATTATGGAACAGTTCCCTAATTATACTAATATGGAGTTGCATAAAACAATGGGTTATAAAATATATAGCTGCAGAATTTATATCTTTGCAATCTAGCTTAGAGTATTATATTTTTAACATTAAACAATGATTTGTTAGAAATATTGAAACTATAGTACAGGAATGATATGTACTAACAATCAATCAATCGATTAGAATAGTTGATGTACTATGGATTGTAAATTCTAAACGCTAAAATCACAAATTTTGTTTATATTCTTCGTATATCAGCACACCGGACCATGCATACCTGCTGCTACATTGTATTACACTTTATACAGTAATGGAAGCATTATTTTAGTATTTATTTATATGGTTAGACTGATTATTGTAATGCCAACCTGGACTTGTAACTACTTATGGACGGCTACTGCTGACTGCTTAAAAAGTTTTCAATTCCAGTTTAGTCAAAAAACATCAGTTCAATTCCAATTAATATAGGTACCTAAGTTTTGTTTTGTGCCCTTGGCTGCAATCACCCCATTCGACTGCCAAGCGAAGTGATTGATCATACGACAGCGCAGTTTTGGGATAAGGTCAATCTCGTAAGCTTAAATGACAACTGACTGTTTAAGGTCAGTGTGAAATTCACTCTTAACCACTAAATTGTACCTATGGTTTCATCTGGTGATAGATGTGCAAGGTTTGTTGGTAGATGTGTATTGTTAGTTGATGGACTTTTATTGTTTATTGGTAGATGTGTATTTCTTGTTGGCACATGTGTATTGTTGATTAATAGATGTTTATGATTTGTTGGCAGATTTATCTGATTCGTGAGTAGATGTGTATTGTTTGTTGGTACATGTGTATTGTTGATTGGTACATGCGTATTGTTGATTGGTACATGTGTATTGTTGGTTGGTACATGTGTATTGTTGGTTGGTACATGTGTATTGTTGGTTGGTGCATGTGTATTGTTGGTTGGTACATGTGTATTGTTGGTTGGTAGATGTCTATTGTTAGTTGGTACATGTGTATTGTTGGTTGGTACATTTGTATTGTTTGCTGGTAGATGTGTGTGCGTGGGGCGCAGCAGTCGCAGTAGATGGAGCAGTCAGTCCTGTAGCACGGCGTGTGCTGTAGTGCTCAGTTCTTCTTTCAGCGCTCGGAATGACGGCCGCTCGTCCGGCGCGCGCCTCCAGCAAGCGCGCATTACCTGCAAAAACAAACAATTCCCCATTATCATATTAATTAAATAAATAATGCTAGACAATTCACACAGAATAGCCTGAAGGTAAGCAGAGCTAGTGTTATGGGTCTTATGTATTTCAACTATTGGTGCTTCAAATCAAATAGATAAATAACTGCACCGGGAACAGGGGAAACATTAATCTTTGGCTATACATATGCCTGAGTCTTATGAAATCCCCACGCATTTTCGCATAATATATTTTTTATATATCAGAAAACAGCATTACGAGTACCTACTCGTAGATTTTCTGCTATATTACTCGTACCTAAGAGTCACAAGTTTCCAGGAATAGTGAGACTATTTTTACACTGTGTCATTTTTACTCTAGCTAGTGGTAAACCACCGCACAGCCGCGATTTTGAAGCGCGTCTTGTGTCGCCGTCGCAGCTGTGTGGTGCCAGCTTAGAATTTGTACCACCACAGCTCTTCCCGCGGGTGTCGTAAGAGGCGACTAAAGGACCCGCGGGTGTCGTAAGAGACGACTAAGGGATATCCACCGGGGGCGGGCAGCAGCGCCCCTGCAAAACAATTCTACCACCGAACTACGATCCCCAACCCGCATGTACAGCGTGGGGATTATGGGCATTACCACCCCATGTGATAAAAGCCAATAAGAAGCTTATCAGGCGGAGGCCTGCGTCCAGTAGTGAACCAATACGGGCTGTTGAAGTTGTGTCGCCAGTTGATAGTTTCGTCTCGCCGACGAGACATTCCATTTTGTATGGGATTTCGTACAACGCCTCTATCGTGCGGACATGGAACTCCGCAAATCCCATACAACTCGGGCTCTGGACTGCTCTCGGGTTTATTGGTGGAACGTAGAGCGTGATCAGAGGTTTAGGGGAGAGCTTTACCAAGCAGTGGGACAGCATGGTTCACTCACGTTGTATATTTCATTGAGGCAGCCTTTGGGTTTCTCGAGCACTTGTCCTCTCTGCACCATGTCCACCACTTCAGAGTTCTTCATACGTCCGTACGGGACCTTACCGCATGTGAACACTTCCCACATCAGTACACCTGTAATGAGAGCTACGTGCATTAGTCAACTGTTTGAAGTAAATGCAACGTCATCATCATCATCAGTTAATAATAGTCCACAGCTAGACGAAGGCCTCTGGGTTACTGGTAATTCGACGTATTCCCGCCAAGGCGTGGTAGTTGGGGTCATAAGCTATCAAATGAACCATAGAATGCATTATGCAAATGTGGACCAATTTCGAGATAATCAGGTTTAATTATTCTTTTCAAAATACCCAAAAGTCGGGATTCAAAAATTTCTAAAAAAAAAACTTACAGCTGTATTATTTTCGTTTTATTATTTTTACATAATGAAAACCTGGATACTTAGTTATCAATACTACAATGTGCAAAAAGTCTCATCATTTTCGAAGTAACACTACTTAAACCTAATTTTTTTCCAAACAGAAGAAAAGTTATTAGAGATAAAATGATTTTGTGAAAAAGAATTGTATGTGACTAATTGTGCAAATCATGTTAAAAACATTCCTACTTATCTAGCTACCCAACGAAGTATCAATTTAACTTGTAACTTAAACAGTACAGAAAAAACTTGTCAAAAAGGGGTCAGGTAGACAAGTTCCGAGAAGCAATTGTTTGGGATTAACCTTATCAACAGGTGCGGGAATGCTCGTAAGAGATTGTGCGTTTGAGCTAACGCTATTGTTTACATTGGGTGTGAAATTAGAAACAAGTTAAACAAGAAAAAACTGTTCAACCAGTCATCAGTATTACAGGCATCGTACACACGCGCGCATATCCCTGTTACGCTTAAAGAAGTTGAGTTTTAAAGTTTTATGGCGGCGGAACCACCAAGACGAAGAGATCATGCAAGGCAATCATTTTCCAACGAGGAATACGCAGATATCTTTTATCTCTATGGATATTGTGACGGTGACGCTGCAGCTGCTCGCCGTGAATACCTACAGCGCTACCCTAATCGCCGACCACCCCATGTCACAGTGTTTAGTGCAGTGTATCGTAAAGTACGAGGGACTGGAAATGTTCAAAGGCAAAACATGTGGTTTCAACATGATGGGTGTCCTGCGCACTATCGTGTAACTGTGCGACGATGGCTGGACGAAAATTATCAGCATAGGTGGATTGGCAGAGGAGGACCAATTCCATGGCCAGCAAGAAGTTCTGACATAACACCGATGGATTATTATGTCTGGGGGCACATAAATAGCATCGTATACTACGACAATACGCCAGTGCCGACCCTTGATCAACTGAGAGAGCGCACTATCAACGCGGCAAACGACATAAGAGGAACATTAACCTCAAAGGTATTAAAGGTATTAAAAGCGAATTAAGAGAACGAATGCGTGTCTGTATACGGAATAGAGGCTCCCATATTGAGCTAGATTTGTAAATTGTGTTAAAATTAATAAAAGTTAATTTCGATGAAGTGCTTTGTTTCTTTTACATAATTAATATTGGTTAAAAATACAATACAAATTCCTTTGTCTGCTTAGAACTCGACTACTTGACCTCATTCTTTAAACTATTTTTCTGTTTCTACTTATGCAAACCACAAAGTTGATACTTCGTTGGGTAGCTAGATAAGTAGGAATGTTTTTAACATGATTTGCACAATTAGTCACATACAATTCTTTTTCACAAAATCATTTTATCTCTAATAACTTTCTTCTGTTTGGAAAAAAATTAGGTTTAAGTAGTGTTACTTCGAAAATGATGAGACTTTTTGCACATTGTAGTATTGATAACTAAGTATCCAGGTTTTCATTATGTAAAAATAATAAAACGAAAATAATACAGCTGTAAGTTTTTTTTTTAGAAATTTTTGAATCCCGACTTTTGGGTATTTTGAAAAGAATAATTAAACCTGATTATCTCGAAATTGGTCCACATTTGCATAATGCATTCTATGGTTCATTTGATAGCTTATGACCCCAACTAACACGCCTTGCCGGGAATACGTCGAATTACCAGTAACCCTGTATATGTTAGATAAATAATATAGATAAATGTTTAGTTCAACATTTTTGTAACGTAGATATCTCTATCTAACTATGTTTTAAAGATGATGCATGTAGACTAGTCACATCATGTTCATAGTCTTTTTCATTGTACTATTCCACCACTTATCCGTGAAAACCTTCAATAAGCTTTCTGGTATTTATCAATTTCTAATTCTGTTAATTTTAAGCCTTGTTTTTCCCTTAAATAATAAATACCCCGATGGTTATAGGCTAGGTAATAATAATCAGACGAAATCGGGGGTCTAACGAGATAGCGGGGTCTAAGTATGGGTCGAAATTTCCAACGTAAGTAAATATGCTCATGTGGTGCATCATTGCAAAGGCCCTTGTTTGGACTTTCCATATTCGTTACTAAAAGTTTAATAAAGTTTACTGTTCTCAAGCAATCAGTAAAAACGTTGGTGTTCTTCCAACACAAACTAGGTTCGTAGTCAACCCGCTTACATTCATAATGAAAAAAAATCAGTAAAAACTTGGAAAAAAAAGTCTTTTTAAAACAAGCGTTCACTGTTTGTCCATATTATTTTCTTTTGATACTTAGGTAGTCGGAGGCACCCTAGGTTACAAGTAGGTGTACGTAGAGGCCTTTGCTACCCTGTACTTTGATACTGTTATTAATAAACTTAAGATGGGAATTAAATTGACTAAACTACACGGAGGTTGTTTGCAGACTGAATTTATTGCTAGACGAATACATAAAAATGCTGATCATTGCTTATTGCTAACGCTGCGGCGCACACAGCTTAGTAAAAAGCTATTACCTAACCTGGCCTATCGTGTGTACCTAAATATCTAAGTATAGGTGCATGATGAGCGGGTTGACATGATGACAGGGCGCTATGGCGCTCATTAGGGGAGGCCTATGTCCAGCAGTGGACTAATATAGGCTGATGATGATGATGATGATGAGCGGGTTGGCCCGTACAGTAGGAACATAGGCCTTCGACTATTTAGGTAACAAAAGAAAATGTTATGGACAATCGGTGAATGCTTGTTTATGACTTTTACGTAGTGGGGTTTCAGTTTTAACTATTTTTTTTAACGCATTCTTTGCCCAGCCTCGGCGGTCCGACCCGCAGGGGCGCGCCGCCGCCACACGAGGGTCGAGAGGCTCGTCTGTGTCAAATGTATTTGTTGGCGAATAATAACATAACATTATAAAGAGAAGACTCACCAAACGCCCAGACGTCGGATTTGGACGAGAATCGCGTGTAGTTGAGCACCTCAGGTGGCGCCCACTTGATAGGGAACTTTGTGCCGCCGGAACTCGTATACTGATCGTCTAGCACATACCGGGCTAGGCCGAAATCAGCGACCTGAAGGAAAAAGCATTAAATTCAACAAACTATTTTACAAAAATTCTAATGAATATTCGAAGTGATTTCGGGGAAAGATAAAACGTCAAGTGCGAGTGGGACTCGCGCACTAAGGGTTCCGATATATTCCCAACCACCCCATTAACTTCCCCATCAATAGGGTGGTTGGGAATAAAAATTCCCACCCACTCCGGAATTTTCACCCCATTGACTTGAGTAAACCACCCCACTGACTTTTTATTAATAGAAATATTAAATCTCACTATTCATTATGTCTTCGTACATATTGTCTACTTCATCATCCGAGTGTGCCGAGATCGGTCCGTAAACCTGAATGACCTTCATGCTATAGCACTTGGACAGTCGAAGGATCAGCTACGCTACCTTGGTCGACACACTAGAGATTTCTTCCAACGTTGTTAGAGAGGGCTTTATTGACGAGGAAACCTACGCCAACCTGGGATGTTTTATCACCCTCGCGAAAGTAGAGAAGATGGCCCGGTTACGGAGTCCTCCCCCAATCTACGGCCTTCACATAACCCCAGAACATGCCATCTAATGTTCTCTAACTCCACTTCCAACTGCGCTAGATGTTGGTCAAGTCTCAGAGTGCTTCCGTTGAACACAGCCAGGGTTAAAATTTTATGTGATGAAATGGTAGCCTAATATAGCCCGGGGATTCCTAGCATCCCTGCCCGCCGTTATAGTGGCCGCTAACTTATTAATTATTAGTATTAGTTAAGTTCAATTTTTGTGACATCTGAATTGACATTTATGTACGTAAGTAATTAAAATCTATTGAAATGATAAGAAGTGCAAGTACAGGCGTCACAAGATTCATACCTTTACAACGTTGACGTCGCCAACCAAACAATTTCTTGCAGCCAAGTCTCGATGGATGTAGTTGTGTTTTTCTAAATACGACATTCCTTTGCAGACCTGGAAATTCAATTGTGGACTTCAGTATCGAATTTTTCATAAAGTACGCTTGAAAAGGGTTATGGTTGAGGGTTGTGGTAGATGGTGCTGGTTGATCCCCAAACTGCCCTTAAAGATCAGTACCTATTTGGTGTGGTGTTTGGATGGTGGTCAATGAAAGTTACTGGTATGGTATGTATGGTACGGACTATATTCACAAGACACGTTTTACTGGATATTTAAACTACTGCCGGTAATCGCAAGCAAATACGCATTAAATTGCAAGCGCAGCTAAACTGCATATCTGCTTGCTCTGCGTGGTCGCTTTACCTGAACAATGCTACAGGCTTACAGGGACCTGTGTAGCTTTATTGGACGTCCTATGACGTCACAGACAATAAATTTAACGTCAAGTGCGATTCAGACTTGCGCACTAAGGGTTCCGTATAATTGTAAGGCCTTGTTTCTTGCCAAATATCATAATTCTAGGTCAACGGGAAGTAGGTACCCTATATTTGGTCCATGGTATATTTTTTTTGTAAATAAACAACAAATTTACAGTTTTTAGATTTTTCTCTTTATTTGTGCTGAGCAAGGTCTTATGCTTCTTACCAAATTTCATGATTGTACGAGTCTACGGGAAGTACCTTATAGGTGATGCGTGTCCTTGGATATTTCAAAATATTCGGACTAAATGGCTGTAACTTTTGATTGCGTTGACTTAGAAATTTTATTTATATCGCGGCTCCAGGAGTCTCTTGGAATATGATCGTGCGTTGACGCGTTTTACATGAACATAGCCTAAGGGGCATAATTATAGGATACTCTGGTCATGACCTTGGCCTCGTCTACAAAGTCGTCCTCGGACATGGTTCCATCATTATATTGACGGCCGTGTCTGTGGTGCCGCGCCAGTATTCCATTATTTATTATAAAATGTTTCTTGTTTCTATAGGTACGCCCAAAAACTCTTGAGCCCTGCGGCTAGATGTAAAGAAAATCTTGCCATCTCAGATTTTTAGCATAAATGGCGTTGTAATCACGCGCTGCACGACGCATTAGGAACTAAATTTACCATTGCGCGCTGTATTAATTTTTAATGATTAGGAATAAAGTCTTGATTCGAGCGGGATTTGATTGACAGAAGTGCTCACGAGCCGCACATCCTCACACAACGTTGCGAGCGCGAGCGTAGCGAGCCGCAAATCCTCACATAGGGTGGCGAGCAAAGCATGCACCATGCCTTTCACGCGCGGCTGCGCCCCTTATAATAACTTACAGTTTCTGTTGTAGTTATTTTTACGAAATGTACTAAATATTATAAACCTGTATGGGGTGTTTGCACATACCTAAGAGAATGGCGTCTCCGATGACGTCGGGCGATGTGTGATGCAGGTAGTTGAACAGAAAGCCGTGCCGCATGTACTCCGTCACGATGTAGATAGGCCGGTGTTTTGAGCAGACGTGCAGTTGAACTAGGTGTTGGTACACCCTGTATAATTACCTGTATGCACATATCTAAGAGCACGGCGTGCCCGATGACGTCGGGCGACGTGTGCCGCAGGTAGTTGAACAGAGAGCCGTGCCGCATATATTCCGTCACGATGTAGATCGGCCGGTGTTTGGAGCAGACGCCGTACAGTTGAACTAGGTTTTGGTGCTGGAGTTTTCTGGAATGAGAATTGGAGTTTTTAAATATATCTAAGTTACGACAGTCAAACGAATATTGTCAAGGGAACTTTGATGAATTTCTAATATTCTCGCCAAAATGCATGGGACGCGTTGAAACCTACAAGAAGTTCTAACCTAAATAAACATATCCATAAACTACTTATTTTCCAGTAAAAAACGCGTGCGAAACCGCGGGATAAGACCGGGGGAAAGAAAACTAACGGTCGTTTTAGCAGAAGACAGGTATTTACCTAACATACGTTCACATGCGCAGCGTTCAGAGATAAAGTCTCTAGACGCAGGCGATCGCGCGTTGACGCGTACTTTTATATCAATGTAACTTCCATTTGTTGTTGTTTTTTTTACTGATAAACATTCACAAAGAAAATTATACTAGTATTTACAATTGAAACAATTGAGCTAACTGCTGACTGTTGCAAACAGTCTACAGGTAGCTCAACTGATCCATATCAACACCAGTCGGAAGCGTCCCCAAGACGCTGGCTGCATTGCCACGCTGTATGGCAATGCTGATGCGCTGTGCCAGATATTCACCAGCTCTCGGGTCACGCGTCGCTTCGACCAGACGCTCAGATAGTTTGTTGTTCAGTTGACAGCACGTTTTTATCGCGATTTCACGTACTTTTATACCAGACTGACGAGTAGGTACGAGTAGTCGCAACGCGCGTTAGCGCTCGTCATCTGAAATCTCATTTTTGATCATGCGTTGACGCGTGTTACATGAACATAGCCTAAGGGGCATAAGTATAGGATACAAATCAAATCAAAATCTTTTTATTTCCATAAATACAATAAATGTACACTTAGAAAAGGTCAAATTATAAAACTAAACACTGACACGGAAATAAAGTGATATTTTTGATTTCTGTCACTTCAGTATGTAGACTAAAGTAAAGAAGCGACGAAGAAACCTTTAGCCTGTTAGTTGTTATTTTTCGAGCTGGAGCAAAACTCGTCCAAAGCATTTTTATCGTCTAGATAATTCGATATTTTGTAGTAAGCCTTTTTACAAAGGATATGTTTGACAATTGTTTGAATTTATTTATTAATAATTTTTGCAACTCACTTGGAGTTTTGTTGTAGAAGCGTATACATTGCCCTTTAAAAGATGCATTTATCTTGTGTAGCCTAGTTGTGGGCATACCGAGTTTATTCTTATTTCTAGTATTTATATTATGTATGTCGCTATTTTTTGGGAATCGATTGATATTTCTATGAGTGTACAACAATTTTTCATAAATATATTGACATGGTACTGTCATTATGTTTATTTCTTTGAATTTATCACGCAGGGATTCTCTGGGATACTCACGTCATGACCTTGGCCTCGTCTATAAAGTCGTCCTCGGACATGGTTCCTTCCTTCATCATCTTGACGGCCGTGTCTGTGGTGCCGCGCCACTTGCCGCGCCGCACCACGCCGAATTGACCCGCGCCGAGTTCTTCCATCAGTACCAGCTCGGATGGGTCTATCTCCCACTTGTCTACGAACAGATAGAGTTACAGTCATGTGATGCTTGCGCTATGATCACTGAATAACTTGTGAGGCAGTTGTTATTGGCAGGCATTATGAAGATTTGAACTACAAATCTTGTTCATCATTACTACTATCTGTCGAGATACAGTGCTTAACTAGTTCGGCAGGTAGGGTAACCCTATTCAACCACAGTCGGTCTATTACACGGCCTTTAGTCGAAAACATTTCGAATCAACGACACCAGCCCATACCAGTTCACAGCTGGACTAAGGCCTCCCCCAATTGACCTTATTGGGTCTTATTAGGGGGTAATGCCACAATACCTACGCTGGGAATGCGGGTGGGGACCTCTCGAAAGGTTCCTTAAAATCATCTCTAACCTCCAAACCGAAAAAACGCACTTCGACGCAGATAGGAACCCCCCCAACACCGAACTTTGTTTTGCTACGAATGATATCCCTATAGTAGATGTAGCAAACCTAGCAGATGCGAATCCTACATAGGTGAAGGGTAGCTGTCATACCAAAGATCTTATAATAAAAAGAGAAAATTAAAAATTATAAAAACCCACCGACGTTTATGGCTGAACAGATTTTCATGAAACATGGCTAAGAACACTCGGGATAAAATTATCTATGACACAAAAAAAACTAAACGAAAATCGGTTTATCCGTTTGGGAGCTACGGTACCACAGACAGATACACAGATTATAGACACGTTAAACTTATAACACCCCTATCTTTTTGCGTCGGGGTTAAATAGGGTTGGTTACCGTGCTTAGACGCTATTGTGTCTATGGCAGTTGATGAGTTCTGGAATATCGGCGCAGCAATGCTTATCCGATAGAAGTCGGCCCAAATCATTGGTCAACATAATGAGAGTTAGTTAATATTACCATGTGATAATCCCGCGGTAGGCGGAGCAGGTCGGTCACAAGGCGAGGCCTTCAGCCGCGAACACAGGCCGCCGCTATTGTGTCTATGGTAGTTGATGAGTTCTGGAATACTGGCGCAGCAATGCTTATCCGATAGAAGTCGCCCAAATCATTGGTCAACATAGAGAGTTAGTTAATTACCATGTGATAATCCCGCGGTAGGCGGAGCAGGTCGGTCACAAGGCGAGGCCTTCAGCCGCGAACACAGGCCGCCGCTATTGTGTCTATGGTAGTTGATGAGTTCTGGAATACTGGCGCAGCAATGCTTGTCCGATAGGAAGAACTGGCCGCGAGCATTCAGCTTTATGTGGTAGTGCTTCGTTTGTGGGTGGTTACTGGATAACAAGGTTACATTTATTAGTTGGATTGATTTTGTGCACCACATACTAAAATAAAACGTCATGTGCAAGTCGGACTCGCGCAATAAGTGTCCGCATAATTGTAAGACCTTGTTTCTTGCCAAATATCATGATTCTAGGTCTACGGGACCTATAGGGTACTCCCTATAGGATTTGTGTGCATATGATTCTCTTGGAAATTTCAAAATATTCGGAAATAAACGGCTGTAACTTTTGATTGCGTTGACCTAGAAGTTATATTTATATTGAGACTTCAAGAGGTTACGGACTTGAGTATTTGATGTTAATTTCAACTCAATACCTTCACGCGTTTCTGAGAAAAGGGGGTTGCCAGGTGGACAGACAGGCAGACAGACAACAAAGTGATACAATAAGGGTTCTTTTTTGCTTTTTGAGGTACGAAACCCTAAAAACAGGTATTATTTCATCAGTTTTTGTTAAGTTCTCATACATAAATTTTTAGGGTGTTAAGATCTTGGATTCTAGAACTGAGTATAAACTGAGTTGTACCTACCTATATGACAACTGGTACAAGGGATATTTATCATTTATAGTTTAGGTTTCCCAAACTTCGGAAAAATTCTTAGTAGTATCGATCTACATTCTTGGTAAGTTTAAGGGATCTTCAAGCGCTTGAAGGCAAGCGCTTTTGTAAGGAGTCCAAACTATAGACAGGATTGATTTATTGTATTATTTGGAACCGAAGGTTCTGTGTTTCAATTCCCACAGGTTTGATAAGGTTTACTTTCATATGCGTGTGTGTAGTTATTGCCTACGACTATTAGTCCTTTTGTTTAAATAATAGAGGCCTATGTATTAATAATGTAAATGCCTTTTTTCCTATCGGTGTGACACGAAACTGCCTATTTTGTAATGTTACATTGGACACACACAATGGAAACATAAAGTTTCCCTGCATAAATCATATGCGTCACGTTAAAAATATTTCAAAAATAAATTATTATTTTACCTTTCTATCGATCACTGATAATTTCGTATAATTTTAGTGACGTAAATTATGTATGGCGCCAAAAGGCATTGACGAAAATTATGATTCATTATTCTTTTAATTAAACTGAAATTGTTAGGCATATCACCAACTTAGTGTACAGTGTATAAAGAACTTACACTTTGGTATATAAAGAGAGCGTGTACATTCCTTTGGTGGAAGAGTTGCGGACGACAAAGCATCCTTCCTTGTCCTCCTGCTTTAGAAGAGATTCCGCGCGCTGTCGAGACATTTCTCCCACGTACCATCTGTGCAAAAATACATAATATAATATATGTTGTGCATAATATGAATCTTTCAGTGGAGACACAGTATCGTACATTTCAGATTTATATAACTTTATTTCTTTAGGCAAGTCAAATTTTAATACTATAAATTATTAGCAAATAAGAAATAAGGTGTCATTGATTGTTTCTTAAATTTTTGTCCACTAGTGGAGGAAGTGAAAAAGAAACCACTAGTACATTTATATACGCGTCTAATAGGTACATGTTTTCTTACACAACACCACTACACACCTTAAATCTACAACATTGAATTTCTTACATACTATTGTAGGTGCAGAACTGAGATACATCTGGCCAAGCATTAACATCATTGATGTATTAATCTATGGAGTAAGAGGCCTTCTTGATAAGGTTTTGTTCAGATGGAAGCTTATCATAGAAGCGCACGCGATTGGCCATAAATGATTTCCCTACCTTTAGCAATCTATAATTATGATGGGATAAATAATTTCTTCTTGTTTTTTTGTATTTATATAAAAGAGATAAGACTGCCTGACTTGTTTGAAAATTCGCATTTGTGGTCAAAATCGGGGTCATAGGTGAATGAATGATAACTCATCGCGAAAACATCGGAACCACAATTATGTAAAACCCTTATGCAAATATCAGCGGATTAGTTTTATTTTATGACATTGGCAAAAAAAGATCCACTCATAGTGGATGAATCGATTTTTAGAAATTCCAAGTGAAATGCGGAAATCGTGGAATGCGGGTCAAGGGTTTTACGAAAACTCATCCCGAAATCTCTGGAAGTATAAAAGTTACGAGGCTGAAATTTTTCAGGAAGTTATAATATCAGCCCGACCCGTTTAATACGACCTCTGTGGCGCAGCGGGCGAAGGTCTGCCTGCGACGCAGGAGGTTGCGGGTTCGATTCCCGCCTCGGGACAAATGTTTGTACGATCTGCAGACATTTGTTCAGGGCGTTCTGGATGTTTTCTATGTATAATAAAAAAATATCTATCTATATAGTGTATTGTATTAAGTATATCAGTTATCTAGTACCCATAACACAAGCTCTGCTTAGCTTGGGGCTAGATAATGCTGTGTGAATTGTCCAGCATTATTATTATTATTATTTTAATTGTTAAACATATTTATTGAAGAGCGTATCACATATCGTCAAGGACTGAATCGTCGAGGACTGTAAATATAATTAAAATCCACAACTACAAAATTAACGGACATTATTTACTTTTTTGCAGTGACTTACAAAATCAAGTATAGACAAAAGCTTCTCTAGCGGCCGAAAACTCAAACGCAACTCAGATAGTCGTAATTTTTTTACAGTTTTCAATTAAAATATTTCAAAAATTAATCTTTTGAGACGTGCTCAAGTCAGATTTTCTTTGACAAGTCGGGGGTAAGTTGTCAAACACTGTCCATGCTAGGGAGGGAGGTGATGCTTTGTAGTAACTATGGGACATTACCTTAAGTCCTATAAAAGAAAAGTCATTTACAAAGTACTTACTCGTATTTCTGAAGACCAATTGTTTCCCTCTCTTTGACGTAATTGCTTGGAATGTAACCGACAGATCTGAAATGGAAAATAATGTTTGTAAATAATCGAGGTAAGGTACATGTACTTACTACAAGGTACAGCTATTTATAAAAGAAAAAGAGAATGGGTTTTTCTTCATTGGCGATCCGACCCAACAAAGACATCAGTGGACGGCATGGACGCATAATTCTATGAAACAGATAATACATTTTCTTTCGGTATGATGTCGGCGCCGGCAATCTTAATATATATAAATCACGTGTCACGTTGTTTGTCCGCGATGGACTCCTAAACTACTTAACCGATTTTAAATTTAATTTGCACACCGTGTGCAGTTTGATCCAACTTGAAAGATAGGATAGCTTATTCAAGGAAGGTTTAAAAGGTGAGAGCGGTACGAAGTTCGCCGAGTCAGCTAGTAATATTATAGTTAGGTACAGTGGCGGTCAGAAGTGGTGCCCTAGATTCTAAAGACATTGTCTTCCAGCCATACCAGCTTACGACCCTATGTAGTATCAAATGTATTATTATTTGGGTCCTAGGTTCAAATCCACAAAGTCATTTACACTTAATATTTACCCTAATTTTGAGGCTTAATATACCTAGTATCTATTTCACTAGGAAATAAAACAGCAAAAATAAATAACAATTTATGTTAAAGCCATTATAAATTATGAACATTAAAACAATTTTACATAAGTATTCTATAATATTTCGCTTATGCATACCGTGTAGCGTACAGTTATTTATAATGTTAGGCTGAAATTTGGAATCAGATGAAATTAACTATTTTAAATCGTAGTAAACTTCAAGCGAGTATGGTCTTTAAGGTATGTACCTACTCCAATTATGACCGCAACTGTACTTATGTGCTGGTGTAGGGTCGGGTAATGAAGAAACGGTCTATGTTTGTAAATAGAGTACGGTAACAAGGTAAATACCTGTTCAGAGCCCTGTATTCGGTTTGACGATAGTATTGAGACGTTTCATTTTTATGGGATTTGGTACAGCGCTTCTGTTGTAGGGACACTACTCAAATCCGATACAAAAAAGAAACGTCACGATGACGAATCAAAACAATCAAAAATTCTTAGTACAATAATTGTACACTAAGAAAAAGTCAAATTATTAAAATTGAAATAGAAAAGAAAATGTAGTGGAGTTTTTATTTCTGTCGCTTCAATATGTAGTACGTCTCGAAACTACTAAAACCGAACTCAGAGATCTAGGCGGTACTCGCCACCCAGAGCGAACGCGGTAAGTTTCGCTTGGATCGCGCACGGTTTCGCGCGGTCCTCGGTATTACGGGTATGCGGATAACCGCATATCCACTCGGGGTCCGTTACCGTTTTGCGTAGCGAATACCGCGTAGGTATGACGAGTACAAAAACCGAAGGTAGCCATTTACAGAATTATTTATTATGAGTGGCTAGATAATGCTGTGTTAAATGTCCAGCATTATTTATTTATATCCTACCAATATTATAAAGCCGAAAGTTTGTGAAATCTGCATTTTTGTTACCTAGGATCTCCAAAACTACTGAACAGATCTACATGAAATTTGGCGTACGCTTAGAGCAAAGCCTAAGGCAATAAATAGGCTTCTTAATTTACCGAAACTACGCGTGCGAAGCCGCGGGCAGAAGCTAGTTATTAATATTAGCTTGATGTGTCGCACTACAGGGCAAAGGCCTTCCAGTTACAAAATAAGCCGTATAAAAATAAATGAAACAAGCTGTGTATACATTATTTACATTGCAATAATGAACCTTGTCGTCATTGCATTATGTTTTCAGGTTTTGTATGGTATTGTTTATAAAGTGTATTTTAAGTAGGTATTTCAAGTTTAAATTTAACTTATCCACATAATTATTTAAGGCGACGTTCTTATTTATAACCCACTTAGAAAAAAAAGGAGGTTATATGTTCGGCTGTACCCATCGATGTAAGTAAAATTCGGAAGATTGGGCACTAGCTTCTCGAAAGTGGAACGCTCAAATTGTGTCCAATTAGGTCCACCCACCTCAGTCACAGTCGGACCGGCGCCGACGGTGTACGTATTTCGCGTGTATTGTTGTCTCGATCGCACTTCGGTCTAGGTACGTCTTTCCATCTTTGTTGTTGATGATTAGGTAGGTACGAGTATATTGCAAAAGATTGGAAATAACGTGTCTTTGCGTTTAGTTGTAACACCACACAGGCCATTTGTTCAGTTAGTACTGGGAGAACGTGCCGTATCTATAGAATTTTACTTATATCTATGGCTGTACCTAGGTATATATTTTTTAAGTACCTGTGTATGTTCGTCAATTTTTGATTTTATTTTCGCTTTTGTACAGAGAATGATCCCGAAGGTTGTCCCAAAATCTTTTTATTCCCGGTTAGTATTTATCCCGCAAAATCACGAAACATTGTAAAATTAGGAGGCTAGAAGACGATTTTTTTTTTTTAAACCATCACGTCATAATTCATAAAATAATACGTTGTGGTATGCGAAAATGCTTGAGTAACGCTTTTCTATGGCATAAAAGATCTATAACTGAGCAAGCATTCACAATACGGGCCGTATTCTAATTTGTTTGACAATTTCTTCAAATTCTGAGTAATATATTTTGATAGTGTCCGAATCGACAGTACTTAAATAAAATATTAAAATCAAAAGTGTCAATTGGGACATTGTGTCCCAATATATTTTGTCCGAATCGACAGCAAGCATTGTTAAAGAATTAGAAGAACTTTTATGTGCTCAATTTTGTAGTCAAGAATATGATACCAAGCCAACTTGTAGTAGTTTTAGTTCTGCATGACCAATTCGAATTAAAGTGAAGATAAAATCAATACTTAAATCTTTATTCCTTAATTGAAAATAATTTATAACTAGCTTCTACCCGCGGCTTCGCATAAGTATTTTCGGTATAATAAGTAGCCAGTATCTAAGTTAGGTTTTGCTCTAAACGAAGGCCGAATTTCATCTCGATCTGTTCAGTAGTTTTGGAGATTCAAGGTAACAAAAATTCAGATTTCACAAGCTTTCGGCTTTTTAATATTAGTAAGATTTATAGTTAACAATTTGACTTGTCTAAGAGCTTATTGTGGCAGGTGTAAAGAAATGAAGTTATTGATTTCTGAACTGATCGTTTGATAATAGATATGCTGCTAATAAAAAGGTCCGCCTGCGACGCAGGAGGTTGCGGGTTAGATTCCCGCCTTGGGACAAATGTTAGTACGATCTGCAGATATTTGTACATGGTGTTCTGGATGTTTTCTATCAGGTATAATAAAAAATATGTACTATAAAATACTATGTAGCGTATTGTTTATCAGTTATCTAGTAGTTACCCATATCACAAGCTCTGTTTAGCTTGGGGCTAGATAATGATGTGTGAATTGTCCAGCATTATTTATTTATCAAAATCAAATAAATAACTTAATCAATAAACAATCCATGTTATAAAAAGAAACCCGTAAAAAAAACATACTTACCCATTTTCGTCTTTGACTTTCCACCAGTGATCTTGAGAGTCGTCGATCACTTCGTATTCTGCGCCCTGTTACAACATTTACACTTACATTATATTACAACACTTCAAATATTACTAAAATTATTATCCAAAATAAATGATTTATATGGTGTTGTTTTATTTTAATTTATGTGGGTGTTCTGGTCGTTTCTATGTATAATAAAAATATCCATCTATGTAATGTATTATATTATGTATATCAGTCATCTAGTACCCATAACACAAGCTCTGCTTAGCTTGGGGCTAGATGATGCTGTTTGGATTGTCCAGCATTATTTATTTATTGTTTATTATATATTTATAATAAACAATAAAACATTTATTTTTTATATTCTAGAGCGAATAAAATTATGGTTGTAATAATGAATACCCACATTAAATCTTTTATTAATAAAATTTATTACGCGGTATAGCAATTAGCAAAATAAATTGCAACGAATCAATTTCCCGCTCCAAATGATGAGTAACTGGACATGTCAAATTCCAAACCATGAACATGCTTATCGAAGTTAATTAGCGCTATTTTAATGTATCTTAAGGTATTCAATGATTCATAAAATAATTAAGTTTACCTTTTCAAGTGAAAGATCGCCAGTCTCGATGGCTTTGAAAGGATATAGAGCGACGACCACTTTTTTAGGTTTTTCCTGAAAAAAGAAGATGAAACGTTAGGTTTTTATTTATGTGGAAGATCTAAACTTTATCTTGCTAAATCTCTTAGAATTAAAACTGCAATCAAAACTTTGTACAGATAAATATTCTAGAGAAAAGTATTTATGCAGTCCAATATACCAATTACAATTTTATGGAATATAAATCATAACGACAACGTACACTTGCAGCACACCTTTGAATGTGAAGCACACCTATGGAAAGGAATCAGCTAACGCGGTAACAATTACTATATTTACACCCGGTTTTATTATATTTATCACAATATAACGCAGTCGTGTAATGCCTGTAATGTCTGTTGTAAAGGTGTTAAAAAATGACGCTGTACGAATATTTTTAACGCTTGAAAGCTGCCATACATAGAGCTATAAAATTACTCGTTTACCGTTTTTGTTATTATAGTGCGTAAGCCTCGCACTCTGGATAATTTCTAATTTCTAAGAAATCAAATAATACCGCAAAAATTTTCGACTTCGACGGGACTTGAAGTTTTTGGGGTTCAAGTCCCGTCGAAAATTTTTGCGATATTATATAAACTTATGCTATTTTCCTTTATCCAAAGGAGTCACCAATGTGGGGAAAACTCTTCCCACGTACTTAAATAAAAGAGCGGCTTCATCACTGCGATATATTGGTGTAGGTACAGTTAATACCCAAACACAAATGGTTTACAATAAAATGCGATAATAGGATCGTGTTGTTACCAGAGAAAAAACCAAGATGATTTTCATCTGTCACCCGACTAGGGATGTACCCAACAATTAGTTGTGTTGTGACGAACGAGTTTCTCGATTCGCCAAATAGTGAATTATCTTACGGGGCGTAATGTAAAGTTTCACACTGACACACCGAGCGTTCGTGCAGTTCGAGGAAAGAAGGCGCTCGAAACTAGCACCGAGACAGATTTTTGACGTTACATGCTCTCTGCGCTGTGTGGTGCTGGCTTAGAATTTGCACCACCTCAACTCTTCCCGCGGGTGTCGTAAGAGGCGACTAAGGGATATCCACCGGGGGCGGGCAGCAGCGCCCCTGAAGAACAATTCTACCACCGAACTGCGATACCCAACCCGCATGCCCAGCTTGGGATTATGGGCATTACCCCCCATGTGATTAAAGCCAATAAGGCGCTTATCAGGGAGTGGCCTTCGTCCAGTAGTGGACCAATACAGGCTGTTGAGATGAGGTTGAGGTACTTATCCAATCTTCTGTCTCTACCGAGGTTTTTTTTAGTTTCACACCTCACAACAAATGGCTTTGTCACTGAGCGACCTCATCGCCGTACCAGAGATTAAAAATTAAATTAACGTTGGTTTTGAGATCTAGTGAAATTAGCTTGTATTTAATGAAATAAAATAACATAGGAAGATACCTAACCAACTAAAGAATAGGCTATGCGGGTTGGGGAACCCGCATGCCCAGCTTGGGGATTATGGGCATTACCCCCCATGTGATTAAAGCCAATAAGGCGCGCTTATCAGGGGGAGGCCTGCGTCCAGTAGTGGACTAATACAGGCTGTTGAGGTTGAGGTGAGGATGCTCGCTGCGAATTGTACATCACGCCCCGTAATACCGGTCCGTACCCTGCTTATGGCTACCATAGGGGTAAGGCTAATGTAGTGATTCTGTTAAATAAGGTTACGTACTTTGGGTTTGGCAGAAGGGGTGCCCGGCGGTACACCTCCTCCCGGCATGGTGACGGCGGCTGTAACAGCTGTAAAAATAAAAATAAAGTTGCAAGAAAAGCAAGCTTACATAGTATCCTTATATATATGTAGAGAACTCTAGTGTCTAGATAAACCTATGTTAGGATTTAAGACGCTATTAACAAATTGTAACAACCTTGAAACAATAAATAAATATCTAAATATCTTAAGTATTCCTACCCGTACAATCACGATCGCTTATAATCTTGTAGTATCAAGTAACCTCTTGTGGATTAGCTTTCCAACGAATAATCAAACGTAAATTACATTTGAGCTGATCTGAATTCACCGTTTTTTTGCACGTTTTCAATGAATATTTGTCGAAAAATCGGTACCTTATCAAATCTAATTTACGTGAGTATTCTGGGGCTAGCCTATTGCAACGTAGTTGTATGGTGGAAATCAGATTGTTATTGATTTGGTCTAACGTTAAATATAAGCTGCTACTTGTCGCTTCGAATAATCGTAGCTGGATTAATTGTCTATTATGTCATACAAGGATTAAAATAATTTCTCTGCCATATATTAGTGTCTGATCTACTTAGTCGTTTTGTCGTAAAATAGTTATTTGTTCAACAAGTGGGCAAAACTATTTTTTGTTGAACGTGCCGATATAGCGCAGGATTTAAAAGGCGCGAAACGAAAAATATTTTGCTCTCGATTTAAAAATACAACTTTTCACCACGACAAGCGATAGAATTTCTTGTAATTTATAAAAGAGGTGGAATGTCAGAAATTCATTTTGCTGGTGCAGATCGAGCAGTTTTTCTATTTTTCGTAACCGACCAGTAATTAATATAATATGAATATTATAATGGAGTATCAATAACATAATAAACCATCGAAATTTGTAATTTGTTCCATACAAATTACAGTTGCACCTCTGTGAGCTGTACCTACCTTCATTTTAGTTTATCGAAGGTAGGTAAGGAGGTTAGACAGTGTTCAAACTTCATAGAAAAAAAAGATTTCGTCCGTTTATCGTTTGAAAGAGGTTTATAGCATTTTTACCCGCCATGGTAGTAAACCAAAATGAGTTTCTGACATTTGACCTCTTTTATAAATTAAGTACTAGATATTTTCTCGCTAGTCGTGGTGAAAAGTTGTATGTCTAACTCGAGACAAATATTTTTAATATCGTGCCTTTTAAATCCCTCGCTGCCTGAGCAGTCTACTTTAGAGTCACTCGCTACGCTCGTGACTCTATTCTAGACTGCGTCACTAGTTCGGGATTTAATATCGGCACGTTAACAAAAAAACATTTTGGCCACTTATTGTACAAATAACTATTATTCCACAAGTAAGCCAAACACGATTTTGCTCACTGTTTTTGAACAGCAAAGTCACCGTTTTTGTGCGAGAGAAATAAAAATTATTAAATATCCATCGATCTAAGCTTTTGCTCATGCTTTAATTTCAATATTAAATTTGTAATGAGCATAAAATTTATCAATACCTAATCCTAATGTTCTGGAGTCCTGGTTCCTAATGAACTAGTTACCGTAACTTCTACACAAACTAAAAGCCGGTTAGCTCACCGATGGATTTTCAGTTTTCCTACTATAAAACGTAATCTGATTGTAGTGGGACGTCCGTTTACGCTTGCGTGCGATCAACCAGTTAATTTGAGTAGGAACAACTAAGCGTTTTCCCGTTATGACGCGTCTTGCTTCCTAGACGACCATCAAATAAAAATACGTTAATGAAACTTAGACTATTGTTTGTGGAATACTTAAAAATATTAACTATTTAATTACTACTTCAATAATAAAATCGTTAATAGCACAACATTTTTTTGTCCGGAAATCTTAACCGTGACAGAATAAATACCAAAATGTATTATATTCGTATAAAAATATACTTAATCTGCGCATTATGTTTGGTTGAAATCTTAATGAGATCCATTAGCGCTCAAATCAAATGCCCGCGTTTGTGGCGCATCAGTAAGCAAATAACCGGCTTATGCAGTGGACTTCGGGTTTGATTCCCTCGTGGAACAAAATATTTAAGAGTTTTATACCTTGTGATAATATGTGTTTACAAACTAATTCTATAGAAATAGAGCAGTTACTTAGTTTCAACAGTACACGCTTAGGAACAAGGCGTTGTATCAAGCATTCGGCTTTTAAAACTAACAACGTATGAAAACTTTTATTAAAAACCATTTAGCTACCTGACTGTTAAATTGTGTCAATGAAAATGCATTGACACAATTTAACAGCCAGTTGTCCAAATGGGCCTGGAGTACTTAAACACTCCTATCCATAGAAACAGAAAGCAGAAACTTTTAAAAGGTCATTAATGTCAGCAAAAAAGGAATAGGTACCTATGTACAAATTAGAGAGTTTGGTTGCCAAAGAATTAATGTGATGAGTTACAAATTATGTGGGAGGACCTTTCCAAAGAGGTTTTAGAACTTCTGCTTGAGCTATTGTAATGTTACTTACATCTTTTGAATTAAGTTCTGAATGATGTAAGTTTTAAAAATATCAAACAATTTAAAAATAACAAATTGTAGTTCTATAAATAGAAAATTGCAAAGCAACTGGCATTGTTATGGTACATAATAATTATGCATATGAACGAAGAAGACTCCACACAATCTACCAACGACCGTGGCAGCACAAAAGGCACAATAACAGGCTGTCATCACAGCATGCATTTGCACAAAATAAAAACCGAACACTTCATCACAAACCTAAAACACAACAAACACTAAAACTTGAAAAAACAACCTGACCGCGACATGAAAGTGAGTGCACGGCAACAGTGAACGTATAAGGCCGCGAGTTGAGGTCACTCGGTTGTTACACACCCTCTAGAGCTGGTAGAAAGGCCGATAGGGAGAGACATGGTATCTTGGACTTCTTTTTGGCGACCATTGGCTCGTCGTCGGGTTTGTTGGGTAGCATGGGAACGACCGGACGTCCGCGCGCGCCTGCTAGCGGTGACTGCCACAGAACGTGTCCAACTACCGTAAGGCAAAGGTAAAGCGGCGCTCACGGCACGTACGATGCTGACGTCAGTTTTTATTTCCATAAATCTATGTATTTCCTCGTTTTTAAGTTTCGGAGACTTTGCTTTGGGGTTGGTTTCATTGTTAATTTATGGAGAAAATTAGGTGAGTTGTGGAGGAAGGTCACTAAATCAAATCTTCAAATAAGTAGGTGCAGGCTCAGGCGTAGATTACAAGACGACCTGGCAATATACCTATACTAACACTTTAATTGCCCACGACGATGACGCACATGTGGTTCTTGCAGATCTACTAGCTGCGGCCCAACCCCCTGCGCAGCTGCGGGTCGGCAGTCGGGTAAGTGTCAGACAGTAAAAGAATGGCTAGAAGTGGCGGAATAGAGAAAGAAGGCTAGTTTAAGGTAACATATTTTCGCTTAGGTATGCTTCCACATCGAATTTTACACGCGAACGTTTAGTATGATAATAAGACCGCTTTTAGAAGTCAAATGGACATGAGCTTGTCAAAACTAAATACCTAGTAACAGAATACAATGAGAACAAAGCCTTATCGTCTCGGAGACGAGGGTTTCAAGATGGTCGCAGGCGGCCTACATTCACCGTTCCAAGCGCGGGCGCTCAGTGTGCTATCTCCCTTTCACTTGTTCACAGCTCGCTCACCGAAACGAGACGGAAAGTCAGCCCATACGTCAGCAAAGGCTATCGACTTGTTCGTAAGATTAGAATATCAATAAAAGCCTTCCCTGCACTTTTTCTCAAGGGCCTTTGGGACAAAGGTTGAGTTTTATAAATAAAGCCAAACAAGGTAGTTCAAATTAAAAGGATATTGTTGAGGATGGTTGGTGTTGGAATTGACAGGTAGAGGCACGGATCGTATTTTATCGTATGTGTACTTCCGCGGACATGACGAGAAAGTATAAATTTTTGACAGGAGTTTTAAGCACATCGCACGCGTGTCGACTTAAGTATTTTTAAGATCTAAAAAGAGACCCTTCTCTGGTTAGGTCATCATCATAAACGAAGATACATAGAGATAATTTGATATTATAATAGAAGGCTGGGTGAGTAAGGAGCAAGGGGTCATGTGAAAGGAATAATAGTAATTTATAGCAAAATTATTGACGGTAAACTTATGGAACGTTGTCCATTCTAGCGGGCGAGGCAGGTACTATATGTCCCGTATTGTTAATTTACGATCAACTGTTTGACTGTTGTTGTGGTCTGAGGATAGTCGTAAAAAGCTTGATAACAACGGATTTCGAGGAAATATTATGGGGTATCTTCGTAGTTCTTTGAAATATGTTTCATTTGAGTAGAGCTGTAGAATGATCACAAATATTTGAGTAAGGAAAAGTGGTGAACTATCGTGTCGCCCGACCAACTTATCATTACAAACTCCTCTTCTCTAAGGTCTGTACGATATTTCAGGAATCGAGTGTTTTGCAGGCTTGGGGTATTTTTTCGACTGTTTTCTAAATATTACAAAAAGTATAAAACCTACAGAAATTTAAAAACTGTTTTGAAATTTTACTAAACGATACCATTCATTTCATACCCCACTCGGTGAGGTAGCCCCTTTTGAAAATTATTCCCCCCTTTATGACCATCTTTTAAAAAGTGTTATTTTTATCTCTTTATTTTACGTTTAAAATATAGATCCATATCTACAAACGCTACATACATTTCGGATGAATCGCTCTGGAATCTTCGGGGGGGAGTGGGTAATTTATCGATTTTTTTCAAAATACTCTGGCCTGCACAACTAAGTAGGTATCACACTTTTAATATTTATTTTTTTTCTAAACTATAGAAGTTAGAGGTTTAAAATAAAAAACGTTTTATAGCAAATTTTATCAGCTTTCTTTGAAATTATAACTAGTAAGTATACATTTGTAACATTTTTATATTAAAAAAGATAAAACAATAAAATAGGCATTTTTAGTTTAGTGTCCACAAACTCAATTAACATTTTACAAGTATGTTTTACTTGCAAGTATGCATCCATGTACATGGATGCATATCCACAATGGGGGAATAGGTATTTTGACAGAGCGAAGCCTCTAGTACCTACTGAATATAATACTCACGTGGGTCGTTAACAATCGGCTCCGGTTCCTGGATATGATTGGCGTCGAAAACTGGCAGCGGCCAGAGGTCCGCTAGCGCGCAGCCGAGAGCGGACCTCCGCTCGGCGTCACAGCACGCCCAGCGACGAGCAGACCACACCGCTGGGTGGTAGCGGCTACGGCGACCGTTGATTTGACACACTGAGGAGGTGAAGCATTAATGGTAAATGGTGTTGGGACTAGGCTTGAAGATCACATGAACTACCAACTTCTACCCCCTTCTATCTAAGTTAGGCTTTGCTCTAAGCGTACGCCAAATTTCATCTTGATCTGTTCAGTAGTATTGGAGATCCTAGGTAACAAAAATTCAGATTTCACAAACTTTCGGCTTTAATATTAGTAGGATAATTAGTATGTAGAATATACCAATGAATAAGATAATAACTGTGCTGTTTATTGACACAAGCTTAAGGAATGAGCGAGAACGAAGAGATTTCAGCAGGGGTATTTTGATTCGTCGGAAAGGTCGTCGGAGTCGTTATCGGAAGCTTTTTACGAAGAAAAACGTTTCCGATATCGAATCCGACGGCCTTACCGACGGATTAAAATACCCCTGCAGAAGAAAATATTTAGATCTGATAGTTGTGTCATTTTAGGCAGAGAAATTTCTCAGCCTAAAATGAGACAACTATCGACAACTATCCAGTTTCCATCTAAGTACTGTCAAGTTAGTAGTGGAAGTCTGGAAACCATGTTGATTGTCGAATATCAACGAATATACCATGCCATCCAGATCTTTATACAACACATTTTTATAGTTACATTTTCATAGAATTAAAACATGATGGAGTACATAATTATTGCTTCCATTAAAATTAAACAGATGTTTACCAGCATATGTACGTACAAAATAAAAGCACGATGAATGTGAGAACACACAACAAAATAACGAAAGAAGTGGGAGAATCGAAGGAAGTGGAATTGAAATAAAGCCGGGCAAGTGCGAGACGGACTTGCACATGAAGGGCCCGAGAAGCTTCTATGTGCTTCTAATAAATTTAACAAAAAACTACAAAAACAATTCTCTTACACGATAGTTAAGGTCGGGCAAAATAGCCTAATATGCTGAATTATTAAATTAACTTCTAGTAATTACCCACTGAGTGAAAATTTCAAGCATCTTTCTATTACGGTTGAAGAGATACAGCGACAGTCGGGAAAAATAGAAAAAATTTCTAGTTTTTCCTACAACCGTTCATGAGATACAGCCCGTTGACAGACGGACGGACGAACGGACAGCCAGACAGACTGCGGAGACTTAGTAATAGGGTCCCGTTGGTACTATTTGGGTACGGAACCGTAAAAATACTTGAGAAAGCATTAAATATGAAAGTTTGTACGAACTTTGGAACATTTTAGTCTATAAATAAGTAATAGGTAAGTATGTGTAATTTGAGGAAAAATATCCCCACAATTCACCAATTAAATCAGTTCAGTGTTCCTTAATGTCAATTTGTGTAATGGAATTTAAAACTGAATCCGATTTGCCTTAGTGTATAGTTCCTTCATTGAATTAAATAGGTTTAGTACCTAAATTTTGATGACAAAAAAAATTACTTTAATAAATATCTGTTCAATAGTAGATTTCATGGCTTTTTGCACGAATGAATATTCTTTTGCAATTTAATTTAAGGGAGACCGAGTTTAAATATTTTTTTCTAAGAAGCTTTTATTATTAATCATCTAGGACCAGAGTACTAGTCAAGACAAGACGAATCAAACGTGATCAAACACGAAGGTAATTCTTAAATTTAATTTATAGAGTTCCCATGGCCACCTTTTGGCTCCATCGTCATATCAGCTCCGTGTCATCATCATGTTGCATTGTCACATATGCATGCCAAATTTCAACTAAATCGGAAACCGAAAAGTGAGTCAAATTTAGCTTACAAGGTTTGATTATAGGTGAAGATAAATAAAAGCTTGTAATAATAAAGCATGATTTGATGAGTGAATAGAAGTTAGGGACAAATGTTATGAACGGTATTACGTACCGGACCTTAGTGTGTGAATCCAATGCAGTCGTTCAGTATCCTCTCCAGTAATCAGATACAACGTGTACTCGGTATTCTGTTCTGTGTACCCCACCTGTGCAGAATTTACTTTGAGTGGCCAGTGAGAAAGCTTAAGCACTATGAAGGAAACTTTTGCCTCGGTGACGGAAAGCTAAACAACGATAGACTGTTAGATGATAATAATTTACACTTTCAAATAAAAACACCTTTAAATCTGTGCAGAAAATATAGGTCTAAGCGACCTTTGCATTTATTGGGATCATATCATAATTATATGTCATTTATCATCCGGTTTAAGATCCTGTTATAGGTGCCTTGCCTGCTATGACTTTAAAGGACATGGAAAAAGAGGTCAACCTGATATATTTAGTCAGTGTTAAACTACAGTTACCTGAAATGGGAACCGATAGATGCCGTTCTTTTCGCCGTCGTCGCCGATTTGCTTGGAGAGTTCGCCAAGTTGCGCTACCTCCACTGTGTGGATCGTGTCGATATTGATACGCCCGCGTTCTTTACGTCGCTGTGTAAAACATAAATACACTGTTTACTTTCTTTTGGCATAATTAATGTATAGGTACTCTTTTAGTCTAAACTTATTGCGGGTTGCAAACCGAAACCTAGGCTAGCTTTGTTTTGTCAAGCTGACACATATGGATGAAAGGATGTTTGTTGTTTCACGCTAAAAGCCCCCTGCAGAACAATTCTACCATCGAACTGCGATCCCCAACCCGCATGCCCAGCGTGGGGATTATGGGCATTACCCCCCTTGGGATACAAGCCAATAAGGCTCTTAGCAAGGGAAGGCCTGCGTCCACAAATATAGGCTGTTGAGGTGAGGTGAGGTGACTTGGAATAACCTTGGACCTGGTCTCAAAGGCAAGAACGTACGTATCACTAGTAAATTTTTTTATCCAGCGTCGCTGAAACAACGCATGCGAAGCTGCGTGCAGAAACTAGTTTCGTATAAAACCACATATAACTTTAATCCTACAACAAAAGCCGCAAACGAAGTCATTCGATTCAAATGAACTTCACGCTTCAGTTATTGCTGATTGAGTTCGATGCCTGAATTGCGATTGAAAGCTGCATATTCATTGTTTTGTTTTATACGAATCCTAATATTAAATAATCCAGTACCTAGATTTAAAAAAAAATCATGAGTGAGATGGGAAAGTATGTACGTTAAAGCCAACCAAATACCGGTAAAATTGCCAACATTTATAAAGTATTCATCTCGGTAACAAGATCACGGTAATTCTAAGGAAGGAAAGGTAATAGCATCCCATCCCCCATCGACTCCGCGCTCCGGTCTAAAGCTAAATCAATCTCCGACTGAATCCGACATTCCGGTTTCACCGAGTAACTCAATCTCGCTGAAACGTACCCATAGATTGGATTTTTATTCAAAACCAGTCTTCATTATCGTGATAAAGCGAGGATAGAACTTGAACTTTAGAAGGATAAGACGCAGTAAAGGATCTGTTAAGCTAAGGCTTAGCAAGATTCACGTAAACGTCTCTGATCTCTCTATCATCTTTAAGAAAATTAAATGTCGTATTGATTAAAAGCAATAACGCCACAAACGACAACATCAGAAATCCTCAAAGTCAGGAGAGCAACGATCAGTAGGTAGCACAAAGATTGACTAAGAATGTTACCGAGTAAAAAGTCAAGAGACTATTGGAGAAGCACTGCAGTAGAGTATTCTGATCTGAAATAATTAGGGTACCTTCTTGTTGAGTAGCGGGAGCGTTTTTTTACCAGGTTTTATGAAAAACTGTGAAAAATCCACTCTTTTGTGTCCATTGAAAAAACTGCCTTACGGTAAGCTTCGAGCACCGAAAATGATCACGAAATTAACGAGGCCCTAAAAATTTAAAACTAACGCAAGCAGAAAGAGTTCCTTTGCATAATTAGCGCGTCACCAAGGGCCCTTCATTAAGCTCTAAGCGCCCACACCACATACGACCCGTCCCTTGAAAGGATACTTTACACACAGGCATGTCATTCATTAGGGGAAGGGACGTGAACATTTCCTGATAAACAGAGACACGAAAAAAAAAAACAGTGTGAAAACGAACTATTACGATTTAAACTAGTATAGAATAGGGTATTTTCATAAATTTTTTTTATATTTTTAATCGATTATTTAGATCAATACGTTACCCAAAAAAATATCACAAAAACAAAAAGTAAAACTGCAGCCAGGTTCAGATCAGTCAGAAATTGCTTCAATTATTGATTAATGAAAACAGAATAAGCGATAGTTAGGCTGATTCTCCAACTTACGCCATTATTATTCTGAATCGTTCACAGGAAACAGATGCGATACGGTAGACGGTAGTCAGTAGCATTGACGAGATGATTTACATTCGAAGACGAACCTCTGAGTTCGACCAGTGTGAATTTTCCCTTGAAATTGCTCACATAGCGGGGTGCATTCGGTTGGCGTGAGTGTGCATGCATTATGAAGGGTACTCGCCCGGTCGCTATTGTAGGGGAGCGATTGCAGAGGACTACGTAACCCGCAGCCAGTTTCATTACATTTTATTGTGTTGCTTGGTTTTCATTTCACTCACGTTATAGTTTACGCTATTTATTTATCAAATTTTGGTGCAAGATGTACTTAGTTTTTGTTTAAAATCATGTGTGAGAAGCAATTTGTACTTTGTTTGTACCTGATATCCTGATGATTTTACTAAGAGAAGTCAACAATCCCCAGAGGAACAATTAATTAACCATCTGTGAGTGGGCTTAGGTACAATCGAAAATGGGAAAATTTGGAGTCAATAAGTCAACATGCCATATCTGATGATGAGTGAATGAACTATACCTACTATCAATTATCGAGATATTAATTACGATGAGACATTTAAGGCGAGAGTCATTACATTACCTATCTTTTCGACGAAAAACGACAATGCGTGGGATTTTTCCACAGGAAATAATACGAAAACGTATATTGTTAACAACCGGTGCGAGGGCCGTTGATTGATATCCACTCAAAGAAGGGTTTCAAAACTATACCTACCTGTATAGGTTAGGCTGCATAATTGTTGAAACTTAATGGAGGATGGGAGCACACAGAGGCAAAAATTATTCCACAAACATTAAAGCATCCAAAAGGATTTAAAAAATATGACTAAGTAGGTACTAGAACCAAGTAACAGATCGAAAACCTGCAGGAAAACTTAGGAAGCGTAACACAAAGTATAATTGAAGCAGGAAGTAAGGTTCTCTCTCAAAATGCGTTAATATGAACGAGTACGTCCAAATTCGATAACTGACGACAAAAGGGCTGAGCCAATACCAAAAGAATGCTGCGAAACGTTCCATAATCACAAACTGCGTAGGTTTAGATTTACCTCCATAGAGCATAGATGATTTAATGCGAGGGCGTCCATTATGTTCTGAAGAAAATGGTGATAAATATACAAAAGCGGTAGTAATATAGTTACCAGGGTGCAAGCTGGCAAGGGTGCGGGTCGTACGGGACCGTTGCGGAACTGCCGCGCGCCGGCCGCGTCGGAGACACACCCAGTACGCGCATGCGTATTGCACTAGGGTCCTGGAGGTCCTTATCCTACGGACTATGAGCAAGCATTTCGATATATCTCTAAACGATACGAATATGTACTTGCGAACCCATACTGTGTTCATGTTGGGTAACAAAATAGGCGCATTTTAACTTTAAATAACTTTTTTTGGTTGAATGGTTCAAAAAACAGATTTAATTTGCACAGAGCGGTCCTTCCTTAGTTCTATTCTATATACCGACACGAATTAAGTCAATTTGTCGCATGGTCCGAATAGAAACGATCGAAATTGTCGCGAACGTGTTTGGCCCCAGAATAAGGACCCAGGATCACGAGAGTAGGTACCTACTACCTACGCTTCGCAAACGTAATTTAGATACGCAAATTAGATCCATTCAAAATACGCGCATGATCGTTCGTGGATAGGTATAAATGTATTATCTAAGCAAATGTAGAGAACTGAAGATTGTTCTCTATACTCCAGCCAAATAAGATGTGAGAGATTGTAAACAAACCGCCCATGCTAAACCTAAAATTAGCTTTGTTGTGTATACATATTAAGCAATTTATATTCCTTGAGATGTTTCCTTTAATAAAGTTTGCACAATTATATCAGAAACTTAACTCCAAGCTCGTCAATTTTTGATTTTTAACTAAATTAACGTCAGGGCACCGTACTCTTAAAAACGAAATCGAAGTTTCTGATTCGGTTTCGTGAAAACGCTTAACTTATGCAAGCGACATAAGAGTTGGTTTCGCACGTCAACGAAACGAAACTTCGATTGTCCTTTTCCGAGTAGGCCCTCAGAACAGAAAAAACTTTAGCCAGCTAACACCTAAAATCAAAATTAGGTACCTAGATAGGTAGATATTAATAGATAGAAAAGTTTTCTCACGTGAATTTTAAACATTCCAGCAACATGTGGTGGAGTCATGTTACTGGAATATTTGTCATTCACTTCTTTATAGCTGTCTTTACAGTGGCATAAAGACTGGCGTCTAAGTAGAAACGATTATTTCGCATGGCTGAACTTGGACACAGAATGTCTGCCGGACTAAAATATGAAGATTTCCCATGGGAAAAGGATTCCTATCAAAATATTACCAACATGTTAAAAACGACACAAAAAGAAAAGACTGACTGATAAAGCTACTTACAGACAATGAAATGAACCTTATAATAATAGGTATTCTTGGTTTAAGGTCTGGTGACTCCAAATTCGAGTAGAGAGGTAGGTATATAAAAATCTAACAGTTTGTATGAGGTCTGCTTATAAAGTATTAGGATAGAAAACATGGTATTTCATAATGTAAATTTTATTATTTGATAGCTGTTAGTCTTCTTTGATATAGATGTAGTACCTAGCTATACTGAAAGGTACATGGAAAACTTCTATGCCATTAGCTTAAAATGGGTTTTTTCAATCATGAATAAATAATGTTGGACAATTCACACAGCATTATATTATTTAGCCCCTAGCTAAGCAGAGCTTGTGTTATGGGTACCAGATATCCTTATTACATTACAATACACTATCCGAAACCTCCTGCGTCGACCTGAGGCGAGCTTAGGTGGACCTTCGCCTGCCACACCACATGGGTCGTCAACTCGTCATATAACTCTTTTGATTGATTGATTGAAAAAAAAAACAAAGTCACTCTAGTCTTTCTGGCTATCAGTTTATCCATTTTATACAGTTTCACCACTGGATGGAATGTGGAGGAAGGTTAATTTAATAATATTTTATAGGGGTTGTGATGATTGTTGAAGATGTCAGAAAACATCTGGCCAACTGACTAGACTGACTTTGCTGGCGTATTTAATAACAATGAACTGCTAACTGCTCCACTCACTACACATTTAAAGCCGGAGGTGTTGCAATTGCAAAGACTATTATAGGGACAAGACAGGACTGTTCTCTGTTCTGAATACTACTTAGTGCCACCTATTTACTTACATAAATTTCACACACAATCAAGCTCAATGATAGGGTTAACTTGAATATAAAAGCTGACTATGTATTTTAACAAGCTGACTATGTATTTTAATGAGGAAAATGAGAAATACTTTTAAGGTGAGTGAATGATTTGTTTACACCATAGATATCAATGGTATAAAACACTATTTACTTATTTACTTACACTATATAAACAACCTGGTCTGGCTGTATATAATGTTGTCTTTCTAGTGAGTTTTGAAAGAAGCAAACAATCAAAAGTAGTTACCATACCATGAACGGCAATGTTATTCCTTGAGCAGCAATCCAAAAAAGGCCAAAATTAGATAGTAAACAACTGTCTATGAAATATTTACCAATGATCAAACTAAATAGTCAGAAGTTAAAGATCTTTACTTACAAATTATTAAAGAGCACGGGGTGGGCAAAATGTACTGCTACAAGAAAACCATAATAGGTTCTTCATAAACTTTACCTCGCCATCGGAGTCGTAGTAAATCAGAGCACGGGGCGTAAGGACCAAATAGCGTTCTTTAAAATTCACAGGGGTAAACAACTTTTTGTTCTGAGATCTTTTGATCATAAATGTCTGTAGAATCACCTCATCTTCATCTTTTCCAGCCATAATTTACTGAAATAAAAAAAACATCGGACATTACACCAGTGAATTGCAATTTGTTTGAATGTGATTTGTTGGAACCGGTTGACACCAAAATGTAGGCAGTAAAGTTCAACTTACAAACATTCAAGTAAACAAAACAGCCACCGTTAGGGATTTACAAGGAAACGAAGAAACTGAAACCACATTCACTAAAACTACAAAATTAGTAGCTGTTCATCAGCACTTTAGCTTATTAGCAATTACGTATATTACAAAATAAAAACTTTACAAAGTGTGTAACTAACTTTACAACAGATTACAAACATGGCCAGCCCGGCCCACCCACAAACAAACCTGACAATTTTGACAAACCCAGTGCTGCCAGCGGGCTTAAAAAATTGTGTGTTTTTTCGTGGATCAAAAACACGAAATCGCGCGATTTGTAGGCGCCTAGATATCGCGCTTAAAAACGCAGCTGTGTTTAAGGAATCGCGCTACAAAATCGCACACAAGACGCGTGTCAAAATCGTAAATCAAATATTGGTTTCGGCACTTACTTAAAGCGCGATTTACACTTCAATAACTACAGTAAGTGGCGAGTTAACTTGGGTCATTGGCGAGTTAAGCTGATAATAATGTTTAAACGGCAAAGGCGAGTTAAGTAAGTAAGTAGTAAGTTGTTGATTAAGTTAAGTTGAATAGATAGCGATCCTATTTTCCGGCTAGTCCAAGTGCGAAGTAGCCCCCTCACTTGCGTCTCCCGCTCCCCGCTGACTTAACTGGCCGTCATGTAAAAAAAAGAAAGCGCGATTTACATAATGATGATGATGATGATTCTTTGAATGATTTAGGTAACTAATATTTTAAGTAAATTTGACGTAATTGTAGTCATTGTAGGTATATGAATTTTATCAAAACCTGCTTTTTAAATAATAATAAGTTTTTCCAAAGATGTCATGCTTTTTTTTATAACAACCCCACTAGTGTTCTATAACTGTATATATATATATATATATATATATATTATATATGTAACCAAAACCTAATTTTTTCATATAGGTACCTAACTCGACCTTTAACTGTCCTGCGACAATTTAGTAGGTAATACATCATCATCATTATAAATTAATTTTAGTTTGAACCTCAATTTTTGGTAAAAATTACTATAAATCGACTATGCGGATAAAGCCACGAAAATTCATTAATTGAAATACCTATTAATAAGTGTTATTATTACACATCATCGGAAGATTCGATCCCGTGCAGTCCACATGATATGAGAATTGATTCTTAGAAAATCCTTGTTGTACATTAATAGTAATTTTCAATAGGTAAGCACTTTGATTTTGCAAGCAATGCCTGCGAGGGCATTATTCCGCATAAAATAGGCTGCAATAAAGAATAGTACCTAGGTACTTGATATTGCTAAAAAGTGACTTTGATCAAAAACCGGTATTTTTTAAAAATGAATATCTCCGAAAGTTTTAAGGTAAAAATAATTGATAATAATAAAGACTTTATTAAGAAAAATAAATAAATTTTTGGCATATTTGCGACTATGTTAAAACTGCGAAGTCGTAGCCTCCCCGTGCATGTATTACAATTTGGCCCCATGGTAGGCCTTTACGGTTACGGTGCAAAATCAAGTGTTACATTCACAGGAAAATAAATTTAAATTAAATTAAAAAAATCATACAAATCCTGTACTTTAATTCGGATCGCAGTTTTCAAAAACTAAGACAGCTAGGCTCGTGGGAGTTTTACTAAATTATATTTTCTCCATCCGATCATTCGATAAAATTAGGCTACAGTCCCAAAATAAGGGTAAAAAAGATACTGTGCGACATTGACAGGTCAATTTCCATGTAAGTACCTACATAGTAAAGGTCAACTAAGTAGGTACATACAAATTATGGCAGAAAATTAGTACGCGATTTTGCTATTAAACTAATAAAAAATTAGTTGTGAAGAAACAAAGCCCATACAACACAGCATGGGTTATTTTTTAAACAAGTGAACATAAAATATAGTGTAGGTAGGTAATAAATTGTATAAAAGGAACTATTTTAATGTAAGTAGGTACATTGCATCATTATAATGATACTTGTAGGTACCTACTGTTTTTATGACTCTCTTGTCCTTTCTAACCTTCAAAAATAAATAAATAATTTATTTTTATTTATTTATTCCAGCACCGCGACGCGGAAACTGCCTTGAAATGAGGCCGAACTATGATGCTGCATCAAGAACTGGTTGGCGCTCTGTCGAAGTACGCACGATCTGGTGCTGCCTACCCATGAAAGTTTCTCATAGAGATAATGAGCGTACTCGGTGGTTTAGGACACCAAAGAGTAAACAAGTTAATAGTGCATTTTACACCAAGGCGAGAAAGTGATCAATTCCTACCGACCGAGTGTGTCGTTTTGGTAAATATTTTTTTTGTTTGGATAAATAGTGCTTTATACTACACCTTCGAGGAAAATAAAAAGCAGAATTAATTATTAATTGAAATGTATATTAAAATTATTACAGTTATTGAAACTCAAAGAAGAACTTACCGCGCCCAATGATGTTGGTAGAACCTCATTGACCGCGCCAGCCTTTGGGTTCTTTTTTCAAAATATTGTTCGGAAATCGGAGGAGGCTTATTGGACTTGGAGTATAAACTTTTTGTCGTTTGACCGAACGAAAATAACCATAGGTACCGGCCGATCTTTTAGGAAATTCTTTTAGGAAAAAAAATAACACGTTAGAAATGGATTTCCTTATACTTTTTCCTCCCGGTTTCATAAAGGCCTGCAAAGACATACTTTCTAGGCGCTTCTAAACGGGCTATACTTTGCTGCAATTTGTAGCTGCAATACATGTGTCTGGTATGGCCCGGCAACATTGCCAGCAACACCAGACACACTAGCAATCTTGCAGTAATGGCCCGGCAATAATTGCCAAACATTTTCGGTGTAGCCCGAATAGACGGTATTGCGAGCAATACCGGCCATGGCGGCCATACATGGCCGAGCGATCGCTGACCGATCGATCTGAACTGCAATATTGCCGGGCCAGTTCTATTGTTGTTTCAGTCGCTCCCTATTGTAATAGCATAGTGCATCTTTTTCTACCGACAAGAAGTTTGTTATGTTATGAGTGATCCTTTGACTTGTTGCTATGTTATGTTCTGTGCTTTGTTGTTTGTTTTGAGGACTGTGCTTGTTTGTGTTTGAGTTTTTCTTTATTAAAAACAAAAATGGCTAATACGTGGGTCATTCTTCGGAAACTCATTTTGACGTGACAACGTCTTATAAATTGGTTTGCCGGGTGACACTTCAAGAAACTCGCTCACGTTATGCAGACATAAAAAGTGAAAGGAACTCAAAGTCGTTGTCACGTAAAACTTTCGCCCGTATACCGACTTTACAGGCAACCAATTTTTTTTTTGGTTGACTTTCGTGTCCCATTTTTTTTTGTTAAAATTACACATAGTGATGAAATATTCTGATTTAAGATTTAATTTAAAATTATTGGTAGCAGAGGGCACTTAATTGGCTCAATGGTTACGAAGTTATTCAATTTTAAAAATATGGTGTCCACGGAAATCAGCATTCATATCGAAATCAAATATATAAAAATATTCGACATTTATATTTTGAAACATACATTTTGTGTGAATTAGCATAATATCATAATCATTGTAACGAGTTTCGGGATGGTTTTTAAATAAAATAATGTGTTTTCAGAAGAAGGTAGATTGAAAGTTTCTTAAAATTAAGGTTCAATCATTTTATAATTATAGTTTTCTTCTAAGAAAGTATAACAAACAAAATTTAACATCAAAAAACACTCTTAACTCATTATTATATTTACTTCTCAACCAGTTTTTGAGTTTTATTTTGTTTATTAGAGGAGAATCTGCTTTTCTCTCTAGCAATTCATTGCTGACGAGGATCTAATTCACTAACTGATTTTATCTTCCCTTCATTCTTCTTTCGAAAATACCGTTGCCTATCTTTTTCTTTCTGAACGGAGTATTTCTCTGTATCACGCTTGATTTGGGCGGAAGTGGGCAAAGTGTCCCCCAGACAACATGGGTAGCTACAGGCCAGTATGGATCACAAATTGTTGTCGGTGGTACTGAGCGATCAGAGCCCCTCTCCCCCACCATGGAGATAGCGCAGGGGTCATCTGTCTCCAACATAATGTTCTCGTTCCTCTTGAACGATCTGCCCGGAGCGGTGACCTCCGCGAAGACCCTTATAAACGCAGATGATGTGGCCGCGATTGTCACCGCAAAGTCCGTAGACGTTCTGGAGGAGAAGCTGAACGAGACGGCCGGCCTACTGTCTGGATGGTCAGGATGAACGGTTTGGCTCTGAAACTAAGGAAGACCCACTACCTTCATGTCTGCCTATCTGGCAGTGACGAAACGGGTTGCAGTCCATGTGAACGGAATGGCCATTAGCCAATCCGAAGCCACGATATTTCTTAGTTTTGAAATGGACAGAGCCCATAGGAGCCCTGGGAGAGCCACATAGACAAAATATGCGAAAAGATACGTAGCGCATGTTTCGCGCTCCGACGGCTGGCTCGTGTGGGTCCGGCGGAGGTGGCACGAAGCTGTTACTTCGCAACTGTTCACTCGGTGCTACAGTATGGTGCTGAGCTATGGGGGTGCGCTGCTGACTGGGCACTGCCCAGCATTGTGATAATGCAAGTGGCGGTGTATATTCGTCTGAACCTAGATAAACAGGTGAAGAACGGCGACACCCACTCGTACGGGACGCCGAACGCAGGAAAGCTCTCGACTATCGCCCGCTCCCTCACGAAGTCCTCAAAGTTGACTCGCGTTATGGGTCCGGCAGTATACAACAAACTGCCAGAAGCAGTCACAGCTGCTAGCAGTCTAACTAGCTTCAAGTTCCGTCTGAAACGTTATTTTGTCGAGCAAAATTTTTATTCTGTAGCAGAATAATTACTCGAGAAAACGGAGACTAATGTTAATTAATTCTAATATTTTATGTGGTTTGAGACTTTTTAATAACTTATTCTTAAATGAACGAAATTAAGTAGAATATTTAAAAATTTATTCACAAAGAAAATTATACTAGTATTTACAATTGAAACAATTGAGCTAACTGCCAACTGTTGCAAACAGTCTACAGATAGCTCAACTTATTCTTGATTATTTAATTACAGATGTTTTGTATTGTATTTATGTGTACTTTGAATTATTTAAAAACTTGTACACGCTGTGTATATATAGGTACAAAGGTTATTGATATGTAAATTGGCTTTATGAATAAGTTGTATTTCTATATTTGTATTTCTATTTAGGGCTCTCCTCCGTCTTTCAGCTAATCTTTTTGCAACTAAGCGATCTTCTCGTGAGTAGACCATTATTCCCAGTGAGCAGTACTGACTGTACTGAGTAACATTGTAAAAATAAACCATATAAAAATGTAAACCAACATACAAGTTTAATTTTTATGGTTTAAATTGACATTTTGTACTTTTGGCCCACGGAAAACATGAAAATCAATACCACGATAATCAAAAAAGAGTACAATATCCTAAATAATTTCCTAAATTGCTGGTATACATTACTTTGGCGTCTGCAGTCGAAATTAGGAACCCAAAAGGCATCTATTATTACAATCATTGAAACAATAGGATTAGTATAAACGAATTTATAGTCTACATGGTAATCAACATTTGCGGTATACCAAGCCACGGAAAGTGATTACATACCTTAATAACAGAGCGACGCGGAGAGATAGAGAAGTGTTGTCCACACCACTGATGGAGCGCAACTGATAGTTTGTCTCGGTCTAACAACTATTCACGTAGTTAATACAGTACAGTATATAATGAATGAATGAGTGCGCGCCAGGGGTATCAACGCTAAACGTCGGACGCGAAGTTATCTAGTTTTAACTTTTCAACTAAAGCTTATTTTTGTGTAGTAATGGTGTCAGTTAAGCTAGTAACTATCTGGTTATTTGTGAACCTGTGTGAAATAGTGCTAATATTCATAGGAAAAAATATAAAAATGTTTTAACAGTGGAACATGAGGTCCGGACGCACCACGAAAGTCAATATTTCCAAGGTTTTTATTTATTTTTACGTATTAAGAATAAGAAAATTAAAAAACAAAAATAGGGCTCCCTTATTTTCGTCTAATCTACTATACAAAAAAAAATCAAAGGGCTAGGGATACTTTTAGTATGTTTTTTCGAGCCGGACACGTATTTTTGAGCCCCGTGAGAATTACCCACGTGGACAAACGAGAAAATCCACAATTTCTCATTTTTCTTTTTTTTCAATTTTAAAATAATATTAGCCGCTGCGATAAGTGTGATTTCGTCAGCCATTGTTGCCGATTTGTGTAGCCCGTTTAGGAGTCTGCATCATGAGCCACTGTATAGCCGACATGGCCGGGCCATGTGTTGCACATGGCCCGGCCATACATTGCCCGGACATCAATTGCCGAGCAATATTTTTGTAATGGCCGGGCCATCAGTTGCCGATAGTGCAGCTACAAATTGCAGAAAAGTATAGCCCGTTTAGAAGCGCCTTTCTATAAATGGAAAAGGAATAGGCAACTTTCCGAGCACGTGTAGTATAAATGAAGTTTTCTACGATGCCTCATTTTCATAATGCCGTGTTGGTTCAAAAACGGGTTAACATGACCTCTTAACGGGATATCAAATCAAAAACGAGCGCAGGCTTTCAGTGGGTACCCGCTGAATCAACTTTGGCTTTCTAGTAAGCAGCAGTCTAGGACTAGGTAATTACTGTATCAGAGTAGGTAATTTAACTTGGATAGTATGAGTGACTCAACTAGACGTAAGTATTCGTAGGTCCATTTGAATATGAATAAGAATGCTTTAAGTATACGCTGTTAGCGTTCCTATTTAATAAATAAATACATAAATATGAGACCTCATTCTTTCAAGACTTTCAGCCTAATAAATATGAAAGTTCTGAGTCTTTCAAGAGTCTTGGTAAAAGTGTGTTGTGTGGTATTCTCCCTCTTCTTATCGGGAACTTGGGATATTGTGTACCCATATGTGTTTTTTATTTTTTCCTTATAATCTTTCTGCCTCTTCCTCTTCGCACAGGAAAACCGCGCCGCCCGCCGCCGCCGCCGCCGCCGCTCAAGTGCGGTTCAAGCTTTAGTGAGAAACGGAACGCAGCCTAACTAGTCTATGGCTGTGTCTATGGACTGGAGCATTTTTTTTTGACATATCCGCTCGCTACACACGGCGCGCGCAGGCCGCGCACCGTCAATGCACACCGCGCAGACCGTTATTTTTTTGGCCGGCGCGCGGTCTGACATCTGGCGCTTAGAAGCTATTTTATGACTCAACTCATGGAATTCGACCCTACATGTGTTTACATTATTTGTTCGGGTTGAATGAGCGCTTTGAATGATACCTAATTTGTATGAGTGTGAAGGCATGGTAAGAAATAAAGTCGCTCGGAACTTACAAATTACAAAAATATTTGCCATTTTGTATACAAAAATTTCTAATTTAAAAATGTAGGATTAATCTATGTTTTAGATGTTATAAATGAGTAAATAGATTCAATATGAAGCAGAAAAAAACAAAACAAAATAGTCAACTGTACAAAAATATTTATTTACAAGCTTTTAAAACCAATACAATATTTGTTTGTATCACGGGTTTTTCTCGCTGATACATAATTCTTTTAAAAATACAAATCCAACATGGATAGTTAAAATATTAGTATTTTCTGAAAGCTTATTTCAGCCCTGAAGCAAAAGTATAACTGTTATTATCTTAGAACAAACGAATACATCAAAATATGGGAAAGTGAACACCAAGGTACAATATGCTAAGAAGTTTATCTTACGGTTCCTGAGATATTTGTTCAACAAAATCTGTTTGATTAGATTTATTTCTCATTTCGATTAATCTGCATAAAAACAGCTTTCCAATGATACCACACAAAGTAAAATTAATTGTAATTGAAAAAAGTTCTAAGCATTTCAAGTAGACCACTTACAAAATGTTTGACGAAAAGGGCACATTTACACCGACGTTATCCAGCCCAAATGGTGACTGTCCGGTATTACCAGAAAAGAAGTATGTTTCTATTAAATTAAAGGTAAATACAATTTACAAATCAATAAGTAACATAAACTAAACAGTAATTTATCGTGAACTTATAGCGTGAACTCACACTGGGTAATTTCTAAGAAATCAAAATACAATACAAAAAATCTGTATTGTACATCATAAAAATATCATAACAAGGAGACATTAGATAACACAAGGACAATGGGCGGCCTTATCACTTAGAAGCGGTCTCTTTCAGGCAACCTTTGGATGGAAGGAATTAAGTCTGGAATTACCGGAAAACAAGATTTCCGGTAATTCCAGTCTGGAATTACCGGAAATCTTGTTTTCCGGTAATTCCAGACTTAATACAAGAATTAAAAATTAAATTTAACTAAATTAACAAATAAACTAAAACAATTAAATTAACAAACCATTACGTAACATAAACTACTAGAATATATATTTTTTAACAGAATTGTCTAAACATTTATTACTGGTCACAATGGCCGGAAAAAAAGTATGTAGTATACAATACAGCACATAATTGCTTTATTGTACACCATAAAAATAACATTACAAGGAGACATTACATAACACAAGTACAATGGGGGGCCTTATCGCTTAGAAGCGATCTCTTCCAGGCAACCTTTGGATGGAAAAAATTGTGAATTTAAGAAAGGCAGGGGTGTACCAAAGATGAAATATTCATCATCATCATCATCATTAACCTAACATAGTCCACTGCTGGACATAGTCCTCCCCTATTGAGCGCCACAATCTATTGACCACGCCGCATTTTGAAAACAACAACATCACTGAAGACGACAGCTTCATTCACTCTACAATACACTCTACAGTGCCCCTGCGTTAATCGTATTGTAGAATGTATAAAGCTGTCGTCTTCAGTGTACTAGATTTACCATTTAATGTAGTGACATTAAATGGTACTCCCTAAAACATCCGATGACACACAAGTTCACGTTGCAAGTGTCACACTTATAAACAGTGCGCGTTGGCACCTTTTTAAGTGTGCACATCTTGCAACGTGCCCGCTTGCTATCGGCGTTTGTCGGAAAGTGGCCCGTTCTCATTACCGTGCGAGGATTTTGATCTACCTTTACCATAGCCAATATCTCCTTAGCCAGAGTCACCCTGAATAGCCTCTGATTCCCGTTTTTATTATGATTAAACATCACGAAGGCGTTATATACAGACACATTCAGTAGTCGGCGGAACAGTTTTTTATACCACACCAGGTTGCGCACTCTTTCTACGGGGAACGCCTTCAGCATCTGGTCTTTTTTATCTACGCCCCCCATGCTCATATTGTAGTCGAGCACAACCTGGGGTTTATATTTATACGAACCATACTTTTCCTTTCCGCCGACTACTGAGCTGTGATACGTCGAAATCATGGCCACAATATTGGCGTCATGCCAAACTGAGATGGTTAAGTCTTCAGTTTGGCTATACACGACCTCACCCTGCCGCATAGAAGATTTATTTATTTTTTTTAATGATTCAGGCACAAATTCTCGTTTAAGACGAAGCGTGCCCATCGTGTCTGTTTTTTTGGTTTTCAACGTCCGTGATAGCAGTGGCGAGTTATAAAAATTGTCCATAACCAGAGTATGGCCTTTGTTGAGCAAAGGCCGTACCAGGTTATGGACAATTTTTGATGTTGCCCCCTCAGGCTCATCTTGATTCTCGGTTTCTTCATAGGCCGGTTGTGATTTATCGCCTTTCCCTGTGTATAGTAGCATTTTCCACAGGTAACCCGTACGCGACTCACACAATTCGTAACTCTTTATGCCTACCCGAGCAGCTTTGGTTGCTATAAGCTGCACGAAGGATAGACGTCCCTTCCATAGCAGAAGGGACTCATCAATCGCTATGTGCTGCTCGGGTAAGTACAAAGAGCTAAATTTGTGGTTCAAGTGCTCGATGATGGGCCAAATTTTTTTAAGTTTTCGGTCTTCTCCAGTTGCCGTCCTCAGGATATTATTGTTGACAAAATGTAAACATTTTTTTATAGTCTGAAATCTTCTGTACGACATGATTTTGCAGAAACATCCGACTCTGAGCATTTCCATGCACGGATACCAATACTCCCGTTCAACCGGGAGTATTAATATGCTTTGCAGCATGAGCAAAGCCAGAAATGTCCAAATATCATGCCCAGTTATTTCAGACCATACATTGTTTGCTGTGGTGTATAGACTGCTCCCGTAGCGGTTCGATTCTTGGACGATGGTATTTATGATACCATCGTCCCAGATCAGCTTGAACACGTCCAGTGGAGTCAATCCGTCCACGCTGAACGTTGGTCCACTGTCCCCAGTGAAAACCTCCTGCTGGCCGACAAATTTCTCTGGGTCACTCGACCAATCAAAATGCAGCATGTCCGGGTTCGACGACGCTGCCTCCCTTAAAGCTAAGTCATCCCTGGAGTCCATCGCGTCGAGAACCTGGGTCAGGTGTGATGGGAGCTCTTCTTCATCTCTCCTAAGCGAGTTGCGCTGCCCCACAGTCCTGTCTTCAAACGCTTGATCCGGCTCCTCGTCGATGTCGCTGCCAGGATCGATTTCGCCTTGTATATCTTTATCTTCATATAAAATAAAACAAGTACTTGTTAGGTAAATATTGGATGCTGAGTTTTGCTGAAGACCGGGCTCTTGGGGGAGAACTATGTCCATCAGTGCAGCAGTAGCAGGTTTTGTTAGATATGATGTAAGGTAAGAAACTTCCTAACAAAAAAAAATTATGACTGCTGGCGTGGCTTACCCTCAAAAATGTTGATATCAAGCCATTCAGCTTCTGGCGACGGGGTGGAGCGTTGCACCCGAGAAGGGCCGCTACTGGATGCTGAAAATGTTAATTTGTGGTTTAAAACTTATTTTAACATTTAAAATTATGAATGTCTAGCAGCAGCCTATGTTCACCGGAGATAGTGTAGCTTCTCAACGGTGAAATAATTTTTCAATTCCGTCAAGTAGTTTCGAAGCCTATTCAATTCAAACAAACAAACAAACATTCTTTCCTCTTTATAATATTAGTATATAAATATGATGGAGGTGGCTCAGAATCGCTATTCAGTCAGATGGGGGGAAACCTATGTTCAGGTTTCCCCCCATCTGACTGAATAGCGATACTTACTCGGTGAAAAGCCGACCAACTCGATGTCGGCGTCAAGAACCTGGACATTGGAGAGCGTGCCGTAGTTCCCACACAAGATACCAGTTGATGGCGAGAACATATACGGTACGGCATCTGTAATATTAAATGGTCCTTATTAAAATATCAAAGTGAGATGTAAACGAATGTAAGTAAAAGCTGCATTTATATATACCATCGGCAACCTCTGGACCTCCTCCATCACTAATGCCAATTAGCGATCCTGAGCCACCTGGCTCAGGATCGCTAATTGACACATCGTGTATCTCCGCGTATCTCCATGGTCCGCTATCTCCTTGCCCCTCTCTCTCTGGTTCTGGGTATGAGAAAAAAGAAGATCGTCAAAGAAGTAACTTTAATAAAAAAATACAAAATTAATCAATTGATTCATACCTGGTAGGCTCTGCTTCTCCCAGGCCTGTGGTTTTCTGGGAGGTGGAGTAATAGGCACCCCAGGGAGGAGAGGACAGGGCACACGCGTCGGAGACGGTTTTCTAAAAGAATTTAATATAGTGTTAGATAAAGATAATGTAGAAGCAACAAGACATAAAGAGACTACATTAAAAAGGAAAACATTCGAACTTTTTACTTCTTTTCGGTGGAGGCGCATCGGGAAGTAAGTAGCGGGCCACCTGTTTTTTTTCTCGCATTGCGGTGAGGGTTGCTTGTTGGTCCGAAGAAAGCTTTGAAGCGTTTTTTCGGTCCGTAGCCTTCGCAATCCGCACTTTTTTTAGTTTTTCTCCGAGAGATTCCCTGAAATAAGTAAGAACCATATCCATAAAAATGAAAATAAAATTTTACAATTAATTAAAAAAATATATATCATAGTTTATTTACGTGGGCTGAGGCGGGACAGAGCTTGGTGTTGAAGGCGACGGTCCCCGTGAAGTGGATGGCCCTGCTTCTCTAAAAAACGTAACACCAATGAGAATGCAGAACCGTGCTAAATGTATTGTAAAAAACTGAGAATCATGCTAAACGTAAATTATACAAAGCCAACACCAACAGAAAATCTAGCGAGCGAGCACCACGCCTAGCACCTCTGCTTCCACGTGCACAACGCGGAGCACGACCGCGCCCACATCCACGTCCACCAATTGCATCCATATCCTAAATAAAAGCATTGAAATTAAAAATAAGACTTAAAAGTAAGCAAATAGCACCAGTTTTTGAATATTTATAAAAATAAAAATTTAATATAAATATAAATATAAAAAATTTAAATATAACGAAATAAGAAATTTAAATACACAAAAGAGATTTTGGGTTGCTATGTACTTTACGGGATGCAAGGAAAAATCAAGTTTCAAGGTCAAAGGTCAATGATCTTTGAAAAAATATATGTTAATTATGCATAGAACAATATCTGAGAGAATTTTTTCCGTCTTTTTCCCATTGTAATTGAGCTACACATTTTGACCTCTAGCACCGAGGTCATTGAACTTTGGGGTCAATGACCTGAACAAAACTTGCCCCTTTAAAGACCTCCTTTACGATAGCGTTAGAAAAAATATTAGTTATATATGCATAAAAAAAATGACTAAAATTTTCCGTCTTTTTTGCATTGCTTTGCCTTGCATCCCGTAAAGTACAGTCTAACCAGATTTTGACCAAACATTTAAAATAATAAAAAATATTTCTTTCGGAGTATACCGGATTAGCCTGCCTTTGTATCGATAAATTCGTTCGGTGTGACTGTGGTCACTGCGCCCACGGCGCTAACATGGCGGTTGACTTGAATGATCATGCACAATTTAGCAAAATATTATCCATAAATTATGATTTTATGGACAAATAACGGCACAAACTTGTTCTAAAATGATTGTTTATCAATATATTGGTGTGATTATAGCATTTAACATACTAAATACATAAAAAATTGACGTGCAAATACACACAACAAAAACGTAACGGCCGGTGCTGGTTATTTTATCCAATTTGACGAAATAAATCAATGTCAACACAAACTTATATCGTAAATAGGTACTTACAGAGTTCATCTTTCTACTAAAACACAACACAACACCAAAATAACGTTTTTTTACTATTTGTAAGCACTGTTTATTATTCGCTAACTTCTCCGACCGGCGGGAACAATAGACTGACTTTAGGATTTTTTTTCCGACTTGTCAATGTTCAGTTTGTTGTGTTGTCATACATTGATTTTTAGCCTAGGGAAGTAGGAAAAGGATAGCACTCATTCCTTACGACTAGTCGACCGAGAAAAAGCAGGATAGAGGAGTATTTACCCCGAGGCCTTGAGTTTCAATATCGGGTAGACTTCTACCCGATAGGCTTTCGAGCCATTTTTTTTACTGGGTATGGTTCTACCCAATATGTAGCGAGCGGATATGTAGAATACAGTGATACCAGATTGGGGGAATCCCCCCCAAAATGGGGGTTTTTAGAGCTATGGGGGGAAATTTTGGGGGGATGTTTGGAGGGAAAAAATTGGGTTTAGAGGGAATTTAGGGATTTTTATTTAGTACCAAACCTATACTTAGTATCTTAGAAAAGTTTCTATTTACAAACAAATTATTGACTTTATATTAATAGAAATAAAGAAAAAACAATCAAAAATGATGATGCGCACCCTTTTTTTCATTTTGAATTTGCCGCTTCTCTTTTTTTTCTTCTTGGTTGGTTGGTATTGTTGGTTTTACATCATTTGTCATCTGTCGTGGTTCCTATACCTTTATTTGGCTAATAGGTGGTATGTGGGCAACAATAGAACGGAAAAACCAAAGACAGTCCGTGCGTGTTTATTTGCGTCCAAAAGTCGGTCGCTTGTCAGCTATCCGCACTGCCAAATCCATTTTAAGAATAAGGTACACATTCATTGGTAGACGGTTGCATTCATTTTAAACCTACCTTAAAAATGCTAACTATTAGGTAACTCTGAAAAAATGTATGGGACTGCAGACGACGGCTGTGAAGATGTTGTAGTAATGGAAGCGATTGTTGAACTAGTATTGAATAAACTCTATTTTGACATTCATAAATATTCTGAATTTTGTGGGGTTTTCTTTCCATAACACCTGAATTTTGGGGGGATTTTGAGTAAGATTTGGGGAGAATGTGAAACCGTTATCTGGCATCACTGGTAGAATACCTAAATGCTATGCTACGTACATGGTAGATATAACATAACATACTAATTAATTAATTTACCATGGATAGGTACTGGTAGAATAGAAAGAACTACGTTGTGTTATTTGGTGTTATTGATTCCCATTCTCTTCCATCTTTTTATTTTAGAACACCAGTGCGTGCACCGTCGCCCTTAAGAGAAAGCATATTACGGAACTATATTCTGAACAAGTGTGTCATTAAAATTTTGTGCAAATATCAAACGTAAAAAATGTCGTCCGACACAGCTCAAGTCAGCTCTCTACCTCTGCCTCCAATGCAATACATAAATTTCTACACCGACGATAATGTAAGAAGAAATAGAGCTCCGCTACCACCTCGACCAATACATGACTCCTATTCTATGTTCGGGCATGCTTTCAATGCAGATGATGCTATTATCAGATCTTTAGAAAGCCAGGTAAGGGTTCAATACATAGTGTGTAATTTACTATGGTAGCCTAGTCAGTTTACGACTCACACAAAATATTTTACATTCCAGGGTTTTAGACGCCTGTATCCTATGCACTTTGAGCGAAGAAGGGAATTGAAGAAGCTAAACCACTCCTTGCTCGTCAACTTCCTAGATTTACTTGACCTCCTTGTACACTGCCCAGACTCCCCTAAACGAGCTGAGAAAGTTGAAGACCTGAGTTTGCTGTTCATACACATACATCATCTTCTTAATGAGTTCAGACCTCACCAGGCTCGGGAAACACTGCGTGTTATGATGGAGCTACAGAAAAGACAGAGGGTTGAAACTGCTACAAGGTACCTACTGTAAATTTATCGGTCCTCTTGTTTGGATACAAAAGAAATAAGTAGATTATGTTCATAGTTTTTATAAGCTTTTTTGCCCTGTTAGTATGTTTGTGTGGGACACGTCTTGTAACTGAATTTTAGACCAGTTATCCTCAACTGATTGAGCTGAAATTTGGCATACTTATGCAAGTTCGATGACAATGCAATGTTATGGTACTATCAAGCTGGTTGGATAATTGAGACAGAAGGTGACCAGGATTTCCAAAACGTAAAGTCATACCCTGTCAAGTTTTGGCTCATTTGATTTGTCTTCCCAAACTCATTGGTCCTGGATGATGACAAGGGTCCTGATGAGGCCATAAGAACTACTCAACAAAATGACTTAACCTCATGGAGTTCAAACTGAATTTTTTAATCAAAGCTTGTTTTCTAATATACATACATAATTATTATTTATAAACATGTTTCTTCATTTGCAGGTTCAAAAAACATCTCGACAAAGTCCAAGATATTCTACAGAACGCTCTACAAAGTCTACCTGACCAAAATGAAATAGAATCAAATTTTAAAGTGCCTATAGAGATTCTTGAACAAATGGACCCCAGCATCAATGATTCCTCTAACATGGATCCTTGCTATGAACTAGATCGCATAATGTGTAATGTAGTTGATAATATTAGGTAGGTAATTATGATTATACTCGATATAATTTCACAAGATTTGTTTGAGGCTCCACCAACCAAGCACATAACTTAGGATTTTAGATTATTCTTTCTCATGGTTGGTGCAGTTGATGAGGCATCTCCTCACTTGTAAAGTAGACTTAAGATTATGTAAATAAAAGATTTTTAATATCTTTAATTTTGAAATATTATAAAATTGTCCATGTGTGCACAAAAAATGGTGTTGATGAATAGAGGAGCAATAATGAGTACATAATCAATGTTGATGAATCATAGGCTGTCATTTCTAGTTCTTCTTCTCCTCTGTATCAGCATTACCCTCACTCTTGAACATGCTCCCCAAACCTAAATATTGTGTGGATTGTCCAGCATTTCCATTATCATCTTTGTTTGCTATGGTAATTGCAATTACTGGTGGTCTGATTCTAAACTCTTTCACTGATAGCTTTCATAGCTACATTGTCCCTAATCTCACAGGCCATGTTTTATACAAGTACCTTGAGAATTAATGAAGCCAGTCAAATGTTTAAAATGAAACACAGGTTTTGGAACACATTTTTATTTCTGTAGTGGTTGAGAAAATCCAAGTTCCTCCCTTTGTGTGCTAGATAAATAATTTCTGAAAAGAGCTCTAAACTAGGTGTTTACTTAGTTAATTGCCGATGATGAACTCCATCCTGTTCCTGAAATAAAGTTAAACCCTAGACCTTAAGATTACTACTCACATTTAAACATGTTACTTCCTTACGAGCCAACTGGATCAACTCTTTACTCACTGATATCCATTGTAGCATCTAAAACATGATCTATGTCTTGTGTACAATACTATCTGAAACATACCATTCCTCACGTTGTCAGCAAGTGGCTGCCAAGTTCCTTCTGGAGCATTCCTGGACTAATCCATATTCAGAACCTTATCATTTAAATCTAGACCATTATAAACTATCATACGTTACTTACTTACCTGTAACGGCAGCGAAAAATGTGTATGCACCTATAGTTACCGCCGTATTACCAGTCCACAAAACTACAAGGACAAAACGAAAATTTCAACTTCAATGTTCTTAAATACCAAAAAACTTCTGAAAAGTGAACTGCAAAATCCAATAGGAAAACAAATCTGCCATCGCGCCAAACTGTAACGTCAAAATTATCTACCCCGAAATCAAAGTTGCCTATAGATGAGTATATTCTCGTAGGAAAGTCAAAAAATGTTTGCCACCAAGAGCCTTGTCTTTACCATCATAAAGACGGAAGTCATGTATTTTTTTTGGAATATGAAAATGTTGATATCAAGTTTTGAAAGACTAGTAATTGCTACGCCTTCTGAACGAGGGTCCATTCCCCCTGAATTCGCGTCTACCGTAGCCCCCCCTACCCCTTCCCTGGCTGGGTCCAGAGAACCTTCCAGAGTTGTTTAGTCTGGAGCTGTATTTGCCAGAAGGAGGAGCGTATATCTTTTGGTTTCTTTCGCTGCTGCGCGATCGTTTTTCAGGTGATTTGTTATCGCCATCGCCATTGCCAAATGTGATTGGTCGGTGTCGCTTTTGAGGGGATATCTTTTCTTTGTCTTCAACCACAGGCTCCTTTTCCTATAACAATTATATAAACCAAATGTGATTACAAAATGTCTGGGTGTATACCCATTCTCGAGAAATAATGTTTGTAAACAACTTGCAACGCAAAAGCCAAAATTCTCGTTTTGGCGTCGAGTTCAAAATATAATTGTGAATATTGCATCTTGAGTTTGGCCACAGTATAATATATAATCCAGCCCAGTGGATTCCACTGTTAGGAAAGGGGCGAAAAAAATTATAGGTAAGATAGATATCATACCTTCTTTTCAGGCTTCTTTGCTGATTGGAATGAGAGTTGTACTTTACTCTTAAAGCTGGGCGGCGTGCGGAATATATCTCGAATAAGGGTGTTTATGTTGGATGTGGTCTTCAAAGCCGCGATTTTCAGTTTGTTCTCTTCAGAATCCTCTTTCTTCCCCTGTGATTTTCAATAAAATAATAATTTGAAAAGATTATCAAAAATAATTAACTTTTAATTAAAAGTTTTTCCAATAACTAAATAAAGTCATTGAAATCAGAATTACCTGTGTAACTTCCTTCAGTTTCTTTATGTATCCTTGTGTGAGACGCGCAGTGTATTGCAGGCGGAGTCGTAACGCCTTTAGCCGGGCTGCGTCGGCACTCAGCGCTTCTGGCGCTTTCCGGCAGAGTGAGTGCAGCGCAAACAGCGCACACTCCACGTGAGAGAACTGCAGCGACGGCGCTGACTTTGCATCCTCCGGTTTCTCAGTCTTATCACCACCATTTTTCTCTTTGTCAGCAATTTCTTCGCCTTCAATTGGGGCTTCAGGCAAGTATTTCTGGAAAACAGGAATGTGTTGATAAGTACTATTCTATACCCGCCCTGGCTATGCACAGGTATCAGAGCAGTTAAGTAAATCTTTTTGAGTAGAGTTCCCAGTCTGCATGATGTCCGATATCTTCACGTATATTTAATTCAGACAAACAGATGACAGGGGACTTCCTACTATCCTATTCTACTAATATTATAAATGCGAAAGTTTGTGAAATGTGTAATTTTTGTTACCTAGGATCTCTAAAACAACTGATCAGATAAAATTCTAGATGAAATTTGGCATACACTTAGAATGTAGCATAACTTAAACAATAGGCTACTTATTATACGAAAATACACGTGCGAAGCCGCAGGCAGAAGCTAGTTGTTTTATAAAAGTATTGTTAGTAATATAATATAGTATTTAATATAATATACCTAGTATTTAATCTATGTAGTGTATTGTATTATGTATATCAGTTATCTAGTACCCATAACACAAGCTCTGCTTAGCTTGGGGCTAGATAATGCTGTGTGAATTGTCCAGTATTATTTATTTATTTAAAATGCAAAATAAAAGTAATACTAAGCATTTAGGTTGTTCAAAAGAAATGCAAGTAATGCTGAATATATTAATTTCTTTTATGCAACTTACCATTAATATATCATGAACAGTGTCAATTTTCTGCTGTGGTTCCGCAAGCTCCCCAGAATACTCAGACATTTCAGAAAATATCTTGAGAAGCTCCAGTTTAGTATCAGCTGCACCTTCAGCCACCACAATCTCGTCCCAGTGTGGCAGGACATGATCACAGAAGAAGTTAATGAATTGAGATGCATCCACCTGTGTCTGAAACAGATACAAATTTAGATTGACCACATTGAGCAAAGCAAAGTCCTGGCATGATCTGTAGGCCAAGTAATTGTTGTCAAGGGCAGAATAGAGAAAAATTACGTCGCTTCATGTATAACATTTGAAATTCACTCCTTCAACTTCAATAATTTACGCAATGATTGACAATTGATGTCTTTTTTGTCTATTCTACCCTAGACAACAATCCCTGTGCCTCGCCTACTTCTAAAGTAAAATAACAATACATAGATTCAAAATTATCCTGAAAACAGCTTTCTAACAAAACACAAGTTGAACACAAGACATGGTATAGTTGTTCTATCTCACGAAGTCCGTTTAGCCCTGGTTGTAGTAGTGACTTTGCGCTTAGTTGTCATGCTGACGGTGCTCGCTACCAAAATCTGACGTGAATACAATGAGCACTAGTGACCCGGACCGCGTCTCGGGCGACACTGATTGCTTCCGAGCTTACGCATACTAAAACAATGTGTACATGCATTCACTATGATATACATAGCCCAACGGACTTCGTGAGATAGAACAACTGTATCATATCTAGTAAAGTTTCTAGCATTTGTATCAGAAGCAGCAAGTTCACTTACAGATATGAGTGGTAGAGCATGCTGAGAGCACTGTATAATCCTGTCAACATATTCACTGTCTTCAGGATGCCAGTCGTCGGGCGTGAATGCTAGGGCTGCAACAATCTGGACTAGCTCCTTCTTGCCTGCAGGGGTCTTTCCGAGGCGCGACCATGTTAGTAGTTCCATGATGTGCTCAAACTCTTCAGCTACTACATCCTATGATTAAAATATTATTAATTAATCTTCGCACTAATAGTACTTAATGATTTGCAGTGTTGCAAAAAATCACAATGAAGTTTGGATATTTGTTACCACTTCACTAAAAACCTGACATAGACCTAGATTAAGCACATAGGCTACTTTTATAGCAGAAAAACGAGAGCGAAGCAACAGGCAGAAGCTAGTTTAGAATAGGTAATTCTGATTTAAACATGACGTGTTGATTTTTACTCTGGTTACGTTAACCCAAAGTTAAGGCTTACATAAATTCGCATAAAGCTGAAAATTGGTATGAAAGTAAGAGAGACCATAATAAACAAAATGTGAAAGTCCCCATTGATGAATGAATATTTTTATATTCATATAAAAATATTGAAACAGGTCAAAGTTTGTAACCAATAACATACGCTGAAAAATCCAATAAACATACTTAACGTTTATTGGATTTTTCAGCCAAGCGTAAGTTTTATCAAAAATATAAAACTTACGCTAGCAAATAGCTATGAAAATTTACATAAATCATCTTCACACTTCTTTCCTAATAATCACCATTTTTGAAGTGATTCTGTTGAAAATATCTTATTTTCCATAAATACCTAATACCTATGCACGCATGACTACACCATTAGATACACTGGAAACATATTTAAAAGAACAATTTTTCTTCCCCCAACTTCGGTTTCTGCTCGTCAAACATAATCTGTAGTGGGTAGAATACCAAGTTCAAGTGAGGCTTGGTAATCAACTGGACCCAGAAGACCAGGTTTGGAAGTTAGTTAACAATCCAGACTTTACTTCCATGCTGCCAAGTCATCAAAATGGAATTTGACACCGATTTGCAGGAAATTATAATATTTTAGCGGTTTTTAATACATATTTTCTGTCTTCTGCGAGGAACTAAACTACCAGAAAAGTAATTTAGGTCTTTTCCCTGGTCACCAGGAAAAAAAACGTAAAAAAAAACGCGCCACGAACACTACCTCACAGGTGGAGTGGTAACATTTACATTTCATAGAAAACACCACTTTTTCAACTTGTAGAATCTCTATAATAAAATAACTCAAAAATGGTGATTCTTGGGAAAGAAGTGTGGGGATAATTATTGTAGAAAATCATATGATCTACAATTTTGTCACCGGAGATCACCAAAATGATCAAACTTATGGTTTGGCTGAAAAATCTAAAAAACCTGATTACAAACTTTGATCATGTATAAAAAAAATTGCACTTGTATCGATGGGGACTTTTCACATTTTGTTTATTAAGGTGTCCCCAATTTTCAGCTTTATACAAATTTATGTAAGCCTGGATATCTATCTTATGTGTGAGATGCAAATGAATACAATCCATTTATCAACTTTTTCCAAAGGAAAAAGAACATGATTTGTACCTACCTCAAGTATTTTCTTGCATTCTGTTATGATTAGATCTTCAGCTTCTTTATTGATGACCTCCCTTCCGAGTTGTTTTACTTTGGTTGCCAGAAACTTGATGCATCTCTCCCTTACAGTCTCATTCACCACTTCGCTATCTGTGTTCTGGTGGATTTGTGAAAAGAACCCAATCAATGCTCCTTTAGGGTCATTCTTAAAGATTGTGAGTAAAGAGTTTGTGACAATATTGATTTCCGTTGTATCATCTGACTGTAGGAGCTGTGCAAGTATATCAGCTATCCTTTGAGTGTGTTCTTTATGGTCTTTGCAGAGGATTGGTAAGTCTTTGATGGCTTGTTTGCGGATCTACAATAATTTTTGTTTATTATAATTGTATTTCTGTAACTTGTTATATTAGTTGTTTATCTTGGATAAATCTAACAGGTACTTACAGCGACGTCATCATCCTCGCACAAATCGAAGTGAGCCTCAATGGCTTGATCAGCCAGTGCTGGAAAGCTATTGAAAAATTTTGCTATAAATTGCGACGCAAGGCGTTTTTCTTTGTCTGAACCCTTGACAGCAGCTAGTATCTCTAAGTACTCCTTTTCATGCTGAAAATCAAAATACCTCTATAGAAACAATTACAATTACAGCACCAGATACAACAGAAATTTAGGTTATGTACCTACCTTTGCAATGTCTTCTTTAGCGTCAGCTAAAATACCATAGTTCTGATACAGTTTTTCAATGTTATCGGAAGACATCTTTGCGGAAGATGGGGGGAAGATGTAGGTTTATCTTTTTATTTATAAAATGGCACTAAATCCGATCACAGTGCAGCACAAGCAAAATGAAATCAATCCAGAAAGAAAATCACAAATGAAAGTGGGATGGGAACAAACTAAACTAACTAAATAGTCTATGGTGTGGGTGGGAATGGGAAGGGAACCTTCGCTAGGCATAGACAACATCTGTCAACTAAAAATAACTTCACTGCATTCAATCTCACTTCAAGTGAGAGGGTTCTACTACTCAGAGATAGATGGCGCATTGATGAGGAAATTGCTACTTACTGATAGATGGCGCTGAAAAGGTGTAACAAAGCTTATTTTTAACCCCCGACGCAAAAAGAGAGGGGTGTAGCTAGTATCGTACGTATCTGTCTGTGGTATCGTACATATCGTAGCTCCCAAACGGATGAACCGATGTCCGATTTTCGTTTAGTTTTATTGTGTCATAGATAATTTTATCCCGAGTGTTCTTAGCCATTTTTCATGAAAATCTGTTCAGCCAATAAAAGTCAGAGGATTTTTAAAAATTTTAGTTTTGTCTTGTATCCATGTTTCATGAAAACCTGTCGAGGGATTTTTTAAATTTTAAATTTTGTTTGTGTTTTTATATCACCACCGACCAACAAAAAAATACGGTAGCTATGAAAAGGATTTTTTATTTGTAGAAAATTATCAATACCTTCTAGGTAGGTAGGTACTTTGATTATTTAAATTAATACAAAAAGACTAGTGAAATTAGATCTTAGTATGAGGAACTTACTAGGTACTCCCTGAATTTAGATTACCTACCACAGATGAAAGAATTATCCGCTAGGTACCTAGCTACCTACCTAGGTAGGTCCTAATAATAGATTCCCATGTTCTTGTTCAGATTAACATTTGCCCGAAAACGAAGCAGAAACTTCGATTTCGTTTTGAAGAGTACCTCCGTGCCCGTGCCCTGGTTGTCGACCCGAGGGGCACCTAGGCAGGCACTACTTCTTTGATCTTGCCGGTGATAACTTGCTTTTAATATTTTCACGTTATCAGCAAGCTACCTTTCATTGTTCGCCGATACACCAAATTACCATAGAGTCACCATCTGTTGCTGCTTTAGAATTCTCCGACTATTGTTACATAACTACATAGTAGGTAGGTACTTACCTATCTATAGTAAGTCGGTCTGTACCTACCTAGGTATCAACAATGGATTTCTAAGAAGGTACCTAGGTAGATGAGAAGGTAATATTTTGGGTAATATACAGAATTTCGCCACTGCCTATGCTTTAAAGGCGAGCAAGACATAGCTAATAAATAATGTTACTCTAGCCAAGCCACTTTCTTATTTATTATGCAATTTTCTTATGATGATGATTGATGCGGCAAGCTGAAGACAGGGCGCTATGGCGCTCATTAGGGGAGGCCTATGTCCAGCTGTGGACTAATATAGGCTGATGATGATGATGAATAAAGGTTAAAGCGGCGTGCCGACTTAAGGAAATTTCTATGCAACCATAGAAGAACCTCCTCCTTTCTCGTTTAAATAGCGCCCACTATGTGTAGTGTATACCTATTGGGATAGGGAAAGAAAAGCGGTAGGTTAGACCCCAGCCAGCTATAAGATAAGTATGTACTTAATGGTACCTAAGTGCTAAAGTTCAGTAGTTTTGGCGATCTTAGGGATTCACATTTTACAAACTTTCGGCTTAACAATATTAGTAGGATTAATCACGAGCAAAGCAGTGGGCGAAAGCTGTCTATGTTTCGTTAATTGTGTACTTTAGCTCAACTGTTCAACTATAAGAACTAGCGAAGTAACAATACCTAATCTGTGGTCCTAGTTCTAATTTGTTTCCAGGTAATATTGTTCTAGGTAATAATTTTTGACATGCTGTCAAGATATAAAATAAAAATTGATTTTACTGTTGAGTACATTGCTTCTTATGGTTTCCTTCTCTAAAGGGGGAAAACTGGAACGCGAAAAATCGTTGAGGGGAAATTTGGAATTAAATTAATATATATACTATTCTGTTTTCCCACTTGAAAATTTTTTCTCAATTGGGAAAACTGGAATAACCCATAAGTAGTAGGTACTTCTATTAAAAACATAAAGCTATTAAATTTTAGGTTAGGTCATCTTACAAACTAGTTCTGAGCTTTCAGTGCTACGCCCAATAGTGCTACGGGGCTACGAGCGTCTACAAAATGACATACTTCTAGGAGCAAAATCCTATTAGATAATAATTTATTAGGTATGTAATCACTAATCACACCAATATTATAAATGCGAAAGTTTGGATGGATGGATGATGGATTGTTACCTCTTCACGCCAAAACTACTGAACGGATCGGGCTGAAATTCTGCATACAGGTAATTCCAATCTTGGAATCAAACTTAGGCTACTTTTTATCCCATTATCAGTTCTCATGGGATAGAAATCACCTTTAAAAGTTTATAGAAACAACGCGTGCGAAGCCGCGGGAATAAACTAGTAATATTATAAATGCGAAAGTTTGTGTGAATGTTTGTTACCACGTATCTTCATAACTACTTAAGCGATTTAGATGAAATTTGGTATCGAGACAGTTTAGGTTCTAGAATAACATACATAACGGATGATTTATTCTCTGAAGGTTAAAGAGGGTCGTAAAGTTTATATGAAAAATGTTATTGTTCACTCAAAACTCGATGTAAAAAACTATAAGTAAAGTAAATAGATATATTTAATGCACACATTTTTATTATTACAAAGTTTTAGCTCAGGCATTAGCTTGTAGGTAGGTAAGTACCTACATGTAAGTACCTTGTAGGTAGGTAAGTACCTACATGTAAGTACCTTGTAAGGGCGCAGCAATTTACCTGAAGATTATGATAATAAGTAGGTTCATAATCTATTTATTGCTAGAAACGGAAGTCAGAAAATGTGCAAGCAATGTCAGACAATGTCAGCTACAAGAATCAAAACAATTGTAATACCTAATAGGTACCTGGGTAGGTCGGTATATTAATTTCTAATCAGACAGCCAAATAGTATAACTATTTGGTTTAGATTTATCATTTATAAATTCTTCAATGTAACGATTAAGGTAATCACACTAATCACGTATTTTCTATTTTTACAAAACTACCCCTAGGGGTGTGCAAAAAATATCTGAAATTTGTATGATTTCCACGCGGGCGAAGCCGCGGGGCGCAATTTGTTTGAAAAATTAAATTAAACGTTCGGATTTCTAAATTGAGATTGAATTAATGTATAATCTTTTACACGGAGACTGCTATTTACCTTCCTGGGGCGACCTCTGTGGCATAGCAAAATCAAGTCTCGGGGTAGACTGTAAACATTAAATAAATAAATAATTATGTTATAAAATCATGTTCTATTTCCTCTGAAAACTTTGCGTGAAGCTACTAAAAATCTAGAAGGATGAAAAAAAGAATTATGTTTGTGTATAAGTTTATTCAATTAGATGGTGGAAAGGATGCTGATCCATCGACATGGCACCAGCGTTCATTATAATACTACCTATGTCATAATTTATAGAAAGGCGGGTGATGGCGCGCGGCGGCGGCGGCGGCGGCAGCGGCGGCAGCGACGCAAGGACGTGAGCGCCATGCAACCGGCGGCGGCGGCGCGCGGGGCTCCAGCCGCCACTGCCGCCCCGCCCGCGTCTTGCCCTTTCATTGGCCGCGTCGGGCGCCGCCCTCCGCCGAGCACGCAGCCCCTCCCGTTTCCAACACCACCTCCGCTCGCGCCGACCTCACTCAGTCGCGATCGTTACGCTACGCGAGGTGTATCTACTCCATCCGTCAACATCGTGAACAGTGTTGTTGTGACGAGTGTATGTGCGATGCTCGGACGGTGATCGAAGCATGGTGAATTACGTCAATCCCCTCGCCATGTACCAAGGCAAGGGCGGGCAGTACGGCAGCGGCTGGTACGGCTGGCAGCATCAGAATTTTGAGGAGCAGCAATGGTGCGCGTGGAATGGTGCGCCCGCGGGAGGAGAGTGGGTCTCGGACCCTCAGTTTCCTAAGAGAGAGCCGGGAGAGAGAGAGATAGCGGATATGCCGTCTCCGGCGCGAGGGGACCTGGCCAGCCCAGGAGAAGGCTCGCCGGGGTCTAGGCCTGCGCAGCCGCCGGCGCCGCCGCGCTCTCCTTATGAATGGATGAAAAAGCCGAATTACCAGACACAGCCTAACCCAGGTAATAAACTATTTACAATATCCCTTATCTACATTAATTTATAAACGGCTTGAGCATAAATCATTATTCAAGGGCATAAGAAAAAACTAAAATAATATTAACTATTGTTTCATTAGTTTGTGCTTACTGAAGGTAGAACGAAAAACAATTCCGAATAATAAACTATTCTATCTGATAGGATTTTTCACTGTCTGCTTTTGCTAAGATCAAAAGATAGACCACAAAGAAATTAGCCGTCCAACTATCATTCAACCCTCACCTGCTTTTTGTACTAAAACATGCTTCTTACTAAATGAGAGCTGACATTTCATGAAGCGGAGTCAGAAAACTTATTTTGAATTAGCTTCTGCCCGCGGCTTCGCACGCGTATTTTCGCTATAAGCGTACCTACGCCAAATTTCACCTTGATCTGTTCAGTAGTTTTGGAAATCATAGGTTACAAAAATTCCATAAATATTCGGCTTTATAATATTAAGTAGGCAGATAACAAAGCAAAAAATTAAGTAGATCTAGCTAGGATATTATTATTTTGTGTTAATAAAGTAACTACCTAAAGCTACACACGTAATCGCAGTGTGATTATACGCTCTTTAATTAAGCCCTTATATTATAATGCAGAAAGTCATGGAGTAAAATGGAGGAGGCCTTCACTCGATGAGAGGTCCTTAATAATACCATTATTAGTATTAATTTTAATTTGATTTTTAATTATTATTTTGTTTTAATCAAGTGATATACTGCATAATATTATTCTTACTCATAATTAATATTGTAAAATTTTATTTTATTAAGGAAATAAAAAAGGCTTTATTATTATTATATTATTATTATAATGTTAGGTAGATATAACAAATACACATAACAAAAATCATACTTATGGGACAACACTAAACACCTAAAACCTTGTCAACTGCGATTGAGAATGTTGCAAAAATAAAACTTTAACATTGAGGTAAAAGGCATAGTACTACCTACGCTTAAGGACCTAGGTGCCTATATTTTTTTTTCCTTTAGATTAATAGCTACTACGCATATCCTTTGGACTTTCGTACTACCTCACTGCTGGAAGGCTAGGTAGGCGATATGCGAACCATATAGATAGGTCTATTACAAACATATTACAAAAGGAAAATTATTTTTGACCGACTTCAGAATGGAAAAAGTTCAATATTCAACTTTAGGTACGTATGTTTTTAATTATATTTTTATGGTAGGTATGTCATCGATTAAGTACTCCGTAAATTTTGGTGGTTGCAATTTTGATGTTTTTTTGCTATTGTATAGGAAACTAGCTGCATTCTTACTACCCGTTGTTCTATTACCGGTTTTCCCGTAGGAATGAACTATTTTCCCGCGGTAAAAAGTACCTATGTTCATCAGGAATAATGTGGGCTTCTAATGAAAAAAGAATTTTTCAAATCGGTCTAGTAGTTTCGGAGCCTATTCAATACAAACAATCAAATCTTTCTTCTTCATAATATTAGTATAGATAATCCCGAGACGGTCATATAATTGTTTTTTCCGAGCGATTGTCATATTTTATTTGACTTCTAGAAATCGTCCATTTTCACCCCAGAGTTGTGTCAATTAAATTAAATAGAAATAGCGCTGATTTGGTTCGGTTATTGGGGTAATTTAATAAAAACACACACATAAACCTATTATTATATTTTTATTGGTGTTTTATGGACTCGAACTACTTGTTTAATAAATACCTATTGCTCTAATAAAACAATAAAAATAAAGAGCCTACTACTATACCAATCAAATACGAACCTACTAATATATTTTAGAAATTCGTCATAAATTTATGATAACAAAAATCTAGAAACCGATCGCCTTGCTGTATTACACGTTAGTCACAATCATAACGATCAATAAGTTCTCTTCAATCTTTTTAAATCCTGGAGCTTATATAGGCACCTATATAAGGGCAAAATATTTCCGAAATGCTAAACCGAGTAAGTAAGTACATACTTTCTATAAACAACATATTAACAATATAAGCCTTTATTCACAAAGAAAATTATACTAGTATTTACAATTGAAACAATTGAGCTAACTGCAGACTGTTGCAAACAGTCTACAGGTAGCTGTAAGTACATAATATGTACTCGGTTTAGAATTTCAGATATATTTTGTAAGTAAAGTACAATTTAGCATAGCAAAAGCCTTTATTCACAAAGAAAATTACACTTGTATTTACAACTAGACGATCGCCTTGCGGTTTCACCCGCGTAGTTCCCGTTCTCGTGAGAATTCCGGGATAGTATAGCCTATAATGTCACTTCCTGAAAAGTAAGCTTCCTAACGGTGAAAGAATTTTTCAAATCGGTCCAGTAGTTTCGGAGCCTATTCAATACAAACCAACAAACAAACAATCAAATCTTTCCTCTTTATAATATTATAGTATATAGTATAGATTGAAACAACTGAGCTAACTGCAGACTGTTGCAAACAATCTACAGGTAGCTCAACTGATCCATATCAATACCAGTCGTAAGCGAACAAAGTACAAAGACTGGTATCATTGGAGGTAATTGCAAAGTTCGAAATAATTTTTGGTTTAAACAGTTTTCATTCATTAGTTTATTTTTCTCTCGTCCGTTTTAGAGCCCGAATTTTTACCTTCATGCAGCGCATGTGCAATCATGCGTTGTTCAAGGTTTTGTTCTTGTTTTAGTGGTTACTTAACTTGTGTACATTGTTATTTTCTGATAATCTTAAAAGTGTTTGCAAATTTTTCAGACATAAATGTTTGCGTATACAGGAAATATAGGTATTTGATTGTAGAACCAAGTATCTATACCTACTTGCCTTTTTGCATAGGTAAGTATTACCTAATAAAGCTATACATAATTATATATGCAAATAATTACTGATTTTTACGATTTCCAAAGGCAACGAAAATTACCTAGCCTATGGTTAAAATGTTAACGCAAAAAAACATTTATACAGCATTCACTAGCTTAAACCCCCAGACATACTATTTAGACGCATAAATAGGTTAGAATTAAAGTTTTTTTTATGGATCAGTTAAGCTACCAGTAGATTGTTTTGCAACAGTCTGCAGTTGGCTCAATAATTTCAATTGTAAATACTAGTTCCAATTTATATCTATTATTTGATTGTAATTTTCTTTGTGAATAATTTAATTTGTCTTACATTCACAAGTGACGCGTTGATGTCTTTTGTGGGCTTTAATAATAGACACCCTTACCACCCTCGGGTTTTTTGGCAACCTGCAAGAAGGTGTTGTAATGCTGTTTTGGTAATTATTTCTCATAGATAGCACTGTGCAGAGGCAAGCGAGCGGCAAGAAACGAAAATAGTACATTGTATACCCTAGGCGTGAAATTGCCCAGAGTGTCATTTGAGCCTTAAAACATACGAGGTAGGAATCGCACTTTCTCCCGAGTGATACATAGTGCTTTATACTACACCTTCGAGGAAAATCATAGTTTTAGAATCTTCAAAATCACTCGAGTTAATTCAAATTGTAAACTTAAATGTAGCAATAAGTATTTTTTGCGCACGTGCCATTTTCACATGGTTCTTTTATTGAATTATTGTTTCGAGTACGGAATAGGCCGATATCATAATTATGGCGGATTTGGAGTAAAAACTTTTTGTTGTTTGACCTATTAGGAAAATAACCATAGCTACCGGCTGATAATTCAGAGAATGAAAAAAAAATAGCTAGTTAAAAATGGATTTCCATACACTTTTCTCTCGCACTAAACGCATGAGAAATTAAATTCCATAGAGTTGTCTCTCCCGAATTTCAGTACACCAGCAATGCAATGACGTACTTTCTACCTTATTAGAAAAACTAATAAGCAATTTTCTGAGCAGGTGTAGTATTAATACTATTTCAAGCTATCTACCTAGCAATTTTTTTTTCTCTCGCCATCACGGCTGCCGCCAGCTGCATACCGCAGGAGGTGGGTCCCAAATAAACCGGCCAAGTGCGAGTAACTCGCACACGAAGCGATCCGTAACATAGTACAAAACTTAAAAGAACAAACAAGAGAAAACCTAAAAAAACAGTTTTTCTTGGATCAAAAAAATCAAGAAGCAACCGACGTGGCTATTCAAGTAACTTGGCATGGACGTTGGCCCGTTAATTATTTAATAAATTTTATATAATTTGTTGTTAAAGAGGCAATAGTAATGCAGACTCTGTTAAAAATCGACTGTAAGTATACCTTTTACGGTTATAGAGATACAGCCTTTACAAACGTATAGTAAAAATTCACGTTTTTTGTATTTTGTATCCCTTTAGTTTTAATACCTATTTACCAAATTTATTTTTAATATTTTTTTTGTTTTAGCGGCAAGAAAAATACACACTGAAAATTTTAACTGTCTAACTTTTACGGTTCATGAGATACCTACAGCCCATTGACAGACGGACAGACAGCGGAAGTTATTAATAGGGTTCCGTTTTCACCCTTACGGTACGGACGCCCTAACATCGGCCACCACTGTTTTTAAAATAAAACGCAGCCCACATTGAAAGTTACATAATGATATATTTGATAGAGGAATTTTTACAAAAGAACTGAATAACATCAATGTCTTAAAACGCCAGGTTTCTGAGTTATTCATAGATGAAAAAAATTCATACTTACCAAATTTTTTATTTGTAAATGTGTCCTATTTACAAATAAACAACTTGCATTGTGCGCCACGATTTTGAAAAAAAAAATCGTTTGGTCCAACCTCCATACAAAAATCTACTTTAAAAACGGCTGACAATTTTAAATCTTGTGATGAAACATGAGTTTAATTGATGAATTAAGTTAGCTGTAGATAAAGTAAGTACTTACCTACTGTAAAACATGTATAAATTATAAATAAAACTTCAAGTGCCAGCCGGACTCGCTAAGGGTTTTGTTTAATAATAAGATCATAAACGGCTGTAACTTTTAAGTGCGTTCATTTAGAAGTTTAATTTATATCACGGCTTCAAGACGTGACGGACTTGAGTATTTGATGTTAATTACAACTCGATACGTCCACGCGTTCCTGAGAAAAGAGGGTTGACAGACGGACAGACAGACAGACGGACAACAAAGTGATCCTATAAGGGTTACTTTTTTCCTTTTGAGGTACGGAACCCTAAAAATTGTGTGTTTGTCATGTCAAATTAACAGATTTTTAACTAAATGCATATGAAAGCAATGGTGCCGTGTATGGATACACGGTACATCTATACTAATATTATAAAGAGGAAAGATTTGAATGTTTCTTTGTTTGTATTGAATAGGCTCCGAAACTACTGGACCGATTTAAAAAATTCTTTCACCGTTAGGAAGCTTACTTTTCAGGGAGTAATACAGGCTATATTTTATCCCGGAATTCCCATGGGAATGGGAACTACGCGGGTGAAACCGCGAGGCGATCGTCTTGTACTTAATAAAACAAAACACAATTTCTAAATTTACCACTGGACTGATTTTGACGGGACTTTTACAGGCAGATAGGTGGCGAATGATAGTCCTTTGATTTTAAATTCTAGTAAGGGTTTTATATGGACAATCACGCAAAAAAAATAAGCAGAAAAATAATAAGGGTTCTTATTTTATGGACAGTTTCAATTTTCTGTGCACTAGACTGACTATTATAATCTAATATATAAAATTCTCGTGTCACAGTTTTCGTTGCCATACTCCTCCGAAACGGCTTGACCGATTCTCATGAAATTTTGTGAGCATATTCAGTAGGTCTGAGAATCGGCCAACATCTATTTTTCATACCCCTAAGTGATAATTTTAAATTTCCACGCGGGCGTAGCCGCGGGACGCAGCTAGTAATATATAAAGTTTTATTATATAAGCATAAAAACCCGGCAAAGTGCGTGTCTTGTTACTTACCTGTTTTACACTAAACAACTGCATCTTAGTAGTTTGCAATGGAATTTGTATGAATTGTTCCTCTTTACCTGCCAAAGTAATTTAATTTGATCGAATATTGTTGATAACACGTGATTCACACGTGATTTTTCTTCACGTTTCCAAAAATGGCCATTTATTTGGCAAGGGGGCGGACACTTACCGCCAAATAAGACTCTTACATAAAATATAAGCTTACACATAAGCTTTTCAGTACATACAACCTATTATAAGGTAGGTATAATATCAGATCTCGAAGCATCTCTGTGTTTTCTTGTATAAAATATAAAACTTAAGTCGACTTACCTTAATCCTAAGACTAGCCTTTATTCACAAAGAAAATTATACTAGTATTTACATTTGAAACAATTGAGCTAACGGCAAACTGTTGCAAACAGTCTACAGGTAGCTCAACTGATCCATATCAATACCAGTCGGAAGCGTCCCCAAGACGCTGGTGCCGTTTTCTCGCTGGGTGGATCCCAGAATTAGTAGTAGATCTTCCTTTCTGCCACCCACACCATGGAGTGGACAAAAAAATCATCCTCTCTTTAGTAAAACTAACACCGTATGATTTTTTTCAGGAGATTCTAAAAAAAAAACTAAATAGTATTTTTTTTCTTTCTCTCGGCGCGATTAATACTCGTATGTACGCATGCCAAATAACAGCTTTCAAGAACTAATGTAGTTCGTGAGCTAAGCCACAGACAGACAGTCACTTTAGACATAGACATAGACATAGACATACCATTTATTTGCCACCACACACACATTTACATAACACATTCAAAATAAAATATGTAGTCTTAAATTAATTAAACTAATAAGAACACATACAGTAGGTACATTTAACAAACGATGTTAACAATAAAATTAATCAATGTGTGCTGCAGTAGCAAATGACAACTTTAAGGGATAACTAAACTATAAACTACTACTAAATTATAACGAAACTAAAAGGGATCCTTGTAGACTACGGAACCTGAACCACGGAACTACGGACCTCTATTCTCTCTTTATTCTTTCCATCAGCATTTTAAAAGTTATTTTTGACCATTAGCAATTTTAGAAACAGCTCCGTCATCACAGTTCAAACCCACCAATGACGGTATCCACCTAAATCACAAATAGTGACAATGACCTCCAATTTGCGCTTTCCTGCCATGACTATTTACGTAAGCCACCGTGAAACAACCAGCTTTCGACTATACAAGTACTACTCCATCTAAACGCCTCGAGCACGCAACCCACTGTCACACCCGAGGACAAATTAAAATAAGTAATTTACGATTTCGAAGACAACCGTGAAAAAATCAATAAATAAAACCAAAAGTTTTCGGATTACAATTATCTGGATAAAACAGTTATTCAGGCATAAAAGTTAATTGTAGTGTCACACGTGTCGGTAATTGCTTCAATTGTTTTAGGTGCCTTTCTAATCAACTGACGTCAATATACCACCTCGAGTTTACAGCTAACCTGATTGCCGAACCTTTAAGATGCCTTTAAAAAGTGCATGACACATACCTTTCTTGCACACAAAACAAATATTCAATCAGAGTCGTCATCACCGCCAAATAAAAACGCGAAGTTCTAATTCTGAAACTCTCAGCTCAATTTTTTTACTACATAGATTTTGTTTCCGTCAAAATATGACTAAATTGTATAATAAGAAGATACGATACAAACAACGAAAAACGCCGTGACAAACCCTACAAATCGCGCTTCTATCACCGCCAGCCAATTTACCCGGCACTTTGCAATTATCATCGAGCATAACATTATTTTGCGTTTACCGAAACGGCCCATAACGCGTGTCTGGGGAGCGAGTGCATGCCGCGGCAATTAATCCCCGATACCGGGCGAATCCCGGGATCACTCCCCGTTCCCGGGTCGCCGGAACCCGCCGCGACAATCACGTTCAACGGCGCCCCCGGGACTACAAGTCTTGCCAACTCCGTATAGGAAATTTGAGCTTTGAAATTGAGCGAGTTTAAAGCGTTTAATTTTAGAGTGAGTCATTCTTTGTTGATTGTTGTTTATGTTGTAAATGTACCAAAACGCCGGTTTTGTAAGTCAATAAAATTATTGATTAAGAATTTATTAAGTTATCGTATTCGTCATTGAATATCTTAGAGGCGCTTACCTTACCTAGATAGAAGATAGGTATTTTAAGCCCTATTTACCTACCTCAGGTTTTTGCCGTCCAGCCTACGAGCATCGTAGACATCTACACTACAACCAATTATTCACCTAATCTAATACTATACGCAACATAGACACACACACCCATCCCCAACTATTTGTTTTATTGTGTCCACAATATCCTTCGGCTTGTATACAATCCTCTATTTATCTTTTTGTGTTTGCACAAAGTCAGGACTTTCGGGGAAATAAATCTTTATTTGTCTACATTCACCAATCCTGCCGTCGATACCTCAGCGGGGGTAATGTTACGCTTACAAAGATAGCGTTGACAGATATCACTTTCGAATCAATGAGCACCGAGAAAAGGCTGTATGTGTTGAAAAAAGTGTTGAAAGCTCTCATTTGCGGTATCCACGCCCCGGGGGTTGCAAAAAATTCAGAAGCAGAGAAAAAAGGCTATTATTGTTAGCGAGAATGTATCACACTGTTTGTTTGTTGTCTCCACGCAAGGGCGGATCCAGCTGTCAAGTCAGGGGGGGGTCATATAGTCAAAATCTAGTCAGGATCAGGACTGGTACGAACGTAAAAAAAATAATTAATGTAGTTAAAAAGAAAACGTAGAAGGATTTGGGGGCCCGGATTTGCCTTTGCCCAGTTGTGGGACGAATTTTGCAGACGCAAAAAATATCCTACTTATTTAAAATTTGTAAATCATTTCCTTAGACCTTACTGGACTCCGATATTTCAAATGATTTGTGTTAAAGTGGGAAATAAAGTGGTTTCTTCGATTTCTATTTAGTTTTATTCAAAGTTATTATTCAAAATTTAAATTACAAAATGTAGTTTTCTCTTATTTTTTCTTGCGAAATAGTACTTAATTACTTCTTCCACCTCAATAGGTATTGTTTTGTGCACAAGGAGAAGCGCTAGCCCAGATATGCGGTCTTCTGCCATGGAAGCTCTTGGCCATGTTTTTAGCCTACGGAGGGTAGAAAAAGATCTTTTTGCCGTCGCTACACTAACTGGTAGACTTGCAAGAATACATAAATACCTACTTTCTTACAGGATACATTTCCTTATCACATTTTCTACCAAATCCGAAATCGACTGTGGAATGACTACGCTGCCATTTTACCTCCTTGCCCAAAAATTCATTGGCGGGGGAGGGGGCGTTGCCACCGCGCACTGTACTAATATACTTTACCGGCGAGCGAAGCGAGCCGCGAAAATTATAAATACCTTGTTAGATTTTCGTAATTTGTTAGCGGTGGTGAGAAAGATGAACTGAAAATGGGGGCCCTGCTCTAAATCAAGCATAAATTACTTGCTAGCGGCGAGCAGAGCGAGCCGTGATTTTTTTGGATATTTTGGGTTTTCCCCTCCACTTTAAATGGGAGCCAAGCCCTCAATAGAGACCAAAGACATGTTACTTAATAGAAATTAAAAACATTATGTGGATTGTCCGATTTTTGTATTATTTGTTTATGGTAGTTTGCACAGTGACCTTAAAAATGGAGACCAGGCACAATACATAAATATACAGTAATCCGACTCCATACTAGACCCCCGAAATCGACGCACGCACATATAGGCGTCATTTACACGGCCGCTAAGGTAGTCTCGGCATGCACATCTATCCAGTGTCACGCCGCGCGCCGCGCGCCGCCGAGACTGGTCGCTGCGCTGAACGAGTTTGTTGTGCCGCGACCCCCGCGCTGTCCGCTCCCGTTTCGGTACCTCAACGTTGCAAGTGCGCGAAATAATAAATTAAATAATGGCGGCATCACGACCACGAGTACGAGTATACTGCAGTGTTTACGGGTGCCTAAACTCAACGTTCGTTAAAAGAACACTGTCATTTTTTCGACTTCCTGCTAATGCTGAAAGGTAAAATAAATATAGTCTTTACCACGTTTTAGGGTTCCGTACCTGAAGTATAAGTCATGCCAATGTTACTAACAAATATTTATGTAGTACCTCCATATAATTTTTTCTGAAATTCACTTATTTTTTCCTACCTACTTATTTTGCGGTCTAAATGTATTCTACATTTATCTTATATATAAAAATGAAACCCGTTTCGCGTTGTCACGGCATCACGCGTGAACGGCTGGACCGATTTCGCTAATTCTTTCTTTGTTGTGTTTGTTATTGTCAGGAGAAGGTTCTTATGAAAGAAAAAATTAAGAAAGTTGGAAACATAAATTTCCACGGGGGCGAAGCCGCGGGGCGCAGCTAGTTAAATATAAAAGACCTAATTTTGGTACGGAACCCTAAATGTGCCAAGTCGACACGCAATTGGCCTTCGCTTTTTTGGTTTGTCTCTTCGGAGGTGGGTGATGGTCAAAAGATAGGTAGGTAGGTACTATCATTAAAAATGTATGGGAAATTCTGCTATGTATTTAATGTAATAATGTAGGTGGGTATATATTCGCTTTTAGGGCGCTTTTCCTGTCATGCGTTTTTGCGCCCGCGTGCGGTTCTCGACCGCGAGCATTTAGCACAGATTTCGTTTGCCGCTGCTAGAGATGGGAGTTATTCATATATGTACGTACATAGATAGGTATTTTTTCTATGTATTCTAAATAAACATAATATGTTTCATTCCTGAAATCAAACCACACACGCATTCAATAAAAATATACACACCGCTGTATTACTTTTTGTAGGTACCAACCCTAGCGCTCCGCTCAACTGTAGGTATAAAGTTCAAAGAGACGGCTGAGTCATTGTACTGTATACATTTATCTACTGTGGACCAGGCTCTGGGCTTAATCAAAAACAACTTATATGTATTGTTATTATTATCGTGTATTTTTTTTTTTTGGTGAGTGGAGCCTCGAAAAAATTTTCTGTTTTGGTCGAAATATTGTATTAATTTTTAGTGATTGGCAAACATTTACTGAATCTCACTGAAACGGACCAGGCTACACTACGGGTAAATAATTGATTGCTTTTGGGTTGAATTGAACACAGCAGGTCAGACAGAAAGGAAACAAGTAGAAGTAATATCGGGGAGCGGAGCGAGCCGCAATTTTTTTATCTTGGTTGAAGGCTATAATCAATGTGATAGGAGTTAATAGTAGGCATCTAAATAAATAACCTCGAAAAAAGCGTTGAGCGATGTGTTGGATGAAACAATCTGGGGCGAAATAATACACACTTTCGATGAAAATATCTTAGATTTTGTAATTTTTCTAACTTCGTTTTAATGAAAACTTTAGGAGTTCACTTTCTGAAATTTATTAAAATCATAAGGACTAGGTATCCTTCGTCTTTCTACAACACAATACGCGGTAGTAGAACTATAATCTAAATTACTTTAAAGGTGTTAATCAATACAAATTCAACGCTTCAACGCCGCAAAATATCATGAAATTTCTGAAATGTTCTTCGTCTGAAAGTACCTATACAAATCATAAGAACAAACCTGTGTTTGTCTTATACATTCGACGAGAATATGTTTGATTCTGTCATTTTTCTAAGTATTTTGTCATGAAAATTTCACCTGCTTCTTAACAGTACCTATCAGAATTATAAAAACAAATCTATGTTTGTCTACAACTCTAATCAAAATTGCTTTACAGGTGTTTGAGTCAATACAAATTCAACGCACATGTCTCAGCTTTCGTCATTTTTTAACCGATTTCATGACAATTTCAAAAGATATTATTCTGAAAAGTATCAAAACGAATGGAACAGAAATGTACCTAATTGATTTACCTTTTATTTCGATGCCTAAAAAATGTTCTGCTATGCGAAATTAGCAGAATAATTTCACATAAGTAATTTTTTTGTTATGAAAAAACGCAGAACTGTTCCTTAAAATAACCAGGAATTATAGAACTCACCGGCTTGCGAACAGAACTCTAATTTATTTATGCTCTGCTAACTTCACAGACACGTCCCAACAACGTCCAAAATGGTCGGGTCGGTCGTCGTCGTATTTGTGTGTAATTAATAATTATTGGACGACTTAGCATTTGTGTATAATTAATAATTATTGGATTTTAACGTCGTATCTAACGGAGTGGCTTTTTTAGAGTGTGTTGGTTGAGAGCATAAAATACTCGTGTTTTTGGGCCTATCTAGGTAGTTAGTGTTTTCGTAATACGATCCCTGTACCTTGTTCCAAGTATACCTAGTTTGCCCTTTGCCACCATACAGAGTATCTAGCTATACCCAGCCAAAGGGGGGGGTCATGACCCCCTTGACCCCCCCTCTGGATCCGCGCTTGTCTCCACGTAACTAATCGTCGATCAGTGGCGGAGTATTGTTTCTGACGGCGTCATGCTGTTTGGATGTTTACGTAAACTTGATAGATAGGTTGCAGAGTTGGTTAGCAAACTTCATTTTGTTTTTTTTTTGCCTGCATTGAAATGGAACACACAGGCTCTTAGTAAGAATTTCGAGGGTTCAATCAAGACTTCCTTAGTCCGTAGTAGGAAGATTATAAGGAAAGAAATGTATTGTTTTACAAAAACGAAAATATTAATGGTTAACAATTAAAGTCGGGTCTAGGGTCCAGCATGAATTTCTTATTATTCATTTTTTACTATTCATACCTCAACCTCCTCAACAGTATATAATGGTCCACTACTGAACGCAGGCCTCCCCTGATAAGCGCCTTATTAGCTGTTATCTCTTGGGGGTTAATGCCCGCTATCCCCACGCTGGGCATGCGGGTTGGGGATCGTAGAACAATTCTATTATTTATGCCGGACCAAAATTTCTTAGCGATCGGGCTGAGTAGTTCTAGAATTGCAAATAGTTTTTATTTTTTAAAAATCGTGTTTAAAGCCACAGGCCGAAGCTTGCTTAAAATAAAGAAGTTAATAAAATGATTTCCACATTCTTGCGTAAATCAATTTCATAGTCAAACCTGGATGTCATCGGCGAGTACGCTCAAAACCGGCCACGGCCAAGCGTGTCAACTGACGGTTTATGTCCATGTCGAATGCACAATAACTTGATGTGTGTTTTTACGTGTCAAGATTGAAACTTGTATAGGTCTAGCTATAGATCAATTAATTTATCGAAACTAATATTAAAAAAATCTAAGCCAAAGCTAAGTCATTAGGTCTTGTACCTTACCTACCTACATAAAGCGTATGAAACAACGTAGGGGGTGACGGGAGTGGATGATCAAATCAGAAACTATGAGATTTAGAGAAAAGTACTGAAAAGAGTCATGGGCTCAACTTTAAGAAAACAAAAACAGCAAAAATAAGTACTTATTGTTTCCGGATTTTTTCATAAAAAAATTACAAAATTCATAGTCATTATTTTAGTAAAATTAATTCATTATACTAATTCATTCATACATACAATTTATTAATTCATCTTAATCAAATAATTAATTCATCTCATATTAATTCATTATACTAATTTTATTAGTAAAAATATTACACGGCGAAAATCATAAATTTATGTTGTAGGTACATAAATTTATGATTTTAATCAAATCAAATCATTTGCGGCACAGTATACAATGCAGGTACAAATAAAAAAACGTACCACATTCCGCGGTTTCAGTGTTATTTAAAGTTATTTGTGCGCACTAGTGCTAGAGATCGATGCCCTAAACGACCTAGACGACGTTGTTGACAATGACAGGTATTCGGTACAATGATTCATATACCTTACCTATGTAATGTTTGTACCTACCTACACTAACACCTACCTATAGGTACTTGAAGTCATGATAACTACTTACATTATGTAGAATTAAGTGCTTGTAAAAGATTCTCAAGTATCTCGTTGACAATGATAACAGCAGAAGTAAAATCAGGAACAGATTCATCTAGATCTATCATGATTCATGTATGACACTTCATATGGATAAATACTTACTGTGCGAGCCTACTACCTACCTGAGTTGTGACGATACCGACCGCGCCCACACGGCTGGATAAGCCGTACTAACTGTTACTTATCATTGGAATTCTGACAGTTTTCAGAAGTGCCCAACCAGTCTTTTACGAGGCGCTCTACATAAACATAAACATAAACATTTATTTATTCTTTAAAATATAACTACAGTAGGTTGGTACAATATACATAATATTAAGGTAAACGTTAAGTAGGTTTTGAAGACTAAAAATAATATGAACAAAATTACAAGAAAATAAAGCAATTACCTATTCTATGTCTATGACTAAGTATTATTTATTTGGTATGAATGTATCAGTAGGTACCAGAACCTCAGTAGGGCGACAGTCCTCCGTACTAGTAAAAACTGTTTTACGGCAGGACGCCATGCTCTTCCTTAGCTTCCTTAGCTCTTTATGTGATAAGAAGGTACCTAATCAAAATTTTATCGAAAGCCTCGTTAGCATAATAAATGTTATTTGCCTTTAATTAAATAATTATATTAAATAATGCAGGACAATCCACACAGCATCATCTAGCCCCAAGCTAAGCTGAGCTTGTGTTATGGGTACTAGATGTTTTGTTTACTGTGTTTACTTTGCATTGTTATTGATTTCTTCAATAAAATTATAGTACTTAAATTTCCCTGACTCGTACTAGTCTCTTTACTATCATCGCACTGTAATGAAGGCGAAATAGTGTACGCTAAACTTCAGATCGCCTGCATTGCAGCCAGTGCGGGCCTTGCGGGCCGAAAACAATCGTAAATCTGTATGCGGGCTACAGCTTAAACACCTCTGTGTACACTCATAACCACGTCATTATGATAGGTTAGTAAACTGTATCAAAGGCGCCGCTATCAGCCCGCCTTCGATAATCGCGCGGTAACTGAAACCTGGATTTCGGCAGGCCGACAAAGAGGGCGATAAATGTTCGATTATAGTTTTCCTTTGAGTGCGTGAAGTACAAGTTTGATAACATGTACCTACTACATACTGACATGTGTAATCGGTTGATAGTATCGATAGCTGTTAATCGATAGATATGTTTTAAACAGGTTTTAGGAGATACACTTTGTCACATTAAAAACTTGCATTAATCTTTTGCATACCCATTAAATTTCCTGCTAAATCATTATTAACGTGAGTAGACTGAATTTTTAACGATTCTTGCTGCAAACGTTTAAATCACACTTTAGTAAAACTGCGAATGTTCATCTATTAGGCATAATTTTTTGCCAAAAAAAGTGAGGTATTCGCCATTTAAAATTTTGTGAAATAAATTTGATTAATAGTTATTTTTTTCGCTTTGCGATACTAAAATTACTATCTATTATGTAGAGAACGAATAATCAAGGTTGGTTTTTTGACCGATTTTTATATTTTACAACTCCGTTAAGTTTAGTTAGGCAAGTGTAGTAATAAACAATACCAAACGCAAAGCCTTGTTACACAGCCGGCGTGGCCGCGGCGTGGCGTGGCGTGGGCGGGGCGGCAGCGTGGCGGGCGCGGCACGACGACGAGGAGCAGCAAGGAACCCGCCACGCCGCCGCCACGCCGGCGGCCGGCCGGTGCAGTTCAAGTCCGGACCCCGCCGACCACCGTGCATGGCTTAAAAGTACTTTAATAATTCCTTTACATTTTTATATTTAAGTATGTCTTATTCAGTTCAGACCTTTGAGGTATTTGGTACCTAGAACGGCAGCGGTAAATTTTACTCGGTTTTGCGCTGCGCGGTAATAAAACACTTGGCAGAATACCGCATAACGCACGAAATCCAAACGAAACTTACCGTTAACGCTATAGGTACCGAAAACCGCGTAGATACGCTCGTAATTTTATAAACGACATCGAAGTTTCTGCTTCGTTTTCGTGCAAATGCTTATCTTATGCAAGCGACATAAGAGTTGGTTTTGCACGACAACGAAAACGAACCTTCAGAGTAGTCCCCCTGAATAGGCCTTAACCTCTTAGTATTTTACTAATAATAGGAATATTACCCACTCGGATTTCGCTACCGCGTTGGGCTAGGTCGAAGAGATTGCATCTCCAAACGGCTATATCCTCTATGACCCACTCTGAGAGCTTGTAACGTAATTCTGTGTGTGGGCAGTGATTGCATTAATGGAATTTGATTGAATTGGTTGGTCGTCAACGCAAACTTGACTCTTCGAACATTCGAACATCGAAATTAATAATACTATAATTAATGTTTGTTGTAGAACTTATGGATTGCTACGCCGTAGCAATGTGCTACGCTGTAGCAATGTGCTACGCTGTAGCAATGTGCTACGCTGTAGCAATAGAAATTAAACGATGTAATCAATAATTAGAAATCGCATAGTGTGGGTATTCTTCAAATCTCTTTAAGATGATGACTTAGCTTGGTAGTGAGTACGTTGGCATATTTAAATTTTATGGTTATAATTTCGAGTTTAATATTTTTTTCCAGTAAGGGTTGTAGATTCGATCCCGCTCCGTGGACTGTGGTCCACTATTTGCTCCCCACATTAGAGCCTGCTATCAAACGCTCGTCTATCGCCTGTAGACACACATCTGTTTACTTTTCTTGTTCTCTGCCTTAACTTTTGTTTGCCACTCTAACAGGAAATTTATTTTAGTTATAATTTTCTGTCAAAGAGTTTATCTGTGCCATAGGGAGTTTAAGTTACTGGATTGCATGAAACGATCGAGACATTTTCTATTCGAAAGTCACAGGGTTTTTTTTGACTCTAATGTTGTATGGAAAATTTGCTTGCTGTCAAGTTTTGAAAAGAAAAAGTATGTAGCTCTGAAAACTTTGCCATAGATTTTTAGGCTCAATAGTCGCAGAAAAAGTCACGACAGAGTACTGGCCAAGATATCAAAATATGCAACAGTAAATCAAAAATAAATAGAATAATGTGGTGTAGATAGTTTGTACCTATGTAAACAACACCATTTGAGAAACCTCATTTGTAAAAGAACATTTCGTAATATTTCTAATTCCAGTGTAATTCTCTCGCGAGTGACAAACATAATTTATGAAGTTCTTAATACGGAGATAAGAGATATTTACTCACTCCGAAGTGAGTACACATTGATACCCTCTGTCTCGGTATTGTGTACTTATGTAGGTACGTTCGTTTTACACGTATGCAAGCTAGATAGTAAAATGTAAATATGATTAAATTTTGACAAAACTCCAATGGGATTCCCTGTTTCGAACAAACTTGAAAGAAATCTCTTGGTTTATGTAAACACATGAACCTACCCACAAATAAAATTAACATTAGCTTAGGTAAATTCGAGTGACGTTATGTCTCCTATCTATCAAAGAAACAATCAATATTGCTTTTGTTTATTTCGTGAATCATATTCCATACGTATTTAGTTTTAAGTAGTAGTTTTAAAACCATCTTTTGTTTCGACATGTAGGCAAATCATTTGTGTCCGACATGTTGGCAAATTATTTGTTTTCGACATGTAGGCAAATCATTTGTTTTCGAATTCAAACTCTAAACGCGTGAAGACGCCATGATACCAAGTGATGTGTTTGCTTGACTAGGGTGGTCTACTGATCCTCTATCTAAGCCCCGCCGGCGCGGTGCTTGTGTGTACCACCGCAAGGATTTACCTTATCGACCCCAAGGGGCCCGTTTTCCAACTCAACACCATCGCCCTCCTCGTTACGAGAATATAAAAGACTTTTGAAAACAGTAACCGGCGAATTATCGTACCACTAAACTCGGGAAAGTGTTGGAGACTCAAATATCTTGGAAATTGCTTTTGCATTAAATGTTTGAATTCTTGTCATGTGTACCTAAGTACCTACTCCTATCAGTTTAGTACTTGGTGTGGTGTATTTTCTTGCGCGCTGCGTATTGATAATGATATGCACTGAGTCAGATTTGCAAGATAATATTGAATATTGAATAAAAGATTGTATATAGGATAATAGGTAATTTGAGAAATTGTTAGGAAGCTATAATTAGGTTTGTTTTTTATGGGTACGGTCTGGAATGAAAATGCACTACAATATGTATGTAGGTATCATTTATTGCTATCGGTTATGTTTAGCTAGGTGCTATTTATGTGTATCCGAAAGCAGAAGCCAGTGGTTAGAATAAAATGACTGCAATGGTTCTACAACTTTCTCTCCATTGTCGCAGGTAAAACGCGGACAAAGGACAAATACCGGGTGGTGTATAGCGACCACCAGCGACTTGAGCTGGAGAAGGAGTTCCACTACAGCCGGTACATCACCATCAGACGCAAGGCGGAGCTGGCTGCCAGTCTTGGACTGTCTGAGAGACAGGTATGTCTATTCGCATAAAGAGAGCTATAAAACATCAACATTGGAACCTCCTCCATATCTTTAAAAGGGATCATGATAATTTTCTAGTTATAGTCTGTACGAATTGAAATTTTGATGCTGGTTATTTACTTCTCTGTGAAATATTTTTCTGCTCGGTTTTGAAATAGGCTGATAGAGAAAAGTGAAAGACTTTGGATTATTATAATAATTCGACTCTGCATTATATAATTAACTTGGCACTACTTTTGTAACAAGTAGGTTTATATTTCTTTATGTAATGTATTGTATTCAGTATATCAGTTATCTAGTAGCCATAACACAAGCTCTGCTTAGCTTGCGGCTAGTTGATGCTGTGTGGATTGTCCAGCATTATATTTATACATATTACATTTCTACTACTTATTGTCAGTGAAGTAAAAAGCTTTTCCTTGCAGGTGAAAATCTGGTTCCAAAACCGGCGCGCCAAGGAGCGTAAACAAGTGAAAAAACGTGAAGAAGTCGTCATGAAGGAGAAAGGCGATCACGCTTCCCTCCAACACGCGCAGTTGCACCACGCAACGATGCTCCACCACCAGCAAATGATGAACGGGATGATGCATCACCATCATTACCATCATCAAGGGGTGCTCCAAGGGGTACCGGAGCCTTTGGTCCCTGGTGTGCCTCCGGTGCCCCTACTGTGACCTCAAGACTGTGACTTTAGTGAGAGTGAGAAAAGGTTTGGTCACCTAATGTGATAGTGGACACATCATTGTAAAAAAGACGTCAATACTCCTACAGTTTACGTTTAATCCCAATTTATTGGACCGTAGCGTAACATAACAACTTGAAGTAGACAACTTTATCTAGTTTCCCTAGGTTTGTGAGTTTATACAAAGCAGTAAGGATACGTTAAAATATGAAATAAAAACTTTACGGCCTTTATAATTATCGAGGACTGGGTGCGGCAACCGCTACCTCGTCATAAAAGCAAAACACTTACAATTTTTGGTTTATCAAGCTTTTTTCGTAATGGGTTCTTTGACTCATCCATATGAACATCTTTTTTCCTCGTTATCAAAAAAGTTTCTGATCCAAAATTGATCATCACTTAAGCCTTATTTGAGTGCTAATAAAACCAGTGTTCACGCCTTATAGCAATTTTTTGTACCTATTTTTTTCAATAGGCTATCTACTTTATATTAATGAATTTTTAATTCACTTGACTGTAAATATAGATAGTTATACTATATTTTTATATAATTATTGTAATGTAATAATTAAGTATTATATTGTTTACTTTTAAGTCAATTTAGGTAATATTTCTCAATGCTACAGGTGCCTTTCCTTAAATCAGATTTTGTATAAGTTTTATAACGAGTAGGTAACTATTAAGTTGATTTATTCCCAACCCAGTGTAATATTCCACCTATTAGTATTGATTATTTTTTGTAATATTCCTGAGTTTGTAGTGCATCTTTTTCCATAAATAAATATTCATTGAAATGAACGGTTTAAAATGGAATAAAATTTCATTGAGAATCTCAATAATGTTAGCAGAGAAAAAGTTTTTAAGTATTGTCCACTTTTCTAAGTTACATTTTACATTTGTAGCTTTGGGAAGTAAGTGCAAATATCTTCTTAATTGGATGAGATTATTACGACATAGTTCTATCTTGTAATGTAAATAATAGATAATTATAATAATAGATTAATTCCTAGTTTGACTTTCTATGCAGTTTAAACACGTTAGATCACAAATACACAAATGACTTGGAATTCCTTGATAATTTAGTTACATTATTTGAAGACAATGTAACGTTTTTAACAATTTATTTATTTTATCCACCAGTGTAGGTATGGGGAAACATGAATGTTTATCTTTTGTTTTGTGATTTTAATTGTTATGGGTTTTGGAAAACAAAGTTATGAATTTCTTTCATTATATTTCCAAATATTGTGCACCTATAGTAATAGCTAGGCGTACGCAAAACTCTTTAGGTGCACATTATTAAATTATTAGTTAAATGTTGTTATTCAAACTCTTGGGTGTGTAGAAAACAGTTTCTTCGGTTGATTTTTCAAGAATGGTGCTACAGCATGATCATTTGCAATATTTTGTACAATTTAAATAGAATAAGTGAACTGTTTTGTGTATGTATGTTGAGTTGTTGTTTGAAATAAGTGATCACATGAAATTTTAGAATGTATGCAAGCACTATCACGAAACACATTGATAAACTTAATAAATCCATGTTAATCTGTTTGTTTGTTTTTCTTCATCTAGAGTTCTTGAATCAAGAATAGAACGTAGGTAATAGATGTCTTTGTAAATCCTATCAGGTATGGAAAAAACATTTGGTTTAGATTTCAGAAATAAATTTATTTTCTGTTTGGTAAGCTTTTAAAATGAAAGCTAATGAAGCTAAATGAAGCGCAAAACTACAGTGCATTTTTTTATTTAGGACATGCGGAAATAACAACCTCTGATTTTTACTAAAGTCCAAGTAAAGTTAAGAATATTAAATCCTAAAAGGATGTTATAGCTTCGCTAACACTGGTGTGGTTCTTTCCTAACTTACTTACGTATCTCTCAGAATAGGATACCACACTCAACCAAGACCGAAATTATCCCTGTGGCCACGTGGTCCCACTGCATTTGTCCTACCGATTGGATTACATGAACTTTTTTTTCCGGTTGGTTCGATTAACTATAGAAACTGACATTTTCTTAGACCACGTAGTCCCACTAATTGGACCACATGAACTTTTTTCCCGTTCGCTTGGTCGAAAAATGTTATAAGGTTAAAAAAATGGATAGAAAATTAAAAGAGCTGTGAAGAAAAGAGAAAGTAGAAAAGAGTCTACACAGAAGGTTATTATGTGACAGTAGGTTTGTTAGGTTTGATTTAGAAACCACCCATCATGTTGTCCGATCGGTAGGACGAAGCGGAAAAACAAATCCATAAAGTCCGAATAATCGAACCAACCGAAAAAAAAAGTTCATGTGGTCCGATAGGTATTCCAGTAGTAGTCCAATTTCTTTCCTTTAGGACAAAGGCAGTAGGACCACGCGGCCAGAGGGGAAATTATAGGTCTTTCGATCTTCAAAAATGTTTTCATCACGTAGAAAGAATATTTATGCGATCAAACTTGAAAATAAAAACATTTACTGTTTCCGCTCACTACTATACAAACACTTTACTGGACAAGTGCGTGTCAGCTACGCATTTAGGGTTCCTTAACTTTCCAGTGAATAATTTCGTCCACGGTACCTTCCTTCCGTTATTTTTAGGGTTCCGTACCTTAAAAGGAAAAAATAAATTCTTATAGGCTCACTTTGTTGTCCGTCTCTCTGTCTGTCCGTCTGTCAACCCTCTTTTTCCAGGAATGTGTCGAGTTGAAATTAACATCAAATACTTGTCTTATGGCACAAGGAAAGCGAAAAATCCGATAACCATAAATTTGTAGTTTATTCACTAAAAAATTGGGTACTTTGGTTCTCGCCATGGACCAAAACCTATAGGGTACTTCCCGTAGACTTAGAACGCCTCCCCGCCGCTCGCACCACCATATTGGAAAAATAGTACTAAGAACCAATTTTTTGAGAATATATCCAACGCCAACAAGGTTAAATATAGCTTTTACAAAAATTATAGCGCATGAAATTTCCTGCAACTTTTGTGAGACAGGTACATATTTCAATCAGATAAATAGTTCTCTCCTTGACCTTTTGTAGTTCAGACCCTACCCCCTAAATCAATCTCCTTTTAATTTTGATGAGTAAAAGAAGAGTACTAAAACAGATTATTTAAAATAGTTTGTTGGCCAATTTTTTGTCGTTATGGATTTTCTCGACCTTATCCCATCTTTTCCCTTCCACCATAGGACCAGCAGACGCACAGAAAAATACCACCCGTACCTGGTCGACATACCGCAGTGTCGATCCAAAAAATTCTGCTCAACTTTTATAATATGGCTAAAGAGTGGAATGAGCTTCCTGCGTCTGTTTTCCCGCTAGAGTACAATCTTGGAGTCTTCAAGTCCAGAGTAAATAAGTTCCTTCTGGGAAAGCGTGCTCCATCTTAGACCACATCTTCACTTACTGTAAGTGAGTTGGTGGCCAAATGCTTGACCATCATCTATAAAAAAAGATGGTCACATGAAATAAGAGCTGGCTAGACAGCAAATTTAGTTAGTACCTAGGTACTTGATACTTACGTTTTGATCTAAAACATTTGTCGAATAATTAACAGACCGACCACTTTCAAAATTAAACGGAAGAATGGAGATGGAGATAGAAAATTTCTAGATAGATAGGTGCATGTGTTTTTTTGTGGCACGGAACCCTAAAATAACGCACTTGGTACCAGCTATCCAGTAGGCAGAAAGAATGTGTAATACCGCTAATTGTAGAGCAAACCGATGCTTATTGAGGGCATTTCGAGCTCGCCGACAAAGGGACCGCCTTGGAACCGTGCCGCAGCCGCCCACAGAACAAGTACATAGCTAATCGTTACTTCCTGAATAATATAGATTTAGTTTCTTAATATAGGTTTAGTTTGTACGATCTGCAGACATTTGTCCAGGGCGTTCTGGATGTTTTCTATGTATAATAAAAAATATCTATCTATGTAGTGTATTGTATTAAGTATATCAGTTATCTAGTACCCATAATACAAGCTCTGCTTAGCTTGTGGCTAGATAATGCTGTGTGAATTGTCCAGCATTATTTATTTATTCTTAAATTTAAATTCTCTTGTTTTTCTTCGTAAATTCTTGTCAGATCGGTCGTGGTTATCACGTTCATTCTTATTGGGAGGCTGTTGTAATTCGCCTGATCTCTCGGTTTTAATTTAACATTATGTTCAATTATTTGGAGTACATAAGGGAAAAAACTATTCGCCTGTACACAGATTGTAGCTACCACAGGAGACTATGTTCTAACTCAATTTCAGAAATAAACGTTTTGTATTTGTATCTTTCCCTATTTTTGGTTGATATAAATCCTGTTTCTTAGATATTCGTGCTGTGTAGCTGGATTAATAGGCGGAATAAAACGCTCATAGCTTGTACTCCCATCTTCTGGGAGACGCATGTTCAGCTGTGAACGAATGCATGTCTGCTGATGACAGAGCTTGCACTTTTTCAGAGTATATGGTCTGACCTATGCCCAGTTGTAGGGATTCAGTATTATTTGATTAGATTAGATATAAATAAGCAGCCCAGTTATTAAGGTGACTCTTACATGGGCTGGGTACGTAAAACGATACTTCAACAAAGCTGTCAACCCAAAGTGTTTGTATGTATAAAATAAGTTACCTATATGTATAACGGAGTAACTTGTGGGCATAATTGGGTAATGTCAGTTGAAAATAGGGCTTGAAAGACAGACATAAGGCTAGGGCCTCTGACTACACGAATCGCGAGACCGTTTCTATGTAGAAAAAAAGAAAAAAAAGTCATAGAAGCCATGTGGCTTCTATGACTTTCTAGTTGACGTCGTGAACGTTAGTGAAAGAAAGTCTTCGTTTCAGGTCTGGCCAAAATGGCGTTTTTGTCAGTATGTCCGTACTCCTCTACAGGTCGTATTTTACAACCGATCGGTATGAAACTTTGTGTACAGATTCTATGATTTTATAGAATTTTATTGTCGTCGGGATTTTTTGATTAAAGGCGTACTTCTTCCACAATAAGGCAAAAAGGCGGATTTGGAATATCTCCGCTATAAGAGATTTGATTTTGATGATTGTACTTTTAATTGAAAGGTAATAACTTTATACTGTTCTTATAAAAATTTGGTAACGATCTGATGAGGATTTTCGGCATGACGTGCAGAATAGCTTCGCAAAATGCAGTAATATGCAAGAGAGCATTTACAGTACAGCGCCACCTATTAGAACATCTTTGTAACACTTCGAGAATTATATGAATAATAAAATAACAAAAACTTTGGGCTGATGGATCAACGCCATCTATTGATACTAGGTACAGAATTTCGAGCTTTGCTGAGGAACGTAACTTAGGTACTTTGTATGGACAATTGGTCTAATAATTGATGTGTTTGTGCAACATTTCGTTCAAAAATTCCGACAACAATCGTATCGCAAGTGAAGTGATCTGTAATACCTACCTACCTTTCCAAGTGCACCTTACCTACCTCACCTACCCTACCCACAAACAAGATTGAATTAGTTCAGGAGAAACAGACGCCTATTCTTGCACGGTGGGCATTATTTCAAAGGAAAAATTAAATGATTTCCTTATGTACCTAACATAAGGAAATCATTTCATATAGTTTTGAGCTAGGTATATAATTATACCTACTAAACAATTACTCTTACCTACTTACCTACCACCTAAGGTTGGTAAGTTGCCCAATGCACACCACACTAACGCGTAAACCAATATTTAGGTAGGTACTACCTACCCATAGGACTTTTCTTACAACGCGTCCAAAAGTAAGAGGCACCGATAATTACATAGATATTAGGTACCTATAATACTTATGACAAGTTTAGCGCCATTAATTAAAGGAAGGCTGGCGCCTACCTATGCTGGTGCTTATTCTGATAAGAGGGCACTTTTGCTCCGTGATAAGATGCTTTCACACTGGCATGGCGATTTGCAAGGAGTCACCGCCTAAAAACATGGTAGGTACATATACCTAAGTACCTAAATATCCCGTTTAATATAACTTTAGTGCGTAATATAATATAAGTTACTAATATGTTGAAAAAAAAGTTAGTGCTTGCGAGGTCTACTGTTCGTAGAACTGCTAGAACATCATTGAACTACTAGAACATGTACAAGAACTTCTGAAAAGGTGTTAGTTTTACAAACATCTCAAAGTATATTTTTCCTGTATAATAATAGATCCATATCCACAAACGCTACATAGGTAGGTACCTAGGTACATTTCAGATGGGTCGCTATGCAATCTTCGGAAATGGGGGGGGGGGGGGGGGGGTAAAGTATGAACCCCACAGAAGTTCTCATTATATAGGTACCTACCTAGGCACCAAAATATCCCGTTTTAAATAAAATTACTTTAGTACATTAAGTATTAAGTAAATTAATTGTTGAAAAAAGTTAGTGTTCGCGACGTCTACTGTTCGTAGAACTACTAGTACTTTCAGCTACGATGATTGAACCAGAATTCCACTTAGCTGAATCTTCCAGTTTCTTCTCTGTCCTCTCGTAGAATTGGTCTAACGTCAAACAATAGACGTTGGTGATCCGCATAGATAATAGGCGCATTGCAAGATAATTAAGGAGGTTGTACAGAACCCTTGAGAGTGTTAAAGCGTCTGCGACATATATTAGGCGTATATATTAGGCGCCGACTCAAAATAAATAAATAAATAAATAATGCTGGACAATTCACACAGCATTATCTAGCCCCAAGCTAAGCAGAGCTTGTGTTATGGGTACTAGATAACTGTTATACATAATACAATACACTACATAGATAGACATTTTTTATTATACATAGAAAAACATCTAGAACCCCTAAACAAATATCTGCAGATCGTACAAAATGACTTAGGTATACATTATATTATATTACTTTAAGAACTTAGGTATTAAGTTTAAATAAAAATGGTTTATTATATTTTGCTTTACAGTTTTTTCGGCGGTTTAAATTCTTTGACAATAAGCTTTTATTTTATAATTTTTTGTGGCTATAATCTATTGATTACTACATGCTTAATTTTTGATTACTTTTAAAATAGCTTCTGACCTCACTTTAGCTAATAACTGTTATATAATCCTACTTTAATAAATTACAAAAATATTTAATAGTACATATTATACTTAATTAAAATGACATTACAATAAATCACCCCTATTTTCCCACCCTTTGGGTAGATTTTTTTTTAATTTATTTGGGACCTTTAAGGTATAACTTTCCAATTAAAAAATAATTATTAAAATCGGACTACTATAAAATTTCATTACTGTTACCTTTCTCATAAAAATCGGCTCGCTTTGCTCGCCGTCGGTCGAGTCCTTGGAGTCTGTAGCCTGTAGTATTTTGTTTTTGTAGTATTTTGTTTTTAATCGCCGAAAAACTTTATAATGGTTCTATATCTTAGCTTCCTTGTCTTATTGAGCATGGCTCACCAATTTCAAAAAAAGCTGCGGCTCACTCCACTTGCCGGTATTTATTTTGTATTAGTTTCTTAACCATTTTCTCATCCGACGCGCCGATCACTCTAAGATTTTCAGGGCTCGCTCCGCGCTGGCTGTTATATGTTTTTCTATAGGGCTGCTTGGATGAAAACCGCCCCGGGTAGATACCTTCACACAGATGGGGTGCTTTTTAGCTGATCAGCAAAAGTGCGCCCCCGCCGTGCGACCGCCACTGCACCGAAAATGTGTCTAACCTTAGGCAAAAGTAGAATAGGAAAGGAAGAGGAAGAACTAAACGGTTTTTGATAAGAAATAGGATATAGAATATATATAAATAAATAAATAATGCTGGACAATCCACACAGCATCATCTAGCCCTAAGCAGAGCTGGTGTTATGGGTACTAGATGACTATACAAATAATTTGTTTAAAGGTACTTAATCGTGTAATTGTAGAATATGAAATAAATCAATAATTAATATGGATCTCTGCCGTGCACAGTCGTGGATAACTTGAAAAAACTATAGAAAAGTGATTCAAAAGCCATAAACTATCCGTTGTGAAAACAACTACGACCACCACGTAGGCACAGAGGCCCGTCCTAGGACAAACAGACTATGTTTACTCTCCCGGGTTTGTTTGCCCTTTGACAGCAGTCTCACAGGTCGTTAACACGTCACGCCTAACCACAGGCTAAATAATTAAGTCACATTATAAGAATCACGCCGATTCTCATTATGGTCGGTCAATGTTAGCTTTTGGAATACCGGAAGCGCATGAGTCATATTGCGTATATTTTGTAAGTAAGATTAATTTTCCGATTGTATGTACTGTATTGTATGCCTACAACTTACTAGAAGATCATTGGCCACAATAATCACAAGTTTCGCTTGCTTATAGATCACCCTGTCACAAAATGTAAGGCCTAATAATATTATTATAATACTAGACGATCCCGTTCCCGTGGGAATTTCGGGATTAAATAATAACCTATGTCACTTCCTGAAAAGTAAGCTTCTTAACGGTGAAAGAATTTTTCAAATCGGTCCAGTAGTTTCGGAGCCTATTCAATACAAACAAACAATAAAATCTTTCCTCTTTATAATATTAGTATAGATTTGTAGCGGCCTGTCCCGGCCTCGCACGGCTTATGTTACTCAGGGATAATATAGCATTCTAATGTTGAAAGAATTTTTTTAATCGATCCAGTTGTTTTTGAGTTTATTCGTTACAATCATACAAATCTTTCCTCTTTATAATATTAGTGTAGATTAAATGGGTTATTCCAGTTTTCCCCCTTGACAAATCCCCCTTAAGGGGGAAAACTGGAATTCATTTTTTTGGAGTCCAGTTTTCCCCCTTGAGAAATTTTTTTCAAGGGGGAAAACTGGAATAATTTTTTTCAAATTCCAGTTTTCCCCCACGACGATTTTTCGCGTTCCAGTTTTCCCCCTTGATAATTTTTTCTCAAGAGGGAAAACAAACCTGAATGAGCTTGGTGCAGGACCGTATGGAGTGGCACAAAAGAGAGAGAGAGACCCAGCCGTGGGTGAAGTCGGGTTGCGGATGATGAGGATATGTATTAAAGAACTAGTGAGACGCCTGTGGTACCGCTGGAAATATGTGGTAGAAGCGGACTTGCGAGAGCTACAAGCGGAGGACTGGCGGCAAACTGCACAGAACAGCGAAAAATGGCGACTTCTCTTATCGGAAGCCAAGACTTACTTCGGGTCGCTGAGCCATAGGAGTAAGCAAGTCTTAACTGTATGGTTAGGTATTCTGTGGTGTTAAATAAATTGCAGTAACAATGTAAAACAACACATTTACGCGGTGTATACCTATTACGCAGTACAACTAAGTCGCGTTATGCCTAAACGTCATTTGCAGTTCTCTTTTGGCCTCACTATCTGTTTGCCTGAGTTGCTATAGGACTGCTTAGTGCATGGAAAACTTCGCTATAAGCCTAGGTCTTACTTATCCTACATGGCGTTATGCCTAAAATATGTTTACGTAGGTATACAAACTTTTTTGTACTATCTAGCTACTTGTGATGCGAGTGGTTTACTTCCAATGTCAATAATACTTCAAAATGTCAACAAAAATTCATTTTCATAATACTTTTATTGTGATGTGGTTGTGATTAATTATTATCTCAATATGCATTGTAGAATTTAATACGTAAAAAATAAAAAAGGCGGACTTAACTTATTAAGAGATGGTTATGCGTACACTAAAAACAAATGCAATAACGACGGTTCGACCCTAAGGCTCGAATAGCTTTATGCCTTCCTTGCTGCAGACCTATGTCGGGGTATGTCACACCCTGGCTATGTTTAAGCCTCATTATACCTAAGTCTCGTTATGCCTAAATTGTGATATGACTTAAGCCTAACGCGAGTTAGTTGTACTGCGTATTAGGTATACACCGCGTGAAGGAAACAACAAATCTGTAACAACAATTGACAAGGAAAGGTACTCAAATGCTATATCAGCCGTTTATCGCTTGCATTATGTTTACAGGTGGGTTTAATCCCAAGATTTGATATCTTGATAATGTCTGGATTATCGGCGAACATGAAAGCGAGTAAATTAATTTTTAATCCCGCTTTCCCGTCGGACCATATCTTAAGTTAGAACCACATTAATGTGATGTGGTGAGTTGTGGCGTGTCAGAAGTACATACTTACCTATATCGGTTTCATACACTATACTTATTCCACGCTCTTATTTTCTGTAGGTCGACTGACAATCAAATAGTCATGCTTTACCGATTTGATTTTTTATGACAATAGATTTTGTTTATGTAGAATATTTAATCAATTTGGGTATTTTTGCTCAATATTTTGTATTACTTCACAGACATACTCAGACGTCTTATAGACTTTATTTTTAGAATCGGAATATTCAATAGAATAAAACCATATTTTTGTTGTTTTATTTGATACTAGCTTTCGTCCGCGGCATTACTCACAATTTTCCGTGATAAAAGTAAGATAGATTGAGTTACCTTGGTAAACTATAACTTTTATACTAATTTCAATACTTTAGTGTTCTATGAATGATTATTACTACATGGTTTTTTTTAATCAAAATTATAAAAACAACTAGAACTATCTTCATTGTTGTTCTGGTCATCTAGAACAATCACACATCTTTTGTCGGCTCGAGAAGAATCGAAACTTTCGTAACTCCTGATATTTTTCGAATCGACAGATTCGCTGAATCAGAAAAAAAGACCGTGAACGAGGTATAACACCTAAATTGCCACGACCGACGCCAAAATTGCCATGACGCACATGGATGAAGTCTGCCGCGCCCCCTTGCGGGTCGCACCGTACCACAGAGGCATAGCTGTGAATGCGTTAAGTATGGATAGAAACGCATTATTACTGTGTGTTGAGTCTGTCGCTACTCTACTTGTTCCTATAATAATCTGTAGAGACACCATTCTAAATTAAAAAAACCGATTTGCTTCTAAATCACTTCTGACGCGCCACAACACACCAGACCACTATAGTGTGGTTCTAGCTTTACCTGACCGTCGAGGACGATGTAACGATAATGCAGAGTGCCTACAAAATATTGGAAAGAGAATGATTCAGACCGATTTTGAAAAATGATTATCATGTCCGGGTTGTTCGCGTTAAGAAGTTCAACACCTTAACACATTCACTGCCTAGTTTCTGCGGTATCACCCGAAGGGGCCGGGCGCGCCGCAGCTCCACAAGACGGAATATTTTCATGTGTGTCAGGTCGTATAGTTGTTTTAGGGTAAGAACTAGCGATATAACTTTGTACGATTTTATAAAACTTACCTCCGATACCTACAGACAGATCACCGAACGTTTGCACGAATTTCAATCAAATAAAGCTAAGAACACTCCCAATAGAGCTTTCTTACGAAAACAATTACAATGAATGACTTCAATGCATACGTTTTGGCGAAGTCATAGACTTCCATTCAGACCAGCGAGGTGCACTACGGCCTTACCTTCGATTACCCACTTGTTACGGATATCCCTTTTTTCGATAGATCTTTATAATTTTTTATATTATGTTTAGTTATAAGCTTATTATAAAAGAAAAATAGGAAAAAAAAATCTAAGTCTCGTGGAAATGCTGGAAAATGGTGTTTGATATACGGAACGCTAGTAATATGTACTTAGAACTGAAATAATTCTAGAAATTATGTTGTTTCATAGTTGAAACAACATAATTTCTAGGATTATTTCAGTCGGGTACAAAATATAAAACTCTTTATTTTGTTGTAAGTATTTTATTTATTTATGTTTATTAACGCTTGTTTTTAAGTTTAAAATATAATTATACCTTTACCTACATGATTCACTCGGCAAGTTTGTGATAGGTTTCAAAACAAATTTTTGGATGCAAAGACACGTTGCATTTGATACAGAAAAACATCGCATTTTTATGGCACACGGCGCATCGCAATTGTTCTGATCTGTATTTGATTATATGACCTATGTCATCGTAGCGTGAGTCTTCCCGGAAATTCTTGGATGTTCGGCCTGGCTTTCGAGAGACACCTTTACCATAAGTTTCCAATAAACTTGTAGCAACACTCCTGCGGAACCTAAGATTGTCATATTTTCCGCCGTTGTGTCTGTAAAGTTGCCAAGCATTATTTACAGCCATATCTAAACAATGGACAATCAGGGAAAAATACCACTTTTTTCCACGAATCGAAGTGCGATACAAGCCGATGTTCTGATCAGATCTATCCACACCTCCCATGTATTCATTGTAGATCTTGATAGCAGCAGGTTGGTCGATTTGTATGTACTTCTTTTGCTGCTGAGAAAATCTTCGGGTTTTGATAGTTGGTGTAGCTTTCAGAGCATTTGAGGCAACTGTCACCACACTATTGTCGTTCCATTTACATATGAGAATGTCTTCTTTTGGCGCCGATTTATATTTGTATGTTCCACGTTCAGATTTCTGAAGTTCTTTATTTTTTGGTAAGGGACACTTAGAAAGCCGATTTTCCCTAATTGTGCCAGTAGCCTTGAAACCTCTTACACGTAACTCATCAATTAGAGGTACAGAAGTAAAAAAATTATCGAAAAAGAAATGGAAGGGTGCCTGGCTGTCTGTTTTCCGAAGAACGTCAGAGTATTGCAAAACTACACTTGCTCCCAATCCAAGCATGTTGTAATTACTCATATCCACTCCAGATTGCCCTTGGTAGGGCAAAAACCAAAGGATATATCCAAGACGAGTGGCTCCAACCCAAAACTTATATCCCCATCTAATTGGTTTTCCGCGGATATATTGTTTACATGGGTGACCACCATAGTAAGGAACCATTCCTTCATCGATGCTATGATTTTCTTCATGAGGAGCAAATGCCAAAAAAATTTCATTTAGCATATCAAAAAGGGGTCGTATTTTCGCGAATTTATCATTAGCATTCAAATTAGAGTTATCACAACAGTGCAAATAAGACATTATGTATGTAAATCTGTCTCTTGATAATGAATTAAAAACTATTGGCATACCACAGTCAGAGGCATTTTCCCAATACATGTATCTTCTCGGTACAACAACATATCCACTGTACAGAAGTATACCAATGAAACATTTCATTTCTGTTACAGTCACATTACCCTCATGGTTTTTTTGGGTGGCATAGATATTGGTGTAATCCACCAACATCTTTATTATTCTTTCATCAAAGAGGCATTCAAAGAAATACATGGGGGTTTGTTTGAACTGTGCTCCCTGCATGTTATTCCAGGATTTGTCTACTGGTCGAATATCTAGTGAACGCCAAGTGTAAGCTTTGTTCTTTGGAACACTGGTTGCAGTTCCTTGCGAAAATGATGGAGATGGACTTACATTTAGAGTGCTGACACTTGGGATTGGGCTATCCATTCTTGGGCGCTTAGACAGCTGAGCTAGCGCGACATCATCGTCTTCGTCATCATCATGTATCACCCAGACTCTTAAGAGACTGGAGTTTTACGGAGGGGCCACTCCACACTCCACAGTACATTATATTATACTTAATTTACACATCTGGGTCTCTTGTTGCCCAGACTCTTTAGAGGCTGGAGCCCCGGCAGACCCACGTACACTTACCACACTGCACACACAAACACTCAAACACACACATATACACACAAACACCCATACACACACACACACTCATACACCAACACACAGGCGAACGTTCGCGCATACTTTCTGTATCATTTGTGCACATACATTTTAAGTTTTCTTGTTAATCTAAACTCTTAGCTTAGTTTTAAATAAATAATAATACCTCAAAACTAATTACCTACTTAACTTAATCTACTACCACAGAAATCTTATTGTTATTCAGATTTCTGTGTCTACTACTCATACTATATTTGTCTTGGAAAAGCGAGATTCCCTAACACAGGTATTTATTTTACTTAAAAGGGAATCTCAAACACTGTTATATTATTGTACATTAAGTTAAAGAAATAAATATTTTGTATTTTTGTATTTTTTTTTTGTATCATCGGACGTATCGTTATCGCCGATTATGGCTTCTGCCCTCAGTTGCAAACCAGGCAAATTGTGTAACCTCACTAAATTTTCATCTCCTGACTCCTCGTCCGTAATGTCACCGGTACAATTTTCCGGGGGGAAAATTGTAATTGTATCTGGCACTGGTTCGTCTTCATCACACTCTAATGCTTCTAGAACTTCATTCAAAGACAAGTTTTTGAACTTCGACTTAAAACAACAAAACATCGTAGTTTATATTACTATCGTTTGATATACAGAACATCAACTTTATCGACAAATTACTGAGAAATACCAAGAGAAAACTTTTATATTTTTATTCTTTACGAAAGAAGTAAATTTATCATTATTTCACAAAAACAATATCAAAATAAATGCAGTTTATATTATTTACTCACCTTGAAACACTCATGATAAATTTTCATGAATTACAAACACATGTAGAATCTAATACGTCCAACTGTTACTAGCACTAACCACTTCTAGCTATAAAGAAATCATTCATCTAACGTATGCAATAAACAATGAAATTTGAAACTACCCACAGTTCGTTTTATAATTTTTAATGTCCATTGATCCGTATATCAAACGCTAGTAACAAGTGGGTTAAGTCATAGGTTTAAAAGAGTCTTCATGGAACAAATGTTGTAATGTATCTCAACGTTCAGTAAAAAAAACTGAAATATCTAACCTTGGCCTGGTCATTGTAGGTACTCGTAGACTATTAGTACCTACTTATTATTTGGTTCCCCTAAGCCAGTTTTCGTTGTATAGTTTTCTTGCAATAAACAATAATTAAATTTTAGCGCTTACGCAATTCCAAAAAGGTTGTTCCTTAATGCTCTGTCCTGCACCTATGAAGCCGAAATCTTATTCCTATCCTATTTGCACAAATGGCAGCCTCTTAATAAGCTAGAGACTGGTACCTAAATTACGCTAAATTGATTAAAAATAATAATTGTATTTTTTAATGAAGATAATTTTACAATCCATTGTGTTGCCTGGCTTATAACTAAGGGTTAGTACCTACCTACTTAAAACCAAGGATCAATTTGTAAATTACAGGAAAGTTAAATTTTCAGCAATCGCGGTTAAGATTTTGTTAATGAAATGCATACCCTTACTTCATTTTCTAGAACTTCGCACAAACTGAGCACTGATACACACTTTGCACGCATATGCAAAAAACCAGCGCTACTTAAGTTGATCTTTTTTTTACAATTCTTATCAATTCCCTGTCATCGCAAAGGTATGAAACAAAGTTCCTGGTTTAACTAACATAAGTGTTACTAAATTTATTCCTTAAAAAAACATATAGGTACAAAATATATAATCCACTTGGTAGATAGAACCTGCCATGTTCACCCGGGTAAATGGTAGAATCGTGTCCGATGGATACGAGATTTCCACGTATTTTACGATACGTTATAAATTACAACCGCAGTAAATATAAATCTTGCCTCGCGTCAAATCACATCACATATTCATGCATTAATGTTGTTAAAATAACAATCTATGCCACTTCCACTGTGATCCGTTTCTGATCTGTGCTCTACGATATTAAATAACTTACCTATTTTAAGGTTTTATTGACTTACGTTTAATTTAGAAAGTTTAATAATGTTGTTGGTTGGATAGGTGTTTTACGAAGTTACGATGTATCGCACATTAAATAAACACTTCAGAAATTGTACTCCATTATCTAAAACAAAAACAATAATTATAATTATGTATTTATCAATAACTAGCTGTACCCGCGACTTCGTTCGCGATTGCCATACCTGCCGACTAATTAAGTTCACATTTAACCACAGTTTCTCTCAAAATATGAAACGCCGCCGTGTAAAAAAACTTCGATGCGCAGAATTGGACCTATTACACTTTTAATAAAAGCATCTATATTTGGATCCTTGTTAAATTGTGTATAAATCGGGTAGGGTCTACGGGGGATAGCATGTTGTCATCTTCAATCGCATTCTTTATCCACACGTCTTTTAGCTACGACTCGGCCAGCGTCAGTGTTAAGAAGTGTCATATTCGTTTCACTTCTTACTCATGGTTCCGATCAGCTGGGGCCCTGTTCTGCTAAACTAATCGCTTCACTATGATAGAGGTATCGTCACAGAATGACACGTTTTGGTATTCTACCTTAGATGAGAGAAATTATGATGAATGCAGATGGAGAGACGCGCGATAGGTTTGAAACCATTAATTTATCTCGCACGTACTATCTGGAGTTTTATTAATCTAGGAATTCTACGTCATAATTCTGCGACGATTCCATTGTCATAGTGAAGCAATTGTATTGTAGAATTGGGCTCTTGATCCATTTGACTTAATTTTTTTTCGATAGTAAGTAGGTACAGTTGATTGAGTATCAAAGTAAAAAAAATGTTCTGTGGTCCAGTTAGTTTAATTAGAGCACTTACTCCAACCAAACTTGGGTGGTACAGTTAACTGGACCAGCTAAACCATCAAATATCATGTTCATGAAGATTGCATGGACCATTTGTACATTTTACTTTGCCTGAAATAGGCTTTATCTACTAATTTTTTCTTCAATCTACAGATTATTTCATCAATCTACCTATTTTCTACTCGATTTTCTACTGATATAGTCAAATTCGATATTGCAACACTGTTTCTAACAAAAAAAACTTGAGAGGTGTCAAGGGACACCCGGATGGAACGAAGTTCCTTTCGATTAATCGCGCGTCCTCGTGTCATCTTCATTGAGGCCGCAGAAAACTGATATAATCCCGCTCACTCCAATTATGACACGTTGCGCGAGCGAGCGGAACACACGATTGTTCGAATCGAAGCGCACCTCGGCTCAACTCGGCTGCGGTCGTCGCTTCGGTTCTCCTCGGTTCTCTTCGTCAAAATATGTCGTTACAACTACTATCCTATCCTACTATCCTGTCCTACTATCCTATCCTATCCTACTATCCTATCCTACTATTATATCCTATTCTACTATCCTATCCTGCTATCCTATCCTACTATCATATCCTATTATCCTATCCTACTATCCTATCCTACTATCCTATCCTCCTATCCTATCCTATCCTACTATCCTATCCTACTATCCTATCCTACTATCCTATCCTACTATCCTATCCTACTATTATATCCTACTATCCTACCCTACTATTCTCCTCGGTTGTCTTCGTCAAAATGCATCGGCTCAACTCGGCTGCGGTCGTCGCATATATATCCCGCTCACTCCAATGACACGTTGCGCGAGAGAGCGGAACACACGATTGTTCGGAGAGCGATTCTAATTTTTGTGCAAACCTAATGAATGTCATTCATGATGACAGCTGCCTATCATAAACGCTACAGTGACAGTTCTACACTTTGACACTGACTTAATATTGTGTTTACTTTCCAACAAATGTTAGGATATATTTGTTCTGTGGCAAAAAGTGTCGCTCCAATTTTCGTTACAATTTTTTCCGTCTAGCCCCCTTTCACAACGCGCGCTATGGAACTTCGTTCCAAAAAGAATGCATGAAATCGGACGACGCGTTAATGAATCACAACTAAATACTTAGACATTTTGACTTTTATCCCCTCTCCCGAGAGAACCGTGTCTACTGTCCCAGATAAAATGTATCCTATGTTTTTCCTCGTAGTATGAGATCAAATCATGCATAGTTTCATTTGAATTCATTTAGTTGCATATTTTTACTTTCATCCACTCTCCTAACCTAAGGGAACCGTACTGATTCCGGGATAAAAAATATTCTTCATTTGAATTCATACTGTACTTTTGGCGTGATGCGCGGCCCAGGAATATGACTTTTATCCTCTCTCCACGGGGAACCTTACTAAATTCCGGGATAAAATGTACCTACATATCTTTCCCCGTAGTAGGAACTCAAATTATGCCGATTCCATTCAAATTCATTCAGTAGTTCCGTCGTGATGCGCGATTAAAGGATTTTACTTTCATCCGCTCTCCCGGGGGAACCTCACTCAATTCCAGGATAAAATGTATCCCATGTCCTTCCTTGTAGTATGAATGAACTCAAATCGTACCATTTCAGTCCAACTCATTCAGCAGTTTCGGCGTGATGCGAGGTGAAGGAGTTTGACTTTAATCCCTTCTCCCATGGGAACCTTACTGAATTCCAGGATAAGATATATCTCTCCTCGTAGTATGAACTTCTATCGTCCCGACTTCCATTCGAATTCATTCAGTCGTTACGTCGTGATGAGCGGTTAAAGAATTTTACTTTCATCCTCTCTCCCAGGGGAACCTTACCGAATTCCGGGATAAAATGTATCCCATGTATTCCTTGTAGTATGAACTCAAATCATACCAAGTTTCAGTCCAACTCATTCAGCAGTTCCGTCGTGATGAGCGGTTAAAGAATTTTACTTTCATCCTCTCTCCCAGGGGAACCTAATTGAATTCCGGGATAAAAAGTATCCTATGTCCTTCCTCGTAGTATGACCTAAAATCATGCCGAGTTTCATGTCAATACCTTCAGTAGTTTCGGCGTGATGCGCGTTTAAGAAACAGACAGACAGACAGACAGACAGACAGACAGACATGAATGAAAAAAATTACAGTTTTGGCTTCAGTATCGATAATAGAGTGCCCTCCAAAAAAAAAATTTAAAATATCTTCAATGTACAGAATTGGACCTGTTACAGTTTTATTATAAGTATAGATTCCCACTGAGGGTCTTGTTGTCAAACTGCCGACACGTCATCATTAATCCTGGTTAAAAATAAAATTTTAATATAGAAAAATAATCTAATAATTGGGTAATTCTCACAAGGCTCAAAAATACGTGTCCGGGTCGAAAAAACATACAAAAAGTATCCCTAGCCCTTTGATTTTTTTTTGTATAGTAGATTAGACCAAAATAACAGGGGAGGCCTATTTTTGTTTTTTAATTTTCTTATTCTTAATATGTAAAAATAAATAAAAACCTTGGAAATTTTGACATTCGTGGTGCGTCCGGACCTCATGTTCCACTGTTAAAACATTTTTATAATATTTCCTATGAATAATAGCACTATTTCACACAGGTTCACCAATAACCAGATAGTTAATAGCTTAACTGACACTACTACTACACAAAAATAAGCTTTAGTTGAAAAGTTAAAACTAGATAACTTCGCGTCCGACGTTTGACGTTGATACCCCTGGCGCGCACTAATTCATTCATATATACTGTACTTTAGTAACTACGTGAATAGTTGTTAGACCGAGACAAACTATCAGTTGCGCTCCATCAGTGGTGAGGACAACACTTTTCTATCTCTCCGCGTCACTCTGTTATTAAGGTAAGTAATCACTTTCCGTGGCTTGGTATACCGCAAATGTTGATTACCATGTAGACTATAAATTCGTTTATACTAATCCTATTGTTTCAATGATTGTAATAATAGATGCCTTTTGGGTTCCTTATTTCGACTGCAGACACCAAAGTAATATATACCAGCAATTTAAGAAATTATTTAGGATTTTGTACTCTTTTTTGATTATCGTGGTATTGATTTTCGTGTTTTCCGTGGGCAAAAAGTACACAATGTCAATTTAAACTATGAAAATTAAATTTGTATATTGGTTAACATTTTTATATGGTTAATTTTTATAATGTTTTTTCAGTACTACTCACTGGGAATATGGTCTACTCACGAAAAGATCGCTTAGTTGCAAAAATATTAGCTGAAAGACGGAGGAGAGCCCAAAATAGAAATACAAATACAGAAAGAAATACAGCTTATTCATAAAGCCCATTTACATATCAATAACTTTTGTACCTATATATACACAGCGTTTACAAATGTTTAAATAGTAATTTAAATTACACATAAATACCATACAAAACATTTGTAATTAAATAATCAAGACTTGTTATTAAAAAGTCAAAAGCCCCATAAAAATATTGGAATTAATTAACATTAGTCTTGGTTTTCTCGAGTAATTCTGCTACAGAATAAAAATTCTGCTCGACAAGCCAACGTTTCCGACGGAACTTGAAGCTAGTTACACTGCTAGCAGCTGTGACAGCTTCTGGCAGTTTGTTGTATACTGCCGGACTCATAACGTGAGTCAACTTTGAGGACTTCGTGAGGGCTTTCCTGCGTTCCGCGTCCCGTGCGAGTGGGTGTCACAGTTCTTCATGTATTTATCGAGGTTCTGACGAACATACCACCGCCACTTGTATTATCATAATACTGGGCAGTGTAAATATGCCTAGTTCTTTGAAATGTGGTCTGGTGGAGACGTCACGACGTATGTTAACTAGGATGCATATGGCTCGTTTTGCATCCGGAAGGCACGCTCCCAGTCAGCAGCGCACCCTCATAGCTCAGCACCATACTGTAGCACCGAGTGAACAGTTGAGAAGTAACAGCTTCGTGCCACCTCCGCCGGAACCACACGAGCCACCCGTTGGAGCGCAAAACATGCGCTACGTATCTTTTCGCATATTTTGTCTATGTGGCTCTCCCAGAACTTTTAAGGGCTCTGTCCATTTCAAAACCAAGAAACATCGTGGCTTCAGATTGGCTAATGGCCGTTCCGTTCACATAGACTACAAGCCGTTTCGTCACTGCCAGATAGGCAGAAATGAAGGTAGTGGGTCTTACTTAGATTCAGAGCCAACCCGTTCATCCTGAACCATCCAGACAGTAGGCCGGTCGTCTCGTTCAGCTTCTCCTAAAAAGCGTCTACGGACTTTGCGGTGACGATCGCGGCCACATCATCTGCGTTCATGAGGGTCTTCGCGGAGGTCACCGCTCCGGGCAGATCGTTCAAGAGGAACGAGAACATTATGTTGGAGACAGATGACGCTATCCCCTGCGCTATCCCCATGGTGGGGAAGAGGGGCTCTGACCGCTCAGTACCACCGACAACAATTTGTGATCGCTCACGCAGCATCTCCGTAAGTACGGCGAACGATGCTCCCTCGATCCCATAATGACTCATTTTGGCAGCAAATACGGCGTGGCTGGCCACGTCGAATGCTTTAGATAGGTCGCAGCACAACACGGCCACCTGCAACTTTTGCTCGCACGCTGCTAGCACACGCCGCACCACTTCGCGCGTCAGTGACGTCATGGAGTACACGGCGCGGTACGCATGCTGCCGAGGTGACAGGGCGTCCGTCGCCAGCAAGTACTCCACCAGCAAACTGCTCAACTCGTTCTCAAGAACCTTCGCAATAGCTGGTATGATCAATACTGGCCTGTAGCTATCCATGTTCTCTGGGGGACACTTTGCTCACTTCCGCCAGACTCAAGCATATTACAGAGAAATACTCAGAAATAAAAAGATAGGCAATGGTATTTTCGAAAGAAGAAAGAAGGGAACATAAAATCAGTTAGTGAATTAGATCCTCGTCAGCAATGAATTGCTAGAGAGAAACGCAGATTCTCCTCTAATAAACAAAATTTAACGCAAAAAATGATTAAGAAGTAAATATAGTAGTGATTTAAGAGTGTTTTTTTATGTTATATTTTGTTTGTTATACTTTCTCAGAAGAAAACTACAATTATAAAATAATTGTTCCTTAATTTTAAAAAACTTTCGATCTAATTTTTACTGAAAACACATTATTTTATCTATAAACCATCCCGAAATTCCTTCTTACAATGATTATGATATGCTAATTAACTTAAAATGTATGTTTCAAAATATAAATGTCGAATATTTTTATATGTTTGATTTCGGTGATATGAATGCTAATTTCCGTGGACACCATATTTTTAAAATTGAATAACTCCGTAACCACTGAGCCAATTAAGTGCCCTCTGCTACCAATAAATTTAAAATTAAATCTATAATCAAAATATTTCATCATTATGTGTAATTTCAACAAAAAAAATTGTGACACGAAAGTCAACCAAAAAATGAGTTTCCGAAGAATGACCCAATTGCTGCTAAAGCCATGCTATGTTGTGTTAATACTTGGACGAGATTTGACAGGCCAAGTCGGCACTACCAAAGGATAATTTGAATAGACGTTACAGTCAAAATATGTACAAACGTCGGTCGGGTAGTGGGCTAAACCTTTACAAAAAATGGATATCTTATTTAGCATTAACAATAAGCGGCCAGCATTTGGTACAAAGTTATTCGGGACAATGGGTGTATTTACGATGTCGTAAAAGCAGCGTCTTTGTCCGAAACTTGGCCAATAAACTACGGAGCTGGGAGGACGGAGAATATAGGTATATATGTAGGTTGGGATTGATGGGAGCCGATGAATATTAATTTGAGATGCGTTTTATTTGGACTTATTGAGTGTGATTTTTTCTTAGAGATTTAATTTTAAGTTAAGGCATCGATTTCGATGACGGCGACCTAAGAAATAACCGTTTGTTAACTCTTATTCAAACCATGAACCCTAAAGTGGCTCGCCAGAGCAAACTTAGTCTTGGTCTGTGACATTATTTCTGTGATAAGTTTTAATATTTTAAAAACCTTTTTTTAGAAACAAGCTTTTAATGCATTGTCATCCAAACTAGAAGTGTATACAAAATTTCAGCTCAATTGGTTGAAGATTTCTGTTTCAATATTGAGTTGGAAGATTCCACTCATCCAAACATAGTTAGTTAGGTATATTGAAAAGTTAAATTATAAGCTTTTGATTAAGGGAATCAATGTTATTCTGAAGGATTACAAAAAAAAAAAATCAAAAAGTTCATCACAGTTGTAATTCTAGAAATAATACTGAATCAGATGAAAGTAAAGTAACTTTGTCTTTATGCTTGTGAAGCTGTTCTCGAAAATATTGTCTGTATAGGTAATATTTTATACGAAGCTTTTAGCACTTTCCGCCATAAATAACAACAACTAAACTTGTTTTAAATGGAATTGATTATAATGTTGATATGAACGTTTCAAGAATGTAGATGTCAGAATGTGTATGTAATTGTAATTCTGCAATGCTTAAATAAAGCACTCAAATCCTCATATTGTGAGACACATTCTAATACTAATATAATATATTATATAAATTCTTGCAACGTGTTTAGCAAACCCTCTAGCCCCAGCATCGTAATTAAATCAGAACAGTTTATTAGATCTTTCAAAGAGGATTAATTCTGTAATACATTGATCTCAAAATTATAACCCTATTGATTTACGTAGAAGCTCCCAGTCGGCATGATTGTTTCCGTCATCGTGAAAAATCCTTATAAAAATAACTGTACCTACACATACAACCTTCTTATAAAGCTTTCCGTCACTTACTGAAAACCTAATAAAAATTCGTTCAGTCGTTTTTGAGTTTAACTCTTTCAGACTTCAGACAAACAGACAGACGAGGGGGAATTCGTTTTATAATATAAGTACTAGCTTTTCGGGATAAAAAGTAGCCTATGTTTTAATCCAGACTTATAACTGCTTTTATGTAAAATTTCAGCCTGATACGTTGAGTAGTTTTGTCGTGAAGGGGTAACGAACATCTGAACATCCTAACTTTCGCATTTATAAGAAACACTTTATTTAATTTCAAACTGTTTTTACAAAGTAGTTTTAACCTATCTTATATTACTATTTTAAAACTGAAAAGCTACATAAGCCTAATATAAGGAAGGTAAGAGCAACTACGTACACAGTGCTCTACTCTGTGTGTTTTGAGTAACAAGTCAGTTTTGCCTATTTCGTATTGAAACCTATTGTGTAGTGGTAACACATTGACTCCTCGCTCTAACTAAGTATGAACTTGTATGTGGTGTCGGCTTAGAATTTTTCGTACCCCTACTCTTCCCGCAGGTGTCGTAAGAAGCGACTGAAGGATACCTATCCACCGCGGGCTGAGCTGCAGCGCCTCTTGCACAACAAATTTTACCATCTAACTGCGATCCCCAACCTGCATGCCCTGCGAGGGGATTAAAGCCATTCCCCCATATGATAAAAGCCAATAAGGCTCTTATGGCTTGGTAGGCCAGCAGAGGCCGCACTTTTGTGATTTTTAAAATCATCTGAGACTTAGAAAATAGGGTTTAAAATTCTCAAATATCTAGTCAAAGTCGCATTCAGTTACCAGATCTAATGAACTTCTTTTTCTAATGTTTTTTCAACATTATGACTAGCGAACTACTGATATGTTACTTTTTTTTGTACTCAACTAAAGACACTTAGTTTAGTATTTCTAAACAAATTCGCAGATTTTTTATTTATTTATTTATTTTGACTTGATAACATGATTTTCTTAATTAACTAACATGTTAAAATAACTACAAAAAACACGAGCGCGGCGGCTTGGCAGATGCGCGTTTTCCCTTACCCCTCCTACTGCAGGAATACAGAGAGAAGCCTGCGTCCACCAGTGGACTATAATAGGCTGTAGATGCAGGTGGTATTTTTGTCGTAGACGCTCTATAATACTCTATCGTACTCTACTTGCAATGTAAATAAACGTAATCAAGTATTCGAAGCGTGTTTCCATTATTTGTTCACATTATGACATGTTTGAACCAAACTTGAACTTTATCTTCTTTATTACGTGCAAATTCGCTAGTTTTAACAGTTTTACGTAAACAAAAGATGCTACCTGGGTTACTGGAGTCGGGTCTTCCCAGCGTATTCTGGTGTCTTTATTACTTTAGCCGTATCTATTGTTTGAAGGCAACTGCAGGAAAATCCTTTTAAACTAAAAAATGCTTTGTAGATCGCTTTCAAAGAGCGCCGAACGGTAAGAACAAAAGTCGGAACGTACGGCACTACAGTCAGACAGATAATTGAATTATTGTTTTGTATAGGGATGCAGATTCTTTGTTTTCGTTATATTTCGAGAATACTTAACTGGGTTAACTAATCCTTTTGTTATGTAAATATTAAAAAGTAGGTACCCCGACATCGGTTTTCTGGGATATGGATATTTTTAGGTAGGTAGGTTGAAAGTAAAAATATTACATTCTTTTGTTAACCTATGTTATAGGTACCAAGAAAGCTTTTAACTAAACTGGAAAGACGACAAACGAATAAATTACTTAATAACTAAACCATAACAAGACAAAATTAAAAAAAAATTAAAACCCGCCGTTGTTTATTGACCAACAGATTGTCATGAAACATGGCTAAGAACACTCGGGATAAAATTATGTATGACACAAAAAAAACTAAACGAAAATCGCTTCATCCGTTTGGGAGCTACGATACCACAGACAGATACACAGAAACACAGACAGACACGTTACACTTATAATATAACAGAGAGGGGCTCTTTTTGCCTGGGGGTTTAAAAAACAAAATCAAGTAGGTAGGTATAACATAGGCCACTGATTTTATACGCATAAATTAATCATCAGAAGATAGGTCCCTATGGGATGGGATATTGTACCCTTCCCTAACTGGTCAATTCCGACATAGGTATTCGTGAGTGAAAAATCACCCAAAGACCCGAGTTCACCAACAGATGGTGAAATTCTAAACAGTTGTTTTGACGGTTTTAACACAAGTGTTCATACAATAAACGTCAAAGTTAACCGACGAAGCAGCCAAATTGTCCGATTTATCTATCGGTGAACACAGACCTTACTATTTTCGTTGGTCGTTGGTTAATTTTCTTCTTCATAAAAAACAGCCAATAGGATGCAATGGGACCTCTGAATCGACCAACTGGACAAACCTAATTTTCGTTAGGTAAGATCATTTCAGCCGTTTATTATTGAAAAGGTAAAAATTATCAGACAGACCAGTTATTTTGTTTTAGTTTTATGTTTTAGTCGGTAAATAATAAAAGCGTGTTTTTAAAAACGATGAACCGACTTTAAATTCTTCTAGTGGCGACATCTAGTTAAATTTCTAGCCGAGTGGTAAGATAATTCCTTCTGCAGTTAGGTAAAAACATCTTTGAGAAGGATAATCCAGGCTGGGCAGCGTTTGGGAATTGGGAACAACGTCGTGTCTTTTCGTCATCCATACCGCATTGCTTGAAAACTAAATTTTTTAATCAGTACATCCTACCCGTCTTGACCTACGGAGCCGTGGACACTCACGGTAGGGCTGGTCTAGTTCGAAGCCGCTCAGCGAGCTATGGAAAGAGCTATGTTCGGAGTCTCTCTGAAGGATAGGATTCGTAACGAATACATCCGACAGAGAAGCAAAGTTATCGACATAGCTCAAAGTATTAGCAAGCTGAAGTGGCAGTGGGCCGGCCGTATCTCGCGAAGAACCGACAGCCGCTGCTGGGGTAGTTTAATATGTAGGTATATATATATAATGGGTTCTTGAGTGAAAACCGCGACACGGCAAACGTAGTGTAGAAGATTATCTAGTCTAGAGGATAAAAAAGCTTGGGACGGGTTTTGATCCGACTCGAAATATAACAAATAACAGGCTAAAGGTTTCTTCGTCGCTTCCTTACTTTAGTCTACATATGGCAAGCTGAAGACACGGCGCTATGGTGCTCATTACGCCTATGTCCAGCAGTGGACAAAATGTAGGCTTATGATGATACTAGATAATTTGTGTTTTTGTTGTGTGGCGCGCCCCTGCCGGTCGCTCCGCAATGGCATGGCATTTAATAGCTTAAACTCCTTTAAGCTTTTGGTATATAAACTGGAGGACGCTTTCCTCATTATAACGAAACAGTAAATACAGATTCCGTAGGCAGTTACGTACGAAAGGAAACCACTTAAATTATAATAAGAGCGATTATGCACCATAAACTTGGAGCAGTAAATGTGTAGTTAGCCGGGCTGCTGCCGCAAATTGTGCGTGCGCAAGCTCAGTTTCATTGCTATTATTAGGTACTTCGAATACTCAACATACCTATCAAAGTACTACACTTTTGAGAATTTACATATTTTGTATCCTTAAATCCAGAGGGATAACGTGCATGTAGGACCTTATGGCCTCCATGCTGTGATTACCACGCTACCATTTGCCACACTTACCACACCTTGAAATTGCATAAATAGCCCACGATGGAGGACGACGACGACGGTGATATAGCGGAAGTAGTAGCTTTCGTACCATCATCTGATTATCATTCGACAGGCAATGGACTCGTATACTTATAGACAACGATCCTTAATTCTCAGTTTTGTATTTTATGTTTGTGTGGTACAATAAAGATATCTATCTATTTATGTAACGATTGGGAAAGGTATAGGTGTAGATAATTTTATCAGCTTTCAGTATGTAGTATAACAAAATTTCCTATATCGTATCATTTACGAGATGTAAACAAAAAAACTAAAAAACGGGACCTTCTTTGTGTCCCTACTCCTAGGGCGCACCTCACACGGGTTTGCCCCTTTTAGTATGTTTGTCTCTTAACTAGTCCAAACCAAGTTCCGAAGTCAAACTTTCTGCTTTCACCCTTTAGATCCACAGCCCTTCGTTGACTGGACTACTATGTAAGATGCGGATTTAAGACCCGTCTCTGCTGAGACCTATTACCGACCTTTCAACAACATCCTGTAGGGGACGCTCTAATCTCTAAAGCGAGAAATTCTTCCTCATTAGCCCATAACTCCTCCTTGAGGAGGAGCACATAAACGGCCACTGTTGAAGATGCCATCCCCAAACGAGAGGGTTTTGCTATAATCGCCAAGCTTGGTAGGCGGATTATTGAACGCAGTGGAGTGAAGGTGTTAAAAATACGCAGAAAGAATCTATTGCCTTTCCTCTGGCAGGTTAGAATAGAATAGAGCATTTATTTATTTAGAAAGAACAGGTGTTTATGTATGTTGCACCATCAAATAACAGTAGGTTTGTGTTGGTGCTCACACTCGTATTATACATAAATGTTAGAATTATTAAATAGAACAAGGCATTTGGATAACTTCTTATCATCTACGAGACTATGAAAGAAACTCGATATTCCACAATCTAATACTACCTTAGTGTTAAATTACTCTTACAACATCCATAGACCGCCTCGGTACATGTGAGAATGGTAATTTTTCTCAGGCGACAATAGCATTAAATACAAAATAGCTTGATAGAAAACATGCACCAAGATGATTGCTATAATAGACTTATCAGAAGAGGGATTTCCTTAGATAAAAGATACACCATGCTTTAGTTAGATTAAAGAGTGGAGAAACCTCTAAAAAGCATAAATTTTTGATGGTCCTTGAATTGTTGCTTGCTGTTTTGTCACAGACGAGAGTTGAATCCACTACTTTCATATTCAAAATCGTTCTAACACCCACTACGTACAAGACTTTGCTAGATACAGGGTTATCAGAAATTTGAAATGAACATTGTATCTTCAGAAAACTGCATTTCAATTACGCGATAAGTACCTACTTACAGGCCTTATTTAAGGCTTATGGCGATTACAGTCATAAATTTATACTGTTACTGCAATACAGTTGATCAAACATGGATCTAGCTTTCCACTGGTCACAATGTTTCCTTCTGTTTCCGTTTCGGCATGGATATTGACATAGACTCCTGTTATTGTTTAGCACATGTTAGATTGAGAATTAGAAGTAGGTTTTATTTCATTTAGTTCTTAATTTAATTTTGATAGGCGACAATGACATAAATACAAAATAGCTCAATAGAAAACATCAACCACGATGATTGCTATATTAGACTTATCAGAGGAGGGATTGCCAGTGTGGTAAAATATTGTTCACTAGCTTTAGCCTCCGGTTTCGCTCACATGATACTTATAAAATAAAGTAGCCTATGACGTTCAGAGACAACTGACAAATGTAACCACTTTACAATACTTATATTCAGGGCCGCTTGCGTAAGGATATTTAAATAGACGCTGAATGAATTTCATGATTTAAGTACGATACCTGTCTTTTACTACAAAAATTAATCACCATAACATAATTAGCAACCTGTCAAAGTTAAATGCCCAAAATTGGCCATTAATACTACCTCATATTATTCATTCATTAGAGGTTAAATTACCTCATTTAAACTTAACCCCTTAAAAGCTTTTAGTAAATTGTCGATGTATTTTCAGGCAAGACAACAGCTTACACTAATCTACATCAAAGAATGCATTTTATCAAGGTCCTATGTTTGTCATATACCTATATTACAGGACGATATTGCGGCGAGTACAAACAATATCGTGATAAGTAGATTCGGCGGCGCCTTTGATGTCGCCTTTGTCCGAGTTTGATCCGCCGCCTTCGTATATAAGCTGGTACCGAGGATCAACGTTATTATCTGTTTATTAAACCCAACTAATCTTTTAAACCTTCCAATTTCCGGAAAGCTAAGGAAAAAATGAAAATGGCATTGTAGATTTGTAGCACTCTATTACTCAAAAAGACTCATTTGTATGAGCTATTTCCATTGGTTTAATAAATAAATAAATAAAATAAATAAAATAAAAAGCCTTTTATTTCTTGAATTATTAGTTACATAAGAAACTTGAAAACACTGACCTATGTTTATTCTAAGGTTTCTAAATTATTATTTATAAGTTTTAGCACTTAGGTAGGTATCCTTTTCTCAAGAACCCCTCTGGTCGAAGGTGAAGGCCTCCTCAAGAGATTTCCAGGTGTCTCTATCGTTAGCTGTGTTCATCCAGTTTTTGGTTTAATATACAAGAATATTAAACGTAGGGTCTAAATTGGTTTCTAAGATAGTAGCCACGTACAACTCTAGGACGTATGCTATCTATCTTCTATCCCGAAAAATCACTTTCAGCTTTAAATTGATCGAATATTATACGTGAGTCGTAGAATATTCGATCGATAGCTTTCCTATCTAAAAAAGGATTTGCAGTAGCTAAGGGTGGTTAGTGCCGCTCGAAAAAAAACGGGTTTGTACTATTTTCTAGGTTCTACAAGTAAATTAGATAGCAGATAGGAAGTTTTGCACACATTGTACTTACTTATGCCATGCTATGCTATGAACCTTGTTTTGAAGTCTATGGACATTATTTTTTTACTAAAATCAACATTATGTCAACGACAGTTGATTTAAAGTTTCTTACAAAGATTCATAGCAAATGGTTTACAATGTGCGCGAAACTTCTTATCTGTTATCTAAAATACTTGTAGAACCTAGATAATAGTAGACTTTTGTAGAATAGTAGTTTTTTCGACTTTCACTTACCACCTAATCCAGAATTGCACAATTCGAATATTATGTCAGGCAGACAGACACAGCACTTGATCAATACGCATAACAACTTTGAGCTATAAATATAATGAAACAACTACAAATAAAATACGCTACCTACCGCTACGTTAGTAGCAGTGCTACGGCTTTGCTACGGCACGTAGAAGCCCAAAATTACTAGCTTTGCTAATACTGACTCAAAATATTATTTAAGAACGTTTAAAACAACGTCAACGCCTAAAACTAACCTACACTATAAAATAACAATAAATAAAACAGTAATTGTTCAGATTAGCCATACTACATACTAATTGGTCTACTAATTGTATCAACCCAAACTTATACTGCGAGGCCAGCATCAACATAATTGTGTAATTCTCGTAAGTTCTCTTACCAACTAAGAAATATATCTGGGCACTTTAATAAACATTTTATTGCAGTTTAATTAGCAGCCATATGTGAAAACGACCGGCAAGACATCTAGAGGCGTAACTACACCAGAGTCAAAAGGGCAGACGTATATTACAGGGCATAAGGGCAAAATTATACTAAAATGTTATTGTTTTTCTGATAATAATATTAATTATTGGTTATTTAGAGAGCACATAAGTACTTCATTATTTTTGCACCTTTAATCCCATTAAATAATGATTATTTCTTTAAAACCTATATTATTGGACTATTATTAATAGCATATAATTTGTTGATGGTTGAGTGCCGAAACTTTACAACACGCAACCGTATTACACTTAAGAATAGGCAAATATATTATTAATATAATGTATATAATTATGTATTATATAATATTACACTTCTACCCAACCTTAGAAGAAGAAGACTTAGAATGATAGTTGACACAAACGAGGTAAGTCTAAAAAATTGCGACGGACCGTCGCAATTTTCATTTTGAGCCGTTAGTACAATACTTCAAATGAGACGGAAAGCAGCTCTCACATAAAAATATAAAAATGATGTGTTGTGCGGTGCAAGGATGTTTAAACACCAGTAACCGGAAAAATAATACCGCAAAAATCTCATTCCACCGGTAAGTACTAATATTCCGTTTGTAATTTTGCCTAAAACAGTCATCAAAACTCATAAATAAATTTAAATATTTCGTCCACCATTTTCGTGAAAATGTTGCTATGCACTGGGAAAAAAATTACCCAGGTTTTGTTACTTAGTACTTAGTATATAAAATAGTAGAGGAGAGGGTGGAATTCCCTCAAGTTAGGACTTATGAATCAAACTACGCGGAATATCACAGTCTTAGAATTTTCAGTCACTCGACGATATTCTGAGTAAATTCAAGATGTAAACTCAAATTACTATTTTACAAAGAAAATTACAATCAATGAATGGAAACAATTAGAACTAGTATTTACAATTGAAACAATTGAGCTAACTGCAGCCTGTAGCAAACAATCTAGAGGCAGCTCAACTTATCGATATCAATACCAGTCGTCGCGTCCCCGTTACGCTGGTTGCATTGCCCCGCTGCATGGCAATGCTGGTGCGCTGCGCCAAATACTCACCAGCTCTCGGGTCCCGCGCCGCCGCTTGGACCAGACGCTCAGATATTTTTAAAATTCCGGAAAACCTCGATACCGCACGGACCTAGACCTCTCTCGGCTCCAAGGGGAGCAAATGCAATAAACTCAAATTTAAAATTGCAATCCATCCCATCACCATAACTGTAGCAATACTTGCACGTGCACATATTCTTTTTAGGGTTCCGTAGTCAACAAGGAACCCTTATAGTTCACCACGTTCGTCGATCCGTCCGCAGCTTAGTCCAGAGACTATTAGTACTAGAATGCTGTAATTTTCTAAGTTGGGCATTATTATTTGTGAAAAAATGCTAGTAGTAGGTGGAATGATTTTAAAAGGAAAACTACACAGCTTTAGCATGCTTTACTAGTTGAGTACCTAATTGTCATCATAATCAACTTAAAAAAATTACTTTGGTAGATATCTGTAAAACAGGTAAATAAGTTGGTTCAGATAGGCCATGAACCGTGCAACTACTTATACTGCACGTGGCCGAACACGCACTTGACCGTCTATTTTAAATTATTGTTCCGAAAATGATCGGAGCCGATCTTATTTTGCAGACTTGGAGTAAAACCTTTTTGTCGTTTGACCTAGGTAGAATGATAGTAACCATAGGTACCGGCTGATATTTCGTAAAATAAAAAAAAAACATGACGTTGGAAATGGATTTTCATCGATTTTTTTGATTTTTTCTATTTGACAATAAACTATTGACACCGTCAGTAAATTGAAATAATGTAATATCAAAAATAAATAGGTAGGTGATAAAAACAATGAAGTATTTTCATAATGGGAACTTTGCTTCAGTTACCCAATTTTTTAGGGAAAATGCTATTTACTTGCAACATTCAATCATACGAATGTGTGAGTGAGGGCACTGTATTTACGAGCTGTCAAAACACACATGGATCGGTTTTTGGTTACACAAATTGTCAAATTGTTGAATGACACTATCCCTCTGCTGAGACAGCAGCGAGTTTTTACTCTATGTACCCAACTAATATATAAAGGCAAAGGTTTTTGAGTAAAGATGTTTGTTACATACGTAATCTTTCCAAACTACTGAATAAAATAAATTCAAATATTTAGCTTACATGTAATGTAGATCTTACGTACTATATAGTTATTCTCTGATCTTTATTTTTATCTTTATTTAAGAAAAATTAAGAAAAATTTGTGACTAACATAATATGGACCTAAATTGATTTTTTTGTGTTGTCTGAAATAAATGATTTTTTTTTATTTTTTTATTTTATTTATTTATTATTTTATTTATTATACTTCTATTTTAATTGCGAAATTTCCATTGATACAAAACTATTGAATAAATCGGACTGAAATTAATGTAGATATACCTGGAATAACATGCCACGATGTTTTTGACCAGGAAAAATTCACGCACAGTCACGGGCAGAAACGAATCCTAGTAAGATATAATAATATTACTAAACAAACAGACAGAACCATATTAAGATTGTTTGTCTGTCTGTTTATCCGCTAATACCTCCTAGACGACTTAATGGATTTTCGTAGAGTTTTCACTAACGGACAGAGTGTTTCAAGAGGAAGTGGAATTCATCAATGTTTTGTGTCAATTGACTGAAAATTTAAATACGACGATATTTGGTGAAGACTTCGGAAAATATCATGGAGTGGAAGCTTTGCCAGCGGCCTCCGAGAAAACCAATAGGTTAAACTGCTCTGCTACACGTCTGAAGCCGGGGCGGTTTGCTAGTGCCAAATATAATGACTTAGATAGGTACCTACAGCAACGTTTTGAAGTTGGCGATAGGTAGGTAGGTAGTTTATTAAAACCTACCATTTGATGTCAAGGCAAATGTGTTTACGGTGTTTCACTCAGGGCAATCAGTCCAATGTTGGGCCCAATGGATTAAGACACAGACTGGATAAATTATACATTTTTACCCATAAGCAATATTTTTCAGAAGGTTTGGTTCAAGGGAGCCGGTTTTAAATATTTGCCAATATTTCTTAAGGTGTTCCGCGTTATAAATGTAATATAATGCAAATATTGTAGGAAAACCATCTTTTATACACCTGCTCAGAAAAGAGCTTATTCCTTTTTCCAACATAAGTTAGAAAGTACGCCTACAAGCGTACTAAAATGCGGGACGGAAAACTGAATTAAATTTTTTTGCGCGCTTGCGTTCAGCGGGTGAGAAAAATGTATGGAAATGCATTTGTAACGTGTTATTTTTATTTACATTTTCTGAAATATCAGCCGGTAGCTATGGTTATTTTCATAACAAACGATCAAACGACAAAAAGTTTTTTTACTGCAAACTGCTTATTGTCTTTTATCCCATGGGGATAGTGCCTATAGTCCCCACGCTGGGCGTGCGGGTTGGGGATCGCAGTTCGGTGGTAGAATTGTTCTGAAAGGGGCGCTGATGCCCGCCCCGGTGGATATCCCTTAGTCGCCTCTAACGACACACTTGGGAAGAATTGGGGTGGTGCATATTGGAAGCCGGCACCACACAGCAGCACAAATTACACACTCGATAGGAATTGGGCACTTTTTCGCTTTGGTGTCTAATGTAATTATCAGCCTATTCGAAAGCAAACTTCGATTTAATTTCGATTTAATCGATTTTGGTAATATGTCTTACCGTGTCGTTATACTCTTAAAGGACCATTGAATCGGAGTTTGTTAGCTTTACTTGAACGCAGAAAATATTAAAAAACGGAAAATATTTGAATTTGCCGCCACTCGTGAAACTTACCACCTTATTAAGATTAACTGGTCTATTAAAATAAGCCGATTCTCACACGAGTTGACTAAGTAACAAGTTTTAAAAGCTACCAGCCGGCTCTTTAGTAATGGCTTCGTCGGTAATAACAGTTGAATTAAGTATTTGGTTAAAATTTACGTCGAATTCCAAAAAAATTATACCTGCAGGTTCTAGTCCGTAAATTCATAATGATTTGTTTGATTTGGAGTAGCCCATATAAAAAGTAAAAATTTATTTCAAAAGTAAAACGGTACTGTTTATGAAAGTTTTTGTATTTATAACATGATTCTCTATAGGTGTTGTTACCCGTGGTCGAGTGACTTCCCTCCGTACTAGTAATACTGTGTTACGGTAGGAAGTCTTGCTCTCCCCCAGAGGTAACTCAATATGCCAAAAAAAGTCGTGAAAGTATCAAATATGAAACAACAGATAGGTCCTTGGGACTCTACCTACGTCAGCACATAAGTAAACGTCCACCACAGAATGTGGCTCCCCCAAAAGATTTTGGTCCATGGCGAGATTCAATTTTTTTTGTGAATATACTACAAATTTACGGTTTTCGGATTTTTTCCTTTACTTGTGCTATAAGACCTCTCGCTGCTCACCAAACTTCATGATTCGAGGTCTACGGGAAGTAGGTACACTATAGGTTTTGTGTGCATGTTCCCTTGAAAATTTCAAAATATTCGGACATAAATAGCTGTAACTTTTGATTGCATTGACTTAGAAGTTTAATTTATATCGAGGTCTCCAAGAGATTAGGGACATGAGTATTTGATGTTAATTTCAACTCGATACCTCCACGTGTTCCTGAGAAATGGGGTTTGACAGACGGAAGGACAACAAAGTGATCCTATAAAGGTTCCTTTATCCTTTTGAGGTACGGTACCCTAAACAGAAGGGAGCTGCTGCTCTTCTTCTGGTAGGTTTCGGTAGGGTTCCTCGGTCGACTCTTACGACATCAACGTGTTGAGTTGCAAGGGTCGAATCTTACTACATACCCTTGTTTTTTGATTCCCTACGTTTCCATCACGTTGCGTTGCATTTACAAATCATGTAATTTCAGAAAGGCTCTACATCCAAGCTGATATAAGGCTAGCTAGGACTAGTTCCATAAAACCATTCACTAATTTCACGGCTGTGATCATGGATTGTTCTTAAACTAGCTCGGACAATGATCGTTTAGTGCGTTGTATAAACTGAGGTGACGCTATTTTGTTCCGAGCTTTTATTGTGCACTGTATAAATTTATGGAATCGTCATCATTGTATGGACTTCTCTATCCGTTCGCAGTCCATAACCATTACGGATTGTGTTTTGATACAGATTTACTGTAAGGTTGTAAACGTTTTCTTGAACAGTAGTTTTATTAAGGCTTTGGTTGATTAGGGAACTGGTAGCGTTATTAGAATCGAACTGCTCAAGAAGTAAGAGAAATTGAGGTGTCGTCTTCCTTTCCAGATACCTAATAAATAAATAGGTAGTATTTTTATGTTACCTGTTTCTATTATTGTATTTGTATTCGCGCATTAATGTCGCGGATTTCAAAATATGTAAATCTGTCAAGGCCATAACAGTATCTATGGGTTTAAATCATGTCTCTACACAAAACTTAGGAATATAAATGAGCAATAAATCACTTTAAAAATGTTGCATGCCAAAATTAATGGATTTTATTTGAAAATAATGAAAATAATATGTAAACTAGGCAATAAATTTTAATTTTATAGAAATTTTTATTATGAAAATGTATATCCGAGCGTAGAATTTGCTACTAATGAATTAGAAAATGCAAGATTTTGCAATAAGTAGCAATAAGGTAATGAATTGAAATTTGACATTGTGCGTGGTCTTATTTTCGAAATGTAAATGAAATGTAAACGAAACGTTCAATAATTACGTATGAAGAAAAATTTAAGAATCCAATAAGAACACATCGAAAAATCAATAAAACAAAGAGATTAATTACTTTGAAAATAAATATTTCAAGACAACAATTAGAGAAGATATTCAATCAGCAGCTGTATACGGCCCATATGTCTTATATACGAAGGCTAAGGGCTCGTTATTTTCTGGTCAATTGCCGCTCTACACTGCGTCCGCGCATCCCCGCTTCCAATTACAACCCAGCCGCCAACGCCATAAAGCAGCATCGAATGCACGTAAGCCTTTAGAAACAACACACTTTCATCAAAACCAGACTCAATTCAAATAAGTTAAGGCTTCTTTTTGAGTGCTTAAAGCCTCGTAGTTTGTCGACAAGATTGTATCGAATGCAAATTATGCTTAGGTAAAACGTGTTTGTCCGTTGGAAGTTTTATTTTTTACAATTATATCGGGTTACTTGGAAATGCATTCGAGAGATCGGAGGGTTCGTTTAATAGGCTTAGATTAGAAGTTAAAAGCCGGCCCATTAAATGGTTCTCAGGACATGGAGCGGTCCTCATTAGATATTTCGAGGGAATAAGGATCTATGTGCTTTTGATTTTATCTCTATGTGTTGTGGTTTGGATATAATATAAAGTTCCGAGACGGTGCGTTAATCGTTTCACTGAGAAGTTTCGCACAAATACCAACTGGACTTGTTTATTCCATATTGTTTTGCATAGATACCGTTGCTATTGGAAATATAAAAACGCGCACGATATTGTTACAAGCAATTAAACGTTTTTAGACTAAAAAAAGGCACAATAGAGCTTCTCGCTTTTAATGTTTTTTTAACGAAACCTTTTACCTACTTGCTAAAACAACAATAAAAATTGCAACAATCGCATTAACTTTTAGCTGATAAGTTCATTACAGTAATAAACATTTAGTTTCGCGAGGGCAATTAGGACGGAATGCCGACAAAGGGCTTTTACTCTTTGAAGTAGCCGACGTCCAGCATCCGCTTTCTCCGTAGATAGTGTCGGATGTGACGTGGCCTTGCGCGGGCGCATGGGGCGAGCTTTTCACGATTGCCTGACAAATTCCATTGTGAGGATAAAACATCCGTTTGCATAATGAACTGGAATGACTCATGTGTAGATTAAGGATAGCTTAAGAAATGGGTACCTATGTAATTGACTTAAATGGGTCAGCGGGAATAGTTATGATAACGACTCAAAGGCTTTTGTCAAATGAATTTATTCCCAGATATATTTTCTTGCTTCCCTGTGTAGACTCTTCACAGTGAAGAAGTTATCAAAAAGAGTTTGCAAAAACATATTGTATCACAAAAGATATTATACCATATACCTACCGATTTGTATTGAAGGTTTTGTATTGATTTGAATATAGGTAAACCTAACTTAATCTGACATATGTATCGGTGGTTCTATAGAGTGAATAAAGGAAATTAATGTTGGAAAATAACGACACTCATGAAATCCAGTGCATCGGGTCGTTTATTAAACTTTTATTATGATTGAATACCCTTTATTATTAAAGCTACCGAAACCGTATAACCTAAGGAGTTAGGTAGCCTGTGCTATCCGTTTTTACTGCACATTAAATTATGCTGAGGCAGTATTGCCAGCTTTCATCAGAGTGTATTTTGCCACAAATAGTGTTGACTTACTGTTGAGAACGACTTTTAAAATTGAATAATCAATATGTTGACGATTTTTGGTCAAGTCGAGATACAAGCTCCATCGTGAATGTATAAAACAAGAAGACTTCTCACATTTAACGAGTAAGGCCATCTCCATAAAACCGCCATGGCCAAAAACAATGTTATTTCCACCAAAAATCAGGTGATCATAAAAACAATCCAAAAGCCACAGCCAACCGGCCGAATGCAGCTAAAACCTGACACACTTGGCAACAACTGCAGTTTAACCGATGCAGTTCCCTGCGATAAAAAGGAGGGAATCGCAGTGGGCCGGGGGATAGGAGGGGCCGTGGCGGGCCAATAAAGGCGGGCAATAAATCCACGTAATTTAGAGCGGTCGTAAATTAAAGTTCAGCCGTAAACGCGTACCTGCCTCGCCGTGCCCGCTGCGCTGCGTCACGCTAGCCACACAGTACCTACAGAACGCAGTACGACATTTGCTGTATTATCGGGCTCAATGCCTCAACATATTTACCTACTCATGAGTCCACTGCTGAACGTGGCCAAACAAGAGGGTTTTGCCATAATCAAAACGTTTGGCAGGCGTATTTATACTGGAGGTGTAAATAACACCCAGAAGAAGGAGGCTGCTGCCTTTTCTCTGGTATGGTCCCTTAGTCGGTTCATACGACATCTACAGGCTGCGTTGAAATGATCGATTCTTTCGACACGGCTAAGACATATTTAATCTACGCAGAACTGCCGCCCTGGTCAGACATATCATTGTTTCTACGACATAAAGGTAAAATTGTCGTCGATCGCTTTACCTCGGCTAGGATGACGCGACGCGATGGTTTTGCACACTTACGTTGTTTACATAATGCCTTCTCTGACCAGCATATGTTAATATTATAAGTTGACTATAAGACTGATGGGAACCATAAGTTGTACAAGGCTATCTAGGAACGCACCGGGGTGTTTTGAGATTCTCTAGTAGTAGTTCTTAGTAGCGTGTTAGCAGCTTGTTTCACATAAAAATCATCACTGCGGCTAGTCAACACATTTGTGTCTTAACATAAACCAAAACGAATTCTGTTTCTAATAAATAAATAAATACGATAGGTATTTATTTACTGTTGTGTAGGTACTGTTTGTAATTTTCTTTTGTGTATTTTGTGTAATAAATATTTTTCTTTATTTCTTTACATGTACAGATATGCTACTCAGCTAAAATACGATACACTGTGGTCGACTCCGAGTCTCCACATACAAAATAAATCAACATTATAGCCAAATTCAAGCTGGCTGGTCAAACCGGCTCAATGTGTGAAAAACTAGGTATGTACCTATCAAACGGTTACTATATTAATTAACTTATTTTTATTTATTTATGTTTATTAGGTACACAAAACACATAACAAGCAAAATAATATAACACAAAAAATTCAATGAGAATACGAACTGGCTTGAGATGTAACCTATGTGTACACAGCATATAATTAGACGTGTTGAGTAGACATTTTAACATAATATGTTATTTAAGAAATAACAAGTTTTAACAACAGAAAATAAAGGTATGTATTAACAAAATAAACCAAAAGTAAAAAGAAAAACTACTATTTACCTATTTAATAACTTAGTCATAGTCACAGTGGGCATGTTGTGCTCACGAGCATCTCCGCCCCTGCGGTTAAAATGGAGGATGTCTTTAACAGTTTTAACAAACTTGTTTAAACTAGGACAAAATATGTCCATTTCTGTATTGACCTTTGAAAGTTCATTATACTGGCGACACATTCTCGCACTCTCTTTACCTCAGAGTAAATAAATAAGTTCCTACTACTTTACTTAGGTAGTACCTACAAACTAACTTTCCAACTTAAACGTTGAATTTTTTTAAATTCAACGTACGAGTTGAAATAGTCAGTTTAATAGTGTAAAGAAATAGTCAGCGGCTTATGACAACACAAAATAGGCGTCGGTTTCTTCTAAGGGAATTCCCCCGAATACTCAAACGCAAAGCACATTCCAGTAGATCAAGTGACAAATTTTTGTCAGATTTTCATTGAAAATTGTCACAAAATCCCAACTTGAGACGTGCTTAAATGATAGTTGCGTTTTTTTGCGTTCGTGTATTCAGGGGTTAAGTTCTATCTCTATTAGGTAGGGTAGCGATCGATCTAAATTAATACCAAGGTTGTATCAAGAAATAAATGATCAAACTGTTTCATCTCAGCTGTCATGTGAACTTTTCAATGTTCCGAGCCTGGATCCTATTCTAATGTTACTGACGTTAAGTGTGAAATGTAACATCTTAATTTCGAGAGGATTAATCCAACCCACGTTTCACCCACTAGATCCGTTAACTGAAGAACGGACTATTGATGTACCGCTTAATTTATTTTAAATCCTGAAAGACGTTACGTTGTTTTATGAGTGTGTGAAAACAGGTCTGTCAATAAGTTCTGCCCACAGCTTTCCATGCACCTCTTCGATCAGTGAAAGGGGTGATTTCCTTCGTATAAAGATAACTCAGGTGCTATTTCTGGAAAATGTTGTCTGACTGCTAAAGATAATGTTTTTGTTAATAGTTTTTTGACAGGTTTCAAATGTTTGTTTCTTATTTCGTTATTACATAGAGGTTATTTTCAATCAGTGCGTCCTACCCGTCATGACCTACGGAGCTGAGACGTGGACACTCACGGTAGGGCTGGTCCACCAGTTCAAAGTCGCTCAGCGAGCTATGGAAAGAGCTATGCTCGGAGTCTCTCTGAAGGATAGAATTCGTAACGAATACATCCGACAGAGAACCAAAGTTATCGACATAGCACAAAGAATTAGCAAGCTGAAGTGGCAGTGGGCCGGCCATATCTCGCGAAGAACCGACAACCGCTGGGGTAAACGTGTTCTTTTGAGTGGAGACCACGACTCGGCAAACGTAGTGTAGGACGCCCTCCGGCCAGGTGGGATGACGATCTGCGAAAGACTGCCCACAACTAGGCTACACAAAATTAATGTATCTTTTAAAGGGCAATGTATACGCTTCTACAACAAAACTCCTAGTGAGTTGCAAAAATTATCAGTAAATAAATTCAAACAAATTGTCAAAACCTTGCTGTGCAAAAAGGCTTACTATAAAATATCAGATTATCTAGAGGATAAAAAAGCTTGGGACGGGTTTTGCTCCAACTCGAAAAATAACAACTAACAGGCTAAAGGTTTCTTCGTCGCTTCTTTACTTTAGTCTACATACCGAAGCGACAGAAATCAAAAAATATCACTTTATTTCCGTGTCAGTGCTTAGTTTTATGATTTGACCTTTTCTAAGTGTACATTTATTGTATTTATGGAAATAAAGAGTTTTTGATTTTGATTGATTTGATTTTTGATGCTGGATGCGGCAAGCTGAAGACAGGGCGCTATGGCGCTCATTAGGGGAGGCCTACTTATGTCCAGAAGTGGACTAATATAGGCTGATGATGATGACGATGATGATAGAGGTTATTGCTCATTCCATAAAGCCTGCGACGCTATCATGAGACAGACATTGGCAAAATAGTGTCAAAACAGATGCAGAAGCCATTTGACAAAAAGTTGAAGTTGACTTTTTTTGACCACAATCTAACCTGATGGTAAGCGACGACGACGATGTGACCGAAGATGTATAACTAAGATCTAGAAGACACCTACATATTGACTCTCTTCTTGAAAAGACCCAGGTTGAAGTTGACCGGAAATGCAGAAGCAGCGAGTTTCAAATGATTTCATTATTATTCAGTTGTTTCGGCGTTCTGTCCGACAAACATACATCGTTGATATTTTCTGTATATTATTTCAGTGGATCAATTATTATCATCATCCACTGCTAGGAATATAGTGTTTAAATACACATTACATACTACAACAAAGCAACTGAAACTTTCCTGCGTGTATGTTTCAGTAGGTTCTTTGATGATTCGAAAGGACTGAATCTTAAATTGAAAATAATTGGTCACGATAAATCTTCTCTACATATCTTGATATCTTTAGTTATGTTTTTTTAACCCCCGACGCAAAAAGAAAGGGGTGTTATAAGTTTAACTTGTCTGTCTGTGTATCTGTCTGTGCTATCGTAGCTCACAAACAGATGAACCGATTTTCGTTTAGTTTTTTTTGTGTCATAGATCATTTTATCGCGAGTGTTTTTAGCCATGTTTCATGAAAATCTGTTTAGCCAATAAACGTCGGCGAGTTTATAAACTTTTAATTTTGTCTTGTTTAAAGTTAAGTAGACATTCGTTGACTTTTGTCTTCGAATGAGCATTTGGACTTTGTCAGAGCCCATAAGTAGGTACCTACCTTAGCTTATCACCTTCCTACGTGTACAAAGCTATCTTGTTTTATTATATTTTGATACGGTTCTAAGATATCTCTACTAATCTGTAGATAACACACAGTCATAAACTATTATTCGAGACTACACGGCAAAGGCGAGTGATTTTTGTGCCTTAACTTAACCCTATCATTAAGTAGGGATGGGATGCTAAAACCGGATAAAATTTTCAGACTATCCGGTCTGCCTGTAGTTACTATATAGGCTTTGTCCTGGTAGATTCGGCCAAGAACTATCATTTCAACTGATTTACTTTTGTTGGGCCAAACGCAGAAGGACATCGGCCGGCCCCATGCTTTTCCCTATCTACAGTTGAAATTTTGACACATTATCTGCTACGAATTGAACGGAAAAGGTCATTTTTGTTTCCGCTTTATGAAATCTCACCAAAATATGGGCAACAGCATAGAAGCCACTCAAGAAGAGTAGAGAACATGCACCAAATATACTTTTCTGTTAAAGTAAAAGTTGTACATAATTTTATAACAGGGGTTTGTTTAAAAGCTTCGCTAGGTAAAAGAATGAGTAAAGCATTTTTCACGATTTCCAAAAATCTTTGTAACGTGTATTTTTAATTCATTCCACTACGTGTTTGTAATTCAACCGAAAACCGTCAAGCTTTTGTACATTGGACAACCCACAGGGGTTGATTTACGCGTCAATATAAACACTGTGACGCCACAATACTCCCCATTTTATGTACCAGCACATGATCTGTTTTACGAGCACCTACGGACTCTAAGGAAAACATTATCAGCTTTATCAGAGCTAAAGTTCCCCTAAAGAGATAAAGGTTCCACGTTTGTAAATAAATTATCCACTGACTCGGATTGTCTAAGGCAAACTAAGGGAAACTATAGTGTTGTATAGATAGTAAATCAATCTCAATCGCGTTACGTAAAAGGGTTTTATGGGGACCCGTCTTTGAAAGATAACGTTTTTACGTCACTGGTCTGAAACTGATATGTGGTTGTATTGATGGATAGTGCTTTTGATATGTTTGGTCGTTAAAAGACAAAGCATGGCTGGACTCTCATGCGAATACTTCCAGTAGTAGTAGGTACTATCAAATAGCACTTTATTTATTAGTAGGTATTAGTGTGGTGACTTTTGTAAATATCCTTCATGATCTTTTGAAAAATTCTGTAGAAGATGTTGTATTTAAGTTTAAATCCACACCATAGTCTAAGGATACAACGAATAAATCTCGAGATGCTTTAGGATTCATCATCTGAAATTCTTTTACGATAGATTAATTAACAAAAAAAAATCTATTATTAAGCAAGTTGACGTGAAAACCATTTTTCCAAGAAGGTATTGCTCCATTTATGGCGTCGCAACGCAACATACCTTCCACACAAGCCACAGAAGAGACGAGTTAAGTTTGATACGGTGGCTTCCTTTTTTTCAGCAGTGGATAGTTTTGAATGTTGCCTGAACCTCAGATTAAATAAGTCCTGAACTTTATCTACGATCAGGCCCCGCCCTACACGCGCCTGGCTGTTCGACGGCGTACCAGCTACGACGTAAGCTGTGGCATCCAACATGGCGGCTGCCGCCGGTCGGCGCGACGCATTTATATACCCTAATGAAAACCACTTTAATTAATTCACAGGCTTCACAATCACATGCCAGGCCAAGCTTTTAACTTTATTATTTCTATATCATGCATTTGATTCCTCCAGAGTGTCACCGCCATTATGTTTTTGTTGAAAATTACCGTTTATACGCGTCGTATTCGTTATTACGATTATTTAATAGTCGTTACGCAAGTTTTCACTTATGCTTATTGTGTCATCTGTTTTGGCTAGGCGTATTTTTTGGGTGTGTGATTGGTTGCTCATTTCCATTTTAATGTGTTATGAATGCCAGCTCTACCTTTTACTGTTTAGTTTCAACAGTAAATCATATTTTATTAATGAGAAATCTACTAACGAAAATTTGATACTTTTGCTAGCTAAAATAACATTTAGTAGGGCAGTAAATTGATGTATCCACAAGAGAAAATTATTGATTGAACATCTTCAGAAATTTAAAAAAATGACTTGTCTTGTACTGATAACTTTCGATGTTATAATAGTCAATAAATACAAATATACAACTAGGTAGCATCGTTATATTTGAACCTATCCACGATGGGGTCGTCGTGGAGAACATAATGCCAAAACTACTGAACAGATCAAGATGAATTTTGTACCGCAGGTTAGTTACCTGTTAGTAAGTATGTGTCTTACCAACCAGAGCTAAGTACATAATCGCAGACCCCCACACTAAGTCGTTAAGAATTCTACTGTAGATATCGCTTCCCATGACGTTTATTAGAATATATGTGCCACTAGTTTTGTATTTGAAATGAAAACAATCAGGCTTAAATAACAGGCAACTTTTATCTGGGAATAGGGCAATCGATGCCGAGTACTAAATCTCGTAATCAATATTTACAATTACAAAAACCCTCTTAAGATATAAATAGGAGACTAAAAGGAGAATAAGAAATTTATATCGCTACTATCAAGTCGATCACTATGAACTAGGAAGAAGCTACAAGAACTAGAACTACGTTTTTTTTTTAAATAAATAAGTAAATAATGTTGGACAATTCACACAGCGACAGCCCCAATCTAAGCAGAGCTTGTGTTATGGATACTAAATAACTGATATACTTAATACAATACATTACATAGATAAATATTTTTTATTATACATAGAAAACATCCAGAACACCTTTCTTTCTTTCTTTCTTTGTCCCGAGGCGGGAATCGAACCCGTCGCAGGCGGACCTTCGCCCGCCGCACCACGGAGAACTAGCATTATAATATAAGATACGAAATAAAGTCAAAATTATAAAAAATAACTAGGTAATCATGAAAACTAAAATTAAAAATGCACCAACAATTATAAAAACTAATAAAGTGACGATGAACAGGATTAAAATTAAAAATGATAAGAAAGGATAAGAGAAATGGACAATAGTAAATGACACCTACCGACTATGAGAGAGAGCGAATAGACAGTGCATCTGTGTTTGCACACACACTTGTGCACTATAAATGTCCTGCGCATCTGGCTAGTCTCCGATGAGACTGGCCGCCGTTGTCGAAATTCGGCTAGAAGGACATCATCTTCATCCTACTAATATTATAAATGCGAAAGTTTGTGTGAATGTTTGTTATCTCGTATCTCCGTACATACTTATCCGATTCAGGAGCAATTTGGTATCTAGATAGTTTAGGTTCTAAAATAACACATAGGCTAATCTAATTTTCAAAAAATAACCTTTGAGAGGTTTAACACTTTCATGGTCCAAGACGCAGATGTCCTCTAGTGGCTCAGTGGTGCCGAGGTTGGGCAGTGAATGCGGTATAATAAATAAATAAATAATGCTGGACAATTCACACAGCATTATCTAGCCCCAAGGTAAGCAGAGCTTGTGTTATGGGTATTAGATAACTGATATACATAATAATATACGAGTACATAGATAGATATTTTTATTATACATAGAAAACGACCAGAACACCCTGAACACATATCTGCAGATCGTACAAATATTTGTCCCGAGGCGGGAATCGAACCCGCAACCTCCTGCGTCGCAGGCGGACCTTCGCCCACCGCGCCACAGGAATAGACTTAACTAAAAGGGTGGTAAAGTCTCTATGGAAAATTATTATTCCTTGGTTCGATTCGCTCAAAACTCGGTATAAATCCTATTCTACTATCCTACTAATATTATAAATGCGAAAGTTTGTGAAATGTGAAAATTTTGTTACTAAGGATCTCCAAAACTACAGAACAGATCAAGATGAAATTTACAATAGGCTTCTTATTATACCAAAATACGCGAGCGAAGCCGCAGGCAGAAGCTAGTGAACTATCAAGTAAATGATGAGTTACGTATTTTATATTTTTACAAAACTACCCCTAGGGGGTGTACAATAAATTTCTGAAATTTGTACCTATGATTTCCACGCGGGCAAAGCCACACGGCGCAGCTAGTGGATTCATGGGACCATAAATTTATAAGTGTTAGTAATAATAAGGCATAGTTTAAAAATACTCTAAATGTAAAAAGCAATAATGGCTTAATATTATATTATAATGTAATGTACCTAACCTACCTAAAGTCGGACAATCAAACGGTTTGCTATTAATATTATATGATTAAATTATGTTATTTTCTTTGTTTGTTTTTGTAATCAAAATAATTTCATGCAGCGCAATAAAATTATAAGAGGCACGAATACATTTGCATCAAAAAATATGAGTGAGGATGACTAGGTGTAACTAATTCCAAATTGCTACTCAATTATTTCGGTACGTTTACGTTTATCCTCAAAATAAGCTCTCTGCCTAAAACTCAACCATATAACTACAAATATATTCGAAAATTGTCAATGTTTGGTGAATTTATCGTTAACTCTAAATATGTACTCGTATAACATTGGAGCACTTAAATTCTTATGACCTATACTTACCTATGCATGGCATTTAAACCATGCGTTAGAATTCTCTTTCTCAATTTACCTCTAAAGATAACTTAAAACATTCATAAAAAAGTAGAGTTTGAAATGTAGTGGCACTTTTAATGAATAAACAATTTCCAAATTGTTAAACTGGAGATGGGCACATCTCGTTTAAGATTGAACTAACAGATGCAAAATCACCCACAAAGGGAGTTTGCCAAATCACCAAATCTCTTCGCAACAGAGCTCATATAAATTCCGTAGTAAAGAGAAACAAACGCGACGTTTATGTGTCAGTTGTGCTAAATAAATCAGGCGTTGAGAGTTCGCGCTGACGGGATGGGCCCCCAGGGGCACGCGACAAATTGCCCTAGGGGGTGCCCCGGGACGACAGTTTAGGGTTGTTATGTATGCCACCATGAATCCTGCTCTAAGAGAAATCTAGAGGAGAATGGCTTAAGATTCTCTATTTTGGATTTCCCTTTACGCCTCCTTGTAAACAATGTTGGCTTGATAGTATGTTTTTCATCACACTAATATTATAAATGCGAAAGTTTGGATGGATGTATAGATGGATGGATGGATGTTTGTTACCTCTTCACGCCAAAACTACTGAACGGATCGGGATGAAATTTTGCATACAGGTAATTCTAATCCTTGAATCAAACATAGGCTACTTTTTATCCCATAAATCAGTTCCCATGGGATAGAAATCGCCTTTAAACGTTTATAGAAACAACGCGTGCGAAGCCGCGGGCATAAACTAGTGTAAAATAAATTAAAAAAATATAATGCTGTTTGACAACCCGTCCTCAAACGGGAGCTCCCGCTCAAAATTGTTAAAATTATCGCATCTGCCGGCTTTATTCAGTCCTATTCCTTATTTTGAAGGATAGAAACGTCTTAAAAGTTTCATCTAAATTAAGGCATGATAAATTTAGTTTCTACGAAGGCCTTTTCGAACTATCTTCGTATTTAAGGGCCTAAATAACAAAACTAATTTTAAAATCATTCAAACTGTGCGTAAGTAAACATTTCACTGAACCCTTAACGACCTGTGACAACATCATAACCCTGATAAGCCGATAAGCACAAAAACAAAATACTTAAGACCAAATCATTTTGTGTTGTGTTTTCGTCGATTTAAGTCCTTTTGATTTATTTCAATTCCTATTCAAGCTTAATTTACTGTGATAGATAAAATGGTTAAACTAACTATTGCCGAAGTGAATAACCTAACAAACGAAGAGTTTGAAGCTGTGTTCGGGAATGTTATTGAGCTGTGCGCCGACGCAGCCCGAAGTGTAAAGCATCTACGACCTTTTAAGAGTGTTGGCGAGACCTGCTCGGCCTTTTGTGGCTACCTAGAGGAGATCGGCTACGAAGGTGAACTTGTTCATTATGTGCCTTAGATATTGCAAGTTATTTTTTTACTTGATTGGTAAAAACAACTGATATTGATAGAGATTGAGTCCAACCGGCTCAGGACTCAGATAAATCTGAGACTCAGTCAGGGGGCCTATTTTAATACTCCAACACGAAAGAAATTGGTGTACTCCAAATACTCTATTACTCGGTAGGTATATGAGAGTATTAGAGTAGGTACCAATTTGCACAAAAACACGAAACGAAACAAACGATTGCGCATTTGGAATTAAAATAGGCCTCCAGGATCGCGTGACGCATGGGGCCAGAGGAAGACGGAAGCTTGCCCAGTAGTGAGACACATCGGGCTGTTTGTAATAGTACCCTAATCTACCAACAGTAGGGCTCCGAGAAAAAGTTTTGAGTAAAAAGTCAACACATTGTGTTCCTTAACTCTAACCTCCTAAGACCCGGAACTAATTGAAATGAAATGATAGTGTTTATTTGCATATATTATAATAGGTTAGCAATGATGGTCCTAAAAATAGAGCATCACTTTATTTGAGTTGATAGTCGTGCAAATGCTTAGTAGTAGGTACCTACCTAATTTAGATACATTGAAGCTTAGAGTACACAATTAACATTCTCGTAGTCACACCATCACACTAATAATATTATAAATGCGAAAGTTTGGATATCCATCCAATCCAATCCAACATCCATCCATATATACATCCATCCGGATGTATATATGGATGGATGTTTGTAACGTCTTCACGCCAAAACTACTAAACGGATCGGGCTGAAATTTTGCATATAGGTAAGTCTAACCCTGGAATCAAACATAGGCTATTTTTTATCCCATAAATCAGTTTCCATGGGATACAAATAACCTCAAAACGTTTCCATAGAAACAACGGGTGCGAAGCCGCGGGCAGAAGCTAGTAGTACATAATTCAAGGTTTGCTTTAACAATATTTAACAATTTTTTGAGTAGGTACTTACTCATTGGTAGGTACACTCTGTGCAGAAAAATTTACAAATTAAAATTCATTGTCAGACCCAAGGATAGAAATACTTTATTTTTGTATTATTATAGGTACTTTTAAAGAGTAACATTATTTATTTTATTTTTGATTAGAATATTAAGGAGCTCCGACACCGGAATTGGACACACGATTCGACGTCATCCGTCAACTTCGTTCGTTTTTCAAGTAGACATCCAGTACTTACCTTGATCCTTTACGTACCTATATGATAAGTACGATAAATTTTTGCAAAGCCTCAGGGCAAAAACCGCTTAAGAGTAGGTACGTGATGAACAAATTTTAAGTGTAAATAAACTAAACATTAAAACATCCAGTCCATAAAGGAAGTCGCCGATTAAAACGCGGAAACTTTTCGCTTTAATCGATTTCTGGCAAATCATGGAACGAAATTAGCATGAGCGCTAACGCTTACTACACTTGATGCAAGAAACGTTACGTTGGTTAATCTGTGACTGTATTATGATTTGATTGGAATGGTTACCTACTACGATACCCGAAAGCTGTTTGGTTGGTAGAAATATTGTGTCCGTCAAGTTAGCAGCCCCGCCATGGAATTTGGTGGTTTCAACTATACCAATAAATGTGTCCTGAAATAGTGACTCCGATGCCCTAAGTAAAATAAATAGTGCCCCAGTACTTTAGGAGATATTTAGGTCTTTCAATGTGGCTGCTATCTTGACGTCAAACTGGCAGGGCCGCTGATTTCGACGTATCTATAGCGAGAGTTTTTTGCGTCACTTCATGATCATCAATTTAGCCCAGGATTACCCACTACAAGGCCTCCTCTCGTTTCTGCCAGTCTCCTCTGGTTGTGCTTCTCACATTCGCTGCCCTATGTACTACCTATAGGTATCCAATGCACAGATGTACACTAGTGATCCTAGGCACTGCGACTTTGACGATAACGTCGACCCATCTTGAGAGAGGACGGCTCGCCTTCCTTCAGCCCGATCGAGGTTTTGTTCTAGTTACTTGTGGCATCACCTAATCTAGGTATTTCGTAGCAAATTCAGGTACTAAGTGGGGACGAAGGACCTTACCTGCAGACTCCAAAACAGGGAAATACCTGCCTTTCTCACCGTTTACCTCATGGTGTTTAATTTGATCCGGTTCTTGCCTACTATTAAAAACGCAGAATCCCTAAACATACTCTCTCGATTCGCTCATACCTTTAAATACCTAAATTAATTTTTCAGAAAAGTTGACAATCCTCAAGCTGCATCCTGATTTGGCAGGACGATTGGCAGCTCAGGGTGAGCTTACTCAGGAATCTACAAACGAACAACGCTCGGCGGGATTGCATGAGATAACAACAGATGATAAGAAAATTATGGATGAAAGAAATCAAAGGTAAACTTTACTTTGGTCAATCCAAAATTCTATGGCATCCTAATCATACATGTAACGCCATCTATGAACTTGTGAAGGTAACAACTCCGATAAACGCCATCTAGCAGAAACCTTTTTGTGTTGCAAGCTTCAGCTACTCGACGCTAGATGGCGCTATAAAGAATAAACCGCAACAAGTCCTTTCCACTGCTACGGAATTTCGCTTGGAATGATGACTATATTACTGGCTGGAATAATAGAAGGTTTTAGAATCTTGTTATGTTTCAGGTACAAACAGAAGTTTGGATTTCCATTTATTATATGCGCCAGGGAAAACAAAGTGCAGTCTATTCTTGCAGGCTTAGAATCACGTTATCACAATACTCAGGAACAAGAAATCATTACTGGCATAGAAGAGGTGAAAAAGATATGCACACTACGAATTCATGATATTATAAAGGAATAACTTCTATGATGTACCTATGTTTTTATTCTAAAGTTTATTGAGGAATTTATTGTTTGTTTTCTTTAATACCTTAACCTTTTTGTAATTAATTTGTAATTTTTTTCGTTTTATTCATGCCAAACCATCTCCATGAGGTATAAAACAAGTTAGTTCATGGATGGTTTGGTTGGTAATGATATATAAATAATGCTGGACCATACACACAGCATCATTTAGCCCCAAGCTAAGCAGACCTTGTGTTAAGGGTACTAGATAACTGATAAACAATAACAGATAGATTTTTTTTATACTTACATAGAAGCACCCAGAATACCCAGAACAAATATCTGTAGAATGTACAAACGTGTGTCCCGAGGCGGGAATCGAACCTGCAACCTCCCACACTGTGCAGAGAAGTCGTAGAGTAATGATATAAATAAAATTCAATAAATTAATTTTAATAACTATCCAACTAACCATAGGGTAAAATGGAAATACTTAACTATACCAGCTCAGAAGTTTATTTACGAAATTTTTTAATGAGAAACAAAAAATCAGCTCACAGCAGTCCAAGAGACCTTTCAACCATAGCATGTGGCTGGCCCGCTACTTCACAGAACTCTCTTGTGTTCAAAATGTCCTCAAAGCCAATGTCCAAATGTCTGCCAGTGAGGACTTCATGCTGAAGGTTTGAACTAGGCAGAAATGGGAGGTGGCCAATCTGAAAATAATAGGAAAACTTAGTGTTAGAAGGCTAATTTAAGGCAATATGATTAAGGTGCTTCCCCAACCCAAATCAGCACCACTACCTATTTTATCTTATTGTTTTGGTAAATGAAGGAATTTTCAAAAGTCGATTGGCCAGTTTGTGCTTATTATATTACGATCTTTTATTGATTGCTTGATTATGGGGGGCTGGTGTATGTTTTGTACTAGTACATAGTCTCAATCTTAAATATTTCAATTTATGGATGTTGATTTTGGTGATAATGATAATGCCCGGTTGGACACTCTTTCAAAACCTTATCACAAATAAAATCTTTTTATTTCAAGTTTCTGTAAGAGTCATGGTAACTTGAAATATTTCTTTTTATAAGAAAAAAAACACACATCATAAAATTTTTACAATAATTGTGTTTTTCAGTAGCATACAGAAAATTTGTATTACCTTGCTGGCAAACTTCATTTCCATAGCTAGTTTCATGGGGGCAGCCAGCCCTTGAACATTTCGGAGCATTGCCATATTCATTTTCTCCGCATTCAAGTGATACTGAAATAAAAAGCAAATGTTGAAGAAGCTTTATAGTGACTTTGCATTTTTCTTCTTTTATCTTTAACTTGAGTATTTTATGAAGTTGTTCATTATTTATAGGGGTGGGTAGGTAAGGCAAGACAGTACAGTACAAACTTACTGAGGGACAGAAAAACCAGCTTAAAATGAAAATCTTAGGTTATATGTTTCTGTTTTGAAGGCAATTTATCTGCCCAACCTGTTAGTTTGCCCAAATACTGGTTATATCTTAGTTTTTCATCTATAATTAGCGCGGCATTACTCACATTTCTTTCAGACAGTTCAATAGGATGTGATCTGCCAAGGTTTGCTTTGGAGGCTCCCAAGCCGGCCTCAAGGGGGCTTGGGATCCCAAATGGGCCCTCGTGCACTCGGAGCCCATTGTTAGTGTGCTCGGGCTTAACTTTTAGGGAAGGCAGGCCAAAACTCTGAAATCAAAACGTGAAATTGCTTGCTGTTTTTTATTTACTAGGTTGTTATTTACCAGGGTAATTATACGAACCATTTTGAAAGGCTTTCTAAAGAATGTTCTCGTAATTATAATAGCACTGCGCAGACTGCACTTGAAGAGAGCAAATAAAATTATTTAGACTTTTTCTGCGTTCCTTACGACAAAAACAAACGATTCTTGTTCGGCTTTTTCATCTGTTAAAAAATGTCAAGTCACTGAAGTCACTTTAATTTCCACAGACTATATAATTAATTTCATTCACTCATTAAGTGTGTGGTGTGTTTGACTGTTTGATAGTGCAATATTCCCTGTTTTTTTGGTCAAACCGGATTCCATTGAAGGTAAATTTTGTCTATGTTTTTTAGGCAAAATTCGCTCCGACCAAGCCGCCGCCGCGGCCGTCGCCGCCGTTGGCGCGGGCTAAATTAACTTTAAAGCGCATGAACCTTAGATTAGATTAATGAATTAACTAAATAGCTCTATGGGTATTTTGTACACTATTGCTTCATAAAAGCCCGGCCACACGCTTCATCTTGCCTGCGCAGTCCAGCAGGGCTATTCAGACTCTCCGCTACGGAGTCACACGGAGTCATCGACACGGAATCTGATCGAGTTATATTTAATTTCAGCGTTCTGCTGTAGTAAGTTTTTTGTTTACATTAATTTTTATACAACAATTTGTCAGTTATTACTCTCACCTGGAGACGGCATACCTACGAAAAAAACGTGTATACCTAAACTTACGAGAAACAAAAATGGCTACCATCCGTAGTGCTGCCCTTTTGTTTATCGATATATTTATCGACACAAGTATTTTTGTGACTATACTTTATATTATTGTTTACACCTCGAATCTCGATAATTATGAAACGGAATTGTATACCATAAAAAAATATATCATGCACAAATTACAGAGACAATGTGTACCTGCATACACGCACAAAAACATGGCTCGACCGCGCTCGTGAGACGCAACAACTTGTACTAACTAAGAAATTGTGCAATTTTATCAATGTTTATTTATGAAAAGAGGTACTAAAATAAAACAAAAAGCTACATAATTGCAAAAGTATATTATTTTTATACAACAAGGATTTTAATGGTAATATTGAACTCTCGTTTTACTAACTAGGTACATATGTAGTGACGATGAAAGTTTAAATAATATAATTTAGAGTATATCACACTTGTAAAACCTTTACAATACAAATATCAGATACACAATCGCTTACGTTTCGTGGTAATAAATAAAGATATTCACCTCATCTGACGCATCACACATTTTATAACTAGATGGAGTCTGGTTTGGGTCTACTTCTGATAAAGTACTGGATATACTGGATCGGGCTGGTGGCGGCTGAAATATCATGACGGAAGAATAAGTATAAAATAGAACAATATTTGTCATCCAAAAATAATACACTCTAGAAAGCTGACGTTTGGTAAGTAAATAGGTTTATTTTGCAAGGAAAAAATTTGCTAAGAGAGGATTTTGATATGAGGATAAATTTTAAAGGGGATTTGAAGTATGGGCTATTTATCACATTGGGTCAGATTACAGATCACAGAGGGTCGGTCTTTGGAAAAACGAAGATGGCAAAGTTTGTAAACATACGCGAACAAAGTATAAGGGACTAAGGGTCAAAATACTTACTAAAAAGATTCGTGACGGTACGGCATCCTCTCGCAATGTCGTGATATTTAAAGTTCTATTAAAACAAGATTCATCAAAATGAAGTGAGCAAACAAAAATGGTTTTCGTACGAGACGTTAAATTTTCCACCCCTATTTTATCCAGCCACATTTTTCTTCTACGGTCATTTTTAGGCAGCCTAAAACGAAAAAAACACAGTTTAAAATTAGTACACCACAATTTACACTTGAAAACATCGATATGAAAAATGCCTTGAAGGACGACACTATCGCCAAACAAACATTATTGTATTTTATTGTAATACACTATCAAAATCCACAAAAATACGTAGTATAAGCTACGTTCGGTATAAATTTTACGTAAACTATTCATATGAAAGCCAAAAGATGAGGCATTTGTGATATTTTTGCAAAATAATAATACATACCGATGTAATGTAATGTTTGGACGATTTTCGCTTTTTTTGATTCTGCAACCTACCACACTACAATTAGGCATGTTCTTTGTTGCTTTCTTTCACTTATTAAATAAGTTTTCACTAGAAAAAGTCATGAATTCAAGTAATTTTTGCACAAAATACTGCAAATGCAACTCGCGTTGACAGTTAACATACCAGTTTGCACTGAGAAACTAAAATGGCGAACGGCCACAAACATGCATTGCTATGACGTCACGTTTCAATGTTGCCAAAAATAGGTCACACAAATATATTGTTGTCTCTTTTTACATGGGGTATTGTAGGTAAGTTAAAACGAGATAGCTACAAGTTTATTAGTACAATGTCGATTTAGATCATATTTGTATAACCGATAGTTTATATATAACATTATGCCGTCTCCATTTGTATTCAGTACTCAGAGCTCTCAGGCTGCGCTCCGGACACATTCCATCCAACAAATTTGGATTCATAATAAAAAAGTCGCATCACCAAATTGTGACATCTGTGGCACTAGGTATTGATGATGTTCATCATAATAGACCTAATGGAATACAAAACGCAAACGAACAACTTCGTATTTTTGGAGTGGCTAAGTTTTTATAATGTTGGCAAATGTAACAGTATTTTATCCAATCCATTGTCTGAAGAAGCCCGCACAATTTACAACCATGTTATATAATTATATCATTTCTGTAGAGATTACCTTTCGGTTTTCATTTGTAAAATATTTAAATTTATGTAAGTATAAATTTAGGCGATGTGGTCGTTCAGCGACAAAGCCTTTTGCTTGGTGTTAGATAATAATAAAAGAAAAAAGTATTTGTCGTCCTCGTTTTGGTCACTGTCGTCTAAATTTCCATTTGTTCCGTTTGAAAATTGATATTTTTAACTGTCCATAATTCAATAGTAGGTAATAGGTAATAGCATCCATACATCTAAACATCCAAACTATCGCATTTAATAAGTATATTAATGTGAAATCTCAACATAGAGTCATTTGTTTAATTTTATAAAGTCCACCATTATTGAAATTTAATTTGTTACTTTGATTTGTAAATACGTACATAATTATCAATATCAATAAACTTGGTGTATATAAAATGTTAATCAAGCTTAATTATACACAAATCGACAGACAAGGCAATATGGCCATAATGGCTTTAGCCTAATATGTCCAAAACATGTCCAAAAGGACCAATTGAAAAATAAAAAAAACTCTTTGGTCGGATCCATGTCGCAAGCGGTTTATTATTTCAAGAAGACGATTTTTTCTATTATTTGACTGAGTTTATAGTGAGCTGTGTATTTTACGGTTTTTATTAATTTTACTGAATAGTACCCAGTGCATAGTACCAACTAAATAATAATAATGCCCCCCAAGCCGAAAAAGAAGGAAATTGTAAGTTTTTTCCCAGATCGATGGTTGCTATCATAGATATAAATCGATGCTATGAACATTATAGCATATCTATAGGTACCCTAAGGTTTGGTGCAAACGAATCACCGGCCACAGCCACCGGTGGCGAGCGACAAGCGGTTTACACGCTTTTCATACATATTGTATGAACTCGCCGCACATGCGTCGCCGGCGCGTCGGCGGCCACTCGCTACAGCAGTGTCCGCGACTCGCCACTTGACGTCGATGCCGTCTCTTGCCACGGTCACAGTAGATAAATGTATACAGTAGAATGACTCAGCCGTCTCTTTGAACTTTATACCTACAGTTGAGCGGAGCGCTAGGGTTGGTACTTACCTACAAAAACCAAATCTGTGATGCGTGTGGCCCGGAGCGTGTTTTGATAGGTATGCCCGCGGACGAGAACCGCACTCGCGGGCGCAAAAACGCATGACAGGAAAAGCGCCCTAAAAGCTAATATATACCTACATACATATTACATTAAATATATAGCAGAATTTCCCATACATTTTTAATGATAGTACCTACCTACTTATCATTTGTCCATCACCCACCTCCGAAGAAACAATTGCGTGTCAACTTCGCATATTTAGGGTTCCGTACCAAAATTAGGTCTTTTATATTTAATGTAGAATGCATTTAGACCGCAAAATAAGTAGGTAGGAAAAAATAAGTGAATTTCAGAAAAAATTATATGGAGGTACTACATAAATATTTGTTAGTAACATTGGCATTACTTATACTTCAGGTACGGAACCCTAAAACGTGGTAAAGACTATATTTATTTTACCTTTCAGCATTAGCAGGAAGTCGAAAAACTTACAGTGTTGGTTTAACGAACGTTGAGTTTAGGCACCCGTAAACACTGCAGTATACTCGTGGTCGTGATGCCGCCATTATTTAATTTATTATTTCGCGCACTTGCAACGTTGAGGTACCGAAACGGGAGCTGACAGCGCGGGGCTCGCGGCACAACAAACTCGTTCAGCCTTCAGCGCAGCGACCAGTCTCGGCGGCGCGCGGCGTGACACTGGATAGATGTGCATGCCGAGACTACCTTAGCGGCCGTGTAAATGACGCCTATATGTGCGTGCGTCGATTCGGGCGGTCTAGTATGGAGTCGGATTACTGTATATTTATGTATTGTGCCACGGTCGCGCCGTCCCGCCCCGCGCTCACCCACACTCAGTTAACCGCTAGGCGTCCTACGCACGCGTCAATTAAATGTAATGTAATGTGGTCGCTTCCGAACACCGTTGGCTGCCGCGCTTCCGCGACTGCTGCAAATGTGCCGGTAGCGCGCGACAGCCACCTGTCGCTGTGGTCGGTGGTCCGTTTGCGCCAAGCCTAAGGGCTGTAAGTGCGATATTTGCTGCCAGTTTTCGTGGTGGGGTTAGCGGTATGAAAATGTGGAAAATGAAAAATAAATACTCAATCGCTTCAGATATTAAGATAAATAAATAAATAATGCTGGACTGTCCACACAGCATCATCTAGCCTCAAGCTAAGCAGAGCTGGGTACTAATCTAGTACCCAGCTCTGCTTAGCTTGACTGATATACATAATACAATAGGTACATTACATTACTCAGAACACCCGGAAACCGGAACTAATATTTACAGATCGTAAAAACATTTGTCCCAAGGCGGAAATCGAACGGAGATTGAGCTAACTGCAGACTGTTGCAAACAATCTATAGGCAGCTCAACTCATCCATTGGATGTTAAGTGAGAAGCTCCAATTCAAAAGATTGACGTAATTTTTTTTTGCATTATCATGAAGTGTTATGAAGTTAGGAGAAGAGACATGAAGTCATGAAAATCGCATATTTGATATACGCGTAAGCGCGTCAGATTTTCTTACAGATGGCCTAGACTTACAAACCCATAATCTGACGCTTATCTTCAAGGATATTAATATTAATATATTAATCTGACGATTTAATGAATATAATTTTAATTTTCTATTGAAAAACATTTTAATGAAAAATTACAACTTCAACACAAAAACAACAAATTTTTATTTACATGGGTAGGTATTGAGTATGTCAAATAAAATAGCATGCGAAGAAAACATATTTTTTATTTTATTATAATGTACCTACTGTAGGTACCTTGTAGGTTCTGGCCCATGGCAAGATTTAAAAATTATTTTTTTGTGAATAAACTACATACTTTATATATTTACGGTTCGAGGATTTTTTTCAAGTGCTATAAGACCTTGCTTCTTGCCAAATTTTATGATTCTAGGTCAACGAGAAGTACGCTACAGGTTTTGGTCCATGGCAAGAATTAATAAAAGTACCTATTTTTTTAGTGAATAAACTACCTAAGTACAAATTTATCGCTTCGAAATTTTTCCTTTACTTATGCTTTATGACCTTGCTTCTTGCCAAGTTTAATAATTCTAGGTCTACAGGAAGTACCCTACAGGTTTTGTGTTCATGTGATTCCCTTGGAAATTTTAAAATATTCGGACATAAACGGCTTTAATTAGCAAGCTGAAGTGGCAGTGGGCCGGCCATATCTCGCGAAGAACCGACAACCGCTGGGGTAAACGTGTTCTTGAGTGGAGACCACGACTCGGCAAACGTAGTGTAGGACGCCCTCCGGCCAGGTGACGATCTGCGAAAGGCTGCAGGCAGATGCTGGATGCGGCAAGCTGAAGACAGGGCGCTATGGCGCTCATTAGGGGAGGCCTATGTCCAGCAGTGGACTAATATAGGCTGATGATGATGATGATGATGAAACGGCTTTAACCTTCTGATTGCGTTGACTAAGAAGTTTTATTAATATCGAGGCTCCAAGAGGTTACGGACTTGAGTATTTGATGTTAATTTCAACTCGATACCTCCACGCGTTTCTGAGAAAAGAGGGTTGAGTTGACAGACGGACAGACAGACAGACAGACGGACAACACGGTGGTCCTATAAGGGTTCCTTTTTTCCTTTTGAGGTACGGAACCCTAAAAAGATAATATAATGGTAAATGTACCTACTCAACAGGGTGCAAAGTGTTGCTATTATGTTAATCTGTCGCGCTCGAGTAAATACATCCTCTATTGGGTGCTTGGTACCCTGTTATTACAATTATTGGATCAATCGTAATGTTTATTAGGATATGTAAGTTTTAAATTACAAGGCCTAACCAAATAGAAAAAAAAAAACGCATGCTTGGCGTTGAATTTCAGATATTACATATTATTATTTATAGCATTTTTTATTAAAGTAAATTATAAACGATAAGATTGACATCTTATCGTTTATAAATCTTTACTTTTTGTTTAAGGCTGTGTCCCCAGTAGGCAAACTGTTAGCGGCCAATAAGACAGTCGAGCACGTAACGCTGCAAACTGGCGCAAAACTAGCAAACTGTGGACACTCAATTTTCAAATATAGGTACCTATGGTAGGACGTACTAAACCGATACGCCGAAACTCAGTCGGCCGCTAACAGTTTGCCTACTGGGGACACAGCCTAAAATGTCCTTATACAGTCAGCAACGAAAATCCATGAGTCCAAATTTACAAAACGTTCTATATTTAAGGATCCCGAGGTGCTTCTGAGACGGAAGTTTCGCGCCAAATGTCTTTTCCGTAAGCTGGGTCGGATGGTGATGGCCAACGCGTATTGGCTGATGGAAGGAGTGGACGAGTACGAAGGCGTAGAAGACGTGAAGCGGAGGGTTCAACAGGCTGTCCGTTCGAAGGCGAAAAAGAAGCAGCTTTTGAATATAAATGTAAGATTTTGAGTTATTACCTACATTTTTATGGTACAGAAGACATGGTGAGTTTGCGGCCAGCAGTGTTATACAGGGTTATTGGTAATTCACTGACACCATGTTAAAAGACACGGCCACGGAGGAAACGGCAAATTGAGTCCTTCTGTGGGGATCTTGATCTGCCAGACCTTGCACATAATAAAGGAGGCCATTGCCAGGTAATCAGGCTACAGAATTATTTAAATTGTCTACCAAAAAATTTAAATTTTCTCCCTCAATTTGGTTTGTGGGTCCTAATTTCAATAATTTGTATGAAAATCCGTGTAAATGATACCTCAAAAGAAAGAACAATAACTAGGCATGTTTTTAAAAAGGTTTGGACTAAAGAAGCATCCTCCGCTTATTTTAAAATGCCACCAAGAAATGGCTTTTTAAAATCTTTTAAAATTTGTATGTCTGTAAAAAAAGAGTCTTGTAGGTACCGCAAATCGTCAAAACATGTTTTGTTAGATGGTTTACACATTATTTTTTTGAGATAAAGTAAAAAAGAACCAATTTATTATTCCAATTCGCCGATATTATCAATTAACTGCAGAGTTTCGGGTTTTTTGAAAAATCCTTAAAAATTAGGTAAAAAATTAATGGTGAGACATCGTCTTAGACAACCATGGCGAAAATGGTTCCATATGGTCTGCGCTAGCTTCACCTACAAGAATTGTACCCCGCTACCAATCACCCTGTATAATACGTACCTAAATTAAATACCTCGCAAAAAATAAATACTCAATGCTGCGACTACTTACCTGATAAAAACTGCACAAATGACACCGTTCATAGTTTTCAGGTTATCTATCACAGTAGCTGTAGGTATAATAAATAAGTTAATAACACAATAACATTATTATCACGTAGGAAACTACGTAAAAAGTCTTAAGTATAAGTTACACTAACACACTAATAAAAACAAAAATAAATAAGTATTTAAATAATGATAAACAGTCCATAGAGCATCATCTAGCCCCAAAGATCCCAAAGTAAGATGAGGGGTGACTCTATTTGGCGTTAGTAACAAGAAGTAATCGTAACTCTCCTTTTTGTATGGGATCGGCGCAGTTCCCTGTCCACAGGATAGAGGCGCTGTACCAAATTGTATGGAAGAGGGGACATCACGATCACGATGCGATCACGTCTCGTTAATAACGTTAGGTACTAGTATAGTATTATAATATTTGTGATAACGTCAAACGATAGACTCGCCCGTGACTCGCCCCTCTAACTTAGCTTGCTAGTAGTTTATTCCAGTTATTGCGAACAGATGGTGCTGGTATTAATAATCAGATTTCATTTAATTAAGTACTTACCTACTTTATGTCTGCTTACAAAATAAGCAGAAGTAAAATTATTTACTAAGTATTATATGTATCAAACATTGTTAATGAATTCTGATTTTTTCTTCTCTACAATTTGTCCTGAACTTTGCACGGTGCAAGGTTTACGGCAGAATTACAGTGCTCTTTTCGTTTCTAGGACAAAGCTCTTCTTAACAAAGATGCGAATGATCGGACAGACCAAGAGAAAAAGTACATTTACCGAATCATTGGGGGATTTAAATGTTTCAAGAAATATCCAAACGTAAGATTTCTGTTTTATTCACATAAACTTATCACTACTACCAAGCTACCTACCGGTGTCTAGTAGGTAAACAGATGAACAGTGAAAACATCCACCTGATGTTTTCACTGTTCATCTGTATATAAGTACCTACTTTTATGTGTTTTTATAAAATTACGTTTGAGTTTATGATTTCTTGTCAAGCTCTACCAAGTCTTAATCTCTCTATCCATTGTAAAAGATTTTGCGGGTTGCTGTTTACAAAGATGATTTTTTCGTAAGTCGTAACGAATTCAATCAAAGTTAAGTATACAAATATTATGCTTAAACGGAATACATAAAAATTATTCTCTGGCCGGTACTTTCGATTTTTAATCCAAAACGAATGATGTCCTTTACGTTTTTGGTGTTTTTCCTTTACTTGTACTTACTTAGAGACCTTGCTTCTTGCCTAATTTTATGGCTGTAGGTTGTGGTCCATGGATAATTTTTTTTTTTTTGTCAACGGGAAGTACTCTATAGCCCCATTATTCCATTGGAATTTTCAAAATATTCGGGCATAAACGACTGTAATCTTGATTGCGTGTTGACTAAGAAGTTTGATTTATATCACGACTCCATTAAGTGAGTATTGGATGTTAATTTCAATTCGATACCTCGACGCGTTCCTGATAAAATAGGGTTGACAGACGGACAGACAGACAAACGGACAACAATGTGATACTATAAGGGTTAATTTTTCCTTTTGAGGTATGCAACCCTAAAAAATACGATTGTTTGGCTTCAGCCTAATTCTGTAGTTATTTTTCACTTCAGCATGTAAAAAAGAAGCTTGCAGCAGTAACGTATTTCAAGTACTACGGCCCTGGAAGAGTCATAGTGAGGCAGCACCAAGAAGCCCACGCCCTCTACTTCATCGCGAGTGGCGATGTCGTCGTCAGTCAGATGATATTTGACGATCTACTCCAGAAGTATGTCTCTGTGGATATCGGAGTAATGCACACTGGCGATATGTTCGGTGAAGTGTCGCTACTGCATAATATTCCCAGGACTGCTACATGCACTACTATTGGTTAGCATTTAAGCTTTTATAGTTCACCATTCGATTATCTAGTCTAGATAACGCCTTGTTTTCAGCTTTACGCATCCAGGCTTGCTAGCAGTCTTTCGCAGGCCTCACCTGGCCGGAGATCATTTATAGTTCGATCAAAGTAAATTTTATATTTTGTTATGAAAGCTGTCGTAAAGTTTTTATAGATTTACCTATTTATTATTCACATGTTCTCATTTATACGGCAAACACATTTGGTAGTTTAGCTTAGAATGAATTGTTATAATAATAATAATAATAATAATATATTCTTTATTTCCAGACACGAGATCCATATAGACAATTTTACTTAAACATAATTTAAAAATAAAACAAAAAATATATAATGTTACCTATATATACAGAATGAGGTACATAGTGTACCTAGGTCAGTAAAAAATTAAAAATTAAAAATATTCTAGGTGGCAATAGCCACCCACCGTTTATACATGTCAGACAAGATCAAACGATCTGCCAAACTCCTTATAATAGAGTTTTTACACATGTCAATTCTGGACATAAACGAGGCTATTCTCTTTCGCTGGATGGCATGGAAAGAGTCAACACTGGCTGATGTATACATTTCTGAAGCGCTACAGTAGCGCTTCAGTCCCATGAGATGCCTGAAAATGTTATTGTATGTTACTCTGATACCATCGTGTGATTTTTTGGTATAGTCTGTCCAAAGTTGACATGTGTAGAAAGACTGACAATAAGATTTGAAAAGAGTGATTTTCACGTCAGACGAACAGTTAAAAAATTTCCTCGCTATCATGTTGCCAACTACACACAATGATCTTCGCTGCCGCTCTATGTCAGTATCGTCCTTTAGGTTTGAGGTTACGATATGTCCCAAGTACTTAAAGCTCTCTACTATTTTTATAGGTCGCCCGCCAATGCAGACTTCAGGAATGTTCTCCGGCCCCTTCCCTGATTTGAAAATAACCATCTCTGTCTTTTTGGCGTTATAGACAAGATCGTGATCCTTAGCGTATTCTTCACAGATGGCGAGCAACTTTGTCAACCCTTTGATCGACGGGCTGAGCAGAACCATATCATCGGCGTAACTCAGATTGTTGACATATCTGCCATCCAACCTGAGCCCCACCGGGGTACTGCTCAGCTCCTCGATCAAACCATTGACGTACAAGTTAAAAAGATCCGGTGAAGAGAGCCCCCCCTGTCTCACACCACAAGAAAGCTGGTAGTTGTCCGATAGCTCAGCTCCCCATCTGACGCGGCTGGTCTGATTCTGGTACCAGAATTCAAGAAGATCAACCACATCAGCCGGGACGTCCGAGCCATCTCGCAGCTTTCCCCAGAGACGGTCGTGATTCAAAGTGTCGAAGGCGCGGCTGAGGTCGAGAAATATGGCGTATACGGACGTTCCTTTCTGCGTGTAGTATCGCACGACCTGCTTCATAGCGAATATGGCCATTTCCGTCGAAACTTGAGGTCGAAAGCCAAACTGACCATCATTATAGGGCAAAATGCAAAGGTGCGACTGCATTATGCGATCAAGCACTTTGGCCACTATTGTTGCCAAAGAAATTGGTCTGTAGTTCGCCACGCTCGAGATATCACCTGTTTTATTTTTGGTAATCGGAATTACAAGAGTACGAATAAGCTCCTGGGGAAGGTAACAACTCCTCAAGCAGAGAGAGAAGAAACGCGCCAGCACCTCACAGATATGTTGGCCCGCATACAGTAAATGCTCTATGCTTAGCCCGTCATGTCCCGGAGACCTACCACGGTTCATCTTACGTAGAATTTTGCCGACTTGTTCCGGTGTGATTTTCACGTGTCCGGTCTCCGAGACCTGACGGACCTTCTGAACACGGTTTCTCTCATAAGTACTATTGTCCTGACTATCTACATTAAAATGTCTACGAAATAGGTTTGCTATATTTTTTTGGCTTTTTTCTCCTTCAACACTAATTGGTAAAATGTTTTTCCGATCCATCTTTTTGACTTCTTTCCAAAATTCTACAAAAGTGCCAGCACTACGATGCCGGGCCAACATATCCATTTTGATCTTATCCTGATTTTTTTGTACGTATTTCAGTGCGTTTTTAAACTCTCTGCGTGAGGTGCTCATTCTTTCATAGTAATATCCCGAGCGGGGCCTTCCAAACTGAACCCAAGCCAAAAAGTTCTCCCTGGCCTTAACGTGGGCTTGCCTGACGTGAAAATTCCACCCTATCAATTTTTTACCTTTACTAACTAACTTGCTTTCGTAACTTTTTTCGGCAGCTTCTTGTAATAGCCTTACCAAGTCCTGATACATATCATCTAAATATTCGGCAATCCTCTCAGTACTACACATTGATTTGTCAAAACACCTTAAATTATACTTAATAACTAAACCCTGTAACGCCTCTTCACATAACTTAGTATACGTTTGCTTCTGATATTCGTCTCTATTACCCCACAAATGCTTATGAATTACTCTTTGGTTATTATCACAAATTACTTTTGGCCGAACGTTTTTAAAGTTACATTTTAACTGAAGTGGAAAATGGTCTGACCAATATGTACCGTATTTCACAACAATACCCGTTATTAAGCTAGCCGCCGCGTCCGTCGCCAAGCAATGGTCCAGCCAGCGGCAAGCGCCGTTCATGTCACTTACATAGGTATATGTATCGGGTTTCAGTCTCTCAAGGTCCACACAGCGTAATAGTTGCTCACCACAGAAATCCTTCAACTCTTTTCCAAAAAGAGTGGTTGGATGCGCGTTGAAGTCCCCGAGGACCAAAACACTTTCAGTCTCAGAGCTCTCAATTACCGCACTAATCTGCGCAAGGCACTGTATAAATTCAGGTAGATTGTCCTCGTCATTCGTAGGCATATAAACGCTAAAAACCAATAAGCTTCGATCGCCTTGCATTAATCGCACTGCAACTACGCGATCACTTTGGCACTCTATGATTTCCGTGCTGGTGAATAGGCTAGATCTCCACATTAACGCCACACCTCCATAAGGTCGCCCACGAAGAACACCTGCCGATGTGTCAATGGAAGACTTAGCATAGCAACCAAACTCCTTATCGATTTCATTGACAAAACCCAAGGCATATGGCATGAGCCAAGTTTCTTGCAGTGCAATAACGTCGGATATCTTACACAGATCTCGTACGTGCTGAACGGACCTTTTAACTCCCTGACAGTTAAAAGTGACCAATGTGCAATCTCCTTTAGGTTGTACTACCATATTTATTTAGTAGGCTCAACGGTGTCGTTCCCAATGGAACGCGGTTGGCGATATCGCCGAAAAACCACCCCCTCGGGCCAAAAATCTTCTCGTAGGAATTTAGTCAGTTTAGAATTAAGTACTGTCAGTTTAAAACTATTAAAATTTGTTTCTCGTGTCTGGTTTAATAATTCGATTTCATAGCAATTTTCATTCATTTGATTTATGTGTTCTCTTATGTCATTCTCAGTAACATTTTTCTTTAAACGTGACAGATACACGTAGGCATACGAGTCCGCCGCTTGTAACTTGCTACTAGAACTCTGTAAAATGCCGCGGACATTCCTATACCTATATTTATAGGTCGGTTTTTTTCTGGTAACCATTGTAAAGCCTTCCTTATCTATAAGTGATTCACTAGGAATCCTGTCCGCTATATCTCTGTAGGTAGGTATGTACGGTGCATCATTCGTTGCGCTCGGCCGTACCAAGGCCGGCTTGTCATTTAGTCTTCGCGCGGACGTCACCGCAGGCGCGCGCGCAGGGGGGGGCGCCGCCGCTGGTGCGGGAGTCGGTAGGCGCAGGTGGCTAGCGGGGACCGGACTAGCCGCCGCTCGCTCGATGCTCGCTACCCTCGCACAAACACCGACCGCGCCCGGTGCCTCGGATTCAAGCTCAACTATACCCTCAATTGCACTTGATGCGCTATTTTGCTGGATGTTTCGAGTATTCTTATCATTATGATAAGACCTACGAAACAGGTCTTCTTTCTTGCTGGTATTAGAGGCTTCCCGAAGCTCCGCTAATATATTTTTAACATCGTCGATCTCCTTTTTTATTGCGTCAATATCATTACCAGTGCCCAGGCAGTTATTATCGGGCTTGGCTTTCAAACATGCTACTTCGTTCTTTAATATGGCCATTTCCTTTAAAAAGGACACGATGTCAATGTAATCAAACGATACACTTGGTAATTTATTTAAATTTTGGGCTACGAAAATAGGCAAACCATCAGGTTGAAATTCTTTGATTATTTTTATAATCTCTTGCACGCTTTTCTGTTCTCCGCCCTCCTTTCTTCGTAGGTACTTTTTCGTAGGGGCCATCAGCTGATAGGCAAGAGATCTCGCGGCTTCTATCTCTTCCAAAGTGTATGCATTAAGACAAATCTGAATAATTCCCGTCTCTGGAATCGTGTCGACCTTATTACTAATAAAGGCCAACAACTCATTAATTATTACTTTGCACTGGGAACATCGCGAATTATCCATTGATGGATTGTTCGGCTTATTGCGTGGTACGGCGCTCGCGGTAGGAGATCGCGGCAAAGGCATGTCGGCGCGTGCGTCACGGTCAGTGACGGAGCTCAGACTGAGTTATCTTGATGTGTTTTCTACCTAGATGACCATGTTTAGGACTGCCAAGTTCGGCGATCTACTGTAAAAAAAAATCGAGAACATTTCAAATTAATTATTGAAATTACGACTCATCTCAGGTTTCGCAGAAAGATATGGCCCCTTTTCGATTTATATAAGAATGACAGATGTAGTTATAGACCTACAGAAATATATCTAGAATATTTCTGTGTATAGACCAGCTTTCAGTTCACTTCAGTTTGGCCTAAGCTGATTGAAATACCTATAGAAAGTAGTATACTTATAGATGTGAGATGTGATAGAGTGCTCTTCCGAAAAGTTACCACCTTTTGCAGAACAATTTTCGAATTTTTCAATGTTTTTTTCATTATTCTTGTTAGATTATTGATCAATCTTTGTTGCGATAGTTACCTCGCCAATAGCAACTTACACTCCTCAGCGTTGATGTGGCACCATAGGCCTTTGCAACATCGTAGGAAACAAATAAGTAACATACAATCCTATATGCCTTCCTATTTTAGTATTACTCTGTTTACTGAGGTATGTTATAGTTACAAAACGGAATTGTTGGTATAAAATATGGAACAATTCTGTGACTAAAAACCCTTATAGCTTGCAAGATCAGCTGCCCAAAACTGCATGAACCCCCAACCCCAAACCAGAGCCTCATTTACAAAGTTCAGTGTGTCAGTGAGTCGTTTGGGTAACAGGTCACTGTGAAGCGTTAGTGCTTATGAAGGAAGACTTCAAAAATGTACTCCAAGCGTCCGTCCAGAAGCAATGGGACGAGGTGCGCCGAGCCATGTCTTCGTTTACTTATTTTGAAGCACTTGATGAGGTGAGATACTTTGCAAAAAGTTATATATACAACGCTGGGGTCGTATATTATACGACCCCAGCGTTCGCTTCTTTTATATTTTCTATTTTTGTCTCCATTCAAAAGGTCGCTCGTCGCGAAGGGTGCATAGTAGCCAAAATGAAATCGTACGAAAGGAACGAGACCCTTCTTGGGGATGGACAGGGCATTCAAAATTTTGTCTACTTCATCCTGTCCGGCCACTGCCAGATGATTGAATCCCTGCAAGTCACCGTTACTGATCATTTGGGGAAAAAATATTACTCCCTTTACGATCCTTTCGTAAGTATGGTTATCATTACGAGAGCCTCGGGAATAAATTTTATTGAAAGTGTTTCTCACATGTCATGAGATAACTGATAACATTTATTTTCTTAGGTCCCGAAGCTAGAAAGTGAACAAGATTTCGACACAAAATACTTTAAGAATTACCAAAATCTAAATCAAAGTGGTGAAACCCAAACATGGACAGAAGAAGCGAGCCAAAAAAGAGCGTCTGGCTCAAAGCAGGAAACAATTGCCGAGAGCACAACGGCGGACAAAATAGTTTCTGAAATTATTGGGTAGAACGTCATTTCCACATTCAGGATGCCTGCCAGAGATTTGCCACGTAGCTATAGCTAATTAGTTGGATTGGATCGGCTCAAACTCAACTCTTCAAATCGCTCATTATGATAACCAAGCAACCCTATATGGCGAGACAATTTCACCGCTAAGCTGCAACTTCATTTGACTTAGGCACTCATCTCAGAACTTTACGAACTTTTTTTATTAGGGACAGCACACAAGAAAGCTTGTCTAAAATAATATTACGACAAGCTTACATCGTTTTTACAGCGGTAACGATGTGGTTACCGCTGTAGAAACTATGTGATCTTCGGACAAGCTTGCGTTGCGTAAACCAACTAGAATAAAATATTTTTTCAGGAATGGAACGTTAGGTACCGACGCTTCAATTAGACGATCATCGATAAAATCCCAAGTTATTATGACCCCTTCTGAAGCTGCAATGATGGATCCGGCTGGAAGGGGATCGACCAGGTAGGCAACTACGTTTTATAGGACTTCATCGTAGTCTCAAACACTAATTAAATAAATTTGAGTTTCGCTAAAGACACGATGTTTTGACAGGTTTCCATTAAGAACTCTCATTGTAATCGTTTCCTAATCGTTGATAACACCACCAATTTTACCTACTTAATTTTTTTTGTTCACGTTTCAGATTAAGTGTTATACCAGAAATAGCGACGATAGATCAAAAGTACCGATTGAAAATCAAAACCTATTTTATGCAGGTCTCTTCTCGTTTCTTTGCCCTGTTTCACTCTTACTTAGTAATTCACTGAACAAATCCATTACGTAATAGATTTCATTCGAGATGTTGCTTTCGAGATGTTGCTTGCGACAAATCGTTTATTCTGAGAAACCGTTAAAAAATATACCTAGATTTTTTACAAAAATGCCGCGTCATCATTACCATGCTTGGTTGAGTTTTGTTGTGGATAATATTCTAGATATTGTTGCAAATCCCCTGGTGCACTCTTCAATCTATAATGTAGGATTCCTATTCCTAGGTAAGGTACTACCAACACAACAACAGAAATCGAGTGTCTGTCGATGAGACACGAGAATAAACACGACATCATCGCCAGCGATTAATTGTTTGTTCTTTGTAGGTGTGCCAATTTAATCCAGGCTCAAGTTTCGGCTTTGGTGAGAATATGCGTGACAGGCGTATAGTAGCCTTGACGCCCGTAGACTGCATGTTACTGCCGATGGTATGGCTACTGCAGCGGAATACGGCAAACATTTGGACGAGGATACAGCATTACTTGGAAAAAAAGGTATGGAGCAGAAATTAAGATAATAGACCATCAAAAATTACCCAGTCAACTTAACTTTTTATGCTCACTTAAGCTCACTTAGCTCCTAAAAACCAAATTTTGATACCTGGGCCTTGTAATAAGGGGCGAACCTAGCGGATTTGCTTGTCAAACTAGGCCCAGATCTCAGTACTCACGGGATCCCCGGGGTAAAAAAACTAGAATTACTTACATAATTTTCAATATTTTTTCTTCGATTCCAATCCAAACATGATTGCGAAAAAAAATACGATAGAAAATCATTAAAGTGCACTGTTTTGCACCTAATTTGGTCGAGATATCAGAAACCCTGCAGTCTATAGAATATATTTTAGTTTTGATTCGTAGGTTATGTTCTTACTAATTCCTTGGTTTCTTCATAAGTTGTGTAGTTTTCTTGTAAATAAAGAAAAACATCATTTTTGTGCTTACGCCGTTCCAAAAATGTATGCTCCGTCCGCTGCTCCTATGAACGCGAAATCCTATGCCTATCCTTTTCACAAAATGGCACGCGACGCGCCCTCTTAAGTATTATTCAAAATAAGTGGTGGGGATAATGATGGGGAATAATTCTATTTAGATTTAATTTAAGTTTGGAAGTAGGTAATTATGTTATATTATTTAATAAGTAATTGTAATGTACCTATTATTGTTTTGTATATATAATTTAATCATTATTATTGTATAAACTAATATTTTATGTAGGTACTTTATTGTGAATTTTTGTATGTTGTAACTATGGATTATATCTGAAATAAATGAGTAAATAAAAAACTAAAAAAAAATTTTAGGTAGAAATATGTACCTGCTTAAGTATGTAGTATGTAGGTCTATGGATGGCACTCAGCCCTAGGGAAGATGTGTCCGTCAAGTTAGTAGCTCCGCCATGGAATTAGGTGGTTTCAACAATGCCAATAAATGTGCATGAAATAGTGGATCCTGGTGCCTTTAGTAAAATAAATAATGCCCCAGTACTTTAAGAGATATTTAGGTCGATCGGCTGATATCTTGACGTCAAGCTGGCAGCCCCAATGATCTCGACGAATCTATAGCGAGATAATATGAATCATGAACTATGCCAATTAACTGTGCGTTCCGGTATCTAGTTCTACTGCAAAACTCAGAAATAGACCTCCTGCGGTTTAAAAGATATTTGGTTCTGAACATCTACCTACATAAATTTTGAAGTAGAGACGTACAGAAGTAAAATCTCACGCGTAAAACGTCACTCGAAGTCGTTCCTCATACGTTCGCACGATTTATATGTCTGATAAAATCCATATGTTTTTTATGTTTCTATGTTTTTTAGTAAAAATTATGTAATAAATTATTTAATGGCATAAATGAGATGAATAAATATAACAAAATAAACACATCACATAACAAAAACGGGAATAAATAGAAATATAAATTAAGTAAGTAGCGATTAATAATAATTATGTTTTATTGGGTATCCAAAAACCTCAAAAGTATAGCGAAGAAGGAAAATGACAAAACGACAACAAACGTCAGTATCGAAACAAGTAAAAGTAAACCTATGCATTTCTAATGACAGCAGCTGTCAAAGTTGAAATGGGCCTATCTCCGAAACTACTCGTGCTAGACTTTCAGGTCGATCGAAAGTCTAGCGGTCCCTGGGTCTAAGCCTAGGAGCAGGGTTATGCGGTTGGCATCCTATTATGTGCGTGTAGTAGCGTGTAGTAGATTTGTGTGGTAAATCATTTGTTTATTATAATATTTTTTGTATATTTGCCAAAAGAATGACGCAGCTCAAAAAAACTGAATAAATGTTTACTTTTGACTATGACCTCGCAGACTTCTGTCAATATTCTGCTCTTCCCTTCTTCCTATTGTGTAATTTTTGTTATTAATATAGGGGCACTAATTATTTTACTTAGGGCACCAGGATCCACTATTTTATGCACGTTTATTGGCATAGTTGAAACCACCAAATTCCATGGTGGGGCTGCTAACTTGACGGACACGGGAAGACCCTTTTCGTAAAGCCATTGAGGCTAGGTAATGGTTTGAATTAATTATTTTAATTACCTATCGATCACTATTTATTGGAGACGTAAGTAAACAACCAAATTTGAAGAATGTAGAACACAGAACAATTCAACCTCGTCGAGCGAGTTTTTCCAGTGAAATTGCATTGAAAAACCGTCCGTCCAGTTTTTCCTGCCGCCAGTCATTAACAAAGTTGACATTGACAGTTTTGTGGCATGACAGTTGTAACCTTGGACGAACGAAATCAACCTTTCTATTTGTATCTGAGATCGTGTCGTCACTTATCCTACCTGGCCCTGACTGAAAACCAGCGCTCTTTCACAAACTACCTACCCTCGGTTTTTGTGTTGGAGCAACAAGCTGAGTCAGGACCTGTTAGACCTACACACACGGCTCGTCGGCTTGCTGAATGGGCTACTTAGTACCAACCCAATGCTTACTTGTGTTAATATAAGTACTTACTTACCTATTGTGTTAGTATAATGTTCCCTTGTTTCTTGTAAGTGTTACTAAGTAGTCATTTTTATATAAATTTTTACGTTATTTGTGTTGTAGTGTTTAATAAATACTTTTTCTTTCTTTCTTCTTTCTTTCAAATCCTATAGGTGTGTTTTTTTACGAATACGATCACTGGCCGATACATGGGTTCATCAAAACTCCCAAATATTAAGTTTCCTGATTGTGTTCCAGATACCCAACAAAAAGCAGCTATTTAAGGAGTTTTACTCTCAGCGCCGCTGGGAGGAATACCGCGAACAACTGGTCACAGATGTGGTGGAGCGCTCCAATGCTGTCAACTTTACTTCGGTCCACGACGTACCCTACTCTATACGTATGGAGGAGATGCTGGATATTTGAGATAGACCTACTCCTTCTGCGATATTAACTTCTACGATGAATATTTGAAATAAAAACACACTTTGGCAACAGCAACTTGCTTATTTTACGAAGATTACGAAGACAGACCGAAGTAATTTTAGTTTAGGTCGCATAGCTGTCGCTGTTTTTCATACCATATAACTTAGTTTGCTGTCTGCTCTGCGCAATGTACGAAAAATTGCGTCAGCTTTGCGAGCTAAGTCAAAACTAAGTTAACTTGGCTTTTGGTCTACAGCCCGCATTACGTTGTACTATTGCTAAAATATTCTGGACGTTTACTTTCAATCTAGTTTGGTCGACTGTATGTAGTAGAGTCAAATTAATGTGGGTTGTATAACATACGTTTAATAAAGTCCTTTGTTGTTTAACTCTGTTCTCTTATTTTGATCCTGTGACCCGCCTCCAAAAGTGCCGCCTGTGGCATGCGTTTCTCGCCTCCAAAAGTGGTGTATCCATTTTAACCTCATGCAATTCAATACTTACCGTATGAAGAAATACCATACTTTGGAAACCACATCATGATGCGACCGATGTCACTAAATTGCAATGCAATTTAAATTAGGGACAACTTTTGTAGTCATACGGTAGGTAGCTGTGTGGTCCCGGCTTATAATTTGCACCACCCCAACTCTACCTGCGGGTGTCTAAGAGGCGACTAAGGGATATCCACTGGAGGCGGGCAGCAGCGCCCCCTGCGGAGTTCTACCACCGAACTGCGATCCCCAACCTGCATGCCTAGAGTGGGTAGTGTGAGTACTATGGGCATGGGCCCCCATGGGTTAAAAGTCGAATAAGGCGCATACCAGGGGGAGGCCAGCGTCCAGCTGTGGACCAAAATATACGCTGTTGAGGTGAGGTTGAGGAGGTATAGCTAGGTAAGTATACTCTTCTTAATAATCTCTGTAATTTATGTAGAATTGGATTTATACTTCGTAAGCTTTCACTTTTATTTATGGACATCCGTGAATGCGAGTGGAAAAGGCGAGTCATAAAAATAAGGACGTCATGAATACTGTATTGTATAACATTGGCCTATCGAATCATCCTGAATAGAACGATCATGCTAAATAAGCTACAGCCAGTAATGACAAGTCGGGGGCGGAGGCCCGTTGTGCCCAAACATGGTTGCCGTGGGATGCGTAACAGAATGGATTGATTTATTGTTGTTCTTATATGTTAATTTTGTGCTGTTTTAGAACTCAAAAAGGTATTTTATAAGATCTAATGATGAATAGGTTGGTAGTTACCAACCTACTCTAGGATATCACTCTAGAAAAATCAATAGACTTTAGTTTTTGCTTATAAGAGGCTGCCTGTACCAGAGGATTGCCTCTAGCTAGAGGAACCAGATCAATAAGGTAGACAAATACAGAATGAAATATCGACACATACCTAAACAACGCAAAGAATGCAAACATGTCTCGCGAAATCCCCAGGCAAAATTAAAGCAAACGTACTGCAAACTTACATACAGCTAAAGGCAGAATTGAACACAGAATAGTGTTCTTTTTTTAAGAATTGAATATCTATAACCGCGTACAGAACTTATTTAGCACCTTATATTGCCAAAGTGTCATAAACCTAGAAATAGAAGCAAGTGACAGCATGAGACTGTCGCGTCGTCGTCGCTGAGGCAACCGGTTTAGGCGGGAAGCAGTCGCGAAGAGTCACCAGTCACATTCGACCGCAGTGCACCGCGAGATCCGACCGTGTACAACGACAGCTTATGGCTGATCGAATTCGCGACCATTCTGTAAATAATCACAATAACATCCTTGACATTTTAACTAGAACCCGAAAAATCACGACAACCCAGACGACGACGATTCAAGTGGACGGATCGTGTAGAATTCACCGGTGAAGAATTAGATAAGCAATAAAAGGTTGGTATGTAAACAATGCATAATGAATTTAGAAAGTGGTAGAATTGTCGATTCGGTAGAGTATTAGGTCAGTACGTAACTAATATTATAATAATACTATTCTGATAAGGGAGAGCGAGTAAAGACTGGTAGGTACCTACTTACTAAATACAAGGACTGCAGAAACCTGTATAATTTTCGGTAGAAAGCCTCTAAGAAGACATTTATTTTTAGCTTTATGATAGAGTCAAATAAGATAACTAGAAAAAAAGATCAAGAGTGGTGAACTCGATGATTAGTTCACCACTCATGAATCTCATTATAGCATTATCACAAGAGACCAAATAATGTCTATGGCCTTTCTGCTGGAAAATCTGTCTTCGGAGTCAACGGCAGAAATGACATTTTCCTTCCGGAAGCTTCGTACTTATTTGGTAATTTTTTGCGCCATAATATCCACATAAATTCATCAAGTCTTTATTATTCAAGTCGATGATGTAAGTAAATAAACATCAGGTGGATAACTAGGGTGTTACATTTCGACCCACAGTCGGTTCTCTTCTGTACACCTTCTGTGTGATAGGTACACGACTGTTTATTTTTCCTGTGCGACTTCGCAGTACCTAAGCACTTCGATTATCTATCTACCAGATCAATGAGTAAATATTTTTGAAGTTTAATTACTCAAGTCTCTACCTAAAAAATTCCAAGCTGCACACAGTATGAGAGCCACACATCTGTGGCTGTGTTAAGTTAACCGAAAAGCATTGAAAACAGTAATTATGGCTCAAAATATTTTGTACTCACAAATTATACCGACCTCAAGCCTGACAAGGCTTATGAAGTCATTTCAACCAATCCGATTTCTGACTCACCAATATTCATCACTTCAACAAAACAATACGTCGAAAAACAAAAATTGCATTTATGCGACTTGTCATTGAGATTTATCGGCTGGCCTTAACATTTTAACCTCCGATATATTTAAGGACTCTATGTGGTTGCATAGGCTGGTTTACATTGGACAAGTATACCTACGCCGGCAAACAAAGCTTGGGCAATGTCTGTTTTGAGAGCTTTAGGTCGAAAGCCAGACTGTTATTGTGTAGTAAACTCATTATGTGGTGCGAGCGCGAGTATTCTATCACCGTTGCATAGTGTAAGCTAGCCCTTATTAGCGTGCAAAATAGTCGATGACGACAGTGTTTAAGCCAGGTTATCAGTGAATGAGCTCAATTGAGACAAAACGACCATTCACGATAAAGGTGGATAGATAACAGGGTAACCATACAAAGTCAAAGTCAAAGTAATTCTACCTACAGGTATAAAATCATCAAAATATTCTAAAACGATGTTTTGTTTTGTCACTTTTAGTTTGTAGCTCTACTGTAGGACATGCAGCCTCAAGGTCATATTGAGTAAATCTAACGATGGGAATTATTTAGGTACCTAATAACTCGTTGAACCTTTTTTGGAGGCTTCCGTCAACTGGGACCGCTAGGTACTGGGACCGCGGTCCCAGTTGCCGGATCGAATTAATTTTATTATTTTTCTTCCGGCGACTGGGACCGCCCTCGAAATGAATGAAAAAATCTATTGTTCAAGTCAGATACAGTACAGCCAAAGGAAAAAGTGTTTTAAGAAATATTTAAGAACAGAACTCTGTGATTGAAAACATTTATTAAAAAATAGGGAGGGACTTGAAAGAAAATAATACGATAGATAGGTAGGTACTGTAACTTTGTGCTGGCATCGAAACGAAATCAAACTATTGATGCTCTAACTAAAAGGTAAAAAACGAAAAAAATTCGCGAAGATTTCAGAGCGCGCGTGGCCCGAATACAATTTATTCATTTTTCATGTCGGCTGTGACTCGCACCGACCGGCACTGGGTTTACCTTTCTTTCAGTCAGGATTCGTATTTATAGGTCGCGTATATTATTGACAACGAACGATCGTATGGTATGGTAAAACAATAAAAACATTGAGTTATTTTCAATAAGGTCAAAGTCATCTTCGTCATCACTTACCAACAGGTGAGATTGTGGTCAAACGAAGATCTTTAAACGATAAAAACAAAATCTTTTTAGTTTTTATTTATTCAGTGTGACAAAAAATTACACTCTTAGCCTTATTAAATAGAAACCTAATTGTTCTTAGTGTTATTCTTTATTATGTGCAATCAACACCGTTACCCTCATATAGATATAAAAATAAACAAGGCAAAACTTTCTATAGATATTCACTAGTAAGGTAAGGCTTTTATTTTAGAGAAGTAATATCTTTTTGTCTTTTTAGTGTACCTAATATAATAGGTTATGAATAGCCCGTGGATGTCTCAAGAGTCACTAAAGTCAGAGTAGAGCCAATAAAGCTGCTTCCTTCTGTGTATCATTCTACACCGCCACTGCGATCAAACCGCCTGCCAAAAGTGGCATTACGGCAAAACAAAGAGGCAAAACCATAGATATAATATATAATCTATGGGCAAAACCCCCCGTGTTTGGGGAGGCATGTTCACAAGTGGACGTTTTAGTATGTGTGTAAAAGCTATAACAGTATTTCCTTGCGTGAAGGAGTTACAAGCAGGTCCAAACCTTACAAATCCAAACTTTCACATTTATTATTATAAACTCTTAAGCCTCAGAATAGAGCACCGTTTGCTGAAATAGGAATATTAAAATGGCATATTAATACAGATGATGATTTCCATAGTGCCAAGTGTGGTATTAAATTATTATCAGCCACAAAGCTAGTGATTTCTTGGAGCGTGTGTGGGCATACTCCGAGGGCGTACAATGAGTAACCCAACCAGTTTTAGGTACCCACTATGACAGTTAACCACTATCGCGTTGTTTACTAATTGTGACTCAAATTGTATCGATACATTCAATAATGTCGGTGTACGTAGGTGCTTCTAACCGAGGTAAGAGGTTTTGATTGTCCTTTGGCATTAGTCTATTGCTCGGTGAATATCTGGTTCATAGGGTTCCGTACCACCCAAAGGGTGGAGACGCTATTACAAAGCCCTCGCTGTCTGTCTGTCTGTCTCTCTGTCTGTCCGTCCGTGTGTCAGCGGGCTGTATTTCATGAACCGTAAAAGGTAGAAATCTGAAATTTTCACACCGTATGTACTTCGTATGCCGACGTTCGTATGATAGGATTCACAAACTGGCCAATCGATTTTTGAAAATTCTTTCGTTTAGCAGAATAATAAGACAAAATTGATGGTGGCGCTGTTTCGGGTCGGGGTAGCGCCTTAAGGGTTTCTCTTGTTTCACAAGATCACAAGGAACCCTTCGTGTGCGATTCGACTTGCACTGGGCCAGTTTATTTATTCAATATTGCCATTTATTTCTACTACAGATGTAGTAGTAGGTATCACATTTGTCACTCAGACTACAAAAGGCAAATCAGCTTTCTACCTGTAAATCGATTTGGCGAAACGTTTTACTCCAGCCATAAAAGGTAAGCAGATTTAAAAGTATTTAAAACGTTGATTTCAAATATTCATTCACTGGCAGAGGAGTTAATTGCGTAGCGTTACATTCTCTTTCATTGTCTAACTAAAGCGTCCTATTATCTCTTTGGTCCTAGATTCTCGCAAAGAGCAAAGAGAATACAATTTACGCAGAGAATACAAGATTATCGGTCTACGATCTAAAGGCCATAGTATCCATAGAGCCATAGACTAGTACTACCGGAGGTAGAGGTTTTATACTACCTCTATGCCCGGGCATGGCGGTAGCATTGAAACCTATTCTCAGCACCCGAGTAACTCGGGTGCTGAGAATTTGTCCATAGTAATTTTTTCGCTTCGGTCACGGCCGAAAAATCTACTAGCGCCATCTATGCGCTTGTTAAAATTTGGAGGGTTCTCGAGACAGATTTTATGTCTTTGATCAGCTATATTATTATACTACACAATTGTATGTAGCTAAGATGATTCTTAAGATTCCTACGTAAATGTATTGAACGAAACACTACTGTAGTCATCAATCAATCATTGATCATGATCACTAATTCAGTGGTTGGATGAATACGAGAAGCTTCTGGAAACTTAGTAGAACAACCATCCTCAATAATCCTTAAATATATTAACCTGTCCCGTGGCAGGCATCCAAATATTGGACGATTAAAATTCTCCGTCGAGTGTCAAGCGTAGGTACAAAATTTTCAGCTGTCTTTTGTTTCGTCGAAATTGGGGTACGGAACACTTTGTGATACCAAGGTGATCATCTATTATCTTTTATGAAAATAAATCCTTATTTTATTTTATTTATTACGTTCACAAAGCAGTTTACAATCAAAATACACTCTAAAATATAGTTACAGTAGTGAACCAGATTGTAAACATAGGTGTAAACATAACAAGATTAGAAAAGTGTTGCAAACATAGCCAAACAATTTCCCTAAAAATTACTGTTATATTTAAACTAATACATATTATTTAAATAGAAAATACGGTTATAACTTTATATAATATTACATATTATTGCTTAGTATGGTCGAAATATCTTTGCGAAATTTATTGAGGTTAGAGTTAAATATATCTATTGCATTATTATTAGCTGCCAACTCGTTTAACTATTTCCCTCGGTCACGGGTAAACGGCAAGACTGATTTCGCTAATTCTTTTTTTGTTGTGTTTTTAATTGACAGGAGAAGGTTAGGTTTACGGAATAAAAAATTAGGAAAGTTGAAAACATAAATTTCCACGCGGGGCGCAGCTAGTCACACAGCTAGTCACACTAATATTATAAATGCGAAAGTTTGGATGGATGGATGGATGGATGTTTGTAACCTCTTCACGCCGACACTACTGAACGGATCCGGCTGAAATTTTGTATACTTACAGATAATTGTAATCCTGGAATCAAACATAAGCTTTTTATCCCATAAATCAGTTCCCATAGGAAAGAAAGCAACGTAAATAAAATACTTAAGTAAAAGGGCTGACAATGATGATGTTATTCAGCATTGAAACTTTTATGTCAAACCTTTGTCGTCCTTGACAAAATCTAGTTTGCAATGACATAAGACTTTCTTTGTGACACATCATCGAGAAAAAATCTAGTCTACTTCGTAGACCGAGAATCTAGGCTAACCTGTCTACGAGACTCCCTGATCGAAGTGACACACGCACGAAAACAATTTATCCCTTAGCCTTTAGCCTCCACGATGTGACAATAGACACTTGATAGGCGGCTGTTCGTAGATATTGAATAGTTTTATCCGTTTTTTAAGTTTTCTATCACTATTTAGAGTATCACAACCTTTTTCCAATATTGTTATAGTGTTTTTGTATCGTTAAAATGCAAGATCAATCGACAAAACCTGAGATGAGCGGTGGAGTGAGTGCAACAGCTCGCAAATCGGTAACGTTTCGGTACTACCATTTTGTGGCGGTGGTAGAAATTTCTTTTATTATTGTGGATGGTGTTTCTATCAGTAGTATCTAATCTTAGCGCTAGAACATGGTTTTACTCGAGTACGGGCCTAGTGCGTTGAGATGGTCTCTGAGAACTTAGACCTCTGGCTTTAGAGGATCTATTATTATGTCTGTTGTCCTTGTCATTGGAAGGACCTAGGTAAAGTAGGTATATCGTAGTAAACCGATAGAGGTAGGTAGTATAGGTAAGTAAATCACACAGGATTTTCACCTAAGTTGGCTATACATTTTGCTCTACCATTGCGATGATGAGGTGTGATCCCTTTCTCGTCGCCAGATAGTATATCCAGTGCTAGTGAAACGACCGTTTAGCTCCGTAGCTGGTTTATTACTAGGGTAGGTGTGCTTGTGGGGTATAAGTACTCGTATACAGGGTTACTGGTTAAGTCGAACTAGATTCTTGAGGGGGTTGTAGTTTCTTTCGTTGCTGACCCATGACTACGAAATATCATATTCCAAACTTAATCAGTTTCGAGATATTTTTCATTAAAGTTTTAAAGAAAACTTGCCTATTTTTGTCTATTTTACTACTTGTTAGGGTTCCGAACCTCAAAGGAAAAAGAAACCCTTATAGGATCAGTTTGTTGTCCGTCTGTCTGTCTGTCTGTCTGTCTGTCCGTCTGTCAACCCTTTTTCTCAGGAACGCGTGGAGGTATCGAATTTAAATTAATTAAATTAAATTAAATCCAACTCAAGTACCTACGTAACCTCTTGGAACCGTGATATAAACCAAACTTCTAAGTCAACGCAATCAAAAGTTACAGCCCTTTATTTCCGATGGAATGCACACAAAATCTATAGGGTACTTCCCGAGACCTAGAATCCTCAAATTTGGCAAAAAGCAAGGTCTTACAAATATACGGAACCCTCGGTATGCGATTCCAACTTGCACTTGACATATTATTTATTTGTAATTTGTGCATCAAGTTATTTTTTTACGATTTTTGTGTTGTAGATAAGTTATTTTAATATTTTCAACACCAATGGTTAATAAATAAACTGGGTTGTAGTAGACGATTGATAGTTGATATAAGAAACAAAGTGCAAGATATTTTTTTATTTGAGGAATATTAAAAAAATATGGTTTGCTAGTATATGTGGCAGATGTAAGTAAAATATCTACGTTTCTTCAGCTATCCAACAAGGTAGGAATAACAATCTAAAGTATTGTCAGAATATCTCGAAAGTCTCTGTTTCATCAGTCAGTAATAAATCAAGTCAGTCAATAACGATGGAAACTACAACACCCTCAAGGATCTAGGTCGACTTAGTACGAGTATAAGTATAAAGTATTTTAATACTTTACATACTTAACCAGCAACCCTGTATATTACGACAATCGTTTTTACAACTGTATATGCAGTACATACTTAAGTACTTTCTTGGACTACTAATTTCACCTAATTACAGATTTATTCAGTCAACAGTCGGTTTGAATTTTTGAATCTATTGTCAACTGCTAAAGCTGTGCCGCAGTCAAAGTAGATTACTAATTCAAATTTCAGAAAAAGGATCCACACGACACTAGCAAAGAATTGAGCTAGTTATACTCAAATGATAAATTATTTTTCTAGGCGAACAACGAGAGATTTTCAGGAAGAACATCATCATCAGTGATAAAAAGACTGTACCCGTGTGAATCAGCCATGGGAGTAAGACAGAACCCGTGGAACCCCACGAAGAGACGAGGGCCCATCGCAGCTGAAGCAGCGAGTCCGGGGCCAGCTGTAGTCTGCCTTCCCACACTTATAGGTAAGACATATTATTATAGCCCTGGGCTTCGATCACGGTATGGTAAGACACGGCATTACGGCTCAAACGTTAGCAGTTGAAATGTTAGGGTGCGCTTTCACAGGCCGGCATCGGACAATCGGCTGACGAGTGCGTCCACTGATCGGGAATCCGAAAGACGTTTTTCGCATTAAATGGAAAAGTTGCCTTCAAGAATCCTCGCCGGCATTGCCGACAGTCCGCTCCGTGCTGTGCGGATCTTGTATGACAAACCGTGATGATGATCATTGATAGGGCCACTGGCCCTATCAATGGACGGACATCAGTAGACGGATTGTATTTCCTATTGATTTGTAATTCCTCGGTCCCATAGGCCCCAGCAGAAAACCAGCGCAGGTTTTTAACGCCTGCATAAGCTGAGTTGGGACCATTTTGTAGCTAAAACTAAGTTTAATAGTAATAAGTATATTATACTGTCATATATTTTAGTATTTTTTATTAGTTATGTAACGGTTTTTAATTTATATCTTAGCTGCAAATAAACGTTTTGATTTGATTTTGATTTTTGATTGTCCGATGCCGGCCTATGAACGCGCACCCCAACGTTTCAACTGCCAACGTTTGGCCCGTTATGCCAATAGATTGCGGCCCTGGTCGTGGTCATTCCACTGCACAAAGTCCTACTCATTTCCTTCAGACATCATGAGCCGAGCCAATTCTATTCCTCCATCTCTGATTAGATCTGCTGCATCGGCTTCTCGCCGGCTCATTCCATCACTCGGTGTGTTCCTTTTGCTCTTCTAACAAGTTATTTATCTCCAATGTTTTTAATGTACCTACGAAGAAAAAATGTGCTGATAAGCAACTTGGACATTCTTGAAAGCACCGGAATAGGCCATAATGTTACTCTGCCAATATTTGCCATACGTTGTACAACAAAGCGGAAAACCCGACGTTTTGTTATTGAAATGTGCGAGTAGGTATCTTAAAATTGAGACATTTCAACAATTTATTTATTATTTATCCACCTTGAACATGTTTTCGATGTGTTGTTATCTACCTGTCTTAGCCGCAATTAACCATGGTCACTAGTAAGTATTTAAATAATTTTATTTATTATATTCAGTTTATTTATCAATGCAGTTGACTTCCAGATACAGAAATGTCATTGTATGTTATTCTCTTAAACCCTTTCAGTGGTCTATTAGTCAGTTAGCTGCTACCAGTGAAGTATTATATTTACTAAAGGTCGCAACGATAGCGTAGGTAGAGCATATACAAAAACTTGATACACAAAGTATGACATCACTGCATTAGCACTGCTCGGTGAATAAGAACGTGTTCTGTTCGTTTTATATTAAAAAACCTAACTAAATTGCGTATTGTACACGTTAATTAACACTCTGTGATACCAAGGTGATTATAATAAATTGTTATAGAACTGGTAGAACGGGATGGCCGAAAAAGGCGAAACTATTGCGATGTTTTTAAGAGTATATTTTTAAAAAGGTAGGTGGGCAACATTGACACTGTTCAAGGTGAAGCAAGTCGGCTGTGATCGACATTGGATTGTTATTATGGCGTAGGAAGTGATATATCACCTCTTTTACATTAGTGTTTTACAATGATCGGTGTTTGCAGCGTGGGAGGCACCTGTACTTTCAATTAGAGCTTAGTTTTAATCCCAATTGTGTAGGTTCTAATGATTTTGTGCAGTCAAAAAGTTCAAACTAATATAACAAAATAAATAAATGTCCTTGTATTGTGTGGTACCTAATAGATGAGTAGGTACTAAATAGAAATGTTCTAATGAAATGAAGATATTTTTGGCTATAACTTCGATCAATATAGATTCCATGGTGGTACGTGCAAGATATAAATAATATATCAAGACATTCATGACGGAACGGTCTAATCTTTTTATGAATTTAATTTAATTTATATGTACTCATTAACTTATTCCAATCCAGGAAAGCCCCCGCAAGAGTCCCGAAGGTCCCGCGCTCCGGCCTTCACGTTTGGTTACAAATTGGAACAACCCGGGACTCGTGTGAGAGTAGGCCCCGGCCCAGCTTCTTACAACACAGAAGGCATGACTTCTAAAGGTATGTTTTTGCCTATAATAAATATTATAAACCTCTAAAAAAATTAAGAAATGGCGCAGCGGGCGAAGGTTTTCCTGCAACGCTGGAGTTTGTGGGTTCGATTCCGCCAGATATTTTTTCCGGGTATAAGTGTTTTCTATGGATAATAATGTGGTATCAGTTATGTGTTAGCCGCACTATTAGAAACTCTGCTTACTTTGCGACAAGGTAATGCTGTGTAATTGTGTAATCCACTCATGTCTGGCATTATTATTTATTTTGTTTATTTCTAGGGAGTATTTTAGCTATGGGAAAAATCGCTGCAGGCGTTGTCACCGAATGTTTTGTAACTTCATAATAAGCCTGGTGATTATTATTCGATAAAACTCTTATTGTATATTTCTCTTATTTACTATCTTTATTTACTATGTATATTTTCTCCAAAACTTTCATCGAAACATAATCAAAATCGAATTCCTACAGCCTTTCTAATTTTGCTCATTTCATGAAACATTCCGGTAAATGTTTACCGCAGTATTCTCGATTTCAGCTACATACGTAGTTAATTATTTTGGTCACGAGTGAAAAGCTCGCAGTGACTTGCGTGTTGATTTGGAATTCGGATTGCGAACTGTAAACAAATTGCCTGCGACACACGAAAGTTGGGACGTCACCAACTTAAAAACATTGTGTCGTTTTCGTCTATTCTTTAAGATCAGCCACCGTTGTAAAATATTAGAGGCTTTTGACGTGACAACGTCTTATAAATTGGTTTGCCGGGTGACACTTCAAGAAACTGCGTTACGCGTTACGCTCCGCTCACGTTATGCAGACATAAAAAGTGAAAGGAACTCAAAGTCGTTGTCACGTAAAACTTTCGCCCGTATACCGACTTTACAGGCAACCAATTTTTTTTGCTTCAACGCAACACTCTGACTTTAAGTAGGTACCTCAACCTCAACAGCCTGTATTGGTCCACTGCTGGACGCAGGCCTCCCCCTGATGAGCGCCTTGTTGGCTTTTATCTCATGGGGGTGATGCCCATAATTTCCACGCTGGGAATGCGGGTTGGGGATCGCAGTTCGGTGGTAGAATTGTTCTGCTGGGGGCTATGCTGCCCGTCCCCGGTGGATATCCCTTAGTCGCCTCTTACGACACCCGCGGGAAGAGTTGGGGTGGTGCAAATTCTAAGCCGGCACCACACAGCAGTGGGTACCTATTCAAGGTAATTCAAATAATATATCTATATATTAATATTATAAAGAGGAAAAATTTAATTGTTTGTTTGTATTGAATAGGCTCGGAAACTACTGGACCGATTTGGAAAATTCTTTCACCGTTAGGAAGCTTACTTTTCAGGGAGTGACATCATAGGCTATATTTTATCCGGGAATTCCCACGGGAACGGGAACTACGCGGGTGAAACCGCAAGGCGATTGTCTAGTCTAAATTAAAAAAACTTTTTTAAAACATTATTCAAAAATTTAGTACAAACTCGACGGGGTTACGTCCTTTCGTTTAGTAGTTCCTATGGCTACCTTTTATCTCTATCATCGGACCAACTTGATGATACCATAATATTGCATTGTCACTGAACTCACATAAGTATGCCAAATTTCAGCTCAATCGGTTGAGGATAACTGGTCTAAAATTCAGTACGCACTGAATAACGGGGCAAGTTAAAAAAAAGCCATACAAAAGATTGAATTTAGACAAAAGGTGACAAAGATAATTTATTACTAATATTAATTGTGCCTTTATTCACAAAGAAAATTATACTAGTTAACAATTAAGCTAACTGCAGACTGTTGCAGTCTACAGGTAGCTCAACTGATCCATATCAATACCAGTCGGAAGCGTCCCCAAGATGCTGGCTGCATTGCCACGCTGTATGGCAATGCTGATGCGCTGTCACAAAGATAATTCATTCATTTAGTGATAGGTTATACACCTTCATTCTTCTGGCAAAGCTCCGTTGAGACTGGCCGCAGAGGCCAAAATTCAGGAAGACATCATCATCATATAAAATTTTGTAAGCTTATAAAGGTGGATTTTTTGGACGACAGGATGGATTCCTTAACCGGTCAGTTGGTCCGATAAAAGTTTTTGATCAGTATAAGAAACAAGGTAAGGATCGATTGGCATAAAAAAATTGATTTTGTGTAAAATGCCCATTTTTTTGCTACATAATTTTTTGGAAATCTGTGAATGGGGATGATAAATTTTCTAAATATTATGAAAAGTCTCCAAAGACCGTTTGCCTGTATGTACACCGGTTAACTACGGCTACTTACTGCCCCGACCAAAAAATACGCCTACCTACAAAACAGTCAGCTGAGTTCATGATTGTGACTGTTTATGATGTTCAAAACTTCAACTTTTTTACCAACTTGCATTATCAGCTTACGTCTAGCCTTTATTTGCACACGCTGTGGCACCCTGTTATTGGAGAACCACTAGACCAAAGACTTTGTAAGGTCAAAATTTCATGTGTTGTGATGTTCTGTAGGAAGTCCTTAAATAAATAAAATAAATAATTAATTATTTCAATCATTTAGGTATAAACTTTGATATTATTGATAATGATGATGAGATTATTGATAATATAAATTTTGAGATAAATTCTATGTTTTGCCACCGTGATCATAAGACTATTGTTATTATTTAGTATAATTATCATTGATGAACGATATCTCAATAGGTTTGTAAGGAACTTATCGTGCGACGCATATTTTCATTTGATTGTTGTGCCTATAAACCATTAACGACTACCAAAACTGTTACGAGCAGCCATCAATCTACTTCAGCCACGTCAAACAAAATTACATTTCGATGTTATAGGCATTTTGTTGTGCTACAGTTTATTGTTAAATCCAGAGTCACTTAAACAAAAATCTGAATTTCTATTGGATTTATGAAACAGTACCTACGGTCACCTAAAACGATAAAAAGTGTTGGCCATTTTTGTGACCTTTATGTTACTTTTGTATTAACCTTTATCTTTTGTATGTGCTATGTATGTATTGGTTACAAAATAAACGCATTTTTACTTTTACTTTTACGTTACTAAAAGCACAAGTTTTTTAAAACTTTTGGCCACCATCTACACCACATCCACACCAATAATATATAAAAGGCAGTTTCATCTATTTTCAGTTGTCATTAACTTCAAAATTTATGCACTATTTAAGTCATAATTTATATATTATATTCTATACCACACGTCAAGTACCTAATATAAAACTAAACAACACCCAGAAATTAAGTGCTGTTATCATTCATTTCTTGGAGATGGTGAAATTGCTGCATCATTTAAATTTATTGTTACAGAAAACCTACCTTTTAACATGCAGTATCCACTTATAACTGTTTGTGCAATTAATTATCTCATCATTATGTGTGTATTTTATAGAGGGATAAAAATTATTGTAACACCCACAGGGTAGACCAAGTAAACAAAAACAAAATAATGATGTCTTGTGATGTTGTGGCCGTGTCGGCTGCCTTCTCATGATAAAGATAAAGATAAATTTATTTGCTTCAACATTGTTCCAGATCTTAAATATATTAAATGTTTCAATTATGTTCTACCTTAAAATTATGCAAGCAAATTTTTAAAATTATATTTGTATTATGTAAATTGTTCATGTATAATTAAATGGTCAAAGTTTTAGATTGTCAACTAAAAAGTCATTAATATTATAGTAGCACTTACTTACTAATAATTGTTTTAATTTAGTTTTAAACATAGTCTCACTAAGATTTAAAAAGGACTTCGGTATCTTATTATATATTTTAGGTGAGATACATGAGATTATTATAGTGAGTAGAGAGTGAACCTGTGAACGTACACACTTGTGAATTGCATTCGACTGCATTTGGGGATTGATTCAACGAATTACGTCATAGATAAAGCAATTCGTCTATTATTCGAGAAAGTAAGCTTCAATCGGTTAGAATTTCAGTCGGTCCCACATAGTGATTTTAGTTGCCGCACCTATATGACGATTCGGCCATGCGTATCGAGATATGGAGCTGTGAGCCGGATTGATTGAACGTTTGTCGGGAACCGTTCTCTACTTCTAACAGGTCAATGACATTCTATTAATGAAGGATGAATATCATGTCGGATCGGAACTGTCCATCTTATCTAATGTGTTACCGAAAGAAATTAATAACTAACGTATGATATTAGAAGCAGGCCGTGATTGGATTGAGGGCTCCAGACATTGGAGCACGCCTCACTTCCAGAAATGGATGTATTAAAGGCAGTAATGTTGATGATGCTTGTATAAAGACAGTTTAACACTGCCATGACCCAAGACGCATCATGCTAGCCACTAGCAAACTTATACATAATTATTGTTCTAAGCTCATTATCTTAGCTTCATTGTCTGTTGCTAAGCATGCCTCATCAATTTGCTCACTCTACTCGCCGATATTTATTTTGTATTCGTTTCTGAACAATGATCTCAGCCGCCGCCTTTCCAAAATGTGTATGAAAGTATTTTTTCATACTCTTCCCCAATTTTTTCATACACTTCTTAACTACTTTCTGACAACCCGAAAAAGGAACAAAAATATCGGCGGCTCGCTCCGCTCGCATTCTTAGCTTCCTTGTCTTTGTTGCTAACTCGACCTAACGAAACTCCAAAATACCGCGGCTCGCTCCACTCGCCATTATTTAGATTCATGGGGTTTTATCTACCACCGCGGGTACCACCCTACCTTGCCAGTGAGACTAGGCAGTGAATGCGATATACTAACACTTTCATGCCCCTCCGGGTCGCACCGCCGAGGCTGGGCAGTGAATGCGTTAATAATGTTTCAAAACCATCATAATGTTTTTTTTTCGAAAGATCATAATGTAAGATTTTGCAGTCAACATCGAGTCAAAATAGTGTCACATCACCATCACGACACGTTTCCGATATTGTATTGCCACGCATTTCCGCTTAGGTGCTATGGTGGAAGCTGGCCCTAATGTTTAACTTCCGCAAGACAATATCAGGTTAATCGGACGGAACTAAGCGTGTTCGTAATAAATGTAGGCCGCATCATTCCCCATCAATTCACTTGAATGACTGGATGTGTTATCGTTGGCAATGCACTATAGTATAGTTATATAGATAGATCATTATATACAATGTGTCTGGTTACCGGTGTCGGAGACTTTGGAGGGGTGAAGTACGGTAAATTTTATCGACAAATCACTATCCCTATTTTTTTTTCTCGCTCCCTGAAAAGGAACGCTAATGCTGCTGCGAGAGAGTATGCGAGAAGATTTCCCAATAAACCAACCCCGAACCCCATTTTTTGTTTTATAAATTCTCTTTTCTTCTATTATAAAATAGAAAATGCAACAATGTTATTATTGCTTTATTGCCTACATTATTGGCAATCAAATGAGTCCTCTATCGTCCTCCTAGAACCTCTGCATGGCTAGCTATAGCTTAAACAATACAAGCACCCGTGCTTGAGGCAAAAGAAAACAAAATGGCTGTTATTTTATCAGGGAGCGAGAAAAAAAATAGGGATAGTGATTTGTCGATAAAATTTACCGTACTTCACCCCCCCAAAGTCTCCGACACCGGTAACCAGACACATTGTATAATCCCTGTGACCCCATAATACAGGTCATCCTGACCTAATTTGGGGAACAGAGTCTAACTTAAGGTTACCTCAGTCATTACCTATAGATATAAATTTCTTTGTTTTGTGTTACCTACTTACCATAATTATTTAATTTGTCTTATTATTTATCCCTATTGACTTAACCAAGTGTGCCGTGTGCTCCTACGGCGAATAAATTTATGAGTATGAGTATTACGCTAGACCAATTGCATCCGACTACATTTAAGTAAATTTACCTATGCTTACTGAAATAAAGATTATTTTATATGAACAGGACAGAGCCCAACTTGGCAGTTGCGCTCTGTTCTGTGCCTATATTATTTTAACTGCCAAATTGGGTTATGTCCTGTTCTTAAATCATGATCTATATAGGTCTCATTATACATATAGGTACAGAACAGAGCACGACTGAGTAGTTGCGCTCTGTTCTGTACCTATATAATGATCTATAAATAAATAAATAAAAATAATAAATAATGCGGGACAATTCACACAGCATTATCTAGCCCCAAGCTAAGCAGAGCTTGTGTTATGGGTACTAGATAACTGATATACATAATACAATGCACTACATAGATATTTTTTATTATACATAGAAAACATCCAGAACACCCTGATCAAATATCTGCAGATCGTACAAACATTTGTCCCGAGGCGGGAATCGAACCCGCAACCTCCTGCGTCGCAGGCGGACCTTCGCCCGCTGCGCCACAGAGGTCAAAAATCTATGTGTCCCCCTCGTTCACACAAATGAATCTTTCGTAGATGGAAAAAGATGGCCTATGATGGAGTGTAGGACAGTCTTGGTTAAACACGTACTATCCGCCTGACTGTCGTTTACTAGATAATTGCTAGTCAGGTTGTTTAGTTCAGGGGAAATTGCCTGGTTTGCAATTATACCGTCGTCCGCCGCCTACACGGCCATTCGTCTTCATTTGTGCCTACCTATTTGATATGAATTCCATTTTATAAGCAAGCAGTCCGTTGAACACTCAAGGACACTCTATTTTTTAAATAATGCCTTTGGAGTTGGTTCAATGTTATCGTTCTTGCGATTGATTTTATTATGTTACTATTTCATTATATATAACAAGTACTAACTTACCTAATTGAATTTTTCAGAAGTCTTCCTATAAAGAAATTTAATAATACCTATCCCAAAAGATTAAGACTTCGACTTATTTTTTTGAAATTACCCTGAGTGCGAGGGCCTAATAAAAAAAAAAATATTATGTTATAGTAAATACCTAAGTATAACATTGGACTCAACCTGTTTAAAATCGGACTCCGAAGAAAAGTTGACACATTTCTTTGCAGCTAGTTTGAAAATGAAGGTCATAAAATATCCTGATATTTTTCTGCGTTAGAAAAATGAAAGCATTTATTTACTTCTTAACCAGCTGAAATATGATGAGAATTGATGATCTCTTCGCGTTACTTGATTTTTATTTAAAAAATAACAATACTTTTGCTGGGTAACATCACGCGATAATAATACCATCATAAATTTAGAAGAAATGCTTTACCAATATTCTAAAATTTTTATTGAAAACTAGTTTTTCCCGCGGATTCGGCGTTATTTGTAAGCGTTTAAAGATTATTTCGTCGGTTTACTGCGAAAACCGATTAAATGCACTTTATGTAATGTAGAGTAAATCGCATTTTAAACTTTGAGATCAGATTTTACCATCTTAGAACTTAACAAGTTTGAAATAAGTTATACAAAGTGATGCAGTAATTATCTGTTTTATTAGATATATTCCTATTTTATGTGATGTTAAAGAAAAAAACGAAAAAAAATAAGATTAATGTTCAGAGGGTCATGCATTTAATTGGTTTTACCTGTAATTTGAAAATGTGGTCTATCTTCTATTATACCCCCACTAGAAAGCTGAATTTAGCATTCAGGCAATTATTGTATGTATTTCTGTCTAAGTCAGGGACATTAAAATTGATTGACCATTGACTTCGAAAAAATCCATTTTGTTTTATTTACCTGGTTTTAACTGTAGGTTTTTATTGAAAATCATGACATTTATTACAATAATTACATACAACACTATGGATAAACTAGCGGCGCCACGCAGTTTTACTTGCGTAGTTTCCGTTCCCGTAAGAAATGGGGAATGTAAAATAGCCTACGTGATTTCGAATAAAATAACCTATCTACCGGTAAAAGTCCCGGTAAAATCTGTCCAGCCGTTCTTGAGATTAGCCAGTTTTAACAAAGAAACTATTCAGTTTTATAATAATAGTTTTATAGTACTTAATTAGAATAAAGTTAATTTTGATACAATCCATTTAAGGATAAACAAATAAAACGAATTATGAATAACTGAAAATTAAGGAATTTATTTAAGCTATAAAAACATTACTAAGGTATGGCGATCGAAACTGCTTGGACTGTGTTACTTTCTTGTGTTGTATAAACTTAATCATTATGGAATTCTTCATTCTTCAGCTGATGACTCTTCGCCTACAGCAGGGCTGGGTAAACAATCTGCTCCAGAATGAGTTTCCAGAGATGAGTACCAGCCATGGTATTCTTCTGGAATGATTTTTTTGTTGCATAGACCGAGAAGATCCTTTTTTTTGGCTGCGCTGATGGGTAAAGGTTTATTATAAAGTTGCTTCAATTGTACAGAAGTTGGACTTGCTTGAGGTGCACTATTCTTCGTGCGTGTTTTTCCTCTTGTAGTTCTTGTTGCCGCTGAATTTGGGTTAGCAGCCAAAAGAGCTCCCTTGACATCTATGCATAACAGATTGTCCGACATGTCATAATTAAAATAGATCTTCGATTGTTCTTCCTTCAGATACTGCATTCGCTTAATTTTCAGCCACTTAACTTTATTTCCATCACAGTCTTTACAACGATTGAACATTGTATCGTTAGCAAGTTTTTTTAGGTCATAAAATTCGTTGAATTTAAACTCTTTAGTTTTGTAGGGTGTTTTTTTGAAAGTTTCTCCATCTACAGTTACTGTTTTCTTTGATCTAGCTCTTTTGAAAATTGACATGTAATCAGGCATGCAATACACCTCACTATTTTTCTTTGCTGACTCGATGCTGCTGTGCATGCTGTCCACCTCCATGTAGCTGTGTCCTGATTCAAGAAACTTGTGTTCGATTTTTGCTATGTGAGGTATATTTTGAACTGCAAACAATAGCAATGCAGCCACATATTGGTTTCTGTTTTGCCCTCCGCACGTATCTGAATACAGACAAACTTCAGTCACATAGGAAGGCGCACACTTGGATAAATAGTGATACAGAATACTCCCAATTTCAGAACTCCCTCTTTTTCCACTCACTTCGGACCAAGCAAAGCAAAAAGCATCGTTTGGCAGAGCAGCTTCGTAAATGCACAGATTGTACACGCACAGCTTTCGACAATAGTATAGCTGCCCCACTAATCCTGACGGTATCTGTAATACAGCCTGCAAGTCGAATGTAACACAGCAGAAGTCATTATTTCTGACTGCTCTTTCCTTGTCCTTCTGTTTTTCTAAGTTACAGAACTGCTTTCTTGCCAAATGTTCCTCGTATTCTGTTTTCATCGCTGCTTTTACGTCATTATTGCCATTCATGTAGTTAGAGCATGTTAAGCATTGATCCTTCTTAGGGACAAAAAGCTTAAATTGTAGTCATTGCAAAATATTCTCCTGTAAGTTATTTCAGACACTGGGGCCATGTTCTCTTCAGTACACTTTTCTATGTACAGCTGGTGCAGTTTCTTGATTGATAACGATGCTTCTAGGTACAGACGCTTGGAAGATTTTCTTATGTAGTGGGGCTCCATGGTAGGAAAGGATTCAATGTGTTTCTTCACAAATTTCACATCAGCTTCTTTCGTCTTATTAGGCGGTTCATGTGTACCTCTTTTGTCCTTATCGTTGTAAAGACCTAATTCATTCCGTTTTTGAACAGCATCATTCAAAACACTTTGAGAGATAGCTAGTGTATGACAAAAAAACTTTTGACATACTTGTTTCTTCTCTCCCTTGTGAAAAAAGAAACACTTTTTTGCGTGTTTGCGTTGTTTTCTTGGTCCACGAATCGCAAGAACTTTTTTCGGAGCTTCAATTGTCACATTATTCAAAATGAAATTTTTCTTCTCAACAAAGCTTAAACTCCAGTAGTTTCGACACAATTCCTCTCTTTCTTTCGAAGAAATAATATTACACTTATAGAAGCATCTTTCACAGTCGATCTCCTTTGGTATTTTTGCACTTCTTTCTTTATTTCGTGTGGTATAAGGTAAGCCTTCAGTTCGTCTTCTCTTAGCAACATTGACCTTCCAATTTTCAGGTTCTGGATTCATCCAACGTTTCCTTTTTCTTGTAGAATCAAATACTTTTGTTATTAAAAGCTCCCAAAAGAATTTTCCGATTTGAATTGATTGAGTGTCTGGTGATTTTTGTGGTACCATAACCTGAGCATCATGAACTGCTTCGTCAGTATAATCAGTATCATCTCCATAAAATCGCAAAAAATCACGTTCTTCCATCTGTTCCTTCTTTTTACGTGCCAATTCTTCAAATAATTCTTCTGGTTGGATCAATGAGTCTGGATCCGGGTCGTAAGTCGGATCCTGTACAGAGTCATCACTGTCAAATAATATGCGCTCCATTTCCGCTGCTATTTTCTCTCTGGATTCGCCTAAGATTGAAGAACAGCACGAAGTCGGACTGCCGGTTGCTTCCTTGTTTCAAAGTACTAGGTCCTGGGTCCAATACACCTAAAAATAAAATCCTTATTATGTACAGGTATCTACTACGGTTAACAAAATACTAAAATTACTAATAAGTACTCGTGTTAAGAGGTAAAAAACAAAAGACCATCAGAGATGCACAGCTCATTAAAAAAAATTAAAACTTTTTAGGTTATAAACAAAACTAATTAGATACTGCTACTACTATTACTATTAGATCTTTGATTTAAATCATCTGAACGTCGGCGTTGCTTAATATTCTGTGAAAATAAGGTCTAATGCAAACCTAACTAGAGATATAGGTATTGTGTAAAACAAACATTAATAACAGCCAAAATAACTTACCTTCAGGCACTGCTTCGGGTTTATTTTTTATCAAAGACACCAATCGTTTCCCTCTGGATTCCATTTTACTCTGTATACACACCATTCATCAGTTTCAACACTTAAAATCTGTATTTTCTTTACGGAGAACGAGTACAAAGACGTCGCGCACGTTACGCACAAAAAATCCATGTAAACAATCAATTCAATCAACCTCAGCATACCAACTACCAACCTAAACATACCGCACAAACTAATAGATGAATAGCGACTCAAGCTACGACGCAATAAAGTGCAATTCACCTCGCACAGCGCTGACACACTGACAGGTACCTCTCTTTCTATCACTTCAAAGCGGGCTCGTCTGATACAGTTAAAACCACATACATGCATTTATTATGTTTTAGCTGTATAGCATTGTAGAACGTACAAGAAAAATTACAAGTACAAGATACAGTTAAAACCACATAAATGCATTTATTATGTTTTAGCTGTATAGCATTGTATAACGTAAAAGAAAAATTACAAGGAATAAAACAAATTAAATATCCTTATACTACTTTAACTGTACAGGTGACAATTCAAAAGTTGGATTTATTATTGTAAATGCGTTTAATACTTTCTTACGGAAAAATATGTCTTGACTTTCTATGAAACTTGCTACATGTCAAAACGCATAATCATATTTATACTACTTTACCTGTATATTATTGATTGGGTTCATGCATTAAGTATACTTTATGATGTTTTACTAGTATATTTTTATTTCTTTTGGGGTATTTACAACATATTCAAACTGACTTACATCAGCAGCCGTAGGTCGTAGCATTTATTATGTTTTACCAGTCGATAGAGCATAAAAAAATAAATATAACTGCATTTTTAAGTCAAATCAGCCAATAAGTGCATTTAATTGGTTTTCGCAGTAAACCGACGATTTCTATCTTAAGGGAACTGATTTACGGAGAGCACGCCGTCCCGTGCCGTGTGGTGCCGGCTTAGAATTTGCACCACCCCAATTCTTCCCGCGGGTGTCGTAAGAGGCGACTAAAGGATATCCACCGGACGGTCGGCTGCCAGCAGCGCATTCTGTAGAGAAATTGTGTTGTACCACTGAACTGTGATACCCAACCCGCATGCCCAACGTGGGAATTATGGGCAATACAACCCTCCCCCTCCCAGAAATAAAGCCAATAAGGCGCTTATGCAGACAGCAGTGGACCAATATGGGCTGTTGAGGTGAGGTGAGGTTGAGAATACCTGCTGTCATCTTTAATCCCATTCTAAATCTTTACTACTTATATAGGGTTATTGGTGATTTACTGACATTGAGGGAACTGCAGGTTCTGCCAAACATCACCAACACGTTTGTTAAGATGCCAGGTCTTAATTATCGTGAGGATGGAACCTGCAAGGCTATTCAGACTCTCTGCTACCGAGTTTTCGATACGGAATCTGACGCAGATTTGCGCGAAATTCAAATATTTTAGCGGTTATTAATATTTTTTGTGTTCTAAAAGGAACTAAACTACCAGAAAAGTAGTTTTCCATGAATTGTTGACCATTTTCTAAGAAACCATGTTACAAGAAAGTATGAAATATTGTTGTTTTTGATAATATATGTATGTTGAGATTTAGTAATAAATCTCTTATATTAGTAATTGCTCCAAAAGAAACAATAAACTGAAATTCGTTTAAGCATAGGTCCATAGAAAAATTGTTATTATCTATTGAATATTACTCAGTGTGGTCCAATTCTGCGCATCGAAGTTTTTTTGCACGGCGGCGTTTCATAATATGAGAGAAACTGTGGTTAAATGTGAACTTAATTAGTCGGCAGCTATGGCAATCGCGAACGAAGTCGCGGGTACAGCTAGTTACCAATAATCCTGTATAAGCACCCGTTTGTTCAGTTTTGAAGACCCGTAGTTTGGGCTATGGATATGGAAGCCATGTATCTATCCATTCATCCATCTATCCAATTTAATGTTAGCGTGATGTGATGTGATTTAAGAGTTGAAGAAAACGCGGAAGGTCTCAGGACTTTAGCTAGGCATAAATACCTACTTACCATCGTGATTCATTCTGCGACAGGGTTGTAAGTGGGTCATGACTGCAGTATAATTTGCATAACCGATGTCGTCTGCTTGTTTTATTTCCACCTGTACAAGTTGTTTCCGGAATGCAGTCTTTCAGTCCGCAATTTAAAATGTTGCTGCAATAGTGATTTTAACACGTTGCCTGTGCATGACCCACCGGTGGTGCATTTTGAGGTTCTCACCGTACGTGCATGTCCCACATATGGGGCACGAACCCTAACAAGTTCAAAGGCCTGTAAACATGTACACGTGTGAGCTTATCCACTTTTTTGGCATACACGTGTAGGCAAAAAATTAATTAACAAGAAAACCGGAGTACTTTTCATTTAGGGTAGCCAGCATCCCACCATCAAAAGTGCGTTTGCACGTAGGGGGTCGACTTCATAATCATGGTTTCACAGGGAACGTGTTAAAGTCAAACTTCTCGGCAAATCTTCCAGACACATTTTATGACAGCAAATAAAATTAGCCGGCTATTACATGAAATAAGTTTCTTCTATTCAAGACAGACTCTCATTAAGGTATCCTACTAATATTATAAATAAAAAATAAAATAAATAAAATTGTAATCCCGGAATCATACATACTTTTTATCCCACAAATCAGTTCCCGTGGGATAGAAATCACCTTTAAACGTTTCCATAGAAACAACGCGTGCGAAGCTAGTTATAAATAAATTATTACTTGATACAATTTACTTTAAAATATTTCGGACCTGGAACTATTTCTGCCTGATAGAGCACTAGATTTGTAATTGAATAAATTGCTGTCCATTTAAAAAAGTCCTTGTCTACCTTTTCGGATGATTTCATTCAATAAACTTTAATTGGCGTCATGTAGGCTGACATTGGCCGATCGTGGAATAAGTTTCTCTGGCTGCATTGATGTCGCCAAATATGTCCGTATGTGCGAAGGTGATCTGGCTGGCTGAGTCAGCGCTGCCTACTGCGTACTGTCTAGAGTCGCTCCCTCCCTCCCGGCGGCGATCAGTCGTTTCCTTCGATCAGCAGTCACCGCTCGTATGTACCTACCACTTGCAAATCTGGCTTTGCATGTTGTGATAAGGTTCCGTGAAGTTTCAGTGTAGTGTGTGACCACGATTACAGCAGCAGCGGTTTGAAAGGTAGCCTACCGAAAAGTATGATGTATACAGGGTCCCACGAAACATGTGTAAGCCGAAAGGGGGTGATTCTGGGCCCTGAGGTAATCAACTTGTGACAAACGAATTTTTGAATTTCGAATACTTTTTTATTATTTAGCAAACAAAATTGTTATTTTTTCTTCCTGTTTGTCTTCTTTAAGACGCACTCTTGCATTATTTAACGTTATAAAATATTTCACAAATGTTTTATTGCTTGTTTCCTATTCAGCAAAAGCGTAGTTTTGTCATGAAATTATTAGATAAAAAAAATCTTTTGAAATTTCCACAATGTTTTCAATGATAATAATAATGTATGAATATACGTAAAAGAACACGAATTTGAAAAAAAAAGTCTCTAATTTCATCAAAAATTAGTTAAAAAAAGTTCGAAACTCAAAAAAACGTAGCACAAAAGCTGTTCCCCTCGGGGTTCAAAATAACCCCCTTTCAACTAAGTTCACGTCATGTTTCTAGGCACCCGGTAAAAATCATGCCATGATATGATTGATGTGATCCGCTTCAGAAACGAATGAATTTATATTTCGGAGCTAATCGGGTTAATACTTCAATATTTTTCTTTTTTCGTACTGTTATAAGAATAACCCTTTCATTGGCTCGTGTAATTTTCCGCAGAGAGCAAATAGGCTCTTTATGATTATTAATGAAAAGATGGTCTAAACTTAATATGCGAATTACAAACGACATACTTTTATTTATTCCTCTTAAATGCAACAGCAGAACCGAAAGTCGTTACTTACAGAATCTACAGTATTTGTAAGTAAATCCCACAACACACACCCATACACAGCACAGCAGCAGGTACAGCTAGTTGTTTCATAGAAACTTAAATAATCCTAATAGGCAAAACTCTACCAGATATCAACAGGTATCAAATCAATATTCCAGAAAGTACTTAGTTAATTGTAGCTAGCATCGTTTCTAAAAGTATTTCAAAAACAGGAAGGTCAGGCGGGCCTGCTCTGACGCTCCACGGGCGCTGGCCACCGCCACGCGTCGCGCCCACTCCAGCGCCTTGTGACTACGAGCCCACCAAAAGCGCCAAGGCCACCTTCGACCATGCCCCAGCCTTCTCCATAGGAATACGAGTCGGTCAATCCCAGCACCCGGGGATTTCGCCAGGTGCAAGCAATTGCGCATCTATCATTAGCTCTTGAGGCATTATGCTTGGATTTTTGGTTGATTTTAGCACCTGGCAAATGTATAGTGTTAGTACCATCTTGCACTATCTGTGTCATGTTTCTTGTTATATGCTTGAAATTTTGGTCAATTTCAGTACCTGGCAAATGTATTCTTAGTCCCATCTGTTCACTATCTGTCATCTTTCTGTCATCTTTCTTGTCATCTTTCTTGTTGTTTAGTTACGCTATGTTTTGTAATTAATTTGTCGTTATGTCGCAAGTTTGTTCTGTTGCATTGGTTACGCTTGAGAGCTGCTTGAGCGATCATTAGGTTCATGTATGGTTTACTTGCTCGTTTACGCTGGTAGTTCTATTTGTTTACCTTAGTTCTGATTGTATATTTCGCATAACTTGTAGTCACTGAATGTCCCTTGACGCTTTTCCTTAAAAGTATCAGTCGAATGGGTACTGCATAAGCTGCAAACATCATTCTGGTAGTTAAGGTATCAGATCAAAATCATTCGATGTCTCGCAATCATCACCATATAAATATCCTGATTACCTTTTGCAATACAAGAAACAACCGTCGCTCCATAATTTAAAGATTCATTGCCACTTTTCCATTGCTTGAAGCACGAAGCTCGATTTTATTTTATTTTCGCTCAATATCCACTTTTGGTACGTGCAATAATGTTGAAAGCTACTCGGAGAGCAGATGTTTCGACTCGCGTCTCGAAAAGTTGTTTCTCCAAGTTGGATTTCATTTTGATGTCATCGTTCATTTTAGTATTGCATTGTTTTGGTTTAGCATTGAACCGACCGAGACGGCCATGTCGTTGTGTACAATTGTCGCTCATGAATCATATATTGACGTACTACAAATCATCTTAACTTAGTAATTCTTACTATTTATGTTTTCACAAGGTATGATTTTCTGTATGTACGCATACCACGCGGAAAACATTTATATAAATAGGTACCTACCTATCACGCGGCTTGCAAAATACACAGTTATTGTATTCGATTTTATTTAAATTCTTACCTGCAAGGATAACATTTAAGCTTTTATTTACTGTACCAAGCAAGCCAATCAATCTTTACTGTTAAAAAACCTCATCATAAATTATGATTTCACAGCTCCAAACGTATACTCCATGCCTCCCGTTCTGGGCGAGGCAAAGGAAGGTAACAAGCGAGCAGCGCCAGCGTTCAGCATCGTCGGTCGTGGGAAGGACATCGTGGCCAAGGTGGCGATGCCTGGCCCAGGCACCTACTCGCCCACCCCGACGGCTGCCCTCAAGCGACCCCCAGCGTACACCATGGCTCCGAGACGAGACTTCAAACCTCCAACAGCGGCCGTCCCAGGGCCTGGCGTTTACTGCCCCGAAAAGGTAAATCGCCATGAAGGTTACTTTTGCTCTAATGACATCATCGCTGGAATTATTCATGAACGCGGAAAGCAGTTCAGATGATCGCATCACAAGCCTACGATATCACCTCGACTTATTTATCAACTTCTAACCGGGTTTTGATTATCGCATGATATTTGCATAACTAACCACGCGGATAAACAAGTTACTTGCAATACGCCCTCGGCGGATGTTAACTTGCAGAGACTTTCTACAGTTTTTTTTATTGATTGAATTGCTTCCTTCTTATTGATATATGTATGTATGATTAATGTGTTGTAAGATTACTAACGCTAGCTGGGCGCAGGTGTGCGTGAACCTGCCGTGGGCGCCGGCGCATACGTTTGGCATCCGCCACTCGCCGTTCGTGGGCAAAACAACCTACTACCCGACGCCTGAAGGAATAAGCTCTTCGTACTCGTAATGCATGTCTGTAACCCATCTTAACAATAATAAGACTAACTTGCTTTACGAACTTTGTAATTTGTTATATTTTCTAATCATAATCTGACAATGTTATTTGATTGCTATTAAAATCGTTGATGTTAAATGCCTTACTTGATTGTAGAGCTATTATATTTTATTAGTGTTTCAAATTACATGCTGCTGGTCGGTGTTGAGCTTAGAAATGACAAGGTATTTCTTACTAGTTATTTGATATTTGTAATCACATCACACTCATAATTAGAAACTAGTTTCGGCCCGCGGCTTCACACGCGTTGTTTCTATGGAAAAGTTTAAAGGTTATTTCTATCCCATGGGAACTGATTTATGGGATAAAAGTAGCAAACACTATTTATCCCATCTGTTCCCATGGGATAGAAATAACCTTCAAACCTAACCTCAAAGCGACTACTACTAATAGCATCTGCCTCTCGCGCTGGCAGAAGCTAGTAGTAAATAAAACATTAGGTAGTGTCGATTTGTTGGTTTGAAGTTAGAGTTTGTCACATTAATTTGTAGTTATGTAAGACGCAAGTCCACGTGATAATTTTATGTATTTAACTGTACTTATAATATTTCAGGGTGACGTGAGACTTCGAGACATGTCTCCAAAGTACACGATTTCGAGCAGAATGAAAATGGTGCATAGAGTCGACGATGCCCCCGCCCCGAACGCATACTCTCCGGAAAAAGCGTATGGTATGCTCCGAGAGAAATCTCCCTCATACTCCTTCAGAACTAAAACGGAGATCGTAAGAACCCACGTTGCTCCTGCTCCGAACATTTACTCACCTGAGAAGGCCTTGAACTCAATGAAAAACGGACCAAAATATACCTTAGCTGGCAAAGGATGTGCGGAAAAAGTAATGGAGACTCCCGCTCCCAACCAATACAATCCACAAAAAGCTGATAAAATACTACACGAGAGCTCACCATCATACACTTTACGTTCCAAGGATGTCGTCGACAAAATTGAACAAACTCCAGCCCCTAACGTGTATGCACCAGAAAAATCGATGCATATGCTGAATGGTGGGCCAAAATATACAATGACTGGTAAAAACACAAAAACTCAAGTGTGTGATACACCAGCTCCAAATAGCTACAGCCCAGAAAAAGCTGACAATGTACTTCATGAGCATTCACCAGCATATTCATTCAGAACTAAAGAACATATCACAGTCAGAAGCGAGTCACCTGCACCTAATATGTATGCTCCAGAAAAATCATTGCACATGCTCAACGGAACACCGAAGTTTTCATTGGCTGGAAAAGGACACTCACACAAACTACCGGACACGCCTGGTCCCAATGCTTACAACCCAGACAAGGCTGACAAAGTCCTCCATGAATCATCACCAGCCTACACATTCAGAGTAAAAGATCATGTTACGAAGACAGACTTTACTCCAGCGCCGAATGTTTATGCTCCAGAAAAGTCTATTCACATGTTAGATAGCTCCCCAAAGTATAGCATGCTTGGAAAGGGGCCATCTCCTAAGTTTGATAATACACCAGGACCTAACGTGTACTGTCTTGATAAAGCTGACAAAATATTACACGAATCTTCACCAGCATATTCGTTTAGACCGAAAACTAATATGGACAGGCCAAATGATACCCCCGGGCCAAACGTGTATGAGCCTCATTTGTTAGATGGAACACCTAAATATAGTTTTTACGGAAAAGGTCATGATCTGAAACCGTTTGATACGCCTGGACCCAATCAGTACGATCCTAAACTATTAGATGGGACACCTAAATACAGCCTTGGAGGAAAAGGCCATGCTGGAAAACCCTCCGATGTTCCAGCACCCAATGCTTATGACCCAAAGTTACTAGATAATACACCCAAATTTTCTTTGGCTGGAAAAGGTCCGGATGGTAAACCTTCTGATACTCCTGGGCCAAATAATTATGATCCACATTTACCGAGCAATTCGCCAAGATACACAATTAGTGGGAAAGGTCCTGACGAGAAAGTTCCTAATATTCCAGGACCAAACGCTTATGATCCTCACTTGCTAGACGGCACCCCTAAATACACAATGGCCGGTAAAGGTAATCCGGGAAAAATACCAGACACACCTGGTCCAAATTATTACGATCCTAATTTGCCAAGCAATACACCTAAATTCACAATGTCGGGAAAGGGCCATGAAGACAAACCTTTGGATACACCTGCTCCTAATAACTACGATCCACATCTACCGAGTAACTCTCCAAGGTACACAATGGGAGGCAAAGGCCCAGATGGAAAAGTTTCAGATGTTCCCGGGCCAAATGCTTACGATCCACGCATGTCGGATGGTACGCCAAAATATACTATTGCAGGAAAGGGTCCTGCTGGTAAACCATCAGATACCCCTGGTCCTAACTTCTACGATCCTCTCATTCCAAGTAGCACACCTAAGTTTACAATCACAGGAAAAGGAGCTGATGCAAAAATTTCCTACGTACCAGCACCCAATGAATATGATCCTCATTATATCGACGGGACTCCCAAATACACAATCGCTGGTAAAGGACGACCAGACAAGATTATAAACACTCCAGCCCCGAACGCCTATTGTCCCGAAAAAGGTGATAATGTCTTGTTGGAAAGCTCACCAGCATACTCATTTAGACCGCAGCTACCGCACCAACATTCAGATAACAATCCAGCCCCAAATTTTTATGACCCGAGCAAATATGATCACATTCAAGATGGATCACCAAAACATAGCTTTGGATTTAAAAGGCCCGAACAAAAACATTTCAACAATCCTGCACCAAACGCCTACAACCCTAGTGATAAAATAACACATGAACACTTTCCATCTTACACATTCAGGCCCAAAGTTGAAGATGGAAAAGTAGTTGATACACCAGCACCCAATTATTATAACCCTGAAAAGGGAGATAAAATTTTACATGGGGCATCCCCTGCTTACTCGTTCAGACCTAAAATTGAGGACGGCAAGGTTATTGACACCCCTGCACCTAACTCCTACAATCCTGAGAAAGCAGATAAGGTCCTCCTCGACAATGCTCCACGATATTCATTCAGGATTAAAACTAAGCCTCAAAAGCCTGATGTTGTTCCGGCCCCGAATAGCTATAACCCTGACAAGGCCGACAAAGTTCTCTTACCAAGTGCTCCTCAATACACTTTCAGAGTCAAAACTGACACTTTGAACGTTGTTGATACACCAGGTACGTGATATTTGCATAACAACTAAGACCGTTATTTGTTTAAAAATGTGTAAACTATATCCAACACGTTTTTTACAGCTCCCAATACCTACAACATTCCAAGCCCTAAACAGACACCATTGTACACAATTTCTGGCCGCCATAAGGAGCCCATTGACGAGCGACTGAAAGTGCCAGCTCCTGGAACTTACAGTCCTGAGAAGGGCTACAATTATATTTTGACGTATTCTCCTCAACACAGCTTCGGTATCAAGATACAAACCAACAAATACACTGAAACGCCTGGTAAGCATAACATTTCAGCTTATAAACCCGAGTAATTATGGCAATTATCGGTTTATTTAGGACTCCAAAAAGGTAAAATAGTTCATCATTGGAATATAATTTATTGATTATTTATGAAGTCTGTACAATCAGGTATGCGCGGCCTAGCGCCTCCTCCGTAGATACCTACTCGTAGAACCTTACAAAAATGACACTAGAAATTGTCTACGACTTGTTTTGACGTAGAGCCGTCACGGCTGTTCTGTGAGTGTGGAACAAGAGATTATTCATGATCCAAGACAACAAGACAATTAGTATAATTTATGACCCATGAGATTGGATTTCGGATTTGTTTTATTTTAATTACAAGTAGGTATCTGAAAACAATAATCGCGGTTTTTTATAGGAACAGTCTGAAAATCATACCGTTACCTAGTACCTACTTATCAGATTTTAATTCATTTGGTTCCTTCTAATGAATAATAAAATAATAAAAATCTTTTATTTCGGACCACAAATAGTTTGTGTAGTCACAGATTTGTTTCCGACTAGTCAATGCTAATATTTTGTAAATATTTAAACCAGTAATAATTGCAAACAAGTCTTAAAAAAAAAACGCAAGAACACATAAAATAAAAATATATATAAAAACAACAGCCTCTCTATTCGCGAACCTAGAGCATAGTCATAATCGTAACATGGGGAAACCAAAAAAATATTTTCAACGCTGATTTCTTGAGGCTAGGGCTAAAATGGTATGTGTTTTGTACGTGTGATTTATGCAATTTTAGATAGAGATATAGATAGAGAAAAATTTATTGACAAACACAACTCTGATACAGCACAGAACAGAAATAGTAGGTACCTACATAACTTACAATACAAACAGATCAATGAAACCTGCAATACAGTAGTAAATTTTGATAGGCATGCTTCCTGTCCGAGCGCTAAAATGACACTTGTTGAAATGGTATCCCAAAAGGTCAAATGACTTCTCTTTTGATACAGATGGTTTCAGTATGCGCATTGGGAATCTATGGGGGCCGACGGACACCTTGATCCATGTCTTTGTCTGTACATTAATAATTGTACATCTGTTACTTTAGAAAGTTTTAAATATGTAGGCATAAAACGAGTAAAATATAGATATGGCTTAAAACATAGCTTCAAACTTATTTCAATAGTAGTGTACATCGTCATAAAAATGAGCCTATTCCCATTCTACCACTTCTAACAGGCAACGTGCATGAATTGGCTTACATTGATCTAATTATACTACGGTCAGCACAAAAAACCGTCGCGATTTTTAAGAAGTACCTAGTTATATATAGATCTATACTAATAATGGTACAGATTTAGAAGCTTTTTGTAAAAGTATGCAATATTAGTATAAAAAGGTATTCGTATCTTTTTGGCATTTTTGTATCGAACCAGTCCTGCCAAATCTGCATTCAAAACATACAAACTACCCACGTCGTCCAAACCCTCAAAGAGCCATGATGTAATAATGGCGAACAGATTCCCTATTGGTCTGTACACTACTCGTGTTTTCCGTCTACAGACCACGTAATGGTCTGTAGACTGATAAGTCATTATTTGCTAAATTAGGTTCAATCAGTTGAGTAATAACGCGAACATCAAGGAAGTGGACCGAACATTTTAAACAACGGTCATCGTAATGGTTAATTTGGACATTGGGAACATGTTTAGATGATCTTTGCTGACGGTACTTTTCACTATTTCCAGCGCCGAATTCGTATCGTATCCCGTCGGTTCTCGACACGCCCGTGTACACGATCTCGGGACGACACAACGTCCCGGTTGACGACAGGACGAGAGTGCCCGCGCCTGGCACCTACTCACCCGAAAAGGTAATTTGTTTTTTTTCGTTTCTCTGATAGTCTAAATATATAATATCACTTCATTAGGAATGTAAGCGGGTTAACTACGAACCTATTTTGTGTTGGAAGAACACCAACGTTTCATCCCTTAACGAGGGACTTCATCAGGGTGAGTAAGGGTAAGGGTAGTAAGGGATGAAACGTTGGTGTTCTTCCAACACAAAATAGATTCGTTGTTAACCCGCTTACATTCATAATGAATTCGTCAAACTACGGAAGTTTTTATAGTAAAATATAATATAACTGTTTGTTATTGTTCTATTTTCAACTAAAACAATAGCATATAAGCCCCCTTAAAGAGTATTACTGTTTAACTGAAAATTACGGTTTGTGTTGTATTTGACAAAAACAACTGAATACTAATTATATAAAAGTAGGTACAAATAATCCTAAGAGAGAATAATATTGTTTATTTTCTTTGGTTTCAGGTCCTGATAAGCAAAACACCTCAAATAACATTCGGAATAAAGCACTCTCCATTGCTCGGCCAGCTAAAACCAATAGACACAACACGCGCCGTCGAAAATCGCGCGAGCAAATCTACAACTGAAACTGCTCAGACTACCGTCCAGCGATCAGTTGAAAAGGTCAGCAGACAAGACACTTACGACGCAGAAACCATTAGTGACATTCAAACTCGCAATCACATCACGCAAATAAGAACCGATAACGAAAGAAGCTACACCGTCTCCCCTGAACCCATTCAAACGACTGACACACTAACCCAGGAGATCGTTTGGGTTCCCGAACAGCCGATACGTAGGGGATCCTATACAATCGAAAATCCCGATAGCAACGGCTTTATCGAGCATTATCAACATAGCGAGGTTATTCCTGTCGAGAATGGGGTTATTCGTACGGCGGAAAGCGGGGAGAGAGGAGCGTATTGCAGTGAAAATAATAACGTTGAAGTGATTCACGGTGATGGGTTTGAGCAGAACGTGCAGAGGAACGTAAAGAACGCGACCGCTCACGAAAGCAAGCAGACCGGAAGCGAGGAGGTGCGCTCGGGGACCGAGGTGCAACATTTGGCCAACGGGGGTATCGCTAAGACGACCACGACCACCACTATTCGGAAGGTTGGCACTGCGGCGAAGACTGCCCACGGCTCGACCACCGTCACGCGCACCGCCACGGCTGTCACATCTCGCGATGTTGGGACGAAATAGAGGCCACATTAGACTATCATGTTCTCAAGAGTACGGTTTGAAAGAGTTGAAGTTCCAGCATCAATCTTTTCTCCATAATCACATAAATAATTATGACAGCTAATATATTAATATTTTTACTTCTTACTTATTTACAATCATGTGCTACTTTAATTTATTAATAGAGCTAAGTTATATTGATGTTATAATTTTATATTGAACTTGTTAGAGCTCTACGAAGTAGATTGCGTGTTTGTTGTTATCGCGATATTTTGCATAACCTTAAAAGGTACCGACTATAATTATTTTAATGGACAGTATGAAACGCCATGCTATATTTAATTATTGACTAGTTCTTTATAAACTTATATTACGCAAGCAAGAATATCGTTGAATAGTCTTATAATCACAAACTCCGCTTTAGTTATCCTTAAGGAAAAATACATTTTAAATGTTAACCTTACTAATGTCGTTTGTATTATAAAATCAAAACTAATTAAATACCTACGAATTGATAAATAGTGTTTGATTAAAGTGTTAAACTTATCAAATATACCTATGACAAATATAGTTATCGGGTCATTCTCATATATGGCGGATGCATGCTGCGAGTTATCGGCGAGTCCGCAACGGATGCTAAACATGGACTCTGCGAGCAGTGAACTGTGACATCCCACGCGTTGCCTCACCATCACATTAAGCAAATGCTAGAGGCTATGCAGATGGATTACTACCTACAATCGGCGAAACTAAAAACTCTGTCTAACTACACTTGCGAGCTTTAAAAAGGAATCGCTTTCATCGCGAGTTTATCAAAACAATTTTTTTTCAATTTATGTACAATGAACTATATATTGTGGTATATCCTTTGAAAGGTAATTTTGTTACCTTTCAAGTGATATCAAGAAGATTTAAAATTAATTAAATTGGCTACCTAAATTTTGGGAATTATTGCAATAGGTCGAAGTTGCATCTATCGGCTTCTATCGGCGCCGGAGCTGGATGAGCTGGATTTCTCCCTCGTATCCGCTGTTTTAGCTCGTCCCACATATGCCAGATTGGGTTCAAGTCAGGAATAAGGGCTGGCCAGTCTAGTGTGGGAATGCCGACATGGAAGACGTCTGTCGGTACTGTCTAGTCACTGCTGCGGTGTGGCAGCGGACATTATCGTGTATTAAATCAAAATTTATCGTCGCCAATAAATCCTGCGTAAGGGAAAACATAACTTAACTCATAGTTCACTGCAAAGAAATTGTAAAAGTTAGTCTTGAACAACCCTTGAAGCGATTCCAGTTTAAAGCTCGCAAGTGTAGTTACGGTCCTGAAAAAATCAAAATCTCTTTATTTCCATAAATAAAATAAATGCACACTTAGAAAAGGTCAAATTATAAAACTAAACACTGACACGTATTTCAATAGTAGTTTTTTCTGATGCTCTGGGTTCTTTGATTTAATTTTGATCTAGGAGAATATTAAAAAAATATAGATATGGTTTCAGAATTATTTATTACCAGACGATCGCCTCGCGGTTTTACCCATGTAGTTCCCGTTCCCGTGGGAATTCCGGGATAAAATATAGCCTATCACTCGCTGAAAAGTAAGCATCCTAACGGTGAAAGAATTTTTCAAATCGGTCCAGTAGTTTCGGAGCCTATTCAATACAAACAAACAAATAAACAATCTAATCTTTCCTCTTTATAATATTAGTATAGAAAATTTTCGTTAGATATCATACCATTGGTAAGTCAAAATAACGATATTTGACACATGGGCAGTCTATGGGTTAACCCATAGACTGCCCATTGTGCACTGTTTTACTCATTGTGCATCACGTGCATGTGCGTTGTAGGCATTTAAAGTGTAATTTTTCTTTAGTCATTTACATTTTTAAAAAAGAAAATTACTAACAACCAAATAAATATTACATAGTGGATCGATATTAAAGATAGTAAATTTTGAACAATCATAGATTATAAAAAAAAACACTTTAAAAAAATAGCGTAATGCAACAATTGCGTAATGCAAATGTTTAATTTTTTTCCAAACAGTTTTGTAGTAGTTTACAAATGTTTAAAACGAAGGGTAAGGAATTTAATAACAGTATTAAAATGTCCATCATTATCAACAGAATTCAAAACACTGTAGGTAGTGTTTCTGTGATACCAGTAAATTAAAGTAAATCTTGATAAAGTATTTTTAAGTGCCTATCGTTATAATTATTATGGGCTTAGAGGGGGAATTACAATAAGAATAAAACATACATTTTTGATGAAGAAGACATTTTATGTGTCTTTCAGAAGATGCACATGTATTGTGTCTAAAATTCTAACGTTTTTACCTATTTAACTGTGCAAAAAGAAAACGCCGGTAGGTCACGTGACACAAGGGAAGGCTGATTGACGTAATATCCACCTCGTAACCCCCCTACGACCCCGCCATAAACAAAATTAATGTTTGTTAGTACCCGCAGTCCATCCCCGATAAGCATTGCGTCATAGATTTCGAAACAAATATTGTTTACGTAGGTTTTCAGGTGGTTCCAGCGTAACCTTTAAAACAAATTTAAAAAATTGATGAATTTTATCATTTCTCTTTTTACCTTTGATAAAAAGCGAATTTCTATCTATACGGAAGTCATGAGCGAATACTTTTTGGACAAAAATACTTTTACGAAAGTACTATGCGTACTAAAATGACGCTAAGTCAGTAATCACAGGGACATGCTACGTCGTTATACTAATGATGATGATAATATTTATATACGTACACGCTACGAAGACATTGCTTCATTACAAAAGAACTATGTACAAACTACCAGAATTATGTACAAGTACGACACTCATGCTACGGTAGTTCTTGCGCTGCGAAGATAATGCGCTCATGCTGTATCGCCGTAGCTACGAAAACGTTGTAAACATGCACTACCAAAGTGCTACGAAAGTGCTACGCTTGCATTACGAAAGTGCTACAGTCTCGCTACAAGAGTGCTACGTTTTCGCTACGAAATTACAACACTCTCGCTACGAAAATGCTACGCTTTTACTACGAATGTGCTACGGTCTCATTAAAAAGATGCTACGCTCTCGGTTCAAACATGGCTTCTCCAAGAATATAATTTTTACTAAGGAAGGTAAGCAAGCCAACCCAGTGGCAAAAACTAGAATAGCTATAAATGTTGTTTTACGTGTTTTAGTAAGTTATAATTTCTATTGTGGCTTGAATTTTATTAAGAGTTTGTAACCACATTTTTGGGCATAACACGCGACAGGTCAAGGACGAACAACCTAAATGTACACAACCTCAGGATAAAGAAGTTACAAGACAAAATTAAAAAATTTAAAAGCCCGCCGACGTTTATTGTCTAAACAGATTTTCATGAAACATGGCTTAGAATACTTGGGATAAAATTATGTACTTATGACACAAAAAAAATAAACGAAAATCGGTTCATCCGTTTGGGAGCTACGATACCACAGACAGATACACAGATACACAGACAGACACGTTAAACTTATAACACCAATCACTTTTTTTATGTAAAAAAAGTATTTCAAAAATTATCGCCGTTCTTAACTCTGTTTACTAGACTTCCTACTAATATTATAAAGCCTAAAGTTTCTGAAATCTGAATTTTTGTTACCTAGGATCTCCAAAACTACTGAACAGATTAAGAGGAAATTTGGCGTACGCTAAGAGCAAAGCCTGACTTAGATAATACTACTACTTATACGCGTGAGAAGCCGCGGGCAGAAGCTAGTTTATTATAAAAGCACTATAGGTACTAGAGCCAAACTCGATGTGAAATGTTTGTAAACAAACCGCCCACATTAATCTAAGATTAAATCTGTTACCGTCTGTTTTTTTACGCAATTCACGTTCCTCGTCTATTTGAGATCTATACTTCAATAAATATTGCTAACAAAATTAAACCTAAATCTCTACCAACCACGCCAGTCTTTTTCTGTTGTGATTTGTTTACAAACATTGCACTTCAATATAAATTTAGATAGAGTATAGTGAGTATAACCTAATTCTGTGTCTTTTTGCTCTCATTTTATAAATGATTGCATTTCTGTTTTATAAAGTACCTACTTGTTTGTGTAATACTTCATCAATACTTCATTAATACTTCATCAATTACGCCACCGTCAGCTTCAATACATGCCGATCTTATCCATCCAAAGGTTGCCTGGACAAGATCGCTGTTAGCGATGAGGCCGCCGGTTGTGCCACACTAGATATTGTTAGTATTAAGTTCCTTTTTAATTGTTTTTTTTATTGATGGTGCAATAAAGAAATAATCTATCTATCTATCTATAGCGTATACTCTAGTAATAGTGAGCGTAATGACTAGGTATAAAGCTACTCGTATACATAATCTAATCAGAATAATCACATACAGGAGTAGGACATGATATCATCGACGCGGTTTCATATTTCATACAATAACAGCTTTGTAATGGCTGTTAGTTGCACAGTACAACAGAGCTGTTTATTTTAGCAACATACCTAACTATTTTCAAGAAAAATTATACTTAGTTGCTATTTTAAAAGCTTTTATTTAACTTGCAATGTATGTAATGTATGTAAAAAAATTATCTGAGCGTCTGGTCGAAGCGACGCGTGACCCGAGAGTTGGTGAGTATCTGGCACAGCGTATCAGCATTGCCATACAGCGTGGCAATGCAGCCAGCGTCTTAGGGACGCTTCCGACTGGTATTCATATGGATCAGTTGCGCTACCTGTAGACTGTTTGCAATAGTCTGCAATTAGCTCAATTGTAAATACTACTATAATTTTCTTTGTGAATAAAGGCTATTGTCAATGTAACTATGCTAGCTGAAATTTTGTATACACGTTTAGTTTGGATGACAATGCATTAAAAGCTTTTTTTAAGTTTTTAAAATATTAAAACTTATTTTTATTTCGTCTGACAATGGGGTCGATTCAGATGTCGTCCAAACTAAACTAAATTAATTTGACAGCATCATTTTAGTACATGATGCCATCTTATTTGACTGTAAAAACTATCGTAGTTTGACGAATTCATTACGGATGTAAGCGGATGATTACAGATGTAACTACGAACCTTATTTGTGTTGAAAGAACACAAACGTTTCATTAATTAATGAGATACATCTTGAGGGTGAGTGCGGTTCTAGACGCGCACGTTCCGTATCTCTCCGAGCACTAATACGCACGAGCGTGCGTCGAGAAGATGCCATCTTAATTATTTCGGTCGTTGAGGAAGGTATGGCAACATTTTTAGTCCTAACAAATTAGTTTAGTCCAGCTTTGGCGACATCTGGATTGACACCAATGCTAATTATTTATTTGTTCTTTTACACCGTAAAAGGATAATCATAGTGTAAAATCTAAATTAAAATATTTGTGTTTCAATTGTAAATACTAGTAGGTACTTATAATTTTCTTTGTGAATAAAGATGTACCTAAGTGCATATTTTTCTATCATCATTATTAAATAAGATTTAAAATTATAAAAAAAAATACATAATAATAAATGTATTCAACGTAACTCGAAAATAGACAATAGATACGTGCATTCAACGAATAAATTAATATAGCTAAGCATAACAATTTAGCTGTGTGGTGCCGGCTTAGAATTTGCATCACCCCAACTCTTCCCACGGCTACGGCTGGCTGGCGTAAGAGGCGACTAAGGGATATCCACCGAGAGCGGGCCGCAGCGCCCCCTGCAGAACAATTCTACCACCGAACTGCAATCCCCGACCCGCATGCCCAGCGTAGGGATTGTGGGCATTAGCCCCCATGTGATAAAAAACAATAAGGCGTTTATCAGGCGGAGGCCTGCGTCCAGTAGTGGACCAATACAGTCTGTTAAGGTTATTGTATATTGTAGGTACTACAATTTAGCCCGAACTGGGTAATCCTGTGTTTCAGGCGCCAAGAGTGCTAATTATTAAATATAATTTGGCTTGTTGTAAAAAACAATAAACCGACTCCTAGAAGGTCGTATCCTCGTTTCGGACGAACGACATTACCCCTCCCTTACTTTCCTTGATTGAAGATCTATGTTCACGTGCAAAAAATTGAGTTTACACTTCGATAGCGCGATCTAATTTTCTTTATGGCGACATCTAGTCATAATTCAAGTCTAATTTAGTTTGATGTCATATGGATTAAACTGTTGACGCCCGCTGCCATGGAAACCAATTATAAGTGATAGTGAAATTATAATTTGTGATGATGTTTTACAAACCTATGTTTTAGGACGCACATAGCAATTCCTCGAGAATCAAACTTATAAACCACAAAATAAATTTTTATACAACAACGAAAGACTAAAAAATAATAATAATGCTGGACAATTCACACAGCGTTATCTAGCCCCAAGGTAAGCAGAGCTTGTGTTATGGGTACTAGATAACTGATATACATAATAATATACGAGTACATAGATAGATATTTTTTATTATATATAGAAAACGACCAGAACACCCTGAACAAATATCTGCAGATCGTACAAATATTTGTCCCGAGGCGGGAATCGAACCCGCAACCTCCTGCGTCGCAGACGGACCTTCGCCTACCGCGCCACAGAGGTCGTCAAAATCTATTAACAATTGGCTTAGATATCACCAAAACTGTTGAAGCTAGTCGTCATTCTTCAAAAATATTGTTTTTAGGGTTCCGTACCTCAAAAGGAAAAAAGGAACCCTTATAGGATCACTTTGTTGTCCGTCTGTCTGTCTATCTGTCTCTCTGTCTGTCTGTCCGTCTGTCAACCCTCTGAAGTTGAAATTAACGTCAAGTACTCCTGTCCGTAACCTCTTGAAGCCGTGATATAAATTAAACTTCTAAGTCAACGCACTTAAAAGTTACAGCCATTTATGTCCGAAAATTTTGAAATTTCCAAGGGAATCACATGCACCCAAAACCTATAGGGTACTACTCCCGTAGACCTAGAATCATGAAATTTGGCGAGCAGCAAGTTCTTATAGCACAAGTAAAGGGAAATATCCGAAAAACATAAATTTGTAATTTATTCACAAAAAAAATACTTTTAATGCTCGCCATAGACCATAACCATAGGATACTTCCCGTAGAACTAGAATTATGAAATTTGGCAAGAAGCAAGGCCTTATAGCACAAATACAGGAAAAAATCCGAAAATAGTAAATTTGTTGTTTATTCACAAAAAAAATACTTTTGATTCTCGCCATGGACCAAAACCTATAGGGTACTTCCCGTTGACCGAGAATCATAAAATTTGGCAAGAAGCAAGGTCATATATCACAAATAACGATGAAAATCTGAAAACCGTAAATTTGTAGTTTATTAACAAAAAAAAAAGTTTTGATTCTCTCCCTCGACCAAAATATACAGGGTAGGTAAGTACCTATTTCATGTTGACCTAGAATCATAATACATATTTGGCAAGAAACAAGGTCTTACAATTTAACGGAACCCTTAGTGCGCGAGTCATCTCACACTTGACGTTTTTTTTTTAGTTTTATGGGATCAATACGAATCCCTCGGGAATAAAATTGTTATGGGACCTCTGGATCATTCTCTATGCCATAGTGAAAGAATTAGCAAAGTCGGTTCTGGATCTTCTAGATATGGGCCAACTCTACCAGGCTATTATTTTCAGTTCAAAACTATAATAATTCTAACTAGCTTAGACCCGTGGCTTGGCACATATTTTTTTCATAAAAAGTAGCCTATATGTTATTTCTATATGCTAGATCTTTATGTGTTCAAAACTTCAGCCCGATTCATTCAGTACCTAGCAAAACTAGAATAGAATTGAATAGAAAGTCATTTATTTATAACAACAATAAAAACAGTTAAAAAACAAAACACTTAGGATAGGTACCTACATCCATAAGGTTGTTATAAAAAGGCCCTAACTCAGCATAATGCTGGCTACGCTCCCGTAAGAGGTCTAGCCAGCGCTGGTTTTCCGTTAGAACCCGAACAATACAAACTACTGAATGACGCGTCATCATCATCATCATCATCTGATGATGATATAGGCTGATGCCTATATTAGTCCACTGCTGGACATAGGCCTCCCCTAATGAGCGCCATAGCGCCCTGTCTTCAGCTTGCCGCATCCAGCATCTGCCGGCAGTCTTTCGCAGATCGTCATCCCACCTGGCCGGAGGGCGTCCTACACTACGTTTGCCGAGTCGTGGTCTCCACTCAAGAACTCGTTTACCCCAGCGGTTGTTGGTTCTTCGCGAGATATGGCCGGCCCACTGCCACTTCAGCTTGCTAATTTTTTGAGCTATGTCGATAACTTTGGTTCTCTGTCGGATGTATTCGTTACGAATTCTGTTCTTCAAAGAGACTCCGAGCATAGCTCTTTCCATAGCTCGCTGAGCGACTTTGAACTGGTGGACCAGCCCTACCGTGAGTGTCCACGTCTCGGCTCCGTAGGTCATGACGGGTAGGACGCACTGATTGAAAATAACCTCTATGTAATAACGAAATAAGAAACAAACATTTGAAACCTGTCAAAAAACTATTAACAAAAACATTATCTTTAGCAGTCAGACAACATTTTCCAGAAATAGCACCTGAGTTATCTTAATACGAAGGAAATCACCCCTTTCGCTGATCAAAGAGGTGCATGGAAAGCTGTGGGCAAAACTTATTGACAGACCTGTTTTCACACACTCATAAAACAACGTAACGTCTTTCAGGATTTAAAATAAATTAAGCGGTACATCAATAGTCCGTTCTTCAGTTAACGCGTAGGTTATCATAAATATCAAATTCGTTTCCAGTTGTGAATGTTCCTAGTTACCACCGTTCGTTGGTACGGTCCGCAATTGTCATTTGAAGCAATTTGTGGAATGAACGGTCGCAGCCGCGGGGGAGTTGTAGCTACCTACACGTAGTCAAGTAATTGTAGGAATTACGTTATAGAGTCATGGAAATAAATATACCGACTATCACTGAAGGTTAAAGAACGTAATAGAAGACAGTCGGGGCTACTATTTCCACAACTATGTACTTAAGGCACTTGTGGGTAAGGACTCTGATATGATCTGTAAGGAATTACTTTACAGGAAATAAATAAACCGAGTATCACTGATGGTAAAAGAACGTAATAGAAGACATATCATGTCTACTATTACCACAACTATGTATCTATGGTACTTGTGGGTAAGGACTCTGATAGGTATGCTCTGTAAGAAATTACTTTATAGAGTCATGGAAATTAATAAATCGACTATCACTGAAGGTTAAAGAACATCGTAGAACACAGATCGTGTCAACTACGACCACAACTATGTACTTAACCTGTCAGGGATTCTTACTTAAAGGCACTTGTTGATAAAGGAGTCTGATATGCTCTGTAAGGAATTACTTTATAGAGTTATGGAAATAAATAAACCGACTATCTCTGAAGGTTAAAGAACGTAATAGAAGACATATCGTGTCTACTATTACCACAACTATGTACTTAAGGCACTTGTGGATAAGAACTCTGATATGGACGTCTTGGAACCTGCACTTGGAGCCCATTTGTTTTGTATACCTCAACCTCAACAGCCTGTCAACCCCTGATTGGCTTCTATCTCATGGGGGTAGTGCGCATAATCCCAAGGTGGTTTGGGGGTCGCAGTTCGGTGGTAGAATTGTTCTGCAGGAGGTGCTGCTGCCCGCTCCCCGTTGAATATCCCTTAGTCGCCTCTTACGATACCCGTGGGATGAGTTGGGGTGGTGCAAATTCTAAACCGGTACCACACGGCAATGTGTTTTGTATAGTGGATTTGTTATGAGATTATGGACATCATGGTGAAAATTATAATCTACTGGTTTCTGCCCGCGGCTTCGCGTCATTTATGTATATGGAAACATTTAAAGGTTAATTTATGCCACGGAAACTGATTTGATGGATTATAAAGTACCTACCCTATGTTTTTTCGGTCAGGTCTAACTTTAAGAAATTTCAGCCCGATCTATTCAGTAGTTTTGGCGTGTATGGAGGAAGGAACAGACATCCATCTATCCATCCAAACTTTTTACTATTTATAATAATATGCGTTCATAACGCAAAAGTTTGGATCAAAATGAACCTGTGTGATAGTGAAAGAAAAAAGAGAAAGAAAGAAAATTATTTATGAAACACTACACTACTAATAAAATAAAATAAATGACTACTTAGTAACACATACAAAGAACACAGGTATAAACATTAATACTAACACAATACAGTGACGGAACCGTGGTCCCACTATATACATATTTTTATATTTCCCACTGCGATGTCCCACTGGTGTGACAAAACATTAACTAACTCCTAACGAAGCCCGTCCAACCCCCGCGAAGCGGGGGGGGGGGGGTTCGTGGCGACTCTGTGACTGAAAGGGTGTGTATATATATAATTGCACCCAGAGCCATATTATGTTGAACGGTCAAGTGTGTGTCTGGTGGGACCACGAAAAAGTTTTCACATCAGGACATCGCAGTGGGACCACGGTTCCGGAGTGCACAATACGTATATTAACACAAGTACCTACGCATTGGGTTGGGTTGGTAGTACTATATTCACTCAGCACTCAGCCACTCAGCAAGCCGACGAGCGCGCGTGTGTGTAGGTCTAACCAGTCCCGACTGAGCTTGTTAGTGTGAAGTATGAAGTAATTTTTTAATTAATTTATTATTTATATTATGAATACACCGGAACATTAGTCATGTCAAACAGATTCAATACATTTCAAAACACGAAAAAAATTAAACCCTTTATAGATAAAATAAGTATGTCAAAATTGATTCCAATAATTTGGCTTTTTTCGAAAATTATGACTTCAAATTAACATGGGACCAACTTTGGGGTATATCCTATCCAATAAAAAAGAATTGTTAAAATTGGACCACTCTGTAATAAGTTATGCATGGGCATACATTCCAATAAGTGAGTGAACAATCAATCATCCCCAGTTTTCCTACCGTTAGGGTTGGATTTTTTATTCCAAATTTCAATGGGACCAACTTCGGGGTATACCCTTTCCAATAAAAAAGCCCAATAATAATCATCGAAATCAGACTACTCCGTAAAAAGTTATGCGTGGTCATACATAAAAAAAAATATATACGCGTCGACTTACTTGTAACTTGTGGATAACGGGGCTGGTCATACTTTTAGTAAATATTTAGTTTAATTAAGATAATCTGTAGTTAAGTATGATTGTTTGTTATCCCTAAGATATAAAAATAAAAAATAAAAATAAAATAAAAGACTTAAGAACCTCCTCCGTTTTTCGTCGGTTGAAAATAACACAAGTATGATGTGATAATGTGTCGTTATGCCAAAATTGGAAACCAAAAGGAAGGTTCACTTTGAATGTAAGCGGGTTAACTACGAACCTAAATTGTGTTAGAGCCCGTAGCCCCTTGGGCTCGTAGAGCGCGCAAGGACGCAGTATGGGCGCGACGCGAACCGCACTCACCCTGATGAAGCCCTCGTTAAGGAATGAAACGTTGGTTTTCCTCCAACTAGGTGAACGAAGAAAAGAACTAGGAAACTAGGTTCGAAGTTAAGCCTTATAGTTAAAACTAACGGTTTATTTTTAAGTAATTAAATAGTTAAGTACCTATCTAACTTTTTATTTTACAAAATCAAAATCAATCAAAATCAAAAACTCTTTATTTCCATAAATACAATAAATGTACTAAGTAGGTAAAAGGTCAAAATATAAAACTAAACACTGACACGGAAATAAAGTGATATTTTTTGATTTCTGTCGCTTCGGTATGTAGACTAAAGTAAAGAAGCGACGAAGAAACCTTTAGCCTGTTAGTTGTTATTTTTCGAGTTGGAGCAAAAGCCGTCCCAAGCTTTTTTATCCTCTAGATAATCTGATATTTTATAGTAAGCCTTTTTGCACAGCAAGGTTTTAACAATTTGTTTGAATTTATTTACTGATAATTTTTGCAACTCACTAGGAGTTTTGTTGTAGAAGCGTATACAAGCCTAGTTGTGGGCACAGCGAGCTTATGTTTGTTTCTGGTATTCAAATTATGTTTATCGCTATTTTTACCTTTTACAAAACTAAGTTTTGTTTGCGCTGCCAACATTAAACATTACAAATCCCGACCACTATCACCCCAATGCTGTTATCATTCATATCAATGAGTAAACACAAATCCTGTGATAACAACGTTTTGCGAGATGTGTTATCTTGCCTAAAGAGTGTATTTATTTTTGATTGTACTATCTACCGTCGATAGCTATTCACCATTAATATCTAAATAACGTTGTTTTATGGTACTCTACTCTGATGGGAGAGTTATTTTTACAAAAGAGCTTGTATCTACTCTAATTAACTTGGAACTATTAAAATCCTTGATTGATGTAGAGTTGGCCGTGGCGTCAGAATTGGCTCCTCAAACTCAACCCGGGATGTTGTAAGAGCAATAGATTTTCAAATAATTGAACAATCATAGATAAATGATTAAAGAAATAGAGAAGGGAAATAGAGAATCCCATAGGAAGGGAAACAGCTTCCATGTATCATCCAACGCCTTCAGTATTCGATAGCTATTCAAATCACATTACACCAATATTATAAGTTCGAAAGTTAGGATGTTTAGATGTATGGATGGATAGATGGATAGGTGGATAGATGGATAGGTGGATAGATGGATAGGTGGATAGGTGGATAGGTGGATAGGTGGATAGGTGGATAGGTGGATAGGTGGATAGGTGGATAGGTGGATAGGTGGATAGGTGGATAGGTGGATAGGTGGATAGGTGGATAGGTGGATAGGTGGATAGGTGGATTGATGGACAGATGGACAGAGGGACAGTATTGAGGGTGGACTTTTTTGACGGGGCAGTAAGGAGAGGTACCTTAACCGGTTTAGTTTCAGAAAAATGGTCTTAGGACTTTAGTCGTTTAGTCTTTTGCGATTTCCGACTATTTTAATACTTCCAACCTCAGGTCCGATAGAAGTTTTTGATCAGTTTAAGAAACAGGATCGATTGGTATCAAAAATGTTTTCTATAAAATGTCCATTTTCTTGCCACAATACACACACAAAAGAACACGAATATAAAAAAAATCTTAAGGCCAGGTATTCCTGCAGCAGTAGGTGTAAGGGAAAACGCGCGCCTGCCAAGCCGCCGCGCTTGCGTGTTTTTTGTAGTTATTTAAACATGGTGATGAAAAAATATTTTTATCAAGTCAAACGTGTTTAGAAATATTAAAGGTCTTTAGTTGAGTACAAAAAAAAAAGTAAGAAATCAGTAGTTCGCTACTCATAATATTGAAAAAACTGTAGAAAAAGGAGTAACTTTGGGATTTTTTTCTAACGAGTAAAGTTCATTAGATCTTGTAACTGAATGCGACTTTGACTAGACTAGATCCTTAAGTAAAATATATCTTTTTTTCATAATTTTTAACAATATTTTCTAAGTCTCAGATGATTTTTAAAATCACAAAAGTTCGGCCTCTGCTGGCCTATCAAGCCTTAACTTTTTTTCAAAAAAGGAATAAATGATCGATATCTCAAAAATCGTTGAACAAACGTTGACCCCCTCGATGTCGAGAATCACCCCCTTTCGGCTTAGTTCACCCTTTCTGTGGCACCCTGTATATCATAGTTGCTATACTCGCCCCTATGGGGATAGACGGGCATTTTTCTTCATATGGCCTCAACGGGTGGCCTCAGCGAAGTGAAAATTATGCCTCGTTTGCTTATTTCCCAGAACCCGTATTTTAATAAGCTTAAACACCGCAACTATCATTTCTAATTAGCAGCATTTTAATTGAGTTTGAGACTTACTAGGGATAAATTAAACTCCTTGTATGTAGGTTTTATTCTCCGAGAGACAGATTCTCAAAACGAAAGGAAAGGTACAGATGCACTCATGCACCCAATGTTTTAGCAGATTAGCTTATAATAATAATAGACATAAAAGTCTTTATTAGTGATAATTATTACATGTCAAAAACTGTATACATATATATATATATGCTACTTAATCTATTTATAGAAAATTATTTTTATATAAAAATGTACCTAAGCTTAATAAATTGATTAGAATTAATAATAGTATACCATTCAAAATAATAAATTATATCAATTACTTTAAGTACATTAAGTACACTCATAACTTAGTATAGTACCTCCATTACGTGACACCTTGTAGTTATTATATAGCTCTAAATACTTTTGTCAACGTTTTTGTAGAAATAATAGGTCAACCTTTTTATGTAGAAACAATATCAGAAATTATTTTGCCCAAAACAAGTCCAGCAAAAGTGTGAGTGGAACTCGTGTAAAAAAAAATTTGAGGTTTTCTATTGTGCGTACGGTATTATATATTTTTTTATCAGTTAGAAGTAAATAGCTGTGTTAAAGGCCTTTGAAAGACGGAATAACGGACTGACGATGGCGCGGTTTTAGAATACCGTTAGTAGGCATTCAATAAGGAACCCTAAAAATTATGGAACAATGATTAATGTACCGATAAAAGGGTGAATAACTTCAGTATCCAGGGAGTTTATGTTGCTTAGATATTTACATTTCAAATTTTCATTGTCTGAAAATTTCATTGCTTTGTTTACTTACAATAATGAAATGGACTGTAAGGTCGCTATTCTAGTTGCACGTGGTCACGGTAAATGGGTGCGGTATTTTCTTGTTATCACACCTTACTATCCAAACATTCTTTCTGTTTCCAACTTCTCTGATTTTTCGCTGTGCAGTTAACACCGCAACGATTTGAAAAATACATAGAGTAACTAGTCAAAAGAAAAATTAATAACATTTACCAACCTTTCTTAGAAATTAGAAATTATCCAGAGTGCGAGGCTTACGCACTATAATAACAAAAACGTTAGATTTACCTACTCATTTGTTTTTTATTTTTTGTGCCTTCTCTAGACATTACCTATATTGTAAACCTGTTTGACCACATGATAAATGTAGGTAGTTCTCTAAGACCATGCACGATGTAGGTAAAATGTTTATACTAAGATAAGCATTCGTTCACAAAGCCCGTCTTACAAAATTATTTGCAGCAGTCTATCGTTTTTACGGCGTGTTACACACTATGGTAAATTAAAACGTAATTGTGTATTGGAATTTACTATAGATGTTTAAACATCGTTCTTTCTCGCGTGGCATGGTGTGGGGGACAGAGAGCGTTGCGGCAAGTTCACATTCGGCCCGAGTGTTTTGCGCAAACCGGCCGTACGACCCAGCCTGCGTCTCGCAACACGCACTCTTCTCAACTTTTATTTTGTCGTCCTACTTTCGTTCCTTAGTACTCATCTCACGGACGGCAACAAGGCTTACAATCGCGATTGTGTTTACTTTCCTACAAGTGTGATTAACATGAAATCCATTACCAATTTGCAATTACGACGCCTGTAGCAAATTTAAGTGACTCAGTGTTTTTAACTTTATTGTGTTCTCAGTGATCGAAAACCTGTGGAATGTGAGCTGTGGTTCGGTATTGGAGCTGGAGTGTAGCCTAAAATAGAACCTATTGAGTTGAGATTGCAAGTTCTGGAATACGGCAAACTAATTGTTTGATATGAGAGAAAACACCTGTGTTTACATGTTATAAATCGCCGTGCACAGCAGCAGACAAAATGATCGTTCACCGATGGTTGCTACTTGTGGTTACCGTAGCTTTTATAAAATGGTCTACGGCAAACCACACAGACTCAATGACTTGTGGTAAGTATAGGGTTGATTTTTGAGCATTCAGTTTGAATCCTTCCCTTGTCAACGCACCCAGTCACCACTTTCCCGCATCAGTTATACCTACAGGATTATTTCCCGCAGCACTCTTTACACTACCTAAAATAACATTCTGATGCTGATAAGGTCATTTTTCAAAACTTCTGTGTACAAACTTAATATATAAAGACACGCATGACCTTTAACTTCTAAATTACCATACAATTTACCCAAGCTAGAACGCGCGTAACCTTTAGTGTTTTCTATTTCTAGAGCAAAGAAATGGACTTACCTAAATATTTTAATGGAATAGCATGAATTAGCCGATACTAAAACTGTTTGTCATGGAAGTCACTGAATTGTATAATAATTTGCATATTGACTATCAAAAAACCTAATAATTTCCAATTTGTACCTACCTCTAGCTTGTCGCCTTGGCACTGTTTTTGGCATTTTGGATAATACGGTATTGGAAACAGGTAAAATTAAATGCAACTCTTAGTTAGCATTTTCGTATTGTGAATGTAAATAATACAAACGTGCTAACATCCATGTATAGTGAATAACTAGGAATTGCAAATGTTACTAATACACATTGGCATCAAGTAATTATGTAACAATAACTTTACTTGTATCGGTTATGACAAGGGTTAAAAACTGCGGCTTGTTATTAAAATCACTTAGAGGGCTGTTGCACTTTGATTTCGACATCAAATTAACAAATGCATTGACAACCCAAAAGAAAATCAATAGGAATGAATGCTTTGAGTAATTATCAATTTATATCTTACTTTATCAGCACCGGTTGGTTAAATAAATAATAAATATAGGAACTATATTCATAGGTACACATGTAGGTAGAAGGCGTAATGTAGGCGCGTTGGTAACGTTTTAAAATACCCATGTTTTTTGTCTTTTCTCGTCTTTGCTTGTACAAAACAGTTTCCAAATAGCTCTACAAAATCTTCAATCGTTATTCGTGATCCACAACGTGCTCCAATGATTGTGAAAGCAGTGATAATGTGTGTAAGTGATGTTATCGAATGATAGTAGCTGAGATAATAGGTTCGGCCATTATCGAACCATTATCGGATTTAGCTATAAGTTATGACTATGAATAGTATTTTTAACATGCTTCGAAAAAAGGAGGACGCTCTATGTTCGACTGTAGGTAGGTATGTAAGTTTTTGTTTAATGTACTTATGTTCGTCGATTTCTCTGTCAATTATGGACCGATCGCAAGACTGAAAAGCAGTGTAGAATTAAGGGTCAAATTAAAAACAATATAAAAACTAAAAATCTACTTTGGATGAAGTCGATTTTTAGTTTTTTCAAAACAATCCAATTATGTATGTCTATTTTGATAGGTACGTTTAATCGTTAAAAGTTGTATATGCCAAAAAGGTGGCAGTCTCTATTACCAAAATTACCTAGTAGGTATATGGTTTTCTAAATACGTGTGACTTTTTACCATGGCCACGAAAAATATTTAAAAAATAATGTTATTGTGGTAGGTACCTATAATTCGTTCTGATAAGGACCTCGACTCAAATCTGACTCGCACTGTGAGTACCTAGTAGAACACTTTTTGAAAAATGGTCAAAAAGGGGGAGAATAATTTTCAAAACAGCGGGCAACCCCACCGAGTGGGGCATCAAATGAAAGGTATCGGTTTGTAAATTTCAAAACAGTTTATCAAATTTATGTAGGTTTTATACTTTTTGAAAAAAGTCCTAAAATTACCCATTCCAAAATTGATCACCGAAGTACCTATGCAGAGAGATCCATCTGAAATGTAGGTTGGTACCTATCACTTTTAGGTATTCATTAAATAGCGAAGTCAGGAAGTACCTATAACCGGTACCGTTAATACATATTTGTATAATTGACAAACGACGTTCGAAACCCTCCGCGCGCGAGTTACACTCGCACTTGACGGATCTTGTTTCTGATGGGAAGTTAACATCGTTTGCAATTTTCAGGTGCCACGGATGCTATGTGCCAAAAATGAATGTAAAATACGGGTAATATAAATTAACATACTCTGTAGAAATAGCTTATTAAGCGTATTTGATGCTTAGCTGCAAAATAATGATTCATGAAACTTGTTTCAAGTATTTTATTGTATTCGAATAATTAGCGGTACTCGAAATTCGATGATTTCATTTTTGCCACTGCAATTGAAATAAGAAACGATTTCTTTACATTGTAGATCGTTGTTTTTGCTGGCCTTGCTTGACCTCAGTCCTCAGTTGGACCTTTGTAATTGTAACTTAACATACCATTGGAAGCAAAGTATTCTTTGTAATTTTACCGGTCATACTCATAATCTGTTAGTTTATTACCTACATTATTTATATGGAAATGAAGTGAATAGGTACAATGTATCAATGAGCCAAGACAAGTTAACGGATAGATAGAAATATTGACGAAGTGGTTCATGAATTCATGTTACAGACCCACTTAACCAATCCGCTTATATTTGCTTGGCTTAGGTACATTTAGTTTCTGATGTGAAACTTTGGTGTGTGTTTATTTTGTTTTTATTCGTGTACGAGTTTACTGTATTAAACTACCAACTTACGTAGGAAGATACATGTATCATGGACTATGTATCGTACCAACTATTTATAATATTTACTATATTGTACCTTATAGACTGAGGCTGACGAACAAACCGAATTACGGTTTATGTTAGCTGTAGATAAAATAAGTTAATAATTATGTAAACAAAAAAAAACTTCTACAAGAATTACCATTGGAAGCAAAATAGTCTTTTTTATTTGACCGGTCATAAATAACTGTTATTTTATTACCGACACATTTATATGGAAACAAAGTGAATAGGTAAAATGTACCAATCAGCCAAGACAAATTAACGATAGACAGAAATATTGACAAAGTGGCTCATGATATAGACCCACTTAAACAACTTTTACAAGAATTGGAAAATTAGCGCAGGTAGAGTCTGATGTTTATTTGATCAGTAAAGAAATCCAGATGCTATGTGAGCGATCGATAGGTATTGTAACTAATATTTATTTGAACACACTGTGCGAAAAGTAGGAAGTATTTTTTAAACATTGTGTCCGCCACGCTTCTAGGGGATTTGCTTGTACCTATTTTTTGTGTTGTGTTTTGAACTACTCAGTTGAACTACTGTATCGGAGGGTAATGAACCAGCCTAAAAAAGTAACTTTCAGAATGCTTTATGTATAACCTGTCGGCGTTCCTTTTATCTTCTTCTATAATATAAAAATGAATCGCAAAATGTGTTGGTAAGCGCATAACTCAACAACGCCTGGACCGATTTCGCTAATTCTTTCTTTGTTGTGTTTGTTATTGTCAGGAGAAGGTTCTTATGAAAGAAAAAATTAAGAAAGTTGGAAACATAAATTTCCACGGGGGCGAAGCCGCGGGGCGCAGCTAGTAAGAAATAAATACCTAGGTACCACATAATGACCTATTCATCTATTTTTGACGACCTTTGTGGCGCAGCGGGCGAAGGTCTGCCTACAATGCAGGAGGTTACGGGTTCGATTTTCGCCTCGGAATAAATATGTGAACGTTCTGGAGATATTTGTTCCGGCAGTTTTCTATCACACTAATATTATAAATGCGAAAGTTTGGATGGATGTATAGATGGATGGATGTTTGTTACCTCTTCACGCCAAAACTACAGAACAGATCGGGCTGAAATTTTGTATACAGATAATTCTAGGCCTGGAATAAAACATAGGCTACTTTTTATCCCATAAATCAGTTCCCATGAAGATAGAATGAAGATAGAAATCACCTTTAAGCGTTTTCATAGAAACAACGCGTGCGAAGCCGCGGGCAGAAGCTAGTGCCCGCGGCTTCGCACGCGTTGTTTAATAAAAATATCTATATTTGTATTTAATCTACTTACTAAGTATATCAGCTAGCGATCATAACAGCTCTTACTTTGGGGCAAGATGATGCTATCTGGAATATCCAGTATTATACAATGTGTCCGGTCACCGGTGTCGGAGACTTTGGGGGGGTAAAATACGGTAAATTTTATCGACATCACTATCCCTGTCCCTATTGTTGCAATTTCTATTTCATAATAGAAGAAAAGAGAATTTATAAAACAAAAAAAAGTTTTTCTCAACATTTTTTTAAAAATTATTACCTTTTTCATAAAATCGAAACTGTCAAGCTACATGTTTGTTGTTTTTGAACGATAGTACAGAATGTGTGCTTCAAAATAAGTCTTAGATCTTAGCCCTAAGTAAGATAATTTAGAAGTTATGACGATTTAAAAATGGTAAGTGTCTCTCAATCCTGGAGTCCAAAAGGAAAACAAAATAAATCGATTCGGTATTTTAATGATTTGACTATCAAAATCAATACAAAGGTTACAGCCACGATTCAAAATGTCCTCCTTAATCTCTTCCTCCTCTTAAGAATTTTTTTTTGTTTTATAAATTCTCTTTTCTTTTATTATAAAATAGAAATTGCAACAATGTTAACATTGCTTTATTGTCTACATTATTGGCTATCAAATGAGTCCTCTATCGTTTTCCTAAGACCTCTACATGGGTAGCTATACCTTAATCAATACTAGCACCCGTGCTTCGAGGCAACATAAAACAAAATGGCTGCCATTTTATCATGGAGAGAGAAAAAAAAAAATAGGGATAGTGATTTGTCGATAAAATTTACAGTACTTCACCCCCCCAAAGTCTCCGACACCGGTGACCGGACACATTGTATAGATAATGCTGGATAATCCACATAAATATCATGCCGAGCAATAGTGAAAAGCTTACTACGTATAGTATAGACATAGTAGCACTGTTGCTCGTCATTTCATGAGATTAGACTGTAGAGGTACCTAAGTTACCTTATTAGGAAGGAACTTACCTTCTTAAGAGTATACTTTGCTCTCTTATAAATAAGGTAGAAGATGACACATTGAGTTATTTTTATATGAGTCACACACGGCAATATTTTATTTATTTTATTTCCACCCAGCTAAGCCCAAATACACTATGGAAAATATTACTTACTTCTATACGTGACTTCCCACGCTCTTTTCAAGTCTATATACATCCCCAAGATACCGTTTACATCCCTGTCAAATTTTATTACGGCGCTAACCCGACCAAATCAGCGCCACCACCTATTTTATCTTATTACTAGCTGCATTCTTACTACCCGTTGTCCTATTACCCGTTTACCCGTAGGAATGAAGCATTTTCCCGCGGTAAGAAGTAGCCTATATTCATCAGGAATAATGTGGGCTTCTAATGGTAAAATATTTTTTTTAATCGGTCCAGTAGTTTCGGAGCCTATTCAATACAAACAAATAATCAAATCTTTCCTCTTTATAATGTTAGTATAGTTAGTATAGATTATATTAAACGAAGGAATTTTCAAAAATCGTACTTGAAGTCTGCGATACCTATCATTAGCTTATTTTTAATGCCTCTGTAAAAGTTTTATTTTGTATAGTCTAGGCAGAGATGCGAAGTAGTTCTTTTTGGCCACGATGGTGAGCCCCGGTATACCTTTGAAAGCATGAAACAGTTACAGACAGACAGAGTTACGTGCTTTATAATATCAGTATGGATAAAACACGTACTTACTTACAAATACTTACTTAGCCCTATGGCTCTGCGACCTGAGGCATGTCTTGGCCTCCGATAAGAGAAGAACCACTGTTATTCTTTTAATTTTGAGGACTTTTCATAAACATAATATTTTTTGTCACCAAAAATAAAGATACAAAATTACTGTATAATGTGTTGTTACGGGCGTAGTGACTCATAAAATCTTCTATAGGGCGCGGAGATACAGATGACTAAATATAGATGACTCAGCCTCCCTTACAAATGTGATCAGACTCAGACATTCAAGTTTTACGAGAAAACTACCGTAATTCAACTGTGTCTAGTCTAGGGATTAATGCAAGACGCCGCCACCGCGCCGGTGACGAATCCATGTAAACAAGGATTCCACTGAGGTATTACGCTTCTTAAATTTTCACTATGATGTCTTCGTAAGTTATCTATCACTCAAACTCTTTTCGTTGCTCATTGACTGTATTTTGACGACGTTAAAAAACAAAAGAAAATAAACCAACCAGCGGCAATGTGATACTTGTGAGACTCACGAAAGTCACGAATACATCAGCGGCCGAATTGAAATGATTTATTAGGGCTGTGAGGGCACTGTCACTGTGTGGGCACTGGCACTTATTGTACACTCATAAAAATATAAATCGGTTCCCTAAAAATAGCGATAAACATAATTTGAATACCAGAAACAAACATAAGATCGCTGTGCCCACAACTAGGCTACACAAAATTAATGTATCTTTTAAAGGGCAATGTATACGCATCTACAACAAAATTCCTAGTGAGTTGCAAAAATTATCAGTAAATAAATTCAAACAAATTGTCAAAACATTGCTGTGCAAAAAAGCTTACTATAAAATATCAGATTATCTAGAGGATAAAAAAGCTTGGGACGGGTTTTGCTCCAACTCGAAAAATAACAACTAACAGGCTAAAGGTTTCTTCGTCGCTTCTTTACTTTAGTCTACATACCGAAGCGACAGAAATCAAAAAATATCACTTTATTTCCGTGTCAGTGTTTAGTTTTATAATTTGACCTTTTCTAAGTGTACATTTATTGTATTTATGGAAATAAAGAGTTTTTGATTTTGATTGAGTGGTACTGTCGTCTAAAGCCGGGTACTGACAAGTGCAACTAAAACACAAAAAAAACTTTAAAGCCATTTTAAGTTAGTATACGCAACAATTGATTTTTTATACAGCTTTTAAAGAGCACCACCCTAAACGAGCGGAGCGGTGTGTAGGTGGTAGCTCTATACATGTGTGTTTAATTCATACAAATTATTCAAAATTCATCATCTCTTATTGTGTGAGACTACTAAATTAATTCATATTGTCATCTAATCTTGAGATAGGTACCATAATCTAACGACGCGATTACCCAAGATTATAAATTCCCACTTGTGGATCGTAAACTGCTTCTGGCATCTGTTCTTCATTACTCATTCGTATTGTTATTTTAGACGCCCGAACTTTCACGCGAATAAAAGCGATTGGGAAATTCTTACTAATCCCATAAACAATGGGTTTCTACCAAGTCTTCTCAATTCATATTCGTAGTTTCACAAGAAAATCTCAATGCAAGATCAAGAAATCCGTAGAAAAATCATCTCGTGGCCGATTTTTTTTTTAATTTACGAATTACGAATTGGTGCCATTTGTAGCTTTAAGTTTCGTTAATGTAAGTCGAAGTAGTGTGTAATTAATTGTTTTAGTTCTTAATTTACAAGTTTAGTTTATAAGTTTACGTGTTAGTAAGTAGTAAATAACTGTAACTTACTAAATGCATATCACTACAAAATACTGTATCTTAGTTACAAATAAAGATGTTCTTATTCTTATTCTTATAAAGTGCAAATAGAGACAGAGAAGATTACAAAATTTCCGTATAGCTCTACTTTTTCATGATTCGCATGTGCAATGAGAAAATTTTTGAACTAGAACCGGTAGGTAAGTAATCAAACGTAAGTAATCGAATAAGGGACACATGCTAGTTCATTCACGGTTGAAGATGTCTGGAGCCTTGAGCGGCCGTTTACCAATCAGTCTCAATGTCAACGTCTCTGCGGATATTATACAACAGATAGGTATATTTTTGTGGGCGGCAAGCTAAGCGTAACAAAAAAATACAATGAACGCTACATAGTTCCAATTTAGTAATTGAACGTAATCAGGGGCTCCATACACCATTGAAACGCCACGCGACCCGACAAAACGCGATGTGAGTGTATTTCCAGCTTAAGGGCGTATACAACCTCAAATTGCTTATTTTCAACTCCGTCGGACCTCCATATCTTCCAAACTAGTGAATATTTAACTTTGAAATTTATATATGGTAAAGTTCAGGACTTATTCTATCGATCATATGTTTCGAAAACACGATGCCATAAAATTTTCTCGATAGAAAAAAATCGCAAAGTTACCTCTAATTTTTTACTAAAACCCTAATTTCTCAATAAATACAGATGATACGATCTTGAGATTAAGCATAGTAATTGAACTAAGTATAAAGAACATTTTATATGTTGCCTTTTTTTCAATTAACTATTCTAATGTTTGTGGGGAGCAAATAACTACTAAAAACTTGATTTTTGGGCTTACGCCGCTTTGCTCTGTCCCGCTCCTGTGAACGCGAAATCCTATGCACTCAAAACCTCTTCACACAATAACGAGGTAGGGTACCGCCTTAACGTTTTTTGGGCGACCGACTAACCACCACACAGTCTGTCACACTAGTGTAAAGGTTAGGAATTTTTATTGTCCTTGATTCAAATACTGTCGGACGTTATCACTTTATTCCTTGCTATAATCTCGAGTAGTCTATAAATAGAAATACGCATGAACAATAACGGCAAACAATTAAGGTCATACCTACTCGTATGTCGTTATAAATAAAAACTTTGTAGAACATTTAGAAACATGAAATTAATAATAATAATAACGCTGGACAATTCACACAGCATTATCTAGCCCCAAGCTAAGCAGAGCTTGTGTTATGGGTACTAGATAACTGATATACATAATACAATACACTTCATAGATAGATATTTTTTGTACATAGAAAAACATCCAGAACCCCTGAACAAATATCTGCAGATCGTACAAACATTGCCCAAAAATTGTTACGAATGTTGAGAAAAAAAACTTCACAAGCCCAAATTAGTAGTTTTTCTCACACGCTTCGCCCTTACAAATTCTAGGCCAATGTTGAAGGGTGTCACCATGACGCAAGAGGGTTAATCTTAGTAATTTGTCAGTGTCCTTACGCTTTTCATCCCTTGTGATGCTCGTTGTATTGAAAGATTCCAACAATTTGTTCGCCCACAAAAAGATCATGAAGGGTCAAGCGAAAATGTCGTTGTGATTAATAGAATTCAGTTCTACGTGATTATGTACTTACGTGCATAGCCTAATATTTCTATATTTTGTCCATTTGAGCAGCTGCTTACTCGATTTTTAGGGTTCCGTAGGAAAAACGGAACACTTATAGGATCGTTGTATAGAGTTGAAATTAACATCAAATACTCAAGTCCGTAACCTCTTGATGCCGTGATATAAATAAAACTTCTAAGTTAACGCACTCAAAAGTTACAGCCGTTTATGCCCGAATATTTTGAAATTTCCAAGGGAATCACGTGCACACAAAACCTATATACTTCCCGGAGACCTAGAATCATGGAATTTGGTGAGAAGCAAGGTCTTATAGTATAGCACAAGTAAAGGGAAAAATCTGAAAACCATAAATTTGTAATTGATTCACTAAAAAAATTACTTTTAATACTCGCCATAGACCAAAACCTACAGAGTACTTCCCGTAGACCTAGAATTATGAAATTTGGCAAGAAGCAAGGCCTTATAGTATAGCACAAGTAAAGGGAAAAATCCAAAAACAGTAAATTTGTAGTTTATTCACAAAAAAAATATAGGTACTTACTTTTGATTCTTACTATACCTAGACCAAAACCTATAGGGTACTTCCCGTTGACCTAGAATCGTAAAATTTAGTAACAAGCAAGGTCTTGTAGTACAAATAAAAGGAAAAATCCAGAGACCGTAAATTAGTATTTTATTCACAAAAAATATTTTGATTCTCGCCATGGACCAAAACCTACAGGGTACCTACTTCCCATTGACCTAGAATCGTGATAATTTGGCAAGACACAAGGTCTTACGGAACCGTTAGTGCGCGAGTCCGACTCGCAATTGACGTTTTTTTTAAATATTTGAATCGTTTTATTTTCCTTTGTACCTAGATACCATATATAATTTGCCAAATGCCAGCTGTATCGCATCGCATAGTACCTAAGCACCTACGTTTTAATATATAAATAATATTACACATTCAAAGGTCTGTCTATCTGTCTGTCTGTAACTTGTTCACGCCACACGGCTGAACGGGTCTCAATGAAATTTGGCAGGGTAAGTGGTATCATGGCGACGGACATAGGCTACTTAAAAAGCGCGTGCAGAGTCGCGGGCAGCAGCTATTAATAAATAAATAATAATTAAAATTGGTGTAGGTTTAATTATTACAGATAACCTATGTATTATTTTTGTTTGTTGGGAAAACCCATTGTTATCAATAATAAACAACGTATTTTCCCAAAAACACCCATTACGTTATCATTACAATGTTTATAAAAAACAGGACATTCTTCCGGTTTTTTTACCAATCTAAAATAAGTATAAGTATAATAAGTATTAACTTATCTTGTTAGGCAAGTTTAAACGTGGAGTTATCAAAATTTATTTATACATACCCTACCTGCTCGGAAAGTCGATTCCTTTTCCAAACATGAAGCAGTAAGTAGGTACGTCATGCTGTTGAACTAAAATGCGTGAGGAAAAACTCTATGGAATTCCATTAACACGCTGAGCGGGAGATAAATGTAATATATACCTAATAATGCTGGACAATTCACACAGCATTATCTAGCCCCAAGCTAAGCAGAGCTTGTGTTAAGGGTACTAGATAACTGATATATTTAATACATTAAACTACAAAGATAGATATTTTTTATTATACATAGAAAACATCCAGAACGCTTTGGACAAATGTCTGCAGATCGTACAAACATAGTCCTGAGGCGGGAAACGAACCCGCAACCCCCTGCGTCGCAGGCAGACCTTCGCCGTGCCACAGAGGTCGTAAATACAATATAAGTTATAATTCTATAATATAAGTTATAAGAATATAAATATAAGTTATATATAAGTCCATATACGTCCCGAAACCTAACGTCAAGCCGAAAGTTGAGGACAGGTGAGTTCATGACCACCCAGAAAACCCAAAAGTCACGTATTCAAAGGTTTCGAGTTAGGTAGGTATATGCTTTTTACTAAAAAGCATATATCTCTCCACGGCGGCGCCAAACTTTTTTATGCTGTGACTAGGTACAGATGGCAATATTTTGTTATTTTTATTTGTGTATTACAAACTCATTTACTATTTTTTGTGCGTAGTAAAAACATAATACTCATATTTTCCAAACAATATTAGGTAGTTTAGTTTTGTTTCTGTATCAATCATTTTCAATAGGTTAACTTTGACCCTTCATACTGAAAAAAGTCCACCACGATCATTCAATTTCAAACAATCCTTATTAAAGCCTTAAATAACATTAATCTGGTACAAGTTTAATACCAGAATGCACAAACATACATAAATAAAAAAATTAGAGGTTAGGGCGGGCGCTTATCAAAACTTACGTAGGTATTTTACACTTCGCGTTAGATAGGCAAGTACGTATATGTAGATGTAGTTTTAAAATAAATAAATAAGGTTGTATATGTATTCTTTCAAAATAATGCTATAGAGAAAGAAACAGAAGAAAGAAAATCAATTTATTGGCTCACACACAATAATAAATCCTTAAAATATAAAAAAGTATTAATTCTATGTGAACCAAAAAGGTCCTACCTCAGCTTCATGTTGACACATAAGTTTAACATAAGTTTATGCAACGCTGGTTTTCTGGCAGGACCATTGGCGCGTGCGTTTCTACACGGCTTACAGACCAATAAACATAAAAAATATAATAAGACAATCTATAACACAAAAAAATTGGTTGCCTGTAAAGTCGGTATACGGGCGAAAGTTTTACGTGACAACGACTTTGTGAGCGCATAACGTGAGCGGAGCGTAACGCGTAACGCAGTTTCTTGAAGTGTCACCCGGCAAACCAATTTATAAGACGTTGTCACGTCAATAAAAATAAATAATAATAGTATTTAAAAAGTAAGATAAGTCTTGTGAGTTCTACGAGTATAAGACTATCGTTCAACACGGGCCCACTCAAACAAAACAAAGGAGCAGAGGAGCATTTGCATTTAATAATTTTTGTATAAAATGGCTTTGTCTTGCCATGTCATTTGATACAAGATTAAAACAGAGGGTAAAAGTGCGTCAGGGTCTCTACAGTACCAGACGAATTTTATATACCTATGTATACTGTATAATGTAAAGTTACTACCACTTTTACCGTTTTGTTAATGTACAAAGATTTATTAAAACAAATCTTTACAGAGCGGTCGTTCCGGACATTTTATGGGTAATCTCTAGTAATAACAACAAACATTTTATAGCTAGTAAAACCCTTGTCGTCTAATTTTATTAGAGTTCCAGCGCCGAAATTGGACGCCTAACTGTCACTTGCCGATATTGATGGATGAAACTAACTTATCATATAAGTGAACGTTATTATTTTATAATATAATATTCTCTGCCTTAAGTAAGTGAATAATTTTGGATAAGTAATTTATATAGTATCTATCCCCAAACTAAGCAGAGCTTGTTTTATGGATACTAGATAACTAAAATCCTTAACAAATTATGAAAATTCTAATATAAATGAGTAGTAATAATTAGATTTTTTAAGAATTAATAATTTGATCATTTTGAAACCCGACTTCAAAGTTTAAGTTTTTGCGAGGCAAATTTTAAAAACTTATACCTCGGTAACATATTTTTTTTATGGGATCAAATCGAAATTATTCTCTAAACAATAGCGAAATAATCATCAAAATCGGTGTAGCGGTGTTTCGCAGCGCAGGTTCTCACCACAAATTCATTTTCGGCGTTTCATACCAAAAAATGTCAGCGTTTCAACCCACATAAAAAAAAATATTTTTTCGGCGTTTCTACCCAAAATTCGTTGCCGTTTCACACCACAAAGAGATCAAGAGATTTTGAACAGTCAGGTCAATATTAGCAAACTACAGATTATTTTAAAGCGTAGGTTTATCGATCCATAGTAATTGACATATTAATGGGACAAAATAATGGGACTACGAAAAAACACCAGAGAAATTCGACGAACATACAAAAATCATTCATACATTAAAACGTAGAATCGCCTCTTTTTTTTCGAAGCTGGTTCAGAAAGACGTACCCACTTCAAAATTGATTACCTATGCGCCCAAGTAAACAAATTTTTATATTTATACTAACAGTTTAGATAGTTTAACCCACTATAGTGTTATTCCATTAAAGGTAGGTACTTTTAAATACATAATTTTACCTATATTATATTTTTTTATTAAAAGCATTTATTTGACACAAGTAAACATACAATACTTATTATAAAATTAATCCATAAACTCCAAAAATATGTAGTTAAAAACATTAGGTACTTACAGTTTTTTTTTAGTTTCATGAATCAGAAAAAAAATATTAATTAATCTTGATGAACAATAATATTTAAAAACTTTACTTATTAGAAATATTTTTGATAGTTTTATCATTCATACAACACATTTGAGCAGTATTTTTGTTTGAAAAAGCTTGATAAGGACAATTCAACGGAAACCATTTGCTGACCCCCACCCGAAATAACCCTTTTTGTTATTTACATTGTACACATATTGTGTGGCACCTTGTGTTATCGAACAGTATATTATGTATAATTTGTCGTTTTTTAAAAAAGCTATGACCCGACTTCAAATTTATACGGGACCAACTTCGGATAAAACAACTTCCCCATCCAATCAAAAAAGAATTATCAAAATCGGACTACTCTGTAAAAAGTTATGCGTGGTCATACATTACAATCTGTGAGTGAACAATCATTCATCCCCTGTTTTCCTACCCTTAGGGTTGGATTCTTTATTCCAAATTTAAATGGAACCAACTTCGTAGTATAACCCTTTCCAATAAAAAAGAATTATCGAAATTGGACTACTCTGTAAAAAGTTATGCGTGGTCATACATAAAAAATTGGTTGTCTGTAAAGTCGGTTTACTGACGATAGTTGAACGTGACAACGCAGACGCATCGCTCACTCAAGTAGGAGAGAGACGGATGTCGAGCGCTCTCGCTTGCACTTCAAGCCTTACATGGAACGCCTCAGAGCGAGGTAACGCCGCATGGCGAGGTAACGCCGCATAACGTCATGTTTTTTCGTGCGTGCAGCCGGCTCTATCAAATTATAAGACGTTGTCACGTCAAAAAAATTACGCGTCGACTTGATAACCTCCTCCGTTTCTCGTCGGTTGATAAACAGATTGCATCGCAAGTTACTTTACGTTTAACAAAAAAAATAGGTTCGTCGCAATCAATCGCGTGATCCGTTGGTTAGATAGTTACGATGTTTGATAAACATCCCTTCGAAATTGGGGTGAGAATCTGTCTACTAACAGTACTAACTAACCTACCTACAAAACCGCTTACTATCTACGCGGTTTTGTATTAAGGTTAGTACCTATATTGTGCTAATTTTGACGGTTTTATATATCATGTTTGTTTAAGAGCAACGACGACGTTCTGCACAGTAAAGGTAGGTATAGCAGTAGACTAAATATTTGTTTTATAATGCTGGACCATTCAAACAACATCATCTAGCCCCAAGCTAATGATACTAGATAACTGATGTCAAAATAAAAAGTTCGTTAGATCTTAAATACATGGATGTGGTTATTCTCAGAAAAATGCAAATTCTTAAAATTTAAATAGACGTGGAAATAAAGTGATGTTTTAGATTTCAGTTGCTTTGCTTCTACACTACGTAGATAGATATTTTTTTTATTTATACACAGAAAATACTCACAGCACCCGGAAAGATATCTGCAGTTCGCAAAACCATATTTTGTCCCGATGCAGGAATCAAACCTGCAACCTCGTTTATGGCTTGTTGGTTGAATAAAGTGACGATAAAGTTACTGAAATAAACAACCGATTCGCCCCATGTACTTTATTAAAAACAAGTGTTGTTATCTCCGAGCACACATCCGCTTAAATGTTATACATTAAATTGTCCTTATCAAGCTTTTTAAAATAAAGATACTGTACTGGGCATCATTGTGTATAACCAGTATTTAAAATTATGTAGATACTGCTACACCAACGCACGCTACACAAAGTTTTTGTTAAAATGTGCAGGTAGACAAAATAATTATACAAATAAATCAATTATTCCGTCAAGTTATTCGTGTTCCATCCACTAGAGTCATAGCCAGGTGGAGATAAACCATTCTAAAAATGCAGGCCGAGTGTACCTATGACGATTTGTGGAGGGGGCGTAAATTCATTACGGATATAAGCGGGTTAACTACGAACCTTATTTGTCTTGGAAGAACACCAACGTTTCATCCCTTACATCCGTAGTGAATTCAAACTACGATAGTTTTTATAGTAAAAGGGGCGTGCATTTTTAGAATGATTTATCTGTATTGACCGGTATTACAGGGTGAAATGTAGGTACCATTCGCCGCCGTGTGCTAAAATTCGTCTCGTCGTCGTTCGTTTCGAGCGCCTTCTTTCCCCTTTGACTGCACAAAAGCTCAATGTGTAAACACGATACTTGTTTCGAGTTGGAGCAAAAGCCGTCCCAAGCTTTTTTATACTCTAGATAATCTCATATTTTATAGTAAGGGAGATTAGTACAAAACCGGGTATCGGGGTAAAACAAGGACCCGTCCGCATTCATAAACCACTATTTCATGTTACACGAGCTTCTGTTTGGTGATGTTGGCTAACCTGATCAGCTTGTCAACAAAAGTTTGAAGCGGCCACTGCATTCTGTGAGCAATAAATAGGATTTATTGTTTTCTGGATGTTTTGATCTAATATTTGACGATTTTCAGTGTTAATTGTTTTTGTTGGCGTTGCAAGGTTAGTAAATTACATTATATTTGTTCGATTACATGGATATTTAGGCCGACATTGAGATAGAAAAAAGTTTTGTATCTGGTAATATTCGATTTTTTTCGCATGATTGTCTACGGCAAATATCCTCGGGGCAAAACCGTACGGGGTAATTTCGGGTAGGACCCGGTTTTGGACATAACGGTATTTTACTAAATTTTTGTTTTATATTATAGTGTTTCACACACAGAAATGGCGCGTAATTATAAAAAGAAGACTGGCCGTCAATCATGGGATGAAAACCATATGAAATTGGCCATTATGGATGTTGTTGATGGGAAAATTGGATACAAACTGGCTTCTTGTCATCATGAATACAACAATTTACCCTTGTAATCGTGTTAAAAAGTAAAATTGACATTGTAACATCGTCGCCGTATAAAGAAGAAGGTTGCAGGGGATGGGAGAGAGACGAACTTGGTGAATTTCGGTGCTATCGTTTTTGAGGGTAAAATCAAGTACAGTACCCGATTATGTACCACCCATGGGGCAAAACCGTAAAAATTAAACTTTTTTCTAATTGGTTCCTAGATATTCATATTTAGTAATAAGGCTATAAAACTGTTTCAATTATGTGACCGATAAACCTAAGTTCTTGTTACTAAATAAAGCTGATTCGTGTATCTTAAGACTTCTTTTTTATGTTTGATTTTCCATAGGGTCCCGGTCTTACCCCACTTTCTCCTAAGCCTTTTTGCACAAGAAGGTTTTGACAATTAAATTTTTTAATTTTTTTTACTGATAATTTTTGCAACTTGTTAGGAGTTTTGTTCTAGCAGCGTATTCATTGCCCTTTAATTTAGTGTAGCCTAGTTGTGGGCACAGCGATTTTATGTTTATTTCTGGTATTAAAATTATGTTTATCGCTATTGTTAGGGAACCGATTTATATTTCTATGAGTGTAGGTACAAGTTTTGCAAAAAAGTTTGTAAGATACGAACGTTTTGCAAAAAAAATTCTTAGTTTGGAAACGGCAACGGCATATTTAGGCAATCGGCGATCAAACTTGATAGATACTAATTTAATGATAAACAGAACCGACGGGATCCTAATCACTTAATTGGTGTCCCTTTCTAGAGTCTGTAACAATCAATTTGTTATCAGTGACGCGAGGGCCGATGTGCTTGTTTTCCTACGGGTAGGATTAATTTTCCGAATGTTGGCCGCGCCCATGTCGCGCCCTGCTTGGCTAATTAATAGTGCTTTCGATAGGCGTGTGTACTGTAGGTACAGCGTAGGTACTAGCCAGCTCACGTTACCACCATTAGCATTATTCCATCGTTTCCTTGAGATCCCACCTCCATACCTAGAACCTCACTCGATGTTTTACCCCTCGACCAATTCTCAAACATTCACCTCCCTGTTCATAACTGACAACATATTTCGCGTGAAGAGGTTACAGACATTGTTCTCGTTTCAGATTTACGAATAAAAAATGGCCCGGTCATATATCCATGTGTGAGCGAAATTATATTACAAAAAGGACAAAACTTTACACTGACATGCAAAGGCGACACTGAATTACAATTTAAACAGCAGCATATATCAGAAGAAGTAACTTCCGATTTTAAAATAGTTAATACGAGTTCACAAATTTTTGAGGAAGGATTTAGTTTTGAAAGTAAACTTGAGCTGTATAATATTGATCAATTTGCTATTGGATATTATGCATGTGCTGACAATACTGTAAATATATCAAATTTTATCACTAAAATTACCAAGGATGCAATGAACAGTGAACATGTCTCTTTTATTTACGTATACGTCAATGGTGAGGATGACAGACATTTATAAAATTATAGCAGAATTATCAACCTCTTTACTGTTTAACGATTTATAAATCTTTTAGGTACGAATGATTTGTTTGCACCTATGAGAGAACTTGTAATATCTAGATCTGATATGGTCCTGATTGAATGTAAGCCAACTACTCCAGACGTTAAAATTCAGCTCTATCCGCCGCAGGTACGTATCAATGATACGAAACCACGATTGACGCTAGACACATTAAATTTTTTTTTTAATTATTTATATAGCAACGCATAACAGAGACGTGACGTGAATCGTGTTGTATAATTTTATAGCTCAACTATTGAATAACGTTTAGTTATACGCGGTTGTTTTAACCGCTTTGCATTTGCATGATTTGAATGTCAATATTAGGTTTACACACCTAAATATGCATAACTAACAAAAACAAGTTTTGTGGCAACACAATGAGATCAAAATAAACGTTTAGCTTTATAACAATGAAAATAAGCTTTTTGTTCGAACATCATTGCTAAAAATATACCTATGTTTCTTGATGTTTGAATAATCAAACATAATATGAACACTAACGCTTAGTAGCTAGAATGAAGACGCATGTTTAGTTGAATGAAAGTCACATACTAAATAATTATATAATAATATGTATCAAAAAATATGATTTGTGTCTAACAGCCTCATATTCACAGGATATTTCAGGCACTGTTTATAGTCCTAAAGTTGGATTCTCCTTCTACTATGTTAATGCCACTCCGCTTACCATGTTTAGTTGTGACTTTGAAAAAGACGGCAGAACTGTAAATAAAGAAATTTATGTGCAACGTAGGTAGACTAGATTTATGAATAATACTTTGACGGTCACCTACATTCACGGCAAATTATGAAACAAACAATAACATTACAAAAAGCCAATGTTTTTTTTTACATTTCAATAGCATCATCTGAAACAAGTATTTATCGTGAATGTTGTGTCCTATTGTTTTCCAATTTTTAAATCATATTTTGACATTCACCTTAAACGTCACAAAATGATTTAAATTTGAAAACAATGCTTATTTATTTGATTAACTTAAAATTAGCCTTACTAACAAGTTTGTTTTGATGTCATGCAATCAGCCGCAGAACAAGACACAAACGCAAAGACCAATAAAGGCATATTCATACTCACCAAAAATTGGATTTATGTTGAAATTGAAAAAATGTAATTTCGCGTTCCGATGCCTTGGACAAAGTCGTGGAGTTGAACCAATAGAAAAGAAAATCCGTAGAAGTAAGTAGTGACTAAAGTCTGTACGCTCAAGGATGTGGTAATTCGATCATTGACCATTGATTTCAAACTAGACTAGATATCAATTATGGCATTAGCTGACTCGCTCCTAAAGGCACAAAAGAAAAAATATAGTGCTTCGATTTCAAGGTGCTTATAAAACTTGCTATATTGAGACTAGTCAATGGCCGACTCACTTCTTCCTCAGCGCCGGTGTCATGTAACAAGGTAGAGTGGCGATTTCATCCAAACCTAAAAATATGGATCATTTACCTGACCGCATTTTGCATAAAACAAGCAAACAAGATGATAGTCAGTACCTATCGCTATTATTTATGTTGTCCCATTAGTAAACATTGCAAATTTTACCATTCAGGTTAGATAAATCATTATGCACCTTATATTAAATAAATAGGCGGACCTTCGCCCACCGCGCCACAGAGGTCGTCGTATTGAAAATGCGCAATGGAAAAAAAACCCAAACAAAACAAATACACGCCATGTATGACGTCACGAAATGACGTTTGCAAAGCTAACGATTTTTATGCACTGAACGATTTAACGCGTTTCCCTTTTGTGTGAATGATCCATAGTTTTTAGAAGGTAGATACGGTTTTAACATTCTTCATGTGGGCTTGCCGCTTCGTCTTACTTCTTTCCTTTCTTTCCTGTTCTATCAGTGTTTTGCTCTGTGACTCTGTAAGCATGATTTTTAAGTTACACTAACAAACTAACCAGATTTTGTTATTTTTGTAAAAGCTTTTGGTTTGGGTAATGTTTACATTTTCGTTTGGTTATTTTGAAATGTTAACAATAACTACTTGATGTGTTTGTAATTATTACCAGTTTTGTTTGTATCGACTTTTTTAGTTTCTCACTCGTTATTTAAATGTCCGTATTTTATGTTTATTGAGTTGAACTTAGGGACTAATACCTATTTGTTTTGGTATTCTTGAAGTGGTCTAAGCACACATTAGATAAACTGTATAACTGGGTTGTCTTGTTTTGTTTTGCGTGTTGATAAAATTTTCCAAGAATACTAGGTACCTTTTTGGTAATGATTATTATTGAAACCCCATAACATCAATACCTTACTTATGAGCCAAAATAATAGAACCTTGGCCCGACGGTATAGTCTGCCTATGTGACAACCGATTACATAAAATCCTTTATTTCATATCTTAACACTATCGTGATATTGAAATATTGAATATTCTTACCTAAAAAACTTTGATTTGTTTAATTATCTAATATTTTATCATAAATTCATGAAATCAAAGTGGAAATGTGCGATGTAGATCTTTGTATAATAAGAACTTGGAACTTAGTTGAAGCCAGAATAAACTTTACCTACTGGGGTCGCTAAACCCATGTTAAATGCTATAATATCGTCGCATCGCATGCCTGGGGGCGGCATCGTTAAAGCGTGTGCGTCACTAGCTCTTTGCGACATATTCCCAAGTTCTACAGTTCTACTTTTTGTACTAATAAGGCGGTGTTGCTGTAAGGAGGGTTTCAGCTTCATTTGTTTATGGTTTTTCATTTATTTTGCGTATGTACTTTAAGTAATCAGGATTCATACTGATATGAATCAGTTGAGCTCCCTCTAGATTGTTTACAGTTAGCTCAACTGTTTCGATTGTAAATATTAGTTCAAATTTTGTTACTATTATTTAATTATGTTATGATTCACAGTAAATGATTGTATAATTAAATATGTCAGTGTCAAATTTCAAACATTAAATTAAAGTCAGTTATTTTAAATACTTAATGTATTTTTTTGCAGATGAAGAGCAACCGCCGATACCTAATATAATAGTTGACTCGAAATTTTTCCTAGAAAATGAAACATTCTCTCTCAATTGCACGGTTTCTATCAAACCTAATATGATTACAAAATTATCTTGGATTCGGCCGAGGGTAAGCACAGCGTCTAAGTATACAGTAAATAATATTAAAGATGACTTATTATGTTAATTCTTGGTCTCGCCATTGTGGGCTGATACTAGTAACTCTTGCACTGCAATCGATTAGTAGCACTACGAAAAGAGCTACCTGTAGATTGGTTACTCCAGTCTGCAGTTAGCTCAATTGTTTCAATTGTAAATACTAGTTCTAGTTTGTTTCTATTATTCGACTGTAATTTTCATTGTTAATGAAGATCTACGATTACATATTTTTTATAATAAATTATAAATAATTTTTTTATAATTTCACAATTTACCGTTACATTAAAACGTCTTATATTTTTGAAGGTTGTTGCGTGGTGATAATCGCAAATAATCTTTATTAACTAAGAAAATTACAAGCAATGAAACAAAACAAAATATTTGTGTGGGAAGCATGCTCTGCAGTGGACATAAAGTAAGTAAAGTAAAAATGCGTTTATTTTATTAACTAATACATACATAGCACATAGAATAGATAAAGGCACATACAAAAGGGTTAAGATAAAAGTATCAAAAAAAAAGGTAACAAAGACGTGTGTGCTAAGGAGGAGGAGGAGGAGGTAGGATAGGATGTCTATTTAGGTAATATTCAGTAGGTATTTAAATTAATTTTCAGGACGATATTAAATTTAATGAAGAGACAAATTCGGGGAGCATAAACGAAGGAATATTATACAGCAATATAACAATTATCAACGCTACCCAAGATCATGAGGGATTATATACATGTGTGTCAGCGAACAGCTGTGAGCAACGCGATAAGAGCATTAAAAAAATAATAAGTGAGTAAAAACATATTTTTATAATACTTATAAGTACATAATAAGTTAAAACGCGCGACGCCCAAGGCATCCTCAGAGATAGAGGATTTCTATGGCCGTTTATACGCTGTTCATGCCCACTCCACGCTGTTCATCCCCACTCTCCACTCCTGCCTGAGCCACGTCTATAAGCTGTTCTCACGAGTGGTCAAAAACCGGCACGCCAGGAGACTCGACGAGTTGCAGCCACCAGAACAGGCCGGGTTTCACGGAGGATATGGCACCATAGACCACATACACACGTTGAGGCAGATTATACAGAAGTCCGAAGAATATAATCAGCCCCAGTGTCTCGCTTTTGTGGATTATGAGAAGACCTGTGACTCGGTCGAAACCTGGGCTCTTTTGGAATTCTAACAGCGATGCCAAGCAGACGTCGTTATGTCAAGGTGCTGAGATGTCTCTACGAAGCCGCCACCATGACAGGACCAGCAGTCTAAATCCATCAAATTGCGTAGAGAAGTGAGACAGGGGGATGTCATATCCCAAAACTGTTCACAAATGCGTTGGAAGATATGTTTCAGACGCTTCACTGGAAAGGGCAGGGCATTAACATAAACGGCGATTACATCTCACACCTGCAATTTGCTGACGACATAGTTTTAATGGCGGAGTCGATAGAGGAGCCACGTGCTGGACGGCCTAGCTTTATCCTCGCGATGTATTGATCTTGACATGAATTTGGATAAAACCAAATTCTTGATATAATTATGGCCACATTGATCCAAGACCGATGGTCGTACATGGCCACCTTTTTGAAATCGTTTCCGAATACACTTATCTCGGGTAGATTCTGCAGTTAGGTAAAAACAATTTTCAGATGGAGGCCAAGAGGAGGATCCAGCTTGGCTGGGCAGCGTTTGGGAAGATCCGTCGAGTCTTTTCGTCATCCATACCGCAATGCTTGAAAACGAAACTTTTCAATCAGTGTGTCCTACTAGCCATGACCTACGGAGCTGAGATTTGGACACTCACGATAGGGCTGGTCCACCAGTTCAAAGTCGCTCAGCAAGCTATGGAAAGAGCTATGCTCGAAGTTTCTCTGTAGGATACGATTCGTAATATCCGATAGAGAACCAAAGTTATCGACATAGCACAAAGAATTAGCAAGCTGAAGTGGCAGTGGCCGGCCATGACTTGCCAAGAACCGACAACCGCTGGGGTAAACGTGTTCTTGAGTGGAGACCATGACTCGGAAAACGTAGTGTAGGACGCTCTCAGGCAAGGTGGGATCGCGACCTGCGAAAGACTGCAGGCCGTGCAGGGAGATGCTGCATGCGGCAAGCTGAAGACAGGGCGCTATGGCGCTCATTAGGTATAAGTCGTGTAGACAAATATTATGATTTGAAATGTTATGTCGTTCAGCTTAGATCATATTTTATAAATAGGATCAAAGCTTTGCTGCTTTGAAAATGTCACACTGACGAGTTCTAAGTATTATTACAGTATTTTAATTAGGGCTGACATAGATTTATGTATTTTGGTAAAAAATGTTATATATTTATTGTTTTAGCTTTACCACATCTAAGCTTGAATACCAGAAGAAAAAAAACTACGATTAGGGGACAACCGACTTCAAGCACAAATTTTGAAGTCGATGCGTATCCAAATGCAACTTACAAAGTGTAAGTACCCAAGATTATAACATTTTCCTTATATCCGTTATAATAGTGCACAAGTGTGTGTGCAAACACAGGTGCACTCTTTATTTCTAACACATGACCAGACCGGGGAGAGGTCAGGCGCAGGACCAACGGCATAATGTACATTCCGAGGCGCGAGGTGTTGCACCGCCAACTTCCTGACTCCGAGCTGCGGCTACTGGGAATTTTGTATTAAAATTAAAAACAATACAAGCGATACTTATGTAACCTCATAAGGTTCATTCGCAATGTACAGTTTTAGCCATTTTTGACAGCTTTCAGAGCTAGTATCGCGCAATATGCACAGAATCTGATAGTAAGTTCTACTGAAGTTACAAACGCTCAAAAGATGCATCAAAAATCCATTACCGCTCACATTTTAGGCTTACCGCCTAAATAACGTCTACGCGGACCTCGTTAAATGCAACGATCCTATCCATCCACGGTTGTCTGGTCGAGATCGTTCTTGAGCGATAAGAGAGCCACATATCTTGTAACTTATTTTGTTCTTATTTGTTTTTTATGTGTGCAATAAATAATTTTATATCCATCTATCTAGAAAACAAAGCTTGCAAGCCCTTGCGGCAAGTTTACAGGTAGCAAATCTAAGCAGATCCAGACCTCATTATTACGTTTCTAAGAGCGAGATTCGCTTTTGTGTTTAGCACATAGTATCTTTATCTTAGGAGAAAACAACATAATTTTGTTTAGGCGAACGTCTATTAAGTTACGAGAGCGCTCGTCAATTTCAGGTACTGTGGAAAATATGAATCTGTCGTCAAGTTTGTTTATTTTTTATACAATTTCCTTTTCAGCCTAAAAAATGGACGCGAATTGGTTTTAACGCCTGAAAAATACACACTAAAATATACAAAACACAATAACTACCTCGTATTCACTATTCGAAGACTGAATGTCACTGACACCGCAAATTATACTGTAGTAGCTGATAATGGTTACTTGAATAAGACAGAAGATTTCTTGATTGAAGTACAAGGTATGTAAATACTATCCATACAAACAAATTCTAGGCTATATTCCTTATTTTAAGGGTTCCATAGCGAGTAAGAAACTCTAGAGTTTCGCCATGTCCGTTTGTCTGTCTGTACGACACGTCTGTCCTTCCGCAGGTTAGCTCAGAAACCATTACCTAGTACCACAAAGCTGTTATTTTATATCAGTGTAAGTATTTATCACGCTGATAAAAAATAAACCAGAAAAAAACAAATAGGTATTTTGGTTACCTACCACCCCTATATTTAAAGTGGCGATGAATATTTTTTTTATCTACCCTATGGTATACCCTATACCATAGGGTAGATAAAAAAAATATTCATTGTTAGATAGCTCGTTTGCGATTGTCGATTGTGGGTGTGGGACAACCTTTTTTGATCTAGGGTTCCTTTTGCGAAATATTAAGCTTCAGTATGATTTTTTTATTGGAATCAAGTGTCCCCTCTGCCAGCTAAACGGCTGTTATGGGAAATTTGCAAAAAAAATATTATTAGCATTTTGTATTTTATATAAATTAAAAACAAAAACTAACACAGTTAACTTAGTGGAGCACTAATACTCTGTCCATGCATTTCTTATCTTTTTGACAACTTGAGTCAGAAATAATTAGTCATGTCTTTATTCTTTACCGAATAAGGGTGAGACTTTTTATGACAATCGATTTGTTTATGAAGAAGTTGAACACAGACGTGCTCAGGCGTCTACTTTATTTTTAAAATCCAAATATGCAAAAGAATAAAATAGTATTATAACTCTGGTAAACTATAATTTTTATAATAGTCTTTGTTACGTAATATCGAAGCTCTCGTTAATCCCGATATTTTTCGAGACGACCGCTTCGCATGTCTATTTTTAAAAAGAAAAAAGAAGAAAGAAAGTAAAAAAAGTCTATGAAATATTGCATTCTTTCATTCAGTCGACATTCATTCACCTGTCAACAATTTCGGGAGCTTCATATACGTCATGTGTCAAAAAAAAAACGCATGGACGGAGTATAAGTTAACTCGAAATAGTCGTACATCTTGTAAAATGTAATTTGATAGGTAAATGGGAAAATTTCGTACTGATTCCATTGAAAATTACTTAGATAAGGTTGTCGAGTAAAACAGGCAAATAAGTACAAGTCAATCGTGCAACTACGGAACCTTACTATTGTGTGGCCCTACACGTACTTGACCGGTTTTGTGTACTCGCGTTGGTTTTAGCGAGACCTATTAAAAATGTCTTTTCCAATTTCTAGTGAAACCAATAATTAACTTTGGACCAGGTGATAAGAAATGCGTGCCAGGTATGAGAACTACCATCGCTTGCGATGTATCGGGGTATCCTTTGCCAACTGTCAGTTGGGAATTCACGTATAACAATTCATCTCGTAAATTGGTAAGCGAATATTTTTTTTATATTTCCTTAAGACATTGGGCGTCTGAAGCGCTTACAAGCGTTCTGAACAAAGTTTGACGCGCCGGTTGACTTTAATACAGCGGTTCTGTTGCGTAGCGTACCTATTATATTATAATTTTATTCCGGACAAACTTTAATGCGCATTAGCGCATAGAAATTTGTATGGAATGAAATTTACTATGTAACGTCTCGCTATGATCGTCCCTTCCGTATCTTTGATTAGAAGCAGGCATTTGGGTCTATACAGACATAGGATTTAGTCTGAAGGAGGCCTTTGACCTGTAATGGGACACGGCTTATTTATAGTAAAATCATTATGCCTCTTAAGTTAAGATTACGTCCATGCTGTACCTAAGTGATCTATTCTTAATTTCTAAGAAATCAAATAATATCGCAAAAATTTTCGACTCCGACGGGACTTGAACCCGCGTTCTCCCCTCAGTACGGGAATGTGATAACCAACTACACCACGAAGTCAAGTGACGTGGAAGTCGAAAATCTTTGCGAATTTCTACGGACTCAAGCGCCGTTAGCCATTAGAAATTAGCCAGAGTGCGAGGCTTACGCACTATAATAACAAAAACCTTTGATCTTTTCTTCTTTTCAGTGGATTTAAGAACTACTATTTTAAATCCATCAGGTCTCCCTAGCTTGGCCGAGACAAATTTACTATATTGACCCTGTAGATCAGTACACTCTATGTACACACAAGGGTTTATATTAGTGCTATAAACTGACGTAAATGTCTTTCATTTGAATATATTACCCAGCTGGTGTACGTTCCAATGCTTTTGGTGTTTTTTAGGATAGTTGGAAGGAAGTTTCTACATCATTATATAACACGACGGCATATTTAGCCATAAACATTTGCGAATCTGGCAGAATAGAATGCAGAGCTAAAAACAGTGTTGGAGAGACATCTGCATCGCACGATCTGCTAGTTTACGATATGAGTAAAGCCTTTGGTATAAATCCAGATGCGACAAAATATGATTCTAACGGTACTCTTTGGGTTAACGAAGAGGACAATGTCACCGTAAAGTGCTTGGCTTCTAAGTACGAGTATTCTAATGTGACCTGGATTATAAGTGAAGATAAAAAGTTGACAGGTAAGAAATTACATTCTATAGTTTAGTCTATACTTACTATCTATCACACTAATATTATAAATGCCAAAGTTTGGATGGATGTATAGATGGATGAATGTTTGTTACCTCTTCACGCCAAAACTACTGAACGGATCGGGCTGAAATTTTGCATACATGTTATTCTAATCTTGGAATCAAACATAGGCTACTTTTAATCCCATAAACAACGCGTGCGAAGCCGCGGGCATAAACTAGTACTATACAGGGTTATTGGTAATTAGACCGGATCCTTTTAGGGGGTGATGGGGGAGGCCATTTGCAACTATTTTGACCCTATATCGTATTATGCAAAAGTTAACCATTTTTGAGATATTCGCAAATTCTTAATTTTTTGGGAAAACCCTGATTTACGTCTTCAAAATTAAATTAAAAAAAAAGTGATCATCCAATTCAAATTTTAGTGACTGATTTAGATAGCCTGAAGTCTAATTATTAATAACCACTAACACAATCGTATGAATCTGTACCCATATGGAAGCTAAAGGACATGTTTATAAAAACAAAGTTTATTTTTTTTGTAAAGTCCTTACAAAAACCCCATTTAAAAAAAAATTCTCCAGTGAATTTGGTCGGCATGTTATTTAAAAAACATCTACACATCTTTAGCTATCCAAAGAGGTATAAATCAATGCACTTTGTAACACAATTGCAGAAAAATACGGGTAAATGTAATGACTTAGCTGGTGAATAAGTTTGGATACATTGCTTTACCAACATCTTGGACTTGGGCTTTGCTTGCGCGATTTTCACTTAGTTCTTTTTTTGAATTATTGTTCCGAAAACAGAATAGGCTGATATCATGGCGGAGTAAAAACTTTTTGTTGTTTGACCTGCAATGAAAATAACCGCCGAAATCTCCCGCTAAACGCATGACAAATGAAATTCTAATAGTTTTTCTTCTCGCATTTTTCGAACCGGTGAAGTAATAAAAGATTTAATTTATCAACAATTATGGCTGCAGTGCCACGCATCCTACCACCTCCTCGAGACTTTTCAAACGAAGAATATGCGGATATACTGTTTTGTTATGGTTATGCAAACGGTGTCTCTACACGTGCACGGGCAGAGTATCAGTCTCGGTTTCCTCAGCGCCGGTTACCTCATGAAAGTGTATTTGATAATACATATCGGCGACTTCGAGAGACTGGCAGTGTTCAGAGACGACAAAGTGACGCCGGCCGACCGCATGTTCATCGAACGGAGGACGAAGAAGAAATCATTCGTCATTTTGAAGAGGATCCTACCATTTCAACTAACATGGTTGCTCAAAGACTCGGTGTAACCCAATGGAAAGTTTGGCATACGGTCCATGGAGCAGGTCTCTATCCGTACCATTTAACCCCTGTACAAGTATTAGAAGACGGAGATCCCGCTAACAGGATAACATTTTGCAGATTTATGCTAAATGCTGACATAGAGAACCCTAATTTTTTCAGAAAAATATTATGGACGGATGAATCAAAGTTTGATCAAGATGGAATCACAAATTACCATAATATTCATTTTTGGTCTAGAAAAGCTGATCTTAATCCCAATAAAAAGAAAGAGCAAGGGTCGCAAAGACGATTCTCACTTAATGTATGGATGGGAATAATTGATGATAATTTAATTGGTCCCTATTTCTTGCCTAATTATATAAATGGTGACACATACGAAGAGTTTTTAAGAAACGAAGTTTTTGGCCTTCTTAGTGAGGTACCATTAGCAACACGCCAAGGTATGATTTACCAACATGATGGCTGCCCCGCTCACCACAGGACTAGTGTGCGTCAATGGTTCAATCAGCATTTTCCGAACCGATGGATTGGTAGAGGAGGTAGTATTCCATGGCCAGCAAGGAGTCCCGACCTTACCCCATGTGATTATTATGTTTGGGGTCATATGAAGAGCCTAGTCTATGACGATTTGACGTCACCTATCTCATCAGTGGATGAATTAAGACGCCGAATAATAAGAGCTGCCGAAAAAATGAAAATAAATTTGACAACAAGGGTTGTTAAAACTGAGTTACGCCATCGTATGCGGCTTTGCATACGGAATAGAGGTGGACATTTTGAAAACGAATTGTAAATTAAAATTTGTAAATTGTAAATTAATAATGTAAATTGTAAATTAAATAGTAAATTGTTTTGATAGTAATAAATTTTTTGTTTGTTTTACAAAATTCATAGTTTGATTTATTGGAAGTTACTTCCTGCTTATGGTTTATCCTTTTTTCTGCAATTATGTTACAAAGTGCATTGATTTATACCTCTTTGGATAGCTAAAGATGTGTAGATGTTTTTTAAATAACATGCCGATCAAATTCACTGGAGTATTTTTTTGTTAAATGGGGTTTTTGTAAGGACTTTACAAAATAAATAAACTTTGTTTTTATAAACATGTCCTTTAGCTTCCATATGGGTACAGATTCATACGATTGTGTTAGTGGTTATTAATAATTAGACTTCAGGCTATCTAAATCAGTCACTAAAATTTGAATTGGATGATCACTTTTTTTTTAATTTAATTTTGAAGACGTAAATCAGGGTTTTCCCAAAAAATTAAGAATTTGCGAATATCTCAAAAATGGTTAACTTTTGCATAATACGATATAGGGTCAAAATAGTTGCAAATGGCCTCCCCCATCACCCCCTAAAAGGATCCGGTCTAATTACCAATAACCCTGTATATGTACTATAATAATATTATAAACAGGAAAGGTTTGATTGTTTGTTTGTATTGGCTCCGAAACTACTGAACCGATTTGAAATATTATTTCACCGTTAGGAAGCTTACTTTTCAGGGAGTGACATAGGCTATATTTTATCCCGGAATTCCCACGGGAACGGGAACTACGCGGGTGAAACCGCGAAGCGATCGTCTAGTAGGTAATAATTTGATGAAACAAATATACCTACTAGTTAAGACACGAAGGTTTGGACGTTTTTAGCCTAGCACAGAGGCATGTCTTGAAAATATTAAAGAAGTGACTTTGTGTTTTGATTGCAGTGGAATACCCGGACACAACGTACTCTTATGTCGCCAAGCTTAAATTTGATAAAATTACCATGAATCACACTGGATCCTACAAATGCTCTGGGATAAAAGATGGAACCACGGAGTATGACAATATTCAGATTAATGTTTTGAGTAAGTTGTCCCATTAACGCATGGCTACAGTTATTACATGATTCAAGTTCTTTCACATAGAGTTATTTTACTAAACTGAATAATAGCGTGATTTCTACCATTATTTGTTTTGAATATATCGGCTATACCTATAACACAGGATAACATCCGTTTAGTAAGAATAGGAAAAAGTGCTATGTTTGCCAGTAATCAAATATATTATTTATTTGATTACATATAATATTACTTATATATTTGTATACCTTTAATATTTATGGTTACATAAGAATTTTCATTGCAGAACTGCAAAATCCAGTTGTGTTAGACGCCGAAGAAAAAGAACGATATGTGCATCGTTTTGAAGACACGGAGCTAAACTGCATTGCCGTTGGAGCGCCTCGCCCCAAAATAAAATGGTTTAAGGTAGATCTTAGCTCGTTAAGTATTTAACTTACAAGTAAACTTTTTTGGAAAAGGATAGTCCTTGTCCTACAATTCAGGCTGAAACAATAATACTCGTAATAAGGGGAAAATCTTCAACCGCTCTTTTCACCCTCTTAGGAGGATAATTTCCAAAAATTCCTTCTTAGCGGGAGGTTGTGTACAAAAAGGTACCTATCCTTCAAATTTCAGTTTTCTAGCTTCAGCTGTTTGGGCTGGGCGTTGTTACGCCGATAATCTCTAATAAAAATGAATAATTAAATGTTATTTCGCATATTATGTAATTTATTATCCATTAAAACACTGCAATATTTATCTGCGAACTCTACCAATACAAAGCCAAATTAAATGTAAATATTTTCATTACAGGATGGAGAACCTTTTATAAATATAAACTCAACCAATGTGAAAGTTTACTATGACGATCTAAATATTACTGCCGTTAACTCAACGATTGTTATCGAAAAAATCCAACCAGAAAACGTGGGCTCCTACCACTGCGAAGCCAAAAACAACAGAGCTTTACAAATTAAGTCTTTCGAGTTGAAGTTGAAAGGTAATTTAGCGCTTGGTTCTTACATCATCTATTTTAGCTCATCTTATGAGCAAACAAATGCATTTAAAAAATCGCAGTTATAAATTCCGTACATTAAAATGAAACTTTTTTTTCAGGGGATGATAGTAACATCAAGCACTATGTGATTGCCATCGCAGTGATCATACTCTTGCTTATAATATTGATTGTTTATCTAACTCTGAAAATAAAGAAGGAGAAAAAGTTTAGAAAGGAACTGGCTGCCGCTGGTCTTCTTTACTTTAAAGAAGGCGTCACTAAATCAATAAATCCTGACCTTGGAATCGATGAGCAGGCGGAGTTATTGCCTTACAAAGAGGAGTTTGAATTTCCAGCAGAAAAACTTATGCTTGGTATGAATCTTATTATTATCCTTGTCAAAGTCATCGTATTTGGTCGCAGTATGGTTACAAAGTTCTATGAAGTCTCTCTAAATTTAAAGTTTGATTGCGACGTAGTTTCAGAAGTTTTATTGCGATACAAAGGATTTTTAAAATTATGTACACTGCAGTGCCACCCGAACGGGTGTGCTGCCGCTACGGGGAGACGCTGTTTCACATGTGTGTCATGGTTCGTGGAACAACACTGAAAGTGGTTGAAAACTAAGTTTAATAGATACATAGGTTCCTAACATATTAATTTTACCACGCATTGAAAACGTTGTATGTTTTAAAGGTAAACAGCTTGGTGCCGGGGCTTTTGGAGTGGTTTACAAAGCAGAGGCGCGAGGCATTGTAAACGCGGAAGAGACAACCCCAGTTGCCGTGAAGATGGTGAAGAAGACTGCTGATAATATGTACATTAAGGCTTTGGCATCAGAGTTGAAAATAATGGTGCATCTGGGCAAACACATTAATATTGTGAATCTGCTCGGAGCGTGCACAAAGAACGTTGGTAAACGTGAGTACTTGTAGTATATTGTCAATATACAAAAATGTAGCATTGCAGTATTGCAGCCTTAACATAATGTTTGTAACTAAGTAAATGAAAATCTCAAAAAAATACAAAATAACAACACGGAATTAAAACACAATACAGATAAGACAAAAGAAAGTTGATACAAAGCAATACAAATAAAATGGAATGGCATGAAATACATAAATAAACACTGCCATTCAAAATTAATAAAAGTCTACTTATTAGTTACGTAATTCTTGACAAAGCACAATGTTTTCCAGGAGAACTGGTGGTGATCGTCGAGTACTGTAGATACGGGAATATTCACAACTACATGCAACGGCATCGCGAGGTGTTCATCGACCAACTCGAGACGGATAACAAGGAGAAGCTTGGGAAAGTAAACCGCGCTTACACGAGCAGCAGCTGTGGCAGTACTGGGTGTGTACCTACTTCGAACCTGTTACATATAACAAAGTACCTACCTAGAGTCTAATAGACCCACCAGCGGGTATTAACGGGCTTAGATGATGATTATAAGACGGTGTATCATTTTTAACCGACTGCACAATGGTTCTATGTTCGGCTGTATGCATGTTTTTATGGTGTTTTTCAATTGTTAAATGTTCGCCTATTTGTACGTCAATTGTGAAACGATCTTAATGATTTTCTATTTTACATAAAATAATCACAAGATGGTCCCATACTTTTATTCCCAAGAGTATTTGTCCAGCAAAAGATAAAATCAGGACTTAACAAACTAAAATATTAAGGTATTTGAAGTTGATTTATTTATTTTAATTTTAGTTTTTTCAAAACAATCAAATTATCAGTATCTGAATATTTAATAAAATAAAACAGTATTATTTTCGTTGCTTTACGTAGCGATTAATCAATTCGAAGGTTTGTGCTGCTGCAGATTTCGGAGCGATTAGAACACCTTATATCATCATAGCAGGAAATTGGATAATAGGTTTCAGAGGAGTTAGAAATGACATGATGAGTTATTAATCAAATTTCTTTACTATAAAAAATATTTTTACTATAAAACTTTCGATGTTTGATGAATTAATTATGAATTTATGGGGGTTAACTAACACCAAGGTTTCATTCCTTAACGAGGGACTTCTACAGGGTGAGTTCAGGGTCTCACATTGACGCGGAACGAGCGCGTCTAACCCCCTTACATTAAAATGAATTCACGAATCTCTACCATTCTATATATAATATAATTTTATTGTGATCTTTAGAAGACTCTGATTAACGAGCACGTGTAATTTTTTTTTCCAGGGCACAGTCAGATTACTTTGGCTCCGCTAACACCCAGAATACTGACCATACTTGCCTGAACACAGCCAACACTGTCCACTCAACACGAAAAAGTAAGAAATCTTATTTCATTTTACAGCTACCTTCTATAAGTAATTTCATAAACTTCAAAAAGGTACTTATTTGTATCTTACGCTCGTCCTTAGTAACAATATGAACCTCAATTTGTATTTTAAAATATGATTAGTTGATTAGGTATGACTAAAGACTTCTATTGAACAAAAGTTTCTTGAATTGACACTGTCCTCAAATTGAGCTTTACTAAGTTTTCCGCTTTACGTTGAATCCATAATAACACAATAAATTTGAAAACAGTAATTATCATGAATAAATCTTTAAAATACTTATAAGATAAGTAATTATTTAATATATTTAATATTGTATCCAGATATTCCTAATAATAACCAACCATTAAAGGAAGTGGAGGAAGCAAAAGGTAAAAACCAAACTGAGTATTTGTACATTTTATCATATCTATTGCTATTCATGTCTATAATGTGAATATACCTATAATTTTTAACATCTGGCGCGACTGTCATTTTTTCGTTCAAATTTTCACAAATCCAGGGCTCTAGTATACGAAACATAAAAGGGGACTGCGTCAGTTTTTAAAAATGTATCTGTTACACTATACTATTTTCACCGGTCATTGGTTAACTTTCTCTTGTTTTTCAATCGTAATGAAAATGTAGTTAATAAAATTGGTGAAAATAGTAAGTTTGTGTGATACACTCACGAATCTGTATTTGTGATTGTCGTCATCTGATTTTTTTCCTCGTTTTAATTAGTGACACTCTTTGGCACGCCTTACGGTTAAAAGTAGTTAATTTTACCTCGTTTTCTGTGCACGCTTAAAAGCAATAATCATGCATGAAATTATGATCAGAATGACTTCTGTTTATCATTTACCTTATTTTCTTCTCCTTAGCATTACACTTTTTGTATCTCGTGTTATTCTAATACTGTATTAATATGTTTTTGCCCCTACTTAAAAGAAATTCATTTCACTTGAATATTTATTTTCTTTGCTCTTGTTTGATGTTTCGTTTAATTATTATTTTTAAAAAATTTGTTATGCTCTTGGCATGATTGTTTTTCTCATAGGTTATGGGAAAATTATGTGACAAGACGTCTGTAACAGTAGGCAGGTTAACTATTTTTAACCTATTTCGAAATAAGGAGGAAGTTCTTTTTTTTTTTTTTTTTAGTACTAGACATTTATTCACAAAGAAAATTATACTAGTATTTACAATTGAAACAATTGAGCTAACTGCCGACTGTTGCAAACAGTCTACAGATAGCTCAACTGATCCATATCAACACCAGTCGGAAGCGTCCCCAAGACGCTGGCTGCATTGCCACGCTGTATGGCAATGTATGGAAGTTCTATGTTCGGCTGTATGTACTTATGTTTTTTTTATGTAAGTATAGATTTTTTGCAGTTATGTAGATAATAATTTTGCGGTGGTCCTATATAAGTTATTTCCAATGGATAAGTATTTATGCCGTTAAATTAAAAAAAAGACAGTTTAAAACTATGGGAGTCGAAATTCGAAGTCGTATTTTGTTTTTTGACGTGACAACGTCTTATAATTCAATAGAGCCGGCTGCACGCACGAAAAAACATGACGTCATGCGGCGTTACCTCGTCATGCGGCGTTACCTCGCTCTGAGGCGTTCCATGTAAGGCTTGAAGTGCAAGCGAGAGCACTCGACATCCGTCTCTCTCCTACTTGAGTGAGCGATGCGTCTGCGTTGTCACGTTCAACTATCGTCAGTAAACCGACTTTACAGACAACCAATTTTTTTTAAAACAATCTAATATAGCTTTTGCTTCTCTCACGAGGTACTAGGAAAAAGGTTGTCTATAACTCTCAGGGAAAATGTGGCCTTATTATGGACATGTTTTTAATAGAAGGTATTATAGATTACTCATTTTATTGATATATAAACATTTTACCTCGTTAAAATATTACTGGTCACCGCAGTTGGAGATGGAGCTAATAAATTCGTAGGGAAACCAACGCAGGGCTAACAGGGCACCTACAGGACGGGTTGACTTGATATTGCAAAGATTCTATCAAGTCCCTATGGTGGTCGGCCATAAAACTTCCGACAGGTTTTAGCTATACGGGAAGGCAAAAGAAGAGAAGGCGGTCCAGCAACCTGGACGCTAACAATGACAACGATGATGATGATGGGCTTAGCGCCAATAGAGCATATAATCACCAAGTTTGTCGTGGCAAAAAATATCAGGGAGGTAAATAGGGAACTAGCAAGCGGATTTACTAATAGTAGGGTTGATATTGAAGTTAACAGAAGCTCGTTTGGTTAAAAGTTTAGAGCTCTTTTTGTCATTAAAAATCGTCGTAAACATGGAAAGTTGCGTAACAAAAGTCGTTCGGGGGGCGCTGTATCACCATTTCGGCTTAGTATACACAATACGTCGCACATTGTGGACATAAACATTAATGCTGGTGTTATCAATTCCAGCATCAGAAGGGTACGTGCAGCCGGAGTGGCGCTCTAACTACGAGAGTGACTACAGCTACGACGGCCGCGTGCCCCGCCCTCTATCCTCACGAGACCTGCTTGCCTGGAGCTTCCAGATCGCGAGGGGTATGGAGTACCTCGCTAGTAGGAAGGTATGGCTTTCATATAAAAGTGTATACGACGATTTCTCAAAATCATTCTGCAATGAACGGAACAAACAATGTTTTTTTTTGTTAGCCAATGTTCTTCTACTCAATTCAATTTATTTATTCATACCATAGTCTAACGGGGAACACATAATAAAGTAAATATTTAGCTGAGCAAAGGCCTTCTCCAGTATTTTTTTGGGAATTGCATTTTTATTAATTATCATCATTACATTAACCCACAATATGCTAGATAATAATCCTTCATCATAGACACATTCTTCATATTAATATAAATATTTTCAGGTTTGTATGGATAATCCTCCCTCAAGACGCAGAAGCATATCTCTACCCACTACTCATCTTATTATGATTGCCCTGTATTAATTTAATGTAAATTGTTATTCTACAGAACGATAATTCAAATTGCTTACCCGCTTTGTACCACAACACGGCTTATCTCAAATAACTGAAATTATAATTGGTATAATTTATTAAACAGAGATTTGGGGCGGGTTAAGTTTAAATTTAATGTGAATTTCTTGTTCAGGTTCTACACGGCGATTTGGCGGCTCGAAACATTTTGTTGGCAGATGACAATATCGTGAAAATATGCGACTTTGGACTTGCGAAAAGCATTTACAAGAATGACGAATACCAAAAAAAAGAAAACGTAATTTTTTTGGAAAATTTTATAATGATATTTAATTGTTATGAGAATTATAGCCTGTACTAGAACTAAGAATAGGTTCCATCTGGCTGGTGTGACAATAAAAAGGTTTGCTGTAGGTATATCTCTAGATAGACGTAGATATTGCAGGATATACCTCGAGTCCCGCCTCAGTCCGCCGACCGTTTCTATTCTACACAAAACGCAAGGCTCGAACTAGAAGGACTACCCTAGTCACTTCTTATGCGTAACATGCACATCTTGCCAGTAAAGGGAGGCGTGAGGAAGTGAATTATATTTACCTACCACATACTACTAAAGGGTTTTTCAATAGAGACGCTCGAACTTTGTCAGCGTATAGTAGCCATCTTGGTAAAGCGACAGCTGTCAAATTTGGCGGTAACACATATTTAGTCGTGACATTTCACCCCTATCTTTCTAATTCCGTGAAATTCACCCTGCAACGCTACACGCTTCAACAACGCGTAGTAATTGTTATTTACTATAAAAATCAGTTCTCTGTTCGCCTCACGTTTCGTGCGATAAGTGCTATTTATGGCAATAATGGCCGTCCTGTACAGTCTACGATCCGTCGTTTAATGAATAAATTTGTGACAACCCTCTCTACGCTATGCTGACAAACCACAGACAAAATTGAGTACCATTTATGTGAAGAGGTCATTCAAAATTTGTCTACTAGGATACAGCGCTTACAGCGAAGTCGCGGCGGCCAATTGACTGACATTATATTCCACACACAAAATCATCGAATGTCCTATAAAATAAAATAAAAATTGTGTCAATATCACCTGAACAAGTTGATTTATTTCAATTCAAAGTTCGAGCACTCTTAATGAAAAACCCTGTATTTGTTTTCTGTATTCCTAAACTGCCAGAACTTAGTTCACGCCTCATCAGCACATAGCTCATACCCACGCTTTAATACGAAATTCAGTAAAATACTTTTAAAATACCTTCATCGTTCCAGGCTCTTCTCCCATGGAAGTGGCTCGCCATAGAGTGCATGACGGACAGAATATTCTCGACGCAGTCCGACGTCTGGTCCTTCGGGATTGTGCTGTGGGAGCTCTTCACTCTCGCTAAGACACCCTACCCTAACATGCATCCCACTAGCCTGCTGCAGTTCTTGACTGATGGGTGAGTCATTATTAATTTCAGTTATTAATATATTTATTAATTAAAATAGATTTTCACTGAAGACCTTTGTAGCACAGCAGGATCGGTCCGCTGCCGGGTTTGGCCCCGCCTACGGACACATATTTGTGTTCAAAAAGATGTTTAATAAAAAATAACTGTTAATTTACTGTATTGCATTGTATGAAGTATCAGTTATTTAGTACACACTTTACAAGCTCTGCTTAGTCTTAGTGGGGCTAGATTATGCTGTGCGAATTGTCCAGCAATAATTGTTTATGTACTTATTTATCTGATATGCACTTGCATGGGATCTCGTCAATGGGAATCGCTTTCGTGGTAATGTTGCCAGTTTTCTTCATATATAAACCATGTACCTACTACTCTGTCAAGAAAGTACCAGGAAAAGATCAATAATACACAAAATGTTTGTTATTCATCCAAATTTATTTTATCACCTTCAAAGTATGCTTATTCAGAAACGATACATTTTCGCCAACGAATAATTAACGAATAAATTTTTTAAACGCTGTTTCCGGAATTGAGTTCAGTTCTCGCCGCGAATTCTCCTTGATGTCTTCTACCGATTGAAAACGGGTGCCACGAAGTGGTAATTTGAGTTTAGGAAAAAGAAAGAAGTCGGCTGGAGCCATAGACGACCTCTGTGGCGCAGCGGGCGAAGGTCTGCCTGCGACGCAGGAGGTTGCGGGTTCGATTCCCGCCTCGGGACAAATGTTTGTACGATCTGCTGACATTTGTTCAGGGCGTTCTGGATGTTTTCTATGTATGATAAAAATATCTATCTATGTAGTGTATTGTATTAAGTTTAACAGTTATCTAGTACCCACAACACAAGCTCTGCTTAGCTTGGGGCTATATAATGCTGTGTGAATTGTCCAGCATTATTTATTTATTTATTATTTATATCTGGTGAATATGGTGGTTGCTCGATGGTATTTGTTAAGTGTTTGGTCAAAAATTCGGTCATAATGATGGCCTTGTGCGAAGGCGCATTATCGTGGTACAAAAACCAAGAATTTTCTTTCCACAAATCTGGCCTTTCTCATCGAATTTGCTCTCTTAAACGCCGCATAACGGGTACGGATCAACTCGTGAGATACAGAAAGTTCGGCGGCTATCTCTCAAAGTTGATTGAGGATTTTCAGTCACTTTTTCCTTCGGTCAGATGAAATTGTAAGGGTTGTTATGGAGACTCTGGATGCAGCTGGCATAAGACAACCGCCAGCGATGGTGGTACAACCATTTCTGGCGGTGCTGAAGTGGCCTACACACAGTGGGTGTTACCGGCTGGTTAGGTAGAAACGTAGGAGAAATAAAACAAAAGGTACGCGATAAATACCCGATATAATCATTAACTATGTTAACAAATCGCGAAAGTTTAAAAAGTTTTAGGTAGAATTCATCAAATTAGGGTGATGGAACCAGTAATCGACAAGCGCCAGTGATCGACACTTTTTTTTTTGTTTGTTTAGAATAAGCCTTGTTAATTTAATTTACCACATGGCTACACTAAATCATAAAGAACTCACTTCCGGCTGTCAGTTTTTAATCCGTCACGTCAATCTGACAGTTCGTTACAAAAACCATGGAGGAGTGAACGTGTCGCCGGGCCGTTCTCAAAAATAAATGCGAATTGCTTCATCAAATCGATAAGAACGTGAGTACACAATTATGCTTACAATTTCATCAATATAAATATTATTGTATTTTGGTTTGATTTTATGTAAAGTTAAAAGAATGTAGATATAATTTTATAATGAGTCTTGCACCGGGACACTATTTTGTTTATTTTAGACCGGATGTTCATTACTGGTACTGAGAATGTGACTTACTCCTAATATCGACAGCTGTTCATTCTTACGCTTTTGTCGATTTTTTTGGTTGCTAAGCAAACTTAGCTCTAAATTTTTTGCTAATTAAGTATATATTTGAAATACACCGATTGAAACATTAGTACCAGTAAAGAACAACATGTCGATCATTGGGTAACAAAAGTGTCATTAACTGGTTCTCACTGATTTTGTTCTAGATGGCTCTTAGAAAGGTATACACGCCGGAGCAGATGGGGAGGGCAATGGAAGCTGTACGCGGAGGAAAATATTTCCTACTGATGATTGAGACTAGATTTATAATTAGGTTGTTTTTGACTGTTTTGAATTTTTAACGGCTTATTAAAGACTTGATTGCACAAAAATGTGTGACGTACCTTCGATCAAGTAGTAGTATAGCTTTTATTTAATATAATGTCTTACTTTTTTCATGTTTTTTATTTATTTCTACAGCCTTTACTACCTTAATATTTGGTTTATAAATTGACAAACCATGTCAATTACTAGGTGTTATTTACCGGGTAAGAGTCAAATACTGGATGTTCATAATTGGGTAGTGTCATTCAATGGGGGTTCATTACTGGATTTTCGGTGTTCATTACTGGAGATTTTGAGTAATTTTGGTTTTGACCTCATTATATCTATCATGTAGCTTTTCTGAAAATCTTATTACAGCCACATCTTTCCCGATAAAAACACCTACAGTTTAAACTAAAACCTGATTTAATATCGTTCTCTAAAAAAAAGTTATTTGAAATCGATTGACACGTATGCCTTAAAGTGTCATTTACTGGTTCCATCACCCTATATTAGCACTAACACAAAACCACTATTTTTTCCAGGCATCGCCTGGACAAGCCAGCATACGCCGATGAGAGGCTGTACAATGTGATGAAGAAATGTTGGGAAGCCAAGCCGACCCAGCGGCCGACCTTTTCACAGCTACAGCTGCTCCTGGGCAGCTTCCTCGAAGATAACGTCAGAAATGTAAGACTATATTATTTAGCCCTTATCCAAGATCACTACTACAGTCATTATCTTGCCTTTTGCTCTTAATCAGAATTGAAATATGTATGATGATGATGATGTCCTCCAAGCCGAATTTCGACTATGGCGGCCAGTCTCATAGGAGACTAGCCAGATGCCCAGGACATATTATAGTGCAGAAGTGTGTGCGCAAACACAGGTGCACTCTCTATTCCCTCACTCTCGTAATCTGATGGGACAGCAAATCGACATGACCGGGGAGAGGTAAAGCGCAAGGCCATCGGCTTAACGTGCTTTTCAAAGGCACGGGGGTTATCCTTAATTGTCCTGTGGATTAGCTCACTAGGAACTTGAATAAAAGGCAGCCTCAGAAAAATATGTCATGTCTGTGTTTAAAAATTAGATAAGTACATTTAAGAAATCAAATAATAGTGTGAGGGCTTACGCAATAAATTAACAAAAACAGATAAATGTAGTACATTACTTGACGTTGCTTGATTTAAGTTACGTTTTATCAAAGTTTTGTGAGTAGACAGAAGCTTGTTCTCTAAGAGAAGACTTGTTTTATGTAGAGTTCCCTGCTACTTTAATGTAGAGCTCCCTGTTCCCCGATACTAATTGCTGATCACAATAATTTTTCAGCACTACGTGGACCTGAACAGCGCATACATGGACAAAAACACAAAGGGTGAAGGACAGGAGGACTACCTTGCGATGGTCTCTGCGCCTGACTACAACAACATGGTAACACCCAGTCCACATCACTACGTCAACACGGATCGGAATTTCTTCCCCGCTACGCCTAAAGTTGGTACGTAGCTTACATCTATCTTCTATATTAATAATTTCGGACCGGTTTACGGTAGACTCGAACGAAATGCACATCAAATTGAAGAGCGTAAAAAATTAGTCGATCCGAGTCGACAACTTATAGGCGGAAAATTCGGATTATCGAGTAGTTTCAATATGAAAATGAATAAATTGCAAAAAAAAATTGTAACGGCGTTGCAAAGTAAACATGTCAATTAAGTATAAACATGTCTATGGTTCGGTCTTGGTACCGTGGACGGAAGAAATCGCTCCCCGGGGTATATAAATACTCCTTGATCGTAGCTTGGTACATATATAGTGATCTGTGGTTCGGTCTAATTTCTTTGAATGAAAACTCTTTGCTCTTTGATTGAGAAATCATAAATGTATAATAATAGTAATAGTAGTATTTTATTGCACCCGTGCGAAGCTGGGGCGGGTCGCTAGTAAACGTATAAACACGCACAGAATACAAAATAGAGTGTCTATAATAGAAGAGAATATTTGGAGGCCGTACAGCCGGAGTCAGAACTACGCGGGATTCGCTACCCAGAGCGGCATCGAAATCCGAGTGTGTATGCAGTTATCCTATTTACTGTCACTGTCACACAGATGCAAAATACTCTGCGGACCGCGCGAAATCCCGATCGGAATCCAAGCGAAATTTACCGCTGCCGCTCTGGGGTAATAAATTCTGCGTAGGTTTGAACACTCTGGACATGCCTAGATACTTATATTTGGTTTCTCTGGAATAGAGGTTGTAAATATGATGTTCCTCTGAAAGATAAACGGACGATGAACTGAAACGGATGTCGTCGGCTAACTATGATGTTAGATTGGCAAAAACGTCAATTAAATCAGGGGTCATTAAAAGGTTTTCTTTTCTCATAGCCCAGACTGACGGAGCCTGCGGTGGCGGCTAGTACAATTTGATAAAAATAAATGCTTTGCCTTACCTACCTACTGGTCGTTTACTGGCTGCCTCCGCAGAGGACAAGAGACCTTTAACCTTCCAATCTTAAACGGCTGCTTACGTATCCTACTATCTTCGAAAGCTTAAATGAATGAAAGAAAAGGATATTTGAATGATTTTAAATGCATTTTAATTAATTATAAGAAAAGTTTGACAAAAAAATATTTTTTAAAGACAATTATTATTCTTTTATCAGATGCAATCAGCAATACATCGGTCTGACTTCGTGTGGTAATAAAATTGTTTACGCATGGCGTGCACTGTGTTACTAACTCCACCCTACAGTTTGAACTTGCAACTATGAACTAATCCCATATAATTGTATTGTGTAGTTATCGGCAACGAGACGGCTCTCTGCAGGGTTCTTCACTAGTAGGTACCTAGAAGTAGTTTATTATTGAACATGATGACTGGTTTCTCTTTTACAATAAGTAGATGTATCAAGGCTGTTGTTCAACCTTGCTTCAAAGTGAATACCACAATGTGGAGTGAAGTTAAATATTAATGAAACAGAGACCGTTTTGAATAACCCTGCTGAACTTGAGTTGGCGACTATAGTGAATGGATTATGGTAGAGTTGGTTTTGGTGGCATGGTGCAACGACTGGCTTAGGTATCTACCGCACCATTGTAGTGGAACAGGCATAGATTTATTTTTACATAAACCTATGGGTAAAGGTGATGATATAACCCCTCGTATTAATGATTTCGGCTTTTAGCTATAGCAATAAATAAGCAAAGAACTACCTTGGCAAAAGTAACAAACATAATTTTTGTTGGGAATTATCATCATCGCCTACTGCCCTGTGTCTGAATTGAACTTGCAAGTTGTGGGAAGCCTGCTAAAATATTCATCACTAAGAATTTTACTGAGTAGCTTTTTATCATTTCAGATGAAGAAGGTTACCTCCAAATAAGTCCATCTAACCAAGGCATATTTAGCCCTAGAATACCGGACACAGAGTTCGATTTCGATCCGCGCAAACTCAACGTGAAGATGTCTGAAGCGAGCAGCTGCGGTTCAGAACTTACGCCGATGTTGACTTTGAACAATCTCCCCACGAGGAGTGGTTCTGAATCCGATCACGAAGGCAACCCTCCCTATCTGAACGCTTGTCCTCGAATAGATGAAGAGACAGACGAAGTGTTCACACCATGCCTCAATGATAAGAATGCAAAAAACATTCAACAGAGTGCTGTCACCAACCCAACTTATATTACCTTCGACAATTACGAAGAGAAACCTAAGGATATTATTAACTACGTCAACATCAATGTGCCGAATGGTCTAGTCAAATAAAATAGTTTAGCGGTTATGCAACAATCTCACCTTATTGTTATGGAACTAAGAATTTGTGTTTGTTGTTAGGCAATTAAGATATGGTGATGCCCATTAGGCTTTAGGCCGCATACCTTTATTTTTTTAAACGACTTCAAAAAGAAAGTTCCCGATTCGTCTGTATGTTTTTTTTACATAATAAAAATAATGAGTTGGTTACTTGGATTGATCTCTTTTGCAACAGAGTAAAATGTTATTTTTAATTCTATCTCTGATGTCTAAAGTTTTATATTCTATCGATGATACAATATCCAAATAGGTAAGTGTATTAAAATAGTTTTGCTTGTGTACCATCAAGGCTTTGATTATGTTTATATCAAGAAAGAGCGTCACCATGAACTATTTTTTACACGCTTTCATGGCTTTGACAGTCTATCTAGCTAGACATATAAAATCAAAGTATCAAGGTATCAATTTCCTATGGTATAAATTTCCCACCAAGATAATGTCGTATGAGTGATAAAAATTTACTAACGTATAATTATTATTGTTTATCAAAACTTTTGTGTACATAAGGATAATTAAATTGTATATTTTTTAATGATGAACAGCTATTGAACCATTTGAAACCTATGATGGGTTTATTATGAATTAAACCTTTAAAAGTATGTTTACTTTTATGTGCCTTTCGATAAAAGTCAGGTATTATTAATTATGTCATTAAAATATCATGTACAAATATTTTTGATCAAATAGGTATTATCAGATTATTCACTTTGTATAAGTTTATTTTAACGATCGATGTTTAAAATCCTACAAATAACCTTCGCACGTGTCTTACTAGATTTCTGTAGCTTTGTCAGCGGCCATTTAGCTTAAAAACAAAGAAAATAAATAGAATTATGTATTATAATATTTTGTTGTGTAGTTTTTAAAATTGATATTTCTTAGTTATGTTTAATCCGAATAATATGAAGATTCTAGGAATTCTAGATTATGTACATGTTAATTAATGTGATATTACATAAATGTGTTTACTAGAAGCTTGTTTTTATATCATTTTCATTACTTTTATTTTACAAATGAAAAGGAACTCTACATATATCCATAGGTAATCTCTTTCGTAACACTGAGAATACCCGTGACCCGTAGGTACGGGTCTTTCTCATACCTACGAGTTATAATAACAATAATAGTAGGTAGGTACTTGCTGCAGTGAATCGCTTTCTTTATCCAATTACAAAATTGGTGAAACTCTTCCATGCGTTGGCCACCTGAAACAAAAATAACGAAATTTGGTAGGCACTCACAGCTATTATAATAATTTATCTTTGTCTGATTTTTCCTACCCTGTCATCGGTTATGTCCAAGATGGCGGCACATGTGACGTCAGTTGTTTGCCTCAGTGAGGCGAGCCACAGATATGAGCCGGTCAGTTGTTCGCCTCAGTTCGCCACATTGTGGTTTTCCGACAGACACGAAATTTGAGGGTACTCAAAAGTTAGGTTATTATGTAGGTTATTTCATCAGGTTCATAGGAAATGGTTATTTCATCATGTTCATAGGAAGATTAGGCTTCAAATACAAAAAATCAGGGAAATAATGATTTATAAGTTCGCCAAACCCTGTCTGTTGCTAACCACCATGTGGTTACTCAGATGGGCATGTGCCGCCATTTTGGACACAACTGATCATATGACGTCAGAAAGTTGCCTCACTGAGGCAAGCAACAGACGACAGGGTACTGTACAGGGCGTCCCATAATAATAGTCCCATTTTATGTTGTGTCTGATCGGCTTGCCCCGCACAAGCACCTGCGCGATTATTTATTCATATGGAACTACCTCAATATCATCCCACTATTAGAAAAAAGTCTCCCCAAAACTTTTCCAGAAATCGTGCTCATTGATGATCATTTTTATATACCTTCTAATTTTTATATACTAAGTTATACATACACTTATACAAGCTAGCGTGAATCCGTAAGGACCTGCTTTCAAAGCGTTCCTAATGTTTTCCTTTATCTGAAAAAGAGAATTTATCAATTTATTAAACGTTTTCGTATTTTTCTTCATCGCAAGTTTTTCCTACTCGCAAACCAACAACATGAATGGTGGCTACGGATCTCAAGAGGTGCAATACATAGTAGTCGAGGTCAAGGCGTGCAAATGTACACATTTGCACGCCTTGACCTCGACACCCAAGGTCCGTGGGGTACCGAGGCTCTCCGAGTTCTCAAAAATTCCAAGAAACCCAAGAGCTGGTGAGTATATAGATATTCGCTGAAATAGTGCAGCGAATCAGCACTGCCATACAGCAATTCATGCAGCCAGCGTCTTGGGGACGTATCCGACTGGTATTGATAATGTAAATTGCTCAATTGTTAATGCTAACAGAATTCTAACTTGTTTCTATTCATAAATTGTAGTTATTCTATTCTTAAATTGTAATTTATTAATTTAATTAGGTCTTGGTAGTTGGTCCCGGTTCAGCGAGGCGTTGAATGAGCTGCTAGGACTCTCACTTCGACCTTGAGACCTTTATCACACTGGTGAGTTGCGGGCGATTTCAAAGCGAGGCGAGTGCGCAGCGAGCATCCTGCAACAACGCCTCGGGCACACAACGAGTTCGCCGCCGTTACCAATCGCAGCTTGCTGTGTACTCGCGTGGCACTCGCCTTGAAATCACTCGCAAATAGCCAGTGTCTTCTTCAACAAGAATTCTTTATGTTATTAAATTTGTCTGCATTAAATATATGTACTTTATTTAATGCAGACAAATTTAGAATTCTTGTTGAAGAAGTGCTACTATTCTCTGGAGGAGTTCTGCGCCGACAATCACAAGTCAGAAAATCTTTAATGCTAATAATTTAACTTTCAGGTGACATATTTGATATTTCACATTATTAATAGTATTTTTAATTTGACATTTTACATAATTATTATTAATTTGTCCTTTTTACATTTTTACTTTTAAATTAACATTCTTGATTATTAATTGTTTTTGACATTCGAGTAATATTGACATTCTGGAAATATTTTGAATATTTATTATTATTGTTTTTTCATTTGTCATAAGTATAAAATTGTACCAACTCCAATTCTCCGCTAAGTACCTATTCTTTTTTTTTTAGTTTTGTACGCTCTTCTAGTCTTACAATTTAGATAAGTAATAGTAAGATGTGCTAGGTGCAACATGAAATTTCCGACACAATGTATATTGTTTGAAAAAATAAATGAAATGAAGGCTCTGACATCTATGAAGGATGGTTTATAGCGTTGCTATTGACTTACAAGGCCTTTAAGGGAACTACACTACCACACTACTACGCCACTGCGGTCGCAGTATTGATTTCTGCATCCCGGTAGATGGTGGTGGTTCTACGGTAACAGCTGCAGCTGTTGATCTTGAAATTTAAATGTTTCTTTTGAGCAACAACCCCTTCCGCTGAGTTTTTGCAAGGTTTTGGGTATCTTTCTTCTACTTGACAGCAGGTGAGCTAAGTGATAGGTATTTAAGAGTAGGTAGGTATTTAAAGAGCTTACAGTCAGCGGCCTCGTAGACGGTGCAGCTGCAGGAGCCATGGTCGGTGCCGTCGTGTTAGTATTATTGGTATTATTCTGTCCTCTCACCAACACTATCACCGCGAGAAGGACTGCTAGCAGCTTAAAGTCCAAGTAAACCATCATGCTATCTTAACTTAACTGAAGTACGAACTCTTCTGCATTCTTATATATGCAACTTTATAATGACAACCGAAACTGATGCTTTAAAGGTGTAAACGTAAGCAGTACAGGATTGTAATGGAAATGATTCTAAATTATTCATGACAAAAGGACAAGGCTGCTTTGGTTTGAAAGAAAATGAATATTCAAACTCAGAGCAAATAATGACGCTAAATATTGACGGTTTAAAAGGGATTACGTACTTTCGGTCCCCTTGGGCTATTTTTTCCTTAATATTGTGAACTTGTTTTTATTAATTTTGTATTCTTCAAAGTGCCTTTGATTATTATTATCAACCAAGTTACAGTTTTTTGAAGATTATCCTTCGGTTTTATTTTAAAAATAATATTCCGCATCCAGAGAATGCATGAAACGCAAGAGTTTGAAGCTACAAATACTTCTAATAATTCAACCTGTCGGACAAAAATATGTACAAACGCGTACTATTATCATACCGCACTGTCAGTACTTTATAATTTTTCTGTGGCACTGTGTTAAATTTTTTTATGTTATTAGTAAGAATGGCGGCTAGGTACTACCGTTTAAAATATACTTTTTATGATAATTATTAAAATCGAATTGAAATCTTCGATCAAGTATTCGCCGCCTAGCGCCGTCGGCAGATGATTGATGATTCAAATAATTGAAAGCATGAAAGTATTCTAGGACTCATATTTTAATGATGCGCCCAAAAGAAACGTTAGACTTTTCAAAAAAAGATATAGGTCAAGACAAAAACAAATAGGTATACCTAGTGTATCCATATACAGGGTGGAATTTTGTAATGCCACCTGGAGGGAAAGTACTCTTAATACTGTAGATAGAAAATTATACTAAAAGGAAACATTCCTTTAATTTTGAAAAGAAAGAAAACTGCATTCAAAGATTTTCGAAAATTCGCTTGCCACACCCGGGAATCGAACCGACTGAAATCTGTAAAAATTACACCCTGTACTTTTATGGCATAGATCGTTAGGGTCAATAATAAGGATGAATTCTCTCTAACAAACTTAATAAATTAAATGAAAGGAAAACCATGAAATCCTAAATTATAAATTGAATGGGTCAAGTTAAGCACTTTAACTTAAAGATCCATCTGTTTACTTGTGTCAGTAATTAATAATAATCATTGACGTCATTTATCCATTAAAATGACGAATTGATATTTAGATAAGACGATTGAAATTTGTACGTGTTTGTACCTAATGCAGACTCTTCTATCTTAAAATACTGGATCTCTTAAGAAATGAGTTAAATGGTTTCCCCGAGGCGGAGCGAAACCAAATAATTCTTCAGCAAGATGGTGCTCCAGCCCATACCTGGATTGGTACCAACGGCACAATCAGATGGCCTGCGAGATCACCAGATATCACCCCTTTATATTTTTTTTTGTGGGGATATGTAAAAAATCTAATTTAGATGAAATCTTATGTGAATGTAAACTAGTTGAGAGTTGAAGTTCAGAATACGATTTATAATATTCACCACAACACGATATTAAATGTTACTAGAAATGAATACATAAGAAGAATAAATTTGTGTATCCAAGAAAATGGAGCCCATTTTGAGCAACTAATTAGTAGTTAGTTGACTTTTATTGTAAATAATTAAAATAATTTAAGATTTCATGGTTTTCCTTTCATTTAATTTATTAAGTTTGTTAGAGAGATTTCATCCTTATAATTGACCCGACCGATCTATGCAATAAAAATACAGGGTGTAATTTTTACAGATTTTAGTTGGTTCGATTCCCGGGTGTGGCAAGCGAATTTTCGAAAATCTTTGAATGCAGTTTTCTTTCTTTTCAAAATTAAAGGAATGTTTCCTTTTAGTATAATTTTCTATCTACAGTATTAAGAGTACTTTCCCTCCAGGTTCAAAATTCCACCCTGTATAAGTGTTTTGTGAGAATATTTGTGAGCTTTTTAAGAACAAAAAAAAGCTAAAATAACTGGTTAATAATATTTGACATTGCTTTATAGATAGTTAATTGATGTCGCTGAGCCACACACAAGCTATATTAACACAAGAACAAAATAAAAAATTTAAAAAACTCCCCAACAGATTTTCATGAAACATGGCTAAGAAAACTCGGGATAAAATTATCTATGACACAAAAAAAAAACTAAACGAAAAACGGTTCATTAAAATACATAACACCCCTCTCTTTTTGCGTCGGCGGTTAAAAACAAGGACGTAACTACACTACGTAAAAAGGTTTACTTTAAAATAAACTATTCGCTTTTAGCCGTTCGAAACTGTCGTAGTCAATAAACTGCGTTATTTCCAATGTCAGTCAGCATAGCCAAATATATGCATAAGACTAAATTAGTGCTGCATCGGAGATGGATCAGTTTAAAATAACTCGTTTTGGTGAGTTTGATAATTGGTTTGATCGATTGAATGAATAGGATGCAATTCCTATTTTAGTTAAATAACTTCATCAATAATATACGTCTACTGCTAAACATTTCTTCCCGAATCAAGGATTTTTTTCTATAATCAGAATCACCACGCCTGGCAGGTAGATTGTTAATCACAGTGGAGGTGTTAAAAATACACAGAGGGAAGCTGCCTTTCTTCTAGAGGGATGGCGAACCAATGATTTGAAATATTATGTCGGATGCCATCGATTATACTACATTATATATGACGACCCCGGTGGCGCAGCGGGCGAAGGTCTGCCTGCGACGCAGGAGGTTGCGGGTTCGATTCCCGCTTCGGGACAAATGTTTGTACGATCTGCAGACATTTGTCCAGGGCGTTCTGGATGTTTTCTATGTATAATAAAAAATATCTATCTATGTAGTGTATTGTATTAAGTATATCAGTTATCTAGTACCCATAACACAAGCTCTGCTTACCTTGGGGCTAGATAATGCTGTGTGAATTGTCCACCATTATTTATTTATTTATTTATTTATTTATATATACTGTACTATATATTATACTAATATTATAAAGAGGAAAGATTTGATTGTTTGTTTGTTTGTATTGAATAGGCTCCAAAACTACTGGACCGATTTGAAAAATTCTTTCACCGTTAGGAAGCTTACTTTTCAGGGAGTGACATAGCCTATATTTTATCCCGGAATTCCCACGGAAACGGGAACTACGCGGATGAAACCGCGAGGCGATCGTCTAGTGGCATAATATTTTTGGCACGCCACGGATCAAAACGGTTAGCATTTTTAGTTCAAAATATGCAGTAGGACCTACTCCACTTCCTACCTACTACTTAGTAAGTATTCCGAAATTATGCTATCATTTCAATGAATTGAACATTACGCTTCAAGGCAGCAATAAAACAAATCGTCATGATTGAACTCATTCGCGCCTTTGGCGCAAAACTGCATAATTTTAAGGAACGATATTATTTCAAAAAGCTACTGTTGAGCTACCTGTAGATTGTTTGCAACAGTCTGCAGTTAGCTCTATGGTTTAATTGTCAATCCTAGTTTTAATTGGTCTCTATCATTGATTGTAATTTTCGATATTTAAAAGATTAAAACCTGTCAAAGATTTAGATGTACCTATGTCCAAGAGAAACCAGACAAAGAAAAAGTCATTGAAGAATTTATTTACGTAATTGATCCTTCAATCAAGAAATTTTTAGTGAAATTTTCTCAACTCTCAGTACGTATTTAATTGTTGGAGGGGACGATCGCTGTGACCGTCACGGTTGAGAGTGAAGTCTGAATCTCAACCGAATAAAACTAATATAGGTACCTATATCAAAATTCAACATGGCGACAGCCAGATCGTGAAAAAGGAAATAAAATAAAGTCTACGGACATTATGTGGGGTATTTTTGAAAATCAGTATTTTTACTGCAAACATGTACCAGATAGAGTATTAAAAACCTTCTTTAGGTTTATCATCAGGTTCTTATCATCATTTCGAATGACGATTTTAGGATCTATCGAGTAGGTAAACGTCACTAGTTGTTGGTTTTTAAAACCTTTTTAGGGTTTCGAAGATCGGTTTCGAAACCCTTATGGTCTCGCTTTGTCTGTCCTTTTTTCCCTCCTTAATAACTCAGCAACTACCGCAGCGATCAACTTGAAATTTAAAATGATAAGACAATTCGTGCGCCTGTACAGATTTTAAGAAAAAAAAATGAAAAATGAAATTGAACATTTTCCATACAAATTGAGATGTCGAAATTTTAAAAGAGACCTACAAAGTCAAGTGGGGTATCAAATGAAAGGTAATGGTTTGGACATTTCAAAAAAGTTTTTGAAATTTCTGTAGGTGTCATACTTTTTGAAATATTTTGAAAATAGTCGAAAAAATACCCATTCCCCCCCTCTATCTCCGATCGATCCATTCAAAAGAGCGATCCATTCAAAATGTATGGAGCGTTAGTAGATATAAATCTATATTTTACAGGAAAAATATAGAGAAGTCTGTAAAACGAACGCATTTTGAAAAATGGTCAATAAAGGGGGTATAATTTGTTAATAATTTTTACACACAACAATGTACCTATGTCCATAAAACTATTGTTTAGTCTTAACTAGTGCTCTCCTGACACCCAAGACACAAGCCTAGTGCTTAGATCTCACCAGAAATCCCTTATTATGTACCTATATATTTGGTGAATAAATGATTTATGATTTACATCATATTATTTGTAGTGTAGTAAAACAATGACGTGAGTCTTAAGTAGGCCCTTTGTGCAACTTATACAAGTGAGTGATTGTGTAAAAATAATCAATACCTACACATACGAGTACTTATAAAATGAATAGGTACCTTCAACGTAAGAGCCCCGCTTCCGGTGTGTGGTAGAGAAGTGCTTTTTGACCTTTTTGTCAAAACGGCGGCTTTCAATGTAGTGCCCATTGGCTTTCAGCACTCATGACTAACTTTTCCATCTGACTCTACCTGCCATTAGGAAAGTTGCTTTTCGAAAACGGATCTTCTACTTTCTAACTTAGAATCTATGAACATTCATATAGATTTTAGCAGCCGCCCCGCTGTGTTACCTGCTGTAAATAAGTTCTTACACGATAAAAATGTTTTGAATTATTTGGTCATCCCATGGGAACACCCGTACTTTTCCCGGATCAAAAGCTATGGTTGTTCCAGGATATAAGCTATCCTTGTACTAAATGACGTTCCATATCCGTTCAGTCGCTTGAGTGTGAAGGAGTAATAAACATACTCACACACTCACAAAAACTTTGTTGATTAGATAGTTCCAAAAATGTTATTTAAATAAACTAATAACGATATAAACGATGTCATCAGTCGCAACAAATTTAGACAACATCGAATCAGGTTTGATTCTAAGATTATTTGAGGCAGATATTTATGATTCTAGAACGGAATCAGTCATAGTAAAATATTTAGATCTTAAATGAACGAAATGTATAAAATTTACTCTACATAATGTAAAACAAGCTAAAGCTAATGTAAACGTAAAAGAAACGTTAAAAATTGTAAGCAGAACAGTATTCTTAGGAATAACCTTAGATAGTAAACTTCAATGGGGCCCACAAATAGATAGGCTATCGAAGAGACTTAGTTCTGCAGCGTATGCAGTTAAAAAAATCCGTCATCTTACAGAAGTTGATACTTCTAGACTAGTCTATTTCAGCTACTTCCATAGTGTTATGTCTTATGGCATACTGCTGTGGGGGAACGTTGCAGATATTAACACCGTATTTGCGCTGCATAAGAGAGCTGTTCGTGCAATCGATATTATGGGTCCCAGAGAATCTCTGCGTGATAAATTCAAAGAAATAAACATAATGACAGTAACATGTTAATACATTTATGAAAACTTGTTGCTTACTCATAGAAATATCAATAGATTCTCCTAAAATAGCGACATACATAATATAAATATTAGAAATAAGAATAAACTCGCTGTGCCGACCACTAGGCTACATAAGATAAATGCATCTTTAGGGCAATTTATACGCTTCTACAACAAAAGACCAAGTGAGTTGCAAAAATTATCAATAAATAAATTCAAACAAATTGTCAAACATATTATTTGTAAAAAGGCTTACTACAAAACATCGTATTATCTAGAGGATAAAAATGCTTGGGACGTGTTTTGCTTCAGCTCGAAAAATGAAAAATAACAACTAACAGGCTAAAGGTTTCCTGGTCGCTTCTTTACTTTAGTCTACATAAATATATACAACTAGACGATCGCCTCACGGTTTCACTCGCGTAGTTCCCGTTCCCGTGGGAACTCGGAGATAAAATATAGCCTATGTCACTCCCTGAAAAGTAAGCTTCTTAACGGTGAAAGAATTTTTCAAATCGGTCTAGTAGTTTCTGAGCCTATTCAATACAAACAAACAAACAATCAAATCATTCCTCTTTATAATATTAGTAATAGATAAAGAGTTTTTGATCTGATTTGATTCGACCAAACGTGGGACACCCGTATTAGGTGTATACCTAATGAATATTCCTAACGACAAATTGAACGAGAACCTCACATTTATGTTAAAGTCGGTTAAAATTATGTTGCGTCTCAAAGGATTTCCCACTGAACTAAAAACACGGCAATTTAAATACGGAAATGTGGTGGTTGTTCCGACGACTTCGAGGCTGCCGCACATCCGGGATGCCGCCTGACGTTTCGGCGCACGGAATTACCTTATTTAGGTGATTTCCGTGAGTTTCCGTCTTGGCACAGAGAGCAACCCGTTTCAAAAATTTGGGTTCGCGTCTTAACCTGACTAACCTTTGATTATTCTATAAATTTTACCCTCAGGCACTTTGAGAGCTTTAGAAACTAGAAATCCCTCTATGGATGGATGAATAAATGGACCGATTTTAAAGTTATTAGGTAGATGCGTAAGTACTACTATATTGTAGAGTACCTTCCTAGAAATTTGTTTCATAAATTTGGGTTCGCATCCTGACCTGACTAACCTTTGATTACTTACATAAATTTTACCTTCAGGCTCTTTGAGAGCTTTAGGAACTAGAAATCCCTCTATGGATGGATGAATAACTGGACCAATTTTAGAGTGATTTCTAGTTTTGCGAAAAAACTATCGTCCCTTGTTAGAGGGAAAGTGGGGTTAGGGTTGTTGTTTATTCGGGTTCGATTCCCGCCTCGGGACAAATGTTTGTACGATCTGCAGATTGATTTGTTCTGGATGTTTACTATGTATAATAAAAAAATATCTATCTATGTAGTGTATTGTATTAAGTATATCAGTTATCTAGTACCCATAACACAAGCTCTGCTTAGCCTGGGACTAGATGATGTTGTGTGAATTGTCCTGCATTATTTATTATTTATATTCAATCAATACTAGTTAAAACTTATCTTGGCTTCGCAACAATTTCTTGATCGTGAGTTTATTTGCTTCTAAGGTAGCTTTAAGTTCTTAGTTTTTACGAAACACACCTGTCTTGTTCCGCGTCCCGTATAATCGAGCTCGTTTATGCCGTTCTGAAACGCAATTTGAGCGCGGCGGGACTCCGGATGGGGAAACTCACTTGCTTATCCTTTCACGTAGAAAATTAAATGTCTTAGTAATATCCGCTGTTTTTGGCAGTCCATCTGTGCCGGTTGCCGCTTGTCGCTGCAGGCCAGTCTAATATAACTTGGGAGTTGGTTCTACTTGAAAAACAATTATTTTGTTCGACGACTGTGATTTTTCTTCGAGTTTAAAGTTTTATGGCAGATGCGTAAGTACTACCAAACGTAGAGTACCTTCCTACTAATTTTTGGATTGATAGAACTGCGATTCTTTTCAATAGTTAAATAGTCAGTAAGAGGCTAATCATCACCTAAAGCTCATTAAATTGTACATAATGAGGTAAATACAGAGCTTCTGAAACCATAATATAGATCTCTTTGATTACTATTAGTTACCTACATACATACTTTAATATCTACTCGTACTCTTTCGTGTATTAAAAAGTACAGTCAGCTGCAGGAAAATGCAAAACAGTCTTCATATAAGCTCGAGTAAGCTAAAAACTGATAAAGCTCTTTATTTTTCGCGGAAATATCAGCAGTGCGGATGCTGCATTTGCATAAAAGCGTCCATTACCCGACTTCCCTCCAAATAAAAGATCAATGGTCTCGCTATAGAAAATCTGTATTTACACATACTTTACTTACCTACTCTATGTTCCTGATAGCAGAGCTATATTTATCTGAGTTTATTTGTTTTCAATTTAGCTTTCTAATATTGATCTTGTTGTGTTTGCTTGGTGTCGGCACAAGCTAACTACTCGCCGATGTCTTACTTACGAGTACCTATCTTTACTAGGGTTTTACTGTTTCCTTAATTTTGTACTAAGTTTGTGCCTGAAATAAACGAATTTTATTTATTTATTTATTTATTGTAGTGCGTTGTGGTAGCGCTTTTCGTATTAGCTTAGTAAGACCGTTGCGTACTTTAACTTTATTGGTGTGCCTAAGGGTAGGCCTAAGGTATGATTCTTGAAAGCCATGACAGCGAAATGAGCCGACATGAGCCGAGCTAAAAAAAATAAAGCGTTTTATTGCTATTACTTTAAGGCCTGTCTTTTGCTTTCACGGAAGCAAAAGTGGCACTAAATCACAGATTAGGTAATGTTACTTCGTAAATTAAACAGGCACTATAACTGCATGGCGGCTAATAATTTCCACTCCGGAACCGTGGTCCCACTGCGATGTCCCACTGGTGGGACAAAACTTTCGTGGTTCCACCAAACACACACTTGACCGTTCAACATATGGCTCTGGGTGCAATTATATATATACACAACCTTTTCAGTCACAGAGTCGCCACGAAACCCCCCCCCCCCCCCCCCGCTTCGCGGGGGTTGGACGGGCTTCGTTAGGAGTAAGTTAATGTTGTGGGAGGATGTGGACGGTCAAGTGTGTGTTTGGTGGGACCACGAAAAAGTCATCGCAGTGGGACCAAGGTTCCGTCACTACCCGTCACCTAGGTATGTAATTTATAATAATAATCAGTTCAGTTTTTGTAATGTTGTTGAAGTAAGTTGGCTATTAATTATTTTTGTGTACCTTGTAATTACTTATTTTTAAGTAATACCATAACAGATGCACACAGATCTTACCCCATGTCTCTGACGATCCTATCCATACCAGGTTGTCTGGCAGAGATCGCTCTTGAGCGATAAGACCTCCAATTATCACTAGGTCATAATTACTTCATTTGTAAATTGTTTCTTAGTTTTAAGTGTGCAATAATAGTGCATTTTACACCAAGGCGAGAAAGTGATCAATTCCTACCGAGTGTGTCGTTTTGGGCCCGAGGCGCAGCCGAGGGCCTTAAAACACACGAGGTAGGAATCGCACTTTCTGCCGAGTGATAAATAGTGCTTTTACACCTTCGAGGAAAATAAAAAGCAGAATTAATTATTAATTGAAATCGCGCCCAATGATGTTGGTAAAACCTCATTGACCGCGCCAGCCTTGGGGTTCTTTTTTCAAAATATTGTTCGGAAATCGGAGGAGGCCTAATGGACTTGGAGTAAAAACTTTTTGTCGTTTGACCGAACAAAAATAACCATAGCTACCGGCCGATCTTTTAGGAAATTAAAAAAAAATAACACGTTAGAAATGGATTTCCATACACTTTTTCCTCCCGCTAAAACACGTGAGAAATGAAATTCCATAGAGTTTTTCCTCCCGGTTTCCTATAGGCCTGCAAAGACATACTTTCTATTCTATAAATGGAAAAGGAATAGGCAACTTTCCGAGCAGGTGTAGTATAAAAGTATTTTCTATATTTCTATCTATCTTGTCCTCGCACGAGAGCTAGTCATCTCCCAGGAGTAAAAAGGTAGTATGCGAAGGGTGAGCGGTAGAGAAAGTGAAAATAAATACTGCCAGTAACAAGATAAAATTAAAAATTTTAAAAACCCGCCGACGATTATTGGCTGAACAGATTTTCGAGCTACGATACCACAGACAGATACACAGATACACAAACAGACACGTTAAACTTATAACACCCCTCTTTTTTTGCGTCGGGGGTTAAAAACAATAAAGTCTCTCATTAAAAAATTAGGTAATTCGGAACGACAATGTAATAAATCTAACGGTAACCTTCAAATCAGTTCCAGCATTAATTAGTTACTAGCAATTTCATTCGCGTCAAAAAATATTTAAGTCAAATACGTAACACAAACCTTTACGTCCTAAAAGAAACCCCTGAGCAACAGCCTCGTAACTTTTGTAGTTCCAGAGATTTCGTGATCCATTCCTTCGTTCCATTCAATACATTCCTGTTTACGTCCTAAAAGGAAATCTTATATCAAATTGTAGCTTTGTAGGACTTGTAATTTCAGAGATTTCAAAAAACGTTTGACCCGCGTTTCCCTAGAATTGTGGGACAAACGTTTTTTTGTAGATTATCTATTTCCAAAAAATAGTTGCAAGTGGGGATTTCCTTCCTACAAGAATACAAGAATTTATTAATAAAATCATATTTTACACTTTTACACGTCAATTGTTTATTTGCCAGTGCGGTACTGCTGTCGAACAGCTTGGTCATCACGGATTATCGTGCACTAGGGCCGCTGGTCGGATATCTCGCCACGCTAGCCTTAACGACATCATCCGGCGGGCCTTTGTCACCGTTAACGTACCAGCTATTCTCGAACCGAATGGTCTGTTGCGTGACGATGGTAAGAGGCCCGACGGTATGACACTAGTCCCATGGGAGTTGGGGAGGCCCATTGTGTGGGACGCTACATGCGTCGACACACTTGCGCCTTCCCATCTTCCGAGGACATCCGTGAGGGCGGGTGCGGCGGCAGATTTGGCCGAAGATCTCAAGAGGCGCAAATATGCAGGTCTCGACAGAGCCTACACATTTGCTCCCCTTGGAGTCGAGACCCTAGGTCCGTGGGGTACCGAGGCTCTTCGGGTTTTCAAAAAACTATCTGAGCGTCTGGTCGAAGCGACGCGTGACCCGAGAGCTGGTGATTATCTGGCACAGCGTATCAGCATTGCCATACAGCGTGGCAATGCAGCCAGCGTCTTGGGGACGCTTCCGACTGGTGTTGATATGGATCAGTTGAGCTATCTGTAGACTGTTTGCAACAGTCGGCAGTTAGCTCAATTGTTTCAATTGTAAATACTAGTATAATTTTCTTTGTGAATAAATGTATTGTTTCGTAATTATATATATAATATATATTAGTAGTTTTCAAGCATTGCGGTATGGATGACGAGAAGACTCAACTTCAACTTCTTATTTATATGGCACCGCTTGGACGAGAAGACTCGACGTAGTTTTCCAAACGCTGCCCAGCCTAGCTGGATCCGCCTCTTAGCCTCCTTCTCAAAATTATTTTACCTAACTACCTATTTTTACCATACACACATGAACCCTGAAAACTACACTCCTTAAATCAAAACATCGTATTTTGTACGTACGAGATAAACATATCCACAACACAAGGATATTTTTCGGTATAGTATCTAGAAATATCCTAATGAATTATAACAATAAATTATCTCTCTAGTCGTTTTCACACACCCCTCTCGCATGCCGCAAGATCTTGTTACAGTTGTCACTATCATTTGTGTGAGGGCATTCACATGAACAATTCACACGTGAACCCTGAAAATTACACTCCTGTTTTGGGCACTAGTGTAAAATAAATTTACACTGAAGACGTACAAAGGTTACGCGCTGTAGGTTACCCTACTACATAATTATCCTTTCTCTCGTGATCTTGTCACTATCACTTGTGCGAGGGCTATACGTACTCTCGGCACTCGTCGGTGCACTCTTATTCCGCATCTGGACTCGTCTATTAATATAAACCCCATCATGGGTGCACAAGCCAAGAGTGTAACTCCCTGCCGTCATAGAATGCAAACTCGTACGGAAGAAAGTCAAAGTGTGTGCATACCTACCCTAATAAACACCTTATTGATCCTTAATTATAACTAGTCTAAAGTTTGTTTAAAATAGATTTAGTCATGTTAGACTAGTTACTTTAACGACCTCTGTGGCGCGGCGAGCGAAGGTCCGCCTGCGACGCAGCAGGTTGCGGATTCGATTCCTGCCTTGGGATAAATGTTTGTACGATCTGCAGAAATCTGTTCCGGGTATTCTGGGTGTTTTCTATAATATAATAAACAATATCGATCTATATGGTGTATTGTATTAAGAATATCAGTTATCTAGTGCCCATAACACAAGCTCTGCTTAGCTTGGGGCTAGATAATGTTGTGTGATTTGTCCAGAATCATTTATTTATTTATTTACTATTTCTAAGTTCAATAGAATAAATATTTTATTTCATCATGCGTGATGGTGATATTTGGTTGTGGTAGCATAACACAACCTTCCTGGAATCTTCGCAGGCTTCGTGGGGTGACCTCGGCTGAGGGCTATAGCTATAAATTTAATTAAACGTATGCTTGGCTTGACCTGTACAAACAGGTCTCAAGTCAAGACTAACATCAATCACTGGGACTTGTGACCTGTTACAAATGCCGTTGGTCACTGGTAGCCTGCATGTCTGTGTAGTGTAGATAGACATCTGAACATAACATGCTAGTGAATGAATGAATGAACACTTTATTGTACTAGTAAATAAATATAGTAAAAGTCTTATATCTAAATGACAAATAAGCATAGTAAAACCATGGTATAATAAAACCTACCTTATGCTAGTGAATAAATGAATGAATGAATAATTTATTGTACTAGTTAATAGAGATAAAAAAGTCTTGTATCTAAATGACAAATAAGCATAGTACAAAAAGCGGCCTTATCGCTGAGAGCTATTTCTCCCATACAACCTTGGGTTAGTTCAAACAGTTATTTATAGTATACTGGTAACTATATGATACTTACCCATAGGTATCCATGATCTTCCACTATAAATGCGGAAGTGTGACTGTAGTTCTATCCATCTACCTTCACGACTAAATGGCTGAACTATTTTCAATAAAACTAAGCAGGAACATAGACTGAGGAAGGATAAAGGCTACTTTTAATCCAGAATAAATGCGTGCTAAGCCGCGGGCACCTACTTAAGTAAACATAATTACAAAATCCGTGCCAAGTCGTGGCGGGTCCCTAGTTGCAAAATAATCCTTTATTCATTTAGTGATAACATTATACTTCTTTATATATCTCCTATTTGTTTGTGCAACCGCAAACCTGTCACCTGAAACAGACTTGCGGTTCTCGAACATGCGATTGGGGACCACGGGCTCGCAATAATTATTCAAATAATTTGTCCAAAATTATGGAAAACTTGTTATTTGACAGCGAGCTTTATCACATCAAGTGAATTTCAGCTAACACCAAGGCTCTAGGGGTCTCACTAAATGACAGATTTTTCCTACATTTTGAACGTATCTAAACTAAATGTACGAACTTTAAATCTACATCCGCCTGAGTCGAGCTGATTAAGTATAGAAAAACGCCTGTGTTGTTTGAGATATTTTTCAGCAGTGGTAAGTTTATATTAAAAGGGTGATGAGGATTTTAGCGGACTCCAATATGCGACCTTTCAATACGCACACTAGACAAATAATTTTATCCCTGAAGTCAGGTAGGACGGCATCCGCAGGAAACACACGTTCGTTAACCAAGCATAGTAGGTAGGTACAATACAATTTGCAGTGAAAATATGAGTAAGCTTCACACGATCCGCTTCCATTGACGCATAGCGGTCTAATTTGCATTTTATTATTACTATGGAAAACATAAATGCCTTTCGCGGGAAATAATGGAACGTGTCCCCCTGTTTTCGAAATCCAAATGACGTTACCTTTATACAAATATTTTTTCCTGTGAGAATTTAGGTAACATAATAATTATGTACCTACCACTGAGGTCCAAAACCCAGACATTGACCGGCAGATTATGCAATGGAAAAGTTTTTGTTTTTCAAAGTTCTTTATTCAACATATTTCATTTTAAACAAGCAAAATTTCCAAACATAATTCAGATTTACTTATAAAACTAAGGAATTCGATAACTAAACAGGTTACACACACCTTTCACAGTTTTTTGTTAAAATAGAAATCTATTTATGGACATTTTAAATACTTATTAGATCGGTCATAACATAATTTGTAGTTTAACCACGGCAATTAACGACTATAAATCATTTCATATTATTACATACACTTTGTTCGGTGTATGTTTTTAACAATGCGTATACAATAACATAATCACGGGTACCTAAATCCTCATCATGCAATACAAGAAATAATAATGGAAAAGTAAAATATCCTTAATTTAGTTGCAACTTCAAACAGCCACAAACGTTATCATTTTATAGCAAAGCGGTGTGCACTTGTAAGTTGTGACTTACATACTCGCGAGACAACAATATTAAAAAAAAGCCCATCTCGCGCTTAATCATAAAAACTAAATGTTTCACCCAGAGAGCTCAGCACTGTAAACTCGCTGGAAACGCTTAATTTCCTGCGGTTGCAGCCTGCCAGGCTGTATCCTGAGCATGAACGTAACACAAGGCGCGTTTCGTTTTCATTTAATAAACCAGACAAGTGCGAGTCGTGAGGCTCGCACACGAAGGGTTCCATTCTACAATGCTTTCGCAAAAGAAACGAGTTTTCCCGCTTTCACCCTTTGGGTACGGAACCCTAAAAATTAGATGTAAACGTAGAAAATAGTCATCAAATAGGTAATTGAAAACAAATCGTCGGCACCAAGTCGGTACGGCAAATCAGCGCCCACCACCTAGGTTTTTTATCTTATTATTATGTTAAACGAAGGAATTTTGAAAAATCGATTAGCCTGTTTGTGATTCCCATCATAAGCTTTTTTTTACAGCCTTGTACTCGTCATTTTGTTACATCTCTGAATTTAATTTTGTCAGAGTAGGTACCTACCTACCTACCTAAAGGTACGTTGTACTTGTACCTACGTTTGGATGCAATAACGTTAATCGCCATCCCAACATCATTCAAAGAAGTTTCACCAATAAAATAGGTTGGTCTTTTTACCATAAATTGAATTTCTACCTTGAAAAAAAAATCAATCGCGTTTCGACGCGTTGCGGTCATGTTCCCAGGTGGTAGGTATGGAGGTGAAATTAGTGAATCGGGTTGGGGTCACCGTCAGCTGCTTCCGGCCACGGCCAGCTACCTCAGCACCCAATACCGGGCTGCTACATTTAATTCTTGTTTGTGGAAATAAAATATTATGTAGGTGTGGAGTTGGGGAGGATAAGAAAACGCCTTTGTCCATCAGTGGCCATTATTAGGCTGATTATTGTGAACAAGTCTATGTTTAAATTTTTTTACTCACTAGAGACAGTAATATTAGTTGGCCTTCCATCACTTTAACTTATAATCTTTAGGTTGCGGCATGGTTCGGTTAGTGCGAGTACACATTGGCCGTTGGCGCATGGCGGTGTTGTATCCATTGCGCGCCATTGATTTGGTTTGTATTACGATTCCTTTTCGTTATTTACTCTCTGTTTCTTTATCGCCGGTTTCATGGCTCGGTTTTTGTTTCGTCTCGGACACCGCTAATCATTTTTATACGTTCAAATTGTTTCCAAGTCCTAAAATCCTTTTGACTCTTAAGCCTTAGTCTCTATACGCAGTAAGCTGCGTACAGGTCCGTTTATATCTACAGACATTGAGAGTGCCAGACACGTGCCGTAGCAGACACCGACAGACATCGTTTATTTACATCTAACGTGACAGAAGTGTGCTGTGTCAGACAACGACAGACACTGTCGTCGGCGTCGGACACGGCCGCTCACACCGGGGCAGTTACTGAAAAGCTTTAGTAAAAAAAGCACTTTTTATATTTTAGTTGAAAATGAAAATGAACACTTCTCTGTGGAAGATGTATCCATAATTACATTGTTACTGGAAGAGGAAGACCCCCCGGTCTTCCTACCACTAAAAAAAAGAGCAAAACGCTTGGCCGTCCATCCATTACTCAAGAAAAGAAAATTAGAAGGAGAATATTGGACACAAATCCTATTAGCTTTTCGTTATCCATTGCAAAATGTAAAGAAATGTCGTCACTGTCCCGTTGCTCTATTCACACTGCCCGGCGGGTAGCCACAGATACATGAACCGCGACAAAATATTCCTTCCGTGAATACTGGCCGGGCACGACCCGAGTCAGTTAAATATAAATTAATGTTTATACACACAGTTCAGAATAATATTTTTTTGTCTGCTACGGCACGTGTCTGGCACGCTCAATGTCTGTAGATATAAACGGACCTGTCTGCGGCACAGCGCGCTTAACCCTTTCCAACGACGCAGACTTCGACGGAACAAAAGACCACCCTAGACGTTTTTCATACATAGCGCATGCCGCAGTGTACTGCGTAGTGATTATTAAACCAAGGCTTTCATAAATATTTATTATGCTACGGCTCCACCTTCGTCCTAACTCGTTAAATAACGCGTTAATTAAGGCATTACGCAGATGTGGCCTAGGTTTTAACGTGTTCATTTATTAACGGCATTACTAGTAGCCAAGGTGCGTTCTTAGCATTTTAAATAACGCGTTAATGGACATTAACACTGACGTCAACGCTAACACAGGTGGAGCCTTAGCATTATAGGTTCATGAAGGCTTAAGCCATTGATTTATAGTCTATGACAGCAGTTCTACGACGAAACTCAAAAGAGACAGCATAAAACCACAGAGCTTTGACATCAAAACATGGTCAGATTGGCCTGGCCATGAAATATGAAGTTTTCATACTCTCTACGTTACGGCCCGTCTTGGTGGGCCCTAACTATACAATTTTCGTCAATTTTACTTCAAAACTTGGCGGCTTTACCAGTACAAAATACTTATTACTTAATACTTTACTTTTTTTTTTAATTAAACAGTCTTTATTCACAAAGAAAATTATACTAGTATTTACAATTGCAACAATTGAGCTAACTGCTGACTGTTGCAGTCTACAGGTAGCTCAACTGATCTATATCAATACCAGTCGGAAGCGCCCCCAAGACGCTGGCTGCATTGCCACGCTGTATGGCAATGCTGATGCGCTCTGTGCCAAATACTCACCAGCTCTCGGGTCACGCGTCGCTTCGACCAGATATTTTTTTAAAAACCCGAAGAGACTCGGTACCCCACGTACCTAGCGTCTCGACTCCAAGGGGAGCAAATGTGTAGGCTCTGTTGAGACCTGCATATTTGCGCCTCTTGAGATCTTCGGCCAAATCTGCCGCCGCACCCGCCCTCACGGATGTCCTCGGTGGGAAGGCGCAAGTGTGTCGACGCATGTATCGTCCCACACAATGGGCCTCCGCCTCCCCAACTCCCATACGTTACTTATGTACAATAGAGAAAAAACCTACAGGGTATGTCTAGCCTTCTGGAGATTTGATTTTCCATGAACACAGACAGCGTCATCGCGAAAAACTCAGTATTGCACGTATTGCACCTATCCTTATTGGACAGCTCAGAATTTTTTCTTCTTCTTGTTCTTTTATTTTTGGCTCTGCGTCATGGTTTGACACATAATTTTTTCACTTCTGTCTCAGTGACCGTAGAAACTGTATGTATGTAGATAGTTATTGTTTGTATCCTCTTCGCTATTTCTCTTTGGTCTCTAACGTCACAGGATTACCTATATTTTCATGGTCCAATTTAATAATATACCATGCTGAGACAGCAGCGAGTTTTTACTCTATGATACCATGTATATTTTGATTTAGGTATAGTATTATTTGATCGTAAATCCGTAAAAAATGTAATTATCCATAAATGGTTGAAATATTAACGATTCAACGTAGGTAACATGAAAAACAAACAATAGTTTGCGCCACACATATACAAAGTAAAATCTTCGTCAAAATCCTAAAAGGCTGTTTTTGTCAGATACGTATAGAAATGGATGGAAAAGGAAAATCATCGTAAGAGCTATTCTCCTTTTATTTATGTAGGTAGGGAATTCCTATAATTTAGGCTGTGTTGGAGTTTGGGCCTAGAAATGAGATTGGGGCTGTTTTAACTCAGCACGAGATAAAATACATGAAGTAGGGTATGTACGTGAGGGAGGTGATAAGGATATCATCATCATAAAAGGATAGGTATCAAAGTAAATTCAATTATTCCGTACGGTCGAAGCGACGCGTGACCCGAGAGCTGGTGAGTATCGAGCACAGCGCGTCAGCATTGCCATACAGCGTGGCAATACAGCCAGCGTCTCGGGGACGCTTCCGACTGGTATTGATATGAATCAGTTGAGCTACCTGTAAATTGTTTGCAACAGTCTGCAGTTAGCTCAGTTGTTTCAATTGTAAATACTAGTATAATTTTCTTTGTAGATAAAGGCTTCTACCTTATCTAAATAAATAAATAAATATATTCCGTTTAAAAATGTCTGTCTCTACGTGGAATCGAACCTAAAGCAATCTTACACGTTTTTACGTGCGCTCCTTAATACCGATATTCATAAGTTTTATTGTAAATAGAATTTATCTTAACAGGTCATTTTCCGATTGCCTGGACTTGAAGCCGAAATGTAATAAAAAGAAGGGCAGTAAAAATACAGAAAGCGAAGAGGATGACGGTTGTACACCTGTTGACATCAAAGAATTTTGCGTGAAGCGAGATGCAGCAAGAAGGGGAAAGAAAACGGAAGAAAAAGACGATGTCCTAATTCCTCTGCCCAAGCCGGAGGAATGTAAAGATAAAGAAAACCCTTGCATTAATGATGACAAGCCAGCAGTTATATGCTCGCCAATTGTACACGACGATTATAAATGTGGCCCCTCAGAAAAAAAGTAGTTACCTAATTCAGAGTGAGTAGATTTATTTTTCATTCTCTTGCAAGGAACACCCAATTCAATAAAAACTACGGATTATAAATGAGCAAATAATTTGTTTACTACCTATATTTTTAGCTTGCTTAGTGGAGATGCTAACAACGCCAACGCGGTAATATTATGAGCTAAACAAAATATACAAAATGTGTCATGTTGATGTTGAAACTTGAGAATTAACTAAGTACATAGGTAAATAGGTACCTAACTCGAAGAGGCAGTTCCCACTCATTCGAGAGCGAGAAGTAATTTCTCAAAGAGACTCAGATGCAGCTCGTTATGCTAATTGCTACGATGCCTATAATAGATATTCAGTGACATTTTCGCCTGGAAATTCAACAAATTGTCAGCTTTGGACAAATATCCATAGGTATGAAATTTTACTTACGCATTGTTCATTTAAGAAAGCTCGATCGCCGTACGTTGAGGAAACAAAACCGGACCCTGTGGTGACGTAGGTACCAATCGAAAATGAGACCCGGGACTCCACTAAACGCTACCGCCCTTGGTGTTTTGAAATAACACACCTGAATTTCTGAGCATTAGTATTCTTTCTGTGTGGTGATGTTACCTGAATAGATGTTACCGGGTAGAAAACACAGAGCAAAGCCGCAGTAAAGATTGCTGTTTCTACCTTCTGCTATTCATGTTGCTAAAGGCAGTGGTAATCTAAGTATGCAGATTGCATAGTTTGCATTCTGCTAGGCTCCAGGGATTGATAACAGTGAGGTCATCACGGTAACTCATCGTTACCGCCGTTTGTTGTTACAAACTGTAGGTCCTGGTACTATTCACTGGTTTTATGTTGCTATACAATGTGTACCAAGCATTGTGAATATGAGTTAACATATCTGTTGATTCACCGATTAGATGAAGGATTTTGACATCCTAACAAAGATAGGCTTCTTTTAGTCATCATAACATAAAAGTTAGTCATCATAACATAAAAGTTTCACCAGACTCTTAGAAGGAACTTTGAAAAGGACAAGTGAGGTCTCCAACAATGGTGAGTGCACCATTGCGCTCACCATTGTTGTTTTTCTGTCATTTTGGGAATCTGCGTTTATGAGGACAAACCTATGACATGCCGCAAGTCTGTCTATAAACAAGAACACAATTAAAATTTTTAAAAATCTCCCGACAGATTTTCATGAAACATGGCTAAAAACGCTCGGGATAAAAATATCTATGACACAAAAAGACTAAACGAAAATTGGTTCATCCGTTTAGAAGCTACGATACCACATAGACAGATACACAGATACACAAACAGACGAACAAACAGACGTTAAACTTATAACACCCCTCTCTTTTTGCGTCGGGGGTTAAAAATACATCTTCTGTTTCAAAGTTGATATCATCAAATTCATATTACCAGCTTCTGCCCACGGCTTCGTTTTTTGGAAAAAAAAGTACTTCACCCTGAGAGTTTGGACCTTACATTTTGTTACACCCTGCATATTGCAAGGGTGTCCTACCTGGCGTTCACACTCACTAAACTCTTTAGATAGGTAAGTTCACACATAGAGTAAAAACTCGTCTTCTTCTAAGCGTTCACATGTGGTTATTCCGTAACTCGGTCACAAGTAAACTCCGTACTCAACTAAACGAAGTGTAAACCGGGTGGTAGCAATGCTTTAAAATGAAGATTGCTCTACTTCTAAAAGTCTTGAAGCATTTGTTTGGTAAGTTCTGCACTTTGGGACCGTGTAGTGATTCACCGAGATAGTTTAAAAAAATATTGTTGCTGTAGACGTATAAGTAATATGATAGAATGGACTGGATGATAGACTGATATACAGGGTGGTTTTTTGCGAAGGGTGATGATGGGCAAGTCCGAAACCACGAGGGTTAGAGGAAAGTCGTGAAGGGAGACATGACCTCGATTTATAAGAAAACAATAACTGCTTTTTTAACTTTTACTTTTGACGGAATTAGATATTATAGTATGTAGTGTAAGTATTTTGTTTCTTTAAGTAGGTATCTAAATAGATTTATTCAGTGCCACCGTCTATTTTGCTCTTATCATGTCCAGTCCACCCCAAGGTTGCCTGGAAGAGATCGCTCTTAGCGATAAGGCCGCCTTTTATACCTCCTCTATTCTAAGCTTTTTTCTATATTGTATCCTGTCTTTGTAATAATCTATAGATAGATAAAAAATATTTTATTGGAATGGTACTTATAATATATAGATAGATAGATAAACATACTTTATTATAAGTACCATTATAATAAAGTATTTTTTATCCATCTATTTAAATATATTATCTTATATTAGCTGAAAGGCAACAAGCGTAAGTTCAAGAGAGACTAAATAAATTGAACATAGAATTGAGCAATGCGACACCTCTCGTCAAACGAACTAACCGTAACTTTAGTCTTTGAACAGGATTGCATACACTTCAATGTTTCCGCTGTAGGTGGAGCTAACGGCGCTAGAGTCCGTAGGAAAAGTCTCAGAGATTTTCGACTCCTACGTCACTTGACCTCGTGGTGTAGTTGGTTAGCACATTCCCGTACTGAGAGAAGGATGCTGGTTCAAGTCACGTCAAAGTCGTTAATTTTTGGGATAGTATTTGATTTCTTAGAAATAACACAGAGTGGAGGGCTTACGCACTATAATAACAAATAACCTTAAATTGAACATACTAAGTGATCGATCAGTCAAAATTTTAATTTGAAATGAGCGTACTGTCGCTGGATATAAATAAAACTGTGCGTTATATTTAATAATCTAGCGAAGAAGAAAGAAGCGACGCGTGACCCGAGAGCTGGTGAGTATCTGGCGCAGCGCATCAGCATTGCCATACAGCGGGGCAATGCAGTCAGCGTCTTGGGGACGCTTCCGACTGGTATTCATATGTATCAGTTGACATACCTATCGATCGTTTGCAACAGTCTGCAGTTAGCTCAATTGTTTCAATTGTAAGTACTAGTTCTAATTTATTTCTAATTTGATTGTAATTTTCTTTGAGAATGTAGAAAAATGCAGAAATTCTCGTGGTCTCCGCGGATCTGGGTTTTACGAGGGGCTGGCACTTTGGGCGGGTCTAATTAAGTACGTGTTCTATGCCCGTCTGTCGACCACAAATCGCTGTGCGTTGTATTATGCACGTACTTAGGTACCTCCATGTGGAGGGCCAGTGGATATGGAGCCTCTAAGCGGCAACGAGAAAATGCATAATTAATGCCAAACCGGGCTCAAACGTGATTATGGTGGTTTCATGGGACTAGTTCAGCATTTACCGATGTACGCACAGGATCATTTGCATCTAAATAAGTGAAGGAAATTCCTAATCTACTTTTGGAGGATGTTAATGCCTTCGACAGTTGTGGGCAGAGGTACATCGACCCAAAGTGAATCTCGCCTATCGACACAAGACTTTTCCAAGCATCTTAGTTCAGGGGGCCTATTTTCAATACCATATATTTTTATATTTTTATTATATTATATTTTTATCCAATACGAAATTGCGTGTTTCCTTTCAACCAATTGGCGAATTCAAATACACTGAATTAGAGTACCAATTTGAAGAAAATAATGAAACGAAACAAAATATTTGACGACCTCTGTGGCGTAGCGGGCGAAGGTCCGCCTGCGACGCATGAGGTTGCGGGTTCGATTCCCGCCTCGGGACAAATGTTTGTACGATCTGCAGATATTTGTTCAGGGGTTCTGGATGTTTTTCTATGTATAATAAAAAATAAGTATCTATTTTTGTAGTGTATAGTATTATGTATATCAGTTATCTAGTACCCATAACACAAGCTCTGCTTAGCTTGGGGCTAGATAATGCTGTGTGAATTGTCCAGCATTATTTATTTATTTTATTTATTCATTCAAACGAAACAAGTGTTTGTGTATTTCGGAGAATTAAAATAAGCCTACTGAGCTGCCTCTTTTGCAGTTCTCTGCATACGGATATTAATAACGAGTATAAATTTGAACAAAATAACGAAACACAAAATATTTCACTAAGCCACGTACTTATTACTGTTGTTACATCATCATCAACCTATATTAGTCCACTGCTGGACATAGGCCTCCCCTAATGAGCGACATAGCGCCCTGTCTTCAGCTTGCCGCATCCAGCATCTGCCTGCAATCTTTCGCAGTCATCCCATCTGGCCGAAGGGCGTCCTACACTACGTTTGCCTAGTCGCAGTCAAGAACACGTTTACCCCATCGGTTGTCGGTTCTTCGCAAGACATGGCCGGCCCAGTGCCACTTCAGCTTGCTAATTCTTTGGGCTATGTCGATAACTTTGGTTCTCTGTCGGATGTATTCGTTACGAATCCTATCCTTCAGAGAGACTCGGAGCATAGCTCTTTCCATAGCTCGCTGAGCGACTTTGAACTGGTGGACCAACCCTACCGTGAGTGTCCACGACGAGTAGGTAGGTGGAATTATCCCTTAATCGAAAGATGGGTAAGTCTTATTAACCTTTTCATTTTCTCTAGTTTCAAACGCATAATGTATTTTTGCGCATAATTTCATAACGATTCAGAAAAGTGATTCTGATGTTAAAGATTCAAGATTATTTATTTCATACAAAGTAGTTGTTAACAATTCAGTCAAATTGTACCAATAGAAAAACTGTTTGTTCCCCGCACTGTAGGTATGCCCTGTGTCTACCGACGTAAATAAACTCAACAAATAGCTCAAGAAAAAGGAAAAGTCGAATAAAATAACTTTCCAATAAGCAGTCACTTTATCCAAAAATATAAAATTACTACCTACCTTTTACAATTTATTTTGTATGCATGCGAGCGAGCGCTACAAAATTTGCCACAAATTTTATCTAAATGAATGAATGAACACTTTATTGTACTAGTAATAAACATAAATAAAAGTCTTATATCTAAATGAGACATAAACATAGGACAAAAGGCGGCCTTATCGCTGAGAGCGATTTCTCTCTAACTAAAGGTCGATTTCCGCATTCGCATTCTTCAGGTGGATTTCTCGTAAGGATGGATGTGGCAAAAAATTAAGTCGTCTGATTACTGCATTGCGTTTGTATTAAATTAAGGAATACAATAAACAACAATGCGTTTTAGTAATTTACACGATTAGTGCAGATTTAAGTAAGTAATTACTTTCAACACGAACATTATAGAGACATGAATCCGGCATAAGGCAAAGAGAGGGCGAGCGAGTTAACAAACGCTAGTGACCTCTCATGAAATACATCAACGTCAAACAAGAAGCAACTGCCAATGTTATGTCATCTTTATGTCAGTGTAATGCATAGACAATAAAAGCAGTGAAATTAATTTCTAACCACAGATGAAGGAAATGGCCATCCGTCGTCCCTCATTCGCGTTCTCGAATGTGAGCTTCGAATAATTTTCTCATTAGCTTTCGCCAATGTGCATAAAATGACATCGTAACATCACTAGTAGTCTGGTACACATAACAACAAAGGTAATTCCATAACCACCCACCTTGTTTTCGGACGGGAATATCCAAACATATGCGTGTTAAGTTCGTGTTCTCAAATGTGAGCTTCAAATAATTATTCTAATGTAATAAGATTTTGCAAATGTGCTTAAAATGACATAGTAGCATCACTAGTAGTCTAGTAGCTACCTACACATATCAACAAAAGTAAGTCCATAAACACCCACCTTGTTTCCTGACGGGAATATCCAAACCTACTGTTTTTTAGTGTAAACAACGACAAATAAGTGGATTTATCTACGCGTAGGCAAAGACATATTTATAAATCTTTGTGCGTAGGTAGATTTCAAATCCATCATGAGAGATTATAATTAGAACCCATTGAATTACATTACACTACTGTCTTCATTTTAATGTGAATAGATTATAAATGCGATAATTAGAATGGATGTTTGTTATTTCGTGTCGGCAAAACTACTGACTGAATCGGGCTGAAATTTTGCATAAATGTTGGTGAAACAACACATAGGCTTTTTATCCCATAAATCAGTTCGTATTGGATACAACTCCCCTTTAAAATGTTTTATAAAAAAAACGCGTGGGAAGCCGCGGGCAGAAAATAGTAGTTACATCCTCAACCTCAACATCAACATCCTGCATTGGTCCACTACTGGACGCAGGCCTCCCCCTGGTAAGCGCCTTATTGGCTTTTAACACATGGGTGTAGTGCCCATAATCCCCACGCTGGACATGCGGGTTGGGGATCGCAGTTCGGTGGTAGAATTGTTTTTTAGGGGGCGCTGCTGCCCGCCCCCGGTGGATATCCCTTAGTCGCCTCTTACTACACCCGCGGGAAGAGTTGGAGTGGTGCAAATTCTAAGCCGGCACCACACAGCACACAAGCAGTAGTTACATAATTACCCTAAAACCATATCTTTATAGTTTCCATCACAGTAGCTGGAAAACGTATTATTCGTAATTAGTATACTACGAAAATTCAAAAATTTACTTGGGTGGGTAACATTCAAGAGGAAATGTAAGTACGAATTTCAAGTGGTACCTACAGTACAATACAAACGGGATTAATCCCGGTGTCACGTTCCAAGGTAAGTTCTAAAGACCGCCGGAAAGCCACAGTACATCAGTGACCACTTAGCATAATATTCAGACCCTTTCTCGTACATATCATATTTACACTTTCTGCGGGAGTAGAAGCTTGCATGACCCTTTTAGGAGAAAGTGCACAGGCACAATAAAAGGTGATTCGTTTAAACAGTTTTTGACAGATGTTTTCTAAAGAACAACCCATTACTAGCTAAAAAATTGGTCGTCTGTAAAGTCTGTTTACTGACGATAGTTGAACGTGACAACGTCTTAAGAAAATACTGATGGAATGGTAGCATTTGATACTCGATCAAAACATGTAAATGTACTATATACAGCAGCTGTCCACGCAGACGCATCGCTCACTCAAGTAGGAGAGAGACGGATGTCGAGCGCTCTCGCTTGCACTTCAAGCCTTACATGGAACGCCTCAGAGCGAGGTAACGCCGCACGACGTCATGTTTTTTCGTGCGTGCAGCCGGCTCTATCGAATTATAAGACGTTGTCACGTCAAAAAAAGTTTAAATTTTTATAACATAAGTAGACGATCGCCTCGCGGTTTTACCCGCGTAGTTCCCGTTCTCGTGGGAATTCCGGGATAGAATATAGCCTATGTCACTCCCTGAAAAGTATGCTTCCTAACGGTGAAAGAATTTATCAAATCGGTCCAGTAGTTTCGGAGCCTATTCAATACAAACAAACAGACAAACAATCAAATCTTTATAATATTAGTATAGATTGATAGAATTCTTATAAATTAACCTAAGTCTCAAGCTACATCACAATGGTAATACAAAATGCACTTGCCGTTTCTGTTTGGTAGGCATCGATCAAAAATTTCCGGCCGGCCCCCCTTAGATGCACAATGCGCGCCCTGAAAACGTCAGTAGCAAAAGGTATCCCATTTGGCATTTTGGGATACCTTTTCAACTAGTGTCATTTTAGCTCTCGGACCGAAAGCATGGTCAAGTGCTCGTATAAAAAATGCAATAATCGACCGACCAAGCAACAGAAAAAGGATGGAATTTCTTATTTTCAGTAAGTTTAAATGTAATTTTTACCTGTGTATTGTGATATGAGCCAATTGAGCCTTATGTACTTGAGAAATCAGCATTAAATATTGTTGTTGGGTTTGCCTATGTAAAAATATTTATTTTGTTCTAAGTTGATAAATGGAGCGGCTATTGTTTCTAATTTTTTTTTAAATTTATTTGTGGTAAGTTATTGATAAAAAAAATTTCATGAAAAGACATTTAAAATAACTGGTTGACGTTTATAAAATAACTAGCTGACCCGCCCTCAATTTTATTTGCGTGGACTCTCTAATAAAAGAAAGACTATCAAAAGTATTAGGTATTATTTTAGGTTTATTTCACTAGCTTTTGTTAACTTATTTATATTATTGTATGTCCGAAATGACCCTTTTGTTTGTTGACTGTTGCGTCGCTAATTTATAGTTGTATCAATAAAATATAAATGATTCGTTATCTTTACCTGAATTCTGTTGATTTTATAATCCTTATAAAAATAAACAGTGTATAAATTATTTTTAGGTACCTTCCTACCTACTTACAAAATAAAATAAAATAAATTCGACTCCACTAATCTCTTGTTCCGCATGCGAAAAACTTGACAGGCTCTGCGCAAACCGTCTGCGTCAAAACAAAACGTGGACACTTTTGAGTGTCATTCTTGTAAGGTTCTAGGTATCTACGGGGGAGGCCGCATACTTGATCGATGTTGGTAGGTAATTAAATAATTATGTAGACATTTGTTTGATCTCTATAGCTCTATAGCATGGTGAAACTTATGGAGATGTTTCATAAGCTACGCCAAGCTACACCGTAGCAGGTAACAATGGTTCAAATTCAAATTCACTTTAGTAAGCACATGACCACTTAGATTGCAGATTAATTTACGGTGTAACGATCTGTTCATGATTCTTGGGTCGATGAAGGGTGGGTATCTATAAGTATAAATTAAAATAATATGTTCTACTTTCACTGTGTATTCAACAAGGGGTTACAGACAATGTTACATGCAAGAGAAAAAACATGATTACCTAAATTAAAATGGCGTTCAATAACACGGATCCTTGACCTAACATACAAAGAACAGGCGATCAAACTAAAATCAAGCTACAGCGCTTTCAAATTCCTTGCAACCAGAATATGAACATGAGTACACCATACTCTAATGAATACGCGGAACGGAAATTCCGTTTATTGTAATATCAAAACCACAGCATATGGATCAGAACGCGATAAACGTTACTGTAACGTTAATTACGCTGTCGCGTCGAATGGGTTTGTTAATCAAAGCGGACGCTGGCTAACGTTGCCAGCAGTTGTTGTTCATGGGGATGCCAATGTCTGGACTCAAAATATACGCAAACAAATGATACCTCAACCTCAACCTCAACATCCTGTATTGGTCCACTACTGAACGCAGGCCTCCCCGTGATAAGCGCCTTATTGGCTTTTATCTCATGGGGGGTAGTGCCCATAATCCCCACGCTGGGCATTCGGGTCGGGGATCGCAGTTTGGTGGTAGAATTGTTATGTAGGGTGCTCTGCTGCTCGCTCCCGATGGATATCCCTTAGTCGCCCTCTTACGACACCCGCGGGAAGAGTTGGAGTGGTGCAAATTCTAAGCCGCATCACACAGCTTACACATGATACAAATACAAACAAATGATAACAGGCCACAAACGTCCTCTGCTAGGCGCTTGCGATAGGGACAAATAGCAAACCTGAGCCACCTCCGCGGACGGAGGCGACTCGGTCGTCCATCGACTCGGTCATTGTGTTAGAGGCTTTGATTCTTACGCCACGTCCGCCATGACCAATTCATCGAACACGCGACGCTTAGCTTCTGTTAGATGCAGTCATTGACTGTGGCATAAGAGATGATTTATTTAAGACCGGTCCGTGTCCGGGCCGGGCCGAGGCCGGGCTGGGCCGGAGCGGAGCCGAAGAGAACGTTAGTAGACGGGCCCGGACGAGATGGATCATGCACTGTTTAATATAAACTGCTTCATACAAAATGTATGTAACGTTTCACATCCGTGCCCCGTCCGGGCCACGTACACGGCACGCCCCAGGCACGGCCCGGTCTAATATGATTCTTACCTAAGTCATTTGGCCACTAAATAATTTCATGACTAATCAGCAGCACGAAATTATTTAGGTAGTCCGGAGTTGCTCCCTCCGAGGCGTGTACGCAGCATGGCCGCGAGCGCTACGTCGTCGCCCCGCACGTAAATCAAGGACCCACTAACACCGCTGAGACAATTTGTAAAGACGTTAGAATAATAGATGTAGGTAACTAATAGTACAGTTAATTCGCAAACGGTGTTGGCAGGGTAGTGAGTGGTGAGCACAGTTTACTTAACGGTCATGAAGATCCGCCGTGAACTATATTGTGGAGAGGGTCTGTTTATTTAATTTCCACCTAAAACGAAGAGTTAGAAGTTAAATTTAGCTAGAAGTAATTTTGGTTTTAGTTGAATTTTTAAAGTTTACTAGATACCGTCTATCGTGCCTCGTGCCAAATTCCATTAAAATCCTTTCGGCTGTTTAAGTGTGTAAAGATAACAGAGGGACTTTTCATATTCTTTCGCTTTTATATTATACGTACCTACTAAGAATGGATTTAGTTTATTCATAAAATGGTAACGAGTACTTCTCTAGCTTTGAACCAATGGCAATGAGTAGGTACTCTAAACTTTGTTGCCAATTAGAGAGCTAAAACATTTTAATTAAAAGCGTAACGGGACAAAAGCCTTAAAACTACGAGTACCTGGGGGTTTGGTTGAATTTGAAATAAATCCGCTATCAAAGTAAATTGGTCAAGTGCGAGTCAGGTTTTGTAGGTAGGGTATTGGATTAAATGCTTTATTGTACCCACCTTACGCTATGAGTTCATAATTAAGTATTTACCTACCTTTTTTTCTCTTAGACTACACAGTAATAAATATGTGTAACTATAAAATTGTTGTCCGTCCCCTGAAATTATAGAATAAAAATTAAATATCAAACTTGAGTGATCGCAAGACTTAATGAGCTCTGTGAACTTAGTACGGAAGCAAAAGTGCGCAAGTACAAACAAATAGAAAAGTGATATTTACCAACTAGCGACCCACCCCGGCTTCGCTCCCGTGCGAAAGATAAACCTCGAAAGTGATTATGTCATAGTCACATAACGTAAGTCTGTGGTCTTGTAGTTTTGAGAAATGCATAGTTACAATGAAAAATACTAAATTTATTAAAAGTAGTTTTTTAAAAACTAAAAACTATGTGAAGAATTCTTACCCTGTAAAAGCGACTTATTGTAAATAACTATCTAGTTAGTAGATAAACTGTTTGTAATATTTTTATATTTTTGATTTTAATTTAAAAGTGTAGATATTAAATAAGTGTACCTATAAATATTTATTAAAATTTGAATCAATATTTATTTCACTTCTCTTGACTTTAATTGAACATCCGCGTGCATTTTTAGAATCGTTTATCTCTACCTTCTTTATGTCCGTACCTTATAGTATAGATGGACCTTATAAAACATTCGGACAAGTCAACAACTCATACATAACATCTATATATATAAAAGAAAGTCGTGTTAGTTACACTGTTTATAACTCAAGAACGGCTTTACGGATATGGCTGAAAATTGGTGAGGAGGTAGCTTAGAGCCAGGAGACAGACATAGGATACTATTTATTCCCTTCGATAGCATTCAAGTGTGACTTGACATAACCTCAAAAATAGAATAGGATAGAAATAACCTCAAAACGTTTCCATAGAAACAACGCATGCGAAGCCGCGGGCAGAAGCTAGTAAGAAAATAAAATCCACCTACATCATTCCCAAGAGGAATAAACTGTCGACGTCTCCTGATCAACGTGCAGCTTCCCCGTGTTTAACTTCTCTATTTGACTTCTTTACTTCCTAGTTTGAAGCATTTCCATACGTAAGATGATAATCTAGCGAAAGAGCCGCTAGGTGGGCAAGTTCGTGTGCCTCCCACAGTCAATATGGCTGGCAAACATAAAACGATTAATTAAATTGAAAGCTAGTTCGTACAATCCGCCCGGTGGTGTTGCGATGACACCTTATCAAAGTAAACGGCCTACCATTTTCGTTACAGTTCGAAATGGTTCTATCCCATTCTGATTGCGCCCGGGTTCTATTATAATATAACAGAGTGTCGTTCCCGCTCCCACGTGATAAAACTTTCACCTAGGTTCATGCACCAACAAGCAACAACAGACAAGTTTCACTAAAGTACTCACATACGGTATTACTCGATCGAGCTAAACTGTCGAGTAAAACCCATGGCATGGGCTTTCGTCCACACATTGAGCATTGATCTATCGAGTGAGGCGCGCCGTTCAGTATTCACCGAACCGTTCGAGCCAAAGGATGTCTGTGCAACAAAGGAGACGGTGGCTGTATTTAGCAAGTCTCACAGTGCTTTATAAGAAAATCAAAGAAAATGAAAAGAAAAAACGTAAAAGGATTTTTTTTTTTATAAAACACATCTCTTAAAAACACGTGTTTCAATCACGATAAACAATACCAGACTGACGCTCGCCTCGCGCCACTCGCAGTCACGTACACACGTTCGAGTCAAGATTGACGGCTCGCTTCGAGTAGGTTCGAAGGAAATTACTTTCATTTAATTCCATCGAGCCGGCTCGATGCGAGCCTTCGAGCTGTGAGTTTTGCGGTCCACACGTTGATTTTTACTCGACTTCGAGTAAAACTATCGAGTAATACCGTATGTGAGTACTGACCTTTAGGCCTCGTTTACGGAGACACGGAGCGTCGCGCGTCGCGATTTTATAAGTGTAAGCGCGTTGTATAAGTATAGATTGATCCCGAGGTAGGTAGTCCTATAAAAAATATTTTCTCGAAGGATTATTATCTATTATCATATCATTATTATATTAAAACTAGTAAAATACATCATAATATTTTTGAAGAATCACGACTAGCCACAACGTTTTGGCGATAATATCTGCGCCAATTGTTAAAAGATTTAGGTGATTCTTTCATTGATGTTTACTGGTTAATTTCGAGGTCCCCTGGAAATTTGATTTTCGTAGGATTGCTGTGTACCGAAAACCGTAGGTTTGTAAAACATCATCACATGATAATGTCACAATCAGTGGTGGTCTACTTGTAATAACGAACATCGAAAGTTTTTGAATCGTTATCGTGTAAATGCTATCTTATACAAGAGACATTAGAGCCAAAATATCAAAGATCTCTGTATTCTTGTAAAAAAATACAAAATACATAATGAAGCTATCCGACAGGGTGAATTAATGTTTACAAAACTCTGTAATATTTTTGTTTAGCAATAAAATATTCAGTAATGAATTGAGTAGGTTTTGCTTGGAACGAAACAGAACCTTCGGTTTTAGTTTTCTGAGACGTCGCCACTAGATAGATGTCGCCACTACAAAAATGAGATCGCGCTTTCCAAGTGTTCCAATTCGACTACCAAACCCAATGTTTTGCTTTAACGCATTCACCGCCCAGCGTTGGCAGTGCGAGCCGCAGGGGCGCGCCGCCGCCGCCCGCCACCACTAGCCGCTCCAGATACATCTGCGTCTTGGGCCATGAAAGTATTAAATAATATTATTCAGGAATGTAAACATAGATGAATACTATTTACCAGAATTTGAAGTCAGTTTATAGTTTTTTAAGCACGCCAACGCAAAAATCTCCCAATTGCCAACGACAAAATATGTATTCAACTTTGAAGGAATCTCTTTAAAAACAACGGACTGATAGTTCTGAAGTTTTCAAGTAATTAAATCATAGAGTAGTGAAGATCTAAAATGTATATACAACGAACATTTGATTTTTCATGATTTCTCACACAAGCTGGCTATGAATTTTTTTTTATTGGTGAACAATTTCACTAACATCCTTTGAAGTGCGCGATTTTTGTAACTTTTTAATTTTGTTATTTTTGTCGAAAGTGGCTTTTCCTGGCTTTGACATACAGGTAATTAAAATGGTTATTTTCGTCTCTGAAATATAATAAGTTATGTAAATTTTGAATATACCTAGATTCAGAGATCCGGAAAATTCATGCGTATCGCTTTATACAGGTAGGGAAATAGATAAGGTTTACCCTCGCTCAAAAAATAACAAAATTATTAAAACTTGCTTCTGGTCGCGGCTTTCCAGAAAAAAATCAGTTTTCTCAGAAAAAATAGCTTTTATGTTATTCCAGGCTAGATCTAGGTACATCTAAATATACAAAAATTTTGCCCGGTCAGTTCTGTAGTTTTAGCGCGAAGGGTGAAGTAATTTACCATCATTTATATGTACATCCGAACTTCCACATTTTTAGAGTTCTGACTGTCCGTCCGTCTGTCAATCTACTTTTTTCTGGAACACGTGGAGGTATCGAATTGAAATTAACATCCAATACTCAAATCCGTAACCTCTTGGAGCCGTGATATAAATCAAACTTCTAAGTTAGATAGCAATCAAAAGTTACAGCCGTTTATGCCCGAATATTTCGAAATTTTCATGGGAATGACACTCACCCATAACCTATAGGGTACTTCCCGTTGACCTAGAATCATGAAATTTGGAAAGAAGCAAGGTCTTATAGCACAGGTATAATACCTGTGCTTTAAGACCTTACAGTAAAAAATCCGAAAAGCATAAATTTGTAATTTATTTACTGAAACAATTTTTTTGTTTCTCTCCATGGAAAACCTATAGTATTTTGCGTTGACCAAGAATCATAAAATTTGGCAAGAAGCAAGGTCAAAAATTGACCAAAGCGTGTCACACGATTTTATGTTTAAGCAGTCAGCACCGACATTCTTTTGTTAAGGTAATAAGAGCAAGGGGTGACCCTTACTCTGCTCTTGTTCTGCTTAACAAAATGTAATCTGTGATCCTATGTGAGCAGCCTATTAATTTTTTATTTTACATAGAAAACATCCAGACCGCCCTGAACAAATGTCTGTAGATCGTACAAACATTTGTCCCGAGGCGGGAATCGAACCCGCAACCTCCTGCGTCGCAGGTCGTCTAGAGTTATCTAGTACCCGTAACACAAGTTCTGCTTAGCTTGGGGCTAGATGATGCTGTGTGAATCGTCCAGCATTATTTATTATTATTATTTATTTCAGCACTTGATGCACACTCGCTACTTATAGGTAGGTACTTACCAATTTATTAAGTATATTTGGCTCTCCTTTGATCTTTCTTACTCAAAGTGGAATTATAATGAAGGAATCCTTTCGACCGCTTTGTGTGTGTAAACCCGCGTTAAAATAAAGTTTTTTTTACTCTGAAACCTTTTTCTTTTTTTCTTGTTCGCTCGTGTGTGAGTAGGTACCTAGTTTAGCTTCAAAATTCACATTATACTTACAGATACAAACTTGGGTGCTTGCAATTGCACAGGTGAACTATTCTGGTAGCTCTACATTTATTTCCAAGTTTGAGTCGTAACTGTGAAGCTGCAAGCCACGAAACATTTTAATCCTAAAAATAAAAACTCATGTCGGAGTTTTCTAATGCATTCTGCTTTACTAAAAGCAATTTGGCTGCTCAACAAACACAACCTTCATTTACTTATACAAGACTGTATTTCGTAGAAACTTTATAACAAAATTTTACAAGTGCGGGCGCGCCTCGGGAATAAACCTTATTGTGACGCAAAATAGTCAGCCTTAGAGATAGATATTTTAACGCCAGTCACTGAATAAAAAGTTGAAATAGGAAGGAAAATAGCAGCACTTTCGTAAGTTTCTTGGCAAAAGTGCTATAAATTCAAGCTCAGAAAATATTTAGGAGACACATTTTATAGATACAGCCATACGTAACCACAAAAGGGGTTTGCACCGTACGTATGATTTAACCTACCCGCGAGTTACCGTAATATTTGAATAAATAAATAATGGTGGTCATATCAAGCATCATCTAGCCCCATACTAAGCACAGCGTGTCGGTACCAGATAACTGTTAAACATACCTAATATATTTTCTCAGAACACTCGGAACAAATATCTGCAAATCGTACAAATATTTGTCCCGAGGCGGGAATAGAACCGACAACCTTCGCTCGCTGTGCCACAGACATCATCAAATGCTTGAAGAGAGAGATTCATAACTATAAAATTAGAGAAAAAGAAATGTGCAAAATTGTTGGTCTGACTTAGATTAACAGCTTTGTACCTATGGCCAAAGTTTAACGAACAACTATAGATAGAGCCAATGTTTTATGTAGGACGAGAGACACATGCCAATTTATCTTGTCGTAGCGACGCGACGTCTGTCAAAGTTCAAGTTATCATGACCCTTATCTAAAAGGAATTACTTCATGTGTCAATCGCAGGCACATACCGATCCAGCTTTCATTAAGAGGGCGCATTGCGCGACATTTTGTGAAAAGAATAGGCATAGGATTTCGCGTTCATAGGACGGGACGGAGCATATGTACGTTTTTGGAACGATGAAAGCGCAAAAATGATGTTTTTGCTTATTTACAAGAAAACTACACAACTATGAAGAAACTGTATTAAGGAACCAAAGAATTAGTAATAACCTAGGAATCAAAGCAAATAAAATTGTGTAAGTATTATTTTATTTATTTTTTTCGAGTGCCACCGTCTATTTTGTTCTTACATGTCCAGTCCATCCCAAGGTTCCCTGGAAGAGATCGCTCATAGCGATATGGCCGCCTTTATGCTTCGTCTACTCTTAGCATTTATTTCTGTATTGTTATCTGTTTTTGTGTGGTACAATAAATTATTATCTATCTATCAAAGCAATGATTATTTCTATAGACCACAGGGCTCCTGAGATCTCGACCAAATTAGGTGCAAAACAGTGCACTTTCATGATTTTTTTTATAGTTCGCTCGTTTTTGCAATTGTGTTTTCCAATAAAGGAACCGAAGAAAAAAAAATTGAATTTTATGTACTTAATTCTTTTTCACGTGACAACGTCTTATAATTCGATAGAGCCGGCTGCACGCACGAAAAAAACATGACGTCATGCGGCGTTACCTCATGCGGCGTTACCTCGCTCTTTTCTTAAGACGTTGTCACGTTCAACTATCGTCAGTAAACCGACTTTACAGACAACCAATTTTTTTTACCACAGGGATCCCGTGGGTACTGAGATCTAGGCCTAGTTTGACAAGCAAACCTGCTAGGTTCGCCCCTTAAGCTGGAAGCCAGTAGGTACAAGTATTCTGGTAGTAGTATATAATTTCAGGACTTGCGGTTTAGGTCTGCAAAGAAGTTCTTCTTTTAAATTATGTAAGTTGATAAGTCATGGTTATCTCACCTTTTTGCTCTTAATAATTTTGAACGTTTTGCATTTAAACGCTTATCTTACTAAAATCCACTTCCATTTATCCAAGAATTTAAAAATATTTCAGTTGACTTGTTAAATTAAGCGTAAAATATGAAGACGAAAACATTCAAGAGGCGTTTCGGTTGAAAAATGTAGCTCATTAAGAAATGTTTAGCTCAGCTAATTTAACTGGAGGTTTTACATCTCTTGGGAAATTACAGGCATTGTGCGTTATGTACCCGCGAAGTTTTAGAATTTGTTCAACAAAACATTATCAAGAACCTTTATTATGGCGAACTACTCACAGCACTGTTGTTTCATTTATCTAATGATCTCTATTGTACTGAGCGGTTAATTTGAAACAATGATTGAGCAAATAAAGCTGAAGGACGAAATAATAACCTAGTGTGTTTTTTGGGTAAAACAAACCGTGCTGAGAAAATGTTTGGTATAGCTAGTGTGACAGTGATTTCGTACCTATAAGGTTTTGTCATGAGAAAACGTGTACAATTTATCATCATTATTAACAGCCTATACTATCCTGGACAGAGGCTTCGGCTGATAGGCGTCTTATTGGCTCTTATCATTAGTATAATAATGCTGGACAATTCCCACAGCATTGCCATAATCCCCACGCTGGGCGTGCAGGTTGGGGATTGCAGTTTGGTGATGGATGGGGACAGTTTAAGCATGAGCACATATTATATCCAACACCACACAAAATAAGCGTAAATTTATTAATTATGTAGATACCTTTTATATTGACAAAATGGCTTCCCACAAGCTTCAAACGACCTGCGAGTTGTCTGTTATCTGATCATTTTTGTTGTGTGGTAGCGGTGCGGTCCTGAGCTGCGACAACCTTTCCGTTGCTAAAAACTTTTAGGATTTTAAGTACCGCGAATGACATTAAAATTTGCTTCTGGCGTATGGCTCATTATACCTACTGCTTCTCTTTTAAAACCTACTAAAGGCCTATAGGTAGACCACACAACTGGCAAATCGCGGTAGAACTATGTCACAGTAACAAACGCCACGTTTGGCGTTTGTTTTCTTATTGTGACAAGGTTCTACAGAGATCCGCCGGTTGTGTGGTCTACCTACAGCTAGCGTATATCTGTGAGATAGTTCATCTATGCATATGTTGTGGCCATATCTTAGAACTGATCACTTCATGATGTAACCGACCATTTCATGAAATGGTTGTATTTCATGAAATGGAAAATACGCGCTGCCCACATCATGATGTAGTCTGGTAAGATCAATGAAAAATCAGCGTTTGACGATAAAAAAGCTAAATGCACGGCTACTTCATGATATGGTATAAAATTAGTGATCATGAAATAGTTACATTATTCACCGTTAGAGGCGCTGATATTATTTTGTTTTGAGTGTTTTTGTGATGCATCATGTCGGTGGACAATAATTATTCTGCTAGAAAATAATAATGTGCCAATTGAAGATAAAAATGAAGTGAAACGCCGTTACGACACAAAACTTTTTAACTTTTACGAAACTCACTCAAAAAACGAGCACAACGTGAAACTTTTCTAATAAGTACCTATCTCAAATTTTTTTGTGATAAAGTGATAAAACATTGTAACTTGTAATATTTTTAAAGATTTTTATTTAATTTAGATTTGGTCAAAATATTTTAAGTAAATATGTTGCCAGTTTAAACTGCAAGCTAACTGCATTATGCAATTTTTTGTATTTACAAAAAAAATATTAAATTCCATCGTTATTTGGATTTTATATTAAACCTTTGATGTCATGGAAACCCTACATTTATGATATGGCCAAACGTTGATTGAAATATCGTTAAACGTTGATGCTTAAACGATATAGTCAGTTTTAGCTGGCCATATCATGAAATACAACCATTTCATGAAATGGTCGGGTACATCATGAAGTGATCAATTCTAGGATATGGCCACACATACATCATCATCAGCAGACATAGGTACGTTCACTGCTGAACGTACCTTCCCAAAAAATAGGATGCACGTGGGCATGTGTCCACGTGTATTTATGTATTTATGTATCCAACATTACAGGCACGTGCCTGTAATGTTTTCACAATGCTCGTCACCGTGCCATATGGCATCACTGTCCCGGACTGTGGTAGGTTTCACCGTTAGCGCACGTCATTTGATATTCTCTGCTCACGTGTAGGTAAATCGCTTAGGTATTTGAACGAATGGGCCATGTTTCGCAGTAATTGTAGCTGTCGCGCGGACAAATGCGCCGTCCACCGTGTGCCAGACTAGCTCACTCCGACAGCCATTAACCCGCAGATAATCTTAAATTACTGACACAATTGTAACGTTTACACATTAGGATGGTCGAATACAAATTACTTTACATTCGGAATATGTGACCAGTGTTTTTTGGTGTAGTTACCTACTTCATAATGGTTTGATGTGTTGGTTTTGTGGACGATATAACAGTTTCATGCGCTCAGGAATTAATGATGTGCTTGAATTTTATTATTGGTTGTTGTTAAAGATAATTATGCAGGTAGGTATTTTTTCAAATATATAGGTACATAAGTGCTGGTGAAGCGATGTCTTGCCAAGAGAGTGTGGGCGAATTATATTAGATCGACATAATAATAAAAATATATCAACGCGATGCTGTTTCTACTTGCCTACGTTACAAATTTCATTATTCTCGCTATGAAATTACACAGAAACGAAGCATTTACCTTACAGGTGTGAAACTCGAGCAACGTTGCTCCATTTATGCACAGAATTAAACTAACAACCTAACTCACTTAGCCAACATGATGCTTGGCTTATCTTATCCGAAATTCCAGTTATTTAGTACTCTCAGCATGCTCACATGCCTAGTCTGAGGACTGAGACAAAGCAGAACGCGAATAACTTAATATATGTAGCAAAGCACAATGTTAGGATACCCACAAACTTAGGCAACTTTCAAAGGCGATCCCCCGGGTCTCGTTTATGCAAATCTCGGGTAATTTCTTCGGCGAGAGGCACACGGGACCCTTTGCCGAGATTGAGTTGACTTTTCAACCGTACCTTACCTACGACTTACATTGTATTAGAACACAAACATGTTACACGCCACACCGCCGTCCAATCGCGTCAGCGTTTCATACAACATTCTTATGAATAAAATTGCTTTGGTTACATTTTTCATAGTTCATAGCAAAAGGCTGTATGTTGAATAAAATTTGCAGGCACTTATATTTTCAACATGTTTATATAAAATTACTTGGTATCTGAAATAACATTATTTTGTTACTGTACCCATAATAAATCAAACTGAAACAAGGTGATGCTGAAAGTCAGCAATCCTTCTATAATAATATTTCTAAGGAACGCATCTGTAGGCAATATAATATAACACAAATTCAAAGATTTGGAATATGGTAACAATAAACTCGCCGAAAAGCGGAAATTGTGAGCAGCAAATGTGAAAAGTTGGAATACAAGCGAGAAGCTCTGCCTAGTTCCGTGCCATTACCATACCATGAAAGTATATTACTTTGTTATCACAATATTTGGAAGGTAGGTAACTTGTAATAATTTTACTTTTTCTTTTGATGAAATTGAAATAAGTTTGAAATGTGCCAGGAAAAAACAATACAAAACTGTTGAAAAGAAAAATACTCCAGCAAACATAAAATGGTACCTTTTAAATGTATTAGTAGGTTACATAAGCATGTAATCGTATTAAACATTTGTTTATTTATTACTAGCTTCTGCCCACGGCTTCGCACACGTACGTTCGCTTCGGTATAATAAGTAGCCTATAATCAAGTTAGGCTTTGCTCTAAACGTACTAGGTAAAAAAAATCAGATTTCACAAAGTTTCGGCTTTATAATATTAATAGGATGGAATTTGAAAAGATAGTACTCTCTTTTTTTCTAATATGTGAACAAAAACATAAGGGTAGGTTGATTTTGAAAAGCTGATCTGAAATAAGCATCAAATAACGAGCATCTCATTAAAACCATACCAAAATATTCGTAAAGAATCATTGAAGACCAGAAAATAAAGTCCATTGACATAGAAAATAATCCTGATATAAATAATGATTGAAAAATTTGAATAGCCTCAATTCCATGGGTATCGAAACCAAAATAAACGACGTAAAAATGGGGTATTAAAAGGTAATCAATAAAAACTTGGACTAAGTAACGACAAGCTTGTAAATTGAGTTTATGAACAATAGACACAAATTAGAACTAGTATTTACAATTGAAACAAGTTTAACTGATCCATGTCAATATCAGTCGGAAGCGTCCTCAAGACGCTGCTGATGCGCTGCGCCAGATACTCACCAGCTCTCGGGTCACGCGTCGCTTCGACCAGACGCTCAGATTATTTTTTAAAAGCCGGGTGAGCCTCGGTACCCCACGGACCTAGAGTCTCGACTCCAAGGGGAGCAAATGAAACACTAACACTTGGTATGCGCCACTTAAGACTTTCAACGCTATAAATTGATTCCATTCTAACAAACTCATTGTTCCTTGCCAAAAGTATTTGAATGGAGTCATCAAGCGTTTCACTTCACGCCTGCGACACCTTTATGGGGGTATTATACGTTATTATGCCGCGCCGTCCCAATCTACTCAGCTCGGCGCAGTTAGGAGTCAATTTTGCAGACTCTCAAAATTGCAAGTGGGGCGATGGGCAATGACGGCAATTACGGAACGATTTCTTGTTACCTTTCCGTTGATAGGGGAATTGAATTGAGCTAAAATTATGAGCGCCCAAGCAAGCCCAACTCTCTTTTTCCTAAAAAGAGACTGTCGGAAGACACTACTTCGTACAACTACAGATGAAACAGTTTAATTAAGATCTATGATTACCTACCCCAAAAAGGAAAATAACATGTAGGTTAACAAAACCAGAACAATTACTTAGGTACTTGAGTTGTAGAGTACCTCTATCTATTTCTAAGACAACGCTATCAAAAGGTACAGCCGCTTGTGTCCGAAATTTTGAAATTTCCAAGGCAACCTAGAGGGTACTTCCCGTTGACCTAGAAACATACAATTTGGCAAGAGGCAAGGTCTAATAGCACAAATAAAGGGAAAAATCTGAAAACCATAAATTTGTAGATTATTCACAAAATATATTTTTTTATACTCGCCATGGACCTAAACCTTTATGGTACCTTATTCCCGTTGACCGAGAATCAAGATATTTGGCAAGGAACAAGGTCTTACAACTATACGGAACCCTTGGCGCATGAGTCTGACTCGCACTTGACGTTTTATTTTACACGATATCAGATCCGGCCTAGTAACTTGTTCATTCCCATTCCCTGATCTGATCCTGAACCTGTCCTAATACGGCTATGCTATTTCTACAAATAGAACACGAGGCTACATTCAAACTGTTGTTGAAATAAATACAGCTGCTTGTTATAAATTGACAACAGTTAACATTTCAGCTACTAATTATTCAAAGCTGGAACTATTTTGAGTTGTTATTATGAATTAGAGATGGATAAAATTTACATGCATTAGGTATAAACCATTTGCATCTAATAAATACGTTAATAACGGCCATTTATAAACAAACATATTTTCATAAGAAATTAGACGAATCAAAAATTATTTCTATTCTGAGAGACTTTATGTACTTACTTCACTTTATGTTTGTAAAGCAAAAACAAAAACAACAAACGACTTAAGAAAATCGAAAGAAAACTTAAGAAGTATGTTTATATTAAAATCAAATGTAAGAAGAAAGAGGCGTAAAATGGAAGAAGGAAAGGGGCTTTTGCTCAGCAATGGGAGAGCAACGGCTAAATATTAAGCTCGACATAAATAAACTAAGGGAATAAGAGATTACCCCCAAAAGAAACTATATGAGGCTTTATAATTTAGCGCAACCCTCGCATGTAATATGACATCGTTACAGTTCATAGCGTTTGTTTGTCAACCGATTCGTGTTCCATCGACCATTCCCTCATGGTCCGCTGAGTTCGTACAGCGATAAGGCTGTGTACTTAGTTCTTACCTAACCTATAGCACGGAATATAACAATAGTTCTAGGATCCTAACAGATAAGTTACTGTTTAGATGTAGGTAGATATATAAGTAAAGTAGTAGGTATTAGGTGACAATGGTAAAAAATTGTATTTGTATTTATTTATTCCATCGTAGGTACACTTGATGTCGTTACATTGTATATTTATGTACTATTTTAATAATTACATCTATAGGTTTTTCGTTATAGGAAACACCATAAGGTAGGTCCAAAGGTAAAAAAGAAAAAACAGACAGACATGACTGAAAATTAAATAAAAGTGAAAAATTAATTAATCAAGGGTATGTCAAAGTATGCTGCTGTATAAGGGCATTGCTGAGGTGTGTGAGAAATTGAAAATAGATTAACTTTCTAGAAGAGGGCGACAACGTCTTCTATTAATAAATTTATAATGTTTTATAGTACCATCGCTGATAACGTCTGTGCAGTCAACTGTAGGTACATCCGAAAAAATAATTATCAATGGTCAAGTCAACTCAAACCGAACTGCACCACAGGCAAGAAGCGAAATTAAATAAGTTAGATAGATTGGTGAGTTGGTCTTCTTAATATTAATAAATAAATAATAAATAATGCTGGACAATTCACACAGCATTATCTAGCATCAAGCTAAGCAGAGCTTGTATTATGGGTACTAGATAACTGATATACTATATATTTTTTTATTATACATAGAAAACATCCAGAACGCCCCGGACAAATGTCTGCAGATCGTACAAACATTTGTCCCGATGCGGGAATCGAACCCGCAACCTCCTGCGTCGCAGGCAGACCTTCGCCCGCTACGCCACAGAGGTCGTAATATTCATCGTTCATAGAGGAAACCGTAGTAAATGTATATGTATAAACTTTGAATCTAAGCTTTTGACGATGGCGTCGGAATGACGAAACCCAGCACTTAATAACTATGGACGGACGACCTTATTCCGCCCTGTCAACGTTTTCATTTTCATAGATGAGGACTCTCGAAAACACAAGTGGCTACGTTAATATCCAGACCACAGATATTACTCGTATAAGTCCAGACTAATAAAAACACCACCTACACAAGTAATTCGTAAATGTTTTACTTAGAATATCTGATAATTTGATTGTAATAATGTATATCAACCTACCTTCCAGGTTGTTTATTGGTAAAGTGATTAATCAGGGACATAGGATTAAATGCAAAAATACCTAGCATTGAACTTTTCGTTAATAATTATCAATTTCGATGTTGATGTAGGTAGGTAGGTACGACACTGCTCGCGGATCATCATTATGAATGTAAACTGCGTAAGATTAAATTATTGTTTAACTTTGTGTTTGGATAATTTCCATGGGAGTCATTTCTTGTTTTCATTTCTCTTAGTAGATCCATCTACATATATGTCAAATATCTGTTCCGGGTGTTCTGGGTATGTTCTATGTATAATAAAAAAACATCTATCTATGTAATGTATTGTTTTATGTATATCAGTCATCTAGTACCCATGACACAACCTCTGCTTATCTTGGGGCTAGATGATGCTGCGTGGATTGTCCAGCATTATTTATTTATTTATATTCTAAAATGTAGTGATATTAAGTATTCTATTTCACCTGGGTGCTTGCTACCTACTACTACTATTCCAAAGTAGTTTTTGCTGGAAGCAGAGCTTAACCGTTCGTAACGGGGTGTGCTAAAACACAATGTGAACTGCAGATAAATCCCTCTATTGTTGACTGTACGTACGAACACAGCCAACAATAATGCGCAAAGTTTTGTCTTCCCGGGTCGGGGAGAGCGGGCGAAAATGCAAACACACATGTGTTAAATAAATTTCAGGATGTGAGATACATAACAGGAAATTACTTCTAGGAGCCGAGCTGAGGAAGATATCCTAGATATCCTATAGATATCATAAAATGTCATCTTAGAAAATTTATTTACGTCAAAGACTTGTTTATGATTAGTTTAACTTTGCCTTGAAGCTGTATTTTAGATTTAGTGATAGTCAACTTGTGACAAACTTATAAAATGTAAATCCTTTATTGGCTGTAGGTTAGATAGTATAAGTTTCATTAAGTTTTTGTCTAAGAGCTGTGGATTTTGTTATTGAATAAATAAATAAATAAATAAATAAATAAATCCCTAACTGGACCAAAAACTTAACCATAAATTGTGCTTCTAACATTTTTACCAATTCAGTGTAAAATTCATCTACTTACCTAGTTCAAATAACTTATCACCTCTGCCTACTTAATCGCTCTAATTTAGTTGAACGAACAAATTTACTGGGAGCATAAATTTGGTGATTTTAAGAAAAATTGAGTATCGCACCTGTGCCACGTAGAACCGAAATTGAACGTCATTATCCCGCACCATAATCTTAAATCACTCCGGCTTAGTGTTTCGATTACAGACAAAGGTTCGGTGGAAAACCCACATTATGATCGTAGTTGAATAATTGTATAGATAAGTAGAATTGATAGCTGTGGCTTGGCTCTATTCAACTTTTCCCAACCCTAATGGTAATAGCGATCAATGGTTCTCGACCCCGTTAAAACCATCACTCTATTTATCTTATTAAAATGTATATATTGTTCTGTTGTCTGTCTGTCACAAATAAATCAACTCTTACAAATAATATTTTTTCGTTCAGAATCTCTGCAAAACATTCCCTTCTTATGTCTGTAAATAATACAAAGGGCGGAATCGGGGAAATAATTCCGAGGGCCCTTCGGCTAAAAGGGGGGTATATAACTCTTCAATAAGCTCTGGATATTCATTACTATTAATAATATCATAGGACAAGTCGTTACTAAAAAAATCAAATGATAGAAATACAGTAAAATGACTAAACATTTTCAGTGTGTAGAGTTTATTGAAACAATAAACTTTTCTCACTAAGATCCAAACTAAAACTAAATAACTAACATAAAATGCTGAGCTCGATATAAATAATAGTAAAACGTGAGAGCTGCAAGACGGCCGGACGCACACAAGTTTTCTCGTTATATCCTTTGGAGATGTGTTGAGATTTGCCCAGATCTAGTGCAACGGCACAATGGGTGTTTTCGTAATCTCTTTGTGGGGAAGCTGGGACACGTCTATTCGGAGTTTTTGTCGAGTGGCGAGGCTGCGGAGCGCCGCCCGGTCGCACACGTACCTTCGAACGCGGACGCGCTTAGAATTCAATATCCGTATTTCACGTTACGTCTCTCTCACATAAACAACTGATAGGTACTTGGACTTTTTGTATTCCATTTGCTGATGTTCTAACTAAACGATATTAGATTCAGTGTCCCTCGATGTTAACCAATTTCGGTTCACAAAGAAACAGGGTAGTCTTTGAGGAGAATTTCAGGAAAATCTTTTGAGAATACGAACTCGCAAAGTAAGTCGATCTCCTTGTGCAAATAAGTCGAGTTTTTTTCCTGTATGTTTATTCACCTTGTTGCTCGGTTTCACAAGAGTGAAATCTTGCAAATGGGTGGAACATGCTCGGTTATTTCGTTAAAAGTTTTTCTGCCTCTTAATATGCAGCTATGGAGGTCTAACTTTGCAATTTAATTAGAGTATAGCTGAAGTAACTGTGTGGAGTCCGGTCACGAGCGCGCGCCGGGGCTGGACTGGATCGCGCCGCGCCATGTTAGTGACCCCACCCCTGCATTATCTACTTCACATCATCATTCTCGGGAACTTTGTAAAATGAATCCTGCACGATTGCAACTGTAATTGAATGTTCATGAATCAACTACTCCGACCGACTCAATATATTTATTGTTATCATCACATTGGTAGGTATCAACTTTAGGTACCTAAGTATCACAATGTGAAGCCAACAGGGTAATGTAACAACAAGGGCGTAACCACGCGGAGACTTACGAAAAAAATATCATTTTAGATACATTTCGTATCTAAAGTTGTCAGTTTTGTCGTACAATTGGTGGTACCCTAAATCATTTTACTGACCAGCTTCTGCCTTTGCACGCATAAAAACTAAGACAGAATGTAGGCGTTTGACTTGCGATATTAACTTTAGGGTAAGGCCAGATAACATACATACATTCTAAATAATGATTAACCATTATGTGCTCTAAAATATTTTTTCTGTATCACTGAAAATATCGTTAAACTTTTAGAATGTAAAGGTTAATGAATGGCGCTCTTAAATTGAATTAAAGCTACTCACGTCTAGTTCGCCTCGTAAAACGTTTATACGTTTACTGAAATACGAGTAACTAAAATTAAGACTGTTTAATGCTCTATTCCGTTCAAACAGACGCAGGTAGCGCTATCCGCTCAGAAAACTTTACAGTTTAATTATTTTTTGTATGTACGTTTCGTTCCACATTGCGATCCTTTGTTCGATGTTTATTACATTGTAGCATAAATGGTTTCGAACATAAAATTAAGTTTCAATTGCTCTTCAAAGTTAGTTGAATTTTAATCCTTTAGATCTTCGTAGACGTTGTTTCGTAGACCCTCTACGGAACCGTAGCAGTTGCGGCGCTACGGAAAATAAATTATTTCTGGGTAAGCGTGATTCTTCTAAGGTCATCTTCACTTACCCAACAGAGATGGTGTACAAATGCTTTCAGCGCTATCAGCAACCAAAATTGATCAATAATTCAGTAATCTGAAATACTAGATTTTTTATACATGTATTAGACAAACCATCTTTCAGAATATCACATCAAATTACATGGAAATGTGGTTAAATAATAAACATAATGCATTTTTAAATAAGGAACGATGCAATTTGTAATCACAACAGTATCCATGAATTAGCTGCTATTCAGATCATATTGAATTGATTTATACTATTGGAATTTGATAGGTAACGTTCAATGCCGTACAAGACCCATTAACAATGACTTGATTTGATTTCCCGCTAATTGAACGTAGTCGTAACAGATAGTTCTATCTATACTTATAGCAACAACAATACCGTACAACTTCTCACAATACAGAGAGTTCCGTTCCGAAACCTTTCTCATTTCGTTTTTGTTTCGTTCCGCGCCGCCGCGGTCGCAGATGTTCTGCGAAAGCGGCGGCTCATCTACGGATTAGGAACCGTTAGGTTTCCGTGCTATGTGCTCTACATTACAAATAGGAGCGTCTCGACATGCGACACTCATGAAACTGGATGTTTTTAGACGTGCGGAAAGGGATACGGGGTGGGCATGTGGCTTTTGGGGTAATGGCTTTTATTAACTGGTAAGAGTTACTTTAGGTTTGTAGGTTATGGGTTTCTGAATAGATATATACTTACTTAGTCCTGGTACGTGGCTCAGTGACCGAAAGTGGACCTTTAGGTCGATGAGTAGGCCTCCGATACAAGACTTATCCAGGCATCTCGGTTCTGAGCTGTCTCTCGTCTGCTATGGGCGTCGAGTTCGCGGAGATCGGCTTCATCTTCTTCGATCCAGCGATACCTAATGCGGCTGATTGGTCTTACGCCCTGACGGTTTTTCCTCATACGCCTTCTTGATCCTCTTCCATCTTCTCGACGTGCCCTTAGCCAGTGCAGATGAGCACTCTTGAACTTGCTTATGATATTTCGGCATACAGCATACAGGTTTTCTCTTATTATTTAAACTAGACGATCGCCTCGCGGTATCACCCGTGTAGTTACCGTTCCCGTGGAAATTCCGGTCCACGGGACCCAATTCCAATATAAAATATAGCCTATGTCACTCTCTGAAAAGTAAGCTTCCTAACGGTGAAAGAATTTTTCAAATCGGTCCAGTAGTTTCGGAGCCTATTCAATACAAACAAACATTGAAATCTTTCCTCTTTATAATATAAATTCAATCTTACCTTCCTACTTATACAACTCTTTAACTAAAATAGTTATCTACTAACCCACTGGAACACAGCCCAACGAAGACTTCTATTGTTTCAATCGGGTCGTTTGCCGACTAGCGTGACACGATGCTATGTTGGTAAAATTATTTAGCGCTACCCACATATCTAGAAATTTGTTAAACAATCAACTAAGTACTACTTCGACCTAACAACCGAAGTAGGTATTAATTCATATACCATTGTAATACCTTACCTTTACTACTTACCTATATTTGTAAAGCTGAAAGGCCGGCTTACTTTGATTAATTAAGTTATAGTTTCTCTATAAGTCAATTTGTAAATTCTTAAGAGAAAAAATAAATATCTCAAACCTCATAAGTATAGAAGTATAGATAAGCAAACCCCCAGCACTGTGTAGGTATGTTCTAATTGAGATTAGGTTGTAAAAACTTATTTGTGAATTACTAATTATAAATTTTAGTGGCATAAATTCAAAGCATTTCAAAAGTATGTTAAACCCAATGGTGGATTAAGTTATTAAAATTTTAAAAGATGACGGGCGTTGGGAATTACGTTGCCGACCTCCAAAAATTGAGGAGCTCAGGTATTAATGAGAGGCGCTCCGGTTACAAAGTCTGCGCGGTGAACTCCCTCAGAGAAAATTACGCGGAATTTACATAATAGAGAATCCGTGGCCGCTCCGGTCCTTTGAAAGTCGGCGCCGCCCGCCGCCGGACCAGTTTCCAGTGACACTGTACCTACTACATTATATTAGCATCTCGCTCACTTTGTTAGTAACGGCTACTTCGACAGGGCGAAATTTGTTTGAGCAAAAAGGTGGGGTCATTTGCACCGCACCGTGCCAAAAACGGGCAAAGTTTCTCTTATTCGTGAAGCTAAACTTTCGAGATAACTATCAGGTCAGGAAACTGAGGCATTAGTTTAATTTAATTGAGATATTTTAATCAAAGCTAAAGTTGGGTAGCGAAACAATACTTTGTCAACTTTAAATCGAGTGAGCATTCACCTATAATATCATGCCATAAATATTCCATAGCGTAGACAGGCAGCACAATAAATAATGATTTCTTAGGCAGGTAGGTATTTTTAGCATGATAACTCCAAACATTAGTTATTCCTACCTAAATTAAAAAGAAAAGCAAGAAAACCACTATTATTCACACCTGCCAAGATAAATTCAAACCAGTTATTTCTTGAAATAATAAAACTAGAATCCATATTGCTTTAACCTTTCGGAGACAAAGAAAGCAGTTCCACGTGTAACAACATTGTCAGGCGAAACTTTATTACCGAGGCGGTTAGAGCCGTGTGCGGTACAAATTATCAGGGGAAACGTCTGAATCAGCTGGAGCTAAAAACGTGAATGCAGCAGTCCTCGCTGGTAATTGGGTAACCGCCGCGCATCATTAGGTAATTGCAGCTGCGGCCCACTGCGCCCGCCCGTCCTCATCGGCCCTACCTTTGGAACTCGCCCGCTACTCGATCGTTAAACGATGAGGGGTTTTTTCTTCTGTGACATGTGTCTGATGGTGATCTGATTTTTTCTGATGGTACATGACGATGTGGCAGATAATAATCTATAATGAAGTTTCAAGAAAGAGACGGGTTGCCAGATTCATGGGATGCTTATTTAAAGCACTCCATTTGTTGTTTAGTTTTCTTTTTGTAATGGTATTTAGTAAAATAAAGAATATTTGATTACTTTATTGAAACAGGATGAACATTGAACACTCTCTCAATATGAGTCTACACAGGGTTATACAGTTTTTGCTTTGTTTGATAAATTTCCCCACAATTTGTGATACCTATGCACCTGCACCGCGCGAATAAATCCACAAAGCACAGGTCAAGCCAAGCTTAACCTAAGAGTTTTACGCGTTTTTTACGCAGTACTACAAAGGGCCGTTGGTTCAGCTGGCTGAATAATTCTACAAAATTTTATTTAAACAACTCTGTAGTTTTTTCTTATCGAGGCGAACCTAGATTCAAAGATATTTATTTGCATCAAACATAGTTTATAGATAGCTGTGTAGTCGACTAAGGGATATACAACGGAGGCGGGCAGCAGCGCCCCTGCAGAACAATTCTACCACAGAACTGCGATCCCCAACCTGCATGCTCAGCGTAGGGATTATGGGCATTACCCCCCATGTGATAAAAGTCAATAAGGCGTTTATCAGGGGGAAGCCTGCGTCCAGTAGTGGACCACTACAGGCTGTTAAGGTTGAGGTTGAGGATACTATAAAGATGGTATAAATATAAATAATGTCTTACTATGATCAAGCATGCATTATAATTATGTAATTATGATTTAAGATTTAAAAGTAAGTAACTCGTTTGTTTGTCAAACTAGGCTAATATCTGCGTACTCACGGAACCAGGGATGTGGTAAAAAAACTTTAATTAAGAACATAAAATTTACAACATTATTTATTTGGTTCTTTTAATGTGATTGAGTAAAAACTACGATAAAAAAATGAAAGTGGACTGTTTCGCACATAATTCGGTCGACCAAATTATGTTACAAACAGTACAAGATTAAATAATATCAATAATAAATCCAGACGATTAATATTGATATTATTAATAAATAATAGATAATGTGTTTACAGTAGTTATAATTGTTTAATTCTATTATTCTTATTTTGTATGTGCAAAATAAATGTAAAATAAAAAAAATATTCAAAAACAACTTAGGGCTAAATCGATTACTAAAGATTCGATAATATCTAATATACATAGGTATAAAATAATACCTACAGTGTCTGAACTACGTTAAGTAAACCTTAAGTGAACCTTAAAAATTGAGATAGGAAGGCTAAATATTATTAAAATAATAATAAAACGAAGCTGCGCCCTTAGGCTCCCCCATAACCTAATGAATTTATATACTAGATAGAGAGGATTTTTAGAGAGACCAAAATACATACTACAAAATACACTATAGTACACTTTCATAATTTTTTAACTTACTTATTTTCTCAACCTTGTATTCACATGAGAAGAACCAAAAAAATAATGTAAAATTTTATGTAGGTAATACTTAGGTAATTACAGTTTTGTACCGTGGCATCCCATTCCTATCGTATTCGCACAAATGACTGGAACGTGCCCTCTTAATAACATTTAGAGATAAAATATCATGGTAGGGTTTATCAAATCAATCGAAACGTTTTCAACTTACGCTGCTCTCAGCGTTGTCTGTCGCACACCAGCTAACCAGTATTTTATTACGAGTCTAAATACGAACACCACTCCTTCCTTTTCTGCACTTCTTTCATTTTAACAAGCTGTGCGCTAAGATTATATTCTTCGAGGAGAATAGGATTTAGTTTCTGTCGATATTTTCGTGTTTATTTTTAACCCCTGGCACAAAAAGGGGATTGTTATAAGTTTAACATGTCCGTATATCTAGAGTCTGAATGTTCCATAGCTCCCAAACGGATGAACCGATTTTGATTTAGTTTTATTTGTTTGAAAAGTCTTTTTCGTTAGGTTCGATGAAAATCTGTTAAAGTGCCTAGCCTCAATTTAAAGAGTTAATGTGACTTAATATACGTTTGGGTAATTCTGATGCTTTTAACGTATGCGACCCGCAGGGGTAGGTAGGTACCCCCCCGAAGGGTTCCCGCCTTGTCGAGGCGGGGGGGCTTAGTAATCGCGGCCTAGTCACCCGCGATGAAGCTAAGAGGAACCCATGGGGCCGTGCTCACGCAGACGGCGACACGGCTGGCCCCTGGACCGACCGCTCCTCTGGGTTTTGCGCTCTAAGCCCAGTTGGAGCGGTAGTAGGTTGCGGTGTCGTATGGGAGGCACCGCAACTGAGGCGGGCGGCTGTGCTGTATGGGCAGCATGGCCGCAGTGAGGCGGAGGCCGCGACGGGAGAGGAGTGCCGGTATTTAGGTACGCCGCTGCCTTCCGCGGCTTTGGCGGGGTCGCCACCGTATGATGGCGGACGCGGTGGGGTCGCAGGGGAGGAGGTCTGTCGGTAAGGCGATGGCCGCTCTCCCTATCCTCTGCGACCGTGTGGCAGGCGGCGGGGCCACTCGACTGACCCGTCGCAGGGGGACCTTGGGCGTTCGGACACGGGGTCGTCCGGCGCCCAATTGGCGGTTAAGGTCCCCAAGGTGGTCGTGGCGCGTCATGTGTTTCTGGCGCGTCGCGAAGAGGGGGTGCTGCACACCCCCAGTGAGGGGCCCGATATCGGGCAGCCGCGGTGGGTTCGTGGATGAGTAAGCGTTCCCACGTTCCTACCACAAGCGGCAGAGGCGGAAGCACCCTGAGGGTTTTAGTGGTGTTAGAGTCCCACGTCATCGTACTGTCTCCCCGTGGCAGTACGATATGCGTGCGCATTTCCCTCAGGATAAAAAAAAAAAAAAGGGGTAGGTAGGTAACTGTGTAAAGTCAGTTGTGTCAGTTTATCCAAGAATTATGGCAAATCCCGTTACGATTGTGAGACGTCTGCAGAGTCTCAGGTAACAAAACCATGCTGTAATGAAAATTCGTCGTTGGATGCTAGGCCCAGGCTGAGACAACAACCGAAGAACAAATGGAAAAACAAAGATGCTACAGTTTGAATACAAAACAAAAGAGTTTTATCTTCGGGTTTTTAAAAAATTATCTGAGCGTCTGGTCGAAGCGACGCGTGACTCGAGAGCGTGAGTATCTGGCACAGCGCATCAGCATTGCCCTACAGCGTGGCAATGCATCCAGCGTCTTGGGGATGCGTCCAACTGGTATTGGTATGGATCAGTTGAGCTACCTGTATATTGTTTGAAACAGTCTGCAGTTAGCTCAGTTGTTTCAATTGTAAATACTAGTGTAATTTTCTTTGGGAATAAAGGCTTCTGCCATGTTTTATCTTTGTGTAAAAAGATTAACTACGGCAAAGCAAAAATGGGAGAGCAAAGAAATCGTTATAAGAAGTTTTTAGCTACGTGTATGTTTATGTTTTTGATAAACGAGGTTGAATTCGACAAAATGTGAGATTACTTGCACGTTGTGCTGTAGGAATATACAAACGATAAAATTTAGGTGTTTTTATTTGTGAATTAATGCAGATACTTCCAGAAACTTCTAGAGCATTCTGCCCTCTCCACTCCAAAATACATGAGCTGCACATTATAAACATGCATCGAGGTGAATTAATGACATAAATATTGGGCCTAGCGCAGACCACAGGCGAAGTTACATTAAGTTTGGTACTCAGCTTAAGTTAGCTTGGCTCGCAAACTCTGCGCTATTACGCTCCAGTATGGTAGGTATGGGTATACCTAACCTAATGCTTGTCCTATATGTTGTACCTACAATGCACTTAGGACACTAGCCAACTGCATCTCATGGGTGTGACTATTTTTCGTCAATGTAATGCAAAGTTTGTCTATTAGCCGGCAAGCCGCAACAATACTTATTGTACCTATTTAATACAATAGGTACATACAATGCTTACTTGTGTCAGTATACTTAAGGCGCTACCCCGACCCAAATCAGCGCCACCATGTATTTTATCGTATAATTCTGTTAAACGAAAGAATTTTGAAAAAACGATTGGCCAGTTTGTGATACCTATCATAAACTTTTTTTTAATGCCTCTTCAAATTTTTTAGTTTGTATAGTGTAGGCAGAGATGCGAAGTTGCTCTTTTTTGCCACCATGGCGGCCAAAAAGAGCAATTTCGCATAGAGATGCGTTAAAGTTGTTAAAGTTTTATTTTGTACACTTTAAGCAGAGGCTTAAAGTGTACAAAATAAAACTTTTACAAAGGCATTAAAAAAAGCTCATGATAGGTATCACAAACTGGCCAATCAATTTTTTAAAATTCCTTCGTTGAACAGAATTATAAGATAAAATAGGTGGTGGCGCTGATTTGGGTCGGGGTAGCGCCTTAATAAAAACTTTTAAAGTCAATTTATTAATTTATGTTTTGTATTTTTTCTTCAGTCTAACTTTCATAGTTAAATTGTTAACGTCCTTACTTAGATTGTTCGTTTACAATCTAAGTAAAGCCTCTAAAATGACAGGTAAGTATAAGGTATTCGTTAATTGTAAAAAGAAAATAATTTGTAAAGTATTATGTAGTATACGCAGCAGTTTCAGTGGATTAGGGTACATCTGGTCTGAATCTCAAACTCATTGGTGGACGAGATGTCCACTTCACTTTTGAGTAGGGGTACATCTCGTCCGAATCTAAAATCTCTTGCCGCAGTCGCTTGGCATCTTAGCTCACACGTGATTTCACTCCGGTCGTTTTCAGATTATAGTGTTTGCAATTGCCTTGTTCAGTTCAATGCCTCGTGTAATAGTGTTGTATGCGCAGTTCACATGTATAAATCAATTTGCTGATCTCCAGAACTACAACGTGCTGAATTGTTGTTAATAAAACCGTATTTTTGGTTGTTTGGTTTAAGAATAACTGGATTTAGTAAACAACGTCGTTTCTCAGAATTCTGTTAATGTTTAGGTATAAATTGCCTAATTATAGGTAGCTTTCCCGTGTATTTTTTCATACTCGTAGGTCTATCATCCTACTAGGCAAAAGCATCAAATCACACTACCCGAGTCAAAACTAAAAATGCGAAGTTCTGGGCCAAACGCAATGGCATCTAAAATCTATAATATAATACAAGATATACTAAAAGACGGGGAAAAAGACCAAATATTTGAAACCAAATTAAAACAATACCTTTTACATAAATGCTAATAAGATTTAAATGACTTCTTCAATGACAAATCAAAATAAAAAATAAAAACTTACTAATTTAAATGCGTTATCAATACCTACATCGCTACCTTACCATACCCATACAATATTTTATTAAAACGTACATATTTACTAAAAAACATAAGTTATTGAATTCTATTTTTCTGCTGAAACCTAACTAGAGATTCTTATAGAATCCCAGTCCACCTCCACTCTCAGTACATATTGCCACGCCCTGCTAGGGGTACCATTGTGTCTCTTATACATTACTTACATACTAAGACCTAAAAATGTACACAATGCTTGCAATAAATAAATATGAATAGGTTTATTAAATAACACACCAAACATTAAATCAGGTCCCAGGATAACAATGCAATAACGTACCCGAAAAAATATGAATTTACTATTCCGTCCTACCCGATGAAATAACCTTCCAACACGAGTTATCGTAAAAGCATGTCCAGCTGGACAATTGTGCGGCGCACTGCGAATTATTGGAAATCGGTACATGTGCAAATTACGCGACGCGGGAGACTCATTGGTCTCCAGAGCTTCGGGACATTTTACGATGCACGAGTTATGGAGCAAGGGCGGTAAAACGGATACATTTTAATGGATAACTGGTTCTGGCGTGTGGCTTTGGTTATGTGATTTACCTAGGTGTGAGTATAACACATTGAAACACTTGGTTGTTTAAATATTAAAAACTAGGGTAAACCCTACTAATATTATATCCTACTTCCTACTTAATTATATTATAAATGCGAAAGATTGTGAAATTTTTGTAACCTAAGATCTCCAAAACTAATGAACAGATCAACATGAAATTTGCATACACTTAGGACGTAGCCTAACTTAAACAATAGGTACTTATTATACCGAAAATACGCGTGTGAAGCCGCCGGCAGAAGACATTATAAAGCCAAAAGTTAGTGAAATCAGATTTTTTGTTACCTAGGATCTCCAAAACTACTGAACATATCAAGATGAAATTTGGCGTACGTTTATAGCAAAGACTAACTTAGATTAGGCTACTTATTATACCGAAAATAGACGTACGAAGCCGCGGACAGAAGCTAGTAATATTATATAGGTATGTACCTATATAATATTTGTTGCGGCGAGTGCAATCGGTTCACGATACCAGCTTCTGCACTCAATCGCCAGGCCAAGGGTCAGTGCAGGCAATGCCAAGCTTCGCGGTGTGCGAGCTCAAAGCTTCAACTCGGTGCTCTACACGTGGCACTCGGCAAACCCGGTCTGCGTCTGCTGTCCGGTGACGAGGTTGAGGGGCGTGAAGTAGATGACTTACAAGCAGCTGTTTAACCAGCCACCCAACGCTGTAGCGGAATGGAAACCTAGCTACCGGCGTATACTAGAAGGAATCTCTGATAATCCAGTGAAAGTCCGACCTTCCAATGATATGCGTTTATTTCCGCACACACAGACACTTAGCACTAAAGCTCTTAGTCTATCGGACTTATTTTACAGCACTTAACACAGTTACAAACACTAAACACTAATAAGCACTGAAACACTACTGAAATTTTCAGAAATTCACACAAGACTAGGAACACTTTTCCTCAGGCTCGGGCCTTGAGAGCAGATCAGAACTTGTTCACTTCTTCGTATTAGATCACTTCAGATGGACTGCTAAAATGGAACTGACTGACCGACGGACAAGCTCAGGTTTTTATACCTCCGTCGGCCTTTGAAAACATACTAGAATATTCTCGTAATATCCAGTGAACTAGCTCTGTCTCACTCACTCGTACTACGTATTGTCAGCCGTCCTTGTCTAACATTTCCACGGTTTTCTGGAAGCTATATCTATCTCGTTCTTAACTCGAGAACGTTTCGCTGTCCTTGTCTTTTCTTTCGATTTGTTCTAGAACTTTGACATACTTATACCTAGCCGTGGGTTTGGATTCTAGAATATTCCACAAGGTTCTAAATCTTTCCATGGATTTCTAGAATATTCTACAGACTTCCATAACGTTCCACAGGCTTCCAGAAGTTTCTAGAAAGTTCTCGAATGTTCTCAACTATTCTAGAATATTCTACAACTTTCCAAAGCTTTCTACGCGTTTCTTCGAAAGCTCTAGAATGTTCGACTGACAATACGTGGAAATAAAATCTTAAAACTAGCTTAACCGACTTAATCTACACTTAAGTATATCGGTCGCCGACATCCTCCCCCTTGTGTTCTAACACACTCCCTTGTCTCGGCGACTCCTGTGTCGTGGATGACTTGCTGTGTAGTATTGACACGTATCCCGTAGCTCTGCCTCTCCTCCTCGATGAGGAACGCAGTTCTGCCGACTTTAGGTACGCCAACCTCGTTGAGTGTCTTTCTGTCGTCACGACGTTCTGTTCCTCCTCTGGAACTAGGAGTTCCGCCTTGGAACAGGGGGCTCTAAGGATGCTTATTAATTTTCTCTGCCAGTTTCTTGCTACCAAAGTCGATACTCTGGAGACCTTTCTTTGCGGCCCTTGAGAGAATATGCTGGGTTCTGTAGTTCCATATTCTGTCACTTGGGCTGTTGCAGCTGCCTGCTGTTCTTCTCCAGTCATCCTGTATCTCGTTGAGCGCGCCTTAAGCCACTTATCTTCTTTTCCATTAGGATATTCCGGTCTCTTTTTCCTCTGATGGCCTTTGTCCAAGTCTCGTTGTATTTCCCGGGTGTCGTCGTCTGCTGGGTTTCTCTGTGTTATCCAGCGCCACTGCGCGAGCTTTAACAAGTTCGTTTTCTTCGCTCGTCTACGTGCCACATACAACGGCCGTGCGAGTACCGAATCGAAATTCGTCTTTGTGCACTCTCCCCCTAGTGCTGTGGATATGTGCACGTGCATCTCCCCCTTGGTGTTAGACCGGATGCACCCTAGTACTCGTTTTTGCGTGATGATGTTCATTGTGTTTTGTGGACACGTCTCGTTCTGGCTGAGTCCATTCTGGACATTCTCTCTCTTGGGTGCCCGCCTCGTTTCCTTGTTGACGGCATCACTTTCCCGAGATATCCGAAGTGCTTCTGTTTCTTTCACGAAACGTTCATTTTCCCTTCTTCGAGTATCCTTCTCCAAGAACTTCGCGGTATGCTCTTCCGCGTTCGACATCGATCGGTAAGGTTGTTTACACGTTGAGTCGGTTACTAAGCGCTCCTTTTCGATATTTCTCATCGCTTGGTCGCTGACGTTGACGTGTGCGCATGTGACGTAGTTCACATTAAGAATTCCCTCTTCATCCGTTCCATGAAGTACCCACCCCAAGTGGGTCAGGGAAGTAACCGGTTGGCCTTTCTTGCCTCTGCGCGTAGTCCTTGAAACTATCAGCTCCCAATTATCTTGCCCGATCAGTAACTTCGGCGACTCTTCCTCGTACAGCAGCTTATCCACAATCTTCTGCAAATGCCCGTATTTCTTCAACCTTGCCTTGTCAATCCTCTGCGGCGTTAGTTGTAAAGCCTCAATCGTTCTTGCCCCGCTCATCTGTCGTTTCTGACTTGAGTGCAGGCCTTTCAACTTCATGTTGATCTTCATAGAGTTGTTATTCTTGATGACTCTTCCGCCGACAGTTTCCAGGGACAGTGGTTCCCTAGGTCCTTTGAGTCCTACTTTTTCCGCCACCTTTCGGTCTAACAGGGTGACCGTTGAACCTTCATCTAGGAGAGCTAAGATCTGCATCTTTCCCTTAGGACCGTAGATCACTACGGGCACCATCTTCAGATACGCTCTTCTTTGGTTCTTCAGGTGACAATTGTTGGCTACTTCATTTTTCTCTGCACTGCCTTCCGGTTGTTGAGACTCAGGATTTCGTTCTTCATGCAAAAGCCGATGATGCCCCTTGAGACATCTCTTACAAGACGACTTTTGGCAGGATTCCTTCCTATGTCTGCCTCGAAGACACTTGAAACAAAGTTTCATCTTCTTGGCAATGTCCCACCTCTCTGACACTGGTGCCTCTTGGAACTTCCTGCAATCTTCGATGCGGTGGTTCTTTTCACAATGCGGGCAGGTACGTTGTTTTTGTTCATCCGCTTCTACAGTAGCGTGCGTGGCATGGCGGTTTGCCTTCTTGCCAGCGTCTGTAGTCTCTAGTATCATGTAAGGCCCACATCGATCTGCTTCTCGGTTCAGAAACATGGCCATGAGTGCCAGGTCCGGATCTTCGTAGTCCGCGGCGAAGTCGAACCAGCGATACCTAATGATCATAGGCAACTTCTCAATGATCACTCGTATCATCTCCGGTGAGTTCAAATAGTGCGACTTCTTCAATCCTCTTATCGCTGCGACGGTGTTGTTAATTGTACTAGCAAACACACACACGTCTTGAGGATGTTCTGTAGCCTTTGGTAGGTTTCTCAATTTTTCCAATTCGGCTAACACCAAAATCTCTGGTCTACCAAATCTTCGTCGAAGCGATTCCATCACTTCTTCTGGGTGGCATTCAGAATATAAGACGCTCTTGACAGCTTCTTCGGCAGTTCCTCTAAGCGCTTTCCTTAGCCGCGCCATGTTCTGAATGCTGCTGAAGAGCGCCTGCGTATCTTCGTAAACTGTCTTGAACGCCAGCCATTTCTCACAACTGCCGTCGAATTCTGGGAGTTCATACATGAATGCCGGCGGCGGAAGTGTTACGCTTGGTCTCTGTGCTGAGTTAATTGCCTTCAGGATTGCCATGGCTAGGGCATCCATGCCACTACCCTTTGCGTCTTCCCTGGAGTTGATGTCATGCTTAATCTCTGCAGACGGGTGTAGAGGTTCATTGAAGTGTTTTCCCGAGAAAAGTTCTTCTGGTAGTCGTCCCTTCGTGGACGGCCCCTCTAGCCTTGAATGCCCTTCACTTGACATCCTGCTCACCTGAGATTTAACCCGTTTTCTGACATCGTCCTCTTTTCCCTCAGGCTCGTCTTCTGCAGAACATTCAGCTTCTTTTTCTTCCTCCATTTCCTTCAATTGGAGGATTTCATTCTGAATCTCAGCTTGAGCTATTCTTTCTTGGCTGATAATCATGCGGAGTTCCAACTCACGCTGTTTTCTTTCTCGTTTAGTTCTCGACATCGACGAGCATACTGATGATGAACGGGCAGCTTCCCGCCTCTTCACCGTTGTTCCTTCCGTGTGCGTTTCGATGGATATGGTGGTATTCATAATGCCGCTTGTCGTTGCACCTGCGGGACCAGATGACTCATCAGTTGTCACCGGGTTCCTCCTGGCTTTCGAGCTAGAGGGCTCCTCCTCAGGCACACGACATGACGTGTCTTTTTCACTTCTCGTCTTAGGCATTTTTCCACTGTCCACCAATCAGTTAGACTGCTATTCTCTGCAGTAACGCACTTTCTCGTATCTTCTAGTACCGGTAGTTACTAACAGCAACCACGTCTTCCTGTCACTAGTATCCAGTGATGCAAATCCGGCTCGAAGGACCAGCTGTTGCGGCGAGTGCAATCGGTTCACGATACCAGCTTCTGCACTCAATCGCCAGGCCAAGGGTCAGTGCAGGCAATGCCAAGCTTCGCGGTGTGCGAGCTCAAAGCTTCAACTCGGTGCTCTACACGTGGCACTCGGCAAACCCGGTCTGCGTCTGCTGTCCGGTGACGAGGTTGAGGGGCGTGAAGTAGATGACTTACAAGCAGCTGTTTAACCAGCCACCCAACGCTGTAGCGGAATGGAAACCTAGCTACCGGCGTATACTAGAAGGAATCTCTGATAATCCAGTGAAAGTCCGACCTTCCAATGATATGCGTTTATTTCCGCACACACAGACACTTAGCACTAAAGCTCTTAGTCTATCGGACTTATTTTACAGCACTTAACACAGTTACAAACACTAAACACTAATAAGCACTGAAACACTACTGAAATTTTCAGAAATTCACACAAGACTAGGAACACTTTTCCTCAGGCTCGGGCCTTGAGAGCAGATCAGAACTTGTTCACTTCTTCGTATTAGATCACTTCAGATGGACTGCTAAAATGGAACTGACTGACCGACGGACAAGCTCAGGTTTTTATACCTCCGTCGGCCTTTGAAAACATACTAGAATATTCTCGTAATATCCAGTGAACTAGCTCTGTCTCACTCACTCGTACTACGTATTGTCAGCCGTCCTTGTCTAACATTTCCACGGTTTTCTGGAAGCTATATCTATCTCGTTCTTAACTCGAGAACGTTTCGCTGTCCTTGTCTTTTCTTTCGATTTGTTCTAGAACTTTGACATACTTATACCTAGCCGTGGGTTTGGATTCTAGAATATTCCACAAGGTTCTAAATCTTTCCATGGATTTCTAGAATATTCTACAGACTTCCATAACGTTCCACAGGCTTCCAGAAGTTTCTAGAAAGTTCTCGAATGTTCTCAACTATTCTAGAATATTCTACAACTTTCCAAAGCTTTCTACGCGTTTTCTTCGAAAGCTCTAGAATGTTCGACGGACAATACGTAGAAATAAAATCTTAAAACTAGCTTAACCGACTTAATCTACACTTAAGTATATCGGTCGCCGACAATATTACTAGTTTCAACTGCTAAGGCTTGAGCCGTAATGCCAAAAGATAACTACACTTACCACACCGTGATCGCGCCCCTGGGCTGTTCAGGTGCTTGCCCAGATGGGTGCTACGTTTTTGCATCAGTGCTCCGCATTCTCCTAGAATATGGAGAGGCATTTCCTCCGCCTCCTCACAGAATCTGCAGGATTGTGTGTCGCTTAGCCCCAGTTTGAACATGTGCTTGCTGAGGCGATAGTGTCCAGTTAGGGCTCTTGTCATGATGCAAAGGTTGCTTCTGCTTAGCGCTGGGATTCGGTTGGTGTAACGTTTATCGTAGGCTTTTATCAATGATTTTAAGTGGCTAATGTCATGCCCGAGAAATTCTCACAGAGCTTGGATGATTCCTCGTAACAGGAATCCAAGAGGGTTCTTAGAGTCAAGCTTTCGGTATCCCACAGAACGGCTCAGGGCCCAGCTGAGTCCCCTTGGCCCCGGAACGCGCGAATTCATCGGCACACTCATTACCGTTGATTCCCACGTGTCCCAGTACCCATCTTAGGACGACTCTGTTGTTCATGCCCAGTGCGTTTAGGTTTGACAGACAGTCCTGGACTAGCCTGGACGTGATAACCTTCGAGTCCAGTGCTATGAGGGCCGCCGCCTGGCTGTCAGAGTTGATGAAGATAATTTGATTAGTCAAGCGATTTTCCAGATTTATATCGGCACATTCTAGAACGGCGAATACTTTTACTTGGAAGATGGAGACGTGATTACCTAGGTTTATACTGTACCGTAACTAGGTATGCTAAATGCTAACGTTAGACGTTAGCAGTTCGCATCGCATACCTACTCTTAGATCCAACTAGATTCAAGCTACGAGAACCCTAAAGGCATGTAGTATAAAACTTTAGGTTGTTTTGTGACAAAACAGACAGACTGGCATTTTTAGAACAAGGTTCGTGTATTTATGATGGCATTTTATGAACTGTTTTGTGATCGTGGTCCAATAAGCCCCGGTGATTATTGCTCTCCAAAATTGATTCGGATCAATTTATATTATCAACCCACACAGCAGGGGCATAAATAATTGAGTTTTTGTGTTCCCAATCACATCCTGCCTGGCCCGGTTGCTGTTTGTGTTGTGTTAAGTTATTTACGCCGCTTTTTCAATTTTATTCTGCTGAAATGAAATCTACACGAATTTTGAGATAGAACGCAAAAAAGGGATACAAAAATAGAAGGAATGAAGATATGTTTTTGATGGATTTACCAGAAAAAATATAACTTTGATTCACATAAATAAACAGCAAGATATGAAGACATGTTTCAAGAAATACTACATTTCTGCATGGTTAAATACATTGTAAATTGTATTTTGTAAGCGATAGGTACATGTCTGTCTACAGATGCTATCTACGCTATACCATATTTCCTTTTCATTTGCGTAATTATATGGAAAAGACACTCTCAAACGTGCTCTATCTCGCATAAAGTTTTCCGGTCCTTCCAATCCTTTTCCGTTCATCCATACTTCAGTAAAAAATCAGTTGCGCGAGATATTTTTGCTTTGATTTTACGTTTGCAAGGCCATTTTTAATTAAGCTACTGTTGAATTTTCTGTTTTTTAGAAAAAGCTTTTTATTGAGGCGTTGCGCTGGTGCCATTTCTATTCACAGCTTTATGTTGGTTGGAAGCATGTTGGAAGGTTGAGAGCACCATTACGGCATCATTTAAAAACACATTGTTCTGGAAAAGTATTCAGCTAGCATAACATAGTGCTAGACAAATGACGCTGCTCTTCACTTTTTATATAAGTAAAGTTGTACATTGATCGACAGAAACGAATGTTATAAACCATTCTAATAATAAACGCCTATTGTATGACGTTTAGTGGGGGCGTGCATTTTGGCGTGCTTTTTAAAATGGTTTATCTCTACCAACATCGTCAACGCGGTTTGCGTTTTTAGAGAGAAAAATCTTTTTTCGCACTTAAATCGATAGAAACAATGCAACAAAACAACTTAACAACTATGTAACAAGTGACATTCTTATCGCTCAAGAGCGATCTCTACCACCGTGGATGGATAGGATCATTGCAAAATTTAAAAAAAATCCTACAGAGTCATGTGGGGTATCAAATGAAAGGTATCAGTTTGTACATTTCAAAATTCGAAATAATTTGCAAAAGTCGAAAAAATACACATGAGCCTTATGTTAGCATAAATATGTATAAGAACAAAAGTTGAAGTGCACTTTTGTGTAAGTGTAGGTATTACCAAAACTGAATGCTGATTTCAAAATACATTCAATATGATGACGATGTACGCAGAGTGTCACATGTGTAGGTGAAGAATATGGCGGTACTCATAACATAAGTGAAAACACAAGTTCAATTTTCCTCCAAACGGCCATTACTTTGAAAGCCGGATGAGGCTCAACATCAAGGACAAAAAGTTCAGAAGCCCATGGCGGGAAAATTGCTGGCTTTCTCTGAAAATGCGTTTCCCCACTTGCTCCAGTTCCCGACCAGCGTCTAGAACTAGTTTAATTAAAAAGGAATCTACCCGTTCGCTGCAATAAGCCCCTGTTTGCTACCAGCTGTACCGAGCAAACTAATGTTTGCCGACCCACTCACATCATCTTAAGTGGTAATTTAGCTCAGTTTGATGTACATTGCTTTTCGCCTCTAGAAATGCTCGAAACGCTCAAACTAATAGGTTGGTGGTGTATTTTGCAATTGATACGTACAACTGAAACGCGAGATTGATTTTTCATAACTGGCTCGTATAACCTTGTACCAATTGTTACCTATATTAAATAATTGTCTGGGTTTCCGAAACGCCAAATTGCTGACTGCAATTTGTTATTCAACGGGTTTACATTGTTTTCTTTTAATTTGATAACCTTTTCAAAATATCACGGAATCACTCTATATTTGGAAAAATAATAATAAATAAATAACGCTGGACAATTATTATTATTGTTTTTATATAATATCAGTCATATAGTACCCATAATACAAGCTCTGCTTAGCTTGGGGCTGGATGATGCTGTGTGGATTAACCCAATATTTTTTAAATCGAAAATAAACCAAGTGCAAGGTGAAATCAAAAGTAAAACTGCTATTTCATTGAAAACGTGTACAAAAGCTTTTGAAACATCTCAAATTAAAGCTTCAGTGCTTTCGCAATAGTGTGGTCGTGATGGCTTCAACAATTGTTGAGTCAGTCGAAAAATCGTTTAGCGATTTCGCAGCGCAACTGCTGGTAATTGCAAGAATGACTGCTCAGTCTGGGCAGAATAATCTATGAGACTGTAAAAGGAACCGTTTAGCTTCTCTCTGTGTCTGTGTGTCCAAAGCGGAGTAAAGTGACTGAGTAAGAATACTAAATACATACCTTGTATTTAGGAAGTACGCACACTTTGTATAGGTACCTAAGCATAGAATAGGTAAAGGTGAGATGAAAGTAAATGACAAAATTCTAGCTAAGTTCTTTCTTGGTATAGGACTCTGTGGGCTTACATTTACGAAATTCTGGGTATAGACAGGTACGTACTTAATATTTTTTCTGTGATATTACCAAAATATCGTTTGAGGGGTTGTCTTTGTGTACATAATAGTAGATTATACACCGAGGGTATTCAGCAGTGCGGGCATCATTAAATCTCAAGCGCAATTCAGGATTCTAGAATAACTCACGAGCGTAGCGAGGGAATTACTAAAATCTTGAGTGCAAGAGGGACTTCATCACGCGCAAGACGAAGAAAAAAAAAGATGAGTATTCTCCTCGTGCATAAAGCGCACGATGAGAATACGCTTCTTTTTTCGAGAAATAGTAAAAGTTTGGTAACGTGTTTTGCGGCATTAGTTATATTGCGCCATTAGGCGGAATTATGCCCACGGCTTTGTACGCGTTTTTTCTATGGAAACGTTCAAAGGTGATTTCTATCCCGAAACTGAATTATGGGATAAAAAATAGCGTATGTTTGATTCCAGGATTAGGATTACATCAGGACTGTATGCAAAATTTCAGCCCGATCCGTTCAGTAGTTTTGGCGTGAAAAAGTAACAAACATCCATCCATCCATCCATTCAAACTTTCACATTTATAAAACTAGTGTAACTAGTGTGATATCTAGCTGACGCCAGCGGCTTCGCACGCGTTGTTTCTATGGAAACATTAAAAGGTGATTTCTATCCCATGGGAACTGATTTATGGGATAAAAAGAAGCCTATGTTTTAAATTATGTATACAGATATATACAAAATTTCAGCCCGATCCGTTTAGTACTTTTGACGTGAAAAGGTAACAAACATTCAAACTTTCATATTTATAATATTAGTCATATAAAATATAACGTCATGTGAGAGTCGGACCCACACATTAAGGGTTCCGTACAAATGTAAGACCTTGTTTCTTGCCAAATATCATGATTCCAGGTGAACGGGAAGTAGGTACCCTGTATATTTTGGACCAAGGAGAGAATTAAAAAATATGTAAACTACAAATTTACGGTTTTCGGGTTTTTACCTTTATACGTGCTTTATGACCTTCCTTCTTGCCAAATTTAATGATTTTAGGAAGTAACCTATAGGTTATGGTGCATGTCGAGAATCAAACCGGTTACGGATTTGAGTGTTTGATGTTAATTTCAACTCGATACCCTCCACGCGTTTCTGAGAGGGGGTTGAGAGACGGACAGAAAGACAGATAGACAGACGGACGGACAACAAAGTGATCCTATAAGGGTTCTTTTTTTCTTTCGAGGTACGGAACCCTAAAAGTACAAAGAATCCACTTACTCGCCAATTGCGAATATTCATTATGATAAAATGAAATAAGTTGCTTTAAGCTCATGTTCGCTGAAAAAGCAGAAAATCATTTTATCGGATGATACAAAAGTGCACTTTAGTAATCGTTCACTAATTAAATTCATTTCAGGTCATTGATGGTAAATTAAAAGTTCTTGTTTTTATCCAAACTGGTTTTTTATCACAGCGAAAAATAATAACTAACAAGGTAAAGGTTTCGTGTTTTTACTAGCTTAAAAATGTTGAAGTGAATAGAATGATGTCTGTGAATAGAATCGATGTATGTCTGTTACTTCTTCACAGATTGATGTGAAATTTTGCATAGGTGTAGCTCTAAACCTGAAATCGATAGAAAATAAAAAACCTTTGTCCGTTTCCTTAAGAACAATGCATGTGAAGCCGCGAGCAGAAACTAGTATTAATTAAGAAGAAGACCACGAAACCTGCCAAACACTGGGGAGACAAAGCATTTTTATAGCTCCCTTACACCAGTTAGAAGTCAGGCGCAGGACCAACACCTGACCTCTAAATGGTGGGATTACCGGGTCGTGTCGTTCTGCCGCTCCATCGGATTATGAGAGTGAGCAAATAGAGAGTGCACCAGTGTTTGCGCACATAATAATGACCTGCACACGTGCCCAGTCTTCGTTGCCCGTCACCGTAGCCGAAACTCGGCTACGAGGACACAAAGCAAAATACAAAGCTAATTAATTCGTAGAAATGTTATTAACTCTACCTCTACACAAACAACACTAATCGAATCAAAACATCAAAGTCATTAGCGTGAAGTCTATTTATTTTGCAAACATGAATTCCAATTTCCGTAATTTTATTAAATACGTTAATTATCGAGAATTCGGGTATTTATAATAATATGTAGGTACTTAAATTAGGAAGGTACCTACTACTTACAGGTTCGTCTCTTAAGGTAGGTAGGTACCTTAAGGGGGTACCTACCCTCAAATTGCTTATTTTCAACTCCGTCGCACCTCCATATCTTCCAAACTACTGAATATTTAACTTTGAAATTTATATATGGTAAAGTTCAGGACTTATTCTATCGATCATATGTTTCGAAAACACGATTCCATAAAGTTTTCTCGATAGAAAAAAATCGCAAAGTTACTTCTAATTTTTTACTAAAACCCTAATTTCTCAATAAATACAGATGATACGATCTTGAGATTAAGCATAGTAATTGAGCTAAGTATAAAGAACATTTTATATGTTGCCTTTTTTTCAATTAACTATTCTAATGTTTGTGGGGAGCAAATAACTACTAAAAACTTGATTTTTGGGCTTACGCCGCTTTGCTCTGTCCCGCTCCTGTGAACGCGAAATCCTATGCCTATCCTCTTCACACGATAACGAGGTAGGGTACCCCCTTAAGAGACGAACCTAGCTTCTCAAACTTGGCCTTGATCTCAGTACTCACGGGATCCCCGAGGTAAAAAACTAGAAGTACATAAAATTCAAAATATTTTTTCTTTCTTCTTCCATAATTGGACAACACGGATGCGAATCCTATGAAATTAAGTTAAGATTAAATAAATAAAAATCTTTCTTCTCAGCCGCACCAATGAGTGAAGCGGCAATAAAATTATTTTGGGTTAGTTTAGATATAGATAGACGGCATATTTGGTTCACAATATAAGTAGATCTAATTTAGCTGGTTAGTTGGTCAAAATACGGACCAATGACTCAAAATCTCTGAAATAATTATGAAGTAAAAAAAAATTGTTAAATTTAAAAAGTAGCTCCTCCTGTCGAGCTACAATTAGATAAATGTCTTTCTTCTTCTTCTTTCTAGCCTTTGTCGACCTGTAGACTGATGGAGGGCTTCAAGGTCAGCCGTTTTCTTCTACTTTGGGCAGTTAATGTCCAGTTGCTACCCGCTTTCTTTTTCAACCGACGAAAAACGGAAGAGGTTAGATAGATAGATAGATAGAAAACATTTTATTATACCACACAAATACAGGAAACAATACAGAGAAAATGCTCAAAAAAAGGAAAGTATAAAGGGCGGCCTTATCGCTGAGAGCGATCTCTTCCAGGCAACCTTGGGATGGACTGGAAATAAAAGAACAAAAAAGACGGTGGCACTGAATAAATCTATAGATACATAATTAAAGAAGAGGAAACAAATTATTTATAAAACACGCCAAATTATTGACATCATAGTTCGTGCTCGAATGCGAAGGTTTGAGTGTTTGTTACCTCTTAACAACTCAAATAAAGTCTAAAATTTTGCATTAGTACACGTAAACCTGCATTATTTAAGTTTTTACCATATAAACAGTAGTAACAAATCGTGTAAGTTTGAAAAGTTGAATAATAGTCCGGTCATTTTAGCCCGAAAATTAGGGGTAGGCTTACATAAAATCGCATATAACTGAAAATTGATATGAACGTTGGGGAAACGATTATAAACAATATGTGAAAAGTCCTCATCGATCTCACGTGTGGAATAAAAAACATATTCAAGGTCAAAGATTTGCAAACACAGGTTTTTTGATTTTTCAGCCAAACGGTAACACCATAAAAATACCTTCAGTCAGACCGACTTTTAGGACGAAGAATCGCTATACTTATCTCAGAAAGAAGTGTGCGTAACATTTTTGTAGAAAATGGCATGATCTACGAGTTTTTCATACCTAGATATTTTTATAAAATTTACCGTTAGTCTAAAAAGTAGCAAAAAACCCACATTTGCGAAATTTGACCTGGAATAAAATGTTTTGCACTCATGGGATTGATGGGGACTTTTCACAATTTTATTACAATGGTATCCCTAACATTCATGTAAAAATTCAGCTTCTTGCGAATTTATGCAAAGGTGAATGTCTATTTTGACCGGACTATAATGTGATTGCTCTTTTAACCCCCGACGCAAAAAGAGAGGGGTGTTATAAGTTTAACGTGGCTGTCTGTGTATCTGTGTATCTATCTGTGGTATCGTAGCTCCCAAACGGAAGAACCGATTTTCGTTTAGTTTTTTTTGTGTCATAGATAATTATCCCGAGTATTCTTAGCCATGTTACATGAAAATCTGTCGGGGGGTTTTCGAATTTTTTAATTTTGTTCTTGTATTGGTTGGATTCGAAACATTCCGCCGTGCCAGTTATATTCAGCACGCGATATAATGGTATGATAAATAAGAACTGAAACAAAAGCGACATTTACTTTGACAATGCATCCGATTCGGACAAATTGCGGATTGCATGAACAATGTTACGAAAAAACATTTACTTTGACATGGGTCCGTACCATTAAGATTTCACGCGGATTATATCTACGAAGAACATTACTCATACTCATTTATTCGCCGTAGGAGCACAAGGCACACTTGGAAATGTCAATTTGAATCTAAATGGGTCACAATATGTGGTGCCTATGTTATAATTCAAGGCCATAAAACAGACAAGACAGAAAATAACCAAGGAACTTAGGAATATTGGTACATACAAAAATAGATAAATTGATAAATGGATCAGCTGTAAATGGGCATCGCTGGTAGAAAAGCATCCGTAGTCCTGATATAAGCGGCTACTCCAAGATGCGGAGCTCAGCACGTCCTCAGTTTGAGACTCATTAATTTCCTAGGGGCCCCTCCGAGAAGTTTTCCCAGCTTCTCACCAACAATTATTGAAGAATTACTTCGCCTCATTATTGTGCGAACAGCGCGAGCTATCGTTAGAAAGCTTCCGATTGAGCAAAGTGTGCCATACGATTGATTGTTTTTGTTTCAGACATTTCAACGGAAAATACGATCAAGTTTTGTGTTAAACTTTTGCGTTGCAAAGTTTATCCCAAAGGTAAAGGTACAGAATGATGAATTTGAAAATTCAGAAGCTGATTTCGGCTTTGTTCATACTTTTATACCTACTTATCAACCGATCGATCATAAATTTATTATATACCTACTTACCATGCAATGAGGCAATGAAATGAAATGAAAGGTTCTGACGCGTGAGGGGCTACGCATGACTTCAGGTTAAAGCTATTTATACCAAAAATAATAAAACGTCAAGTGCGAGTCGGACTCCAGCACTAAGGGTTCCGTTTATTTGTCCGTTTCCTTGTTGAAGACCTTGTTTCTTGGGCCAAAACCTTTTTTTAGTGAATAAATTATAAATTTATAATTTTCGAATTTTTCCCTTTACTTGTGTTATGTATGAGACCTCGCTGCTCAACAAATTTCATGACTGGTGTTGATATGGATCAGTTGAGCTATCTGTAGACTGTTTGCAACAGTCGGCAGTTAGCTCAATTGTTTCAATTGTAAATACTAGTATAATTTTCTTTGTGAATAAATGTCACAATGATATAATTCTGAGATTACTTGTCCATCTTGAGATTTGAGATGTTTTATTCCCCGATAGATCTTAAATAATGTTAAGGGCCTTCTTCTTTTTTTATTGAGAATGGTGAAGCTTTGACCACCATCTCACTCGAGAAAGTGTAAATATATGGCCTAAGATGGCGCACGCTTTCCCTGAAGAAACTTATTTACTTGGGATTTGAGAACCCCAAGGTTATACTCTACCGGAAAACAGACGCCAGAAGCTCATTCCACTCTTTGCCGGTACTTAAAACAAAAGTACGAAACAATAACTATAATATTCTTGAACCTTTCCAATATAACTAAAACATTATTTCTGTCGTACAATTGCTGCAAAAATTTAACATCTCCCACAATAATAGCTCTAGTAAAAACCCAATCGATATAAATATTTGACTGTGAGAAAGCAATAAACTTTTAAGCGCATCCGAGTATAGCAGGAACTTAGCCTGATTAGATTGGAGTATTCCACGATGAGGAGTTGTTTGCGTGGGACGTTAGCTCCGGTGGAACTCGGTTCGTGCAGGGAACTTGATGTGTGCCTAACAAGTCAACTGAAGTGCTTATTAGCAACTAGTACTGCTTAAGTTTGTATATTGAGAATATGTCACAGAATACATTAGCAGGATTATGAGGTGTAATAAGCACATCAGAATCCTACCAATATAATACTGGTAAACATTGTACTTACGTCGAATTTTTTTGTAACCAAACTATCGAGATAGAATCAAATGCCTACTCTTAATAGGCTATGCTAAAATAAACGAACACCGTCACTTATTTGTTATTAAAATATAATCATGTAAATAGTGCATGGTACATACAGATAACTACAAGTAAAATACTCATCTGCTCCATTATTTTATTAGAAAAATCACAAAATTCGGCATTGGCCGTATTTGCATGTACATCACGATTCCATCTGTAATGTCATAGATACAACGCGTGTGAAGCCGCGGGCACAAACTAGCTAACATGAAACAATTTGCTAGAGAATTCAAAAAATTGAAATTAGTTCAGGTTATTTTTACAGACTACGAGTGGAAACTGTCTTTAGCTTCATTTGTTCTAGTTTAAGAATTTATTGTCACCTAAACATAAGCTTTGTTTCCCAAATAAATAAAATATAAAAAGGAAACGTACCTATCTAGTTTTTTAAAGACGTCTTACCTAAAGCTTACAAGCTTTCTATAGATACGAAGCATAAGCTATTTAAGTGTTGAGTTCGCAACATCTAAAGCTACTCGTGACGAGCGAGCAACGAAGTTAGACATAATTGAGTCGTCACCCGCCGGAATGCCCTCCGGACTATAGTAACAAGTGTCGCAACTCGCATACAAAATATGGGGTATTTCTCAAGCGTCCTTAACTTCAATGTAGGAAAACTTTAAATTGCACGCACATAGCTGGATTCGTACGTTAACGGGCAGCTTTTGACGACCTCAGTGGCGCAGCGGACGAAGGTCCGCCTGCGACGCAGGAGGTTGCGGGTTCGATTCCCGCCTCGGGACAAATGTTTGTACGATCTGCAGATATTTGTTCAGGGGTTCTGGATGTTTTTCTATGTATAATAAAAAATATCTATCTATGTAGTGTATTGTATTATGTATATCAGTTATCTAGTACCCATAACACAAGCTCTGCTTAGCTTGGGGCTAGATAATGCTGTGTGAATAGTCCAGCATTATATAAATTTTTATCGGCGTAGGTAGTGCGTCTATGACGAGTACGCGCCACGGTGTAAAGCCATAGGGCGTTTCTTCAATAGCCGATCCGACCAGACACCAACCTTGGATCCTATAGTACCTAACTATAATAGGAACTTCTTTGTCGGCAATCACATCAGATACAGTTGTTCTATCTCACGAAGTCCGTTTAGCCCTGGTGGTAGTAGTGACTTTGCGCTTAGTTGTGCTGACGGTACTCGCTACCAAAATCTGACGTGAATACAATGAGCACTAGTGACTCGGACCGCGTCTCGGGCGAGACTGATTGCTTCTGAGCTTACGCACACTAAAACGATGTGTACATGCATTCACTATGACATACATAGCCCAACGGACTTCGTGAGATAGAACTATACCTTAGAATGAGTTTAGTATAACCATAAAAGTTTTCGTTTCCCTCCATATTTAGCGCCTTACGTCGTCCGTACCGGATACTGAATTAAACTAATTTTCACTGTATGACAGCGATCCAATAGTTTCCTATGAAATCGATTAAAGTTTTTGAATAATTTTGAGTAATTTGTTGTCTTTTGGCACAAATTTGACAAGTCAGCGGTAGTAAACGAAAACTTTTATCTGTGTTTGTACTCACACAAGCCACTCAGTGGACGAATAATTAAATATACTTAATACAATTTCGTAGAATAATATGCTTTGACTGATTTCGGTGTCTGGTCGGGCAATGTATAAACGCCCACCGAGTGTGTTTTCAGTGACAGCGGGAGCGGTAGCGGATTTAGATTTTGTTAGTCCAAAACTGTTATGTGGCGTATGGCGTCGACACTTCGGCGTATGGTATCAGCACAGCGTATGGCGTCAGCGTGGTATATGGCGTTAGCGTGGCGTATGACGTCAGCATGGTGTATAGCGTGGTATATGGCGTTAGCGTGGCGTATGACGTCAGCATGGCGTCAGCGTGGTATATGGCGTTAGCGTGGCGTATGACGTCAGCGTGGTATATGGCGTTAGCGTGGCGTATGACGTCAGCATGGCGTCAGCGTGGTATATGGCGTTAGCGTGGCGTATGACGTCAGTATGGTGTATAGCGTCAGCGTAGCGTAAGGCATCGCGTCGTAGATGTGAGCGTAGCATCGGCTGATCCACTCGTTCTAGAAAGCTGCTACATTCACTTCACAACGTTATCATAAAATTAGCAGTGTTGGTTTTCCAAAAGAAATTATAAAGAAAGTAAAAAAGGTTTATTTCTGTTCACACCCACGTCTTTGTTCCTCAATACAACATTAACCCACTTAATTAGTATTACACTTTTCAATGTATTTTTATAACTAAAGGTCAACTCATCCAATCAACCGTTCACAAACTCATCAGTTTCTGGAAATTTTTACCTTAAACATTACAACTTTTATTTTCCGTCGGTCTATTGTATCCATACTTGTATAGGTAGGTACTTATATTATAAAAGCGAAAATAATTATGTCTGTCCGTCTATTACGATCACGCCTAAGCGACTGAAACGAGCTTAATGAAATTTGGCAGGGAAGTAAACGGGATGCCGGAGACCAGAATAGGCTACTTGAAAACCGCGTGCAAAACCGCGGGCAGAAGCTAGTACTCAATAGTTACGGACCATACAATCTCTTCCGCGTGATATTAACCTGAGAGCTTGCAGCATTTCAAAACAACTGGAATGGGCACCACTAGCTTGGATGCAGTCATTTTGCAAATCGTCCCAAGAGCAAATAATTTGGGTTGGCCTAGATGTTGTATAAAATAATGTTTTATTTGTGTTGCTTGTGAATTTGGTGGTTAGATGATGTATATTTATGTATTTTAGGTAGATGGATAGAAAAAAAAATAACACGCGCACTTATAGATAGAAACAATACAGCAAAAAAGCTTAAAATCTAAGTGACAAGTGGCGGTCATACCACTCAAGAGCGATCTTGTTTTTTTATTTTATCCATACCAACAACAAGCAAAGAGATGCAACCAAGTTGAAATTATGAATAAAGGTAATATTTGTTAATAAAACAAATTCGTATAAATATAAGAAAATTTAAGAAACCATTTGTGACAGTGATGATAAATGATAATACAAGATACAAAAAAATAGGTGCTTACGTATGTAATGTATGCTTACCTAATTATCATACATATACTATGAAAATTATTCAATGATTGCCTATAGTGATAGTTGCGACAACTCGTCCCAAATAGGCCAGTGCCAAAAGTGGGACGAGTTACACCATTGACTCTGCTGGCTAGACTTTGCCATACTATGTTTGCAAAGTGCGAAGCGGATACGATTCTATTGTTGAACTTTTCCACTGTTTTGTTTTCTGAATAAAAATGCAGAGTGCAGCACAATGATAACAAAAACTCGGAACTTAAAATCACTCCAGGCACATTTGGTAAGTATGCCTACCCAAATATGCAATAGTGTTAGGCGACGTCAATTCCGCATCTTCGCACTAGCCTATCACAGTGGTCGATTTGGATATTTGAGAAATATAGAATGTTTGCAAGAAATATGAGCAACACGTCCATTTTATAAAAATAGCGTGGATATGTTGTGCTTGGTTTGTAAAACGTACTTTGGTCCTTTATCTTTTGCTCGCACCGGGCGAGATCAAACTTTTTCAAATAGGACTCGGCCAGACCACACTAGGGGGGTTAAATTCTATTCAGGGCGGCATATGCAAAAACAATACAATACAATACAAAATGCTTTATTTTATTGTACACCATAAAAATAACATTACAAGAAGACATTACATAAGACAAGTACAATGGGCGGCCTTATCGCTTAGAAGCGATCTCTTCTAGGCAACCTTTGGATAGAAAACCCCACAAGAATAACACAAAAACCAACCTAAATGAGTAGGTACTAACTCATTTAGGTTGGTTTTTAAACAACAAATTTTTAAACAAGCTGGATTAGGTATCATCTGCAAAAAAATAGGTCAATTATTTTGCTAGCGCTACCATCACTCAGAAAAGCGTAATTTTTTGTGAACATGTGCTTAGTGCGTTTCTTTCTGCCCGTTATCGACTTTATTGTCACCTTGCTAAAGCTCAGAGCCAGAACAGCGTGCTTTCGATAGCATTAGCAAACCTAATCGCTGTATTGCCCCGCTGAGAGCAGTTAATGCCACTAATGGTCATTCACTGCGAGGCCTATTCACCTGATATCGGCGCCTGAAATTACATGCCAAGGCCTAAGTACCTACCTACCCATCTACCTAATAGCTCCACTTAGAAGATGCCCTTTGAAAGATCGATCATACGAGCGAAGCTATCAAAAACTAAAAGCACACAAAACGATATTCACCATGATTTGTGATGGTTTGAGTTTTCCTCGTTAAAAGGACTTTTAGCATAAAACATCGTTACGCATTAGGTATTACATATTCTCTAACATTGCTTACTATTCTGTCTATTTGCCAACTATACCTATTCCGTGCCTCGGAAAGCACGTTAAGCCGTTGGTCCTGCGCCTGACTTCTCTCCGGTGGTGTCGATCTGTCGTCCCATCATCTGATTATGGAAGTGAGGGAATAGAGAGTGCACCAGTGTTTGCACATACTTGCGCACTATAATTATGTCCTGCGCATCTGGCTAGTCTCTGATGAAACTGGCCGCCGTGGTCGAAATTCGGCTAGGAGGACGTTATTTATACCAATTACATGTTTTTTTTTCTTTTTGGTAGTTCGACTGACAATCACATAGTCCTAGTCATATTGCATTACCGATAGAATTTTTATTTTTATTACAATACATTTTGTTTATGAAGAATTTGTAATCGATTTTGTTATTGTTGCTCAACATTCTATATTATTTTACAGACTTTTACTCTTTTTTTTTTTTTTTTTTCATTTATTTATGTTACATAATTATTAACTTATCTTATCTACAGCTAACATAAACCGTAATTCGGTTTGTCCGTCAGCCTCAGTCTCTAAGGTACAATATAGTTATTATTATAAATAGTTGGTAATTGTATCTTCCTACTCGGGCGCCTAAATTACTTTCTTTTTGTAATCAGAATATTCAATACTGATTCAATTGTATTATTTATGTTATTTTATTTGCTACTTGCTTCTGCCCGCGGCATTACGCGTTTTTCCGTGATAAAAAGTAGGACAGATAAAGTTACTGTAGTAAACTATAATTTTTAAACTATTTTCAATACTTTTTTATGGAAAAATCATCTAGAATAATCCTCGTCACACACTACATCGGCTCGATAAAAGGTAAATATACGTAAGTCCCTATATTTTCGAGTCGACAGATTGGCATCTCTATTTATTTATTTATTTAATAAGGGCGTCCTAAGTGAAACAAAATTTTTGCTCAACTAAACTAATCTCAATAAAACAAACAGTAAAAGTAAACTTAAATAAGTGAGATCTGAGACTTGCAACGAACCTAACAAGATAATTATGTAAACCTTAGCTTCAGTTTGTAATGTAAAGGATTGACGATAAAAAAAAACGCGCCACGTGGTGGTGTAGAAATGGGCTTTTTACCCAAAATGCATGTTGAAGTAGGCTTTGCGGCGGCGCTGATACGCCAATTGCTTTTACCAAAAAAATTATAACATAAACTGTTGGACATTTTATTTTGTTTAATATTGTACAAAATGTTTAAAACGCAAAAAACTGTTGTAAGGCGCCATTTTTCCAAAACGGGCGGCGGCGGCGCGAGCGGCAAATATGGTATACGAGGTGGCAAAGTTAAAAAACAGAAAAATCTATATAATTTACACATTTTTAAAACTCCGGAAACTTTCCAGGTAAAACTACCAAGTGGCTGTACTAAACAACATAGGACGATCAAATTCGATGCGGCCGGAATTAATTACCTAGTTCACGTTAATTAGCACTGAAAAGCCAACGCTTCCAATACGTAGTAGTAGGTAATACACGTACGTTGTATTTAAACTGAATTGAAACTGTATTGCAACTTCATTCCCGTGTCGTCATTGGGGAATTTCGTAAAATCCTGTTTTAGTGCTGTGCTACATGGACACCGTCCTCGTGGGGTACCTATTCTCGGTCTAATTCAACACGACTTTTCAGGTTCCTTCTTTTGTGAAAAATCCAATAAAACGATTAAATTAACAATTTTCTTCAAAGGCCTAACTTATTAAAAACTAAACACACTTTAGGCTGGGATATATTAAATTTCAGGGAGCGATTATCTAATGGTTGTAAGTAATCAAAACCAATCCGTTCAAAAATTAACAGCTGCATGTATAAAACTCATTATTATACTTTATGAACAAAAAAAAACTGTAAAAAGTTAGGTTTGCGGATAAAAAACTATTCACAACAACAGTTACAGATCGGATAATGATTGTGCAATCGTGCATTGCACAATGCAAGGCACTCTAACATTTAACTAACCATATGGATACCATCGTCCCAGAGTACTTACTGATGCTGAAGTTACGTCACTTGTTCTCTGCTACAGCTATACGAACGCTAAACGCTAACCCATAGCACGTGAAATGAGTCAACACTCTAAAAATGTTCACCTCTACAACTAACTCAAAGTTAGCTTGAAGATACGACGGAAGAAGTTTTAACTTGAAATGGAAAACTACTCCAAATGGGAAAAACGTACGTGCATCATAGAATTACCGACTTGCACGTTGTTTGCTAGTATTTTCGTATAAATTTGCGAAATATTTCTGCAGCACACACAACGCAGTATCCGGACCAGTAACAATCACAGGTATAAACATAAAGACAGACAACAGATAATGGCTACATACAAGTAAATAGAAATATAAATATGGATCAGTTGAGCTACATGTAGACTGTTTGCAACACTCAGCAGTTAGCTCAATTGTTTCAATTGTAAATACTAGTATAATTTTCTTTGTGAATAAAGTTGTCATTTACAACAGAGTAAATAGAAATAAAAATATAATAATGACAGATTAGTGATACAATTCTACCACCGAACTAACAATTCTACCACCGAACTGCGATCCCCAACCCGCATGCCCAGCGTGTTGATTATGGGCATTACCCCCATGAGATAACAGAAAACATGGCGCTTATCAGGGGAAGGCCTGCGTCCAGCAGTGGACCAATACAGGCTGTTGAGTGATACAATAGAGCAGAACATTTGTATTATCTATACCTACTAATATTATAAACAGGAAAGATTTGATTGTTTTTTTGTTTGTTTGTTTGTTTGTTTGTTTGTATTGAATAGGCTCCGAAACTACTGGACCGATTTGAAAAATTCTTTTACCGCTAGGAAGCTTACTTTTCAGGGAGTGACATAGGCCATATTTTATCCCGGAATTCCCACGGGAACGGGAACTACGCGGGTGAAACCGCGAGGCGATCGTCTAGTTACTTATAAAAAGCGATTATGACGCAATACCATAGACCATTGACACTTTGTATTTAACAGAATTCGGCCCCAGAGAACAGAATTGATATCGATCAATCTATCAGGGACAGTGTTTAAGAATTATCAGTAAGAAATATCTAATTTTGCTCCTGCACACTCATCCATTGATTTGCTCTAAGGATCCGGACTAAAGCTGACAGTAGCGAGACCAAGCAATTAGCGAGCCGCTGAGCCCCGAAAGACTATAAATACATAACTAACGGGCTAACTACGGTTGTCTGTTCCAATGGAATGCAGCCATTTCATTCATTTAGATGTAATGGACAGCCCCGACTATTATCAACGTTTTTCAGGCATGATATATAAATTTTAATGATAAATATTTATAACTAATTATTGAAATTTAAATTGTCTACCACATCGAACTGTGTGCAAGGTCTAATTGGTTGTTTATCTGCGGGATCGATTCCCGCCGCGAGACAAATGTTTGTACGATCTGCACCTGCAGGCATTCGTTCGCGTTCAAAGCCGTAGGCTGAAATTAGTTATATAGGAATTTGTTAATGTGTATATATATTAAGTATATCAGCTATCTAGTACCAGTAACTTTGCTTAGTTTGGTGCTAGATGATGCTGTTAGAATGAACGGTCCAGCATTATTAATAGATAGGTATTATTTTGACGACCTCTGTGGCGCAGCGGGCGAAGGTCTGCCTGCGACGCAGGAGGTTGCGGGTTCGATTCCCGCCTCGGGACAAATGTTTGTACGATCTGCAGACATTTCTCCAGGGCGTTCTGGATGTTTTCTATATGTATAATAAAAATATCTATCTATGTAGTGTTGTATTAAGTATATCAGTTATCTAGTACCCATAACACAAGCTCTGCTTAGCTTGGGGCTAGATAATGCTGTATGAATTGTCCAGCATTATTTATTTATTTTACTTTATTTGAAGTTCATCAATTTTCCGCATTATAATCGTTGACTGCTTAGAGTTTAGGCGTTGTGCAGAGTGGTAGTTACGGGGGTCATTGGGTGCGTCTTTAATGAATCGAAATTATAATAAAATTAAAAACGTAACGAACGGAACGTAACGTTAAACTAATATCTGTTAAACTATCGAAAAAAAACTCTTTTTATCAACGCAACGAAATGAACAAATACAGATATCCCAACTACGAGATATATCATAAAATAACAATATTGAGGCAAGTAATAAAGCAGGTTACCGTTGATCAGGTCAGATAATTTTATAATTAATTATTGTAATCAATAAACTATGTTGACTACTAAACTATAACTATGTTGCGTAACTATAGCATCGCAAGCTACGGCGTAGCAAGCTACGGCATAACAACGAGGTAGGGGTGTAGCAAAAAAGACGCACGATATAGACAACAGAAAAGAACGGGCTATTCTCAACGTCCCACGTGAGACGTGGGTGTTCCTGGCGCCTACTAAATAACAGCTGGCATTTATTCTGAAATCTTGACGACCTCAGTGGCGCAGCGGGTGAAGGTCCACCTGCGACGCAGGAGGTTGCGGGTTCGATTCCCGCCTCGGAATAAATGTTTGTACGATCTGCAGATATTTGTTCCGGGTGTTCTAGATGTTTTCTATGTATAATACAAATATCTATCTATGTTAGCTTACATTTAGTTTCTGATGTGAAACTTCGGTGTGTGTTTATTTTGTTTTTATTTGTGTACGAGTTTACTGTATTAAACTACCAACTTACGTAGGAAGATACATAGTACCAACTATTTATAATACCTAATAACTATATTGTACCTCAGAGACTGAGGCTGACGGACAAACCGAATTACGGTTTATGTTAGCTGTAGATAAGATAAGTTAATAATTATGTCACATAAATAAATGAAAAAAAAAAAATGTAGTGTTTTGTATTGAGTATATCAGTTATCTAGTACCCATAACACAAGCTCTGCTTAGCTTGAGGCTAGATAATGCTGTGTGAATTTTTCTGCATTATTTATTTGTTTGAAAAATTTGTCAGTATATTTTCACTTCCTCTACAGTCTCGATGCTCGTTTGTATTAACGCAGAGAAGGACATGATTAACCCTTGGGCTAGGACATGGCCGAAACTTTTATAACCTCATCAATAAAAAGCCAGAAAGTTGAAATGTATAGCTAGGACGGATGAGCCGAGCACGATACGCTGATTCCTGTTTGCAGAGTATTGATTGCCGAGGGACTACAGCAATGGCGTTGGACTTGACTGGATGACATTTACAGTGAATGTTTCGAGTAATTTTTGGCAATTTCGCCTCGCTTTGCACCTTAAGGCGAATAGTAGGGTGGATAGTGGCGCCACTACATATTTAATTTTATAATTACGTTATACAAAGGAATTATCAAGAAATCGGACCGCGCGTAGACGATACCTATCACAAGCTTTTATTTAATGTATCTGTAATAGTTTGTGTTATTCAATCAAAAACCTTGTTTGGAGAGCTTGGTGGCCACCAATAGGAACTAAACTCTTGAAACAAGTATCTGCCTAAATAATACAGTACAAAACTAAAGATACATTTAAAAAAAGCTTATGATAGATACCGTCTACGCGCGGTCCGATTTTTTGATAATTCCTTTGTATAACGTAATTATAAAATTAAATATGTAGTGGCGCCACTATCCACCCTACTATTCGCCTTAAATGTATGGCTCACCTGCGTTTTAATTAAATAGAATAGAAAAACATTTATTTGGACACACAAAAAAGTGAAAAATAAAGAAACAGTAAACAATTGCTGTGTGGTGCCGGTTTAGAATTTGCACCACCCCAAACTCTTCCCGCGGGTATCGTAAGAGGCGACTAAGGGATATCCACTGGGGCGGGCAGCAGCACCCCTGCAGAACCATTCTACCACCGAACTGCGATCCCCAACCCTCATGCCCAGCGTGGGGATTATGGGCATTACCCTCCATGTGATAAAAGTCAATAAGGTGCTTATCAGGGGGAGGCCTGCGTCCAGTAGTGGACCACTACAGGCTGTTAAGGTTGAGAAAACAATTGCTGCGCTTATTATACGTATCTTTGCCATTGAAACCAATCATAGATCAGTAACTATTTTTAAAAAGGCATCCTATTCCGTCATAATGCCACCTTCTACCACTCAATCTCAGCTTTATTGGCCGGGTGCTCTGCCTCTTCGACGTTGGCCACCCTTTCTTATGTTATTTCGTCTTGTTAACTATCCTGACATTTCTATTTCTACCAACCCTCAAGCCAAAACAAAAAAAAAAACCTCTCAAAAAGCATAGTTGCGATTATAATACCTACTACGTTGAAATTCTCAATAATATTACTATACAAACTTTATTTTTCTCATTTATGCACAGAAGTAACTAGAAAACATGTTCAAAGTTTTAAAACGAGACATGAATGGATGGAAACTTTTTTAATTCAAGCGAAGATAATAAACCTACGAAGTTGGACGTACTCGTATAAGTACGATTCGCGAAATGAGGTGCACGGAATCGCTTTTGCTGGGTATTTTCAAAATGTCTTCTATAGAGCTGATATACCAATGTACATATACCTAGAGGCTTAGTGCAAAAAGTTGTCACCTGTATAATAATATTTAGTACGATAGGTACTAAATATTTAGTACCTATCGTACTACTTATTATAAGTTTAGTTTTGAACGAAAATAATAAACCACAATTAATTTTATTTCAATATTTTTTGCTGCGAGCAATTCAAATCATTCTAGAACTTTATATCATAGGAAGAAGTTTAGATCATAAGCCTGGAAGAGATCGCTTCTAAGCGATAAGGCCGCCCATTGTACTTGTATCTTATGTAAGGTCTCGTGTATTGTATTTCATTTCATTTCATTTATTTATTCTCAAACAATTATTACATTGTGTCGGAATTTTTCTTAATATTAGGTGCACATTGTTTTAGTTTATATGACTAGAGTAATTAATATATTTTGAATGTAAAGTATGAGATTAAAATAAGTACAATACACAAAATGTCAAAAAATGGAAATGTTACATGTCAAAAATACGCAAAATAAACAATATGTAAAATAAAAATAAAAAAAACTATAAAATATTAAAACCAAAAGTAAAATGTCAAAAATAATTATAAAGTAATATTATTACTAACTATCACAGATATGATTTTTGTTGGTGTACAATAAAGTATTTTTTATTGTATTGTATTTGTATCATGACTATACTAATAACTTTATATCAGGACTATAGAGAGGAAAACCAACTTCTTATTTTAATAGAACTTTTATTACACTTAAATTTTTTTTCATTGATTTATGCTACATAGTATTAACTTATTTCATCTACAGCTAACACCGTTATTCGGTTTGTCCGTCTGCCTCCGTCTCTATGGTGGTTTTTATAAATAGTATGTACCTTCCTAAGTAAGTAGTTATAATACATTTATTATCTTAAACTAATAAAAATACAATAAACACACATTTCCCTTTCATAAAAAAAGTACGAAGCAGCTAGGTCAATGCAAGCATCGACAAGAGGCGAGTAAGTTTTATACTCTGACTCAGTACGGTACTTAAAATCTCATAGAAGCGCACAAAACAACATTAAGGTATTTATTGGCACCGATCTGATTCACTGTTAAACTTTGGAAAGTATAAAGCCAATGGGCAAAGTTTCCTCCAATCAGATTCTTGGGGGTGATATGGTGACAAACGTAAGGCGTTGTCGCAAAGGTTTAGAAAATACGATCAAACTTTTTTGTTTCACAAAAAACGACCTAACGAAAAAAAATACGAGAAATTAAGAAGTACTCGTTCCTACCTAAATTATGGGTAAAATTATAAGCTGCTACTTTGGATATGAATTTTCGATGTTTAGTACAAACAAATATCTTAATAGCCGTTGATTTTCGAAATGTTAATAGGATTATTATTTCTAGATAGCTCCGCCCCGCGGGTTCGGACGCGTGGATATTTTTGTTTCTAATGTTCCGCGCAACTTTCATAATTTTTTCTTTCTTATGAATCTTCTAACAATAAACACAAAAAAAGTACATAAAACACACACACATACACAAACATACACAAAAAAATTGCAAAATTCTCCAGCCGTTCACGCGTGATCAAGGGATATAGGGATTCATTTTAATAAATATAGATAGGTGAAGACGTAAGTACTTAAAATACTCAAGTCAAAAAAAATTATAAAAAAAAAATATTTCAGGACAACAGAAAAATCCATAATTTGTTAGTAAATATACACAAGCACTTATAATTAGGGTTAGTTATTTGACTTAATATTAGGTACTTATTACTAAACATTTTAGTAAATCACTCTCCTAATGAAAGCATGCCACGTAGGAGAGGTGACTCTACCAGCAATAGTTTGAAGGATGGTGTGGGGGCTGTCACTCACTCTTTTTACGGAGAATGGCATCAAATCCATCCTTCTCGTATTCTGCAAACATCCCTGATGTACTGCAGAAACGGGGCAGTCCCAACATCATCCTGAAAATATTGTTGTACTATACGAGTATATATAGGGTCTCTAGCGGTCGTTTGGCTAAACGGAGTCGACAAAATATAATTTTAGAATTCGTATATTTGAAATCGGATGAAACATAGCAAATTTTGTCTGTGAGTCTGACAAATTGTCAGAATTCATGTTATGATTTCTTTGGCTCTCACGGATTGAATAGAATTTAATATTTTATTTGTGTTTGATGAAACTTAAATTACAAGTAGGTATAATGATTGTGAAGCGCCATGTTACCGCGATGGTTATAAGCGTCAAGTATCTCGTCTTGAATTCTGATAGCTTTCTCGACAACCTTAAAGACTCTAGCGGTAAGAGGTAATATGTCGATCCGTAGGCTTTCCCGGTGTACAGAAGAAATAAAAATAACGCTTTTTAAAGCATACCTACTGTCAAAGTTTCTACACCGGGAACCTATGGGTTGGCTAACAATGAATCATTAATTCTGACAATTTGTCAAACTCACAGACAACATGCGCTATGTTTGATCCGATTTCAAATATACGAATCCTAAAATTATATCCTGTCGGCTCCGTCGGCGCGTTCAGCTCGGAAAGGTGTTGGTATCTGTACCTACTCATCCTAACCTAAGTAACTTGTTTTGTTCTTATTGCATACCTATAAAAAAACATCTTTAAACTAAAAGGTGGGTGATCAGCTTTTTTAAACGCCAACCAATCGCAGTGTGTTAATCCTACACCTTAATTCCATTTCTTTTGTGTAATTACGGCCTGTGTTGGGTTCATATAAGTAACAGAAGTAACCGGGTAGTATCTGGGTGTAAGGCGACTGGCTTGGAATTTAAGTGATCTTATTTGGTAGCCGGCGAAGCAAGCGATTTAGCCGCGCCGCCGTGCGCCATCGTGCTCGGAATCGACAATTTTTGTGTACCTGTTCGATCTTACTTCCTAATTATTACTTTACGACTTTATTTCAATCGGAATCAAAGCTTTACGATATTTCATACTGAGGAGATAAAAGATTTAGTATTTAGGTGCCTTAAATGTGTCAACCGACGACGATTAGGTGCCTATATTGCGGTCTAAGCCTTCAGCCTTTTGAAGTCCAAAGGGTGCCAGTGTTGGGCGAGTTGACCTCCCACATTATCCAAGATATCAAATGCCCAACCAGATTTTTTTTCACATCCTTTTCCCTCTAACCTCTCGTCCACCTTAGGACTTTTACGCGTAAGTAACTAGCTAATTGTGTTATTACTAGATATAACGTAATCATACATTTGGTTCCGATAGATCCTATTGCTATGTTTTCGATATTAAGCTACAATACAACGCCGCAAGCTCCATTTTGTATATCTCGAGTATGAATAAATGATTTATTCATTGGATTGCAAGAAGCTGTTATTAATTTGTAAGCAGTAAGTAAGTACTCAGGCTGAAGTTAGTCGCCAAGTCGCCTGATTTTATTTTGTTTCCAACCCAGTTGGTGAGCGAAGCCAGGCGAAAGTTTGGGATCAGCCATTATAAGTTGCGAATCTCTCGACAGTTCTGCTTGTTGTGAATTTTCAGTCTTCTGTGACGTTTTGTAGGTCGTAACTAAAACGTCGTAGCCGACATTTCTGCGGTCGTCACGAATGGATATATTTTAATACCTAGATATTTTTTGGTATTTTACTAAACAGTGAAAGACAAAAAAACAGAACATAAAGGTTTATATGATTATGAGGAAATTATGATTTTTTCGAGTGGACCGTAGCAACACGATCTTATGCTTTAAGTCGCTAGCAGGGGCTAGTTGCAGTAGGTATTCAATAATTTCAACCACAAAACCACAGATTGCAAATTAATAATCATAAAGCTGTGGTTAGGTAGGTACATGTGACTCGCACACGCAGGATGTGTTTACCTGAATAATTACATTTATAATGCGATGCAAGCAAACTAAATGATTTAAACAAAAGTAGGAATAGATAATTTGTTAATGTACTCCAGTAAAAAAGGCGATATTGGATGCACAACATTTTGAAGGCCAGTTATTCAGCAAGAGTATTTTGACGTGACAACGTCTTATAAATTGGTTTGCCGGGTGACACTTCAAGAAACTGCGTTACGGAGCGTAACGCAGTTTCTTGAAGTGTCACCCGGCTCACGTTATGCGCTCACAATGAGAGCGAGTGAGAGGCACGCGTCCCTTCCACTCGGGCATGGTTAGCCCGCCTAAGAGCGAGAGAGACAGACATAAAAAGTCGTTGTCACGTAAAACTTTCGCCCGTATACCGACTTTACAGGCAACCAATTTTTTTCTAGACTACGAGATAGCAGAGATCGCCGTTAGCGATAATGCCGCCGATTGTGCCACATTATATATAGTTAGTATTAAGTTCTTATTTAATTGTTTTGTGTATTGATGGTGCCATAAATATATTATCTAATCTAGCACAATGTCTACCAGTATCAGCGCTTTCGGGATTTCAACCCACTTCCACTTCATTAATCGGATCTTCCAATTACGAAAACGCTGGCTTTATTAAACCTATTAAAAAGCAACTCTGCAGTCGTTCAGTAAAACGCAATAAATTGAAGCATCGAGTAACGAGGTCCGTAACTGAAGTGTCTACAGTTACAAAGTTTTAGTTGCACAGCTAACCCAAGGACCCTACTCTCTTGTCTAAGTGTATAATTACTAGCCTCTGTTGTTATAAACTGTGCCGCAACCGGCCACCACATCTGCCAGTATCCCGACGCACATAAATCCCTGACCGAACCCGCCTAAGCAAATTCGACCTAAACCCTCTAATCTGACACTTTTAAATGGATTATAGAACTGAGAACTAACATAAATACAGATGGCATCGCCTTTACACTGCAACGAGCCACTTTGGGACAGTTGGGACTCTGAATCACATTGGTCAAGTGCAAGTGCAAAGTAGCAAGTGGCAATTAGCAAGTGCCTGGACAGTAGCTAGTTGTGTTCAGTAGGTCGGACTAGCGAGAAAGCATTAAAATTTATTATCTTATTCGCTGTATTGACATGAAAGCTAACCTATCATATGTTGGGGCCAGATAATGTGAAACAAATGTAAGAATATTCAATAATAGTTATTTATTTAGATTGGTTGCTTTTAGCTTTTGTAGTCGTCGCCAATTTACGATTTTTGCGTCAAAACTTATATTAAAACTCGTATTATAAGGACTGATTTCAAAAAACTGAAAAAAAAACGTCTGCTTTACCATTTTTCACGCTACCGGTAAGATTTATTATTTTTCTAAGTCCGACCTACTGTAGTATCCACTCAACGTACCTGCCAACTATTTTATTCGCCACCGTAGAATTAGGCAGCAAAAACGTAAAAGTAGTTTAGATCTGGTTTGCAGATGTGTCCGCAAATGATATAAAAAGTGTTCAACGTTAGAAGGCCAGAGAATCTCTGCGTGACAATGCGATATCCCCGGGATAGCGGGATCACTGAATCTGGGACAAATAATGCACGAGATCGCAGAGTTATATAAATAACTCTGCAATCTCGTTGCTACAAATAGAGATCAATGTTGACCCAATAGGTACAATGACGTCAGTTCCAATTCCTATCATTTTCGGCATCAGAACCAGATTCGGCTTTTGAAATTCTGTCGATATAGCTGCGAGTTGACGTCGTCGTTCAATAAACCAAATCGCGACAACGTTTGTGTCGATTCAATTTGACAGCACTAAAATTATCCCATCCTTTTCACTTCAGTCGTTTTGAAAGGGACGGCAACATTATTCTGTCAAATTAGTTTAGCTAAGTTTGACATCGGAATTGACACCATTTTATTTCGCTTGTTACCAAAAAATAGGGATGGTGTAAAACTTTTATAACGAAATTCTACTTTATTTCTAAATGTTCTAGTCTGGTGACTGAATCGCCCCCGGCTCCCGCCTCTAAGAACACTTAACGAGATAATCCTCGGTCGACGCCGCTCATGATCTAATTTTGTACAAAGAGCAAAAAAAAAACTAATTTTACAGAATAGCAAAAATGTTATAGGCCAGTATTTATATGGTCAAAATTCATTGGGAGCTTTGAATATATAAATAAAATAAATAAATAAAGCTGGACAATTCACACATCATTATCTAGCCCCAAGATAAGCAGAGCTTGTGTTATGGGTACTAGATAACTGATATACTTAATACAATACACTAAACTGTACAATACACTGTCTCCGGTTGGGTGCAAGGTGTTGCGCGCCTCATCAATGCCAGTGCGGTACTGCTGTCGAACAGCTTGGTCATCACGGATTATCGTGCACTAGGGCCGCTGGTCGGATATCTCGCCACGCTAGCCTTAACGACATCATCCGGCGGGCCTTTGTCACCGTTAACGTACCAGCTATTCTCGAACCGAATGGTCTGTTGCGTGACGATGGTAAGAGGCCCGACGGTATGACACTAGTCCCATGGGAGTTGGGGAGGCCCATTGTGTGGGACGCTACATGCGTCGACACACTTGCGCCTTCCCATCTTCCGAGGACATCCGTGAGGGCGGGTGCGTCGGCAGATTTGGCCGAAGATCTCAAGAGGCGCAAATATGCAGGCCTCGACAGAGCCTACACATTTGCTCCCCTTGGAGTCGAGACTCTAGGTCCGTGGGGTACCGAGGCTCTTCGGGTTTTCAAAAAACTATCTGAGCGTCTGGTCGAAGCGACGCGTGACCCGAGAGCTGGTGAATATCTGGCACAGCGTATCAGCATTGCCATACAGCGTGGCAATGCAGCCAGCGTCTTGGGGACGCTTCCGACTGGTGTTGATATGGATCAGTTGAGCTATCTGTAGACTGTTTGCAACAGTCGGCAGTTAGCTCAATTGTTTCAATTGTAAATACTAGTATAATTTTCTTTGTGAATAAATGTCTGTTAAATAAAAAAAAAATACACTAAATAGATAGATATTTTTGATTGTACATAGAAAACATCCAGAACGCCCTGGATAAATGTATGCAGATCGTACAAACATTTGTCCCGAGGCGGGAATCGAACCCGCAACCTCGTGCGTCGCAGGCAGACCTTCGCCCGCTGCAAAATCAAAATCAAAATCAAAATCAAAATTCTTTTTACGATACTAGTTACTAAACAATAGTTTTTTTTCCTTACACGATACTGATTTCGACAAAAAATTCGTAATTAAGTAATGAATACCGAGGCGGTAGGTACTTTATTTTCTTCATGCGTAACCTTTGAATAGATTCTCATAATGTTATCAGAACCTCTTTAGAAGTAGAAGTCAATCGAATGGGAAAAATGTCATAATACAACACAGTTGTCTAACAAAAATATTCCTTTCAATATGTAATTACCTGCTTTCTACGTGTAAACCACAATAGAAAACTGCCTTTTTGGGGTCATCCGCGCCTTAATACAAAACACCTACGTAGAGATATTTTTTATTCTGCATAGAAAACACAGGCATTTGCCCAGCAGTAACGGCTGAAAATAAATAGAAAACATCCAGAAAACCCGGATGACCTAATAAATGATTTGTCATGTCATGTACCATTTCGTTGGAAAGGGTAATAATAATAACTGAAAAACCATTTTCACGAAATTTTAACATAATATGACTTTTAGTTTTTTAAATTAATTTAGATATTGTCACGTGACTTATAACTTTGACCACTTACTCTTTACTCTTCTTGACTTTGAATGCTCGTAACTTTTTTGGAAAGTGAATTGTGTCGAGTAATAGGTAATTTATTTATAATAAGTATACATTGAAAAATACAACACAAGTAGTAATTAAAATTATTTTCTTTTTTGTTTGTGGCATTACAACCACAAATGACGACCAATTTGACAAAACCAATATGAGTCGATATGTATCCGTATAACGACGATCTAAAGGCGAGATTTTGGGTGATTTTCAAAAAACTAAAAAGATCATAATATGATCTAAGTTAACAACAAGCAACTTAGGAGGTTGTCTACCAGAGAGATATAGACCATGACCCCCCATTACCATGACCGCCCCCCTCATCCGACTCCTCAAAAAATATGTCGGCCCCAACACCAAACATACTGTATCAACACTGTTTTGCAAATTGTTCAGCTTGATATCATTTCAATATTAAGTCATTAACGTTGCGGTGTCCGTTACGACTGAGGACCACATTGGAATTTCATGATTCTGAATACGCTATTCATTAGTAAATGTTCTGAAACATTTATTAGTACAGACTTTAATTTGTAAAAGTATCTAGTCAATAGTAACAACCGGTTATATGTGGTCCCTCAGACGTGGCTTGGAGATCGTCATAACTGAGCAAAGCTCATGGATTTGGGTAGCTAGAGACAGTTCGGTTCAAACTCAATTCCATTCTGTTAGTACAAGAGACCAAAAGCCACGCCGATAGCTAAAACAATCAGTGTCTTAAATATCCATTACCAACAGTAGAATATTCAGTTGCGTTTCCTCAGAAACCAGTTAATCAAAACTCCAACACCGAACTTATTCCATCAAACAAAAGGGTCAATATAAGATTGTCAAAGTTAAAAGTGTCTGGTAGCGCGCGATAAGAAAACGGCTTTATGCTATCAGTGATCGAATAACTTGTTGAAGCTGTTAAATAAAGTTTATTGAAATCTTCCATTTCAAATCCAACTCTCCATCTAGATTTCGAGTTGCGAATCGAAATATCCGTCTGTTTGGTGAGGCGGGTGGAGAGTAAGTAATTCTAAGGTTCTTGTTATTATAGTGCGTAAGCCTCGCACTCTGGCTAATTTCTAATTTCTAAGAAATCAAATGCACGTGCATTTCAAGTAGCCTATGTTCGTCCCCGGGACCACGTCTACCTCCCTGCCAAATATAATTAAGATCCGCTCAGCTTCCTAGGCATGAAAAGGCATGAAAAGGTAACAGACAGACAGACAGACAGAGTTACTTTAGTTAGTGATTATATCGGGTATTTATCGCGTACCTTTTGTTTTATTTCCCCTACGTTACTTTAGAATGCGAAAGCTACGAACAGGCCAAGGGATTAGGGGATTAGTACTAATAGTCCCGCAAAACTTCAAAAACAGTGTAACTTTTAACGAAATTGAAGCCAGTTTTTACTTTTTTTAACAGTCCAATTATTCACGTTCGGATTCACCTTTTACAATATCCTGTATGGAACCCGACACAGCTATAGTTAATTTAGCGACCCGAGGCGGCTTTCAATGTCGATTTGGCTTTGTTTTCATTCCATCAACGCGGCGCCACCAGTTTTGTATTGTAGAAATCGTTAAATACATTGCGAATTAATGTTTTCATCATTTCTGCATAGTTTCCTTGAGTTATGTTTTAATAATGTGTAAGTATTTACGTTAAGACATACTATATAGTTATTATGCGGTTAAGAACAGAGTAACTATAACCGATAGGTATATTATTTAGATATTATAATACTATACTAGTACACTAGATACCGAATACTCTTAATATACACAGTGTAGGTACAAAGAACGATTAAGATATTGATACACACCAACAGTACGTCTATAACAATAAGATTAAAAAATGATGAATAAATATTCTAGTTGGATCAAATAGCATTATTGGCAAGCATTTGGGCAACCCTGGCATATAATTTTGAAAACTTGCTACTCACATCAACACAGCTGAGCTCCCATAAAATTAAAGGAATGAAAGATCAAAGATTGGGTAGATGGGCATAGAAAGTTTACTTACTAAAAGAACCTAAAACTGTGTTAGCGAACCTAACAGTTTTGGTTGTCAAACAAGGCCTAATTCTCAGTACCTACTCACGGGATCGTAAAAAACTCGAATTACATAAAATTCTACATTCTTTCTTTAGTTCCTTGAATGTCAAATCACGATTGAAAATAAAATCTTATAAATATCATGAAAGTGCACATGCATAATTTGGTCGAGATCTCAGGAATCCTGCGGTCTATTGAAATGACTGAAGTTTTGATTCGTAGGTTATTACTAATTATTGGGTTTCAAAAACGTAGGCTCTGTCCCGCTCCTATGCACGTAAAATCCTTTGCCTATCCTTTTTACTAAATGGAGGCTCCATTTATTTAATATAGTTATGATAAATATCAAGGGTGTTCGGTCTTTACTAAATCATTGGGTTCCGGACAAGTGTGTTATTTCATATTTGTATCACAGGTAATATATACAAAAAACTAAGAATTAAGACCTGGCGTCTTCACGAAGGTGTTCGTGATGATGGGCAGAACCTGCAGTCCACGCGGTGTCAGTTAATTTACCAATAATCCAGTAAGTATAATTTAATAAAAACCTAAAATCTATGTGTGTCCGAAATATAGGCTAAATCTGCTTCTGGAGCAAAATTGCACATAGCGACCTATCATGTACATAATTAGACATGAATAACGTACTTGTGGGATCCTTTATTTCACCCCACATATATATTTGCACCAAATTATCATTTCACAGAACACCCTGTTGATGAGCTTAATGTAAAATCTATCTTATCCCGAGAAAGCCATTATACTCTTAGCTCTAGGTACTTACATAATTATTGAAGCTAGGTAGTATTTTAATTCCAAGACTAAATTAATTTAACTCGTTTCTTTTCTATGAACGAATAGTATGCCCTGCAATGGGAAAGACCCTGCCTTCTGTAACACAGTTTTTAAACTACCACAGCTACCCAGAATCTTGTTTCATAGCTGTTGTTTAATAAGAACTATTTCATTTTCATTTATAAATAGCCGTACAATTTGTATTGGCAGGAGTATCGCGCCGATCGATATCCAGTTTCCTTTGTTTAGGATATCAACCAGATAACATAATTGTGAATAGAAACCAAATACGAACAAGACTTAATTGGGGTTCGATTAAAATTGAGTTGAAAGAGTTTATGGAACCGCTAAAATTTAAAATGGAATGGCAACAAAAACATTAACCAGCGTTAACATAAAAATCTGAAATTTTAGGAAGGTGGTAAGTACGTACTAAAAATAGTACGAAATACAGAGGGACACTAAATTTTTTTTAGCTTCATTCGTCTTACTGCTAGTCAACAGCAAAGGCACTGTGATTAATTCATGTTTTTTGTTTCGTAAACTCACTGTGGGTAGATATAGTTAAGTCTAGCAAGTTATTATGTTGAAAATTTCACGGAACACTGTATGAAAACATTCTTGGTTGAAATATGGTTATTTTATTCACCACCTTTTAAACGCGATGAAAGCTTTCAAAGGAGTCAAAAAATAAACTCAAACGTTGTTCTCGTATCGACAGTGGAATTGAATTAGCTGACACGCGCAGGCTTTCTAGGTCTGTCAGTAATCCCATTGTGGTGAAAACTCTGCCACCGGCTCCTAAAAGTTGGGCGCGCGGCACAAAATAAAGCTAAAGCCACCTTTCCACTAGAGGTCTGCTAAGTGGACCATGTACACCTATCTACTTGATAAAAAGTAGTTGGAATGCGGTGCCCATTGACAAAAACCCCTCTGAATACCAATTCTTGATTGCGATTTTGGTAAACTGTGTTTATTGGCTACTAGCTTCTACCCGCGGCTTCGCACGCGGATTTTCGGTATAATAAGTAGCCTTTCACACAACATAGGCACAAAATAGGTTCGTAGTTAACCCGCTTACATTCATAATGAATAAGTAGCCTATTGTTCAAGTTAAGCTACGTTCTAAGTGTATGTCAAATTTCATCTTGAGCTGTCAATAGTTTTGGAGATCCTAACTAACAAAAATTTTACATTTCACAAACTTTCGCATTTATAATATTAGTAGGATCTGTTTCGTATTCCAACTGCAGCGACCATCCAAAAATCCAAACTTTTAGGATAATTAAGGGATAATCGCAAGCTTTATCTAGCCCCACCACATTCACACTCTTAAACGTCTTCTCACACGAGTCTATTCCTAAACATGTGTGACTCTAATGCGATTAAAATACGACTTCTAGTGCTTTGTAATTTTAATAGTCTTACATAAATGCAAAAGCATTTCCGCCTAAGACATTCTAGCGCCGAAACGCCTGAATGGATCTTAGTCAAATTTGGCGGGGGGAAGACGATATCTCGGGGACGTACATAGCTACTTGTTTATCCCGGAAAAGATCGCGCGAAGCCGCAAGCAGGAGCTCGTATAAAAAAATTAAATTATGGGCCACCTCTCAGTATATGGTACCTTTCAAATTTTGATAATTAGAACAGAAAGTAAATGGAATGATTCGGCTCTGTTCACGACATGTGTGCGCGTGAAGCATGATTGAATTTCAGATGCAATTGGTTGTCTTTAGTCAGTGTCCCCCTCCGCTTCGGTGGAAACCCGGCGTTAGGCAAAGCCACCCGAGGCAGAGAACTTATTGCCAGCAAGCTACACGTACGAGCCTCTAGGAGCTCTTATTATAAACTACCTGCAACTTACGTTTATGATGGAGATATCTCTGCTGCATCTGTCCCCTGTGCAGCTGCATTTAGATAGTTTTACAAAAGTTTTGAGATAACAGTTTATTTTTATCTCGTAGTTGGTACATTTTGACGACCTCTGTGGCGCGGCGGGCGAAGGTCCGCCTGCGACGCAGGAAGTTGCGGGTTCGATTCCCACCTCGGGACAAATGCTTGTACGATCAGCAGATATTTGTTCAGGGTGTCCTGGATGTGTCTATGTATAATAAAAAAATTATGTATCTAAGTAGTGTAGTGTATTATGTACCTATATCAGTTATCTAGTACCCATTACACAAGCTCTGCTTAACTTGGGGCTAGATAATGCTGTGTGCATTGTCCAGTACTATTTATTTATTTATTATTATTTATTTATTTTGGTATAGAAAGAGTCATTAAATAGGTACATGGTACTCAATTGAAAATAACAAAGCTTCTTTTTGTAATTTATCATATCAACAACCTGTAGAATAATACGCCTCTACATTTTTTTTAGGATACCTAACCTACACACCATGAACTTACACGCAATATAATGAAAATATAATGAAATAATATAATGAAATGACGCAATATAATGAAAATACTGGGGGTTGGGGGAGTCATGGGCTACATTTCCGTGGTAGACTCAGTGTTACAGTTGCCGAGATATGATTTTTAAAGTTTTTTTGAAAATCATCAAAAATCTTGTCTTTATTCGTCATATATTTTCTGTTTGTGGTGGTAATACCACAAAATAACTTGTCCTGCATTTTGAATGTTCACATATTCTAAATACTGTATTGTTTTAACTCTCTACCGTTGCTATTTATTTGTCAGCAATTACCTATAAACTTGTGGTTCTTTCTCGGCTGTTGGTAACGAGTACCGCATAAAAACGAGAAGTTTGCAAATAGTACTTCGAGGCGCATCGTTTATATTTGCCACCGGGATTAAATATTCAGCTAAGGATATACAGAACGCATATGCAAAAGCAGAAACATTATATGGATGAGGCTAATAAAACAGAGACATTAATATAAAAGAAAAAAAAGCGACATACTATCTCTTTAATAGTAATATTATTTATGACGAAAGTAGTAATTTTTGTTCTTTGAAAATGCATACACTTTTTGCTAGTTTATTGCCTGGTTAGGACAAAACTGACAGAAACAAGTAGGTACTTGGTTCGTAATAAAATACTCAGTGGGTGGGCAAAGGTAGATTCTGATTATCGAAAGATGATAGGTACTGAAAAACCGCGGCAAATTTTAAAAAAATGAGTTTCAAAAACTGACATAATCGATTTGATACATTCATCATTAACATCGTCATTTTCTTCCTTGAAGTAAATAACTGCACTGACCTCAATAATAAAACCTGGGGTACAGGTCAAAGACGAGATTAAATAAAATAGCTTTAAACTTTATATCTATGACAGTGTACAAATTTTTCGGTACGGAGACAAATCCAACAAACGAAGATCATTGAAATCGGACCAGCCGCTCTTGAGTTATAAATGGTGTAACTAAACCAACTTTGTTTTCAAAGAGAAGATTAATAAAACATTTACTTGTTACTCAAATTCACATGCAAAAAAGAAAAATAACATGACAAGAAAAAGACTCTGCGAAGGGGACTTTCGGTCATAACAGATGCTTTGTGCCTTTTTTTTATATAACAATAATTTATCTAGCAAGAGAAAGTGAATTTTACATTTTATACCTAGACCAAATAGGAGCTACAAAATACCGGTGGCTGGAGCGAAACAGCCAAACCACATTTATGTGACCATTACTGCTTTTGGCAGAAATGCCACAGAAAATACAGTCAGACGCATTGCTGAGTTCGGATTATGCACGTGACCTACAGTTCTGCATTTTATTGGTATGTGTGTGCTACCTACTCTAGAAAACTGTTGAAATATTAATTTTAATACCTAACTAGATTTTGGAGAACTGGGCACTCTTGTAGATTACGATAACTATGCTATCTTATCCGTGATTGGGTGGAATCTTTAGAAACTAAATAAAATCTTCTTATTTTAATCGCGTTCGTTTAAATTATTGAACAATCGACCTCCAAGCATAAGGTGAGTTTGAAATTAGGATTATGAACGAGATTGAAACCAAATTATTATCAGAAGTAAGCAACGTGTTCGCAGAAACACACGCACACGGTGTGGCGGTTCTATCTTTTTTAACAATCTAGTTTTTATGAATGCGAATTATGTATTTTCCTACACGTGTTCTAGTTATCGAGTCTACACACCAAAGTCGGCGAGCTGCTGATAAGTTGACATCTGTCGGCTGCCTACAATATTCATACACTGAAATTTAGCACTAACCCGACATTTCAGTCTTTGAATGTCGGCTATGTCGCCGACTTTGGTGTGTAGAATCCATAGTTACCTACGTTGTTCTCACTAGTTCGATTCATTAGTAAGATCATCAAACTAGTGAAAAGTTTTTTTTCCATTCTATTCATTAGTTTGATCGTTGAACAAATGTGATAAGTACTTCTACGCGTTTAGTCAACCATTGTGGAAATAAGTCGTTTTGTCGAGGCACGCTCTTGATTCGGCATTGGAATGTGATTATTTGGTTATTTATCAAATTTAATGTAAGAAATTTAGTACCTACCGACATTTTTTTAATTTTGAGATATTATTAGAAACAAATAACCACGCGTTGCAATAAATAACCACACTACCTCGGATAAAATGAGACGATCATCAAATACCTCACAATATCCGCTACAACCGGCCTCTATTATTTACTGTGCACATATATCGCAGACACGAGACCAATCGCCTCTCTCAATCAATAATCTGATCAAAATTTCTCTTGTTTTGTTCTCGTCTCTGAAACGTGGAGTTCCCAATGCACCGCCACTCCGCCTCGCATTATAAAATATGCAGATAAGTTACGGGAATTGATTCGGGGCACAAAGGAGCCTGTCTATAGGCTACGAGATTTCGGCGGTAATTTCCCACGAGGCCTCGTTTTTATCTCATGACACTGAAAATATTTTGAATAACGTTTGAATAGCTAGCTAATTTGCTTAAAAAGCTTAAGGACGCTTGTTTTTTCAAGCTTCATAAAATTTGAGCCAGCTCAGGTCGATTTTCATTGCGCTCTGGTTTGTGGATTTTTAGTCGTTCTTAGAAAAAGCAGGAGCATTATCTCTAGTGGCTTTCTTAGCCAACCAAAAAAATAACGTTGATAGAATATGTTAGATTAGACAATAACGGTTTTTAGGTAAGTAGGTATTTATTTCTCAGCGCAAAAATGATTAATTTTTACGTTTTTTTCCTTAAACGGTTTTTACTATTTTACAAAGAATTTACAAGCTGAAGTGGCAGTGGGCCGACCATATCTTGCGAAGAACCGAGAACCACTGGGATAAACGTGTTCTTGAGTGGAGACCGCGACTCGGCAAACGTAGTGTAGGACGCCCTCCGGCCAGGTGGGATGACGATCTGCGAAAGACTGCAGGCAGGTGCTGGATGCGTCAAACTGAAGACAGGGCGCTATGGCGCTCATTAGGGGAGGCCTATGTCCAGCAGTAGACTAATATAGGTTGATGATGATGGTGACAATTTTGCTAAAAAAACTGTCATAGTTTTACGAATTCATACTGAATGTGTGGGTTTCCATTATCATACAATTTACTAGTTAGTGGTAGTGCCGTCCACTCCAAGAATTAAACTGTTCAAAGTTATAGCTTCACATTCACGAGTTTAAGTTGGTTTGTTCCGCACCGACAGAAACACACGTGGAAACATTATATTACTTTTAATTGGGAACCCAGTGCTGGGCAGCATCTTCATTAAATCTTACGTTAGCTTGTTAGCTCACTCATTCTAGAAAGTGGTGGCGAAGCGCGAAGATGGCTGACTCGGGCTGTAATATGTTTATTTTACAAATTAAAATCAAAACTGACATTCCGCTCCATAATTTTAAACCCATCGTGGGTTTAAAATTATGGAGCGTAATGTCAGTTTGATTGATCAACCATGATGAAGCCAAAAAAGCTGTGGACTGTGATGATGATGAATTCCCATCCTGCCTTATTAATATACCTACCCAATAATACCTTTTCAGGTGATATATGTTAGGGTTATCCTATGGTGCCTTAAAGCCTATGTTAGGTTTAACTAGACACAGAGTCTAAACCTAACATAGGCTTAAAGGCACTTCTAACCGAAATGATATGTTGTTTTTTTACCTAAATAAATAATTCTATTCTTTTCTATCCTACGTCGACGCACACGATTTAACACTTCTCATGAAATCACGATAAGGAAAGATGATGCGCATTGCGTTAATGCCACAATCAATGGCAGTACAAAAGCAATAAAGTAGATATCGTTGTTTGTACAAATCAAATGAGCTTCAAAAATAATAAACAGGTAAACTCTATCAATCAACGGAGCAGTAATGTATTCAACAAACAACACTGATTGTCTTTTGTGATTACTCGGTAAAGTTTCGGCACGACATCAGCATGCTCGGTATACGCGGTAAGGAAACCTTACCGAGCGCCTATATTTCTATGAAGCGTTCGTGATTAGGCGGTAAGCGCGGTAAAATGTTGGATGACGCGTACAGTAAAGATTCGTTACTGCACGCGTCATCCAACATAACCGAGCCGGACGAAACAAATGAAAGTATTTTCATCACTCGAACCTAAGGCTGTAATCGTGCAACTTTCTTTGCTTTTCGCTTTCACATGTACACTGTTTACGCACGGTCGCCCGACGGCAGCGGCGGCGGCGATCGCTGTATTATCGAGGTACATGCCTGACTGAAGACGTCACGCCGGTCGTTTTTATTATTAAATGGAACGAAAAATGTATAAAGGCTTACTCCTATACTAAGAATAATAAATATACATATATAAAAAAGTATATAGACTTTTCCAATAGGAATCGCATTCTCCGCGCTCGCCATTCCGTGTTGCGCTCGTGTCCATGTGAACGAGTTTATGTATAATATATATAAGTCAATACACAACTGATAATATTGGATGACATACGGTAAGGCACGGTCTCTTAAGTCGTATGCATGTGAAAAGGGCCGAAGACGATATTATTTCACTACGTCACAAGCGGCTCTGCATAATTTTTTGCAGACAAGTGTATAAGTGCAGGCGGTGCAGTAAGCTTTCAACATCCAAGCGTGCTGCTGATGTCGTACGGAAACTTTACCAAGTAATCAGAAAAGGCATTGAATTGAATTAATTTAGCATTGCAATACAGTGCAGCACATTCCCACCACTCCATTTCATACATCGCTTATTCCGGTTTCCATTGTTAAATTGAGCCAGTTCCTGTCGCGATCACTTTTACAATACAGCAAATTCGTTGCTGGTCTGCAGGGATTCCAACTCGATTTGGGTTCGAGAATCCTCAGAGCAATTAGTGTAATAACGTCCTATTCTTTTTTACCTGTAATGGCTACAATCAAGCCATAAATTCTGAGGTAATCGTTTTTTGGTTTGAAACGCGTTGTATAGAAATTATCGTTGGTATAACGCGAGGAACTGGAGCGCGTCACCGAATTGTGGTCCTTTTATTGAATTTCCCAGTGGTGTATTATTACATTTATTACTCTCAGGTAGACTCTATGCATTTCATCAAGTAGAGACTCTAGAAGCATTTTGGATAAATTATGCAACCAACACTAAATATGTTTTTAGAAAAGTAGGTACAATAAAATCAAAAACTCTTTATTTCCATAAATACAATAAATGTACACTTAGAAAAGGTCAAAATATAAAACTAAACACTGACACGGAAATAAAGTGATATTTTTTATTTCTGTCACTTCGATATGTAGACTAAAGTAAAGGGACGAAGAAACCTTTAGCCTGTTATTTGTTATTTTTCGAATTGGAGCAAAACCCGTCCCAAGCTTTTTTATCCTCTAGATAATCTGATATTTTATAGTACCTAAGCCTTTTTGCACAGCAAGGTTTTGACAATTTGTTTGAATTTATTTACTGATAATTTTTGCATCACTCACTATGAGTTTCGTTGTAGAAGCGTATACATTGCCCTTTAAAGATACATTTATTTTGTGTAGCCTAGTTGTGGGCATAGCGATTTTATGTTTATTTCTGGTATTAAAATTATGTTTATCGCTATTTTTAGAGAACCGATTTATATTTTTATGAGTGTACAATTACAATAAGTTTTCATAAATATATTGACATGGTACTGTCATTATGTTTATTTCTTTGAATTTATCACGTAGAGATTCTCTGGGACCCATGTTATAAATAGCTCGAACAGCCCTCTTCTGCAACACAAATACGGTGTTAATATCTGCAGCGTCATGAATACCTACGGATAACATTATATAAAATATTCTGCAAATTTTAATGTTGCTCTAGATTATTTGTTAATTTCAATTTTTTATTTCCCGGCACTATTTAATAATTTAGGTGAGTCCTTGAAGATTGCGTTTGGGAGGTAATTTAAGTTAAATATTATACTAGTCGTTCAACCTGGACTTGGGTCCGCAAACCTTTGTCTTTAACTTGATGTGACGGCCTGAATTAAAAACGGCTCTGAATTTATTTATAGGACCACCTGAATCCAATATATAAATTTTTATATTAAACAGTCACATTGGTTCAGGTTTAGTGTGTTTCATTTAATAGTATTTATAAATAAATAAATAATAACGCTGGACAATTCACACAGCATTATCTAGCCCCAAGCTAAGCAGAGCTTGTGTTATGGGTACTAGATAACTGATATACTTAATACAATACACTACATAGATAGATATTTTTTATTATACATAGAAAACACCCAGAACGCCCTGGACAAATGTCTGCAGATCGTACAAACAGTTGTCCCGAGGCGGTAATAAGTACGGTATCGTTAATACTTACGTTTAAAATCAAAATCAAAAACTCTTTATTTCCATAAATACAATAAATGTACACTTAGAAAAGGACTTAGACACTTAGAAAAGGTTTAACATCAGTGATGACATCCGTCTGCCAATTATAGTATGTTGCACCAAAAACACACATGTATCTTGTTGATTCTATAGGCCTATTGCTCAAAAGGCGTTTCCGAATGTTTCGGTTTGAATTATAGTTCACCGCATCTGGGTCTGGCTTCATTTGGCGACGTCAGATTGTCTGTTGTTGCGAGTATACAACGCGGGAACTGACGAAGTTCCCAAGCCCGAGTATAGTTATAAACAGATAGTATTCTTCAAATTGAAATTGTTCACGTGCATTGGATTCTATCAAACAAAAATGTTCGAGCACTGGATCTACGACGTACTCGTAGCACGGATGCGACGTTGTAGAGCGCTACGGACGGCTTAGCAGTAGTCAGTTGACTACTCTGTATTACACTACTACCTACTACCCGCAAGTTACTATCAAAATGCTTATATTGATAATGAGAGCCCTAAGTGTAATAAATATTTTTTTTACACAGTAGACCGTTTTTAATTTTGTATTACCTACATACTACTTTGTCTTCGTGACGTAGTACAGTACATTGACTACAGAGCATAATAATTTAAATAAATGTACACACACGTGTGTAGTAGTGGATCGTTACTACACCACGTTGATCCCACGTTTGTAATTTGAGTTGGTTTCATGATCAAAGGCACACACAAATACAATTGACGTGATCACGAAAATATTTAGAATTGACCAACTCCGCACGGATTGTGATACATTGAATGTATGTACAATCAACGCATTGATTGGTTCACTTGAACGAGGGGTTATTACAAGCCAATTTTACTCACTTGTTTTGAGCAGCAGGCACCGTTTTCAAGAAAGCGAGCGAGTGGTGTGAACTGTGAAGTGTTTTTTCCACCTTCAACTTTACAAAAATATTGACTTGATCTACGGTACTTCTGTTACTATCCGGTTCCTGTGACCCAACACAACATTGTGCGCTAGTTTTGCATACTCGTAAAATCAGCGGGCAGTGCATGTTGTTACAAACTTTGTCAAGATGTCGGCTACCATTCCACCTGCTTAGTATCAACGTATTACTTCGCCTGGACATTCTCTTTGTTGAGAATATTACGACATAATAAAAGTGAGAAGGTAAAGATGAAACAAACATTTCAAGGCAAAGACAATCCTGTTTTTATAATGTGTTTTGTAATGGATTCGAAAAATTTTGGTAGTATCTACATAGATACATTAAGGCGAGAAAAAGAGTTGCGGTTGCAGGTGAATGTACCTGCCTACCTAAATATACTCTTTGAATTAGAACGAACTTAGATGTATAGGTATCATACCTACCAAGAGTACTAAGTTATTCATCATCATCATCAGCCTATATTAGTCCACTGCTGGACATAGGCCTCCCCTAATGAGCGCCATAGCGCCCTGTCTTCAGCTTGCCGCATCCAGCATCTGCCTACAGGCTTTCGCAGATCGTCATCCCACCTGGCCGGAGGGCGTCCTACACTACGTTTGCCGAGTCGTGGTCTCCACTCAAGAACTCGTTTACCCCAGCGGTTTTCACTGCCACTTCAGCTTGCTAATTCTTTGAGCTACTACTAAGTTATTACCATTTGTTAATTCCAGCCAACCAGCCACAGAAATTCCGTAATGCAATCCTTTACAGGCAAAATGGTTTAAGTATTAGTACGTATACCTATGTTTGCCAAAAATGGCTGAATTTTATTGCAAAACTTACCTTGTCATTCGTAATGAGCGAGGTGCTTTTTAATTTATGATGCTCAATCAGCCGTGATATGTGGGTGGTGCCGACTTAGAATTTACACTACCTCAATTCTTCTCGCCGGTGTCGTAAGAGGCGACTAACAATTCTATCACCGAACTGCAATGCCGAACCCGCAGCGTGGAGGTTATGGCCATTACCCCTCCTGAGATAAAAGTCAACAAGGCGCTTATCAGGGGGCCTGCGTTCAGCAATGGACCAATGTAGGCTGCTGAGGATGAGGGGAGGTAATCAGCTGTTCTCTCAGTAAGTGGTTTTAAAATCAAACATTCGCTTTGTGAATTTACCTGATTGTATTCTCCTCATAGAAAATTCAGTTTAACAAAAATAAACCAGAAGCGACCGAAAAAAAATACCATCGTGTTCTCAACAATTTTATGAAGCTGTTGAAAAAAGTTATCGATACTTATGGGCGAAGGTCCGCCTGCGACGCAGAAGGTTGCGGGTTCTATTCCCGCCTCGGGACAAATTGTACGATCTGCAGATATTTGTTCAGGGGTTCTGGATGTTTTTCTTTGTATAATAAAAAATATCTATCTATGTAGTGTATTGTATTATGTATATCAGTTATCTAGTACCCATAACAGAAGCTCTGCTTAGCTTGGGGCTAGATAATGCTGTGTGAATTGTCCAGCATAATTTATTTTATTTATTTATTTTATTTTAAGTTTGAAAATATAATCAATGTTAAAATCTAAATTGGGGGAGGGGTACTTAATCTTTTAAGTGATACTAATACCTACGTAAAAAGGGAAACTAGCGAGAGTTTCCATTCGTCGGAGTTTCCATGACTTTGTAGTTCAGGTTGGACTTTGTATGTCATGTCTTATCACAGATGCTCGCAGTAATTGGAAGGTATCTTACTAAATTTATGAATCTTGCTGAGAGTTTTCTTTATTCGGCAGTGACCAATTTTTACGAAGATCAAAAAGCCATGAGACGAGAAGAGACTCATCATGACACTTCATGGTCATGAAGAAAACTCTGAAATGGACACTCGGGACGACCTCTACTAAGTTAAATCTATTTTAGGAGCTCAGCTTATAAAGAATAACGTGAAAACTTACAGCTAGGTTTAAAAAATAGAGACAAAAACGTTCGAATCGAAGCGCACCTCGGCTCAACTCGGCTGCGGTCGTCGCTTCGGGTCGCTTCGGTTCTCCTCGGTTCTCTTCGTCAAAATGTGTCGTTACCACTTTTCGTTAAAAAATTTTCCGTCTAGCCCCCTTTCACAACGCGCGATAAGGAACTTCGTTCCAAAACGTAGAACATGCCAGGATAGTGCGGTGCATGTTTAATACAAAGAAAAGCTCTCTCTCTTATTTCTTATTTCTGTCGAAAAAGGCAGCTAAACAATAAAACCACCACTCAACAATAAAACCACTGCATTGAGAAACTTAAATAATTATTTAATACACAATGCGATGTAAATCTCAATATCTTAAATAAATCTTAACATTAATAAATAACCAAGAAGATATAATATAATGTTAGCTAGTAGTAAAGTAACAATAAAGTACATAGGAGGAGGAGGTTTACATCTGTGTGAGCTCGCGGCGCACGGCCTGCGTGTAGGTGGAGGTGGCCTCGTGCAGGTCGCGGTCGCCGATGGCGCCCTCCATCTCGGTGGCGGAGCCCCCGCCCGGGCTGGAAACGCCACCGCCCTCCTCCGCTTGCTTTAGCTTCAGCCGGATCTCGCGCAGCCGCGCCTCCAGGATGCGCTCCCGCTTCGCTTCGCGCTCGAACACCTGCGTGAGCAGATGCTTGTCGTTCTGCTGCGATTCGGCGAGGCTGTGCGTCAGCTCCACCATGTACACGCTGCCCTTCTCGCTGCCGCACGCCACCATGGTGCCCTGCCACACGACATCTGAGTAGGTACGCGCGCTACATCCCGCGCCGCACTAACTAATAATTCCTCAAGTATCTAAGTTACGCTACAATGTTGTCTAGAATGGAACTGTGAGATCGATTTGACGCTATACAGGATGTTCCATTCACAGTGAATTAAAAAATTCTAAAATTTGTGTTTCTAGGAAAACATACTGCCTATAATCATGGTCAACAATCGTCTATCGTGGACAAAATCAGCTGTGTGGTGCCGGCTTAGAATTTGCACCACCCAAACTCTTCCCGCAGGTGTCGTAAGAGGACGTAGGAAGACTAAGGGATATCCACCGGGGGCGGACAGCAGCGCCCCCTGCAGAACAATTCTACCACCGAACTGCGATCCCCAACCCGCATGCCCAGCGTGAGGATTATGGGCATTACCCCCCATGAGATAAAAGCCAACAAGGCGCTTATGGGGGAGGCCTGCGTCCAGCAGTGGACCAATACAGGCTGTTGAGGTTAAGGTTGAGGACAAAATCAGCCCGATAAAATCGTAGATAAACGTACATAGCGTTTAAATCGACATAAATAAATGATTATTTCGTTTGATCATGTATGCATGTAACAACCTGTAAGTATACGTAGATTATAGTAAAGCCAATTACATTACATAATCCGTGCCTTCCCTTGCAAGCCTTAGCTTTCGCTAGGGTACCTACATAATGTTATTATTTTACAGAAAGCAATCGATAGCTAGTGGATTAGTAATGTCACCCAGAAGTGGTTCAAGGCGGAAACATATTTAGGTATTGTGGCGTGTCGTGACGTGTCGTGACGTGACGCGCCAGAAACATATCGGTTTCATACATTGGATAGAACGCGTCACGACACGACACGGCCTTCAAATATGTACTTATCTAATTAACACAAGCTACATAATAAATAATATGATCGTATTACTTCTTCCTGTATCTTGACGCGTAGCAGCGGCTCAGCACAGACCTGCATGGTGAGTAAGGGCGCATGCTGCCGCCGCAGCCAGTCCCACAGCCCCAGCACGCCGTCGTACTGCATCACCACCAGCAGCGACACCCTGCGTACCGATCAAACTGAGTCACTAGCCTCTGTGTGCAACCTGCTTGCAGCCAGTCTTACACAGCGAGCTGCCCGCTGAGATTGGTACTTACTGGCTCCCCATTAGGGTGGTCCTAGTCAGTATAGAAAAAAGTAAAATGACGAAAACTCCTTCATTTGTGTCCGTCAAGTTAGCAGCCCCGCCATGGAATTTGGTGGTTTCAACTATGTCAATAAATGTGTCCTGAAATAGTGCCCCCGATGCCTAATCTAAAGCTTATGATAAATCTAAGAAACAGGCGTAGACAGGTGTGTTTCTGCTGGTACTACCGGACTGTGCTTGAGACTCAGTATTGCCGATTTCGTAGACAGCACGGCCCTAAAGCCGAACTGGACATCGTATAAGCTCAATTTATGACTGAGATGCTTATCAATGACACCATCCAGCACCTTAGCCATTATCGTCGCTAGTGATATTGGCCTGTATACTTATTCGTCCAAACTGGAGGCGTCTCCAGTTTTGTTTTTAATAATGGGGACTACTAGAGTTTGCCTCATTTTTCAGGAAGGTGAGAATGGCCTATACGGAAGGAGAAAAGCATGGCGAGCACTCTAGGTAAATGAGGTCCTGTATGTTTGAAGTACTCAATACTTAAATAATCGTGACCAAGAGATTTACCCCGTTTCATACCTTTGGAAAAAAATATTTGGACCCACTCCCCATCATACTTAAACTTGTAAACAAAATGAGCATACCTATGCGGACTCCAGGTGGCAGACGTGACCCTCTGACGAAGCGGCGGCGACCACAGTATAGCCGAATCGCGGCAGTCCTCGCTCCAGACGCGGACCGTCCAGTCGCCCACTGTTAAGAAGTTTTTGAGAAAGCCAGGGTTGCGCTCCAACGAAAGAACAGGGCCCAAATGAGCTCTAAACTGCGAACGTGAATTAACAAAGGGTCTCTATACTAGCTGGTTGTGCATCTTATAGCTAGTAGAGAAATCATAAATCTGAATGATTAAAGTACACGCGTGCATAGAGCACTTATAAATAATTTCCCGTACCTTACCGTCCCATTATATGTACGGTTTAAATTATTTTATGATAATTTCGATGGACATACAGCTTAGTACAAACATTGGTGGTTTCACTTACAGAACTTAAATATGATTAATCTAAAATTTATTTAATCTATAAAGGTTGGTAGAGGTAATTAAATGAATGAGTAAACTCAGTTCAAAGTGTTTTGCCCGTTCATAAATGAGTTGTTGAGTCACATAAATTCGGGTTAAGATTTAGTTACTTAAAATATAAAAAGTCTAAATAAGTACCTATAAATTAAAATACCTATGGTGTACCTACCTACTATGTGACCAGGGAGGCGATTTCCCTGCCGTGGGCGATGCATGAACGCTAAAAGCCCTTCTTTTTGGGCAGTCGAGTAAAAACTCCTATATTTCATCCAAAGTTTGGCCACCCTAGTAGTGTAAAATTCATTACCTGCATACTTGCTATTTCGCTATGACCGTTTTTTTGCGCGTTCTACCTACAAGATCTTTGATGAAAATTGACCAGTTGAGGGTTACCAGCCTTCGAGTTAGCAGACGGCAGAAATAATAATGTTACCAACTGCTTCGTATTAAAAAATTTGTTTAAACTAGATTTAAAAAAATGTCTTGTTTAGTATGATAAAGGCAGCGAATATACAGGGTGTTCGGCAGACCGATTTGGGCGCATATGGTCCCATTCGCAGAATGTCCCACAGCTTTCGTAAAAGCCTTTTATAAACATCCCCTACAAAACGCCCCTTTCGCAAAAAAACCTAGCTTTTAAAACAAAAGTCGTGTTTAGATCTTTTTGAGCTCTTTGTCTGTGTCGATACTTCTGCTGTCTTGACCTAGTAAAACAGGAATGACGCCTACTGCTGGTTTCGCCAGAGTTATTGGGTAAATCGGGAAATTATCGTAAAAGTTATGTAGTTGAGAACTAAATACTAAAAAACATTAGCGTGATGCTGTTGAGGGTTAAAAAGGCGCCCTATTCCACTCTGTCCATTTTGTAAATCCATTAATGAATCAGTTTCCACTCTGTTTCCCACACTGATCCATAGCCCGAATGGATTAGTTTTCACTGCTTGAATCTATTCCACTCTGAAGCAATGCACGCTCTGAATATTCTGACGAGGTGGTCCGCTAGTATGCTACTGCACCATCTGAGCAAACCTGGGAAGATTCCGTCCAGACCAGGTGATTTGAAGGGAAGAAAGCTGTTGATTGCCCAGAGAACTTTATCGCGGTTTATTATAATTATTTGGGCTGTGGTCCAGTCTAGATCGGTGGGCGTTTGCTCTGAAATTTCCTCCTATTTGTAGGTGTCTGTTACCTGACATCCTGGGAAGTGTGCGTTTAGCACTTCACTGGTTTTAGCATCTGTTTTGGTGAAGGTATTGTCATGTTTGATAAGGCACCCATGAGTGTTTTCCGGCACGCATGTCGGCATGTCGGCGTCATTGTTCGAGTCAGCGATATTGGACGTGTCCGCCACCGCCGCACCCGACGCTGCGAGCTGCGCCGTGACCGCTGTGCATTCACAGCGTGCGGTGCGTTCTAAATGGAAGGGAAAAAGGAAGCCCTGTGAACCAAAACGTAGTGCTGCGCCTGCGCCGGCTTCTGGGAAGGGGCCCTGTGACGCGGAGGGATTCACGCTACTTAAACGCAGAGTTTTGGCCGAAGGGTGTCAAGTTTCGAAGGTTCACTGGCCGCCTGCAAGGGGACACTGCCGTGCACCGTCGTCAGCTGACACCCTGATTGCGTCATCTATACGTCGTCGCCGTAATCACAAAAAAAAACTGAATCGTTAAAATTTCCAAAAATAATCTTGAAAAACATAGCCGTGGTGCTTTTCAGGGTTAAAAAAGCCGCCAAGCTTGCACTTGCTTTAAGCACTTGGTTTCACTTACCCCCAGTTATCATTTATGTCACGCCGAACACCCTGTATACATAGATCAACATACGAGTGATGAGAATTATAAATATTAAATTGTGTGGGCAGGTTTTTACGCTAGTTAGTAGAGCAGGTGAGTTACCTACAGTTTAAGCCGTTTTAGGTAATTTAATTTCTGTCATTTTACTGTGAAATTTCAATAAGGTTCATGGGATTCATTCGGGCCTACCTGAGCGCCGCCAACGTCGACGACTGGACATGAAAACTTACCTTCGCGGGTAACTTCTCCGAGGGCGTCTTGCCCTTGCGGTTGCCGCATACGATGTACCCGTTCTCGGTGCCGCACATGAAGCGCGTTGGGATAGTCTTTTCGAACTCCAGCGCGCTGACGCCTAAGGAGCGCGCTGGCGATGGAACGTCGTAGGGCGTCAGCGGAGGGTCGATGATCATCTCGTCAATGGTGTCGCTCATGTTGCGCACGTCCCACCACTTGTTGATGCCGTCTGGGCTGACCGAGAAGAACTCTTGGCCCGACTTGGCGTTGATCCACGCCACCTGCTTGGCGTAGTCGCGGTGCGCCATGTGCGGCGCACACTCGAGCACGGGCGGTTGGCCTCGTCGCTGGTCCCACACGGCGACCTGACCGTTGATCAGCCCGCCTGCCAGTTGCGCCGACTCGCGCGGGTTGTACTGCAGGTCGAGCAGCGAGCACGAAGGCCACAACTTCTCCACGGGGTCGATGGCGTTCTCCACGTCCCACACGTAGGACCAGACCGGTTTGCGCGTCTCACGGTTGAAGTCCACGTCCACGTAAGTCACGGCGAAATGCCGGCCGCCGCGTGGCTGCCAGCTCACCGAGCTCACGGGCCGCTCCGTAGGCACATCGCGGTACACGTTCACGGTGCGGCAGCTGCATTGCTCCGGCGGCTTCACCTCCGGCATGTCAACGTAATACGTGTGGTACATGTCGATCGCATTGTTCTGGTTCAGGTAGTGCTCGATGCCCTGTGGACGGAGGCGCGCTCAGAGCGACGACGCGTCGTCGCCCCCGCTTCCCACCGTCGCGACAGTGGGAAGCGAGGACAGGGGAGGAGAAGAAAGAGGTGAGGGGGAGAAGAGGGAAGCAGGGACGGGGGAGGAGAAAGAAGCGGAGGCTTACGCCGGAGGTGGACATGACGCAGTGCACGTACAAGTCATCCTTCTCGATCTTACGGCGGTACCGCTGCGTGGCCTCGGGGTCGGTAACCATCACGTCCTTGGGCCATCCGCCTTCTCCGTGGTTGACGCCTGTATTGGAGTACACGGCCCTGCAGCAAGCGGTGCAGTGAGAACTGGCGGAACTCACACACCCATACACACACACACGCACGCACTCACCGGATGGTGTTGATGTAATGCTCAGCGTAGGTCGGGCCGTGCTGTATAGACTTGTGCACGGGGTTGCGCAAGCAATAGCGGCGTTGCTCGAGCTTGTCGGCCCCAAAGGAGTCGCTGAGCTCGGGTCCCTGCTCGCAGAAGAGCGGCTGCCGTCCGAAGTTGCTCCGTAGTTTCGAGTACTGGTACACGATATCCATTGCGAATGCAAAATTTAATATCACTGCTCCGTGACGACTTTATTATTTTCTTTTGGACGGTTACTGTTTTAGTGTGAAAAGAGAATACAATGTTTATGCTGTTTATTTTAACGTATAATATTATACCATGATTTTAGCATCATAAAAGAGCTTTACTCTTTGTCAAAAGAAATACAATACTATATGCTCGGACGAAGGAAATCACCCTCCTAGAATAAGAATATGAAACATTTATTATTCAAACTGTCTAAATAGTTAAGGTTTTTTGTTATTATAGTGCGTAACCCCACACTAAGGGTAATTTCTAAGAAATCAAATAATAACGCAAAAATTTTCGACTTCGACGGGACTTGAACCCGCGTCCTCCCCTCAGTACGGGGATGTGTAAATAGTTGGTCTTAAGAACTACTTTTAAATTGTTCAACAGTTTGTTCTTTCGGACGTTTCGGACATACAATAATAAAATTATTATTAACATTAGATATTAAACTTAAAATTCATAGAAATTGCACATTTTCTTTATCTATAGGTAGGTATTTATAAAAAATTGTAACCGCAGCCCTATTAGACCAGGGTAGAAGCCTATAAAAATAATAAAAAGTGAAACAAATAATATTTTGACGGGTGAATTTTCGATTTAAAATGAGGGTGCTTTTTTCGGTATTGAGTCAAAATAAGGTGAAAAAATAAATATTTCAAATCATATAAATTACAGTGTATTTGGGACATAAAAAGGTAAGTTTTTACCAAATTTCGTGAAAAAAAAAGAATTGTTTTGTAAAAGATAAAAGCCTTTCACACTTACAGTTACGGATAAAGTACCCGCCCAATTTATTTTAAAGATTTATTCGACAATAAGGCTGCAGGTCCAAGTACTGGGAGAGAGGATGAAAGTAAAATTCTTTGACCGCGCATCACGACGGAACTACAGAATGAATTCGAATGGAACTTGGCACGATTTGAGTTCATACTACGAGGAAAGATACATTTTATCCCGGAATTCAGTACGGTTCCCCTGGGACAGGGGATGAAAGTCAAATTCCTTAGCCGCGCATCACGCCGAAGGTACACAATGAATTCAAATGAACAATACTATTTATCCCGGATTCAGTACGGTTCCATTGGGAAAGTGGATGAAAGTAAAAATATGCTACTGATTGAATTCAAATGAAACTTGGCATGATTTGAGCTCATACTACGAGGAAGAACATAGGATACATTTTATCGGGGGTTTTAGTAGGCTCGGTTCCCTTGGGCACAGATTTTATAATAGTAGCCTTGGGAGAGGGTATAAAAATATAATAGGTGGGGCTGCCCAGATACTGTAGTGCGTCTGGCATGTTTGCTGACGCACATGTAAAGGACTTTTACGCTGTGATTCGCAATAAAATAACATCTATAAAACGCAGGATACTGGGCAGCACCAACAGTCAGATAGGGGTTCTGGCGGATAGACATTGCAGTAAACTGCAATGGCACTGGATGCCAAGCCTGATCAACCTCTCCGCTAAACAAATTTATGACTTATATAAATTAATTCTATTAATAATGACTGTATTATTGTTTGATTAACTGTGTGACATTTACTACTACTCTAATCTATGGATCTCTGTGTCTGAATTAATAAATGAATTTGAATTTAGAAAGTCAAAATGTTACTTAGATAGTTGTAATTCATTAAAGCGTCGTCCGATTTCATGCATTCTTTATTGTAAGAAACAGTGTTGCAAGATCGAATTTGACTAAATCAGTAGAAAATCGAGTAGAAAATCAGTAGATTTATGAAAAAATCTATAGATAAAGGGTAGGTAAGTTCCTATCTATTTTTTTTTCCAAGACGCACTCGTTGTTTACGTTCCTACTACCCTACCCAATACCTATTTCAGGCAAAGTAAAATGTACAAATTAAATGGTCCATGCGATCTTCATCAACATGATATTTGGTGGTTTAGCTGCTCCAGTTAACTGTACCACCAAAGTTTGGTTGGAGTAAGTGGTGCAATTAAATTAACTGGACCACAGATTTTTTTTTCTGTGGATCACAATCAACTGTACCTACCTACTAACGAAAAAAATTGGCGTTGTCCAGTCAAATGGATCAGGAGCCCAATACTGCAATACAATTATTGCTTCACTGTGACAATGGAATCGTCGCAGAATCATCACGTAGAATCCTTAGATTAATAAAACTCAAGATAGTGCGTGCGAGATAAATTATTAGTTTCAAACATGACACTTAGACGCTCGTCTCTCCACCTGCATCCATCATAATTTATTTCATGTAAGGAAGAATTCCAAAACCTGTCATTCTGTGACGATACCAATGTCATAGTAAAGCGATTAGTTTACCAGAATAGGGTTCTAGCTGAAGGGAACCATGAATAAGAAGTGAAACGAGTATGATTATTGACCAGGCAATGAACAAATTTGCACAGCAACCATCGATCAAATATTTCCGGCCGGCCCCCCTTAGATGCACAATGCGCGCCCTGAAAACGTCAGTATCAAAAGGTATCCCATTTGGCATTTTGGGATACCTTTTCAACTAGTGTCATTTTAGCTCTTGGACCGAAAGCATGGTCAAGTGCTCGTATAAAAAATGCAATAATCGACCGTCCAAGCAACAGAAAAAAGATGGAATTTCTTATTTTCAGTAAGTTTAAATGTAATTTTTACCTGTGTATTGTGATATTAGCCAATTGAGCCTTATATACTTGAGAAATCAGCATTAAATATTGTTGTTGGGTTTGCCTATGTAAAAATATTTATTTTGTTCTAAGTTGATGAATGAAGCGGCTATTGTTTCTAATTTTTTTTTTTATTTATTTGTGGTAAGTTGTAAGTGATAATTTTTTTTCATGAAAAGACATTTAAAGTAACTCGTTGAGGTTTATAAAATAACTAGCTGACCCGCCCTCAATTTTATTTGCGTGGACTCTCTAATAAAAGAAAGACTAAGATTACATTACATAGCAAAAAAAGAATCTCAAAAGTTAAAAAATTAATCAAGGAGATCTTTATACAATAAACTAAATCTTTTTCAAGGAAATTGAAAATATAATTTTTCCTTTAATTTATATGAGAGTACCTAGGTATTATACATTTGGTAACGTCATATTTTCAGAACTAAGAATTACTGCAGGTAGTACTAGTAATATAAAACGGGTATTTATTGCGTTTATTTACCTATTGTTTTCGACGTTCAAAATTAAATAGTAGATAAAAATAAATAATGTGTTCATATGGCGTAAGTTTAAAAGTATTTTATAAGATCCTAGTTGACTTGAAATAACGTTTTTTTGACCCATAGAAAAACTCTTACGAAGCCGCAGGCAGACACTAGTTCTTTTAAATTTAAAGTACCTGCCTGAAATTGTATTTTAGGTTTATTTCACTAGCTTTTGTTAATTTATTTATATTATTGTATGTCCGAAATGTCCCTTTTGTTTGTTGACTGTTGCGTCGCTAATTTAAAGTTGTATCAATAAATGATTCGTTATCTTTACCTGAATTCTGTTGATTTTATAATCCTTATAAAAATAAACAGTGTATAAATTATTTTTAGATACCTTCCTACCTACTTACAAAATAAAATAAAATAAATTCGACTCCACTAATCTCTTGTTCCGCATGCAAAAAACTTGACAGGCTCTGCGCAAACTGTCTGCGTCAAAACAAAACGTGGACACTTTTCAGTGTCATTCTTGTAAGGTTCTAGGTATCTACGGGGGAGGCCGCATACTTGATCGATGACAGCAACCTAGAAAAAAAGTTCAGTTTTTATTCAAACAGTAACTTAATAAAAAAAAAGATTTTCTCTATGTATAATATTTTCTTTCCTGACAGGTGCAAGTGCACCCACCCCTTGCACCCTGCTGCTGGCGCCCATGTAGAGCTTTGCCTCATATACCAGTATTTTAAAAGGTGTTATTCTTTCATGAGAAAAAGGGAAGTCGATGAGTAATAATAATAGAATATAATCCCATTTCAATTGCGGACGATTTTCTTCCTGGCCTATCTTCCTTGTGGTCGATTTCGTATAACGGACGTTACAATGAGGAGCCGTGACGTTATAGCAATTTCAATAGAAATAGAATAGAAATATCCACGTTATTCATTATGTTATGACATTAGAATGATAATTATATTTTTAATCTATTCAAATCGGACCATCACGTACGCAGTTATGACTAAATTACTAGCAAAGTTCTAGAAAAAAAAATTACACAACCAAATAGACTCAGTTTTGAGAGGCCCATCGAATGGATTTTTATTTTTTATTATTCGATGGGTCTCTCAAAACTGAGTCTATTTGGTTCTGTCTTTTTTTTAAACTTATAGTTTCGGAGTAAACCACTAAAAACTGATTTCCGCCAACGGTTAACGGGCGGCGACCGAGCAAGTGACGTCACACGCACCCGCGGCGGTCACTCAGTGATCTTCGCTAGTAATTTGGTCATTACTTTGTCAATTTTTGTCGTAGAACAATAATTTTTGCACTGTGTATTATAGATTTCTTAGCTCTATAAATCTGCATTCTCAACTAAAATCGTTACGGATCCTCATTAGAGGACTATATACCTTCAAGAACTTTGTGCATTGAAAACCAACCGCTCCGTATTCGGCCGTACATACAACTACATGTCCCTGGTTTTTGGCTGAGATCAAGCAGCCTACTTTCCGTTTTGTGGTTACACAAATTGTCAAATTGTTGAATGACACTATCCTTCTGCTGCGACAGCATGCTCTACGATCCTATGCTTTTCTTCGTAATAAGAGTTCAAAACATGCCAAGTTTCATTTGAATTTATTAAATACTAGCTTCTGCCCGCGGCTTCGCACGCGTTGTTTCTATGGAAACGTTTTGAGGTTATTTCTATCCCATGGGAACTGATTTATGGGATAAAAAGTCGCCTATGTTTGATTCCAGGGTTAGACTTACCTGTAGGTACGCAAAATTTCAGCCTGTTCCGCTCAGTAGTTTTGGCGTGAAGAGGTAACAAACATCCATCCATCCATACATCTATCCATCCAAACTTTCGCATTTATAATATTAGTGTGACTTTCGGAATGATGCGCGGCCCAGAAATTTTACTTTTATCTCCTCTCAGAAGGGAACTGTACTGGATCCCGGAATAAAAAGTACCTATTATATTTCCTTCCTTGTAGTATGACCTCAAATCATGCCCAGTTTCATTCGAATTCATTCAGTAGTTTCGGCGTGATGCGCGGCCAAGGAATTTGACTTATATCCCCATTTCTTCGGGAGAGCCCAAGGAAACCGTAGTGAGTTCCAGGGGATAAAAGTATCCTATAACTTTCGTTGTAGTATGAACTCGAATCATGCCAAGTTTAATATGAATTTATTTAGTTGTTTCGTGATGCCGTCAAGAAGAAGACAGACGGACAAAAATTAAAAAAAAATACAATTTTGGCTTCAGTATCGGGAAAAGAGTGGCTTCAAAAAAAAATTAATTAAAATACGCTTCCAGGTACCTCATATCAGTCATCTTTCTGTTAACACTCTATGACTAGCAAACTTCAACAATCACAGTCCCCGAAACCGGAGCAATCAATACAACCCCCTGCAAAAGAGGTAGGTGAAGGTAGGTACACAGTAACACGAGGATCCTACAAGAGAGTTGGTAACTTAATTCATTATAGTGTGGGCCGTGTTTGAGTTCCGTGAGCACTTCAGCCGACGGTTTTGGCCTTGTTTTGGCAAACGAATACAGTACCGCGTACCTCACAGGTGCGTTTATGGTATGAAAGTTATAAAATCAAAATTTCTGATATTGATTCTTTAAGTCTTTGTCTTCAAGCACAAAAGGTTTTTTCCCAAGCTACGAAACGTTATATGGTGGTGTTCAGGAGGCGTACTCGGAAAAGGAAAATCGAAGTTAGTTTTTCGTTGTCGTACAAAACCAACTCTTATGTCGCTTGCATTTAATTAGCGAAAGAATCAACAAAAACGAATCAGAAATTTCGTTTTAGTTTTTAAGAATAATGTACAATACGATATCTGTAAAAATTATATTACTCGTCGGTTGAGTAAACATAACAAATGCAGTTTTTCGTAAAAACTTTCAAAAATCGAATTGAACGACCATTTCTGAAATTTAGACCACAAAACCTTCAGACTATTATTCTGTAAATTTACACAATACCACAACAGATAGCAAAAATCAGCTATGGACGTTTTCCCAAAAACAGATGTTGATGGAAAAATCATAGACAGTTAGATAGATAATACTTTATTGTATCACACAAAGACAGATAAGAATACAGAAATAAATGCTAAGAGTAGACGAAGTACAAAGGCGGCTATATCGCTATGAGCGATCTCTTCCAGGCAACCTTGGGATGGACTGAACATGCAAGAACAAAATAGACGGTGGCACAGGAAAAAAAAAGAAAACAATACTTACACTCAAAACTATTAGGTATTATAGCATATAAGCAATATATCATAATTATCTTTCCTCCTGAGAAAGACGCAAAATGTTAACCGCGTCTAGGCCCTAACTCCTGCCATCGAATAATCGTAATATTTTCAATGATAGATAAATATATATACGGTTTTATCTTCAACTTTATAGTGATTTAAAACACATGGTAAACGAATATCAGCTTTATGAAAACGGGATTGTATCGAGTCGTTCAGAATTTAAAAAAAAATTCGCTTTCACTCGAGTCCATGATTTCTGCTGCACTACTCTCGCATCTACCAGCACCAGCTCGCACCTGCGGATAAACAGAATACTGATTGAAACCATGCAAATTACTTTTAAAATAAAATTGTGTCACGATTGGATGTGGTAAATGTTTTGTTGAGCTGAATTTCATGCTGTTCGGGATAAATAGGCAAAACTTTTGGCCCAATCCCACGAAACTATTCTGACAATTGCCGCATAAATATCAAACCATTGCAAAAAACAAGAAAACACTTTTTGCAATTATAAAAGTTTTATCAAGTTAAACTGTCCTCAAATGAAAATAATTTTCATAGTTTTCAAAGTTGCGGAAACTGCATGAATAGCTAAAGTTTTGCCATTTCGTGTAAGTCATTTAAATCTGCTGAGAGCAATTGAAGCAAGTAGTTTATGTACGAGGGAGGGTTTTCATTTGTTCAAAGAGATTGCATTCGTCTTCCCTTTTACTAAAACTGAACAATAACAGCGTAAATATGCTTTTCTATGCAACTCTGCAGGAGGTACTTGAGATTGTCGGCCACCCCGGTCGCGTATTGGAATTGTAGGTATATACTTCAGTTCAGTTACGTATTATTTCAGCTCTTTGATCGTCATTGTGGGTCACGTTTACAAAAACGTTTGTTTTGACATTTAAATCAAAGCTAAAGTTTCTTGGTAAAACTAATTACGCTGAATTTTTCAGGTTTCGTGTTTTGCGTCCCACCAGTTAAATAAGTACTTCATTGCTCCGAAGTTACTTTATTATTCTGCACATTAGCACGTGAGTAACTTAAGTTCTACGGTACACGATACATCACCGGCAACAGAAGATACATTTTGCGAGGGTGAAATAATAGAGATCTAGACGCTCGCATTGTCGATCATTCAACTTTAATGGTTCAGACTCAATGCCTTTCCGTAATTCTATATTGTACTCACAATAATACATATAATGAATTTTTAGGGATCGTTCATAACCACGTGTATTTTTTTTGTACACAAAGAATCAAAAATTTCAAATAAAATATTCAAAACCGCTAAAATATTTGAACTTCGCACAAATCTGCGTCAGATTCTGTATAGAAACGGAGTTTCAGATGCTGGATGCAGAAAATATATAATAATAGTGACGAACCCTAAGACAGGATATGTACGGTCAACGCAAAAATTTCGGACAGAGTAGTAATTAACATTTCTGAATTAAAATTTCTGAAAGTGTAGTAATTAGGGCACTTTATGTTCATCCAAAAACAACGCTAGGTGATGAGCAAAACTTTCAAGTAGAAATAGCTTTTAATAGTTGAATTCCGCATGACAAATTGCGAACTTTTATTTTAGAGCTTCAATAAAACTTATTGATAGTTACAGCTGTGATAAAATAGTGAACAATACTATAAATAAGGGAGTACTTTTCACATTGTTCCAGTTTTATACTCGCTTATTTAATTTCGTAACTATAAAACATTCCACTATTTTGGTTCGAATAATAGCTGGTTCTAAAAATACTCTTTATATTCAGAGCTAGCGGATTAGTTACCAGTCAAAGTGTCGAAGCATCCAAACGTCTGAGTCGTACCCGTTGTCTAAAGCTAAGGCTGCAAACTCATACTCCACAATTTCTCAGTAGGGTCGAGGGTAAACCTATTCACGTCGGAAAATGGGCAGAAAATGCCATTTCTTTACATAATTTAGGTAGATACTTCACTAGCACGGCGCGTGCCGGCCAAACCAACCGAAATGCGCAAATTGACCTCGACTTGATTAAAGTTGATTAGAATACCAACAAAACTGATCCCTTGAAGCTATTTTGTTTTTATGTTTTGATAAAAGATAAATTAACAAAAACAAACAACGATATCCTGAAAAGAAGACCACAAAATTTAACTGTATTCACGGAAGAATTAAAAGAACTAAATGGAAAAATATTTAGGAATAAGTTAAGAGGATGGCTACTTGAAAAGTGTTTTTATACGGTGATCGAATATTTGGAAATTTAAATTGTAACTTACATGACTAATATAATATAATTATAATAATATGACTCGCATAATATTTGCACGCCTGCGTGCAGGCTGCATACAATGACGAAACTAGGTATAACATCTGAAATAATATGTCAGATGTTATAAAATTATACAATATTACTAAATTATACAATATAATTGTATAATTTAGTATTCTTGCAAATAAACTATTTGATTTGATTTGATTTGAATGCTTATCCATCGATCCATCGGCCATCGATTGTTTTCTTTAGCCATCCCATATCCAACAAATATCAAATATCAAAGTGCTTAATTTCCTTTAGACCTTACATGACTCTTGAACACGTCACAAAGTTCAAATTACATGCAAATTACCGTAGTGCTTATTAAATCAATTACCATTTGACTATAATTTTTATTTTATTTAATAATCTACTTTAAATTTGACATGTCTATGAGCTTATTTTGAAGCCGTTATGATTTTTGATTTTTAAAACTTTTGAAAATTACAACATTTTGATCAATTATTATTATGACAAAAGGATGAGACACCCTGCTACCACCTCATATAGTTTTGTAGATCATGTTGAATGTTAGCCACATATTAGACACCTGTTCACTTACAACAAAAGTTTCCTCGCTTCAAAAGACTGCTTAAGTTATAGAGCATGTAGAACTCGCCTTACAGGAGTAAGACGTCTCAGAGACGGTCGCCAGCACCTCGGATGCGATGCCATTTGTTCGCGGAATTGCATTGTTCCCAAGCACCTGTAATCTGGACTAGGTTGCAGAACCTTTTCCGAATAAGATTTGTTGGCGCCTCGCTCGGTCCAATGCCAAAGTAAAATATAAATAAGCATGGAATCCGATGCGGAGAAGAGAATACAAAGTATTAGGAACGTAATGCACAGGTGGATGGAAATGTAGTATAGTAATGTAAGTAGGTTTGAAAGTAAGATCTTAGGTACTTTTTTACTTGAATTTGGGTATTTCCTTCCAGCTCAATAGATCCATCATCGATCTATTTAAAGGATCTAACGAGATCCATCCTATCTTAAGAGATAGAGTATCTTTTAAGGAAATAATTCGAATTGTGATCAGATGCAAAATGCTATGTTTGTTGTTTTTTTAGGGTTCCGTACCTCAAAAGAACTCTTATAAGATCACTTCGTTGTCCTTCATTCCATCCTGTTGATAGAGAATCATGAAACATAAAAGAATCAATGTATTATTATAGCGCAAGGAAAGGGAAAAATCCAAAAACAGTTAACTTTAAGCTTCTAGCTACATTACAAAAATGTTTGATTCCCGCGATGAACAAACTATTTACATTCCAACAAGATTGAACCCTTAGAGTGGGAGTCGACTCGCGCTAGGTCGTTTTCTGTTTATTCTGAGATCTTGCATCACATTTTGATGACTGCTAATTTTGATTGCCTGTACTAAGAGACCGGTCCATATATATTCGTGTTTGGTAATTAACTAGCCATTACATTAATTGCAGCGCTTTTTACCTTCTAAGAATTTATTTCTTAAATGTTTTAAATTGGAGTGGTAATGAAACATCTCGGATATTCGAGACACTGTTTAGCATTTTAATTAGTTGTTTGAAATTTTCATTAATAACGAGCATCCCATTTCATTTTGTTTTTCCTTCTTTGTGAATTAAGTTAACAAAATTACGAGTTTTCGCTGTCTTACTGCCACATGCCTGATGGTTTGAGTTATTCCATTTGCCTTATATAGCTCGCTTTAAAAAGATTTATTAGATTTTGTAATGGTATTTAAATTATAATTATCCTTTTTTCACAAAGAAGATTACAATCAAATAATAGAAATAAGAATTACAATTAAAACAATTGAGCTAACTGCAGACTGTTACAAACAATCTACAGGTAACTCAACTGATCCATATCAATACCAGTCGGAAGCGTCCCCAAGACGCTGGCTGCATTGCCCCGCTTGGCTTTAGGTTATTAGTAAAACATGGTTACCATAACGGTAGGTTAGTATAATTAGTATATTATTCTAGAAAGTACCTACTCATATAAGTACGAATAAGTACCGAAATTATTAACGACTCTCCCACGAGCAATTCGACATAGCTCTAAGAAGCTTGCTAAAGTGGCAGTGGGCCGGCCATATCTCGCGATGAACCGACACCGGCTGGGCCAAACGTGTTCTTGAGTGAAGACCACGACTCGGCAAACGTAGTGTAGGATGCCCTCCGGCCAGGTGGGATGATGAACTGCGAAAGACTGCAGGCAGGTGCTGGATACGGCAAGCTGAAGAAGGGGCGTCATTCGTTCGTCGTTATTATTTGAGCAGTGGCACCTATGTTCAGCAGTGAACTATCATAGCCTGATGACGATGATGATTACTACCAATACAGAGTTTTATATAAGTAATAACAATATCGTATAGCTAAATTAGGACAAAAATATTGTTCTATTAATATTTTAGATTCAATTCATAATTTAATATTTTAGATTCAATGCATATACATAATTTCTTGCAAATAAAGACAGAAAATTATGATTGATCTTGTTAGAGTCGTGCTGTCTAGGGCGGAAATAACCTCTTTAGTTTACGCCGCATAAAATCGATACAGCTAAACCGAAATTGATTCCAACAAAAATCATAACAATCGTAACCTATCTGTCATGAATAATTCTCCGGTATGATAACCCGAAAATTCAATCTCCGAACAATGGGATCGTATTAGCATACAAAAGGTTTCACATATTTTACGCAAATCCGTTATATTTTGAGTTATCTTCTCGCAAAAAGGTAATGTTTTTCCTCTGGCCTATGAAATAAATTTTATTTGTGGTCGAGCTTGTTAACGAGTAGGGTTGTGCTTGCATTATTTATCGCCCATAATAATAATATTCGGTAAGCCCACATCAAATACTATTTTATGACGTCATAATGATACCTACCAATTCTCCAAATCAATGTACCTAGCTCATTACTTACTAGCTTATACCCACGCTGCTTCTCACGCACATTACCGGGGTAGAAAATAAATAACTAAATAAAAAACTTCCTATTTTCTATTCCTACTTTCGTTTTTATAATATTACTAGTGGCTGCCAGCGACTTCACACGCACTTTTCAAGCAGTCTGTGTCCGTGTCCGAGATACCGTCCACCTCTAGCATTCAGCCCAGCCCAGCCAGTAAGTCAATACTGATTATAAATGTAATTCTTCGGAAGGACAGAACAGGGAGCAGATCAAAGAAGGTGTTTGAGCAGGCGCCGCACGTCGCAAGTCGGAGGGAAATTGAAACTTTATATTTGAGCGCACTTTATCTGACCGGACCCGGGTCTTTCTACCGGAAAATTCCTGAGAAATAAATAAAACACCTAGGCGCTTCGTTCAACAAAATACTGTGGCCTTTCGGGCTAAATCTTTGTAGAGCTTGGTTCAACTAACAACAAAATGAAGTCTACACGCCAAAGTCGGCGAGACAGCTCGCCGCGCCGGGTTGGTGCAATATTTTAGTATATGAATTTTGTAGGCAGCCGACAGTGTTTTGTCAACTTGTCGGCGGCTCGCCGACTCTGATGTGCAGACTCCATTTGGTATGTTGACGTCTGCCGTATAAAGGATCTCTACAAATTGGTACTATTTCAACTGTATTTCAATATAATTAGACTGATTTGCCTTTTCAGGTTCAATTAGTAATTCAAAACTCTTTGGAATGCCACTAAGAAGTTGAATATATTAACTTAAACGTAAGCTGAGCTGATTTAAAATAATTTCCCAACTTCCGATACTTTCCCCGGCTCCTAACTTTGTTGAAAAGAAATCCGGTGTAAAGGGAAAAAGAAATAAAACTGCTGCCTGACGAATTCGACAGAGATTTATCACCTTCTTGAGGTTTTAGCGGTTTCTAATTTACCTAGCGGGACGCAGCTGAAGGACGATAATTCATTTTGCATTTTTTAAAGAAAAGTTGGGTACATTTTCATAGAATAACTTTTGAATATCTTGATAACTTAAGCGTAAATAAATTAAGGTTAAACTTAAAAAGGTGTAAAAAGGCTGTCGCATTCCAATCCAAAATGCAATTGGAATGCCTTTCCATACCCATCGTATAATAAATCGTATAATAACTAGAATGGCCTCCTACTAAAAAAGTAGGTGCAGTTCAGTGATCGGTATACCCACGAAATGTGCATTTTGTTATGTTGTGTTTGATTGACGCAATCTGGTTTGACAAAGCTTAGTAAAAATATGCACCAGAATTTCATAAATCACCACACATTTTACTATAAAACGTATAGTAACTTGACGAATTCATTTTCTTTGTTTTCCAACAAAACTTGATTTGAGGTTAACCCAAGCTCACATAACCTAAGCTCAATCCTTATGAAAAATCTAACATTATCAAAATAAACAATATTAAACCTCTTTATAACGTTAGGTAGTAGCTGAATGTAGAGGTAGCTTCAGAATGTTTCTTTATGATCCAAAGAAAACGAGCAAATAATACCTACCTATCTATTTCATAATAAATAAATAAATAAATAATGCTGGACAATTCACACAGCATTATCTAGCCCCAAGGTAAGCAGAGCTTGTGTTATGGGTACTAGATAACTGATATACATAATAATATACGAGTACATAGATAGATATTTTTATTATACATAGAAAACTACCAGAACACCCTGAACAAATATCTGCAGATCGTACAAATATTTGTCCCGAGGCGGGAATCGAACCCGCAGCCTCCTGCGTCGCAGGCAGACCTTCGCCCACCGCGCCACAGAGGTCGTCAATTATTTAATAGCTTTATTCCTTAATTTTTTTCTACAAAATAATTAAGGATACTTCAATTTTACTTAATACTTTACTTAATTTTACTTTTTTATATAATTCATTTGACTGATCGGTTTTGGCTCACTTTGGCAGAACTGACTTCTACCTACTTTATGTTTGATTGTCTATGTTGTGCTGTCCATTTGTGATCCAAATAAACCATTTTTCTATCTACCTATCTATAATTTGAAAAAAATAAACCACCAAATATGTTCGTTAATTGCAATGTTTGAGTTTCAAATACCTTTACGTGTTCCTGGGCGTACGTGCCTATCCCAAAAACCAACCAGTGTTAAAATAAATCCAGCTCGTAAATTGAGATGATAACATAGAGAGAGAGCCTGGTGTTTATTGTCACTGAATAATCAATACTACCCATTTCACAATACCACGATTTCAATCTTTGGGAAATCAACAAAAATTTGCATACAAAAAGCGCTATCTGTTTTGCATAAATCGATTTACTTACCTATCCTCTTTCAAAAGCTTTTTTCCTTTCCAATTTCCACACCAAGTTTATTTGTAAACAAAGTGGGAATCACTCTTGGGCATTACCAAATAAAAGTTAGGATTGTAACCGAAAATTACCAAAGTTTTCGACGATCAAATGTGAAATTGGGACATCGGACGAAAAGATAGGTACCTACCTACTTATCTAGAGTAATCAAAGATTTAAATAGTTAAGAGTACGATTATTTCTTATTTTCAACAATTTTTTGCCATTTATTTGCTTACTAGTTTATGCCCGAGGCTTCGCACGCGTTGTTTATATGGAAACGTTTAAATGTGATTTCTATCCCATGGGAACTGATTTATGGGATATATAGTTGCCTAATTTTGATTCCAGGATAAGAATTACCTGTGTGCAAAATTTCAGCCGGATCCGTTCAGTAGTTTTGGCGTGAAGAGGTAACAAACATCCATCCATCCAAACATTCGCATTTATAATATTAGTGTGATGTGATGTGATGAATAACAAAAACTGAAATTACAAAAAGTACCAGTCGCTGCCGGAGACGCTATCATGGCTCTGCCCTGCGGTCTGTGTAACGTTAACATTAGTGTAATAATAATTATACTAAATAGTGGTAAACCTCATATAATATCCCACTTACCTGGACAACGTGAGTAACCTGTCGTCATCTAATGAGGCCAGTAACCAATTAAACAATAAAACGTTAAGTGCGAGCCGGACTCGCGCACTAAGGGTTCCGTTTGATTGTAATACCTTGTTTCTTGCCAAATATCATGATTTTAGGTCAACATGAAGTAGGTACCCTGTATATTTTGGACGAGGGAGAGAATCAAAAACTATTATCTCCCTCGAAAATCGAATTATATTTTTTATTGAATGAGATACAAATTTATGGTTTTCAGATTTTTCTTGTGCTACAAGACCTTGTTTCTCACCAAATTTTATGATTCTAGATAAACGAGAAGTACCCTATAGATTTTGGTCTATAGCAAGAATCAAAAGTATTTTTTTGTGATTAAATTACAAATTTACGGTTTTAGGATTTTTTCCTTTACTTGTCTTGACAACAATGTGATCCTATAAGGGTTCCTTTTTTCACTAAAAATCAGTTTTTTCACTGCAAAGTTAACAGTTTTCTCACTGCATATATTATATACTATGTAGATATTGTACGTAATGCACATGTTCCGTGGTCTGGTCTCCGATTATAAAGGTTTACTCGGTCTGTTTTACGCTGGAGTTGAGGTAGTTTAATGATCTGGTGTACCCCAACACTGGTAACGAATCACGCAGTCCACAGCGTTCGTCACAACCAAAGCTTGTCTAGCTAGTAGTAGTAGTAGTAATTTGTCATCGGCTGTACAGTGTACCTTTCTATATAAAAGAATATAGCATATTAATTACTAGCTCGCACGCGTTGTTTCTATGGAAACGTTATGAGGTTATTTATATCCCATAGGAACTGATTTATGGGATAAAAAGTCGCCTATGTTTGATTCCAGGGTTAGACTTACCTGTATGCAAAATTTCAGCCTGATACGTTCAGTAGTTTTGGTGTGAAGAGGTAACAAACATTCATCTATCCACCCATCAATCCATCCAAACATTCGCATTTATAATATTAGTGTGATTAAATATTGTTATTATTCTGTAGAGTTAGGAGATTATTGCCGTCTAAAAAACTTTCAATTATCTATCTGCCAGTTAAGATTCAGTTGGCGATACGGCAAATGGAGTGCCAAACCATGACAGATACACAAACGATAAAATAAATGGACGAGAATTTACCGAAACAGCAAGACATGGAAAGGTTAATACCCGGGGGTGTCAGAACGATTTAATCGTTTTTTCTTTCTTTGCTAACGAATCGGCAAGCTCATGCAGCTTTCAGCATCGCTCGTAACGGCTATTGTTTCGAACTAGACACTTTTTTCTCTATTTTTATCTGTCCGATGGTTTCGTTTCAACAAGAATCGATTTTGTGAGCATCTAGGCTATCTCTGTTGTATCACTGTTTAAAGATCTTCAGTCATAGTTCATTTGCTGGTTGTACTTGAGAGCAAGTAGTAGGTATATTATATCTGATAGTTTGAGATCTCCCACCATCAAATTTGGTATCAATATTTGATATTACAGTCATTTTTAGGGATCCGTACCTCAAAAGGAAAAAACAAACCCTTATAGGATCACTTTGTTATCCGTCTCTCTATCTGTCTGTCTGTCCGTCTGTCAACCCTCTTTTCTCAAAAACGCGTGGACGTCTCGAGTTGAAATTAACAGCAAATACTCAAGTCCGTAACCTCTTGAAGCCGCGATATAAATAAAATTTCTAAGTCAACGCAATCAAAACTTACAGCCGTTTATGTCCGAATATTTTGAAATCTCCAAAAGAATCACATGCACGCAAAACCTATAGGGTACTTCCCGTAGACCTAGAATTATGAAATTTGGCGAGCAGCAATGTTATATAGCACAAGTATAGGGAAAATCCGGAAAACATAAATTTGTAATTTATTTACTAAAAAATTACTATTTATGCTTGCCATGGACCAAAATCCCGGAGACCTAGAATTATGAAATTTGGCAGGAAACACAAAATTTGTAGTTTATTCACCAAAAAAATACTTTTGATTCTCTCGACCAAAATATACAGGGTAGGTACCCTGTTGACATATAATACATATAATCATGATATTTGGCAAGAAAGAAAGTCTTACCATTAAACGGAACCCTTAGTGCGCGAGTCCGACTCGCACTTGACGTTTTATTCAAAACGTAGGCGGTGCCAATTCATTAACCCTATCTCCGAACACGTAATTCACCGTTTGTAAAAGTAACTAGCAACTTTTCAAGGTATGCGGTATAACATAATTTTGTTTCATCCAGGAAATTGGGTTTGACGGGGGTTTCTACTTCAAACAAAATGAGAAACGAATACCTACCTACCTATTTTTTACAAAATGCTTGTACAGATGGAATCTTACTACTCAATTTTGACGCAGATATCTTCAACCGATTGAGCTGAAATTATGTATGCCTACTCGTTTACTTTGGATGATAATGCATTATGAGCTTATGGTTTTTTGTTAAAGTGCTTAACCCTACACTCAGGGTTATTTCTAAGAAATCAAATAATATCGCAAACATGTTATTTGATTCCTGTACTGCGGGTCCAAGTCCCGTCGAAGTCGAAATTTTTTGCGATATTATTTGATTTCATTAGGAGCTTGTTTTTAAAAAAGGTTTTTTAAATTATTTAAACTTATTTCATTGGATTTTGACACATTTACATGTTTGCCTGACGAATATGTCAGAATCTAATTTTAATGTTTGTCGAAAAGGACTCTGAATTCTGAATAAGTCTCTTTCATTACAATTTTGAATGAAATATAATTTTTTTGTTGGAACCGGCCTCGGTTATTGCTTTTATGTCGAAATTTTTTATACATCCAATTCTTTAAAAGATGTTTGTAATAAGAACGACTCCTATATAATTTCAAAGAATGAGTCGCGACTGGTAATTATCGTGATTGCCGAGTACCCCATATTGATATAAGTAAAATTCTGTAGATACGGTACGTTCTCCCAGCGCTATCTCAACAAATGGCCTGTGTTGTGTTACCTACAACTAAACGCAAAGATACGCTATTTCCAATCTATTGCAATATACCTACTACTTATTGAACAACAATGATGGAAAGACGTATCTAGACCCAAGATAGATCGAGACAACAATGTACGCCGGCCGCGCCCCGGTCCGACTGTGACTGAGGTGGGTGGACACAATTGGACTCAATTTGAGCGTTCCACTTTCGAGAAGCCAGTGCCCAATCTTCCAAATTTTACTCACATCGATGCTTTACCCTCACTTTTTAAAACTTTTAAATATATAAACTACTAGCTTCTGCCCGCGGCTTCTCACGCAGTTCCGGGATAAAAAAGTAGCTCAGGTCGGTCTACGGGATACCATCTACATCCCTGCCAAGTTTCGTTGAGATCCGTAGGGCCGTTTGGTCGTGAAATGGTAACAGACAGACCGACAGAGTTAGAGTTACTTTCGAATGATAATGTTAGCATGGATTTGGTAACAAAGAAAATTCAATAAAATAAATGAATACTAGTTTATGCCCGCGGCTTCGCACGCGTTAATTCTATAAACGTTTAAAGTTAATGTTTATCCCATGGGAACTGATTTAAGGGATAAAAAGTCCAGGATTAGAATTACCTGTATGCAAAATTTCAGCCCGATCCGATCAGTAGTTTTGGCGTGAAGAGATAACAAACATCCATCCATCCATATATCCATATATCCATCCATCCAAACTTTCGCATTTATAATATTAGTGTGACTAGCTTCTCTCCGCGGCTTCGCACGCGTATTTTCGGTAAAATTAGTTAGCCTATTGTTTAAGTTAGGCTACGTTCTAAGTGTATGCCAAATTTCATCTTGGTCTGTAAGATGAAATTTGGCAGTTTTAGGTAACAAATTACAAATTTCACAACTTTCGCATTTATAATATTAGTAGGATAGTAGGATGTGTTTACAAATGAAACAGTTAAGCTATCTGCAGACTGTCACAAACAATCTAAACGTACAACATATTCAAATGGTCTAAGCTTCAAAAGATAACAATTACTAAAATGACGAAAAGTTTAAAACGGCACACGCTTGGATATGAAAAGTCATTCGCCACCAACTGCGCATTTAAATTTCAGCTTATTCATTATTTAATAAAACCATTAACGTGGTTTTATAGAGACATATTGGATAGGTTTGTTATGATAACTTTATTATGCTTGTTTTAACGAGCTCGTTGTACTGGACAAAATCGATATACGCTATTCTTCTTTTACCATACAACTCTTTTACCATGTCGACGCAAGGTATTGAGAAACAGTTTTACGTTTTATACAGGGTTATCGGTAAGTCACTGACACTCCGTGAACTGCATCGAAAACTTATGTCGAAAATTTTTATACATTAAAATTTTTAAAAGATGTTTGTAATAAGAACGACTCCTATATAATTTCGAAGAATGAGTCTTATACAGAAAGAATGAGTTTTATACAGGGTTATCGGTAAGTCACTGACACTATGTGAACTGCAGGTGTAGGGTATCAAACCAGGGTTACAACCCTGGTCTACAGACGGCGTCGAAAATAATTGTACACGTGATTAAGATATAAAGGAGTTTAATCGACCTCGACGACCTCTGTGGCGCGGTGGGCGAAGGTCCGCCTGCGGCGCAGGAGGTTGCGGGTTCGATTCCCGCCTCGCGACAAATATTTGTACGATCTGCAGATATATGTTCAGGGTGTTCTGGTCGTTTTCTATGTATAATAAAAAATATCTATCTATGTACCTACTCGTATATTATTATGTTTATCAGTTATCTAGTACCCATTACACAAGCTATGCTTACCTCGGGGCTAGATAATGCTGTGTGAATTGTCCAGCATTATAAAAAAAAAAAAATGGTAGATCAGACAATACAATGTAAATAAATAAATCTATCTATCTATGTAATGTATTATATTATGTATATCAGTCATCTAGTATCCATAACACAAGCTCTGCTTAGCTTGGGGCTAGATGATGCTGTGTGGATTGTCCAGCATTATTAATATTTAATTTAATTAATTAATATTTATTAATAATGTGGCACCACAGATTAGGTATTGAGTGATTATTATTATTTTAATAAAAAGTAAGATCACATGAAATAAAAATAAATATAAAAACAATTGCCTCTCATTCATAAATTTAGAACGAAGTAAAAATCGTTACATAGGCAAACCAACGCTGTTTTCTTGAAGAGTGCTAATAGTGGTAAGAAATGCATTAAAACTTTACTAAAAATAGGACCCGTCCTTTTTCGTGTCTTGGACATGCTTCCTAGGTATGCTTCCTTTCCGAGCGCTAAAATGACACTAGTTGAAATGGTATCCCAGAATGTCAAATAGGATCTCTTTTGATATAGATGGTTCATTGTGAATCTATGAGGGGCCGGTGGATACCTCGATCGATGCTGAAACCCAATTAATTTGTTAAGAGCGATATCCCACTTTCACATAAATCTACATCATCATCATTGGCTTTTTCATTATACGAAAGATGATTTAAGTGGCATCAGTCTGGCTGGAAGTCAGCCGAGCCCACACCCACCCACTGATAATTCAAGGCGGAGTCGTTTTTAAGTTTAGTATCAAATAAAGCCCCGCTAATGAACGATTCTGCCAGGAACGGTACGAATGAGAAGAAGAAGAAGAATGAATGATTATTGAATGGAGGACTATCATTAGTTATCCACCAATTTTAGGAAACCTAGTGTCTTCACGAACTAGTTTGTGGTGATGGGCAGAACTTGCAGTTCACGTAGTGTCAGTGAATTACCAATAACCCTGTATATTACAAATTCTTAATAATCCACACCACGACCAACTTTAACAGTAAAATTCTATTAAAGCTAGGTGTGTTCTCTGATATTGTTTCAGAATAATTCGAAAGACACCTCACGGAATGCCCTTCAATAATAATCCTGCTGCCTCTTTGTCTGAGATAAGAGACGGTTATGCGCAGTATAATAAACATTTATGATGCATAATATTGCCTTTGGTTTCACTGTCCCCGTACATTTGCGCGTGTTACTGTGGAAGCGCGTTAGGTTTTTGTGGGTGAGAGGTACTCTTACACCTAATTCTAGGGTTGTCGTAGATCATTTAAACGTTGTTTCAGCTCATTCGTAGCCTTATAATACTATAAGGCTACGAATGAGCTGAAACAACGTTACAGTTAACAGTAAATGATCTACGACGACCCTAGAACTGCTGCTACGAAAGTGCTACAAAAGTGCTACGAAAGTGCTACAAATGCGTAGCAAGTATTTGCTACGCATTTTTAGCATTTTCGTAGCACATTGGTAGCACTGCTGTTCCCTTGTAGTTATTATTATTCTTGTTCTGCTTGTAGGATTGGCTACGCATTTGTAGCACCTTCGTAGCATATTCGTAGCACTACTGTAGCCTTGCGGTACTAACTATTAAAGGTCTAAAGTTTTGATAGTAGGTAAGATAGACTTTGTATCTGTATACTTTTTTATAAACAAATAAACTAAAAAAGAATAAAGCATTTATTCAGATTGCAATTTGCCTTGCTTCTCTTAGCTTTAGACGCATTGAGTAAAAACCAAGATCGAAGCAGCCTCTTAGGGTAAAAAGTACCATTCTTTTTTATTTAAGCCTATACCTATGTTGAGGATATTTTTAATTTTGAATTTACCCATATTATGCCTTGTTGAAGAAAATACCGCGCATAATCTATTCGGGGCTAATGAGAGAAAGTTATATTTATCTCTTCTAAAATTATGACTAGCTTATATTTGCCAGTTGGTAACTATATAGAGTACCCTTGTAAATTATATATCAAGGATGACAGGAGAAACGCACCTATATCAGTGCCTGGGAAAATCTTTATTAGGGTTCTTTCTTTATACCAGGCTTAGTGCTATAAAGTAGCATTTCTTGCCTTACCTTGGGATATTTTCATATAGAAACCGTAGGTTTTTTGGATAAGCTTCTAAAATATGTGATAAATAGAAAATTATGCGATATTTTCGCCAAAAGGATAACATATGTATGTCAACGAGCTTATCATTTATACTCAACGCTATATTCTATATTCTACTATTATTGCACACAGTCGTAGGGGCGGTTACAAAAAAAACTATTCATATTTGTAACATTTTCTTTGGCTCACGTACTTTTTATACTGAGCTAGGACTACTAGACTAATTTGCCAAATATCTTTAGTTTTGACGTCCAAGTGTCGGCTTTCTGTGTAATTGTGTCTACAAGAATAAGCAAATCACGATCATGTGATTTATCTTTATAATAGAAAGTTGGCGTCACGTTTTGTTTGCTAAAACGAGGCTTTGCTGGTATTGTGATTTCTATAGACGCTAAAACTGCATAGTTTAAAACCCTATTTTCTGTAAATAAAGTATTTCTAGGAAGTATAACGAACAGAGTATCAATTACCTTATATTTTTCAACAAAACACAGCTCCTAACATATTCCTTTCTGGCAATGTTAGTAAAAGTTTTGTTCTGACCTAACTAGGGAACTACAAATCAAATAATATCGCAAAAATTTTCGACTTGGACGGGACTTGAGCCCGCATCCTTCCTTCAGTACAGGAATGTGCTACGCTGAGTGTGGGGTTACGCACTATAATAACAAAAAAACCTTAGGGAATTATAATTTTGTAACCAACTTGTGTTCGCGGAATTGTAAGTATTTTTTCGGGATTTGAATTATCAAGTCTAACTTGTGTAATGTTCAATTCGCATCGAGCATGGAACGTACGGCCGTGTGCTAAAATCCATCTCGTTGCTTGTTGCGAGCGCGTTCTTTCCCTGTACTAACTGCACGAACGCTCGCTGTGTAACACGTTAAGACGGGTCCAGATATGTATCACTTGCCCGATCCGATCACCGTATCCGTATCGCAGACGCGTATCATGATCGCATATGTGGACGTGTTATGATACGCGTACGCGATCTCGATACGTCGCCGTTATGATACAGCCCGTCCCATGTCGTGCCGGTTTTTGTCCGATGATCAAAGGTGATACAGATACGGGCGTCATACAGAACGGAAGATACGGATACGGAGCAAATCGAGGCGTCCACAACTTGAACTTGATACGTATACGTGATACGCTGATACGGATACGGTGATCGGATCGGGCAAGTGATACATATCTGGACCCGTTTTCGTTACGCTCCGTAACACCAGTCAGTACCCCGCTTAGTGTTATACTGGTCTAGAAATACGTCCGAGCACAATTTCATTCGGATTTATAAAATACTAGCTGCGCCCCGCGGCTTCGCCCCCGTGGAAATTTATGTTTCCAACTTTCTTAATTTTTTCTTTCATAAGAACCTTCTCCTGACAATAACAAACACAACAAAGAAAGAATTAGCGAAATCGGTCCAGCCGTTCACGCGTGATGCCGTGACAACGCGAAACGGGTTTCATTTTTATATATAAGATAACAAATAAAATAACAAACTGTTATAACCTTCAGCCAAAACAATTAACTTGCCATAAAGAAAAAACTTTATCCAGTGTATCCGAAATGTATTTAATGCTTGATTTAATTTTTTACCAGAGAACAACAATTATTTCGTCTATACAGGGATTTTAATCTATAATAGGTATCACGAAAAGTCGTCCTTCCTCCGGCCATGCTTCTTCTATAATAATCTTTTACGATTTACCTGTCAAGTGCAGATGGTGGGGTCATTACGTCTTTCCTCCAGTTTCGTAGCTATATCTCCTTAATGATTTTAATATCCAGGATGGACCAAGCCGATGCTAGACGGTGTTTGCCGTGAAGGTAACAAAATTGTGCCTTAAAAGCTTGTAGTTTTACTTACCTGTACCAATCTACCTAAGCTAATAACATCGTATTCACCTGATTAAATGGCCTTTCTATGAGTTAATCAAATACTAAGCGAAGAGCTTGTTTTGTTGAAAAGTCAGTGAAAATAAAAATAGTCGATTAGAAGTAAAATATTTCCACAAAATTAAAGACACATATTTGACGCTGTAACCTGGAAACTATCGGTATGCGATGTGTGTGCATCGTAACGTGAATTTAAAGAATGTCTACTTTGCGCTTTGGTCACTCCGCCGCATGCAGTTTGGAACCGACAAGCCATAACAATGTTTTTTTTTCTTATTTCAGCCGGTGACCGAATTAGATAAAACCTGCTTCATGCGTACATGTGCCTCGTTTCGTGTCGTCTGAAACTTTTCCTTTCATTCACAGCGGCATTAGCGGTACAGCTTTAAAGAAATGGAACGGAAAATCACGTTGACGCGTAAATAATTGAAAGTTAGATGTAAAATCTGTAAAACCGCTTTTTAGGACTCAGGGTGCGTGGAATTGGACGGATTCCCAATAATGTTCTGCGATTTCTTTGAATACTCTGAACCTTTTTGCTGTACCGGTTTCTAAGGCAAACTTGTAGTATAGAAACCACTTATTTGGATAAATTTTATTTCCGACACAGAGTGATGGAAATTAAAAAAATGTACAAGCATTAGGTTCATTAACTCAGTATGAAATAGTATTTTATTTAGTTGTCTTAGTAAATTTAAACGAAAAAGTAGTACTAGAATTTTAAGTTGTGTATTCAATAATAATGTAGAACTTTATGACGCTTAAATCATAACAATAAAAATAAATCATCATTTAGATATAACGTTGCCCTGCAGAGTGGGATAAGTCAAATATATTTTTAATAATAAGTACTTATACTGCTTTTTTCACTCATTCCTCGTCTTACACGAACGTAAACATACCAATAATAATGTTTTACAAAGAAACTACACTGACCTAAAGCCGTAGCTATTTCATGGTAAAACTGAAAAATGGGATAGCGCAGAATTAATGGCTAGCCATTCGACCACGGGTGGGAGAGACAGCGGCTGTTTCATTATGATCGAGTTAGATTCTGGAGTATCATCCCTGTAATCAATCGACGCTACTGCTGGCCGCATTCGCATACATATTCCATTCAATTTGACGTTTATGTTTGAGCTTTTCTTAAATCTTTATGAAACTTCAATAAAATAATATTTTTAATACCTCTACTGCAATCACCGTCTACCAAGCGGGTGGTTGGTATTCATTGTGGTTATAACCTGGTTTGACCTACATTGGATACCTTGGAACGCCCTAAACTTTAAAGTACTTGTCCCACACCCAAAATTGAGTTTAACACCTCAGTCGGTTATTCGCCTACGGTGCGACAAGGTCGTCTAGCGGATAATAAGTCACTTCATTGAGGTACCTAATTCTAATTTATTGGGTGCACTTATTTTTCAACTACCTACAAGAAACTATTTTAACTAAAATAAAAAACCTAAAGATTATGTTTATTTGCCTGAATGTATTATGTTACAACAAAAATTAACTTAAATTATGCTACGTCCAGTTATATTCTACCAAACGTAGGCATGCAAATATTAATTTTTAAAATTCAATTTATAAAAAATCTATTTTTCAATCTATAATACAGGGTTATTGGTCATTCACTGACACTATGTAAACTGCAGGTTCTGCCCACCATCATGAACACGTCCGTGAAGACGCCAGGTCTCAATTCTAAATATTTGTGGAAAGAGAATGATATTACTCTGTACCCCCCCTTCATTCAAAAATCGTTCATTATAGGGGTTTTCTCTCGTGAACGGCTAGACCATTTCGCTAATTCTTTTTTGTTGTTATTGTCAGGAGAAGGTTCTTATGAAAGAAAAAATTAAGAAAGTTTCCGCGCGGACAAAGGCTAGTGAAGCTAGTTACAAATAATAAATTTCAAAATAATAATGTCCTCCTAGCCGGATTTCGACCACGGCGGCCAGTCTCATCGGAGACTGGCCGCCGTGGAGGACATATTATACATAATAGTGCACAAGTGTGTGCGCAAACACAGGTGCACTCTCATTATCCAATGGGACGGCAGCCCGACACGACCGGGGAGAGAGGTTGTGTCGTCGATACCAAGACATCAAAACAACGTTATTCTCAGTACTCTCATTCTGTAAATTCCTTTTATTTATTAATAAATTGTAATCATTATGTTCAATATCTAGAAGAAATACTTATAATGAGCTCGTTAGAGATATTTGTACAGATAATATCAACCTCTAATTCCTTTTACATGAAATTGAAATCATTAGATATCTCCATTAGGAGTTTTGCGCGTAGCAACAGATTTAACCTCGTTATGTTATTATGAAGCAGCGTTTATAAGGCAGGCATTCGCCGAGAGCAAGGATGTAGTCATGTCTACCGATCGTGAGATACCTACTTCATAGCACAACCACGAAATATTCTGTTGTTTTAAGGCGCAAACACGTTATTAAAACGTGTTGCGACGCAACGTGTCGACATCCCACACACCCAACGCTCATTTCGTCGCGTCGTCGTCGAGTGTTTAGGTATAGGTAAGTGATGCTGGTCATAGAAAATTATTACGATTTGATTCAACTCAACACTCGTTTTAAAGGGTCGCGTGGCGTTTCAATAGTATTTCCACCTTTATTATCGTACCTATATATTCACAAGAGGGGGCGGAAATACGGACGGTGTTTGGTTTTGAACCCCCGACGCAAACGTAGGGGTGTTTGACGTGTATGGCTGTGTATCTGTGTATCTGTCTGTGGTATCGTAGCTCCCAAACGGATGAACCGATTTTCGTTTAGTTTTTTTGTGTAATAGATAATTTTGTCCCGAGAGTTTTTAGCCATGTTTCATGGAAATCTGTTCAGCCAATAAACGTCGGCGGGTTTTAAAATTTTAATAATTTAAAATTTTAATTTTGTCTTTTCTTCAGTTGACTTAAGTCCGAAAAAACAAAACACTCGCGATCGTTTCCTTAAAGTTACTACCTAACAGACCGTTTCTAATTATAGGAGTTGCGAGCACCCAAGGCTTAAATTATACCTACATAGAATCATAAATTTGAAGAAAATAAAAAAAACCTGAAATCATTTCGTCGAAATACTTTTCTTAGCGATTACCAATTTTATGTAATCTATGGACCTGCCTATGTATGAAGTCTGAAATAAAGAAATTTTATTTATTTATTCAGGTACAATAATCAAATAAAAAAAAATCCTACATAGGGCTATTTTCTCAATTTCTTTAACTAAAGATAAAAGAACCTTTCATCTCCGAGATCTATTAGGGGTGTATGATAAAGTAGTAACTGGTGGATGTGGAATAGCGGTACTTTATCTACGGTTCGTAGGGTTCCGTTAAAAAACATAGAATATTTTTAGGGTTCCATACCTCAATAGGAAAAAAAGGAACCTATGTCTGTCTGTCATAGCCCATTACCTCAGGAATGCATGAAGGAATGGTGGTATCAAGTTAAAATTAATATCTTATACCTACTCAGATCTGCAATACCGTGGAGCTTTGAAAATACCCAACTGTATATCAACGCATTCATAAGATACGGCCGTTTATGCCGCATATTTTGACACTCTCAAGGAAATCAAAACCTATGTATCTTCCCGTTGATCTAGAATCCATAGTAATATTATAAATTTGAAAGTAACTCTGTTTGTCTGTCTGTATGTATGTCTTTCTGTCTGTCTATCTGTCTCTTTGTCTGTCTATCTCTCTGTTTGTATGTCTATCTGTCTGCCTGTCTGTCCTAAATTTTATTAAGATCCGGTTGAACGGATCTTAATAAAATTTGGCAAGGTGGTAAACGGTATCCCAGGGACGGACATATGCTACTTTTTATGTTGCTAAAGTGCGTACGAAGCCGCAGGAACAAACTAGTCATGAGATATAGCGAGAAGCAATGTAGCACAAGTGAATAGAAAAATCAGATAACCGTTAATTTATAGTGACAGCACAAGAAAAAATACCAAAGTATAACGAAAACCCTCAGTGAGCGAGTCTGACTCGCACTTGGCCGGTTTATTTTAGTTTCGCCGGGTCGGTGGTGACGTTGGCGTTGAATGGTAAAACTGCTGAGCAGATTGCACCTACCTAAAACACAATAGAAAATATGTAGGTAACAGCCTTACTAACGCTAAGGTTTATCCGAGAGACGTATCCGATGCCGAGGGAAGAAACTATTGAATAAATAAATATTCAAATTACCCATGGTTCTTTCCATTTTAGATTGATTATTCATACCTACCAATATTTTTCCCCCGTAGGTACTCATGATTCTTTTGTGTGACCAAACCGCAGGGTATCTTGCTGTAGAATCCAGGGCCTTCTGGATTCCATTTTCTGTAACAACGATATCTAGGTACCTACTTTTGTTGTGATTATCGAACCGAATAAATCCCTAAATATTAGTAGCACAAATCAGATTTTATCAAAGCAAACCAAATCCTTGGCGTTCCAGTATTATCGACGTGAAGATGAATCACTGTGTGTTCTTGGCACAGTGTGGCCAGCAGGCGATATTTCTCTGGCACGGCGGACGCTGGTCGACGGGAGGGGAGAGGGGAGAGGGGGCATCTTCGAACATTACTCAGAGCTATCTGATGTCGCCTGCTAATTGACCAGAAATACAGATAAACGCTATTTTTACTCGTCCATAAATCTTCTAATCGTTTAGTGAAACATTTTTGTGATGTTAGTGATAGCTTTAAATTCTAGAATTGTAAATTGGCTGCAGTGACTGTTTCAACAGGCTATTTTACTCTATATGAGAAAAAATCTAAAAATATATTATTGAGATAGCTTAGGCAAAAAGCAGTCGGAAATCGTTAGTTTCAGTTCATAAAATAGCAAACTAAATTTTTAAATTCAATTCAAAGGTTTCAGCTTTTTTAATCTGTTTCATAATACCATTAAATAATAATAATAAGAATAAATTACAGCCAACTGACGTCATGACCAAAGAGGAATATGGCGATCAATGCGTCCAGCGCTTTCGTCAAATTACGCGCAAAATTTTAAAATTCCAAATTGAAATGCATTTGACACTTAACGATTCAATAAAAATTTTGTGAATTTTTTAGTAGTTCATTAGCACTATAGAATCTAATTGAGACACTTTTCAAAAACGGGTGTAATACCCTATTCAACCTGCTCGATTAATTTACCACCAATGCCTGGCTATTGTGTTTATTGACCCCCATTTTATTTTATTTTTATTACCTGTTTAGCCACGCACTAGGGAAAGACCAATTTCTTTTATCAGACTCTACACGTAGAGTTCTTTTTTAATTTTAGTTTTAAAGTACTTGTTTTATAATGTTTGTTTGTTAGTTGTATTCAATCTCTATTGTTGTGTTTAGTGGAAGGTTGTCTTTTTTTTTACGCTGCTTTTACTGATTAAGCCATAGCTACCCTTGAAGTGTAGAGGTCCTAGGAAGACGGAAGAGGACTCATTTGATAGCTTAAAATGTAGACAATAAATCAATGATAACATTGTTGCAATTTCTATTTTTTAAAGGAGCAAAAGAAACTTTAAAAAAATTCTAAACTTTTTTTTTATTATTAGCTTTTTATAAAATCAAAAATCGTTCGATAGTAGTAAAAGTGTGCTTAAAAATACATCTTTGCCCTAATTAAGATAGTTTAGTAGTTATGACGATTTAAACATGTTAGTGTTTCTAACCCTACCCAAAGTACACCAGTGACGAGACACATTATAGCTATCTATAATGTGTCTGGTCACTAACATCGTTCGTCAACAAGATATTTCCTTTAAGTATATGAAATATCTTGTTTACGACCGATGTTAGTCGCAGTTATACTATAGAACTATTTTTTGTATTTCAAAAAAATAGATACTTACCTACCTTAAATTTCTGAGATTAATATCAAAATCTAAGCACTTATTATAAAGTTTTCGTATTAACATTAATGATAAATTAGAAACAGGCTTCAAAGGAACTTCAAGTGAAGAGTAATTTATGTTGTAAAGTTTATTTCTTACTCTCTTACCTACCAGTCTAAACATAATCCAAAGCGACTCGTTAATACGTTCATTTTTGCTAAATTAAAACCCCACGATTCAGTTTAGATGCAAATGAGCCCATCACACCCATAACCTTTAACCGGGGCGGTATAGAACGAATAAAAACAATAGAACGATTACTTCCAAAGGCAAATTTATTCATGGTCCAACGTATACAACAATGAACGGACCCTTTCAATGTAAAATTTCGCATCATTATACATTATTCGCAATATAGGTAGGTATATTACAATATTTACAAACGCATAGAACACTGATTACATTGAACACCGAGGGCAGAGCACAAGAGCGGCGGGCGGGCGGTCAACAGCTGGTGAGCAGCGAGAGAGCGGCCGCGGCCAGCGCCAGCCGCGGCGGAGGCCAGCGCGCTCCAGCGGCCGCACCCGCCGCTCGCGCGCGCGCGCTGCCGCCCTCCGCGCGGCACCCGCCACCGCCCGCTGCCGCCGCCAGCGTACGCCCGCGCACCTTCAGCGGAGAGATACACACATTCTGTTCCGCCCAGTCCTCCGTGATAGCCAGCGTGCTCGCCATGGGGTCCACCCCGCACTCGCACGGCACGTGGTTCCCGCGAATAACGACGCGCTCGACCTCCAGCAGCACCGCCTGTGGACTCTCCAGCATGTGGTTGCCTGTCAGCTTGAACGTGCCGACACTGTTGTTGGCGACGAGCGAGAGCTCCTCCACGCCGTCTATCTTGTTGTTGCAGATCTCGAGCGTGTCCACTCGCTGTAGGCCATCGAAAGCCCCGACTTTGATGACGCCTAGGTCGGACTCTCGCAGCGCGAGCCGTGTGACGCGTTGCATGCCGCGGAAGGTATCGGCCGCCAGCTCCGGCAGGTCCATGTAGGCGAGCTCTAGTGCGCCGACGCCTTCGAGCCCCGCGAACGCAGAGGCCTCTATACCGCGGATCCCGGAGGGCAGCTCGATCTGTCCTACATCACTAAGCCCGGAGAACGCGTGTTTTAAGATTCTCTTGAGCGGGTTGTTCTTCAGCGAGATGAGCTTTATGTTCCGGGTGCCGGCAAAGGCGTAGCCCTCGATCTGCGCAATGCGGTTGTGGCTAAGCACGATGGAGGTGATGTTCTGGAGGGCGGCGAAGGCGAAGGCGTCGACGGTGGCGAGCGGCGCATGCTGGATGGAGAGGTCGCGCAGGCGCGGCAGGCCGCGGAAGGCGAAGGGCCGGATGCGCGTTAGGTTGCAGGCGTCGAGCGCGAGGCGGCGCAGCATGCGCACGTGCGCGAAGGCGTCGGAGCGCAGCACGCGTAGGTCGGCGCGCGACACAGACAGCTGCGTCACGCCCCCGCTCAGCGCCGCCGGCACGCCGCGCAGCAGAGGACTGTTGCACACCACCTACAATAACAACACAGTATTACTTTTTTCAAATATCTGTATTAAATTCTCTAATAAATTCGTGACAACATTCATTTCGTCATTTTATTCGACGATCACTGTCAAATTACCCGTCTACGGAAAATTTGACTAAAACAATTCGTCTAATACAATCTTACTAAAACAGTTAGACTAAAACAAAATAAAATAAAAATAAAATATATATAAAATAAATATAAAAATAAAATTAAAAAAATTAAAAAAATTAAAAATAAAACACAATTCGACTAAAAACATTTCGACTAATGACAATTCGACTAATGCAATTTGACCTTGATTTGACCCGACTTGTAGGCCTCCCACCCCCGCGAAGCGGGGGGGGGGGAGTGGGTTCGTGGCGACTCTGTGACTGAAAGGGTGTGTATATGTATAATTGCACCCAGAGCCATATGATGACACAAAATTTTTAGATGTTAAAACGAATTGTTTTAGACGTTAGTCGAATTGTTAATTGTTGAAATATTTTAGTCGAATTGTGTTTTAGTCGAATTGTTTTAGTCGAATTGTTTTAGACGAATTGTTTTAGACGAACTTTTCGCAAAGCAAATTACCACCCTCTTCCCTATAAAAGACTTCTTAGGTGTAAGGTTCTGAGGTTGGCTTAAGGTGCTCGGATAGTTTCGATTTATCTATGTGGGTTAGCAAATAGTATTGTAGAACCCTTGCTAATCCTTTATAATCTGTATCTCTAATATGTTTTGCGATACACATTGTTGTTTCTATGGAATTAAAGGCTTATACGGTTCTGCCTCTCCCTAAAGTATTTAATTGATTTTGGTGTGGCGTTATCCCGTTGTTTACTCAATCGATATAATTAATCCGTTTGGAAATATCACCATGGGCACGCACGGTCGTGATCCGCGTGTTTTCATTGAATTATTTGAAATAAAACAAATATCGATATGATTTAAGTACCTTTGTTTGAATGCGTAGTACAATAAAACTGTCTCTCAAATCATTTATTTTTCGGTTGTGTTGTAATAAAACTATAACTAAGCACGTTTAAAAGTTATTGTGATGAGTAATAATAATGCATTCATGTACGAGGTCCGCTTGAAATAAAAACAATTAAAAAGTTATCTAGAAGTCTTCCTTCAATTTCACCCCTGGATGTTTTAGCCGGGATCCCGATAAGAACCTCGAATGGTTATGTGTCACCTATGGTCCGCCCACATAACGGCTGCACACATAACCACATAACGGACTCAGTACACCTAGGGCATTGCAGGGCCAAGATTCGAAGCTGTATGACGAGTACCTGTGTTTGTTGGGCGTGGTGGTCACGGAGCAAGATTAGACCCCTTAAACTCAGCCCGTGGATGACTTAAAAACCGACTAATAACTTAGTCGGTTCTTAGTCTACTGCCCTTCAGGTTAACACCTACCAGATGGGCTTGTATTTTAAACACTTCCACTGCGATCAAATCCGCCTGCCGAGTGTGGTAATCATGATTTTTTTAATTGACAGGAACTATTTTATTATGAACTAGGTACTACTTACATAAACATTGTTGTATTTATTTTGGATTACAGATCCAAAATAAATACAACAATGTTCTGATGTCTGACGACGACTGTACAATTTACGTCACGTGGTTTGCGGTCCCATTCGCCGGAAGAAAATAACAAAATTAAATCAATCCGGCGAATGCGACCGCGGTCCCAATCGACGGAAGCCTCGGGAAAACACCTGTGCTCAGCGGTAGAGGTATGTATGCTAATGAGAGATGAGAGTGTACCTGTGACTGCGAGAGGCAGATGCAGTGCGCAGGGCAGGGCGGCGCTGGCGGCGTCAGCGGCAGCGTGGAGTGCGCGCCGCCCGCGCCCAGCAGCGCGCCCCAGGCCGCCGCCGTCACCAGCCAACGCAAGACCCATCTGTACAGAAACAATCATTCAGCCTATCCTTCAAATGCATCCTATGGCTTACTGTATGGCCGATCCATGCACAAATATTGAAAATACTTATTTATGTTGAGTTTAGTTGAGCGATCGTATTGGTCGGGTGCGACACATTGAGTCAGGTTGGACATCCCTGGTGGAAAAGAAACCATAAACCACACATTCGGTGATCATCGACCTAAGAACGTGGCATGAATTTCATACGTTATGAGATTTACACATAAACCAATTTCAAAAATGTTAACATAACTGTTTAAAATTAGAATTCTATGGAATACACTACGGAAAAATAATTACTCGTATATAACTTGAAGCACCCATCTAACAAATCATTGGTTCAGCTTGTAAGTACAATTCTAAATTCGCTATATTCCATTTGCGTAAACAGCTCATTCAGAAGTTCATAACAACAAGGCCAACCGAAACGGAACGTAACGAATGTAACGGAACTATAAAACCGTTTGAGCGATACAAGCAAACATTACTTCCCGCGGCCCTAATTAGTGGCTACCTTGGCAACGAACGGCGTCCTACAAAATATGGCGGCCGCCCCATTTCGTGGGGCAATATTAAACATTAACAGGACACATAAACAACTCAATGTTAAGTGGCTTGTGCCTCGTAAAAAATGTCTTCACATTGATGCACCCTACGGTAGTATTGTTTACGTCCTTTTGCATTTATGTGAGACATTTTACGTGGAATTATAGAGTTGGGCAGGCTTTTCCTCCTTGTCTACATTCCATAGCTTGTATTGTTGCGTTCAAGGAAAAACGTAGTGAATAAGAGGTTGGTATGATAAGTAAACGGTCAATAGATTTTCTGAACAGTGGACGTGTAGATGAATAAAGAACAATTATATTGGTTCAAGCTCAGGCCACTGTAAACTAACTTCCTTTGCAGCCTTATTTGCCAATGATGTTTACCTGGTGTTCCTAGTAGAGGCCATGGGCGGGCGCGAGCGAGGCGCCCCGCCCTGCGCGCGCCCTCACCTGTACACCTCCATCTCACCACTCTTGCCTGTGAACAACAAAACTTTCATAAAACTCCATCCCGGCGGTATAAAACAACATACTTAGACCAAATAATATATAATGATTTTTGTGTGAGGGACCTTTAAACACGCTGTTTCCATCTCAATGATGGAAACAGCGTATTTTAAGGTGCCTTATAGTTTTAAATTTATAAGATCCAAACCATAATATACTATGAAGTGATTGATTGCAATAGATAAGCAGGGTAAACCTACCAGAGGCGATACTGTGGCTCCCAACGAATTACCTATCAAATCAAAGTGAAATTGTACCGCTATTACCAGACAATAGATTTTCGATGACGTGATGTATAGATTCGGTTTTATTAACTGATTCTACTCCATTTCCTGTCCCTTCCGATTGGGTGCCGGCCCTAAAGTACCTCGCTGTTGAAGTAGGTTGGGCATTTTATAACGTTCATTCGCATAGTGCAAAAGAGCCATTATATTAAAGATTCAATTATACTTGAACGGAAATTGAAAACGAAGATGTGACAGAACAGCACGGAAGACTCGCGGAGCTTTCAAATTCATTGGAACACTTCGTAGAACTCGAAAAATAGGAGATCAAAGAACTTTCATAAATTAATGTCTCAAACCCGTCAAGACTCAGTAATTGAGGCTTGTTCAAAATCCAATATACATTTTCAATTCTTGTTTTTGTAAATGTATTATAATACATTTCCAAAAACAAGAGCAATCAGGCTGTACCTATCTAAACCCTGTAGACTTATAGGTCTAGTAGTTTTGTTAAAGTTTCTTAGTGGAATTTCCTGCAGACATTAGAAATAGCAGACGTTTCCCACAAAGCGGTACTTACTGAAGCGGCGAGGCATTATAGAGCACAAGGAACATTGAAACGACTATGATAAAAGACTAAAAGCCTACAGACGTCGGTTGTGCTTTCTTGTAATACAAAACACTTTGAATAATGCTGGGGCGGAAGCCAAAATTTTAAACTGCGAGTATATTATGCTCTACTGACAAAATATCTTGTAGGTACTTGTGAATTTCAGAGTTGGCGGATATACTCATGCTCGAATCACGAGAACTACGGCATTACAGAATAGTTTACGTAATCATTTATCTGTTCACTACAGTAACTTGTGGTGAACTACTAAACAAACTGGAGTTCTACTCGGAACTAAGGTTGTTTGTGAGTTGAGCTTCATACTATAAGTAATTACTAATTTGACAGTGATAAATAGGTATCTGGGTTCGCACATCCAACATTTCTATTTGTATTCTAAATATCATTACATAGAGATATAGTAGAGGTACTAGTATAGTATTATAATATCTGTGGTAGAAGCAAATCAGTTAACAACAAAAATCTCTCTCCGTTAATATTTACACTTTTTGTTTTATTTTTGACATCCTATTGGAATCACCCAACCAAATAAGATACCCTGTTGTCAACCTGGAAATTTTGTTTCACTGTTTTTCAACCCCAGAATTAAATCAGAAAATAAAACAGAAAATTCCATCTCCATATAATTAACAAAATTAACCTTGTTGTGTAACAATCAAGTTTAAATCATTATAAAGTTTCATTCCCATCAAAATGTGCCTACGCTCGAATTCAGGACACGCTTCCTCAACTGAAACTACGTTGTGTGACGTACCGTAACTCAATTTATGTTGAAATACTCTTTGTAAACTGAGCGCTGTACTTGCGATTTTGTCTTCGGTATCGTTGGGTTGGTGTTGGAAACCTCAACGCGGAACTTGGATGTTTCACATAGCACAACTTTTGCTAAAATCCCAAGATCTCAAGCACAAAAATCGCGGAGATGATCTGTGCTTAGCCTCGGGGTTGAACTTGTGTACGTTAAGTTAACAAGAACCAAATTTAAAAACCCCCTCGACAGATTTTCATGAAACATGGCTAAGAACACTCGGGATAAAAATACATATGACACAAAAACTTAACGATTCTCGTTCATCCGTTTGGGAGCTACAATACCACAGACAGATACACAGACAGACACGTTAAACTTATAACAACCCTCTCTTTTCGCGTCGGGGGTTAAAAAGATAGGTATCGACTAAAGCTAATACCTACTGAGCAATGCACTGTAAAATTTGAACGGCTTCATTGTCAGGTAACCCGCTAGGCCAGCAGAGCACAGCAATATGCCACAGCATCTATTGCAATAAATTCTACGTTGTCAGTAAACGGGACAAGTTTAATTGGACCCCAGTGCTGTCATCAATCATACAGCGTCTACACCACTACCAACAGATAGTGTGTTATTTATGTACAAGCATATGTCTAGATAAATAGAGAGGAGCAAACGAGCCACATTGCCAACCTGAAAGAACAACTACATAAAGTGTAGTTTAACTCTGTTCCAAAATAAGGTTATAGCAATGTCCTTGTCCACACTGAAGATAAAACTACTTCTAAATGGTCCTGTAGGTGGTCATCCAATGCAACTCCGACCACAGGTTCGCTCTGTTTTTCTCACATTTCATCAGGTGCCTGATGACAATGGCAAGTGATATGTTAGTTTAGTCTCTCTTATAATACCATTACATTTTCAAAACATTCTGTACAGTTTTCATTTTGATAACAGCCAATAGTATTATTTAACAGGACTTATTTTTGTCCCAAGTCCCACTGCTGTGTTTTATTAAAATGGTTAATGTACAAAGACAGGTATGAATTACTCCACGATATACCTACATTGAGATAAAATACTTTGTTGCACACTTAAAACCAGCGAAAAGATAATATTAAAAAAAATTGATGACTTATTATAATATTGAGGATTGGCGGTCTTATCGCTGAGGGGCGATCTCTACCAGACGTATTAAAACCTTGGCGCAAGTCAGTCTTACAATTGACTTTAAATACATAGCACTACGAGCAACTGCTACAGTTCCGTAGAGGGTTCTACGGCAAAAATGACTGTCTACGAAAGTCTAGAACGTTAAAGAAACTTTGAAAAAATATTAAACTAATTTTTATGTTCATAATTTTACTACCTTCTGATTATGCTCCGAGTATACCGTTGGAATTGCAGTTATACAGGATGTTCGACAGACCGTGTGCCATATGCTAACTGGGGGTGGGTGAAACACTGAAAAGGCTCTCGGCTACTTTTAAGATTTTTTAAAGACTATTCAATTATTTTTTCTGAAATTTGAACGAATAAGTTCAATAACTTTATTTTTACGATATAACATGGCTTATAATGTCTTGCTTAAGTTATATCTAGCATAATAAGGACTACCTTACTAATAAAATCAATATTTACGTGAGATCTTGGTAAATAAAGCAGCTAAATATAGTTAAAGTTTTAAATTTTAACTTTTCAACACTTTGCATTTCCTTAACTGCTTTATTTACCTAGATTTTACAAAAATATTGATTTTAATAGTTCGGACTATTATGCCAGATGTAATAAAAAATCGTAAGACATGTTAATGATTACATCGTACAAAAAAGTTACTAAACTTAATAGTTCAAATTACAGAAAAAGCATCAAAAAAACTTTTATAGATTCTTAAAAATAGCCAAAAAGCTTTTCAGGGTTAAAAAAGCCTCCAAGCTATTGCGCTTGGTTCCCTACCCTCAGTTACCATAATTATGGCATGGTAACTGGGAAAGAGACTAAAAAGGTTAAATAAGTATCAAATGAGTGTAAGGTATCAGTTTGTACACCTCGAAACAGTTTTTGAAATTTCTTTAGGTGTCAGACTTTTTGAAATATTTTTGAAAACAGTCGAAAAATTAAACATCACCCCGTTATTTCCGAAATTTGCAGAGGGATCCATCTGAAATGTAGGTAAGTACCCATCGGTCTAAGTAAACAAGGGGAGATGAGGTACTTCTTGCTTCTTGAAAATGGAAGGCTCAAATTAGGTGCCATTAGGTCCACCCACCTCAGCCATAGTAGGACCGGCGGGCGCCGCGACGTTCCTGTTACTCGTGCTTGCTACGACGTACTATAGTGTGATTTATTGACTAAAGGGCTGCAGCAATGCCCTCATGTTTGTTCATTATAATTATTGCACAAGATTGAAAATTTATCTGTGAGCGAGTGCTTGCGTGTAGTTATAACAGGCCAGTTGTTGAGTAAGCGCTGGGAGAACGTACAATATCTACAGACTTTACTTAGGTCTATGTGGGTATTACTATTTTTAGGTATTTATTGAACAGCGAAATCTCTTACCGGTATTTATCCTACGAAACCTATCCTACTAATATTATAAAGCCGAAAGTTTGTGAAATCTGAATTTTTGTTACCTAGGATCTCCAAAACTACTGAACAGATCAAGATGAAATTTGGCCTACGTTAAGAGCAAAGCCTACTAGATAGATATTAGATAATAGACTACTGATTATACCGAAAATACGCGTGCGAAGCCGCAGACAGAAGCTAGTAATACATATTTGTATAACTGACAAACGTTCGAAACCCTCGGCGCGCGAGTTATGCTCGCACTTCACAGACTTGTTTGTTTTTCTTTTCCTTTTTTACTTTTTTCATGTTATGTCTTGTTATAAAACTAAACTTAACGTGGGGTTGGTACTTAATACAGGTAGCAATTTATTCAGTCGTAGTTGGTAAAAAGGAAAAATTAAATGATTCAACACGCTGCTGTTCGTAATTTACATAGATAATGAATTTGGCTGGTACGAGGTGGTACGAATTTTAAGACAATCGTTACCTTAGCGTGGAATGCTAAAAATAATATGTGAAAAAGCTAGGAAATATAAGTAAATTGTAGTATACGCATTGGCTCACTCAATTGAATTAAATCGATACCATAAATAGATTGAGCGAAAGAACCTACCTACACAGGTAAATGGGACATCTATATTGATTTAGAATAAGCACCAATTTTTGTAGGCAAACAAGCTTTGTTCGAGCTATAGCGATGTGTAGAGGTTTATAGGTATACGAGTGCTTTGTGCTACTACCAGCCAAAACAAGGATATAATTCTGAAATAGAATATTCACAGTTCACAGAGCACATTCACAGTAGGGAAATCTTTGCTAATTATAAAGAAATCTTTGCAAAGTATCAACCTGGATCTATTTAGGTGCATAACTCCATATACTTATTTTTACTTACTCATAAATTTCATCTTGATTTGTTCAGTAATTTTGGAGTCCTAGGTAACAAAAATTTCATAATTCACAAACATTCGCATTTATAATATTAGTAGACTAGGATAGTAGGATATATTTATCTAAAATTGTGTGCGGTTTTTGACAGAATATTATACTGCTATATCCGATAAATTGACCGAATGTATACCAGCCCACAACGTGTCATAAGGGCTTTATTTCAGGGAGCAGCGCATAGGTGACAAACAATTCCGGTAGTTTACCAAATTCAATCTCCAGGTGAAAACAAATGTTTGATCGAGCAATATTTGTACAAAGCCAGGGTGTTAGGATAGTTGGCCTGTTATTGCCAACGTTGTTATTAGGTATATTGTATACTTGGGAAGGTTTCAGTGGGGAATATGAGGATTGAGAAGCCATGATGACATACATCATACATAGTTTGACGACCTCAGTGGCGCAGCGGGCGAAGGTCCGCCTGCGATGCATGAGGTTACGGGTTCGATTCCCGCCTCGGGACAAATGTTTGTACGATCTACAGATATTTGTTCAGGGTGTTCTGGTCGTTTTCTATGTATAATAAAAAATATCTATCTATGTACTCGTATATTATTATGTATATCAGTTATCTAGTACCCATAACACAAGCTCTGCTTACCATGGGGCTAGATAATGCTGTGTGAATTGTTCAGCATTATTTATTATTTATTTATTTGTACAAAGCCAGGGTGTTAGGATAGTTGGCCTGTTATTGCCAACGTTGTTATTAGGTATATTGTATACTTGGGAAGGTTTAAGTGGGAAATATGAGGATTGAGGAGCCATGACATACATCATACATAGTTTGACGACCTCAGTGGCGCAGCGGGCGAAGGTCCGCCTGCGATGCATGAGGTTACGGGTTCGATTCCCGCCTCGGGACAAATGTTTGTACGATCTACAGATATTTGTTCAGGGTGTTCTGGATGTTGTCTATGTATAGTAAAAAAATATCTATCTAGGTATGTAGTGTATTGTATTAAGTACATCACTTATCTAGTACCCATAACACAAGCTCTGCTTAGCTTGGGGCTAGATAATGCTGTGTGAATTGTCCAGCATTATTTATTTATTTATTTATAGTATACAGGTATATAGGGTGGAATTTTAGGACGGGGAAGTAAGGGCAGTAAGGCCTTAACCGTTGAAGCTACATGAAAATGGTCTTAGGAAACTAGCTATCCTTTTTAGGAAAAATATCATCCCAATTCACAGATTTTCCAAAAATGTTACAGATTTTGAAAAATTTGGCGTTCTTCAGAAAAACTTTTTTTCAATTGTTTCTGTTTCTTAAACTGATCAAAAATTTGTTTAGGACCAACCAAGGTTTCAGTATTAGAAAAGTCAGAAGAGGCAAAAAACTTTGCCCATACATTTCGTCGAACAAATAATATTTAATAGTATCTGGGTCAAATAAACCAAGGATTTTGAATATCTTCAAAGCTTTTGCTGAAGCCTATGTAGTAGTATTGAGAGTATAAATATATATATTACACTAGCTTCTGCCCGCGGCTTCGCACGCGCATTTTCGGTATAATAAGTAGCCTATTATCTAAGTTAGGCTTTGCTATAAACGTACGCCAAATTTCATTTTGATCTGTTCAGTCGTTTTGGAGATCCTAGGTAACAAAAATTCAGATTTCACAAACTTTCGGCTTTATAATATTAATAATAGGATAGTAGAATATCGAGAGTAGAATTCAAATTATATGCTGGACATTCTATCAATCTGATGATGATGATGCCGAATTTAGGCCACGGCAGGCGATCAGTCTGAACGGAAACTAGCTATGTGCGCAAGGATGGGCGCAAACACAAGCCGATAACACCCACAGCTGAGTATAGGCCTCTACTATGTCACGCCACCCCTAGCGGGAGGTCTTGTGCCAGCCAGATCCACTGCTACCCTCAAGTTACTTTTGACTATCGCGGATGCTGGGCACTGCTAGACATTGAACTGCTGACAAATTAAGCAGAGCTTGTAAGGACCTACAACACTGGAAATACATGGCGAGATGGAAAAGGCTCCATTGTTCAGCATTATAGCCGAGCTGGATCGGCTTAAGATAACTGTGATTTGAAGGTGGCTTTGCTGGAGAGTATACTCCCTGGGAAATCCATTTTAAATTGACGATTATCGAACGGATTTTCGGAAACAAAGACTGTACATTTTTTTACATAGTTTACAATTGTGTACAATTAATTGTACATCTTTCCCTGTATTTATTTTACTTATAGAGAGTGGCTTTGTTGGAGAGTATCGCACTTATGTTCTGCGGTAATACATATAGCTAGGATAACAAATAACCTACTTTTCTAAATCATCTAAGAATAAAAAGTATCTTCAACTTTATGGACCAGCCAAGTATTTGTTAAAGAGCTTATTCTGTTGACACTGGAAACTTAGAGCCTATTACCGAAATAAAGGCAATAGGTCCCGCTAAAAGACTTTGTCGAAACATCGTTATGGCATGAATAACTGATGGACGACCGATGTCGGGCTGCTCTGATTAACATTCAGGGAAGCCCGCGGCCTGCTCGGCATTCTGGCAACAAGGACGAAATAAAAGCTTTGCACGTCCACTCTCAAAGTGTCTCAACTCACGTCATCACAGTTTCCGTCTTGCTCCAAAAACAAAAACAAAACGGACACACAATACAACCCAATGCTTTGAATTTGACACCGCTACCTGCTGAAATGAATTTTTCTTTTCTAATGGATAGGCGGATAAAGCATAATACAATAAAGAGAAGAACAAAATTAAACATTTTAAAAATTCGACGTCGTTTATTGGCTGAACAGATTTTCATGAAACATGGCTAAGAACACTCGGGATAAAATTATCTATGACACAAAAAAAAACTAAACGAAAATCGGTTCATCCATTTGGGAGCAACGATACCACACCGACAGATACACAGATATACACGTTAAACTTATAACACCTCTCTTTTTGTCGGGGTCGGGGATTAAAAAGGTACACAAAATAAATCAATTCAATAATAACCCTGACCCAAAAATGTTGATAGATACCCACATGTAAGTGGGTATCTAGTGAAAGTATTTTATATTTTCTTAAAAAAATCTCTCCGCCCGCAGTGACTTAAATCGTGTGACCAAAAAAAAGTCTCGTTCCATTTCTTCGTCTATCCTAAACAGAAAAACATGTTACGTTTAAACTCTAACTCGTTGCGGGAAGACTTAATGGACTGTCCACACTTAACCCATTTAAGTACTTTCCCGGAGTAGCTCTGTCAACACCAACCAGTGAAGCCTACTCTGTGGACTGAAACAACTAAGTACCTAGAAGAAGTTACAGGTACAAACTTGATGTTTTGCAATGATGTTGGGCTGCTTGCACAGTGAGGACTTAAAATCAATAATTCATACTAATATTATACATAAATGCGGATGTTAGGATGTTTGTTAGCGCACAATTTGATTAATTACAAAAATAAACAAGCTAAAATTTAGCCGACAAAGCATAATAAAATTATAGAAATCAGTCTTTCTAACCATTTAGGTTTTCTGCAGTTTTCTCACAGAAGCAAAATCTAATTTATATCATCTTGTAGCATTACAAATGTCCCTGTAATTTCCTGAAGACGTTTCATTTTAAAAGATCTTATTTTCCTCGGTTGTCTTTTATAGTTGGCGACGTAAAGATATTTTGGCTGACAGGTGTAATCTCATATTCGTTCTGTATAAGATTATGTGTGTCAGCCAACACCTCGTTTATCTTAGGATAATGGAAAATATTCCGTGACGTGTGCAAATGAAAACGAGCCAAGCCAATTACGTTTCTGTGCACACAAAAGGGCCATTTACTATTATATGTTCAGAAAAATTATGTTAAGAAAATTTCTTGGGCGTTTTTTGTGTGTGACACACAAAATCGCGTAAGGTCTCAAAAAATTGCAAGGTTCTGATTTTTTGGAGTGTTGTAAGGATACCAATAGTATAAAACCAAGTTTGCAACTTCGAACTGTGCTAACTTCGTGGTGCTCGAAAACCTTGAAATTTTCAGACGTTTTCAGTTTTTGGAAAAAACTGCATTCTACGGCAAAGTAATCCATGATATTTTTAAAGAATAGAAAATTTGCGACTATTTGAACGCAATTCCAGCTCTGTATGTCTCATAGTCAGGTCTAGGTATTTCAAAAATGGGTCAAAAAAATTTTAAACTAAAAAGTTATAGCATTGTAGTTTGCTACTCTTTCGAACAACATATCGACTACAATACTCATTCTACGAGGAAAGTCATGACAAGTAAAGTTGTAGAGCAATTTTATAGCTTTAATTTAAGCATAAGCAAAACGCTGTAAAACGAATAGTTCTGTTGTTATCAGGTAAAAACTACACAGTCACAGTGAGTTTTGCTCAAAGAGTAGGTATTACATTGACTGCAATGGGCGCCTTTATCGCTAAGAGCGATTTATCCTAACATATTCCAAAAAATCAGAACCTTAAAATTTTATGAGACCTAAAATAATTAAAATGACTGGTCTAAAATACCTCAGCACCTCAGCAAAATAATTTTAAATTCTGAAGGAAAATTTGAATTATCTAAAGCATGAATTTCAAACATCGATCAACTAGGTAGGCCTGCCTCGCATAGATTCACAATGCCGCACCCTGAAACCATCTGTATCAAAAGAGATCCCATTTGACATTTTGGGATACCATTTCTACTTGTGTCATTTTAGCGCTCGGACAGAAAGCATGCCTAGCAAAATTGCAAAAATCACACGTCCAAGGTACAGAGAAGGATAGGATTTCCTATTTTCAGTAAAGATTTAATGCATTTTTACCACTGAAATTTAATTAAATACAACCCACTTTCATCTGCTATTAGTCCTCCAGACATCGGCGTTGAAAATTATTTTTAACCCCCGACGCAAAAAGAGTGTTAGTTTAACGTGTCTGTCTGGGTATCTGTGTATCTGTCTGTGGTATCGTAACTCCCAAACGGATGAACCGATTTTCGTTTAGTTTTTTTTGTGTCATAGATAATTTTATCCAGAGTGTTCTAAGCCATGTTTCAAGAAAATCTGTCAGGGGGTTTTTATAATTTTTAATTTTGTTCTTGTTTCGTTTGCTTACCTATGTTACGATACGGACTTTGTTCTAAATTCATGAATAGAGAGGCTATTGTTTTTTTCTATGTTTTCTTGCGTTTATTTTTTTCTCATGTTCCATATTCACAGTCTTGTCAACAGTCAACTTGTCACGGCTCTGCGCAAACTGTCTGCGTCAAAACAAGTCGTAGACAATTTCGAGTGTCATTTTTGTAAGGTTCTAAGTATCCACGGGGGAAACGCTAGGCGGCGAATACCAGGTAAATAAATCAAAGCGAATACCTACCTAATCGAATACTTCAAAGTTTACTAAAACTACTCCTGTATTTAGTCATAACTCATATGTCACAACACAACACAGAAAGTTTGGATGGATGGATAGATAGATGGACGGATGTATATTTGTTACCTCTTCACGCCTGGTTGAAATTTTACATGGTAGACCTGTTTTTTTTTTCAGTTCCCGCGGTATAGACAAAAACCTTTGAACGTTTCCATACAAACTCGAATGTGAAACCACGGGCAGAAACTAGTATCAAATAAATCATGCATCTTGAAAACTTCAAGGCATCCAACACTTTTTACATAAATTATAAAATAGGGCAACTTTGTGAAGTTCCCCTATTCAGAACGTACCTACATCGACATATCGACAGGAGGTAATGATTTATTTCCCTATTCACCATCAACGTTATATCTAGGTCATAGGTAGGTACGTAGGTCAATGAAACCTCGGGTAAATGGAAGTTTTATATCACTCTGAAAGTACAAAAAGGAACATGTAGAGAGAATTGCAGCTCAACAGTCTTACGACTGTCTGTTTTCTCACTAGAAATTGGCTTCAAGCTCTAGTATATTTCCCAGTTCTGAGCTTCAAGCAGAGTTTCTCCGTCTCCCGCATTGGATGTTGGTAGATACCTACCTAAATTCTAATGCAAAATACTTTTTTGTGCAAAAAAGGATGGCCCTAGATTTGGGTACCGACACAAGGCACCTAAAGTTAAAGTAACAACGACACTCAACGTGTTCGACACGCTCTTCGCTTGCTTATTTTAAAGTGTAACAGAAACAAAACTCGTTTCCAGAAACTCTTGAATTACTAAATTGAAAATATAAATTAATACTTTCGAAGACTTTCTTCATGTTTACGAGTTTTGAATTTCAAAGGCCTTTTGATTATTTGAATTGCCTATTCAGTTCAGTAATTTGAGGGTCAAAAGGTTTTAACCGAACCATCCCAATTTCATTCTTTAATTACTTATAGAGTGCTGATTTTCCAGTCATCTTAAAAATCATTTAACCTTACCTAATCTGTGCAACTGCTGCCGGTCTCCTTTTGTCCTATGCAAAAGGAGGTATTTACAGGACGTATGTACAACTACTTTTACGATGTCGTCGAGCGAACGATATTCAAGGACTAAGGATTTGTGCCATTTTTCCCTTTGTACCTTACTTACTCGTAGTTTAATTTGTTTCTCTAACTGTTTTTTTGTGTCTTTTGTATTATTATAATTTGTGTACTTTTCAAGGGTGGCATGTTCAAATAAACAAACCCTAAATAAATGATTTAAAAAAAAAAGGACCAGGAAATCCAATCAAGTCCAATCAGATCAAGTTAAGGATGACTTGATTTTGGTTTTTCTGATAAATGAAAAATATAAAGCACATAGATAGATTATTTCACCATCAATAAATAAAACAATTAAAAATAAACTTAATACTAACTATATCTAGTGTGGCACAATCGGCGGCCTTATCGCTAATAGCGATCTCTTCCAGGCAGCCTTTACATATACCTTAACATATGGATCAGTTGAAACAAGCAAATGATGACTTGTTCTATTATAGGTGTCAACCTATAATAGAACAACAATACCCACGTCACGCAGAGGGTTGTACTGAAAAACAATCATCTAGCTAGAGAGATTTTATCAGAATCCTTGAAAAACAACATAACTAGGCGGTAGACTATGCATTGTGTGTGTAGGCATCGTTCCCATACTCATCCCGCCCACAAAAAGCTATTTAAATTTTCTTCTTATTACCTCAAACAGGGTTCGTAAACATCTCACCACAAAAACCGATAGAAAAGCCTACGTCTAGCAGTCGAGTATCGCAGGCCGATGATGATGATGTGTGTAAATGGAATTCCGTAACTAGCTCACTGCCATAACATTAACGTTATTAGATACAATTCACGTTGTTATCCGGTCCCTTTCCGTAGAACCTACGCCGTACCCACCGAGGCACTGAAGTATTAAAATGAAGTTGTTTTCTTTGGCATCATCGCGTACACCTCATTATCTCTAACGATAACGTCTCTGTAGTGTCCTTGTGATTTTACAACGAACCCAGTGACTGAAACTTACGAGCTGGAAACTAGTTTCATTTTATTTTCAATATTATGAGGCCTGTTTCACACCAAAAGGACCCTTCATACAACCTGTACGATTACGCAAAACCACCCATCCTATATTGTTATATTTATTTACTAGACGATCGCCTCGCGGTTTCACCCGCGTAGTTCCCGTTCCCGTGGGAATTCCGGGATAAAATATAACCTATGTCACTCCCTGAAAAGTAAGCTTCCTAAAGGTGAAAAAATTTTTCAAATCGGTCCAGTAGTTTCCGAGCCTATTCAATACAAACCAATAAACAAACAATCTAATCTTTCCTCTTTATAATATTAGTACCTATAGATTGACATTAGAGCCCTTTGAACTTCCTTCGTAATTTGCAATTGTATGGGAAAGGCCAATGGAATGGATTTCAGGCCATTTAAATGACTTTCAAATGTCCATTAAAGATGGGTGGTTTTTGCGTAATGATTCTGGTGGTTGTCAAACAATAATAATACTCTACCGATTTTCCTTTATACAGTGTACTTTGTTTCAGGTGTTTGTGGAAATCATTATAGCCTACTAAATTATAAATCAGTATCCACTCATTGTAAATCAAGTGCGACCAGAATTCTTAGGGCAAAGCCATTATACAGTTGGAAAGTAAAATTACAAAATTACCTAACAAGCCATTGAAATTTTATTGAGAAACATTTTCCGTAAAACGGTCAAACATTTCAGATGTGCATGATCGGATGTGCCACCGTAAAAACTAACGATCGCTATTCACTTCCTAACTTCTCCTTTTGCGAAAATCAAACTGCGCGTTTTTAATATTTTCAGCGTTCAGTAACTCGCCTGGTGACTAAAATATGCGATGCTTGTGTACGTGTGAACGGACATATTTTGTAAAGTGTCTACCACATACCCGCCCCTTTGTGTAGTCGTGTAAAAACTTTAGGCTTTACTCTAAGACCTAGTAATTATGCGTTTCAGCATTACTAGCCATGCCAAAAGTCAAAGAGTTAGCAAGCTAAAGTGGCAGTGGGCCGGCCATATCTCGCGAAGAACCGACAACCGATGGGGTAAACGTGTTCTTGAGTGGAGAGAGCGCGTCTGAGTAAACGTAATGTAGGACGCCCTCCGGCCGGGTGGGATGACGATCTGCGAAGACTGCAGGCAGATACTGGAAGCTGAAAACAGGGTGCTATGGCGCTCATTAGGGGAGGCCTATGTCCAGGATGGATAGTATAGGCTGTTGATGATGATGAGCCATGCCAAGAGAATTGTTTATATAATATTAACGTGCTCCAGCTCTGCAGATGAAAATTCCTTTTTGGAACCTGGAGCACCTGCTGGAGGATAGGACTTTACATAAGTAGGTATACTGACAGACGGCCACGAGATGTCGAGGTAGAATATTTTTAGGCATAATATGTATATGATAAATTAAAATAATTTGAAGCACATTTGTTTGCGGTGTGTGGTCAATAGCATAGTGGAACACACACACACACACACTTTAACATTTACTTTAGCTGGATTTAAGGTTTTTGTTATTATAGTGCGTAAGTCTCACACTCTGGCTAATTTCTAAGAAATCAAATAAAAGAAATTAGGCACAGTGTCAGGCTTACACACGATAATAACAAAAACCTTAGATTTTGAGCAACGCTACACCTCTCGTCAAACGAACTAAACGTAACTTTAGTCTTCGAACAAGATTGGATAAACTTCAATTTTTCCCCAGTAGGTGTAGCTAACGGCGTTAGAGTCCGTAGAAAGTCGCAAAGATTTTCGACTCCTACGCCACTTGACATCGTGGTGTAGTTGGTTATCACATTCCCGTACTGAGGGAAGGATGCGGGTTCAAGTCACGTCGAAGTCGAAAATATTTGCGATATTATTTGATTTTAGCTGGATGCGTCTGGAATTTGATTCCAACGTAGTATAAGAACTTGGTTTAAAAAGTCTCATTGATGTGCAAATGGGAAAACTGGGTAGACCAGTATCCGGCGACAGGGGAAGGCTTTTTTGCTCATTGATTTCCTAATTTTTAACTTCCAACCAAGAACAGGGTGCTAAAACTTAGAAGTTTTACAGATTTTTTAGGGCAAACGACGTTCAAATGACTGTTTTCACAAAATTAAGACCGCTAACATGTCGGACAGCCGCAGACAGCATTGTCTCTCTATAGAGACAGCGATTTGTCAAAACAAAAACCCAGTCCACGTGCTCTGTTCATGCTACCGGTGGGGTAGTTATTTAGCAAGGAAACGATCAGTAATCTCTGATATCGATTATCCTGGATAGATGAAGTATTTGCGCCCGCATATCATTTACCTAAGCTCGTAGAAGCGAGACTGATTTAAATGTATAAACTACGACCTCCAAATGTGACTGTTGTGACACTGTGTGGTAAGTGTCAAGGTATCTCTGCAATATAGCAATCCACCCGTTCAATACGATTTAGTGACACCTTATTTGTATGTAGACGACTTGTTGAATGTTTATTTATTTTTTGAGGAAGTTAGGGGTGTAACACCCCCGTGTCTCGGAAAGCACGTTAAGCCGTTGATAATGCTTGACCTCACCCCGGTCAAATCGGTGTGCCGTCCCACCAGATTATGAGAGTCAGGGAAAACAGAGTATTTACACCTGTGTTTGCGCACGTACTTGTAGGTACACTATAATATGTCATGAGCACATGTTAGTCTCCTTTGAGACTGACCGCCGCCGTCGTCATGACCAAAATTCGACTAGGGGTCATCACAATGTTTTAAGTGCACCTCAAGTGCCTAATTAATTATATATAACCTCAACAGCATGTATTGGTCCACTACTGGACGCAGGCCTCCCCCTGATAAGCGCCTTATTGGCTTTTATCACATGGGGGTAATGCCCATAATCCCCACGCTGGGCATGCGGGTTGGGATCGCAGTTCGGTGGTAGAATTATTCTGTAGGGGGTGCTGCTGACCGCCCCCGGTGGATATCCCTTAGTCGCCTCTTACGACACCCGCGGGAAGAGTTGGGGTGGCGCAAATTCTAAGCGTAGGTAAATATTATCTATTGTATGTATAAGCTACAGAAAACCGAATTACCTACCCACAAACGGGAACCCAAAACTTCTTGATATAAGTACGTCTTTCACACGCGGGCCGCAGGCAAACATTACACGAGTGTTCCGTAAGTATTAAGTAAGTAAAATATTTTCAAATAAGTAGGTACATGATACATTTATTATGTGAGCCAACAATAACAGTCCAGTGAATTAATAGAACATCACCAAGCTGCTATTAATATAAAAGGAGAACCATTAGCGTAGTGCGCGACCCCCGATTTATACCTACACGTCCAGAATCTGTGCAAATACGAATAAACGTTTTGTGAATTTGCCCCCGTCAGGACACAAGACATGATAAATGTGCCTGACACTCCATGAAAATGAGTAGATGAAAGGTATGCGTATGCAATAAGAGAAATTGTGCTAGAGCTCGTTCTTATCCAACATTATAATGGTCTACGTACCTAGCTATATTATTTTGTATTGCTATCTATGATAGGTACTATCATACTCATAGCCTTGCCGATGGTTAACAGACATCTAACGAATTGGATATCCGAGTCATCATCTTTCGTTCATAAGTTACAAGACAATGAGTGTGCGAAATAAATGTAGAGGTTTTTATTTTCTGTATTGTTGCTGTCATAACTCCGTCACGTCGGTCTGTTATAAGCATTTACGCGGATGTATTAATCCAATATGACAAATTGCCGCCGCAGCGACTGCAAATCACGCCGGGCGTGACCTCGCTCGGTCACTGTACGAATGCATGAAAATAATGCACATCTCGTTTTGTCGACGTTCAACAAAAATCAACCAAGTGAATTCCATATTTTTAGTTCATGCTGATAGATAGATAGATAGATAAATGTTTTATTTGGATCACAAATGGATAGCACAAAATACAATTAAACATAAACAAGTAGGTAGGTATATAAAAACTAGTTTAAAACTTATGAGTAGGTACAAGTCATATTTTATATATTCTTATAGCTAAGCTTACATTCTAAAAAGTTATACCCACTAAGTTATCCTACTCGTGACATGTAGGTGTGTCAGTGCTGCCGAAGTGAGCCAAAACGGATCAGTCTCAGCTTTATGCTGTTTTGCACAGGGGTACAAAACAGTGCTGGTTTTCAGACTGACCCGGTCGTGGTGACACCGGGAACCGAGACGAACTCTTTGAATTTCGGTAACAATGCATAGGTGGAATAAGTGCAAAACATGTGCAGAAGAACGCGGTGTTCCAAATTGATTTCAATATGTGTATGTACCTATATATAATTTTTAAATATATAATGCTGATTGTTTAGTCAGTTCTGGCAGTAAATTATACCGCAAAAATTAAACAAAAACTATCAACGCCTAAATATACCTTCAGTTTTAGCTTTAATATTACGCTTCATAAATTTTCTTCGATAGAGTCCTTTTGGTACGAACCCAAAACACACGTGGGTTCAGCAGTCCAGCACATATCGCATAAGTACCTACATATACATACATAATATGTATATGTACTTATGCGATATGTGCTGGACTGAATATATTATATTCATATTCACGTCATTATTTTTATGCCTAAACTCACAGTATTTGAAAATCCTTTTTAGTAGGTATCTATTTCAAAGAGAAAGCCTCGCAGACTGATTCCACACTTTACACACATTTTATCATTGTTGCGAGCACAAACGAAGCAAATGAGCAAAAAAGCGTCGGCAGACCGGAGTCTGACAATGACTTATGCTCGTCCGCCCTTCGCCGCCCACAATTGTCGCTACTCATTCCCTCAAATAATGTCCGAATTTATTTGAACTTTCTTCATCTTTGTTCAGGGACCAAGCTTTGGGTTTAGTTGCTGGTTGAGTTGGTTTTCTTCTGTTTATTTTTCGACTCAGATATTCGGAAAACCACTTAAAGGTGCACAACACGAACAAGCCTTTTCGCAAAGATTCTCTACTTCTCTAGAAATTGTAAAATAGTAATCCATTAGTAAAATCTCATAAATCCAAATCTTTCCATGTAATAAAACTGACAAAAACACAATTCAACCTACATAAAGCAATGCGGTACGCGGATTCAAAGGATAGCTTAAAGTTAAGTGATAAGTAATAATGGTAAATGACGCTTTTTGGTCTGTTTGAAGTACGGTCTCGTGGAAGTGACGTATGAGTCCCCCCTTCCCCCCTGAGTACCCAGCAGCGCTCGCCACTCATGAATTATGCCCAGGATTAATTACCACGTTACCGAGCGAACAAACTAATTTCAAACCGTTTTATTTATACAACGTGTAAGTTACCTAAAACCGAATATCTAAACTAATAAATATTATAAAGACGAAAGATTTTTGTTGGTTTTTTGTTGGTTTGTTTGTATTGAATAGGCTCCGAAACTACGGGACCGATTTGAAAAATTATTTCACCATTAGAAGCCCACATTATTCCTGATGAACATAGGCTACTTTTTACCGCGGGAAAACGCTTCATTCCTACGGGAAAACGGGTAGTAAGACAACGGGTAGTAAGAATGCAGCTAGTCACTAATATTTACTTTAGCAGTCCTTCTGCGAAAACCATATTTATTCTGCATTTTTTTCAGAGGTCATCAATAAAGCGGATTTTTAACAGCTTTGAAAGGAAATATCTATAATATCTCGCGACGGACACACCTTCCATTGAAAACAAACAAATGCGCTTCCACTATTTTGCCTATCCTGCTCTAAATTTTGTTTATAATAATTAATAGGGCAAGGGCAATTTGGCAGCTACTTATTTATATTCACGTGATACGATGATAGGTATTTACTTTAGCAACTATATACGTCTATATACAGGGTGTCCCTTATTGTGTGGATAAAACTGCAGGTGCGTGTGTGGCATGGCCAATCAGACACAAAAACAAGAAACAAAAAGTCCAACCGTTTGAGAGTTAAGTATTTTTGTGAATTTGGAAAATTTTGCGCCCTTTTTCACATTTTTGTTCACCATGCCTACAATTTAGGGTCTATTTTTTTAATAGAGGCACTCGCTGTCCTCGTTACTCTCTTCATGACTGCTGAGCCAGCGAGGGACGAAATTAACAAATCATTGGCTCTGGTGTGGATCGTATTCTTCTCAAATGAGTTCGATTGGTCAGAAACTCAATTTAGTTGTAAAACATTGTGGAAAGATAAATATTCTAATAAATAAAAAGTTTGTATAATTTGTAACGTTGGGAATGTTTCAAATTCATCTTTTCACTGATGAAATAGATTGGTAAGGAACTAATGTTGTTTAATAAAGGAAATTACTAATAATTCGAACCTCGTTTGTACCATGGACGAGCGAAATTATCCTTTTATCAAAGGTCGAACGAAGTTCAAACCTCCTTCTCTAATTATAAATAAACTTTCAGTGGCGAGCATAATAATAATAATAATGTTTTATTCGGTAATAAAAGATACATAGTCTTATTAATAGATGAAAACACCTTTTAAGTATTTTGGAAATACTTGTGATAGGTGCTTTCGCTCTTCTACGTTTTAAATTATGTACTTAAGTATACATTTTAAAGGCGTTACACTTTTTTTAAAAACATTACAAAACAATACAATTATAGTGATTCCAAGTAAATTAAAGTATGATAACAGCATACCTACTCAATCCTTTTGCCATTCTTATTTAAAATCATTTTTTATCCATATTCACCTTATTATGGGAGACCCTGTATACGTTTATTTGTATATACGTTCATTGGATACGATACGTTGTTGCGTGGAGTCGATCGATGGAGGCAGCTCAGGACCGCTAGTTTCGTCGTTTGGGAGAGTCCTATGTTCAGCAGTGGACATAGGTAATGGATTAATAAATAATTCATTTACTCGTCATAGTGAATAAGATGTTAATACCATAGATTTCTTGCATCATTTGCCAGATTTCTTCCTACCGAGACTTCTTGTGCTATGGTCTCACTCACGTCGGTTTAATAGGATTCAAACCTACAATTCCACATTGAAAGTCCGGGCACATTCCGAATAACCTGCTTAAGTAATCTAATTTAATCCACTAACCCACTTCTCGAATTCTCTCCAATTTTCGTCGAACGCACCTACGAGGTGAGGACCTACTCACGTAGTTTAGTAAAACAATATTCTGTGCGCTCTCGAAACATAATGGAGAAGGGATTAACGTAAATGATTCTAGGCGAACGGGAGCGACCCGTATCACTAGTTATAAATAAAGTATCAGTAAGCTTCATGCGACCATTAGGATGATAACAACGTTACAACTTATTACTGGTTTTGCCTATAGAATTTCTTGTTAAACCTTTTTGTAATGGTCTCGTTAATGTCCCCAAGCAGCATTAGGTTTTGGGTACTTATATACCTATCAGAAGTTTAGTTAGATATTAGTTTAATTAGCTAAATATATATCTATCTCTTTATATCTATCATTGACGACCTCTGTGGTGGCGCAGCGGGCGAAGGTACGCCTGCGACGCCGGAGGTTGCGGGTTGGATTCCCGCCTCGGGATAAATGTTTGTACGATCTGCAGATATTTGTGCAGGGTGTTCTGGATGATTTTCTATGTATAATAAAAAATCGTCGCCGTAGAGCGAAAAGTCACTAACTCGCTATTTGGCCCAAATCGAGTTAGATGTGCCATCAAAATTCCCGATTTTTTCTGCATTTTTCAGTCTGACAACCGTATCCCTAGCTATCACGGTTTTCATTTTAGGTTTTGCAAAAAATTCACTAACTCTACATTTGGCTTACAGCATTTTAGTCGAAAACCAACTAAGTAGGCTTAGATACTTTTTTCCTACTTGAAAGAATTGCAAAATATAAACCTAAGTCGGGTTGGTTACTTTCTTTTCTAAAATAATAACTTGTTGCTAGGACCCAGTCTAGTCGAGAAATAACTAAATATACTTGATTAGTTATGTGGTAGCAGGTTTGATACACAACTTGAAAGCGAAAACTAACCAAGTCGACTTAGTGTCTTCTAGATCGCTATTTGCGATAATTGTACTTCATAATTTTAAAGCAAGAAATCATTTAACATGTTAAGTTAGTTTTCGCCCCAAAATTTTGACTACAAAGTTTGGTTTTGAATGATAGCTAAAGTGTTTTGTTGATTTATTAAAGCCAAACTTTCGTACGTCTGTGTTAGGATAGACAATTAAACGTGCAATTTAGTTACTTTTACGCTCTTGATTTTGCTTACTCGGTGGCTAGTGACTTATATAAGGCCCTAGCCACCTGTCCAAAACGTCTTCGCTGGTTGATCAACATCGTTAGTCTACTGCGGGACATAGGCCTTCTCTTAATGAGCGCCATAGCACCGTGTCTTCAGTTTGCCGCGTCCGACATCTGACTGCAGTCTTTGACAGGCCGTCTCCACCTGGGTGGAGGGCGTCCTACACTACGTTTGCCGAGTCCCGGTCTCCTCTCAAGAACACGGTTGTTGGTTTTTGCGAGACATGGCCGGCACGCTACCACTTTAGCATGCTTATTCTTAGAGCTATGTCGATAACTTTGATTCTCTGTCGGATGTATTCGTTACGAGTCCTATGCCTTAGAACAGCTCCGAGCATTACTCTTTCCATAGCTCGTTGAGCGACTTTGAACTGGTGAATCAGCCCTAAGGTGAGTGTCCACGTCTCAGCTCCGTAGGTCATGACGGGTAAGACGCACTGATTGAAAACATTCGTTTTCAAGCATTGCAGTATGGATGACTCTTTTTTTCTTTATTTATTTTAAAGGAGTTTTGTCAACATGACCATGTCACTCCCGTAAAGAATGGATGACTCGGCGAGGACTCAGCGTAGTTCGCTGTGTGGTGCCGGCTTAGAATTTGCACCACCCCAACTCTTCCCGCGGGTGTCGTTAGAGGCAACTAAGGGTTATCCACCGGGGGCGGGCAGCAGCGAAAAACCGACCCAGTGAGATTTGCGCACAATGAAGGCGGACCCTTCATGTGGGAGTCCGAATCTCTCTTGGCTCCCATCGTTCTAGATAGAGTTGTTATAGAGAAAGACACCAATAGTAAGTACTACACGTTAAAGAGACCAATAGTAATACGTGAGACAGGAGATTGAGATTGCTAACCTTATACAATCTGATAATACAGGGGGATCAAACAATGACGTTATAAAAAAAATGAATACCTCACCATGGTACCCGAGAATACCCCATGTATGTTCCCCGATATTTCGTAGTTTTCGAGTTTTGATTTTTTTGCGTTTTGTTTGAGAATTTTCGGGCGGAACAGTTAAAACTGTTTTATATTTTTTTTGTGGAATTTTAGGTTATTTTTTGTAAATGACCCGTTAAATCGTACTTTCTTGCATAAAATAATCAGCTCTCTAACAGTAATAATAGTTTCAAAATTTTTGATCGAATGTGAAGACACTTTTGAGAGAGACAAAGTTGAATTTTCAACTTCAAAGCCGAGATGAAACGAAAACTAAGAGAAGCCGAAACGAAAGCCAAAGAGAACCGAAGCGCATTCAGAACACTAAAAGATATTTTTTTAAGACGTTGTCGAATATGCATCGAAGTTGTAGGAAACCATTTTAAAAATATTCTTTATTCTTTCATAAGCTGAGTGATTAAGATTATTTATAATTTGATAAAAAAAACTTAAAAATAATAACTCGGAAACTACGAAAAATCGGAGAACATAGGTCCATGGGTATTTTTGGGTACCCCCGGGGTTGAGGCATTCATTTTTAGGGTTCCGTACCTCAAAAGCAAAAAAGTAACCCTCATAGTATCACTTTATTGTCCGACTGTCGGTTTCTCTGTCCGTCTATCAACTCCCTTTTCTCAGGAACGCGTTGAGGTATCTAGTTGAAATTATCATTAGATACTCAAATCCGTAACCTCTTGAAGCTTCGATGTAAATAAAACTTCTAAGTTACAATCGTTTATATCCGAATATTTGGAAATTCCCAAGGAAATCACATGCACACAAAACCTTTACTACTTTCCGTAGACCTAGCATCTAAATGTCGTCAAAAATTTCAACTGCCGTCATATTACGGTTCATGAGATACAGCCTGCTGACAGTCAGACGTACCTACTGACAGCGAAAGCTTAGTATTATGGTATTGTGGTCCTGTTGGTACCCTCTGGGTAGATGCGGTATCCTAAAAACTACATGGGCAATAATTTCTCAACAAATTAATTACAAGCTGTATCAAGCAAGTACCAAGTAAGAAGAATAGAATAAGATGTACCTATGTTATATTATACTTACGTATTTCTCTTACCGTTATAACAACAAATGATAAAAATAAAATATAAATTCCAATAAATACAAACAAGATCCGTCAATTCCGAGAGTAACCCGCGCATCGAGAGTTTCGAACGTTTGTCAATTATACAAATACTAGACGATCGCCTCGCGGTTTTACCCTCGTAGTTCCCGTTCCCGTGGGAATTCCGGGATAAAATATAGCCTATGTCACTCCCTGAAAAGTAAGCTTCCTAACGGTGAAAGAATTTTTCAAATCGGTCCAGTAGTTTCGGAGCCTATTCAATACAAACAAACAAACAATCAAATCATTCCTCTTTATAATATTAGTATAGATGTATTAGAGGACCTTTAGTTAGAGACTTCGCTATTTAATGAATGCTTAGAAATAGTAGGTACCTACTAACCATCATTTCAGATGGATCGCTCTGCATACTTCGGTGATTAGGACCTAGTGGTACATTTTTCGACTTATTTCAAGATTTTTCAAAAAGTATGTATGTAACTTACAGATTCAAAAACTGTTTTGTGATGTACAAACCGATACCTTTCATTGAATACATTCAGTGGGGTTGCCTCCCCTTTTGAAAATTAACCCCCTTTTTGACCAATTTTCAAAAAGTTTTTCACATAGACTTCCCTATATTTTTTCTATACCTATCCACAAACGCTCCATACATTTTTGATGAATTGCTCTGCAAACTTTGGAGATAGGTAGGGAGAATGGGTAATTTTTCGACTTTTTTCAAACCTTTCAAAAAGTATGAATCCTACAGAAATTTCAAAAAAGATTATGAAATTTACAAACTAATACCTTTCATTTCATACCCAACTTAACCTCGTCGGTCTCTTTTAAAATTTCGACATCACGATGTGTATGGAAAATTTTCATTTTCCTTTAAATCTGTACAGACATTACGAAACGTATTAGGTCCTTACATAATTATGAAGTTGCGTTTTGTCGTACTGGCCACTTTGATCTCAAATATCCTCTTTGGTTAGGAATTCCAATTTCAAATTTATACAGCTATTAACTCATATGCTTTTGTGTTTGAAAACTTTTGTTTTTTCTTTGCATCACTCTGTTTACAACATGGAAAACTTGAAACATCGCGTTATTTACGAGTTCGAGTTCCATCCTGGCACCAAGTGCTGCAGAAACGGCTCGAAGGGTTTATGATGTGTATGGCGGCGGTGTCGCAAAAGAAAGCACAGTGCGTTTTTGGTTCCAACGTTTTCGTTCTGGAAATTTCGACCTGCAGAACAAGCCCCGTGGACGGCCGGAGACCAAAAAAATTCAACTCCGACGGGGCAGTCCAAAGCGCCTTCAAAGATTTTATTGGTTCCCGTCCGAATAGTTTTTAGGGTTCCGTACCTCAAAAGGAAAAAAGGAACCCTTATAGGATCACTTTGTTGTCCATCTGTCTGTCTGTCCATCCGTCTGTCAACACTCTTTTCTCAGAAACGCGTGGATGTATCGAGTTGAAATATATAAATAAAACTTCTAAGTCAACGCACTTATCAGTTACAGCCGTTTAAGTCCGAATATTTTGAATTTTCCAAGGGTATCAAGCACACAAAACCTATAGGGTACTTCCCGTAGACCTAGAATCATGAAATTTGGTGAGCAGCAAAGTCTTATAGCACAAGTAAAGGGAAAAATCCGAAAAACATAAGTTTGTAATTTATTCACTAAAAAAATTACTTTTGATTCTCGCCATGGACCAAAACCTATAGGGTACTTTTCGTTTACCTAGAATCATAAAATTTGGTAAGAAGCAAGGTCATATAGCATAAATTACGAATAAATCTGAAAACCGTAAATTTTTAGTTTAATAACAAAAAAATAATACCTAAGTTTTGATTCTCTCCCTCGACCAATATATACAAAATATGCTTCATGTTGACCTAGAATCATGATATTTGGCAAGAAACAAGGTCTTACAATTAAACGGAACCCTTAGTGCGCGAGTCCGACTCGCACTTGACGTTTTAAGGGATCAATGAACTACCTATGAGATGGCAAAAGTGCATAGATAGCAATGGTACACACATTAATTTAAAAAATATATTATATAAAAAAAAACTTTATGTTCCTCCCTTACAAAACGCCAATTTCGTATGTAACCTTATATTATTAATTTAAATTTTAAGTTTATGGCTGCGGTACCTAGTTGTTGAGTTATTAATGAGGGAAAAAGACCGACAAAACGAGACCATAAGTTTCGAAACCGATGTCGAAACCCTAAAAACGTGATTTATTGGCTATTATTTTCTGCTCTACGTTTGTCAAGGCTGTGTCTCTTTAAATGTAATAGGTTCACAGTTGTAATTTTGAAAAGATGTGTATGAAAAACGATTAATTTTATAGACTAGACGAAGCTTTTGTTGACAAAAATATTTTCGCGTTTGATGATTGACATTTAATCTGACATTCATATTTTTATTTAATTTTAATTTACAATTTAAATTTTGGACAATGCTATTGCAGCTCCCATATTATATATTATTTTCTGATATTAACCCCTAACGCAAAAAGTGAGGGGTGTTATAAGTGTAACGTGTCTGTCTGTGTATCTGTGAATCTGTCTGTGGTATCGTAGCTCCCAAACGGATGAACCGATTTTCGTAGTTATACAGTTTTTTTCTATAAGTATATAGTTTTTTTGTGTTTTAAATAATTTTATGCCGAATGTTCTTAGCATTTCATGCATTTTTAAATTTACGGTGACATATAATTTATTACTTTTTAATGTTTTTTTTATATTTTTAAGTCTGATTATTATAATATTGTATGGATTTTAATCAGAAATAATAATAATAATTAGCCATGTTTCATGAAAATCTGTAGGGGGTTTTTAAAATTTTTAATTTTGTGTTCTTTATTGTCTATGATCTTATGTGCTTTGAAATGTTTTATTAATCTAAGTACCTACCTATTTGACTTGACTAAGTGTTCCTTGTGACCCCATGGTATTAATAAAAATAAAAGACTTGAGATGTGTCAAGGGACACCCGGATGGAACGAAGTTCCTTTCGATTAATAGTGGGCGTGGGAGTCACAGCACGGCTTGCTTCGCTCGCCGTGCTATTCCCCTATACTAGACACATGCCCCCCGTCATCAAATAAGTAATTCTCACCCTCTTGTTAGTCGAAAACGATACCCATATCAGATTTTTTGGTGGGGGAGGGGGTTCCGGGGGGGGCACGTGGGGGTCATGTTAGTCGAAAACGTTCGAATCGAAGCGCACCTCGGCTCAACTCGACTGCGGTCGTCGCTTCGGGTCGCTTCGGTTCTCCTCGCCTCTCTTCGTCAAAATGTGTCGTTACAACTTTTCGTGACAATTTTTTCCGTCTAGTCCCCTTTCATAACGCGCGAAAAGGAATTTCGTTCCAACAAATTGAAAAAATACCTATGCTTCCTGTCCGAGCGCTAAAATGACACTAGTTGAAATGGTATCCCAAAATGTCAAATGGACCTTTTGAGATAGACGGTTGTTTTGTTAACCTATAATGCGCACCCTGAAATACCTTGATTGGTCGGTGTAGGTAAGTCGACGTATTTATGCCCTTGACTGTCCACTAACGAAAGATGAACGAAGGTTCTACGAAAGTGCTACCTACTTACCAGTCTACGAGATCTCGAGGTAAACACATAATTAAATAAAATACAAAAAAATAGAAAAACATTTGTGTTAAAACACAAGGCACAAGAGCATAATGGCATAAATGAAAATTCACGATTATTGTAGATAAAAATATAGTTAAATCGAAACTAAACTTAACTAATTCTTTCCAACGCACAAATAGCCCGCATTTTAACCTCTTGAAACAAAATTGTGGTTCTCGAAACACAATATAAAATTAAAGATGGACATTATGGCCCTATTGGGAGATACTTTTCCCAACTTTGCTACTGTTTACACTTACTTTTTACTTACTATAAAACTTGGCCATGTTTCTGTTTTACCTACGGGCTACAAAGACCACACCATTCAATCCGAAACCCAGAAAAGCTTTTGTACAGTCAACAACAAAAGTAAATGATCAAGTTTACAAAGTCAATCAATGATCGGAATTTGTGTCAGTTGTGTTGCGCTTTTCCCTTGACGAAATCAAACACGAGAGCTGTAGTGCTACAGTAGGTGTCAAATGAGTATGTTCCTACGCTACGTGCAGCTACGCGACGTACATATGTATGTTAATAAATTTTTCACCACTCTCGTTCGAAAACGGTGACTTTAGTGCTCAAAAACAGCTCACATGTGGAATAATAGTAGTACATTATGGTGTAATAGTAGTAAATAATAGTAGTACTAGTGTGTAACATTGGCGATTACCGCCGAGGCGCCATTGAGACCCGAGCCGTAGGTGAGGGTCTTAAGAGAGCCGAGGACGATAATCATCAATACACACGTGCACAGATATTATAATACTATACTACACGTGTATCATACGACGTTTTTCAACACACTTGTGAATAAAATAACAATTAAAACTCATTTTATTTAGTAGACAAAAATTAATCAGTTTACTCCTATGCGAGCGCATTGCGATCGGCCACAGACTAAAGGGATGAGGTTTTTTTTTATTTTCGGCGCATACCTAGGGTTTGCGCCTATTCTGCCACGTACAAAATGGGGAATTTAAAGTTTTCTTTTATTACAGAGAAAACAAAAGTTATAATTGAGTGAAAGTTTTGTTTATTAAACACGTACGAGTTAAAATTATCTATTTAAATAAGAAGTTGCATGAAATGAGTAAGCAATAGGAACATTAATTTATTCTATGTAACACGATCTTTTTTTTTAATAAAAACATTTTTAAGAAAAAAGCAACTCAATCATAGATTTTTTTTAAAATCTATAACTCACTAGTGAGTTATAGCAATGAAAAAGTCACAGTTTGATTATGGGTGTCATTCTGTGCCTAATTGCGGTGACCATAGAGCCACTTTATGAGCAAGACAAGTGTGTTGAAAAGGATATTATTCAATTAGTTGAAAAAAGTAATATGAATTCAGAACAATGCAACCTTAATAGGAAACTAAATTTTGTCTATACATAGTTTGAAAGAGGTTTGTAGCATTTTTACCCTACAAGGTTGTTGACGAAAATGAGTTTCTGACATTCGTCACGTCATTTATAAATTAAAAAATATTTTCTCGCTAGTCGTGGTGAAAAGTTGTATGTTTAACTCGAGGGCAAATATTTTTCGATTCGTGCCTTTAATCCCTAGCTACCTCAGCAGTCTACTTTAGAGCCCCTCGTTACGCTCGTGACTCTATTCTAGACTGCTTCGCTAGCTTGGGATTTAATATCGGCACGTTAAACAAAAAATCGTTTTGCCCACTTGTTGAAAAAATAACTATTTCTTCGGATAAATGTCATCGAGTCCTCTCCTGACCACGACGAGTCTGTGAAACTTGAAATAGAGTCAATACGGTTTTCTAAACTTTATTGATTCCAATTTAAGTTTCACCAGCCTCGACCAGCATAAAAATAAATATTCTCCCCTTGCTCTGAATGGACTGATTGAGTACCTGTTGTCGCAGTATTCGTCTTGCTTTCCCCGGAAATTGGGTTTTTGGAGCGCAGATTTCGTTTCTTGTTTGATTTTTATCGCCATGTTTTTGTCGGTTCATTTTTATTCCATTTCTAACTTTCTTTTATGCTTCATTATGTGGGTTTATATTGTGTCTTTATTATCTTCTTTTGACAAATTTAAAAGCGATTTTATAAAAGGTAATGGTGAAGATATCAATGGTCTTTCAAAAAGTACGTACCGACATTTTAAGGTATATACCTAGTATACCTGCCCTAACCACTGCTATCTCTATTAATTCGAAAGGTTTTTTGTAGGTATATCAGACTTGGTGCATAATAAATACAATAGGATAGTTACAGATAGGCCATATCTTTCCCGTTCGTCTCACCCAAACCTTGGTCAGTCTAAAACAATATTCAAAACGCTTGCGGCTCTGTGACCCCATTGTGCTCCAGAGCAAAGTTGACACAATAGCGAGATTTCAATAGAATTAATTTCTATAATGTGGACAAAACCGAGTTTGGTTTTAAATTAAAATAATGATAAAAGAGTTTTATTTTATACCGTTCGAAAGGTAGGTAACGTAAAATTTTGCTTCAAACGTTGATTAAAAGGAAACCCGAATTACTTAGATAGGTACCTAAATCATAACAGTTTCAGAGTAGGTGTAGGTGCTGTAAATGAAGCATTATGTACCAACTAGCTTTCGCCCGCGGCTACGCACACGTGTTTCATGGATATAAACTATATTTAACCCCGTATGTTATTCCAGGTCTAGAAATACACATTATGCAAAATTCCTGCCCAAACCTTTTAGTAGTTTTAGCGTGAATTGTTAACAAACATCAAAACATTCAAACTTTCGTATTTATGATATTGAAGATGATTTAATATATACGATCAGTAATAAATTGCTAATTGCTGTGTTTCTGATACATTATATTACATTAATTTCTTGCTAAAATAAATACTATAACAATTAGTAAATACTTCCTTAAAAATGCGCGACGCAGGAGGTTGCGGGTTCGATTCCCACCTCGGGACAAATGTTTGTACGATCTGCAGATATTTGTTCAGGGGTTCTGGATGTTTTTCTATGTATAGTAAAAATATCTATCTATGTAGTGTATTGTATTATGTATGTCAGTTATCTAGTACCCATAACACAAGCTCTGCTTAGCTTGGGGCTAGATAATGCTGTGTGAATCGTCCAGCATTTATTTTATTTTTTTATTTTTAAAATAGTTCGAGTATATAGTAAATAATTATAAAAAATGTGTAAGTATAAAAGTTATCATCCCGATAACACATACTTTAGTTTAGTAACTTATATAAATCAATGTGACCTGCTCGTATATTTGCACAGCAGTATCGTTCTTGTTCGTTAAACATTATGCCCGTACAAAAATACATTCCGCCGTTATTCCACCTTATTTGTATGCGTCAGGTTTTTTACTTTATTTACTCTTACTCTCCCTGATATTTTAATTTAACCTACCAATGTGGTCCGTAATTATAGTTTTGATCCAACATTTAATGTACTCGTATGATTGGTAGGTATTGCTTAAACAAAGGGTCTATGAAATGGCCACAGAGGCCATCTACATGCCATCATTTAGGTTTAGGTTTAAGATCTTTATTTACTTCTCAAAATATTAGTAATCACTGGTGAGAAACAAAATAAGCTTATTATCTATTGTTATTAGTTCGGTACGAGCAATTAATCAAAATGATGTGGGTAGTTAGCAAAATACTGTACAGAGCAAATAGAGGCAAAGTAAAGGCGCACACACGCAAATAGAAATTCTGGATTATAAAATATGCAATAGAATTTTTTTACTACGATTTATTTATTATTATTATTTTTTTAGTGACAGCTTTGAAAAATATGGCATTTAAGGCGAGTTTTAAATTGAGTTAGAGTTCTTAGGTCTCTAATGTTTTTAGGTAGGCTATTATATAAAGGCGCTCCTTCAAACACTATATATTTTTTGCCATAGTTAGTCCTCGCTTTCTGTAGGCGTATATTATGTGCATTTCTTAGGTTTCGTTTGTGAATGTGTATTATATTTTTTGTAAATACTACTTCTGAATGAATGTTGTTTAACATTTTTCTTATAAGTATGCATGTTTTGTAGTGATAGATTTGAGATATTTTCATAAGTTTAGTTTCATTGTAAATTTTGGTAGTTGAAGTTAGATAGGTATAGTCATAAGAGAATAGTACTTCAATTTGTTTATATTGTGTAGTTTGGAGACTTTCAAGGTTGGTTTTTGCGGCCGTGTACTTCTATGAGGTAGTCTAAGTATGGTTTTACGAGACTATTGTATATGTTGTAGCGTAGGAGATAGGACATCTGACAATACCGCGTAGAGATCCCAATAGTGACGTCAACTTTTTGTCTATGCTTTCCAGGTGTTGTTTCCATGACAGTCTACTGTCCAGAATCAGTCCAAGGTATTTTTCTTTGTTCACCTGCATTTAGATCCATGATCCATGAGTCAATCGAGTCAGTGCTTGAATAACTTTCAATAGATTAACAGAAAATTTGTTTGTTTTAAAGAAACTAAAATCAAAATCCCGTTTTTTTAAGTTTTGCGTGAAAAAAATGCTAATCCTTCTTTTTACGGGACCATGTCGGGAGCATCCTCTATCTGTAGGTACAATTGTAGAAGAATCATCCAAATCGATTAAGTTTTTATTTTAAAAAATATCTGAGCGTCTGGTCGAAGCGATGCGTGACCCGAGAGCTGGTGAGTATCTGGCACAGCGCATCAGCATTGCCATACAGCGTGGCAATGCAGCCAGCGTCTTGGGGACGCTTCCGACTGGTATTGATATGGATCAGTTGAGCTACCTGTAGATTGTTTGCAACATTCTGCAGTTAGCTCATTTTTTCAATTGTAAATACTACTATAATTTTCTTTGTGAATAAAGGCTAATGCTCCAAATCGATCCATAATTAACGTAGAATGATGGAACTTATGTTATTTCCGCCTATCATTGGCGTAGGTATATTAGAACCTACTTAAATAAGTATCTATAATAATGCTTTAGGTATGTGTACGCTATTGGTGTTCTTTTTAATTAATAAATAAACAAATATGCACACAGCCAAACATAGTTTTATGTAAAGCCAGATGGGTAAACAGCTCTACAATGGTTTTATTGAGCAAGGAGTGTAGACAGAGGCCTAAACCTGCTGAGGTGGTGAAGCGCAGCTGTCAAGCACTTTATCCAGTAAAAGTTCCAGTTTACTTTTTCTTTCTGGGCTGGGCCTGGTGAGGCAAGGGGCGAATGCAGAAAAACTCATAGCCGAAATAACTTTAGTGCAGATTGCAATATGCTATTGCATATTATTATTATATTGCATATATGGCCTATTAGCCAGAGTTAAAATTTTGCTATCATCTATTTTATGGGATAAGTAGGTATTCAAAAATATGACTAGCCTAGGTAAGTAGGTATTTTTAATCCCAAATATTTAGACATAATCTAAGTAGGTAATTAGATTTAAGTGCCTAGTCTGTATCCTGAAAAATCTGCATGGGTATTAATTAAGAAATTATCAAAGTAAATTTTGGGAACAGTTTTAGTTTTACCGACGAATAAAGCTACCTACAAAAAGATTGTAAAATAACTCACAGGCCTTCAACAAAACTGTTTCGAAGACAGCATAATCCATGCGAAGTCGTGAAGTTTAACATCTATTCAAGAACTTCGAACAAAGTTGAACTTAGCTGATAAATCATATAAATTCACCTGTTTTGATGTTAATATGAATCACTCGTGCTGTCACTTTACTTTTTTTAATAGTAATTATCACGCGAACACAAATGACGGAAGCACGCGTGCGTTATTTTCGCGGTATTCGTTATGTCGTTTTACGGAATCGTAGGCGCGTAGCTCCGTCGTAGCTAACGGTTGCCGACTGGCGCGGCGTAGCGGCGTAGCACCTCGTAGCGGCGTAGCACCTCGTAGCGCCTCGTAGCGCCTCGTAGCGCTCGTAGACTAAGCAACTATTGCACTCGCGCAGTCGCAATCTACTCCGGACATAGCTAACGTGCGAATTGTTGTGTGAACAAACACCTTTGCAAATAGTGCGATCGACATCTTTGACTATTCTCCTCACTTTCCAATACACATAAAAATCTATAACATACCACACAATTTGCTGTAAGACCTGTAAGTGCTTGTAGTTAGGTTACGAGTAAATGTGCTTGGTAAGTGTATGGAATGGAATGCTTTTTTTGAAAAGTATGAAACTTGTTTACGACCATAACGTCAGCTAGAAAGGTAGAAAAATTAATGACCAACTGAAGTATCCTGTAGGATTAAGTAAGTACCTCTGTACTGTACCTTCTCTTTGTAAGATTATTCAAGTTAGTGAAGGTACCAACTCAAATATATTACAGGTCTCTCTTTGCAGGTAGGTACTTAAATTGCGTAAGGAGCCTATTTTTACCCGGCTACCAAAGGAGTAGGGTTATGAGGTTGGTACCCTACATGTGTATGTAGCCGATTTCTATGTCCGCGTAGTGCTGGAACTACAAGTCCGATTTCAACAAAATGTTAAAAACATACACTTAGAATTTTTTCCATGGTTAAAAAGGAAGTCTTTGAGTTCGCCAATTGGCCTTATCATTTTCTTTTCCGGGTACCAAGCTCGTCCGCTGATTCTACAGGGTGTCCCACAGACGGCCATGGGACATGGAGGGCAAGTACCAAAAATGTTCCTCTTAAAGAATGCCTTGATGTAGGTAGTGAGACACGGACTGGGTGATCACGAACTTCCTGATCAGCACATTTTGCTCCTTCAGAACTAGGGCTTGCATTCGAATATTCGAAAATTCGAATATTAACTCAGTTCGAATATTCGAATACTGCAATTGCAATATTCGAATATTCCATTCAAATCAATAACACCAATCTCAGAACTCCGATGTGCATAAAATGCCACTTATAAGTCCGCGAGATATATCCATACAAGTTAACGTCGTTCTGGTTAACAAAATGACAAAGTTATAGGGTTCCCGAATTCGGAAACACTCGGGAGTGCAGCCTGCGACTGCGTAAGGCATTCGCGTATCCTATTCGTATTCTTCTTTCGGAAGAGGAAAATCGAAGTTTCGTTTTCGTTGTCGTGCAAAACCAACTTTTAAGTCGATTGCATATGATTAGCGTTTATTTGAGTAATTTGATCTGTAGGTAACAACCTAGGATCTCCAAAACTACTGAAGAGATCAAGATTCAATTTATCAGATTTCACAAACTTTCGGCTTTATTGACCGAGCGAACGAAGTGAGCGAAAGTCTCTGCTTCAAGTCTGGCAAAATAAGCGTTTCTATCAGAATGTCTGTACTCCTCTACAGGTCGTATTTTTACAACCGATCATCGGTACAAAACTTGGTAAACAGATTCTTCGATTTAATAGAATTTTTTGCCGTCGGGGTTTATTGATTAAAGGCTTACTTCCTCAAAAAATGCAAAAAGGGGGCTTTAGAATATCTCCGCTGTAAGATATCTGATTTCGATGATTTTATTTTTATTTGAAAGGTTGTTAGTTTTAATTCTACTAATAAAAATTTTGTAAAGATATGATCAGGATTTTTGTTATGACGAGCAGAATAGCTCCGCAAAATGCAGTATAATGCAAGATTACACAGCGATGTTACATCCTCTAGATTTAAGTAATACCACGTAGTACGTTTTCCATCGTAATACATCGTCACACTGTTTAAAGCACTATTTTTTTTTTTAGGCTTAATAAGAAGATCTGAAAAAATATTATTCAAAAACTCACGTCATTACCCCGTCTCACCGTTCCGGCTTACCGCCGCCGAGGGGCGCTGGCGTCATTTCGTTTTTCGTGTGACGCATCGTCAACATCGAGTGAACGAGTTTTACATCGAAAATCGCTAATTTCTTCCGCAATATCGAAGTGATTTATAGTTATGGGCAAAAGTAAGCATAAGAATAACAGTGATAATGATATTCGTCGAAACATTCGACAAAATGAAAGGAAATTGGACCGAGATAAAGGTAAGATATGCATAACTACCCTCACATCGTATATCGACAAAGTTCAATGTTTTCTTATCAATAATCTTATGACAATCACCCATTACCTACGTGCTACGTACCATCTCAATGTGGTAATACGTGATATTATCCAGATGGTTACACAAACTATATTCCTTAACGTGGTGATACGAGATGTTACCCAGGAATCATATCGTGGTTCTTTCTTAACGTGATGGTACGTGATGCCATCCAGAAAGTAACCGTCATCGATCAGATATTCGATCGCTGAGCCCGGCTTACGTCCAACACGTACCTAAGTGACTAGGTACATTCTCCCGACATACCCTCGCCCGAAAGGTATACGACTTTCTGGAAGTACACTACCCAGAACCGAGCATGGAATCCATTGTGAGTGTGACTCCGTTTGCTTAAGTCTCCAGGAGCGCTTCAGCTCCCAATGCCGATCTCAGACCCCCATATAATACCAGGTATAATATAAATCTACATCATCGACGTCGGTCGAGGCATTAGCCCCTACTCTGGGCTAAACACTCGTAGCTGAACCTACATTATGAATTCCAGCTGAAATCTTAGAAATTGTGGTACAGGCCGAAAATTGGGTGAAAAAACACCACCACAAATCTCTGAACGTTGGGGAAAATATTACTGGGCGGACTCGCCGAGGAGCCATAGGATGCCCTTGTAGATAAATGCTGATTCCCCAGAATACCGCTGGTAGGTACGGGCCACAAAACCCAATTCTGAGAAAAGTGCCGTTTTGTCTGAACCCACAATAAGAGATTGGAATAATCTCAAAACCAACTGGAATCGGGTAAAGCAGGTCTATTCAACTTCACTAAAGTTTTTATACAGGCTGACTTGCCCAAGCTTGAGGTCATCAAGTAAGTATCGGACGTGTCACAAGTTCTGACAAAAACTATTACTCACATTACTGGATAATGGTTTATTCGGTTACAACAAATAATTAGTCATAATGGTGAAAGTTTCCAGTCTGGAGACAAACCTGGTGAAACCATAAAAAGCTCCAGAGGTCAAGCCAATTAAATCAAGGAACCTAGCTCCTCACGTAGTAGGTTCCAACGTAAACCCGGGTTACGATAGGTAATCTCTCGACCCGCTCCTCTTCAAAACACCGTGAAGACATCAACAGCCCGCACCGGTACTACGAGCCGCAGCCTTCGACGTCCAGGGGGAGGGGCTCCAGCTCGACGCAGCCGCGCCCGCTGCACCTCCAGCACAAGCCACCGCCGCCAACCAAGGCCGCGACCGTCGACACCAAAAGAGGTATGTACCTACATACTGGTACAATCCAATATTTCTACTGAAATATTGAGCTACAATCTATTAGAAATAATCTAGTTATTTGTTCTATGCAGGGGCCGTGAGATTCCTTTCGTTAATTTTATGCTACAGAATACTGAACCACAGCCGCAATAGCAACCTACCTTTTCCTTAAAAAGGAAATGAGTATCACTGTAAAACTTTACAATTCTAGGTACAATATCAACGAACATTGAGCAGCCTTAGCAGTACGTACTACAGTACACCTAAAGTAACGATGAATTTCGATTTATACCTACTCAATGTCAAACATTCAATAAATATGCCATAGCTTCGTATTTGAAAATGGAAGCACAGCTTGTAAGTTGGTAAATGATGGGACACACATGGCTAAATGTAATCATATGCCTCATACTTTTAGTAGGTACCTATTACGTCTGTTTAGATGAATTTTTGGGCACCGCGGCGTCCAGCCTTAATAGAAACTAGCCAGTAGCAGCGCCCATCAGTATTCATCTATCACATAAAATATCCATGTTGTAGATTAGAACAACTCTTGCGTTCTCTCTCGTTTGCCTACTCTATGATCTTTGTTCAGCGACGTATGTTTTTACCCCAGCTAATGTTTTACTCGTAGTAGCCTAACTAGATTATAATGTTTTGTATCGGCTCATGCTACAAATCATAAGAAAACGCAGTAAATACCGTGCTGCGTAAAAACGTAAAAACGTTAAGGGTTTAACGCATTCACTGCCCAGCCTCGGCAGTGCGACCCGCAGGGCCGCGCGGCGCGGCCCTGGCCCCGCGTAGTGGCACGCGGCGGCGCGGCGGCGGCGCGGCCCGCGCCCTCTACATAATCAGTAATCACATACATTACCAGGATTTGAAATATAAATGCATGCATTATGCCATTGCAATCAATCTATCTAATCAAATTATGTAATTACCTCGGGAAAAAGCCAATGAAAATGTTGAATTGGTAACAAGTACCTAACAAGTAAATAATGCACAATTAGTAGATTCTATTGCACCTTGCGATTTTCATTGGTAGACCAACTGCAGCAGTAGCATTATGGTTGGATTTCCACTTAACGTTTTGAACGCAAAAAGAAGGTTGGTACCTACTACCTATCGCTTCACAATCAAACGAGGAACATCACTACCGAAGGCATCTTTAATTTTAACTGGTGGCCAACTATTGCTGTTATAGACCAAATAAATTACAAAAACAATCATCATCATCAGCCTATATTAGTCCACTGCTGGACATAGGCCTCCCCTAATGAGTGCCATAGCAACAAAACAATAATATGTTTGAAATTTTTACTGATTCGTTAATGGCTGGTTGGAGGACTGTAGTAGTATAATATCTGTAGAAGTAAATCGCTGTACCGATCTATAAATGAAATGACTCGCACATTGATTACTCTGCGCTTCTAGCTGCTTTTTTAGCGCAGCGTAACTAAAATTAACTAACACCACTGCAATCTCATACATAAATACCTACACACCACACCTCAATGAAAATTGCAGACAAATATGGTAGTGGTGTGAAGTTAGGAATATTTTTATTTTCGCTTTTTTTTCAAGATCGTGATAATATTGATACAGCCCAGGCTTCTAGGAATTCCAACATCGATACGGTATGGAGCCTACGTCAGACTTCATCAGAGTAGTTATGGGAACATTGTTCGTGAGTTTGGTTAACCAAATATCAATTTATTTGCATCTGTGCTTGACATACCCTTGATTAATTAATTTTTATTTATTTCATTTTTGTTTAATTTTCAGTCATGTCTGTCTGTTTTTTCTTTTTACCTTTGTACCTACCTTATGGTGTTTCCTATAACGAAAAACCTATAGATGTAATTATTAAAATAGTACATAAATATAGAATGTAACGACATCAAGTGTAACACAAGTGTACCTACGATGGAATAAATAAATACAAATACAAATACAGAGAAATAAGATAATTATTGATATCGGTCAGCGATTATCGTTGATCATTGGTAAGATAGACTTGTAACAGTTATCCTAGTAAGTAGTATATTTATAAAGGAGTTTTTCAAAAATAACCTTTCCGTTCTCGTTGATCATTGGTAAAGTGCACGTGTAACAATGATTCTATGTAGATACGTTGTCGAAAATATTGTTAACTCCTATTTGTACAAGACATTGAACTCAATCGTATCGTTATTTATACAACATACATCACATATTATACTAATAACCACCGATAATATTATTAAAACATCTACTGACCTTATCTTTCACTTAATTATTTCCAATTTTTTTGACAATTGCAATCAATTTCCTCAGCCAAACTTTCATACATTTAAAGAAATTATGTACTTAGTCATTTTCGTAATAATAACGTTATTTAGTAAATACGACAAATAAAATTGGTCATCTGGAGTAAACGTGTCCGTGTTCTGATGCAGTATTATAAAGTTATTAGTAAAGTTTACTATAAAACTACTAAAAACTTCAGGTTATTGTATAATTTTTTCATTTGAATTAACTATGTAATGCTACCTCGTTACAATATGATGTTAGGAATAAATATATTGATTTATTTTCATTCTGCAACAGACTCTTAACATCTACGTGGTATTACTTAAATCTAGAGGAGGTAACATCGCTGTGTAATTTATGGTTAAAATAACTTACCTAAGTGTATTTCTACCAAAATTACACGAGATGTTACATCCGAATAGATTTAACTCCCGCCCGCCCTAGGACACAACAACAATCCTGCGTGCGTTGTGCCAGACCCACCAGTTGCAGAATGTTGCTCTTGCTGAATGTGCTCTGAAAAGAATGACGCCAGCGCCCCTCGGCGGCGGTAAGCCGGAACGGTGAGACGGGGTAATGACGTGAGTTTTTGAATAATATTTTTTCAGATCTTCTTATTAAGCCTAAAAAAAAATAGTGCTTTAAACAGTGTGACGATGTATTACGATGGAAAACGTACTACGTGGTATTACTTAAATCTATTCGGATGTAACATCTCGTGTAATTTTGGTAGAAATACACTTAGGTAAGTTATTTTAACCATAAATAACATATAACAGTACAGTGCCATCTATTAGAACATGTTTGTAACTCTTCGGGAGCATTATGTAGCACGGCCACGCATGCCTGCCAGTTTACGAAAGTAAGAAATCAATTGTATAGATGGCGCTAATGCTATTAAACGTCTCTGATTTATTTATATACCTACCTACAAACAGAAATTACAAAAACAAACCGGAAAATAAAAACACTACGTAAATATCCCGTTTTAAATAACTTTAGTAATTCCATAGATGAATGAAAACTATTGGTCCATGGTAATACCTAAGTAAATTCACAGAAATATAGGTATTTGTATTTCTGGGAGTAAATAATTGTTGAAAAAAATTAGTGCTCGCGAGCCTCGCGAGGTCTACTGTTCGTAGAGCTACTAGTTACTAGGATGTTGTTAAATTATCAACTCACCTAAATTTTGAAGACTGTTTTTACTAAGAATGTGTTGTCGATTGTGCGTGTAAATCGCCAATGTCTCGTTACAACCTTTTGTCAATTTGATAATTTTAATTTGTTCGTGCAAATAACACATAAAAGAATAAAAAGCATATGATTTTAATAATAATATAGTTTGTTTCTATTATTCGAATAGTAGGTACCCGAAAAAAAATCGAATATTCGAATATCAAAATTTTCGAATATTTGCAAGCCCTATTCAGAACTATCTTGATGGAAACTTATTTTTGTATCAAGGGCAACATTACCTCCAGATAGACGGCGCAGCAATGGGAAGCCCTGTGGCACCGGTGCTTGCCAATATCTGGATGGAACATTTTGAATCCATGATAGACCTAGCATCCCATGGTATAAAACTTTGGAAGAGGTACGTAGGTAGATGATATGTTCTGCATAATCAACGGGAATAACCAGGAAGTCGATCAGCTAACCGATTGTCTGAACTCCATACACCCTAAGACGTGATCGCTTTGTACACATGAAGTGGAGGTGAACAGAATGTTAGCTGTTCTCGACCTTAAACTGATGGTAAAATACAATGGGACCTTGGCAGCTTGGCACAGTTTATATAAAAATTACACACACAGACAGATAGGTACTTACCTGAATGCAACTTCACACCAGTGAGAAAACTACTGACTCCGTGTCTTGGATGGTGATCCAAGACACCTGGAGTCAGTAGTTTTCTCACTAATGAACAGAGCTCTGCGACCTGAACAACATCTGCAAGGTGAGCTAGATCATGTTCAAGGAGTTCTGAAACGGAATGGCTACAATAGTCGAATCGGATGTCATCATAACTGGAGCGCAAACAGGGACACATTGATGTGAAAAGACCGCCATTCTTGCCTTCGGTGAAAGAAGTGACGAACAAAATTGGAAACATCTTCGGTAACATAGAGTAAAAACTCGCTGCTGTCTCAGTTCGGTCGGTAAATTTTCAATCAAGTTGATTTAAGTACCTACACTCCACTCACCAAGATGGCGAAATATCTACGAACACCAAAAGAGGTTGTACCTTTGTTAACTCCTGGAGTCTAAAAAATCAATTGCAGCTGCGGGCGTTCCTACGAGTAAGTAGGTACATAGGCCAGACTAAAAGCACAGTCGCGGAAAGTGTTAAAGAACACATTTCAGGTCAAGAGACCTATGCAAAATTTTAGTTCGATAAGGTGAGAACTTTTGGCGTGAAGAAGTAGTAACAAACGTTCATCCAAACTTTCGCATTTAGTGCAATAATGTGATGTGAATTGTGATGTGATTTCATTTGAACCTTCAATTCAAACCCCTTTTTTCTTTAATGTAGGGCATCGAAATTGTTAATTATATGACTAGTGGAATACCTACTATACCCTAACTTGATGGGTAGGTACCTACAAAGATTTGGGGGCTTGCTTCCAAGGAACATTATACTTACACCCTACTTTCTTCTTTCTCTTTCGACGATCTATCTATGGAATAACAAGAATACCGTAGAAAGAGAAACCTATAGAACTCGCGCAATTGCCATCGCATTCACACTAAAGAGAGAACGACTTATGCCTAAAGCCTAAGAAGAAATGAAATAGGACGATTAGCTCTCTATCTCATCCAGCGTGCCGGTTTTTGCATTGTTTAGCACCTCCATGTGCTAAACAAATTTCCTTATCCATCGACGGAGCTCGACACGAGACTGGTGAAAAAAGTTTTAAAAGTTCTAAACTTTTGTTTTTTATGTTTGAACGTGATCAATGTGTTTATGTGGACATTCCCGCAGCTAAAAACAATAAAATAGAGATACAAATATGGTGCGGTGCAGCGTTTTTGCATGTAGAAGTGATAGTGAAGAAAAAGTGCCGAATATATCATTCCACTCGTAAGTACAAGTTCTTTTGACTACAAAAAGGTTCAAAATTTACAGTTTCATAGATTTACATACACACAAGGCTCAAACATTATGTTTTATGCTATTTTTAGTTCATCTAACTTGTAATTGTGAAAATTTAGGGTTGCCTGCACCCGATGATAAAATTCCCCGAATGGCGCATTGAAATATTTTTTAATAGGTACCTACATAGCTAGTTTATAGATAATGTAGCTCGCTATGCATAGCAAAATAGTTTATGCCCGCGGCTTCGCACGCGTTGTTTCTATGGAAACGTTTAAAAGCCATTTCTATCCCATAGCAACTGATTTGTGGGATAAAAAGCTTTTTATATAGATCCTGGAATCTAACATAGATGTTAGATTCCAGGATTAGAATTACTTACCTGTATACAAAATTTCATCCCGATCCGTTCAGTAGTTTTGGCTTGAAGAGGTAATATGTAAGTTGTTGCTATGACACACATAGCCCATCGGACTTCGTGAGATAGAACAACTATAACAAACATCCATCCATTCATCCACACTTTCGCATTTATAATATTAGTGTTTTTATTTGTTACAGATTTCCCGAAGATAAAGAATTACGTTTGCATTGGATCAAAGCAACGGGTTGCAAAGTATGGGAACCTAAAAAATCTTCGTAATAAAAAAAATTGTAATGATTCTGTGATATTTTAAATGATTCTGTGATTTTTGTACTTAATCCAATTCAACTGTCCAAATCTAATCTAACTGTCCCATATAAATAAGAAAAAAATTATCGTAAGTAGGTTCTTGTAGAAATTGGTATGCTAATTTTAAAATGATTCTGTGATTTTTATAATGATTCTGCGATATTTTAAATGCTTCTGTGTAAATGCGTGTGTATTTTTAAATTAAAAAAAATGCTGTGACTAACTAGGTATAAGTACCTATACGCAAGTACAAAGAAAGTTAAGTACTTTTTAGATAGCAACATTACTATTTTTTAGCAAATATACGATGTTACGTTCGTAAGTAACCATTTTTTTTTAGTTTTATTAATTTATGTAAATGTTATTGTATAGGTAATATAACTAAGACATTTATAATTAAACTGTGATTTTATGATTAAGTAGTAATAAAACGAAATGTTGAAGACTGATTTAAACGGTAAAATTTATAAACGTTAATTATTGTAATAAATATTGATTATATCAAAAACACTTGTTTCTCTATCTGTACTACTCACCTTAATACCTTCATAATTATATTTACCTACCAAAAACAACCTCGGTCTGCCTGCCTTCCACTTGTAACGCCAAACAGGGTTCACATTGTGATACTTACTTGTATAATTATAATCACCTAGCAATAGCCTTTATTCACAAAATAGAAAATTATACTAGTATTTACAATTGAAACAATTGAGCTATTTTCAGACTATTGCAGGTAGAAATCAAATAACATCGCAAAAATTTTCGACTTCGACGGGACTTGAACCCGCGTCCTCCCCTCAGTACGGGGATGTGATAACCAACTACACCAAAGAAATTACCCTTAGTGTGGGGTTACGCACTATAATAACAAAAAACCTTATTGCAGGTAGCTCAACTGATCAATATCAATACCAGTCGGAAGCGTCCCCAAGACGCTGGCTGCATTGCCACGCTGTATGGCAATGCTGATGCGCTGTGCCCGATACTCACTAGCTCTCGGGTCACGCTTCGCTTCGACCAGACGCTCAGATAATTTAATTTTTAAATTTATTAACTGGAAATTCGCAAATCCGATCTACCAACTAAGACATGAAATAAGGAACCTAAAATCGGGGTAAGAAAATTGCATGGCAACACTTTTCCCCCACCACCTCGTATACTTTGTCTTGCTCTCTGGCATGCTCGCTGAAGATCTACCTATATTTAATCTGAGAAGAATACACTGTTGTGCATTGTCGTTGACTCTGTTAGTGTCTGTTAAGTTGTTTTGTCAATGTCAAACCAGAATTGCCAGAATGTCATTACTTATCAAGTCAGATGTCATTTTCTTTACAAGTCAACAAAAAATAAAAACAAACAATCATTTCATTTGGATTCCGGAGGCGGCTTAGTCAAACGTTGGAACTTATTAAATTTACTTACCGCAAAAAAATGCAACAAAAATCTGTGCTCACCCGTTTTCACAACTGCCTTATTCTTCGAGACGGTAAAATCATCCGGGAGGATTTGTGGGTCAGAGACGGTAAAATCGCGAACCCTGAACAAGTTTTCTATGTGGAACAACTTGAGGCAGACGTAACCGTAAACTGCAAAGGCTTTCTGATTGCCCCTGGGTTCATTGACATACAGATTAATGGTGAGTGACCTACTTATTAAAACAATCGCAGATAGGCATACCAACGACTAACTTCTGACAAAGTTTATCTAGTACTGTACCTACAATACATCTGTGAAAGGCCATGACCAAGTTATAGTCGCCACTCTGTCATCCGTAAGTAAGTTGGTAAGGACCCATTCTTTGTATTCGAGAAACTGATTTATCTCATAGAGTTTAGCTACCTACTGTTTGTTTGTTTAAGCATTCTTAACACAATAAAGATACTTTTAACTAAACCTTCCATATTCCAGGTGGAATGGGAGTGGACTTCTCATACGACACTGAAAATATAGAAGAAGGAATAAACATAGTTGCCAAAGAGCTAATAACCCACGGTGTCACATCGTTCTGCCCCACCATGGTCACTTCGGATGTTGAAAAATATCGCAAGATCCTGCCAAAGATAAAAAAGGCCAAAGGTGGCAAGCATGGGGCTACAGTGCTGGGAGTACATTTAGAAGGACCATTTATTAGCCTGGCCAAAAAGGGAGCGCATATGGAAAAGTATATAAAAGTTCCTGAAAAGGTAAAGGAATAATGTAATTGGGTTCTTTGGGTCTATAATATCATTTCTAAAGATGTGATCTAGGTAGGTACTATATTAAAGTCCTTCAGTATTGCTAAGATAAATACCTACTAATGTAGGTGTTCCTCTTAAAAGTACTTGAGAAAAGATAAGGTACGGTACCAATACTTGTGCTGTGATCACATGGTTGGCTATTGCAATAATAGACTTATCTTTTTAACCCAATTACAGAATGTATGACAAGCATTGAACTTTTACTGTTATTGAACTTGTTATCAAGACCCTTGTTACTGTAACTGTATCTTTGTTTACTAAAATTGCAAATATACAGTACAGTGGTGAGAGAGAAGCAGGAATATCACAGTCTTTCCTCATCTGCACATACATCCACTGTTAAATGTGCCTCCCCAAACAGAGGGGCTTATTATCATAGTCTACTTATATAATAACCCCACAGATGTGCTACTATTGATATTCCTGTTTCTATCTCACCACAAAGGAGTAAATTTCTTTCCATTGATGTACAAAGCACCAAACCGATAAAAGGACTTTCATGATCTTTTATATAATGGCTTTTATATCCGTTCAGTACAGGCCTTCCAGAAAAATATAAATTTTTTAATCCTTCATTCAACAGGGCTTGGAATCAATCAAAGAAGTATATGGCAGTTTGGAGAATGTGGTCATTGTGACCTTAGCTCCTGAATTGAAAGGGGCTTTAGAAGCAATCCGGGGCCTCACAGAACTCGGCATCAAAGTGGCACTAGGCCATTCAACTGCCAGCTTGGCTGATGGCGAGAAAGCTATTGAGAATGGAGCTAATTTAATCACACATCTGTTTAATGCTATGTTACCAGTAAGTTCCTTCCTTTTTTTGGCTTATTTTGTCATTATTGCACTTTTACATTGAAGAACACTGAAGTACACTGAAGAAATGATTGGGTAAAGGTTACGCACATTCAAAAATTATAAGTACCTCACTAAGGGTCAAGGCACACTAAAAGCGAATCGAACTGAATTTTCGAACATTTTGGCAGTAGATTGACTGCTATCTCCACAACATAAGGCACCCATTTCTATCAGGATAAAAAAGGCATGCACATGCCTTCGAAAAATCCTATCAATTTGCTATAAGTGTGCCATTTCTATCAGGATAAAAAAGGCATGCACATGCCTTCGAAAAATCCTATTAATTTGCTATAAGTGTGCCTAGCTAGATACTCATTGCAAAGATAATGAGCCGAGATGCATAAAGGTTGAAGCAGATTAGAGGTGCACCGCTACAACACAGCACATAAATGTGCATTTAAATATGGGCTTTAACTCGTAACATTTAGATGCATTTTATATCAGATGATAGACAGTTCGCGGGCCACTCGTTTCAAGCAATGGCTTCCCGAAAATAAGCTATTTTGCCATTGTAAAAATATTAAAGATAACAAGTTTAAGCCTATATTTGAATGCACATTATGTTTCATATATTATATTTTCAGTTCCATCACCGCGACCCTGGCCTAGTGGGCTTATTAGCTTCTAATACCAAGAAACAAGTGTACTACGGGATTATATCGGACGGAATACACACGCACCCCGCTGCTCTTAGGATTGCCAGCAGAACTAATAAGGATGGTAAATATAAACATAAACCTTTTAAAATAAACGTTTATTATTATTATTCTTACATATGGCAATCAATTCAATTTAAAGTTTATTTAACATTAGGTATTACAGTATGAATGTATAAGCTAGTGTAATTTTTTTTATCCTAGCTCTACAAACTATGTTAATTATGCCGTTTAGCAAGCATTTTACTTGAACAAAAAACTTGTAGTGGCCAGTCTCATTAGGGACTAGCCAGATGCGCAGGACATATTACAGTGCACAAGTGTGTGCGCAAACACAGGTGCACTCTCTATTTCCTCGGCGGACGGCAGAAGGACACGACCGGGGAGAGTTCAAGCGCAGGACCAACGGCTTAGCGTGCTTTCCGAGACACGGGGGTGTAACACCGCCAACTTCCTGACTCCATGTCATAGCAATGATGTTAATATAAATAAACAAGGCGAATTTTATACACAGCAACTGTGTTGGCAATATGGCAGCATTGCAGCAGGAGTAGGATGTATATCTACCTACAGAAACATAAAGTGATATAAAATCAGATTAATTTTCCAGGCCTAGTGTTGGTGAGTGACGCGGTGGCGGCACAGGGCCTAGCGGACGGCAACCACCGCATCGGGCCGCAAGCCGTGTCGGTGGTGGCTGGCAAGGCGTACGTGGCCGGCACTGACACTCTATGCGGAAGTACTACGGCGCTGGACGACTGTGTCATCACGTTAAAGCAGTCCCTTGGTAAACTTTTTATAGTTCTTTTCGCCGTAATTAATATTTGCAGGCCATCTTCCTTGACATATCCGGAGCCTTCGACAACGCGTGGTGGCCCATGATCATGGTTAAGGCGAAACGGGGAAGCTGCCCGCCAAACATCTACCGGATGTTGGCGAGCTACTTCTCCAATCGCAGGGTGGCCATGATCGCGGGTAACCGCGCGGTGTGGAAGACTTCCACTATGGGGTGCCCTCAGGGTTCGGTGTTAGGCCCCACGCTGTGGAACGTTTTATTAGACGACTTGCTCCGCCTACCGGTGCCAGCTGGGGTAGAATTCATGGCCTACGCGGACGACGTGACGGTGTTGGTAGCAGGGGATGCTCGGAGAGAACTGGAGGCGAAAGGAGCGGCCGTTCTGGGACTGGTGGAAGAATGGGGAGCGCGTAACAGGCTCTCATTCGCTGCCGCCAAGTCCCAGACCATGACCCTGAAAGGGCGTCTGCAACGGCCACCCCTGCTCAGGACCAACGCGTCTGGCACGTCGATCCGCGCTGTTACCGAAGCCAAGGTGTTGGGTGTCATTATTGACACCACCCAATCTTTTGCGCCCCACGCAGCGTCGATAGGCGAAAGGGCAAGTCGCTGTTTTGGAAAAATGTCGCGGATAACAGCTAATAAGTGGGGAGTTCGGCACCGAGCACTCAAGGTGCTCTATAGGGGGACGTACGAGGCGATGGTTACGTACGCGGCCAGGATATGGTCCCACAGATCCTCCGTCCACGTGGTCCGCAGTGTGCTACTCAGGACCCAGCGGCCCTCGTTGGTTTTGCTGACGAAGGCCTACAGGTCATGTAGCACTGCTGCGTTGCCGGTTCTGGCGGGAGTTCTGCCGGCCGACCTGCTGCTAGCCCGCGCTGGCCGCAGACTGGCAGTGACCGAGGGCGAGCCTAGAGAGGTACACGGGCGGCTTAGGCGACAGGTCGATGAGGAGTACATTACCACTTGGCAGGCTCGTTGGGAGTCCGAAGACAAGGGACGCGAGCTGTTCCAGTTCTTCCCGGACGTGGGAGAGCGCATGGTGGCGCACTGGGTAGAACCGGACTACGAAGTGTCGCAGATACTCTCTGGACACGGCTGCTTCCGGAAACGATTATGCGATATGAGACTGAGCGACACAGCAGCCTGTAGTTGCGGACACTTGGGGGAAACGCGGGACCACATCTTGTGGGAATGTCCATTATACGCGGCAGAGCGGGATATTTTACTTGGGGGCACAGTTAGAGAGGGCGGACAAGAGGGACCAATATATCATGCAGACCTGGTTAGTAACGAAGAAAACTTTGTTAAGCTCAGGCAATTCGCCAAAGCATGGCACCGAACTAGGCGCGTCGAGGAGGAAGACACACATTCGCAAAGGGATGGGGGGGGCACAGAGCAGCACCGAGCTGGGGAGGAGCAGCCCGGCAATGAAGTCTGTAATGTGATGTGGCATGCCCCAGAAGGGGGAGAGTGTACGGGACAAAGTGCGTAGGATTTGTAGAGTCTAGAGTTACCCGAGTGACTCTTTTCTCATAGTTTCGGTCCGTATAACCGCAAGGTTGGTAGGACCATGGGAAGGTTGGAGTTCTTTTCGCCGAACTCTTATTGGAATTGGTCAGTAACACTGGCAGTGGTGTCAATTCAGTTTAATTTAATTTACCAGCACTAAAGGATAGTATCATTTCTAATGCTATCGAATTATTTAGTTTAGTTTTGGCGACATATACTTAAATCATCACCAGTGAACACTTACCTACCGTATGAATGAAAACTATCTAATAATATAACAATATAACAGCAGCAGCCCAGTAAGTAACCACTAAACACAACTTAATGCACACGCGCAGCGGGAAAGATGCAAATTCGAGTTCAAAAACGGACGAGAGAATGATGAATGAAAGCTGTCAAAACCAAAAATTGTTTCGGACTTCTGCAATTTGCTCTGACAGTGGTAGCCAGTGTCGTGAAACATTTTCCACCTATGTTTATTTGGTTTTGTGACCCTTTTGTTTCGGAAAAAATATTTTTGTAAGTATAGGATTAACCATTGTACTTAAAATAAGTATTATGTTAATTTCCAGACTGTTCGCTAGAATACGCACTCCAAGCGGCCTCCCTACACCCAGCGAGGGCTTTGGGCATAGACGACAGAAAGGGAAAACTCGACTTTGGATATGATGCGGACTTCGTTCTCCTCCATCCTGAAACACTTAACGTCCAGTCTACTTGGATAGCAGGCGAATGCGTTGTTAGTCACGGTCTACTATAGCCTGGATAGCAGGCGATTCAGGGCCCCAATTCCATTCAATTAATCGCTTCACCCTTCGCACTTGTCTCTGAATAACCTACACATTTTGGCATTTTACCTTTAAGGTGAAGTGAGTCACAAAACACACGTTTTGACTGTACGGAAAATCAATTTTAAGGCAAAAAAACATTAATTTTTTTACAATTTTTTTGATAAGCTTCAAATATTTAGGATTCTAGTTAGTAAGTTATGGGAGTAGAAACACGATTGACGAAAATGACTCGATACAAAAAAAGCGCAAAGTTTCCTCTAAATCTTCATTTTTGCACAAATACTTTTACGGAAAAAGCAGTTTCATTTGCTAGTTACTTATCATATTTCAATTAAATTTCGTCTACGTGTTCCCTAATAAGTACTTGAGACGATTATGGTTTAATTTTTTTGCGAAAGAGTATTATTTTAGAGCAAAAAACAAATTTATAAAAACGACCAGTGAAATTGCGCGCGGGCCTGGCCATTCCGCGGCTCTCGCCTTCCTTTCCCGCCTTCCCCGCGCGACGTTCGCTCGTCCTTGTCTCGCAAAACCGCTCCCAGGTTGAAACCATTCTATCAATCTCTACGCGTGAATAGCACCGCACGCATTTAGCTATCTAGCTAGTTTCTTTCATCTATGGACGATTCTGATGATATCTGATTTAATAAATAAATACTTAATCATTCATTGTCATAGTAGCGATTGGTTAGCAGCATTTATTTCATATTTTAATTCGTTTCCGAATCGAAAACGTCGGATTCGAATTCGATTCCGATTCCGACAGAGCTTTAAAACGCTATTTTGATTTCGTCTCGGGTTGATGATCGAAAGTATCCGAAGCGAATTCGCGGGTTGATAGAAAATTTGCATTTTTCAGGCCTTTCCAACGAATTAAAAGGCCTTCGGATTCTATATTGGAAACTTTTGACGAAGAACGCTATTTTAAACTATCGGATTCGAAAACTTTTGACATTCGAATTCGGTCCCAGATCTAACCTAACCTCTCGGTAGGTTACTAACCAAACTTAGGTAGGATCTGAGCTAGAGTTTGGTTAGAACCCGCTCTAAAATTTATAACTGATCGTCGGCTTAGAGTCGATTGCCAAATGTGACCTGGGCCGCGATCACGGTGTAGTAAGTGTGGCATTACGGCTCAAGCACAGGCCGGCATCGGACAATCCGCATCAATTGGTTTAGTACCATACCTTTTTAGTGCGAATGACGTCATTCGGATTGCCGATCAGTGGACGCACTTGTCCGATGCCTACATGTGAACGCGCACCCTAACTTTTCGACTGCTAACGCTTGAGCCGTAATGCCAATAGGTAACTACACTTACCACACCGTGATCGCAGCCCAGGAGGGGCGCTTCGCTGGACTGCGGGCCTTCCAAACATGTAGCTCCGTACGATATATAGGTCTAAGATACCGTAGACCTAACCGGATAGCTTGTTCTTTAAATCTACCTATGTCTTATCTTTATTGAAATGTTAAGAAATCGCGAAAGTATAAAAGTTCGGTTTGACACAATGTAAGTACCTACCTACTTAGTAAGATGCTTAAATGTGATGCATGGCTGTGCATCATTTTCTATTCATTGCTACGAATTTATTGAATTTAAGTTTATAAGTTGTGATAACTAGGTAAGTAGGTTGGTAGGTACTAAAAGTTCCTTGGGAACGAATAAGATTTTACTTCTAGGTACTTACTTATACTGTTATTAAATAAAGATTCAAAACCTTTCGTAACAAAGAAAATTGTAATCAAATAATATAAATAAATTAGAACTAGTATTTACAATTGAAACAATTGACTGCAATCTTCAGACTGTTGCAAACTATCTACAGTTGGCTCAACTGATTAAATAAAGATGATTTATATATTTTTGGTTATATCTTGTTTCATTGACATAATAAAAATAATATGCCCATATGCCTAAATCACATACTTACAAAGGTTAGCGTCGACAGGCCGCATCGGACGTATCGGACTGTCGGTAATGCTAGCGATCCGTTTAGTGAGGATGACGTCATTTGATCGCCGATCAGTGGACGCACTCGCGCGCCCGCTCCGTCCGCCTTTCCTCCCCTCCCCTCCCCTCCCGCACTCGGCGCCACCAGGTCGCTATTCTCATTCATACAAAATTCGTCCTGCTCACACATAGGTGCAATGCTTGAAAACGAAAGTTTTCAGTCAGTGCGTACTACATGTCATGCATGACCTACGGAGCTGAGACGTGGACACTCAAGGTAGGGCTGGTCCACCAGTTCAAAGTCGCTCAGCGAGCTATGGAAAGAGCTATGCTCAGAGTCTCTCTGAAGGATAGAATTTAACGAATACATCCGACAGAGAACCAAAGTTATCGACAAGGCCCAAAGAATTTGCAAGCTGAAGTGGCAGTGGGCCGGCCATATCTCGCGAAAAACCGACAACCGCTTGGGTAAACGTGTTCTTGAGTGGAGATCGCGACTAGGTAAATGTAGTGTAGGACGCCCTCCAGTCAGGTGGGATGACGATCTGCGAAAGACTGCAGGCAGATGATGGATGTGGCAAGCTGAAGACAGGGCGCTATGGCGCTCATTAGGGGGAGGCCTATGTCCAGCTGTGGACTAATATAGGTTGATGGTGATGATGATGGATGACACATGTACTGTACACATCACACTAATATTATAAAGGCGAAAGTTTGGATGGATAGATTGATAGATGGATGGATGGATGTTTGTTACCACTTCACACCAAAACTACTGAACAGATCAGGCTGAAATTTTGCATACAGGCAAGTCTAACCCTGGAATCAAGCATAGGCGACTTTTTATCCAATAAATCAGTTCCCATGTGATAGAAATAACCTCAAAACGTTTCCATAAAAACAACGCGTGCGAAACCGCGGACAGAAGCTAGTTTTGACATAATATATTGTTTCATATCACTTTCACAATTATTATTTTACTAGCATATTTACCTACCTACTCTAGGTACCTAAACCTAGATTCTCGGTCTACGACTGACTGTCCTGTGTGTCATGCTTACGAAAGTTTTCAATCAGTGCGTCCTACCCGTCAATCGTCATGATGACCTACGGAGCTGAGACGTAGACATGGACACTCACGGTAGGGCTGGTCCACCAGTTCAAAGTCGCTCAGCGAGCTATGGAAAGAGCTATGCTCGGAGTTTCTCTGAAGGATAGGATTCGTAACGAATACATCCGACAGAGAACCAAAGTTATCGACATAGCTCAAAGAATTAGCAAGCTGAAGTGGCAGTGGGCCGGCCATATCTTGCGAAGAACCGACAACCGCTGGGGTAAACGTGTTCTTGAGTGGAGACCACGACTCGGCAAACGTAGTGTAGGACGCCCTCCGGCCAGGTGGGATGACGATCTGCGAAAGACTGCAGGCAAATGCTGGATGCGGCAAGCTGAAGACAGGGCGCTGTGGCGCTCATTAGGGGAGGCCTATGTCCAGCAGTGGACTAATATAGACTGATGATGATGACTGACTGTACTAGACGGAATAGTATCCCCTCCCGCTGCACCTCGCAGAGCTGCCGGGCGCAGCGGCAGTCACCGCCACTCTTCACGCCTCACCTCTTTATAAACATCACTACATTGCGATGTTTGTGTTGACGCGTGCGATGATGGGGACCACCACTGGACGCGCCGCCGCCGCCCGCCTGCTCTCACTCGATGGACTGACGACAGTGTAGCGGTCGCAAAGAGTCGATGGACGCGTGCGATGATGGGGACCACCACTGCACGCGCCGCCCCGCCCGCCTGCTCTCACTCGATGGAATGACGACAGTGTAGCGGTCGCAAAGAGTCGATGGATGGCGGCAGCTCAGAACCGCTATTCATTTGGGGGATGTCTATGTTCATAAACGGAAAAACGTCCAACGCGCCACGCTACACGCGACGCCCTCGTAAACGAGGCCTTATGTTGGTCATTTCGTGCGACAGTTTGTACCTATTTCTTGTAAGTAGGCCTTCTTTCATTCGTCGTTTCATCCATGTGTCTTCGAAATTCGTATTTTAAACTAGATGTTGCCACTAGAGAAAAAACTTCTCACTAGTTCGATGATCGAACTATTGAATCGAATTAGTGAGAACAAACGGAAGAATTTGAAGTCGGTTTAGGATCGCTCTGCACACTTTGGAGATAGGTGGAGAAAATTGCAATTTTTTATGGGCATATTTCAAAAAGTATACCTACAGAAGTTAAAAACCTTTGAAATGTAAACCTACCTAAACAGACACCTTTCATTTGATACCCCACTTGACCTTATATATAGGTTTCTTTTAAAATTTCGACATCACAATTAGGTAGGTAATGAAAATTTTAATTCTTTTATCTGTACAGGCGCACGATTAAGTATTATCATTTTAAGTTTCAAGTTAACTGCGGTGGTTGCCAAGACAATCAAGGAGGAAAAAAGCACAGAAGAAGATAAGGGTTTCGAAATCCTAAAATTAAAACAAAATATGTAGTGGCATGGAAAATCTTTATTGAAGTAAATATATTTATAAAGTCAGTACAATTTAAGTTCAATAGTTTCCAAAAATATTAAAGTGCAGGTTGCTGATCACCTGGCAATGTTAAATATGATTATTTCTTAATTAAAATACAAGCTAATATTGAGAAAACTGTAATAGGTGAATAATAACAAGTAGTTACCTAAATAAAATGACAAAAATATATTTTAGGCAGGCTCTGTAATACACTGCTCTGTTATGATGTTATCCTGGCCACCATTTCATTCAATAAACTTATAACTAAGAATTAAACCGCTAACGTCACGTGAAAACTTGCACTCAACGTTAAAACGAATAAGTAAAAAAAAAACTAAAAACAAAAACAAAAAATGAGTGTGACAAGACTAACGCCCAAATTCTCAAGTAACTTCAGCAGTGAATAAATTTGGTCAAAGTAAGATGTACAACTAGTTACAATACTCCTCAGAGGTACACCACCAAGTATTTATAAGGTAAGTAATAAGCAAATTCGAAAACGCGACTTGCTCAATTCCAAGTTTGTGGACTGAAAACAAGTTGAACATCCTAATTTTATGTTAAAATTAATCAAACATCAAGTTACAAACCACGCAATGTATACCATATTACTAAGTGTATGTATAATATAAATTATGTAAATACATTTTCATGAAAAAACAATAAGTAATAATATCATGGAATATTCAAAGAGCCAAAATATTTGAGATAAACTCTACCTTGATACCATTAACTTCTAAGATCTAGGCACAATGCAGCAGAGACTCCTGTATGGATTACATAACAATTTTCGTTGACTGTGGGGCGAAATAGTACATTACACGATAAGACAACACCATCACACAAGGTATGCTGACGACATTCCAAACTGCAATATCATTTAGAGGAGGGTAATGTGAGTCAGAGTTATAATAAAGTTAAAACTGAGATCTATGCATATAGACAAGCTTTGGTGAGCGATAAGAAGAGTAAAGGGCAGTTTCAGAATATCGGTTTCAGAGGTACGTCCAAGTGTGAACGGCGCAGTCAGTGCCCCAGCTCGGCCTAACAAGCTACCGTCAAGGCAAACTACATCTAAGTAAACTTTCAACGTTACATACTTCAAGTTACGGAGGGTATTGTCTGTTAGATATAATCGTGTTCCTATAGTCCACATTCACACTAAAACTATGTGGACTACACCTAACTTTAAAATACTTTTAAACAGATTTTAATCATTGAGCAATATACTCTAAGAGAATATAGAAGAGATTTGCCCAGCTGCACCAACTCTAACAAACAACTCTTGTTACATACACTAGTATCAATACAATACCAATTCACACTCCACTTATGTATGTCATTTTTATTAAAATGATGACATTCATCAAAGTATAAAATAAAAAGGAATAATGAAATCTTTGGATAAAATCAAATATGCATTTGGAACTTGCACCTTTCACATAAAATTAACAATTACAAAAATTTACAATTGTTGAAAATGACAAGAAACAATAATTATAAACTAAAATATATTTAGGTACTTAAATCTAAAACCGAAGTAGAAGTAGCCATTTAACCATAAATCTTGGCCAAAAGATATTTACGGAAATTGCAGGCAAAGTGAAAAATATCGAACCAGTATATGATATGTTTTGTTATAAGTACTGCACAATTTTGTAAGATGAAAAGTATCTAAATGGCCGCAATATGTGAAAAATTATGCTTATAGTAATATAAGAATCAATAATTAAAAAATAAGAACACTACAATAAGTAAATACCAAGAATTGTATATTAAAATATTTGTACTTTTACTGACTAAAGGAAAAAAACATTGGCATCTGCTAATAATCCTATAATTGTAAAAAAAATAACTTGTATAATGTAGATTGAAAACTGACATCTCAAATTCGTTCTCGCCTAAGATGTGGAATGCAATTAGAATTCTTTAACAATATTAAAAGTTAGGTATGTATAATAATATATTAAATTTTATAATCAGCTCAACAATGTATATAATCTATAATAATTTAAAAGCCTAAATCCAAACCGTGATATTTATTGCACAAGCACACTGTGGCTTAAAAATTCCAATGAATATAGAGTTCACAACCTTGTTTTTTTGTTGTTGTTACAGTGGAGATATCAATAAAATGGTGGGTGTTAAAATTAAATTAAATCGTTTCAATTATTTGAGCATGGTGTATTAAAATATCTAAAAATAATGGAATCATTTTGAAGATACACGAAGTACGTAAAATAATAAGTAATAATATTATAACCACCCACACAAGGATAATAATATTGGATTGTTATGCCACAAACTCCACTTAATCATCGAGCCGTGCTTGGTGCCGCTATAGGCAATACGCCCACCTCCAATAGGGAGGGTCACAAGTAACGAGAGCTCACCTTGTGCGCTGCGAACCCTACCCGCCGTGCGCGCGCGCAGCCGTACGGCGCCGCCGCCGCCCGCGCACGGCACTACACAACTACTGAACGTATTTATTGCTGAATACATAAGGGAATATAAGTAGATTCGAGACATTTATAAAATTGCTTTATAGTGTATATAGGTAACTTTTAAGATTTTCAAGAAAGGCTACTGTAATGTACTCTAATGATACAATTATTATCGAGTAACGTCTAATGGACAATAGATACCATTTGACCTGCCATTTATGAATGACAACGTGCTTACTTCTACGGCAAATAATAGAGCGGCGCGGCCAATAGCGCCGCGTCGCACCCGCGCCCGCACCTGCACCCGCACTAATAAACGTCTCTAAACAACACCACCGTCCTAGGCAAACTTGTGATACTGTTATGTTTGTGTATATCAATTGAAAAATACCTTCTACTTCTACAAAACGCTCTACTGATCCCTAATAGATAAGTATTTATGGCAAGAATAGAGGAAACATTGTCGATGAAATATCACCAAAATTAACGCAAATTATTAAAATAAAGAATAACATAATACTCTTCATAGTTATTGAGATTAAAACATGTCATTTTTATATTCAAATTGAATTTTCATAAATAGATATTAATTCAATAATATAAACTTGAAATTTACTCATATCGGAATTCACACAAAATATAATAATAATAATTAGCAAATTTGTAAAATTATCCAAAACTTATCACACCACTTTTTTACCATTTTTGCAACCCTAAAACAATAATATAATTAGCGTTAAACGCTCCCTTTGGGGCAATAGTAAGTTCTATTTTGGTTAATTTTACTCCACTAACACACAATAATTTTGATCAATCATAACATAACGAATTAAAAATCGAACATTATAATATTTTAATTAACCCTGAATAGATAAAACAAAAATGGCAACAATAATTATTAATACAAATATTAATCAATAAAATAATAGCTATGTGCATGCTCAAATCTAGTATGAAAATAATTTGGCAGTAAAATTCGTAACTCTAAAGGCCTAAACACTGGCCAAAATACTAATAATATATAGGCCTGGAATATAATTAAAAACAAAACAAAATCGACAAAATCGGAGTATTAATTAATCCTGCATATTCGCGAGGATAATGTAGACTCGTCAGTCTAAATTAAAATAAAGAAAAAAACTCCCTAATACTATTGGGACAAAAAATCCGGAAAAACAACTAAAAACAATATGAAAAAAACACGTTTACTCACTAATACAAGAGGGTTCAGACTCAAACAAGTCAATTAACCTAAAACTGGAACAAACAGTTCTTTCATCATCTAGCCCGCTCGCACGAGTGACCTCACAATGTCTTTGTTTAACTAAATATTGGCTTGTGTAAGTCTTCACTTTTGTTTTTGTATAGTACTATTACTTTTATCACAAATCATTCATGTAAAACTGTTCAAATGTTCTGAACAAATACGTAATGTCTACATAAAATAAATAACTATTGCTAATTAAGTACAAACACTAACACTAAATTTGAATGATAGGACTGTCATTCATAATTATGTTTTAAATGGTTATTTTAATGGTTGTGTAGTACATCAAAGAAATTGTTCTAGCTAAAGAACCTCATTAGAGCAGTATTATTTTAGTAAAAGCTTGCATTTATTTGGTGTCCTGTTGAGAATGAGATTATTTTTAATACCGCTTTAGGTTTCGTAAATACTTATGTTTTTCAGTAAATTTTCAAAATACCAAAGGGCATTTAGAGAGCATTCCTAAAACTGACAAAATATCACATTAAATTGGGTAAGGTCTGGTTAAGTACAATATCCAAACGGAACTTATTTTAAAATTAACAGAGATTAATTTTGAGAAATAAATACATTGCTCGAAAACACTTTGTAATAATAATACTCTTTACGAAGACCACTTTGTTTCGTACTTTTAGATAGGTGGTCTTTAAGCCTAATAATGTGGAAGACCATGGATTCACGGTAGGTGCCTGGGGCCTATAATTTAAGAAATTGTATATTATTGCATTTTGACATTTACAAAGATGTACCCATAAATAAGTATTGCTGTTGTCCATCCAACCACAAGATAATATAGAATACAGAGGTCCCCGAACTAACCAAAAGATACTAACGGGGCACCAATAAAAGGTCTTACTATGATAACTATGATAGAGGTAAATATGGTGTTCACTTTTATAAATCGCAAACATGAGTTAAAGTTTTATGTTTGTACCTAAATCTATAAAATAACAATTTTAGAATATTATAAATATATGGTCAATTATAAAAATAGATAATTTGGCGAGCTGTATATATACATAATATAAATGTGGGGGCAATACGGGCATGTGGTGTTATTATGGCAAATTCATGTACATAACAAGTGAAAAAGCATTCGCATTATTAACAATAGGGTTTAGCGCAGTGGGCATGATCACTACTATTATAAAACGACTTCTACTGACGACGCGACAAGACCGACTAGTCAATGTCACTCAAATATAATTACACTTTATTGTTAAACAAGTGTAACTATAGCCATGCCAGCTAATTTTTTTTTAAAGTTTATATAAGCTTCTTCGTGCAATATTAATTGTAAGAATCACAACGAATGACTACTTTTATTTAAAATACCTCAAATGTCAACCGTATAATGACTACAATATTAGTACTCGCCATATACAGGAACATGCCAGATAAACCAACTAAGTATAATAGATACTTCCTTGCTACCCAAACAACATTTTACAAAAATTATTGCGATGATTTACAGCGGTGTCTAATTTAGTGCATTACAATATTATTATTAAGATACATCTAGTAAATCAAGAATCTTAATAATTTAAATCGTAATGCAATAAAAGCCTACTCATGAAAAATCTTCAAATATGTAACAGGCTCTCAAAACAGGAGAACGTGAAAACTTTTTGTATAGACACAAGAAATTCTGTAAAATATGGTAAATATATTTAACGGACAATATATAATATTGTATACGAGATTAACCTAAGCTAGATGGCACGTTATAATAGTGTCGCCTCCTTTGGTCACAAAAACACATTTATAAACCAACTCAATTGTGCGCTACATTATTTGTTCATAATAAATAATCACCAATTTTGATAAACATTTGAGAATCTTACGTATAAATTATTAGGGTTAGTTTTAAAGTAAATTCAGTTTGAGGCGACACCCACGCAGTCCCCTAATTGACATGTTTTTTTTTATAGTACTCAAACTAGGAACCTTACCAGTTGCTAAATTTGCAAATGTATAATATTTATCCTGTCACTGGGAATAGAGTTCTTCAGTGTATAAGTTTATGGTAGCTGTTCTTTGGTGGGATTAAGAGTTATGTTATGTCGTTGCCACAATTTTTAAACAATGACTCATATAAACATTAATTTTCATCCGAAATCCGAAACTAAAACCATTAAATATAACAAAATAATATACAGGGTGTTCGGCAGACCGTGTGCCATATGGTAACTGGGATAGGTGGAGCCAAGTGCAATAGCTTACCGGCTTTTTCAACCCTGAAAAGCCTCTCGGCTATTTTTAAGTAGGTATTTTTAGTAGGATTTTTAGTTTTCTTCCGATATTCGAACTGAAGTGATACTCCAAATAATATGGTTTAAATTTTTTTAGTTTTTTACATATTTGCTCATGTATTTTACGTGATGAAATGGCTTTTAATCTCTATTTTTATTTACGTATTGGATTCGATTTTGTTGACATAAACCTAAACTTAAAAATGTTGCAGTCCGCGGTCGGCAACATTCCGAGGCTAGTTTGACACATACCATTGGAATGGCCATGAACTAAAGAAGTTTTCAAGGAAGATTCGATTTGGAAGATTGGAGACACTTATTATTTTTTTTAATTCAATCTAAATTTGAACTCTGTTTTAAATTTTCACTTATTAACACTGTATATATGCCCATAGCTGCTTTATTTATCTCACGGATAAATAAGGACTAACATGCCAGGTGTGATTAAATAAAAATGTAAGCCATATTATTTCGTACAAATAAAGTTACAGCACTTAGTGGTTCAAATTTAGAAAAAAAAAAAATTCTTAGAAATTGCCAATAGGCATTTCAGGGTTCAAAAAGCCGCCATGCTATTGCACTTGGTTCCACCTACCCCATTTACCATTATGGCACACGGTCTGCCGGACACACGGTCTGCCGAACACCCTGTATAACGGACTAAAACAAAAACAAATGAAGATATTATACTAACCTTTGGATTTCTTTTACAAGACTAAATGCAAATAATGTAAATTATAAAATGACATGAAATGACTTATAAATCCACAGCAGTGAAGTAATGATAAACTTACTAAATTCTAAAATGCCACAAACAAAAAATCAAGCAATAAAATAGTCTCACTAATTCACTGCATGGGGTTACATCAGACTAACGTGAAAACACAGAAGTAGTCAAATACTGTTTAGCATATAGTTAAGCTTTGTAAATCAGCAAATAAAATAAAGGGAATATAATGTGAGATCTTGTAATGCAGACTTACAGCCAACGAGTTACTCCTCAGACAATGTAAAGGGTGTTGAGGACTAGAACGTGGTGATTATTCTTAGCCAACGTGACTATGTATCCTTCCGAGGTGATCTTCAAGCCGCAGCAACGAGACACCTGCAACACACACCACTTACTTACAATCTACAACTGAGCAAGTTTGCATAATGTAGTGAAAATTCAGTATTTATTAAATTTTTCGAAAACAAAAGGGCGGGATTTTTTTTAAATATTTTTCCTGAATTCAGTGTTCGAATCTACACCCCGCCTGAAAGTTTGGTCTTTCATTTTTGTTACACCTGTACAGTACGTTCAATAATAATCACGGTCGCAAGCCGCAACGCAAACGTTTTTACTTTTGAATGCGAGCGACAGCATAATGTTAAAGTCGTGTAGATAAAGAATATGATCGAAAATGACAGAGGGACTCCTCACCCCCACAACAGCCTATATTGATCTACTGAACCACAATAGATAAATTTACTGAGACTGAACCCAGGCATCCCTCTAATAAGCGCCTTATTGTCTTCTATCTCATGGGGTGTAATGCCCATAATCCCCACGCTGGGCATGCGGGTTGGGGATCGCAGATCGGTGGTAGAATAGTTCAGCAGGAGGCGCTGCTGCCCGGCCCCCGGTGGAAATCCCTTTCTTACGATACCCACGGGAAAATTTTGGGTGGTGCAAATTCTAAGCCGGCATACCACACGGCGCGATTCTTTATCTACATGACTACTAGTAAGGATACTCGTATTTTGTGTTTTTTTCAAGTTTGCGTTTTAATTTAATTTAAAAATCAATATAACCTTTAAAACAATAGATTCGTACGATAAATGCGTTTATATTAAATTGAATACCTGCCATCGGGGATATATTATTACAAGCTAATTCAAGAAATATTTAGAAACCCTGAATATTTTTATGAAAACTGTTAATTAAATTACTACACGAGAACGGCTATTTTATAAAACAAAGCTAAGAACACCCCAAGAGATATTTAGGTTTCTTAAAAAAAAACATCATCATCTGCTTAGAAGCTACGATGTAGTGTAGGTACCATGTACTTATATTATAACGCCCCCAGTTTGCGTCGGGCAGGTCAAGGGTTAAAAACATGGCTTTCATATCGACCGCGCCGACTTTGCTCACCTTGAGCCAGACACGAGGCAGGCGAACCCGGCGACATTGTCAATGACGTTACTTACTATCACTCTACCTCCATACATTTCAAGATTTAGAAATGTAAGAAATAAGAGTTACGAAATTGTAATTGACGTGCATTTAGAAACAAGAAAATAGAGCTGAAATAAATGCTACATTTCACACAGCTAGCTTCTGCCCGCGGCTTCGCACGCGTTGTTTCTATGGAATCATTATTTCTATCCCATGGGAACTGTTTTATGGTGTAAAAATCCTATGTTTGATTCCAGGCTTAGAGCTACATCTATGCAAAATTTCAACCCGATAGATTCGGTCGTTATGGCGTGAAGAGGTTACAAGCATACATTCATCCATACATTTAAACATCCAAACTTTCGCGTTTATAATAATTAATATTAGATAGATAATACTTTATTGTACCACACAAAGACAGATAACAATACAGAAATAAATGCTAAGAGTAGACGAGGTACAAAGGCGGCCTTATCGCTACGAGCGATCTCTTCCAGGCAACCTTGGGATGGACTGTATTAGTATGATAGCTAGAGGTAGGAACCAGCCCATTCAGTATATTAAACGCAACGTCATATTTTTACTTACTCCGCGTTTTTTAAGGTTCCGTACCGCTAAATGACAAAAGGAACCCTTATAGGATCATATCACTTTGTTGTCCGACTGTCAACCCCCTTTTCTCAAGAACGCGTGGAGGAGTTAAAATTAATATCCAATACTTAGGTCGGTAATTTCTTGGGAGCCGTGATATAAATAAAACTTCTAAGTCAACGCAATCAAAAGTTGCAGCCGTTATGTCTACATATTTTAAATTTCCGAAGGGAATCACATGCACACAAAACCTGTAGGGTAGGTTCCCGTAGACTTGCAATGTCTTATAGCACAAATAAAGGGGAAAATCTGAAAGCCGTGAATTTGTCGTTTATTCACAAAACAAACAATGGGGTGAAAATTCCCATCCACCCCATTGACTTTTTAATGGGGTGGGTGGGAATTTTTTTTCCCAACCATATATATAAATATAATATATCGAAAGAAGGTCTTACAACTATACGGAACCCCTGGTGCGCGAGTACGACTCGCACTTGACGGCCTTCTACCTTCAATGCGCGCCGCACGGCTACGTAAATGTTTGCAGGGATGTAAACATTACGTCGGTGCCGGGGAGAAGAAAAACGCTCATTAGCTTAGAATACTTTGACGTAAGGGCACTCTCAACTCAATGACGAGCACGCCATCTATTCAGAAGACGGCGACATGGTACTCGTTTCCATGCGAGTCTCCTATGAGCATGTCGGTCGCCAGGACATTCAACTTCACATCTGTACTTTTGGAATACTGACCTTGGCGTAAGGGCACTCTAACTCAATGACGAGCACGCCATCTCTTGAGAAGACGGCGACAGTGAACTTGTTTCCATGCGAGTCTCCGATGACCATGTCGGTTGCCGAAACATTCCTGCGGTTGATTTCACTTCTGTACTTTTTGAATACTGACCTTGACGTAAGGGCACTCGAACTCGGTGACGAGCACGCCATCTCTTGAGAAGACGGCGACATGGAACTTGTTTCCATGCGAGTCTCCGATGAGCACGTCGCCGGCGTCCGACACGTCGATGCCGTTGGGGAAGTTGGTGACGTTCTCGCAGCCGATGCGCCGCAGGAAGTGGCCTTCTTCGTCGAACACCACCACGCAGTGCCCTTTGAAGTCGCACACGTAGAACTCCTTGCCTGAAATAATGCGTCGATGATAATAATTGTGAAAGAACTTTTTAACACCCTTCAGTTTGGTCAGCTACAGCGTCAACCTAGCATCCTGCAGTGGGGCCGTGACCTTAGTTGAGCTAAGATGTAGGTTGTACATGGCTAACTTAAAATCCAGTCTAGTTAGATTATTTCAAACTTTAAAACAATAATAGTTACCACTGATAGCGATATCGGAAGGTTCACGCATGCATTCGCTGCAGTCGAACCAGCTCATCAGGTCCCCTTCCTCAGACAGAATGAAAACTGTTGGAGTGACGCTGTCGACAGCCACGATGAGACCCTGCGCAGTCACAGCCAGCCCTGCCACTATGTCGATAAAACGCACCTGGTAACAAACATTTTACCTTTTAAAATTAAATTTATATTGAAAGTAACTCTATACGAAGCTAAGATTCTGTCGTTCTGTCTGTATGTTCCTTTTGACAACTAAGAGGATCACGCGTCCCTTGTGCAGCTAAGGGCGGATTCACATTAGGTCGGACCGACAGTTTTACCGGTATAAAGAATATGAAAAAAGAATAATACAATAAGTTTTATCGGCTGGCTCTAAGCGCTATTGAAATACATTATGCCTGTAGGTCCGACCTAATGTGAACCCGCCCTAAGATTGACCGTTTTTCCACTGAAATGATAAAAATCTTGCTAAGATTTTTCACTCACCGGTGGCGGCATCGTCACGGTATCACGAATATTTGGCGGTACCATGCCGGCAAGTGAAAAACGCCCATTAAAGATACGTACTCGTTTAGTACATTGCTTACACATGTAGGTATGTCCCAGAAAGTCTTTAGCTCGCACCTTGTCAAAATTTACCAGCCTTTAAATTTCAATGCACTGTTGGTGGCTCACCCATCGTCCATCACATATTTTTGATGGAAATGCAGAAAATTTAAAATTAAAGAAAAAAAATTTGATTCCCAAAGATTTGAGACTTAAAGTTATAATCCTACTTCCTACTAATAATATAAAGCCGAAAGTTTGTGAAATCTGAATTTTTGTTCCCTAGGATCTCTAAAAGTACTGATCAGATCAAGATGAATTTTGGCTAACGTTTAGAGCAAAGCCTAACTCAGATAATGGGCTTATTATACACGAAAATACGCGTGCGAAGCCGCGGGCAAAAGCTAGTAAAATATAATGACCATTCATGAATCTTAACAAAAAACTTGAATGGGTAGAGGTTTATCGAGAATAGCGCCTTACAACCGCGGGCTTATAGAATACTGGTACAACTCACGGCTATTTTCTTCAAGAAGTGTCCGTTCTTAGTGAAGATCTGCATACGCGAACGTTCGTTGCCGCGGTCGCAGACCACAAACTTGCCGGTGGCGCGCACCACGGCCACCTTGCGCGGGTACCACAGCTGGCCTTCTTCCTTACCGGCCGTGCCGAAGTTAAACTTGTATGTGCCAGACTTGTCGAAAACCTGCGTGGTAAACAGTAGGGTTAGTAGGTTAGCCGTGTTGTGCCGGCTTAGAATTTGCACCACCCGAACTCTTCCCGCGGGTGACGTAAGAGGCGACTAAGGGATACCCACGGGGGGGGGGGACATTACCCCCCCCCCCCAAACGTTCAAAATCAACATTCCGGGCCTGAAGGCAAGATAACAGCTAATAAGGCGCTTATCACGGGGAGGCCTGCGTTCAGCAGTGGACCAATATAGGCTGGTGAGGTGAGGAGTACGAGTAGGTTAGGTACTTACACAGTGGAGAGGCTCAAATGATTTTGGTACAAAAACTACGGAATTTCGGGAAATGGTATAGTCCTAAATTCACATGACACCTAAGCTTAATATAATCAGGATAATAAATTACCTATGCCATTTAATGTTATTCCCAGGTAAAGATAAAGCAGCAGTATTTTCCTTAATTACTCACAATTACAGAGTGCTCACCGTAATTCGATGATTGTTTGTATCGGCCACGATAATATCCTCGTCGTTTCCGAGGCAGAATCCGTGAGGGGAATTGAACTGGCCCTTGCCTCCCCCAAGCTGTCCGAATTTGAACCTAATGTGCATGGGTGTGGCCTTGGTGGCGCGTACGAGCGGTGCGGGCGGCGCCACCAGTGCTGCCTCTTCCGCCGCCGTCAGCAGCGGCCGGCCCGGCGACACGCCGCGTCCACCGATGCCGCTCATACCGCACACGCCGCCCAATCCTCCGAATCCGTTCACTTCTAAAAAAAACAAATCGCCGAGTTATCCTACCAATCCTACTAATATTATCAAGCCGAAAGTTTGTAAAATCTGAATTTTTGTTACCTAGGATCTCAAAAATTACTGAACAGATCAAGATGAAATTTAGCGTACGTTTAGAGCAAAGCCTAACCTAGATAAAAGGCTACTTATTATACCGAAAATACACGTGCGAAGCCGCGGGCGGAAGCTAGTTCAACATAAGCCGGCGGCCGTGCCTAATTTATAGTTGGATATTAAGACTTACCAGCGTTCAATCCGAGCTTGGCGAGCGCCTGGAGGTTATTATAGGCCTGCGGCGAGTTGAGGTCGCTGACGAGCAGCTCAGCAAGCGTGAAGGGCGGCGCGGGCGAGGCGTGCGGCGTCGGCGGCGCGTCTTTCTCCGCGATGCTTGCCAGCTGCTGCAGGTTGTACTCCACCATGGAGGGCAGCGGCGGCACCGCGCCCGCCACGCCAGCGGCGGTCAGCCCCGCGGCCGGCAGCGAGCCCACGCCCACCGCACCCGTCACGCGCCGCAATGGGAATTCTTCGAACACGGCCGCGTTGGACACCGACACGGCAGGCGAGTGTGAGTTGGAGACGAGCGCTGACGACTCACTGGCGCGCTTCCTCTCCTCGGCGAGCGTCGCCTCCGTGCGGAACGAGCCGAAAGTCTCCTCCGCGATCTGCGCAAACTTGTCCACCTGGGTGACGAACTCGAGCGAAAACTCCACCTCGAACTCGGGCGTGCCCTCGAGCAGCCGCGCGAACTGCGACGTGATCGTCTTCTTGAGCATTACGATCTCGGTGCCGTCGCCGCGGCATAGCAGGCGCGCCGCAAAGTTGCACGCCGTGTCGATGCGCTCCAAGGTCTTATCGACGCGGTCGAACAGGTCCATGACCTTTAGCTCGCGCTCCTTGTGCAGGCGCTCCAGCTCTTGCAACGCGCACTCACGGCGCAGGTCGAGCGCGGCGAGGTACGCTCGGTGCGCGTCGTTGATGAGCGCCTCGGCCTCGTCGCGCTGCCGCTGCAAGTCGCCCAGCGCGTCGTCCAGCTTGGCGGATGCCTGGCCAGCGGTAGCGGCGCGCGCGTTGCCCTCCACGATGAGGGCGCGCAGCTCGGCGCGCAGGTTGGGCTCGGCGTCGGCGATACGCTCGCAGCGGTGCTCGCCCGCCTTGTGCTCAAGAGCGAGGCACTCGGTGCAGGCGCCCACCTCGCACTCGACGCAATAGTACTTGAGGCTCTCGCCAGCGTGGCGCGTGCAGAAGATGGGCTTGTGCACTGCGGACTTCTCCTTGCAGGAGCGCAAAGTCTCGAAGGGCACCACACGGTGGTTCTCGAAGCAGCGCATGAACTCATGCGCCGAGTTGCAGTTGGAGCAGAGGAAGTGCGAGCAGTCAGCACAGCGGGCCACGGCCGGCTCCTTGCTTTTGCAGCATGTGCACACCACGGACTGATCCATGGCTGACACGTCCAGTATGTTTGTGATCACGTAGTCTGACGGCAGCGACGCCGCGCCTCCTCCCGACATCTAAAAGATTTTATTTTGTTACTCCCTGCCCCATCAGATTTTTATTCATGACTAGCTGACGCGCGAACTTCGTACCGCTCTCACTTTTAAAACCTTCCCTGTGCTTCCACAAATATTTCAAGACCAAAATTTGCAAAATGGGTCCAGCCTTTCTCGAGGATTAGCGAGACAAACGGACGGCAATTCATTTTTATGTATGGAGATTTAGACAAACTAAACTGAAAATTCAATGTAATGAGAAAATAAGATGGTATTGAATCTAAATTCTGACATCCCTTTGTTGATAAGTGGCAGTGGACACAGTAAACAAGTGTAATGGCAAACAAAACAAATTTAGCTATCAATAAATGCATGAAAACACTCACAGTAGTTTCTTGTTTGCAGATTGGGCATTCCACAGCAAGATCATACTTCAGAGAATCTCCTGCCTCATTCACCATCAACTTGTCAATGCAAGTTTCACAGAAAATGTGAAGGCAAGATAACACACGAGGACTGCATAACTTATTGCTGTAAAAAAATCTTATGTCACAAAACAGGTGTCACACCCAATACTCAAACGCAACTTGGATTAAAACATGTCTCAAGTCGCAGTTATTTGACAGTATACAATGAAAATCTGTCAAAAATTAGTCTTTTGAGATGATTTAAATCTGAGTTGTTTTCAGTATTCAGGGCTGGCAAGACAAAACTATCACATTAAAAGACAATAATCGAGTAGCCTGTACAACAGTCATCTCAAGAAAGATCAAAATCAAAAAGATGTTTTTAATATGAATTCTAATATGTAAAACTCACTCGCAAACTTTGCAGTTCTGGTCTTTGGTTCCATTGGCATTTTCAGTAGTTTCCAGAGAGCCCTCATCGCAAAGACTCCCCAGGCTATCTCCAAACAACTCTCCGTTCAATTCTTCCATTTTTGCTTATAATTATAATACTTCACAGCAATAATCTGAAACTTAAACAAAATGAAATTTTCCCAATCCTAATGACTTCATTTAGCTGTACCTACATTTGACAACTCCTTACATATCAGCTAAGTTAATAATATCCAACCTAGTTCAAGTTCAACTGAATTGAACCAATGTGTATTACAGAACATAAGATACTTTCAAGACTTTGTATGCATTATTCATAGAGAATGTTACAGGTCCTGATCTAAAAGAACTGATGGTTTCTAACCACAATGCTTAAGGGGTCCTAGACCCTATTATACAAGCACAATCCCAGCATTCTAATCTTATGAAGTTTGGAGGTTTGTCACAACAATACAATTGAGTTGAGCTGAAATTTAGTTTCAAATTAGTTTCTGATGATCGTCAGACAGCCAGAAGTCTGGTGCTGAATGTCAACAGATCAAAAACTAAAATACCTAACTTTTCTTGTCTTTCATAGCAAAAACAACTAAAGCTGATTAATTTTGAAATAGAATGTTTAAATCGTAAATGATGTGTTGCAATTATATGTCGCTGCAGTTTTTTGGAGAAATTGGGGATATTTTTGGATAAATTTGCAACATTCAAATATGAAATACATGTCAGTGTTGGTATTTTAAGTTGACGAGTGTTATTTACATTACCTACAGCTCAATGTTAAAATAACCTATTTTTTGTGACATTGTTGTATTTCACTAATTCAATCTTTTGAGATTTTAGATCTTGGGGAACAGAATAAGGTACAGTTCCAAACATGTATGCTGTAATGTATAGGTACCTACCCACCAGATAAAAATAAGTTTAGAAGATTGAATGGCTAGTGCTCCCCTCTAATCAAAACCACTTTTCTAGAGTGCCAATTGAAATATAAAGTGTGATTTGATTATAGAAAGGGTTCAGTTTGGTTGCATTGCAACACAACAATCTTTCTAGGATCTAACTAAATCAAAGGTTACCTATCTCATGGTGACCATTTTGTTACAAAAAAACATAATGGTTGAGTGGTGGAAAACTTTACATAGATCTGTAGAAAACATAAAAATTAAATGCAATGTATTGATGTCAGGAAGAATCTATACCTAATTGCCATGTGTGTTAAACTAGAACCTACAAAAATTCAAAAACCTTTCATGAATGCTACCTTTATTTTAGGTACCGTTAAAGGCTCATTCAGAAGAAACTTAGAAATCCGTAACAAACTAATGATGTTCGCTAGAAGGTAGGTAGGTATGTAGGTACGTAACAAAAACGCAATGCACCATGCAGACAGCAGACAATGGCGAAGGTCGATAGAACGTTTTAGCTTTTCACGAAAATAACTGTGATTGTTATGAATATTGGCCCGTATTGACTAATAAAAAGCTTGTAGAATTAATTACTAACCTTGTAACAATAAAATTTGAAGCAATTTCAGACATTCAACGCGAAGAAAGGTCTACCACGCCGTAACTATGAGAATACTCATCACATTTGTAAATAAATAAAAAATGAGCATCAACACTCAAAGATAACTTTTTTAAAAAATAAAATTGTTTCATCAATGGAAAAATAAGTTTGTCACGTTCTCATTTTAAAAAGGCGAATACATCACGGTTGTATTGATTTTCTGCGTAGTCGGTCGAACCGCAGAGCACCGCACACATCAAGCGATTTTGTTTCGTTTGTTCGTTCGTTTTCTTTTCTTTCAGCTGGCTGGCTAGCTATTGGTCGGTTCATCAATGCTGCCAGAATAAATAATATTAAATTCTGTCGACTCTGGGTGGCCGCGCACGCACTCCGCGCTTGTAGGTGGAATTAATGGAATTATTCTAAAATCACATTGTACCTACCAGTCTATTTTAGGGTCTAAGACTTGAAAATATTTTCAGGTTCATTGGTAAAATTCAGTACACACAAGCCAACCAAGCGCGGATCCAGGGGGGGACCATCCCCCCCACGATCCGCGCTTGGTTGGCTGACCCCCCGGTCATGGGGGTCATGACCCCCCCTTTGGATGGGTATAGCTCTAGCTACGTAATTTGTATTGTGGCAAAGGGCAAACATACCTACTCAGAACAAGGTGCAGGGTTCGTATTACGACAACACTGTAAATATCAAGGTAGCCCAAAAACAAGAGTATTTTACTCTCAACCAACACAAGCCAAAGCCACTCCGGTAGATACGGCATTTCTAATTAAATTATTACGCAAAAATTTAAATCGCGTGCGGCTTCAGCCACGACACTTGCACGTCACGACGACGACCAAGCCGACCATTTTGGACGTTGGGACGTGGTGTCTCTGAAGTTAGCAGAGCTTAAATAAATTAGAAATCTGTTCGCATGCAGGTGAGTTCTATAGTTCCTGGTACTTTTCAGGAATAGCTCTGGCGTTTTTTCATAAAAAAATTAATGTGAAACTATACTCTGCTTCACGCAGCAGAGCATTTTTCAGGAATTATAAGCCTTCGCGTAATATATACAGTTCCTGAGGGTTTTCAGAAATAGTTTCGGTGTTTATTAGGTACTTTATGTAGGTACCTATTAAAAAGAATGATCAAGTTAATTTCTGTTCGAGTCGTAGTCGTGACACAATATTTCTCAGACCAGCGCAATTCACTGTTAAATAGACTGTTTTTCCTATGTTTATGACATATTTTATTAACCTTATTCCTGAAATTTTTATTCAAAACGTTGAAAAGTATAAAAATCAGAGTAATTTCTCGTCGAAATTGTAATGTAGGTATCAAATACCAGCACAGCAAGTTTTATCGGAGTTCCAATAGCATGCATCGGGTTTTAGAGAAACACAGGTCTGTTTTTATGATTTAGGTACATTTGACTTGCAGAACTCCTTAAATTTTCATGAAAACGGTCTTTGAAAAATGTTGAGATCCGAGAACGACGCACATAGCGTTGAATTTGTGTTGACTCAAACTCCCGTAAAACAATTGAAATTAGAGTTCTATTAGCGTGCATTAAGTTTTTGACAAACGAAGGCTTGTGGTCATGATTTTGTTACTTTTCAGAAGCAGAACTCCTAAGGTTTTCATGTAAACGTATTATACCTAGAAAAAAGTTCCAATAGCATGCATCGGATTTTACACAAACACAGGTATGTTCTTATGATTTGATACTTTTAATCATCGATGCTTTTACTCCTCAAATTTTCATGAAATCGGTCTGCGAAAAATGTCAATATCAGTGTAATAAAATAAACGTTGAAATTGTATTGTTTCAAAAACAAAATTTGGAGATTTCGGCTTCTATAAAGTATCCAAATCATAAAACAAAACTGGTGTTGTATAAAACCCGACGTATGCTATTACAACTCCAATAAAACTTGCTCTAAAAATAAAACGAAATATTGGTGTATGTTTTGGTCAAAACAGAAGATTTTTTCGAGGCTTGGTCCACTCACCGATAATAACAATATCGTGCCCCGAGCCATTCACCAAGAAGTAGAAAATATTACTAAAAACATACGAAGCCAACATGAAAACGATGACAGTGACAATTCCACATTGAATGAGTTTCTGCTGTCAACGTTCGGAATGCTGCCAACTCTATTGAATATCTGTGATTTCAAATTAGCCTAGCTTGCAACACTGCTGGCTGGTTAGTTGGCAAGTGCTGCCGGTGCAGACCTTTTTGGTCCGTTTCGGACTTTTTTCTGCCTCTATGGATCTTTTGCGGACTATGACTCTTTGCGGACCAAAACGCCTATCCAAACGGCCTCGGTACATCTTAAAGCAAACCTCAACATTTGATCAAAAAATCATCTGGTACCTACGAAAAAAGGCCACCCAGTAGGTATCTCTCAATAGGCTATAGCATTTTCAGTAGGAGACGTTCATTAAAAAATAGAAACTTTGTTCTACGTCTATGGTTATATTTTCGCTTCTTCTCTCTTGGTATTTTTTTTAACTTTTCGCGGTGATGGAATGGTGGACTTAAATTCAGACAAAAAGATCCGTTTTGCAAATGATGTGTAAAAAAACTTTTACTGTAAGACTGAAATAAAAAAAAATTATTATTGTGACTAACCATAAATACAATCGAATTGCATTCAAAGAATTGCCATATTTTCCATACTCCCACACAATGGGTACAATCATTTATAGCAGACGAAGCGCCCAACTCTGTCGCCACGCGAGTGAAGGTAAACATTTAAAGAATGTTGAATCCAATGAACATCCAATCCAGGAACTCAAGTCTGTTGGCACAGCAAACACTAGGTCTACTTACCTAAGTTTGCTGTATTCTGTCTGATTCCCTACGTCACGCAATTACATTAAAGCCTCGGAGATTTTCTACCCTCCAACTCTTCCATTCAGGTCCGCATGCTATGGCTATAAGAATATACAATAAAATCCCTCAAGACATAAAAAACGAAACAAAAATACTTAAGTTTAAAAATTTATTTAAAAGATTATCTGATACAACATAGATATTATCATTGCAATAATTTCTAGAACAATAATCATCTACTAAATAGTATTAAGCAGAAAACAAGTTTACTTATTTATTTATTTATTTTATATGATACCTAATGTTTACTATTCGCTGTGTAATTTACCTATTCATTTAGGTACCTACTAAGTATAAGATGTTTGTCAAAAAATCTTTATCTTTTTGTAGTTGGCTTACAAAGCCAAACTTAATCCTTTTAACTAGCCTTATTACTTAGTACCTAGTACGTATCTTGCTGTGCCCTAGCCGGGTCCATATTTGAGACTGATTAACTTTAATAACCTAAGTACATGAATTTGAATTTGATTCAAGCACGCCTGTCAGTTAGTTCCTAATAGGTACTCGTTTAGATTCAAACTTCACACACGAAAGGTCCTGTCCTCTGTTGGTTGCCTCAGTGAGGAGACTCACAGACCTCCTGTCATCAGTTGTGTCCAAGATAGCGGCACATCTGTCCTCCATTGGTTGCCTCAGTGAGGCGACTCACAGATCTGAGCCGAAGAGTTGAGTTCGCCTCATTGTGGTTCTAACCAGACAGCAAATTTGAGTGTACTCAAAGGTTCTCTCTCATATTTTTTTGAATTCTTTGGTAATTTAGTTTTGTTGATAGTCAATTAGGCCCCTATTTTTACCAGTCACTTTGACATTTGGTTGGACTGATTACCCTCTGATCGTTATCAAAGACGGGCATCTGAAGTTCGTTCTAAGTGTCTTTTTGAGTAGTCGTTTCAGGATGTTTGTGAGGGTTATTTTGTACCGGATTTGTTTGAAATAGATAGCGAAAGGTATGTATTTCATTATTTTACACACTTTATACCAGTCAACATGGTTTTCATTCTAAAAATATGCATATCAATAAACCTATACTGAAAACAGTTACTCTCATTTTGATTTATCAACAGAAATTAATCTTTTTACATATATTTTCATTCAATCATTGTAATTATGTAGGTTATTTCATCAGGTTCATAGGAAATTAATAAAACATAGGGCTTCGCATACAAAAATTCAGGGAAATCATGATTTATAAGCTCGGAGGGATGTCGCCAAACCCTGTCTGAGACCACTGAGAAACCACCATGTGGTAACTCAGATGGGCATGTGCCGCCATCTTGGACACAACTGATGACAGGACAAGTGACAGGATGTCTATGAGTCTCCTCACAGGCAACCAACAGAGGACAGATGTGCCGCCATCTTGGACACAACTGATGACAGGACCATTTTGGCGTTCGGAATTTCGGATCGGAGCTTTTTCTTTTCGACTGCCAGCAACACTGGTTGGCAATGTATGTTCCTAATTTCTTGTTGCTTTCTTTTATGCGCCCGCCACACTATGCTCCTCGTCATGCTCCTCGCGCTGCCGCATCGCTGCCGCGATGTTGCCCTGTCTGTCCACACACTGCTCTACTCGCGCAATTAATCGCTACGCGCCGCACTTGTCTATTCGTCGTTGCTACACAATGGACGTTGAAACTGTGGTGGCAGCGAGTGCGTGTATTTGTAGTATAGCTAATTATATCAATAAATAAATAATGCTGGACAATTCACACAGCATTATCTAGCCCCAAGCTAAGCAGAGCTTGTGTTATGGGTACTAGATAACTGATATACATAATACAATACACTACATTATATAGATATTTTTATATTATACATAGAAAACATCCAGAACGCCCTGGACAAATGTCTGCAGATCGTACAAACATTTGTCCCGAGGCGGGAATCGAACCCGCAACCTCCTGCGTCGCAGGCAGACCTTCGCCCAATCAATGTTATGCTACAAAGCAATATACATCGTCGACGTCGTCGGCGTCCTCGCCAACGGAGATGGTGGATGACATCTATTCATCGCAATAGAACGATGGAAGTATCTAATATATTAATATAAACCGAAAACAAAGACGTGCGTCTCGGGTGAGCGCTCGGCACGAACTGCGGCCGCGCGAGTATGTGGACAGTCACTCGCGCTCGTATTGCCGGTCCTTTGACTCGCGGTCCAAAAACCGACAAAATAGGGAGCAATGGGCAGGACGAGGAGCATGACGAGTGGCATGACGATTAACGTTGCCACACTACGTCTCTGCCTACTTTCCTCGCTACTTCCCACGCCACTCGTCGAGTGTGTGGCAGGCCCATTAGCCCTTCTTCCTTCTCTGCAATTCTGCAGGAACAAAGATTACAATACCTACCTACATCTTGTTTTTTGCCTCGTTGTTGGTTTCCCTGAACTAAACGTCCTCAACAGCATCTTAAATTATAGCGAAGTGAATTGTATTTTGCTGTGAATAACATTATTCCATAACCATGACTTTCATACCAAACTGGGAAGAGTTTGAAAAATCTGCTGAATTATTATACTTGAGAGATCCAGTAAATACTCGATACAGTGTGAAATATTCTCATAGCAAAGGTGTTATTATTGCTAAAATCACAGATAACAAAAAGGTATGTTCTTTGATTGCAGTTTCCTTTTTGGATACCTACTACTACTGTTACTTGTGCCAAAATAACTTTCAAATGAATTTACATACGTAGAGACTTACTATCTTGGAATTCTACACGAAACAATGTCATCTACTTCTGTACCACACCACCTCTTAACTGATGCCCGTGCTGCATGCCCATGCTTATAATAACCAGCCATCCTCGGAAGCATGTTGTTTTCGTGAAAAATATTATTGTGTACTAGACTTACTACTTTATACTTACCTATGGTGCGCAAGTGAATTCCAGTACTATGTCAAGAAAGCTATTTGATTTTTAACCTTTGTATTTTTTATGTGTTTATTCTTTCTTCCCAGTGCCTTCAGTTCAAAACGGAGATACAACAAGATGTCAGGAAAATAGATCAGTTTATGTCAAATTTACTCCGGCATATGGCATCAAATGATAACTGAATAAACTATGCTAAGTTTCTACTAAGAATTTTATTTTAAATCACATCAGTGTAATCTAATTTGGTAAGGTAATCCTCACAGAGGTCGAAAAAAGTGTCTGGCTCAAAAAAACACAAAAAATATCACTTGTGTTTAGATTTTTTTTACGTAGTAGATAAGATAATAATAATAAACCCCTTTAGTTTTTTTATTTTCTCATTCTAATTAAGTTATTAATAAATACAATACAAGAATACTTTATTGGTACACCAAAAAATAACATTAGGTACAAGGAGACATAATATAAGACAAGTACAATGGGTGGCCTTATTGCTTAGAAGCAGTAAGGCCGCCCATTCTTCCAGGCAACCTTTGGATGGAAAGAATTATGTGGATTTAAGAAACGCAGGGGGTGTACCAAAGACTATGTAAAATAGATATATGTATGACATACCTACCTACCATTTTCAATTCAAAATAAAAAGAAATTAACCCATTCAATGCCACTAGATTTTTTTTTGTTTTCATTATGGCCCACTACATTTTTTTGTTTTTTTGGGTTTTAAATAAATGTTATTGACTAGATAATTACTCAAATTAGAGAAAAAGCGAAAACTCATAAGTTGCGTTGGTGGCACACAGAAAAAAATTTTTTTAGGCAGATCCGGCAACGCAAGGTTTGCGTGCGTACAATGGTTGGTATTATGCAATATGATTTTGTGAAAAGAAAAGGAAATAATAAGTTCTATTATTTGAAAAGATGGTTTTATTTATTAATAATTATGGTACACATTAAAACAATTTACAATACACAGACCAGGATGATCATCGCAGTCGGGACAATAATAAGGAGTATCCTTTCGTTTTGTGGAATCCACCATCTCAATATCTAAAAATATAAATATTCAATAAATTAATGTATAATAATAATGCACTAAAACATACATAAAAAGGCACAATGTCATAACTTGTAGTCTACATAGTATAAATAGCGTGGCTTAAAGTATGTAATCTCTTATTGAAATAATCAACAATAAAATTTAATTATTGATATGGCAGACATGCATTACACCTATGAATTAACACAATAAGTACAAAATTAAATTCATATTCATTTGTTTTGAACAACTCTCACTTATTTCCAATTATTAGCATGTTGGTGCTTGCATAAAACCGTCCCAACGATTTTGATTCGTGTCTGCCACTGAACGCACCATTTGCGTTGAAATTTAAATACTATGGTTTTTACCGGAATCTGATTAAAAATATCTAATCCACAGCAATAATTGGTAGTAATATACACTCACCTTTTTATTCAATGTATTGAATGAGTATTTATCTCGAATATTCAATTATTTTCGAAAGAAATCCGGAGCACGTTTTTCGTTCCAACAAAAACTATCGAGAAATGGCATTTTTTGTGTTGATACCAGTGTTGCCAATGAAAATTTTTAGGCGGCCGTGTATATTAGGTAAAAAAGCCGTGTTTCTATGGAAAAAGATCATCGGTGGGCCGTGTCATTGCTTAAAAAAAATGTAAATAACTTTTAATTAATGATAATTAAACGTTTTTAACATTAAAAACCTTAAAAATGCGCCATTTGGCTAATGTTGTTTTTTTTCTATTTGTTTGAAGAAATAACAACAAATAATTATTTTGAATAGCTTTAATTTTTATTTAAACTTATTATTCACGGTATAAATCTCGAATACTTTCTATAAACTCTTCTTCGTTCTTATTCAAGAAATATTTTTGCTTGTCTTTAATTTTTTGGTACATTGAGGTGGTGGGTTCAAAAGTTTTGCAATAGATTCCGTGTTTAACCTACGAGTTATGATAGCAAGCTCTAGGAGTAATAGTGTTCTGTGAGCTAGCTAATCATTTGGATCACTCATCCACGAAAATAAAAAAAGGATGCACTATTTGATATATGTTATTTGGGAATCCCCGTCTTTAGCTGCACGCCATAGACATTTCATTTTACTTATAGAGTAGAAAGAGTAACCAAGTCCATACAGCCATAGACAACTTTGCAATGTTGGCATTCGGTATATTTGGATTAGTAATCGAATACAGTAAGCTACTCCGATGTTCAAAAATCGACAATCCTAAAGTGCTGTTCCTCTCGATCTCCTGTCAAATAATATTTGGGTAAGTGAGAAGTGAGTAATTTCGCGCATCGGAGTTAATCAATTACCGTAGAATTTGCGAATAGCCGTAGAATCTGCTACGGCTACAGGGTTGCAGCCGTAGGCCGTGCATTTTGTGATATTTTGGCCTGAAAGCCGTAGAACACGGTAATTGCCGTAGCATTGGCAACACTGGTTGATACTGACAAACCATCTAAATTGACAAATGACAGTGACATTTCTCTATGGTTTTTCGAAAGATGTATTCGATTATTTCTGAACGCAGCCACAGAAAGAAAAATCTAAGTACAGATAGCCACAACGCTTATGGCGCGTTGCTGGCACTGGCCAAAAAACGAGTAAAACGCGAGGGGTGCGTTGCTGGAGCTGAATGGGTTAATAAATAAATATAAACAAAACATAATTGTAAAAATACAAATGTAAGGTCAGTTGGGGCAAGTGCGGCATAATATTTCATAAGTTCACTTTGCGCTCGATTATTGTTGATTCTGTGACCATTTTTAAATAATTTTGTTTCAGTAGGTACCACATTACCTGATGAATAATCTCCGTATGGAACCTGCAATTTCAGCAATCTGATTTTAGGTATTTCATTAGGTTTTTAACAGCTTGTCTTTAGCCACACTTTCCCAACGAAATGGGGAAAGAGCGGCAGGGTAAAAAGAAAACATGAGATAAAAATGAAGATTGAAAACCTCTGACTTGAAGTGCGTCATAGTGCCGCACTTGCCCCAAGCTTGGTAGCCGCACTTTCCCAATCAATACAATTGAATGACGACCTCCGTGGCGCAGCGGGCGAAGGTCTGCCTGCGACGCAGGAGGTTGCGGGTTCGATTCCCGCCTCGGGACAATTGTTTGTACGATCTGCAGACATTTTTTCAGGGCGTTCATGATGTTTCTATGTATAATAAAAAATATCTATCTATGTTGTGTATTGTATTAAGTATATCAGTTATCTAGTACCCATAACACAAGCTCTGCTTAGCTTGGGGCTAGATAATGCTGTGTGAATTGTCCAGCATTATTTATTATTTATTTATTCTTTATTTAATTTGGGGTTAGGTTTTTGACCCGGTTCAAAAACCTAAATTATAGCGTATTTTGCTTAGATACAAATGAAACAACTACAAAAACACGAAGCTTAGGATCCAAAGAAAACACTTACGTATTACAGATCAGCCAATCTAGGCACAAAATCGTTTTTAGGGTTCCGTACCTCAGAAGGAAAAAAGAAACCCTTATTTTTACTTTATTAGGATCACTTTGTTGTCCGTCTGTCTGTCTGTCAACCTTCTTTTATCAGGAACGCGTGGATGCATCGAGTTGAAATTAATGTCAAATACTCAAGTCCGTAACCTCTTGAAGCCGTGATATAAATTAAACTTCTAAGTCAACGCAGTCAAAAGTTACAGCCGTTTATGTCCGAAAATTTTGAAATTTCCAAGGGAATCACATGCACCCAAAACCTATAGGGTACTTCCCGTAGACCTAGAATCATGAAATTCGGTGAGCAGCAAGGTCTTGTCGTACATACAAGTAAAGGGAAAAATCCGAAAAACATAAATTTGTAATTTATTCACTAAAAAAAATTCTTTTAATGCTCGCCATGGACCAAAACCTATAGGGTACTTCCCGTAGACCTAGAATTATGAAATTTGGCTTATAGGACAAATACAGGAAAATATTCCGAAAATAATAAATTTGTAGTTTATTAACAAAAAGAAATACTTTTGATTCTCGCCATGGACCGAAACCTATAGGGTACTTCCCGTTGACGTAGAATCATAAAATTTGACAAGAAGCAAGGTCATATAGCACAAATAACGATAAAAATCGGAAAACCGTAAATTTCTAGTTTATTAACCAAAAAAATAAGTTTTGATTCTCTTCCTCGACCAAAGATACAGGGTAGGTACCTACCTACTTCATGTTGACCTAGAATCATAATATTTGGCAAGAAACAAGGTCTTACAATTTAACGGAACCCTTAGTGCGCGAGTCTGACTCGCACTTGACGTTTTATTTGTAGCACAACAACGCACACGTGTCAACTTCAAACCATAGTGAAATCTCAATCCGTGTAAAATACAAATGGCGTTAAATCCTATTTCATTCAAGTGGCACTCCCAATTTTTTTTCAATGAACTAATTTTGTTTCTCCTATCATGACTAGATGGCGGTTTTAGCAATATCATTGCTAATTTTTTGTATAATGATGCTGGCCCCACTTTCCCCATAACCGCACTTGCCCCAACTGACCTTATATCATAAATAAATATAAGTCAAGGCTTAAAAAGTTATATTATGATAGAACTACTCGAATAGAAGAATAAAATTTATCAGAATATTGTAAGCATGAACAAAAAAAAATTTTAATCTGTTTTGGCGCCATAACTCTAAATGTACTATGCCGTTTTGGTCGGAAAATATCCGCAGAGGTAGAAAAAAGTCGGAAACGGATCAAAAAAACTCTTATCAGGCGGCAACGCTGCTTCAATTCAAGATTATTAATAAAAAAATGTTGACTACCACTAGTCAATAGATGGTGTGTTATCTAGTCTTTCTTATCAAGGAGATTGTCAAGCAAGCCTCAACTGATGGATCGTGTAATCGAGGCCTTAAAAGCCGTCACATACAGAAGCCGGAGGCGGAGCCGAAGCGGACGGTAGCCGATCCAAGCGTGGCGTTCGCGGTGCGGATGTCTTCGCATTGCAGGCGTGCGGAAGCCGCCTAGGCGTCTCGCGAAGGCGTTTTGGAGCCTTGTGTGTGTAGTCACGGCGCCTCCGCGCCGCCACGGCGGCGGCGGCGGCGCGTCACGGTAATATTATCCTATACAGTATTTGAACTCGGCCGTATCTTTGAAATAAATGCCTACAGCCGCGCGGTAGGTAAACATGCGATAGGGCTGCCCGCCTCCAGCATTTTAATTACATTTGCCGACTTTGTGTTTCCATTTAGTTTTGTGATTGTAAATATAGGTAGGTACTTTTTTTATATAAACAAATAAAACACTTTGTGAATTGAATGGGAAGTGTTTAATAAAAATGCGTGTTGTTTTTGACGTGACAACGTCTTATAATTCGATAGAGCCGGCTGCACACACGAAAGAACATGACGTCATGCGGCGTTACCTCATGCGGCGGTACCTCTGCTCTCCTACTTGAGTGAGCGATGCGTCTGCGTGGACAGCTGCTATACTATAGTACATTTACATGTTTTGATCGAGTATCAAATGCTACCATTCCATCAGTATTTTCTTAAGACGTTGTCACGTTCAACTATCGTCAGTAAACCGACTTTACAGACAATAAGTTTTTTGATTGGTAGATTTCATTGAAAAACCGTGTTTATGTTTGAATGACAAATCGGTCTTATAAATTGGCGACCGAAAAATATTTGCGCCTCGACTGAGACGTACAAAATGCTTTATTATTAAATTTTAGGAGACTTTTTTGGAGAAAAAGGAATATCTTTTACTTGGTTATACCTGCAGCTACTTTATTAAATATGTAAGTGCCTGAACTTATTACTGAACTTAAAAAATCGCAAGGTTATTGTAAAAAAAACAACACGCCATCCGTTCGTCACTGCGGTACAGTCGCGACTGTCTGCATGCTGAGCGCATGCCGAGATCGAGGTGCGTAGGTATAGCTCGCGTTTCGTCCGTTTGTATGAAGTCGGATTACTGAATAGAATAATTGACGTCGTGAACGAAGTGAACGAAAGTCTTCGTTTCAAGTCTGGCCAAAATAGCGTCTCTGTCAGTATGTCCGTACTCCTCTACAGGTCGTATTTTAGAACCGATCGGTACGAAACTTTGTGTACAGATTCTATGATTTTATAGAATTTTATTGTTATCGGGATTTTTTGATTAAACGCGTACTTCTTCCACAATAAGGCAAAAAGGCGGCTTTAGAATATCTCCGCTTTAAGAGATCTGATTTTGATGATTGTATTTTTAATTGAAATGTAATAACTTTAAACTGTTCTTATAAAAATTTGGTAAAGATCGGATGAGGATTTTGGGCATGACGAGCAGAATAGCTCCGTAATATGCAGTAATATGCAAGAGAGCATTTACAGTACAGCGCCACCTATTAGAATAATACTTTAGTACATAATAAGTAAATTAATTGTTGAAAAAAGTTAGTGTTCGCGAGGTCTACTGTTCGTAGCACTACTAGTATTATTACCGTGGCCGCGTGGCGCACGCCGACTGTTTGTGTCGCCGAGCCAGCCGGCCCGCCACGGCCGTGCACCGCTTCGCCAGCCACCACTTGCAGTGTGTGTGTAGTCTTTCATTATGATACAACTCGCACGCCTTCGCCTCGGCGAACACGGCTTCTGTATGTGACGGCTATAAATTACTTTTGACATTTCTTTCTTGAATGGAAATGTCAGAAGCCATCAGACAAGAAGATGAATGGAAACGTCACGTCAAAATTTCGACATGTTATTTTTCTGTCATTTTGGTGTGAAACGTAAATAAAAAGCTTTTTGTTGTTTTTAGTGTAATCATGACTTAATTATTTGGTCCTAAGCGTTTTTACATGAAATACTAGCTTTACAATCACAAATAAACTAAATATTCGTCATAATTAATGACATTATGGATGGTTTAATTCACGCGGCATTGGAGGCTGAGGTACCTACCATCTTTCACTATTTTTAGAAAATTCTACATTGATTCAATATTTGTACACTTTAAAAATCTATTACTAAAGGACCCCTAAAACATGATTCTATTTCAGGTAATATTAAACCGGGCTAAACATGTAAATACAAATTTAGCACAGTTCGGAAGTGGTGTCTCAGATCATAAAATGACTTGGACCCATGATAAGATGCATCTTGCTGAATCCGGCGATGATTCAAGAATAAGGTTTCAGAGAAATTCAGTTGGTTCTTCATCTAAGCCAGAGAAGTTTGATTTATTTAAAAAACTCCATGAATTGTATGTTGACCTGAGTGGTGAAGAAGCGACTCAGAACAATTTTGTAAGTAATTAATTTTACGTAGCAGTTTATTGCCAATAAATAGTTAGTTTTGAGGTTGGCACCCTATGTATTTATGTTTATACCTAATTATTTACTTTGCAGCAAGGCTTAAAAACCACTTCTTACCTGTTAGAAAAGTTATTAGCGTTTCACAATCTAAACACATTGATCATCAACTTGTACCCTGGAAACAAGGGTTATTCCCTATCACTGAAAGTTAATGGTAACATGCAGCATTTGAATCCTCCCCATGGAAATGTAAGTATTGACTTACTATAAAACACTGATAGTTTGATGAATTCATTCTTTTTCAATAATTTATGCATTTTATTAATAGTGTATGTAAGGTTAAATTTCATTTTTATTTTATGTAGAATAGGATTTACTTCCCTATAAGTAAATAAAGTGGTTTATATTATAGGCATCAGTTTGTTTGAAAGCTTACTACCTTAAATCATTAAAAAAATCTTCGGAAATTACCCTTATTAACTAGTATGGTGTCTTATAACAGGCAATGCAGGAAGAGACCTTGATAGAAACCCCAACATGGCCCTATGAAGAAGAAGAACTACTGAGTTACATAGACAATGAAGAGCTCCCGGTCATTTTGTTGGACTTGCTAGAATCAGAGCATTCAATTCTGTTCTATTCTGGCTGTGTTATAGCACAAGTCAGGGACTACAGGCAAGCTTATCCTAGCTTTGTTTGTGATACACATCATGTTCTCTTGAGACCAACTAATCAGGTATGCTGATTTCCGATCCTCAAAATTAAAACTATTTAAAAAAAAACCAGTAGGTTTGTTTTAAAGTTTGATCTGAAATAATTTAAGTATTTTGATTCATAAAACAGATGCTAAAGATTTATAAAACAGAAAAGGGAGTTTTAATTTACACCTAAGTCCAGTCAATGAAAGATTGTGAATGGAAAGTTCGAAACCAGAAAGTTTGGATAAAGAACTTTGGTTGGAGACAAACATACTAAAAGCACCCACCCCTATGAGGTTAGCCCCTAGGTCGAAACCAGGGGGGGTCCAAACCCCCACTGGTTTTAGTTTTTTGCATACATCTCGTAAACTATGCATCATAGGAAATTATGTTATACAACATAATGAAAACTGAAAATGTTCTATACACTGTTTACCTATACCCAATTGTCCCTCATCTGTCGAGGTGTCAGGTAGGTCAGATGATGGTATAAAAGCTACTTTTAGTATCTTGTCCAAACAAAGTTTCGAAGTCAAACTTTCTGCTTTCGACTTTTCCTTTCACCCCATCTTTTGAGCACGCATTGATTGGATGGACTTCTGGCAGTTGGACAAAATCGGCTTACAATAAAAAAGAAATTATAAGTGTAAGAGATTGCAATGCCAATTATTTTGCAGAGTATACTAACAGATGCAATGTGCCTCAGTAGTAAATATGGATGGAATGGGGAGGACAGAGGGGCACTTGAGGCAGTTGAGGCAGCTTTGGTCCACGCTGCGGCGCCGCCGCTATGTCTGGATCCGCGGCCAGCTGTGGGATTACTAGCTGCACAATTGCATTCCACTTCTAGACTCTTTAATACACCTCGGATAAGAAGGCAGGCTAAAAAATTCTCACAGGTAATCGTCAACATTGCCTTTACTTAGTGTAGTTTTCAATTTATTTTAATTTCTGTGTCTATACTATACAAAACGCTATTGCTATGTGATTAAATTTGCGACCTATTTCAGGTTGCAGTTAATAGAAAAAGAAAACTGGATCAGTTTACACATCACCATGGCTTAGAACTGTTAGATATAATACATCGACAAAGGGCGAAAAATAGCAAACTCTCCACGCCTTTGAGAAGCTCTAAATATCCTAAAAAACCACCAGAGGTTGGTTTGAGATTTGATATGACTGTTTAATGTATTACTATTGAATTGGCTTTTATTCTCAGTTGAAATAACCATTGTTATGCAGCTAGCAACTTTAAACTTCTCTCCCTGCCCTGAACATTTTTCTCTGTTACATCTGTTGGATTTGACAAAAAAAAACATTTTTTTTTATCACTCTTAGGTATTCAAAGTGATGGAACTGCCCAAAGCAGACACAGTACTGCTGGCGCCCCCTACCGAGCACGTCACGCCGCTCCGACTCGGGCGCATCTACGAACGGAACCGACCCACGCCCGACTGCCAGCCACAGATCGTTGAAGAATACATCCTCGAGACAGACAAGTCCCCTTCAAATCATGGAAATGGCTGCTTCCATATACGACTGTCAATATTGCAAAGACCGTCGGATCAAGAGTTTCTTGGGGAGCTGTATGTAGATAGAGATCACGTGGAGGGCGAGAGGAACGGTGCTTCGTGTCGGTTTACGTTAGGTAAGTAATTTAATTCATAATGCTGTATTGCACAACTAACATACATTTTAGAAAACTTCAAACAAGACAGGCAAAAAAAATTTAAAATATTGCTCTATCTACCGCTTAACCCTAAAAGAGACAATGGGGAGTGTGAGATGGGGTAATAACTAACTTAATTGGTCAAAGGTGATGCTTACTTTGACCAATTAACTTAGGCAAGCTTACGCTTCCGAAGTTTTTCATAAATTTTCCACCTACCAATTTTTTTCTCGAAACACAGCTAGAATAGAACAGAATACGAGATAATTTGGCAAGAAGCAAGGCCTTATAGCACAAATAAAGGGAAAAATCCGAAAACAAGAAATTTGGAGTTTATTCACAAAAAAATACTTTGATTCTCGCCATGAACCAAAGCCTATAAGTAACTTCCGTTGACCTAGAATCATGATAACTTAGCAAGACACAAGGTCTTACGGAACCCTTAGTGCGCGAGTCCGACTCGCACTTGACGTTTTATTTCCTATTCTGATCGGTCGCCTCAGAGCGTCCACCAACAAAAAAGCCTAATATAAATGGTGGAGGTACTCAACAGGGTCCAAGGTATCCCCTATACGGGCAAATTAACGTATAGATGCATAGATAAACCCTCTATCTATACGTTAATTTGCCGCGCTCGAGTTAATCCGAAAATCCCCTATTGGGCTCCCCTACTATTCGTTTCTAGTTTCTCATCCATCTTCTCTCACAACTTTCACCTTATAATATTAGTTGGATGGATTACTTACGACAATTGGTCGAAGCCGTAAGCTGTAAACCAGTAAATTAATTCCAGGTACGCGCCAACACGCCAGTAAATACATAACGCAATTCACCGAGATATTCACGGAGGAGGGACGGAAGGCGGTGCGTATCCGGCATACGATGCCAGGGCAAGTGCCACGGGTGTCCTTCACAGGCGATATTAGAGAAGTGGTGAGCTTGTCTGTACCTAAGAGTTTATTACTGAATGAACCATCAAATAGGCAAAGGTTGATTTTTCATCCACTGAAGCTTGAACCGCACTTGAGCGGCGCGGGCGGCGCGGCGCTGCGCAAAAAGCCAGCCAGACGTGGCAAGATTTCATTAAAGATGGACGTTAATAAAGATGAAGAGAAATAATATATGGTTGGAAATAAGTATAATATTGTACTAATGAATATACCAAATATTATTTCTTCTGGTTTTCTTCATATAATGTTCATTAGGGTTCCGTACCTCAAAAGGAAAAACGGAACTCTTATAGAATCACTTTGTTGTCAGTCTGTCAGTCTGTCCGCCTGTCAAGTGTCAACCTTCTTTTCTCAGGAACGCGTGGACGTATCGAGTTGAAATTAACGTCAAATACTCAAGTCCGTAACCTCTTGAAGCCGCGATATAAATAAAACTTCTAAGTCAACGCACTCCAAATATACAGCCGTTTATGTTCGAATATTTTGAAATTTCCAAGGGAATCACAAGCACACGAAACCTTTATGGTACTTCCTGTAGACCTAGAATCATGAATTTGGTAAGTAGCAAGGTTTTATAGCACAAGTAAAGGGGAAAATCCGAAAACCATTTTGTCATTTATTCACTAAAAAAAATACTTTTAATGCTCGCCATGGACCAAAACCTATAGGGTACTTCCCGTAGACCTAGAATTATGATATCTTAGCAAGACACAAGGTCTTACGGTCTTTCTTTATAATTTGGCAAGAAGCAAGGCCTTATAGCACAAATAAAGGGAAAAACCCTAAAACAGTAAATTTGTCATTTATAAAAAAAAAACTTTTGATTCTCGCCATGGGCCAAAACCTATAGGATACTTCCCGTTGACTTAGAATCATAAAATTTGGCAAGAAGCAAGGTCTTACAGCACAAGTAAAGGAAAAAATCCTAAAACTGTAAATTGATAGTTTATTTAACAATAAAATATACTATAGAATAGAATAGCATTTATTTCGACACACATATAAAACATACTAAACCAAACAAAGAATAAGGAGTTACATTAAAAAACAAATGTTGGCCGTCAAATCGAGCTTTGCCCCCATTATTGATTCTTGCTATAGACCAAAACCTATAGGGTACCTCCCGTTTACCTAGAATCATAAAATTTGGTCAGAAGCAAGGTCATATAGCACAAACAACGAGAAAAATCTGAAAACCGTAAATTTGTAGTTTAATAACAAAAGTTTTGATTCTCCTTTGACCAAAATATACAGGGTACCTAACCTACTTCATGTTGACCTAGAATCATGATATTTGGCAAGAAACAAGGTCTTACAATTAAGGCGCTACCCCGACCCAAATCAGCGCCACCTAAACGGAACCCTTAGTGCGCGAGTCCGACTCGCGCTTGACGTTTTATTTTATCTAAATCATATAGCTCTTAATCATAAGTGTATATCTGACTATAATTGTATATCTGACTAAAAATATTAGGCCGCACCGCGCCACTGTAATGCGGTTGGCATCATTGAAATTCATAGAAATAATATTTGGCCGCGTGGAGCCGCGCCGCGCCGTTCAAGTGCGGTTTGACCTTTACTCATAGGTACATACAGACCTAGTACATACAGACCTATGACCAGCAGTGGGTTGACAAAAGCTTATGATAAACAAAGTATAATTGTTCACAAAATAAACAAACAGCATACCTACAACCACAAGGTTCTTGCTATTATTCCAATCCAATATTTAGTTCATTTCTGGACCTTTCGTTGGATTATATGCAATTGCATATTTGCATATTTAGCCCATGAAATTCGTCTGAAAACGGCCATTTCATCATCAAGCGAGAGTAGATGTACGCTGAGTTTTGCAGCTGTATTACATATTGCATATTTGCATGCATATTTCGGGCTTTTATGTTGCATATAATCCGGTCTCTACTTATAAGTATCAAAGTTTGGCTGTAGATGTCCAATAACTATGAAGAGATTGGACATCAGTAATGGCCTTTAAAGACCTTCTATTCGGTTTTTAGTCTTCTATTTGCACCTAAAAGTACCTTTATGTACCTACTCTAATAGAGCTCTTCCAGGAGCGGAATCGGCCAATCAGGAACCAGCTAGTTATTGGTCGATTCCTTCCGCTCTTTGTCGTCGCAGGATTTTACATGTTTTTAATTTGTCTTATTTTCTTTAACTATATTACTTTTCTTGCACATTTCTTGAAACTCAGTTGCTATACAATCCCAGGGTCAACAGTTGCTGCTACAGCAACGCAACGCAGCCGCAGTTGCCGCCAGTAACGCGGTCAACGCGCAACGAACCGCAAACACACCTGTCGCGTGAGTTATGGTTAAACCATTTATACAGGGCGTTGCATCTAATGGTTAAGTACTTACTAACTAGTACTAAGGTCTAATTTCGCCGTTTGCTGCCAAAACTAAGATGAACAAATTTAAGTTCAGCTTGATGGAGTTCAAATCTCGTTTTTCTACTGTGTGACATGACAGCTCTTGAATTCAGTTTACCGCTTAAACCGAATAAATTTTATGTCGGTAAAATAATTTATTTGACACGACACATTACAATGACTAAAGAGAAAACTAAACTAGATACGAATTTATCAGTAAGATAGGTGAAGTGCAAAAAGAGTTAGCTACTACTATACTAATACTATATCGAACGCGTTTAATTGCAACGGTGCGAAATCGAAAGAAAAAATAAGTAGATCCTTTAGGTCCAGGATCTACTCAAACCAAATGAACTCCCTATTTTTGACTATCAACTTTTTTTTATCACGAGACCTGAGTTGCTTATTGTGCACAATTTCTTATTTCAGAAGCGCGACAATAGCAGCAGCTTCTACCACGATACCTACCCGACAGTTACCTATATTAGTAAGTTATATAACCTCAGGGTCAAGCAAGGCGAATTGAGAGTCATAGCGGTTTTTTTGAAGATTTTTACCCCTATCTCCACAATCTAAGGCACTTGCTTTCCACTATCACTAATCATAACGCGACTTAGACCCGTATTATGAAACCATGCCCAGTCATCGATCTATATGCTTGAGTAAAGATTTTCTATGGTGAAATCTTTACTCAAGCATAGATCGATAATTGAGTAAGCTTCTAATAATACAGGCCATAGTCCCTCTACGCATTAATACACCAGGAGTGCGAAGGAGCGCGTCTTCTGTATTCTAAAAGAAATATAGACATCGCTTCGATTCGCTTTCGTGTGCCTTGACCCTTACTGGATTACTTTTAAAGTCATAAACGTCTAGTTAGTTTAGTTATCTTGTTATCCGTAAACATGGAAACCTTTTGATTACAATTTCACTTTTAAATTTCTCGTATTTGTTTCAGCAAGCGCAACTACAACAAGCCGGTAACGTGAGTACCGGCAACGTTGTAACCAACATTGGTAACGTTGTCACGAACGTCGCCAGCGTCGGCAATGTTGTCACAAACGTTGGTAACGTTGTCGCGAGCGTTGGCAACGTCGGTAACTTAACTAATGTTGGAAATATTCCTAATGTTGCAACCGTTGTTGGAAATGTTGGAACTGTTGTTGGGAATGTTGGAACTGTTGTTGGGAATGTCGTTGGGAATGTTGGATCTGTTGTTGGTAATGTGATGACGCCGGAGGCATTGAAGCAACAACCTTCGCCAAGCACGCCGAGGCTTTCACCACAGGTCAGTTTTGTTTTGAACCTTGTAACCCCTTACACCCTTAAAGATGATGCATAAACTAAGATAATGTATTGAACTTAGTTTATACATTATCGTTATAAGGTGTTTTGACTTATTTTGCTAATGCGAATTGGGGTACCTTTTAGTAATGATGCATTTGAGCAACAATTTGGAACACGAGTACACAGAGAAGAGACCCACCGAATGTTACCAAATGTTATCATATCATGTTAGTAAACGTGGCTCAACATCAAGTAACTTAAATGTGGATGCACTGCACCATACTCAACTCAATAGTAGATTTTTTTACAACGGAGTACTAAAAAAACAGAGGTCACAAAAAACTTTTCCCATACATTCTATAGGAAATCGTCGCGGCTTTGGAAAACCTTGTGAACCTAAAATACTAAAAAACAACGTTTTTTAATTACGTAGATATTATTGTAAACAAACCAAAAATGTCTTGGTATCCTGTGAAATTTTGAGTAACTTCCTTGAAAAGTTTTTGTTTTTAGGGTTCCGTATTTCGAAAGGAAAAAAGGAAAAACCCTTATAGGATCACTTTGTTGTCCGTCTGTCTGTCTGTCCGTCCGTCTGTCAACCCTCTTTTCTCAGGAACGCGCGGATGTATCGAGTTGAAATTAACAAATACTCAAATCACTCAATATTTTAAAATTTCCAAGGAAATCACATGCACACAAAACCTATAGGGTACTTCTCGTAGACCTAGAATCATGAAATTTTATGAGCAGCGAGGTTAAAGTACATAAAGGAAAAAGTCCGAACACCAGAAATTTGTAATTAATTCACTAAAAAATTACTTTCAATGCTCGCCATGAACCAAAACCTACAGGGTACTTCCCGTGGACCTAGAATTATGAAATTAAGTAAGAAGCAAACTCTTATAGCACAAATGAAGGGGAAAATCCAGAAACCGTAAATTTGTAGTTTATTCACAAAAAAATAATTTTTGATTCTCGCCATGGACCAAAACCTACAGGGTACCTACTTCCCGTTGACTTAGAAGCATGATAATTTGGCAAGACACAAGGTCTTACGGAACCCTTAGTGCGCGAGTCCGACTCACACTTGACGTTTTATTTAGTTCAAATGTCGATGTTTATTTCTACCAAACCTTTGTATCAGCCAACCTATACATTGCAGGTTACTAAGACAAATTTATATAAAAAAACATAAACAAAAGAAACAAATATAAAAAAACTTTTACGAAGAGTTTTATGTAAAAAAAATTGTCTTAGACTCCTCATAAAATGTAGGTATGGGCAACGTTTTTTGCGATTTCTAACTTTTTTAGTCGGTAGGTACTCCAATTTTAGCTGGTCAGAGAGAAGTTTTTGATCAGTATAAGAAACAGCACACAAATTGGCATCATAAAAGTTTTCGTGTAAATAGTCCAGTTTTTTCGGTATTTTTTTGAAAATAAAGGAATGGTGATGAAAATTTCTGAAAGAAAATATGGATAGTTTCCATAGACCATTTTCCGGTTGCTACACCACCGGTTAAGGTATCTGCCCTTACAGGCCCGTCGAAAAAATCCACACTTATACGAGGTTGTTATATTCCCGAGCGCAGCGAGGGAGGATGATAAGACCGAGTTATAATTTGTGGTTTTGGCTCGAGTGAAACACTCCACTTTTAACTTCGATTACGAGAAAATAAAACAATCAAAACTTACCTTTAGTAAAATTATGGCACTGAGTATTATGCACACATTTTTCACTTCTCTATTTGACGAATTTGTCGTCAGTCTTTAATATACACGTGATTTTGACTGCAGCAGAATCATATTAATTATTTCTTTGCCCTTCTGTTTCATTTGCATTATTATCTTAATTTTAGCTTGATGACATTCTTAATTTATTTAACTAAATCTCGTTCAGCTTCAGTTAATTAATAAACAAAAATATATCTTTGTTACGCGCAACGTATTAAAGTACTTTACTATAAAAGCTTTCGTAGTTTGACGAATTTATTATGAATGTAAGCGGGTTAAGTAGTACGCGCAAGGACGCAATACAGGCGCGACGCGAACCGCACTCACCCAGGTGAAGTCCCTCGGTAAGGGATGGAACTATTGTATTGTATTGTATTGTGTACTCTATTTTCCGCACTTAGACTCGGTTTGGTCCGTTGTGCGTGTTTTGTTCTGCTAGTGTAACCAGCCTAGCTCCGTCCAGAAGCGCAGAATCTTCCTGGGATCTTCGCAGGCTTCGCGGAGTGACCTCGGGTGGTCGAGGATTTCGTGTCGTTGCGCTGTTACTCCCTCGCATTCCAGGACTACGTGAGCAGCTGATTCTTCGTCACTGAGACACCCCCTGCAGAGAGGGCTGTCTGTCGCTCCGATGGTGAAGAGATGTTTATTTAGTGGGCAGTGTCCTGTGAGTGTCCCCACTAGGACGCGTAGGTCCATTCTGGTCAGGTTTAGTAGGCGCTTAGTTAGCCTTGGTGATGCAGCTGGAAGGGCTGCTCTTGCCTGGCGGCACTCTTGTAGGTGTGTCCATCGTTCGGTGTGTTGTTCTCTAGTTTTAAGCCTTATCCATGTTCGTATTTGGGAGAATGGTAGGGGAAGGAGCGGAGGTGGGCCTATTATCGGCGTCTCCGAACCTTTCCGTGCCAACTCATCGGCGGCGTCGTTACCGAGTGATCCGCTATGCCCCTTGATCCATTGAAGGGTTATCCTGTTTCTGCAGGAAATTCTCTCAAGTGCCAAGTGACATTCGTACACGATCTTGGAGTTGCAGCTGTGTTCTGCCAAGGCCGTGAGTGTAGCAGCACTGTCAGATAGGATACGCACGCACTGGTTGTCTATATCCCTTCTTAGCACAGCTGTGGCTGCCTCGGTTATAGCTGCGCATTCACATTGGAAAATGGAGCTGTGTTTGCCTAAGGTCATCGATACATTGATATTGAGATCCATTGAGTGAATCCCTGCTCCCGTGCCCGTGTCGGTCTTGGAGCCGTCCGTGTATATTCTTACTTCGTGTGGGCCTGATTCATCTCTTTGATTTTCATGTAGTTGTATCTGGTAGTGTTTGTTTTGTATTGGTTTGCTGGGAATTCTGTCACAAGGGGCCGCTAGAAGAGGTTCGTAGGCTAAAGCCCTGTCCAGGATCTGGGCGTGCGGACTATCTGTGGTCCCCCAGTGTCCCATATTTTGTAGTCGCAAAGCCGACATAGTAGCCTCTTGTTGTATATATAAGTCTAGTGGCGCTAGGTCCAAAATCACCTCTAGGGCGGCGCCCGGTGTGGTTCTCATGCAGCCTGTTATCGCCGAGCACACTAATCTTTGGAATCTTTGCAATTTAGTTATTACCGTGTTCAGCTCGGTTCTGGTCCACCATACGATGGCTCCGTATGTTAGTATCGGTCTGATGACAGCAGTGTATAGCCACATGGTTATCTTTGGAGAGAGACCCCATGTTTTCCCCAGCATCCTGCTGCATTGGTAGAAGGCTGCTGTGCCTCGTTGTAGTTTATAGTCAAGGTGCTTGTTCCACAAGAGTTTACTGTCTAGTATAACCCCTAGGTACTTGACTTCGTTTTTCAGGGTTATTTCGGTGTTGAATAGTTTTGGTAGTCTCAGGTTTACCAAGTTTCGTTTGTTGGTAAACATTATCAGTTCTGTTTTTGTGGGATTGACTGATAGTTCATGATCAGTGCACCATGTTTCGATAGTTTTGAAGGCGGTTCTTATTAAGTCACATAGTGTGCTCTCGAAGCATCCGGTTGCTAGGATCGCGAGGTCATCCGCATATCCCACGGTCACTAGTCCGTGGCCGTTGAGCTTACGGATGAGCTCGTCAACAACTATGTTCCATAGTAGGGGCGAGAGGACGCCGCCTTGGGGGCAGCCTCTGGCTACTACACCTCTTGTGGTTTCATTAATGGTGACTTGTATTGCTCTATATCTGAGCATGTTGTTTATCCACTCTGCTAGGGTCGGCGCGACACCATATTTAGTGAGTGCTCTGTAGATGCTGGTGAATTTGGTCTTGTCAAAGGCTCCTTCGATGTCAATGAAGGCCGCCAGGGTTGGTTGTTTTAGCGTTAGTCCGCTTCCTATCCGTGATACTACGCTGTGTAGAGCGGTTTCTGTTGATTTGCCCTTGCTGTAGGCATGTTGATGCCGATGTAGTGGGTTTTGTGAGAGTGTGTTGTTTCTTATCTCTCTGTCACATAGCCTTTCCAGTGTTTTGAGAAGAAATGATGTCAGGCTTATGGGTCTAAAAGATTTTGGTAGGGTGTAGTCACTTCTTCCAGGTTTGGGTATAAATACCACCTTCACCTCCCTCCATTGGTGCGGTATGTACTTGTGGGCAATACACGCTCTGAAGATTCGGACGAGGTGGTCCGCGAGTATGTTACTGCACCATATGAGCATACCTGGGAAGATTCCGTCCAGACCAGGTGATTTGAAGGGAAGGAAGCTATTGATTGCCCAGAGTACCTTATCGCGGTTTATCATATTGCGGGCTGTGGTCCAGTCTATATCGGTGGGCGTTTGCTCTGAAATTTCCTCCCATTTGTGGGTGTCTGTTACCTGACAGCCTGGGAAGTGTGTGTTCAGAAGCACTTCGCTGGTTTCAGCGTCCGTTTTGGTGTAGGTAAGGTCTGGTTTGATAAGGCATCCCAGAGTGTTCTCCGGCACGCTAGTTAGGATGTTCTTGATACGGGCGGCCTGGCTGTTGCTTTCTATGTTGGTGCAGAATTTTTCCCAACATTCTGTTTTCCTTGTGCGTATATGTTTTTTATAGTTCCTTTTTGCATCATGGTACGACTCCCAGTCTTCGTCTTGTCTGGTGTTTATAGCTCTGTTGAACAGTTTCCTTACTTTGCGTCGGAGTCTCTGCAGTTCGGGACTCCACCATTGTCCTTTTGTCCCTTGTTTGGGCGAGACAAGCGGGCAGGCTTGTTCAAAGCTGTTGGTAAGAATGTGTGTTAGTTGGTTTATGTAGAGGTCAATATCATCGGTTTTTATATGTTTAGGGGGGTTAGGCGTTCCAGCGAGTTCAGATTTGACTAATTTAAGGAATTTAGTTTTGTCTGTTTTGCGTGGGATGCGCCTAGGTTGCGGTGTAGGTAGTGTTATTTCAAGGTTAAATCTTATCCATCTGTGGTCTGAACATGAGGCTTCGTCAGAGACATGCCAGTCCTTGATGAAGTCAGAGATCTGTGTAGTTGATAGTGTTAAGTCAATTATTGTTTGGGCTCTAGATGTTACAAAAGTTGGTTTCGAGCCTCTGTTTATTAGGAGAAGGTTAGTTGATATTAGATAATTTACCAGTTCATCTCCTCGGTCGTTGCACCTGGCGCTGTTCCACAGCGTGTGATGTGCGTTAGAGTCGGTCCCGATAATGAGTTCGAGTTTCTCCCTCTCGCAGTACTCAATCAGGGCCGTCAGGTCGGGTGTGGGTGTTGCTTCATCGCTTGGTAGGTAGACGGATGCTAGGACTATTTGTGATATTGAGCTGTTGTGGTTGGGAGATAGGTATAGTCTAGCAGCAGTTAGGTCTCTGGAACAGAGTTCAGTTATTAGAAGTGTTTTAGCGGTGCGCGGAACAACAATACAGGTTCTAAGGTTGCTTACAGTTGTGTTCGCGAGCAACTTGCTTCCTGGTATTTTGAGGCCACAGATTTGGCCTTTTCTGATCCACGGTTCCTGGATGAGGGCCACGGATTCGGGATGTTCCTCCAGCATTCTGCGTAGAGACGCGCTAGCCGTGAGGCTATGCTGGAGGTTGGCCTGGATGTAGGGTGTGGCGGGGGGTTGTGGATCAGATGGTGGTAAGGTCGGTTTAGGAGGAGCGCTTGATTGGAGAGGAGCCGAGGTCGCATTCGCTACTGTCGCTCCCCTCCGAATCGAGAAAGCACTCCTCGGATGCAGAGTTCGGTGGATCCTGGATGTCCATCGGGTCCGGCTCTTGGGGTGGTGGTGGGGCCGGAGAAGGGCACGCCGCGTGTCCCGAGCTGGGGCCGGGCTGTGGGCCAGGGTCAGCCATGTGTCCCGTAGAGGGATTGGGCTTAGGACCAGGGTTGGGGTTGGGTCCAGGGTTTAGGTTAGGTTCAGGGTTGGTGGGGAAAGCTTCAGTAGCGCCTCTGTCCTCGCTATTCGGAGTATCTTTCTCCAGGATATGGAGATAGATATTTCCGAACAGCCAGTACAGCCGACGGTCCTGACGCTTTGCGGTTTCGATGTCCGACTCGGGAATGCGGAGAAGCAGGTGAGTTCCGGGGCTCTCCCCTCCCTCCCGCCTGTCGACGCGAATCAACTTCCACGAGTTGACCTTGTATTCTGAGTTTTGTGCCGCCAGAACCTTGCGCATACCGTCGGCCTCCATCGTTGAGTTGGGGACCAGCAGTCCGCACAAGACTCTCCGCTCGATCTCCGCTTGTCGTTTTAGGACCAGCTTCGATCCAGCAGTTGGCGACTCTTCTTCATCAACCTTCTGGCGAAGCCACGCCAGAGTGAAGTCGTTCTCGCACCAGAACTTGAGGACGCCTTCACTGTAGTGTGCTTTGCCTCGGAAGCGGACCTTCGAGGCCTGGGGCGCGGTACATGGTTCGAAGAGTTCTCTTAGGAAACGCGCTTCCAGTCTCTCACGCACTTCCAAGGCTTGCTCCTCCGTCATGTCTTCGTAGGGTTCGAGCATTACAGCTACGCAGAGGTCGTGCGACCTGAAGGCCGCCGCGTAACTAACTGGCTCCGTGCTCTGGTCGACATCCGACCTTAGACGCTTACTGTCACCAGTAGGCGTAATGCTGTCTTCGGGTCGGCGTCGTTTGGAGCTTTCAGGTCGTGCTGGTGGGGTGAGCCGGGCCTGCGCTGCCAACCTGCCCGCGCGTTTCCCTCTGGGTTTCGACGAGCGACGTGGAGTCTGGCCGCTTTCGCTAGACGTTGGCGCGGCCGTAGCCGCAGCCGGTGTCAGGGCTTTTTCGGTGGGACGAGTCCCTCCTACTGGAGCCGTGGACTTAGCTCTGGGTCCGAGCTGCTGTCCACCGTCAGTGGCCGTCTTCCTGGTCTCTGTCTCTGCCTGTTGGGTCTTGCTAGGTGGGTGGTGCGCCTGGTGGGGTTTCTGGCCCTTCTTCTTGTTCTTCTTTTTGGAAGTAACAAGGTTCCAGTTGGGCCCGGGGGGTGGTATGGCTGCAGATAGGGTCTTAAGGTCGATGGCCGTCTCTCTCGGGGAAGCCCCGAGGGGCGCTCCGATTTTCGAGACATTGTGGGAGGAGGGCTGTCTTGCCGCGTCCGAGGATGCAGCAGAAGACGTCGAAGGGTGGTTTTGCGCGTCTATTGACGCAGCAGTCATGGTTGAGGTGGGCGCATTCGATGACGCTGCCCTACCCTGTGGTTTGGGTTTTTTGGTGGGTTTTTTAGTCGATTTTAGCAATTCATTGCCCCCCCCAGAGTACGAGGGGCGGCCCGAGCTAGGCTCGGGAAAGGATTCTCCGGAGGGTTTTCCTCCGGTACCTTCCTGGGGTAGTATTCTCTTTTGAGTTGCGTCCATCATGTTTTGGATTTGGAGGGTTTCCTTCCCCTTGTCGGATTATCGGCCATCGCTAACAATATCCCCCGAGAGGGAAATTATTAGCGGTGGGAACCGGGGTGCACCGGCCCGCCACCTACTACCGTTCCCCAGGGACGAATCCCCAGGGACAAGTAGTAGTACGGGCTCACGAGGAGGTTATCCGACCACGACACCCCAAGGGATGGAACGTTGGAACGTTGGTGTTCTTCCAACACAAACTAGGTTCGTAGTTAACCCGCTTACATTCATAAGGTATTAAACAACCTACGCATTCTACCATGGAGGAAGAATCACCTTCGTATAAATATCCAAATATCACCAAATATCCAAATATCAGGCCTGTAATAATAAAAGTAATGTTTTAAATAAATAAATAAATAATAAATAAATAAATAAATCACCAAGGCGCTTTCAGTTCCATTTTCAAAAATAATTGTAATTAAAGTGTATGTTTTTTGTATATGGGACATCAAAAAGTCGAGTCTTTATGTAAGAGGACAATATCTTTTACCCGCTGATATTTTCAGACACATAAAAAAAAGAAAATATACTTAAGCAAGAGAAGTGAAAAATTTATAGGTACGTAGAGTGGTTATACAGTAACGGCAAAAGTTGGACTCTTTCTAGTCAACAGCAAATAAACTCCGGAAATATTCGTATCGTAAAAAAGTTAAGGAAATATGTGTTTCAAATATTCCCACACCACAGCCTTTAGGGAATATTAAATTAAAACCGGAATTAAATTTCAAACAATTTTAACTGTTGTATAAATGGATTATTGTAATTTGGCTTAGTACCTACATAAATACAAATGTCAACACTTTTATTTGTAAGTGAACTCAAAAAATATTTTCGACCATAAAAGGTATTTAGAAAAATTCAAAACTTCATATTTTAGGCTACAACGAATCAACTGTTAGCGCAGCAGCTCACTAATCCGCAACAGCCGTTGAACACGCAGAAAATGCCGGGCACCATCATACACATACAGCCACATTCTTTGATGTCCAGTGCGGGCACCTCACAGGTAATAATTTAGTTTAGTTTAGTAAATTATAACTGGTTTACACACACAGCACTAAATATGTCGCTATCTTTTATCAAAAAGAAAGGGACAGGAACATTTGAATGCTATCAAATTAGTTTAGTTTATGCAACAACTGATTCGATGTGTCACTTCAAACTAATGGTCTGTTGACATTAGTACCAGAAAGATAGGCTGGAAAGCTAGCCTCTCTTTCTGGGCCGGGAAAATAGTACATTGTACTAGAAAGTGCCCAATTCCTATCGAATGTGGCCTTAAAACATACGAGGTAGGAATCGCACTTTCTCCCAAGTCATACATAGTGCTTTAAACTACACATTTGAGGAAAATCATCCTTTTAGAATCATTCGAGTAAATTTAAATTGTAAACTCAAATGTAGCATTAAATACGCACGTGCGCTTTTCACATGGTTCTTTTTTAAAATTATTTTTCCGAATACGGAAGAGGCCGATATCATATGGCGAATTCGGAGTAAAAACTTTTTGTTGTTTGACCTATGATGAAAATAACCACACCGACCGACCTGCTGATATTTCAGAAAAAAATAACACGTTAGAAATGGATTTCCAAACACTTTTCTCTCCCGCTAAACGCGTGAGAAATTAAATTCCATATAGTTTTCCGTCCCGCATTTTAGTACGCCTGCAATGACGTACTTTCTACCTTATGTTTGGAAAAGGAATAAGCAACTTTCTGAGCAAGTGTAGTATAAAATAAATTTTAGATTCTAACGTTAACGCAAAAAAGTTCATTTCAGTTTGTAAATCTCCACGTGAGCGCTAAATGGCTAACAGCTGTCTTTCTGCGTCAAAATAAAGGCATCTCTGTCTACACTACGCAAACTGAACGAGATTTTATATCCAGTTAGTGCAGTAACGCGCTAAAGGCGTAAAACCACTATTTTAAACTACGAATAAAGTATCACGTTGCCCACCCAAAATACTAACGTTTTCGGAAGTGGAACTTCCGAAAGTACGTACGAACACCTTGTTCACAGTTGCTGTGTAGATAAAAATGCGTTTGCTTAAATCTTCGCTTTCCTCTGCTTCTTTTTCAGCTGAGGATTATTCTTCCGTTTACTGTTAATTTTTTAATTTGTAACTTCTTCATCAGCATTCCTACGTCCACTGCTGTACATGCCTCTCTCAAACGAGAAGGTTTTTGCCATAATCAGCACGCTTTTCAGACGGATTGATTAATTATCGTAGTGAAGATATTGAAAAACAGCCTGAAGGAAGCCTGCCCTTCATCTGTAGGCCTAGCACGGGGATTGTTATCTAGGGTAGAATAGAGAAAAATTACGTTACATCGTCATCGAATGCGTAATATGTTTGAAACTCATTCCTTCAACTCCAATTATTTGCGCATGTATGACAATGCGATGTCATTCTTCTCTATTCTACCCTAGACAACTATCTCCGTTCTAGGCCTAAGTATATTTCTAGCGAATACCTAATAATAAGTGTAACCTTCTTCACCAGGTACAAAACATTCAATACACAACGTCGACGATAGCGTCTCAGCAAAAGACCACCGCCGCTAAACCTCGCACGACAAATCCGGCTATCAGTGCGTTAGTCACTAGTCTTATGAACTCCGCGCAGCAGTTCCAACAAGGTATCTTTACTCTTTGTAATAATCAAGTCAACTTATGAATATAACGAAATAAAAAGACAGAAATACGATAAGTGAAATTTCGCGATACATAAATTTTCCAAAGATGGCTCTTCCTAAACTCTTTTTACTCAAAAGTCCGAATAAATAACCAGCACGTTGTTAGACAATAATACGAATCACAAAATTTAACGGCAATTTTGGTTTTAATTTGATATTTACTGAGATATACGCGTCTCTTTTATGAGTTCAGCTCTTCGCGCTGTCACTATCTCGCACGGCCTTGATTTTGTAACGCCTTTCCAGCGGCTGCAAACCAAAACGCAGCTAAAGCAGTCGCCAGTTCTGGAAACAGCAATCCAACGATACTCAACCTACTAAACAGTGCCCCCGCGGCAATGACGAATACACCGCATGGCACCAACTCTGAGAGCAGAGACGTACACAAGCTTATGCCTCGGGTATCCATAGCCGGGGCCAGGCTTGTACCGAGCACGACGGCGTCTCACACACTACCTACATATACACAGCAGGTAAATGTCGCATAGATAAATATTGACACTGAAAATAACCTCCTTTATCATGCTTTCCTGCTCAGATCATATTAATCTTCTTAATATGATCAAAGCGAGACAACACGAGACTTTTTCAATCCCGATTTATCGACACGACTTATTGTTTGTAGCTTGACTTAGAAAATAATCACTGACTGACTAGGAGGCAGCTGGTGACCGCAAGGTGTGGAAAGAAATTGGGAAGACCTTACTTGTATTATGTTTAGCAGTCATCTAGTATAGATGTTCTATCTCACGAAGTCCGTTAACTTACCTCACTACGAACAACTTTGCGCTTAGTTGTCATGCTGACGGTACTCGCTACCAAAATCTGACGTGAATACAATGAGCACTAGTGACCCGGACCGCGTCTCGGGCGAGACTGATTGCTTTTGAGCTTACGCACACTGAAACAACGTGTACATGCATTCACTATGACATACATAGCCCAACGGACTTCGTGAGATAGAACAACTATACCCATAACACAAGCTCTGCTTAGCTTGGGGCTAGATGATGCTGTGTGGATTGTCCAGCATTATTTATTTATTTATTTCTCCAGCAGTGGGACACTTTATAGCTTACTTATAATGAAGAAAAAGGAAACAGCACCATAAAATAAGACATGTAGCACTTTAAATCCTGTACTGCGTAAATGTGTTTTTGAGGGGAGACCTCGACTGCGCAAAAGTAGTGTAGCCTACACTACGTTTGCCCAGTCGAGGTCTCCCCTCCGTCCGGGTGAAATAAGACTGTCGGCAGTTTTTGATGGAGCAAGCTGAAGAAAAATTGCTATTGTGCTCAATAAGGAAGGCCTTTGTCCAGCTGTGGACTATTATGGGCTGATGATGATAATGATTTTATTCTATAGTTAAATTTTTATATTATAGTAAAATTTTCGGACCACCTTTGGTTGTACCTGGAATAGTATAATGGCCACTTTTTATCCCGGCTGCGTGAGCTTGTAACATAAATAACTTAGCTCAGCTACCCATACACTTATGATTATCATACTCCAGGGTGTTGCCAACGTACAAGTGATGGGTGGCTACCGCGACTCGGAACAGACGAATGTTTCGAGCAGTGAGAGTGCGCTTTTAGAGCGTTTGATGGGCGGAGATGGCAACACCGCGCCCACCGCGCAAACGCAACCTCAACAAGTGTGCCATTTACAGGTACAATTTTCTTTTTATCAAATGGCTTTAAGAGTTTACAGTCTCGAATTTGCTTCTTACTTTCTTCGTCCATGAGAATGGTTGTTTTTTTTACGGTGCCGTTTAATAGTTATCATAAAAAGGCTCTGCTTTGCATTGCCCTTAAATAATAATATATATTTATGGGGGTAATGTATTATTTTCACGTTTCAGGGTCTCAGCCTAACGTCCCTCCAAGGTCTACAAAGTATCCAAGGCCTGCAGAACGTACAAGTACAAATCCCTGGCCTCTCTGCACCTATCTCGCTCTCTCTCAACGTGTCGGGTGCGCCGAGCGGGCTACTCGTCTCAGTCCCACCTACGACGTCGGTGGTACTCGGGAATCAGTCATCGGTGTTATCTCTACCTATAGGTAAGTTCTCTAATATCAAATCCCACTCTGCACCTATCTCGCTCTCTCTAAACGTGTCGGGTGCGCCGAGCGGGCTACTCGTTTGTCCCACCAACGACGTCGGTGGTACTCGGGAATTAGTCGTCGGTGTTAGCTCTACCTATAGGTAAGTTCTCTAATATCAAATCCCTCTCTGCACCTATCTCTCTCTCTCTCTCTCTAAACGTTTCGGGTGCGCCGAGCGGGGTACTCGTCTGTCCCACCTACGACGTTGGTGGTACTCGGGAATCAGTCGTCGGTGTATCTCTACCTGTAGGTAAGTTTTCTAATATCAAATCCCTCTCTGCACCTATCTCGCTCTCTCTAAACGTGTCGGGTGCGCCGAGCGGGCTACTCGTCTGTCCCACCTGCGACGTCGGTGGTACTCGGGAATCAGTCGTCGGTGTATCTCTACCTGTAGGTAAGTTCTCTAATATCGAATCCCTCTCTGCACCTCTCTCGCTCTCTAAACCTCTCAGTGGCGCCGTGCGGGCTACTCGTCTGTCCCACCTACGACGTTGGTGGTACTCGGGAATCAGTCGTCGGTGTATCTCTACCTGTAGGTAAGTTTTCTAATATCAAATCCCTCTCTGCATCTATCTCGCTCTCTCTAAACGTGTCGGGTGCGCCGAGCGGGCTACTCGTCTGTCCCACCTGCGACGTCGGTGGTACTCGGGAATCAGTCGTCGGTGTATCTCTACCTGTAGGTAAGTTCTCTAATATCGAATCCCTCTCTGCACCTCTCTCGCTCTCTAAACCTTTCGGTGGCGCCGTGCGGGCTACTCGTCTGTCTCACCTACGACGTCAATGGTACTCGGGAATCAGTCGTCGGTGTATCTCTACCTGTAGGTAAGTTCTCTAATATCGAATCCCTCTCGCACCTCTCACGCTCTCTAAACGTCTCGGTGGTGCCGTGCGGGCTACTCGTCTGTCCCACCTGCGACGTCGGTGGTACTCGGGAATCAGTCGTCGGTGTATCTCTACCTGTAGGTAAGTTCTCTAATATCAAATCCCTCTCTGCACCTATCTCACTCTCTCTAAATGTGTTGGGTCGGGGCTACTCGTCTGTCCCACTTACGACGTCGGTGGTACTCGGGAATCAGTCGTCGGTGTATCTCTACCTATGTTGTATTTTCAGTTAGTACTTATTTAATTTACAACTTAAACGTAATTCGGTTTGTCCGTAAGCCTCTTGGTCTCTATGGACTCTCGCTGTAGGTATCTCAAGGTGACGGGCTCGCCGAGGCACTCGTCTCTGTTCCAGCGAATGATGGCCGAAATTCAGCTAGCTAGAAGGACATAATCTCCATAATATCCATCCACCGAGCGCTGCAAAAAGTTTGGATGTTTGTTTGATAATCGACCTCGACACAATGAAAAACAAAAAAGTTTTCAGTCAGAATCGTATAATTTTATGATGAATGACTTGTTCCAGCTCAACTAATGTCTGGCGGCGTCCGCGGCGCAGTTCGTCCTAACGTGCAAGTGGTTCGAGCGCGCCCCGCGCCCCGCCCCGCACCGCGCGCCCCGCCGCGCCTGCCCAGCCCGGCCGCGCCCGCGCCGCCGCACCCCTCGCCCGCCGCTTCCCCCGCCGCTGCAGGTACAATTTCATCAAAGTCGCTTAGGCTGTCTTCGCAGTTATTATCTAGTTGAGTAGATAAGTAAAAAGTAATGTGCGTAAGCAAGCCACACTGTGTGAGGAAGTGCGGCTCACTTTGCCACGTTGTGTAAGTAAATGTGGCTCGCCACGCTGTGTAAGTAAGTGTGACTCGCCACGCTGTGTAAGTGTGGGTCGCCACGTTGTCTAAGTGTGGCTCGCCACACTGTGTGTGGGACAGTTCGCTGGTCGCTTTGCCTGTCACACTGGATGAACCGTGTTAAACGCAACCGCTCCCTCACGAGTCGAAAAATTCACTGCCGAGCAATAATGAGTCTTTTCCTCGGTTCCTAACTTTAGATAATATTATGTCAATAAAGACGAATGAGGCCTATGCGAATTAAAGGCGAAGGCGAATTAGGGGAGGCCTATGTCCAGCAGTGGACTAATATAGGCTGATGATGATGATGATGATGAAAGACGAATGATGAATGAAAACTTAAACTTACTTAACAAAGAAATTATATGTTGTACATATAATTTCTTTGTTTGTGTTGACAAAAAAATATGTAGGTTTCCAGAACCGAGTATAGTTAGTTATACTACAGCAGGTAAAATAACTGTCTAGAATCGACTAGATTCTAGGCAATTTAGACAGCCATCACAGTAACTGAATAATCCATTACAGGAACAGCACAATTCATAACGCAAGCGCAAGCGCAGGCGTTGACCGCGCAAACGCACCAAGTCAGGCGGAAATCGAACCCAGACAGTTCATAGTCTTTACTTCAACTGCTGTCAGACTTCGACGAGTTTGATAGGGAACTGTGACTATATGTACTACTTAGTGAACAAAGGGTCCCTAAATTGAGGATCCAAATCCGTCATTGTGAGTCGAAATCCCTCAGTGAGGGTCAAAAAACAATTAAATGTCGACGAAAAAGGCGGAATGTACAAAATAACCCGTGAACAATATCGGCTTCTTGTACTTATGTGATGGCAACCTGAAATGTTTATAAGACGCGCTTGCTGACTTGATGTTAGATGTTTGGGGGACTACCCGTCTTGCCACGAAACTGCAAGTGTAATTAATAAATGTGAGTGCTATCGAACAAAATTTTTAATTAAGGTTAAATCATCAGAAAATTTTGGGATAGGAATATGACCATGTTTGATTTATGAAAGATGAGCCCAGTGACGGTTACTGTTGTTATTAAAAACACGCCTATACCTTAATAATTTTTAACTGACAACGTGTCAGTTTAATTTATTATTATTTATTATTAACTCATTTATTTCAGCTTAACAATCTTTCAAACATACAAAATAATAGAAATATCACAGTAAAATCAGATTACATCAAATATTAGATTACATGATGACAAAATTGGATAAAACACAATAAAATTATTATTTACCTACTGACCTAAGGACAACACATAATAGAAGAAATGTCACAGTAAAAAATTAAACATAAGATACTTAATGAGCGCAAGACATTTGTCTACACAGGAGTTACCTACTTTACGACAGTCAGAACTTGTACTAAGAAAGGTATCGGCAGAAAATAGATCACAATCATTATTGATCAAATTGCAGCAGAACTCAGTCATGGTTCTCTGGCAATCTGTCTTTGAGCTCATCTTACAATAAATCAGACTATAGTTAGGCGACATTGCCATCGCTCTCTCATTTTAACTGTTGAATAGAGAGGGAGCTGTATTAATCACAGAGACTTACCTCTGAATACTCTAACGCAACTCAAATTTAATCTGTCTCAAGTCACAAATAAAAAAAAAACATTAAAAATTGACAAGAAATAGCGACTTAAGGTGATTTTTAAATCTTAAGTGAAGCGAACAAAAATATAAGCTGTCACAAGCTACAAATTAAAATAAAATCATTGAAAACTGTCAAATTATCGCGACTTAAGCGGTAAGAAATTTTTTTGAGCGTCACAAGCACACCACCAGGCACCACGTCCCAAACAAAGATTTTTGGAATTTTTTATTTTATTAAAAACTGTCAAAGAACCGCGATTTAAGACGAGCTTAAATTTCAGTTGCATTTGAGTATTCGGATGTAAATTTATTGGTAGAATGAATTCAGCTACAGCAATTTAAAAACTGCCATTTTTCACCTAATGTCTTACTAGTCTTTAATTGTCTACTATATTATATACCACTTGGAAACTATCTAAAACTTGAAACTATTAAAAAAATATTTTGATATTATACCTATATTAGTGTGTCTTATGCTTTAAGTTCTTGTTAATTGGGGGGTGTCTATTCGCGATTAAGTTATGAACTCATTTGTATCGCTTTTTGGCAGTTCCAGTGTTCAGATTTGGTAGATGTATGCATTAAATAATATAGTTTTGTTGAATGTATCCCATGTATGTATATGAGCATTATTTTGTTGTCTATTTAACTGTTAACTTAAAAATTTATATTTTTGGCACTACCCTCTGTGTGAAATCAATTATATTGCGTAAAATATACAGGGTGCCACGTAACATGTGTGCTAAGCCGAAAGGGTGTGATTCTGGACCTCGAGGAAATGAACTTGTGAACGATATTTGGCATTTCTTATATTTCGATATTTTTTTTCCCATTAGTGTTCTTTTACACGCTCTCTTGCATTACTTAACGTTCTCAAATATTTCACAAATGTTTTTTGCTTGTTTTTCAGCAAAAATTTTGTTATGTCATAAAATTATTACAAATAAATTACGTGAATCCATTCAAATTACAAAACAATAATAATGTAAGAATACAAGTAAAAAAACACGAATTTGACGAAAAAAGTCACTATTTTTATGAATGAAAGTTAAAAAAAAAACAACTATTGATCCCCTCCCGAACAAAAGTTGATCCCCTCGGGGTCCAGAATCACCCCAAAATTGTTACCTCATTTAGGAAGTAGGTAAATCATTCGCTAGCAAAATCATTTCGTCTTAGTACACAGGTTTCGTGGCACTCTGTATAAAAGAAATGAAATACGCAGGTAACAAATTTAATATAGCCGGATATTATTCAAAAATAAATCTTTAAACATACACAAATATTTAAATTGTTGGTTTTTGAGAGAAGTTGTGATCACTTTAGATGCCTACTTTACATAACATAATTCATTATCCGTATTATTCCTAGAATCTCTGCAATTTATACTCGTAGAGCCCAAACTGTAAAAGTATACATATTGAATGTATAATTTACACAACCCTTTCTTGTGAGGAAATCCTTAAATTATATAATTTAGAACAAATACACTACATTTTAGTAAAGCTTGAGATATATTACAAATATACCATGTACAAAATACAGCTTAATTTTATATTTATGAAGTTCATTACGGGTGTAAGCGGGTTAACTACGAACCTTATTTGTGTTGGAAGAACACATCTTCAGGGTGAGTGCGGTTCTAGAGGCGCGTTCCGTATCTCTCCGACCACTACGCACGAGTGCACGTTGAGCCCGCAACGTGAGCGCCGCCGGGACGGGGGTGGTGGGGAGTGCGCTGCTGTTTGATGCTGCAGAGCATGAGATTCATTATCTCGTCCCGTCTAAAACCGCACTCACCCTGGAGATATCCCTCGTTAAGGGATGAAACGTTGGTGTTCTTCCAACACAAATAAGATTCGTAGTTAACCCGCATACAACCGTAACGAATTCGTCAAACTACGATAGTTTTTATAGTAAAATATTTATTAGGTTTGCAAAACGTATGCTATTAGACTAGAACTTATTATGAATGTAACTACTAACCTAGCTTATGTTGGGAAAACACCAAACATTTTTTAAACCATGATAGTTTTTATAGTAAACTAGACTACAACTGATGACTGGTAAGGACAGTTTGAATGTTAATTGTTTTTGAAATAACCGTTTTCCTGTTGGTTTTTAGATACCTATTTATAGTTGAATAGTTCATGTTCCGTATTATTCTTAGCGATATAGATAAAAACTACTAGGTACATGTATCTTGAATAGACTAAGGCTCTGATGGTTTGTAAAGATATCTTGATCATAGATTGAAAATCCTAGAAAAAGCAATAATTATTAGTAATAATTCGATTGAAAGCTCTCAGTAGATGTGATTAATTAAATTATATCAGTAACATCATGTGTCTAGTAAACTTATACATTTTAATATAATATTTTATCATAATCAATTTGTCTTTAAAATCACAAATTTAAAGAACTACAAAATATGTTATATAGTGCCTCTTGGTGCCACAAACTTTGGCATAAATTCATGTCATTTAACTCAGAGAATCATACTAAGGCTGCCTGTCCATTAATGCGGAGCGAGGCAGCGGAACAGAGATTTAATAAATCTCCGTTCCATGATATAATATCATATAATATGTAATATTAACTAATGGAATTGCATAATATTTTCGCTCGGTGGACCAATGCAATTACTTTAAATCTCTTCTTCGCTGACTCGCTCCGCGTCAATGATATTATTATTAATTATAATATTTATAATCAAAACTCTTTGATACTTCACTTTCACTTAGGGTCGATTTTACCACACATTTTATTTGATAAAATCAACCGTAAAATTTTATTTCTTCAGTTTCTTCCGAGATCCGTTTCATTTACTTAATATTCTTAACTTGTTTCTCAGCTTGCTTTTAGCAACGTTCTTAATATTATTGATTCCTAGTCTAGGCCATCCCATTGCAGGGCAAAAGCCTTATTCTAGTATGAGGTTCACACTTTCCTAAATGCAATAGCTATTTTACTTTTGAATGTATATATGTATAAGTAAATCGTTTTCCTATATGAACCTCCCTAATTCCTAATGAATTATTTATGTAGAAAACTAAACTTACATTACACAATGTAATCACAAGCAATAAACTTACAATGCAAATAGATTATATAAGCTGCATATCCTAAAGAATGTGTTCAAATGATATTTAAGTTAAAGCATATTAAATAATCTTATATCTACTACTGCTGGTAACAATTCAGATGTTGCTAAGTCTTCGATCAGGAAGTCTAATGGATACGCTATATGACTTTTTTGAATAACCTCATATATAGAGTTTATACATCATCTTTTATAGATGAAAGAGGCCTCTAATGAGAGTTTATAAGTAGAGTTTGACCCAACACTTTTCATTGATGACGATGTCATTTTGTGAGCCAATACAATTGTGCTAAATCAATGCACAAAATTGCGATAATAGAGAAGATAACTCTTTAAAACACCGATAATACTTGCTGAATTTACGCGGCTTTACCCACATGGTCGATTTAATAGTAAATCCTTACGAAAAATTTAAATACAAACTAAAATCAAATTATAATGATGATTATCTGAAGTGTCACAAGACAATTGAATGTAGAGTTATATTTTGAAAAAATAATGTTTTTGGTAGATATATTTTATCTACAATGAGCTCATAGTCCCTTTGATAGGTGGGGTTGTTATAAAAACACATGTCAATTTAGTTAAATTTAAAGAGTATTTTGATCAAAATTCAAATACCTACAATGACTAGATCACTAGCAAATTTACGTCAAATATTGGTAATGCCTACACGATGTCGATCTAGTACATTTTGTATGGCATCAAGTCTCCTTTAAAGACGATTTTTTTCTCCATGCCTTAAACTATTATAATTTGAAAGCATTAAAATTTTGAAATTTAGAGGATGGTCTCATTTTTAGTGCTGTCAAATCAGTTAAGTTTTGGCGACATCTGAATTGAGACCACTGTCGACTATTTTCAGTTAAGTTTTGGCGACATCTGAATTGAGACCACTGTCGACTATTTTTATACCGAATGTAATGCAATAGCAGTTTATTAGATCGAAAGAAATCAATTTTAGTGAACACTACATCTAAGAAGTTGCTTCCCATTTTCTAAGAAATCAAATAATATCGCAAAAAAATCGATTACGGCGGGACTTGAACCCGTATCCTTCCCTCAGTACGCTGGAGTTCGTAGAAAGTCGCAAAGATTTTAGACTCCTACGTGACTTGACCTCATGGTGTAGTTGGTTAGCACATTCCCGTACTGAGGAAAGGATGCGGGTTCAAGTTCCGTCGAAGTCGTACATTTTGCAATATTATTTGATATCTTATAAATTAGAAATTAGCCAGAGTGTGAGGCTTACGCACTATAATAACAAAAACCTTAAGTTGCTTCCCTATAATGTTACTTATACCTACATAAATCGTAATGAAGTAAGTCAATGGTGCTTCAGAATAAACAAGTAGTTAAAAAACTAAGGTACAGTCATCGAGTAAAATCGGTGAACGGTAAACCTTCTAAAAGTGTATTTAAGTGTGTAAGAGTTTTAGATTACCTATGTTTGTAAATTTTTGGCTATGTCTGTCGTACCTACTCCTAGTTGACTGTGCCTTCTATTTTTCAAGTTTGTATGTGGCGATATGAAGTTTTAGCCACTTGGTAATTATGTGAATAAGATAAGGAGCTGTTAATGTTTATTGTGAGTGAGTGACGCAAAATAGATGGGTGTACAAAGCCGAATAAGTCCAACGGTGGTCGATTTTAAATGATGATAATGATGAGACCGAAAGTAGTGAGAATCGGTTCCCTGGGGGTGTCTATTAGGTATGTCTTCTTTTGTTCTTTAATAAATATCCGTTTTCGTGTTGACCCACTCGGCATAGTACATGATGAGACACTTTGCTTATTATTATAATTTTCCAATTTACATCATGCCTATAAGTACCTATTTATAAACATGTGATAGCGCATAGCTATCAAACTGAATACCTACTGGCAATTTCAAGTGAGTTGTTGATCTCATATGTTTTAGGCGAGAATGTAAGTAAGTATATTTATTACGTAAATTGGTATTATTTGAAAACGAGTGTACTTAGGTTTATTTATATTTTAAGAGGAAGACCATTGTTGTAGGTACATAATTTTGTTAAAAAAAAAAATAATTTTGTAGATCACTCGAAGATGGTTGTATAACTGTAGGTATTAAAGCATGTTTAAGTTAACTAGGTATTTCGTTTGTAGAGCTGTAAGTATATTTTTTATGTTATGAGATGTGATATGCATATTGACTAGCATACAGACTTACCTTAATTGTAAAGAGTTAATTAAAAATATATAACGCGTTGACATTAGTTTTTGTGTAGGTTTATGTAGGTAAATTTATATTTTATAATAAATATAACCTGGAATACGTTTTATTTTCAGTTATACGTTCGTAAGAAAAATGTATTTTACAAAAAAAAGCTGTCTTTTTCATTACCTACCTACCTTACTTACCTACTTCTTTTATTTATTTTCTGGGTAGGTACCTTTACGAGGCTCAGAGGCTCAAGACTGATGCCACTAGAATCTTCGGAAAGTGCAAATATACCTGTAATGATTATATGAGGCTAACGGGTGCTTGCGGGCTAAGTAGTTGTGCAGGCGTTTACTTTAAAGATTGATATGCAGGCGTTATTGATGGACAAATCCGAAACTAGAAAACTCATGAGCTCGTTTTCTGAGTAGGTACCTACCTAGGTGTGCGTTACCCCAGCAGGATTTTTTCTTCTAGAATGAAGTTTGATTTACAAATAATTAGAGCGTTCTACACTGTAAATGTGCGTCAGGAAAAAAAATTTGTGCGTGTCCCCGTTTCGGAATAAAACGCAAAATACGTTTCCTGCTGGGGTAACGTTCTTCCAGCAGGAAGATTCTAAACGAATGGCCCTAGACAAATTTAACTTATATGGGCAGATAGCTTATATTTGTGCATAAATGTGCGACTAAAAAAAAAATTTGTGCGTCTTAAGGTTTTTGAGATATTCGATTTCCTGCTGGGGTAACGTTTTGCAAAATCTTATTTCTCGGAAACCATTGAATGTGCATCTACAAAATATACATACACTAGTAGCCCTTGATTAGTGCTTACATATAACATAGAAAAAATTACGTAAATACATACAGTTTTCATGTAATCAGGCTTCTTTTTATAACCTAAAAAAAATTCTAGCTCTTCAATGGACAGATATACAGGTTCACAATAAACGGTATTCGGTTTTTGTTGTCATTCTTCGTATCCATAAAAAGTTTCAAGAAGCTACATAAACGCGTTTTTGAATAATATCGATTAAGACACATCGGGTGATGTCATAATTTTGACGTCAAAATGCAAGAAACCTTTTCAACTCAAGATCGTCGGTATAAACTAAAAAACTAGAGTGTTTAATGATTATTATATCCTGAAAATTTCAGCTCTCTACGTCTCGTATTAAGCTAGTTATAAACGATTGACTGAATTAAGACCCACACTTCATAATCAGTCTTAGCCTACCTGGTAGTCCGACAAAATTCGAACGACCACTAAAAAGCGACTGTTTCATACATACTGATGACCATCTTAATTTGGCTAACGAGACGCATTGGGCCTGGGTACACTCGAGTACAAAAGTTATGGATTACTTTTGCCAACTATTTCAGGTTATTAAGAAATCAAGTCAGTTGGTATCCTACCTACCTATCTTTTTAAACGACTCCCTCGGAAGGTGGGTTAAGTTTTTCGAGAATTGTATACCTACTTACCTTAATGATTTTTTACGTAGGTAGGTAGGTAGTTTGCTACACCTAGCTAGACAGATATTTTCTCGAGTAAGGCTAGTCAAAATTTAACTACCAGTGACCCTGGTTCGAAAAAACCGTAGGTAGTTAAATACCTAGTAATAATAATAGATGGCATAACTACGTTTGTTAATATTTTGTATTCGGGTACCTATTTCTGTTTTTCAACATAAACTTATCTAGTTTCACTTAGTAAATAAGTAGGTAGTAGTCAGGTAGGACCTATGTCTAGTACTAACTACCTATGTAGTTTACTAGGGCAGATCTCACACCGGAATCAGACAACAAAAACAACACTGCACAGTACAGCCCGGCTTCGCACACTTCACTCTACCTACCTACTACTACACACTAAAAAGTATTATAATTATAAATGAGAAATTTTAAATGGATGTTTGTTACTTCTTCACGCCAAAAATAGATAGCTACCTATAGATATATCAATACTAATATAACTACGAACGGATGGTGCTGAAATTTTGCATAGATGTAGCAAAGCAAGGTACCTATAAGCCTGAAATCAAACAGGCCATAAGTATCTTTAATATTTCATCTTGATAATGACCCATCAAAAAATATGTACATTGTGACTAACATGATTGAAATTGTGACTAAACTGTTTCGTGATATACCTGTACTTTTATAGTAAATGTGAGTCACATTTTTTGTATGTAAGGGAGTGTGCACATAAAGTTTTTTAAACAAAACTACAAATTAGTTTGGGGTTAAAATAAAATGTTTTATTTGACTATTACTTACTATTATTGCAATTAAAAATTAACTAACATGACATGTTTTAGCAGAAAAACGTTTAGTAAGATGCAAGGTTACAATATAATTTTAGAAGTAAATTGAATCTGTTTCATTTAATAAAACAAAAGCATCTGGTTTTACAAAAAATCCGTTCAGGAAAGTTAAATCTTACATTATGTATAATTTTTTTGCTAGTGTAAGCAAACCTTTACTTTGCAAGTTGATGTGAGTCACGTCATATGAGTCACGAAAATTCACGAAATGTGACTAACATGTTGGTAAACATTCTGTGCAAAACCTAACCTCCAAAAATATTCTGTAAAAATAATTAGCATTACAGATGAATGGAACACACAATCTAACTAGCATTTGTTAGGTCTATGCTGTATAAATAATTGAAAATAATACACACCTTACTTCGTTTGTAAATCCACCGTGATTCACATGATTTTTTTTTGGGAATTTTGGCCGGTCTTTTTTGTCAACACAAAAAATGGAACTAAAACCAAATGGCCGAGTTAATGTTGAGAACTAGTAGGCCGCATAGTGTTTCCAGTAATGAAAAAATAACTTTAAGTGGTAGAATTACAACGAAAACTATGGAAATCCTCCGTGACATCCTCTGAGTGACTCACATGTTTAAAACCTGAGACAAACATTAAAGTATTTTTTTATCTTAGAAATATTGTCTAAATTATTATTGTTTCTCAATAAATAACAGGAAATATATTTATTAACATTATATAAATAATAAATAATGGATTAGGTTTGATAAAGAACATGTTGGAGCCAATAATATGATTTGAAGCTTCTAAGGTGCAAAAAGGACATTTTTGTATGGGTCATGGAGGGTGGAAATAATTAAAAAGAGTTTTTAATATACAATCGACTTAACAGATCTTAATAAATCAGTGAATTGCATGAGAGAGTTAGGTACAAATTACTACGAGTTAGGTACATATTGCACGCTTTTGCATGGTCAAACCTACCGTCAAGCCAAGGGCCACCGCCCCGCGCCGCGCCGCGCCGGCGAGTAAACTGCAGGGGTTGCTGGGCGCGAGTGCGCGTTGATTGAGCTGCCGTTTATTGGTGAGGTCGAGTAAGTAAGATGTTACAAGGAAACATTATTTCATCTGTGGTTACACTAAGTAGATATTACATAGTTATGTAGGAATCTATGTCGTCGCCTTTAGAGTTTACTAGGGCAGATCTCATACCTAAGAACTTAAACATTTAAATAACATAATTAAACCATAACCTACTTGTCTGATTATTCAGTTTTTTATAAATCGATAGTAATTAAAACAAAAACCTGCTTTAAAATATTCATTTACCTACTATTATATAGGTACTACGAGTACCTACACAATCCGTTGGTGGCGTAGACTTAGACCTATGTATGTGATACGTAGTTAGGTATAAATTTATACCTATAGCCTAGGGTTTTACACACGTGGTAGCCTACGTGACCTTCACTTTTTATGAAAAAAAAAATGCATTTCTTCGTAAGCACGAACCTACAAGTACCTAACCGAAGTATAAGATTCATGTTCGTAAGTAACATTTTATTTTATTCAGTTTAGAATACACAAAAATATTCACGAAATCCTATAGGGATGATCTAGTTCAGCCAAAAAACTTCGTAGAGTCGATCTTGTCTCGGCTAATTCACCAATCGGAACTTCGTCCTTGGCATTGACAAGTTGACAAACAACTCATTTAAAAAATAAATAAATCCTTCAATTCAACATTATCAATAAACAAACAGTAATAAAGAAAACAAATAAATAAGACATTATTATTAGAATTCTTAAACATGTTGGACTCTAGCGGCGGTGGGAAAATTTGAGAAAGAGAAAAAAACCAAAGCAAAAACAAAGGTGAGCGTAGCGAGCCGCGTAACAGTCGCTAGAAATGACGCAATTCCTTTCTTACTTAAAGGGCTAAACGGGTCTTAATAAAATTTGACAGGGAGCTAAACGGTTTCCCGGACATAAGCTACCTGAAAAGCACTTACAAAGCCGCGGGCTGAAGCTAGCTATAAATAAACGAAATTAATTCTGTACTAGTGGTGAAATTTCTAAAAATTATTTTCATATCTAGTTTGATCTATTCAGGAATATCGGCGCGCTCGCACTGGGCATTGTGTCCTTTCGCTTCCTAGGAGCAAGAAAATTACATGGTTGTAGAGAAGTTGGGTTGCTCCGTGGACCACTATGCGCCTCGCAATTCGAATTACAAAGATGTACCTACCTACTTAAAATTAATATGAATATTGACTGTCATTAAACTTAATTTATCGCATTATGTAAAATTTTCTCAGCAACCTTGTTTTGGTATACTAAACCTATATTTTTTGTAATTATGATCAGTATTGTCGCGGAGCCCCGGGGCTCCGCGGAGCACACTTTGAGAATGGCTGCTCTAAGGGGATAGAAAATGGTTTCTAGTTTAGTTTACAAAGAGATTCGGCAATTTTTGGCTTAACTTCTCGATTTAACTTCCAGTTAAATCCATAAAATTTGATACCTAGGTAAGTATAAGTATTTAGCGTTTCGGTCAGTAAATAAATAAGACGTGCTTCAGTATTTTTGTAAATTTATCCCTTGAGGTATTGGAATTCCGTTACTTAGTTTTGTAGTTAAAGCCATGAAAATTGGTAGGTATTTTGCCTATTGCTTGATGGAAAATTACGCGTTCACCGTTTTTAGAAATTTACCCCAAGAATATAAAAATTTGCATTTCTAAGGATTTATGTTCATTTCAAAGTCTCAAGTGGAGAGGGGCATAGCCCCCATGCCCCCCCCCCCCCTGTATCCGCCAATGGTAAACAGCATATTATTATTATTTAGTCTATTGTCATGTCATGAATCAATCGTGTATCGTAAGGGTCAGCTCATTGCAGATAGCCATGACACCGTAACCGGACTTTTGCCTTAGTTGAACCTTTATGTACCTACATACTTACTTTTAATATTGTTCCTTTTACTTCAATATTTGAACCGTACAATATCGGAAACTTCTGTACGTGCAACACAGACAATATACGCTGGGATTCCCCACACGATTTACAATCCAGATCGGACAAAATATATTTTATAAATGAGTGCAAGAAAAATTACTGACAACATGAACATCGTGTCAATGCGGTTGACCTTGACATAATTATATTTTTAGATTCTAACAACAACAAAATTAAAAAGGTAATTTCAGCTTGTACATAGGTACTTCTATAGATCAGCGTTGAAATAGCGGGCACAGTAGCGGGCATCTCTTTCTACACTAAACAAACTGAGCGAGACTTCAGGCTTCTTAGTGTGTTGTATTGTAGCTAGGTAGGTAGGTAGAGTGAAGTGTGCGAAGCCGGGCTGTACTGTGCAGTGTTGTTTTTGTTGTCTAATTCCGGTGTGAGATGATCGCCCTAGTAAACTACATAGGTAGTTAGTACTAGACATAGGTCCTACCTGACTACTACCTACTTATTTACTAAGTGAAACTAGATAAGTTTATGTTGAAAAACAGTAATAGGTACTCGAATACAAAATATTAACAAACGTAGTTGTGCCATCTATTATTATTACTAGGTATTTAACTACCTACGGTTTTTTCGAACCAGGGTCACTTAGTTAAATTTTGACTAGCCTTACTCGAGAAAATATCTGTCTAGCTAGGTGTAGCAAACTACCTACCTACCTACGTAAAAAATCATTAAGGTAAGTAGGTATACAATTCTCGAAAAACTTAACCCACCTTCCGAGGGAGTCGTTTAAAAAGATAGGTAGGTAGGATACCAACTGACTTGATTTCTTAATAACCTGAAATAGTTGGCAAAAGTAATCCATAACTTTTGTACTCGAGTGTACCCAGGCCCAATGCGTCTCGTTAGCCAAATTAAGATGGTCATCAGTATGTATGAAACAGTCGCTTTTTAGTGGTCGTTCGAATTTTGTCGGACTACCAGGTAGGCTAAGACTGATTATGAAGTGTGGGTCTTAATTCAGTCAATCGTTTATAACTAGCTTAATACGAGACGTAGAGAGCTGAAATTTTCAGGATATAATAATCATTAAACACTCTAGTTTTTTAGTTTATACCGACGATCTTGAGTTGAAAAGGTTTCTTGCATTTTGACGTCAAAATTATGACATCACCCGATGTGTCTTAATCGATATTATTCAAAAACGCGTTTATGTAGCTTCTTGAAACTTTTTATGGATACGAAGAATGACAACAAAAACCGAATACCGTTTATTGTGAACCTGTATATCTGTCCATTGAAGAGCTAGAATTTTTTTTAGGTTATAAAAAGAAGCCTGATTACATGAAAACTGTATGTATTTACGTAATTTTTTCTATGTTATATGTAAGCACTAATCAAGGGCTACTAGTGTATGTATATTTTGTAGATGCACATTCAATGGTTTCCGAGAAATAAGATTTTGCAAAACGTTACCCCAGCAGGAAATCGAATATCTCAAAAACCTTAAGACGCACAAATTTTTTTTTTAGTCGCACATTTATGCACAAATATAAGCTATCTGCCCATATAAGTTAAATTTGTCTAGGGCCATTCGTTTAGAATCTTCCTGCTGGAAGAACGTTACCCCAGCAGGAAACGTATTTTGCGTTTTATTCCGAAACGGGGACACGCACAAATTTTTTTTCCTGACGCACATTTACAGTGTAGAACGCTCTAATTATTTGTAAAACAAACTTCATTCTAGAAGAAAAAATCCTGCTGGGGTAACGCACACCCTACCTAGTTGGATAGTTAGCAAAAAATGTTTAAGTTTTTTTATCTCATATTTGAAACGAAAATCAATCCGGATTTTCAAACCATAAGACAGTTAAGATACCCTGTTGCATAATGGTTGCATAAATATTATACGCGGTTGGTAGGTTGTCGATAGAATACCTACTATTACGTATATGTACCTACGGTACGTAGGTACGTACTACTTACTCGGCTATCGTGGCAGCACATAGAAAGAAAGAATTGTTGTTCCCCCTACGTCGATTCCCTTACTACGACGATTCTTGTTAAGGCGACCGGCCCGCGCCTGAATTCCCTCCACGGCGATCTCGCTTTTTCCGCGGTGTAGGTACAGTCGGCGGCGGCGGCGCGTAGAGAAAATCAAACTTTGGGTACCTATATGGCTGATTAAAATCCAATACTTACATTATGCTTGTTATTAAAAGCATTTATGTAGGTAATTAATTATTATATGGAATTAATTCGGTAGGTAGGTAGGTACCTCAAACTTCTAAGTGGTATCGAAACATATTTTGCTTAAAATATTTGTGTCATTCATGATCATTTCAGCGAGCCATCACATGATGGCTTTCCATAGCGTACCTACCTACGTTGCTCCTTAGCTTTGTTCGGGGCAAAGTAAATTATTTTGAACATGGTAAATTATACCACGATTGGGAAGAAAATCCTTGCTTGGCGTTTCTCTGAAGAATCAGATTCGCTATGTAACTAGCCCTACCGACATGGCTTAAAGCATGGTAAAATCATGGCGCAGAGAATTAAATAAATAAATACCTATATATATAGTAGGTATCGACGATAGTAGGTGCTGGACAATCCACACAGCATCATCTAGCCCCGAGCCGAGCAAAGCAAAGCTTGACAAGCTTGTGTTAAGCGTAGGGTACGCGCAAAACTTTATGAGCTCTGTGAAGTTGGCTTCAACGGCTGCGCACGCACCGAACCGATTATGGCGTTGAGTTGAGGGGACAGAAATCTGAGGGACAGAAGGTGACAGGGGGTATGTCTGGCAAACCAGGGTTGCCAGCAAGAATGTTGGTGTATTTTTATTTTGTCTACCACATTTTGTTCTGCATTAATTTATTTTAAAATATATAAAAACGCCATATTTTATACTCAATGACGGATTATTAAAAACCTAAAATGTTAGAGTAAATTAAACTTTTGATCTAACGCAACTAACCCAAGTTTGAAAATAAAATAATTACAATGATGTAGCAAATTTATTTGTGATCTAGTTGGCAATACTGACGAATGAATTCTTCTGTCCTCAGATTAAATATAGGTAGATCTTCAGCGAGCATGCCGCAGAGCAAGACAAAGTATACGAGGTGGTGGGGGGAAAGTGTTGCCATGCAATTTTCTTACCCCGATTTTAGGTTCCTTATTTCATGTCTTAGTTGGTAGATCGGATTTGCGATTTTCCAGTTAATAAATTTAAAAAATTAAATTATCTGAGCGTCTGGTCGAAGCGAAGCGTGACCCGAGAGCTGGTAAGTATCAGGCACAGCGCATCAGCATTGCCATACAGCGTGGCAATGCAGCCAGCGTCTTGGGGACGCTTCCGACTGGTATTGATATTGATCAGTTGAGCTACCTGCAATAGTCTGAAGATAGCTCAATTGTTTCAATTGTAAATACTAGTATAATTTTCTATTTTGTGAATAAAGGCTATTGCTAGGTCATTATAATTATACAAGTAAGTATCACAAAGTGAACCCTGTTTGGCGTTACAAGTGGAAGGCAGACCGAGGTTGTTTTTGGTAGGTAAATATAATTATGAAGGTACTAAGGTGAGTAGTACAGATAGAGAAACAAGTGTTTTTGTTTTAAAATAATCAATATTTATTACAATAATTAACGTTTATAAATTTTACAGTTTTAATCAGTCTTAGTTATATTACCTATACAATAACATTTACATAAATTAATAACACTTTCAAAAAAAATGGTTACTTACGAACGCAACATCGTATATTTGCTAAAAAATATTAATGTTGCTATCTAAAAAGTACTTAACTTTCATTGTTCTTGCATATAGGTACGTATACCTAGTTAGCCACAGCATTTTTTTAAATTAAAAAATACACACGCATTTACACAGAAGCATTTAAAATTTCGCAGAATCATTACAAAATCACAGAATCATTTTAAAATTAGCATACCAATTTCTACAAGAACCTACTTAAGATATTTTTTTTCTTATTTATACGGGACAGTTAGATTAGATTTGGACAGTCGAATTAGATTAAGTACAAAAATCACAGAATCATTTAAAATATCACAGAATCATTACAAAAAAATTTATTACGAAGATTTTTTAGGTTCCCAATCTTTGCGATCCGTTGCTTTGATCCAATGCAAACGTTATTCTTTATCTTCGGGAAATCTGTAACAAATAAAAACACTAATATTATAAATGCGAAAGTGTGGATGAATGGATGGATGTTTGTTATAGTTGTTCTATCTCACGAAGTCCGATGGGCTATGTGTGTCATAGTGAATGAATGTACACATTGTTTTAGTGTGCGTAAGCTCAGAAGAGAAGCAATAAGTCTCGCCCGAGACGCGGTCCGGGTCACTAGTGCTCATTGTATTCAAGTCAGATTTTGGTAGCGAGTACCGTTAGCATGACAACTAAGCGCAAAGTTGTTCGTAGTTAGGTAAGTTAACGGACTTCGTGAGATAGAACAACTTACATATACCTCTTCACGCCAAAACTACTGAACGGATCGGGATGAAATTTTGTATGCAGGTAAATAATTCTAATCCTGGAATCTAACATCTATGTTCGATTCCAGGATTTATATAAAAAGCCTATAGGCTTTTTATCCCACAAATCAGTTGCTATGGGATAGAAATGGCCTTTAATCGTTTCCATAGAAACAACGCGTGCGAAGCCGCAGGCATAAACTATTTTGCTATGCATAGCGAGCTACATTATCTATAAAATAGCTATGTAGGTACCAATTAAAAATATTTCAAATTTTCACAATTACAAGTTAGATGAACTAAAAATAGCATAAAACATAATGTTTGAGCCTTGTGTGTATGTAAATCTATGAAACTGTAAATTTTGAACCTTTTTGTAGTCAAAAGAACTTGTACTTACGAGTGGAATGATATATTCGGCACTTTTTCTTCACTATCACTTCTACAATATTATGATAAAACAATATTTAGTAACAATTCCGCGCAAAACCTTATCTGATAAGATCCTACAAAATGTAATCCGTGTGTACCGCCCGCCCTCCCACAAATTGATCCTACTTAAAATTAGAGAAGGTAATCAATAGACTTATGTAATATAAAATAACCTAATTAAATTACCTACCTACCTCCTTAAATTTATCCTACTTAGAATTTAGAGAATGTGAACAATAGACTTATGTAATATAAAATAACCTAATTAAATTACCTACCTACCTCCTTAAATTCATCAGGATGAATTTAATAACCTAATTAAATTACCTACCTACCTCCTTAAATTCTAAGTAGGATAAATTTAAGGAGGTAGGTAGGTAATTTAATTAGGTTATTTTATATAACATAAGTCTATTGATTACCTTCTCTAATTTTAAGTAGGATCAATTTGTGGGAGGGCGGGCGGTACACACGGATTACATTTTGTAGGATCTTATCAGATAAGGTTTTGCGCGGAATTGTTACTAAATATTGTTTTATCATAATATTATACAATGGATTTCCGCAAAGTAACGCCTGAATCTATTATTTATCACTTCTACATGCAAAATCGCTGCACCGCACCATATTTGTCTCTCTTTTTTATTGTTTTTAGCTGCGGGAATGTCCACATAAACACATTGATCACATTCAAATATAAAAAACAAAAGTTTAGAACTTTTAAAACTTTTTTCACCAGTCTCGTGTCGAGCTCCGTCGATGACAAAGGAAATTTGTTTAGCACATGGAGGTGCTAAACAATGCAAAAACCGGCACGCTGGATGAGATAGAGAGCTAATCGTCCTATTTCATTTCTTCTTAGGCTTTAGGCATAAGTCGTTCTCTCTTTAGTGTGAATGCGATGGTAATTGCGCGAGTTCTATAGGTTTCTCTTTCTACGCTTCTGTCTGAGTACGGACGGACCACGGATTGGTTGGCTTCTACTTCTAGTCTGTGATTGGCTTCTCTTTCTACGGTACGGACGGACGTACTACAGGCAATTTATTTTATAAATAATTTTTTTTTATATGTATTTACTTTCATTAATCGAAAAATCACCGGCTGTCAACAAAATTGATACTGACCGTAGAAAGAGAAACCTACTGACAATGACAATGGTTAGAGAAGGCACGGATCACATGACAGTGACAGATTGTTAAGACACGTATTCTGTCTGCACGTCACTGAGTATCGTCGGTCGGTGTTTTTCTTTCAATTTTCTTAAAATTAAAAAAGCCAAGAGAAAACCGAAATTACAAGTAATTCATGAACTTGTTTGCATTATTCGCATATTTTTGAAGTGATTTGTCTACTGTCTGAGAATTAGGTAAGCTGTGTACAGCACTATATCATTACATTATGTAGTGGTTCCATAAAAATTTTAAAGTGGTATTTCTGTGTTTTGATTCGTGGCTGTTGTACATCTTTCATGAAACTCACACTATAGTTTGTTTTCATCAGGATGGCGGGCGTAGAACAGTCATGCTACACACTAATAAATTTCCCGACGGACTCGGAACCTTACAATGAGATGCAACTCAAGCTGGATCTGGGTAAGACTTTATACCTACCTGAGTTCTTCTACCTGCAGAATCAAATTACTATTTCTTGTTGTACAAGTAAAAGTTGTTCTGTTAGAAACCCTTTGAATCTGTTTTTAGAAAAAGGTGACACAAAGAAGAAGATAGAAGCATTGAAAAAAGTGATCAGCATTATCCTTTCTGGAGACAAGGTCCCTGGGATCTTGATGGTGATCATCAGATTTGTGCTGCCGCTGCAAGACCATACGATCAAGAAGCTCCTTCTCATTTTCTGGGAGATTGTGCCTAAAACTTCTCCAGATGGAAAACTCTTGCAAGAGATGATTCTTGTTTGTGATGCCTATAGAAAGGTTGGTGACTTACTTCAGTTTTTGTTTTAATAATTGCAAACAATCATTTATGCTAAGATGAGAAGGTAGCACCTGAAATATACCTTCATATAAAAATTATGATAAAAAAAATCCACTAAATAAGGAGCAGCAAAAAATTTACCTCAAAATTGCGATATCTCAACACTTTTTTGGTTGCTGGTCACTTTCTGCTTTGACTTAGCTCAATTTCACATCAATTATTTATGAAAAACGCCAGAACTATTCCTGAAAAGTACTACAAATTATAGAACTCACCTGCATGAGAACAGAAGTCTAATTTATTTATGCTCTGCTAGAAGAGCTGCGTGGTGCCGGCTTAGAATTGCACCACCCCAACTCTTCCCGCAGGTGTCGTAAGAGGCCACTAAGGGATATCCAGGAGCAGGCAGCAGCGCCCCCTGCAGAACAATTCTACCACCGAACTGCGATCCCCAACCCGCAAGCCCAGCGTGGGGATTATGGGTATCACCCCCATGAGATAAAAGCCAATAAGGCGCTTATTAGGAGGAGGCCTGAGTCCAGCAGTGGACCTATACAGGCTGTTGAGGTTTGAGGTTGAGGCTGCTAGAAGATGCTCTGCTAACTTCACAGACATGTCCCAATGTCCAAGATGGTCAGGTCAGTTGTCGTGGTTGTGATGTACACATTGAGGCTGAAGCTGCACATCATGACCCCCATGACTACTAGATAACTGAAAACTATTCAAGGTTGCCTTGCCAACTGTTATGAGAATTATTTCTGTTATAGGATCTCCAACACCCCAATGAGTTCTTGCGAGGCTCAACTCTCCGGTTCCTATGCAAACTCAAGGAGCCTGAGCTTCTGGAGCCCCTGATGCCAGCCATTCGAGCCTGCCTTGACCACAGGCATTCTTATGTCAGAAGAAATGCTGTCCTTGCTATCTTCACAATTTACCGGTTTGTTTGAAGCATTAAATAATTATTTTGGTAACTCTAGTCAGTGACTGTTTAAAATACTACCTGAAATGCTTGTGTCAAATCACTAGGCAGAATTTTGCATTTATTAATATTGAATTTTGATTATAGGTAAAATATTTAAAGCTGGCGCGATTTTCTTTTGTTTGTGATGCAGTTAACCATGTTGACGTCACAAATCTGTTGATACTGGAAACCTACTCCAGTTCTTTTCATCCGCATTCGCGATGTACGGTTGCAAAAACCAACATGTAGCTACTCTCGCTTACTTACGAAAGGGCCAGGGCCATATTCGGACGAATTTTATGACTCTGACTTTCTAACACTTCCCTTGCCCATGACGCACATATCCAGTATCGAGATCGACAGCGTGTCGCGGCGGCGAGGCTGGACAGTGAATGCGTTAATACATTTTTACACTACTAAAATTTCAGTGTCAAATAGAATATAAAATATATTTTCATCATTTAATTTCAATATGAAAAGGTAGCTCAACTCCGTACAAAATTTCAAATTTAGAAACTAAACTAAATTTCATAATTTCGTAGTGAACTTTTTTGTAGCTTGTATTTTTATATATTAAGTAGGCCTTCAGTATACGTAAAGCAAAAGGATATCGCGCCACCTTTCAGTCATTTACCTATACCACAGAGTAGGTAATGTTACTTCGTAACCATCAATATAAGTACTTAATACATAGATAGACATTTTTATTCTACATAGAAAACATATATTATATTGAACCTATATTTTAATGGAGTGGATGTTCTGCAGAAACTTCGAGTTCCTAATCCCTGACGCACCAGAGCTGGTTGCTACATTCCTGGAAAGCGAGCAAGATATGTCATGCAAGCGCAATGCCTTCCTGATGTTGCTTCACGCAGATCAAGAGCGTGCGTTGGCCTATCTCTCGACTCGGCTTGATAATCTACATTCCTTTGGAGATATCCTGCAACTAGTCATTGTTGAGCTGATTTACAAGGTACCACTTTCATATATATAAGCCCCGCAAGTTGATATTGCGATCGGCGGATCTTGGTGACGTAGTCGACGTCGCACCGTCAGTACCGTTCGCTTACGTGCTTACGCGCATCGAGTACTTGTTATAGCTTTTTGTTTTTGTTATACTGTTTTATTGTTATTTTTGAGTTTTGTTGATTAGTTTTGTTACCAGTTACCCGTTAAAATGATAAGAAATTAATTAACAGTCGTGCTCGTGAAATGATGATTAAAGTGGACAGTTATTTTTTAAAAGAGAAAGAACACTAAGTTAGTTATCCAAAATATAAACTGTGCCTTAAAAAGTGCTTCGAACTCTACTGAGGACATTTTAATGTCGAAGCAACTAGTAATAGACATTTTGAATATTTTGCAAAATTCTACCAAAGTCACGGAACGTGTGGCCTGGTTTAAATACAAATATCCCGTTACCCTAGCTTATTTACTTTTTATTAAAATAGACATTTTGAATATTTTGCAAAATTCTGCCAAAGTCACGGAACGTGTGGCCTGGTTTAAATACAAATATCCCGTTACCCTAGCTTATTTACTTTTTATTAAAATTTTTTGCTATCTGTACTTTTTTGCGATGGATGACGTCACGCAGCTGTTATTGTGACAAGGTTCCATCGCAATATCAACTTGTGGGGCTTATATCAAGGTATATTTTATTGCAATGATTGTGTAGATTTGTAGACCCTAGTATCTAGGCGATGTATAAGAGACACAATGGTACTTAAGCAGGGCTTGGCATTAGCGACTTTTGACACTATAAATACGAAATATCAATAATATTTACACACAAGTGATTCCTTGTCAATTCGATAAAGAGAGAGATAAAGATATGAGTTTACTGCTAAATTATTGAAGCTTTTGTGCAATCTAAATTGACACCACTGTTGCTTTCTTTAGCATACTTACAATATACTATGAACCAGATGGTCTAAAAACGAAAGGGTTGGCTCCACTGCGAGCAGCCTACTCGCCAAAGGCTCACCCCCTATAGTCAGAACCAACTGGTCGCAAATGAAAGCACACACAAAAACAATATATTACATTTTCAGGTATGCCATGCCAACCCTGGAGAGCGCGGTCGTTTCATCCGCACGGTGTATGGACTGTTGAACGCTGCGTCTGCGGCCGTGAGATACGAGGCGGCCGGAACGCTAGTCACGCTGTCAACGGCGCCCGCCGCCATCAAGGCAGCGGCGCAGTGCTATATCGAGCTCATCGTCAAGGTAACAATTTGTCCTTATTTAGTACTAGCTTCTCCCCGCCGCCGCTTCGCGCTCGTCTTCAGTCTATGTTCTTCCCCGGGATACTGTTTACCTCCCTGCCAAATTTAATTAAAAGATCCGCTCAGTCATTTTTGCGTGAAATAGTCCGGGAGCCGACTGCAAAAAACCCTACCTGATAAAAAAATAGAAAATACCTACTCTGTAGGGGTAGCTGACTTTTAGTAACAGCAACTGCTCTTGGTCGGCCGCGGCTTATCTTGGCAAATTTTGTGCAATTGACAAAAAAGTGGTACAAAAATTCATCAAAAAAAACCTCATCGAAAAATAGAATGAAACTTGTATGGTAGAATAGCTGCTTCGAAGGACAGTAAAAAAAAAGTGGTCGGCCTAATCCTGCGTTGGCAGGTTTCTGTGTCCGACCGAATTTGTGGTACCACGTGACAGCTGCATTTTACCTCATCGAAAAATGGAATAAAAAAAACGGATTATATTAGCTAAATTAAACCTGTTGACGTTTGTGTCGGTCGGCCTCACCTTAGCCTGGCAGTTTTTGCAGTCCGACCACATTTATAAAAAATATTTTTTTATTTCAACATTGAAAATAATGGTTTCTTCATTGCTTCAACTGCTTAATTTAATACGACTATCGCAATGTACTGCCGTGCTGTTTTAAAAGGCAGTCTTCTTTATACAATTTCAATACAATTTCATTTAATTTCAATTTTTAACTGCCTTTATATGAATCACGACGGCATAGTCATCGTAAGTCATACAAATCCATGCCGAACGACCGGTATCTGGCCGCATGCGCCCTATTGCTGTTTCAGGTTTTTAACTTGTGAGTGAAAGAGAAAGGAAGAGACGCTCACCAAACCAAACCTCCTTTGTTTGTTTCTATTCCGCGAAAGGCACCGCGCGCGCCGCCTGAGTCAGTCAGCGCCACTCATTTGTGTGATACGCTGCTACCGCGCTCAATCTCGCTCGTCCTCCGTTTGTGATGTTATTGTGTAGATAGGTAGTAGTTCAGAATGAGAAAGTGTTTTGTGTGTAAACAGACAGATGATTTAAAAGATTTTAGTGACAGTTAATTTTCAAAATGTTGTGATGTGATTGCTATTCGCAAGCAAAGGAGACTTAAACATGGAGATTTAGAGCTTACGACAGCAAACAAAGCAGATTATGGTTACCATATTGAATGCTACCGTAAAGTAGCAACTTTAAAACGAAAATACAAAGAAGATGAGAGTATTACAAAAAATCCTACTAAAATTCAATCAGAGAATTTGGCAACAATAATATCGAAAAAAAAATTTTTTTGACGATTGGGTCGAAGTGCATTTTTTTTTCTGTCACAAATAACAATAAAGTATTCAAACATTTAGAGCCTGATTATGAGTGCACCCACGAAGAGGCAGATACACGCCTCATTTTTCATTTAAATAAAAGTGATAAAAATACAGCTCTTATTCGAGCATCAGATACTGATGTTTTGATAATCATCCTTGGCAATTTGCACAAAATGCCCCAAAAAAAAGTTTGGCTGACCCCTGCAACAAAAGCGGAAGCGATTAACTGCACAAAATTGTGTGAAACCCTTGGACCAGACCTTAGTAAATCATTACCCGGATTTCATGCCTTCACTGGCTCTGATTATACTGCAAGTTTTAAAGGGAAGGGTAAAGTGAGACCTTTTGAAATTTTGAAAAAAAAAAATCATATCAAAAAGCATTTTTCAATTTGAACGACCCAAACCAAATAAATGAAACCTCCGAATTAATTCAAAAATACACATGCGAAATGTACGGAATGAAAATAAGCAAAACAGTAAACGAAGCGAGAGTAGAGATTTTCAAAAAAAAGTATTCGACAGTGTCGCAACGTGGAAAATTTATGAAAAAAATTCTAAATTTTGATTCCGGCAATATACCTCCATGTTGGAGCACCTTAAAACAAAAAATAATGCGAACGGCGTTCATAAATTCAATGTGGCAGTGTGCCGCAGAATCCAGTTGCATCAAATTTGATGCCACGCATTGTGGCTGGACATTAGCAGACACAATGTTTAAAATCAAATGGTTCGAAGGACACATGACTCCTTTGCGAATTGAAGACATAATAATTGATAAGTCGGAGTCTGGGGAAAGTTCATCAGACTTCGACTCTGAAGATGATTGTGATTCTGATTAATATTAAAAGCGTTATTGTATAATTTAGATATAAGATTAAAAATACGAAGTCAATTTCTGGGGAAAGTTCGTCAGACTTCGACTCAGAAGATGATTGTGATTCTGAATAATATTAAAAGCGTTATTGTATAATTTAGATATAAGATTAAAAATACGAAGTCAATTTCTGGGGAAAGTTCGTCAGACTTCGACTCTGAAGATGATTGTGATTCTGAATAATATTAAAAGCGTTATTGTATAATTTAGATATGAGATTAAAAATTCGAAGTCAATTTCTGGGGAAAGTTCGTCAGGCTTCGACTCTTGAAGATGATTATGAATAATATTAAAAGCGTTATTGTATAATTTAGATTTTTTTTTTTTTTTTTTTTTTTGTTTTCCTTGTAATTATCTACTATCGGCTGTTTAGCCATGATTAGATGTGGTCTTGGGTGGAATGGAATATTGATTTGCCATTGCAATGTTGGATCACTTCAGTTCCTTTGGTCGAGTTCCAGTATATGCCATCTCTTGAGGCGTTTTATGTGGTCTTTGTCTTGAAGTAGGTCTTTAGCTAGGGTGTTGCTGTGATTGTTTAATCTTTCCTTATATTTTTTGCTGTGGTTGTTCACTTCTTCTCTTATGGTCGGCATTTCTAGGTATTCATGTATTTCGCAGTTTCTCACAAACCAGTGTGCGCTGGAAATGGTTCGTAGTGCAATGTTTTGGAATCGCTGTAGTATCTCTAGATTGGAGTTGCTAGCAGATCCCCAGAGTTCTATTCCGTAGGTCCAGATGGGTTTAATTATAGCCTTGTAGACAAGTAACTTATTATTGAGAGAAAGTTGTGATTTTCGGCCTAACAGCCATGAAAAGTTTTTGAGTTGCATATTTGCTTCTGTTCTCTTGGCTTTAATGTGGTTTGCCCATGTCAGTCTTCTATCTAGGTGCAGGCCTAGGTATTTCACCGTGTTGCTGGAAGGCAGGGTTCCTCGTTCCATGTGAACAGGTGCACAGTCCCCTTTTCTGAGTGAGAAGGTGACCTGCGTGGACTTGGTTACGCTGGATTTGATTCTCCATTTTTGGAGCCACTCGCCGATCTTATCCAACTGAACCTGCAGTTTAGTGGATGCCTTTTTGGGGTCAGTGTCGCTTGCAAGACATGCAGTATCGTCTGCATAGGTCGCTGTCACTACATCTGGTGTTTCAGGCAGGTCTGCCGTATATAGGGAGTAAAGAACAGGGCCTAGCACTGATCCTTGGGGTACAGAGGCCTTAATTGGATAGAGCCTTGAGAATTCTTCCTCATATTTTACTTGGAACTTTCGTTGTTCTAGGTATGATTTTAGGGTCATGTAAAATGAGTTTGGCAGCAGGGTTTTGAGCTTATATAGAAGTCCCTTATGCCAGACTTTGTCAAATGCTTGTTGAATGTCTATAAATACAGCGGAACAGTACTCTTTTTTCTCGAGAGATTGTCTGATTTTGTGGACCACTCGGTGCACTTGCTCCACTGTGGCATGTTTCTCCCGGAACCCAAATTGGTGATCTGGGATGATCTTGTTCTCATTCAAAAAAGGTTTAAGCCTGGTCAGTAGAACTTTCTCGAACAGTTTCGATAGGATTGGGAGTAAACTTATGGGTCTATAAGAGCCGGGTTCAGTTGGTGGTTTTCCGGGTTTGGGCATCATACATATTGTTGAGATCTTCCACAGCATAGGATAGTGATGTGTTCGTAATATCGCGTTGAATAAAATTGTTAGAAATACTATCGGTTTTTTGGGCAGTTGTTTTAGAATTTCTCCCGTTATCAGATCGAAGCCTGGTGCCTTTTTGTTTTCCAGTTTGCAGATCATTTTCTTTAGTTCCCTAGGAGTAACTAGTGTCACAGGTAACGATAGTTGCTGATCACTCAATAAAATCTTTTCTACGTCGTCTTCAAATTCTGTCATGTTTGATGCATTTGGAGTAAACACTTCACTTAGGTGCTCAGCAAACAACTCTGCTTTCTCTTTTTCGCTTTTGGCCCACGGTTTATCGGAGTTTTTTCTTAATGGTGGAATGTGGTTCTGAGGTCGTTTAAATTCTTTTGTTATTTTCCATAGGGAGTAGTTGTCTTTCTTATGAGCAGATAGAGTTTGCAGCTTTTGTTGGAAAGTTTCGTTCTGATTTTCTTTAATAATTTCTTTTAGCTCTCTGGAGGCTTTGTTATATTTTGACCTATCTGCTTGTGCTCTGCTTGTTTGCCATTGCCGTCGTAGCTTCCGTTTTTCCGCCAACTTGTGTCGTATTTTTAGTGGGATGTTATTTTTTGGGACAGCGTTGCTGAGAGACGGTGTGGTACGCCACGCAGCGATCTGTATTAGGTTCGTTATGTAGAACGTAGCCTCGTCTATGTCGTCTTCTGTTTTGAGTTTTAATTTTAGTTCTATTTCGCTTTCCATATACCTTGCGAATGATTCCCAGTCAGTTTTGTGATTGTATAGTGTTGGTGTTGGTGCTTTACATATTGCTGTGGCGCTGAAAGTTGCTATTATTGGTGTATGGTCAGAGACAGAGTCAAGCGAGGATTCTACGTCAAAGTACATGTGTGGCAGGCCTTTTACAACAAAAAAATCTACGAGGTCAGGTGTTTTGTTCACGTCAGTTGGCCAGTATGTTGGCTTGTTTGTTCCTAGTGCTATAAGTTGTTTGTTGTCAATACTCTTTTTCAGTTCTCGTCCTTTTGTAGTTGTCAATCTTGATCCCCAGTAGGTGTGTTTGCAGTTCCAGTCTCCGCCACTTATGAATCGGTTTCCTAGGCTCTGAAAGTAGCGGTCAAACATGTTCTGTTTTGGGTTGTGCTTGGGGGGGCAGTAAATGGCGCTAACATTAATAGGTCCCATTTTCTCATTTATGGTTAACGTCGTGGCTTGCATCCAGTCTTCCTGAAATTGACTGTGCAGGTAGTGCTTGATGTTACTTTTTATGATCACAGCAGAGCCACCATGCGAGGTATTGTCTGGGTGATTTGTGCAGTATACGTTGTAGTTGTTAATCTTAAAGCTTTTTCTGTCGTTAAGGTGGGTTTCGGATATCAGGGCTATGTCAATTTTGTTGTCTATCAATAGAACGTTAAGTTCTTGTTTGTTAGGCGCTAAGCCATTAATATTCCAGGTAGCAATTCGTATAGTAGTCATTATGAAAGTTTACTGATGAGAGTGACGATAAGGTTCATCATCGTGCTTAGCTGTGTGATCAGCTGGTCAATTCTTTCTGTTTGTGTTATTATTAGTGCTTCCAGACTTGGTCTATGTTCTCGTGAGGGTCTTTCGGTCTCTGTTTCTGTCATTTGTTTTCTCTGTGGTTCGTAACCATCGTTATTTTTGTAGTTGTTTCTTTGGGACTGTGTGTGGTCTCTGTTGTTACTTGTGTATGTTCTCTGAGGCTGTGTGTTGTCCCCGTTTTTTCTTGCATATATTCTCTGAGTCTGTGTGTTGTCATTGTTATTTCTCGTGTGTGTTCTTTGTGAATTTACAGGCTGTAAGTGACTTTCCGGGCTTTGTGTGTTTTGGATATCTCTTGGGATTATAGCATTTTCGTCTATTGTTTGTTTCCGATTTGGTTTTCCTCTTTTAACCGTTTCGCTGTAGAGTTGTAGGCATTCAGCGGCAGTCAGGTCCCGGACTTTGCTTTGGGCAGTTAAATATTTTACGGTACCGTCACATTCAGTTGTATCTTTAGCAGGTGTGTTGTTGTTCGTTTTCGGCAGCGTTGGTCTCACTTCCGCATCAATTTGGTTATCTTTTCTTAAGCGCGTTTTCAGATTATTTGCGAGGCGTTTTTTAGCTATGACTTCCCTGTATACCTGACATCCCTTGTAGCTAGCAGGGTGGCTTCCTGTGCACAACGTGCATATTGCCGGAGTGTTTTTATCGACAGTACACATGGAGGTTTCATGTGCACCAGCACACTTTACACACCTGTACGGTCTCATGCAATTGTTTTTGCTGTGCCCATATTGCTGGCATCTTTTACACTGCACTACTGAGGTTTTTCTTTTAGGGTCTTCTATGAGAACTCTCTGGTTATAGATTACTCTTATGTCCTTCACTAGTTTGTTATTTTCGTGTTGGGCGATGTTGACAAAGAATGTGTTTAAGGGTTCCTTTGTGCCTGGTTTTCGGGCTGTTACTATTTCCCCTTGTACGGTATTCCCAGTTTTCTCAATTGCTTCTATTATCTCATCTTTAGGTGTACTAAAGTGGAGGTGTTTGATGACAATTCTCATACATTTTTGATCTTTCCGAGTGAAGGTGTACCCAATCAGTCCCTTGTTTCGAATGTGTTCTATCATTATCTTGTACTTGTCTACAGTACTTGTTGAGATAATAAGTTGGTTTTTTGATACTATCTTGTATGTGAAGTCATCTTTACCCACAACTTCCTCAATCGTTTGGGTAAGCTTACTCAGGTCCTCGACACCATAGAGTATAATTGGTGGTGGTTTTGGTATTCGCTTGACTGGGGTGTCTGTCTCCTCTGTATCAAGCAGAGCAAAGCTATTACTGGTCTCGATATTCAATTTAGCATTAGGTTCTTTGTTGAATATACCTCTATGTGTATTAATCATTTCGTTTCGCTTCTGAGTTCTTTTAGCTTGGTTGATGAGGCTGTCCTTTTCATCAGGAGAGCGGTAACGCTTCTGTGTCGGCGTTCGTTCATCTGCACGGTTGGTCTCAGTTGCCTCACTGAGAGATGAAGATCTTTGGCGGTTAAATAGTCCCGGATGGAACAGTTGTTGTGTCAGTGTTTTCTTAGGTTTGTCTGGTTGAGTTTGTGTAAATGTAATTTCCTTGGGTAGCAATCCTTTGCCCCCCCCAGAATACGTGGGGCTGCCCGAGCACTGCTCAGAGAGGGATTCTCCGACGGATTCACCGCCGGTACCCTCCTGGGGTAGATTATTTTTAAGTTTTGCTTCTTCCATGGTTGCTGTGATTTTTTTTCATCAGGGTTGTCCTCCCTTCCTGTTGTAATTTTTTGTCTTCAGGGTTTTCTTCCCTTTGCCGCTGTGATTTTTTTTTTTTTTTTTTCTTCAGGGTTTTCTTCCCTTTTAGTTAGCCAGGTGATTCGGTTAGGGCGCCGAAGGTTCGCCTGTCGCCTTCGTATTCAGCTGCTGTGGTCCCGAGGTGAGATGGAAGTGTGCGAGGACTCGTTGCCAGTGGCAGACCACAGCATTGCCCAGGAGAGACGACCCACACAGGTGGAGGTGTGGGCCCATCAACAGACCGAGGCGTCAGTCTAGAGATGGCGTGGACGTATACGAAGACTAGTTGGTGCGCGCCTGATAGTCTCGGCTCCGCACACCCGAGACGTACGCTTCTGGTATTCTTAGCACTTTATAGGTGCGTGTCCTCTGGCAGTGAACACGCCCCACCAAGACCTACACCAACCCCCCCCCCCAATTTAGATTTAAGAATAAAAATTTGAACTCAATATTTGTTTTTGTATAGCCCTCTTAACCCTCCACGCACTTATATAGGCGGGTGGCATGACTTTTTTGTTGGCTAGTATATTCTGTAGGTCGGCATGGTTATGAATATAATTATGTTACTCTTACTCATTAAATTAAGCATTATCAGTTCAGTTGAAGCAATGAAGAAACCATTATTTTCACTGTTGAAATAAAAAAATATTTTTTATAAATGTGGTCGGACTGCAAAAACTGCCAGACTAAGGTGAGGCCGACCGACACAAACGTCAACAGGTTTAATTTAGCTAATATAATCCGTTTTTTTTATTCCATTTTTCGATGAGGTAAAATGCAGCTGTCACGTGGTACCACAAATTCGGTCGGACACAGAAACCTGCCAACGCAGGATTAGGCCGACCACTTTTTTTTTACTGTCCTTCGAAGCAGCTATTCTACCATACAAGTTTCATTCTATTTTTCGATGAGGTTTTTTTTGATGAATTTTTGTACCACTTTTTTGTCAATTGCACAAAATTTGCCAAGTTAAGCCGCGGCCGACCAAGAGCAGTTGCAGTTACTAAAAGTCAGCTACCCCTACAGAGTAGGTATTTTCTATTTTTTTATCAGGTAGGGTTTTTTGCAGTCGGCTCCCGGACTAAAAGGTAACAGATAGACATAATTACTTTCGCTTTCATAATATTAGTATGGATTTATTCTGCTTAATGCACTTGGCACCCCGAGATTGACCAAAGGCCACTGTGTGGTCTTGTCACGTTTTCGGGTCTTTCGCAGTCTCTCGTCTCGCCTCGCCATCTTTAGTTCGCGTGCGTGTATATTTTATTGGCGCTCGTAAACGAGACCATGCACGGAACACATTTTGTATGATAAATATATAGGTATGTCATCTTTGCCAATAAATGACTTATTGCTTATTCTTTAAAATGAATTTTGTACCTATAGTAATTTCTTAATCCATTCTTAATTCTTGGGGACTAAATTTTCTCGACTAGGTGAACCGACGACTTTGTCGCGGGCTGCGCATGCTTGGAGCCCTATGTTCAGCTGTTGACATATACAGGCTAGGCTGATGATGACGACTGATCTTGACTTTGATGGCTGATCTTTTCAGGAGAGCGACAATAACGTAAAGTTGATAGTGGTGGGGCGATTAGCGGCACTGCGCGCTAATGGCGGGGACGCGGCGCGACGCGCGCTGCCTGACGTCGCCATGGATGTGCTGCGCGTGCTGGCCTCCTCCGACCTGGATGTGCGCAAGCACACCCTGGACCTGGGTGAGTATCTACTTGCTTATCTTTTACCACCCCATAGGTATCTCTGATGATGATGATGTCCTACCCGAATTTCGGCCACGGCGGCCGGTCTCAACGGAGACTAGCCATGTGCGCAGGACATTTTATAGTGCACAAGTGTGTGCGCAAGCGCAGGTGCACTGTGTATTCTCTCATTCTCATACTCCGATGGGACGGTAGATCGATACGACCGGGGAGAGGTTAGGTGCTATAATGCCTCGCCTACAAAAAAAACGCCACTAATTATCAAAAACTTCTCTGTTTATCAAAAACTCCACCGCTTATCAATCTTCCCCTTGATAACTAAATAAAAATGAAATATGTTATTATTGTATTATTACAGCCTTGGAGCTGGTGACCTCACGTCACGCGGAGGAGCTGGTAGGCGTGCTGCGTAAGGAAGCGTCGCGCGCGCACCAGGCTGATCATGAAGACGCAGCCAAGTACCGCCAGCTGTTAGTGCGCGCCATGCACCGCGCTGCTGTCAAGGTATATTGCTATGATATCTAAAGAATATACTAGCAAAGTAAAAATATATATAAAAGTAAAAAAATCGGGTAGGCTGTGTAAGGAACGCAGCAGAAATAGTAAGTGAAAACTAGAAAACAGCATACAGCGCGGCTCGGTTCGCTACCCACACTGGGGTGGCGGCTGTACTATGAAAACCAAATTTTATCCAATTCAATTTAGATTACTTTTTTATTCTTGCATTATATTACTAATACTTATTATAAACACACATGAAATTTAGAAATTATTTCATTCTATAATAATATCAAAGTTATCAATCTAAAAAGAGTAAACCCAAAGTAATTGTGGCGCCCTGAAAGGGTTTTTATACATTGTGTACCCACTAAAATTAAGTCCGAAGACCTGTATGCATAAAATCAAAATAAATGATATGAATGAATATGACGTAACGACGTGGCGAGCTAAGCGAGCCGCAAATGCACACATGCATGACATTATTTGACATCCTGCGCACTGTACGCAGCATGTCAAATAATGTCGTGTTACGCACTGTGTGCTGTTCTCCAGCACGCACCAGACGTTTCCCAACTCCACTGCGGCTACGTCCTTATACAGCCTATACCCGATTGTTTATTGTTGTTGATGTTGGGCGTTTGTTCCAGTTCCCTGAGGTAGGTGGCGTGGTGGCACCGGCGTTGTTAGAGCTAGTGGGCGACGGCAGCGAGGCGGCCGCGCACGACGTCATGGTGTTCCTGCGGGCTGCGCTGCACGCCTTCCCCGACCTCGCACCCAACATATACCAGGTAATGTAGATAGAACTTAGTTAGCAATGCCATAAAGCCTATGTTAGTTTTGTCAAAGCAATCAGGCTCGAAGGACCATGTAGGAATCGCGGCTGGCTCTTCCCGGGATGCTGATATAAAAGCCGAGTTTATAGTACAAAAGCTATATTGTATAAAACTGCGACTAATAATTATGTTAATGAGTGCGATTTTGATGATTGCTGCTGATGCACTGACCTCCGAAGGCGGCGGTCCGAACTCGCGGCACGAGTAAACTACTTAGGTCAAACTACTGATGATGCTAATATCCTACCTACGTGATCGATGTATCGTACACTGGGTTCTCAACAAATTTATTATCCTAAATTTTGTTAACAAATTTGCTGAAATACCTACTTATAAATAATCCTAAACGTTTACAAACCATCTAAAATACTAAACTCAGCTATCATGATAAAAACACTCATTGATAGATATACATTTACTTATCTACGACCGGTATGTTGGTAAAAGTTCATTAATTCAGCTTAAAGCTATTGTTCAGTAGACGCCTGCATGTTCACTTTTTAACCAACTGCGGAAGCAGGGTTATGTTTTGCGAGAGTATGTATTTGTTATCACTTTATGAATATTAGAAGTATATCAGCGCCGGAGCATGTAGCGCAATATTGTTTGAAAAAATCTTCGTGAATAAAGGTCACAACTCTCGGTATTGGAAACGACGCAACTAGGAGGCTAGTCTCAATATCCCACATCGATTAGGGTCTTTTGTAATACTCCTCTTAATTACAGAGGCTGCTGGAAACGCTACCGGGCATCAAGTGTGCGCGCGTGGCGCGCGCGGCTCTGTGGCTGGTGGCGCATTTCGCGGACACGCCGGCGCGCGCCGTGGCCGCGCTCGACGCGCTGCAGCCGCTCCTACCGCAGCTGCAGCCTAGCGACGAGGTAGCTAACACACACAGACAGAGGCTACGTGGCATGCTAGCGTGAGCCTCAAGCCTTTTAGATGGCAACCGTATCCTTGTGCATGGGCCTTTGTGTATTAGAAAGAACTATAGGTACCCACTTGATCAAAGGTTACAAGTTATATACGCTGCAATTTGTAATTTTAGGAAGAGAAGGAATCCTCGGCAGGCGGCGCGAGCGCGGAGGCCGCCCCGCGGCAGCTGGTTACCAGCGACGGCACTTACGCCACGCAATCCGCATTCAACTTGCCCACGTGAGTGCTATTTATTACATTACACCTGCAAGTTATACACCTTCAACTTTCCCATTTATACTACAGGGTGTTCGGCACAACGTTTGTCTTATGGAAACTGGGGGTAGGTGGAACCAAGTGCAAGAGCTTGGTGGCTTTATTAACTCTGAAAAGCCTTTCTACTATTTTTTAAGATTTTTAAAAAGATTATGGATTTATTTTCGAAATTTGAACTATGTCAATCATGGAACTTATTTGATATGGATTACATTTTTTTAAATTAAGTTTTGGTATGTTAGTTCCTTACTAATAAAATCAATATTTTCGTGACATCTAATAGTGCCTCAATCAATAAATTCAAAACTGAGAGTTCAACTTTGGATTGAATTAAAAAAACTAAGTGTCTCTGATCTTTCCAATTCACTGAAAACTTCTGTAGCTCATGGCCGTTCCAACGTACCTTGTGTCCAAACCATATAAAAAACAAAACAAAATAAGTTTTCATTCCATAAATCTGCCATTTTGAATACCCTGAAAATGTTACTTTTGTCTCATAATCGTGATGTAAACATGTTTAATTCGGTGGAACTTATGTCAAAGGGTAAGTGGGGGTAGGTAGAACCAAGTGCAATAGTATGTGCATTTTTAACCCTCAACAACATCACTTTTTTTAGATTTTTACCAAGCTGTTGCACATGGTTCCACCTTCCCCCAGTTTTCATATGACAAACGAACATCCTGTTTATTTGTGTGACTCTTCATTAGCATATGTCCACAGACAGACTGCTAAACAAAAGGGGTTTTGCCATAATTATTAATTACCACGCTTGGCATTCAGATTTGTATAATCATAATCACAGTGGAGGTGTTAAAAATACACAAAAGGAGGTTGGTGCCCTTCCTCTGGTAGGTTTCCTTATTTGCCTCTTACGACATCGAGGGTCTCAGTTGGAAGGGTCGTTCCGCACTTGAGTTCAGCGTTCAACTTAATGAATGGTTTGCAGTGAATCGAAGACTGGCAGCACGCAGGGCCTGACGGCCGCGCTAAGTGAGGGCGAAGGCTTCACTGCCGCCTGCGCGTGCTCCGCCCTCGGCAAGCTAGCGCTCCGCCTGCCGCCGGCGCAGGCCGCGCGCGCCATGCACCTCGCCGCGGCGCTCATAGCCTACCACAAGCAACACCACAACGGTGAGATATTCCCTCCTACCCATCTCTACAGTATAGAGCAGTCTCTATCTGCGCATCTAGTGAGGGCGCAGGCTTCACAAGCTAGCACTCCGCCTGCCACCGCCTGAACTTCCAGATATTTGTAATAAGTACCTCTTTAGAAGAAAAGTTAGTAGGTATCTACTATCGTAAAAGTCAAAAGAATAGTTTTGTGGTACACATCTTATTTTCTGTTATTGTTACAGCAAACGCGGCCAGCGGCGGTTTAACATCTGACGATTTGGAGCACGCGGCAATGTGTCTGTCCGCGGCGGCATCACGGCCCGCCATCGTACAGAATGCGATGCTACAGGGCACCAAGAAAGCTCTCGCCTCGCTACTGGCGCTGCCAGACAGGATCGCGCCCGGAGGAGAAACTAAGGAGAAGGTCTGTTCTATTGCTCACTCACTTTCCTACTACTCACAGATCACTTAGAGCACGCAATGTGGCTGTTCGCGGCGGCATCACGGCCCGCCATCGTACAGAACGCGATGCTACAGGGCACCAAGCAACCTCTCGTCTCGCTACTGACGCTGCCGGGAATCGGGATCGCGCCCGGAGGAGAAACTGAGGAAAAAGTCTGTTCTATTGCCGACTTACTTTCCTATACGGTCTTATAGGAAAGTGGTCCGCACTTTACTATAAGACACTGCGTCCTCTAAGTCCAGACTTAGAGCGCGCAATGTGCCTGTCTGCGGGGTGGCATCACGGCCCGCCATCGTACAGAACGCGATGCTACAGGGCACCAAGCAACCTCTCGCCTCGCTACTGACGCTGCCGGGAATCGGGATCGCACCCGGAGGAGAAACTGAGGAGAAAGTCTGTTCTATTGCCGACTTACTTTCCTATACGGTCTTATAGGAAAGTGCGGACCGGCACATTGCGTCCTCTAAGTCCAGACTTAGAGCGCGCAATGTGCCTGTCTGCGGGGCGGCATCACGACCTGCCATCGTACAGAACGCGATGCTACAGGGCACCAACCAAGCAAGCTCATGTCTCGCTAATTGTTGTTTGTTACAGGAAACTTCCGAAAAACCTGTAATAGAGGTGGAGACCGGGATATCGTTCGGCGCGCTCAGTTCGATTGGATCTGCGAACGCGCAACACCATGACATGTTCGACACCTCGCTCAGCAACGCTTTGCTAGGTACACTCAACTCTTTGTTTCCGATATAACGACAATGGTGTCAATTCAAATGTCACAAAATCTAAACTAATTTGACAGCACTTAAAACATTCCATCCTTTATTATTATTTTATTTATTTATTAATATTATTATTTATTATTATAATTATTATTATTATAATGCTGTGTGAATTGTCCAGCGTTATTTATTTATTTATTATTCGATCGGTAAGAAAGGGGCGCATCAGTTTTAGTGCCATCTGAATTGACAACATTATTAGCTATTTCACTGACTTTTTAATCTAAACCACCAAGATATTTGTGAACAGGAAATCTTTACGCCCCTGAGTATAGTATTAAATATTTGTGGCTCTGATAAGACGAGTGCATAGCATCTTTGATTTTTTGTAATGTTTTGTATGTGTACTGTATACCTTATGAACAAAATATGTCTGAATAAATAAACTTTTTATTTATTTTATTTTATGGCGACCTGGCACGCGAAGTCTCAATAATCAAAGACGCTGCCAGCTAGCAGAATCTACCGGTATTTTCGAGCCTACGTTTTAGCACGAATTCGCTGGGTCAGTTATTAACATAGTGTCCTGATTCTAGGTCGCGGTACCGGCAGCGGCGCTGGCAGCACCAAGTTATCTCGCGTCACACAACTCAGCGGTTTCTCGGATCCAGTGTACGCGGAGGCAATCGTCACCGTCAACCAGTACGATATCGTGCTAGACGTGCTCGTCGTTAACCAGACTGACGACACGCTGCAGGTACTATCCTACCATGTCTTTACACAAGCTAAGCTCTTATTAAGTTAGAGCCACACTTATGTGGTGTAGTGTGTTGTGGCGCGTCAGAAGCGTGTCACAAGCATATCGGTTCATACCAGTATGACTAACCATATAAGACACATTCTTACACACAAAACTTTAAAAGCAAGATAACTGCAACTGTATTTTGAACGTGCCGAATTGTGAATGCCGCCGTTGATTAACTGCGTCTACAACGTCCAACAATTTTATATCATCATCATCTGTACTACGAAACAACAAAAAGGACGAAGAAGCGATAGATGTGTAATAATGCCTCCGTTTGTGTGCTCCTAATTTCGTCCAAAGCCTCGTTAAATTCACGGAAAGCGTATTTAACGAGTTGAATCTTTTTTTCTTAGACATGTTTGTCGAACCATATTCTCTAATTACAGGATTGCTGCGTAGAGCTAGCGACTCTCGGCGAGCTGCGATTGGTCGAACGTCCGGCGCCTGTAGTACTCGCTCCGAGAGACTTCGCGACTATCAAAGCGCACGTGAAGGTAAACGAGGTTTTTCACTAGTTTCAACAAAAAAAAAAAACAAGTTTGTTTGCAATTTTAATAGGATAGTTTAGTAGGTGATTATGGCCGAGTCAGACAGTCGGGTACTTACAGTTTGATTATAACAATACCTAATCACCGGCCGCTTGAGCCTATCTTCGCGGCCGGTGATTCACCGTTTTGACATATTTTTTACAGTAAAACAGTATAATATTTTATTTTCTATGGTACAAAAATGTATTTTATTGTGTATAAAAATAACAATAAAATACAATGGTTTCGTTTTCCAAACAAAAACGTAACTAAAGTCTTGCCACACACTTTTGAGATTCTTTTGACATATCAAGCCCCCGACGCAAAAAGAGAGGGGTGTTATAAGTTTAACGTGTCTGTCCGTGTATCTGTCTGTGGTATCGTAGCTCCCAAACGGATGAACAGATTTTCTTTCAGTTTTTTTTGTGTCATAGATAATTTTATCCCGAGTGTTCTTAGCCATTACATGTTACATGAAAATTTGTCGGGGGTTTTTTAATTTTTTTTTTTTTTTTAAAGACAACTATCGCTGAAACGTCCCTACGACCTTAGCGTGGACCGAGTCTAGTTATGTCGCGTGTGCTTATTTGTTTATTTTATGCCCTATGCCTCAGCTACTTGTATGGGTCCGATATAAGAAGTCGGCGTTTTTTTTGTTTTCTTGAAATGAAATATCTCTATTCGTCATATCTAGTTATGGGAAATTTAAGTGTTGACAGGTTATGGGATTTTAGTTTTGGTCATGATAGTTACATAGTATATCCGTCTATGTCCATAGGTGCACTCGACAGAGAATGGAATCATCTTCGGCAACATCGTCTACTGCGTCAGCGGCGCCGGCCTCGAGCGAGGTGTCGTCGTCCTCAACGACATTCACATCGACATCGTAGACTACATCCAGCCTGCCGCTTGTAGCGACGCTGACTTCCGGCAGATGTGGGCCGAGTTCGAATGGGAGAATAAGGTACCTACCCCTTTTTTGTTTTTCAGGGAAAAATCTGCAAACAGATACCATACTGCATGTGGGGTGCAGTATAGTTATGTGCGGTTGTCGAAGAGAAGTTTCGACGATCCACTTAACGATCCCTCTATGCGTAATCAATGACCGCGCCAGGCCTATCTTGCATTGCCAAATTAAGCACCTTTCGTAAGCACGTCCTGCAAACATTACGGTTGCACGTGCCGCACATTGTCATCGCCCGAAGTGCTCTCTCACGATTCCGCTCGGCGGCATCTTGCTGGACCATGACGGTCTTACAGAAAGAGACCACCTCCTTCCACGCCGTCTCATCCACCAGCGTAGCTGCCACTGCGCTGGGCAGAGAGAGAGAGGTCCTGCCCGATCCTGCCTATTGACCTGGATCCGCCTTTAAGCACTCCACGCCCAGCATTCCTCGAGCGTGTCTTGGGCGTAGTCCTGATTTCACTCACAATGGCGACATTGCGATGCCGTTTCGCGTCCAATCCCACTCAAGAAGTCCCCCCTCAGCCTATGAAGCTTGGCAAAATCGTGCCGATGGCACCCTTCTCGCCGCACTTCAGCAGGCGCAGCTCCGCCATCACCATCATGACGGAGGCGTGCGTAAATAGATGCGTCCATCTCCGCGAGTGTCGAAACGCGGGAACCGCGCCAATAATGTCACCACCTCAAAGGATACGGTACGATATCCTCGTGCGGTCCTGATGGCAATAGGACGCTTCAAAGGTACCTGGCCCGCAGCGACGCCGACGCCTGATAAATTTGGGCCGAAGTCGAATGGGAGAAGAGGTACATTCACCTACACTGGGTGTGATTTATCTGGACCAATCTGTGCCTTATTTATTAGGCAAAGTGTCAACGGCATACACATCGACATCGTCGATTACATCTCGCCCACAGCTTGTAACGACGCCGACTTCCGACAGATGTGGGTCGAGTTCGAATGGGAGAACAACATTTACCTACACATTTACACTAAGGGTAGGTGTCATTTATCAGGTCCGATTTGTGCCTTGCTAAGCAAAGTGTCAACGACTTACACATCGAAATTGTCGACTACATCCACCTCGATTTTACGCCAATTTTTACGCTCAAGCATCTAGGTAGATATTGCTTGCTAGGTAGTGCATTGCTGCACGAGGTAATCAGCAGTAAAAAAATTGGCGCCATGCTCGAAGCTTCGAATTTCAACCTTTTGCCTTTACTGACTGTTTTTCCTTCGCAGGTGTCTGTAAACACTAATATCACGGACTTGCGCGAGTACCTCGACCACCTTCTGGCCTCCACCAATATGAAATGTCTAACACCAGATAAGGTAAAATAACACCAGCACATTTTACACATTTGAAACTTCTGTCCATTTTACATTGAACCATAATATATCATTATCATTTCATCAAAGCTAATACCAATCTTGATAAGGTCACATTTGTGACCAAAGGTTCTCGTTCCAAAACATTTAATCTATCAAGCTATGATGCCACAGACACCAATCAGATCACCAATCTGTCTGTACGTGTCATCGTCATGAGTCGTTCTATTTTTGTATAGGCTTTGTGTAATTCCTTGTCCGCACGGAAGAGGCGCTGTACCAAATCTTATACAAAAATGTAACCATCTGTGTATACAGATGGAAAAAAAAACGGGAAAGACTCGGTAATTTCTTTTAAAGTATTTATCCTGGTCAGTGTCCTAAAGTTACATTTCCTACAGGCGTTGTCGGGACAATGCGGCTTCATGGCGGCCAATCTCTACGCTCGCTCCATCTTCGGGGAAGACGCTCTCGCCAACCTCAGCATAGAACTTCCTCTGCATAGAGCCAACACGCCCGTGTTGGGACACGTGCGCATCCGTGCTAAGACTCAGGTAACAGCTCAACACTACAGCTGTGAGCATTAGATCTATGATTCTCCTATGATTTTAGGCAATACTCTAGACTGTTATCTGGTTAGATAGCTGAAGAAACGTAGATATTTTTACGTACATCTGCAACATAACTGCCATAGATGTTTTTTAAATATTCCTCAAAAAAAAATACTTTGTACCAAATTTCTTTTTTCAACCATCAATTGTCTACTACGACCCAGTTTGTTTATTTACCTGCAATTTTGGTGTTGAAACTAATAAAGAAAATCGTTTTCCACACTAAAATCGTAACAAAAAAGGAAACTAGATGCACAAATTACAAATAAAAATAATAATAAAAAATAGGCTATTTTTAAAATTTCTCAAAACGATAATTTTTTAATATTTTTGGCATGGTGTGTCATACTCAAATCAGTCGTTAATGATGGAAACTACAACCCCTCAAGGATCTAAGTCGACTTAACCTGAAACCCTGTGGAATAGACCTTCTGATCACGAAACGTTTGTCATTTTCAGGGTATGGCGCTGAGTCTGGGCGATAAGATCAACCTGATGCAGAAGGCCCCGCAAAAGAAACAGGCGCCCCCACCCTCCATACCCGCCGCATGAGTAACTATTTACATTATAACTACTTTATTTCAATTACTATTACCTATATCTTAGTGAAGTTAAATTCTATACCTTAATAATATGTAAGCCGATATAGGATAAGAGGCAGTCTTTCGAAGTTAAATCATGCAGAAGACGCCTTGTTTCTGTGCCGTCACATCCGTCTGAGATGTAGGATAAACATTATTCAAGGCTATATTATATCTTTGTTTTAATTTCTTGAATTAAAAAGAAACGGAAAACTCAAAAATAATGCTTTACTATCATGTGCATTTTAATACGTTATTCTTAACTAAATATAATTATGATTATATAATGTATGATTCTAGAGTATAGTACCTAGGTAAAATGAATTATATGCGATTAATATGACGAAAATTAGATATTTTATTGACCGGGCTCCATTAATCTATACTAATATTATAAAGAGGAAAGATTTCATTGTTTTTTTTTTGTATTAAATAGGCTCCGAAACTACAGGACCGATTTGAATATTTTTTTTCACCGTTAGGAAGCTTACTTTTCAGGGAGTGATATAGGCTATATTTTATCCCGGAATTCTCACAAGAACGGGAACTACGCGGATGAAACCGCGAGGCGATCGTCTAGTATTCATATAAAATAGCGAGAGGTTTGAAGTACACAAAAGAGCGTATTCAGAGCCAGTTTAGACCAATGTAAAGCCGAGTACATTTGTAAAAATAACCAATAGCATGGTGTCAAAATAGCGTCACAGTACCGTCACGTGATGTATTCCAGATTCTATTGATTGTTCTTACATAGGTACAGCTTTTCTACAGCTGTAAGGTTTTTTATTCGTATTATGTTTCGCTATTTTAGTACTGCGATACAGGCGAGTGTGGAAACTACTGTTCAGCTGCTTGGTATAGGGCCACCCGGATGCCATTAATTCACTGTTTGCGATATAACGCTATAACAGGCCACGTACGAGTTCAGTTACTCGATAGTCTCGTGTTATTATCATGAGTCGTTCTATTTTCGTATAGGCTTTGCGTATTATAGGCCGCACGGAAGAGACGCTGTACCACATCCCATACAAAAATGGAACGTCTCGACGATGACTCGACACTTTCGAGTAAATGAACTTAGGACTCAGGTACTCATACCAGAGCCCTGAGTTTAGTTTGACGATAGTATCGAGAAGTTATCATGGCGTCTCATTTTTGTTTTGACGTGACAACGTCTTATAATTCGATAGAGCCGGCTGCACGCACGAAAAAACATGACGTCATGCGGCGTTACCTCGCTCTGAGGCGTTCCATGTAAGGCTTGAAGTGCAAGCGAGAGCGCTCGACATCCGTCTCTCTCCTACTTGAGTGAGCGATGCGTCTGCGTGGACAGCTGCTATACTATAGTACATTTACATGTTTTGATCGAGTATCAAATGCTACCATTCCATCAGTATTTTCTTAAGACGTTGTCACGTTCAACTATCGTCAGTAAACCGACTTTACAGACAAACCAATTTTTTGCATAGTTCCATGCCTGCGCGGTCTCATAACAAATCCCAGAACAAGACAATATTAAAATTTTTAAAAAACCCCCGACAGATTTTCATGTAACATGTAACGGCTAAGAACACTCGGGATAAAATTATCTATGACACAAAAAAACTAAACGAGAATCGGTTCAGCCGTTTGGGAGCTACGATACCACAGACAGATACACAGACAGACACGTCAAACTTATAACACCCCTCTCTTTTTGCGTCGGGGGTTAAAAATGAGACTCGATACTATCGTCAAACCGAACTTAGGGCTCAGCTCATCCCGCTCATCTTCGAGATTGTTCTACATTTGAGGGAATAAAACAGGAAAATAGGGATAAAATAATTGAATCATAATACTTATGAAATAAATTAGTTTATTGCCACGTCAGTTTTCCGCGACGTGCGTGCGAAAGTGATTTCATGTTCCGTAACGTAACGATAGACTCAACTGTATAAATAGTAAAAATAATTTATAATAGTAATAAGTTAATGGATTGGTTACAAAACAGTGCGATCCGACGGCTGTCGGCGGTCTAGCTTCCCTGCTCGAGTTTAACTTATATCTGAAACAATGAAAATATCAAAATCAGTCTTATTTCGAGAGTCATAGGTTCTTGGGTAGGTAACAAGCGTTCATCTATCTATGCAGGCCTCTATAGTCATCTATTTCAATGTACCGTAGCCTTATAGGCCTTTTATGTTTTATGTTACAAAAGGAGATAAAGTTTGAGCTGCTTTTGTTTTAAAATTCCATTCATAATATCAAAGCATCCACACATCTTTCCATACGTTGCGTCTGCAATTTATCTCGATGCATTTTATTTCGATTTCATATGTTATCGCATCGCATCGTAACGTCTCGCACGTTGCAGCATTCTTCGAATTCTGGATGGTTCTGGATGGTTTCTATGTATAATAAAAATATCGACATATCTATGTAGTGTATTGTATTAAGTATATCAGTTATCTCATAACACAAGCTCAGCTAAGCTTGGGGCTAGATAATACTGTGTGAACTGTCAAGCATTATTTATTATCTATATCTATAATATAAAAATGAATCGCAAAATGTGTTGGTAAGCGCATAACTCAACAACGCCTGGACCGCTAATTCTTTCTTTGTTGTGTTTGTTATTGTCAGGAGAAGGTTCTTATGAAAGAAAAAATTAAGAAAGTTGGAAACATAAATTTCCACGGGGGCGAAGCCGCGGGGCGCAGCTAGTAATTATATAAAAATGAAACCCGTTTTCCTTGGTCACGGCATCACGCGTGAACGGCTGGACCGATTTCGCTAATTCTTTCTTTGTTGTGTTTGTTATTGTCAGGAGAAGGTTCTTATGAAAGAAAAAATTCAGAAAGTTGGAAACATAAATTTCCACGGGGGCGAAGCCGCGGGGCGCAGCTAGTTTATTTATATTTATATATCAACTGCTGAACATAGGCCTCCCTCTGACGATATCACAAATAGTTTTCATCGTAAGTGGGGGTTTGATGTAATCACGGACAGCGTGATAAAGACCATGACGGTAGTATGTCACACTTACTTATTCCTCTTCTTCTTCCTCCTCTTCCTCTTCTTCTTCCTCCTCCTCCTCTTCCTCCTCCTCTTCAACTACCTCCTCTTCCTCTTCCTCTTCGGGCTCGGGCTCGTACACGGGCTCCTCTTCTTCCGCTTCCGCGCCCTTCTCCTCTTCGCCGTCGGGGGAATCGCTCTCGCCCTTCTTCTTGCCGGGTCTCTCACCGAACCACTTAGGCAATCTCGCTGTACGTGGAATGGAATATTAGTAAACAAAGACTTTTAAATTCTTTATTGTACACTACATAAAACAAACACAAATGTTGACGATATAAAGGACTTGTACAAAGGCCAGAACCCTCAAAAGGTTGCTTTCAGCAAAATTTTGGGTATGGCAGAGGTAGTAAAATTAATTTTTAAAGTATTTTGGGCTTCACTGACTTGGTACTTTAAAAACGTAGCTTTATAGTTCCCAGGGATAATGTAGCTAATAACTTTCAGCAAGATTTACCAACAACATTACAAACTTTACCTTTTATCAGTACCTATAGACACTATTATGATGAAGCTTTTGAAGCCCTGAAGCTTTCTTCTAGATTAGCTTTATGTTTAAGATGCTTTACTTATACGTGCTAATACCATGGAGGATCACTGATTTGGACATGATACTGAAGACCTTTCGTCGTTATTGTGACATGAAAAGTGCAATCGGAAAATAGTGCAACATAAATTCTTCTTCACATCGCACACAACGTGCTAAGAGTAAATTGCGGATACAAAAATAACTCGAATGATTCGTATAGTTTAATTAGGTCATTAATTAGGTAATCATGAGTCGGAAACAAAAAGTGGACAGCCAGCTTGTATTAGTATGTTGAATCATTGTTTACGGTAGTTTTTTGTATCCGCAATTCAATGAAAAAGGTGCATTCGATCAACTTGACAAGTGAAGGAAGGGGTATACTCACTCTTTTGCCTGCCTCCGAACTGGCCGGCCCTCTCTTGCCAAACCTTCTCAAGGAAGTCCTTGTTCAGTTTCTCTAGGTCCTATGGGAATGGTTAACACGAGGGTCAATAATGTACAGTCGGTAGTCAGGTCTCCGGACTTTTGGGACGAATAAGTCTTACTGTCAAATTGATTATTGACCTGTGAAATGTCTCAGCAACCCACTAAACAATTCGCATTTTTCTGATATATTTTCTGATTTATACCCCGCACAGGTTCTTAAAACACCCCATAGTTACATTTAAGTGCGAATGGCAATAACTTATTGAAAATTTTCAATAGAAATCACTCAAAAAAATCGTGACCAGCTCAAATCAAAGTAATATTCAATCGAGCATGGGGTTAGTCGCTTGCTATGCAAGACCCCTTATATTCAATTTGACAGTAAGGATATAATCGTAAGGAGTACAAAAACATATAATGCCAGGTCTACATTTTGGATCGGACACATACATGCCGTGATGACGTGCTCGGGGTAAATGGACAAGTCTCACTTATGTCTGGACGTCCTTACTTTTAGTCCTGTTCATGAAGTCGTTCATTTTGTCATTCCACGCCTTATCCAAAAACTCAGCATAAAACGTATCGTAACCCTGTTCAATTATTCAATTCAATATAACTGTAACTTTTAATTAGGAATGTGTTTTTATATTTAAAGTATGTGAAGTTTCTATAAGCCGTTAGATTCGAGTTTAATATAATTAATGTTTATCATTATTTAGTAGTGACTACACTAAGTTGAGATTTAAAGATTATTAGAATACTTACACCCTCGAACAGCTTCTTTTTGTCGTCGTAAGACCGTGTGTCAACACGCCTTTCGTACTTGGATGCTACTTGGATTTTAGGCTGCAAATAGAAATTTTATGTTATAATTTGTGATGTGATATTTAATATATCAATCAACTTAATCGTCTAAACCATAAAGTTGAATTCTTTAGGATATTTTTACTTACCGGGTGCTTGCCTGTGAGTGCCTCAGGGTCGAGACCCTTCTTCAGAGCCTTGTGCCTCAACTGTTGCTTCTGTCTTTCTTTGAGCTCTTTTAACTGTGGGCCGGAAAAGGAACATATTATTATTATGTCTGCAATTAATTTTGTACAATTACTATAGTACAGTTACTATAGTTGTGCTGCTACTGAACCAATAGGCCTTTCGTGCGTGGTTGGCTGTCTCTCAGCCGAACTGGTGCCTTCTTCTACATGTCTTATGCCTATTTTCGAGTAAATCAGATGGATAGATAGGAAACTCACGTCGTAGTCTTGCCTCTTCTGCCTCTCCTCGAGATCGTACTTCTCGGTCTCGAGTTTGACAATGCAGTCCCAGAGCTCCTGAGCCTTGTAACGCAGCTTGTCTATGTTAAGGTTGTCGATGTTAAGGGGTTTGATGCGGATGGACAAGGAGATCTTCTTCTCCTCCTCAAGTTGCTCCTTGGTCTTGTTGCGCTCCAGTTGTGCGCTGCTCAGACCAAACTGTAAAACATAAAATAGTCATTAGTCTCATTTGTAATGTTACTGTTGCTTTATTTTGTTCTACTGTAATCCGTCACAAATCAGATATGATTCTTCTGATTTCTTGTTGCATTTCTATCATAGATTTAATTCCACTGCTTTTATAACTAGAGATGTCATTATAAAACATATTTCTATTTCGGCCTGTGATTTCATAAAGCCTGTGATTTGGCCAGTTTTTGACCGTCATTGAAACTAACTTAATTACATAGCAATGAGTCCCGTTTATGGTATTAATAAGGGATTTTCTCGAATTCACAGAAATATGTTTGTGTTTCATTGTCTTGATTTGTCGAGTTTACTTACGTTATCGCTCTTCTTCTGAATGGTGAAGTTAGGTCCGGTCTTGTTTGAATCCTTCATCGCCTGGAGCATAGCCTGGCGTTTCTTCTCGGCCTCCTCAAGCCGTTGCCTCTTCTCTTCGATGTCACGCTGTTTCTTCTCCTCAACCTCACGTACTCTCCTCTCTTCATCTTCCTTCTTCTTCTGGGCGAGGCGCTTCTCCTCCTCGGCACGAGATACCTGAAAACATAAACATAATGTTAACACATTTCGTCATTTCTGTTGCTAATTAAAGTCACAAAAACTACTTTGTATAAATACGTAAATTGACGCCACTTCCACTTGCAAGCTTACCTTACGCTTGGCCTGCTTTTCTTTGAGGCGTTTGAGCTCATCTTCTTCCTTAGACCTTTGTTTGCGCCATTCGTTGATGTATTCCTTCAACTGCTCGTCCAGGTCAGACCGCTTCTGGTCTTGACGCTATAACAAACACCATTTGTTAACTCACTCTTCTGATACTGTCAAGATACTTATGGGTGATGTGATGATATTTACCTTGATGAATTCTGGGTCTCCCTCACCCCTGAAATATCAAGAAACAGCGATTAGTCACCTAGTTTCTATTGAAGCATCTGTTAATGTTAGGCCATCTCTGACAGCTGACATATACATAACGTCTGTTACGGTGAAAGTATTTACGCTAGTTTGTAATTCGTTAGGTTTCTGCTAGAACGCTCTTGTAGAAGATAGCGTCCCAGCAGGGACAAAGGTGGATTCTGTACATTTGTTAAAGTTTAAGCTTTTGTGTAAACAACTACATGGTCACTGTTAAAATTAAATCTTCTGTTATTTGACTTCATCTGTCGAAAATTATATATAATGTAAAATACACTGAGTAAGATATTATTGATCGACATTAACAATTAACGGATTGTTTTTCCTCAGTAAATGGCTATTTGTTGGGGGGTTGGTTTAACGTCACAAATGTCAAGAGTAAATTACCATGGTAAAATGTGCGGCAGACGGACTTAGACACATTTAATTATTTAAGTAGGTTCATGCTTCAATGCCATGCAACAAAACCATGATTCGATATAGCGAGAAACGCGAGCGTTGCGCTGCGGTGCGCGCTGACCGACTTGTTGTTTCTCAAGAGGAGGGCGCGGGCGCAGCGCTGTACGTCTCTAAATAGAACACCTAACAACCGAAATGTATAAATAGCACCAGAGCGCCGGACGTCGGTCGCGTCATCCGATGGAACGCAGATAAACTGTTACATTAGCAAAAAGAACATACTGCGCCCGCGTCAAAGTTAATGATGGGCAATGTTAGTGACACCACAGAGAGCGGTGCAACTTACGCTGCACTGATCGATGGTCTACTCCTAGAAACAGAAAACATCAATCAGCCTCTACATCTCAGTCTGCAACTCTACCGTAGATACCTACCGCAGTAGGTACCTACCTCACGTCTCAGTAAACCAAGCGGTGACGATTATTTCGCGCATAAACGAAACAAACACTGCATTAAAAGCTGTTGAAGTAAAATTTTAGAATTTTGTTGATAAGAACGTACTCAGCATAATGCTCTGCCTAAGCGCGGTTTATGCTAGTTCCAAAGACGTTAATCCATTGCCAATCCAGTCATCGAAAAACCATTTAGGTCTGCTACAAGCGAAGCATTATAATCAGAACTAGTCTAAATCATGAGGTACTCACTCTTGTTTCGGGGCGGGCCTTCATATACGACAGCAGCGGCGGAAAAAGAAAAATATATCGATTAGATTGAATCCATCACCAACTCCAGAACAACAACAATGTATAACTTGACAGTAAGCATACATAAAGTTAATGCGAACGCCTCACTCAGCAAACTTCAAGTCACAACAAAACAATAACAACAATGAAATGTTTCTATTCTGTCCCGAGAAAGATCAGTGGCACTCCTAGGCGGGACTGTCTTTCGTCAGGATCAGGCGATCCGGTGTTACGATGAGCGCGTTATATGAAGATTTGGTATTAGAAAGCGTTTAGCAGCACAGCCCAGCGGAGGTAATCTCTGAAAGCAATAAAGCCGTCATATAAGCGCTAGAAGCGTTAGATTCGCAGACTAAACTTAGCCTAAACGAGTGAAGCAATGTGACTGCCGGATCAACCAAAACGGCACGACACTTACTTCCTGCAACAAAAGAGAGGGGGGTGTGGTGAGGGAGTGCAAAGCCCAGCATCTGGGGTTCCAACGAACTGGGATTCATACAGCCATGCCTGTCCGCGCTGACCACAAATCGAGGAGTGATCGTCTCCTCTCGACTCCTATCTAATAACTCGGAAAATGATAGATCCGCCAAGGCAAAGTAGGAAATCACGCCCGTAAGCTGAAGTGTTCAAAGTCAAACATTCTCTATTAAAGTCTATTGTCATCGACGTCGCATCGCTCGGTGTACTTACGTCTCTGGGACTTCTTCTTCTACTTCTTCCTCCTCAGAGCCACTATGGAAAATGGAAACACTTAGTACATGTAAACACTAAAATACATAGAAACATTGAACAATAGGATTTACATCTAACAAAGGAACATGATCATATAAACAAACCTCTTTCAAATTGAGCGATTGCTAAGCATAAGTTGTGCTTTATTTTCGAGAGGTTTCTATGGGGATACTTTTCTATTCAAAGGGGATTATTTACAAACATTAAATGTATGGAAAAGGTACGAATATCAACTAGCTTTACGGATACCTTTATAGAGTTCCTAATGTTCCTATTCAAGACAATCTAAGTTTACTTACGAGTATTCCTCTTCGTCAGACATGTTGGTGGTTTATTTATTCTGTGAAAAATAAAGCCTTGTTAGTTCTATATCCATGGTGATTTTCAATCGTTTTGGCAATAAAAGACCAATCATAGAACCATAGAATGGCCTACCATTCTATTACCTATGGCCCTATGTTTATTTTCTGATGTTGTATTAACAATTTGTTTTATGTATTAGAACCTATTCGTCTAATTTTGTTTTATGTTCGTAGTTTTAATTGGCTTTGGCTTATTATTTTTGCTCGTATTGTGGTCGTTGTCTCGTCTTTGCCAAATTACAAGACTTGGATGTTCAAACCACGTTAGGAGTTTTTGTAGTACTCTGCCACGTATTAATTGCATGTTTATTTTGTATTTTACTGTGATTAACCAAAACTTTATTGCGTCTTATGTTTATAGCTACATACAGATGATTGTTTAGTAGGACGCCATTTCTTTCACTTGTCAGTTCGAAGAATTCCAATCATTTTAATTTCATATCTGATTAAACTCTCTATATAGATAGAGTTTATGTTTGAATCGTTATCATTAGGTAGACCGTTCTTCGAAAAATATTGTTTGTCTACATATGTCACTTCATTTATTGATAATGACGTATAGGTCTTACTCTTATTTATTTAGTTTATTTCTTAATTTTATTCCATTCACTGTTCAGCTAAATGTTTCGTTGCTTAAATTCCGTGAAAGCTGTAAATCAATCAGAGTGACATCAGCTTGCGCACGGCTTGTAAAAAGTGCGCGGGCGTCAAATCTTGTAACAGAAACGTGCTTATTGTTTATGAACGTTTATTTTTAGCGGTTTTATCTTTCGCGCCATTAAGCACACCTACGGCCGGCCCGGGGCGGGCAGGCCGCCAACAAAACTATAAAAATGGATTCTGTAAACGTTGTTCAGCATTCGATTTCGCTAATACTGTTTCACTGAAGAGTAGTAGCTGACCTTATTCTTATTCACTGGTCTGTGTATCTTCGGCTTCGATTGGTTAATCATGTTGTGCTGTCGTTTAATTCTAATAAAACTAATTGGGTTTCTTTTTCATCAAGTTGTTTTTTTACAGATTCACTTTTATTCGGTATAGGTAAGTTTATTAACCATCCAAGAGTGAGTAGGTATATTTTCTATTAGAGAATGATTGATATCTTTATCATTCTAATTTGTAGCAACTGTCAACGAAAGCCTATCCGCTAGGCTACATTAGGCCCTAGCGTATTCACTCTAGTAGATTCTCTATCTTCATGAAACTCATTCCAATTATTAAAAGCAATAAGCTAACTCTTCGGCGCGACTCCCAATAACCTTTATGTAGAACCATGAAAGTAAAGTAGGTCAAGAGTCAAGGCATGACGTCTACACGAAACTTTTTAGCCCTATTTGTAAATATTGACGCAGCATTATGCAGATGGTAGCCAATGCATTCGGTGCGGGTCACCGCCCCGTGAGATGATTGTACAGGTGGTTGCCCTTCTTGTGTTGGAAGCCAACCCTCGATCAAGGTTTATTGATTGACAGATTAAAATTCATCTGCGTAACCTTTAAATACGAGTAGATTATAGTTGTCTATTTGTCTATCATCAATGTTTAGGTAATCTGGCGTCGTCGTTTGGTTGGAGAACCAGAAGGAACTTCAAGGTCAGAAGGAAGGACGGGAGTTTCACGGAAACTTGAAGAATTATGGATTTTCACATACGTATAAAAATAGAGAATAAGCACTGGTCTGACCACGATCAATCAACAACAATTTATGTTCCTGACGTTAGCGCCAGATAAACAAATAAAAATCGACAAAAATGTATTTTTCATGGACAAAATTGACTATTTTTGTCCTTCTTGGTGCTGGTGTTGAGTGTTTGAGAATGTGTACTTTCCTAAATAGTTAGGTATGTTTCTTACTGTAATTAGCAGATTGGTAACAAATAATGTTTAAATGTTTTTTTTTTTATTTTAATCGTTGAATTAAAATCTGAAACAATTACTGGAATTGTTCTATGCTAACAACTTCTGTTTCGTTGTACTTTCATTATTTTGATGTCTGTGGGTAGGTACTTACGAATAGGTATAGATTTTTACTCTATTTTTTGGTATATCACTTGGCTAATAGTGTGTAGTGTGAGTGTGGGTACTTATAAATTTTCCGATTTGTAGCATTGGACGCGTGGAAAGCGCTCCCGTGGTGTAACGTAATCCGGCACATACAAGGCGCGCTGAGCCGGCGCGGACGCAGCGCGCGGGTATTTATAGAACTTTAGATCGCGGCAAGTAGTAACTTCACAGCACTTCCTCTACACACTAGGAGCCTCGGATCACTTTCACGTCACAGCACTTACGTCGCACGGGAAGAAGACGGTCACAGTGAGTGGTTCGAGGACCGGCAGCACAGCGACGTTGGAATGTGGAGTCCGCGGCGACCGGGGCGGCTCTGGCGGCGGCGGCGCCGATGTCGGCCGCCGCGGACGCCCGCGCCCCGCGCACCCCCGCCCTCATGGTATATTTAGCACCGGTCATTTTTGAGCCGGCGATAGCGAGCCAGCTCCGGTTTCGAACGCGAGCGCCTCCGCCCCCCTTACCCCGCCCGCGCCCCGTCCCGCCCGCGTCACGCTGCAGGTGCAACCACCTCGGGCTCGAGTCGGGAGCCGCTCCCCTAACCCACATACCGAAACACTGTTACGCGAACTACTTGAACTGAACGAATCATCATTAAGGTGCTGTCTCATCAAATCGATCAAGGGCTGGCTGATTGATATCGCACCGAGACACTTTTATCTACGAGGCTATGACTAATATTTACGGCTGATTTCCGATTAGTTCTTGGAATAATAACGTAAAAATGGAGGAATAGGTTCTCTACCTTACTGAGGGAATACGTCTATGGTGCAGCTGGTGAAGGTCCGCTTAAGACTCGTAAGGTTGCCGGTTCGATTCCCACTACACAATGTTTGTAGGCATAACCGCAGAATAACTATTTAGTACCTACTACGCAAATAAAGGTCTAGTCAACTCCAAATTTTGTATTATAGGTACCATTATACCTACTAACTAAACTTTGTGGCGACAGCGGACATTTTCCAGACGATTCTCACCTCCCGAGGCTGGAATCGGACCACCAACCTCCTGCGTCACAGGCGGACCTTCGCCCGCTGCGCCACTAAGGTCCTCAGTACAGTACCTAATACACATCCAAAGGCGCGTTTGAATATCAAGAAGCGCGCGTTTGGGTGTGTAGGTACTTACTTACCACACCTACCTATGTAGGTGACCACTGGTTTTTCAAAGGCGCGTTACCACAGCGCGCTTCAAAACGCCTTACCTATGTACCTACTTGCTCTTACTTATCCAACACTCATCTTACAGAACTTCGCATCTACCTACACTGATATCTTTTAGAACCACACTTCGCCAGCATAAAATCCTTTCACTAAAAAAGTAGTTATTTTGATTGATACATCAGCGGGCTGCGGCGGACCTTCGTACTACTAGTACCTATCTACTGTTCTCTTAGCGCCAGTACCCACCTACTAATATAAGTGACTAAATACTTATTATGAGTCATAATGCTTCACGCGGACCCACCGCCACCACCGTCTACCGGGACGAGACGTACCTACGTTCGTCAATATTGCGCCCGCATCCTGTTGTTCCCGTGTAGACCTCATCTAAGACTACCATCTCTTGTAGATCTAAAGAGGCCAATAAATCAATAAATGGGCTGGAAAATCCACACAGAACCATCTAGCCCCAACTACCTACTTAGCCTAGCCATAGGCCTTCTTAATACATATAGGTAGGTACAAAATATTTTTTTAATAAACTTAGGTAGGTACTTTCCTTAAAAAACACGCATAGGTAGGTGCCATACCAGTAGGTACATCTACGTAAGACGTAACCATCTTTCGTGAATGTAGAGGCCAATGATGATGATGAGTCCAACCATGGCATTCTCAAAAGATGCTGGGCTATTCTATAAAATTCAATCGAAATCAGGTTTTCGAGTCGAAGTCTCCGAATCGTTGCGCTGCTGCAAGGAATACTGGCGGAAATGTAGGTACGTTAAGGTTTGGTAACGTAAGTAAAACTTGTTGGCAACATTGGTTAAATTGATCGCAACAAATAAGACCGTAGTGTGCATACTCTATGCCTCAGATTAAGTATAGGCTCTATGCCTCAGATCTCTATGCACTGCATAGAGTTAATGTTCCTAGTGTGACCTCAGTCACAGATGTTATAATACTATACTAGCCTCAGTGTAGTGGCGTAAGTCTTATAGGTGGCTATAGCCTGTCCATAAATCGACAATCACACCACACTATTATTATAACTGCGAAAGTTTGGATGGATGTTTGTTACCTCTTCACGCCAAAACTACTGAACGGATCGGGCTGAAATTTTGTATACAGATAATTATAATCCTGGAATCAAACATAGGCTACATTTAATCCCATAAATTAGTTCCCATGGGATAGAAATCACCTTTTAACGTTTCTATAGAAACAACGCGTGCGAAGCCGCGAGCGGCAGCTAGTTACATATATTATAACTGTCACTGTCAGTCGCACGCATCGCATGACATGACATTTCATGTCTTATTAAAATTAGAATACACATTTATTCACAAAGAAAATTATACTAGTATTTACAATTGAAACAATTGAGCTAACTGCCGACTGTTGCAAACAGTCTACAGATAGCTCAACTGATCCATATCAACACCAGTCGGAAGCGTCCCCAAGACGCTGGCTGCATTGCCACGCTGTATGGCAATGCTGATACGCTGTGCCAGATATTCACCAGCTCTCGGGTCACGCGTCGCTTCGACCAGACGCTCAGATAGTTTTTTGAAAACCCGAAGAGCCTCGGTACCCCACGGACCTAGGGTCTCGACTCCAAGGGGAGCAAATGTGTAGGCTCTGTCGAGACCTGCATATTTGCGCCTCTTGAGATCTTCGGCCAAATCTGCCGCCGCACCCGCCCTCACGGATGTCCTCGGAAGATGGGAAGGCGCAAGTGTGTCGACGCATGCAGCGTCCCACACAATGGGCCTCCCCAACTCCCATGGGACTAGTGTCATACCGTCGGGCCTCTTACCATCGTCACGCAACAGACCATTCGGTTCGAGAATAGCTGGTACGTTAACGGTGACAAAGGCCCGCCGGATGATGTCGTTAAGGCTATCGTGGCGAGATATCCGACCAGCGGCCCTAGTGCACGATAATCCGTGATGACCAAGCTGTTCGACAGCAGTACCGCACTGGCATTGATGAGGCGCGCAACACCTTGCACCCAACCGGAGACATGTTGCGATACGGATAGTTACGGGATCCAATAAAGTACCAGTGTTATATGAAGGAAATGCTTGCAACCAATGTCCTGATTCCCATTTAGAAACGGCCAGGAGGCGGGCACGATCTGCAGAGCTGGAGCTGTTAAAATTAGATAAATCAGTTTGATGCAAAATTTTTATTTTTTTTCCTGCCTTCTTTAAACCGATCACATTTTTTGTAACCGGGTCATTCTTCAGAAACTCATTTTTTGGTTGACTTTCGTGTCCCATTTTTTTTTCTAGAAATTACACATAATGATGAAATATTCTGATTAAAGATTTAATTTAAAATTTATTGGTAGCAGAGGGCACTTAATTGGCTCAATGGTTACGAAGTTATTCAATGTTAAAAATATGGTGTCCACGGAAATCAGCATTCATATCACCGAAATCAAATATATAAAATATTCGACATTTATATTTTAAAACATACATTTTGTGTGAATTAGCATAACATAATCATTGTAAGAAGGAATTTCGGGATGGTTTATAAATAAAATAATGTGTTTTCAGTAGAAAGTAGATTGAAAGTTTCTTAAAATTAAGGTTCAATCATTTTATAATTGTAGTTTTCCTCTAAGAAAGTATAACAAACAAAATTTAACATCAAAAAAACACCCTTAAATCACTACTATAATTACTTCTTAATCAGTTTTTGAGTTTTATTTCGTTTATTAGAGGAGAATCTGCTTTTCTCTCTAGCAATTCATTGCTAACGAGGATCTAATTCACTAACTGATTTTATCTTCCCTTCTTTCTTCTTTCTTTCGAAAATACCGTTGCCTATCTTTTTCTTTCTGAACGGAGTATTTCTCTGTATTATGCTTGATTCGGGCGGAAGTTAGCAAAGTGTCCCCCAGACAACATGAATAGCTACAGGCCAGTATCGATCATACCAGCTATTGCGAAAGTTCTCGAGAACGGGCTGAGCAGTCGGCTGGTGGAGTACTTGCTGGCGACGGACGCCCTGTCGCCTCGGCAGTATGCGTACCGCGCCGGCTACTCCACGACGTCACTGACGCGCGAGGTGGTGCGGCGGGTGCTGGCAGCGTGCAAGCAGAAGTTGCAGATGGCCGTGTTGTGCTGCGACCTATCTAAAGCCTTCGACGTGGCCAGCCACGCCGTACTTGCTGCCAAAATGAGCCATTATGGGATCGAGGGAGCATCGTTCGCCGTACTTACGGAGATGCTATGTGAGCGATCACAAATTGTTGTCGGTGGTACTGAGCGATCAGAGCCCCTCTCACCCACCATGGGGATAGCGCAGGGGTCATCTGTCTCCAACATAATGTTCTCGTTCCTCTTGAGCCACATAGACAAAATATGCGAAAAGATACGTAGCGCATGTTTTGCGCTCCGACGGTTGGCTCGTGTGGTTCCGGCGGAGGTGGCACGAAGCTGTTACTTCGCAACTGTTCACTCGGTGCTACAGTATGGTGCTGAGCTATGGGGGTGCGCTGCGGACTGGGCACTGCCCAGCATTGTGATAATGCAAGTGGCGGTGTATATTCGGCTAAACCTAGATAAACACATGAAGAACGGCGACACCCACTCGTATGGGACGCGGAACGCAGGAAAGCTCTCGACTATCGCCCGCTCCCTCACGAAGTCCTCAAAGTTGACTCACGTTATGGGTCCGGCAGTATACAACCAACTGCCAGAAGCTGTCACAGTTGCTAGCAGTCTAACTAGCTTCAAGTTCCGTCTGAAACGTTATTTTGTCGAGCAAAATTTTTATTCTATAGCAGAATTACTGGAGAAAACAGTTACTGATGTTTATTAATTCTAATATTTTTATGTGGTTTGTGACTTTTTAATAAATTATTCTTGATTATTTAATTACAGATGTTTTTTATTGTATTTATGTGTAGTTTGAATTATTTAAAAAGTTGTATACGCTGTGTATATATAGGTACAAAAGTTATTGATAAGTAAATTGGCTTTTTGAATAAGTTGTATTTCTGTATTTGTATTTCTATTTAGGGCTCTCCTCCGTCTTTCAGCCAATCTTTTTGCAACTAAGCGATCTTCTCGTGAGTAGACCATATTCCCAGTGAGCAGTACTGACTGTACTGAGTAACATTGTAAAAATAAACCATATACAAATGTTAACCAACATGCAAATTTAATTTTCATGGTTTAAATTGACATTGTGTAGTTTTTGCCCACGGAAAACATGAAAATCAATACCACGATAATCAAAAAAAAGTGCAAAATCCTAAATAATTTCCTAAATTGCTGGTATACATTACTTTGGCGTCTGCAGTCGAAATTAGGAACCCAAAAGGCATATATTATTACAATCATTGAAACAATAGGATTAGTATAAACGAATTTATAGTCTACATGGTAATCAACATTTGCGGTATACCAAGCCACGGAAAGTGATTACTTACCTTAATAACAGAGCGACGCGGAGAGATAGAGAAGTGTTGTCCACACCACTGATGGACCGCAACTGATAGTTTGTCTCGGTCTAACAACTATTTACGTAGTTACTAAAGTACAGTATATATGAATGAATGAGTGCGCGCCAGGGGTATCAACGCCAAACGTCGGACGCGAAGTTATCTAGTTTTAACTTTTCAACTAAAGCTTATTTTTGTGTAGTAATAGTGTCAGTTAAGCTAGTAACTATCTGGTTATTTGTGAACCTGTGTGAAATAGTGCTATTATTCATAGGAAAAAATATAAAAATGTTTTAACAGTGGAACATGAGGTACGGACGCACCACAAAAGTCAATATTTCCAAGGTTTTTATTTATTTTTACATATTAACACGTTCTCTGCCATGTAGGTCACCGGTGACCGAACCCTGTCCTGTATCATACCGCCGCGTAGGGCACCGGTGACCTCAGAGCAGACCTGTTTTAGAAACGAGTTTGTGAGCCGTAGGACACGTTTATCGTACATTTCTCTATAGTAAGTGACCGGTACGGTGCTGTGGAGCAATCCTTCAACGTGGTTTTCACCTATTCACGTATTTGTACAAAATATGAACAAAAATTGAAAGGGGTGAAAATAAAAGAACAGTTTAATGATTTTCTTCCATGTCAAGATCTAAATTGAGCAAATCCATGGTTCATATCATCGTTACGAAACCGCACTAACACCAAACGAGAAAATTCTGTAACGACACAACCGCTCCGTGAAAACGCTGGCAGGCGAATGAGGTGTGCGGGTGACCGGCATTGTGTTGTGGTTGTGGCCTACGCGGCGCTGTGGTAAAGCAAACCTATTTTACTGTATTACAGCGCCGCGTAGGTCACATGTAACCTCACAAGGTTTTTTTGAAATGTCTCAGGAACCCTGCACCCATCGAACCCTAACTGATATCATAGTTTAAGTTTTGACCTAATGCATCAATTTCAACCAAAAAGTTTTTCTATAATTTTCTTTGTTTGTACTACTGGCAGAGAACGTGTTAAGAATAAGAAAATTAAAAAACAAAAATAGGTCTCCCTAGTATTTTTGTCTAATCTACTATACAAAAAAAAATCAAAGGGCTAGGGATACTTTTAGTTAGTTTTTTCGAGCCGGACACGTATTTTTGAGCCCCGTGAGAATTACCCAACCGGTCATATTAATAATTTTGAAGTTTACGACACCCTACTGACACTGGCAGAATGGCAGAGTCCTAGCGAAAAGCGCAAGCAGTGCCATAATAAAAGAAAGTTGAAGTTGACATTTCATGTCAAATGAATGTCACGTCACGTCACTCACTGTTTGTTTTTGTTTTGATTTAAAAGTTTTCGATCACTGGACCGGAATAATTTTGCTTGGGAATAATACGAGTAAAAGCTATGAATTATGATTAAAATTTACATAAACTATTAACAACAATGTACTCCAATCATGTACCTTTTGAAAAATATCAAGATGCCACATCAACACCGAAGCGCAGACGACTTGGTACTAGAAGAATATTGAGATCAAAAAATCATGTCGTTGACATAAATGGAAGCGATGATTTTACATCAAGCTGCAGTCCAATTACTTGCAAAACTCCAGTATCATCTCAAAGAAGCGAGTCACCACATTTACCATGTAATCAAGTGGAGTATCTTTGTGACAGTAACAACAGCTCATCCTCTCAGATCGCTTGTTCGCCTGAGGTTTTGGCATGCTCCTTTACTAAAGATGAGAAATGGGAGTCATTATTTGTAAGTAAAAATGCTATAGATAAGCTGTGTAATCAAGATGTATCGAAAATGGATACTTTGGCAGAATTCGATGAAATTTCACATGACATGTTCAATTCCAAGTTAGAGATATCCAGTGCACAAAATGTTGATGGTAGATTAAAATTTGAACAGAGCATTAAAGAAAATATTGAGCATAGCTTCAATATTATCAACCAGTCCATTTGTCAGTTGACTGATCACAAAACATGTGATAAAAGCTCTCTGTTTGAAACAAAAGATTCTTTTTTATTAGATATCAAAGAGAGTGAAGTGATGGATCAATGTATAACAACTTGTACCAAAGAAATTAACATAGAGAAAGAAGGGTTCTATGGCCTACCAATGATTACCAAGGGTCTGTTCAAAAGCTTGAGAAATATTGAAAAGTTTTATGGTAAGTTTGGTCTGCATTATTCTGATAAATCTCTAACTAAAATAGTGCAAATTTTGTTTCATCAAATGCATTGTTCTCTGGTGACATTTACAGATTGGCAAGAAGAGTGCCTTACCCTGGAGTCCGTTAAACGGCGACAGAACTTAATCTATGCCCTGCCCACCAGTGGAGGTAAGACCCTGGTGGCCGAGGTACTAATGCTACGAGAAGTTCTGCTTAGAAAGAAGAATGCCCTCTTCATCTTGCCTTTTGTTGCTATAGTGCAGGAGAAAGTAAGATAAAGATTTATTATTGCTTAATATTCTGTTAACCTGTGGTAAAAAATCAGTTGTCTGGTACCAATAAATTAAAATTCCAAATTAATTCTAGATTTGGGCCCTATCCCCATTTGCAGTCCAGCTAGACTTCTTAGTTGAAGAGTATGCTGCAGGAAAGGGTCACATACCTCCCAAAAAGCGGCGTAAAAAAAACAGTATTTACATAGCAACTATAGAAAAAGGACTGGCTTTAGTTCGAAGCCTTATTGAGCTGAACAGACTTGACGAAATTGGTTTGATTGTGGTACGTCATTTCTGGTAAACTGATGCGATTTGTTGACATACGTACAGACACCTTTATTTGGTAGTAAACTACTTTCAGGTTGATGAATTACACCTAATTGGCGAAAAAGGTCGCGGAGGTACTTTGGAAACTTTACTGACCACTATTTTCTATGCCAATCGTAAGTATCTATAACTACATATCTAGTGTTACGAAATGATTTGAATTTAACGATTCATGTTTTTCTGGATTATTCTTTTCTTTTTAAGGGAACTAGTCAAAAATCGTCATTGACGATTGAAAAATCAGACCTTTAAATTTAACCCAGCAAACATGCAAGTGGCATAAACGCCAGTATCGGTAACCTGTGCAAGCTGGGCAAGTCGGTATGTCGGCCGAGCTGTGTTCACTTCACACGTCACGTCCGTCTCATAGAGCCAACTGAACGACTAATATGTAGACTCATTCATCGGTTTCGGGATTATTCTTATCAATAAATAAATAACGCTGGACAATCCACACAGCATCATCTAGCCCCAAGCTAAGCAGAGCTTGTGTTATGGCTACTACTCAATTAGCGTTATAAAAAGATAAGAAATTATTCCAGCAAACATCCAAGTGGTAGGCATGAGCGCCACAATCGGTAACCTGTGCGAGCTGGGCGAGTATGTCGGCGGAGTTGTGTTCACGCGTCACTTCCGTCCCGTGGAGCTAACTGAGCGCGTGAAACTCGGGGATATGCTGCATAACATCCGCTGGACGGATGGCGTTCTAGAGGTTGAGCCTCACTCCCAGCTTTCTTACGACGTAAGTCAAATCGGATTCACAGAACGGCACAAAACCCCAAAGAAACTTTGAGTTTTTAATATTTTGTGGTCATGGCACATGGAATAGTACCAAATTGACTAAGCGGGGATCTTAATAAATTCGGCATTTGCACATTTGCATGTAGGGCAGTGGATGAGGGTTGACGGTTGCGGGTTCGATTCCTGTCGCGTGGCAATTTTTTGCAGGATCTGCAAATTTAAGAGTTAAGTACATATGTAGGTTGGTAGGTATCTTTTCTTTTAACTTGAATTTAATTTGAGGTGAAAGCCTATTCCTCCCGATTTTTTATTGATTTTGTAAGCCAACTTTTACGCCTTTTCTAAGTGTAGGTACATTTATTGTATTTATGGAAATAAAGATTTTTTGATTTTCTTTTTAGGTAAATCGGTCAATCATACATTCCTTTCTTTTGCAGTATTCGGAAAGTGCGAAACGATTAGATCCTGACGGCCTTGCCGCACTGGTTTGGTCAGGGAAGGAACCATCGTCGTGTTTGGTGTTCTGTCCTACTAAGAAGAATTGCGAAAACGTCGCCTCGCTGCTTTGTCAATTGCAGCCAAGGTAACTAAGCAAGTTGTCTGTGCGCGAACTTAGAGCCTTTGAAGGACAGAACTCCACCGAGGGATACCGCAATTTTGACCCTTATTTTGCATTCAGGCCCTCGTTGGCTTAGAGGGGCCGTAGTATAAACTCGCGAACGCGTGCGAGTGTTGTCATTACGACACGTGACTGGTAGTGGCGTAAAACCTGCTCCACACAATGCATTGTGTGGAGCAGGTTTTTTGCCGGCGGCCGCCGGCCTTGCCCACCAATCTTGCCGGGGACCCTGCCCGCACATAATGCAGAATTTGTTACAGTCACCTTCAGACATTCAATGCTCGGGAACGCAGTACACTAGAGCGGGCGCTGCGGAGCGAGGGCGCGGCACCGGAGCTATGCCGCGGAGTGAGCCATGGCGTCGCCTTCCACCACGCCGGCCTCGGGCCCGACGAGCGACACGCCATAGAGCACGCCTTCAGGTCCGTATACTCGCCTTCAGACGGTCGGTACGGAGCGCAGTACATTGGAGCTAAAGCGTAGTATGTACACCGTAGCGGGGGCAAAATAGGTCTTGCGAATCAATCTGTTCTTATTTATTTATTCAAGCAACTTTACAGGACAAACCACTTAAGTCTACACATCTTGCTCAACTTAACTAATAAACTAAAATAGAACTTTCAGGTAAAATACATATTTGAAGTAGTAATTTAAAATATTACTTATAATATAATAATTTAATGTTAGAAGGAAACAAAAAGAGCAGAGCAGTATATTTTTTTAGTATCTTTAACAAATACAATTTAATGTTTTAAACTATCTTAATAAAAGTTAAAGTAGAGATTTGATTTGATTTTTGAGTTGTTTATGCTATGGACTGACTGTGGTTGAATAGGGTTAACCAGGGTAAACCTACCTGCCCAACTAGTTAAGCATCTGAATTGTTCTTATGGTCAGCATATCGACAAAAGTACAATATTTTATGCAAAGACATTTTAACCACTAAGTCGTCATACATTTATACATTGTCTTGATACCTTTTTGAGACCAGAATTTCAAACTAAAGAAAATTGAGTGCGCAATAACTATGGTTTTATATAATTACAGGGCGGGCGTTTTGACAGTCCTATGCTGTACGTCGACGCTAGCAGCGGGGGTCAATTTACCTGCGGCGCGGGTGCTTATTCGCGCGCCGTACGTCGGCCGTGAGTTTATAACTCTAGCCGCCTACCGACAGATGGTGGGCCGAGCGGGTCGCGCCGGCCTCTCCGATACAGGTGAGACTAGCGTTGTTGGGCAGTAAAATCATTCAGTGGTTGTCCCACCGACATAATTTATAAGTATGTTTAATTCGTCGGAAAATCTACAGCAGTGGTTGGTCTCGCGTGAATAAAAAATCGGGTTCTACAAGTAATATAGATAGCAGATAAGAAGTTTTGTCATTTTTCAGTCGTGTGGTGCCGGAAGAGAATAGAAATTGCACAACCCAACTATTCCCGCGGCTGTCGCAAGAGGCGACTAAGGGATATCCACTGGGGGCCCACCCTGCAAAACAATTCTACCAGCGAACTGCGATCCCCAAACCGCATGCCCAGCATGGGGACTATAGTCCCCATGCTGGGCATGCGGTTTATATATGTGTAATGCCCATATATGGGCATTACCCCTCATGAGATAAAAGCCAATAAGGCGCTTATCAGGGGGAGGCCTGCATCCGGCAGTGGACTAGTATAGGCTGTTGAGGTTAGGTGATAAGAAGTTTTGCGCACATTGTAAGCCATTTGATATGAATCTTTGCTAAAACAAACTTTATATCAATTGTAGTTTTGTAGACGACACAATTGTCGCTGCGCCACAGAGGTCGTCACTAAAACACGCTTCCACAGACTACTTACGAAGATTGATTCGGGCGAAGGTCCGCTTGCGACGCAGGAGGTTGTGGGTTCGATTCCCGCCTCGGGACAAATGTTTGTACGATATACAGAGGGTGTTCTGGATGTTTTTCTATGTATAATAAAAAATATCTATGTACCTATGTAGTGTATTGTATTATGTATATCAGTTTTCTAGTACCCATAACACAAGCACTGCAGCTAAGCAGCTTAGCTTAGAGCTAGATAATGCTGTGTGAATTGTCCAGCATTATGGCGAATTTTATACACGGCAACTGCGTTAGCAATAGGTAACCCGATTGTTTACTAGCATTTATAATTTCCTCAGGTACTAGCACAGTAATCTGCAGCGCGCGCGACTGGACCCGCCTCCGCGGCGTGCTGCAAGGCGGCGTGGCGGCGGCGCGCAGCGTGCTCGGCACTGGCGGGCTGGCGGCGCTTTTACTGAGCGGCGCGGCATTACGTCTTGCGACCACGCGGCCAGAGCTGCATCGCCTAGCACGGCGCACTCTGCTCGCCGTGCCGCAGAAAGACTGCACTGAGTAAGGAAGTCATTTATGAAGGGAAGAGAGGGGATTATGTAGCCCTGAAACGTGACAAGTGAACCATTCGGTTTTCTAAGTGCGTGTCTTGAGTAACGGCGCATTGCGCGTGTAGAGTGCGAGCTGGCGGTCTTAATAAATATAAATAAACTGTTACCCGCAACTTCGTTAGCGTGGTAGGTAGGTTATCTAACTAAAGGTAGGGCAATAAGACATCACTTTTATCTATTGACCTCGATAGCTAGTTGATCTCGCAAATCTCAACTGTTTTTGCTAACTTACTGCCTGCCTCCGTCCCAAGAGAAAAACATTCTGTTTCATTTTCATATTTTACAAAGCAGATTTCTGCAGACATCTGCTTTGTAAAATATAAAAATTTGTCATGACGATATCACAAATTCAATCACAATTTTGACAAAAATAGACAACATTGCATAGACGGGCTTTTTATCAATGTTGTAGTTTCTCGTTGGATGTGATGTGTAAATTATCAAACCATTCCTTAAATCCTAAATCGGGGGCGAAACCCTAAAAAAACAGCCTATGTTTAAGTTAGGTTACATTCTAAATGTTTGCCAAATTTCATCTGTTGAGTAGTTTTGGCGATCCTAAGTCACAAAAATTTCACATTTCCCAAACTTACGCATTTATAATATTAGTAGGATTAGTAGAAAGTAGGGTAATAGGCGTTCCGCAATCTGCTTGCTTGATGCGCCGACACTTAGCACTCAAGCTTATTTGCATACTAGCGACCCGCCCGGGCTTCGCACGGGTGCAATGCTTATATTAAATATACCTACTGCAGAATCGGCCCTACGGCCGGTACCGCAACCGCTATGTCCCTACATTTTAAATCTGTAATATCTTCGAAAATATTCATTCAAATTACATGCTGTAAAGGGCAATATTAATCTATATTAAATGCACAATGTATTTAAGTTACTTAATCGGATAAGGATTAATGCTGTACTGCTTAAAATCGCCTCGTAAATAAGCCATTATTTCTCGTAAAAAGTAAAGGATAAAAAATGGTTATTGTGGGTTATCCCTAAAAGATAGACAGATATCGCGGACTTTTTTGTAGACCTTTTTAAGTTGTACAATACTGTAGTACATTATTTTGATCTATCTCGTAGGGTTCATCCAGCGTTTGCAATGGAAGCGCAAAAAATGTGTTTATTTATGACATCACATTAGAAACCTCTAAAACTATCAGTGTTTCTTTCCTATATTATGTATTATACATATAAACCTTCCTCTTGAATCACTCTTTCTATAAAAAAAAAACCGCATCAAAATCCGTTGCGTAGTTTTAAGCATACATAGGGATATAGGGACAGAGAAAGCGACTTTGTTTTATACAATGTAGTGTTATTGAAGTATAGGTACGTACTACTTTATTCGAATTCTTCTGAACTTTATGGTTTGGCAGACGACATAGTGACCACAGTCACATGTTGTGGATAATTCTGTGACTTTGCTATCAGCCCCCAGGTGGATATAAAGGCAGCGTGCGACGCAGCGCTACTTGCGTTGTTACGGGCGGGCGCGTTGGAAGCGGAGCCTGACTCGAAAGTTGCGGACAAAAATATAGACGTGGACGCGTCCAGACTGGCCGTGCAAGGCACCATTATCAATAACAACACACAGCTGTCTGTTAGCAAGCTGGCTATGGCAGCTATTAAAGGTGAGAAAACTTTGCAGGCGACAAATAACACAACTTTTTAAACTTTCACGATTTGATATCAAACAGGGGAAATAATAACAATAGGTACGCGATAATACACGATAAAATCATTAACTCACAAATAACACAGGCTTGCCGATAGCTATCGCAGACAACTTTTTAGCGGCAATACGACCGTGTCGCTCTGAGTTATCGAATTATCGGAGGACAGTACCCTCATACTCAAAATGAACTAAACTGACTGAAGTGAATTTTATTGTGATGTAGCTATAATCTAAAATGTATTTTTCTTCAAGAAGCTCAGTCAGACATACTATGCACGGCCTGTGTATGCTTTAGAATAAAAGAAATGGAATCACAGAGTCTGGTATAAAACACACCTTATAACACAACAGTTATCCGATATGGTTTTGTTGGTTTCAGGTTGCATGGACCTATCTACTGCTAAACAGCTGCTACAAGACGTGGAGGTAGCTTCGCGTTCGCTTGTTCTCATGGGCAGTCTACATCTGCTCTACTTGGTGACTCCTCACGACGGGGCGGGCATCAGGCTCGATTATAGGCACTATTACTCATTGGTAAGGTTCATTTTCTAATTTAAACAGCTTATGATATATGTACCCAGTAAGTACCCTACCAAAACATAATGTTTTCCGGTATTTGGTAGATGTGGAAGATAAGAGATAGAGATAGTTGCTATAAAAATGAATAACGTTTTTTTAGTTTATTACGATTAGAATTGTCTTAAATAATTATGTAATTTATAGGCAGTAAAATGATTTCTTAATTATTTCTTATTTATGTTTCTGTTGCAGTATTGCAGTTTGGACGACGAAGGTGTTCAAACGGCGAAGATATTAGGGATCACCGAAGTGAATGCTATCAGAATGGTCACCGGAAAATCTATTACCGTTAGTATCTGTATTTCAAACTAGCTGCATTCTTACTACCCGTTTTCCCGTAGGAAAACGGGTAATAGGTTCATCAGGAATAATTTGGGCTTCTAATGGTAAAAGAATTTTTCAAATCGGTCCAGTAGATTCGGAGCCTATTCAATACAAACAAAAAAATAAATATTTCCTCTTTATAATATTAGTACTTATAGATGAACATTATTTTGTGTTAAGGCTAAACGAGTCGCTCACCGTTCTTTCCATACAACGTTGAAGGGTAACTACTACACGCTGTTTGATGCTGGCCATCCAAAACTAAGAATAATATCAATTTATCTCGTCACCATCTATGTTCGTATGTACCCAAAACCGTGCAAAAAGTATACATTTTAAAAATACAAACTTGTAAACTTTCTTATTTCAACTCTGATTTTTGTCCAACTTTGGGCGAAAATAAATAATATACGGTGATAGAAAACTCTAAAATAAGGCCCGCACGACCTAGTTTAGTTTAGACGTGTGCGCCGCGCCGACCCGCCGCCGCCGCCGGCAAATTTTCCACGCCGCCGCCGCCGATTGCCCAATCGGCGTGAAATCGGCGTGGAACGTATTCTTTTAGACGCTTTGAAAACCTCCCTTATTTTATTGATTATTACATTGTCCGACACCTGCTACCTACAACAAAGTTGTAGTCAAAGAAGAAACCGCGCCACACCACGATGTCAAAGGGTGCCGCGATGTCAAAGGGCACCGCGAACCGAACGGTATCAAAAGTCGCCGCTGATTCAGACAGATACAGGTGCCGATATAGGCTTGGAGGGGACACCTTAGGAAAATAAACTTTATCAAATATCAAGACAATTTCACTAGAGAGATTCAGACTAAATTTATATTGCATAAATTGCATTTAATGATAATGATAACGAATAAATTGCAAAACCTTACGAAGTTACCACAAAGGCACAAACACTGTAAGGGGTACGAAATGTCAGGGTCTTAAATATTTTTCAATTTCGAAACTGGCCTTCTAAATTCGGAAGCTCAATTTCGAAAGTTTGAAGTTAAGACAGAAAATGTAACTTTTATTCTCCTGTCCCTTTACACATAGAGTTAGAATCGGAAAAGTGATTTACATAATCCAAAACCTACGAAAATACTTTGGTCACCGATGCGCTTGCACAGCACGTATACATGCAACGAGCGCCCGTCCGAGTCGTATCGCTGAAGCCTGGCAGAGAACTGGTTAACCTACTTGTATAATTTTACGTTGTTGAAATTATCACAGATCATGATAATTACAATTGAAACAAATGAGCTAACTACAGACTGTTGCAAACAATCTACAGCAGGGCACGGGGATTGTTGTCTAGGGTAGAATAGAGAAACATTACGTCACTTTGTCAACGAATGCGTAAATTGTTTGAAAGTCAATCCTTTTACTTCTGTAATGTACGCAATGTATGACGATGCGATGTCGAAAATGTCTATTCTACCCTAGATAATAATCTCCGTGCTTGGCCTAGAGGTAGCTCAAATGATCCATATCAATACCAGTCGGAAACGTCCCCAAGAAGCTGGCTGCATTGCCCCGCTGTATGCCTATGCTGATGCGCTGCGCCAGATACTCACCAGCTCTCGGGTCACGTGTCGTTTCGACTCAACGCTCAGATAATTTTTAAGAAACCTGAAGAACCAGAGGTCTCGCCTCCAAGGGGAGCAAATGTGTAGGCTCTATCGAGACCTGCATGTTTGCGCCTCTTGAGATCCTCAGCCAAATCTTCCCCCGCACCTGCCCTCACGGATGTCCTCGGAACATGGAAAGCGCTAGATAGTGTGTCGACGCATGTAGCGTCCCACACGATGGGCCTCCCCAACTCCGATGGGATTAGTGTCATACCGTCGGGCCTCTTACCATCGTCACGTAACAGACCATTCGGTTTGAGAATAGCTGGTACGTTAGCGATGACAAAGACTCGCCGGATGATGTCGCCGGCTGGCATGGCGAGATATCCGACCGGCGGCCCTAGTACACGATAATCCGTGATGATCAAGCTGTTCGACAGCAATACCGCACTGGCATTGGCATTGATGAGGCGCGCAACATCTTGCACCCAATCGAAGACTTGTTGCGATACGGAAAGTTACGGGATCCAATACAGTATTGGACGGCGTATTTGGACGGCGTATTTTTTTCTTAGAACGGACAATTTTCCATTCATCGTCAGTATGTTGGTTACCTACGCCACTCAAGCGAACTTTTACTTCACCATTCTTGCCCGCTCCACTCTCAGTGATAGATGCACCAATCAGCTCCTTGTCTCCGCTGCCGCTTGGCAGTGGGAGCGATGACGCAGACATCGCGTGCGCAGTAGATGGGTCTGCTCGGACCATCTCGGATGTTTTCGGCGTTTCGCTTACTGATGTACGTCGCGATGCAATTGCCGGTTTTTTTGCAGCGCTAAGTAAACTTACTTTTTTTTCTGGGCCGCAATTATTCTCGCTTGGCGCATCGGTCGTGATGGTGCAGCAGGGTAATCCTTCACCTCCGGCGCTGGTGTTTCTGTGACTTTTGAAGAAATAGGAAGGAGCTTACCCTCAATTGCCAGTTTGAGTGCGGATGTGGTTTGCTCTTGGATAGCAATTATCTTGCTCTGGTCGTCGATTTTATTCTCCAGTGCGTCAATCTTTGTAGTCAGTAGTCCAATCAGCTTTTGTAAGTCACGTACTACAGTTTCTAGCGACTTATGTGCCAGTTTTAGTTGATAAATCAATTAAAACGGAGGACCGTATTAAGTACCTCTATATAAGTACCAGTGTTATATGAATCAAATGCTTAAAACCAATTTTCTGACTCCCATTTACTTAATTAAATGCATTACATTTTACGTTAGTTGATAATAAACCCCTAAAAAAGTTAGGGCATCCAGTGTTTTGCTCAGAGAGCTCCTCAGGCGGTTACAAATGTAGCCAGCCGCTGAGAAAACTCTCTCAGCTTCAACACTGGTCGCATTTCACTCTTTCATAGCACTCGTGCGTTCCGCGACTGCGTAAGGTGCCTCATTTGCGTGGGTAAATAATCGAAACAAAAAAATTAGAAAGTTCGAATTTGTGGCCACTAAATACGAACTTAAAAAATGGCCAAAAAAGGCTAACTTCGAATTTACGAAACTTCGAAGTTTCGAAATGCACCTCTTCATGTACTCGTTTATTGTAATGTATATCAGTTATCTAGTATAGTTCCTATAACATAACACAAGCTCTGCTTAGCTTGGGGCTAAATAATGCTGTGTGAATTGTCCAGCATTATTTATTTAATACTTATACCTACGCGCCGATTTCACGCCGAAATCACGCCGCCGCCGCCGATTTCAGACCGGCGCCCGCCGCCGATCATTTTATCGTCGGCGCACACGTCTAGTTAGTTATTCAAAAGTTGAAATAAATTTACTTTGAAAAGAAACTCTCAATAGTTTTTCTATAATAAATAAGTAATAACATTAATAACCCTTGTGCTAGAAGTCTGTTCCCATTTTTTTACGCGGCCGTTTTACGAATAAAATCGCTGTGCATTTCATCCTAGCGCGCGGATATGTCTATTATGTCAGGTGAGATAGCATACATTCAGGCCGCGCTCACTGATGAGTTCGCTCGGACGACTTGTGTAGCCTTAAGGTTTTCAGATCAAAAGACAGTGCTTTATTTTTAGACCGCGTAGGCACGGAACATTTAGTTAGACACGCTAAATATTAAAACCTAAGTCAAAACGAAACCCTTGTATTTTTATACACCAGCACATTCTGATTGTTCCCTAATTACCTATTCTTGATAGTGATTTTAATTGAGTGTTTTTACTTTTCTAGAACGTTTCGGAGAGAGTTTTGGTGCGGTTCTACTTAGCGCTGATGCTGCATGACCTTTGGAAGCAGGTCCCGCTACCCGCCGTCGCAGACAAGTAAGAAAATATTACATACTAACTCTGCTTAGACTCGAAGCAATTTAATCCTATTGTTTGATTGATTCTTGACACATTCATATCACCGCTTAGCTTTATACGTTTTACATAGGCCCAAAACGAATCTCTAAAAATACGAACAAACTAGGTAACCTCAACAGCCTGTATTGGTCCACTGCTGGACGCAGGCCTCCCCCTGATAAGCGCCTTATTGGCTTTTATTACACGAGGGTACTGCCCATAATCTCATATAATAATAAGGTAACGATAACCTAGATAATTGCAGGCAAACTGGAAATTTTTTTTTGTTCGTTACTTTTCCCAACGACTTGTAGGCAAAGACCACTACAGAATGGAGCCCACCCAACGTGGAAGGCCCAGGATGAAATGGCAAGACGAGCTTGAGGTACATCATCCATCATCGCCTGTGACAGCGTTAAATCGCGAGGAGTGGCAAGAGACAACAAAGTCCTTTGCACAGCAGTAGCAGTAACGGCTGAAAATAAAATAACTAAATAAAAAAAACGACGGGTTCGTTTTGGCTTTGTGTCAAGACTGATTGTGCGAGCCTTTATCCCGTTCGCAATCTAACCAAACGAGATGTTCCCAGGTACCTAGTGGGCCGTGGCCTGGTTCAAAGCGTGCTGACGTCATCGTGCGCCTTCGCCGCGAGCGCTCACAAGGTTTGCAGCGAAGTTAGCGCGCTGTGGGCGCTAGCGGCGCTGCTCGGCGAGCTGGCACTAAGGCTGCAGCACTGCGCCGCGCCGCATCTCGCCGCGCTCTTACAGCTGCCGCATGTCCGCAAGGTACATAGTGCGGGGGACTTGTACAGGACTGTGTGACGTCATCGAGCGCTCACAAGATATGCAGCGAGGTAGCGACGGTGTGGGCTGGCACTAAGGCTGCAGCAATGCGCCTCTACAGCATGTCAAGTGTATTTACCGAGTGTTTGTTCCCAGACGCGCGCCCTACAGCTGGTGAAGGCAGGCTACAAGCGGGTGGAAGAGTTAGCGCGGGCGCGGGCGGACGACCTCGTCAGCGCCATCCCGCATCTGTCGCTCAGCGCCGCAGAGCATCTCATCTGCGCGGCTAGGGTCAGTACTTTTTATAGAGCTATTAATTTTCTATGGCTCTTACATCCACGAAGAATAGTGAATGTAGTAGGAGCTTTCGCTTTTTATAATAACTACTGTATTCTGCTCGCGGCTTCGCTACCTGGATTAATACTAGTAGTTCTACGAACAGTAGACGTCGCGAACACTAACTTTTTTCAACAATTAATTTACTTAATACTTAATGTACTAAAGTAATTTTATTTAAAACGGGATATTTTGGTACCTAGGTATATGTACCTACCATGTTTTTAGGCGGTGACTCCTTGCAAATCGCCATGCCAGTGTGAAAGCATCTTATCACGGAGCAAAAGTGCCCTCTTATCACCAGCATAGGTAGGCGCCAGCCTTCCTTTAATGGCGCTAAACTTGTCCTAAGTATTATAGGTACCTAATATCTATGTAATTATCGGTGCCTCTTACTTTTGGACGCGTTGTAAGAAAAGTCCTATGGGTAGGTAGGTAGGTACCTACCTAAATATTGGTTTACGCTAGTGTGGTGTGCATTGGGCAACTTACCAACCTTAGGTGGTAGGTAAGTAGGTAAGGGTAATTGTTTAGTAGGTATAATTATATCCCTAGCTCAAAACGAATGAAATGATTTCCTTAGGTACCTACCTTTGAAATAATGCCCACCGTGCAAGAATAGGCGTCTGTTTCTCCTGAACGGATTCAATCTTGTTTGTGGGTAGGGTAGGTGAGGTAGGTAAGGCGCACTTGGAAAGGTAGGTAGGTATTACAGATCACTTCAATTGCGATACGATTGTTGTCGGAATTTTTGAACGAAATGTTGCACAAACACATCAACCATTAGACCAATTGTCCATACAAAGTACCTAAGTTACGTTCCTCAGCAAAGCTCGAAATTCTGTACCTAGTATCAATAGATGGCGTTGATCCATCAGCCCAAAGTTTTTGTTATTTTATTATTTAACCGACGACGACGGTGTATGCGGCCGCGCTATTTCATATAATTCTCGAAGTGTTACAAAGATGTTCTAATAGGTGGCGCTGTACTCTAAATGCTCTCTTGCATATTACTGCATTTTGCGAAGCTGTTCTGCTCGTCATGCCGAAAATCCTCATCAGATCTTTACCAAATTTTTATAAGAACAGTATAAAGTTATTACCTTTCAATTAAAAGTACAATCATCAAAATCAGATCTCTTATAGCGGAGATATTCCAAATCCGCCTTTTTGCCTTATTGTGGAAGAAGTACGCCTTTAATCAAAAAATCCCGACGACAATAAAATTCTATAAAATCATAGAATCTGTACACAAAGTTTCATACCGATCGGTTGTAAAATACGACCTGTAGAGGAGTACGGACATACTGACAAAAACGCCATTTTGGCCAGACCTGAAACGAAGACTTTCTTTCACTAACGTTCACGACGTCAATAATTTTCTTTGTGAATAAAGGCTATTGCCGTTTAATTTTTTTTTTTTCAGTGAATAATCTGTATATTAATAAGTACCTAGTGCGAATTAGAAGGAATCCAAAAGAGCTAAAAACGCTCAATTTTGTACCTATGAACTAAATTCAGTCAAACTTACCAAGTCGAATTGGATGTCTGTAATTTTAGAAAATTGACAACATGCAATTTTTGTCATTGATCAGTTCTGTCTGTAGGTATTTGAAATTGTCCTTTCCAGACAAATTAAATAAGAAGTTGTTTATCTTTTCAGATGATGCTGATAGAAAAAGTGGAAAACTTACGAGCGGAGGCTGAAGATGTTATGGACGAATTGAAAGTTTAGATTTTAGAACTAGAAGTATTAAAATCAGAGATATAGCGTTTCTATCGATCTAATCGATGTCAATTAGTGAGACTATGTATTTAATAATGATAGATGAAGTGATTAATTTTATGAGAAAGAAATTGAAATAAACTGTGAACTGTTTGTCTTTCAATTATTTTTAATTTTTACATTTGATACCAGAACTTTGTTTCATTGATAGATAACATTAATTCCACAGCAGCACTGATAAATCATTACAACAGGTAAAGTATCTAAAACTTACATTTAGAAAATGTACGCTAACAATCGCGTACCAAATCAATTGGTAAACACTATTATTGAAAGCATAATGAAACATCAAGTAATGCTTGTCTACAAAAAGTAACTTCAGCGTGGAAGACAAATAATCCAAATTAAACATGATTACCGCTTTAAACTCAATTAAGACCTTACAACGTAGACTATACCGTTTACATTCACCGCCGCTTATAGATACAGGGTTTGAGCGTCAACGCGGGTAGTTTGGACTTCTTAACGGGCGGCGCCTGGTTTTTCACGAACTCCAAGAAGAAGAAGACTTCGTGATCGCGGTTCAGCTTCGCGAGTTTAAACCCGAGTCGCGTAACGTCTTTCGTGAACGCATCTACATCCTCGAAACGGGATTCCACCTCTGCTATTAGGAGATGTCCCCTGGGAACAAAATATTGTAAATTAGTATACCTACAATACAACAGGTACCTACCTATGTGTTCTTTAGTTAGGTAATCGACTTACGCTACCCGCAAACGGACCACCGGCCACCTACCCCGTTGGCTGTCGCACGCTAACGCCACAAGACACTGCTGTATCGAGTGGCCGGCGACACGTAGGTATGCGGCGAGTTCGTACAAAATATATGAAAAAGCGTGTAAACAGCTTGTCGCCGCCACCGGTGGCTGTGATCGGTGGTCCGTTTGCGCCTATACTTAAGGATGCTGGTGACTAGGTCAAGATAAGATAGAATAGATGAATATTGTGGGTTGTCCAGCATTATTCATTTTTTAGGTTACGTTTCCTTTACGCTCTATGCTCAATGTCAGCATCGTCCATGGAAACTTGACACTCTCATGTAGTCTTTAATCAGAAACAAAATACACAGCAATTGTTAAATATATTTAGCCGCCAATTTGTATAGTTTGACAACTCACTAAACTTAAAAGGCCAGTTAAATACATTTAAAAATCCATGCAAGCAGCTCTAAAACTAACCACATTGATCATGATCACTCAACAAACGGGTTTTTTCAACTTACCCAGTCTTTAGAACCCTGTTAGCTTCAAGCAGGTAGGCCGTGAGGTCTGTGCCCATCAGCGCAAGGCAATAGACCACTGCGTCCATGGACTCGCTGAGGAGCGGCGTGTGAGCCATATCGCAGACCTCGACTTGATCGTTTGCTTGCTGTAAATCGAAGGAGCGCACCGACTGCGGTACTCGCTGCGCCAGATCCGCCTCGCCGCAACCCATGTCCGCTATGAGGTGGCTCTTCGGCCTAAACACAAAATTGTTTTATGTAACTCTAATTTACCATTAGCAACCTGAGGTGACTCAAGGTGTGTAAAACAATCTAGTATAAGTACATTTGATACGAACATACTTATATTAAAAATGCGAAAGTAACAGCGTCTGTAACCTTTTCACTAAAAAGCAGCAGAACGGATTTTTATGACATTTGGCAAGGAGATTGTATCTTGGGGAAGGAAGATTTTTAGTCATGCATGACTGCTGGGCTGACCTCTCTTTTCACCTTTAGTCACTCCCTACCCTCTCTCTTCTTAGTGGAGGAACTGGGATCTGCACTGACATCTTGCATGGGAGTGTATAGTGCATTGTCCCCATATCTAACTAGGCCCTAAACAATCCATCTCCCTGAACTCATCACGACTCAACTTAGTCACTGGCCATAATATATGAGCGTCAAACTTGTGGTTTAATAAATGCTTACATCTTCTTTATCCTTTTGATGATAACATCCAATGGGTTTACAGGCCACTTCTTGACTTGCTGCCGGTAACCCTCGTGGTAGCTCTGGAAGGCAGCCGGGTCATTCTGGAAAAGTTGGCTTGCTTCCGATCCTGATGATGTGTATAGCTTCTCATTGATGAACCGGAATTGAGCAGCTGTAAAAACAATTTTAATGTAAGTAAATTGGCTGTATCCTATCCAAGTAGAAACACTTCAAAGTGTGAATGGAACCTTCTAGTTAAAAATTGACAGTATAAACTGAAAAAAAACCTGGAGGCACCAAAAAAAAAAAAATACTCTGATTGAAAGTACAGGACTTTGAAGTCAGAAGTCAGAATATGTTAATTGTAAACAGATTGTTCAATTTAGTGTTACAAAAATAATGGTACAAGATTTCTCAGTTTGTTCAACAAATCATACAATACAACATAGGTTAGTATGTAACATACCTACAGAAAAAATGGAATAAGAATCTAAACTTAACACGGGTCAAAAAATAAATACTTTGTAAATAACATTTAAAGTAGTCCGTAGCTACTATCTAACAAAGTGTGTGTGGTGAATGACTTGCTTCAGGAAGCCTACTAACCTAGCAGTGGGTAAAATCAACTGCGGATGATGATGGTAAAAGCTGACTTAAAATGCATAAAGAGAACTCGCTAGTGAACTAGACCTACACACAACACATTTATTATTGTTTGTGGCCCTTTAACACATGCTGAGCTGCTGAAGCTCAGCTGCGAAGCACCATATGGTTGTCAAGCGGCAAGGCGGGGAATCAAGGCCCTGAATACTCAAAAGAAACCCAAGTCTAAGCATATCTCAGGTCACGTTTTTTTGACAGTTTTAAATTAAAAATGTCAAAAGTCGCGCCTAATAGTCCCGTTAATGAGTGATTAAAAGAGGGGATTGGGTGGAAAAGTTGAAAGCAAAAAGTTTGACTTTGGAACTGTGTAGTTAGGAGACAACCATTCTAAAAGTCCCCACCCGGGGCCACAAAGAAGGTCCCGGTTTTTAGTTTTTTGCTAACACCTAGTAAACAATGCATAATAGGAAATTTTGTTATACTACATAATGAAACCTATAAAATTCTCTACAACTTTGGTTCTATAGACTATGTAAGACCCAAATCTCCTTTTTTTAGATATTTATTAATTACAAAAACAATCACAGTAGGTATACATTCAATTTGTACTTTATAAACCCCATAAGGTTTGTCTTGGTTCTAACATTAGTTTTGACTTCATTTGTAGTCTAAGTAATAAAATAACTAATTTAGGCCTACCGTACCTACTGCATAGGGATTATGGCCCGCCATGTGATAAAAGCCAATAAGGCACTTATCAGAGGGAGGCCTGCGTCCAGTAGTGGAACAATACAGGCTGGAGGTGGGAAAGTGAGGTACCTATTGCATTGATTTTCATATTCACTTCCTCTCGATTGTACAGGGGTAGAGCACGTGAGAGGGAATGCCTCAGTGTGAGATGATAACATGATGTAACTTATTCTTAAATACTTACATTTTAATCTGTCAAGCATTCTCTCCCTCAGTTTGCTTCTGTCAAAGTTGATTGGATTTCTGTTATTCTGTTCCTGGATCATCAGCTTTATTTTTTCTTTCTTTCTATCTTGGAAAACCTTTTGGATTGGAGTAATCTCTATTTCATTTTGCCTGGTATTCTCAATTTGTCTATTTACAGTTTTTATTCTATCAAACATTTTCTCCCTCAGCTTATTTCTGTCAAAGTTTATTGGATTTCTGTTACTCTGTTTCTGGATCACAAGCTTTATTTTTTCTTTCTTTTTATCTTGGAGAACCTTTTGGGGTGGAGTATTCGTTACTATTTCTTTTTGCCTAGTATTCTCAATGTGTCCTTTCACAGGTTTTAATTTGACATTCTTTACCTTTTTTATTTTAGCTAGCTTGTTAGATTTGTTATTTACATTACTGCTTATATTATTATAATTTTTTTGCTGAGCTACTGTTATTTTTGTCTTAACGACTTTATCTTCTTGAAACAAAACATCTTCGACATCATCCCTTTTCATGGCTTCATTGAACTTCCTTTTCTTAGCATTCAACAGCACCTCATCCAACTTGTCTGTATCAATGTTGTCAACTCTCATACTGCTACTACTGTTGTCGTTTGGGTCTTTTTCCTGTTTCTTTCTCTTGGGTTTTTCATAATTTTGTTTATTAGTTTTCTGCAGTTTATATTTTGCTATTGTAGGACTGTTTTTTATTTCTGGAGCATTATTTTTTTCTTTGATAAGTTTTATTGCCCCTTTAGCTGTAACGTTCTTCTCGATAAACTGCTTTTTCTTTAATTTTTTGATTGTTTTAGACTTTTCTGTGACACCATGATTATTACCAGACTTTTTCATCTAAGAGAAATAAACAAATTCATTAAATAGTAATATTTTTTTAATTAAGATGATTTTTTGTTTTGCGCAATATTTACTTATATAAATTAAGTTTAGTTCCTAAGTTGTGTGATACTCAATACACTAGACTAATATGTCTTAGATATTAATTTCTTTTAGTACTTATATTTAAGATACCTACCTCAAGTATCTAATAAGCAATCTTAGTACAGTGTGAAGATCTTTAGTAAATGTCACAAAAGCCAAGTTGTAAGAGAGTTTGAACACCACGTATTTTGAGAGGTAGGTAAGTATTTACAATAGTTAACCATAATCAGTAGGTAATCACTAAATTAATTTGTAACGGATGAAATTGAAAACAATCTAATCGTAAGCATAGAAACTATAAATCAACAGGCACCATGGAAGCAGATATTTCAAGGAACTTAAATACTCCAAGGAGATTTGTCTATAGTAAACATCGATGTATAGTAAAAGAAAACTTACTTTTAATTTTAAATGATTACTAGTGTAATCAGGATTTCCATCCTCCCAATCAGGAATCACAAATGCCATTTTTTAAAAGTATAAACGCCTTTTTACTTTTACCTCAACAAACAGAATATGTTCCTACTTTTGCAATTTCCTATCGAAATTAATTTGTTTTATTTTTGAGGTTATGTAATTTTGAGCTTTGCTTTCTACATTTGTGAGCATGTACTGTATTGACATTGACGTTGACGTTGACATGATGCAAGAATCTCAAACTCTACTTGGGAACCATGAGGTGGCCATGAATGAACCTATATTTAACCAGAGGATGTGCACGTGTTTCATAAAAACGAGCCGAGTGAGAGGGCCCACAGTAGTAGTTTATCTCTTTTTAGTACGATGTCCATTTATTTGTACCACAGATTATGATTTGTACTTAAATACACCCTACACCATTGCACCACCACCATGTTCCAACGTGTTAAACATGGACCAAGAGATATTCATGTATGAAAAAAAAAAATTATCTTTGAATATCTTAGAATCCTGAAGCTTTAGGTCATCATGTTATAGAATATTTTTTATTTGTTTTAAGGCGCTTCTAAACGGGCAATAATTTTCTGCAATATGTGGCTGCAATACAAGTGGCTGGTATGGCCGGCAACATTGCCAGCAATACCAGCCACACTATGCAATCTAGCAGTAATGGCCTGGCAATAATTGCCAAACATTTTAGGTGTGGCCATGTATGGCCGGTATTGCTCGAGAGAAGGCCGAGCGATCGCCGACCGATCGATTTAACTGCAAAATTGTTTCAGTCGCTCCCTATATTGTAATGGCTTAATTGAGTGTAATGTCACGTGAGTGACGCGACAATAAAAGTTTGGTAGTCGCCGGGCAAATGAACGTAATGGTAATGGTATTTTTTCGACTATTTTCAAAATATTTCAGAAAGTATGAAACCTACAGAAATTTACACTTGATTTTGTAGGTCTCTTTTAAAATTTTGACATCTCAATTTGTATGGAAAATGTTCATTTTCATTTTTCATTTTTATAAGTTTGTACAGGCGCACGAAATGTATTATTATTTTAAATTTCAAGTTGATAGCAGGCGCGGTCGCAGCCCAAGACTTTGGGGGGGGGGTCACACTTGGTGCGGGCCGTAGCACCAAATGTACTTGTAGACGGTTGCATACCCCACTGAAAACTACTAAACTTTATCGGCGAGCCGCGGAAAATTTATACTCCACTCCCAAGAATAGTAGGTACTTATAAGTTATAGCGAGCGAAGCAAGCCTCGAAATTTTTGAGATGTTTTCTGAAGTTTTGGCAAAAGTAAGCAAGAGTAAGCCCACTTGCTTACTCTCGCCCGCATCATTTATTTTGTTGTTGATAGGTATCTATAAAAAAATAAATGATAGCGAGCGTAGCAAGCCGGGTGTTTTTGTAAACGGTTTACTCCTTGAAACCACTGAAAACCACTAAAGTACACCCCTAAAATAAGACGATTCAAGTTATTTTTAAAAATAAAAGTCAATTAGTTTCGATGGAATTTCATAATTCATTTCTCTGCTATCCTAAGTGATTTCATGGACACCCTAGTGACCTTATCACGCCGCGCCGCCCGCTCTTGCCTGTAGCCGGCCGGTGGTGTAGGTATCGAACCCACTCGAATCGTAGGTACCCACAACTTGTGATGGAACTTTCCCTTCATACTTTTCCTGGCTTAGGACAGGCAAAAATAGCTACTCTAACACATTTGCCAGTAAGTAGGCTAAAGTAGGTAGGTACTTTTACTTACGTACTTTTACTTTAGTAGGCACGTAGCCTTTGTGTAGCCGCTAGGATCGTTTCCCGGCTTGGCACACGTTGTTCTGGGAACCGCTCTGCATCGTACGAGCCAAGTTCATGTTGTCACCAGCGATGGCATAAAGTCGCACCATTTCAGTCCACTGTTCATTTGTGAACGACATCGTCACTTCTCTACTTAACACAATACGCGAACAAATCGGCACATCACAAATTAGCACGGAACGCGTCGTGACGTGCTCACAACCTAGCAGGCGGGCCGTGACTGACGAGTGCGCGCCGGCCGCGAGCGGGCGGCGGGCGCGTAGGCGGCGCTTTTAAGTCGGCGCGCGAGCGGCGTCTTTGTTTGAAACCGACAAAGCAGACGGCGTAGGTATAAATGTAGAGTGAAATGCTTTTATGATGTATGAGGATTTTTTTTTCATAATTATATAAAAAATAAAGTTCAGTTTTTTCATCGGTTTTGGACTCTGCTCATGATTCTGAACGTCTGGTTTCAAGGAGTAAACTGTTTACACAAACATCCTGTATAGCTATGAATATAAATCGGGGCGAGCGGAGCAAAGGCGATTAACAAAAAATTAGAAATACAAAAAAGATATTGAAAAAGATGTAGAAATTTTTGTTCCCTTTTTCGGGTTGGGTTGTCACAAACTGGTTCAGAAAATAAATAACAGCGAGTGGAGCGAGCTCTGAGTGAGCCGCAGCCTTTTTTGAAATTGGTGAGGCATGCGTCTATGCAAGACAAGGAAGCTAAATTATGAGCTGCTAGCTTCTGCCCGCGGCTTCGCACGCGTTCAAAGGTATCTATCCCATGGGAACTGATTTATGGGATAAAAAGTAGCCTATGTTTGATTCCAGGCTTAGAACTACACTGATGCAAAATTTTAGCTCAATCTGTTCAGTAGTTTTAGTGTGATGACGTAACAAACATCCATCCATTCATCCATCCATCTATCCATACAAACTTTCGCATTTATATCATTTATTGTGAAGACAAATTTTAAAGTTTGTCGAATAACAACCAAATCGTCGGCTTATTGCAAGAAGTCATTAGTCGCAAGAAGTCACTAACTGCGTTAGATATACCATTGAGTTCGTCTCGATGAGCTCTACATTTTGGTAAAACTCACAAATTTGTAGCTCTTCAAACTTAGAAGTTATGGCTTGGTTATAAAGTCAATAACTGCATTTTTGGTATATCTGGTTTCATAAAATTCATTAACTTACATTAATACATTTTAACAAAAGAAAAAAACACAAATGCCATTTTTATTTTCATACGTAACTCATTTATGTGACTTAACAACATTTTGAAAGTGCTTTTACATTCACAAACGTTTGAATAAGTTTTGCTTTAATTCATTATTTGCACCTTTACCAGTTTTGTCGTATCGTATTTATTGGAAAAAAAAATACTAACGGTTTTAAATGACTTCTATCAAAACGAGTAACGTCTACACTGAGTTTTTTTATTTTTATAGAATTCATTTTTTACACTTAATTACTTTTTTCGAAACATATTTAATGGTAAAAGAATACTATTCGAAGGAAGTATTGTTTTGTTAGTGATTTTTGTTATTGTAAAAATAACAGGTAAATGTAAGGTAATGACTTTTGCACACATACATTTACGTGTTGCTATGCTACTTATGAGACCGCGTGCCGTGTGACCGGAGTCACGGAAGCGGGGCAGAGGGGTATTTTGTTCGGGGCCGCTCGCCCCTCTGCCGCGCCGCGTAGTAGTTCGTTCTTTCCGGCCCTTGTGGGGGCACAGAGCGGGGCATCGAGGCTTGGCCTCTTTACCCCGGCATCAACTCGAGGGGTGACGACTCCTCGGTCCTTGGGTTTATTATTATATATATTTATATTAAAAAATGCATTTATTTAGCTTGTTCATCATTTTATTTTTTTATTAATATACATATGTATTTGCATGTTTTTTCTTTTTTTTTTGTTTGGTATGGGTTAATTTTTTTTAAAATTAACCCACGGTCTATCCGGGGGATTCCGCGGGGGTGAGGTCCCAGGGAAGGGGCCTCCACGGGCGGTCATCATCTGGGAGCCGGGGTTGGTGAGGCGCTATTTGGTGAAGGTGAGCTTGGTGGCCGTTGTGGGCGCGGTCGTACATTCGACGACTGTACTGTACGACAAACTCGTCTATGGATTGGATCTGCGGGTCGCGGGCGATGACATCGTTCCTGACGTATTGGCTCGCGCCAGTGCAGATCCTCAGAGCCACGTTTTGCAGCCCCTGGAGCCGGTCCCTATTCGTCTGGGAGACTAGTGAGTACCAGGCCGGCGCTGCATATGTGAGTCGGGATCGGACTTAGCCTTTGTAGACTTTGGTCCTCAGAGGCAGGCAAGATCCCAGGACGGGTCAGAGAACGATCGGGCGACGCGCGCTTGTTGCAGTGCGCTGTCAACCTTCGGCTGCATCCTCAACGACCTGTCGATCCCGAAGCCGAGGTACCGGATGTGCGGGCTCCATGCCACGTTCTGGCCCCGAAGTGTCAGCTGCGGTGGGTGGCCGATGCGGCGGGAAACAAACAGCGCAGCCGTCTTTCCCACATTGACGGCCATGCGCCATTTGTCCAGCCAGGGCGGCAGGATGTTCAGCAGCCGCTGCATCCTGCGGGCTGCGATGGTGGGGCTGGTGGAAGACGCAAAGAAGGCGCTGTCGTCCGCGAACAGCGCTAGCGACACATCCCTCTCCCCGGGGCGTAGGTGGCCCTCCAGGGTGGGGATCTCGTCGGTATAGAACGCGTATAACGCTGGCGACAGGCTGCTACCCTGCGGTACATCAGCAGAGATGTATCGAGTGGAGGATGTGGCACCTTCAACTGCGACGAAGAACAGCCGGTTGTCGAGGAAGGATGCCACAATCCTGATGAGAGCTGGTGAAGTTGGGGTTTGCAGGAGCTTGTACAAAACGCCGGGGTGCCCAATACGGTCAAAGGCCGTTTTTACGTCCAGAAAGACCCGGATGGTGCAGCGCCTGGCGTTGTGCTCGACTGCAAGGTGGTGCAGCACCCTGGTGAGCTGCAGCGTGGTAGAGTGGCCACTCCTGAAGCCGAATTGCTTCAGCCGCGGCTCGATAGTTGGAGCCCGGCGCCCCAGGAGCAGGCGTTTCAGGAGCTTGCCCACTATTAGTAGTAGAGTAATGGGGCGGTAGTTGGCCGGGAGGGGGTGATCCTTGCCGGGCTTGGGTAGCACGATGACCCGTCCGGTCTTCCGTTGAAGAGCCGGGCGAGCGCAGTGACTCCGCGGCGAGGCAATTGTTGGGGACTCCGTCATAGCCTGGCGCCTTCCATCTGGGTAGACGGAGGACGGCCTTCCGCACCTCGGCAGGGGAGATGAAGTACTCCCCGTCTAGGGGCGGTGTTGGGCCAGACAGGAAGTCCCTCACTGTGTCCTCGACCTGGTGGTGGTGGTTCAGGGTTTCAAAGGTGGCGTCGGCTGCAACGGGGTGAGGCGAGAACTGCTCCGCGAGGTGCTCAGCCAGAATTTCGGCACGGTCGGCGGGAGCAAAGCGCCGGACTCCATCTCGGTCCAGCAGCGGGTAAGTTGTTGCCGGCTGCCGCGTGAGCGCCCTATTCAGCGCGTACTGGTTATTGTCCTGTTCGGAGGCCCGGTCGATGATTCGGTCCCAGCTCTCACGCCAAACCTGTACTGCGGCCGAGAGCTCGGGAGATATCGGGTTAAGTCGCGTCTTCAGTCGCGGGCAGCGGGAGCGCGCCCACTCGCGCTGGAGTTTGCGTTTTCTCTCTATTACCCTCTTAAGGTGTTGGGGGAGGTCGTTGCGCTGGCCTTGGCGCCTGGTGATTGGTACGGAAGCGGCCGCCTTAGCCTCGATGATGCGCCATCAGCGCTGAGGTCTCGGATTCCACTTCTGCAGGCGTCTGGAGAGGTCCGACGTCCACGGACTCGAGTGCCTTGGCGTACGCGTCCTCACGCCCTGGGACCGGGTCCGCGGCCAGGTCGAGCGTTATGAGGAGGGTAGATAGGATAAGAAGGTTTTCAGGTAAAGCTCAAAGTCTGTTACTTAATATTTTCTAATCTAAATAATAGTTTACTTAATTGTTTCCAACCTATTTGTGTTTAGAACTCTTTGCTGGTTAGCAGAATTATTTTCTAAAAGCTTAGAACGTGTTTTTGACTGATTCATGTGCCATTATTACTAATTTTAGGTATTTTATTAAGTGTTTTCGACAAACAAGGTAATTTGTTTAGCTTTTAGTGATAAAAGATGTTATTTTATGATTATTTTGTCTTTTAATACTCGAAAGAGGCCACCAATAACTTCTTTGCAGAAATACTTAACTCTAATTTAGACAAAACTTTTTATCGCAAGAAGTCATTATCTTTGCATTTTTAGCTTTTAAAAAAATTGCAGTGGTTGAATTTGTACTGATTTCAGTTAATTATAAAATAATTACATATCTCTATATATTGGCGTTTAAATTATATTGATAACTGTCGTAGTTTTGATGATATGGGCTCTTAAAGTTATAAAAACTTTAAACTGCTTTTGCCAAACTTTTGGATTTGTCGGTTAATGACTTCTTGCAATAAGCCGACGAAATATGCGGACAACAGACCAGACACCTCATAAAATTAACGGCGAGCGAAGCGAGCCGCGAAAATTTTTATGGTCTGGCTGTGCGTGTGAGTTGTTTGGTATTAGATATTTTGCAGTTGCAAACTCGCCTAAAACGGAGAAGGAGTCCTGGACTAGAGCAAGCCAGAAGCTTATCAAAACAGCAGAATGTCTGTCAATCAGAGGCAAGCAGAGCGTGCTGCGATAATTTAGTGGTTTCGTTAGATTTTTGGAGTGTTTGGAAAACTGACCTCATCCTCATCCTCTCGACCACGAGGGATGAGCCCATGACCAGAGGCAGAAAGTTTTAAGTTTCCGACAAGTTGAGCGAGCTGCGACAAATTTTGGTTTTTGTTAGATTTTGGGCAACTTTTTAGAAAATTTGGCAAACAGCGGGGCGGGTTTTGAGCATTGGATCATAGTCAGAAGGAACAAATGTTATCAGCGACCAGACCAAAACCAAGACCAAAGTAGGTACCTAAGTACTTACATGTTTTCTGATTGCGCACAATTTAAATCGTCCAATTGTTATAAGGTCTTCCTTTTATTTTTTCTGCAGGAGTTTTGACTTTGAATATTCTTTTGTTATGATAGCAGAACCTTCCATCTTCAATCCCAGATACATAACGGATGTACTTACCTAAAAACAAATTTAAATTATACTGAAATGTAACGCAGGACCTGTGACCGAGTGGCAGATGGGTTTGGAAGTCAACAAATGGCTAATACGGATGATGATGATTTTGTTTTAAAGGCTCAAAATATGGAAGTGCACATAATATAAATCTATGGAAGTGCACTATACCTACTTTTTCCAATACAAACGGAAATAAACATTAAAAATACAATGAACGCAAATGCAAAAAACAACACAAATATTACTCAGGTAATCAAATTCACAGGCTTAATCGTTTGAGACAGGCAGATTTTACTTATACCATAGAAACTACTATACTATAATAACAGTGATCTCGGAAGTTCTTTGATAGGTATTTGTCTGAAACATCGGGCCATAGCTTTCACACTTGAAATTCGGCTAAAAAACGTAGGTATGAAAACTTTATCAATCACTTGTCGTGTTCCACTGCGATTAGTTTTTTCCATGTTAAATTACATTATACATAACGTGACCATACGTCCCGCTTTGGGCGGGACAGTCCCGCTTTCAGGCTGAGCGTCCCGCTGTCCCCAGCGAAGGCATAAAAGTCCCACTTTCACAAACTGACCAAATTATAATTTAACTAACAATTATTTTGTACGTCACAACGCGTGGCGAGCGCGATTGGTGAGGTGGGAGAGGCACAGTAACGCAATAACTTCTTATTCAAATACTTCTATTTGAATGGGTAAATTTAACGAAAAAGTCCACATGGTACAGGGTGTCATGGATTTATTGATCACGCGAGAATACATTATATTTGTAAGGATCGGGACACCAAAGCTTTCGCTTATTTCTAGCTTTACGACAGACCAAAAAATTGGTTGTCTGTAAAGTCGGTTTACTGACGATAGTTGAACGTGACAACGCAGACGCATCACTCACTCAAGTAGGAGAGACGGATGTCGAGCGCTCTCGCTTGCACTTCAAGCCTTACATGGAACGCCTCAGAGCGAGGTAACGCCGCATGACGAGGTAACGCCGCATGACGTCATGTTTTTTCGTGCGTGCAGCCGGCTCTATCGAATTATAAGACGTTGTCACGTCAAAAATAATTAACTGGAATGCTGAGAATTTGACTGCTGAAAACCGTTGGGTGGAATTATTCCAGCACTTCCGTGCAAACAATATCCACTTCCTATAATTATTGAGTACCTACGTCTTGTGTCTGCCTGGAAGTGACGCACCTTTCGAAAGAGTCTTTTCTCAAATGAACAAAATATGGACGAGTGAAAACACACAATTATGCGTCTCAGTATTGAAAGTCATTTTGATTAGGTACAAAGATGGATCAGAGTTTGGAAAAAATATTTGTTCAGGCGACAAATATAAAATACTGCCTAGGTAGAAGTAATGAGACGTGTACTTTACCCTTTTTAATTAAAAAAAGACTTGTAAACAACAAAATGTTTTTTTTACAACGGACGTCCCGCTTTGACCAAAAAAAATATGGTCACGTTAATTATACACCATATTAAACCGTACCTAATTATTTTTATGCAAATTTCGTTGAGGTAGGTAGGTACCTACCTACCCAATGATTATTTACATGTGCGTGACGTGACATTATGAACAGATTTCACAGATTTGACATTGGTTTCGTGTTGCCAGAGCAAAGATTTAGTTTAGTTCCATTTTAATTAATTTCTACTCTTTTCGGTCCAGCTGTATCTACACGTACCTATATTTAGGTATTTCTTGAGAACTGCTTGAATTTAGCTATATAAATAATTTGAAATGATGATAAGGGTTCTTTGGACGATCATAAAAAAACTTTCAAGGGCAAGTTTAGTTGATGATCGGATCGTCCAAAGAACCCTTGAACTTCAGATTCTGACGCGTGACACGAGATTCTTCTTAAATTTTCAATAATTTTTCAGTTAGGTTTTCAATATTTTGTAGATTTTTTGATGAAATTTATAAGTGGTTTTATTTTTTCTCTATTTTTAGTGTAAGTTAGAACTAAATATTCACAGCAATTTTACTATGTTGAATTAAATTATAGATCTTCAAAGTGATGTGACAAACCAAAGTAAGTTTTTTAGATACGCTCATTGTTATAAGTAGGTAGGTAGGTAAGTAGGTACCTACCTATAGGTCTTCGAAGGGTATCGTCATCATTATCAGCCTTAAGGTACCTATTTATTTTTAGTTCCATTATAGTACCAAGTTACATGGTTCTTAAATCTGTGTTCATATAGGTAGGAAATCTCAGCGTGCACAAAAACAAAATATCAACAAATAACAATAGCATAGAGCTCTCTAATAAATATACCTTTTTCTTTAAATTACCTAGTCTAATAGCCTAGTCCACTGCTGGGAAGGGAAGCATAATGCACTTCCCCTAATAAGCGCCATAGTCTTTCGCAGTTCTTTCGTCGTCCTACCTGGCCCGCCCGAGGGCATCATTCACTACGTTTGAGGAGTCGTGATCTACACTCAAGAACACGTTTACCGCCGCAGTTTTCGGTTCTGCGGAGTCCGAAGATATTACCCGTCCACTCCCACTTCAGCTTTCTAATTCTTCGAGTCATGTTGATAAATTTGGGTCTCGGCGGATATAAGAAGGTATTCGTTTCGAATCCTATCATTCAGAGAAACTCTAAGCATCGCATATCTCTCTGAGCGACTTTGAAGTGGTGGACCAGCCCCACCTATCGTATAAATCTACCGTTCAGCCCATGACACTACGACTTTGACGACCTCTGTAGCGCAGCGGGCGAAGGTCTGCCTGCGACGCAAGAGGTGCGGGTTCGATTCCCGCCTCGGGACAAATGTTTGTATGATCTGCAGACATTTTTCCAGGGCGTTCTGGATGTTTTCTATGTATACTAAAAATATCTATCATGTAGTGTATTGTATTAAGTATATCAGTTATCTAATACCCATAACACAAGCTCTGCTTAGCTTGGGGCTAGATAATACTGTGTGAATTGTCCAGCATTATTTATTTATTATTATTTATTTACTATCTCGGTTTCATCGATGTCAGCGACAGGGGTAAGCATAGGTTTAGTTAGATTTGTCTCGCCCGCAGCCTGACTTCGCCTACACTACTCTCCTCACCTCACCAGCCTTAAATTGGTCTAATGCTGGACGTAGGCCTCTCCCTGATAAGCGTCTTATTGGCTTTGTAATTATGTAAAAATGTGTTCATTTTGTAACCAATACATACATACCTAGCACATACAAAAGTACAAAAGTAACATAAAGGTCACAAAAATGGCCAACACTCAGCAGATGCTATGGTAGGATGTATCCTGCCATAGCGCTGGTCTTCCGTGGAGGCCAGAAGCGTGGAGCTTTCATCATTACCCTTCCTCTCGTTTAAGTTGGTTTGCGGGGAACTTAGGCTGCTATAAATTTATAATATCTACGCTGCTACAATCTCTGGTACTCGGGTTCAACCCCTTATTTAGGGGTTGATGGCGCATGTCAGTCCCCCGGACATGCGCAGTGAGCTCTACCATCCTCACCTGTCAAGCAATCTTTTGTTTTTATTATTGAGTGATATTTATTTTTAGTCTACAGACCTCTTAAATAAAACAAGTGAACGTGGAAAAATGCCACAATTCTAATAAACGAATAATTTTAGAAAATTTAAGCTTTTGTGATAAGAGTTATCTATCAGAGTAACCTCGAAAGTTAATTTATTACAGGATATCCGTAGCAGTAGGTAAGTAGGTAATATAAATAAGTTGGTACTTACTTACATATTTATCTAATTGGTTTTGGGTTTATACTTACCATCTGAGTGCCTATTTAATCACTAACCTCTTTCTACATCACGTTTCCTCTAGGTCTAAGTTAGATTAGATATAAGATCACACAATCACACTATTATTATAAATGTGAAAGTTTACACGTATGTTGTATGTATGGATGGATGGATGTTTGTTACCACTTCACGTCAAAACTACTGGATAGATAGGGCTGAAATTTTGCGCATAGGTAACTCTTATCCTGGAATCAAACATAGGCTACTTTTTATCCCATAAATCAGTTCCCATGGGGTAGAAATCACCTTTAAACGTTTCCATAGAAACAATGCGTGCGAAGCCGTGGGCAGAAACTAGTCTCTCTAAATTAAATAATACAATAATGCAGGTCTTTAATTCAGCATTACCTACCTACAGGAATGAAACTTGATAATAATGGATAATAGTATTAATTAAGTTGTATCGTTCATAACACAGAATTAACGCTCATTCGTTTTATTTTTCAGAGCGCACTGCACGTTAATCCTGACTACAGTTTTATTTTCACTATGGTGAATCGCTATGCTCAGAAATTTATGCTACGGAAAGAAAGTTTGGTAAGCAACTTCATTTGCTATCTAGGATAGGACGTATCTAGTCTCGCGGCCCTTAGCTTTAACCTAATTTAAAACTTACACATAATTGTACATGATCGCAATTAAAATCTAAACTTCAATCTAGTCTTCTCGGCATTCCACTATCATTGCCACTATCCACTCTGTGTCACTAGACACTACTAGTAGCACACTAGATATAGCATTCCGAGACATCATGGTCACGTGGTGACACAAGCCTAGGTCATCGACGCCATCGGCGAATGAGAAGACGAATCTGTTTTCTGATGTCACCAGTAGGTAGCGTAAGATCGTAACTCATCGAGTTCCTTAAATTACCTACTTGTATTAACCAATTAATTTATCTCAAGTTTAACTAAAACTGCCGTTATAAATGAGTAGGTACTTACCTACTTCATTGAATAACCAAGCAAAACGAGATCCACAAGGGATGCGGATATTACTGTTTTTTCTTAATTTTTAGTGGAGCTGGCGTTGCCAGTGGAGCATTATCTCGGTGACGGCCATCGCCTTGGTGATCTACAACGTGGCGGCCAACATGTGGCTTTTGCGGCCGCTGCCGGTATGCCCCGTGCCGCTTACGTCCCCGCTGCCGCCAGAACCATCATCGTGCGAGCCGTGTACTGAAGCTGGCGGAGCGCCGGACGATGACCCCCTAGCAGCTGTGGACTTACGCCTCGGTCGGTGGGATTACTCACGCACCATTCGCATGTTCGACAACGTAGCCGTCGGCGAGCTCTACGTGGAATCTTCGCTCTCGCGGCACGTCTGCCTCGCCACGCAGACCTCGATCGAGCGGCTGCACGAGCTGCTACGGATCGCGGAGCACTGGAGCGGACCGATCTCAGTTGCCGTGTACGTGGCGGGGGATGAGACGCGGTTGCTGCGCGGGTTCGCTACGTGGCTGTTGCGGTGCCGGCCCGAGGTGTTCGCGCGGACAGCTTTGCATTTAGCCACGCCGGTGGAACGCGCGGCAGCGTGGGGCGGGATGCCAACGTGGGCGCGTGACTGCAGCGCAGCGCCGCTGCCAGCCGGCGAGCGCCACGCTGACACGGTGGCGTGGCGCGCGAGGCACCCCTACCCGCAGAACCACCTGCGGAACTTAGCGCGGAAGAACTGTCACACTGATCATGTGTTCCTCGTTGATGTCGACATCGTGCCGTCAAGGGGCATGGCCGAGGCTCTAGATAAGGTGACTTTACCACTCCGTTGTCATTCATCGTCATCATGATCATGTCAGCCAAACGTCTCTGCATGCTAGACATAGGTAAATACCTCCGCCCCCTCCCTTTCAGAGATCGCCACAATGTTGTCTTTCTTTTCTCCTGCACAACTCGGGGAATCCATAAAGAATACTTCTACTGATCTATTGATTCCCAGAAAAACAATCAAATTTTCTCTAATCTGCAAGCCATAAACTGTAAAATGACCTATGCTTTACCTTACACATACTGATCAGACGTGTTCTCCACAGTTCTTATCGACGACCTCCCGCTGCGACCTCTGCGCTTACGTCGTGCCCACGTACGAACTCGATCGGCGCGTGGCTCTATTCCCGCGGAACAAGTCTGAGCTGGTGCGTCTCGCCAAGAACAAGCTAGCGGTACCTTTCCATCGCAAGGTCTTCATCTACAACCAGTATGCTAGCAACTTTTCCAGGTAACTTGTACTGTTTAATTAACAGTAGCAGATGATCACGCTTGCGTTAATTTTGGATAGTAACTTTCACCTTCATCCCCAGGATTTTAGCCACCGCTCAGTCGTCTTCGTTGTTGGCTTAAAAGCAGATACTTAGGCAAGAAAGTACCGCCAGCTAACCCATTTTATTTTTGCTTCAGGTGGCTTTCGTGACACTGCGGCCATGATAGGCCCTATTGTGCACTTTATGTGTTCACCACTGAAGCAGTGGCGTTCATAATTCGCCACTAACCCTTGCAGCTGCTAGGAACTGTAGGATTTTCATCGGCTCGATGTCTTAGCTCGTCTGTGCAGATGCTTGCCCAGATGAATGCTACGATTCTACATCAGTGCTCCGCACTCTTCTAGCAGATGGAGAGCCGTTATCTGTAACCCATTATCTAGCCACGGGCATCTTTATATGTCTCGTAATGCGACTGATACTGCGTTTCCGAATAGGTTTCTTTAGCCATGCACGAAAGTAGGTACGCGGTTATGTGATGAATGTGTAATCTGGCTGGGAGTCCCATCCCATGATGATGATAATCGGTTTCCAGTCCATGCTCGTCATTTGTTTACAAAACATCATGGAAATGAATAACGAAAGGTTTTGTTTGTCGTAAGATGGGAAGCAAGCGGCGGCAACGAGAGCTCACAGCTCCACGTAAGCCACAATGTGACCAACTTCGAGCTGCTGTATGAACCGTTCTACGTGGCACGAGACGTGGCACCGCAACACGACGAACGTTTCCTGGGTTACGGCTTCACAAGGAACACACAGGTACCCTTGACCCTAGCTTTTGATCTTTTGACCACCTCCGCTCCTTTTGACCTTACCAACACAGCTAAAAAGTCCCTTCAGTTTTTTATTGGTCTGCAATTATACAGAACCAAATTGTGGCAAATTTAAAAAATAATTTTCACAGGTTTTTGTGAACTCGTTCACCCAACTTGAATGTACTTACTAAAATCCCCAGAATAAAAAAACCTACAAACCACCACAAAGCAATAATAGTTGGTGCCTAGTCAGATCAATCGTGGCATTTTAAAAGAATAATGGTGCCTCGAATACGTTTTTATAGAGGTAGAGGAATATTGATTCGGAACACACATACACACATACCCTTCTCCCCTCTCCCCTTGACCTTACGAATATCCGATATGAACCTAAAACCAATTTCAAAATCTAAGTCCTGCCACGACGTAGCATTCGAGGTCCGTAGACCCACTACGGCATAGTCCTGCTACGACGTAGCAGTCGAGGTCCGTAGACCTACTACGGCATAGTCCTGCTACGACGTAGCAGTCGAGGTCCGTAGACCTACTACGGCATAGTCCTGCTACGACGTAGCAGTCGAGGTCCGTAGACCTAATACGGCATAGTCCTGCTACGACGTAGCAGTCGAGGTCCGTAGACCTACTACGGCATAGTCCTGCTACGACGTAGCAGTCGAGGTCCGTAGACCCACTACGGCGTAGACCCATAAATTTGCTACAAAGAGGGGCTTTACGGAGGAGAGCGTGGTAAACTACGGTCCAATTGCCCCCTACTTCCCAACGTGGTTGTGGATACAACGCCGGACCATAGATGCAGATCAGTAGGTCATTAGGTCATACGTAAGGTAAGTATTACATATATTGTAACGCATGTATAGTTCGAGCGTTTATTTCAGCTTGGTCTGTCCCTGTTAGGGTTTACATAATTATCCCTATTCTGATTTCTGACTTCGTCAGTTTTTGCCCGTCTACAAACGGAGGAGGGTTATGAGGTTGGCACTCTATGTATGTATTTAATAATAATATGTTTTAAGGTTTTTTGTTATTAAAGTGCGTAACCCCACACTAAGGGTAATTTCTAAGAAATCAAATAATATCGCAAAAATTTTCGACTTCGACGGGACTTGAACCCGCGTCCTCCCCTCAGTACGGGGATGTGATAACCAACTACACCACGAAGTCAAGTGACGTGGGAGTCGAAAATCTCTGCGACTTCCTACGGTCTCTAGCGCCGTTAGCTCCACCTACAGGGGAAACATTGAAGTTTATCCAATCCCCGTACTGAGGGGAGGACGCGGGTTCAAGTCCCGTCGAAGTCGAAAATTTTTGCGATATTATTTGATTTCTTAATAATATGTTTGTTTGTTTGCATGTTTAAATGCATGTAGCCGATTTTAATGTTCTCACGTAGCGCTGAAACTACTGGTCCGATTTGAACAAATGAGGTATCGATTGATTCATCTTAATACTCCGGGGGTTGAAGGCTATATGACGTCAGACGACATTGGGGGTCTAACCAGAAAGCAGGGTCTAAGTAAAGGTCGAAAATTTCGCAGGGGGTTACTTAATTCTGACGCTGTCTGTACCTATATGATGGACTCCTACTACCTAAGTATCAAAAGAAAATGATAACGACAATCGGTGAACGCTCCCTTAACACTTTTACGTAATCGGGTTTTAGTTTTTTAACTATATATTTTTCGTGTCAGTGTGTGTGTATACTCGGGTACCTACGTGGTTTTCTGCGGAATCTCAAAATAAACTGTAACCGACCAATTGGTGATATGAAAACCGTTTATATCTTTGGTATAAACAAACTATGATTTAAATAGAGCAGGATGGCTGGCGGCCATCCGGCGTGTGTGACGTCACAACTGCAGGTTGACGTCACAGGACACAAGGCGGCGACTTCTAGGCCGCTCACGAAAACATTGAAAAATTTAAATTATTTATAGTAGTTTCTATCCAATGTTACACAATTTCTCTCTATTTGACGACCTCTGTGGTGCAGCGGGCGAAGGTCTCAATGCAACACAGGAGGTTGCGGGTTCGATTCCCGCCTCGGGACAAATGGTAGATTGCGGGACAAATGTTTGTACGATCTGCAGACATTTGTCCAGGGCGTTCTGGATGTTTTCTATATACTAAAGTCATTAACAACGGGATATTTACCATGATTTCTTCTGCGACAAGACATCGCCACTGTACTGCGTCATGCTAAACCTCCAGAACCGAACATTACTAAGGAAGAAATGGTCGCGCTTAAGGAATTACGCCAGGATGAAGATCTGTTAGTACTTAAAGCCGACAAAGGGAATGCCACAGTCGTGATGGACGTCACCGAATACGAGAATAAAATCCGATGTCTACTTAATGACGCCAATACCTACAAGCTCGTCAACTACAACCCAACTGCACGAACACATCGTAGTACCCAGAAGTTGATCAAGGATTGCCAACACGCCCTGGGAGAAGAGGTAACCAAGTTTCTTTTACGGCCTAAGATCATCCAACCGCCCAAACTGTACGGCCTCCCCAAGGTGCACAAACAGAATGCTCCGCTACGACCTATTGTGAGTCAAATAGACTCCCCCACTTATGCCTTAGCGAAGCATGTATCAGCAGTGTTGCAACCAATTGTAGGACGAACAACTTCCTTTGTAAAAGACTCGCGACACTTCATACAGATATTGGAGCAGATAGAGGTAGATGACACTGAAGTGATGGTCAGTTTTGACGTAGAATCACTTTTTACGAACGTCCCTCTAGAAGACTGTATGAAGGTAGTCGCGTCCAGAATACAAGAAGACGGTATCCCTGCAGAGTACGCCAAGCTTTTGCATCATATTCTCTCCACAAACTTCTTCATATACAGAGGGCAATACTATCTTCAAATTGATGGAGTAGCAATGGGAAGTCCAGTCGCCCCCGTAGTAGCCAACATTTGGATGGAGTATTTCGAGAGCGTGGCCATCTCGTCTGCCCCTGTAGAAGTTAAGTTGTGGAAGAGGTATGTAGATGACGTTTATTGTATCGTGAAAGGAGGGACACAGGATGTTGAGCTCCTACTATCACACCTCAATGGAGTACATCATAAGATCAAATTCACATACGAAATGGAGACCGATCGGCGTTTAGCATTTCTGGACGTGTTAGTACAGGTCGGAGAAGATGGAAGCGTAGGCCATTCGGTCTATAGGAAGCCCACACATACGGACCGGTACCTGCATGCCGACTCACATCACCACCCTCGACAGCTTAACTCGGTGGTAACATCTTTAACAAACCGTGCTTACGACCTGTGCGATAAGAGAAGCCTACAGAGTGAGTTAGCCCACGTTAGAAATGTTCTAAATAAGAATGGTTATAAGGTGAGATCACTGCCAGCTCGTTCCGGTACCACCCATAAGCCGCACAGGAGTACGGTGGAACGCAAACCAGCATTCTTACCTTACATAAAAGGAGTGACAGATAAGATTGCAAAAATCCTGCAAAAATCCTCCCTCAAAACCATCTTCACGCCCTTGAAAAAGATGACACACTACCTGCGCACGCCTAAAGACACGTTCCCACTTGAAAAACCAGGAGTGTATAAGATTGACTGCAGCTGTGGAAGCTCCTATATAGGCCAAACGAAGCGCACTATTGCCTGCAGAGTCAAGGAGCACATACGAGCGGTAAAAAATCTGGCAACAGAGAAGTCTGCCATAGCGGAGCATCTTCTCGAGTCTGGTTCAAACCACTGGATTGAGTTACACAATCCACAAGTAATCTCAACAGAGCGACATTACATACCAAGATTGGTACAAGAAGCCATTGAGATTACCAAACACAGGAACTTCAACCGAGAAGAAGGTTTCCAATTATCCGGAACCTGGAATCCTGTTGTGAGAATGTGCAAAAACCGAAGAAGTGATGTACCATCCGGGCCGCGTTCTGATACCGTTAGTGTTGTGTGTCGTGATCGAGTTGCGTTCGATAATGAAGCCGGTGGTAGTAGTAACGTTCGTAGCAAAAGACAAAAAATGAGGGTAGATAGATATATCTGCCAATAACAACTCACTCGCAGTGCCGTCAGTTATTCCGTGATCATGGCGCATGAAACTGTGCCGAAATATTGGAAAGCTCAAAACACAAATCATGGTAAATATCCCGTTGTTAATGACTTTAGTGTTAATAACCATGATGGATTTAAAAGTTTTCTATATATAATAAAAAATATCAATTTACGTAGTGTATTTTATTAAGTATATCAGTTATCTAGTACCCATAACACAAGCTCTGCTTAGCTTGGGGCTAGATAATGTGTGTGAATTGTCCAGCATTATTTATTTATTAATTCATTAGATATATTAGGTAGGGCCTCTCACCGGCCGTGTCGGTCTGTCGTCCCATCGGATTATGAGAGTGAGGAAATAGAGAGTGTACCTGTGTTTACGCACACACTTGGGCACTATAATAATATGTCCTGCGCACATGGCTAGTCAACGTTGAGACTGATCGCCGTGGCCGAAAAATTCGCCTAGAAGGACATCATTAGATATTGTAGATTGCTCATATGCAGACCTTTTAAACAAATCAAAGCGTCACTAGCGGCCACAGAACTATATCCTGTATCCACAACTTTGCCTAGGACGATTTAAATTGATGACCTTGGCTGCTGCGCGGCTCGGTGTGGCCGCTGGCCGTGTGCGGTCAGGTTTTTTTTTGCCTTCTTGTTTATTGTTACTTTAAAAGTTTCTTTATTTAAAAATTATTTATACTACACCTGCTCGGAAAGTTGCCTATTCCTTTTCCATTTATAGAATAGAAAGTATGTCTTTGCAGGCCTATAGGAAACCGGGAGGAAAAACTCTATGGAATTTCATTTCTCACATGTTTTAGCGGGAGGAAAAAGTGTATGGAAATCCATTTCTAACGTGTTATTTTTTTTTAATTTCCTAAAAGATCGGCCGGTAGCTATGGTTATTTTAGTTCGGTCAAACGACAAAAAGTTTTTACTCCAAGTCCATTAGGCCTCCTCCGATTTCCGAACAATATTTTGAAAAAAGAACCCAAAGGCTGGCGCGGTCAATGAGGTTTTACTGTGGTTTTACCAACATCATTGGGCGCGATTTCAATTAATAATTAATTCTGCTTTTTATTTTCCTCGAAGGTGTAGTATTAAGCACTATTTATCACTCGGCAGAAAGTGCGATTCCTACCTCGTGTGTTTTAAGGCCCTCGGCTGCGCCTCGGGCCCAAAACGACACACTCGGTAGGAATTGATCACTTTCTCGCCTTGGTGTAAAATGCACTATTATTTATCACTACACTCATTCATGACTGTTTGTTTGTTTATGTGATCTTTTTGTATGTAGGTCGACAACATTCTTTATGAAGGTGCGCAACAACTTACCTGATAACTTTAAGAACTGTATATCAATGCACATAATATTTAAAAAGAGACTAAAACAATATATTTATGATAATATCTTTTAAGTTAGCGTAACGGTACCAACCATTAAGGTGAAACTTGCTACGAAAGTTATTAGTAAACTTCTGTAATGTAATATTCATTAATTAAGATAGTAAGGTTATTGTATGTATACATTTAAGTGAACATTGTTCTTTTGAGTAAATATATTTGTTAAACTGAAACTGAGGTCGGCTTGGGCAGGATTCATAATATTTTTTCAAAAATGTAGCTGGTGATAGCTTTATAGTTATGAATTACCTACCGAGTTACCTACATTTTACTACTACTTCTAAGTCTACGTCTCTTCAAAAATTGCACTGACAATCAGCATGAATAAACCGTTTTCAGTGGGCTATGTGGAAGATTCCTTACATGCAGTGTTTATTGGCAGATCACCAGATAGTAAACTATTGTTCCGTCCGGGCGCGAGACATATTGAGTTTAATATTGTTATACATATCTTGTAAACAGTTTTCTTTCCACATTGTTATTTGAGAACAGCGCCAACAACTAGCCTTACGATTTATTGACAAGCCGACATTTTCAGAATTGAATTCGCGTAGGTGGCTTCTATTCCATTAAATCAGTGATAACAACTTTGGTTTCATTATTATTTCAGAATCTATAAATATAATCTTTATTAGTTATGGCGGCCTATGATATGATACGAGGAAAATCAGATGTTTTAGATTAGATGATTAATAAGTTACCTTTACGCCGTTTCAGATGCAGCAAAGGCTTTGTAATTTTGCATTCATAAATGTAAACTATCTCCTTAACCCCAAACCCCTCGATAGAATCTATCTCTGTATGTCGGTGACAATGGTGGCATCGTAGCTCCCTAACAGATGAACCGATTTAGATTTAGTTTTTCTTTGAAAGGTGATTTGATCCAGAGTATTCTTATTAATGAAACTCGGTGCCGTTCTAATGTTATTTCATTCCATGGTATTAATTTCCGACCGACTTTGGTCGATGATTTTCTAATGTCTGTAAAATCTAGCTTGTCCGAGTTGATAGCGGCACAATAAGCAGGATGAGCATATGAGGCTCACGTCCGCCATTCCGCTGATGGATTCTCCGGGGCGCTGCCAAACGGCGCTCCTGGCAACATTCCATGGTGAAGTCGCCGCGCATCACACAATCATTGTGTTTGTGTCGGCAGAACAAACATTTCAATACCTTATACTTTCCGCTATTTGCTCTGCGTGAAAAACATATTTATCGTGCTCAAGCTCAAAAGTGTCATATTTTTGTACATAGCTTGTGAAGCTATGTAGCTAAGTACAAGAATACCTAAACATAAACTATTTCCTGAAGATGAAATATTTTGAATAGTTCGCGAGCTTCACGCGACAGCTCAGTACCGTGTAGGCACGCGGCTCTACCCTTGTTTTTACTAACACAATGTCAGTGGCTACATAATTACTTACCTACATAGATTTGCTTTTGCATTTTTAATAGCACAACATATTCAGGGCCAGGGAATCAAAGCCCGCATGAAAATATCATTCCCGCAATTCTACGGGATCGAGGACATCGATCCCGCGGTTCAGCGGGATTTGCGGGAGTGAAAAAAATCGTACCGTTTCCTCTTTTTCAACGTCTTATGTTCAAATGCGTGGACTCTAGGAGAATCTCCCGTCGAGCGTAACTTGACATTGATGATCACTTTCGGTTGAACGCCCATAAAAACTAGAACGTGAAAGAAAAAATTTAACGAATTACAATTCGTGAAAATTGTAAAAAAAAAAAAAACTTCAATGCTTTATTCCCTCACCTATCAACAATTAGGGAACTTCATAGGCGTGCGTGTGTCAAACAGAAAATCGTTTATTTTATGTTGGTGTGGACGGAGCATCTAAAATTACTGTTTATTCAGTTTAGTCCGAGTTCATTTTTATTTTTTTATTGTCAATGGACCTTTGACCAAAATCTCACCCGATGATAACGATGTGGCCGTTGTACTGTATTGTATCAAAAAGGTCTAGAAGTCCTGATCACTCTCCTCTTGAAGAGACTCAGTTTATATTGTTGGCCGAAAAAATAGAGGCAGGCAGTGCGTTCCAATCCTTAGCGGTGGAATACAGGTGAAAGAGAACCGGTTAGTGCGAGTGGATGGAATATCCACATGGTAAAGGTGGAAATGCACCGTACGTCTGCTTGTCCTGGAGTGGAAGGGAGATGATAGGATCAAGTCGTGAAGGTCCTGTGAGCATTCTCCGAAATGTATCCTATATCATCGAGAGGCAAGCAGCTTTGCGGCGCTGTTCTAGAATTTGATTCTTAGTCTCCGCAAGATTGCTCGCCAGTAAGTCTGAAAGCTCTTCGTCGTATTGAATTTAGCTGCAAGATAAGACTTGGCCGAGCCATCCCAAACGTGACAGCAATACTCCCTACCAGATCGGACCTGTGCTTGATATAAGCAATCGAAACTCGATACAAGCTGTTCTGGTGTGAAGTACTGCTTATCCTTGTTTAGGATTTCTAGCTTCATGGCTGCTGTGAGCCTTCGGCTCGATGAAGACTCCAAAGTTCAGAGTAGGTATGAGCGTGACACTGAGGAGTTCCAGTTGATCCGCTATACTCGTAAATATCAGTACATCTCGGAAAATGGAAACCCTCAACTAACGGACTCTTTTTAGCAAAAGGATTTAGAAAGTAAACTATTTTAATAGACCAAAGGCAATACTTATAAGGGGTTAAATTCATAAGTCAAATTCAAATTCATATGTCAAATTCAATTTTTAATGATGCCTGGATGAATAAATATGTTTGCAAAAGGACGTCTGTGTAAATTTTCCTACGATTTACATATCAGTCCCGCCAATTCCACGGATCCGGGATTTCTGATCCCGCAGAAATGGTGAGGGATCCGGCGTTTCCGGAATTGGTTTCCCTAGTCAGGGCGTCGTCATCGAGTAACATTATCTAATGTGTGGTCAGGGCCTTATTAAATGAGGCTCCTTATTAATGCTCAACAATTCAATTTAGCGTGTAACCCAACCAGAAGCTTATGTATCTCAGCAGCTGCGAATTTCAACCGTTATTATTAAAACAAGACATCCAATATTCATATTTTTGTGCGTGCATAATTCACGCCGCTGAAACTTTATGAGCGGTCGACCACATTTCATATTCATTTCCATTATGGCGTATGGCTCTCGTTATTTTTTGCGTCGGCTATATGGCATAAAACGTAGAGCAGCATGTTATACAGATGTATCCAGCGGCTGGGATCAAACTCATTAATTCGGCGTTGTTTCAATAACGCCATCGGTTGCATCTATAAATTTCAGCGCTGGCAATTACGGCTCTGTCCGAACCGGGCAAAAAACCGGATTATTTATTACAATCACATTCCCGCCTCCGAAAAGCGCAGCGAAATTGGGCGACGCTCGCACTCTGGATATTGGCGACCCTGCATCGTCGTCGCTCCGGAATGCTTTCACAAATTGAGATGACTTAATTTGTCTTTTGTACCCATTTTGTACCATAGAGATCCTTCGTTGTTTTTTTTACATTTAGGAGAATTTTTTGTTTTTATAGTGCTATGCTTACACACACTTAAGGTGGTTGTGTCGGTGATCGTTTTAGAGTTTATTGACATCAAGATTGATATGAATAAAAATTATTACTAAAACAACATTTATGTCGATTGACTGGAAAACTAAAATTAATTCAAAGTTTGGTTTAGCAAATATTCATAGCTAATAACTTACAATGTACGCTAAACTTCTTATCTGCTATCTCAATTACTTGTAGAACCTAGAAAATAGTAAAAACCCGACATACACTTTCAAGCTTGATTTTCAACCTATGCAGGTGTTTTGGAATTATCTCGTTAAAATAACTCATTTAACGATTATAACTTCTGAGAACTTAATTGTAGGTAAAGCATTCAAGTTCTGGTTCTGAATAAATAAGGCAGTGAAAATGCAGTAAAACTGTAATAAAACAGTGGAATTAAAAGGATTTGCGGCTGGGTACTTTAAGTCCTTTACCGAGATTTCCTTGTGTGCAGGCATGAAGGCTCGGCTTAACATTAATACTGCTAAAGCTAGGATTAGATGTGTTTCTTTAAACTGAACCGCGCACCTTCCACATTTCAGAGTTTAGTCTCCACATCCGGCGCTCCTGGCTTAAATTGGGGCTTATATCTAACCTACTACCCACCCAAATTGCGAGCGCATGTTATTTACTTCTATTATTTACTTCAAAAATTCTTACAAGCACTTAGGTTGGTGCGTTGGATTTTTCTGTATCTATTTGTATCTATTGTAAGTATGATAAGTTATTTTAAAAGCAATTAGGTTTTTTCTTTTATTTGATCTATGTAGAGTAGGAACAGTACTGATACCTATTATAATTTATCAATTTATGATACTAAAAAATTCACAGACCTTTATCTGAAATCAAAAACGTTTTTACATTTCGGCTTACGAAATAATCTCATAGACAACTCAAATTGGAACCTTAAATGTAACCATTATTGTCAAATATGAATTTTATTTCCGGACTAGTTCCCGGACTAATCTAGATGAAGGTCGATGAGTGATGAACCAGTAGTAACTTATAAATGTACTATTGCGAGTACATTTAAATGTACCTAGTATCACAGAATAACTATATGTCGCAGATGATGTAACATTCTCATTGCCTCTCGCGCAGTGAATGATTATTTATCCTGCAATGCGCCTATTATCTATGCGGATCACCAAAGTCTACTGTTTGAGGTTAAACCAATTCTACAAGATGACAGAAGGAACTGGAAGAATCAGCTAAGTGGAATTCTGGTTCAATCATCGTAGCTAAGTACTAAAAAGTCATAGAAACCACGTAGAAACGGTCTCGCGATTCGTGTAGTCTGAGACCCTAGCCTTGTGTCTGTCTTTCAAGCTCCATTTTCAACTGACATTACCCAATTATCACAAGTGAGACAGATAAAGTACCTACCCTTTTATATACAGGGTTATTGGTAATTCACTGACACTGCGTAAACTGCAGGTTCTGCCCATCACCACGAACACGTTCGTGAAGACGACACGTCTTAATTGTTTTTTTTTTGTAAATCACCTCTGCTAAAAATGGAAAAAACTCCTTTGTCCGGAACCCAATTCAATACTAAAGACGGATCTTCCACTCCCACACCCACTGTTAATTCAGAGCAGAACTGATTTTAAGTTTATTTTCAAAAATAAGCCTCTTTATCAAACAATTATTGAATGGAGGGGGTACCTTCTATAAATATCTACTTTAAGAATTAAGACCTAGCATCTTGACAAACAAAAAACAAAAAAAGTGTCAGTGAATTACCAATAACCCTGTATAGCTTAAAGTCTTAAAAGTTCGGTTTGTTCCAATTCTCTTGTTTTTGTTAGGTAAAGTAAATAGGTATTTAGTCCGCTCCGAGACTTGTGCTATTCCGAGCTGGTAACGGGACGCGCTGCTATAAATAATATAAATAGCGGAACACGCTGCCAACACGTCCGAGGCATTCACATTGCAACAACCAAAACTAATTCTAAAATTCTTATTAGGTTACTTACTCACAGACGACCTCTGTGGCGCAGCGGGCGAAGGCCTGCCAGCGACGCAGGAGGTTGCGGGTTCGATTCCCGCCTCGGGACAATTGTTTGTACGATCTGCAGACATTTGTTCAGGGCGTTCTGGATGTTTTCTATGCATAATAAAAATATCTATCTATGTAGTGTATTGTATTAAATATATCAGTTATCTAGTACCCATAACACAAGCTCTGCTTAGCTTGGGGCTAGATAATGCTGTGTGAATTGTCCAGCATTATTTATTATTTATATTTATTTATTTATATTTATACTTTCGAATTGTAGGTATATGTACGTACTAGCTTGCAAAGCCGCGGGCAGAAGCTAGTACGTATTCCTTTTTTGGTACCTATAACAAGTAATCTATAATAGATTACTTGTTATAGGTATCTAAGTTAGGCTGTGTTCTAAATGTACGCCAAATTTCATCTTGATCTGTTCGGTAGTTTTAGGGATCTTATAACAAAATAAAATTCACGTTTCACAAATGTATAACATAATAACATTAGTAGGATAGTTTTAAATATTACGTTTCTAATAAAAACATTGTTGAACTTGCCTCTCATCTTTTATTTGACCGATCATGCCAAACTCAAAATAGGTACTTCAAGGTGGGTGCAAGGTTTATTATTTGAAAATCAGAGCAGAGATAGGTATTGATTCATCTGGTCTTGGTTACTCATAAGATTATTTTTCAGTTTAGTTTTATTCTGTTAAAGTACATACTAAATATTATGATAAAACAATATTTAGTAACAATTCCGCGCAAAACCTTATCTGATAAGATCCTACAAAATGTAATCCGTGTGTACCTTACATTTACATTTTGTATTGGATTTGTATTGGATTACATTTTGTAGGATCTTATCAGATAAAGTTTTGCGCGGAATTGTTACTAAATATTGTTTTATCATAATATTATACAATGGATTTCCGCAAAGTATCGCCTGAATCTATTATTTACATACTAAATACTAAAAATATTTTTAGCTTGAGGTTGTTTTACCTCAACAGCCTAAATTGGTCCACTGCTGGATGCAGGCCCCCCCTGATAAGCGCCTTGTTGGCTTTTATCTCATGGGGGTAATGCCCATAATCGCCACGCTGGGCATGCGGGTAGGGGATCGCAGTTCGGTGGTAGAATTGTTCTGCAGGTTGTTGTTAAAACATACATCGGACACTATCTACACGCTCACACTCTATTAAAAACTTTATTTTCTATTTCGTTTCACCTCTACAGGCTATTTAAATGAAGTGTATAAAATATGGATTTAAAATAATTTTATGACATCCGTCCGAGCTATTCGTTCCATCAGCAGCGAATATTTTGCAGGTGTATCTATAAATTATAGCAGTTTGATTACAAAAAACGTACGGCAACTAATATAGTGAGATTTCGTGGGCAGGGGAAGCGAGAGCGGATTTTACAAGCTTTTATGGTAGAGTCCCTCTCTGGGTACTTCGTGTGAAAGCTGTCAAAATTTCAATACCTACTGCTACCACTCGCTGTCCAAGGATACACTCGATGTTATGTATAATGAAACTAATTAAGAACTAAGAAATTTGCTCGCTTTTAAAATGTTTATGAGACATTAAAAGTTTTTAAAAATCCAGCTGGCATTATGCCAACTTCCGTTCGAAAAGACATGACACTTCATGGAATTTTCCAATGATCTTACGATCTTTTACTATAACAATGATCGGTACAGTCAATGCCAAAGATTGCTCAACAGTGTCAAAAATCAGTGGCTGAACGACGTTGGTTGACTATTGTTATATGATGTTATTGCAAATTGCTGCGAATGCTGATGGAATTAGAAACAATTTATTGAAGTTCTACGGTGTTATTAATGCAACAGTTTCACGACTCTTTGATACCAAAGAAGGTGAAGGTCGTGACCGTGCGAAATCGTCGCGGTCGCGTTGGGCAACGTCCTAATTAGGCGATCTGGGCATTCCCTAGCTGCGCCGGCGCAGGTATTCTAGTGGAGTTAGATCGTGCGGCCGGTGCAATGGAAGCTCTATGGACTCTGCTGCTACTCGGCTTTCTACGTCTTGGGGGTGAGTTTTGTAACTTTTACTTACTAGTGTCGGGTTTAATAAATTAAACGATGCATGGACGATTAAAGGAGCATAGAGTATCTAGTTAGTTGTGGTGTTGTTAGTGTTTAGGCAGTTATTTATAATAATGGAAACGATGATTAATGAGCACTATTTTAAGAATTATTTAATTATAATAAATAATCAAAACATAAGGATCAGATGAAGTTCGAAAGATAAAAGAAAGATGAGTCCCACTGACTAAACTTTTTCTTGAAATGTTGTTGGTATGGTATTGAAGAATGCATGTTGCACTGGTAGCCTGGGATAATTTCCATTTTTGCCCAAAGACACCAAATATAAATAGGTAGAAGAAAATGTTTAGTCTTCTTTTGAACAAAGGCCAGACAGTACTGATGTTATCTATATTCTTAACATGAGCACAGAATATATTACCCATCTTTCCATAACGAAGATTCTGAATGAAACTAGCTCTTTCTAGGCTCTCAAGAAGCAGATAATGCCACGTCAGTGGAAGAACTGGGTCTGACGTGTCCAGAGCTGAACGGTCAGATCGTGGGCGGGCGGCGGTCTTCCGTGCGCCGGCACCCTCACCAGGTCTCCATGGTCATCAACGGGAACTCCTTCTGTGGAGGCTTCATCGTCAGCCGGGACTATGTGCTCACCGCTGCGCATTGTGTCAACAAGTACGTATCTGTCCTATAATATGAATAATGAATGTAAGTGTCAGATAAAGATTGGTATTGAAACTACTCCCTGATGCATGAAGCATGTCAACAGCAAACCAATCTTAGTCTACACGGCTTATACGTTAAACTACTTTTATGTTACATCGTTTTTAGCATAGAATTATCGCCGACTGTACATCGTGAAACGTATTTATTAGTAACACTTGCTTATGTTACAATTGAAGTTATCGTGTGCCGTTGAAATAAGCTGTTTTCAGCCCCCAGGTATAGACGAATTCTGAATTTGCCATAAAGCTCCCAAGTACCCAAGTTGCTATAGGCTCTTAGATATACTTCAATATCATCAGATCCTTAGGTAGGATAGGAAGGTGGGTAGAGTTATAAAAAATGCCAAGCACCTATAAAATTGGATATTATCTTTTTCTTAACCTTATAAAGATACCATTTTACGAGAAAACACGAAATATTGGCTTTTATTACCGTTCCTTAAAGATAGCTAGATCCTTTAGGCTTAAGTAGGTAAAGTATAGTTTTCCATGGTCATCTCAATCCAACCCAAGGATGAAATCTGAACTTTACGACTTTAGGCAGATTGGTAATTTTCTATAGAGAAGATAGTTCAAGTATGAACAGTAAATGCTATACCACTAACGTTTTCTCAAGGAAGGTGCGGAGATTCAGTCCTCAGTTTGATAAAAAGTACGTGAGGTAGGATAGGTCAGCCTCACACAAAAGGAAAAGGGTAGCCGTAGCTCGAAAGCCTCCTCTAAGTAGGTATTTAACTAGGTTATACGCGCTCTAGAACATCACTTCTCCTTTAAGTTTACGACTATAGTAGCGGTAAAACCTTACACAAGTTACATTTTATGTAAGTTTTATGTGTTCCGTAGAGTTATAGTAAAGGGCTTTGTAAAAACTGTGTCTGTTTACCTCGAGAAAAAACGAATTGAAAAAGTTCAGAGTGGGCTGGCACTCATAACATAACACAATAGAGCTTTCTGTGTCTCGCATTTACAGTGATTTGTATGGGCATAAGAGGCGTACACATATTTGTTGATTATATTTCTTTTGTTTTATTCATATTGTTTGTGTTATGAAACTGATTTTTTATCGAAACATTGTGTAATTACTGCCAACTAATTAAAAACATGTGTTCTTAATGGCAGCGCGATAAAACATGAATTGCGTGAGGCCAAACCGTCGTCGTTAACTATCCCGATATATTTCGGGACTAATTCTATTTTTTGTTAGCGTAGTGCTGATATAAAGTTGTATTTCTGTTGCTTAAACTAGAACTGCCCTTCAGCGAATTTACTCCAATTCATTCAGTAGTTTTGGCGTGATGAAGTAATAACCTTTGCATTTTTTCATTGGTTCATCTTCTTATGTTTTTGTTTAAAGGTAATCAAAACGCAGCAGAAAACAGTATAAGTGATACACTCACGAAAACATCTTAATCGACCAGCTGTTGCTTTATCTATACAGTCTATTCGGGGATTCATTTGTCCTGAATACGAGATTGTCCATGGATATGTTTGTTCTCGATACAAGGTCCAGTCTGGCATGTTTCCGAATAGGTAGGTCCATTGATACTATCCATATCTAGATTCTATTATAAAATCTTAAATGCTATCAAACTAGACCCGATAAAAAAATGACAGATGGATCCATTTTATAAAATGTTTGAAATGAAAAAGATATTTTCGAGAGTAGTTTTAATAATATTCCCTAGACCTTTAAGTCCGCTGTCGAATATTCATTAATATACTTCACATTTTCTCGGTGTTTTTGTCGTGAGGGTAATTGCCGTCAATTTAAACAGCAGGCTTTGTCCCTTTGTGAACACATCAGCCCTGTCTAGCCGTCTGGGGTTAATAGCTGGGCTCGTTTCAACTGCTGCCACTTCTGACACTGAATATTTTACGAGGCAGTATGTTATTACATTACTGGGGTTTCATGAGATCTTATTCGCAGAGTTTCATGGCTTGTTCGGCTATATTTAGGACGTAACTTCAAGATGAGACAGTTTGTACGACACGCTGTGTATATTTTACTACGTTGTCGAGCGTTTGTTATTCCGAAGCAACTTTCTTTTCGTCGTTACTTACACCTTAGCAAGAATATGACCCATTTTTACTTTAACATCCCTATGACCAAGAACTTCATATTACCTACTTATCTAGAGCTTGAGATTCCTATCAAAATAGGGTAGTTCTGAAAGTTAAATTGAAACCTAGCATGTTCTTATTCAGCAACGTATCGAAAGCTCATATTATAATGTTCGAATTAGTAGATAAATGTAACGGTATGCAACTAGCAAAGACTGAGCGTGTAAGTTGATTTACAGCGTATCACCGGGCGCAATTCGCCTGCGCGTGGGCAGTTCCCGGCGCGACGCAGGCGGGCGCGTGGTGCGCGTGGCACGTGTTGCCGTGCACCCGCAGTACGGTCGACCTCAGTTCGACCACGACGTGGCGGCGCTGCGACTGGCACGTCCTCTACCATTGGGGACAAACATCCGCGCTGTCGCGTTGCCGCCGCCGCGCCAGCCGGTGCCGCTCGTCACGCTTACAGTCACAGGATGGGGGCTGACAGCTGTTAGTACATCAATGCATCTAGGCGAGGCGCAGACAGACATACAGTGGCGGTCACTTGTGTTTGCACTACAGCCGTCAAAGGCTCGTGAATGGCGAAAGTAGCTCGTCTACGCTCATTTTCTAAAAAATCTACTAATATTCATTCTTTATCTGTTAGTTGATCAACCTTGTGTTTGGTTCTTTACACTATATCAGTATTAGACCAAGAATTCACAATTCTAGCAAACAGTTTTAAATCTCAGAATCTCTAGCTCTAAGAGTTCCTGCAAAATCAACGACCTCTGGAATCTGGAACATTTGTAAGCAGCATATGTTGCAGAGTGGCGCGCGCCGCATCCCACGGATGCTGCGTGAGGCGCGCGTGCCCGTCGTGCCGCATTGGCTGTGCCGCCTCTCCTATGGCGATGCACTTACAACCAACATGTTCTGCGGCGGACACTTTCTTATAGGAGGCGTCTCCTCTTGTCAGGTATACGTATTACCTTTCTTTGTTGCGAGTTCTTGTAATCTTGTAAAAAAAATTGTTTTACACTACATTTTTGAATCATCATCATTTCAGCTAAGTTGCAACCACTTTTGGGAATGTGATTCCTCGTTTATGTACTGTGTCTATACGAATCTATGTCAAAAAAATTTAATAATATTTTTCTTTATTTTGGATATATATACAGTATGTTCGGCACAACGTTTGGCTGAACACCTGTATATTTGACCTTGGTAAAGATTCAGGCTACTTTTGTACAAAAAAACCGTGTGTGAAACTGCCGGCAAAAGCTGTAGTAGGTACCTACGTAACGTTATTTCTATATGCAGGGCGACAGCGGCGGCGCGGCGACGTGGCGCGGCGTGGCGCTCGGCGTGGTGTCATTTGCCCGTGGTTGTGCTCTACCACTCTCACCCACCGTGTTTACAAATCTCGCCGCCCTACGCTCTTGGATCACCAACACTACTGGACTCTGACCACGGACTTCTACCGTCTACCACTGAAATCCACTCTGATAATATCGGCAGCCAGTGATACTAGACCTGCGCTCTTCACGATAATTTTAGACTCTATATTGATTGGGCTTAAAAACTTTTTTGCGTAGCGAGCTGTTCGTTATAGACTGAATCAGACACAGGATTTTAAACTCTATCGTGTTGAAGTTATACATTTTATATCTGTGTTCACGAGTATACAAAATAAGTTTATTACGTTGTTGGTTCTGTTAATTTATTTTTGTACGATTCTCATTAAACCTTGTGTTGTTTAGGTACTTGTTTTCTTTGAATTCTCGAAATGACCGAAACTAATTGGAGCCAGAGTATAATTAGATATTTTTCCTATTGTTTGATTTGCATGGGTTATATTTATACTGAAAACGTTGATAGGTACTTTACTTACCTACTTTTTTAAATATATTTTAATGCTCACCCTGCCTCTACCCTGATCACCTACCTCGAAAATAATGTGGTGTAAGTACCTATTGTTTCTTTTACCAAAGATGTTTCGGTCGGTTAGGTACGGCACGAGGTCAAGTTTGGACATAGCGCATTCACTGCCCAGCCACAGCGGCGTGATTGTGACCGCTGTCTCTCATCACCTCAACCTCAACAGCCTGTATTGGTCCACTGCTGGACGCAGGTCTCCCCCTGACAAGCGCTTTATTGGCTTTTATGTCATGGGGGTTATGCCCATAAACCCTACGCTGGGCATGGGGATCGCAGTTCGGTGGTAGGATTGGTCTGCAGGGGGCGCTGCTGCCCGCCCCCGGTGGATATCCCTTAGTCGCCTCTTACGACACCCGCGGGAAGAGTTGGGGTGGTGCGAATTCTAAGCCGGCACCACACAGCCCTTCTCTGTCTCGTATACATAATGCATTTTGAGCACTCATCATCATATCAGGTCATCATATCAGGTCATCATATCATCATATCATCATATCAGGTCATATTAATAAGTACACTGAAACTTCTTGTTTTCGATTAGGTTGAAACGTGTTCCTCTACATAAAGTTTTTTTTATGAATGTGAATGCAGCTTTACCTACCCTTTATCTACTTATAAACTTCTTTAACTTTAAGCAGTAGCTATGAGTTAGTTTTCTTGTTACATTATGTCAGGGCGAGAGAACAATGATAAATTTTCATAAGTTTAGAATGTACATTAACTTGAGTCCCGAATAACTTAAGGTTCCTTGCAGGTATACGAGATGTTCCTGATCGGGTACCAGTTCCGTGTGCTGTCTCCAATCTTCACGATTCACTGGGGGCTGCAGACAAGGCGCAACCGTCCTCTTTGGAGGGAGAAGCAGAACGAAAAGAACAGGAAACACTTTGAGACGTTTAAAAGAGAGCTCTTTGCAAGGTATTGAGTTTTTTACCCAGAGCTGGCAAAGTAACGACGTTTAACATAATTATGCACCTCGACTGTACTTGCGGTTCCCACTGCACTGCCACTGAAGGGCAGGTTGGTATTACCAGATTATTCAACTTCCAAAATTCCGTCTATCCCTTCGCATCAGTAAACGGAAAAAACAATTTCATAAAAAAGCGAATACATTTGTGAATTCTCTTACACACGAAGAATTAAATATCATCCATAGAATGTACCTTTAGCAATTAATTGAATTATCAGTTTCTTTGCTGTTTGTTTTAGTTAGGCTACGATCTAAATGTATATCGAATTTCATCTTTATCTGATCTCTGGTTTTGAAGATCCTAGGTAACAAAAATGTTACATTTCACAAACTTTACATTATTAGTAGGAAGTAGGATAGTAGGATTAGTAGGATATAATCTAGATATAATTTATTCTATCGCGTGAAGAGTATTATTATACGTAGTTAAACTACTGTGAAAAAAAGTCTTATGAGAGTCCTGCGAACCAGTTTTTAAAAGCGAAGTTTTTTGTAACCCTAATATTATCTATGTCTGTCTATAGGTACAGGAAAGACCCCCTACACTTGCTGAGGCGACCTGTTCCAAAGAAGACCTAGGCCTCGCAAGGCCGCGCGACCCACGCCGCCGGCCTTATACTCCTCTCAACGATGGGCGTACTGCTTGATGCCCTCGTTACTTGAGCCCCCTAGTCATTGTGTACCAAAGATTCTCTAGTGCTTATACAGTGCCGAAAAGCTACCCTCAACTAAGTGATACTAGATAGTGTTGTAAGGAACTCCCCAACAAGTCGTGTACCAGAGAATTACCAAACAGTGTCGAAAAGTTACTGCCCAACTAAGTGTTACTAGATAGTGTTGTAAGAAACTCCCCAACAAGTCATCGTGTACCAGAGAATTACCAAACAGTGTCGAAAAGTTACTGCCCAACAAGTCATCGTGTACCAAAGATTTACTCGTCAGTGTTGAACGGGAATGAATTCAGTGGTACAGTGGTACTAGACAGACAGTGTTGCAAGGATACCTACTAATTTTTTTTTGTTTTTCGGTTTGCCACTAGCTTAACTAATTACAATAGAATTTACTATTTATTGGGTATTTAATAAAGTAGGTAATAAAATTATATTTATTAAAATTAAAAGAAAATTCAAAATTAAGAGTTACTACATCGCGTGCAAAAGAAGTTGAGAGTCATGCATCGCCTTGCCCTGTGAATGCTGGTATTAAAAAGGCCAATGTTCAGTATTCTGCTGAAATCATTGACAGTTCTACTCGCTCGCACTAAGAATGAATTTTGTATCATTATCTAGTCATCATGTACCATAGATTTATATACTCTTCAGTGACTAGGCAGTGTGAAAAGGGAATTCCCCAAATAGCACACCGAGATTCACTATACTGTACAGGTTGAATATGTTATTTATTAATAAATAATAGGTTATGTAAAAGTGATATTAAACTTTTAGATATTTTAAGTGCCATAGGATAGTATTGTAAATGGATCGCAGTGTACGTAGTGTATGGTTTATTAGATAAAGGTATGGTCTATCCACATGTTGACAGAGTCACGGCGTGGCAAACCTAGGCTTCTAAGGGCTGTAAAATTTGGCACAGGGGGCGTTTTACAAAAAAGATCTAGTAGTCCATGCATACGCCCTAAGATTAATTTTCGCGTGTATACCGTCAGTCAAAAAAGATTTGCCACATAACGTGGCGGCTCTACCAGAACAAAACAGAATAAAACCATAGAAAATTTCCCAAAAAACATGGTCGGACTGACATCGCCACTATACGAAGTGTTTCATAACTTTACGATAGAGCTCTTCCGTGTACCAAAGGGATTTTATTTTTTCATTGGTTTAAGATGACTAGGTGTGGACCATCTAAGTCATATTGTAGGAATATAGGTGCAGGGAAATAATATAAGTATTTATTTTGAACCAAGACTTAAATTATACTTTTTGCACTCTATTTAGATGTAGCTTCTTGTGAACGCACACAAGGTCCCGAAAATTTGTCTGTTGGACAACGGCGATAATTTATTTCTACTTTCGATATAACTTAGAATAATGATATTAATCAAATCAAATTTTTTTTTATGTTATTGTGTTTAATATGATAATTTTTACTTTCACATACTTTTATTTTGAAACTTCTTTTTACGATAATTTTTTTATAATGATTTTGTACATACATAGTCAAGGTCTACGAGATTTCTAAGAAGTGTAATTAAATCGGTATATAACGTATATCTATCGGCATGTACGTAAACTTACAACAAAATGTAGATAGGTAAAACTATAGTGTTAAGAGTAAATGCCTAAAACCAAAAACGATTTTTCCCGAAGTAAATTTTACACTTAAGGGAATAACCGTGTAGTAGGTAATATGTATGTGTATCTATGTGTAAACTATCAGCTAATTTTCTAAATAGTCTATACGAGCTTATCATCAGTATATCCCCATTAGAGGCTAATAAAATTATTATTATTTCTCAATTAAATATTTAACTAAATGTTTTAGAACGGTATTATTTATCTTTTTAAGGTGCGTTCCCACTGTGTCGTGACGACAGAAATTCGTGCAGTTTAAAGCCTCGTGGCTTGTGTATTTGAATGGAGGTGTCTACATATTAATATAGGATGACACGATTAACGTCCTCGACTTGTTTTTGTTATGACGATAGATTGTCGTTATAATGGGAACACCCTAGACCACATCCAAAAGGCAAAAATTAGGCCTGCGAGCGAAGCGGGTTGCGTTTTTTTGTTTTTGTTTTTTTTTTAATATGGCAAAATGGCCTACAGTGGTGGTCGAGCTCTGGACCAAAGGACGAAATGTGTGAGCAAGCCGCGAATATTTTGTGGCGTTCATGGATTCGAGTTCCTTTCAAACTATTACTAGCTCTCTTTGCGTTACTCTGAAACACTCATTTTAAAATTTCCTGCTCACACCACACCTTTCTACCACAAATCTTTCACTTAACAAGCTACCCGTCTGTGAAAAGCTCTCTCTCTGGACATCAGACGTGCAAAATCACTTCCTATCTTCAAAAAACTGACCCAGTTGTACTCGGGAGCAAACACACACTACTCATATCCAAAAAAACGTAGAGGCGGCTTTTTGTGCAAACAACAAGGCAACCGTCGTGAATCGTAAAATGTCCTCACGATCCAATGGAAACAGCTAGATACGATAGTCGTTTCACGATAAAAATCGCGACGACACAATGAAGACAAACAGTCGGTATAATGGAAACACCCAGAGACGATAGTCGTCCAACGGTAATTTACGGTCACGATACAGTGGGAACGCACCCTTACATGGATTAGATTAGATTATGATTAACTGATTATTAGGTAAGTGAATGTTGTGACTGTACTAAAACACAAAATAGTTTACGCACTTTCATATTTAATTGCGTGTTGTTTATTTATCTAGCCTAGCCAATCAATGGAAACAAAAATGTACTAATAATTCTGAGTAACAAAATATTGTCAGAAAATACAAAGACTTGAATATACACTGTATAAAGTAGTTTTATTTTTACACACGTACTGTATATACGGGCACCTCTTCATAATATCTAATCGGGCTATAATTATACAAAAAAGATGTTTTAGATGTAAAATATCAATGGAGAAGTTAAAAGTTGAAGGTAGTACCAGCGTAAGATGCCTACGAGACATTTTTAATTATAAAATATTGAACGTTCCTAACGAAAGCCAAGCCACATTTCGAGTCGCTGAGCCATAAGAGTATGTATTTGGGAATTCGGGTTTAATCTAGTCGAGATGATCGCTTTGGTTAGAAGTAGAGGGTAAAGAGATGTGCGAGTGGACCCAGTCCCAGACGACAGGGTTTGCGAGTCGGGTGTATACGCCAGGGAAGTTCCCGCGAGAGCACCCGAGACCCCATGACACTGCTCCGATAAGCACTCCCTCGAACACGATGGGTCCACCACTATCGCCCTGTGTATAGAAAAAAACGATGATGTATTTTGCTAGGAGCGAATCGGAATGTAGGCTAAACCAAATCTTCTAAAGGTATGGTTTTTATGTGACCAAATGACAGACCACCAAATACTCATGCTACGACAGAGACCGTTTTCTGACTCAAGCTTGGACAAACACAATATACCAAAGCATCATTAGCAGTGGAAGTTTGATTTACGATATCAGATGTTCGCAGAGTCTCAAAGTATTATTGCGTACTTAAACATAGGTCTTATAAGATAAGTCATTGCAATGCTCTGCATGTGTTATAGCGATCCCTGACTCGCTTATTGGATCTCCTCAACCTCAACCTCGACAGCCTATATTGGTCCACTGCTGGACGCAGGCCTCCCCTGATAAGCGCCTTATTGACTTTTATCTCATTGGGGGGTAACGCCCGGAATCCCCACGCTGGGCATGCGGGTTGGACATCGCAGTTCGGTGATAAAATTGTTCTGCAGGGGGCACTGCTGCCCGCCCTTGATGGATATTCCTTAGTCGCCTCTTACGACACCCGCAGGAAGAATTGGGGTGGTGTCAATTCTAAGCTGCCACCACACAACTTTATTGGCTCTGAACAAGCTTAAATCTGTCATCACAAACGTAGGTAAGTAGTTCGTAAATGACTAGGACAACATGTAACTGTAGCAAAAGAAATACAAGCAGTGTCCAACCTGACAGGCGTCAGGTGAAGACTCCAGGAAGGATCCGGCACAGAACATAGATGGGGGGTCGATGGCGCGGCGCTCCAGCCCGGATCGCTTGCACAGCTTCATTGGGATGGTCCGGATTGTTGACGACTGCAGGTATGTCGCACTAGGACCACCTTCCTGTAACACCATACTTTCACTGAATGAAATGACATGTATTTATTTGCACACAAGGAATCGAAAAACAATAAGAACTGATAATATGTAGGTCCTAGAGATAAATGAATGGCGAATGCGAGTAGCATTCGCCAATTTGTATAAATATACATTCTAAGCTCACACTCGCGAATGTGAATATATGTATTATTGTCTTTTCGAATCGATTTACCACCAAATTTGTAAAGCTTTTTATCGGCAGTCTCAGTCGTAAACCACCACGCCGAGTCCACAGCCAGGGCCTTCATTCTACTAAATGCAAACAGAACAAAAAATAAAGGTTTGGTTGGTGTTCAAAAGAAACTGCAGCTAGAGTTTTTTTTTATCGCGTTTGGTGAAAATTAACTGACATTACTTCGTTTACATTTTTGCTTGTAGTCTTCTGTTTTCTATCGTGGACATTATCGTGGGTGACGCAGTACGCTTAAATCGAACTTAGAATAGTTGGAATTTTTATGCACAGAAATGCAATTTCAGTTTAGAACAAGGGATTACAAAGGGTATATCAGGCTTACCCCTCTATCATAATAACGTACTAACCTCGATTGTCGAAATTGTCGAGTCACGTAAGTGTCGAGGTTTGTCGAGACATATTTCGAGTCGACATATGCGTTTTGCGACAGTTGGGACTTTCCGAGTAGAGGAAAACTTGACTATCAAGCATAGGTATCTTAATAATCAACATTTCGTACACTCAAAAGGTATGTATGCTGAAAGATTCATCAACAAAAATCAACTATCACTTCAACGTAGGTACGTCTTTGTCCTGAGTATTAACCTATCTTGCTTGAGTTGAATGTTGATTCCTCCACTCTCCTCAAAACTGTGTGATGTGAGACATGCGTAAGTGTATATAAAAAAAACTATTCGACGAGAGCAAGTTTCCTTTTAAAATCAGTTACAGAAACAGATGACTTTTCGATTTATAAGTCTAAACTATAGGATGACAACCAACGTGACTCTAAAATCAACGTCTGGTTATTATTTGTGAGTGCATTGAAAGACTTACTATTTTCATTGTAAGTGATTTGTATAAGAAATAAGACTGCTTGATTTAAATTAATAATAGGAAATTATGGTGTAGTCTCAGTAGTCCGGTTGCAATTAAGTGAACCGGACTTCCTGAGTCGTTCGACGTATTAGTATATAGTCCGGTTGCTTAATTGAACCGGACTACTGATACGTTTTTTGCAACTGTTATTTCGGTGTTAATGATACATTGCCGGCTTATATGGTGTATGTCGTAGGTATGTAAAGGGTTACTTTTATAATGTTTTTACAAAACACTAGGTAATTCAGTGCAGTTACTAATGAAGTCGATGAAGTTTTTGTCCTTAAACAATCGTACTTATTTACTTATTCTTGCGAATAATTGCCAATGCGAATCCGAGTATTCCTTAGCTCGCTAATATAAATAATAATGTAAATAAACCTAAAGCCAGTAAAAAACAGGTATTATTCAAATGTTTTTATGATTAGGTACTAAGACTTAACGTACATAACAACTGTAAGCACATGGTGGACTGATATACCTAATCGAAGATAGGCAGGAATTGGGCTCGCAATCTTCTGTGTCTCATCTCAGCTAACTTAGGAAGCTATAGTTGTTCTATCTCACGAAGTCTGTTAACTTACCTCACTACGAACAACTTTGCGCTTAGTTGTCGTGCTGACGGTACTCGCTACCAAAATCTGACGTGAATACAATGAGCACTAGTGACCCGGACCGCGTCTCGGGCGAGACTGTTTGCTTCTGAGCTTACGCACACTGCAACAATGTGTACCTACATGCATTCATACATAGCCCAACGGACTTCGTGAGATAAAACAACTGTACGCCTTACCTTAAAACTAAAGTTAACGCTTTTGGTAGTATGAAAGAATTAAGTTTACGAATCCGAATGAACATATACCTTCAACTTGCCCCACCCAGAGACGATGGCGGCTTCCTCAGCAGGCAGACGTCCGTTCTTCGCCACTATGCGGATAGGCAGTACGCGCGCTGAGAACCGCAGCGGCGTGTACAGATGCACCAGGCCCACGTCGTTCACCTGATCATGAGCAATATTTGAGCACACTGACCTTCGCTTCATCTTATTCTAAAAGGGTAGGTTCTTCTGACATCATCATCATCATGATGATGATGTCAGAAGTTAGGTTCTTCTTACATAATATGTAGGGTCTTTTGACATACAGGGTGTTTGGTAGATGGTCCGACAAAAAAATTTACAGTTAGCTGCGGTCATTTGTAACACTTTTTCCATTTAAACTTTTTGCCTAAGACTTTACACTTTTTTATATATGTATTTCTTATTTTATTTTAGGAAAATCCCAAAACCGTGCCTTTTTGACTTCTGTAATGTATTCCTGGTCTAAAAGTAATAATACAAACCGCAAAGAACAACAAACGAAAAACTTATGGGCTTCTAAAGATAAAATAGGAAAAAAAATATCGAACACCTCAACTTGCCCGCAGCTTAAAAAATAGTTGAAAAAAAAATAGTTAAGTCTTAGGCAAAAAGTTTATATGGAAAAAGTGTTGCAAATGACCCCAGCTAACTGTAATTTTTTTTTTGTCGGAACATCCACCAAACACCCTGTGTATAGATATACCTACCCGACTCACGTCCGATTTACCGATGGACAAAAGTACCTAACCATCTCATCTGATCGCGCGTTGCCACGCAGTGATGGTAATAGGTCTCCTCTTTTGCACGCCAGCTCAGTCGGTTCTTTGCGATCCTGATCCATGGTCTTCCGACCACGACGAGATAAAATAAAAATGGACCCTATACCGTCCCTCTTACCTTGGACTTACTGGAGTATCTAGGATGTACAAAGCATTCCTTGACGTCATACATTTCCCCACCATGCGTCTTCCAAGATGACCCCAGCCGTACGCTCAGCTCATTGGCACGCGCTCTGCACAACAACCAAACTTTTTAACATTATATCCCACGAAACCAATTTCACACAACGTTTTTCATAACCTACTAGGGTCCTACTCAACAATAAACTGTTCTAGTTCCAAAGCTACCACTCCAAGCAAAACAATATATAATGAATGTAAATTCGTGAATGCAAGAACAAGCGCGGTCACAGCTATACTTTGGGTTGGGGGGAGAATAGAATAGAACAGAACATATTATTTTCACGGCCACGTCCATGGCCATGTTCTCATCCACGCCCACGGCCACAGCAACGAGCACGCCCACGGCCACGTCCATGGCCACACCCACGGCCATTTTCACGGCCATGGCCACGTCCACTCCCACGGCCACGCCCATGTCCACGGCCATACCGTCTTGTCTACTTAGATTTCTTTGCTCTGGTTGACAAAGTGACCTCACAGATTATTTGTAACATTTTTGTGCTTTCATTGTGGTGGTTGGATTGATACAAGCTGACCAGCCAGAACGGTCAAGTTCGGTTCAGTTCAAGTCATCATAGGTAACGTTGCCACTGCGCTGACCAACACATAAAGCACAAAACACCAGTAATATCGGCGAGCGCAGCGATCAGCGATTTTTTTTTTGCAGTTGGTAATCTTAATAGAAGAATAGAATAGAATAGCATTTATTTGGACACACATATCAAACATACAAAACCAAACAAGGAGCTAAATTAAAAACAAATTTTGACCGTCAAATCGAGCTTTGCCCCCATGACCCTGTGCCGAATTGGGCATTGGCTCAGCATGTGCTGAGCGATTGCCGAATCGAAGTGACAGCCGTAAACAGGAAAAAATAATGGTCAAGCTGTAGATTGCTAAATTTTAAGTAGGTACTTAAACTAATATTTTTGGGTGACTCCCTCCCACTTGGGATTGCGCCTGTCTAAGAATAGGTTAGTTATGTAAGATGCAAATAGCTTCAAATTCGAAACTATACAGTATTTGTTTGACCTGCAATACAATGTTAGAGCAAAAGCTTATAAACAACATAAATCTGCTTTTGCTCTATGCAGTTGAATGACTGCAAGCCTTTTGGTGTAGTATTGTAATTATACACTTCAACAGTCCAACAAAGCCATATTGATCACATAAATCCATATTGCACTTGTCTAAACAAAATCGGAATGTTTTACAAACCTACTATTCAACTATTCGTGTTTACAGTTGCAGAATCGAAAAATATTGAATTTGCTCGGAGCTGAATACAAATGAACAAAAACCAATACGAGAAAGCAATTGCGAAACACCTGTCTGACCTTCCTCGAATTAAAATGAAAATCGTGCGCGTTTAATTACCTACCTACTGGTACCTACCTAATTGCAAATTATGTTTGGCAATTGTATTTATTGGGGAACAAATTGGAAAAAGATTCGCAATAAAATACAACCAGCCAGAGGTATCGTTACGAAAGATATGCAACTTGAATGGATAAAATTGAATTGGGACCAAATGGTACAATCTAGTAATAGCATACACCTTTTAACCTGCCGTCAAAATAATGGATGTGACAGATATTTAAATACCTACCAAATACTCGAATTAACTTCAAAATGCAGTAGAGCGATTCAGTTTTTTTCCCAGAATTCCCAAGAGTCAGCTAACTCAAAGCGATGTAAACTTTTTCCGGGAACGTTCTATCCGGTGTAAATGGTAAAAACACGAAGCAGACATATAAATCGTAGGCACCATCCATGTCTCCTCTTTTCGCCGCCCCTTGTGGATTGCGTTCCTTTCGACAATTTCAATTTATCGGTGGCTTGTATTTTTTTCAGATGCAAAGCAGTGCTCTAGGTGGCGCTGCGTGGCGGCGACATAACACCGCCGGTGGCGAGGCAGCTCCACCGGGAGTTACGGCGCCCCCGACAAATTTATCGATGCCCACTTGCCGATACTTTGTGCCTTCGTCTTGTTTCGTCCGATGTGTTGGGATATACTGCCACTATTCCGGGAAATATCGCTTTGGGATACTCCGATACGTTGTTTGAGCTTACTTATTGACGCCTTCGTTTTTCCGTTTTGTAAATGGGTCGTATTAGATCCGAAAACATTTAAAACCATAGGGTTTTAAATGCGACCGAGATATTGACCTAGCTTTATTTGCTTTATACACAAAGTCAATAAAATGAAAAGTGATGATTCTTTGCATGACAGTGTCTTAGCAAATGTTTATGTCAATGTATAATTTTATAATTAGACCTCATCGATCAAAAATTTCCGGCCGGCCCCCCGAGGCCGGCCGGAAATTTTTGATCGATGTTAGACCTGTTATAATTGTACATTTATAGTATTTATGGAAATAAAGCCTTTTTGATTTGATTTGATTTAAAGCTAAGTTGTATACCTGAGTAAGCAATGGGCAGCAGTGAGGCACCAGAAGTCGGTGACCACAGAGCCTCCGCAGATGGGGTATGTCTTCTCTCGCAGGGAGACCTGCCAAGGCACTGCACTGATTGACGTGTTGTGCCCTGACACTATGCGCCGGGTCGACCCGACCGGGGCACAGTCATCATCAACACAGAATTCTATTGCCGACCTATTGACGCCCGCTTCCATCGATAACGTAGGCTCGGGTTCACCTTACAATGCAAATGAAAATGAACTTTTATGTTGTGTTATGTTGTGACTAAGTAAAAGTAAATTAAAAATTAACGACATCCAAGTGTGTCAACATGTATATAACTACGGTGGAATAAAATAATACTGAATTGATTGACCGGAATAAGGGGAAATAAAGGTTATTAAAATTTTATTGTCTGTCCACATGTTGGGCGAGTCAGTGTAAGCCTCCATGATGTCAGATAAGGCAGCCTGTACAAGCTTAGGCTCGCCATGACTCGGACAATATGTGGACAGGGACCCTATTCTGCTAAACTAATCACTTCACTATGACGATGTGTCGTCACAGAATGCCACATTTTGGCATTATTCCTTAGATGAAAGAATCTATAGATCGAGAGACGCGCGTCAGAAGTGTCAAAATGTGTTGAAAGCATTCTATCAATCTCTCCGTTCAAAAAGCACCGCACGCACTATCTAGCGTCTCTTAAATCTTATGGGCCTGCCACACACTCGACGAGTGGCGTGGGAAGTAGCGAGGAAAGTAGGCAGAGACGTAGTGTGGCAACGTTAATCGTCATGCCACTCGTCATGCTCCTCGTCCTGCCCATTGCTCCCTATTTTGTCGGTTTTTGGACCGCGAGTCAAAGGACCGGCAATACGAGCGCGAGTGACTGTCCACATACTCGCGCGGCCGCAGTTCGTGCCGAGCGCTCACCCGAGACGCACGTCTTTGTTTTCGGTTTATATTAATATATTAGATACTTCCATCGTTCTATTGCGATGAATAGATGTCATCCACCATCTCCGTTGGCGAGGACGCCGACGACGTCGACGATGTATATTGCTTTGTAGCATAACATTGATTGGGCGAAGGTCTGCCTGCGACGCAGGAGGTTGCGGGTTCGATTCCCGCCTCGGGACAAATGTTTGTACGATCTGCAGACATTTGTCCAGGGCGTTCTGGATGTTTTCTATGTATAATATAAAAATATCTATATAATGTCGTGTATTGTATTATGTATATCAGTTATCTAGTACCCATAACACAAGCTCTGCTTAGCTTGGGGCTAGATAATGCTGTGTGAATTGTCCAGCATTATTTATTTATTTATTGATATAATTAGCTATACTACAAATACACGCACTCGCTGCCACCACAGTTTCAACGTTCATTGTGTAGCAACGACGAATAGACAAGTGCGGCGCGTAGCGATTAATTGCGCGAGTAGAGCAGTGTGTGGACAGACAGGGCAACATCGCGGCAGCGATGCGGCAGCGCGAGGAGCATGACGAGGAGCATGTTCGTCGTTGCTACACAATAGACGTTGAAACTGTGGTGGCAGCGAGTGCGTGTATTTGTAGTATAGCTAATTATATCAATGTTATGCTACAAAGCAATATACATCGTCGACGTCGTCGGCGTCCTCGCCAACGGAGATGGTGGATGACATCTATTCATCGCGATGACATAATTTGCGACTCGCGCGAGTATGTGGACAGTCACTCGCGCTCGTATTGCCGGTCCTTTGACTCGCGGTCCAAAAACCGACAAAATAGGGAGCGATGGGCAGGACGAGGAGCATGACGAGTAGCATGACGAGTAACGTTGCCACACTACGTCTCTGCCTACTTTCCTCGCTACTTCCCACGCCACTCGTCGAGTGTGTGGCAGGCCCATTAGGATCTTACGTGACGATTCTGCGACGATAATATATTGCGGCGAGTGCAATCAGTTCATAAGCTTCTGCACTCAGTTGCCAGGCCAAGGGTCAGTGCAGGCAATGCCAAGCCTGGGTGCAAGCTCAAAGCTTCAACGCGGTGCTTCTAGAATGATCTAGGTACGGACTTCCTTAACGTTCCACAGGCTTCCTTATGTTTCTAGAAAGTTCCCGAATGTTTTCGACCTTTCCAGATTATTCTACGCTTCTTTGTAAAGCTTTCTACGGATTTCTTCAAGTCTCTTGGAAGCTCTAGAATGTTCGACTGATAAATGCGTGGAAATAACATCTTTAAACTAGCTTATCTGAATTAAATTACACCTAACCTACATATATCGGTCGCCGACAGATATCATTGTGATAGTAAAGCGACTGGGTTGCAGAAGTGGGCCCCAGACCATAGGGTAGTACTAGGAACCTACTTATTCAGTTTTATTATGATCGTTTACCTCTTCTTGAGACATTTTTCATGTCGCCTGGAAAATAAAATAATCATTAGGGGTAAAATATTGTTAACTTTGCATCAGAAAGTTGGCACCTACAGCAAACTCACTGAGCAGTTTCCTAAGCAGGACTTGGTACAACGATTTGTACTTCTCTTTGACCGTGGACTGGTTGAGGAAGTTCAGGATGTCATCCTTGTTCCTCTCCGCCTCTCCTGCAATGTGCGAGTAGTCTATCTCTTTCCCCACTGTCACGTCCTCGTCGCAACGGACCCACAACACTAAAATTACTATACCTATCACTAATAATATCTTAAACATGTTTGTATCTATCACCGACTATCTGGTAAAGTGCTACGACTCCTCTTAAAAACATTTATGCAAAATTGATACGATGAGATATGACGGTGAGTTCAAACATTTACAACACAATCAACGTCTTACTGTATTGTATGACGTTTCAGAAAGAACGTGACCGTCATAATTGCTAAAAGCCGAGGCATGGAAATGAGAATCTCGGAAAGCAAATGGCCGTGAAATCGATAGAGAGCCAACTTTATGAAGTGCACTGTAATTTTTGAAACAATACGCGCCTGAAGTTTGTAAGCGCGAACGAGGCTGTGAAACTTGGCGCTATTGTGTCGCACCCGCGCTCTCCAGGCGCTAACAGTTTTCCTTGATAATAACCGTTTTATTATCCGGGATTACTTCGCGCCGCGTCGCCGTAGGAACAATGGACAACCCACAGCGACACCTACCCTCTTCTGTTATTATCTAACAAATAAAGCTCATCTGAAGTTCACGTACAGCACTTGAGAAGCTTTAATCTTAGGTAAAGTCGTGTTAAAGTCTGAAACTTAGCATAGATTTTTTCTACTGTAGATACCTACTTACATTAATAAGATAATAGAGAAAATGCATTTTCTACTCCTTAAACTTTGTACAATATTAATTTACCTTGCGTAGATAAGTTTGTCTGTGAAAATTTATCAGTTGAATATCTCGTTGCTTTAGTTTATTTCGGAAGGTCATAATGCTTTTTCCGTGGACAGCAGAAACGACAGCGTATTTTAAACAGTTCTTAATAAAACGTTTGCCCCCTGCGCGGGATATTTCCGTTGAAAGTATCCAAAAATCAAATACCGCTTCAGTTACCCACCGAAAATGCACGCTATGACATGCGCTGTCTGTACCATGAAAACCACAACACATTTTCTTGTGCACCGGTAAATACTAGATAACTAGGCCAATGTAAACAATCTCTGTACTTGGCAGAAACAGTGGAATAAGAACCTGCTTCCAGTTAAATGGGTCATGACAACACTTCCAAGATTGCGGGAATAGGGTCGCCGAGAATTTTGTTAGCGAGAGCTAAGTAGAGTAAGTAGGTTCAAAGTCAGTGCTCGTTGTTTTGGATTGCTAAGCGCTTTTCTTTGTCCAAGTGTCATAATCTCAAATTGAAAATTTAACAACTTAAGTTTGTAGGCTTTTTACTCAGGTTTCGTTGCTGGTTACGAAAGTTACGTTAAGTAGGTACCTTTAGTTTTGTATGAACCTAAAGGGAAAAGTGCATTTTGATTAGATATTGATTCTGTTGGCACAAAGCCTAAACTACCAGTCTAGATCAGGGTTGTTGCAAATATCACCATCAGAATCAGCAACCGCTGATGATCAGCATCCGCTGATGATCAGCATTCATTTAGACATCAGCATCAGCATAAGCATCAGCATCCGCATTATCGATGCTGATTTTCAATGCCGATGTTTGAGTCGCAACATGACCCGAAGGGGCGAGGTTTAGAGCGCATTTTTGTACAAATTAGGTAAACAAGTACAAACCTGTTTATTCGTCGCACTACACATTGCGTGCGAGTGCTAGTGTCCATCATTCCGCCTTAAGAGGGCGCATTGCGCGCCATTTTCGGAAAGAATAGGCGTAGGATTTCGTTCATTCGTAGATGTTTTTGGAACGGCGTAAGCGAAAAACGATGTATTTGCTTATTTACAAGGAAACTAAATAACTTATGAAGAAACTGTACGAAGTAATCAAAGAATTGGTAGTGGTAACAAATAACCAACGAAAACCAAAAATCTTTTCCTTAGACCGCAGGGTTCCTGAGATCTCGACTAAATTAGGTGCAAAACAGTGCACTTTCATGTTTTTTTTATCGTAATTTTTTTCCATTTCCAATTAAGGAATCGAAGAAAAACTGTTGAATTTTATGTAATTCTAGTTTTTACCACGGGGATCACGTGACGAACTGAGATCTAGGCCTAATTTGAAAAGCAAGCCCCCTAGGTTCGCCCTTTAAGTATTTTTTAGGGTTCCGTACCTCAAAAGGAAAAAAGAACCCTTACAGGATCATTTAATTGTTTGTCTGTCTGTGTGTCTGTCTGTCCGTCTGTCAACCCGCCTATTATCCGGAATGCTTTGACGTATCGAGTTGAAATTAACGTCAAATACTACATAAGTCCGTCACCTCTTGGAGCCGCGATATAAATAAAACTTCTAAGTACCAGTAACACTCAAAAGATACAGCCGTTTATGTCCAAATATTTTGAAATTTCCAAAGGAATCATTCACATGTACACAAATCTTAGAGGGCAGTTCCCGTAAACCCAGAATCATGAAATTTGGTGAGCAGCAAGGTCTTTTAACACAAAAAAAGGAAAAAATCCTAAAACAGTAAATTTGTAGTTTATTCACCACAAAAAAATACTTACTTCTGATTCTTGCTCTAGACCAAAACCTATAGGGTATTTCCCGTTGACCTAGAATCATAAAATCAAGGTCTTATAGCACAAATACAGGGAAAAGTCCAGAAACCGTAAATTTGTAGTTTTGATTCTCGCCGCGGACCAAGACCTACAGGGTAGGTATCTACTTCCCGTTGACCTAGATTCATGATAATTTGGGTCGTGCGGAACCCTTTGCGTGCGTGCGTTGCTACCTGCGTTGCCCGCTGCGCTGAACGGGGCACCGCGCACCGGCGCGGCAGCGTTTATTTTTCTAATAGTTATTGTGTTTAGATTGACATTTTTAAATTCGTAATATCTTTTGAATGGAATGTCGACTTTGAATAATTTAAAAAGTAATCTACAGGTATTGAAACAGTCAAATTAGATTTATTTGGATAAGGATTACTACAACGGTATGGATAACATGGTCAGATTTTGGTCGACATTTTTATCAACTTTTAAAATATAAAAAAGTAGTTATAGTGACATAACTACAATAGTTGGACATATGGTAATGCAAGGTTTTTTGTAGATGTTCTGTCATTAATAGTTTCCGCAGTGCATGCGATGATAGACAATTTATGGCTATTTGTTTTACACCTTGGGTTACCTTATTGAAGTTTTAGTAGGGATCCCTAATTTTTTAAAGTAATAAATATAACCTATATTACTCAAGAATAATGTAGCATTCTAACGGTGAAATAATTTTTGAAATCGGCCTAGTAGTTTTTGAGTTCATTCGTTACAAACATACAAAAATGAAAACCATAAGATAATAAACATACTCGTATGATAGTAGGCCAATAATATTACAGTACAGTACAGTGTGAACGTGTCCTTAACAATGTATGGTGCGCGATATTATTGTGCTATGAGCTATATACTATATGCTATTATGTACTTTATTATAGCGTAGTCTGAAAGCCGCTTAAAGCATGAGGACATGACTATTTGATTGTCAGTCGAACTACTAGACCGCAAATTATTTCATGGAATTAGTTTAGCAATGCGCCAACAGAATCACTACCAATAATGTTACAAATGTTCCTGTTCGCAAAGATAAAACGAGAATGACAGACTCTGCGCTCCCAAAAAACAAACAAAAAAGCTTATTATACATAGGTAGAGCAAGAAACAAAGATTTATGTAGGTGTAACAAGCCTTAAATACAGAAAAATAGAAGACATCGTAATACCCGATAAGTTTCGTGAAGGATTCCTGGTGTATGACAGCATGGATAAAGAAACACTTTTAATTTTCTGCTCAGAAAAATCTAACGAGCGAAAGGCGCATAGGTACTGGCGACTATTTTGCTGATGGCACGTTTCAATATTGCTGCCGGGGGTTCTATCAACTATATACCATACACCATTAGCCATATCAAAATAATGTACGAACTGCCGACAACCCAGCTAGCTACCTGAGTAGGTACACCTCACAAGTTTCCAGACATGATCCTATTCAAACTCCATTTCAATAGACAAGTAGTAACAACAGTTTCGCAGGTAGATAGTACGCTAATAGTATCAGGAAGTCGTACAGTCGGCGTGCAGTCGGATCAACAATTCAGTTTGCAGTCGTGGTAATTAGATACATCGCGTCGAGTCGCTTCGTTCTCGCTCAAAACTTTCTGATTACTGAGGTGACCATGTTTTTGCTAAAACATTATGTTTATGTCGCCGCCCCGGATCGTCGATTCAGCTCGTTTGTTGAATGCCTAGGCCGATTGCAAAACGGCGCAATTAACTATTTGAGGATACCGATTATTGAACTATCAACGTCCATTATGGCATATGGCATACGTCACACAAACATCTAGTCGAATAAAATTAATAAGGTATTCCCAACAAATCATCATTAATACAGGGTTTGTCTCTTTATTGTTGACAACCAAGACTACCTTCGATTTCAAGTTACAACTCTGAAAATGATGTTATTGGAAGGAGGATTAAATTAGCTTGTTTACTTCGTTTTGAAACCTGATAAAACGACGAGTAGGCACTCAGTAAAGTCTCAAAGTTGTGTCTAGTGGCTGTTGTTACCCAATTACAGGAACCTCATTCACCCGGGCTCGCCCCTGACTCCACTCACCCCAGGGCAGCGGGTCGCGCAGGGCGGAGCCCATCTGTAAGCACCTTTATTTTAATGGCCGGCAAAACTTTCAAGTTTCCACCCTCAAGAACATTGAAACTTGAAATTAATTAGCGAAAGCGATTTTGATGTATACCTAACTTGTAAATTATAATGATTTTGGCAACAAACTTTAACAATAAGCTAGCAATTTTACTCATCCAGGTCAATCGTATTGAATAGGTAGAAGTTGATAGCTGATTACGTAGCCTAGAATTACTTATGTTATGTATTAGACAATGTACTTCTAATTGGTATCCAATCGAAAACACTACATTGTGGCAAGATCTGATTTTCAGCAGCAAAGTCAAGTAAGCAAAAAATCTTGGAGTCTTCAAATCCAGGGTAAATATGTTCCTTCTGGGAAAGCGTGCTCCATCTTAGGCCACATCTTCACTTACTTTAAGTGAGTTGGAGGCCAAACGCTTAACCATCACACTATATAATATTATAAATGCGAAAGTTTGGATGGATGGATGGATGGATGTTTGTTACCTCTTCAAGCCAAAACTACTGAATGGATCGGGCTGAAATTTTTTATACATATTTTTACGCTCTAGGGCAAGAATTATATCGGTGTAGGTTTCACAAAGTGGTTTATTGAGAAAAGTTAACCTACATGAATGCAACAAAGGAAATTAATAGAATCGCTTACAGTCTCTGCAAACCACACCGCACTCGTCCAAGATACCTCGCAAAAGTCTATCCCGAATGTGACAGCCGCCACCCATCAACACTTTTCTTTTTCTATTTTGAACCGCAGCCAAGGAGTTTGGCTTATAATATAATTATAATCCTGGAATCAAACATAGGCTACTTTTTATCCCCTAAATCAGTTCCCATAGGATATAAATCACCTTTTTAACGTATCCATAGAAACAACGCGTGTGAAGCCGCGGGCGGCAGCTAGTTTTCAATAAAAAAAGCAAAAAATCTTAATCTGTCCGACCGTATCCAAACTTAAGAGTCACCCTACACTAGTGAAGCCAAGTTTACTCCGGAGAGAAGTTTGTGTGTTTTAAAAGGGGCTGAATTAACAATTTATCGTAACCGTGTACAGATGGTACAGAGGAGCCCCTCTCGCCACAACATATTATCCTGCTTACTGTAACACAAACACCAACTGTTGGTGTTAAGCAATGTAGCGTACAATGCCATCATTAAAATACTAAGGCATGTAGTAGGTACAACAAAACAAAGCAAATTTAGAACGTGTGCAATTTTATTTAAAATAAGTTTTTATATTTTTATGTATGTTAGATTTAAGGTATATATCCATATGGACCGTAGAATAAGTTAATAAGATCTATACTTGTTCTAATGTTGTCTGAAATAAATGTATTATTATTATTATTATTACGCTCTCAACTTTGGTTTCTATCCAATACAACGAGCAGATCTCTTCTATAAGTTAAGTGATAGGTATAAACATCGCTTATTATACTTATTCAGTACCTTACAGAGCACACGCTAGAAGTGTCCTCTTTAATTTACTTACCTACTCTTCTCGTATCAACAGGCAGGTATAGAATATATAGTCCGAGTCTCTATAGAATTAGAAATTCCACTAAATGGTACTTACTAAAAGTATTTCAGAAAGTTAGTCGAAGCCGTAAGGTTCTCAAGTCGAAGCGTATATTTTTTTTTGTTTTTATGTATTAATTACGACGCATAACTTTTTAGTTGTAACTAGAGTAGTCCGATTTGGATAATTCTTTTTTTATTGGAAAGGGTATACTCCGAAGTTGGTCCCATTTAAATTTTCAAATAAAAAATCCAACCCTAAGGGTAGGCAAACAGGGAATGATTGATTGTTCACTCACTGATTGTAATGCATGACCACGCATGACTTTTTACAGAGTAGTCCGATTTGGATAATTCTTTTTTATTGGATAGGGTACTTATACCCCAAAGTTGGTCTCATATAAATTTGAAGTCGTTTCATAATTTTTTAAAACATGCCAAATTATAACTACTTATAGAGAAGTGCGTTGTCCAAATTCAACACAAAACCGCTGTCTCTAGATAGACTAAAGGTAATACGTATGTGCAGATCGTACGTTACAAGGTACCGACATCAGGGAATCCACAGTGAATCTCTACTAAGCACTAGAGGCACATAGAAGTGCATCCTAACGGACGGTCACGGTAGAGCACTCAAGGCACTTAGCAACGGCTCTAACTAGCCGCTCGCACCTTCGAAGGTAACTCGGCTTCACAAAGGACATTATATTTCACTCCAAGGTAATTGGGTTTAAAGTTGTTCAGGCGAAAATCTAGGCTACCTTATTCGGAACAATTATTGTTGCAGGGTGTTTTATCTTTGCTAATATAAAACTCTTTGTCCTGACATATAGAGAAGCCTTGACCAGTTATCCTAGAGACTTGAAAGTTGCAGGGTGTGTATAGTCTTGGTACGAAAGTGAGCAATAAGAAAGGATTGTTGAAAATTTCGAAATTGGGGTTAAAAGTTTAAACAAAAATGCTCTGTATTTCAGCTACCGTTCAACAACCAACAACAGAACTACAAAATTTGTCATGTGGAGTCCGTCTACGGAAAATTCGACTAAAATAGTTCTACTAAAAAGCAATTGGACTAAAATCATTTCGACTAAAAATTCGACTAAAGCAATTCGACCTTAAGTTGACTCAACCAAATGTTGTTAAACAAAATTAACCTATGTTATTTCGTACAAGATAAAGCACTAAATAGTTAAAACTTCGGAAAACAGTCGAAAAATCTTAAATAAATCTTTAAAATAGCCGACAGGCTTTTTATGGCAAAAAAAAAAACCACTAAGCTGTTGCACTTGGTTCCACCTACTCCCAGTTTCCATAAGACAAACGTTGTGCCGAGCACCCTGTATATGCGAATTTTTTTATATTTGTTTTAGTTTTGGCGTAAAAAGGTAATTTTCAAGCCAAAACTATCGATCAGTAGTACGGATCGGGCTGAATTTTGCATATTATAATGTAGTTCTAGTCCGGGAATAAATATATTATACACTACTTTTTATCCCATATATCAGCTTCCTAAAATGTTGATAAGTAGCTAATATACATAGGTAACTTGACATAAAGTAGATTATGTTTGTGTAAGTAGTGTATGTGATTTAGGTATCCCTAACTTGTAACAACTAAAAAACCTCTAAAAGTTTCCAAAAAAACAACGCGTGTGCGTGCGTGCGAACAGAAAAAGCCAGTACGTAACTGTGCTAGTAGGTCCAACACGATTTAAATAGGTAGTAAGTACTTTATTATGCGGCAAGCTGAAGACAGGGCGCTATGGCGCTCATTAGGGGAGGCCTATGTCCAGCAGTGGACTAATATAGGCTGATGATGATGATGATGAAGTACTTTATTGGACCACACAAAGACAGATAAGAATACAGAAATAAATGCTAACAGTAGACGAAGTATAAGGGGGCCTTATCGCTATGAGCGATCTCGTCCAGGCAACTTTGGGATGGACTGGACATGTAAGAACAAAGTAGACGGTAGCACTAAAAAAAAATACCTAAATAACCTACAAATAATATAATAAACTTACATAAACATAAAAATAAGTGTTATACGTCTTTGTATAGGTAGAGAAAGGTTTTTTTCTCAAAAATTATTTGATGTCCAAATTAAATTCGTTTACTGCAAAAGCTCGTTAGGCATGATTCTCCTTTCCGTTTTCCTTTAACATTTTATTACGGCATTTATATTTTTTGTATCGGTAGCTAGGGATATACTTTTACGAGGTCGAATATCGGTTTCCTCGAGGAAGGACGTAAAAAATGAAGATGTCCGTGATCATTACGCTTCCCGGTGATTATCGGGGGAGGGGTAGCGCGGCCCCGATAATACTTAAAGGTTCTGAGGAACGGACTCGCCGGAGACAAAAAAATGGCCCGAATTTCGAGAATAGGACTAATTTTGCCACAAAGGCTCCGGACGGATGGGGGGAGATGTAGTTAATGAACAGAAACAGTCCGCTCCGAGATGATTTGCATCTTTTATTTAATTTGCACTGTAATTGGGTTGCCAAAATAATGTTGTACAAAAAATGTGAAGCGCTTAGCTGGAGCTTAGTGCAGTCTCACGGCTTTCGCAGGCGGCACACGCCGTAGCCGAGGAAGTCCAGCTTCTTCTGTTTGTCTTGCCCAAGCTTCCTGTTTAGACACCTCAGCTTGCATTTGTTCTGATAGGTTTTGCCGTTGGAGGCACACACAGGGTAGTAGGCATTACTGCATTCACAGTCGCACCGCCCGCTCCAGCGCACGTACATCAGGGGCCGTTTGGCCGCGTGGCGCCGTCTGTTGTCGCACAGGAACTCACAGTGATTCGGGTAAGTGTAATCGCTACTGCTACACACCGGGCTATACTTTTTGGTACACGAGCACTTAACACATCTGTTCCTATATTGAATTTTAAGAGGTTTCTGTCCGAGCTGACCTCGTCTTCTGTTCTGGCACTGGAGCACGCATTCGTTTGTATACGTGGTTTCGTCACTGGCGCAGACCTCTTTTTTCTTAGCGGAGCAATAGCATTTTTCTCGTTTGCAAGCGTTAGCTTCATGGAGTTTTATCGGCGGGCGTTTCTTTGCTTGGTTGATGCGGCTGTAGCACTGCAGGTGGCAAAGGTTTCTGTAGGTTCTACCGTCGGTGCCGCAAACGGGGACGATACAGTCAGGGCAGACGCAGGTAGGCCTCTGGCAGGCGGCACGGTACGCGATAGAGATAACAGTGTGGTCGTTCTTTTTGCGTATATTGTTCTCAGCATTGAAGTAGCATTCGTTGTGGTAAGTCTTGTTATTAGTGCCGCAGATGGGCTGGTGCACTTGCGGACAGACGTATGGAGTCTCGCACTCGCCATTGTAGAACACTCTGATACCGGAAAGGCGATTTTTTGTGTTGTCATTGCTGACGCAGCGTAGCATGCATTCGTTGGAGTAAGTGTATCCGTCGCTACCGCATACAGGTGCGTATTTAGTCTTGCAGGGGCAGCAGATAGTGCGGTGGGGTCCATCAGACGAGGAGCTGGCGCTCGCGGCGGCGGCGGCGGCGGCGGACGAGCCGTCTCCATCAGAAGCGGCGGCGGCGGCGGCGGCGGCTGCCGAGCTATCAGCCCACACCACATACGGCATGCACGCAGCAAACATTAATATACCTGAAAGATAATGTTCCATTAGAGATGTTTTTGCTAGCGATTACTTCAGCAGCCCCCACATTTTTATTTATTTAAAATTATGATTAAAAGCGTTGGCGGAGTTGCCAGCATGTATTACAGTACCAACCTAAATAATAATTTGGCTTGCCTAAAAAAAAATGTAAACACTTTTAACAACATTTTTTTCCAGTTCTTGGCTCATTGATAACAGAAAATATGATAAGTTTGAGAAACAGCTTTAGAAAGTAGTACAATCAGTTACTTCGATTTACGTTTTTATGAGTAGACAGTGATTGTAAGATTATCATGTGATGATGTTTTACAAACCTACGTTTACGACGCACTTAACAATCCATCGAGAATCAAACTTATAGGAGTCCACCTCAAAATCAACCTTTATACAACACGGAAAGAACTAACAAAAACTTTTAATAATTGGCGCGGTTATTACCTAATTTGTTATAGCTAGTCGTGATTCAGGGATTCGGGGATTCTGTGATTATGGGACCACCTCAGGATGATTATCTATACAATAGTGGAAGAATCAGCAAAATCGGTTTTCAAATGACGGAGATATCAAGTAAAATACATACATAAAAAAAACACAGACGAATTAAGAACCTACTCCTTTTGAAGTCTGTTAAAAGAAAAGTAATGTAAAAAAAATCCGATCTTTTTGAAAGATAGAATTGGAAATTAGATAAGTGATAAATATTATGCAACTACCTCCTTTCTTGAAGCCGGTTAATAAACAAAAGTAATCTAAACAAAATTTGGCCGATCTTTTTGTAAGATAGAACTGGAAATTAGTTAAGTGATAATATTATGCAGCTGCCTCCTTTCTTGAAGCCGGTTAATAAACAAAAGTAATCTAAACAAAATTTGGCCGATCTTTTTGTAAGATAGAACTGGAAATTAGTTAAGTGATAATATTATGCAGCTGCCTCCTTTCTTGAAGCCGGTTAGTAAACAAAAGTAATCTAAACAAAATTTGGCCGCTCTTTTTGAAAGATAGAACTGGAAATTAGATAAGTGATAATACTCGTATTATGCACCGGCTTCCTATTTTGAAGCCGTTTAAAAAACAAAAGTAATATAAACAAGTTTTTTCCGATCTTTTTGAAAAATAGAACTGGAAATTAGATAAGTGAAAAAGTTATGCACCTGCCACCTTCATGGTGAATCAGCATCGGTATGATAAGGGGTGCCAGAGCACCACTATTTATACCATTGAATGTTTACCTGTCGCGAAGCACAATAATGTATAGACCCAACAAGTGCATAATGCAACAAATCGTTTTCAAGAAAAGGGTGATTAATAATAAAAAATAATCTGTCGATAGGAGAATCTATTGATTGTTAGTCTTTGAGAAATTGGGGGTAAAGCGGTTATCTACAATAATAATTTCAAAATGGATCGAAATGTATGAAATAAATAATAAATAATGCTGGACAATTCACACAGCATTATCTAGCCACAAGATAAGCAGAGCTTGTGTTATGGGTACTAGATAACTGATATACTTAATACAATACACTACTTAGATAGATTTTTTTTATTACACATATTTATTACTAGCTGCGCCCCGCGGCTTCGCCCCCGTGGAAATTTATGTTTCCAACTTTCTTAATTTTTTCTTTCATAAGAACCTTCTCCTGACAATAACAAACACAACAAAGAAAGAATTAGCGAAATCGGTCTAGGCGTTGTTGAGTTATGCGCTTACCAACACATTTTGCGATTCATTTTTATATTATAGATGTACTAGCTTCTGTCCGTGGCTTCGCACGCGTATTTTCGGTATAATAAGTAGCCTATTATCTAAGTTAGGCTATGTTCTAAATGTACGCCAAATTTCATCTCGATCTGTTCAGTAGTTTTGGAGATCCTAGGTAACAAAAATTTCACATTTCACAAACTTTCGGCTGTAAAATAATAGCAGGATAATTAAATGTAAAGCTTTTATGCCTTTCTTCTAAGAGGTTTGCGAGATAGAAAGGCGATATAGACCATGTAAAAACTTGTCTACTGATTTTAATTATGTTACTATTGCCTTTTACAGCATAAATATAGAGTTCGTTCGCTCGGGAAGGTGTAAAATCTCATAAATTATCAAGACATACATATAATAATAATAGACACACCTTTAATTTAAAGAAATTCAATATCCAGACCTATCATAGTTTACTCAGTTGCTGTATTATTGTCATGGGGACATTCCATTTCTAAGGGCTCTTTCTAACTTATTAATGACTTATTGTAAATACGAGTTCTTATTTTGCGTCTATTCATTGTTATTTTATTGGTAAGGACCCATTTATATCAGTTTAGTTGTTATACTTTAACATGCATGAAATATGATAATGGTTCATTTGTTTTGGTCTACATTGTGTATTATCTACATTGTTAGGGTACGAACACACTAATCTGTTAGCCGGAAACCGGTCAGCCGTCCGGCTGTCCGTAGCATGCGGTTGCAATTGCGGTTAATCAACTATTACGGTGGGCCGCAGCGATCCAAGCGACCAGAGACCACGATGAGCCTCATCGTGGTGTGGTCGTGGTGCGTATAAAAAACTATTTTTTCGTACATATTTTTGAATGCGGCCAACAGTACCGGACGGCTGACCGCGTTCCGGCTTGCGGCAAAGTGCGAAAGGTACTATCCCGGTACTATACAGGATTCGGGTGTGGTAATTATCATGTTGTTGTTTGCTATGTTTGATTGAAATATGTTGAACTAATGAGAAAATAACTATTGGGCTGGACGATGCTGTGTGGATTGTCCAGGTTTATTTATTTGTTCAAGGAATTGAGTAGCCTACCTTACGAATAGGTCCTCGTTCTCAAATTTTGTAGATCCTGTCATCGGTTGTGTCCAAGATGGCGGCACATGTGACGTCAGTTTTTCAGTCACAAATTTGAGTGTACTCAAAAGTTAGGTTATTAAGTAGGCTATTTCATCAGGTTCATAGGAAATGGTTATTTCATCATGTTCATAGGAAGATTAGGCTTCAAATACAAAAATTCAGGGAAATAATGATTTATAAGTTAGCCAAACCCTGTCTGTTGCTAACCACCATGTGGTTACTCAGATGGGCATGTGCCGCCATTTTGGACACAACTGATCATATGACGTCAGAAAGTTGCCTCACTGAGGCAAACAACAGACGACATGGTAATTGTAAAGCATTTAAGTCGTAACATGCCACTCTAAAGGTGACTGTAACCTACCTATTCTGTGGGTTTATTATGATCTTACCTAAACGGCGTAATTAGAAAAGAAGCATTGCTAGGAACGACATAGCAAAACACTGATAGATCGATCAACCAGAAATAATTCGTATGAAAATGTATGAGGGTGGCAATGAAATCAGTTTTACGAAGAGTCTGTTTATTCGGGGTCGATGATAACCCCAGGTTGGGGTCGGGCGCGCATCTTTATTCAATCTTGGGCACCTTTCAGTGCGAGCGCGCGCGTGACTGGAATTCCGCTGGTAGAGCCTCGGGTGACCATGTCCGCTGACTCTGATCTGATGTAGATTGAAAGCTACAAGAGACTTGAAGTAGTACAAAGTAGTATAGTACTAGCTGCGTTCTTACTACCCGTTGTCCTATTACCCGTTTTTACCACGGAATGAAGCATTTTCCGTGGTAAAAAGTAGCCTATGTTCATCAGGAATAATGTGGGCTTCTATTGGTAAAAGATATTTTCAAATCGGTCCATTAGTTTCGGAGCCTATTCAATACAAAAAAAACAAACAAACAAACAATCGAATCTTTCCTCTTTATAATATTACTAGCGACCCGCCCCGGCTTCGCACGGATGTAATGCTGATCTGTACTAATATTTTAGATTTGCCTTAAGCTCAGGGAAATTTTAATCGAAATAGATTGAAAAATATTTACAAAATGGACGATAATTGATCAGTTATCGAGCGGGATGGTAAATGATTAAATTACTAAAATGGCTATTAAAAAATAGGGGTTGGTGATAATAGGGTAAAAATTTAGGGTTGTATGTATTTTTTAATGCCACATTATAGAAAAATAAAAACATTATTTTTGTCCAAAAATTTAAATTAAAATGTTAAGGGTGAACAACCCTTATCACTTAGGGGTAAGAAAAATAGATAGTAGCCGATTCTCAGACCTACTGTATATGCATATAAAATTTGGTAAAAATCAGTAAAGCCGTTTCGGAGGAGTAAGGTAACTAACATTGTGACACGATAATTTTATATATAAGAACATAAGTATAAGTATAAAGTAATGACGTCAGAACTAAGGTTAGCTTGTAGTTTAGGGTCAGTAAAAACTTAAAATTGCATGCAGTTGTGATTGGTATTGAGGCCCGAGCGATAAAAAATGGTTGAGGTCCCCCTAGCTATAAGTATCAAATAAGTATGAAAACAAATTATAATTTATCATTCATCAGTTGAGCTACCTGTAGATTGTTTGCAACAGTCTGCAGTTAGCTCAATTGTTTCAATTGTAAAAACTACGAGTAATTTATTTCTAAAGTTGATTGTAACTTCCTCTGTGAATAAAGAGTATTATATTTATCATTAAAACATATGCAATTCTACTAATACTAAAACCTCATCTTGTAGTCACCTTTCGGATTCAAATTGATTTTTCTAGATAAAACAATAATGTTTAAACTTAACAAATAATAATAATAATAATAAATAATGCTGGACAAACCACACAGCATTATCTAGCCCCAAGGTAAGCAGAGCTTGTGTTATGGGTACTAGATAACTGATATACATAATAATATACGAGTACATAGATAGATATTTTTTATTTTACATAGAAAACGACCAGAACACCCTGAACAAATATCTGCAGATCGTACAAATATTTATATAATTTATATAAATATTTAATACAAACCATTATTAGAAAATTATGGTCACCCATAATAGAATAAGGTCACCCAAACTTTGTTTTCGAAGACAGCACTCCTAAGGATTAGTCAGTGCCAGTTTTCTACCCGCAGGTTTTAGAAAAACTGAGGCGAGGGAGGCGGGGATTTAGAATGTTTCGTTAAAGGTTCGGGGAACTTCCTAAAATTATAGCTAGGATCGTATTAAAGTTTCAGTACGCTATGGGTTTACTACTAACTTAATTTTAGAATAGAATAGAATAGAATTATTTATTCAGGTAAAAAACAACATTACATTTCGGTTAGAAGTGCCTTAAAGCCGAAAAAGGCCAAAAAAGGTTTAACTAGACACAGAGTTCTCACCTGGTTGAATATGACTTATTTTGGACTAACTAATTTGGTTTGTGGGTTAACTTTGTATGGAAATTTGTAATGGTAAGTTTAATAACAAACAATATTTGCGTTTTTCATTCACAGTGGTTAACTCTGGAATCTAAGAAACTCCAAACAATGTATTGCATAATTTGAGTTTGTATTCACAGCAAACACAGGTGTCGCTTGAAGTCACCTACAATCAAGTCACACTTGAACTGCAAATTAAATTAACTTCACCTCTATTTTCACCTTTTCAACCGACGAAAAACGGAGGAGGTTTTCAAGTCGACGCGTAGATTTTTTTTTACGCATAACTTCTTACAGAGTAGTCCGATTTCGATAATTATTTTTTTATTGAAAAGGGTATACTCCAAACTTGATCTCATTTAAATTTGGAATAAAAAATCCAACCCTAAGGGTAGGAAACCGGGGATGATTGATTGTTCACTCACTGATTGTAATGTATGACCACGCATAACTTTTTACAGAGTAGTCCGATTTTGATAATTCTTTTTTTATTGGATAGTGTATATCCCGAAGTTGGTCCCATATAAATTTGAAGTCGGTTCATAGTTCTTTAAAACATGCCAAATTATACATTATCTTGTATAAGTTGACAGCTTTGTAAGGAATATACAGGTTGATTGGTAGTTGGGTGCAAAGCTTCAAGGAGAAACTAAAACAGACCATTCAAAACCATTTGAGCCATGGTTGTCTAAAACAAAGTCTCACCATTGAATTTTTACGAATTGTTTCGGTTTTTGGGGAGAAAACCGATTCAACAGTTAATTGCTAATAATGTGCCAATCATCCTTTATTATAATTATGTTTAATATTTATGGCCTATATTGAGCATTGTCTCTAAATACTTAGGTACCTACATACTAAGTAAAGAAGGCACCTATTTTAGTTGGTCCTGGGTTCGCTTGGTATTACCTTCGAATGTGATGCCTATTTCCGTACGGCTTATTCTGGATCTGAACAGCCTGGAGGGATCAATTGGCACTATACTCTGTGCCATCAATTGTTAAAGCGCTAAGTGTGCTTCAAATGAAATATTCGGTTCAGACGCATAGTACCAGAAACGCAAATTACCAGGACTAGAATTTTTTACGTAATTTACCTTCTACGCAAATTACCTGAATTCCTTCACGCAACTGAAAGTGTGTGTATATGTATAACTGCACCCAGAGTCATAACGTTATCTGGGCATTATGCGTATCTGGTATTTTGCGAAACAAAATCTGGTCGTATGCGTATCTGGTAATTTGCGTATCTGGTAATTTGCGAAATCCATTTCTGGCCATCTGCGTATAAGGTAATTTGCGTTTCTGGTACTATGCGTCTGAACGAAATATTCAACGACTGACAACTCAGTCTTATTATTTCTGTATTTTTCAAGGGTGGCATGTTCAAATAATTGAACAAACCCTAAATAAATTATTAAAAAAAAACTGCTAGCTTATCTGTGCCGAGCTTAATATGAGTTCTGTATCTCAATTATGCTAATATTTGTTCGACTGATGCACAAGTCCATTTATTTTTATGGACTGGGAAACAGCTGTTGCCCTGGAGTGCAAATTGTTTGAGACTATATTAGGAAATCCGCCCTCCGGCCAAGGCCTAGCACCGGGATAGTTCTCTAGGGTAGAATATAGAAGAATAACATTGCATTGTTATACATTGCTTAAATTATTGAAGTTGAAGAAAAAGTTTCAAATATATTACGCATTCGGTGACGATGTGACATAATTTTTCTCTATTCTACCCTAGACAACAATGCCCGTGCTAGGCCTACTGGTGAAGTGTCATTGAATGGGGTAACGATCTGCGAAAGACTGTTGGCCGATGCAGGATGGGGAATGGCGCTTGTCAGGGGAGGCATATGTCCAGCAGTGGACTGTTACAGGCTATGAATCCGGTGATAGCTCTTGTAGGCTCATTCTGTTGTTAATTACTTATAGATGAAATACATATGTTGGCTGTTGGCCAAGCATGAGGATTCTCTAGGGTAGAATAGACAATAATGAAAGAAAATCCATTTATTTGGCCCAAACATATACACACAAATAATAAAAGGAATAAAAATTACATAAGGGGCCAAAAAGGTCCCTGTCTCAGCATTATGCCGCCACAAGCCACAGCGAGTAACGGCGCTGATTTTAGACAGGGCCTCGTGTGGTGGCACAAAGATAGTAAAAATATAGGTACAATGAATACACAAACAGACAAGAGTAGATAAAAGGTTACATACAACACAGGAAACAATGTGAGAAAAAAGAAAAGAAAGCAGAAAAAGATAGGTATAAAATTAATTAAGATTAGACAAAACAATAAATTTAGTTATTTCTTAACAATATAAAATAATAATGACATCGCATCGTCATAGATTGCATACTTTATTGAAGTTAAAGGAATGAATTTCAAATAATTTACGCAGGCGATGACAAAGTGACGTAATTTTTCCCTATTCTACCCTAGACAACCATCTCCGTGCTTGGCCGACTTTGAATTTGAACAAAAGCTATAAACAATTTTAAATCCACCATGGTTACTTTCACTGAAGTCATCTACAACGGGATATCTACCATGATTTGAGTTTGATCTTTCCAATATTTCGGCAGTTTCATGCGCCATGATCACGGATAACTGAAGGTCCTGTGAGTTTTTATTGGCAGATATATCAATCTACCCTCATTTCTTGTCTTTTGCTACGAACGTTATCTCTAGCTGCCCGTGTCAATATTTTTTTTTTTAGAAACCATTTTATGGTAGGGAACAGACACTGGACAAAGTTACAACGTTTCATGGAACTAGACTACCCCCTGATCAACGAAATTCTATATACCTCCGTACTAACACGCTGTTAATAATGTGAGCCAGAATATAAACAATCTCCACGCAATAGTGCGTTCAATTAAAATTCTCAACAAACTTCAATACGAGTAGAATCATTTGATCAACTCAACAATTACTTACTACGCTATTATTTCTAGTCCGCACGTGATGTTCAAAGAGTGCGTTTAGAGTGAATCTATAAGGTGAAGTGGAGGGAAGTGGATTATTAGCAGCTTCCAAAAAATATGGCGATTCAAATCGCAACCGTTCTCGCTACTTACAATTTTAAATAAGTACCTTTTATTTGATTGAAGCAAGTAGGTTTATACAAGTATAAATAAATAATAAATAATGCTGGACAATTCACACAGCATTATCTAGCCCCAAGGTAAGCAGAGCTTGTGTTATGGGTACTAGATAAATGATACATGATACAATACACTACATAGATAGATATTTTTTATTATACATAGAAAGCATCCAGAACGCCCTGGACAAATGTCTGCAGATCGTACAAACATTTGTCCCGAGGCGGGAATCGAACCCGCAACCTCCTGCGCCGCAGGCAGACCTTCGCCCGCTGCGCCGCAGAGGTCGTCTATATATATGTATAAATTCTCTGTTCATCGAAACCAACAAAAGCTGAGTTAACCATTTTTCCATGGGCGCCCTGACAGCGGAAATGTTAATGTCTCCTACAATAGCAGCGCACGGTACAGCCGTACAACCCCTAATTGGATTATATTTAGCGAAGTCACGTCGGGGCCATTACCGACCGACGATGCATTCCCACCATGCGGTACCTGCTGCCACCATTGTACAGACAAATCAACGAAGGCGTTACCAAGCTGCTTCACAAGTGATAACCAATAGGTTCCAATACCTACCTATGTTATTCTACAAACTCCCCCACTTTATTGGCAATATAGTGGTTCATAATTTGAACCTGTTACCAGAGCCCAGACTTACTCTAGTACGAGAACGTTCCCTTTTTGTACGGGATTTGGGTGATATATACATATATATAAAAGACCAGCAACCTTTGGTGACCGGGTTCCTAACATCATCAGCAACAACGTTTGTTCTACGACTTTTGATAATAAGCTACTTTTTATTTCCATACAAAAATAAATATTATTTGAAATATCATACAAAAGCGGAACATCTCGAAGACGTTTCGATACTTTCTATTACTCAAACTCAGGGTTGAGAAAAGAAAACAGTCTTCTAATAATTGTAAGAATCTTCGCCCGGAAAAATTAATTCCTAATAGGAATAGAAATCGAGTTTAATGTTTACGGTTGTTAAGAAAGAAAGAAAGACATTTATTTATAACAACACAGGAAGTACAAAAATGAAAACACACTTATGGGATATAGATACATAAAGTTGTTATAAAAAGGCCCTAACTCAGCATAATGCTGGCTAAGCTCACGTAGGAGGCCTAGCCAGCGCTGGTCTTCCGTTAGGACCCGTACAGATGTCGTCACGAACGGACCTACGCCTACTTACATAAAGAGTACTATATAAAAACTAAATACTTAGTACACAATGAAAAAAAAATACTACTAAGCAAAAAAAAAAATACTGTTACGGGTTAGGGCAAGTCATAATGTTTAGGATTCCGTAGGCAAAGTATGCTTAAGTGACCCAATTTTCCTTCAATCTACAGCTAATATAAATTACACAATAAATGTAAATTCAATAAATTATGGACCCAATTTTTGGAACTGTATTTATTTACGTGTTGGCAAAACAAAAAACAGAGCAAAGACGTGACGGTCGAAACAGCCACAGGATGATTACACGTGGAAATTACACAAATCCTGTTACACATAATATAGGATGTGGCGGTCGTGCGCGCCCTCGCGAGAATTAGGACCTATCTACATGAATTTGGACCCGTGAGACTGCCGTTTGCTGTTCACATCACACATTGGCTACGACATTCACGAAACAAATAATTTGATTGTTTGAAAAAGCGTGGGTTATGTTCTTCGAGTGTTTAAATGTGATTGGCACGATGAAGATATAGCCAGTTTAAGTTCCGCGTGACGATACACCTTGCGACACTTTTTACCAAGGTGTAATGTCACTAGTCCCCATTCCCAAACAACGCGCTTTATTTTTGTCCTTTTTTTGTTTGATTGACAAAAGAAAAAATATGTGTCCAATATCTTCTAATACTGGACTGACGGACTAAATAGTTTTTTTTTTACCCTGGACTACTGTGATAGAAGTGCTTTTGTGATACATAGTGTTATTGGCTAGAGGGATATTATATATATGGAATTTATGCTTGGACCTTTGAGAGGATGCACGAACAGATTTCTTATCAAAAAAATATAGCATAAGTCTCTTTACAATAATACACATTTCTAGAATATAAATGGAAGCGAGAGTCAGTATTTTATCCATTTAAAAGATATTTCGGGCCGAATCAGTGCTCTATAAGTTATAAAAACATCTCAATGCTTTCTGTTGCATTACAAAAGTTTTGGATATCAACAGAGTTTGCCCAGAAAATATACCATAGCTTAATTGAGCATACACTAATCCATAATAGGCCTGTTTTGCTATAGTTTTTGATGTAATTGAGCTGAGTGTGGAGAGAGCGTAGCAGTAATTAGATTTTTTTCATTTAGCCCCGCGGTGGTGCTGAAACAGAAGGCTTTGGGCATAAATTCCCGGAAAGGGGGGCGGGGATGTGGTCCTCACATCCCATATTGTTTTGCGTCTCGCCGCGAATGTTTCCCCCGTAGCCGTAAAATTTTTGCACTCTTTTTCCAAGCAGCCTCGTCCCGGCGTAGTTAACAAAGGGAACCAATTGTCCGCTTAGTAAAAACGACATTTTTAATGTGTGCGTTCGTTGGAAGAGTTTAATGTGCTTATACTGGAATTTGAATAATGAATACTTAAAAATTAGGAACGCTGCGCATACAAACTCGTTTAATGTACGAGTAGGTAGGCGCCTAGTCAATTTCTACTCGTATATTTTTGTCCCGGGTAGACCCGACCAGCTTCTTTCAAGGTATGTGTGGAACCGGTTCCGAAAGCAGAAAACCTTTTTCATAAAAAAAGCTGAAAAAAAGTGTAAACTCACAAATTTATATTTATAAATGAGTTGTTAAGAAAATTAGTTGATTGTTATTATTTTTTTTTTATTCAGCCTATTCCTATTTATTATTATTATTAGTTGATTGTTATATTACCAAAAAAATATTTTACTTTGTTAACAAAATTTGTGACGCGACCCCCATACTCCATCTATCAGCTCTCATCAGTTCATCGTAAGCTTGTCATCGGTCCATCCACGACATTGTAGCGGTCGCAGAGAGTGGATGGTCTTCCAACACACCGTTTCACGTTGAATCGCGGCCGTAACTAGAGTCCCCAGCGGTTACCAGTTCTGCGAGCTATATGATACTGTCAGTTGAGCTTAGATACTAATTTTGAGAGCTATGTCGGTGACTTCGATTCTTTTACAGGTTACATTTTTGATTCAGCCCCGCATTCCGGATTCTATCAAGTAGAAAAAACTTCAAGCATAGCTCTCTCTATAGCTTCTTATGAGGTAGCTTATTAGATAATGTTTTGTGCGAGGCTTCTGGTCAGTGACCACGTCTCGGATCCATAGGTCATTACTGGCAACACACGTTGATTGAAGCATTTTGTCTTGAGGCTATGTGATATCTGCGACGAGAAGATATTGCAAAGCTTCTTAAACGCTGCCTATCCGAGTTGGATTCGTTGGCTGACCTCTTTATCGAAGTTGGATTTACCTAGTTGGGCCATTTGGTCTAGGTGTAGGTACTAGTGGTTGTAAAACAACTCGCCTTCGCACAAGATGCACAAGGCCAGACGCCAGTACAGCCAGAACGACGGCGGCGACTAAGAGACGCCGCTGCTGAACCGGAGGGGCAGCTGTACCAAAATCAAAATCAAAAACTCTTTATTTCCATAAATACAATAAATGTACACTTAGAAAAGGTCAAATTATAAAACTAAACACTGACACGGAAATAAAGTGATATTTTTTGATTTCTGTCGCTTCGGTATGTAGACTAAAGTAAAGAAGCGACGAAGAAACCTTTAGCCTGTTAGTTGTTATTTTTCGAGTTGGAGCAAAACCCGTCCCAAGATTTTTTATCCTCTAGATAATCTGATATTTTATAGTAAGCCTTTTTGAACAGCAAGGTTTTGACAATTTGTTTGAATTTATTTACTGATAATTTTTGCAACTCACTAGGAGTTTTGTAGTAGAAGCGTATACATTGCCCTTTAAAAGATACATTAATTTTGTGTAGCCTAGTTGTGGGCACAGCGATCTTATGTTTGTTTCTGGTATTCAAATTATGTTTATCTATAGTTGTATGAAGAGTACAGAGCCCACGTGAAGGCCCTGCAGCAGTCAATCCGCTCCGAAAAGAAAGCTCACGGGCGGAACTCTTTGAGACCCTTAGCGAGGATCCATGGGAGCGCCCCTATAAGATGGTTCGGGGTAAGAACCGATTATGGGCTCCCCATTAACTGAAAGTCTCGAGCCTCGGCTATTAGAGGCTGTTGTCTCCGCGCCATTCTCGAATGGAGGCGAGCATCAGCCTCCCGAGATGACTTATTCTGAAGAAACCAGGACAAACGACGACACAGTGCCACAGGTGTTAAGTGTGGAGCTGGACCTTGCCATCCGTAGCCTTCGGGCTAAGAACAAAGCACCGGGTCTAGACGGGATACATCGCCGGGCCTGGATCCACGCACTAGATGTATTTGAGGATCGATTCCGAGGGCGCTCGACGCCCGTCTGGAGACGGGTCGGTTCCGGACTAAATGGAAGACGGGCAAGCTCGTCTTGCTAAAGAAGGATGGGCGTCCCGCTGACTCACCGTCCACGTACAGGCCTCTGGTGATGCTGGATGAGGCTGACAAACTGTTTGAGGAATAATAGCTTCTCGACCTATTCAGGACCTCCGGAGAGAGGGACAGGATCTATCTAATTACCAATTTGGATTCCGAGCGGGCAAGTCGACGATTGACGCGATAGGTTTCGTCAGGGCTCGCTCGGAAGAAGCGGTCGCTAACGGCGGTACTGGCGGCAGCGTCGGGGGTCTCTGCTCAGGTTGTGTTTCTGCGCGACACTGGGTTAGTGTGACAAAGATCTCCAGTTCTGTCACATTGAGGAGGGATCCGTGGTTGTAGGTCGAAGCCGGCGCCTGGGCTACGGAAGAGTGTAAACGTGTTCCTGCGGCCCAGACACAAAGCGTGAGAAGAAAACACTCGTGGTGGTTTTAGTGTATTAAGTTGGTAGAACTTAAGTAGGAAGATACATAGTAACAACTATTTATAATATTAACTATATTGTACCATAGAGACTGAGGCTGACGGACAAACCGAATTACGGTTTATGTTAGCTGTAGATAAAATAAGTTAATAATTATGTAACATAAATAAAAGAAAAAAAAAAAAAGTGGTTATCAGGAGTCCAACACAATTTTTAGGAACGGGCGGGGGGGCCTGGAAATATCCATAAAGGTTCACGTTAAAAAAAAGGTACACATAGTAATCAACAACTTCGTTCCCACACAGACCGGTAAGGGTGCGACGACATGGGAATTTACATAATATTTGTTTTAGCCATGTCATATTTAGACCCAACTGTCGGGAAACGGTGTTGAGGTCTCTAAGCAGCTTGCTAAGGACTACCGCCACACTCCTGTTCCACCCATCTCGTCCCTCGAGAATAACAGAGTTGAACAGCCTCTGAAGGACTTTAAGCAGGTACCGGTGACCTACCCGCTTTCAAAATATTACTTATAATTTGAAACGCTCTACGATTCATTCTAAACGTAAGAAATGGAACCGGGGAAACCGGCTTCCCCGGTTCTAACAGCACACTGGAACCGGGTTTCAGAAATCTGGAACAATGTACGGTTCTGTGTGCCCTATTATAAGAAAAAAATTTGAAACAAATTTAAATGTTTTTGTTACATATTCTTCGGATATGTACCTTAAGTACTTCCAATATAATTTTATCTTTCCCTAAAAGAAAGACACGAAAATATGTTATAAAATATCGAATTATGTATTTCGAACTTTTAAGGTTTGGCCATAAATCTTATAAAAAGCGACGCCTAAAACCCCAAACATTCTCCCCCAACTCATTTGCGTCGATTCTTCAAAACAATATCGAAACAGGCTAAGTCGCATCTAATAAAGACACTCCAATTTACCGCAAACTTCTTCGCAAGAGATTGAAGCGTAATTTGTATCCGAAAGTTGACTCTAAACGCGTAGAACAAAAGCCCAGGATTGAGTATAAAATATTGCAAAAGTTACAATATCATTGTCACGGCGCGCCTTGAATAATAACAGGACTGGAGTAAATCCCCGAATGGTGCCCGGAGTCGGGACAAATCCGGACCTGCCCCACGAAACGCGAAGTCCCGTCTTGCCAGAACTTTTACAAAAATGCCCTCGCGGTAGTTTGCCCATAAATAAGGGGATCTGCCCGAATCCAGACTTGCACAATTTATTCATAACGACTTTTAAAATCGTATCGTTTTCGTCTTGTTACACAAGTTACCTACTTGTTATTTATGTTTCGTGGGAACTTTGCGCGCTACTTAGTTTAGAACATAACATACTTATACAGTTCCGAAGTCGAATGAAGAAATATCTGAACTTAGCAGAGTGAAATCAATGCTCGGATGCAGGGTGAACTACGGCATCTCAACGCACGTTATTTCGATGCACGGAATCTCGACAAATACAAAGCATGCTCAAAATCGGATTTTGAAAATCTGCAAGTATTATTACTCAACACAGTGTGTAATTCTAATTCAGGAGATAATTGGCTCATAACATAAAACCACTTCAATCAGGCTGTAGTAGGTAAGTCAGGGTTGGACCACTCTCATTGAATTGACATAAATAACCCAAATAATTTATCTAAACACATCATGAATACACAATGGCGATGGTTCACCACGGCCGGCCATTAGTCTAACTAATCTCACCGACCGACTATCGATTAGAGTTCGGTTACAGGCAACGCAGGTCAGCCAGATCATAAAGAAAACTAGAAGTTTTAATATGGAGTAAATCTTTACCAAGGAATTTGTCACCACTTGGAGAAGAAAAGTACTTTTGGGACTTTTCCGAAGAGCGAATGTCTCGTGGCAAGAGCGACATCGCTGTGGGGAGACTTACTCTTAAGAGGGCGCATTGCGCGCCATTTTGTGAAAAGGATAGGCATAGGATTTCGCGTTCATTGGAGCGGGACGGAGCATACAAATTTTGAAAGGGCGTAAGCGCAAAAATCAAGTTTGTGCTTATTTACAAGAAAACTACACAGCTTATGAAGAAACTGTTCATGTGTAGTATTACGGAACCAAGGAATTAGTACAGTACCTAGTACCTGAGAATCTAAACAAAAATCTTTTCCATATAGAGGCAGGGTTCCTGAGATCTCGACCAAATTTGGTGCAAAACAGTGCACTTTCTGATTTTTTATCGTGTTTCTTTTCGCAATCGTGTCTACACAATTAACGAACGAAGAAAAAATGTTGAATTTATTGAATGTAATTCTAGTTTTTTACCACGGGAATCCCGTGAGTACTGAGATCTAGGCCTAGTTTGACAAGCAAACTCGCGATATGTGTCTTTGATGTTATGATTTTTATGAAAGATTAACTAAATCAATGTGCTACAGCAAGTTGGCAGAGAGAGCATCTTGCTTGAATTTCAAAGCGTAAAGTAGGTAGGTACAAGAAACAAAAGTAGGCCATGCGATGACCACTACGACCACGTGGCAAAAATGAGACTACACGAAAAGATTCAACGCTACGGCGAATTTGATATGACGAAGATTATCGTATTATGAATCCCAGCAGAATACTGTGAATAATATGTTGTCTTATTCATTCATTCGCATAAAATTCACTACATTCTTATCTAAACTTACCTTGTTCTTGAACTTGTCTATTAGAATTATAATAGACAAGTTCAATAACAAGGTAATCTGTATCTGTTATGTTTCACTTTCACACACGTCTAAGCGCCACTACAAGTGTAGGTACTATTTTTTAACGGTGGAACCACTTATTAGTTTTTGTATTAATTCTAAGTCCGAATTGTATTCTCTGTTATTATACTTAACTGTTTGTTTCCTAAATAAAAACAAAAAAAAATACTTACTGATTTTACAGTTTTGACAATGACCGAGCTATTCTGTGCCTACTGCGAGGCAGTGAGTGGCGGAAAGTTGCCGATAGTATTTTAATTAAATGGAAGCTGTACATCGCGGTGGTATCTGATCATTAACTTTATTCATTAGTCGACAATTCGGCGTTCGCTCTAAAAGTCGCAGACATATCGACTCAGAAATGGATTAACATTACCTTAGCTCGAGCCGTTCACACTCAAAGTATGCTTTAAATGAGAATTGATTTCACAACGCACACTTTCAATAAGGCATCGCCTCGCCTCTTATTTTAGACTCCATGTGGCTGTGTGATAAAGCGATCCATTTCCGAGTTGATATGTGTGCGACAACCCTCAATCGATCACGGGGGTATTTTTACCAAAGTTTACTTTTCAACTTCCCCCTTTTGCGACGGAAGCTCTAACCTTCATACTTCATTAACCTTCACGCTGAGACCGATGAAAACCAGCGCTGCAGTAGCATCGGTTACCGTTTTGTGTTTTCACTATTATAAGACATATTGAATTGTAATAGGTAGGTTACTTACTTATCATATCTAATGTTTGGTTTTCTCATTTTTCCATCTTCATTACTACCCGTAAGGAGTAGTTTTTCTATTCCACTCTAATTAGATTTGATAGAGGCGAAATGAGAAAAAGCCAAGAAAAACATGACATGTGCAGAATCGAAATCGATGTCCAACTAACATTACCTAATCTGTGCCGATGTTAACAATAATGCTACACGTAAGATTTTTCTGGTGGAAGGATTAAGATTTAGGATAATCCAAAATAGTAGCAACTGAGAGCATATAACTATGCATATAATATATTATTTTGTGCGTAGCAGTGTTTATGGCAAATATAGTCTCATATTTGTCATTTATACATAAAAGGCATACACTGATGTCAACCCAGCGCTGATTTTGAGAGAGACCAGATGGATCCTGTCACGTAACGATCGTCAGGTGCGTTGTAGACACTAAAAATAACTATAAGAATAACATTGAAATGTAATAATTCTTCTTCCTATTGTTGTAGTTGTATATTATACAATACCTAAACTTGTGTACATACGTAACGCGACTCAGGAAACGTAGTGTAGGACGCCCTCCGGCCAGGTGGGATGACGATCTGTGAAAGACTGCAGGCAGATGCCGGATGAGGCAAGCTGAAGACAGGGCGCTATCAATGGCGCTCTTTAGGGGAGGCCTATGTCCAGCAGTGGACTAATATAGGCTGATGATGATGATGATGAAACTTGTGTAAATATATGCAAACGTATGTGGTATACCTACATGTAAGAGTAAACTATTATTTGCGTAGCTAAAGTTGGACATCGTTGCTGCTCCTATCTACCAGATTATAAGTTAGTGTAAGCCGTAAGTAAGGATGATGGCCGTTGGAAAGGCCCAAATTGAGAATACCTATTCCATTACAGGGAATTCTTAAATACTGGAGCACTATTTTTATGCTTTGGGAACATGTGTGTATTTATTGCGCAGTTGATTCCTCAATCCTCAACAGCCTATATCGCTCCACTGCTGGACGGAGGCCTCCCACTGATAAGCGCCTTATTGTCTTTTATCTCATAGGGGGTAGTGCCCATAATCCCCAAGCTGGGCATGCGGGTTGGGGATCGCAGTTCGGTTGTAGATTTGTTCGGTAGGGGGCGCTGCTGCCCGCTCCCGGTTGATATCCCTTAGTCGCCTCTTACGACACCCGCGGGAAGAATTGGAGTGGTGCAAATTCAAAGCCGGCACCACTCAGCTAGCCGGCATTATCCCCATGTGATAAAAGCCAATGGCGCTTATCAGGGGGAGGCCCGCGTCCAGTAGTGGACCAATACAGGCTGTTGAGGTTGAGGTTGAGGAAGGAAAGATTCTCGATCATCCCATCCCTTATGCAAAGTTAATCCAGGTCTTTTGTTTTAGCAACATTCTAACCGCCTGAGCAGCGGTTCTAAAGCGTAAAATTTTAATGGAGCTGCCTCAGAATTTTAAACTACCTTCGATGTTGTTCCGGAATTAGCATAGTACCTGCTCGACGGCCCGTATTGATTCTGTAATCTGTTGTTCAATATTAATACTTTGTAGATACAAGTATTAATGAAAAAGGATAACGAGGTCTTTGTTTAGCTTCACCAATTGGTACATGGATGGAAGCTACTTGTAAAATGTTTTAACAATCTAGAACGGAATTCCAGCACTGTTTGCGACATAGAACTCGGTACTGCGTTGGTGAAGTGTGTTCTGTTTGTCTTATTTCCGTTTAGGATCCAATCCTTAGGTACTAGAATTCCATTAGTAACTATGATAGATATCATCTACGTTACTATTTTACATGTCTTGTTACCACGGATTTTGGTTACAGCTGATTTTTATTTTAGAGTAGATTTACTCGTAAATGTTTTTCAGTGTCTGCTGATAGTATCAATGAATGAATGGGTTGTTGTACATTTGCCACAAAATAAATTCGTCACGAAAAAAAGCATGTGAAAATTCGCCACAGTTCTATCTTTCTGAAAAATTCCTTTGTTAAATTTGATTATTGTAAGTTCATCACATTGCTTTTCGCATAGACAGCAAAAAAATCAAACAATAAGTAGAATAAATTAAATTTGATTCAAAATAAAAACGCTATTGGTAATTATATTTTTCATAATCAGGATGTCAAGAATTTAACCTTAAAAATTTATTATACTGAAACGTAACTTAAATAAAAATTATTTTAACTTAGTCTAAAATATAAACAATTATAAAGAGGAAAGATTTGTTTGTTTGTTTGTATTGAATAGGCTCCGAAACTACTGGACCGATTTGATAAATTCTTTCACCATTAGGAAGCTTACTTTTCAGGGAGTGACATAGGCTATATTTTATCCCAGAACTCCCACGGGAACGGGAACTACGCGGGTGAAACCGCGAGGCGATCGTCTAGTTCTAAAATATAAACAATAGTAGCGGTAGAAAGTAACCAGTAGTCTATGATTGGAGGCGGCTAAGGACCGCTATTTGTGGCGTCGTCATATAGGGGAGGCTTTTGTCCAGCTGTGGACTTGTGTGGATTGATATGATGATGACAGAAGTACAATAGTCATTCATCAGATGAGTTATTAGTGAAGTGTTGTAACACATTAAATCTGTAACATCTTTAGGTAACATTAAGATATTAAGTTTGTAAGAAATAAATTTATTCACAAAGAAAATTATACTAGTATTTACAATTGAAACAATTGAGCTAACTGCCGACTGTTGCAAACAGTCTACAGACAGCTCAACTGATCGATATCAACACCAGTCGGAAGCGTCCCCAAGACGCTGGCTGCATTGCCGCGCTGTATGGCAATGCTGATGCGCTGTGCCAGATATTCACCAGCTCTCGGGTCACGCGTCTTAAGTTTGTTATCCTAATGGCAAATACATTATTTAGTATTTTTGTAATATAATTTTTTAACTTAAGGGTTGCTTTGAAGGGTGTGAAAAGAAAGAACCTTATTTGTTCATGGTTTTATATTGACTGGATGGAATAAACTAAAAGTGCCATGCCTGCACAATGACATAGATTAGATAGAACTCACTAATACTCGTAATGCTAACCTAAGTTACAGTAGTAGGTAGGTACCTATAGAATAGGTACTTCAATAGTGCATTGTCACTAATCAACTCCGTAATTTTGATGGATGAACCAAATGATTCAAGTGATATGATTGAATGATAGTGGACAAACGACACGCGATACAGCCTTTATCCCCTATTATCCGAAACAAAACCACAATCAGCATGAAATCATTGATTTCTGGTCGTTAGTGATAAATTATACCAATTGGTCGTTTACAGCATTTGTTGCGAGTATCACTTATTGCGGTGAGGTGAAACTCATGTAACCTACCGCATACTCTCCAGGTTAATTTGAGTCCAATGAATAAAACGAGAATTTTATTTGTGAACTGATAATTTAACTGCTATTTACCTAAATAAATTCATTCAAATTCGTTATCAAGGTGTACTTAAGTGACACTTCAGTAACAGTAATAATAATACTAATAACGATACTTAATTAAAAATAATACTTAATACTTTGCAGTTCGGTGAATGTTTCCTATATAAAAAATAAATCGCTTGATTTCGAATCTCCCCACAAAGCTACACCAGTAAAAACTGGTAAAAACTGAATCTAATAAACAAACTCATTACAATCAGTACCTAATATTTTCATTTTGTACTCGGCTGAGACTGTGCTTCTTCTTCTTTATCAGTGTAGTTCTGTTGAATCCGTTGTCGACGACACATAGAAGAAAACGCACGAAACCCTAATATGCCCAACTCTAGAAGCGTTAGTACGCTACATCCGAAGAACACACTGAAAACTCCACCCAGCTCAGCTGAAATTACAGTATACCGTTATAAATAGTTTCAAACAGGCAATAGACACATATGGGGGTAACTTATACTTATTATTGAGCAGTTTTGTTATATTGCTAGGTTTGTATTATTAATATTTATTATCGGCCTAGGCCATTTTCTAATTACTCGGTAAGGTTTCGGTACGACATCAGCACGGTTGGTACCAAAACCTTACCGAGCGCCTATATTTCTATAGAGCGTTCCTGATTAGGCGGAAAGCGCGGTAAAATGTTGGATGACGCGTGCAGTACTGAACCTGTACTGCACGCGTCAACGCTAATTATTAAATAAATAAATAATGCTGGACAATTGACATAGCATTACCTAGCTCCAAGCTAAGCAGAGCTAGTGTAATGGGCACTAGATAACTGTTATACTTAATACAATACACTACCTAAATAGATATTTTTTATTATACATAGAAAACATCCAGAACGCCCTGTTATATTAGTGCCTATCTATATTTACTAACAAATTATGGGTCCTTTTGTTGTCCAAAATAAAATATAAAAATATTTTTATTAATTTAACTTAGATAATGATTGGACATTTGGTTTATTATAAATGTAGGTAATCTGCATTCATGCATTCTGTTTAATTTAAATAAAAGTCACGTGCGAGTCGGGCTCGCGCTCCATGGGTTCCGTACAATTGTAATACCTTGTTTCTTGCCAAATATCATGATTTTAGGTCAACGGGAAGTAAGCACCCTACAGGTTTTGGTCCTTGGCGAGAGTTAATTTTTTTTGGTAAAAAACCAAGAAAGTTACGGTTTTCGAATTTTTGACGTTTTGCTGTAATACTTCTTGCCGAATGAGAACAGGTCTACGGGAAGTACTTTATAGGTTTTGTGTGCATGTAATTCCCTAGGAAATACCAAAATATTCGGACACAAACGGCATTGACTTCGAAGTTTCATTTATATCATGGCTCCAAGAAGTTGCGGATTTGAGTATTTGATTTTAATTTCAACTCGATACCTCCACGCGCTCCTGAGAAAAGAGGGTTGACAGACGGACAGACAGACAGACAGACGGACAACAAAGTGATCATATAAGGGTTCCTTCTTTCCTTTTGAGGTACGGAACCCTAAAAATCAGGTTTAGTTCAGAATAGTTAATTTTATTAGTGAAATTAATATAATGGTAGAGCCATTATATTAATTTCACTAATAAAATTACACTAATAAACATTCTATCCCTGCAAGATTTTTGTGAAGGCTAATTTTTATCGTTGTTAGCATATTATACTTATATAATTATAATGTATATAAATAGTTTTATTTATTTTTTATTTTAGTATTATTATAGGTCTTACCAAACAAGTCCAGGATAGACAGGGAGAACCTGCGCGACTTGATCTTTAGCCTACGGTTCTGCAAAAACACCCTCACAATGCTGGTTCTTTGGAAGTCCAGCCCCTCACTGAAACCAAAAACATATTAAAGCGAGTGGAAAGATGATGTCAACTGATGATGTAGCGACATATTATAGTGCGCGTGTGTGCGCAAACGCAGTTTAGTAGAACTCTCTATTCCCTCACTCTCATAATCCGATGGCAGAGCGACACGGCCGGGAAGAAGTACGGCGAAGATTAGAAACCGCATAGATTTTGTTGATCTCGCAATGTTCCTCAAATGACGTTCTTCTACTGCTAAAGAGCGAGCGAAGCAAGTATGACTCTCTAAACGTCAAAGTGGCAGTATTGTTTTTTGCTGAAGAACTAAACAATTTTTCTCCGCCATGCAATATAATAAATAAATAATGCTGGACAATTCACACAGTATTGTGTTAATAGTCCAGCATTATTCTCTGCTAGTTCATTGTGTTATGGGTACTAGATAACTGATATTCTTAATAAAATACAGAGATAGGTTTTATTATGCATAGAAAACATCCAGAACACCCGGAACAAATATCTACAGATCGTTCAAACATTTGTCTTAAAGCGAGAATCGAAACCACAACCTGCTGCGTCGCAGACGGACCTTCGCCACCGCGCCACAGAGGTCGTCACGTCAATATACTTTGACTTTGAAATTTTAGAGAGAAGATCATAAGGCATAGATAATACTTACTAGAAAGGATCCAGGGGACGACAGCCGGGATCCAGAGGATAGCTGCTCTTCTCGATAAAGTTAGTCTCGACATCACACGCGTTCACACAACTGCATGCGTCATTGCCGTATGGCTCTGTAGAGCAAAATAGTCAAACATTTTAGGATTCAGTGAACTCACCATAGGAAAAGGAAGACAGAACATGAGGTTGACGAACTGAGTGCATGATAATAGCGTGGGTGGCTTAAGGGTGCCTTTACCAAGCAAAGGGCGGGAAGCCTTTATCACCGGGAAAGCCATCATCGATTGCACTCCAAATGGTGCGTCCATTAGGAGTCCAATCTGTAATGGCCATGTGAAAAACCCAGACATAAATGAAAAGACGAGCTGGACGCTTAGGTCAAAGAGTGCTCAGAACTGGCAAAAATAGAGTAACATGGACAGAGTGCAGTGGGTCTCTACAGACAAATAATGATTATAGACTTTGGAACCTTAACTAGTCGATAGGCTAGGCTAATCATGTTATTTTATGTAAACCGGACAATGCGCATCAAGCTGCTTTATTTCATTTTATTGTCACATTTTATTGACATTGAATAAGTTTTGATTGTATTGTATTTTAGATCACTTTATTATATCGTAGTCTAGTCCACAAATGACAATGCACTCTTAGCAGCTATACTTTACCAAGGCATACACCATGATACCTAGGTATTTAATATTTATTCTGAATTAATTATATCAGAAAATGCCATTTTACAGCAGCACCATGAATTTATAATAATTATTATTTTATTTAAATGACCCTAACGATGCCCATTTACAGCTGATCTATTTAATAATTTACCTATTTTTGTATGTACCTATATTCCTAGCTTCCTTGTTTATTTTCTGTCTTGTCTGTTTTATGGCTTTGAATTATGACTTAAGCACCACATATTGTAACCCATAGAGTTAAAACACTCTGCTGCCACAGCAGAGGGATAGTGTCATGCAACAATGTTCTTGGCTTTGTAGCCAAACTAATCTATGTGTGAGTCGACGGCATACATCTTCAGTGTTTTGTCACACACAAGCGCACGTATACGAATAGGAAATTGAGACTAATTTGTCGCAATTTTTTGGCTACACCTCGTTTGCGTCTACTATCATTCTAAGCCTTCTATGTTGTAACCCATGTATATTTAAACTGACATTTCGAAATGTGCCTTTGTGCTCCTACGGCGAATAAATGAGTATGAGTTATTTGATCATTGTTTTACGCGAGGCGTGATAGGCGCAGCGCAGGTTGTGCGCATGACAGTATGCTCCGCCAGGAGGCACTGGGTACACAGGCCGTACGCAGTTGCACATCTTCATCGAGTGTTCTATCTCGCATTCCACCACGCAGTACCTCCTGCGAAATAATAATCATTTGTAAAACGAAGAAGTACCTATTTTCAAATTTACTTTTACCGACAACTTTGTTAGTGATGATTGGCGGGCTACGGAAAAATCATGGATTACTGCGAGACATGGCATTTCGTTGCAGAAATTCGAAAGTTTGTGAAATGTGAAATTACTGTTACAGGTAACAAAAATTACTGAACTTCTCAGATCTTTGTTGTAGGTAACAAAGATCTGTTCAGTAGTTTTGGAGATCCTAGGTCTAGGATCTCCAAAACATCCAAAACATCAAGATGAAATTTGGCATACACTTGAACGTAGCCTAACTTAAACAATAGGCTACTTATTATACCGAAAATACGCGTGCGAAGCCGAGGGCAGAAGCTAGTAGTTCTATATATTAGTGTGAATTTCCATTAGAGATGTGCGGATGATGCAGATTTTTTTGTCCTGACTCCAGAATACTCACTATTCCAGAATACTCGCTATTGTTTGACTATTCGGAGGTAAACAAACCTATTAGTGGGATGAGAAGTACTAAGTGAACGAAGCCACAGGCAGAACCTAGTTAGCCTAGGTATAGTTTTGATGAATAAACTCATTTTTATTTTATTTTTATTTATTTAATTTGTAAACACTTACTTGTGATAGACTGGGAAAAAGCGGAGCGGGTGTTCCCTCATCCGACACCGCTTGAGTTGGTCGCTGAAGAGATTTGCGCCGTCCTGGATCCGATAACGACGGACGTGGTATACGGACCACTGTTCCATGCCATGGCTTAAGGGCGTGCCGTTGTTCGTCGACTCCACAAAGTGTCGGCTACTTTGTAGAGCTAGCTAATATAAAAAATAACCCATCAATACTATACATAAGAATTCGTAACTTTGTAGAGCTAGCTAAAATAAAAAAATAACCCATCAATACTATACATAAGAATTCGTACTAACTACAGTAGTATTTTTACTTTAGAATTTAAATCGTATGGACTTACTATAGGTACCGGTTAGAGACTTCACTATTTAAGTGGTAGTATTTAAGTATTAGGGGGTAGTGGTGATATTTTCGACTTTTTTCAAAATATTTCACATAGTATGTAACCAAGAAAAATTACGAAAACCGTTTTGAGATGTGCAAACCAATACCTTTCATTTGATACCTCACTCGGTGAGGTATCAAATGGAAAGGGGGCTCCCTTTTGAAAATTATTCCCCCCTTTTTGTCAATTTTTCAAAAACTGTTCCACTTATGTGAAAGCATAGAACACCATGGAAGTTTAATCCAAGCATCGCTCGTCGGCGTAATTAGGCACCACAGACGTTTTATTTACCCAAACATACTCCAGATCTACATCAATGGGTCGAGTTTCAGAATGGTTTATAGCCAGCATTAAACCGCTTGCCAATCCAGAATAACTAGATCTGTAATGACTGTGGTCCACGCCTTTCTCCTTCTCTCTGAAATTTTTAAAACACACCTGGACATTCCTGGACGTTACATTCAGATCTGTTGCATGCCAACAAACGTAGTGAATGAAGTCAGGATACATGTTTATCAAGTTATTTTCATAGAACGGTTATTACATCAGTGGTTTTGAATCGTAGGGTCTTTTGGGCCCGTATTATAAAAGTTTGCTTCTTGTTCATAATTGTAATAATTGTTCATAAGCTTTGTTCAAGCATAGATGACTGAATAAGCTTACATGATATAGGCTTTAGAGTGGTCAATAAACGACAAGCAATTCATAGGTAGGTACCGTCTCAAAGATCGCGCGTTGAAGATGCAGCAGTAGCCGTCTCCAGTGAGCTCCAATTCGAACAGTTCGGAGCAGTTCTCCAGCCTCCCGGCCCAGCGACACCTGTAATGACGGTAAGAACCTCATCAGCATCTACGTCCACTGCTGAACATCCTCAACCTCAACCTCAACAGCCTGTAGTGGTCCTCTACTGGACGCAGGCCTCCCCCTTATAAGCACTTTATTGGTTCTTATCACTTGGGGGTAATGCCCATAATCCCCACGCTGGGCATGCGGGCTGGGGGTCGCAGTTTGGTGGTAGAATTGTTCTGCAGGGGCGCTGCTGCCCGCTCCCAGTGGATATCCCTTAGTCGCCTCTTACGACACCCGCGGGAAGAGTTGGTGTGGTGCAAATTCTAAGCCGGCACCACACAGCCTCAACATGTGTCCCCCAAAACAAGGGTGTTTTTGCTATAATCAGCACCAGGCTTGGCAGGCAAGTCACAGCTACACTGTGCTTGTGCATCAGGTTAGTTACCTCTTTTTTAAAGTTGGTCTTTAATTATTGTCCGATTAGAGGTTTAAAGATATATCCATATTTATTAGTACATAGAAAACCGCAAAACTTTATTTCTAAAGTCTACTTTTCGTAAACAGGCGAAAACGCTGTCAGCCATATTTACCTGTGCTGTGACGTCATACGGGTCGACAACGTACAATTGACATGACATTAGCAAAACATTCATCATTGTAAAAATGTAGACAGACTACATAGCAAGTTTCCCTCGTATATGACCGAACTTTGCTTAGAGTCCTATGATGTCAAAACATGGCCAACAGTGTTTCCATAGTTCAAAATTAAAAATAAAAAAGAATTTTTAATTGAAAATATGGTTTCTTATGTCGAATACTTACAGAAAATATTTATTTATTGCACCCAATTTGAAAAGGTCAAGTAGCCTATTATACGTTGTTCAAGTTTGTGTTTTAGTTTTTGTGATTACCTTGTTATTTTTTGTTTGTTGTCAGTTTTGTGAAGATTTTATTCATAAACGCTTTGTTGGCATAATATTATATCTTGGATTCATGAACCGAGTATAAGTTATTTCTAAAAGTCCTCACGCGATGGCCATGCCTCTGCGGTAGGCATGCGAGAGGCGAGAGACGCTTGACCAAACCAAACAAAACCAATTGTATCAAATGCATGCAAAGATCTATGACTGAACAAGTTTTCATACTACGAGTCTTAGTCATTGATGAATTAACCTGATCAGAGTTTCTTCACAAGACGCGGTGAGGCTTCGTCCAGCCTCGTCCAGCGTGATGTTGTTGTACGCTAGGAGGTGCTGTATGTTCTCTAGGTCATCGACGCGGTACATCACGTCGGGCGAGAAGAACGCAGCCAACTGGTACAGGTTGCTTTTAATGTAACTTGTTGTTATGTTTGGTGGGATTTTCCTGAAAGTATAAATACAAATCATTCATCATTCTCTTGTGTTGGCCTGGTAAACTAGGAGCAACTCTAATTTCATAAATTAAACCATAATTCAAGCATTAATATTATTTTTTACTTCTGCGACCCTGTGTTACCTACTCTATTTACTTTGAGATCTTACTTTTTATACCTTGTTGATTTTCTGAGTTGAGCAACTTGCGTTGAGCAATAGGAAACAAAATGAGTTTGATATGGAAGAGTCAAATTGCTCAATTTGCTCAACTGAGTTGCACAAAAGTGAACCCGCGACTTTTTTGACAACCGTCCACTGACTAATAATATTTTTTGAGACATCATTTTAACAATTAACCTAACATTATTTTTATGAACTTCCTGCACGAAGGCTCACATTCTACCAACTAAAGTAATATTTGCAAACGCTGAGGTTCAGACTGTTAAAAAAAGTCTTACTACAATATCATTAAGCTTTCACTAAATCAATCAATATCTGATTAAGTATTCTATTTTCATTTCTATTTCAGTCTCAGTGCTCACAGGCCGGATAACACGAGCTCCGCGCAGAGGCTGGGCGGAGAATGCCTTAAAAAATCTTGGTTGAAAGTGGTCCAGATGGAATCCCTATCCTCAGTTTCTCTGTAGAAACTATCAGTCAAATTAACCGACTTACAAGCTCTTAATAAACTCGTGCTCCTTCCAATCTGGGAAGATGATTGCTGGACAAACCAGAACGGACGGGAACGGCTTCCCGACGTCCATTTTCACCTCATGAGCGAGATACGTGGGGTTGGTCAGGAACCGTTGCACCGTTACCACTACCACGCATACTGCCGAGGCGAACAGCAGCAGTAGACACAAAAGCCACCACCATCTAAATAAGTTTGAATATTTAGAAAAACCTTTTTTACAAACATGCCTTTCTACCTAGGACCAACGTGCTTGGAAAGACAGATTCAACGAATCTAAACTCGACGGGATTAGTCTTAGTTAAGTCTTATCTTTCACCGAACTTACATAAGTATGCCAAATATCAGCTTAATCGGTTGACTACAACTGGTCTAAAATTCAGTTGCAAGATTTATCCCACACACACTAACAGGAAAAGTATAAAAGCTTGTAAAAAAAGTAAACATTATCGTCATTGCTGCGACGAATCGAAGTAACAGTGCCTGATATACGCCTATGATCAATATAAATAAAAAATTATTGATAAAGCTCTGCCCATATAAAGAACACAAATCGATCGTCTTTTTTTAAATGGTCTTTGAAATTCGAAATTCAATTTACGTTTGAAAAAAGTTGTACAGTTGTAAGAAAAAAATATTTGTGAGCTTTTCTGGCCGACGGGTGATGCATGCAGGCACCCAATTTTAAAACTGATAGGCAGGCAGGCAGTTACCGACCCAATTTTAAAACTGATAGGCAGGCAGGTACCTGCCGTAGACTGTTAAAGTAGCTTCGTTATAAAATTTTACAAATTAGTAAACTGTTCCTCACCTGAGCAATGGATCGGCGAGCCGCCTACCTCCGTGAAATTGAGTCTCTCGCAATAAATAATTAAATTTCATTTCAGCAAATTCATTGCAATTGTATTGTAAAAAGGTTTAATTAGGCCTTTGTGTAATTTGGACGAGCTTCCGTCGGCGCGGGCTTCAATAGAATGTATTGTGCTGGGGGGGTAATTATATTAACTAGCGCGCTTTGAATCAATCATTGTGACAATGCGATTGTATCGCATCCGCTTGGCTCAACTTTTTGATTAATGCATTTGTGCTGCTATTTTTGACGAACATTCCTAGGTGAATGGGGGAAAGGGCTGTAAGTCTTTCTTTTTCCAGCTTTATCTAAATAATTAGAAATAATTAACAGTAACCCGCAACTTCGTTAGCGTGGTAGGTAGGGTACCTAATCTATTGGCAATAAATATGGCGTGATGTATATTGACCTCAATAGCTAGTTGGGGGGGGGGGGGTTTGTACGATGCTAGGGAATGCTAATACACATTTGACACGTTTACACACGAAGCATAAAATATTATATTTTCTTTAGAATACGGAAGCACTTTTATTAATTCATGCTATGATTTCGTTTCATTGCTGGAGAAAAACATTCTATATAATTTTTATATTTTTACAAAGCAGAAATGACATCACAATTGGACTAATTGTCAAGGTCGCACAATTACTATTCTGACAAAAATAAACTGCGACAACATCGCATAGACCGAATTTTTTTCTCAGTTTTATTTTATCTTTGGATGTGATTTGTAAATAATACCCTTTTTTAAATCCTAAATCGAGGGCAAGGGCCTAAAATAGCCTATTTTTTAAGTTAGGCTACGTTCTAAATGTATGCCAAATTTAATCTTGCTCTGTTATGCAGTTTTGGAGATCCAGGTAACAAAAAAATCACATTTCACAAACTTTCGGCTTCGTAAAATCAAAGAAAGCAGAGCTTTTGGTAATGGTCACCAGAGCGAATTTTGATAAATATTGACAAGAACCGATTTTGTCTCTGGTATCGGTAAAATTCGACAAGAATAGACCGTTATTATCGAATTTTATCTACACCCGAGAAAAATCGGTGCTTATCACAAACTGTGCTCGCTCGGTGTCCATAATTATTTATACAAAAATTAAACTAACAACCTTTGCTAAATTAACAAATAATACAAAACCACACCCGCTTATAACTCTGCTAACCCCAGAAAATTTAGGTGCACAAAATGATAATGCAACCGTGGCCAGTAACGATGGCCACACAGTGTGCGCCGAAACTTTATTTACTATGTTTATTAGTTACGGTTCATAGCAAAGCTTGTTATTTTAAGCAAACTGATTGTACCTAGGTTCATGGTATGTTCATGGTAGATATGTTATAAGGTCTTCCTAGGGGTTTGCTTGAGTTTAGGGGACTACCGACCGACATTATTAAAAATAAATAAATACCTATTACAATAAATTTATTTTCCTAGAAAGTAACAATTTTTTGCTTATGGGCACATCAGACAAATAGAAAGAAAATTTAATTTGGGATACATGACGTGACTGGTATTAGGATCGAGACGAATGGTATAAACAAAGAAAAAAATCCATGCCAGCGCGGGCTGAAACCAGTCCAACCAAGCTGAAATGATGACGATGGAGATGCAGATGAAAAGAACGTTGCTACATTATTTTTACAGATACAAATTATTTCATAGATTGAAGATTTAGGTGCCTACCAAAGTTTATTTTATCTACCTATTTGTATCTATATTACACGAAGGCCTCAGAATATTCTAGCATTCGCTGTTCGGGTGCTTTTAGAGCCCAATTTAGGCTTTGGGAGCAATTTTATTGGCAACGGACCTCGCAAATATTCAGCACTGTTTTAGACCACTAAGTGCTATGTGCTTTACCGGCGAATATACCTATACGTAATTGTAGCACAGTAATAGCTTTTTCCGGTGGAGCCATTTGGGTTTTTACACAGAAATGGATGAATGCGACTTGGTTTTCAATTTATGAGAATGAACTAGAGCTTTTTAACCCCCGACGCAAAAAGAGGGGTGTTATAAGTTTGACGTGTCTGACTGTGTATCTGTGTATCTGTCTGTGGTATCGTAGCTCCCAAACGGATGAACCGATTTTGGTTTAGTTTTTTTTTGTGTCATAGATAATTTTATCCCTAGTGTTCTTAGCCATGTTTCATTAAAATCTGTTCTGTCAATAAACGTCGGCGGGTTTTTTTTAATTTTAATTTTGTCTTGTTGATAGATAGCAATACGGTAAAATTAAATAAGCTCATAGATTGTTTGAACTGATTATCTAGGTTGTAGAATCTAGCTTAGCCTTTAGAATTGATCAAATTCTAGACTGGTGAATCTTTGATTTCAGGAAAATAAAATTTAATTTAACTTATACTTCTCTATGTGCTAAATAAATGTAATTTATTTGCTTTCTTAACATTAAAATTTAACTTATCAAGTTAGACAATGCTTACCAATTTTAGCTGATTTTATTAATACCTATATACCTACTTAATAAAGTTAATAAATACTGTGAAAAACATTTTGGCACTAGAACCGCTAATCAATTCAAAAAGAGAGTCAAATTGATATCAAAGTACTTCGAGAAGTGAAATGGCCGTATTAATAAACGGAAATTATCTAAAGTGTCGCCCTCACAAATATTACTTACTGTCTCTTTTATATGAGCATACATTTTCATAAGCGCGTGTAAAAGGAGCCATGCGTCTTCAAAGTCTCGGGCACAGTATCAATACCGTACTAAAACCAGTAATACCACAAGTATGCATTGGATAGACCACAAGACCAAAAGCGGGAGTGTTGTGGAACAAGGGAGTGAATAGATCAGAACTGCTATATTCAATACAGTTTTCGCTCCTGTCGCCCAACGAATCCGCACCCTGAAAAATTATAACGAAATCACAACGACCATCAATTTGCCAACATTTGCAGCTATGGAGGCGAGGTGTTACAGTAAAACCAGTAAACAAAACTAACAATTTGTTGTGCCTACTTGGTATTACGTTTCTAAAGGTACTGGAGTAAAACCATCTGTTCTGTGGCTTGGCATAGGTTCGGTCGAGCCCCGGCGTCCTATCGAATCTAATATTTATGGAAGAGGGAGAATGCCTCTTCACGTATTTCTTTATTTCATTTCCCATGCGAACACTATACAACTGCCATTTCTCTTGATAAAAGCGCGACAACGCAACAATAGAAGCGAAACTTCTCTTTCCTTATACAATAACTCCTATCAAGTTATATCGTGATTAACAGGTAAAATGTTTTGTTAGTGCCTGTATAATTACAATGAGAATTTTTTATTGCCCTATTCCACTCTGATCCGCTTTGCATGAAAAGTGAAAGTGGAAACTGGTGCATTAATGGATCAGTTTCCACTTTTTTTTCACTCTTATCCATACATAGGATGAATTAGTTTCCACTGCTTAGATCTGTTCCACTCTGATCCATAAGGTGTATTAAATTCCATTGCATTTTTTTCTGTTGTAGTTACGTTGTGGTCCTTCGAACTGTCAAAATTGAAACGGCCGTATCTCGGAAAATACTCGTGCTAGACATGCAGTTCTTGGCTCAAATGAAAGGTAAAATCAAAATCTACATTTCCAATGACACATACTTACATTTTTTGTACGTACATACACTTGGAGCGATTTTAAATGTCAATTTATTTATTTAATTAAAACATTTAAGGTGAGGTCATTTAAAACCACATAAACTAACTAATTGTCGCTTCCGACTGGTGTTGATATGGATCAGTTGAGCTATCTGTAGACTGTTTGCAACAGTCGGCAGTTAGCTCAATTGTTTCAATTGTAAATACTAGTATAATTTTCTTTGAGAATAAAATAATTGACTAATTGTTGGTAAAGATAAATTAATAAATAATGCTGGACATGGAAAATACACACAGCATCATCTTGCCCTCAAGTAAGCAGAGCTTGTGTAATAGGTACTGGATAACTGCGATGTACAGTAAGTACATATACATTACATCGATAAATATTTTTTATTAAACAAACTTAGAAAACACACAGAATAACAGTTTTGTGTTTTAGAATCTTATAAGGAAAGCCAACTTCAAAATCACAGAAACAGGATTATTAAAAATAAAATTAACTTTATAACTTATCCTATAGGATAAGGATTACCTATAGGATTTTATTCTAAAGTGTCATAGTGGGAGTCTGTCAATAGAATCGAGGAGAAAGCGAGACGTGAGAAGCCATCAACGCTGTTTACATACAAAGACAATCTCGCGTCGGGAACGATATGCTTTCAATATTTCAGCGGGGCAGTGTTCACACAGGAAACCTGCTTGGGAGCGATACAGTTCCAGTTAGTTACAGTTAGTATATATATTATATACGAGTACTATATACGAGACTGTTTACGAGATTGTACTGTATACGAGATTTGGAACTGTATCGCGCCCAAGCATCACATATGTTCTAAGGTGTAGGGTAAAATCTATACGAAGGCAAATTACACTTGATTGCAAGACTGGTTGTAAAACAATACAAAAAAACTACAGGAGGTGGACTGAGGCGAATAGCAAAACACAATGGGGGGTGAATTGGGTTCGAATATGAATTGATGGTGATGTTCTCATAAGTTTATTCATAGGAAATGAAATAACAGACACAATGAATTAACTCACACTCCTGTTACTGTTTCTCGTGTGTTTGTTTTATACTTATTTTTTGAACTTGTGTTGAAATAAGTATGTTGTAAGGTACCGGGAAAATGATAACTCTACACTGATGAATGTCTAATGCGGAACAACAAACGTTTTGCAAGTGGGTGAACTAGATTTTACACGTACGGCCTGACACATTATACTCGTACCTTGTGCAAAGTGCATATTCTATTCTATTCAGAAATTTTATTAAAAGTTATGAAGGCCAAGAAACAAATATCCAAAAACAAAAAAACAAAAAAACCAATACTACATTCATAGAAATGAGAATCACCTGGTTTCAACAGAACTGTAGAACAGTAGAGTAAAGTAAAGAAGCTATAGATATAAAAACAGAGCCTCCCCGGGTGACCAATTTGTCTGCTCCTCGACGCTACAGACTCGGAATTCAATAGTGTCACTCGTTCTGTACACAACGCTGTCTTTGTGTAGGTAGTTTTTTCGATGAATTTTTAATATCGATTCTCTAATATGCTTACATTTGAACACTTATCTCATTCTTCAAGAAAATTGATGAAATCTGAAATTCATCGCACGATGCGCTCTGTACATTTTTCAGTAGGTAATTATAATTACGTATGCTTAGGTGAACGGTAGCATAGTGCCAATGTTCAAAAATCTTCATAACGAGAATGCGATCAATCAAAAAATCATTTAATTGCTTGCTAGCTAATCTCGTACAGCAAAAACAGTAACTTTAGCTTTAATAACAGTAACTTATGTACGTATCACTTGTAATGGGTCCACTTTGTCACGGCAGAATACGGACCGGGAAGTGATTACGCACTGGCATAGAGCGAGGGCTGCTAATAGCACAATAACCGAACGCGAATCCAATAAGTGGTGTCCGCCAACGCTTGCACAGGGGACTGGTGTAAGTCATGAACTTATAAAGACTGTTAATAAAAGTTATCTATAAAACCAGGGGGAGGTCTTAGCCCAGTCATGGGCTAAGACCTCCCACTGGTTTTTCCACGCATATCCATACTTGCCCAAGCTTTACACGTTGTTGGGGCACCACTGGGTGATTATTTAGCCCGCAAGTCCTCAGGCATGACCGGACCATTATAGACACGCGAAATTAAGAAAGCAATCAAAAATAATCTAGTGTATATTTGAGACAGGCGACAGACGTAGCGTCTATTTTCATGGCCACCGTGTTATTCAATCAAACTTATATCCAAGAGACAGCTCTTGGATATAATTTTGATTGTTGGCCTGGTGCTTGTGACTTGGAGAAGTTGCCAAGCGACAACAGTAAATCATCTAGGACTTAGGAGAGGAGTTGTAATTGTAGCAGGACACCCGACGCTGACATATTGAGTTTGCGTCCGACGAACAACAATAATAACGTTAGTTATAATTATTACACTTAACTTGCTCCTCTGAAACATTCGCTGAAACGAGGGTACTTAACCATTTTCAAGTAACTCACGTCTATGTAAATACCTACTTCATACGATATGTTTCTGTGAACATGTCGATAAATAAAAGAAACATTCGCAAAAGTGATTAATTCAGCAGCATACATTTAGGTTTTTAGGTCGTGTTATGCTGTGGAAACATGGTTGAGAATTCAAGAAAATATAGTTTTGTATAACTCGAACTGGACTACGATACAGACAGATCTCTGTTTTAACAGATCAAATTTCAAACTAAGTCCCAAAGAAATCTTATATAAGATTTGTGCATTACTGGGCTTCTGTGTCCGATTTTAGTACGATCGTGAAATGTTTAGAAGGGTTACGGCACGAGTGTTTAGCCGTACAATAGCAGCAGTTTGCCAGCATTTGTCCGAGATAATGGAAATCGGAGATTATGGCCGCCAGTTTTAAAGGTTTCATTAAAAACGAACGCTGTTGGCAGTAAACACCGGGCGCGGAGTTATGTGAAATGGATTCGAAGATATAACTTGAGAAAAGATTTCTAAATTGCTAAATAATTGCGTTTTTAAAATAGTAAACTTAATCACTAAAAGACACAGATTGGTCCCTTAAATAGCCTAAACATCACTAATTATTTTCCAGTACACAGTAGCCCTTCATTTCATAGGTCATCGTAGTATAGACCGCCTTTCTACTTATTCACGCAACGAGAAATGATGAAAGCGACTGAATAGGCGTAAAATTACATTAAGGGGCAGTGATTCTAATCTCGGTCTTTACAAAGGTGTTCACGGCGGCATTGTGTTTATAAATTAATTATATCCGTGCGACGGCTATCGGTGCTTTGTCGCGCGCCATTAACGAGCTAACGAGGGGCTCGCGTGCGCCTGACGCCAGGTGGCGCTGATTCAACCAATCATTTGTTGACAATGCGATCGACACTGTTTGACAAGACCTAGGTCATGTCTCAGATTAGATTGGTGTCTATCTCCAAAATTTGCGTGTAATGCTTTGGAGCATAAAATTATAGCCTTGCTGGCGATTGTATACTGCGCGCAAACACCAACTATCTACCAATCAACTCGAAACTAAACGGACCAAAACACGGCGGCACTGACTCCGCCATAAAAGAGAAGTCTACACAATAACTCGACGTTTTATCCTCTACAAACCATACAGTTTTCCTTTGTCAAAGACCTAGACAGACCTAGGTTTCAATGGTTCCAGTGACTAATAATTGATTATTGGAGAAAAAAGAAGAAACAATGAAGTAGCTATTATGCTACATAACGTAATAATAGGCAGACTAAAGCTGAATAAACACAAAATTATAACTGTCTGTACCGACATAATTTAGGTTAGTATTAATACCGATTTATACTTACCTAAGCTTTTGCCTGTAAAACGAAAATATTAAACCCACACAATACCAAACGTCTGACAGCTCTTTATCACAAAAGCTTCAATTCCGTTTTAATATCCAACTACGAATTCTCAACAAATCGGAGTTCTAGAAAAAACGTACCTACAACTATTTATTTACTGCCAAATTCCAGCTTCAATTAGTTTCAGCGAATTTGTCGTCAGAAAAGTATTAAAATCGTGAATCAAAAAAAAAAAATTATAGCTCAAGTCCTGCATTAGTATTTAACGCATAAAAACCGTGTTAAATGAACATTTTACGAGCTTATAAAAAAACGGTAAAACCTAGGGAGTTTGAGTTGTTATCTCGGCACGGCTTATCCGACGTTTAGCTGATAACCCCTGAGCAGCCCAAGATAAAGCCCTCATTACGTTAATCTCCCAGTAAAAGAGTTCTGGACACGGCCACTTGCCTGAAAAACCACAAACTTATTTTAAAAAACCCAAAGGACTTACAGAACACTTCCTATGTTTTCGTCAAAGACAGGTTACACAAGATGTGCTACTTCCAATTTCGGACGTAACGGTCCAATCAGAGTCCAGTAGCAAGTTCTTTTGGCAAGTTGCCATCGTTTCTTTGGTCACTGAATATCTCATCTAGCACGGCATGACTGAAGCGCAATGTGAGGGTATCCCAATCTGCAGTAAATTAATTCTATACGTTCAAGAAAACTTTCGGAATATCTGGAATTAGACACGGGAGCCGATCGTCCGTAAACAGACACAAATTGGGTCGATTACCGTAAAAAACAACGGTTAAAGCCGAATTAACGGATAATACCGAATAATGCCGAGAATAAGCGAGTGGAGCTCAAGAACTGGCTTAAGGTGAGGTTTGGGTGGCTGCCACCTCAGGCTGCTGTTCATTTACTAATAATACCTAACTGTTTGGTTCCGAGCGCTTACGTTCGCTTCAGCGGTTACTGCAGAAACTAAAACATTGATGCACAATGACTTTCAACGTAGTACTATCAGACCTAACGCGTAATCAATAATCCTATAATTCGACGGCTCGGTCGTCGCGAAGTGTTTTCGTGCGCGTGTTATGATGGCAATCATGATCTATTTTCAGCACCATGGATGACAATTGACTCTTGAGTAAAATGAAAAGGTGTTGAAAGCTTTGAGCTTTAATAATCTGTGATTTAAATGACTCCCTTCCAAAAAGTTCTTTAAAACCCCGGCTTAAGTGCAGTCTAACGTCTCCAAGCAAGTTATTTGATTGTAATCTTTTCAATCCCGTTTCTTCAGAGGAGTGCTGCCCAATTAGGCTGAAGATAATGCCGACGTTCAGTTATCTAACAAGCGACGTCTTCGTCGTCATTTCACTTACATTTGCCACGGTAAGGGCCACTGGAAGCGTTTCATCTCGGTGAACATTGCTTGTCTATTTTAAAACTTTCTAAGGCCCTATTCTTTTCAGTCATTCAGTGTTGGCAAGGTCGTGGTTACAATGTGGTCTATACCGGACACTATATAAACGGCTGCTCTAGCAAATTTTATTTGTGGGGTAATTATAATATACCATACGTATACTTAAAGGTTTTGAAAAATACCTAAAAGGTATGTAACAATTTGGTACTGCTGTACAGCATAAAACAGAAAGTTTTGTGAGAACAGTGTAAGATATAAAAGTTCTAAAACCTCTCTAACACTGTCCACCATGACCAACAGTCCTAGAATGACCGAGGGTCCTGAATCATGAGAGAATAAGATTAGAGTTATAATTGCTTAAAAACCTGATTTACTTAATTACTCTTTTATGATACCCCATTCGTTCACAAATAAGCCGTTACAAAACGGGAGGCTTTGATCGAAGCGTTATCTTCATTTGGGAAACATATTCTAAATAGCACCCATTTTACCTTCTATTAGGTACAGATTTACTCACCCGCGACAAATCCACTTTGAAGGCTGATAGTAAATGAAATATAACGTCCAAAAATGATAATATTATTTCAGCGGTGCCCGGCAGTGGCGTATTCTCATGAATATGCACCTGACCGCGGTCGCCAGCCGTGCTGCCACCGTATAATGCCCCTTATGGCAACGCTTACAATATCTTGATACTTGCTAATGTCATCATCAACCACAGCCTTTACTAGTATACTGCTAGAAATAATAGGCCTCCCCAATGACAGTCATAGCGCTCCATCTTCAGCTAGCCGCATCTGCCAGCACCTAATTCGCTTGCTGTAATCTTATTAAACGCTAGAGATTTCAATTTATGTTATTTTATATATTATTTTGCAGTCTTTTCAAACGGCATTACAAATTTTATTTTATTAACTCGGGTTTATGAAGTAAAGTATCAAAATCACTGAATAGGTTGTATGTTTTGCTACGGGGTTAATCTATCGTTAAGTTATAGCAATAATTTGTGTAACTAATATAATTTTGCAATAGGTAACTAAATTCGACTGAGTAGAGCTAATGGTCAGGTTATTTCGAAATAATTTTAGCTCTCACTTCTGTTACGATTGGTTTGCAAATATATTCGGATAACGACAAGAATGGCATTCTAAGTTTCATAGCTAAGTTTAAAGGCGTCACAGTGCAAGATTTTATTGCTCAAATGGACTCCACATTTTTTCGGTATACATTAATACAGAAATAGTTAAGTCCTGAGAGTCCCAGTTATGGTATGGGATATGAGACGGAAAGATGGACTGACAGCCAGGTAGTGCGGGGTCGACTAATAGTAAATAGTGAAGTAATAGTAGTTTAAATATCCACATTCTGATACCTACCAATATTTATTGGTATTCTTAGGTGCAGGTGCTTTTAATGATATGAATGGGACGGTAGAATTACCTACCAAGTTTAGCACAATAAATCAGGAACTTTCTAGTTCTTCTGTGGGAGGGTTGCCACGGGTTGACACACAAATCCCAGAAACAATGGCTAACCCGAAATGGGCGAGAGGCTTTGTCAATGTAAATTAATAGCGCGACACGGCGACAGGGATAGATTGTGATTACATACTAAAATGAGACTAAATACATGATTTTGCTTTACCTAAAGCTTGATGACTTCGATTCTTTGTCATTTGCTATTCATTAATAATATACCATCTTAACAGCGGAGTTGCTAGAGGAGCTGCCCAGATGCTTGACGGCCGAGCTTCAGCCTGCCGATTGGTCTTGGCATGAATTTGGATAAAACTAAAGCCTTGATCAATGGCAACATTGATCCAAGAGCGGTGGTCGTACATGGCCACCTTCTTGAAACTGTTTCCGAGTACACTTACCTTGGGAAAACTCTGCAGTTATGTAAAAACAATTTCGATAAGGAAGCCAAGAGGAGGATCCAGCTAGGCTAGGTAGTGGAAAATTATGTTTAGTCTTCTCGTTATCCAACCCGAAATGCTTGAAAACGAAAGTTTCAATCAGTGGGTCCTACCCGTCATGACCTGCGGAGCTGAGACGAGCGGACACTCACGGTAGGGCTGGTCCACCAGTTCAAAGTTGCTCAGCGAGCTGTGGAAAGAGCTAAGCTCGGAGTGTCTAAGAAGGATAGGATTCGTAAAGAGTACATCCAGAGAACCAAAGTTATTGACATAAGTAGCTCGAACAATTGACAGAAGTGGGAGCTGGCCGGCCATATCTCGCGAAGAACCGACAACCGCTGGGGTAAACGTTTTCTGCTCTCTCTGTATAGGACGACCCCCGGCCAGGTGGGATGACGACCTGCGAAAGACTGCAGGCAGATGCTGAATACGGCAAGCTCAAGACAGAGTGCTATGGCGCTCATTAGAGTTCACTGCTGGACATAGGTCCAGCAGTGAACTCGTAAAGGGTAATCAGGATGATGATTAATAAACAAAAATATTTACTCAAATACTTATTTTAACTCTTGATGATATTTTATATACTTACTTGTAGGTGGTAGGTACCTATTATGTTAGTAGGTATGTATACTTATGAAATACAAGAGAAAGCTGACTCAATAATACAGAAGTTCCATTGAACAGAGGCAGAACAGACACACACAATAGCAGAGAACTATTAAACTAGCTAGTAGCCTCATCATCATCCACAACCCAACTGCACCCACTGCTGGGTTGATGCCCAAACTTTTGTGCCACTTCTCACAGTCCTACGCTAGTCTCATCCAAGTTCCCCCTGTGTAGTATCAGCGTAGGCTATCTCAAAAGTTCCGTAAAAAGTAAGTTCGCGATAACCGTTATTTAGAGTGGTTTACCGTTGAGGCAGTTATCGGCGGAGTCGGAAAGAAGGCTGCATGTCTGCAGTGAATAAATGCCACGACTAAAGAGGCCACAGCGATGTAGTAAGCGGGTCCTGATACCTTCCGATACCGATACTTATCGACTGCATAATACCTCTTTGTAGTTAGGTTTGGATATCTTCTTCGCTTTTCTCACCCAATCTTTATTTGAATTCAAATTGCTCACTCTACCTTGTCTCTACATCCTTAAGGCACCCTTGTTTGTAAGGCAGCATAATGAATTGTTTATGAAAGCGAGTGAACTGTTGTATAGAATTAATTTTACATATTTATAACCAGCTTCTGCTCGCGGCTTCGCACGTGCTTCTCAGGTAGCCTATGTCCACGCTATCGTTTACCTCCCTGCCAAATTTCTTTAAGATCCTTGAAAAGGTAACAGACAGACTGACAGACAGAGTTAGTTTCGAATTTACAATATTAGTATGGAAACGTTCTTTTCCCCAACGAACTGAACGTTATATCGTATTTTCAGTCACAAATTTCCTAAAAGTCTTTAAAATTTTGTGGCCCGCTCCGCTTGCCGTTTTTATATCGTCTTTGTTTGCCTTTTCTCTCACGAGTTTTCCAATCTTTGCCAAATGTCTTTAGAAATTTTGAAGCTACGTCCTCATTTTTTTATTCATTCGGCAACTAACTTATTTTAGGGCTCCGTCTAATATTTCGATGTCGAAAAGGGTTCCGTCGATATAAAAGTTTGAAAACTGCTGTACTACATAATAGCCGCGGTCAGTTCACAATAAAGTTTGAAAAACACTGTATTGGGTCGTGGCGCAACGTAAGCATTTTAGTTTCATACAATTTGTATGGTCGCTAGAAACACAGAATTACCTACTACACTATCACTGTACTTAAGTGGTGCCGTTGCATCGAGCACACTGTCGTTGTAACTATGTGTACCATACTCAATGTACAAAACCGATTAGCTTCTGACGCGTCACGATTTAACACGATAATTCATAATTCATAATTCTTTATTGCACAAAATTGGTACAAGTATAACATTTTCCAGGAAAAATCATGGCAAAGGCGAGCTTAACCCTATAAAGAGTTCTCTTCCAGCAAACCTTATTGGGAGAGAGAGACAAATACAATAGTGTGTTTCTTCCTATAGTTTCAAAAGCTTTGATTAAGAAATCAACATAGCCTGCTAAGATTTTTGTGGAAAATGGATATGGGCCCAAGTCAACTTCAACTTCTTTCTTATGGCGCCAAACGTTATTTTAAAATCCGTTGTCATGTCATTCACACAGAAACCATGACGTTTGAGCGAGCTTCCTGACATTCAATTGTTTCGTCCTCAGTCAACGTCACTGAGTACCTAGGGAAGAGCTTCCCGTTCGTCCGTTCGTCCGCGACCGTGGTCCGTGAAAACAAGCCCGGTAATGGACCCGTCCATCAGTCGTTTCCGCCCCTGACCCCTACGTTATTTCCATTCACCTGGTCTTTGTGTGGATAATTAAGAAGCACTTAGTGCCTACTATTATCTTCACGGCAAGGGTTAAAAGTTGTTGACGAAAAGGGATAAGGCTTTATTCAATTCAATTCGTTTATTTCAGACAAAAATAAATTAATGTCCATATTCGAGTCATCATAAAATTAAATTAAATACAATAAAGATAAATTACAAAATTAAAATCAATGCGTACTAAAATTAAAACCAAAATCATCATTAAAATCAAAATCACAAAAATTATCACTGAAATTATAACCAAAATAAGATCCATCAGAGTACCTATGGAACACTGGTCAAGAGAGGACAATATACTAATATTTTTATTTTTATGCAAATATTTTTTTGTAGATACGGTCGCGTTTTTCATGAATTTTACCGTTTCGGTTCTGTTTAGTACCTAGTTTTGACTGGCGTTGACTCGGCTCAAACGTTTTCGCTTCATAAACAAAGCATAGAAGGTACATATGTATCTACCTCAAAATTAGAAGAAAAATTTTAGGTAGGATAGCTCTGAGCTATGCAACTACTGGAAATAAGAAATGTTCATTAGTTTGTCGAGCAAGTTGAAATTACGTTACTGCTCGAAGTTTTTCTTTTACTGCAACTCGAGACATCTGCATACGTAGAGCATGTAAATAAGATCGCAGCGGGCTCCAGACGTGCCCAACTGAAAACTCTGGATAACTTCGCTCTGATTTCCTGACTACGAGAACAAGCTTAACTACTTCTGGAAGTTCATAGTGATTTGCAGGAATGGATGAAGAATTTGAACCTGATGGATGTGGATAACTGATGTTGGTTGCACTTATCTACTTTACCAATTGACTTACCTATATACTAGCCAAATTCGAGGTGATATGTTTTTTATCATAGAGCTTGGCATAGAGTTTCAGATAATTGTAAGCAATATTTATTGGAGGAAGGATCTCAAATCGACAATAAAATGTAAATTTCGTATAAGAAAAAAATGATTTTAGGTTAAGCATGGGCGGTTTGTTTGTGTGGTGCCGGCTTAGAATTTGCACCACCCCAACTCTTCCCGCGGGTGTCGTAAGAGGTGACTAAGGGATATCCACCGGCGGCGGGCAGCAGCCCCCCTGCAGAACCATTCTACCACCGAACTGCGATCCCCAATAAGCATGCCCAGCGTCGGGATTGTGGGCATTACCCCCATGTGATAAAAGCCAATACGGTGTTTATCAGGGGGAGGCCCGCGTCCAGTAGTAGATCAATACAGGCTGTTGAGGTTGAGGTATGGGCGGTTTGTTTACAAAGTTGTAGGTACATCCAATTTGGCTGAAATGACACGGCTAAATTAATTTTATGTTATCAAAGTCCTAGAATCGTTCACTATAACAAGGAACATCAGAAAATCATTAACTTTCGATTTCAATGATACGAAAGACAATTTGAATTCCAACAACGATCTTTGTAAAAGTCGCTAGTTCCATTGGTATGAGAGTGAACGTCAAAGTCTGAGTTTAAAATCATTTGTGGTGTGACACTTTATGCATTAAAAGTATCGCCACATATTGCGGTTAAATATCGCAATATGACAGTACGAGCACATTTATATTATAATACTATACCCCAGTCAATGAGTACTCACATGTGTGAGTGGGATAGAAAAATTGAAAGCAGAAAGTTTGACGTCGCAACTTTGTCTTTGGCCTAGTTCGCAGACTCTGTTTTTGATCGTATTCTACCTTACAGGTCGTGCCGTTTTGGAGAGTCTTCGTCGAGGAGTTGACCAGCTGCTTCCATGCCACCCTCTTCAGTTTGTCTAAAAGCAGTAGTCACTGGGAGCCCTCTTTGCCCACCGTACACCTCGTGAGACCACCTGGGTGTGCAGCGGGAAGTTTTTTTTTACTACTGTTCACCTCTGAATCATACCGCTAAACATCTTTAAATTTATATTGGTGACGGACCACCTTGGACTGCAAGTACCTACAGGTGAACAGTCACCTCACTATTTTGTGTCATCATATTATGGCTCTGGGTGCAATTATATATATACACACCCTTTCAGTCACAGAGTCGCCACGAACCCGCTCCCCCCCCGCTTCGCGGGGGTTGGACGGGCTTCGTTAGGAGTAAGTTAATGTTGACCCCCCCCCGCTTCGCGGGGGTGGGAGGCCTACAAGGGAAAACAAGTACCGTAAAACGGTAAAGTGGACGGTGGAAAATTTATATTTCCCACGGTACACCCAGGTGAACAACGGCGAACAGTAGTAAAAAAAAAACTTCCCGCTGCACACCCAGGTGGTCTCACGAGGTGTACGGTGGGCAAAGAGCCACTGGGAGCACCGTGATCTCCTTCACTATGTCAGATCAGATCATCTTTGCCCACTACAACTAGTTTCTCCAGGTTGTCCGAGTTTCGTCTAGCCATGTGACTAAAGTAGCTGAGAACACGCTGGTAGCAAACTGTAGAGAGCCCCATTTTAATTTTCAGCTGGCTGAGGGTTGATACGTTGGTTCTTTTGGCTTTTGCTCATGTAAATGTGAGATTCTATTGGTAGATTTTAGACAACTTCGCTCCGCATCGCTGTGGCAGAAAACAGCTCTTTTGGTTAGCAAAGAGCGACGATCTAATGCAACGATAAAAAATATCCATAACATGCTTGTGGTTTTAATTAATAACATGAAGGTGTGTTGAAAATAATGACATTGTTAATTTTAAGCTGCAAGCTGGGGGCTCGGATTTTCGGGACAGGCGCGTCGGGTTTCGCTGGAAATCTGCTTATGTTTATTCAATTAATCAATGCTCGGGTTTTGAACCTGGTTCGTTTCGCGAGTCGCAGGATATTTAAAATATATTTCGGTTTTAATATTTTTGCTCTAGTATGGCCAGGCGCAAACTAGCGGCCAGCGAGATAGACACACTAGTATGAAACCGCCACGGAGAGCCTAGCCGATAGTCCGTTGCCTTAATAAAATAGCCAGTTTTCCAGAACCATTTTCTATAAACCCATGCAATAAGAACCTCAACAGCCTGTGTTGATCCACTGCTGGACGCAGGCCTCCCCCTGATAAACGCCTTATTGGCTTTTATCTCATGGGGGTAATGCCCATAATGCCCACGCTGGGCATGCGGGCTGGGGATCGCAGTTCGGTGGTAGAATATTCTGCAGGGGGCGCTGCTGCCCGCCCCCGGTGGATATCCCTTAGTCGCCTCTTACGACACCCGCGGGAAGAGTTGGGATGGTGCAAATTTTTAGCCGGCACCACACAGTGCAGCTGTGTATAAGAAACATCGATTCAATTATTCTAACTCCTTACGGGTTTCAAAGAAAGCTTTGAACCATTTATTATTATAATGCTTTCTAAGTAAATACAATTTACTGCTGTAGAATTTTTATGTGAGCATATGATATCAAGCGCCGATATTTGTCAATAGTCGATTTTTGTCTAAATTTAGAAGTAACTAGTTGCGCCCCGCGGCTTCTCACGCGTTGTTTCTATGGAAACGTTGAAAGGTGGTTTCTATCCCACGGGAACTGATTTATGGGATAAAAAGTATGTTTGATTCCAGGATTACAATTACCTGTATGCAAAACTTCAGCCCGATCCGTTCAGTAGATTTTACGTGAAAGAGTAACAAACATCCATCCATCCATACTCACAAACTTTCGCGTTTATAATATTAGTAAGATTTTCTTTCATTCATATGTAGGTTTTACGAATGACTTTAGTTTCCAGTGGAGTAAAATGAAAGAATTTAACAGTTTATCAGGATTTCCACGCACTAGGTTTTATCATGAAAATGCAAGCTGCATTTCAAATTCAAAAGGTTCAGTTCCTAAAAATAAAACATTTTGTGATATAAATCCGGATTGCAAAAAAGCAGCCAGCGTACATACTACATACGTTAATGCTAAAGGCAGGTACTCACAAACATACGATTCGGGGCCCGCTGAGTAGGCGCACGTATAGAGAATTGGTTAAAATAGGTATCGGCATTATGTCAACCACATGACATGTATTCTTATACTATTGTGAATTATGTGTAATTTTTTATCGACATTTACATCCCCGAGATTTGATTACGCTGTAGTCTCCTCTTCTCATTGTACTGGGCACCACAGTCGAGCTGTAGAAATCAAAACCCTAAAATAAAAAGGTTAGAAACACGTCCCGGCAATATTACTTCCCTCTCGCTCGCTCACGCGTCGCACCATTCTCATTCTTTTTTTATGTGCGGGCATCGCAGTGCCAAAGAAAGATTGAGAAAAAGGATGGGGAAGATTGACAAAAAGAAAGGAGGAAGAAGAATCTGGAAAGATGTCAAGCTATCGCCATCATCGATCACGGAAAATGAAGGTTAGTCCCTAGATTTTCTCGGTATCTTGGTTTAACCTACATATTTGCAGCTACATTATGTAGCTTCCAGCAAGTACATAAAGGTTCTTACGAATTCCTATCCCAACAGATACTTTACCAGAACTTGTGTCAATAAAGTACCTATCCTCATTTTTTTGTGTATATATTTTTTGCCAATAGAGCGGTAATCAACGAGATGATTAGGCTATAATAAAATGATTATTTGATTATTTATGATTATCATAATTATAAATAAATAATGCTGGACAATCCACACAGCATCATCTAGCCCTAAGCTAAGCAGACCTTGTGTTATGGGTACTAGATGACTGATATACTTAACACAATACATTACATAGATTTATACCTACTTATATTATGTTTTTATTTCGACGAGGTGACGAAGTTTGTTTCTTTTTACCGCAACTGCTTGGTACCCACGAACTCATCATAACGTTATACTCCGTGACACGATCACGGTAGATAAACGCGTTTGCATTGGCAATAGTGAATAAAGCCCCAGTCTGTCTCGTGTCGTTCCGTGATGACAGCCCATGACTCTAAAATATCAAAGAACTGCCTAAGGTTATATTATAATTATGTAGCTTTACTGTAGCATCTGTCGGTCATTTTTAGGGTTTCGAAGATCGGTTTCGAAACCCATAAGTTCTCGCTTTGTCTGTCCTTCTAGCTATCAACTTGAAATTTAAAATAATAATACATTTCGTGCGCCTATACAGATTTTCAGAAAAAATTAAAATGAAAATGGACATTTTCCATACAAATTGAGATGTCGAAATTTAAAAAAAAAAACAAAGTCAAGTGGGGTATTAGTTTGTACATTTCAAAATAGTTTTTGAAAATTTCTGTAAGTTTTGTACTTTTCGAAATAACTAAGAAATCAAATAATATCGCAAATATGTTCGACTTCGACGGGACTTGATCCCGCATCCTTCCTTCACTACAGGAATGTGCTAACCAACTACGCCGCGAGGTCAAGTGATGTAGGAGTCGAAAATCTTTGGGACTTCCTACGGTCTCTAGCGCCGTTAGCTCCGCCTACAGATTAAATACATTGAAGTTTTTCCAATCCTGTTCAAAGACTAGGGTAATTTCTAAGAAATCAAATAATATCGCAAAACTTTGTCTGTAAGAAGAACACTTTTTGAAAAATGGTCAAAAGGGGGGGGGGGGGATAATTTTCATGAGTGGGGATACCCCTATCATTATGAAAGCTATTAGTTTGTACAACAAACGGTTTTTGAAATTTCTGCAGGTTTCATACTTTTCAAAATATTTTGAAAGAAGTCGAAAAATTTACCGCTACCCCTTATCACCGCAGCATGCAGAGAGATCCATCTGAAATGTAGGTTGGTACCTACTAGTTTAGGTATTCATTAAATTGTAAAGTCTTTAACCGGTACCTTTAGTACATAGCTACTTGTTGACAAACGTTCGATACCCTCGGCGCGCGAGTTACACTCGCACTTGACGGGTCTTGTTGTTAAAGTACGACCGCGCGATACCCGGTCCCTGACTCTGGAAGATTGGCTGAATAAATGACTTATTACACCAAACGGTGAATAGGTATGTTTTTTTCTATTCAAATTCTACAATTTCTGACTTGCCTTGTATAACGACCTATAATATTATAAATGGTAAATAAATAAATACTAAAATACTGTAATCAAATCTCTTCGGATGCAACGTCTCATACAATTCTACGACCTCTGTGGCGCAGCGGGCGAAGGTCTGCCTGCGACGCAGGAGGTTGCGGGTTCGATTCCCGCCTCGGGATAAATGTTTGTACGATCTGCAGACATTTGTCCAGGGCGTTCTGGATGTTTTCTATGTATAACAAAAAATATCTATCTATGTAGTGTATTGTATTAAGTATATCAGTTATCTAGTACCCATAACACAAGCTCTGCTTAGCTTGGGGCTAGATAATGCTGTGTGAATTGTCCAGCATTATTTATTTATTTTATTTATTTAATTATGGAGAAACGTCACTATGTAAGTTTGTTTATAAAATCAATTATGTGTTAAAATAAAAAAAAATATAGTCTACATAAGAAGGTATAGAAGTTCTTTGTAGACCGATATTATTTACGTCTGAGGCTCGGTTTTCGGAGGCACAGCGGAAGCGTTTCCACTGCCATATTTATAAATATTATAAACAATCTAGTGTTTTGCGTTATTTTCTCCGGGGTCAGTCACAATGTCGTTATGATCTAAGAAACAAATTTGAGGTAGGTATATACCTACCTTCCTAAAAAAATTATGTAGCGAATGGTGGGCTCGGTTCCGGTGGTCAGAGCTCGCCAGCTTCGCTTGCCGTGTGACAGCCTGACAGGCGTGGGACAAGATAATCTTGCGATGTTTTAACACACTCGCTGCGCGCACAGGTTTGATTTATCCGGGGTTAATCCACGTACCTACTATATAAAGTATCAATTGACGCGTGTTAATCTGACGCGGATATCAAAATATTGGTAGGAAAAAGGTTGGTTTAATTTTGTATTCAGATTTGATTCAGTGTTTTTATTGTGTTGTGAGTTTTGTTTGATGCTCATGCCATGCCTTAAAATAGTTAATTTAATTATATATAATTTTCAACATTAAATTGGTTAGAGTTAGCCGCGAATCTCTCTTAGCTGGCGAGAGAATCGCTCAGCTCAGAATTGAGATGAGTGGAGAAGTCTTATTGTGTTTACATCAGTAGAGCTTCAAAGTTGGAGCAAGTCAAAGTCGGTTAGTCAAAGGGATGCTCTACTTCAAAGTAGAAAAAAGTTTTTGTTACGAAGAATCATTTCTTTTCCAAATAATTTAATTTAAAAGCAATAAGAAAGCCTGCAAAGAATTTAATTTGCGACCCTTTGCCTATGTTTGATATAAAAAACTATCAACATATTTGGAATGGCATATGTTCCGATAACAAAGTGACCCAATAACAGTGACAAAGGCTAAGGAATTTCTAATTTTATCTCCGTTCTGCTCGAACCATCAGTGCCAGCCAGCACAGCAAATATATAATATATTGAAGTGAACAAAATATCAAAGTGATCACTTTATTTCGTTTAGTTTTACATAAGTAACTTGAATTTTGTAACGTGTCCAAAAGTCCTGTAAGGATTAAGGAAATAAAAAACTAGTATTTACAGTTGAAACAGTTGAGCTAGCTACAGACTGTAACAAACAATCTACACGTACCTCAACTGATCCATATCAGTGCCAGTCGGAAGCGTCTCCAAGACGCTCGCAATTTGTACTCTTTTTAATTTATTTCTACGAGTATTATTTGATTATAATTTTCTTTGTGAAAAAAGATGGGAAATAATCACTTTTGTATTTGATATTTCTCTATACAGGCAGACAAAGTAAATAACGGTACGGGACAAAAAGTAGTCAAATGAAATGAAAAATGTGTATCCTCACCCCATTTCGTCATTGTCACATTTGGTCGTACGAAGCCGATTTTATACTAATAATTTCGTTTTCATCATTATACATACTGTTGTTTCCACTTTATCATTTTGTCCATTACAGTAAACGTCATCAAAAGGTAACCCCCTCTGTCAGATTCAAGTGATGCAACTTATGAAAGAAAAAGTATTCTAGTTGTCGAATAATTAAAATGTTTTCTTTGTAGCAGTTTTACTGCTTGTTTGTATGGTGGATGGTGTCTGGCTTTTTTATTAGGGGTAACTAGGACCCCTATAAATAAGGAGCTGTCTGCCCGCAGTGCAAATATCTTAACAGGACCTTTATTCCAAGAGGCGTGAAAAAATATAAGCATTCTAGTTTTCAGAGGCGATAAATAAAAAAATATCAAAGCCCATGTTTTCATCTAAAAGAGACATCTTTATCTCGGCTAACATTTACCCAACTACTGAATAAATAATAGCTGGCGTAATTGATACCCGAGTTTACTGATTCAATCCAATTATTTTCTGGTCAGTCGTCCCTGAAATACGATCAAAGTGAATTACTAATTAGCACGATATTTATGTAGGTGTAAAGGAAATAAAACTTGTTTAAATATTTGAAGAAAATAAATTTACTAGTACACTGTGCACAGCGTGAAACTGATTTAACTTTTTGTTTGGCTTTGTAAACTAATTTAATTAAACTAAGTACGAGACAAAGTTCTTTTGAAAAGAAGAGAAACGAAAAAGTCGAGATAATTAGAGAACACAGAATTAAAGTCTGCCAAATAAGTTTTATACAAAAATAAGTTTTAAAATGTTCAGAAACGTACAAATATATTTAAAAGAGCATGAATAAGTGTGTTTGTTATTAAACGTTTTTATGAATTTGTAATCTTTTATTAGGTTTTTTACATATTATGTTATTTCTGATATAGTTAATTATTTACCTATCATCCCATCATAGTTATCAAACTAACAAGCTAAACATCAATGTGATTATTATTATGGTTTTTTAACTAGCTGTTATCCTGCTTTGTCCTTCTCCGGACGTGGCGGTAAAGTTAGCAGCCCCGCCATGGAATTTGGTGGTTGCAACTATGCCAATAAATGTGCATTAAAATGTTCATACTAATGCCCTAAGTAAAATAAATAGTGCCCCAGTACTTTAGGAGATATTTAGGTATTTCAATGTGGCTGATATCTTGACGTCAAGCTGGCAGCCCCGCTGATTTCGACGAAATTAAAGCGAGATATGAATCATGAACTATGCCAATAAACTGTGCATTACGGTATGTAGTTCTCCAGAAAAGCTCAGAAATCCTCCTGCGGTTTAAGAGATATTTGGCTCTGAAATAATATTATTGATTTCAATTAGGAAGATGATTAGCATTGAGTTGAGTATAATCGAAAGTGATTGATTGGTGGTGTAAAATTACAACTCTGTTTCATGTGTCGCATCTGAATCACATCTACGACTTTTAGGGCACACTACTCAGCTTATTATACCTACTCTCATTTTGTTGTTTGCTGCTTTGATGTCGAGTAATCTGATTTATTATAATTATAAGGGGAGGGGGTACAAAAATTATGGGAGATCCTAAAAAGTAAATGAAGGGCTCTTTTACTGGGGTTAAAAATTTGGATTATGCCGGGCCTGCTTATCTTGACTGCCAAGGTATTTAAGGGGTAGAATAGACATGGGGATAAATATAACGCCGTCAACAATTTACCTTCCAAACATGGTTAACTTCCACATGGTTAAGAAAGTTTACATAAAACCGGGCAAGTGCGAGTGCGATACCATCATCATCCACCTTTATAAGTCCACCGTTGGACATAGGTCTCCCCTGATGTGAGAGAGAGCCAGATACCTTGTCTTCAGCTTGCCACATCCAGCATCTGCCTGCAGTGTTTCGTAGGTCTGATGACCTACGAAACACTGCAGGCAGATGCTGGATATAGATGGAATGATTTCCACCTGGCCGAAAGGCGTCCTGCACTACGTTTGCCGAGTAGCGGTTAAAAAGGCGGAAGAAGCGGTATTTTAATAAGCTTAGTCATAGTTTCCCGTTTTTTCATCCATCTTACGGAACCCTGAAAATCAAGGAACAATCAATGGCCGAACTCACCTGCGGGTCTTAGAGCGATATTCAAACATCCATTAAAGCAACCAGTGTACTTGTAGATTTAACATGGAAAAATCATTCAACGTTATACAGGATGTTTGGTGGAACGATGTAGAGATTGAAGGAGCTGATCAAGGGCACCCTACAACTATATATAACTATACTAGCTGACTCGGCGAACTTCGTACCGCTCTCACCTATTAAACCTACCATAAATAAGCTATCCTATCTTTCAAGTTGGATGAAACTGCACACGGTGTGTAAATTTAATTTAAAATCGGTTAAGTAGTTTAGGAGTCCATCGCGGACAAACAACGTGACACGTGATTTATATACAATGTGTCCGGTCACCGGTGTCGGAGACTTTGGGGGGGGGGTGAAATACGATAAATTTTATCGACAAATCACTATCCCTATTTTTTTTCTCTCTCCATGATAAAATGGCAGCCATTTTGTTTTCTGTTGCCTCGAAGCACGGGTGCTTGTACTGATTAAGGTATAGCTACCCATGTAGAGGTCTTAGGAAGACGATAGAGGACTCATTTGATAGCCAATAATATAGAATAAAGCAATGTTAACATTGTTGCAATTTCTATTTTATAATAGAAGAAAAGAGAATTTATAAAACAAAAAAATTTCAACATTCATTTTAATGCCATTATGAAACATTCATTTTAATGCCATTTTGAAAAGCGTTATGATTTTTAAGTTATTAACAAAAGTTTTGTTTAATTTTGTTTATGATTTCTTGCTCAATGATTGGTATAGCTTATTGCGATGAAATATTGTATTGTTGTGACTAATAAGGAGCCATAATAAAAGTGATTAATGCACTATTTCGTATTTTACTATCCTCGAAGCGAAAAAAATCCCGTACTAGACTAATTAGAAGCCATAATAAAAGTGATTAATGCACTATCTGGTACTTTACTATCCTCTAAACGAAAAAAAACCAGAACTAGAAAAAGAAACCTTATATAGATAATAACTTGGAAACCACGACACATTTCACAATCGCATATGTGGTTTAAAATGATCACTGGGTACCCTTGATCCTTCAATCCCTACATCGATCCACCAAACACCCTGTATTTAAGTCCGAGCTATGCGACGTAGCTTTGTAAAGTTAAATTCGATGCGCAAAGGTTCTTAAGCCTGCCATGCTAAAGAAATTACAGAATTTTATTGAACGCTTGTAAACATAAAGCTTTTTGTTGCTTCAGTTTATGCATACTAAGCCGACTTAATGCTGGCAGCATTTAATGGTACGATCACTCTTTATAACTCTAAAGTAAAATATGAAAAAATCTACTTAATGCGTAACGTTATTTTGCATCTTGGGGTAGATAAATATTGGTGGACAGTCCACGCAATAACATCTAGCATCAAATTAAGCAGAGCTAGTGTTTTAGGTTCTAGATAACTGATATACTTATTACATTACTTGGAATGAACATGGCCAACACTCTGAGCACCCGAATCACACTAATATTATAAATGCGAAAGTTTGGATGGATGTATAGATGGATGGATGTTTGTTACGTCTTCACGCCAAAACTACTCAACAGATTGAGCTGAAATTTTGCACCGGTGTATCTCTAGGCCTGGAATCAAACATAAGCTACTTTTTATCCCATAAATCAGTTTCCATGGGATAGAAATAACCTTTGAACGTTTCCGTAGAAATAACGCGTGTTCGTAATATAAGTTCGTACGTAATTATTATGCTTAGTGTGCGTTCGTAAGTAATAAGTTTGCACGTTTATGCCGCATGTCAAAATGAACAAAGAATTTACAGCGTCATGTGCAACAAAACCGCTCGAGACTGACTCTTCTCAAGTTTGAAAAGTGTATTTTCAGTTTATTTGTAGAGGTATTCGACCGCATCGAAATACCGCGCTCTGAATACCGTTCTCGGGCTTGATTGTATTACAAAGTTTCAACCAAAAATTCGACGCCCGACCACTTGCCCGTAACAAAAATTAAAGTGAATTTGAAATTGGGTACGATGTCACTTTTGGTGGGAAAATTAAATACTTTTTATAACTGGCCGACCGCGCAACTTTCGATAGAAAAAGTTGAGTTGCCAACTCATAAACAGAATTAGGGCTCGCTTTGCGTAAATCAACAATTTCAGGGGTTTAAGTACATAGATCTCGAAACCATTGGATTATATGCTAAGTATTTTAGTACAGCGTGGTTCTTTCGTCATTTCGTAAGGCGTTACTGGGAGCAACAGGAACATTTTTTTGTTATTTTTCCTACTGCCCCACCAGCTAAGTTGTGTCTGCTGCAAAGTAGGAGAAGAGCGGATCTAATCTAAAGTAACCAATATAAGCTTACACTAAAATAGACACTAAAAGTCAGAAATAATAATCAGAAGAGCTTTGTCGGTTAACTTAAGGTTTAACGTACAATGTAAGTACGAAAACTTACGACAAGAAATCTATTGAAATGTTATCGTAATTTTAAGACAACCCTTAGTAGTTTTGATATTATTAAAGTCATTTACAACGGGGCATTTACCATGATTTGAAAATGACATGAGATGTAAATAGAGGATTCGATACCGGTCCTTATTTCCGATCCCGGAATTTTGGGATTGACTTGAGGCAATCCCGGGATACTCCCGGGATTTTAGATAAGCAGTGAAAATTCCGTTTTTTTTATAAAATCAGCCTTTGTGTTAACTGTTTTTCAACAACATAATGAAATATTCTTAAAATAATCAGCTAAAATTAAGATATCGAAAAAAAGTGGTAACGTAATTCGGTCAGTGTTCAGTTTCAATCCATAGTAGTAACATTATAGCTATCAACTACCTACTTAAAAAAATTACGGCGACTCACAATTTAAGACACTTTCTTATTATTTACAATTTCACTCACGACTTAAAAATATGTGAGTTCCCGTGAGTAGTAGGCGGATTCATTATATAACTCCAAACAACAGGTCGCTAAAACAAACTTTCCTGTTACCAACATTTCAACCCACTCGTTGTTACACCGCAAGACTAAGAAGGTATCTATATCAGGAGTAACCTTTACAGCCAACCTCGATTTTAACCACACTAGTGCAAAAGGGTTATAAAGGTAGCACTGAAAATAATTAGGCGTTTATCGAAGCCTCCAGATTTCGGGGTCCAAAATATGATATCCCTTAATTAATCAAAACCTCATTTACCTCCCCGCTTGTTTGTACGAGCTTCGGACAGAAGGGGTATTTCATTTGCATATTTTTATAAGAGGATTTTTCAGGTTTCCCGAGTGAGGTCAGGCACCCCCGTGGGTCAGCCCCTGCTGCGAGGAGGAACCGATAAGAATCTCTGAGGTATGAATATTAAAATTTGTGTGTTTTCGGACAATTTTTATATGGCTGACGGTGTGGTAAGTTCCTACAGCTTGTTAGATTTTTTGTTATTGCAGAAATAAAGTGACTAGCCACATATACAGCATCCATATTCCCATTTGATCCTGAGTATAAGCCATACGATTATGATCAGGTTATATTTTCTATGACCAAAATAGCCATATAATATTAATACGCAAAAACGTAATGATGTATCGCTTAGTTGGCGCTAAGAGTGACTAAGCCACGGCAGATGTTTGTGGTAAATTGATTAATTTCACGATATTTTGCTATCCCAAACTCATGTTTCCAAAATTCGGTAAGGTCAAACAGATAGAGAGCGGAGACTTAGTACCTACCCAATACTATAATGATCCTGTTTATAACCCTTGAAAAGTAAATACGATGTACTCGTGGGCAAGGTTGTCCTCCTGAAAATCTATCAACAATGTTTAGAAAAATCATAGCCGCTGTACAAGAAAATTCATGAATTTATTCTGGATTCGCATCTATCACATCACAGATAATGTAGCGGACGTATAAAAGGTAGGAGAGAGCAAATGAGTCACCTTAAAAAGGTAAGCTAAAAACGTTTAGCTAATAAGCTGGATAGCATTGGTTGGGTTTAGGGTAAGTGTGCCTATCCCGGGCATCGTTCAAGTGGACATATGTACTCAGTTCACAGAAGCTTTTATACAGTAACATAACTTCAGTGAATATTGAGAATTTTCGCAACCACTGTGTTTCATTTTGAGTATGTTTATAGATTTTGACAAACTGAGAAAAACTTCAATATATATATTTTTTTTAAATGGTTTATGAATGGTTATAGTTCTAATTTATTGGATACTAGTTTATGCCCACGGCTTCGCACGCGTTGTTTCTATGGAAACGTTTAAAGGTGATTTCTATCCCATGGGAACTGATTTATGGAATAAAAAGTAGCTTAAGTTTAATTCCAGGATAAGAATTACCTGTGTGCAAAATTTCAGCCCCATCCGTTCAGTAGTTTAGGCATGAAGAGGTAACAAAAATCCATCCATCCATCTATCCATCCAAACTTTCGCATTTATAATATTAGTGTGATTATACATAGAGTTCTCAATATTGAATAATATGCTAATTTACTTTATAATGCCATGAATTGGTTACCTATCTTTATATCTGTACGAGCTGCGCCCCGCGGCTTCACCCCCGTGGAAATTTATGTTTCCAACTTTCTTAATTTTTTCTTTCATAACGGGTTTCATTTTTATATACATACTAGTTGACCGGGCGAACTTCGTACCGCTCTCGCCTTTTAAACCTTCATATTTTTATATTGTGAAAAAAAAAAATTGTGAATCTAAACCATTCCCAGATCCCCTTGAACACACACAAAAAATTTCATCAAAATCGGTCCAGTCGTTTGAGAGAAGTTCAGTGACATACACACTCACAGAAGAATTATATATATAAAGATATACATTTTATAAAGCTCGCAAGTTTATATACATACACTTGCGAGCTTTAAACTGGAATCGCTGTTGTACTGGAAATTATCTACAGAGTCTAAGGGCATAGTGTAGACGCAAAAACGTCGGTTGTGTCACGTACGTCGGGAATTAATCAATGTTTTTAGACAGCTCACACACGGTTAAGGACTGCGCCCACCTATTGGTGACTGATAAATGGTAGGGCGCCAGTTGAATATTCAATGACTTGAAATTAAATATTTCTTAAGAAAAGGTATTAAAACAAAGAGATGTTTTGTTTGCCTGATTTTAGCGTAGCACTTTGTTCTACACCGTACACCTTACGTTGTAGCATTTTATCTACGCTGTAAGCTCTACGTCGTAGCACTTTGTTCTACGGCGTAGGCTACGTCGTAGCCCCTTTTTATACGCCTACGTAACTAAGAAACGAATATTTTTTTTCGAATACTTATTTTGAGCGCAATAAAAGTGTTTTATATTTTCAACCCGTATGTTCCAACTCCACCCTTCCTTCCCATCCAGTTTTTTAAATAAAACCCATTTCCTTTGACCCACGTTATAAATGTGGGTAATTTAAGACGAGCGTGTGTTGCGCCGCACGTCGCCGCCTAAATATTTTGTTTGGATACACTCAATTCCGGCCGCGAGGCTGACACGTAAAACATAAACTTGATTTTATTTTCGTGCCTCGTCCCGAACGATGTGGCTTATGATGCCTACATATTGGACCGGGCCGGAACCTAGCTATTTACAAAACTAGGATTTTCACCACGCTCGGTTACACGTATTTTTCGTAGGCACTAATAAACTGCGTCCATCTACAAATGATCTACAGATGAGAAGTGTATTTCTGCTTCGTTGGAAAAACTTTGTAGAAGCTTCGCTGAAACGTGGTATTCAAATTGAATATAAAGCCGTTATTGATTTCGGTATGTTTTCAAACGCAAACAAGGATTCCAGGTTTGCAGTCACACCTTGAGAGCAAGAAAAATGAGCGTACATTGAAATTCAACATACAGACAAACCTATCGGCATGAATAAGCGAGTGTGAACATTTACATAGAAATAGGGAGTCGCTGCGGAGAAGTGAAGTGACTAGTGATGTGCCGGTTACATTACGTCACATCACTAGTCTTGTTGTTAAATATATGATTATTTGATTTTCGTTTGCAGAAATGAAATGGTAAGGTATTATTTTTAACTGACTTTAACTAAAAAAAAGAATGTAATTTTTTCAACACTATTGATTTTTTGTGTATGTTTGTCGATATCTCCGTCAATTGCAGGCCGATTTCGATGATCCATGCTATTGTTAGAAAATGATCCCGAGATGGTCCCATAATATTTCTCGAGGGATTACTATGTATCCAATAAAAATAAAAAATAAAATGATATGTTGAAGTTCTTTTCAATTTTCAACTCACAGGACACTGTCCACTAAACAAACATCTCTTCACCATCGGAGCAACAGACAGCCCTCTCTGCAGGGGGTGTCTCAGTGACGAAGAATCAGCTGCCCACGTAGTCCTGGAATGCAGGGGAGTAACAGCGCAACGACACGAAATCCTAGACCACCCGAGGTCACTCCGCGAAGCCTGTGAAGATCCCAGGAAGATTCTGCGCTTCTGGACGGAGTTAGGCTGGTTACACTAGTAAAACAAAACACGCACAGTGGACCAAACCGAGTCTAAGTGCGGAGAATACAGTACACACACCATAACCATAGTTGCCACCACCCGCTTGGAAGCCGTGTCTCCTTGGGAAGTCGGATAGCAGTATAGAGCCGGATGTAGATACTGTTAGTTCCGTATGTACACAAAGTATAACTACAATGATATCTCCGCGAGAAGCTGGCTCTCCTACTCAACAGCATCGACAAGCAGCGTGCCCCCCACCACCCCCGGCGCCTACGACCCGTGCTCTGCGTGCCCTAGCCCGTAGTGCGCGGAAGGACGCGGTACAGGCGCGACGCGACCCGCACTCACCCTGATGAAGTCCCTCGTTAAGGGATGAAACGTTGGTGTTCTTCCAACACAAAATAGGTTCGTAGTTAACCCGCTTACATTCATAATGAATAACCAAAGTTATTTTTAAACAATCCAATTATTATGTTATGGTACACTACTTGATGATGATGCTAGGGTGAATGAGAATTAGTGAAAGCATTCAACTTAAGTTGTAAAACGTTCCATCCGATATTTGATCACTCTTTCCGTTTTCCGTTGCTCAATATTTTATTTTCCATTAAGCACATATCATTTTTGTTTTTCCTCTATAAATACAGGGCAAAACATGCAGTCCGATTCGTATGTTTCATCAAATATGCTTTCGGCAAAAAAAAAATACCTGAATAACACTTTTTGGGACTACATCCGTCCCATCATTCCCCACACTACATGAGAGTCTTCAATTGAAGAGCCCTGACGCCTCAGTACAGAGCTCAGAGACCGTAATGGAAGTACCTACGAATGTAGGTACTTCCATTACCCACTATAATGTCATCAGCCTTACTACGTCGTAGTTTCACTTAGCCTTAGGACTATCATGAATATTGAAATCCACTGCTGGACTACTAAAACCTATAAGGCGTATTTTTTTTTTATTTATGATTTTGAGTCATTGTATTGACTATGTCCAGTCCCGTTATCAAAAATTACTACCTACTTATAACTTAATTTAATCTAAAACAGACTTAAGTAATTTTGAATTATTTTTTCTCGTAGGTTCGAAGTAAGTTTCTTCTGGAAAAGTGTGCTCCATTAGAAGCCACATCTTCACTTACTTAAATGAAATATTAGTCAAAGGTTTAATGAATTTCAACAAGTAAAAAGGTGAAATTTAAGACAGGATTTCATTGATAAAAGTCATATGCAGAACTACATCTATGCATGCCTTTTTTCTTGAAGGCCTTCAGTCCAAAACAACAGGCCGGATTGGTAATCACTGAAGTGTTGCCGACATTCAAACTTTTATCAAATAGCATCGATGTGACCACCCAACCACTTTAATTTCAATTCCTTCCAATACCGACTAAACTGTTTATTGTAACTGAAACCAGTGGGTGGAAGTACTCAGAGGCAAGCAGCGTCCATAAACACACGTCGCATTCTGAAATTGTCCCAAATTGGCCGTCAGTTACAGCGCGGCATTACAATGCATGCATACTGTGTCCAATACGGCCTCTCTTGACCCAGTTATTGCGCGAGCCCATTGCACATCCGACATACTATTTTCGATCGACAAAGGAAAATCCCGCAACGTGTTAACGAGATCTATGAATTTGTGAGTGTTATTATTTATGTAGTTATTTATTTTGAAATATATGAAGTTTCTTAATCATATTTTCAAACTACAACTGTTTCAACTGTACATTGACAGGGGTTAGGTAGTCGTTTGAAAATAAAAGAAATAATTTCATAAATAAAACAAAAAACATGTTTTTTTATAGTAACTTTCTCAAATAATACGTGGTTATTGTAGTCACCTGTGAGCTTCCTAATTTATTCCAAGCTTGTAAATAGCTGTGTGGTGCCGGCTTAGAATCGGCGCCACCCCAACTCTTCTCGCGGGTTTCGTAAGAGGCAACTAAGACATATCCACCGGGGGCGGGCAGCAGCGCCCTCTGCAGAAAAATTATACCACTAAACTGCGATCCCCAACCCGCATGCCCAGCATGGGGATTATGGGCACTACCCCCATGCGATATAAGCCAATAAGGCGCTTATCAGGGGAAGGCCTGCATCCATTAGTGAACAAGCTGTTGAGATTGAGGTTGAGGAGGTTGTAAATAGACGACAAATTATCCCTGTTGGCTAAGGACTACGTTTTTTCAGAACCCAATCAAACGATAATTAAAATAACCTGGACACGCACTGCGCTGTTCTGGTCCCTCGCTTCGCAAATGTTAACAGCAGACAAGAGGTCCTTCATATATACGGAGCTGTAATTGGAAATATCCCAGCAGCAACACTAGTGCGGTTCAAACCTTCCTCGAATTACTAATGAACGCTCTATGCTTCTGGAATTCTACACATAATGTAATTAATAGTGATGCATGAGACTCATGTAGGTGCACATGATCTGTTTGTAGAGAACATACCAATTTTGTATACAATATTATTGATTGATATATTGCAGGCAGATGCTGGATGCGGCAAGCTGAAGACAGGGCGCTATGGCGCTCATTAGGGGAGGCCTATGTCCAGCTGTGGACTAATGTAGGCTGATGATGATGATGATTATTGATAAATTGTGCTAGCGCTAGAGCTACATGAACGAGAAGAACGACGAGTGTGTCGTGGGCACTCAAAAGTGTTGCCTAAATGCAGAACGATGACACTTATTACTTATATGCTTAGTTTTAATTTTATCGAAATGATATTAAATTAATATTTCTTGCGTACAAATATAATACATACAAAATGTTTTTGAGTAGCATCAATATTTACCAAAGAACTCTGAAGCCGCAGAAATTTTAAACTCGGTACAAGTTGTAAACGCCGCCGCGTTGCGGGAACCTAAGAAAGCGTTAATAAAACTTAGTTTATTAAAGCTCGGATTTTTTGGCTTTGTTTTAAATTGTTTGTTGTGGGAAAACTTCGCGCGGGCTCTTATTTGTAAAGTTATCAAAGTAGCTACCGTAGTCAGACATGTTGTCGTATGCTTTAAGTTTTTCGAACAGTTTTCTAAGAAACCTATAGTGTAAATATATAATTAGGTAATTAGGAATCAAGTGAAACGGAATGACAAAAGGTTTTTTCTAGGAGCCTTATATAATACAAGGTGCCGCGTTTAAGTTTAAGTAAAACGTGTAAGTAATAGGTGTACTAAGTCGAAAAGATACAAAAACCCAGCGGGGATCAACTTTTGATCTCTAATTTTTTGAGTAAATTTATATTTTTTTCCAAAATTCTTAATTATAAATTATTTTATTAATGCGTATTCTTGAAATATTGATAATATATAAATGTAATTCACACAACACTCTGCGTTAGTGAGAAAGCACCCTAAGACTTACGAAGGTTATGATAGGCAACTGAATCGCTCTTGATGGTTTCTTAGAAAAAATCCAATCAGTTTTTGTTATTTCGTTTTGTTCGAATCAAACAAAAGTATTAGGTAAGTACCTACCTTAGTATAAAAACCATTTTCATTGAAATAAATCTAAAATACATTGCTAAAAATCGTGAAAAACACGACTGTAAATGATTTCCATTAACGTTCCAATCGAGCATTGAACCATTGAACAAACAGTTTTTGTCCAATTAATTGAAAAATGGTAATAAAATGAAGCTCTTCACATTTTTGTCCATCGATTGAATTTCATAGCGAACATGAATATTGAAATATTAATGGACATGAATTTTCACTTAATAGGATTAAAGTACTTACAGTAAAGCGTTGGACATTTTCTGTCAATCAATATGTAAGCATTCGTAGTGAGAGAGAGAGAGATGCGTAGGTATTATTTTTTTCGCTGGTATCTACATAGTTTTTAGGCGTTTTTCGAAATCCAGGTCTATTTTACTATTTTTCGCAACATAACGCAACTGTAACATATTTATGACGACCTCAATGGCCAGTGAGTAAAGGTCTAACTACGACGCAGGAGGTAGCGGGTTCGATTTCCATCTCGGGACAAATATTTATGTACGATCTGCAGATACTAGTTCCGGGAGTTTTGGGTGATAGATGTGTCATAAAAATGTATATTGTATTAAGGATTATGTATACAAATGGGATTTTATTAGTTAAAATCAAATATTAGAGTACAGAACATCCAACTTTGTGTACAAAGCCTATCTGAAATGGTTTTATACGAGTACGTTATCAAAATATAAATCCTAAAATGGACGCAATGCAGGTCTGACCTCTCTGATGAAGTCCCTCAGGTGGTTTCCCGTCTTTTTGTCATGTCTTTTTGTCAAGAGTCTCGTCTTTTTGCCAGTGTGCTGCTTTTGGCAGAACTTAATGCCCTCATCTTAAAGCGTAGCAGTAGGGCAGTACGGGGGGGGGGGGGGGGGGTCACGGGGTCGTGGAAGAAAATATTATGAAAATATGAATTTCTCGTTAATCTGTGTCGGATTCCGTGTCGATGCCTCGGTAGCGGAGAGTGTTAAAAGCCCTGCGGCTCTCTATTAGGTTACCCAGCCAACATCCCCGACGCTGGCAAAGTAGCTATCAAATCGTAAATACTTTATTTAAATTAGAAAACTAGCTTTCATATCCTCTAGGACCGTTCTCGGGAAGACAAATCTAACCTACCTAAACGTTTAGGAGTACATAATGGCCTTCTATCTCCATCATCACACACCACCTTCTGTCTTCCCTATCGGTTGATGATAACTGGTCTAAAATTCAGTAGCCGTGCAACTGAATATGTCCCACATATACTAACAGGGCAAGTTAAATGAAATCTTGCACATTGAAAGTGACTAGTGCCTGCGCCCGACATTCGATGGCCCTCGAGCGGGCTTTGTTCCGCACCCTTCACTGGCTTTGTTAGATAGCGCCAATACTCTCTATGTACGTATCTATGTTTATCGAGCAATTATTTAATTCGCGAACTAGGTAGGTACCTAGGGTACTTAGGTACATTGAAAATGGTTGAAAACTCGTTGAATTGTAGCATATTAAAGAATAGATACTTATTCTAGATCGAATTATGAATTTTAAATTCGTGGTGAGAAACTGTGGGTCGAAATAACAATACCACCGTGTTTTCTTTATTTTCGACCAATTCAACAAAATTTCTACTTACTGATGACTGAAATTGAACGGAGACAAATTTAAATTTGACTCTAACTTTGTTTTCGACCAATTCTACTTTGTTTTCCACCAATTCTATACTTTTGTCTCTACCTTAGAAAAAGATTTGAGAACAGAATCAAAAATAGCGTCCTGTTTCCTACGGTACAATTAGTGGCTCTACCACGGACACATAACAAGTATACAGGGTGGCTCTTTGAGATGTACCTACAGAGAAATACAGGTGTCATATTTTTTGATAAACCAATCGGTTCGTTATCATGCAAAAGTAAAAAATGCATTTTTTAGTTTGGCCTTCAACTGTCAAGACATGAAGTGCCGTAGTGTAGAAAGAGTTGAATGTGCTATCAAACAAAATCTTCAAAAATTTGCTTCAATTCGCTTTAAGTGTGCCCAGACTGATCCTTAACATCTACGGTGAGAGCTAGTTTGAACATACTTATAATAGAACCATACGTAGTACGCTACCTGTTGTTTAAGTGAGACTTCGGATCTCGTACTGCATCTGAGGTTGGTTTAGGTTTGAGCATGATTTATGTAGGTATGTTACCCGCAGGCTTACCTATCTGAACTTAGATTGTGAATTTCAAGACGTGTTTATTGATTAATTCCGTCAGAATTACTAAAACATGATAAACTCGAAATGTAAGTACCTACCTGGTGAGATTACAGTAGTTTTTATAACACATGAAAAAAATTCTTAACATAGAAAGTTGTAATCTATAATATAAAAATGAATCGCAAAATGTGTTGGTAAGCGCATAACTCAACAACGCCTGGACCGATTTCGCTAATTCTTTCTTTGTTGTGTTTGTTATTTTCAGGAGAAGGTTCTTATGAAAGAAAAAATTAAGAAAGTTGGAAACATAAATTCCCACGGGGGCGAAGCCGCGGGGCGCAGCTAGTTAATGAATAGAAACAAATTAGAACTAAAATGGTAGAATTGTTCAGAACAATTCTAAGGGATTATGGGCATTACCCCCATGTGATAAAAGCCAATAAGGCGCTTAACAGGAGGAGGCCTAAGTCCAGCAGTGGACTGCTGGCTATTGAGGTTTGAGATTTTGAGAACTAGAATGTGAAATTTTGTAACAGTTGAGCTAAGTGCAAACAATCTAGAGCTAGCTCAACTGATTCATCCACCCATCCATTTTTTCTTGGTGTGCAATAAAGTGTTATTTACTTACTACCTACTCATCTCTTCTTATCTCCCATTCATATGATTAGTGGTCGTTACGTAAAAAGTTAGTCCTCTAAAAGCAACGGGTTGGGGTTCATCTCGTCCGCGCAAAACTCGTCCGCGGACGTGTTGTCTACTTCACTTATGAGTAAGGATACAACTTGTCCGAATCTAAAGTATCTTGGTTTTAGATTCGGCAAAATTTTATTCCTACCCAAAAGGGAAGTGGACAACTCGTCCGCGGACAAGATGTACCCTAACGCAAATAAACATCGGTTCAGATGATAAAATGCTCATGTATTTAAATAGTAAACCTAAACCTAGGTTAGGTACAACCTAGGTTTACGAATTTTTCAAATTCTCTGTGATATTTACCACTAACTCCTTCAATTCGTTATCACAAACCTCAGGCAATGCAATACGAAGTGCTATCTAGGGGCTCACTGTGTAGGTACACTCAGGGGAAATAAACGTTGAGTAATTGACGGAACTGCAAACTAACCGTCCTATCAAACTTGTAAACCCTGCAACTGACTTTTCACGTCCACACCCTTGGTATTTCATCACGGCATGACGCTGCGAATATCAAAAGGTTCAAGAATGGTATAGGCCACATTTTTGGTGAGCAGCGCCAACTGTAGTGGAAAGAGTGAGGTGCAAAGCGGCCAAAAATAATTTAATTTGTTTATTAAAAATACTTACACTATTTTTACAGGGGCCCCTAATGCAATAGTGTAAAAAGTCTATATAAATTAAAATAAAAAAATTAAAATTATATGAACTAAAAACTTAAATTACACAATAATATATAAAATTCGTCAATATACAATGTCAAATTATTTTACAACAATATAATAATTATTCACTTAATAAATTCAAATTACGTAATGTCAAACCTAATAAAATAATAATAAAGAAAAATCGATAATCAATTTATTAATGTCAAATAATTACAAAATGTCAAATCTTGTTTAAATAGCATAGAATAAATAACAGAGTCCTATGAAATTCGCTCAGGGAGCAGTTAAAAATATCAACTCTCTCCGCTACTAGATTGAGCGTGTGGATGCAACGCGTTAGAGGTGCCTTATTCAGGAGGTTGGTCCTTCCTCTTGGTACAGCAAACAGGGCGGGCCGCCTCCTTCTTTCGAAATCAATTCTCAATTCTTTCGAAAAACCTAAAAACCGACTTTTAATCTACATTGTACTTGTCTTATGTAATGTCTCCTTGTAATGTTATTTTTATGGTGCACAATAAAGCATTTTTGTATTGTATTGTATTAAATTCCTTTATGTTTACACAGATTTTTAAGTTTTGATGATAAATACGAATGTCTCGGGAATAAAATTTTAAGGAACCAGCTCGGTATCATACTCTCTCAATAGCGAAAGAATCATCCAAATCGGTCCGTAGATACTTAATAGACGAAAAATCGGCGAGCATAGGTACATAAAAAAAACATATATCTGAACATAGAACCTCTCCCTTTTTTGAATTCGGTCAAAAGGACACTCACGCTCTTTAATACTTTTTTAATTTTAAAAACCCTGTGGTGCTCCTGGATGGTACGCGAATACGAACAAGATACGAGTAAGAGGCAATAACTCAGGCTGGCTATCGAGTCGAACAATATTTCTGCAATTTGATGCTTTATTCCCGCGTTAGCAAATAACGTTTTACCGTAACCGTACTCATGATACCGTTTTCACTTTTATAAAGGACTAGCTTAACTTGCGATTTCACTAGCGTGGACTTTACGGTGGAAAACTTTTAAAGTCCGAAGATTTTTAAAGTAAGAAGTTTCTTAAGTCCTCTCTTACAATAGTAAGAGTCGGAAATTTCTAAAATCCGTTTTCAATGAATAAAATTCGCGTTTAATCTCGTTTTACGGGTTGTTATGAAAAATCCTGAAACATGTGTCCCGTAATTATATTTTTTTATATTTCACATTGAGTTTGAAGTTAATCGTGTCTAGGCATGGAAGTTATAGCTACTTTTATTTCACTATCACGTCGCGAAGCTATTTTTTTCTGTCACGGTTATATCACGGGTGATAAATCACGGTCGTTATATTTCATTAGTGATGATTATTATCACAGTGGGTGCATTTTTTCCGCCTGTTACATGTTGCAGTGATAGTGATATGATTCAGAACTTATCGCTTAGCTAATCGGCGATGTTTTTTTTTTTGACATTAAAACGTGTTTTCTTCAATGAACTTTCCCTCATACTTCGACAGGCTTGGGACTGTCAATGTTTAAGTACTTAATTACAAAACACTAGGACGACAACTTTATTTCTGTATTAACAGACAATCTCAGGTGAGCTTAGTTTAAAATAACACGCGACTCAAAACGCGGCATGCACGTGAAGCAGCAACAAGTAAAGATTACAAGTGAGTGAAATGAAGTGAAACTCTCACAACGTGATATCACTGGTATTATACATTTCAAGTACCTACATGTACCTACATTAAATGAGCACCTTAACGTCTTTAAAATAAGACTCATTTTATATGAAGTTTTTGTAACGGAGCGTTATTTATCTAAGCAGTAAGCAAGTTTTAAAAATACTCCAGATAAATTAAAGCCTAATGGTGTTGAGAATAAGATGCAATTTCACTTAAACGAATTCTCTCTTCTCGCTAGTGGCACGGTGTCGCTACAGTCGCATGCTGTAGCTTTGTCTCTCTCGCACGATAGAATTCTGCGAATTGTAATGTAGCTTAGCCCGCGTGAAAAATCACGCTCGCGTTATAAGTAACTCACGGTTTCGATGCATGTAACTGGTGTGGCACGTGATTTATGTTTTCACTAGTAATATAACCAGTGATGCGTGAAATCTTCCATGCCTAATCGTGTCTTAAGTTTTTTACGTTACGTACTTACAGTCATTTGAATACGGAGCCAAATTATGAATCTCAAACTTTAATAATCCGTTTTACTCTATTTCCATAAATTATTGAAAAATCGTGAAAGTTTTATATTTTTAGTATTTTCTGTAAGTTACAAGAAAATCGGGACACTAGATAAAGAGTAACGAAAAACACCAAAAAAACGTTAACCCCATTAGGTTCAGCCCCTTAGGCGTGGAATTTCCAAAAATCCCTTCTTAGCGGGAGGTTGAGAGATAAAAGGTAACTCTCCAAACTTCAGCTTTCTAGCATCAGCTGTTTGGGCTGGGTGTTGTTACCAGAAAATCGCTTGTCCTGGTTACCTAGGATACATAAATAACAAAATATGACATGAAGTTGTAGGGAATATTATAACATTCTAACTTTAGACAGGCCTCTATCACGCCGAAATGGTTGACTTTCGAACCGAAGTCAATCAGATTCAAAATATATCTTAATATCAGATTCAAAAAATTCTTTATTGCACACACAAGTTACTTCATACATAAAAGTTAACAAATACTGGACATGTACAAAGGCGAGCTTAACCCTAAAAAAGTTTTCTTACAGCAAACCTATGGATATAAAGAGAATAAATGAAACGAGTGTGGATAGATAATGTGTACATACAAGACAGAAAAACATTATACCTACGGATAATGATACTATAAAAAAACCTACTTACAAAACTAACATAAATTAAATAAAAATACAATACGAAAACGAAACTAAATATATATAATATATACCTACTTGGTAGGACATGTTTTCCGGATCACTGAATATCTATACCTACCCAGTACTTACTTAACTAAGTACCCAAACGCCACACAATGGACCAAAATGCGGTACTAAAACATTTACATACTTACCAAAAAGTACCCTTCAAACTATGGCAGCTTAGTACTTCGCAGAACTAATCTGAGCCAATCTTATCAGTAGTTGCAAGTTTCCGCTTCAACACAGGTAATATAATACTAATATTGCAGAGAAGTGGTTTTTTCACAAAGACTTTCTTTAAGATTTCCTAATGAGGCGCGGCTTTCAAGTTAACTAGCTCTATAAATAGAGGCAAAATAGATAAAGCTCCGACTTTTAGTCGCAAGAAAAAGTTATAAAAGCTGATATATTGAATGATTACCTCAACAGCACTAGTACGTCCAGTGTTGAACGTGCCGTCCCTAAACAAGGGAGGTTTTGCCCTAATTATTTCTATTCTCTTTTTATTATAAATCATCATCGTTTTTCATGCATATTTTTTATATAGAATATGTAATAAAATTACCTGTAACTGCCTACCTACTCTCAGCCTGTATTTGTGTCAATGTATGTAAATGTCCTTGTGAAACCTGTATGCTACCTGTTTTTGGCCAAATAAATGTATCTTTATCTTTATCTTTATCTTTATCTTTATCTTTATCTTTATCTTTATCTTTATCTTTATCTTTATCTTTATCTTTATCTTTATCTTTATCTTTATCTTTATCTTTATCTTTATCTTTATCTTTATCTTTATCTTTATCTTTATCTTTATCTTTATCTTTATCTTTATCTTTATCTTTATCTTTATCTTTATCTTTATCTTTATCTTTATCTTTATCTTTATCTTTATCTTTATCTTTATCTTTATCTTTATCTTTATCTTTATCTTTATCTTTATCTTTATCTTTATCTTTATCTTTATCTTTATCTTTATCTTTATCTTTATCTTTATCTTTATCTTTATCTTTATCTTTATCTTTATCTTTATCTTTATCTTTATCTTTATCTTTATCTTTATCTTTATCTTTATCTTTATCTTTATCTTTATCTTTATCTATCTTTATCTATTTATGATGGCAGGCAGGCTGGTGATTGCAGTAAGGGTGTTAAAATTAAACGGAAGAAAACTTCGTCCCCTTCTCTGGAAGGTTCCCTTGGTCGACTCTTGCGACATTCATAAGCTGAGGTGGAGGGGTTGATCTTTACATTTTATTTTTAAATTTAAAATATTATTATACAGCCTGTCCCAAATTCATGGGACATGGAGAGCAAGTACCAGAAATATTGGAGATAGGAAGTATGGATAGGAAGTATGGATCTGGGACACCCTGTTTAAATAGCAAATCCTGATCTGACCAGCTGTTTTGCAACTATACCTACCTACTTCCCTTAATTTTTTCAAGTGTTGAAAAACAAATTTAGAATGTTTTCTAGAAATCACCGTTCAATTTCTAAAGTTTGATTCAAGCAGAAATCAGTAACAGAGTTGCGGATTGCAGTCGCGTCTTACACACGATTCGAGGTTTAGGGCTCATTATTTCCATAGAAGGCGGTTAGGTGGCGATTTGGACGCAAAGGGCACTCCACACTGCACTAAGGGGAGCACACACCAGTCGAGTGGGCCTTGTTAGAGCTAGTTGAACGACATGCATTCAGAGACTTGCTGGCTCTCGGAATATTATAGTAGGAAGGACAACTTCTAACTGTTAGACAAAGGTTTGTCTTGAAAATAAACCTGAATACTAACTAATAACAAACATCAAAACAGAATTCAAATAGGTTGCTTTATTAAATACTAAAATCTTCAACTACTGCCTTGTTCATTTCAAATTTGATCTACCTGCCATGAGCAATTATTTCGATGCGATTACATAAAACTTGAAGGTACCTACTTTGAAGACGATCGAAGTACAACGCTTGTTCTCAAAAAAGAACTAAGAATCCTCCAGTAAAACTACAAAAGAATCACAATACGACTAGCGAAAATTTAATCACAATATTTTAAAGAACTTGCCATTGTGTTCGGAATGGAATAAAAATACAATTTCAGTTGTGTCTGGCTCCTTTTAATCCGAGCCGGCTATTTAAAGACGCTCCAATGCAATCCGTTGAATTTGGCACCAGTATCCAAATCAAAGTATCTACCACGGACTTTATAAGCATTGCAAACAGTAGGGACACTTGTTATTGAGAGGGTTGCCTACAGGGTTTACTGACTGGGCCAAACAATTTGTTCTTGTTTTAAAAAAAAGATGCGCTTTTTTACGATGCCTCACTTCTTTTGCTAAAGCGCCAAGTAAAGATGTTCGCCAATTTAAGTTTCAAAAATTTATTATACAAAATGTATAAGCACATAAAAGGCAGGTTCATAAAATATTTAGTTCGTGACGGTTTTGGACTGGACCGTGACGATAATGATGATAATAGTTATAGCAATTTTACTGGTTGATATATTATACCTAACTGTGTGAATCGGATGCATTGTACAGGCGATCTCGGAACACGACAGGCCAATCTACGGAATGGCCGAAAGAAATAAGTAAACGAATTACAAGACAACAACGACAAAGACGGTCTATGGTGATGCAAAACTCTGGCGACTGTAGTGCCATTAAAGCTGAGTGGATTTTCGATTCCGTTTTAGGGTGGAGTGGGGTGATAACCGGACCTTTTTACCCGTCGTCCTAGTCTACGTCGGTGTATGCGAGGCCTGGTCATCATTTGCAACGACTTCTGAAGACGAACCTGTAAGACGATGTTAGGTTTATGGTCTCAAGAAAACTGACGAGGCCAAGCTTTGTCCTTTGATAATTGCACAGGCTTTAGCACTTCGAGCGCTTGGTGCTGATTTTCGGGTAAATTCTTAGCTGCTGTGTTAAATTTTTACATATCTTTATCCATAGCTAGTAATATAAAATTACAAAGGAGTAAAAAGAATAGTCACGTCTCTGTATACGTTGCTGCGAAGCTCTCGGTGCGCAATACCAACTAGCACTCAGGCTGATTTTTTAGTTGCTGCGGTTTCCTAATGCTTCAAGCTTTTTGTGTCCACGCGACTATTTCGGATTCCTTTTCATCCTGTTATAACAACATTGGTATTTCATTTCAGTATTAAATATTTTCAGTATTCAGTGGGATGGTAGAGGTACGATTTGCATACCTTACATCGCTGAATGTTCCCGCGGGTCAGCAATTTACGTTATAACCTGTTATGACGTGTTTTAACGTCTAATTAGAGCCAGTCGCAAACAATTGACCTTAGGGCAACACGTCACGGCGGCGTACACTCACTCACTTTAAACTTACGTACGATTAAACCGTGAAACAACTTATAGGATTGTGAGGGCACTCTAACTTCGCACCCCATCTTGTTTTTTTTTTCTTGTAGACTAGAGTCTTCTAGAACATGTTGACATAGACATGAACATTGCGCGATATATTTAATGAATTATAGTGAGTGCGGTGAGTTTTACTCGGTTTTGTTTTCGGAATAAATTAGACTCGAATTTTAACTAGATGTCGCCAATAGAAAAATTTGAAGTCGGTCTATAGTTTTTTAAGACACGCCAAGTTATGATTTTGTCTGCCTGCAACACTACGCCTGATTTATTGTTGGCAGGTGGCGCGGTGGCACGTGTGTTGCGATGGTCACTGCAGCCTCTCAATCACTTTGAACGCTGGTGGCCTACAGCCAGCGCCGCCGGCGCGGTTCGTTTGTTCCGCATCGTTATGAAATTTTTCATTAAACCCAATGTCAACTAGTACCATCTAGCCTTAATGTCGCCGGGCTTTAATATCGTTAGCGTTTTCATTAGCACACAGTTCGCTCGCTTTAGTGGTCGTAAGCCTTTATAGTGGATGCCGCTTTATTGTTATTATTCTTAGGAAGGGAATCTTTGTGATTTTTATGAAGGTTAATAGGTTATGCTGTTATAGTTTTGGATGTTGCGGCTGTGGTAAATGACGGCCGTATAATATAGAAATAATCTGATTGTAGTTTTCTCTAACTGACACATTAAACAGATGCTCAGTCAACACAACAATCTGACAGGCCAGCAAAATATTGGTAGATCAATATATTGTATGTGGTGTTCGTAGCTGGCAGTTTATTTGTGCACATTCAAAATACCTCCGCCATTTGACGCTCTCATTGTATTGACACAGACCGCTAGTGGTTTATGGTTTAAGTCAATCATGCCTAATAAGGTAGAGTAATAAAATGACTCTTAAAATATTATGGTCCCCAAAGTTCTATTACAAAAATGATAGGTTAAGTCATAAAAAGTATGTCCTAAAAGCATACCTCTAACTAACGACAACTTAAATGGGAAATATACCTAAAATCGGAGCGTAAATTTAAAAGGTAGCATCTTTTCTTTCGTGTAAGCCTGGCTCAACAACCCGGTACTTATTTACTAAGTGAAGACGAGGTAGGTTACTACACCTAGCAGAGCTGTAGGCCTAGCCCAGGGATTGTTGTCTAGGGTAGAATAGAGAAAAATTACGTCACATCGTCATTTAATGCGTAATATCTTTGAAACTTATTCCTTCAACTTCAATAAATTACGCAATTTACGCATTCTTCTCTATTCTACCCTAGACAACTATCCCCGTGCACCTAGTGAGCTAAGCGATAGTCGTTGAACAACACCCCCATTTCCATTTATGCTATTCGTAAATTTCGTAAAGCACACAGTGGCAGCAGGTCGAGGCATCCTCGGGGATGCAGTGCCTGAGTCAGCTAGTTTATGTGTGTGGTCTCCTTCGAGGCAGCAGCTCGCACCCGCTTTATCATCATTAACAACCGACACGAGACTTTGATAAACGAAGCAAAAACATCGATTTGCCATGGCGGCAACTGCGCAAGCAATTGCAATGCGACACATTCAGAAGAACACGGCAGAGCTGTCAAATTATCGAATTCAAATGTATTTGGGCTTCTCTATGGTAACCTAATGGGTGTCTTTTAGCACTTTTTTCTTTGTCATCGAATAGTAAAAGTAAAGTAAAAGTAAAAATGCGTTTATTTTGTAACCAATACATAGCACATACAAAAGATAAAGGTTAATACAAAAGTAACATAAAGGTCACAAAAATGGCCAACACTCAGCAGATGCTATGGTAGGATGTTTCCTGCAATAGGCATTCGAAGTTAAATTAAGTAATAACAACCAATTTTTTAAGGCGATGAAATAAAATTATTATCAATCTTCTCATACTGTAGCAGAAAACAAAATCTATCCATTAACATAATTATAAAAGTGAGGTTGATAACGTCGTAAAATTCTACCGTTTTATGCCAAAGTTGTTTTATGTTAATCTAGCATTCAAAATTATAATAACCAAAAACGTAAATTAAGAATTTCAGCTTTGAAAGCGCAATTTCGCTGAAGGTAGACCGCTGCATATTAATATCGCGTAATCCAATTTGCATTTTGAAAGGATGCAGTGTGAAGTTTATGCTTTTCGCTTCCGTCAAAACCATGAATAAATCGGGAGTCAAAGGGCCCCATCTGCGTGTTTCCTTTCTTACCAAGTTGGTCACCACTAACGAATTTAAAAAAGAGAATTTTCTTTGACATAGTGACCTAAGTTACACCGTCAGCTGACTAACACGCTCTAAGTTGTTCCTGCTCCGCGCAGGCGCGTTTCCGCCGAGCTGATGCGGGATGGAACAAGCTCCAACATCTTCTGCAGTAGGCTTCCAACCCTCGCGCGGGGTGGACGACTTGCGCCGCGCAACCTCCTCTACGTAACATCACGTAACAATTCTTGAATGAAAGCCGCGTGTAAATAAATATGATCCATAAAATTTTGTCTGTAGTGTAGTGTAAGCTTTTTTCTAAAGGACTTCTCTTGTAAGCTGTTTTAGGAAAATTAGGTGAGTGTTAGATTAACATTAAATTTTGGGAGGTTAAGTGTAAGAGGCGGTTACGGCCTCAAATCACTTTATACACCCGTCTTGTTAGGCTCATGTTGGGTTGCCCTTACTAATTATTTGCATAAGCATTATGTTAAGGAGTTTATTTTGTTAGGAAAAATATTTACCGAGCTCTTTTGCTGTGTAAATATAAGTGGGTTTTATGGATTTCCTTGTTGTGCTGGAGTGTCCTTTTTTATGCGATTGTTCTATGACTGATCTATGCTAGTACCATACCTATGATGTGGTAGCTACCTGTAAGTACCTACTGAAACTAGAAAAATACTGAAAAATATTGCTCTAGTGTTTTTTGGGAATTTAAAATACTAAGACCTAATAAAATAGTAATAGCTTAGAAACCGCAAAGGCACGATTAATTTCCTCGACAAGATCCTTAGGGAAGTGCTAAGCCGAAACCGCTCATTCAATGTCGAAAAGGGGAAAATTACTGGCTTATGTGGTATATAAAGATAGGTTCAGCCTCCAGTAATCGAGACTCCTCAGCAGAATGAAGCGACTCGCTGAATGGCCACTTACTCGCGCCGCTAACGACCTGTTAATTTAGGGCCAACTCTGCCCTGATAAGGATAGGGTCGGTAAATAATTGTGGACCTACCGAGACCCGTGTTTGTGAAAATACGATGGTCTCGGGATCGACTTCTCGAAAGTTCGTTGAAATGTCTTCGGTTTGTTATTTGTAAAGTCACCCAGGCGCTGCCAAGTCCCTTAAAGAATGGGTATGGGTACCGTACTTTTTGAGAAGTTACTGGTTATCCTATGAAAAACAGGAAAATGTGTACCAATTGCAAACCTCTTACAAGTTTGTACAGTCACATGTTCTTACATTTCATAGGTATTAAAAAAAAACTTTTCGGAAAATTCCTAGGTATTCATAAGTACAGGGTGAGGCGTAAAGAGTGGTCAGTACTTCACCTAGGGTAGGGGGCATCAGAACTGTTCAGAAGATAAAAAATTGTACCCAGTAAAAGTCGAAAAGTATGGACAAAGGCAAAAAAAGTTAAAAATTTCTAAAATGTCCAATAACTTGAAAAACGTGACACTTTTACGAGATACATTTTATTTCTGAACAGATTTGATGCCCCCTACCCGTAGATAAAGGCTTGACCACTCTTTACGCCTCAGCCCGTATATCCATCTAGGATAAAAAATCCTCTTAAACCGTGTCGGTCAATTAGGAACGTCTACTAAGCAACGTGGGGCCATTATTTTCATGCTGACTTCGACTCTCGTTACTTGCTACCTCGCTCTTATTTCCTCCGGGTAGAACACATACAAGACAAATATTTTAATGACAGTTATCATTATTCAGAGAACGCACATGTATTAATATACATTTTTCCAAGTACCAGGAGAGCAGAAGTTCGTAGGATGTACAGAAGTTACACAAGGAATTCGTACAAGGAACTCGATAAACATATTGATAGGTACCAACGTTTCCTCAGCACATGTACCTATTGAACATACCTTACCAAACGACTGTTTTTCCATTATCACCACGATTGGCAGGCGGATTGGTGATTGCAGAGGTGATGTTGAAAACGCAAAGAAGAAAACTGTCACCCTTCCTTTGGTAGGTTCCCATATTCGACTCTTACCCCTACAACTGTAGGGGTCGTTTCTTACACTTACGGGGTTGTTACTGTATCGGTTCATTATATATCAGTAAGTAATTTTTGACAAAATACGGGTCACGCTCCGCTTCCTGCCTATCAATGCATTCTGTTTAGGTCTACTAGAAAAGAAAAGGTAAGTTTATTTGAATTCCATCAGTACTTTATCACCAATGCAAATAATAAAGTGGAAGTAGGTTACCGCCGCGCGCATCGAATGAATAACGTTTTCCATCTAATGCCTCAACCTTATTCCCGTTTCCATTTTCTATAATAAGTTCTTAAACGATTGTTTCTTCAAAAAGATTTTCCATTTTTCTCGGGTTCAAAGGTTTCTTCCCCCAGGGTAAGTGATTATGTTTATTTCCGCAAAATGCTTAAGATTAGACGATCGCTATCTGACGGTGTAGAAATAAATATGTGGCTGATGTTACATTGCTAAAATGCATGGTCAAATATGTTAATGTTTCTACACCGACCATAGTGAGACTTAACGAATAAGTGATTGTTTTGAAAAAACTAAAAAACGACCTGTAACTCCTTTAAATGTACACTATTTTTTTAAAATTTTGCAGTAAAATAGTTTCAGGGAATATATACTTTTGGGATCACATCAACGGGATCAATCTCAATGCAAAAAAAAAAATCTTCCTCAAATTCGGTCCACAATGGAGAAATTGATGAAGATATACAAATAAGCACCGTACATAAAACCTCATTTTTTCGAAGCTAGTTAAAAGACACAAAACAGCTTATATGGGAAAAAATCAAAGACAGAAATCTTGGCTTTTTGTTGAATGAATTCTTGTTAGGATAGTTTCCAATTTCAAGCCACAAAATCGTAAAAACCGGCCGTCAAAATGCGGTAGCTGCTTTTTAAGATATTCTAAATGAATGGAGGGCGTTGCTGTATAAGAGCTTACTGTCCCCAACTGCGAGGTTCATTAATCTGAGAGATGTAAATCACAATAAAGCGTCACTTACAACGATTGAGAGCGCGGATGTTGACAAACAGCTTACACAGTCCATAATTGTTTTGATTTCCTCGTTTTAATTAAAATTCGTTTTGATTTCTTGTCCCACCCCTGCCTCCAGCCGGCAGTGTTGGACCTAACCATTGAGCCGCGGGAGCTCAAGTCCCCTCGAAACCGAAACTTATACAAATAGAAGAATTTTATACGATAATCAAATAAAAACTTTTTTCTTCTAATTGGTCAATTTTATAATTGGATGTTCATAGCTCTTTTAATTATTTATTGTTGAACATTTTTAGTAAGTAGGTATTCATAATTTTTATTGTTATTTTTATTATTGGGCGGTCTAATCGTTGGGCCAATTTATGGTTGCTCAATATTATTTATGAACACTCATTTTGGACTTTATTAGTGCATTTCAGAATGTTATTGAATTTTGCGATCGAGTGAGTTGACGACAAGAAAACGCGAGCGAGTTGACGAAGGACCCGTCACATTCCTTATACATATAAATAAAAACAATGTCAATGCCAATTTTTTTTACACAATGTACATTCCATGAGTTTTCTTTGTTTTGCACAAATGGGTCAGAAAGGTACGAAATATTTAATTAATTTAATGATAAAAAATGTTTTGACCCACAGTGGGTCACATGGGTACTTGAAAGTGGGTCATAAGGGGACTTTTATTAAGCGGGTCAAAACATGCGGGTCAAAAGGGTCTGAGACCTGAAATAGGTATAGCTTCGAGCGTTCATTTGTTAAATTCAGCATTCCTATGTTTCTAGCACAGAGATACCTTCAGAGAAAGAAGTACATACATTACTTACAGTACTTTAGCCGCATTCAGTCTGTGAGGCAGGGGAGCACTAAACACAGTCTAAACACAAGTTTTATTTAGTTCAAGCGAGGAGTCGATGCATTTTCACCACTAAGGTTTAGGGTAGAGTACTCACACATAAAGGTAAATTTAATTTATACAATAAATGACGGGACTTAGGGAAATGTGAAATTATCTTTCTATTTGCGCCTCACAAAACTTCAAAACGACTACAAGTTGGTGGAGTAGGCACCCAGAATTGGCTAATGCACAAAACAACGGTCAATGAACTCGTGTAGATCGATTTTGGCAATGTTTCATGCAACAGATAGAGCTGTAAATACCTACATAAACGGTCTCGAAGTTAATCAGTCTGAGTGTTTTTTTACTATAAAAAAATATTATAATGTATTAAATACCTATCGCTTATTTTATTAAGAACCCCGGTGGTTTGCTGGAAATCACTGGAACACGTATTAATATTTTTTGCCTAGGAAGGTAAAGGTCTGGAAATGAATTCATTACAAAGTAAAAACGTGCTCTACAGGAAATCTGATTTTTTTTTCCTGATAGTAAAAGGTTTGAAAACTTTTTACCTGGTTGTTCATGTAATTCTAGGTACTATATTGTTGATATAAATTTATTAAGGTACGATAGGTACCTTAATAAATGTATATCAAGTTTCCTAATTTTTTCAAAGCGTACACAAGCATGCCGTATAAAAATGATCCTCAATATTATTTAACACTGTAGATGTATACCTAGTGCTCCTTAGTTTGTCGACGCGACTGTTTTCCGTTTGTAAGGAGCGGTCTGTACCATTATTCTTCTTCTGAGAGCAAACCTATGTGGCTCTCAGTGACAACTGTGAGTTCTTCCTTCTGCAGCAATGATATCAAAACGGGTGATAAACGGCTTTTGTGATAAATGAGATACAAATAAATATTGGCTTTGTTTTTGTCTGATTTTTTTAGTAGCTTTAATTGGTAGCCCCTCGGGAACCAGGTCAAGATTTTTATGTTACCTACCTACTAATGTTACCTTGTTCAATTGATTACTTCACTAGTGGCGTTACCCGCGGTGAATAAGTCTGTAAGTATTCGAAATATTTGATAATTCTACTAGAATATTGCTCTTTTCGGGTTAAAATGTAACGTATGCGTTAGTATAATATTGATACCTGGTAATCAAAATCACCCAAGTCCGTGCGGCCGTTTGAGCGTGAAGGAGTAACTAACATACGTACATACATCCTTTCGCCTTGATGATATTAATTGTGTGATAATCAACATAGGAAATTTGATTGCCATTTCTGATGGCGATCAAAGGGACACTCACTACCTAGTTATGTGTACCTACTTCCAACGACGAGTATCTTCATAAAATAGTGTGTTTATTTTGCGTCAGTTTGCCTGCCGGAAGGGTGACCCAATTCTCGATTATTCTAAAAGCAATCTTCAGAAGTAAACTAATGGAATCAGGAAGACACTATTGTTTTGTAACCACTATGTAACTAACAGACTAAATGTTCCATTTATTTATTAAAAATACTCAAACGTTAGCCCATGAATAATATATGTTATAAATAATTGTCATAAATAAGTCTCTCGGATAATAATAGGTATAGGTACCTGCTATATTTTTTTGTGTCATGAAAGGGACAATGGGACATTCTGCATATAGGTATGTTTACAACTACGACAAACTGAGCAAACCGATTTTTGTGTCACTTCTTGTAACTGAAGTAGGTACGAGCCGTACAGATTTAGCTTACTTAGAAAGAATGCGGAAAATATTAATAGCACGTTTTTACGTGATCATGTATTTCACTTAGTTCTAGCTCAAGCAGCAATTAAACACTTTCTTACAAGAAGTCAACAAGATTGGTTGTATTATTCTCTCTGGAGATCAACCCTTGTCAGCTCAAAGCTATAGGGAAGCAACCCTTAGCTTCTACTCACCTCATCTCTAACTAATCTAGCTAAACTTAGCTTATATCAGCTTACATAACTTACTGTTGAGCACACTGCTCCAACAGCATAAGAGCCGATAAACGTCCCAAAGATTGCTGGTGGTCGTCTTTGTGGCGCAAGCGCAATTGGTAGCGCGTTCCATTACTAAGTGGAGGGTTCAAGTTCCGCCTGGATCCTAAATTTTTGTAATTTATCGAATCTTTTGTCATTGGTTTAAAATGTTTGATTCTTCCAATAATATGTATATTGAATTGAGGGATATTCAGATAAATTAACTAACATAATAACATCTTATTGAGTTTGCTAGAAATAACTAACTTACATTTCACTAATTATCTCAGTAACCATAAAAATATTTACATAATTTATTGAACGATAGGGTGTATGGTAAAGTTATTTATATTGTGTTCATAGAAATAATTTTTGTACCTATAAGCCTTAATAAGTTACACCGATTTCAAGAACAAAAAATATTTGATCGCGATTATCTCGCAACTAGCTTATTGCACTTAATGACTTCTCGCACCACAACGACAAAATGTTATGTAGAGTCTTATGTCTTCTTCTCATGATATCTCGGTACTTAAGGCGTATATCCGACCCAAATCAGCGCCACCACCTATTTTATCTTATTATGTTACGAAGGAATTTTGAAGTTTGTGATACCTATCATAAGCTTATTTTTAATGCCTCTGTAATAGTTTTATTTTGTATAGTGTAGGCAGACATGCGAAGTTGCTCTTTTAGCTCACCATCGTGACCAAAAAGAGCAACTTCGCACCTCTGCCATAAGTTAGCCGTTCTATTAAAATCTAGGCAATTGTCTAATTTTAAAATAAATAATGCTGGAATGCTGGACAATTCACACACAGCATTATCTAGCCCCAAAGTAAGCAGAGCTTGTGTTATGGGTACTAGATAACTGATATACTTAATACAATACACTACATAGATAAATATTTTTTATTATACATATAAAACATCCAGAACGCCCTGGACAAATGTCTGTAGATCGTACAAACATTTGTCCCGAGGCGGGAATCGAACCCGCAACCTCTTGCGTCGCAGGCAGACCTTCGCCCGCTGCGCCACAGAAGTCGTCAAAGTGGTTTATAAAAAAAAATAAAAATGGTTGCCTAAATTCATATAACAATTTATTTTTATAAGTTAGTGTGGGGAAAAAGTAGATCTATTCATTATCCAAACTCGATGTAGAATGTTTTGAAGGTACCAGATGTAAAAGTTTAGGCAAGTTTACACTGTACGGACGATCTAGCGTTTCTAAATAACTTAGGCCCTAACAAAATAGTTTATGGCAACAATTCTCCGCAGTAATTCACGAGAATTTGGCAACATTAAATAAACACATTTATCCCGGACCGCTGTAAATCATAAGTGAATGGATCGCAGACATTTGTTATCGGCCCCCAACAATCGTTTACAGAGTTTACAATGGGCGCAGTTACAACTTTGATCCATTAGCTGGCAGCTAAGCAAGCCTAAACAATTAAAGCCTAGTCGCCAAAACTGTTGAGGGCGAAGGGAAGTAAGCTATTTTAATACCAAAGCATTTCAAGTTACAAGTTTCATCTAATCTAAAACGTTTTATTCGAGCATATAGTATTTTTCAAAACTGTTTAACCTATGCCTGTGTTTAGAAACACATGAAAATGCTTTTCTGTCGCTGAAATTGTTCAACGAATTTCATAGTCGACTTTGCTTACAAAGTGACCTAAAATTTCGTTAGTAGGAATTTTCCAGCCAAACTTTTCAAAGAATTTATAGCTACAGTTATACGTAGCAGTAATAATGTATGCGATAGGTTTTAAAAAATATTTATGACGTCAAGCTGAGGTTATATTTCAGAAATTCCTAAGGTAGAGAGGTGGAGATTTCATTCAGTGAACTATCCAAAGTATTGTTCATAACTGTTTAAATGTCAGCCAAGCCTATTGTGTGGTGACCTTTCTAGGGACAAGGGCAGGATTTTCTTTTGTGAGGTATCTAGCTAGAGATATAATTTGTAGTGAGTTTGTTAAAAAGTTGAACCGTGAACCGTGTGGTGCCGGCTTAGAATTTGCACCACCCCAACTTTTCCCGCGGGTGTCGTAAGAGGCGACTAAGGGATATCCACCGGAGGCGGGCAGCAGCGCCCCCTGCAGAACAATTCTACCACCGAACTGCGATCCCCAACCCGCATGCCCAGCGTGGGGATTATGGGCATATTACCCCCATGAGATAAAAGCCAACAAGGCAGGGCTGGCAAGGTTATCACGGGGAGGCCTGCGTCCAGCAGTGGACCAATACAAGCTGTTGAAGTGGCAGCAATACCCAAGCGGTACGTAGACACTAGTACTTACTGCGTAGGTATTGCTGAGAAGGTGCACCCATGCCCTGATGAAGGTCACGGGAAACCGCTGGATGTCAGCATCGTAGGGCCAATCATTGTGGCCTATTTGGGGCAGGCATAATTATGTTCAGCAGCGAACATCTTTCGACTCAAATGACGATGTTATTAGACCAGATGAAATTTTCATTATAAATCTGCTTTGAACAGGATCAGAGATTAAAAATGGAGTTAGCCCAATCCCCCCACAAATCAGCCGCGGCCTCGTCCGATATTTAATTCAAGCCCGCGTCGGGCCGTGAACCTGTTAGGTCCATGCTACATGATTCCTAATCTAATATTCTATGGGCACAACAACAAAAATCTGAACGGGGTTAACGTTCTAAAAGCATTTCAGGTTCAATTCAGATTTCCGTTTTAAAAAATAATCACATTTAGCACGTTTAACCGACTTCGACAGGAGAACGTTGTCAATTCGTCTGCATGTTTTTATTTATGTTACTTGTTGTCTTCGCTAATGGTTAACCGATTTTGCTTTTTGTATTCTCTCACTATTATTATTATTCATTTTTTTGACTCTTTCACTATTTTATAGAATAACCTTGAGGTAGTTTTATTCACGAAGTATCAGTATTTATCGCGTCAAGCTTAAAAAACAACTTAGTACTTTTGAGAAATCACGACTAGCTAAAACAATTTTGGTGATTTCTTTACCAAATTTTAATAGATTTTAATGATTCTTTCGTTGTTGTATAAAGGTTGATTTCGAGGTGTCCCCTAAAAGTTTGTCTTTATTTTAATTACAAAACATCATTGTTTTAATAATGTACTTACATGATAATTTTCACATTCACTGGTAACTAATGGATTCCTTGGCAACGGGCGGCAACAAGCGGTCTACTTAGAAAAACATATTACAAAGTTGACGGATAGCGGATCGCATAAAACGAAGGATGACTGATACGTTCTTTGGATGCCTCCTATAAAAATGATTTTGACATTTATTTCTTAGAGATCCAAAACCAAAGGTGGTGGTGACGCATCTGAAGCATCGCACGTTTGCACGTTCAACATTCAGCAGTAAGGTTGTTCATTTCGTGCGATCCGTCCACCGAAACTTCGTATTTCTTGTTTCCTTGTGTCTTTTTCATTTGTCATTTCATCCATGTGTCATGGCCATTACTCATCACTCATCAAACTAAATTAGACTCGAACTTCAAATAGATGTCACTACTAGAAGAATTTAAAGTCCGTTTATAGTTTTTTAAAACAGGCCAAATAATTTCTACCTATATGACTATACCTACACTTTTGACAGAGCAAAAGCCGCAGCTGTCATCCAAGTCAATAAACACTGCTTTGACGATCCATTGTGAATACATGGGCAAAAATGTCCACTCTATACCATAGTGGCAACTGCAATTTTCATAGTCCTCGCTAGTGAGCGTGTCAGTGGGACTTATTGGGAAATCAGTTGGTACCAGTCTTTATTCACAAAGAAAATTACACTAGTATTTACAATTGAAACAATTAAGCCAACCGTGTTGGTACCTATTATAATAAACTATGATTTTTTATTGTTTATTTTTAAATTCATTTTTATTTAAGGGACTTTGAGTCATTGCTGACTATGTCAGTCCCGTAATTTAACAAACTAACTATCTACTTAAAACTAAATAATATATAAAATTAACACTCACTGGAGCGGCTAAAATTATTTGGATAACAGCAGTATCCGTTAGGTTAACATTCTACAGGTCCCTTAATTCTGCTCTTATAGACTCACTCCGCTCACACTCCACTAGAAGATGATGCACATCTTCTAGAACGCCCCATGTGTAACAATTGGGCGAGTTTGTGATTTTCATAAAATGTTTAAATTTATTAAGGGGTATGTGCCCGGAGCGTAATCTATGAGCTGTTCTTGCAAAATTTTGTACCAAATCACTTTATGAAAAAGTGGACAAATTAGCTAAAAAAACCTATTGAAATAGGGTCAGAAATTTATGTCATGACGGAGATATTATGTAAATACAGGTACAAAATTTTTTAAAAGTGGAAGTCGTAATACGATTCAATAAACTATGATGTTAATAAAAAATGGATCGAGTAAATTACGATTTTATCGAAAAAGATTAACCTACCCCTTTGTTCGGATCCATCCATACAGTAAACTCTGACGGCAGCGACGGATATTGATGCAATGTTACCAAACAAACAACACTTTTATTCGTTTTAGATTTTTCTCATACCGTCGATGCATATAAAGTCGATGATAGAACGGACAGGAATAAAACCTGGGCAGCCGATAAAAAAATCAGAATTGAAATGACATTTTGCGTGATCGAATGGGATAGACTCAACGTGTCACCTCCACTTAATCAAGCGATTTGATCATATTTTTGACTTTCGTGACACACGACGCACTAGCTGTCGAATGGCACACAGTCAACGAGAAGATAATAATAATAAATAAGAATGTTATTTATTTTTCTTCACAAAGGTGGTTGCCAATATAACAAAGGATAGACTAAGATTAAGGATTTTACCAGGTAAATATTGACTAACCCTGTTTTATACGTCATAATAAGTCATTACAACAGCTTTAGAGTAGGCGATTTTTGTCGTTGACTATGGTTATACATTATTGAAGGACACAGGGGTAAACCCTGAAAAAATTTTAGAGCAATAAATTATTTTATGTGATAATAACCGAAAACCCGAAAAAAGACCTTCGCAATTGCTTATTTTCAACTTCATGCGTTAATAACAAGCGGCACCCACAACCGCTAACCTCGTCGTTGAACCACTAGTGCGAATGCGAACGAGGTTATCTAATACCTTTCTAACTTATATTTACCTATGTAGGCCCCATCTAATCTAAGCATCTACACCTAACGTAGGTACAACATAACCTTACACATTTTGATCCCAAATATCCGAAAGCTCACCTCACATTACTATCTGGTGACATTGATGTGGGATGCCTTCGTCCCGAGTGACACGGCTGTGGCTGTAGCATAGACTCAACGATAGTAAACGCTAGCTCTGTTAACGTCAAAGATTACATATAAAATATTAGTAACTGGCTCTCGCTGGTTATGTAAGTTTGTTGTGGAAAAACACACACAGAAAAGCGGCTCGCTAACCAAGTCTTGTTGGCTGTCATATCGGCAACGTTAGCAAACCCATGCTATACTCTTCATACATAACCTGACCTGATATAGGGAACATGACCCTGATCAAAGTGAATTTCAATTATTCAGTTGATCGAATCCAATTAACTTCGAACCAATTAGCATTAGAGATACGTGTTTACCAGTAGCTACATATTCATTACATATTCGGACATATTTGTTAAAAAGTAAAGTTAAAAGCAACTACGCCTAATAAACACTTCTAGAAAATTTACCCTTGCGAGTTTTTTCCCTGAACCTATCAATGTACAGAAACAAGTTAAATAAACTACTTAGAAAAGAAAGATATTGAATCAAGTCACAGTTTAACATTAATTGCTTTACCTTGGAGTAAATCTATTTGTTAGTGTCTGACTTATTTTTCTATCAAGCAATCAAGTTTTAATAGAATCTGCTATTAAACCACAAAATTTTATAAGTAATATAAATTAAAATCTTCGACGGATATTGTTCGCTGCGTTCTTTGTAAGCCGCACTCAATCCCTATCAATTACCTGCCTGCTATAATCGTATGCAACGTAATAGATTGCCTGTTTTGTGTAACAAAACGCTGCGCTTCGCCACCGAGGCCGGTAATGGATGGCACACATCGTTCGACGCCCGTGAGCTATTGCCGCCTCAATGATATACCTGTTCTCGAGAACAGAAGGCCAATGGGCGTTTTTCGACTCACCGGCCCGGCACCGGCACCGACGCCGGCGCCGGTGCCGTGTCGGTGCCGGGGTAACAAAAATGTATGAAAATGTATGGCTCGCTTTTTCACTTACCGGCGCCGGCACCGGCCCGGCGTAGAGTCCCGCCGGTGCCGGCGCCGTCGCCGGGGTAGCAAGCTTCCCACTCGGTGCCGGCCCGGCAAAACTGCATGTGTACTGTATATGAATTGTAGCAATGTGCGTGTGTGAGTGCGCGGGGCGGGTAGGAGAGCGGAGCGGAGGGTAAGAGACTCTTATTTCGTTTCAGTGGTGCCAGATTAGGCGAATTATCGCCATTTAGGCTACCTTGGGAGGTCAAATGGCGACCAAAAATCCAATCGGCTACCAGTAGCCATTTAGGCTACCTAGAAAAAAAGAACGGGCGATTTAGGCTACTTCAGGATTACCCCAAATTAATTAAATAATTTCTTGATAATTGTAGGTATGCTTGTAACGAAACGTAACATGAACGTCCACTGTTCTTCGGTTCTTTCCCCATTCTACTATTCTATTTACGTGTCGTCGTGTTGAAGTCCGTGTCAGCACTGTACCACTCACCGAGCGTAAGCCGGCATCGACACCGGCACAGTGGAAAAACGAAGCCCCGGCACCGGTGCCTGTGCACGGCCATGCCGGTGCCGTGCCGGTGCCGGGCCGGTGAGTCGAAAAACGCCCACTAAGTGCTAAAACGAAAGATTCTGTAGAACATAACGCAATCTCTCTTTTCACCTTTAAGAGCTTATGAAAGAACTTTTATAATTTTTCAAAGAAAATATGTTGCTAAGACAGAACTTTGTGGGTAGGTCGGACCGGATAGCAAAAGAATTTTGTTACATCTTCATCTCCGCCATAACAGGAAAAGGAAAAGGCCGACGATGCACATGCCCATCTGCAGATCGTTACAGCTGCGGCACGGGTGATCGTCGAATCTCAAACTCATCCGCGGACTAGATGTTCACTTCACTTTTGAGTAGGGGTACATCTCGTCTGAATCTAGAATCTCTTGGTTTTAGATTCGAATGAGTTGTACCCTCAACCAAAAGTGAAGGGGACAACTCGTCCGAATCTTGTCGTGACTTTTCAGACGCCCATGCCGAGGGTGGTCAGTGATTGGCGTTTCTTCATTGACCGGCTCGGCCTGCACCGATACCGACACCGACATCGGTGGACGCATAATTCTATGAAATTGTATGGCACACTGTCTTATTGGCCCGGCCCGATACCGAAATGCCGGCTCCGGCGCGCCGACATATCGTCGCAGCAAGTCTCCCACTTGTGTCGGGCGGCATCGTACGTATGTGTTGTGTATCTACGCAATCTTCTATGTGGGCGTGCGTGCCAGGTCTCTGAGGAATTACAAAGCCGTCGTGTCCGTCAAATGAAGAATGTAGCTGTCGGTGCGCTGACGTGTACCGGTGCCAGGCCTGGCCCTCAATACAATACGACTTTTTTCAAGAAGGTTAAATACAACAATGCAGGCGTATTAAAAAGAATGTCACGTAGCAACCTAGGAACATTGTGTTTAGTATTCCAGAAGATTGTGAAACAACTATGAAGTAAGGTAATCCAAGTCTGTGGAATTAAGAATTCAAAGCGGTCCTTTGAACTTATGCCTGCTATTGTACGGCGAGGTTCCGCTTGCACAAAGACGCTGGGCAGAAGTTGCTTACTACAGAACGAGGAATGCCTTGCTTATTAAGCTGAAAAGAACGCGCCAAGTCTCTTTTCTTTATTGAGAATGATAATCTTATTTCACGGCAAATACTTTTTCGAGTTTATGGAGGAGCACGAGTTACAAAATTAATTGCTATTGCTACTTAATTATTTGTAACAAGCATGGTTTATTTTTTATAGTTGCTCGTAAATAACATCTCTATCTTTGTTTTGCGGTTCTGTAGAAGAAAATACCACATCAGCCCACACACCACACCTCCACTGCTGGACATAGGCTTTCCTCACACGACGCCACAAATAACGGTCCTGAGACTTCTCCATCCATCGGTGTCGTCGGTCCATTGAGTATGGTAGATGATCATGAATACTAGGACACGTGGCTTATTCTATGCAGGAAGGGATGAATAAGAAATAGAACAGATATTTAGTTGCATATCTTACAATAAGGTTTAAAGAACTTTATTCTCATCAAGACAATTACGTCACTTACATGAGAACTAAATTAATAAGTAGGTACCTACTTAGTTATAATATAACAGTCGTTCATAGTAAATAATAGGTAATAAACTACGAATATAACATATACAATGATTGTAAGATATGCAACTATGCAACATTTATGTTCTATTTCTGAACACATATTTAGTTGCATACCTTACAATGATTGTAAGATAAGCAACTAAATATCTGGTCTATTTTTTATTCATGCCCTTCTGCATAGAATTAGCCACTTCTCCTAGTATTCATACGATTTTGGCCGTATAATTTTATTTAACATTCGTGTCATGTGGCCTGAATGTTCAACTGAACCTCCTCCCCGTTCTGGACTCGTTATGGCGCAGTAATAACGTAGTTATAGCAAGGATTCAATTTAAACGGCTCTTACTTACCGATTTGCGAAGTGTGAGAGCAGTTTAGGGGTTAACGGCAAGTTTATAAACCACTGACCGCCACTAAATCGATTTATTTCTTTCGAATGGAGGAGTTTTTTTTTATTTTAACCTACAGTTTTTTTTAAAATCCCTGTGAGAAAGTTTTTGAAATGAGAATATGTAGTTAGTAGGTACCTGATGCTTGTTACCATACTGAATAAGTAATGCTGGACAATTCACACAGCATTATCTAGCTCCAAGCTAAGCAGAGCTTGTGTCATGGGTACTAGATAACTGATATATTTAATACAATACACTACATAGATACTTAGATATTTTTATTGCACATATAAAACATCCAGAACGCCCTGGACAAATGTCTGCAGATCGTATAAACATTTGTCCCGAGGCGGGAATCGAACCCGCAACCTCCTGTCGCAGGCTTCGCCTGCTGCACCACAAAGGTCGTCTACTATAACTATAATTACTACTACTATACCTATAATTGTGTTATAGGTCGTTTGTTATTATTACGTATCTTTTCTATGTTATGTGTACTTTTATAGTTTTACCGGTAAAGCTCTCTACAACATACCTGTAGTTTAAGCGGAATTAAATAAAGGGAATGCTATAACAATTTATTTGAATAAAATAGCATTACGATGAAAATGTTCTTAAACGCTCAGGCTGCGGTGCTCTCTGAATTTACACACATGCCATGCGGGTCGAGGCGTGTTCCTTATGTAAGCGTAAGCGATAAATTGGTACGTTGTTGGGATGAATGAAGTATGCTATGTTGGGGGTGGGGGGGGGGGGGGGGGAGTAGGCATGTGTGCTAGCTGTGAGTGTGTGAGTTGTGGATGAGGATGTGTGCTAAGAATGTATATTTGATGGACAGAGGCAGTGATAGCGGACGCTTAAAAAGTTTTCAAGAGACAATCGTGCACTCATAGTATTATGTTTCATTAAATACTATCTGTTTAGGTATACTGTTTGATTCTGCTGATAATTTAATGGTAATTTTACACTGCCAAGCCTTCGGGAAAACTTCGAATGGCCGACATAGCCGCTTTGCGCGCCGATGACTCTGGAGATGTTCTTTTCTCTCGGAATAAACCATGTGAAGTTTTCAAGATCTTAATTGAGTTGATCTAAAGATTGTTTGATATCGCACACAAACAAGCAACCTTTCACCATAAAGGCTTTTTCATTCCGTTGGGGGTTAAAGTCCGCTTCCGCCCCGCTACTTCCCGTAAACACAAGGCGGCCATGTTTACAAACATTATAATTATTCAGTTTAGCTGGAGTAGAGGTAGGTAATTACCAGAGCTGGCAAATTCTCGCGCATCTCAAATAATTCACTATTAGAACCTCATACTTTTATACACGAGTGACTCGTGGTCCCCCCAAGATGTTCCCCTGGGGGGGGACCAGTCCCCCTGACTCAAACTTGACCAGAAATGAAGCAATGTGGTATGTAACTGGCTCAATAGTTATCGGCTTAGATACTTATTACGGCCACTTAGATACTGGCCAGTCCCTAAATATTTTTTTTACCGACTTTTTTTAAAATCATTTAGTAGTCGCTTACAGTGTGACAATTCTCCTAGCAATAAGCCTTGCAGTATATTTGCAGCTCGCCCGCACTCCGCCCGCCCTAGTGCCGGTCGAGTATTCACAGTTTTAACGTTGCACTGTCGCACAGCTTCAAGTATTAACATATTTGTTAGGGCTGAAATTGTGAAAATCTACCCTTTTACGTTTAAATCTGCCTTTATTTTCGGTAGTAGCTAGCAGTCGTTTGTATATTTCTGTTCGCATAGTCAATGTGAGTAAAAACACTTTATTTTTTCTAATGTGCTATATAATCATTAAGCCGTAGATGGCCATGAAAGTGTTACCTGGCTGGAAATACAGACAAACTTTCTTGAAAAGCCGCAAAAGTCCCCTAATATTTTATCACCTTCCATCAGGCAAGTTATTGAGTGAGACCAAACGCAAGGCTACTTCGTTTTGTAAGTCATGTATGGAAATCTAGAACATGATATTTGAGTACATTTCTACCACCAACCGAACCGTTTTTCTTAATATGCGTGCATCAATTTGGAACCAAAGCGACCACTGGCGACCATGCGCAACGTTCTTCCAAATAATTTTGCTAAAATTTACTATTTTTGTATGGACAGAATACGTGAAAAACCAACTTTATTTTCAGCGCATAGATTGCTGCGGGACGTTAACTGTTCACAATGTTACCTACGTGGGTACTCATATTAAAACTGTAAAATTAAAATTGCAGACCCGGGGCGGCGCGCTCTAAATTGGTGGTTTAAGCACTGGGTCCCAGAGCACCACCGTTTAACTCCTAATGGTATAAAATTAAACGCTAAATGAATTCATGTCATTTACATGCACTATCAGAGCGTGTAATCTCTTTCAGGAATCCTTTTCATTTCAGCTTCGCCCCAAATGGGGCATATTATAACGAAATCTCTTTGTTCTTCAGTTATTCTAAAAGGTATTCGAGGGACCGTAAGATTCATCCTTCCACACAACAAGTTGAATAAATAATAGGCTGTTACTGGTGTCTGCTGGAGCCGGCTCGCAGGTCCCGCGGGCGCCTCATACTTTGACTGTAAATTGGGTTTCATTGGCTTGGGACTGCCAAGGTCACTTCTGAATTCTGATATTCATGAATTTTTTTCATTTTCCACGAAACGATAGAATCGTGTTTGCGATCCAATATTAAATTGGTTTTTCGATGACCGACTTTCAATGATAACAGGTATTTGAATGAAATGAAAGGTCTTTGTTATCTTGCTCCTTTTTGTGTTGTATTAACCTAGCAGGCTGAATACTTTTTGATCTTATTTTATAACATTACATTAACATCACACTAATAATATTATAAATGCGAAAGTTTGGATGGATGGATAGATGGATGGATATTTGTTACCTCTTCACGCCAAAAGTACTGAACGTCTGAAATTTTACATATAGGTAATTCTAACCATGGAATCAAACATGGAGACTTTTTATCCCATAAATCAGTTCCCATGCGATAGAAATAACCTCAAAATGTTTCCAGAGAAACAACGCGTGCGAAGCCGCGGGCATAAGCTAGTTTTAATAAATTTACACCTTAGCTGGATAGCGGCCGCGGGTTACTTTATTTTTGTTCGTCTAACTATTTGTCAAAAAAAAATTCTTAATATTGATGTAAATTCGATATTCACCTTACAATATCTTCGCTTCTGAACACACTTAATCTACCATCCAACGAATATGGAGCAGAACGCTGGTTCAGGCGAAACTTGGCGAGTTTGCATTGAGAACCCTCCCAGTAAGAGTTCTCCATAGATCCGAATAATATCCGGTATTCGGGCGCTATACTGTTGATAATAGTTTGGGAAACTGGGCTTTGAGAGGTTCGGAGCAAGACTAGAATTAGTTTAGCTGAACGCTATACAGGGTGCCACTGAAAGGGTGTACTAAGTCGAAAGGGGGTAATTCTGGACATCGGTCAACGTTTGTTCTAGGATTTTTTTTATTTCGAACATTTCTTTTATTATTTTTGAAAAAGTTAGAGACGTTTTTCTTTATAATGACGTGTTCTTTGACGTTCTTATATTATTATTTAGAAGTTTCAACGGATGTATGTAGGTACATCATTTTTTCGTAATAATTTCATGACAAAACACTGGTTTTGCTGAAAAATAAGCAATAATATTGGTGAAATATTTTGTAATGTTGTTGTTATGCTGTTAAACTGCTTGTAAATAATGCAAGAGTGCGTGTAAAAGAACACGAATAGGAAAAATTGAATATAATATAATAGATTTTTTTAATTGTTTTTTTACAAAAAATTTATTGTAAAAAAACTGTTAAAAAAAAGGTAGCACTCCGGGAGTGCCGGCAGAAGTGAAAACTTACATCTTACGATCTTACGCTTTTTCGATCAGCATCACGTGACCCTGACGTGAGTTTGAAAGTTCTTACCCATACAAAAAAAGTGCTCAGCGCCGCTAAAGAAGTTTTCACTTCAAAAATCTTTATTCAAAAGTTGATGACCTTTTTCTAGGTGTAAATTTATTATATTTATGGAATTAAAGAGTTTTTGATTTGATTTGTTTTGAGTACCTACGAATTAGGACCTGGCGTCTTCATGAACGCTTTCGTGATGATGGATAGAACCTGCAGTTCGTGCAGTGTCAGTGAATTACGAATAACCCTGTATACAGGGTGTCCCAAATCCATGGGAAATGCAGGACTAGTACCACAAATATTTAAGTTAGGAAGTTTTGTTGAAAGAAACTGCATTCACGGAATTTTGAAAAATTACTTGCCTTATCCAGTATTCAAGCTCAAGCTCAACAGCCTGTATTGGTCCACTGCTGAACGCGGGCCTCCCCCTGATAAGCACCTTGTTGGCTTTTATCTCATGGGGGTAAGTAATGCCTATAATCCCCACGCTGAACATGCGGGTTAGGGATCGCAGTTTGGTGGTAGAATTGTTCTTCAGGGGGCGCTGCTGCCCGCCCCCGGTGGATATCCCTTAGTCGCCTCTTATAACACTTGCGGGAAGAGCCAGTCTCAACGGAGACTGGCCATGTGTGAAGGCCATTTATATAGTGCACAAGTGTGTGCGCAAACACTGCTGCACTCTCTATTTGTTCGCTCTTATAATTCGATGGAACGGCAGAACGACGCGACCCGAGAAGTCCCACCACTTAGAGGTCAGGCGTTGGTACTGCGCATGACCTCTAACTGGTGTAAGGGACCCATAATAATACTTCGTCTCCCCAGTTTTTGACAGATTTCATGATCTTTTATGATTTTTTTTGAGAAAAAGGACAAGGATCAACATTCATTCACGTCCTACAGCTAAGAAAAGTATCATAAATATTATAAAAATTTGTATATAAAGATGGCATACTTCCAAACGCCATCCTTACACTCCAAAATATAAAAAAATGGCTTGAAAATTCGTTCAGGAGCTCGTAATATGGACAATTTTATTACAATAATGTATTGTGAAATATATTGAGTGTAAGGATGGTGTTCGGAAGTAGCCATAACATTCAATTTTGTAATTTTTTTGGGAAACTTTTTTTTGCTTTAGGACGTGGGTTAATTTTGTATGGACCGTGATCGTTGTTTTTGATTTTTATGATTGACTCTACCGATCGGGGTCATACAAAAAACAGGGTGTTATTTTTTTGAACTAAAGTTTGTTCACAAATAATTTTTTAAAACCGAATTTTTAAAATAAAGAAATGCTTTCAGTGAAACTTTCTATCTCTAATAAATAATTCTGGTACTTGCCCTCCAAATCCCATGGATTTGGGACAAACTGATATAGGCTGAAGCCAAAGGAATCGAATTGTAACAAATAATTTAGACTTTCGCAAAGTGGGTAACGCGATATTTGATTTTATCTTTTGTGTGTGTCGGAGTCATAGAGTTCTTGTTCATTCACCTTATCAGAAAGTCGTAGATGTGTCCGTATTTTCGTTCCTTAATTTCAAATGAAATTAAGCCTCTACCCCACGCACTTCGTGATTTAGAAGCGCGTCTTGTGTCGCGCGATTTATTGCGATAGAACTACTTTTACGAAATAAAAACATGGCGATATTTTACTAAAGCTACCTACATAGGAACTAGGGAACTTTATTTGTATCATCGAGTAGGTTAACAGATCACAGAGATATATAGGACCCCGTTGTCAAAAAGCGGGGATTATGGGCATTACCCCCATGAGATATAAGCTAACAAGGCGCTTATCAGGGGAGGCCTGCGTCCAGCAGTGGGCCAATACAGACTGTTGAGGTAGAGTAGAGGTTGTCAAAAAGAGATGAACATACTGTTCACAATTTACATGAGCGGCCAGCGGGCTAACGGCCTATGACGTCATCGGCTAGAAGCTAAGGCAAACTGGGTGAAAACGGGTAACGAGGCACCGCTAAGAACATAAACAGTACATTTTTCACTTTTAATATAACATCATTCGTACTTACCTTCCCCATACACGATAATGGGGTAGCAGTACCTATACAAACATTAAATAATCAGGAATTCTGTTCGTTATTTAAACCAAGTTCTTAACAAAATATTAAGTCTCTATTGTGGTGCAATTTTTTTAAAAAGGTGCTTCCTGTTAATAAGGACCAAGGCCCAAGGTATTCCAGGTCAAGGGCTCTCTGACAAGCATCCTTGAATTATTCAATGAGGGTCAATTAGTACCGCTCTTGGTTTTACAATCAAACATTCACACAGCATTGTAATTTTATTTTTGCGTAAGCTTAGCTTTACTTATATAATTTTTATAAGCAGCCAGCTGCTGCCCGCAGCTTCGCATTCTCTTTTCCGAGATAGAAAGTAACATCCTCTTTTCCGATATAGAAAGTAACATCCTCTTTTCCGATATAGAAAGTAACATCCTCTTTTCCGAGATAAAAAGTAACATCCTCTTTTCCGAGATAGAAAGTAACATCCTCTTTTCCGAGATAGAAAATAATATCCTCTTTTCCGAGATGGAAAGTACCCTATGTCCATCCCCAGGGTACCATCCATCTCCATGCCAATTTTAATAAAATCTGTTTAGCCCTTGAGGCGTGAAAAGGAACACTACTTTCCTTTTACCTATTTTTTTTATTCTTTTTTCTTTCATAGTTGTAATCTTAGTATGGATTTATGAGTCATTCTGACCAACTGGTAGGTATGAGAATAGAGGTGGTCTATGTAAATTAAGAGTTTTTTTTGTGAGAAAACAAGAGAGACCAAAAACTGTTTTAGAAGGAAGTAAAATAAGTTTTTGGTCCATTTTCAATATAAATAAAAATTAATACCTATTACCTACCCTTGGTCAGTGCATCACGCGAGAACGGCTGGACCAATTTCGCTAGTTCTTTCTTTGTTGTGTAGAGACGAGAAAGTTCTTATGATAGAAAAAAAAAGAAAGTTGGAAACATAAATTACCATGCGAGCGAAGCTGCGGGGCACAACTAGTCTATATATATAAAAATGAAACCCGTTTTCCTTGGTCACGGCATCACGCGTGAACGGCTGGACCGATTTCGCTAATTCTTTCGTTGTTGTGTTTGTTATTGTCAGGAGAAGGTTCTTATGAAAGAAAAAATTAAGAAAGTTGGAAACATAAATTTCCACGCGGGCGAAGCCGCGGGGCGCAGCTAGTTCATAAAAAAGCCAGCTAAAACATATAATGACTTTCACCCTAACCCTGTTCGTAGCTACTCATAATGTCTCATCAAATCTGAAGAAGCCAATATTATCCAGATAACACGTCGCAAGAGCAGCAGAGTCAAAGTGTAGTGTGTCGGAATGTGAACTTGGACATTTCTGATTCTGAAGACGAATTGAGGGTAGTCGTGGATACTGCCGTCAATTCTCGGCGGTAACTCCGAGTACATCCAGTCGCCCCGTGACCACGATCGCTGTAACGCGGTAGAAACGTAGGGGAAATAAAACAAAAGGTACGCGATAAATACCCGATATAATCATTAACTACAGCAGAGTCAACTCCCCGCAGCAACAGAGGTATCTCGCAATATGTCTGTTTCAGGTGGAAATGAGAAACTCATGAACCGGATATGACGTCAGAACCCCTTGAACCACAATAACGTTTATTTTAACTATTTACCGTAAGAAATGCAATAAATAATACTTTATTCTACGCCAACAAAAATACATTACAAAGGTGTAGTGTCGGACTACTGAGTCGCTCGATGGTATCAATAGTCCGGTTCAATTAAGCAACTATGTGTCTTTTTAATGTATTTTTGTATGTAATATGACAAAAGTACATAAATAGGCGGCTTGTTACTTAAATTCGGTTGGTTAGTACTGTTTTATTCCCAGTCGCATTATACCTCGATCGTGTTTTGTCTCAATGTGCTTTATGCATGATCGTAATTATATTCTACTAGCTGCAGTCCGCGGTCTCGCTCGCTCTTTTCCGAGATAGAAAGTAGCCTATGCCCTGGGATAACCTCTATAAATCTTCATGACAAATTTCATCAAGATCGTTCAGCCGTAACAAGGTAACAGAGACAGACACCATTACTTTTGAATTTATAATGTTAGTATAGATGGCATAACATAGAATTAAGAAAATCTTATATATACAAAAATCCTAAAATTGAAACTATTGGCACCAAGCAAAAATATGTTTTCCTATAGAACAGATGGCCATAGGGTACATAAATTAAAAAAAAAACTATAAGTTCTTACGAAATTAGGCATAGTTATAAGTTAGGTAAATTATAATAAAGGTTTGTTTTCAGATTTCTAGATTAATGATTAACTACTGAACAGAGCAAATTTTAAATAGCGTTGTGCATAAGGTGTTAGCGCCAGAATCAGCACGCTCGGTATACGCGGTACCGAAAGCTTACCGAGCACCTATATTTCTATGGAGCGACGAAGCAAATGAAAGTATTTTCATCACTCGAACTTAAGGCACTTTTCACATGCATACGGTTGCCGTCTAAAGGGCGGCGGCGAGCACGTTGCCGTTCCGTGCAAGCGCTTTCACATGTACACTGTTTACGCACGGTCACCCGGCGGCGGCGGCGTTCGTTCGTTTTTATTATTAAATAAACGAAAATTAAATAAAGAAAGTGTTTAGCTTTACTCCTATAGCAAAGAATAATATATATACTTATGATAAAAAGTATATAGGTAGCCTTTTTCGAATGGCAGACCCCGCGCTCGCCGTGCCGTGTTGCGCTCGTGTTCATGTGAACGAGTTTAAGTTAAACATTTTTCTTCTAAATTATTGTTTGCTTTAAACTCTGGTCCCGATCAAACATACTTTATATGCAAAGTTGAACCCCGACTTACGCGAATTCGACTAACACGGCAATCGCTCGGACCCCACCTACCGCGTAAGTCCGAGGTACAAATTAGTACAAAACAGTAAAGACGGTTGCCGTGTCGAAACCGTGTTTATAGTGGGTAAGGACGGGATACATGTCAAAAGGGCCGAAGTCGTCATTATTTCACGACGTCACAAGCGGCTCTGCATAATTTTCTGCAGACAAGTGCGAAAAAGCAGGCGGCGCGGTATGCTTTCGACATTCGACCGTGCTGATGTCGTACCGAAAGCTTACTGACTAATCAGAAAACGGCCACAAGGAATCTGTGGTACCTTAGCAATCATTTTAGTGATCAACGAGTAGATAACAACTGGGAATGTACTCATTAAGACTCATTTGCCTTTAGGTAAAATTACATACGTTCCGAGCGTTTGAAAATGTACAAACACATTCATTAAATGTTTGATCATTACTACGAATACCGAAGTACCTAGTACGGTTTCATCAACCCGAATCCTCATTACAGCCGCCATGCTTGTTTTGATAATATTTGATGCTGACATTGTGATTGCGCAAAGTGGGAGTGGGGCGATAAAATCTCGCTGATGTGTTTGTAAATGTTTAATCACTGGTTAACCAGATGATTTAGCCGGCCCGGTTACGACGAGAATAATAATTACGTTTTAAACTGTTTTTATCGTTCATATTCTCTCAGAACAGGAATTATTCGATTTTCCTAAAACGATCAGCCAAATAAACATTTTGAAAGCAAACCAAAATTATTTTAACTCCCTTTGCCAACTACGTTTCGGCGAAGAATAATACCATTGTAAAGTGTGGAAAAACCCATAAAAATAAACCTTCAAGGACGTCTGATTTGTTCAAACAAACATTGCCTGATCAATTACGCTTCGAAAACAAGCCCCATGTTTTGTTTCCACGTCATGTCCTTATCAAAAATATATTTCCCAGTCTTTCTCTCTCTGTCTGTCTTTCTGCGTGGTCTGCGTGGCTATCGGACTGCGTTCACGCGTCATTAGTCACGATTAAGGCTAGGCGCAAGCAAACGGACCACGGGCCACGGCCACCGGTGGCGAGCGACGAGCTGTTTACACGCATTTTGATACATTTTGTACGAAGTCGCCGCACACGCGTCGCCGGTGGCAGCCACTCGCTACTTCACGCCGCTGCGGGGCGGTAGCGCGCGACAGCCACCAGTGGCTGTGGCCGGTGGTCCTTTTGCGCCTTGCCTAAGGGAATTTCCTCCATAGTCCATGAATTTTGTCATATTATCCATCGATAAACCTCTATTATGTTAACCAAACTGTATCTTCAGGATATTTAGAAAAAAATACGACAAATTTCTATAAGGTTAGAACTATTTAAATAAACCATTAAAGCCTGCATCGATCAAGCGTAATAATGAATTCTGTAATAGAAAAACGTAGATTAAACCAATTGTAAAATCTTCCACAGCAATAAATAAATATTATTAGCAAACAGGCGAAGTAATTTCATTCTGAATAATCGCGTCTGGGCCTTAGCCCATTAAGGGCATACCTGGCCCTTTTCAATAGGTTTTCTTTATCTCCGGGCCAACATCCGGACATTATGCTCGGTTACCCGGTCGGGCGCTGTTGGCCCAAGTTTCGTACTACGAGATAACCGGAGGAAAATTATTTTTATCTTTGGATTTTCGTAAGGTCAAGTTCTATCGGCAATGATAAGAGTATTGTTATGTAAAAAAATCCTTGATTCGTTGAAGAACACCTACATAAACATTGAATAAGAAGGTGGTCCTTAAATTTTTCAAAGCAAAGTAGCTAAGTAGACGCCTTTGTGATCTGGTTTATGAATTATATATTATGTAGTCCAGTCATTGAAGACATAAAAAGGGGCTTTCACTACAAAAAGTGAAGGAGATATCTAATATTATGGCAGAGTGTTACACTTTGGTGTCCTAATTAACATTCCCAATTGGGCGACCGTGATTTATCTAAATGTTTCCCACAAAAGTTGCAGTAAATATCGTACTCTATAATTTTCTTCTTTCTTTTGGAACTTGGGGCCATTTTTTGGTGTGTACAGTAATTGGGGGTAATGCCCATAATCCCCACGCTGGGCATGCGGTTTGGGGATCGCAGTTCGGTGAAGTTGTTCTGCAGGGGGCGCTGTTCCCCCCCCCACCGGTGCGTGTGTCCCTTAGTCGCCTCTTACGACACCCACGGGAGGAATTGGGATGGTGCAATTCTATGCCGGCACCACACGGCCACCGAGTTTAAATATAATTTTCTTATTGCTATATTTAAACTCGGTGGGGGATTGGAGAGAAGGATTCTCGAAAAACTGTTTTTACCATTTTCACCGCTCAAGGTCGCAAATTTGGAATATTAATTATGACACCAATCTGTAGAAAATTAGAACTTTCCTTGACTTTTTCTCGTCAGAACCTACCCAGTGACTAGACTAATAAGTACCTACAAAATCTACACAACATTAAAAAATAAAACGTCAAGTGCGAGTCGGACTCGCGCATTAAGGGCTCTGTTTAGTTGTAAGACCTTGTTTCTTGCCAAATATCATGATTCTAGGTCAACGGGAAGTAGGTACCCTGTATATTTTGGTCCAGGAAGAGAATCTAATATATTTTTTTGGTATTATTATACTAAAAATTTACTGTTTTCGGATTTTTTCCGTTATTTGTGTTATGAGACCTTGCTTCTTGCCAAATTTTATGATTCTAGGTCTACGGGAAGTATACTATAGGTTATGTTTGCATGTTGGAAATTTCAAAATATTCGGACATAAACGGTTGTAACTTTTGATTGCGTTGACCTAGAAGTTTTATTTAAGTATTATCGAGTCTTCAAGAGGTTACGGACTTGAGTATTTGATGTTAATTTCAACTCGATGCCTCCACGCGTTAATGAGAAAAGGGGGTTGACAGACGGACAGACAGACAGTCGGACAACAAAGTAATCTTTTATGTGTTCCTTTTATCCTTTTGAGGTACGGAACCCTGAAAACAACTGTCAACTAACTATTTGCTCAATAGTTCGTAAGTAATATTCGACAAATAGGAAAAAGTAAAACCAAGAAACAAAGTGAAACGTTATCCCCGAGACCACATAGCAGGGATACGCATTACCCGGTTAATAACGCATTGATCCGGCTGCCGGAGTTACGAGATCCGTTTTACGACATCGTGTAATGTGTAACCCATCCCCGGCCGGATAAAAATTAATTACCCCCATTGGACATTAACAAACAGTGAAACTTGTGAATTACAGAGATACGTCTACTACGTCATGTGGGCTTTATGTTATGTTTGATGGAATGTCACAAAGCATTATACTGATCGGAAAACTAACATAAAAAAAATGTTTGATAATCTACTGTGCACAGGCAATGTTCTAAACGAAAACTGAAATAAATTACCACTTGCTGTGGTTGCGCGTGGCGAGAATCGACCCCTACAAATCAGGCCGTGGATCTCTTAAGAGAACCTACCAGAAGTAGGACCAGTACCTTCCTTCTATGTATTTTTAACATCTCCACTGCGACCTGGCAAACGTGGTAGTTATGACAAAAAACCCTTTATAACATCGCCCCTCAAAAAGATTATTTTATTCACTGAAAACAGTGATTACAGCACATTTAATCAGTATCTTGGTGTTTGAATTTAGAACACACCAATATAATATTTGACCTCCATCTCAATGCTATACAACCTCCTTGCGCAAAAAATACTCGATACAAACTCCTTGTGCAAATGACTCCTCAAGATTTGATTGGTTCTTTTCTCGTAGTCATGATAATACAGTTTTAAGAATAAATATGAAGTATGCAACTCTTGAAGAAAACGGATTTATATCGAGGGCCATGAATCACTACACGAGGAGGATCCAGCTAGGCTGGGCAGCGTTTGGGAAACTACGTCGAGTCTTCTCGTCATCCATACCGCAATGCTTGAAAACGAAAGTTTTCAACCAGTGCGTCCTACCCGTCATGACTTACGGAGCTAGACGACGGACACTCACGGTAGGGCTGGTCTATCAGTTCAAAGTCGCTCAGCGAGCTATGGAAAGAGCTATGCTCGGAGTCTCTTTGAAGGATAGAATTCGTAACGAATACATCCGACAGAGAACCAAAGTTATCGACATAGCTCAATGAATTAGCAGGCTGAAGTGGCAGTGGGTCGGCCATATCTCGCGAAGAACCGACAACCGCTGGGGTAAACGAGTTCTTGAGTGGAGACCACGACTCGGCAAACGTAGTGTAGGACGCCCTCCGGCCAGATGGGATGACGATCTGCGAAAGACTGCAGGCAGATGCTGGATGCGGCAAGCTGAAGACAGGGCGCTATGGCGCTCATTAGGGGAGGCCTATGTCCACCTGTGGACTAATATAGGCTGATGATGATGATGATGATGATGAATCACTCGCCTCGCTCAGGATTCTAACACTTGAATCACTCCCTATGGTCGTGATTCACTCGTTAGAATCCTTCACTCGTGATTCATCTATGGCCCTCGCTATAAATCCCTGCTATAAATCACTAATTGCATAAATGTTTGGGGACGTTCAGCATGTATGTGTGCTGAGGAGGAAATTACCACTTCCACACTCGTACCTACGAGCTTTAACTCGCGACTTTTGCGTCACCCTTTATCTAATGCTAGAAGAAGCATAGGTATCTATTTAGCTACCTTCCTATTCTATTTGTAACGAAAGATGAAAGCTTTCTGTAATGGAAATTGTAAGTTCCTACAAATTGTGTAAAATTACGAATGATGCAAAGTAAATTTCGAGGCTACGAGAGCAAGCCTCGGGCTAAGCGGGTTTGTTTAATAATCTGCGGTTTACGGCCCAATTTCGCATGGAGGAACTCGCGTATTTTTATGAATTCCTTGATTGACTTTGCCTCTAACCTGCCGCTTATTTACGACGCAAATAATTGAAAAGGTATGATGAAAGTATTTTTTGTTTGAATTTGTTTTGCGTTACTGAGTTGGAGAGGAATGGTTGTGTTTTTGATGGAATTCGTGGTTTTGGATAATGTTTTGTAAACATTTTCTCATAATAAATATGCGAAAAGAAATCTTTGAAATACCTATTGTGAACCTTGATTTTATGATTCTAACACCAATATTACCTTAAAACATTATTTTGTCATTATTTCCTTACCTGAACCGGTTAAACCCTGAATACCTCAAAGCCCTTTCACATTTTAATTTGCGTTGTCCAAGATTCCAGAGGCACATCATTCATGCGGGTGTCCCAGGAGGAGTTATTAAGCCCAAGGGCCCGAAGGTCCAACATAAATACGGCTTAGAAATTAAGCGAGTCCGCCGCCATTGTGCACCGAACGCGTGCTCCGATATTTATTGTCGTTGAGCCGCAAATCTGCTTATTGTTTGGGAAAATGTGGTGAGGACGGTATCTTATTGGATAGCCGGGATAAATGGATGTTGAATATCCGGTAATACGCTATCGCTACTGTGGGATTAAGTATCCTTTTGTAACAGTTGACCCGGTGGTTTCCTGTTTGATAACAGACGATAATGTTATTGATCTAACATTCCATAAGTTGTGTCTAACGTTCCTCGAGCTAGACCACAATAAATATAAAAATGTTTTAACATTTACGGTGGTTTAAATAAAATAAGACATCGCCATTACTAAAGCTACTAATGTACCTAACGGCCAATTTAGAAGCAAACGAGGTGAATTTAACCCCAAAAAACTATCTCGCGTGTGTTTTTTGTTCCATTAAAAACGCTTTCAACAAAAAGCACATTCACAAAAGCGGTGCCCGAAATTCTCCTAAATTACTTTTTACACCAAACATTTTGAGAAAAACCTCCTTCGACGATAAAAACTCCGCTAAATTACCTAGTGAGGGTCATGCTTCGGCCCACGCGACAGAGAGTCCACGATAGAGCACCAGGCTTTATATCAGGGGCCGAATTCACCTAAATTAATCGTTTCACCATAATAATGGTGTTTAGAGTTTCTTACATCAATGGACGATTCTGATGAACATGCAATAATTGTATCTTTGTAAAACTATTCTCATAGTAGCTTTACTAGGCTTTTGTAGTCCTAGGCCGCGACAACTATAATTAACGTCGGACAATGTAAGGTGTGTTATCAAAAACCGCCAAAAGTGGCATAACAATGAAACAAAAAAGGTAAGTAACGAGACTAATAAATCGCCATTTTAATGAAATCGCAACCAAAATGACTAAGCTCAATATTCTTTACGTTGATTGCTCGTCAGTCAGCCACAAGCTTATTGATTTCGTAATTAGCAGCACGTGTATTTGCAGGGTAAATTCTACCATATCGTGCTGATTTCGGAAGGAGGGTAATTGCTAAACCTAGTCATTCGAAAATTTATCGGATCTCTTTGGCCGTATCTGTTTCGGTGATCGCAAATTCTATTTGGACGTATTTGAGGGAATCAGGAGAACGTACGGGCGAAATTCGTTCCCATTCCAGTGAAATGTTGGACGTTTTCGGCACTGGACGAAAGAAAGAAATCTTCATTCATAGCATAAACAGTAGCATAAACAATATGTACCTTAGTTACATAGAGTTAAAACTAGGTACACCATAAAAAATAAAAACAACTAACAAATAAGAAACGAAACAATATTATGTTTATTCATGCAACTTGGACAGCGGACAGACACTGAATGACCAAAGATTATCAAATTCCCCATGTTCCTAAGTGAGTTTTAATCCGCACTTTATCAAAATGACACGGAGCTTTGTCAAATTAAATACTTATTTTACGTCACATTTTTCATAGGTACAGTTGGCTGCAAACATATGTATACACTCCCAAGTTTTCAATTTGACTAAGTAGTAAGTGTATAGTAATTGTGATAATTTATGTACCGCGTTCTGACGAAGTACGATGACTACTTTGTACGAAAAACGTTTGCATGTCCTTTTATTTGAAAAGTTTCGAGTAAAATAAAAGTTAAAACTTGGAAATGTATACATGTCTGTGCAGCTCACTGTACCTAACACGCGTTTTGTCAAAATAAGATGGAATGAAATTGATGGCTTTTTTTTTAGTTTTAGTTATTCAAGTCACGGGCGGACATTTCGAAATAGAGCTTCAATATGAACAATACAGTTTTTTTCCAAATAAACCACAATTATCTTTATAAATAAACCGACCAAGTGCGGGTAGCACACGGAGGGTTTCGTTTCGTTCCATCGTTCAAACCTTTTCCTCAAACGAAACTCTAAAAACACCAATTGTTTGGAGATTCCCTTAAATTTTCCACTTTATTTCATCTTTAGTACTTGTTAGTAATAAAGTTGAACTGTGACTTACTTACAGAAAGTTTTATGTCTCTACCTATTATGGTTCAAGAGATACAGCCTCCTAGAGCAATAGCCTAAAAATCGCATTTTTTGTATCCCTTTTAATTTTTTTTTTTTTTTAATTTAGTATTTGTTGTTAAAGCGGTTAAAGAAATATACACGTTCTATGAAAGTTTCAAATGTCTAGCTCTTACGGTTTATGAGATAGAGCCTTCTGACAGACGGACAGACTGACAGACAGGCTTAGTAATAAGGTTTCGTTTGCACCCTTCGGGTACGAAACCCTAAAAATGAAATCTGTTTTCACAGAGTCAATCCAAGGCAAGCAAATAGTGTTTCTTAAAATAAAATTTACACCTAAAAACAATTCTCGAAGCTATGTTGGTACTTGTACACAGAAGACCAAAGGTATAGAACCAGAACACGTCATTTGTCAATCTGTGGGTCTGGTCCATCCAACCGTGGAGCGTAGAAACCATGACTTGGTAAAAATAAAAACCTTACATGGAACGAATCAAGAGAAAGCAAAAATAATGTAGCTCTCAGAAAATCTTTTACTGATCGTATATAAACTAGGTGAAATACGGATTATAGGTATCTACTTGGTTTCTGATAGGTTTGATGAATAAGAATTTTAAAAGGTTTTGGTAATTGCCTGTTTACTTAACCTATCAACTTATCTGTCGTTTCTATGTATAGTAAAAAATATCTATCAGATAGATATTTTTCTATGTAATGTAATATATTATCAATCAGTCATCTAGTACCCATACATAACACAAGCTATGCTTAGCTTAGGGTTAGATGATTCTGTGTGGATTGTCCAGCATTATTTATTTATTTATTTATCCATCATTATTTAATTATAAAGGTAGTCAGTAGTACGGTAGTTTAAACGGTTTTACGGTAGTACGGTAGTTGGTAGTTCAAATTGAAAGGTGCAAGTCTCATCGGCATCAAACCATTTGGCAAGCATTTTCATGAAACGTTTCTCTATCTCAAGATATTTTTGATCTTTGGTATCGAATGCGTTACCTATTCCAAAACAGTTTCCAATTTCGCGAAGGAAAACAAGCGTTTCTCACTTTCTCTCATTATACCCGCCTCAACGTACATAGATACCTCTACTCTTATGGATTGTGTGTGGTATGGACGGAGCGCTCGGGCGGTCATTTATCAAGAGCATGGGCCTCGCCACCCTTCGTTGCGTTTTCTGGACATTCGACCATGCGGGATACGTTTGTGGTGCGGAAATGAAGCCTAATCGTTGGGGATACAGTTTAAAGTCATTCTGATGACTTTGTTTCAAATTAGGTCTGATCTGAAACCTTGCCCTTATAATTGAATAATCGCTAGTCTAAACATTCATTTTCTAGCTCCTGCCCGCGGCTTCATGCATTTTTTCGGGATAAAAGTAGCCTGTGTTATTTATTCCCTTCAGTATTTGAAATCGGATACAATGTCTGCAGTGTAAAACCCCGAGCAATAGTGGTAAAACCTATGTGAATCCGTAAAAATGATTTATTAACCTTCTATTTGAAGATCACTCAATACTGGAAGGTATCATGGTTTGTAAACTCGTGGAAATGCTTTCAATCAACTCACCAAACCAATATTTTGTTTGAGGATAATTAACGACTGCTATTAATTAAGTTAAAATAATTATTCAACGGCGTGTAAAGTGAAGTGCACAAAATTACGGGACGTAAATTAATTACGCGCAAAATAATATAGCTTTTGGACGCACATGATCGTAATTTTATGGTCAGTATTTACTTAAAATATTACTTTATTGTACATTTAACCGAGTGTTGATTGCATTGGTGATTATAACAACATTTGTCGAAATATCAACATTCAAATCAACAAATCACTCTACCATGTATTTTGTTAAAGTAGATTTTATTCGAAAAACACTAGTCGTTGAATTCTAAAAGGAGGTTCAAGCTACATTCTTCGTTTTGCTTCGGATCAAGCTATACCTACTTACAGAAAAAACAAAACACGGTTTATTCTGTCGCGTCAATCGTCGGGCTCTAGTAATGGTAGCTACGCACTATGCGGTTACCCGGAACGCGGTCAGCTGGCTGTCCGTAGAATGCGGTTGCGAGTACGGTCAACCAATGAGTGGGCAGCAGCGTGCAAAAACTATTTTCTGGTACAAATGATGATTGATGTCAACCGGACGGCTGGCCGCATTCCGGCAACCGCAATGAGCGTAAAGTATCAAAGACTAAAATTGTTTCGCTGTCTTACTAACATAACAAGACATATCCACTAGTAGACTACTAGTTGGTAGAGTTTAGTGAATGAATACCCGCTATGACTTTCACTCGGCCAACATGCTACAATTTAGTTTAATTTAATGTAGAGCAAATTTCCATTGCACCGTACATTAAACACATTTTCATCATGAGTGGAAAACAGTGAAAATATTCGGAAAATTTGAAGGTGGCCGCGACTGGAATTCAGCGGCCGGCATTTTCCTGGTATTCAGCAACCGTGAGTAGAAAGTTTACCGTGACTTAGCAAAGTATTTCAAATATGATAAAAAAAGATAAGAGCGAGTAATCGGGCAATTAACTTAGCGCCCGGCACCTGGGGTTGCAGGGTTTGCATTCTTACTGTTATTACTGAAGAAAATTAGTGACTGTTCTTTATTTCCACGGCGCGTCGCGATCAAGTTTATTACTCCCAATTTATTTGTCCCAAATTTTATCAAAAATATAAAACGTGATACCGATACCAGCAAATTGTTCACAATTGCTTAACTTTAAACAGGCTGGTTAGCTCGCTACGGAATGTTCCCTTTTACTCAAGTTACTGAGTTACGAGTTGCTCGCACTAAAGTAGCTCTACCCCATGAGCCCGATCCTTCACTTACTCGCATTTCTTGATCATATTATCGATCTCTGAAGCTTTTAGGCCGACGTACTTTACGCTAATTTACAAGTTGCGTGAGTAAAATAGGAAGCGAGATTTCGTCACCGCCTTCCGAACCTACACTTTGATGCTTTTAGCAGATGTTTACCGAGTACCGGGACGAAATGTTTCCTGTGGAGTTTGAAACACACTTTGCCAAAAAGGTTACGAATACGATAGATGGCTGACGACGCAAAGATGAAATGATAACTAGGGACTTCTAAAATCTATAACGCAAAATGAAAATGATTTACCTAAAACAAGAACCGTTGCACAAAATATATCAGTTTTTGTCGTGACAACGTCTTATAATTCGATAGAGCCGGCTGCACGCACGAAAAAACATGACGTCATGCGGCGTTACCTCGCTCTGAGGCGTTCCATGTAAGGCTTCAAGTGCAAGCGAGAGCGCTCGACATCCGTCTCTCTCCTACTTGAGTGAGCGATGCGTCTGCGTGGACAGCTGCTATACTATTTACATGTTTTGATCGAGTATCAAATGCTACCATTCCATCAGTATTTTCTTAAGACGTTGTCACGTTCAACTATCGTCAGTAAACCGACTTTACAGACAACCAATTTTTTTTGCCATGATTGGAATGTTAACAATTTACACAGTATTTGGAATTTACTGTTTATTTCGATACTGATCTCGATTGATAAACTCAAAAAGCTTTTCTCCAAAACCATAAAGCTATTCCTGAAGGTCGATCAATTTGTTAAGAACCCACAAGTGTCGTTTATGAAGACAGGTTCACTCGTAACATCGCTTAAAACTAACAGGTTTAGGCGCTTGTTCAAGTGATATTGACTGTGTTTGACGTTAAACAGATTTCCGGTTAGCATACAAGGGAACATTTTAGTAAGTAGCTTTTTCACTTTTACCATGTACATACTTATATGAAGTTTATTTTTCTAGGGCTGGTTTTGAAGGCTACGGAGTACAGGTTGTCGCAGACCTGGACCGCATTACTGTCGCAGAGAACAAAAATGTACCTACATTAAAATATGAGCTTTAACTCATAATGCTTAGATGCATTTTATATTGACGACATTAGATAACAGACACTCGCTTAAAGCTTGCGGTAAGCTATTTTGTCATTATAATCTATATCTAAAGATAACGAACTTAAAGCCCATATTTTAACGTTAATTTTTGTGTTGTGTGGCTGAGGTTTTGGACTTGTTAGCGCCAAACTTTAGTTTTCGATAGGCCCCTTCTTTGACACATAACACTTCAACATGCATATTTACATGAAATCCCAGACTGTTTGTTGTAGACTCGAAAAATTCAACAAAAATATTTAAACTAAAAATTAAAGCCCCGGACGAGTCTTAAATATTCTTCCTCATCTAACACAATTTCCCGACAAATCTTTACCTCGATTCTTACTAGATTCTTAGAACACCTCCTTAATCACAAAAAAACAGTAAAAGTTTAGGAAGAGTGTAGAATTCCCTTTATCCAAATAAGTTTATCTCTTTATCCCATTGGAGAGGGGTGGAGTACTATTAACTGAGCTCCGTAATCTCGATGGAGTTCTCGAATTAGCATTTCAAATCAACCCCCAGTGTCTATCTGACCTTGGTTGCTCGCATTCGACACTTGTTCTTAAGAACGCGTGAAATATATAGCTCTTACAAGATTATTTTGAAGTCAATTTTTACTACCTTCCCGCGGCTTCGCACTTGTTTTTTCGGTATAAAATGTCTATACGTACAAGTCTATGCCGTTCAGGCTGAGATTTCGCACGCATAAGCTTGCAAAATTCAGATTTTGAACGCACATAGCTTGCAAAATCCAATTTTTTGTAAAAATCAGACTACAAGCCAGATAACAAGAAAATCCTACTATAATGTTATAAATATCCAATCCAACTAATATTATAAATGCAAAAGTTTGTGAGATGTGAATTTTTTGTTACCTAGGATCTCCAAAACTACTGAACAGATCAGGATGAAATTTGGCGTGCGTTTATAGCAAAACCTGACTTAGTTATTAGAAAAGAAAAAAGAAAGAAAGAAAATATTTTTATTTACCTTATAACTACTATACACAATTAACCTTAAGACTACCAAATAATTACAAAAAAAAAAGATTTGTTTTGTGCGTAGCAGCGTTAAAGGCAAATATGGCCCTTCACTCAGCGTAGTGCTGGATGCACACTGATGTGTCCACCCAGCGCTGATTTTCAGTGAAGGCCAGAGGGATTGTACTGTCACGTCACGATCGTCAGGTGAGTGTAGATATCATCAATTATAAGATTTCATTTAATTGTTATGTATGAGTATACATTGTATACTTGTGTAAATATATATATTATGTATGCAAACTTATTTATAATACCTAAATATAAGAGTAAACAATTATTTTTTTAAATAATATTGCAATACCTACTGTTAGTGTTTCTGTTATTAGGCTACTTATTATACCGAAAATACGCTTGCGAAGTCGCGGGCAGAAGCTAGTAACTTATATATCAAGATCTGTTAAGTAATTAACTAATTATGGTATCTAATCGACAACACTCGTTACCACTTCACTTGTTCTTGTGTACGTTAGTATTATTTTATATTATCTGGTGTGATACAACATTTTACCTACAAAGGATTTAATCTTGTTTAATTTACACACAAAGGCCCTAACACAACCAAAGTATTAGAAAATTGGCACTAATTTCCTTCCTTTGGATAAACCAAAGTATAAAAAGTGAATGAGAAAATTTCTTGCCAGATTTTACAGCGGTATTTAATGAATTTCGTGGATTAAAAGATGAGTACTCCTTAATGAGGTAATTAAGGTACCTTCGGGAACAAATTAATGTTAGGTGCCTACTTCTTTGGAAGGCAATTTTCAACATTCTTGTTCGTGTCAGGGAAATGTAAAGAGCCCTTTTATATACGAATATTGGTTGGGATATGATTATGAAATTGTGGAAACACGTTTATTTAGAAAATTGAATAGGTATTGAGGAGTTTTGCATTTTATTAAAAATTTAAACATTTTTCATTTTTTGTCAGGTTGGCTAAGTTTTATATTTTACTAGCTTCTACCCGCGGCTTCGCACGCGTTGTTTCTATGGAAACGTTCAAAGGTAATTTCTATCCCATGGGAACAGATTAATGGGATAAAAAGTACAGGCATAGAGCTACACCGGTTCAAAATTTCAGCTCAATCTGTTCAGTAGTTTTGGTGTGAAGACGTAACAAACATCCATCCATCCAAACTTTCGCATTTATAATATTAGTGTGATTTTGATTCTCTTAAGAACTTATTTCATAGAAATCTATATTTGAGCCGTTTGTGGTTGAAACCCTTGGGGTCCTGGGGCACACGCAATTTATAAAGATCTTACCATACTTCTTATAGAGTCCATAGGTGATCGGAATGCTGGCTTCTATTTCGGTCAACGAATTAGCATTGCCATTCAACTTGGCAATGCTGCTAGCATTCTGGGCACTCTGCCTTCTGGTGACGAAGATTTTAAAAATCTAAGCCAAAATTACGATAACGTAATTTTGGCTTAGATTTATGTAATTTTCTAATCACACTATTAATTATTAGTGAAATCTTATTTTAATTGTACCTAAGTAATTTGTAAGGATAATCGTTTTTTAAAAAACTATAAACTTACTTCACATTCTTCTAGTGGCGATAAAATTCGAGTCTAAGTGGTTTGATGACACATCAATAAAACGACGAACGAAAGAAGGCCTACTTTCAAATACGAAATGCGAAAGTTTCGGTTGACGGATCCCACGAAACAAACTGCCGGAAGGGAATGTAATACAACGTGACCCATTTTTTGCAATTATTTACGTGACAAAAACCTAAACTCCCTCCTCCTCCCTGTGACCTGTGACATATTGAAGACCTCCTGTAGGATGGATACGTTCCCTACTGATGAACGTGCAAACTTGCGTTGCTTCGGACGCGTCACTAAATAATCGGTTTTGGATCTCTAAGAAATAAATGTCAAAATCATTTTCATAGAACGGTCATCGGAAGAACGGATCGGTCATCCTTCGTTCTATGCGATCCGCCAACGTCAACTTTGTAATTTGTTTTTCTAAGTAGACCTCTTGTTGACGCCCGTTGCCATGGAAACCATTTTGGTTACCATGACCAGTGATTGTGAAAATTATCATGTGCTTCAACCTTTATACAACAATGAAAGACCGATCAAAATCTATTATGAATTGGCGAAGATATCACCAAAATGGTTGTAGCTAGTCGTGATTTTTCAAAATTAATGTTTTTTTTAAGCTTAACGGGATAAATACTAATCCGTCGGGAATTAATATTTTATAAGACCACTTCGAGTTTACCTCTATACATATAATAGTGAAAAGATCAGCCAAATCAGCAGAGATATCAAGTAACATACACACATAAAAATCATACGACGAATTCAGAACATCCTCCTTTTTTGAAGTCGGTTAAAAAGTAAGAAAAATACGAAATGGCGGTAGTTTCAAATAACTTCGCACCTAAGACGTAAACAAGTCTGACATGGGAACAATGGGTGGTTTGGCATGTTACATGGATTTGGCTTATCTAGAAGTGGCTAGATCGATGAACAATCTAAGTATAATATTTTAAATTCTTAAATCCTTTATCGCACACACAAGTTAATTCATACATAAAAGTTAGCAAATGCTGGACATGTACAAAGGCGAGTTTAACCCTCAGAGTTTTCTTACAGTAAACCTATGGATTTTGATATTTATGTTATATAAATAAATAAATAGATAATGCTGGACCATTCACACAGCATTATCTAGCCCCAAGCTAAGCAGAGCTTGTGTTATGGGTACTAGATAACTGATATACATTATACATAATACAATACCACTACATAGATAGATTTTTTTTTAATTATACATAGAAAAACATCCAGAACCCCTGAACAAATGTCTGCAGATCGTACAAACATTTGTCCCGAGGCGGGAATCGAACCCGCTACCTCCAGCGTCGCAGGCGGATCTTCTCCCGCTGCGCCATAGAGGTCGTCAAAGTAAAGTCAGTGTATTATATAAAATTCGAAGTATGCAGTTTTTATATTATTTTACAGAATAGTTAAATTGAATGCAACATAAATATTTGATTGAAATACGTATACCTACGTAAGTTTTCAAATTATATATTTTTTTGTAGTTGGAACTACTTTTAATGTAAAATTTATTTTAAATGAGTGGGAAGGTCGTTATTTTATAATTAAATGTGTGTTTCTGTAATTTTGTTTTTTATCGACTCCGTTAGTAGGTACCTATTACTAGGCATCAATTACCTACCTATTTATTCTTATTTTTAACTTTAGGAACCCCTTTCACATATTTTATGACAAGATGTTCTATGTTCTTCGTTTTAGCTCTTCTCTTAAATTTTTTGAAGGATCGAAAAAAATCGTTCTAGTGTCGTTTTTTATGAGATCTCTTTTACGAAGAACAGTTTTCGCTGAATCCTTTGTTTTGCACTTTGATATGTGGAATCTTTTTGGTCGTGTACCTTCCAAGAAAGATTTGAGCTGGCTCAGGACAATGAGCGTCTAAAGATTTGCTGATTTTAATTACTATATTTCAGGTTATGCTACATTTTCAATTTCATGAAATACAACCATTTCATGAAATGGTCGGTTACATCATGAAGTCATCAATTCTAGGATATGGCCACGACATATATACTCATTTTGGTTTGGAGTGGAGTCATCATCGACATCAACTGCGACAATCTGTTTTCTCGTTTCGGTAATTCCTCCATGATCGCTACATTATCGCTTGGCTGTTTGCGTTTGCTTCGGATTGAATTACTGCGTTACAAACCCGGGCCACTTCTAGTGGATTGATAGCGAATTCAGACCGCTCATAATGCGTGTTTTGTTAATGCACTTGTTTTGAAGACTTTCTGCGTTAACTTATAAAAGAGGTATCGGAATGATGTACAGTTGTTCTATCTCTGTTCTAACACTGGGATTTCACAGGTCATTGAGTTAGTTGTTCTGAATTTGAGTGATATGAATGAGAATTGTTAAAGTTTGAGTTGGTATTAGTAAAAACTGTCAACACAACACACGTCTGTACAGTACGGCGGCGCCCATACGCGTACTTCTGTGATCATCATCGTCAGCTTATATTAGTCCACTGCTGGACAAAAGCCTCCCCTACGAGTCCCTTTTCTGGAAAAATAGGTAAATTATTTAATTTATTAACGATTATTTAACGGTATAGGTGAAATATATCTTGATCGCGTCGGACAATGTGCTTTTTTCATTTCGACCATGTTATTTTTATTTATGTATGTATGTGGCCCTGATTTTCATATATCTTATTGAAACACTCCTGATCCTCTCAAAGAAATAACGTAAAAAATGACCCTTTACCAATACAGTATGGTGTAAGGCATCGTTGATGGAGTGGAAACCGGTACAAGTCAGCCGGCTCATCAATCAACTGGTTCACCTGAAGCCCGCGCTTGCCGCACATTACGAATACAGTGGCTAAGTGCGAGGTCTGGTTACCGGGTTCCGTGTGATCGGTGCACATTTTCGAATAACAGAGGACTATATAAATACTAACAAAGATGTGTGAGAGCCATATTTAAAATAACACACTGATAGCTGTAGACCATTATATAGTAAGCACAAAATTCTGACACTTCCGTCACTTTACATATTAGAAGTAGCTCTTTTTATAAAAAGCAATCCTCATCTTTTCCCCCGGCTATCTGGTTCTGTTAGTCGAAACAGACAGGACAGTACTAGGTTAAGACCACCCTGTAAAAACAACACTAATGCAGAAAAGTATTGTTGGTGCTGCTACCAAAATCTATAATTAATTACCTTGACTAATAGAGACATGAATTTACAAAGGTTTAAATTAAAACTTAAAAAATTGTTAATTACAAAATGTTATTATAGGATTGACGAACTGTTAAATGATAAATTATAATTCGTTGTAAAATTTTTGCATAGTTAGATATATTAGGCATGCATTTATGCCATCTCTCTACCTAATTTGCATAGCGTAACCGGTCAAGCATGTTGTGTCACCTATATTTTTTGTCATCTTTGATACACATTAGGAGTGAGCGTTGAATCAACGAACTGTTATAAAAAACAGCTTTTCTACATTTAACGAATCAACCGTTTTCTCTTTTCCGCGAAACAGGTTGATTCAATCAACTTATTATTTCATTCAACGAACGACATACTATGACGTTGACACATTCTCGTTCGTTGACGGACAAAACGAATCAACCGTCTTCTCTTTTCCGCGAAACAAGTTGATTCAATCAACTTATTATTTCATTCAACGACATACTATGACGTTGACATACTATCTCGTTCGTTGACGGACAAGTTACATGGAAGATTGAACTTTAAAAACACCTTACGAACGAACACCATCCGAAAATGAACGAACGAGCTTCGAACCGCTAGGTAAAAGTAAAACACGTTGTACACGAGCGAGCGAGACGCCGCAGTAGTCGACAGCTTAAGATTGTTGGAGAGTGAAAGAGATGAATGTATGTTTGTTCATTCCGGGGGCTAAGCGCTCCGTGCGCCGCGCGCCGGCCTTCTGACTGACCAAGAAAAACAGGGAAATTATTTTCATTCGTTTAATTAGTTTGTTTATGTGACACGTTGAGGTCAACGCTTTTTTTGTGCGCAAGTTTAATAATTATTTTATTATGTATAGGTAGTGAAAGTTAGTGATAATTTAGGATATTTATGGCAAATAAGTACAGTGTTTTATTGTAAATAAATAATACTAAGTAGTTCAAATGTAAAATAAGTAAAAAACAATTTGCAAAATGCCGGAGTGACAAGGCACTACAGTTTACGTTTCGACAAACCAGTTAAAAACGTCAACAGGTTTTGCCACAAGTTGACCGTTTTAGACGTTAACGCGTCAACACTACTCGTGCAATACAGTTAACGTTTCGACAAACCTGTTAAAAACGTCAACCGGTTTTTTAACCGGTTGACCGTTTATAGAAAACGGTTTCGTTTCGTTAACGCAAAAACAGTCAACGACCCACAACTAATACACATGTTTTCTGCAAATAAATATCTTTATCTTTATTTTATCTTGTCGTTTTCAAGTTTAAGCTTTTCTTTCCTTCCTGCTAAGTATCTTGACGCGTCGACCCTGAAGTGGGTCGTGGCCTCCGATACAATAGATCGCCATACGCCACCGCCTTCTGTCCTGCGCAGCCGCCGCTGCCCCCATCCAAACAGTTCCCATTAATTTAATTAACATGGCTAATGCAACCAATTACATAAATGTTACCATTAATTTAATAAACATGGCTTATACAATCAATTACAGTAATTAAATCAGTTCAGATGATGTAGATTGTTTGCAACAGTCTGAAGTTAGCTCAGTTGTTTCAATTGTAAATACTAGTGTAATTTTCTTTGTGAATAAAGGCTTCTGCCATTGTTTAGAAGAATACGTATTTACAGACAGTTAATAAAAGTCAGGACTTATAGTGAAAGAGTGTTTTTTCTTGATGCAGATAAAAAAGTCTTCTTGTTGTAGATAAAGGAAAACCTTTGAAGGTTTTCATATTTATATACTAGCCATTGTCTGCTTCTTCGTACGAGCTTTTCCCAAATAAAGTATCCAGGTCTAGAACTGTATTTTTATTCAAACGGATCCGCTCACTAGTGTGTGCACTGCTAGCGCGAAAACACACTTAGATTATAACAATAGTAGTAGATAAACGAACAAAAAATATGCAAGATTGTGTGACTTTTATCAACGTAACTCTAAAAATGATTGATGTTTGCGAGAAGGCGAACTTTCGTAAATTAATTCATATTTATTTAGCGAACAATCTCCTTTGGGATTAGAACGATGCGCATAGAAATCTTACGAGCTGCGGGTATTACAGGGGTAAATAAATATTTGTAGCACAGAATAGGATATTTTAAGAAATCAAATTATGATAATAAGTGTGAGGGCTTACGCACTATATCAAAAACCTTAGGATATTTTACTTTGACAATTAATAAAGTTTCATTTATCAGAGCTTCGAATAAAATACTGGATTAAAATATTTATGTAAGATTTTCTCATTTATCATTCATGCATTATCTCATTCATCTAAAAGGTGTTTTCATCAAACTAATAACTACCTAAACAATTTGGTACTCTGAACTCTTGTGTTCTGCTGTTTGAATTATTATTAGATCAAAAAGGTTGTATAGGTTGTGGATAATTTATCAAACAAGATTTAAGATTTCTAAACTCTACCAGAATGATAGGTTGTTATGGTTGTTATAAAGTTTTAGAATGGAAAATCCATAAAGAGATCAGAGATTTTTGATCAATGTATTATTAAAGGAATACAGGGCGACAAAAGCCCGCTGCTACTCCCGTTGACCACTGCAGGCCTTGTGGAGAGAGAAATAAATATTTTCGTTGATCTAATAATATCTGATGGCTGATGTAACTCAGGGCGCAAGGCAGAGGAGAACAAATGTTGTCTTTCAGCGTTTGTCCACCGCCGCCGCGCCATCGTCGTCACCGGGACGTCATCGAGAACTATACTATTTCGAGCCGAGTTCAAAATGACGAGACAGCGACCGTTTGTTCACCGCCATCGTCACCGGGACGTCACCGAGAACAAGATATTAAACAAAAAACCGAGCGAACGGCGCGGTGTGACGGCAGTGTGTGGACAAGTTCAAATCACTAAATCTCAGGCCCACTTCTAGCCTCGACTCCTCACCTCAAAAGCCTATATTGGTTCACTGCTGGACGCAGGCCTCCCCCTGATAAGCACCTTATTATCTTTTATCTCCTGAGGGTAATGCCCATAATCCCCATGCTGGGGATGCTGGTTGGGGATCGCAGTTCGGTGTTAGAATAGTTCTGCAGGTGGCGCTGCTGCCCACTCCTCCGGTGGATATCCCTCTCTCAACACCCGCGGAAGGAGCTGGGGTGGTGCAAATTTAAAGCCGGCACCACACAGCAAGTTCTAGCAGTCGTGCCAAACTGTACTCCAATTTTTGGCGGCCGGATGATGGCGGCTATATTAAATTTATGTATCGCTACTTCGGTAACGTTATTTCGTTCTTGGTGACGACGTCCCGATTACGGCGGCGGTGGACAAACGGTGTTTCTGTTGTCAGTCAAGTCAGAGAATATATTAATACTGGTCACGTAGAGAGAGGCATTCCTTCAGACTTGTTTTTTAAAATAATATCCTTATATGAAAATTAACCTTATCTATCCGAACTGTAGACAAGAATTCACCTTCTTCTGTGGTTCAGTGTTTGAAAGCATTCGGATTTAGTGTTGTGTAAACTTTTAATTCCTTAGGATCCAATAAAAGCTTCTGCTCATATACAAGTTGCTGCACTGATACGAAATTGTATCAAAGCTTCCATGTTAATCCGAATAAATTAGAATGTTTCTCATCCGCCCGCCCCGCGCTTTGCCCCGCCCGCTTAGCGCCTAACTGGTCAATCAGTGTTCTCTCAGTGGCGTATTAACTGAACAACTCAATTAAATAACGATAGCTATTCGTTTGAGGGGCTTGAGGTGATTCTGGTAAACATTATTTGAATTGATTCGAATTTGTTATTAAGTATTCACTAAGTACCATTAATGAGTCGATTCAGTAATATGTTATTGTCATTGGTGTCATACAAAAAGTACAGTACAAAAGTACAGTAAAAATGTTTCTTTATGGTAGGTTAGGTATAAATACATGTTACGTTGTTGTATCGTTCTAAGGTAAGTCGTAGATGATTTGACTTTATTTTTATTATTACCATAGTATCTATTTGATCCAATTCTGAAATCTAAAGGAAAACGAAAGGATCTTTAATATGTAGGTTATTCCTTGCCTTACTATAAACTATGACTATGACTGTATTTTACAACGGACCACAAATAAACATCGCTTTAATATTATGTTGCAACATAAAGTCCGGCTTTTGAGCAACAATAAAAGCGCTTTCAACTGAGTGCAGCACAAAGCCGCATAACAGATAATGGCGAAGAAAGCGCCGAGCAGCGCTACTTCCGCTGGATGGTCAGCGGTCGTGTTTTACACCGAGCACAAATATTCGCGCCTCCTTTATGAGCAGCGTGCCCACTGTATCAGAAAGTCATACGTTGTGTGGCCCAAAGAGAACGTTTTAAATTTCAAGAGCTGGTTTTGTTTATTTCTATAATTATGACTCAATCTGAAGTCTTATAAATAAATAATATTTATGGGTTATTATCGTCCACTTGGGAGTAAACGCGAAAAACACCCGAAACTAATTCAATTATGTTTTCTGATCGAGCTGGCTTAGAGCCAAAAGTGGGTAGGTAGTGTCAAAAATCTTGGATCAATAGGATCAGGATCTCAAAATATTCGTTTATCTGGTTGAATCAGAGCTAAAACTCCCCCCAATTCGCTGATTTGTTAAAAATGCGCCTAAGACCACTCAGGTTCTTTTAACTTGAGCCCCGCATAACGCCAAAGCAACCATCCGTAAACCGATATAAGGTGAAGTTTGAATTGCAAAACTACACTTCACTCGCTGGCATTTATTCGAGTGGAGCTATCGGCCTCTTTTAGACCACTGGCTACACTGCCTATTTAACCAGGTACTGCAGTTTTCGCTTTCTGTTTGTTCGTGTTGTATTTTACATTGAAATTCTAATGAAACCAAAATAGGTACAGTTCTGTGCAGCTTTGAGATAGTTGTGTATTAGATACGAGTTCGGAAATTGTATTTTGTCTTTTGGATCCCTATTCAATAGATTTGCCAACTCTTTGATTTACATCTTGTGTCTAGCTTACCACTTTTTTGCATAGAAAGATTCGTGTAATATTACCAAAAAATATACTTACGTACAACGTACACATACACGAAAGTACCTTTATAAATTATTGAAAAAATTAAAATAAAACTTATCATTAGCCCAGCCCTGGGCCCATTACTTGGCCTCCTCGTCGTTCCACCGCATCTTGAACTTGAGCCATCGTACGGACGCTGTATCAAAGGTAATTTTTATTATAAAATCTTCTCAATACAAAGATAGACCAGAAAACATTTACTATGTGACTAAACCATGATAAAATTTGTACCTGAACTTTGATCTCGGTATAGTTGTCAGGTTACCGCGCCATCAACTAAACCAACAAAATATAATTCGACACCACTCCGGGTATTACAAGTGTCGGGGCGATTCCTCCGCGATCGATCATCCGATATTTGTCTTGGGTACTCACCGCTTTGCCAGTTCGATTACAACTCAAAGTCGGTGTTTGTAAGGCCCAGAATAGAATGGAATGCTGTTGAAATACAGACCACTTGGTGAAAACCAAGAAGAATTGGATGGAAAAGGTTCAAGATCAAAAATAATGCTCGAATTATAGAACAGCATTTTTAGGAAGACACGCATTTGATGTTGTAAAACTTATACATGGGGATTTTTATAAATAAACAAGCTGCTTTTTTACTATCCGTTGTCCTACTACCCATTTTCCTGTAGGAATGAATCATTTTCCCGCGGTAAAAAGTAGCCTCAGGAATTATGTGGGCTTCTAATAGTAAAAGAATTTTTCAAATCGGTCCATTGGTTTCGGAGCCTATTCAATACAAACAAACAAACAATCAAATCTTTCCTCTTTATAATATTAGTATAGAAGACAACATTCGCTGTTAGACTGATGGTGCACTATACAGGTTCCGTTCTCGTTTAAAGTGTATTATGCATATCAAATGAACCCCTCATGTGTGTTTCTTGATTTTATCTGTTAAAAAGTAGAGCTGATATTATCCACGATTTTTGACCGTTTTTCAACCTTGATGTATAAATTTGTTTAGACGGAGATTGATTCCTTCCATCTTAGGCAGGCTAGGCTGCACCACAGAATTCGTCAAAGAAGAACATGTATGCTTCAATGTTTCCCCTGTAGGTGGAGCTAACGGCGCTAGAGACCGTAGGAAGTCACAAAGATTTTCAACTAGTACATACGTCACTTGACCTCGCGGTGTAGTTGGTTAGCACATTCCCGTGCTGAGAGAAGTCGAAAATTTTTGCGATATTATTTGATTTCTAAGAACATGAAATCAGTAGGTCCAATGGTATCTCATTAGAGGTAGTTAGTCACAGTGAGATCGAAAGAATTATGAACGTAAACATCACTAATAATGTTTGCAAACTCGTCTAAAACTCCGCGATCCCCTATCTCACCGAGCATAAAATAGCTAGCCCATTGTCGGCTTCGACCCAGTCTCTGCATTATAATATTGTATCTATTCACGCTTCGAATCCCGCGCAAAGCAATGAATTCATTACATAACTACGGATAGAACATTTAGGCGGTATTTTGTGAATAAATAATGTGGAACCCGCCGTTTGTTGAACAACCTGTGTGGTGATTCGTAATTTAGTGGGGTGTTTGCCGTTTTCGTAGCGGTTTCATTGTTGAGACTAGTTTAACCCAGATAATACTGAAGAAGCTTTGCTTATTAATATTATGAACTTGTAAGATCTTCTAAGAAGGACTCGGTTTATTATAAAATTCTTTGAAAGGATTTTCTAAAGAAACCGCGACAGAATTCAGGAGCCATCAGCGATTTTTATCTTTGTGAAATTTCAATTCAAGATCGCGAAAGTTTTCGAAAGTTGAGAAATGTTTATCATAATTTTATATTTAGAAAACGAGACATTCACATAACTATGACATAAATTAATCGAGCGCTTTACGCAAGCGAAAACAGTAGTATGGATGATTAATAAGAGAGTACCTTTACGAGGTTGACTGAGAATATATAACAAAATCTCGGTCTAAGCTTTGTAAACTTCAACAGTTTACGTCTATCAGTCTGACATTTAGGCGAGATAAAAAAAACGTCCAAGTGTCGGTTTGAACGTCAGGATTCAAAAATAGCGGGGCGTGTTTGGAAAGTGGCAGGCGGACGGACACGGAGTAGCGGCATGCTTTGCCCTTTTTTGAATTGTAATCAATGAATTACTATAAAAAAGCCAGCCATTTTTTGTTTATATATAAATAACTAGCTGCGCCCCGCGGCTTCGCTCACGTGGAAATTTATGTTTCCCACTTTATTAATTTTTTCTTTGCTATAAACCTCACGGAGCCCGAGACCTTTCCAACTAATGCAAAACCGTGGAAATCGGTTCGTGCGTTCTGGAGTTATTGCGTCAGGAAGGAAAACCCGACTTATTTTTATATACTTAGTAGACGTTAGTTGACGACCCCTGTGGCGCAGCGGGCTAAGGTCTACCTGCGACGCAGTAGGTTGCGGGTTCGATTCCCGCCTCGGGACAAATGTTTGTACGATCTGCAGACATTTGTTCAGGGCGTTCTGGATGTTTTCTATGTACCTATAATAAAAAATATCTATCTATTTAGTGTATTGTATTAAGTATATCAGTTATCTAGTACCCATAACACAAGCTCTGCTTAGCTTGGGGCTAGATAATGCTGTGTGAATTGTCCAGCATTATTTATTTATTATTATTTATTTATTATTATAATAATAAGTAATAATCATTTATAGCCTTCTTTTTGTCATGATTTTGTGTACCTAAAAAAATATAGTTGCAGTAGTTGCAGTTTAAATTGACGTCAAACATCCTTACTTTGTGAAAATCAAGAAGACCGTTGTGAAGATGTTCGGCCTAAGAAAACGCCAAAACTACCGAATGTATCGGGCTGAATTTTGCGCATATAAAGATCTGGACCTGGATTAACATGTAGGCTACTTTTTAATCAAATAAACATGCAAAACCGCGGGCAGAAGCTAGTAATCAATATTAAACTGATGAGCCATTGTGTTCTCTGACCTGTTTATCGATCAGTGTCAAAATGGTGGGTAATGTAAAAAAAGAGTAAACTCGACAGTGAGTTTTTACTCTATGAAACTGACAATTATGAACCTAAATGCACAAAAAGCTTTTATACGCTTGAGTTTTGATTCATTTATAAATTCGGATTGTAAAACTGTTGTTTTCACTTTGTTGTTTAAAATTGAAATAATGAATATTTTCGAGTCGTACTTTATCACTTAACAGGCATGCTGTAGCCTACAGACTATGCCTGTCTAATAGCAGTACGTGTACAATTGTTGACAACCGCTGGGGTAAACGAGTTCTTGAGTGGAGACCACGACTCGGCAAACGTAGTGTAGGACGCCCTCCGGCTAGGTGGGATGACGATCTGCGAAAGACTGCAGGCAGATGCTGGATGCGGCAAGCTGAAGATAGGGCGCTATGGCGCTCATTAGGGGAGGCCTATGTCCAGCAGTGGACTAATATAGGCTGATGATGATGATGATGATGTACAATTGTACACCATGTACAATTCTGGCTTCGGTGTTGGCCCGTCCTAATTCAATACGTGACCGCGCTTCGGCCGTGCCTGCACGTAGACATTGTAGTTGTCTAGAAAAGAACAAACAATTATTTTGTTTCGTTGCCAGTAAACACATTTCTGATTTTATATTGAAAACTGGCACGAACTTCGAGCTAGAAGATTTTTGCCGCAATAAAAGTGTCTGTTTTGCAGAGAACTTAGAATTATTGTTAATGAAGGTGTTTACCTAAACTGGTAGAGTCCCCCAAACTTCACTATTGTTTTTAACCGACGAAAAACGGTCTCAAGAACCGCGTATATTTTTTTTTATCTTTTTAGAGAGTAGTCCAATTTTGATCATTCTTTTTTTATTGGAAAGGGTATATCCCAAATTTCCATTTACACTTGGAAAAAAAAAATCCAGGGGGGGAAAATAGGCTTTTAAAATTTTTTTGGCGGATATTTTTTTTGTTAAAAAGTTTAAAAAAATGATGATTATGAAGCTTCTCTTTTTTTTAAGTACAACTGTGCCCTATTGATACTAGCACATTTACTTGCTAAACTAAAGTCAGTTATATGTCGTCTGAACTGTTATTGTCAAGACTTCGTCTCGACACGTCCTAATGGATAGATTTAGAAGTCACCTTTGATGAGCCAGGTTGTGGCTTTGCATTTAAATTGAGTAATTATCGCGTATTACGACATTAACAACCTTTGAAGTAGATAGGTACCAATGCTCCGTGCGTGCCGTTGACATTGATGGCGTGAACAATCTATACTATACTAATATTATAAAGAGGAAAGGTTTGATTTTTTGTTTGTTTGTTTGTTTGTATGAATTGAATAGGCTCCGAAACTACTGGACCGATTTGAAAAATTCTTTCACCGTTAGGAAGCTTACTTTTCAGGGAGTGACATAGGCTATATTTTATCCCGGAATTCCCACGGGAACGGGAACTACGCGGGTGAAACCGCGAGGCGATCGTCTAGTACTGTATAAGCTGTTCAAACAAACGTACCTATCCATCGTTCGATTGTACGAGCCAATCTATGCCCTACAATTTATGCCCTTGACTAATATTTCTACCCTGGTTAGTCACTTATAAAGTATAACTATTTTCTGCCCGCTGCTTCGCGCGTGTCACACTAATATTATAAATGTGAAAGTTTGGATGGATAGATGGATTGATGGATGGATGGATCTTTGTTACCTCTTCACGCCAAAACTACTAAACGGATCGGGCTGAAATTTTGCATAAAGGTAATTCTAATCCTGGAATCAAACATAGGCTACCTTTTATCCCATTAATCAGTTCCCACGGGATATAAATTACCTTTAAACGTTTCCATAGAAGCAACGCGTGCGAAGCCGCAGGCATAAACCAGTTATAAATACGAAAGTTTGGATGGATAGATGGATGGATGTTTGTTACGTCTTCACACCAAAACTACTGAACAGATTGAGCTAAAATTTTGCATCGGTGTAGCCTGGAATCAAACATAGGCTACTTTTTATCCCATAAATCAGTTCCCATGGGATAGAAATTACCTTTGAACGTTTCCCTAGAAATAACGCGTGCGAAGCCGCGGGCAGAAGCTAGTCACTTATAAATAATAACTAATTTCTGCTCGCGGCTTCGCACGCGTTGTTTATTAGAAATGTTAAAAGGTTATCTATTTATCCCATAGAAACTGCTAAATAAAACGTAGCCTATGTTTTATTCCGGATCTAGAACTTCATCTATGCAAAATTTCAGGCCGATCGATTCAGTGGTTTTGGCGTGATGAAGTAACAAACACCCATCCATCTAAGCATCCATACTTTCGCATTTGTAATATTAGTGTGATGCACATGAAGCTTAAACGGTGCTTAGGGTGCATCCATAAACCACGTGAGGCTATTTTGGCTATTTTTACTCCCCACCCCACCAATCGATTTTGTCAATAAAATACTAATATTAATATTAATCATAACAACCTTTTAAGTAAGAGCTGCTATAATTAGTGGAAAAAAATGACGTGTTATTGTAGCCGAATTTCGGCCATACACAGCATATGCTGTAGTGCCAAACGACGGATATTGGGGTAGGTACTCATTTAAATACTAATTAAGTAGGTACTAAATTAGCGTTTTTAGGCAGGTAGCAGAAGCATCTTGTAGCCGTTTAATCAAAATTGTCTAGCTTTTCCAAAGTCAAAAGAGGTACTTCTATTCTAAAACGCCAAGTGTCCTGGACAATATCTTCAATCTTCCCATAAGAACAAAAAGTGGGTAACTGTTAAATCATCAAAGTTGTCTAGTATCAAGATTGATCTCAGTCGGAGCGTGTAGCTGTTGGTTATATCCACTTGGTCAATTAGCCGGCCATTGCGCTTCTGTGCACGGTGTGTGGACCCAGACCCATTATGTCGGATAGATGGAGACCAGTGTATGTGATAGGTATATATGATGTTTTCTATGTATAATAAAAAAATATCTAACTATGTAGTGTATTGTATTAAGTATATCAGTTATCTAGTACCCACAACACAAGCTCTGCTTAGCTTGGGGCTAGATAATGCTGTGTGAATTGTCCAGCATTATTTATTTATTTATATACCTTGGCATAAATTTGATTCTGGAACCCTAAACATTTTTATGTCGACAAAGACAGTTTTGAATGAAAACTTAACAAAAACTGATAAAAATAACAGAAAACAAGTAGTAATGGCGTCCTAGCCGAATTTCGACCACGGCCAGTCTCATCGGAGACTAGCCAGATGCGCAGGACGTAGTATAGTGCACGAGTGTGTACGCAAACACGTAGAGAGTGCACCTGCACTCTCTATTCGCCCACTCTCATAATCCGATGGGACGGCAGACCGACACGGCCGGGATGAGGTCAAGCGCAGGACCAACGGCTTAACGTGCTTTCCGAGGCACAGGGCTGTAACACCGCCAACTTGCTGACTTCGGGTTGCTAATGTGAATTTTTCTTGCTAGAAAAATCCCAATACCAACTATTGGCCCGACCCGGGACTTGAACCTACAATCAGCGGTTGAACAAGCTGGCCGCTAGACCAACGAGGCAGTCATAGTAACAGCAAGGTAAGCACTAAAAACCAAAACGCAAACTTCAAAAACGCTGGGTGCGGCGGCGTGTGCAATTAGCACACACGCCGCGAAAAAGTTTCTATTTCTTCTGAATTAAATGATGAATGAAAGCTTTCAAAACCAAAAATTGTTTCGAACTTTTCCGATATCCTCCCATGATACTTAAACGTCTTAAAATGCCATCAATGTTTCATTTTTAATCCCTTCGTTTACAAAGAAAAATATCTAGAATTCTAGAACTGAGTATGTATAGGCAAGGCACGAGTGGCACTTGCGAAAGAATATTAGCTTATTCTAGTAGAAACGTTCTTCTATTTCAGGCTTCAGTACTATCTTCAGTACTATCGTTGAGCTCTTATCCTAGTTTCAGAACCGTAACTTAGAGCTTTTCCAAATGTCTACACCACCTTGAATGGACAACAAAAATTATCGTTTTCGGATAATTTTTGTCGTCCATTGAATTCGGACTAACGTATGTTGAATAGAATATAGCAAGGAAGGTTTTAGCCCAGCTGTGAGATCCGATGGGCCTGACGAGTCATCGTCAGGCCAACAAACGTCGGTTGTTTCGCTTGAGTCTATAATATATATTTGTAAAATCTTAAGAGGGCACCCTAGCAGATTTGTTAATCAAACTAAACTTAGACTCAGTACTCATGAGAACCCCGAGGTAAAAAACTTGAGTGACATAAAATTCAACATTATTTCTTTGTTTCCTTTATTATACACATTTGAGAAAAAGAATTACGATTAAAAAACCATGAAAGTGCACATAATTTGGTTGAGATCTGCAATCTATGGAAATGAGTAATATTTTGATTCGTAGGTCAATACTTATTATTTGGCTTAGAGCCAGCTAGTAGTGTATGTAGTTTTCTTGTTAATAAAAATTATTTCCAATAAGGTATGCTCCGTCCCGCTCCTATAAACGCGAATTCCTATTCCTATCCTGTTACTGTAACACGTAGGTAAGTAAGCGAGTAAAGGTTCACCCATGTCTCAGCCACCATTTGAATGCGCTATAAGATTAGTAATCACTATATAGTATAAAACAAAGTCGCTTTCTCTGTCCCTATGTGTGCTTAAATCTTTAAAACTACGCAACGGATTTTGATGCGGTTTTTTTAAATAGATAGAGTGATTGAAAAGGAAGGTTTATATGTATAATAATAGTAATAGTAGTATTTTATTGCACCCGTGCGAAGCCGGGGCGGGTCGCTAGTCACACTAATATTATAATTGCGAAAGTTTGGATGGATGTATAGATGGATGGATGTTTGTTACCTCACTACTGAACAGATCGGGCTGAAATTTTGTATACAGATAATTCTAGGCCTAGAATAAAACATAGGCTACTTTTTATCCCATAAATCAGTTCCCATGGGATAGAAATCACCTTTAAGCGTTTCCATAGAAACAACGCGTGCGAAGCCGCGGGCAGAAGCTAGTAGTTTATAATATGAAGTTTCTAAAGAGCTGGTTTGTGCAGCGCTATCTGGGTAGGTACTAGGTTAGTAAATGTGCACTTGTGCACCTCAGTACGTGCTCACGCGGCATCGGGTCGCATTATGTCCTTAGGGAACTAATTACAAGCTCGAGCACATTCCCAACTATCTAGTTATCGAGTTTTATGTAATTCACTTATAGAACTTGTACCAACTTGACTATTTCATTAAGAAGCGCCTTAACTAGCTCTTATTTTAACTTTGGGAAAAGAGGAAACTATCTGCTCTTAAAATAACGTCAAAACGTGACGCTTTTCGGAATTAACTTTGAGTGGAAATCAAGGCGGATGTGTTATTTTATTATCCTTGGGATTGATAAAAGTTTTACCTATGGTTTGACATCAGAAAAGTAAGCGGCTTTCGACCGATAGGGCTTAAAGGGGTAAAAAGCAGGTTAAAAGGGTTATTTGAACAGGGCTGCTAGAAGGATCTTCTTTAATAAATAAATAAATAAGGTTACTTACCAAAATACAGGTTGCCACGGCAAGGGTGTACTAAGCCAAAAGGGGGTTGTTCTGAAGATCAAGGGGATCAACCGTGGCAACCTGTATTTAATACAAGGTGGGATCTAAATTCTTATAGCACCATACTTTTTAAAAGGTGAATTGAATAATTTGATTGTTTCGAAAAAACTAAAAACCGTCGAAAAAAAGTTCAAATTCCATAATATTTATAGGTACTTACTGTTTTTCGAGTTTTTCGCGAAAAATACTAATCTGTAAATGGGTAAAAAAAATGGATTTTAAAGAAGGCCCGGCGAATACGGCGCACTAAGCTCTTTATCTTTTGATCAGCATTTCCATCAAAACTATGATAGTCTAGCCAGATCAAAGCGAAGCATTTGGGCGATGTTCACCAAATTAGATTTGAATACGTTGTGTTCCTATTTCCATAAAACAAGCGGTACCAAGTTGAAATTGGTTTGTGTTTCACCTCTGGAGGATTATCTTCTTGCCTTTAAGGTGCGCCCATCGACAACGATCCATGCCATTAATCCAAAAACTATTATAAATGTCACGTTAGGTGTTCCTAACGAAAACCTAAGGAATTTTAATGTCGTAATACGCGTTCCTAAGGAATGTTTTCTTAAAACGAATCATCAATAACATTATTTGAATCAATTTTTAATTCCTCGGGTGAACAGTTTTCAATTCTGAATACTTTATTTTAACTGAACTGGATAACCCTATTTAAGGGAATACAGTTAAATACTCTAAATATTTCATCCGTAATGGCTTTCCCAGAAACTCTAAAAAAGAGAAAAATGCCAAAAATCTCGCCCACAATCTCGTTAAAAGCTTTTGAATGAAAATATTTTGTCTCTCGCAAAATATTTTTAAAGAGAATTAACTTTTAACTTTCGGCTTTGATGTTGCTACAGAGTTGAGCGATTCAATGGACAAAGGAGGTCCGAGTCCAACATACTTGTCTTATTTTTCAGATTGAGTATTTTCATTGACTTCCACAAAATGATTTTTTTTTTTGGTTTTCATTCATTGTAGGATACTTTTACTTTTACAATACTTTTATTTTTATTTCGTTGTGTTTTTGCTCTCAAAATCATGTTTTCCCTTGCAGACGAAAATCTGCGTAAAAGTACTTTTTGTTATAAAACCAACACTACCGAAACTCCAAAAGCACTTCGCATTCATGTTCATAATCGAATTTGAGACGGGATAAAAGCAACGAATATTTGTGTTGACTTGCTCCGTAATGACCAATAAAATACTCGTGTAGTTCTCGTAATCATGAATAACAGTTGATAATTTTAGCTCGGACCCCCGTGAAAGGTTTTCGAGAAAAATCAATTATGTATGATTGACGTGTTGTTGGTGAGAACTGGGTTCCAATTCCACTAAATTCAAAAATGTCTGAGCTGTCAAAAATTTGTAAAACTCGTTTATTTGTTATCTATTCCCAGCGATTGGAGAGTCAATGCCGAGTACCAAAACTTGTCATAATCTTTTCTGTCAAACATAAAAAGATTGTGCTAGTACTCAGAAGATCCTGCGAGTAGAATACCAAAAGGTGTAAATGGCGGCGATTATGACGCAATACCATAGATCATTGACACTTTGTATTTAACAGAATTCGGCCCCTGAACTATTCTGTACTCACCTACCTACCTACCAAATCTTTTTGTGTGCATGTTGAGATTGTGGTGTTGTGACCACTGACCAGTCAAGCCTTACCATTTGGGTTTACTCCAGACTGATTTGGTAGTTTTCATAATTTGGCGTGTTTTAAAAAGCTATGCCGACTTCCAATTCTTCTAGTAACATCTAGTTAAAATTCGAGTCTAATATAGTTTGATGACACATGGATGGGAGACGAATAAAAAAGGCATTTTTTTGTCTTTCATGTTCGTGTTTCAAAAAAAACGAAATACGAAGTTTCGGTTGACGGATCACACGAAACGAACAACCTTACTGCTGCATTGCTTCGGACGCGTCACATGACACTTTTGGTACCTATCTAAGAAATAAATGTCAAAATCGTTTTCATAGAAGAGTCATCGAAAGAACGGATCGGTCATTCTTTGTTTTATGCGATCCGCCATCCGTCAACTTTGTAATTTGTTTTTCTAAGTAGTCCTGTTCACGCCCGTTGCCATGGAAACCATGTTGGTTACCAGTGATTGTGAAAATTATCATGTGATGATGATATACGTTTTACGGTGCACATTATATGTTCGAGAGACAAACTTTAATGGGGCACCTTAAAATCAACACAACAACAAAACTATCATCAAAATCTATCATAAATTCTCGAAGATATCACCAAAATTGTTGTGGCTAGTCGTGATTTATCAAAAGTAGTAGGTATGTTATTTTTAAGGTTTATGGGAAAAATACTTATGGGAATACAATTTTTATGGGACTACGTCGAGATCTTTTTCTATAAAAGAGTGACAGAATCAGCAAAATCGGTTAATCATTGGCGAAGATATTAAGTGACCTAATACCTACACATAAAAAACATAGAGACGAATTGAGAACCTCCTCCTTTTTTGAAGTCGGTGAAAATTTTACCATTTCACCTTGTAAACGACTTTGCCTTGGAAAAATAAATAGCAAATTACATAATAGCAAAACTGTCTTTCCAAAGATAACAATTCAGCAGTAAGCTCTCAATCATTTACAGACTCTCCAACGTTTTGTCGATGTCGCTTAGGTATTATCATGATCGATACAGTTTTTCCTCGCTAAGTACAATTTTTACCTTGACATGTCTGTCAGGAAATGTACTCCCGTCCTTCCAATTTATCAGATATATTATGAAGTAATATCAATATTACCAAAATTGTACCCAATTTGAAAATGCTATATTGACGCTACCAACTTATTTTATTTACGAAAGCATCTGTGGGTTAATGTCACAACTATTCATTAGTTTGCTACATTCTTATTTTCACACCTATTTTATCAACCTCAACTTCTACGTCAACAGCCTGTATTAGTCCACTACTGGACGCAGGCCTCCCCTTGATAAGCGCCTTATTGGCTTTTATCACATGGGGGTAGTGCCCATAATCCCCACGCTGGGCATGCGGGTTGGGGATCGCAGTTCGGTGGTAGAATTTTTCTGCAGGAGGCGCTGCTGCCCGCCCCCGGTGGATATCCCTTAGTCGCCTCTTACGACACCCGTGGGAAGAGTTGGGGTTATTTTATCAAGGCCATAGGTATTATGTTCGTATCTCTTTCACGACAAAAACAACAGCACAGATTGGGCTAAAACTGGTTCGTGGTCGCATGTAATTTACGACCTGGAATAACTTTTAAAAAGCGTGCGTGAAATCGCCTGCGAAAGCTACACAAGGTATACGAAGATGCTCGTAAGTAATAATCTAGTTATAACAAGGTTGCCACAAATCGATAGCAACCAATAGTATCGCGTGATGTAGCTACAGGCGCCCTGGGAACCGAAAACATAATTAAGAGTGTGGCAAGAGTTGGCAAGTTTCGCGAACTCTGGCAAGTTTAATCGAATTAGGAAGAAGTGGGGATTAGCCGCTTGTGGCCTCCTCTAAACTTGATTACAATCAGTTATACGAGCTAAAGGTAAACAAGACAAAGACATTACCTGCCCAAGTACCTACTTAACCTCTTCTACCTACCACAATTTGCCCGGAAATATTTTTTTGAGAAGGTTGTCGGAATGTTTTGTGTACTACCTAAAAAATACTACATAAGACAATGAATGAAAGATGACTTCCTTACAAACGTGCTATCCATTCACTAAACTATATACAAGCTTACATACCATCTGAGCAAAAGTAACCAAGGAAATAATTTTTAGATACATAAATCAAGCAAAATTTAAGATTCAAAATTTACCTAGTTTGTAAACCGTTTAGCAGAGCCTTCATTCTCTGAGTGGTGCGGTCCAGCGGGATAGAACTTTGCCCATCCACCAAAAGCTCCGAATCTTGATCAGCTGTTTTTAACAATTTGCAGGATAAGTCAAGAAACAAGAACAACTTGGGGAATAATAAATTGAGTAAGTTTGGAAGGAATGCGTTTAGGTGGTACCCGCGTTGTTTTGTTACTCGTCGATGGTAGAACAATCTCTTTGTTTGTTGGTTAAAATAAAGCATAATCATCACCAATTCTTTAGGTAGTGCGGGGTATCGCTTAACGTAACTAGGTATTATAATACTGGAAAGGTATTGGGCATGTTTGAGACTATCAATCACATGAAAAACCAACCTGCAAACTAAACTTTCAACGAAAAAGCCAATCGAGTATATTTGTACATTTCTACAATTTTCTACGCGTAAGTAATTTTATTTTCTACGTTGAGAAGTTGACCTAAAAGGTTTAGGGCCTTAGGGAATATTCAGCCAAAAATTATCTCGTTTTTGCCGGATTCAACCCACCGCACAAATTGTAGAGCTCTGCGTAAAACAAAGATGATGTTTTCCATTCTTTTTGCTACATAAGCACACGAAATAAATCTGTTTTTATCCAACCAGAGTCGTAAGAGAATATGAAATATTTTTGGGGTTTCGGTAAGTACCTACACACGTTTTGTGAGATGGTAAATCGTGCGGGACACACCATGCATATATTTATGATTTTAGACGACCTCCGTGGCGCAGCGGGCGAAGGTCTGCCTGCGACGCCGGAGGTTGCGGGTTCGATTCCCGCCTCGGGACAAATGTTTGTACGATCTGCAGACATTTGTCCAGGGCGTTCTGGATGTTTTCTATGTATAATAAAAAATATCTATTTATGTAGTGTATTGTATTAAGTATATCAGTTATCTAGTACCCATAACACAAGCTCTGCTTAGCTTGGGGCTAGATAATGCTGTGTGAATTGTCCAGCATTATTTATTTATTTATTATTATTTAGTATTGCGGTACAATAAAAAGCTTGAACGAAAGTTGCAGTGCCTATGAAATTGCATATGCCAAAGCTAGACTAGTGAGGTGTTTGCCAGATAGGTAATATATAGGTAATAAACCTGGCTAAATATAAAACTTTTTGAAAATTTATTTGTTTAGTTTTTATAAAAGGCCAACAGCTTATATATTAATACAAAAAAGGTACAAGAACCTCACAATAAAAAAGCTAATAAATAACCTTTACGGCTACATGACAATGTGAATATTAATTACGCTATGCAATCTTAACGTTTTGAAAAAAAAAACTTATCGCCGAAATTAGCTTAGGGAGACTCAAGCGAAGAAAAATAGATTCGATATGACAGTTTGGCTTATTCCAAAAATCCCCTGCCATAATCCCCTGCGAAGGGGATTCCTGGACTTTTTGTCCAGAAATCCCCTGCCGGCTCAAAGAGAAGACGCAAAGGGGATTTGTGGACCAGAGTTCCAGAAATCCCCTGATCCACTTATTTACACCGTAAATACCTAGGTAGTTGTTCTTTCTTGAAATAATCAAATGCAAACAACTAAGTAACCTAACCTTTTAAGTAGAACATACCAAAATGTTAACATTAAATCAATTCAATTCAATTCAATTCGTTTATTAAACCAGACCTAACATTACAGAGTTCTCCAATGCGTTACGTCTAGGATCGTGTTTAAGACACCTACTTGCTAAGTAGTATAGATTTTTTAAAATTATTATATAAAAACTTAAATAACTAGGTATGTACACAACATGACCCGCCTTCAATTTAAATTATAGATACAAACAGAGAAAATATATTTAAAATTCTATAGAAACAACATCAGTTCAGTTAAAATCACAGTAAAAATAAGTAACAGGTGAAAAAGAAATAATTTAACAAAAAAATAATAATATTAAATCAAAAATTACAATAGCGTTAGTTATTCTCACAATAGCTGAGGCACTTTCGTTCAATTGACTTCCATCTATCCGCAAACAGGTCAACCTGAGGATGCTTGGCGAGGAGGTCGTTCAGAGCGAACATTAAAACAAGAACTACGAAAATTGGTATAGTTGTTTTATCTCACGAAGTCCGTTGGGCTATGTTTATCATTGTGAATGGCATGTACACATTGTTGTAGTGTGCGTAAGCTCAGAAGCAATCAGTCTCGCCCGAGACGCGGTCCGGGTCACTAGTGCTCATTGTATTCACGTCAGATTTTGGTAACGAGTACCGTCAGCAAGACAACTAAGCGCAAAGTTGTTCGTGGTAGTAGGGTTAAACGGACTTCGTGAGATAGAACAACTATACCCATTTTCGTAGTTTTCGTTTTAATGTGAACATTTTGGTATGTTCTACTTATAAGGTTAGGTTACTTAGTTGTTTGCCTTTGATTATTTCCAGAAGTTGGATATCCTATTATCCAACGGCAATGGGACGGGCCTCTGTGTGAGTTGACACGGGATTGTCTGACTAAACGTGCTCTAACTCTGTGGATCGTGCCCGCCTCCTGGCCGTTTCTCAATGGGAGTCAGGACATTGGTTGCAAGCATTTCTTTCATATAACACTGGTACTTTATTGGTAGCCCGTAACTTTCCGTATCGCAACGTGTCTTCGGTTGGGTGCAAGGTGTTGCGCGCCTCATCAATGCCATTGCGGTACTGCTGTCAAACAGCTTAGTCATCACGGATTACTACGTGTACTAGGGCCGCCCCAGTTGGATATCTCGCCACTCCAGCCTTAATGAAATCATACGGCGGGCTTTTGTCACCGCTAACGTACCATTAATTCTCGAACCGAATGGTCTGTTGCGTGACGATGGTAAGAGGCCCGACGGTATGACACTAGTTCCATGGGAGTTGTGGTGGCTCATTGTGTGGGACGCTACATGCGTCGACATGCTTGCGCCTTCCCATCTTCCGAGGAAATCCGTCTGGTCGAAGCGACGCATGACCCGAGAGCTGGTGAATATCTGGCGCAGCGCATCAGCATTGCTATACAGCGGGCCAACGTATATATCTATTGAAGTGGTCTACATTTTCGATGACAGCTGTCAAACTTCAAACGGCCACATCTCTGAAACTACTCTTCCTTGACTTTGATGCCAACCTTTCAGAATCTAGAATAATATCCGTTTCATTTTGATATAACCTGTCATTTTTGATCAATTCTAACTGACTGTAACAGTCGTTTTCTAATATCAGCTGTCATTTTTGACATTAGCTGTCATATTTGGAATGCACTGTCATTTTTCATAAATGTATGGAACAATATGAAATTAATTAGTAAGAATTGGACGAACTGCGCATGGTTTCCTGACGAACTGCGTATTGGACGAAAGGCTTGTTGTGTTGGACGCGTGTTGGACGAAACCTGTGTATCCATGCAGAAAATATATACAGGACGAAAATTTCCACAACCGCACATACTAATGGGACTACGAGAAATAGTTCTCCCTCGTGGTCCTATTAATGGAACAAAATTATGGGACGAAAAAACAGCGTAAAAAACTACTCGAAATCAGTTGAAACCCTATTGTGAGTCGGAAATTCCTGAATGTAATGTTAATATTGTGGTATATTCTACTTATAAGGTGAGGTTACGTAGTTGTTTGCATTTGATTATTTCAAAAACGAACAACTACTTACGGTGTGAATAAGTGGATCAGGGGATTTCTGGAACTCTTGTCCACAAATCCCCTGTGCGTCTTCTCTTTGAGCCGGCAGGGGATTTCTGGACAAAAAGTCCAGGAATCCCCTTCGCAGGGGATTATGGCAGGGGATTATTGGAATAAGCCGACAGTTTAGAGTTACTGTATTTTCTAAATGACAAAATAAAAGTACCTATAAAAACAATAAAACAAAAAAAAGCTAAAAAGAAGAATAAACCTTTTTCAATATTAGCTGAGAGTCGTTTGTTTCTTCATGTTGACTGAGTGAGAAAAAAGCACTGCTCAGCCATGTAGAAGGATATCTGTAAGGGAAATCTTATGTAAAATTACAACAAATAAGATCGGATTGAGCCTACATACCTTCTATTAATTATCATGAAATAATTTATTCCCTAGCAGCCGCCTTGTGCTTGAAAATATTCTTCATCTTCAAATACAATTGTGATCACAAAGAAATTTACAATATAAGAATAGAAAATAAAACGTCAAGTGCGAGTCGGACTCGCGCACTAAGGGTTCCGTAAGACCTTGTGTCTTGCCAAATTATCATGATTCTAGGTCAAAGGGAAGAACCTTATGGGTTTTGGTCCTTGGCGAGAATCAAAGTATTTTTTTGTGAATACATTACAAAACTTTATTCCGATTTTCTCCCTAACTTGTGCTATAAAGCCTTGCTTCTTGACAGATTTCATAATTCTAGGTCTACCAGAAGTATCCTATAGGTTTTGGTCCATGGCGAGCATTAAAAGTAATTTCTTAGTGAATAAATTACAAATTTAATAGAATTTGGATTTTTCTCTTTACTTTTGCTATAGGACCTTGCTGCCCACCAAATTTTATGATTCTAGATCTACGGGAAGCCTATAGGTTTTGTGTGCTTGTGATTCCCTCGGAAATTTCAAAATATTCGGACATAAACGACTGTAACTTTTGAGTGCGTTTACTCAGAAGTTTTATTTATATTGCGGCTCCAAGATGTTACGGACTTCAGTATTTGACGCTAATTTCAACTCGATACGTCCAAGCGTTCCTGAGAAAAGGGAGCATGCCCATCTGAGTTACCACATGGTGGTTACGCCCAGACAGGGTTTGGCGACATCCCTCCGAGTCTTTGATTACGATCAGAGGGTAACCAGTCCAACCAAATGTCAAAGTGACTGGTAAAAATAGGGGCCCAATTGACTATCAACAAAACTAAATTACTAACCTAAGAATTAAAAAAAATATGAGAGAGAACCTTTGAGTACACTCAAATTTGCTGTCTGGTTAGAATCACAATGAGGCGACCAACTGTTCGGCTCAGATCTGTGAGTCGCCTCACTGAGGCAACCAACGGAGGACAGATGTGTCGCCATCTTGGACACAACTGATGACAGGATAAGGGTTCCGTTTTTCCTTTTGAGGTACGGAACGCTAAAAATTAGAACTAGTATTTATAATTGAAACAGTTAATTTGAGGCATTCCGCGTAGCGCACCCAGATGAATCGCACCCAGCTGAACCGCACCTAAGTACTTCCACATAGCGCACCCGTTTTGGTGCGATTCATTCAGTAGGTATAAATGTTAAGTTTTTATTCCTCGTAGCGCACCCATGACAATGTAGGGTCTAGTGATGGGGTTGTTTTAATTAGTAACCTATAGGTGGAAATTTATAGTTAATCAATCACTGATGAAACGTAATCCAGTAACATTTTGAGTAATGTGAATATTTTATTTATTAATTTTATGTTATTTGGAAAAGAGACAGTATTTTAAAACTAAATAAAGAAATAATTGTAAATATGTTAAGACTAAATTACAAGAAAAACAGAAATATAATAACAGCACCTACTTGTATATAAAAAAGAGAACAATCAAATACGATTAAGTTTATACTACTACTATGTACCTAACCACTTGACTTGTAAAACTATATTTTTACCAATAAATGAACCATTGAACCATATATTTTGGGAGAGTAATCGAATTGCTGAGGCACCGATTCAAACCAACGTTTAGCAACAGTGTAAGTAGGTACTACCTATATACATTTTAATGCATACCTAACTACCTAATTCAGCGTTATCGACTAGCTAAGTTTATAAAGGATTAATGTGGGAAGCGCTGGCTCATGCATGGCGACTACAGCGCACACCGGTTTAGTGCAGATTTGAGTGCATTTTACGAGTCCATCCGAGTACAGCCGAATTCACGCGACCCTTGTTTACGTCGCACGGCACTCGTAGTTTGTTTAGTTTAAGTTTTTTAAACTGACCACCGGTCGTTACGTGATGGTCTCTAATGTCTTGTCTGAATTGTCTTCGTGTTTGTCAATGTGAAATATTATTCAGTTGTGCTTTGCGTGTGGTTTAATTACATGTGTTTTGTGACTAATTAGATATGGAACCGACGTCGACGACATCAACTGTACCTGCCAAAAAATCTTTGAACTATATCACAAGCAGGAAAGGAAAGCAAAATATAGTTTTTGATAATAGACAATATAGAAAATCTAAACAATATAAAGGAGGAGGCACATTATGGCGGTGCTCTGACAAAACTTGTCACGGATGCTTAACTCTGAACAGCCGTGAAGAAGTGATTAAAGTCACAGAACATAGCTGTCCTTTAGACAGTTCTAAGTTACAACTCAAGCAAGTTATGGATGACCTCAACATAAAAGTTATAACTTCAAATGAGCCAATACCTACCTTATATAAGTCAAAGGTGGATGAAGTCCTTGACAAGGGACTTGATATGGTAGTTAACTTACCAAATTTTAATGAAATAAAAACGGGCCTCTACAACAGAAGAAACAGATCTCACGGAGTAGAGCGTCTATTCCCAAAAACTCCGAAGGATGTCCAAGTAAGTTTCTTTAATTACTCGTACTCGTTGGTTGCATACTAATACAATAATACATCGCACACATTCCCAGCTAGTTGTTATTTTCACACAGGATAGTAGTTATTAGCTTCAGTTTGATCATATTCTAACTGTCCACACCACAAGGTTTAATAACATAATTGAAGGTTAGGTTTAATAACATAATTGAAATCGGGGAATGTCTGAAAATTGAGTTACCAATTAGGTACTTATTTTTAAACCCGACCACTTTAATGTGTCTTTAAATCTAAAATATAATTTTCCAGATCCCTAAGAAATTTCAAGATTTCCTGCTAGCCGATTTTAATGACGGCAAAAGTAGAATACTTCTGTTCGCTACAAAAAAAAGTAGAGGAGAACTTGGTAGGACCAGACATTTGTACTGCGACGGAACATTCAAGTGCGCACCAAAGCCTTTCCGTCAAATCTACAGCATACACGGGGAAATTGATGGTATTGTTAAGCCGCTAGCTTATGCTTTGCTTGTTGATAAGAAAAAGTCAACGTATAAGAAATTATTTCAATTACTCAAAACCACAATACCTGACCTCCACGTAGATATATTTACAAGCGATTTTGAAGAAGCCGCGGTCCGAGGAATAATGTCTGTTTTTCCCGATGTAACAGTAAAAGGTTGTTATTTTCATTATAGGCAGGCACTTAAAAGAAAATCAAAAGCATTGGAACTTAATAAAAACAGTGTTTTTAGAAAACATGTAGCACTGTGCGCCGTGCTGCCTCATCTGCCAGTAGAAGACTTGGAAGATGCATGGCTTTACATTATGGGTGAATGTCCACAAGACGATATCGTAACGAAGTTTAACGATTATATGGTTAACCAGTGGATCAATCACGAGCTATGGTCAGATAAATTTTCTACCTATGGCGAAATCCATAAGACGAATAATCATGTGGAATCTCACTACTCAGAACTGGGCAAATTGATAAACAAGAATAAACTGATAAATTTAGTCAAGCTTTTGGGATATTTTGAAAAGAACTGCAACAACTTTTCTGCTATTCGCATAAAAATGCCAACATCTCAAAACCAAAAAAAAGCTAAAACGAGGAATGAATTAATAAATGCAATATTACAAGAATACAAAAATGGCCAAATATCTCTAGGGCATTGCCTAGAGAAACTTCGATTTTAATAAGACCGGAAGTATAAATGTTACTATGTACAACATTATCTAGTTTTCATTAAAAAAACGTCGTGTTTTTTATACTAGTATAAAAAACACGACGTTTTTTTTAATGAAAACTACTTTTTATAGTACCTACCTACCTACCTTACCTACCTCGAGTACCTAGGTACTCAAGGTAGGTACTATAAAAAGTAAATTATCATTAACAATGGAACTGATGTGATTATCTAAATTTAAGTACAACTAGACTAAGGGATATTATATTATAAGCAACATGAGACTGATGTTCTGAACTTTTGTATCTTCCATTGAACGATATTTACAGGTCGTTTCAAAAGTAATGTTTGTTTTTTTACAGGTATCTACATAATTTTATTACTATAAGCACCTGAAGAAAAACAAACAATACTGTTAAATTGTATAATTTGATGATTATTTTCATTTGATTACTAATTTTAAAATCATGTCAGGCTTAGATTAGGATAATATACTTGTAAGACTGATTGTTAAAAACTAAATAAAAATATTTATTGTTAGGATTAAAAACCCAAACTAAACAAAGTTAAATAAAAGTGAATAATAAAACAAGAACTCAAAATGAAACATTTGTGATTTTAGATATATAAGTAGGAGTAAGTAGATATAAATATTATATTATATAAGTCATATAAATATGTATACATGATAAATCTGATTGTGAAATCATAAATCTAATACCTACTTTATTTAAGTGTTAAGTGTGTTCTAGTTTTCTGTAAGACTGATTTCCTAAATATGTAATCAACGTTTCGTAAGTATCTGATGATATCAGATACCTACTCGTATTGTATTTTATGTGCATCCAATCATCCAAACAAAAATAAACATTCTAAATTATTATTATATTACTTTTAATTACCTAAACCCTAATTTTATTTATTTACATACTGGGTAAATGTAACTTGAAAGCCAACTATAAATTTCCACCTATAGGTTACTAATTTTATGAAAACAACCCCATCACTAGACCTTACATTGTCATTGGTGCACAACGAGGAATTAAAACTTAACATGTTACTGAATTACGTTTCAGTTTCATCAGTGATTGATTAACTATAAATTTCCACCTATAGATTACTAATTAGATGAAAACAACCCCATCACTAGACACATTAATCCTTTATAAACTTAGCTAGTCGATAACGCTGAATTAGGTAGTTAGGTATGCATTAAAATGTATATAGGTAGTACCTACTTACACTGTTGCTAAACGTTGGTTTGAATCGGTGCCTCAGCAATTCGATTACTCTCCCAAAATATATGGTTCAATGGTTCATTTATTGGTAAAAATATAGTTTTACAAGTCAAGTGGTTAGGTACATAGTAGTAGTATAAACTTAATCGTATTTGATTGTTCTCTTTTTTATATACAAGTAGGTGCTGTTATTATATTTCTGTTTTTCTTGTAATTTAGTCTTAACATATTTACAATTATTTCTTTATTTAGTTTTAAAATACTGTCTCTTTTCCAAATAACATAAAATTAATAAATAAAATATTCACATTACTCAAAATGTTACTGGATTACGTTTCATCAGTGATTGATTAACTATAAATTTCCACCTATAGGTTACTAATTAAAACAACCCCATCACTAGACCCTACATTGTCATGGGTGCGCTACGAGGAATAAAAACTTAACATTTATACCTACTGAATGAATCGCACCAAAACGGGTGCGCTATGTGGAAGTACTTAGGTGCGGTTCAGCTGGGTGCGATTCATCTGGGTGCGCTACGCGGAATGCCTCGTTAATTTAACTGCAGACTGTCGCCAACAATTTAAAGGTAGCTCAACTGATACTTATCAATACTACTCGGAAGCGTCCCCAAGACGCTGCAGCTGGCTGCCTACATACAACTAAATACTGCAAAACGATGATTTATATTCTATTTTTGTAATATAAATTTTGAAACTTCTTGGAATTTTGTTGCAGAAGCATTTGAATTTTATTAAAGATACCAACATTTACTTTGGGATGTCTGTAGGAAGCAGGCAGTGGGCACAGAGCATTATCGCTGGGAAAGCGGAAAACTGTATAAAATTAACGTTTCCCACTTCGCCCGCCTGACCTCGCAGCAACTTTGTCAAAGTTCAATCGCCATCGCCACCCACGTCGACGTTAATCCAACATTTTGTCTGTTCCTCCGAGTTGTCCTAAGCCGGCGTAATTCCTTGTAAATATTATGAGCGGCTGTAATCTGAGGCTTACACGTCCGGACGACTCGTCAATCGTGGTCTAATCGCGCTACTACTAAATCAATAGAGGACACTCCCTATTGGATCATTGGCTGTGGTTAGCTGATTAATTTCGCAGCGTCGTTTGGAGTTTGATCGCTGGTCTAGTAGGCTTAGACTATTCGAGCAGATTGTTGTATGTCCGTTAATCTATTTACAACAGGTCAATAAATGCTTTTGGAAATTTGATCTTGTAGGTGACCGCACGGGCTTTTGCGCATTAAGTTATTTATTCATTTGGAATATGAATGTTGGCTACTCCAAACCTCTTAGGTGGCGATCACAATATGCCTATCATGGCCGCAGTGATACGAAAGCCACCAAATGAATAAAAAAAAATACTACGAACCTTGTTTGTGTTGGAAGAACACCAGCATTTCATCCCTTAACGAGAGAGTTATTTTATTAATACGTATATAAGATGATAGTACATAATAGAGAGAGTAGGTATCTACTGATAAAGTCATGCTTCTAATGAATTCAACGAAAGGGTATAATTGTATTCCTTACATTCGATTTATGAAGAAATCTCTGTAATTTTTTAGAGTGTCTTTATGAATCGCGCTATAGTTGTGGGTAGGTAGGTATCTATAATCAATCATGCGTTAATCCAATATTTGTCATTGGACTGGCCGCGACCTCCCATCAGCTTTTATTGGAGGTTATTGATGATAGGCTGTCGTCGTGGCCTGTGTTTGCAATGTCGGGTAATTAGGCTCATGAGTTGTTTGAACGATTTGGATTCTGCCAGCAAAATGCCGTGAATGGCTTCATGGAAGGGGTGATTTTTATCCAGAGGATTGCCGAGATTTTTTTACTGAACTTATGTAACGACGAGTGTGTATTGTAGGTATTATTTATTTTCTGTGACATGTTTGTTTATTTGTTATTGTGATTTACAATACGTGTCAAGAAATCGATTTTATATTACGTAGCAACTAAGGCCGATTTCGGATAGTCGGTAAGCTTTCGGTACGATGTCAGCACGCTCGAATGTCGAAAGCATACCGCGCCGCCTCCATGTTCGTCAAATGTCTGCAAAAAATTATGCAGAGCCGCTTGTGACTTCTTGATATAATGTCGTCTTCGGCCATTTTTCTCATGCATACGGCTTGTGAGACCGTGCTGTGACTGTATGTCGCCCGTCCTAATCCACTTTGAACACGGTTTCGGCGCGGTAACCGTCTTCAGTTATTGTGAATAATTAACTAATGACTTATATTATATTAAGACTCGTTTACATGAACACTGAGGTGTAGTATGTAACTAGTAACTATGTCATAAGCTAGATAAGATATATTAATTAGTAATAAATCAACCGCAGTCAGATACAGTCGTTTCAATTACAATACCATAAGCCATACTTCCCCTCATGGCGACCCTGCCATAAAAGGCGCGCGCGATGATCGGGTTTCGCCGCGGGCGAATGCGAGCGCGATGTCTTTGGATAATATAATATTATGAATTTTAATTAAGATCATGAACGTTTAAAAAATAAAATCTTATCGCGTCAAAGTTAATAAAACAAATCAAAATGCCGACACATTTTGTCTAACGTTGAGAAGGAGACAGTGTTCCTCAATCAAAATGCTGCTGGATCGAATACCGGACATTTAGAAGACATTAAAAACCACTTGTCTGTGATGACTATAATGATGGTCGTCGTATGCTCGTTTCTCTTGGTCGCTGCCGTGTACATAATATACAAGCAATACAAAAAATGCCACCAGCGTTGGGTTCAACAGGAGTTACAAAGATCCAACAGGGGATCCGTCTCGCGCCGACGTCGACAGCAACAGCAGACATATCCAGATATGAAAATAGAGGAAAGTAAAATGTAATACTCTTACAATTGAAAAGTGCAGTGTGCTTATGCAGTGAGAGTGCTATATATATACATTTTTTACTGCAATGAGTGCGTTTTACGTAAATAAATAAAAAAGTGCGGTCAAGTGAACTTAAAAACAAATATCAGAAATCTATAATTGAGACAATTTAAAATAATAACGAAAAAATAAAATCATTATTTTACGAACATTAAGAATAAGTACTGTAAAAATAGTGTTGTTTAATATCTAAAATTCCTATCACATGAATTCGTGCCCATAAATGGAGAGCGTCGAGAGTTCCGAGAACATCGAAGTGCCCTACTACCGTAATGTACTCGAATCTAGAATGGTATGTAATTTTAAAACTTATTAATATTGTGTATTAAACTAAATGGAAAAAGAATTATTAGATTGTCTTTATAAACTAATAGAAATAAAGAAATATTTAGTTAAGAAAGGAAAATCAAGATATAAAGGTAATGTGATTAAAAATAAATTGAAAGAAACAGAAAGTTTTTATGAGAAAGGTAAAACATTGATAGAAATATTGACTAAACGGGGAGTAAGCGAAAGATCTGTTGAAACGTTTGCAAAATGTATAAAATTAATTGAAGAAAATTACTTAAAAATAAAAGAACTTTGTAAAGAAACTAGCGATAGTAATTCTAAATGTAGCGATAGTAATTCTGAATGTAGCGATAGTGATTGTGAATTTAGTGAAGCTAGTGATTTTACTGGTTCAACCATGGAGTTCGATCTAAAAACAGCGTGTAGCTTGATCCCTGTAATGAACAATAATGGAAGTAACATCAAAGGTATCATTGACTCTGTGGAAATGTATTCGGAAATGCTATCAGAGGCAGGAAAACAGTTACTAATAAAATTCGTAGTGAAAAGTAGATTGTCAGAGAATGCAAAATTGCGAGTATCTAGAGAATATTCAGCCGTAAGCGATCTTATCACAGATTTGCGAAAAAATTTATTGCCTAAACAGTCATTTGCGGCTATACAATCTCGATTATTAACAACAAAACAAGGCTGGCGCACAATCGACCAATACGCGACAGAGATCGAGAAGTTATTTACTAATCTCACAGTTTCGCAAGCAGATGGTAATTCTAATAACTATGCCGTTCTGCAGCCATTAAACGAGAAATTAGCCATAAAAAGATTTTCAGAAGGTTTACGTGACAGCAGGCTTAGCACGATTATAGCGGCGCGTAACTACGAGAACCTGAAGGATGCCATTCAAGGAGCCAAAGACGAGGAATTGTCAGCTGAATCTACTCCAAAAGGTGACGAAAACATCATGCATTTCTCGAGAGGAAGAGGTAAGTCGCATTCCTATAATCATTTCAGGAATGGTCAGAGAAATTACCGTGGAAACTCGAACTCGAACGTGAACTCGAACTACAGAGGTAATTATTTCAGCCGAGGGAGTTGCCATAACAACAGAGGTAATTTTTCCAATTCTCGTGGCCTACCCCGACCACAATATCATGCTCGTGGTTATAATAGAGGTTCATATTATGGTTATAATAATCAGCCTAGACGAGGTAATCACGGTCCGAATGAGAACCGATCGAGTTATGAGACGCGTGGTAGAGGTAGCAACCATCGTGTGTTATGTACGGAGCAACCGAACAATAATGATTCGGTAAATACGGACCAAAAAGCAGAAGGAAATAACATGCAGTTTTTTCGATTTTAAGCATAACATCTTAGCATTTTACGGTAAAGCGAAATTTCTGTCTTTTTACATTGGCAATAGGAAGTACTTTTGGTTATTAGATACAGGAGCATCATTATCTGTAATAAAGAGCGACTCACTACCTAGTAACAGTTCCATAATAGGAGAGGAGACATCTGTAAATGGCATAGCAGGTCAAATAACGTCAACCGGTTTTGTTCATCTCAGTTTGATGCATCTAGAAGATAAACATCGAGTGGAATTTGATATCAAGCTTCATATTTTCGATAACATTCCTTTAAAGGCTGATGGAATTTTAGGTTTAGACTTCTTGTGTCGCTATGCATCAAATATCAATTTCAAGACAAACATCATCACACTTTCTAAATATGGTATGGAATATTCTTTGAAGTTGTTTGACACTATCGATTACTCAAAAGAAGTGTTACACATTCCAGCACGAAGCGAATCTATTCATTATTTACTTTTGAACATTGATATGAAAGATGATTGCATTGTTCAGAACCAACAATTAACAGAAAATATTTTTCTAGCAGGAAGTATTGGCAAAATACGGAACAACAGATTACCTGTAAAAATTTTGAACACAAGTGAACATGACGTGACGTTACCAATGTTTCAACCTGAAATATTTTCGTTAAAAGACTATGATTTATGTAATTTTGAACAAACTTCGAATAGTTTAGGGAGAGCGAAAACTTTACTTCAAACATTAAAGTTAGATCATCTTAACATAGAAGAACGGAAATCAATTCAAGCATTATGTGCTAAATATTCGGATGTTTTCTTTCTACCAGGTGACAGGTTGTCAACAACAAATGTTTATGAACAGTCAATAACTTTAAAACCAAATGTTAGTCCAGTTTACATTAAGCAGTATAGATTGCCACATGCTTTGAAAAGTGAAGTAAACAAACAAGTTAAGAAAATGTTAGAAAGCGATATAATTGAAGAAGCGAAATGTGAATGGTCTAGTCCAATATTATTAGTACCAAAGAAAAGCGAAAATAACAACAAAAAATGGCGATTAGTAGTTGATTATCGGAAACTAAATGATTGTATCGTAGATGATAAATTTCCACTACCTAACATAACGGAAATTCTAGACTCATTGTCAGGTTCAGTCTATTTTACACATTTAGACCTTAATCAAGGATATTATCAGGTTCGTTTGGATAAGCAAAGTAGAGAGTACACAGCTTTTTCTACAAATACGGGACATTACCAAATGAAGAGATTACCTATGGGGTTGAAGACGAGCCCGAGTGCTTTTACTAGAGTCATGTCAGTGGCGATGTCAGGTTTAACTTTTGATAAGTGTTTTGTTTATCTAGATGATTTAGTAGTTTTCGGTAGAAATTTAGAGATACACAATAAAAACTTAAATGATGTACTAGTCCGATTGAGAAAAGTAAATTTAAAATTAAATCCAGAAAAATGTAACTTTTTGAAGAAAGAAATTTTATATTTAGGTCATGTAGTTTCGAAAAACGGAGTGTTACCAGATCCAACTAAAGTAGAAGTGTTACGTAATTATCCGATGCCAAGTAATACAGATGAGGTAAAGAGATTTGTAGCATTCTGCAACTACTACAGAAAATTCATTAAAAACTTTGCAGAAATAACTCAACCACTTAATAAATTAACAAGAAAATACGAAAAATTCGTTTGGACGCCTCAATGTCAAAATGCTTTTGAAAAATTGAAAAGTGCCTTGAGCACTCCACCAGTTTTAGATTTTCCAGATTTTTCCGAAAAAAATGAGTTTGTAATACAAACAGATGCATCTGGTACCGCCATTGGTGCAGTTTTGTGCAATAAAAATATGAAACCAGTCGCATACGCTAGCAGACCACTTAATAAGGGAGAATTGAACTATCCAACTATTCAAAAAGAATTAGTAGCTATTGTTTGGGCTGTTAAATATTTTAGACCTTACATTTATGGAAAAACATTCACCATAATGACGGACCACAGACCTCTAATTTATTTATTTTCGATGAAAGATCCATCGAGCAGACTTCTGAAATTTCGACTAGCTCTAGAAGAGTATAATTTTAAAATAATATATGTGAAAGGAAAAGAGAATAGTGTCGCAGATGCACTTTCTAGGATTAATTTAACATCTGATACATTAAAACAGATGAATGAGGAAATAATTTCGATAATGACAAGAGCACAGACAAGAAAAATTAATCAAGATTCGAATGAAGCTATTTTTAGTAAAGAAAACGACAAGTGGCCTGATCAACCACAAGTTGTAGACATTCTAAAAATGCCTAGTGATTCTGTGGAATTGACCTTTATTGAAAAAGACGCATTAAATAAATTAAGAAAAGAAAATGGGATAGATAAGGAAAAAGAAAGTCTAATTTATAGTGAGAGTAAGAAAGCATTGTATATTAATCTTAATTTTAGAGCACAATTTACGCGAGACGAATTTGTGACTAAATTAGGAGAATTTTGCAAAGAGAAAATAATAAATGAACTATGCATAGTAAAAGAAATGAAATATGAAAGTTTTATAGAAGACTTATTAAAAGAAATAAAAGAAAGAAAGGACTGGAAAGGTCCAAAAATTTACGTATTAAAAGGAGTACGAAGAATAGAAAACGAAGACGAAAAGAATTATATTTTACATGATTTTCATTTACTACCCACTGCAGGACATGCAGGTGTACGTAGAATGACTAATAACATAAAAAGACGATTTTACTGGCCAGGCTTAGACAAAGACGTTCTAGAATTTGTGAGTAAATGCATTAAATGCCAAAAAATGAAGCATTGTAAATATGTCAAGGCACCCATGGAGATAACTACAACACCTTCTTATGCTTTTGAAAACATTTATTTGGATATCGTTGGTCCTTTAGATCGAGATATAGAAGATAATCGTTATATTTTAACATTACAATGTGGTTTAAGTAAGTTTGTAGAAGCGTATCCATTAAATAATAAGGAAACTGTAAGTATAGCTAATGCTTTAGTTAATAATTTTATTTTAAGATTTGGTACACCAAAGGTCATCATAACAGATCGTGGAACAGAGTTCGTATCTTCAGTGATGGAGCAGGTATGTAAATTACTAGAAATAGAAAAACTAACATCTACTTCGTACCATCATCAAACGATAGGTGCATTAGAAAATTCACATAAAAATCTAGGAGCATTTTTACGAATAATGTGCAATGGACAAAAAGATACATGGAGTCATTGGTTACCATTCTGGTGTTATAATTTCAATAACACAGTTCATACAGAGACAAAATACACACCTTTCGAATTAGTTTTTGGTAGACCCAGTATAATACCTTGTAGAGTAAGTGATTATATTAAACCTTTGTATAACCCCGAAGATTATCCATTAAGTTTAAAATATAGGTTACAAGTAGCACACCGGGATGCTCGTAACAACTTACTTTTAAGCAAAAATAATCGTAAAAATACTTATGATAAAAATGTAAACAATGTAACGTATGTTAAAGGACAATTATTATTAACTAAGAATGAAACAGCAAGTAAATTAGATACTTTATGGGATGGTCCATTTGTGGTCATAAAAGATTTAGGAGTTAATGTTAAAATAAGTAAAAATAATAAAGATTATGTAATCCATAAAAATAGAACTAAACCATTAGTAACATAAAAAAAAAATATTATGTAAACATTTTTTTTTTCTATTCACCCCCGAGGTGAGGTGTAGTATGTAACTAGTAACTATGTCATAAGCTAGATAAGATATATTAATTAGTAATAAATCAACCGCAGTCAGATACAGTCGTTTCAATTACAATACCATAAGCCATACTTCCCCTCAACACGAACGCAACACGGCATGGCGAGCGCAGGGTATGGCATGGTCATTCATATAGGGAAAAGACTACATACTTTTTTATAATATTTAAGGGAGTTGGCTACATTTATCCGGTATATTTAATGTCCTAAGTGTCACGATTGCTGACTTTGAATTTTCGGAAGTTTTTTTTTACATCCCTTAAAACGTCGCCTTCAAATCGTTATATCTTTTTTGTTTGTAATGCCAAAAAATACCTTGTGCTCTTTTTTAAATAATTTCTTTGAAATAATTTACTTTAAATAAGTATACATTGAACAACACAAGTTATTTTGTGGCATAACAATTACAAACAAAAAAGATGTGACGACTTAAAAGCGAGATTTTGGGTGATTTCCAATAATAACTTAAAAAATCATAATCTTCGCATCATTAACACTTAGAATAGTAAATCTACCGGATAAATGCTGCTTGTGCTGAGGAGGTCCTCAACTCCTCATAAAATTATGATGGTCCTAATTCCAAACACCCTGCATATTTATTATTCTTAGATATAGGATATACTTTTTTCGTTGTACCTATATTATAATATAAACGACTGGCGTGACGTCTTCATTCTGATAGGTACCTCGATAATACTGCGATTACTGCCGCTGCCACCGGGCGACCGTGCGTAAACAGTGTACATGACTTGTGAAAGCGCTTACGGCACCGCACGCCACGTTTAGACGTCAACTGTATGCATGTGAAAGGGACCTTAGGTTCATCACTCGAACCTAAGGCCCTTTCATTTGTTTCGTCCGGCTCGGTTAAATTCCAGACGGGGCTACTGGACATGCATGCAGTACCGAATCTGTACCTACCGCGCCGCTGCAGCCGTGTTTACTGCACCAATCCTGGCAGAGTCGTAGCGAAAAACAAGCGGCGCCATTAAAAAAGAAGTAGAAGTTGAAGGAACGCTCTATAGAAATATAGGCGCTCGGTAAGCTTTTGGTACCGCTTATATCGATCGTGCTGATGTCGTACCGGTACTGTACCGGCTAATCAAAAAACGGCCTAATGATAACGTTTTAATGTATTAAATTGTAATCTTTTATAACAAAGAATTTTATTTCATTTCATTACAGAATACAGAATTATTTACTGTAAAACCGTTGTACTTAGAAATAATATTAAATCGGTTCCCAGAATGGTAAATGAAAACCTTAGGTATTGTTTTTCTCGGAAATTCATTTCAATCATACCTCACGAATGTATGATTTTTCAATTTATTTGCGTGGTCCCAAAAAAGCCAATTCCACAAAAACCATTCCTAAATCTATTCATTTCAGACAAGAAGACAAGAATTTTATTTTATAACGTACTAGACTCAAGAGATTCGACGAAATTCCAGAAGACACACTTAGCCCCAACTCCGGGATAAATTGCTCAAGTAGGAAATGAAATGTCACTGAATTTCTCAACGTCGCAAATACAAGGATAATGGTATAGAGCCATCGAGATTTTAATTCTATCCCAGAGATTTTGGGAAACACAGCATTAGCATTTTCACACGAATGCCCGTGAGCTCTGATGAATTGTGATGGTACCTAATTTTGAAAACTGAAGCGGCATCGTTTAAATACCTATTGGTTATAATACTACTGCATTAATGTATGCCACTAGTTATGCCCATTTATACAAGCAAGCTCTTAGCATAGACTTGCAGTTCTAAGTAGACAATACCTAACGTCTACTTACGTCAAAAGAGAACTAGCTTCTGCCCGCGGCTTCGCATGCAATTTTCAAATAGCCTATGTCCATACCAGGGATATCGTTTACATCCCCATCTAATTATTTCAAGATCCCTTCAGCCTTTTAGGTGTGAAAACTTTACAGGCAGACAAACTAACTCTAGTTCTTATAATATAATAAATTGAATGATCTTGGCAAATTTAACAGTACCTATGTTGTCCAATCCAGTATCTGAAGAAGCGTTATTTCTGTAGAGAGTCGTTTTATCTATTTTTATTTGTAAATTTCGTATAGATGTACTAATTCGGCGATATTCTAAAAAACTTAAATGTTTAGCCACCCGAGTAGAAAAGATTTGCCTTGATATCGGTTTCTGAACCGGTTTTCTTAGTGGAAGTAACTGAATCTGCGGATGCAGTGACTAGATGTGTGCGGAGAGATGTTTGCTCGGCGCAATCTAAGATGTGCTCGGATGATCCGACACGTCTCAGCTCAGCTCCCAAGCTCCACGTTGCATTACAAACTTTGATTGATTTTCGAACGCAGAACTCCATGTTATTATAAATGTTATTACCCATCTTGTTATTTCGTGATCTATGCGGCTGTCAGACAGAATAGTAATTATTAGATCTCTAGCTTACCTCACGTAGTACCTAGATACAACACATGCCTAGGGATAATGTAGCTATTAAGAAAAAATAATTAGAATTGGGCCAGTTTTGTTTCGCATATGAGGGATCTAATATATTAGGTACAAACTTCCCTACAAGTAACTAACATGTGCATACTCTTTATAATACTTATAGATTATGTAGTATTTCCAAATTGTTAGTTGAATTGTTAATGTTGTTAGTTTGACTGTTCTGCAATCATGAAATCACGGACCATCAACACTAACTTTGTGATGATATGAATGTCAGACAGGGATTCAGAAACGTCATCACTGAAATTTTACCGTCGAGTGAAGACGTTCGTAGAGTAAAAGAGAGTCACGCAAGGCATAACTATCGCCCTCGATACAAGCGCTCACGTAAATTCCAATCAACCAGACATAAAAAACGGAGCGATAAAGTCGACGTATACCTACGGTACATTTTAAACATGACTTGCTGTTACTTACAAATTCAGCAAACACCGCTAGGCACCGCATTGCACGCATTCAGAAAATCCTCTAAAGTGTGCGTGCCTTTTAGAATAAAGCCTCACGTAATAAGAAAACGACAATGCAATGTTTATAAATCACCACTGTCTTTGTTTCAGAGTCCCGCCGGCGGCCATTAATCAAACGTTTAAAAAACCGCGACTACAAGCCAAGAATTATAAAAAATATACAGGCAAGTGGGAGTACGGCTGAAAACGAGCGTTTTTTACACAGTTTTTCAGTTTTTATGCATAAACTTTGAAAAGGGAAACTCTTCATGAAAGTCGATGTTTTGTTACATTCGATTATGAACGATGGGTAATTTTATATTATTATTTCTCAGCTTATCTTAGTAGGGTACTAACAGGACTTATAATAAATTCTCGTGACTTAGAAAAAAAATCTTGACAAATCGACAAAAATCTACCTTAACTCTTCCTGAAAAAGTTTACGATTTTATATTACAGCGGAGAACCCTAAAGCCGAATTACAGAAGGGTCGGGTTGGGTAAAAAAATAACTTATACTGGATCGTTTACGGAGCGCATAGACTCATGAATATGACATCAGCGGTTTGACTGACCCTCGCCGCGCCACGGAGATTTATTCCGCGACGCACATCCATCAAACGTGCCAAGATAAAGCCAAAGTAGACGGACAATCTGTTAACTTGATGTTAAAAACATAAACTTAAAATATTCTGAAGTAAACTGACATTAGATGTTTGGTAATTTATCCACGGTTTATCAACAGCAAAGATGTTGAGGGGTGCTGAGCGTAATGTAAGCGATATTTTAAAGCTGGAACAGACGTACTGTCACATCTATTGACGTAAACTATACTGAAAAGAGAAACTCAACAAGCAACATCAACTTTGTCTTACATCAACAGACAAATCGTCACAATTATTTTATCATAGGTGATCATCTCCAGCAGGCTGTATTGGATAATTATTTTATTTTAAGTCATGTATGACGTTCTTGGATAGACTTACCTGTAGGTATATTTATATTCCTGTATTTAACTGGGGCATAACTGATCGTGTATTCCCGGCCTAAAGTGGAGCTGACAAGGCCCACTTTTGCTGGAGCAGGTTAGAACCTTCGTGCAGAGCTAGTTGTTTGCCAATTGCGTATGCATGAAGCTCAGAGTGGCGATGTATCAAATCGATGAGCTACAATGCAGAGGTTTGCTTTCTAGGAAGATTGCTTTGTTCCACTTCTGTAGCCTATGAATATATCTAGCTATTGATGGATTGTGGTTTGTCATGTCAGAATGTAATAATTTTATGTTATTTGTTTTGGTTGGAACTTCTTGAGTAACCATATAGTTTGTGCTGAGGCTTTTATTTGGAACAGTATAATCGACTATGATAAATGATTATTGGCTGTAGCTTCTGCCAGCGGGTTTTTCATTGATAGAAAAATAGATTTTGGACAACTCCCACAGCATCATCTAGCCCCGAGCGGTTGGGATAATTACATCTGACATTTCGGTGACTGTTAATTTTATGATTTTATTACAAATGCCTAAGTATTTAAACTAAAGGGGATTTAAACCATTTCATTAATTTAAAGTGGCACCTAATAATATATTATTATCTACTAGGCTTTGAATCTCTATCTGTTTAGCGAGAGTAATGCTATAGAATCGTTAAATTAATGAGAGCGCTATAAAACCACAGGCTTTCAATGTAATTTGAATATGAATTCTAAATTACATGAATAGGAATTCAATGAAACCACAATAAGTGAACTAGGTTCATTAGAAATCTCTGTGGCATCGGCGTGGGCCGGCAACTGGTCCACTGAGAAGGGTTCAATCAATTTTGAATTAGTACTTAGTTTAATCTGAATCTGAGTCTTTCCAAGCCAAAGACTCGGCAAAGTCGAGGCAAGAGTGCCAAAGAAATCAAGCAGAATTCGTATGAATTGTCCATGTTGAGTCACACAAATCATAAGAAACCGTTCGTTTCAATTCGGTTCTTGTGGCTCCCCCGGCACTTTCGGCTTGGTTAGAAGAAGGTTTATTTAGCTTAATCGCATTTTTTACAGTAGTTTCCTTGAGTTTCAAACAATGACAAATAATAACATTGAATAATAAATTAATATAACAAAATAGTGTGTGCTGAACAAAACTAAAACATTCGTTAGAAAGTGTAGTTCAGTGACAAAATGAGACGCCGCCCGCTCCCTCCAGTGCGGGAAGAAGTGACGAAAAAGAACTGGAAAGTGCTGTGTGAGAGTGACTGGGTGGTTTATACGCTCGTGGCGTCCGTGGGTGCGTTAATATACGCGAACAGTTTGCATGGCGAGTTCGTTCACGATGACATTCCGGCTATAGTGTCGAACGGAGACGTCAACGGACGAAATAATGTGTACAAGGTGTTCACAAATGACTTCTGGGGGACGCCGATGTCTGACGCTAGCAGCCACAAGTCTTATCGTCCCCTCACTACGCTTTCCTTCAGGTGAGTACTTAAATAAATTGCAACTTTTAGTACCTTTTCCAGAAGCTTTATGTAGCCTTTCGCTTAGCAGCAGCTAGATACCTTCCTCTACTTCTGTTTTCTACTTGGATTCAGAAGAGATATATATAAAGAAATGAATGAATCTCGAATAAAACTAATTGTAGTTCTCTGCTCCGTGTTGGTGAAAAGTGGAAAACGGTTCATAACAAAGCAGTAAATTCTGCTAAGTACTTATATAGTCAGAGATCCATGCAATGGTTAGTACCTACTCTCTCCACGGAACTATCTATCATCGAAGTTCGTGCGCCCGCCCCAGACAGTTCCTTTTTGCCCGAATATCAAATAGAAGCCGCGAAAACAAGAATTACTCGGTTCATTCTCGTCCAAAACAATTATCCATTATTTTAAGGATTACTTGTCAACAAAAACTTAATCCTTTGGTTTAGTCTCTCAGAGATACTGTTTCATACCTAAACTGTTTCATACTGTTTCCAGTTGCTGGTTCGCACAACTTTTTGGGTTTTATTCTAAACTAGTTGTTCGTTATCGTGGTAGGTAGGGTACCTAACTTACTAAAGGACACATCAGTGAACAGAAAAAACATTTGCATAGAAAATGCGAATACATCTGTGACTTTTTACACACGAAGCAATTATATTATCCATAGAATGTGCTTTTAGCTATTAATTGAATTATTTCGTTTCTTCACTGGGGAAAAAGAATTCTGTTAAATTTTCATATTTTCAAAGCAGATATGACAACCATGACAACATCACAAATTCAATCACTATTTTGACAAAAATAGACAACATTGCATGGACGGACTTTTTATCTATGTTTTGGTTTCTCGTTCGACGTGATGTGTAAATTATCAAACCCATCTTTAAATTCTAAATCGGAGGCGAAGCTATTGTTTAGTTAGCCTACGTTCTAAGTGAATACCAAATTTCATCTTGATCTGTTCAGTAGTTTTGGAGATCCTAGGTAACAAAAATTTATCATTTCACAAACTTTCGCATTTATAATATTATAGTAGGATTCAACTTCTTAAACTTTTGCGATTTGTTAACATAGTTAATGATTATAATAAAAGGTACGCCCGATATAATCATTAACTATAGTAGGATTCGTGCAAAACCAAATGAAAACAGAAAGCTTTGTAGAAAATAGTCAAAAACCCAATCTAACGTGTTTTCTGAATAAGATATAACTTAAGTCCTGCCCAACGACAACAATCCGTCAGTAATAGTTATTTTAGCATTTGTATTGCTAAATATTTGACACAGTTCACGAAACAAACTGAAAAGTCATTTTTTATGGCTATCTGCGTTCACGTATCACTTAGCCCAAACAATGAGTTTTTAAAACAAACGCTACAGCACGAAACCAACTAACTGAAAACAGACCTTTCCATACCCAAAAAAATGTTGGTTTTCACTGGGCGGTCATAATCAAATGAGTTTAATTACCGAATTGTAAATCTAAAAAAAAAAATATATATACAATCCGATACGATTGCTCACAATCCAAACGTGACCAAAAAAACATTCTATGGAATAGTGAAAATATTGCAAATTCCGACAGTTTTCATACCGTTAACCGTGCGAAAACCTGTGTTGGAGAAATAAAATGTAGAAACTTTTTATGAAATGTTCAATACTGGCTCTCTTTGTTTCGGTAACAAAATATAAGAGCTTGGTTTATTATCTAAACGTTGTTTTATTATTCCTTGAATCATGATCTAAAATTATCAACCTCAATGACCTTGGCAAACGTCGGTATGTCAATGATCATGATGTTCACAAATGAAAAGCATTTGTTAACATTGACATGCCTTTCAGCTTCTGAGTTAACCCATTCACTGCCCGCCCAGCCTCACCGGGTGTTGATCTACGTCATGCGTCAGGGACAACGCTTACCTTCCTGAAAATAACAGATGCCTACAGCCGCCATAAAACAATATGCCATTCCAGTAGGCAACGATCTTTAGAATACATCCAGCCCAGCATCGAGAATTATTATTCAAAAGGCACTTTACTTTTTTCAGATTTACTCAAACACATTGAAAAGAAAAAGGTTATCCAACCCATCTACATTCAATCACTCCAACAAAGCAAGTTTATCAATGTTTTTATTTACACTTCACCTCTCGATTTACATAGACCCCTTAAGGTAGACGTCCCGAGAGTGGCTCTTGTAAATCATTTGTGCCGCAGTCCCTATTTAACAAAAGCAAAGTTTTTACACGTAACAGACTTATTTGCGTGAATTCAAAGCATTTTCTTTTCCATAGAAAAACATAATCTGTCAAATCTAGTCAGGATCGCGTTCAAAGAGTTAAAACGTCTTTTATTTATGTATGTATGTATTTGAACCATCACAGGTGATACACATAAAAATTACACTGTGGAATGTAAACATATGTTCAGAGCGCTTGTGCTCAAGTAATTCCAGGCGGTGCCATAGAACAAACAATAATAAAATCCATTTTGAATGTAAGCGGGTTAACTACGAACCTATTTTGTATTGGAAGAACGTTGTTCTTCCAACTTCTATTTTGCGTTGGAAGAACACCGTTCTTCCAACACAAAATAGGTTCGTAGTTAACCCGCTTACATTCATAATGAATTCGTCAAACTACTGAAGTTTTTATAGTAAAATTATTAAATCTTTGTATCCACATCATGAGCAGTCTGAGTTACTAGGTAGGTATTTGATATTCTCCATCATCAGCAGCAGCTTGGATTCACCCACTGCTGGGTATCAGCCTCCTCTTGTTTGATTCCTCTTCTTTTAAACACATCAGGACACTTCTTCCAAAACTCCTAATCGTTGTGTAAAACGCTTTTGAAAAGTTGACTCCATGAATATTATTTTGTCGTTGGGACCTTATTTTATTTGGTAGTTCAATTAAAACATGAACGTTTTGTTTGTAAAACTATAAAATAAGGAATCATTGCGATGCCATTAGATCCCGTTTACATCTATTAGTGGAGGTTCGTGGATGGGGATGGTAATGACAGTCAGACACGCGATTGTCACCGGTCGCGTCGTATAACTGCACTGCGACGTATGATTTGGATATGAACTGGACGGGTTAATTATTTACAATAATTAACCCGTCCAGTTTTTCTACCTTTAAAATAAAATGAACGCGAAACTGCTATCGGTTGCGTTTGCGGTGGGGAGCGGGATCGCTTTGTCATCCTTCTAATTATTTTTTGTGATAGTGACATCGATATAATAATGAAACTGAAGATTGTTATGTTATAGCCTTTTCCGAACGCACTCAGCGTTTTTGCTCCCGCGCTCTTTTTAATCCCTCCGGACGACCTTGTCCACTTCCTAACTTGACCACTTCCTAAATCGTCTTGTTCTTTTCCTGCATTTTCACTCCTTAAATCCAACTTTTGTCTACTTCCTAAACAGTCCATTCCCCAAAAAAAAAAAAAAAATAATGTTGGACAATTCACACAGCTTTATCTAGCCCCAAGCTAAGCAGAGCTTGTGTTATGGGTACTAGATAACTGATATACTTAATACAATACACTACATAGATATATATTTTTTATTATAAATAGAAAACATCCAGAACGCCCTGGACAAATGTCTGCAGATCGTACAAACATTTGTCCCGAGGCGGGAATCGAACCCGCAACCTCCTGCGTCGCAGGCGGACCTTCGCCCGCTGCGCCACAGAGGTCGTCATCATTCCCCAACTCGTCAATAACTACCAATTACTCATTGATTTGATAAAGTTTTTAAATTTTTTTCATTCATTGATTAAAAGTTTTAACAGTGACTCAACATTCAAATAATTATTTCTAATAAAAAACTAGACTACAGGTCCGTTAGCGGTCATAGGCCGTTTAGTAAGGTGAGTTTTATACAAGTGCGAGTTACTGTCATTAACTTCGGAATTTCATAGATATAATTGACACTTACCTTTTTGTCTTCTAAAGTACCTACTTCTAAATTACAATGATTTCTATCGCCTGACCTTCAAGAAAAAGACTATGAAAGCTTTCCGTTCGATCGTCGTTAGGTGCGTCACAAATCACTAGGTTACTATCTGGCCTCATGTTAAAACAAGATCTTTGATAGCTACTTTATCTTTATTTTAAACCTTTTTCGAAGGTTTGACATGATTACAAAGGGCCGTACGATTTTTTGCTTTTGCCTCCCATTTTACTGTCACGATTCTTGTCCCTTTTTTACTGCCATGTCTTCTATCTAGTGAAGGCATATTTATTTGCAACTCGAAGGTTCAGTTGTCAATCCTCTTGTTAGAGGAAATTCGTCTTTATCCCAACGGGTAAAGGTAAAAGAGCTTTTCGTTGTGCGTAAGGAAAGACGGGGTAAGTTCTTGTGTGGATGAAAGGGGGAAATGAAACGTGTGATATGTAGATTTGTAGGATTACTGTTATTATTGTACGGGCCCGTATTGTGGTTTAATGGAGCCGAATCGATTCTGTCTTCGTGGTAATGATTGGGGTGTGTTTATGGATACCTATTTGCGAATTCGTTTGTTCTTCCTGCCGAGAGTGCGGCAATATTTGGTTAGTTAATTATGATGTTGTGATGGATGTTTGTTTGCCGATGGTCTGTGCTGATTGTATTGTATTTCAAACGGATGTAATTATCGGACGTTTCAGTGTCCGGTCTAAGAGTAAGTTCAGTTCCGGTCGTGTTCCGATGGATTCCACGAGAACGGTTTCATTCGAATTTTACAGTAAAACGAATGAACAAGGATTAGTCTGCCTCACCCTAACTAAATTACTAAAACCTGATGAAACAATTCAGTATATTCAGTATTTGACTATTATATTTCGGCGACATTCTAAATCTTCTATGAAAATAAAAAAAAAGTAAAAATCAAATATCTTGGGGGCTGCTTTTGTACTTAGTTACCTTCTTCATAAATTATCGATTTTTTAAGTTGGGCTTATTCAAGCATTGCAAAAAAAAAATCGATAAATAATAAATTACAATAAATTTCATACTTATAGTTCCAGCAGTTTAAAATACCCATATTACGAATTCACCTAATACACACCCCTAAAAATACCCGCAGAACTTACATCAAACGGGAACGCTATCCGAGCCTCCACCTAGCCAGATGTAGGTCGCAACCGCAGAGTCTTTGAAGACAATTTAATAGAGACACCTTAGAATTTTAACGTACGATTAGAAATTTGACCACCTCTGGCATCCTTGTTGCACTTTACTATATTCCAGAGCCCTTGGGGATAATGTAGCTATCTATAATAGTAAGGTATTATTTTAAATAAACCTATATTCCAAACCTATAATCTATGATAGCATTGATCTTTGGTAGCTCTTTATAGATAGTGTGGGCTGATTTTATTCCCCTTAACAAACAGTGTAGTCAGTGTAGATTTTGGAGTGGAATAGAATCACACAGTGGCGTCTATTCCACCTGAGCCATAATATCTCGGAAAAAATGAAAAATAAAACTGATCCATAGATCGAACAAAAATGTCGAATCAATGGATTAGTTCAGGGGATCAGAGTGGAATAGGGCAGTTTCACGACTACACTCTCAAACTATGTACAAGCAAATAACATCGAGGGGTGTTTCAATTCAGAGCTATATGCCTGTTGCTCGGACAGACGCGTCAAACCACGCTAATTCAATTCAATAGACATCCCCCAAAGCGGCTATATTCTGTGCGCACCTGCTGAAAACTTTGAACAAAGCGGCTTCTGCTGCAGGCGAACGTCGTGATTCAGAAGGTTACGGGTTCGATTTTAGCCTCAGGACAAACTTGTTTGTGCTATCTGCAGATATTTGTTTCCGGCCGTTCTGGATGTTTTTTACGTATAATATTTATCTATGTATGTAATACCTTATGGATATCAGTTGTTTGGTACCCCATAACACAAGCTCTGCTTGGTTTGGGGCTAGGTAATGCTGGGTAAATTGTCCAACCAGTATTAATGATTTATTAAAACCCTGACCGAACAAAACCCCATAGTTTTTGCCATTTTTCATTTAACATAATTATTCATTGAATAAAAACTCCACCTCTAGATATAAACCCCTTCAAAGCTCTTCGTCGCAAGACAAAGCTCAAGGCTTGATAAATGACAGTACTATGAGTTTGAAAAATCTCTCGTGTAAATTAAACGCAATGATCGATAGGAACTCTTGCGGAAAAATATAATTTTGAGAATTGATTAGAATGGTTCGATTCTGTGAATAAATTCACGTTGGTTTTGTGATTTTTGGATTTTGTTGGGGCAAGCTTGGGATATGTTACGAAGTTTTTACTAGACTTCGCTCGGCTTCCGCTTCATATTCCAATTTATTTTTCCTCTTAATCATAAACCTAAACTTTTATTCCAAAAAAACTGTATTGCATATAGTTGACAGTAGATTATAAGTAGGTACAGGGTACAGTCTTTTCTAGTTACATGTTTGCGTATCTAACGACTAACCATAGTCATAACAATGACTCAAAGTTATTAGGAATATAAAAAAGTCACAGCTTTTGCCGGATTGGTCGTGAACGATCCTTCATTACCTACTTCATACATCACTGAAGCATTATAACCGTGATTAACCACACAGGCAAGTCGTATCGTAGCCATTTATCCTTAAGTCGATTTTTGCCTGGCAGCTGGATTTAATTTTGAAATCACCTGAATACGACACAAGTCTCATTTTCTTGTGATGATGGATTCTCGAGTCAAAATAAATAAGACATTTTGTTGACGGAGTGAAATTATTTACGTGAAAAGTACGAATCTTAGAATTTTTGATAAGCAATTTGAAGAATGATTAAGGAATTTCCCAAGAAGATTAAGCATGTTTTACTGTGGACTATCTGGTTAGGTATATTTGTTTAAGTGTGTTTCAGAATGTCTGTAAATATAATCGTGTTCATTACATGCGTAAACCAGCAGCCAGGAAATGTTCTCTACAGTAATTATTATGTTCGCACATTACCCTGCAAAACAACATTATCCACCTCTACAATTATGTGGCATGAATTTATTTTTCTCGTCATTCGAAGCGTGAAAGCCTCTGACACAGTACGTTTTACAAACAGAAAATACATTAACTTTTTTCCAAAGAGATCTTTAGGTACGTATTAAATAAAGGTAGTTATTCTGTGTTTTAGCGAAGAACTTTTGTGAAGTTGTGGTAGCTGATATGATAGCTCTACCTTACACACTCACAACACCGAAAGGTCATGTCATTTACCTTGGGCACTAGTTACAAGTAATACTAGCTACCAGTAACACACAATTATTATTATGTGTAATACAATACCTACACATTTGCTCCCCTTGGAGTCGAGACCCTAGGTCCGTGGGGTACCGAGGCTCTTCGGGTTTTCAAAAAACTATCTGAGCGTCTGGTCGAAGCGACGCGTGACCCGAGAGCTGGTGAATATCTGGCACAGCGTATCAGCATTGCCATACAGCGTGGCAATGCAGCCAGCGTCTTGGGGACGCTTCCGACTGGTGTTGATATGGATCAGTTGAGCTATCTGTAGACTGTTTGCAACAGTCGGCAGTTAGCTCAATTGTTTCAATTGTAAATACTAGTATAATTTTCTTTGACAATACCTTAGTAATACCTAGATAGGTGATAAGTAGAAGTCGATATTAAATTGATCTAATAATTCTGGCAGGTGATAATCAGGATTATTATTATTTTAATGTAAGTTAACAGTATATAAAATATCTCTGCTTTTGACGTGACAACGTCTTATAATTCGATAGAGCCGGCTGCACGCACGAAAAAACATGACGTCATGCAGCGTTACCTCGCTCTGAGGCGGTCCATGTAAGGCTTGAAGTGCAAGCGAGAGCGCTCGACATCCGTCTCTCTCCTACTTGAGTGAGCGATGCGTCTGCGTGGACAGCTGCTATACTATAGTACCTACATTTAAATGTTTTGATCGAGTATCAAATGCTACCATTCCATCAGTATTTTCTTAAGACGTTGTCACGTTCAACTATCGTCAGTAAACCGACTTTACAGACAACCATTTTTTTTAAGTAATTCATTGTCTTTACAAGTATAATGTTGATTCTGGTTGACACTCAAAACGTGTCCCTGACGTGCTGTTTATAAACAAAAGAAATGAGAAAGGGGAGAGTGAAAAATTATTCCGCTCAGAAGGCCCCGAATCATATTTTACGCAAAATAATTGTAGGAAACACACAGCATCCATATAATTTGAGGCACATTTCCTCGCAAAAGGGTGCTGGAATGTGAAAACTTGGTAATTCTTAGTATTGAAAGTTGAGATTATTGTGTAAGTTTATCCACCCATTCATCATTTTAACGACTTTTCAACTCTTTAAATGTGAGTCTTGTTTAATAAGTTAGAATATCAAATTATTTGAATAATTTCAATGTGTCACTCTAACGGGCCTAGAACATGAACTAGCCTAGATCTTGTTGAGAGACTAATTTTGAAATATTTAGGTACCTACCTAAATTATTCATAACTAGCGACCCGCCCCGGCTTCGCACGGGTGCAATAAAATACGGGTACAGTAAAATACTAATAAATTACTATATAAAATACTACTATTATTATACATATAAACCTTCCTCTTCAATCACTCTATCCATTAAAAAAAAACCGCAAAAATCCGTTGCGTAGTTTTAAAGATTTAATCATACATAGGAACAGAGAATGCGACTTTGTTTTATACTATGTAGTGATAACACGCAAAATCACAAAGAAAATTGCTACGATAATTTCAAGCGAAAGAGAAAATTCATAGAGAGTATTGTCTCGTTGATAGGATCACTATTGAATATCGGCCTGGAAAATGGCGTGAAATTCGTTCGGAAACAGATTGCGGGGCAATTGAAATTTATTCAGAACGGATATCGGAGGTAATGAGAGGGCGCGCGTTTCCTTCCCCGTGCTAACAGCTGATTGGCGTAGCCCCTTACTGCCGGCGCGTCCTGCCGGCGTGAACTGCTGCCACTTATCACTGTTTTGTCCTTTAGTAACTTTAATAAATCCTGGTTTGTTCCCTTTATCACAGCTGGCTGATCTGATTATATCCATAAACTAACTCATTACTTCGTTGTTTTGGCACGGTTTTTAATCCGAATAAATGCAATCACATGAGTGATTTAAATGCATGTCTTTATGCATGTAATTGCATAAACAAGACAAAATTTAAATTTTAAAAAACCCGCCTACGTTTATTGGCTCAACAGATTTTCTAGAAACATGGCTAAGAACATTCGGAATTAAATTATCTATGACACAAAAAAAAAACTAAACAAAAATCAGTTCATCCGTTTGGGAGCTACGATACCACAGACAGATACACAGACAGACACGTCAAACTTATAACACCCCTCTTTTTGCTTTGGGGGATACAAAGCACCCCTTTATGACTTCGTATACTAGCCTTTGCCCGTGGCTTTACTTATGTGGTAAGTATTTTCCTACAAAAAGTACCTAATATGCGAGTGTATCTATGAGTGTAAGAATTTTCAAAATCGGACCAGAAGTTCCGGAAATTACTCCATTCGACCAACTTACAAACATGTCATCTCTACAACATTAGTGTAGATTTACGTAATGGGTATTTGGTTTCTATTGTGGCGTAATCAATTATTTTCTAAAACTATTCTGTGTTGAAATGTTTCATTCATCCGTGGAGTAGTCTCAGCGTTGAGTGGTAAAACATTAAATCTTCAAAACAAATTCTTTGACTAAACATAACTGACTCATAAACAGAATTGAATAACTTGCAACTCTGCCAGAGCGTACATATATACCTAATAGGATTATGACGCTGGCTGTGCTGCTTGTGAGTGGTTAATTAGTGCTAGTTCTAAATAAGTTGAGATTTCATTATACTGCTAAAGTAGGACGTTAAAACATAAATATGCCACTGATTGGGGAAAATAAAGCGTATGGCGATATGGCGTAATGGCGTATAGATGCAATCACGTCTCACCTTTAACCAGAAATGAAGAACGATACTTAGTAATTTGTAAAATAGTTTTCTCTAGTTACCCGCTTTATTTGCGTCTCAAATAATTATGTTGGCTTTTGCTATAAATCTAAATATAATTTATTTAAATAAAATGTAATGCTTATCTAAAGCTTGCATGAAGTCATAATATGATAGTGTGTTATAGCCTAGGTATGATACTATTCGTTAATTCTCTTTATTTAAATAAGTTTGAAAAAGCGCATAGCGCTTATAAACGTGTTTATATTTATGAATTATATTGTCTAGAATTAATGTACACTGGATTTGCATTACTCTTATAGATAAGATTATAAATAAAGATATTTTAAAATTGAATTCAATTAGGTTATATTTATTAGGTACTAGACGATCGCCTCGCGGTTTCACCCGCGTAGTTCCCGTTCCCGTGGGAATTCCGGGATAAAATATAGCCTATGTCACTCCCTGAAAAGTAAGCTTCCTAACGGTGAAAGAATTTTTCAAATCGGTCCAGTAGTTTCGGAGCCTATTCAATTCATACAAACAAACAAACAAACAAAAAATCAAACCTTTCCTCTTTATAATATTAGTATAGACTAGCTGCGCCCCGCGGCTTCGCCCCCGTGGAAATTTATGTTTCCAACTTTCTTAATTTTTTCTTTCATAAGAACCTTCTCCTGACAATAACAAACACAACAAAGAAAGAATTAGCGAAATCGGTCCAGGCGTTGTTGAGTTATGCGCTTACCAACACATTTTGCGATTCATTTTTATATTATAGATGGCACATAAAAGAGAATACAATCAAATGGAAAATTAAAAAAAAATGTCTATATTGTATTCCGAAGTATGTGTACACAGCATGATAAAACCATAAAACTATGAGAAGTTATCTGTGGAATTAAAAAAAAAAAGATCTCAGTACTCACGAGATCCCCGTGGTAATAAACGAAAATTACATAAAATTCAACATTTTTTTCGGTTCATTAATTGGAAAACACGATTGCAAAAACAAATAATGAAAGTGCACTGTTTTGCACCTAATTTGGTCGAGATCTCAGGAACCCTGGGGTCTATAGAAAATAATTTTATTCAAATTCGTAGGTTATTACTACTTTGGTTCCTTATTACAGTTTCTTCATAAGTGGTGTACCTAGTTTTCTTGTGAATAAGCAAAAACATCATTTTTGCGCTTACGCCGTTTTTGTAAGTAACAGAAAAGTTGTAGAACGTTTTTGGAACTCGCTTTTAGCACCCGCTCCTATGAACGTGAAATCGCCGAAGAAGCGCGAAATCGCCGAAAGAGCCTATTCCTATATTTTTCATAAAAGCGCGCAATGCGCCCTCGTAAGCAAAGGTGACCCTTGTGGACAGAAGCTTTTTTTGAGGCACTCATACGTTTCGCCCCAAAATAACTTGGAAACTAGCAAAAGTTTCGCGAACCCTCTTTTCGCCAAATTTATTTTACCCGCCAAATTGATCTCAGAGATTTGTTGTAGGTTTAAATAGAAACGCCTGAACAAAAGATTCAGATCTTTTGTTTTGTTGTGATAACTGCGTGTGTTATTTTTGAACGTATTCCCCCACTTTTAGTGATATCTTCAAAGAAAAAAAACCGCTGAACCTTTCAAACGGTGTAGTAGTAGTCCGGTTATAATTAAGTGGACCGGACTTCTGAGACGCTCGACGACTCAGTAGTTCGATTGCCTAAGTGAACCGGACTTTTGAGCCTTTTTTACATCTAGTAAGCCTCAATTTAAACAGAGCCTTCATTATAATTATTATGTATGTAATTTTATTGATATTCTTTTTAGAAACCACTTAAAATTTAGGAATTATTGTTATTCAAGTCCTGCTCTAATCTAAGTAGCATTTCTGGATACAGGGTGAGATAGCGGACAGAACAACTGGGACAAAACTGCATCAACAACGTCTGTGTTTGTTCACCTACTTGTGCCCAAAGGCAACAATCGCTAGCATATTCATATGCATGCAACCGTTACTATCAACAGACCAAAGTGGGCTCTTATGAAAGCACTGGTACCTACGACTCTAGAGATTCGGTCAATTCAAGGATTTCTACCTTGGAAGCGTATATTTCAATCCACCAAGGCTGCAAGGGTAAAAGCAAGCATATTATTTATCCAAAAAGCTTTAGAACATATAAAACTCGCCAGCAAATATCCTAACGAGACCATAAAACGACCATTAACGGACCTATTTCGAAATTCACGTTTTCCCGCGATAAATAACCATTTCCGAACGCTATATTTTGCTTTTAACGATGATTTTACAATTGATAAGGTAATGGAAACAGTTTATAAATAAGTTTTTGCTTTCTTCCTAAAGGGTTGCTTTTCAAATGTTTTTTGCGTAAACCTAATAACCCTTTAGGGCAAAAAGTACATTAGCGTGTTTCGAAGCATCAGTTCCACAGGCTGGCCCCGGCGGCAGCCGACAAGTTTTAAAATTGCCCATACAAAGCTCTCGGAAACCCATTTAGATTGACACGTAGCCACGGCTAAGGCAACAGCTAAAAAAATCTACGGGAAAGCCACTAAAAGTAGGACTTATCTTATTATTTAGTTGTTTTTTAGGGTTCCGTACCTCAAAAGGAAAAGAGGAACCCTTATAGGATCACTTTGTTGTCCGTCCATCTGTCTGTCTGTCTTTCTGTTCGTCTGTCAACCCCCTTTTCTCAGGAACGTAGTATCGAGTTGAAATTAACATTAAATACTCAAGTCCGTAACTTCTTGAAGCCTGATATAAATAAAACTTCAAGGTCGACGCAATCAAAAGTTACAGCCGTTTATATTCGAATATTTTGAAATTTCCAAGGGAATCACATGCACACAAAACCTATAGGGTACTTCCCGTATACCTAGAATCATGAAATTTGGCAAAAAGCAAGGTCTTATAGCACAAATAAAGGAAAAAAATTGACTCAAAACTGTAAAATTGTAGTTTATTCTTTAAAAAAATACTTTTGATTTTCGCCAGGGACCAGAACCTATAGGGTACTTCCCATTGACCTAGAACCATAAAATTTGGCAAGAAGCAAGGCTTTATAGCACAAATAACGAGTAAGTTGCGGAAACCGTAAATTTGTAGTTTATAAAAAAATGATTATCTCCTTGGACAAGAACATACAGGGTACTTCTCGTTGACGTAGAATCATTATTTGACAAGAAACAAGGTCTTACACTAAAACGGAACCCTTTATGCGCGAGTCCGACTCGCACTTGACGTTTTCGTTTATTAACAACGGAATTTGACGACCACACCACCTAGTCTGGTTGTATAAATCACAAAAAAGTTAATAAATTTGTAGCAAAGCAACAAAGGTCAGAATTTAGTTTCTAATGAAACGGTCCTATTTTGTCTCTAGCTAAACATGAAATGAGAATCTCATGTTATACGACATTCATTATGACAACACAACCTTATTTTAATGTTCGTTCCGTGAAATATAAAGGCTATATCTTATTTCAGACGATGTAATTACGTTAAATGAACGTCTTTATCTCTCAGCTCGCACTCGGGTTCATCTTTTGTCGTGAGGCTGTATAGAGTATACCCTGTATACAACCGCGCAGCTACGAGATGCTACGAGGATCTACGAAAGTGCTACGGAATACTATGAGGGTCTACGAGAGTGCTACGAAATTGCTACGCGTAAATAGTTTGGTAACATTGTTGTTGAAGTACATACATAGCTAGAAATAAACCATTCTAAAAATGAACGCCGATTGTATGACGTTTAGTGGAGGGAGCGTGCATTTTGGCGTGCATTTTTAGAATGGTTTATCTCTACTTATTTGATTTAGTACGATCCAAAATAGTACTCGAGATTATCTACAGTGAAAGAAAACCGCTTCTGCTTTTCAAGACGCACTGAACTCATGTTTTAGAATGAATTCATGCCTTCATGGCTGTTTGCACGTACATTTACATGCGTTTTGGAGCTCGATCTTTGGTAACGCGAATTTTTAAAACCATTTGTATCCCTACATCCGAAAATAAACGCGCGCGTCAGATGTTGGTCAGTGCGCTACCAAAGCGCTCGCTTTAAAACGCCTAGTGTGTACTTGCTCACATAAGCATTAAAAATTGAACTCTATTTTTCCAATAACTGATATTCTCAGCCCCCTAATCCCCAGAAGCGTACATTATAATCACGTGTGCTAAGCCTAGTTGAGCTCTGAAGACACAATACTAATGACGTCACGTCGCAGTGACAGCGTGTGTCATTTGTCACGAACTGTCAGACCGAGACAAGAATGAGATGTTGTTTACAGATTGAGTAGAAGAGATTGGTGTTTGATTTTATTTAGTAATATGAAAATAAATAAGTAAATAATACGTGACAAATAATGCAAGGTTTCTTGATACGTGAGAAATTGTGAACTATTTCGCAAAGCATTATCCTGGAATACGGGCAGGATTAATAAATGCAATTTATACAAACTTCAAACAACGCATCGCATCGAAACAGGTTTAAATTAAAGTTCTAAGAAACAGACCACAGACGAATGAAATAATGCATGAAACCTTTAGTAAGCTTGCTGTCTCAGTAACCAATTGAAATGGACTACAATCTTTTAAAATTCATTTTATGACCGGAACAAATACTTGTGGATCACTTTATTTTGTTTAAAAATCTAACAATTCGTATTCGTAATAGGGGTCATGCGTACATTAACAAGCAAAGCGTCTACCATTAAATTATACGTTACTAGCTTCTGCCCGCGGCTTCGCACGCGTTATTTCTACGGAAACGTTCAAAGGTAATTTCTATCCCATGGAAACTGATTTATGGGATAAAAAGTAGCCTATGTTTGATTCCAGGCATAGAGCTACACCGGTGCAAAATTTCAGCTCAATCTGTTCAGTAGTTTTTGCGTGACGACGTTACAAACATCCATCCATCTATACATCCATCCATCCAAACTCTCGCATTTATAATATTTGTGTGATATACAGGGTTATTGGTAATTCACTGACATTATGTTGACTGCAGGCTCTGCCCACCATCATGAATACATCCGTGAAGACACCAGGTCTCAATTCCTAAAATTGTTGGTAAGGGAGCGATATTGGTATGTACCCCCTCCATTCAAAAATCGTTCATTATAGGGGTTTTCTTTGAAACTAAAGCTAAAAACGGCTCTGCCCTGAATTATCAGTGGGTGTGTGTGTGTTTCGCTGTCTCCCAGCCAGGCTAATGCCACGCAAATCATCTTGCGTAGATGTAAAATAAGCCAATGGTAATGATGTGGATTTAAATAGGAGTTGGAGATTAGTATTTAGTAATTAATTAAGTTGCGGACGCTATTTTGCATGTGAGCCGATATACAAAAAAAATTAAGAATTGAAACCTAGCGTCTTCACTAACGTGTTCATGCTGATGGGCAGAACCTTAAGTTTACGCAGTATCAGTGAATTACCAATAAATAAATTAAATTAATTATGACCATTCAAACAGCATTATCTAGCCCCAAGCTAAGCAGAGCTTGTGTTATGGGTACTAGATGACTGATATACTTAATACAATACACTACATGGATAGATATTTTTTATTATACATAGAAAACATCCAGAACACCCTGAACAAATATCAGCAGATCGTACAAAAATTTGTCCTGAGGCGGGAATCGAACCCGCAACACCTGCGTCGAAGGCGGACCTTCGTCCGCTGCGCCACAGAAATAACCCTGTATAAGAGAACAATACTACAAATATTTATAACGGCGGGAATCGGTCCCGCAACCCTGATCCGTTAAAGTAGGTGTAGATTAAGCAAACTTTATTCCCTTCTGGGAATCAAATCCGTTTGTGAATCCCACACGTCCCAGTAATGGCCCAACTAGGTTAAATGCTGTATGCATTAGATCCGAAATGGTATAAAAATGTGATTCATTACAGCAGGATATCGTTTTCTAAGCATTTTAATGGACTTTTAAGAGCCATTCCCACATGATACATTAGATTTACGCTTCTATCACAAGTGCGCTGTAAAAGCTACGGTTACATGCTCATGGAATTCAAGAGCACTTACGCGAATGTTACGTAAAAGCGTATAAAATATGGAGTTTAAATTCCTGCCGTTAAAGTGGCGAGTCCTCAAAGCCTTGTATTTACATTTTCCATTTGGAACTTTTATCAGCAGTATTTAAAGATGCGCATCAAAAAGTTTAAAAATAAAAGTTGTAGTAGTAAGCGAAGTTCATTTATTCGGAGCAGTTAGTATTTTTATTTCCACATATTTCGTAAATGCTCTCTGCATGTAGTTTTTAAAATTTATTTCAGAAAACCTATGTTCAAGTATTTAACTTTAAATCTTTTCGTGACTTTTCTTCAGCAGAAACCCTAACAGCTCTCTCACTGCGAACCAGGAATCATCTAATTAGGACAAAATCCTAACATAGAATACGCCTGTAGCCCAAACCTGGCCTTACAAACACATATCGGCGCAGACCTGGCAAATTATCGGTCGGCCATTAATAACATCAGAGCGAACGTGCTCTGCGAGAAATTGCCGGAGAAATTATTTTTATTCTAAATACGAACATCCCCCCCTTTAATTAAACGAATTAATCAATCCCCCCCCCCCCCTGGTCACTCCCCACAGGCTCTCACGGGAGCGCGCTCTCGTCAATCACATGACTCTGCGTTTTTGACACAGGCTGAGTAAAATGGCTAGGCGACTTAGAGACCATATCCCACAAAACAGAATACTTCGTATTCTTTTTCCAAGTTCCCGAAGTAACTTGAGCCTTGAATGGTTTTACAGTAACCTAGCTGATTCGCATCTAAGCTGTATTCCAGCCCAGCTGTGTTTTTATTAGTTTCGTTGATAGTGTATGTTAAGTGCTGTAGTAGTGGTGTGTTTGTATTCGTATGTTGGACAAGGAAAGTCGAGTATTTATCCCTTTCGCGCTATCCTTCGCTTTACCTGATGTTCATTAATTAGATTGGAGGGTATGATGCTGACTTATTATCTTTCTAAATCTTGGTAACAACCTCTCTTTCTTTTATGAACAGGACTTTCAGAAATAATAAGTACGTACGTCAAATAGTTTATGCGCGAGCGTGACTCTATTTTTGTACAACCTCTGTATCGCGTCGGGCGAATGTCCGCTTGCGACTCAGAAGGTTGCGGATTCGATTCCCGCCTCGGGAAAAATGCTGCATATAATGAGGATCCGTAACGTTTTGGGTTGAGAATGCTGATTTATAGAACTAAAAAATCAATAACACACAGTCCAAAAATTATTGTTCTACAACAAAAATTGACGAAGTTATGACCAAATTTCTAGCGAGGTTCACTGAGAGACCGCCGCGGGCGCGTGTGACGTCACTGGGTCGCTCGCAGACTTTAAACTGTAGGCAGATATCAGTTTTTAGTGATTTACTCCGAAACTATAAGTTTGGGAAAAAAATGTCTTAACGGGCGGCGAGCGACCCAGTGACGTCACACGCGCCCGCGGCGGTCACTCAGTGAACTTCGCTACTAATTTAGTCATAACTTCGTACGTAATGGTCCGATTTGGATAATTTAAAAAGATATATCATTCTAATGTCATCAAGAATAACGTGAATACTAGTTCTATTGAAATTGCTATAAAGTTACGGATCCTCATTGTTTCAGGTGATCTGGATGTTTTTTAAGTGTGGCAATTTTTTTTTATCCATGTTGTATAAAGTATATCAGTTATTTAATACCCATAACACAAGCTTTGCTTAGTTTCGGACTAGATAATTTTGAATGAATTGTCCAGCATTATTTATTATTTTTATGCTTTGTATTCTACATTTCATGGTAAAAGTCTAAATTATAAATGAACAAAATGCCTATAAGCTTTATTCGCGTTTGGTACTAATGTTAAGAAAATGGCGTTGACATTAATTTGATAAATGAGCGTTTTTCCCGAATGAGTCCAACTCATCTGTCTCAGAGGATTCGCTTCGTATAAAAACTCCGATTAATCTTATTAATTACTGTTGATTCTCGGAGTTTATTATTTTTAATTAATTTGCTTGCGATGTCTTTTAAGAACCAAGAAAAAATGTTGTGTCGTGCGTAAGAGTAAATTTTACTCTCCCTTTTGGTGCTTTACTCAAAAAACGTAAAGAAACATTCTCCATTATGATATAAAAATATTGTCATGCATTTCGTTGAAAATTCCAATGGTTCAAAGCTCTAAACATGCAAAGGCGAAGAAAAGTGTATTATAAAAAAAAAAATGCAATTAAAATTCAACTTTTGGGACGTTAAAAGACAAGTCATATAGGATAGACTTAAAGATTAAGGCTGAATCTATACTAATATTATAAAGAGGAAAGATTTAATTGTTTGTTTGTTTGTATTGAATTGGCTCCGAAATTACTGGACCGATTTGAAAAATTATTTCACGGAAGCTTACTTTTCAGGGTGTGACATAGGCTTTATTTTATCCCGGGATTCCCACTGAAACGGGAACTACGCGGGTGAAACCGCGAGGCGATCGTCTAGTAAGTAGTAAAATTATCTCTCTGTCAGTGTGGAAAATTGATTGCACTTTGCCAAAAAGTTGCTCTGCTTTGGAAATTTTATAAAAAACACCAATAGAAAACAAACAAAACAAGAAAATATTCTCAAAGATACACACATATGCATTATTATAATCTGAGTAAGTATCTTAAAAATTTTAGGGATTTGTTGTTTTAACCCAAAAACCAAAATATTTTAAAACAATTTATACTTTATGCAAACCTACGGGATACCTTGCGTTATCTAAAGTACACAGCCCTCTTTAACCCAGCGTACTCGAAGGGTTCCCGTTATATTTATAACAACACGCCGGCCGTGGTCCGAATGCCCTCGTAATTTCAAAACGGGTTAATAATTAGGCCGGTCCGATCAATGCCTCGGTTTCGGCCAGTTAGGCACATCATTTAATTTTGCTCTGAATTATACGTAATTAATTATTTCATTTTAATAATATAGGAATAGATTTAGGAAGCACAACATTTGACGACAAATTATTTGCCATTATAGTTTGTACATGATGCTGTGTGAATTGTCCAATATGATTTATTTTACTTTTATTTATAGTATTATTTTAAATCGAATAAAATAATACAAGTATTTTACGTCCTTATAAGTTTAAGTTAGTCTTATAAGTTTTCGTTAAGTGTACTTAGTAGGTTTTTAAGGTGAATGAAAATATTTTCATTTATTTAATCATTCTCATCCAAGTGACGGAATACTCTAGGTCTAGGTTGTGGCATTTGTCTCTATAGTTTTCTAGTCTTTTCTTGTTTCCACAATTTTACCTTCCTTCATTATCGTTGGTCTGTAGTTTACGTGCAAGTTTCGATCAAAATACTGTTATTGCTGGCATAGAAAGAGTGCATAAATATAAGAATGATAACAAGTATTTACCTAGAAACGAAAGAGAAGCTTTTTCCAGTATTTTTAAACGGAGTGGATTCAATTCAGATAATAATATTCAATAGGAGTTTCCTGCAATAACATCACGATAAAGAAATTATTTGCTCAACATAATTTGCACATTTTGCTTTTAATTATGAATGCTGAGTCCAGCATAAACTGGAAAAGGTTTAAAAGTGGATGAATTCTTTCTCGCATTATTTTCTCACCAGTCAGATCTCTCACATTAATTTTAACGAATATTTCATGAACCTTTTACGATTTTCATGATTTTAACTCTTGTCACGAGGTATTAAGCCTCAGAATTGTATAGGCGGTTTATTTGTGTCCCAAATACGTTCCTACTCTCAATTAAATGAAAGTTCTGGAGTTGGGAATAACTTTCGTTTCAGCATCCCTCTCGATTCGAGTTATGAATATAACTCCCCCTCCCTTTCCCAGCCGCGCCTCCGCACTCCCCGCGGGTTCTGTCAAAGGAAATCCTATTAAAGAACTTTTCTGACCTTCTGCCTGAAATCCATTTGTAATAATGAGACTACTATCAAATAATTACTTATTGCAATAAATAATTCAGGACGAAATTACTAGAACTAATTTACTTTGACTCTTGGACCTAAATAATAAATACTCTAACGTAGCAACGTCCACGGGAGAAAAGTGATAGGCTTGTTTATATTCAGTCAGGAATAGCTTTTCCAGGAACAGAGCTAAACGCGTCTAATGTTTCTGTATTATCCATTTAGCTTCGGAAGAATAACAAACATCTATTTCATGACATTATGTTTTTTTTATCATCAACGTGATAACCACGTTAAAATAATAGAGCTAACATGATCTTATCCCTTTGCTGAACCTAGTACGTAGATGATAAACATCTTTGATATAAGGCCGCTGGGCATACTAAAAAGTCATCCAACGTCCACAAATCCAAGTTCTATGACATCGTTTCTAGAAAAATGGTGAGTTAGTGGCAATTCACGGTGGTTCCCTCAGCTCAGTTGGCAATGAGCCACAAGTGAGCCTGAATCTATCATAACTCACTTTTAAGTGTTCTGACTTAGTTTTCAACATCAAAGGGAAATCGAAATGCTTCACACGTCTCTAATTATAACTTGTTCTATGCGGCTATTCCAGGTATTTTGTTCATAGGTTATTCCAGATTAGGTGCCTGTTTTGTTTTTGTAAAAGCTAATATTGCTACCGGCCACCTAGTACCAGTATTCTTTTTATGACTTTTACAAATAAAATTGATCTATTTTACCATCTAGCTAGACTATTGCAAACAATACGGGGTGGATTTTTGGGACGGGGCAGTAAAGAGAGTTACTTTATACGGTGTATAGGCATAGAAAAGTTTTAGGAGACTACCCACATTTTATGGTCCATAAATATTCATTCGAGTCAATGTTTTGTAATATTTTTTAGTAATTTAGGTACCAAAGATTTTCGAAATTGCGTAGTCGTTATTCCAACAATATAAAACAAAAGCATGCAAGCAATTGCTATATTACGATTTATGAGTTTTCCGACAGAGGCCAAAAAGTGGAAAAGAAAGACAACAGCTACGTAATTTTTTCATCATTTCTAAGTATTCCACGGGGCGCTGTAATTAGATATTGGAGCGCGGGGGTGCTGTGCAGCTTTGCTTAGGTCTGTGAGTGCTTTTTGGCAAAAATAAAACAGAAGATCGCATAGAATTACAATTGAGTTCAAGACGTCGTTTGTTTTTTAAACGACTTCAAAAAGAAGGAAGTTGTCAATTCGGCTGTATGTTTTTGTTTATGTATGTATATGTATATCTCCGCCTGTGATTAACCAATTTTACTGATTCTTTCACTAAGGTAAAGATAATGATCCTGAATTGGTCCCATAAAAAAGTTATTCCCAAGGGATAGGTATTTGTCCCGTAAAGCTTAAAAAACAGCATAATACTTTAAAAAAATCACGACTAGCTACAGCAATTTTGGTGATATCTTCGCCAATTCATACTAGATTATGATGATTCTTTCGTTGTTGTATAAAGGTTGATTTTTAAATGGTCCTATAAAAGTTTTTCTCTCGAGGAAATGATGATATGCGCCGTAAAAACATCATCACATGATAATTTTCACAATCACTGTAAACTAATTGATTCCATAGCAACGGGCGTAGACAAGAGGTCGACCTACAAAACTAATTCCAAAGTTAACGGATGGCGAATCGCATAAAACGAAGGATGACCGGTCCGTTCGTTTTTGATTTTTGATTTTGAAAGGTCTGGTGTCATAATAATGTCACGTGACGTGACATTCAGCCGTAAGGTTGTTCGTTTAGTGCGATCCGTCAACCGAAACTTCGTATTTCGTGTTTCAAAGTAGGCCTTCTTTCATTCGTCGTTTCATCCATGTGTTATCAAACTAAATTAGACTCAAATTTTTACAAGATACCTGAGAAGAATTAGAAGTTCTTCTGTAGTTTTTTAAAACACGCCAAATTATTGTAGTTATTATTATGAACGTCATGCTACATTTAATTTTTTTTATAGCGTTTTTAAACTTTGTTTTCCGTACGACGACCCCCATCTAAACGAAACGGTTGTTGGCGAGGATGTTTTTTGAGGTTTTCTATATTTTTGATGGTTGTTTTTTTCACAATTTTAGTTTAATGAGGAGCTTCTGTTATTTCCAATCACAGCTGAGATAGTTATTGATCGTTTAGTTCAAAAGTTACACCGTTTTGCTTAGATGGGGGTCGTCGTAGCGAAAACAAAGTTTAAAAACGCTATAAAAAACGTATAGAATATTTTAACACATTATCCGTGGCTAAAATATAGGGTAACTTCCCTCATTTTAGTTTTTCACCATATACAGACTCGCACTGTATATTAGAGATCATAAAACGGGTAACTTGCGCATCAGCGTCATTCTCTTGCGCAGGATTGCATCAAACCCGTCGACCTGTGCGTGCGCGAACATTCCTGATGCGCTACAGAAGCGCGGCAGCCCCATCATAATGTAGAAAATCGAGCGTGAAGAGGATTCAATGAGTGCATGAGAACTTTGTTTTAGTATTCTGGCTCAGATACCTAAATTCGAGCACATCAAAAATGTAATAGGTAACGTTCTCAAGTGAGACCACTGGATTTAACTTTCCTCTATCCCCAGCATAGCATGTTTAAATAGTAGTGTGCTAAAACTGGCCATACCTGGAAAATAAACGACACAAATCTTGGTATGGTAAATTTTCAAATATCTTCGTCAAACACAAACCTGGTGACGGCTTAGATTTTAAGAAATAGATATAAGTGTATATACTAATTGTAATTGTAAAAAAATTACTCTGAAAATTACATTAACAGAATCACTTTAGCGGATTCTGTTAATGTAATTTTCAGAGTTTTTTTGTGTATAAACTGCAAATTATCCTACTAAACTACAAATTATTATATACTAGCTGGCCCCGCAGCTTCGCCCCCGTGGAAATTTATGTTTCCAACTTTCTTAATTTTTTCTTTCACCTTCTCCTGACAATAACAAACACAACAACGAAAGAATTAGCGAAATCGGTCCAGCCGTTCACGCGTGATGCCGTGACCAAGGAAAACAGGTTTCATTTTTATATATATATAGATATAGATAGATATTGAAATATCATACCTACAGATACTTGTTTCCAAACGTGTTGAAGTCATGTCTAAGATTTGAACTTCACTCTCGGTGAGTTGCTACACTTGCTACGAGTTTGAACTTGCATCGCGACTTAGATGAGCTTCGCCTGTAAACTTCTAATTACGACGTCGTGATCAACTTTCATGAACCTTTCATAATGAAAATCCTGAACCTTATTTTCTTTTTGCACTGAAACCTGCTAGTTTTGATTCTACTGAAGTTGGTGGATAATTTGTTCTTCGTTTTTCACATGCCCAATAGAAAATGGGAATGGAGTGACGGGCTTCAAACAAGCTTTTATTAGTTTTTTCTAATAAAAACTTGTGTTGCAGCCAGCAGCTCCTGAAATATTTCTTCCGATTGGTATTCTAGCTCTAGACTGTTTCCAACAGTCTGCGGTTAGTTCAACTGTTTCTATTTTAAATATAAGTTGTAATTTGTTTCTATTCGTTGTGGTTTTTTTTGTTATAACGTGATATATATTATAATATCTATTATATATTTTTATCACGCCGTTTTTGAAATACTTATACACCTAGCTTCAATCCACAAAGTTTGAAAAGAAAGATTAAGCTGCTTATGAATTAAAACCTTAACGCTTTTACTACCCAGCTTCTGTAGTGCGACCCGCAGGGGCGCATCGCGGCTACAAGCAGTGTTAGAACCACATGTGCGTCGTGGGCAATGAAAGTGTTAATAAAAATATTTTTTCTAGTTATGTGAAGTCTATTTCAGGCTAGTTTAATTACTTCAGTCACTTCAGTGCTTATCGCCGTAACCGTAACCTTTGTTCACCCAAAAACAAAACAAAAGAAAGAAAAGTTTCATATAACCACTGGACTACCATGTTAGTACAAGAATTGACGGGCGTAGTAAAAGTAAAATGTTTTATCCTGTCCCTTACCTAGAGATATGAAGTAACTTACTCCACCTGCGCGTAGACCTCCACTTACGCAACCGAGCAATATAACATCTTGGCATTCCGGACGTTCACGTAATACTATATAGTTATTCTGTGTTGCTTTAAGAGAACGAAGAGTACCTACCTACCCAACTACAGTACTATGGAGCTGCGAAACTTACGTAACAAGTCATACTAGAAAAATACATCTTCTAACCGTATTTGGTTTTGAAATATATCGAATATCGGTATTTAACTTTATAAGTAGGTAAGTACCTATCTCAATTCAGGTCAAATATTTAGCTACCATAATTTAATGATAATTGGATCATGAATGATATACCTAGACCGAGAATTCGAGAAGATCCACCACAGAACCAAATCAGTCAGTAACGAAACGACGCGACGACACGCAACGAACGACCCGATCTCGCACAGGCAATCAGTCACAAAATCGAAAAGATCGAAATGAAACGAAACATCGAAGTAAGCCGATGATCCACCGGCAAAAACAGTCATTCAAATGATCCGGTCATTTTCTTAACGGGTCGTGATTGATCTGATCTTTGTGAATGAACGAACGACACACGCCTAGTATTTAGGTACTTTTATTTTACTTCGGCTATAACTCATTTAAGCCCCGTCAGTTTGTACCATATGAAGCTTAGCACTATGCCTCAAGATGCGGGATGGTAAACGTACATCTAGCATGTGTGTATATCTACCATTTAAAATTTGGTGGATCGGCTTGTTCCTTCAATTAGTGCCTAGTAATAAGCATTCAATGGTCTTGAAAGCGGCAGATCAAACAGTGACAAAAAACTGAACAGCTATTAAGATGTAAAACCGGACGCGAGGAGTATGCTCCTTCCCGGCTGTTATTGCACCTCTAGAATAGAAATTCACGATTCACGTACCGCTACTAAATAGTAGAGAAGTAGTTCGTACTCCTTGTTCGCAAATACCGCCGACACATCCGTTCCCGAGGGTCTAATTTAATCAACACGGACATCTTACGCAGGTACCACATGGCCCATGAAAATTAATGCGCCCCGTACAAATAGTCGCTTAGGCCCATAACCTGAGAAATGATTATTTCCCGGCAATTAGTCGGAAGGGTTCGGAAGTTGCTTATTTATTCATTTTGTGTTCGGCACTGGGTTTCGAGTTGGTTTTTCACCGCGAAATAAAGTCAGATGAGATCAACGGGATATTCGGAGTAATTGAACACTTTTGTGAATCTTCGTTTCAATTGCTGAGCACATTATGGCGTGTGTGTCCTGCGAAGTATTTGCTCTGTTATATACAGGGTGTGTCAGGACTACTACCGAAAGGACTACTACCGAAGGGGGGGGATCTAATATTGAGCAAAAAAGCCATGGTTTCACCATGTATCATAAGCTGGGTATTAGATGGTAGGTGGACCATTGCTTGATCTGTCAAGTAGTAATTATCACAGGTTATAAAATCTTAAAATAAACTTGGCTGGAGAAGAGAGTTTTGAGATTACCACGATTTTGATTTCCCAATTTCAATTTTTTTTAACAATTTTACTCGGACCGATCCAGATAATCTCAGTGGAGTGAAAGCGCTTCCATGAATTCATTTGTTGCGAGCTTAGCGGAGCTCACAGTGGAAAACAGGTTCTTTCTAGTATTGTACGATTGTGAAGGGAATAATTACCTTCGTAGACGGTATATCATGTTTGCGCAGGTTTAATGGCGATACGCCTCTTACTCGGAAACATTACACAGAACTTGTTGGCATTTACGGAGGGGTTAACAGAACAATTTTTGCGGTCCGTGGTAAATCAACTGATTAGATAAGGGGCACTTTGTCCTTTCGTACATTGTTGGTACCTAGGTAGTCTGTTTTAGTCTCTGTCAATTCTGTTTTGGGAAAACCCCATTTTGTCGTCTTATGAGTACTTTTTTCGGGTTCCGTCCCTCAAAAGGAAAAGATAGATACCAGATACATAATACTTTAATTCATCACCTTATAAAGCAAATTTTACAAAGTTAAACACTTAAAGAACAGCAATAGAATTGGCGGCCTTGCCGCTTAAAGCTATTTCTTCCAAGCAACCGACAATCTGGATCCTCGATATAAATAAAACTTCTAAGTCAACGCAATCAAGAGCTTCAGCCGTTTATGTCCGTTGAAATTTCCAAGGAAATCACATGCACACAAAACCTACAGGGTGCTTCCTGTAGACTTAGAAACATGAAATTTGGCAAGAAGCAAGGTCATAGAGCACAAATATAGGGAAACATTTGAAAACCGTAAATTTTTTAATAAAAAAATTCTTCTGATTCTCGCCTTGGACCCAAACCTTTAGTGTACTTCCCGCAGACCTAATTATAAAATTTGGCAAGAAGCAAGGTCTTATAGTACAAATATAGGGAAAAATCTGAAATCTGTATATTCGTGGTTTATTTCACAAAAAAAATCTTTCTTTGGACCAAAAACTATAGGGCACTTCCCGTTGACCTAGAATCATGATATTTAGCAAAAAACAAGGTCTTGAACGGAACTCTTGGTGCGCGAGTCTGACTCGCACTTGACGTTTTATTTAAACAAGGAACAGCACCCAGCATTCGAGAACGTAGGTTCCTCCTCATTCTAGGTAAGTTCAAATCAAACATGCAGAGCCCACAGATGTTTGATTTGAACTTACCTATAACATTCTCAATCTGACTCAAAATGGAGTCTATGACGCTTATGCCCAACTTCATAATAAATAATTATGAAGGAATCCACCCCACGTTATCAAAGAGAAGCTGCAATGTAAACGGTGGTTCTAAACTTGGTCGGGCACAAAGCACCGAAGTTAGAATAACCACAATAATGTAACCGAAACTTCACTTCCATAACAGAGAACTACATGTTTTAACTTTATAACTAGCATTTTGTTGCAAAAGTGAAAATTACCGCGAACTATGGGAATGCTAAACAGCTTACTAACTAGCGAGCAAAGTTGGAGCTTTCAAATGTTTATTTAAATTATAGAATTGCTGATAATTTTTTTTTGTCACACTAGAGAGGTAACTATTGTTGCAAATCCTAATACTTGTATATCGTCGCCGTAGAGCGAAAAGTCACTAACTAGGTCATTTGGTGTTTTGAGTTATGAAGGTTTAAAGTTTTGAAAAACAAAATAAAATCATAACTTTCTTTCGGTATGGGATATTTCTAATTTTATGATCTCATATGTTAGGAAATATAAAAGCTCTTAAGGTCAATTCACTACAGTCAATGAATGACTGATATTTTCAGGGAAAATGGAAAAAACACTGACTTAGTTACTTTTCGCCCTCAAATCTTGTACTAACTTTGTGAGACAATGATTTGTTAAAAGTCACCAACTGACTTTTCACCCGTGTTTGGATAAGTTTATTTAGTGTTTAAGTAATTTTTCTAACGCTCTTATCTGCTTAATTTTATATAATTTCTATTTCTCGAATCAGGTAATCAATAAGAAAATGATAAATAATCAAATGCAGTTGTCATACTTCCTTGAAAAATACAAAAAAAAAACGCATTCAGAACAAGTTATAAGTAAATTAATGTTTTTGACGTATTGTTAAGATTTTAAATATTGAAATCCTATTAAAATGATTAATGATAGCATTCTGGTCCAGTAAGCCTTAACATTGCGAATGTCGTAATTCTTGATCATGATAATCGCTTTTCCATGGCATAATCGCTTCTCAAACATAGACCTATGACTAAGTAAGCTTAATACGGCCTATAGTGGCATCGGGCACCAGCAGGTTTTCTGCAACATCTTTGTGTGTAGCTGTAAAGTAGAGAGTACTCGTACAATGAATGAAGATAACGGGGAATGGTCCAGTTCAGACGACGAACGAATATCAATGGAATTACCCGAAATATTCAACTTAGCAAATTTTACTGAAAGGAAACATTCCTTTATATTATTTAAACAGCTGGACTACTTGAGAAGGCAACAACAGCCTGTAGTGGTCCACTACTGGACGCAGGCCTCCCCCTGATAAGCGCATTATTGGTTTTTATCACATGGAGGGTTATGTCCATAATCCCCATGCTGGGCATGCGGGTTGGGGATCGCAGTTCGGTGGTAGAATTGTTCTGCAGGGGCGCTGCTGCCCGCCCCCGGTGGATATCCCTTACTCGCCTCTTACGACACCCGCGGGAAGAGTTGGGGTGGTGCAAATTCTAAGCCGGCACCACACAGCGAACTACGCTGAGTCCTCGCCGAGTCATCCATTCTTTACGGAAGTGACATGGTCATGTTGACAAAACTCCTTTAAAATAAATAAAGAAAAAAAGAATCATCCATACTGCAATGCTTGAAAACGAATGTTTTCAATCAGTGCGTCTTACCCGTCATGACCTACGGAGCTGAGACGTGGACACTCACCTTAAGGCTGATCCACCAGTTCAAAGTCGCTCAACGAGCTATGAAAAGAGTAATGCTCGGAGCTGTTCTAAAGGATAGGACGCGTAACGAATACATCCGACAGAGAATCAAAGTTATCGACATAGCTCTAAGAATAAGCATGCTAAAGTGGTAGCGTGCCGGCCATGTCTCGCAAAAACCAACAACCGTGTTCTTGAAAGGAGACCGGGACTCGGCAAACGTAGTGTAGGACGCCCTACACCCAGGTGGAGACGGCCTGCCAAAGACTGCAGTCAGATGTCGGACGCGGCAAACTGAAGACACGGTGCTATGGCGCTCATTAAGGGAAGGCCTATGTCCAGCAGTAGACTAACGATGTTGATGAACCAGCGAAGACGTTTTGGACAGGTGGCTAGGGCCTTATATAAGTCACTAGCCACCGAGTAAGCAAAATCAAGAGCGTAAAAGTAGCTAAATTGCACGTTTAATTGTCTATCCTAACACAGACGTACGAAAGTTTGGCTTTAATAAATCAACAAAACACTTTAGCTATCATTCAAAACCAAACTTTGTAGTCAAAATTTTGGGGCGAAAACTAACTCAACATGTTAAATGATTTCTTGCTTTAAAATTATGAAGTACAATTATCGCAAATAGCGATCTAGAAGACACTAAGTCGACTTGGTTAGTTTTCGCTTTCAAGTTGTGTATCAAACCTGCTACCACATAACTAATCAAGTATATTTAGTTATTTCTCGACTAGACTGGGTCCTAGCAACAAGTTATTATTTTAGAAAAGAAAGTAACCAACCCGACTTAGGTTTATATTTTGCAATTCTTTCAGTATCTAAAAGTATCTAAGCCTACTTAGTTGGTTTTCGACTAATATGCTGTAAGCCAAATGTAGAGTTAGTGAATTTTTTGCACAACCTAAAATGAAAACCGTGATAGCTAGGGATACGGTTGTCAGACTGAAAAATGCAGAAAAAATCGGGGATTTTGATGGCACATCTAACTCGATTTGGGCCAAATAGCGAGTTAGTGACTTTTCGCTCTACGGCGACGATATGTTAGTCGTCAAATACTAGTATATTCGGTGTGGTCGACACCAAAATGTACTAGTACAAGGATTGCAATAAGTAGTTTAGTTTTGATGACATCTGAATCGACATTCAGATGTCGTCAAACTAAACTATACTAATTTGACAGCACTAAAAATGATGCAGTCCTTTTTATCCACTAAACCAGTTCCCATAGGATAAAATAACCTTTGAAAGTTTCGTTAAAAACAAGCGTGCGAAGCCGCAGGCAGAATCTAGTATCAATAAATACATTATTTCTGCTTCTTAAAGTTTTATTTCTATAAGTAGGAACTATAGTTGGTTAGGAAAGCCGAACGATCGAAATAAATGGGATGGCATAATTTTTAGTGTTATCAAATTAGTTTAGTTTAGTTATTACGACATCTGAATTGACACCATTGTCTATTATTTAATTTATTTTTGGCATCTTTCATATTTTCATTGCTATAACTACTGGTTGAATTTTAAAAATGTTAGTTAGTCAGTTACATTATCCCTTAGTAAGTCTCTTTGAGGCTTGAAGGGTTTATTTATCTGGAACTACCTGTATAAATAGGGTACCGGTCTGAATGAATGCAATATTCTGCCAATCAACTTTTTATTCAATGAAATTGTGGAAAGATATGCAGCCAGCAAAGTTCAATATAATTCAATAATACATGAATAAAAAGTAGGCTCTTTATGTTAACGTTCTGAATGCGCACTCGATCGTAACTGAAACTTTTTAAATTCCTCCATAAATTAGCGAAGCCTTTCCACTTCGCTTCTCGGAAGAACATTACCCTCCTTTCAAAGCGGTTGGATAAATAGGTAAAATGAAGAAGAAACGGATGGGTAATACCAATTACCTATCGATGTGGAAGGAAACCAACAGAAAAATATGGTTGAATATTCTGAAGAAACATAAAACCCGAAGGCTACTTGCCAAAGGAACACCTGTCAGCTTCCAGTAATTCCTTATAAGTTTATTCCAATACAATAACATCCAAGAAACCATTGTTTACTATCCAACCCTTCCATACTACCATCACGAGCCTTCTCGTATGTCTTGACATACTTTAAACGGGGGCGCGAGCAGATTTTTGACCGATGTCTTTTTGTTTCAATAAATAATTTATTGTTCTCTTCATACAATGAGCTTAGATTTAAAACGACCTAACTTTTACTAGTAGCCAGGTCAGGCTACCACTGCAGGCTACCACGGCAGAAGTGCAGTAAATATCTATATTTTAACTAGTTTATGCCCGCGGCTTCGCACGCGTTGTTTCTATGGAAACGTTAAAAGGAGATTGCTATTCTATAGAATATTAAAAATTAATTAAAAAAACATTGTCCAGCGGTCAAAATTGTGAATCTAAACCATTCCCAGATCCCCTTGAACACACACAAAAAATTTCATCAAAATCGTTCCAGTCGTTTGAGAGAAGTTCAGTGACATACACACTCACAGAAGAATTATATTTATAAAGATTTAAAAGTATCGCATTTGGTGATCCGATTCGATTCCATCGAAAATTTCCCGGGTTTTTGGGAGTTTTCGAGCGGAAGCTATTCTGTCCATTGAAAACGCACCATAAAGCGTTTTCAAGCAGAATTCATAATATTTATCTACCGCTGCCCCACTGCAGGCAAAATTGCGGGAACGGCTAACTAAACTAACACACTCTACGCAAATGTTATTTGACTAAATTTATCGAGTGCCGTCAAACTCGTTCATGGCTACTCCCTCAGCAATTCAAATAGCCGTGTTGGGGTTAGCTGGTCCCATTAAGGTCCAGTTAAGTAGTAAAGTCGTGTTTGAGCGGCGAGCGGTTGCGCAGAGGCGTGTTAAATGCCGCGGAGGCCATTAATGCTTCGGATACACTTCCCATGTGCTGCTGGCGATAGTTAAGTGTTTTCTACAGGATTCTGCTTACTTGCACGGTCAATTGACCAAAGGGGTTCGGCGAGTTGTTAAGTCAAATTCCGTAACGGTTTTCAGTACAAATACATAAAACGTTAAGAAAGACACCTTATTCCGTTCACGCATACGGCGACACTGCGTTCTTGAATACGACTCAAAGTCTTAAATTGCATGTCCAATCATAATATCACATTTGATTTTAATGCAGTAGTTTCGTTTTTAGTAGCCAAGCTTAACCTGCAGTGCGGTTTAATTTCCTTACAACGTGGAACATAGGAAACTTGATCCTCAAAGACTAAATAGGAACCTGTCCAAACTTCACTGCGCCTTTTATTCGACCTAACTTTACGGAGATAGTAAAAGAAACGTTACGTCGGACCTATGTCGAAATTGCGAGGATAAGGGGGTCTTATCAGTTGGCAAAGTCTCTATAAGTTTCCTGCTCTAGAACAAGACGTAACATTACCATCCGCCCTTCAAATACTTCCTCGATCGTCCCAATAAACCTGAAACACGCTTCAAATTAGCATACCGCCGGTATAAAGCCAGGATACAAAACTGAAACGATGCATTTAACTGCGAACAATTTACTGCCAGTTTGTTCATTAGGCGATGCCACCGACTTCTTAGTATTGTAATAAAAAACGGTTCTTTAAAAGGTCTCTCTTCAAATTCAACGTCGTGCCAACGTTTATAGCGTCGTTGCCTTGCCCCAGTATACATTATATTCGCTAACTCGCAGTTGATTTCTTTCACTCCGGCAAAGATTAGCTATATTAAGTAACACAAGTTAAACACACTTGGTAAGTGTGCTGTTACCGAAATTTTATGAAAAACAGAAACTATAAGAATACGTTTCACAAAAAAAGAAACCACTCTGCGGCGCAGCGGGCGAAAGTTCGTCTGCGACGTAGGAGAATGTTCGACAAATGTTCGATCGTACGAGATGTGCAGATATTTGTTCCGGATGTTTTGGATTTCGTATAATAAAAAAATCGAAAAACGTTTTGTTTTGTATTAGGTATATCAGTAATCTAGTACCCATAACACAAGTTCTGTTTAACTTGGGGCTAGATGATGCTGTGTAAATTGTCCAGCATCATTTGTTCAAAGGTCCTGTGGAAGTTATGTAGAAATATCAATAGTACAATGCATTTTTGTACCTTTGCCAAACCAAAACTCTAGGTCAAAACCTAGAGTATGGCTTCTTGATAGTATCGAGACATTCGAGACGTTCTGTCTAAGTAGAGTCTGGCTCCTTAGAGTTGATATTGAAAAAGCGCTAAGTCCATTTTTTTAGCTCCAATGTTGGGCTCGTCATCAAACAAGATCGCCACAAATCAAATCATCGACAATTTGTTTTGTAGAATTCATGAGCCATTTAAAAAGTTCGCTAATATTTCCAGTCTCAACATTCGATAACTCTGACCGAATACAGTCGGAGTACAAACATTTACATTTGATGAACATTTGACTGCAAAACATTCGATTACTAGCGACACGCTCATAGTCTTTGTGGGGGGTATGTTATACAGACGAGACGCGCCTCTTCCCCAGTTTATGTGGACTATCTACACTATAAAAAATAGTGCACAACGGAATTTAGATTTTCAATTTTGGCATCGTTACCACCATAAAGCTTGTTTAAGATGGTTCGAGTGAGACAAGCACGGCGTCACGTCACAAAACGTTAACGAATGCTTCGGAACACGCCCCGTAGTGCTCGCAAATAAAATTTTATTGCTGGAATTCGTGTTCGCATTGTAGTAAGTACTTTTCGCGCTGGTATTTCCTTCGCATGAATTTGTTATGCTTGCCTCCGGCTTTGAATAAACAGTAATGGTTATTGTCGTATAGATGCAACTCTCCTTAACGCCTAGTTGGAATTTTCCTCTATTTCCACTGCTTCCAACTGTTCGGTTGTTTTAGCGGGATTAAACTTCTTTTCAAGTCGCCATAATCTCTAAATCTCTGAAGAAATTTAAAAACCTTTTCAAAAGCATAATTTTTGCCTTTAGAACATTATCTTATCATTAATCTCTTTTATGATAAGCAAGACTAATAGCTTCTACAGGCACATTCGGTAGGAGTTTACCTTCTATCTACCGTTTTATTCCGTCGTGGCCGGCGGCGTGGGCAGGCTTGCGGTTATTCTTGCAAAAAGCGAGAGGTCGGTCGCTTAGCTTTGTACAAAATAATGTTATTATGTTCTACAAAGAGAATGCTGCTTATGAAAATGTGAAACATCTTTATAATGCGAGTAGGCACATTTCTTGTACATATTGAAAAGACGTCAGCGAAGATTTTGTTGAGACTTTTTAGAAGGTTTGGTACGATCCGTATTCTCGCAAGATTAGTTTACTTAGTTATGTTTGTCGAGAAAGTACAAGAGGGACTCTTTCTTCTAAAATTATCTGCATGACTGACACAAAGAACTTTCTTACAGCCGTATTTCTAGTAATAACCGTTCTGGTTTCTTAAAACTCATTATTAAAAGTACCAACTCGTACATCATTCCCTTCCCCACTGTATATTTCCATTTCCCCGAAGCTAAAGCTACTTCACTTCCCAAGATAAATCAACTAAGGAGGATATATTTAACAGTTATCTCGTAAAGCACAATTCAGGTGCAAAGTCCTTGCAGTAAAAACGCAATAAGTCTCGCCTCGGCTATCCTCAAGCCGGGCCTGGCTCAGTCCGTCCTAGATAGTAATAGGAACAAATGGTAGAGCCCTGTCTTCAGATAAATTCCCCAGAGCCATAATGTGAAGTTAGAAGGCTGCAGGGGAAAATGCTCGTGGAAAATTAGAAAATTAATAGCCATAAGGTTTAAGATTGCATGTAATTACCGGCTGGAACGGGATAGTGAACATTAATTATGTCGCGTGAAAAATGGAGCTGTTTCCTCGTTGGAGTTGAATGATGCGGTAGTTTTATGCGTTAAATTGAGCTCAGCTTTCTTTTGCAGCGGCTCCGCTAATACAATCTCAGCTTACCAACCACTACAGCGCTGGTTCATTATTTGTTCTTCTTGCTACACTTTTATTAGCTTAGTCTGAATAAAATATATAATACGTTACGTACTTTTGTTGCCGTAGAAGTCGAGCGTCGAGTTTGGCGAACGAGTCTCATTTTTGATTCTAATTAGATTTTCAATGCATTTTGTTCTAATTTTTGAACCCATAACTTTCTGCATCATATTGCAAATATCAATAGGTGAACTATTTGGAGTTGGATTCAATGACTTTATGTGATGGTATTCATTATTCAGCACAGTAGATGATATTATACTATAACGTAATTTTTTTTTAATGACAGAAGCCTTTATTTACAAAGAAAATTACACAAGTATTTACAATTTAAACAACTGAGCTAACTGCAGACTGATGCAATCAATCTAGAGGTAGCTCAACTGATCCATATCAATACCAGTCGGAAGCGTCCCCAAGTCGCAAGCGTCCCAAAGTCGCTGGCTGCATTGGCACGCTGTATGCGTCAGATATTATTATCATCACATCACACTATCACACTAATATTATAAATGCGAAAGTTTGGATGAATGTATAGACGGATGGATGGATAGATGTTTGTTACCTCTTCACGCCAAAACTCCTGGGCTGATATTTTGCATACAGGTTATTATAATTCTAGAATCAAACATAGTCTACTTTTTATCCCATAAATCAGTTCCCATGGGATAGAAATTACCTTTAAACGTTTATAGAAACAACGCGTGCGAAGCCGCGGGTACTAGTATTAAATAAAGCATCTTCCAGACTTATCCGTTATGTTATTATCATGCACAAACTCTCAAAGGCCTTCTAAATATTATTTAGACTATGTAAGTAAATGTACCCAGAATCCCTAGATTCAAATGACAAAGACCTAGAATTTCGTTGTTGACAGTACAGTCTACGATGAAAATCGTCCAACATAGATTATTATCAAAAAGAAGAATTTGAAAACTTTATTTACAAGCATACGTTTCATTAATTGCTCCTAATACCTACGATTTTGGCAATTTAACTGGTTCACTTGCTATGTGAACCAAATAACGACTGTACATCGTTATTTGGTTCACACTCGTATTTTATTTCAGTCTGAAACAGAGTAACGACATTAGGTCCTCACCTTCAGTCTAGACAAGGTTGCCGTTAACTAACCGATATTTACTGCTTTTTCGGCCTTCGTAGTTTTCGATGTCATGGATTTTTTTGGTAAACATTTATTCGAAAAACATTGTTGAAATTTTCACGGATTTTGTCCTCAAATTTCATTGCTAACTTAATTCAATAGAATTTGCAATCGTGGGATAAGTAAACGGATAGAAGATAAAAATTTTGCTACAAAACTATGAAAAAATATTATAACAGAAAATAGTCAATGACATAAAATAACCTTACCTTGACTACATTTTTCTAAGCCACACAAAGACGTCATCCTAATTAGCGACGACCGTAGGTACGAGCAAATGACGTGATTTCGTGGCACGACGAGATATTGAATCCTCTAAAGAAAGAAAATAAAGAGCCTTTATTCACAAAGAAAATTATACTAGTATTTACAATTGAAACAGCTGAGCTAAATGCAGACTGTTGCAATCAGTCTACAGGTAGCTCAACTGATCTACCAGTCGGAAGCGTCCCCAAGACGCTGGCTGCATTGCTGTATGGCAATGCTAATGCGCTGTGTCAGATACTCATCAGCTCTCGGGGTCTCGCGTCGCTAAAAGAAAATAATTATATCATAGCGCGAGCACAGGAAATGCATCGCGCGATCTATTACGACACCTGTTGGACCATCACATGATCCAAATCAGCATCCTTACCTCACCAGAACAGCCTATATTGGTCCACTGCTGGCGGCAGGCCTCCCTCTGAAAAGCGCCTCATTGACTTTTATCTCATGGGGGTAGTACCCATAATCTTCATGCTGGGCATGCGGGTTGGGGATCACAGTTCGGTGGTAGAATTGTTCAGCAGGGGGCGCTGCTGCCCTTTCACAGTTGATATCCCTTAGTCGCCTCCTACGACACCCGCGGGCAGAATTGGGGTGGTGTACATTCTAAACCGGCACCACACAGCAATCAGCATCGCTTTTTGACATACAGATAGGTAATGATGCAATTGCGATTGAGAGTAATACGTTAGCCAATTATGAAGGCGCCCTATATCTACCACAATGATTACTAAAAACTTATTACCAGTTTCCTAGATCGTAATGACAGCAGCCTGTCAGTCCTAAGCAGACATTCACAAATCACATTATTTCTAGAAACAGTTCACGTGTACCCCGACGTGAAACCCCACCCTTATGAGTTTAAGAGACGTAAATAATGCTCGAGTTTTGGGAGAGCATAATAAATTAGGTAATTTATGTGTTTGTCGAAGAAAACTGCTTTCTATTAGCTCAGAAAATTGTTTGTCTGGTATTGTTAGTAGGTACGTCCTGCGAGATAATAGATTTTCTACCGTATCCTGATAAGTTATGCTGCCAATTGATTTGTAATTTTAAGAGCAGACTTATAAGTATTTATTCAATTTTTATTCAGTCTGACTAAATTGTGATGCTATACTTCAGTCTAACGTAACTCCTAAAAAATGTAACTCAACAATCTATCCTACTAATATTATAGAGCAGAAAGTTTCTGAAATCTGAATTTTTGTTACCAAGGATCTCCAAAACTACTGAATAGATCAAGATGAAATTTGGCGTACATTTAGAGCTAAGCCTAGCTTAGATAATAGGCTACTTACTGTAGCGAAAATACGCGTGCGAAGCCGCGAGCAGAATCTAGTACTAATATAAAGCTCTTTGTCCTGACATATAGACAAGCTACAGCCTTAATCCTAGAGACTTAAAACTTGCAGGGTGTGTGGTCTTGGTATGAAAGTGAGCACTATGAAAGGAATTTAGAAAATTCGTACTCTAACAGGTTCAAAATCTGGGTTGAAAGTAACAAAAATGCTCTGTATTTCAGCAACCGTTAACAACAGAACTACAAATTTGACATGTAGATTCCCCTTACAAAATCAACACACATTTCAATCATCATGTTCTGAAATTCGTTCAAGCTGTCAGGTAAAAATAGTCCGTTATCACGGATTATTACACTGATAACGGATTATTTTTTACCTTAAGTTAAAGCCCGTGATCTCCAGGACATTTAGTATCAACGAGACAGCGCCACTTGCCACACAGAACGTGAAACCATGGCTTTATTACGAGAACAATTTGAAGAACACTTAAGTTGGCTGCCTAGATCCTGTGACATCATCCCCCCCCATCTTTAGGACAATGTAAAGACTGTACGGATAAGTTAAGAAATCGAATTTCACGTGGACGAAATCACGGGTAACATCTAGTCACACTAATATTATAAATGCGAAAGTTTGGATGGATGTATAGATGGATGGATGATTGTTACCTCTTCACGCCAAAACTACTGAACGGATCTGGCTGAAATTTTGTATACAGATAATTATAATCCTGGAATCAAACATAGGCTACTTTTTATGAACTAAATCAGTTCCCATGGGATAGAAATCACCTTTTAACGTTTCCATAGAAACAACGCGTGCGAAGCCGCGGGCGGCAGCTAGTGTTAAATAAATAATTTATCGTTTTATTTCTAAAACGGTTTCATTTGTCTGTGGATCTTTAAATTGGCGCATCAAGTCCGGCCATTTGCAAGTCGAGAATGGGCAGCTTTTAACGAGACAAAGTCCCAACGTCTTGTACTAAAAGCCTATTCACATAGACTGAATTTCTTTTCAGTATCATTTTGTAGGATGTTTCACGGACATAATAATGGCAAATTAACTAGTTTCTGCCCGCGGCTTCGCACGCGTTGTTTCTCTGGAAACGTTTTCTTTCCCATTGGAACTGATTTATGGGATAAAAAGTAGCCTATATTTGATTCCAGGAGTAGAACTTTCTGTATCCAAAATTTCAGCCCGATCCATTCTGTAGTTTTCGCGTGAAGAGGTAACAAACATCCATTGAAACATCCATACATCTAAACATACAAATTTTATAATATTAGTGTGTGACGTGATAAACAAACATAATTATTGCTGGTAATTTACGCAGCATCATCTATCTCTGAGTTAAGCAGAGTTTGTGCTGTGGGTAGCTACTAGAAAACTGATATACTTAATCACACTAATATTATAAATGCGAAAGTTTGGATCGATCGATGGATGGATGTTTGTTACCTCTTCACGCTAAAATTTCTGAACGGATCGAGCTGAAATTTTGCATACAAGTAATTCTAATCCTGAAATCAAACATAGGCTACTTTTTATCCCATAAATCAGTTCCCATGGGATAGAAATCACCTTTAAACATTTCCATAGAAACAACGAGTGCGAAGCCGTGGGCATAAACTAGTACACAATACATTCCTTATGAATAAACATACATATTTATATAAATTTACATATTAAAAGCCAAAACAGTCGCAACAAATATCTGTAGATCGTAAAATCATTTGTCTCGAGACGAAAATCGAACCCACAACCTGCTGCGTCGCAGGTGCAGCGGGCTAAGATCCGCTTTGCCCGCTGCACCACAGCGTTCGTCTCATATAGGCACAATATATGGGATATACACAATTATACATGGATCCTACTGGTGCTTCTATATTATAGAAGCGTCGGTCGTCTAGCGGCGAGACGGGCAGAAAATATCTCGAACGTTGCAGTGCAAACCTGGTTGCGGCCGGCGCCGGACCGTAAGAAGTGGCACTATAGATGGGCCTAGCAGTCCGTTAAGGCAGGTTGCGGATGATGATAAAAGATAAAGATACGTTTATTTGCCCAAAAACAGGTAGGTTAAGTTAGGTTAGGTTAGGTCATCAAACCATCCATAGTATGTCAAACCTATGTGGTTTGACATACTATGGACGGTTGTTAATTAGTAGACATAAATAGACATAAATATATACATAGACATAAAACAAGCAAGCAGTCTGTGCTGAACCACGCGCGGATCAGAGTTGATTTTCAGTTTGATCCCGATTAAGTGCTTTCACATACATGCAAGAGAGAACATCCTTAAATCAGATATCAATATTCAAAAAATTATGATGATTTCTTGCAGCAAAATTTTAAACTAAGACTAGTCTGAGCATCAATCTGACCATTGAGAATAACCCCGTTTATAAAATGAGATCATTCTCATTCTATAATGCTATAAATTAATTGAATCACTTTTGTCAAAATTAATTGATTTTTAATCTTAATTCCATTCCAATTTGAGGATGATCCAGTTGATAGAACCATAACCAAGGACCAAAACAAAATTTACTACCAACAATAACAAAATTAATTTTAAAAACTCCCTGACAGACTTTCATGAAACATGACTAAGAACACTCGAGATAAAATTATCTATGACACAAAAGAACTAAACGAAAATCAGTTCATCCGTTTGGGAGCTAAGATATCACAGACAGACACACAGATACACAGACAGACACGTTTATCTTATATATCTCTTTTTGCGTTGGGGGCTAAAAATAGCAAACAATTAATTCAAAAACAAAAAACGTATTTCTCAGAAATAGATAGATTACCTGATTTATACATATATACCTCTCAGGAGTTACTTCGCATACAAAAATTAATTCCTGAGACAAAAAAAAACAAAGGTGGCTCAGAACTTTACTTGACAACCAACACAAACCCAAAAAAACTTCTAAGGTTCAGTTGAAACATTCAAAAGCTTGTTTCTGTAAGGTTTTCCTCCGCTTTTATCTCGCTTGTTGCTTGTCCTGTTAACGCTTTTATTCTACAATTTGTACATTGTGCGTGTTACGGAGTCGTCTCTTGCTGTCCCTACTAAATCATGCAGTTTTATATATGTATGTAAAACCAGTATGAAAAATACGACGTTTTTCATTCCATGCCTTTTATATGGTAGACTTACTGCTGAGTACGCGTTTCCTACTCTAAAACAATATGTATTAAACAATATTTAAAACATTTACCATTATTTAGTCGTCAATAGTTTACTGCACCAGACAGAGAAACATTCTTTTGGTTTTATTAATTGTGTACTTACTAGTTTATGCCAGCTGCTTCGCACGCGTTTTTTCTATGGAAAAAGCGTTTTCTATCCCATGGGAACTGATTTATGGAATAAAAAGTTTGTTTCCAGATTAAGTTTGATTCCAGGATTAGAATTACTTGTATGCCAAATTTCAGCCCGATTCGTTCAGAAGTTTTGGAGTGAAGAAGTAACAAACATCCATCCAAAATAACTTTCGCATTTATAATATGTATATGTATTAGTGTGATAAAGACTACGTGCGGCTTTGCACGCATTTTTCGAAGTAAATGTTTATAATAGTATTTATTTTGTTCGACCTTTAGTCAAATTTTTTTACAGAACTCAGTAGCTCTAGAATTGTTTGCGAATACACACACTTTATTCACTAACTTTGCCTTTGCCATATTAGTTGGATTATTCGCTGACTAGCATGACCTACAAGACAGAAGCTCTAGAGCCGTGAGCTTAGCTAATCTTTATTAGAAATTTGAGAATCCCGCTCACGTTCCTAATAATCAAAGCCTAAGAGTAATAGTACGAACCCAGTAACCAACTAGCCAAGTAACAGAGACTTCTAGCAAAATGGCGTGATTTAGATGCAGTCCATGAAACCTTCACTTCGTAAAGTTTTAGTTGGTAACCTTTTTTTTGGTCATCCTGCAAGGCAACATTTTTTTTTTTTAATAATTACTTTATGATACGGGCTCCAACTCGGCATTTGCCTTTTATAGCTTTAGTAACTAGGTATACCTAATTGTCATTTACGTATTATTTAATAAGCTTACCTACTATTATTACAACGCAATGCTTGAAAACGAGAGTTTTCAATTCAGTGCGTCATGAACGTCTCAGCTCCGTAGGTCATGACTCATGACCTACGGAGCTGAGACGTGGACACTCACGGTAGGGCTGGTCCACCAGTTCAAAGTCACTCAGCGAGCTATGGAAAGAGCTATGCTCGAAGTCTCTCTGAAGGATAGAATTCGTAATGAATACATCCGACAGAGAACCAAAGTTATCGACATAGCACAAAGACTTAGCAAGCTGAAGTGGCACTGGGCCGGCCATATCTCGCGAAGAACCGACAACCGCTGGGGTAAACGTGTTCTTGAGTGGAGACCACGACTCGGCAAACGTAGTGTAGTAGGACGCCCTCCGGCCAGGTGGGATGATGATCTGCGAAAGACTGCAGGCAGATGCTGGATGCGGCAAGCTGAAGACAGAGCGTTATGGCGCTCATTAGGGGAGGCCTATGTCCAGCAGTGGACTAATATAGGCTGATGATGATGATGATTATTACAACTGAAAAAGTCACATAACAAAACTAAATAGGAAATAAAGTGCCATTTGATCACCTTCACCTAATCTATTTAATCTCCAGTAAAGAAAAGAATAAGGAACCTCCAGCTAGTTAGAGCGTATTGTCCCAGCACAGTCACGTAGAGGAGTTCAACTGTTGGCTCAAGCGGCTGCGGAATTTATTGAGCAACTCTCGGACAACTTGCGGGATTAATTCGCGTTTATGTCTCTACTTGGCGCCCAAATAAAGTGATATTGCTTGCCGGATTTACTATTCTCCCATAAATGGTCTGATGGAATTAATGAACACGCAGACATAGTGTTTTGTTATTTCGGTTTCGATTTCGTTGTGCAAAACATGTGGAACAGAATTCTGATAATATTAGGTCATCACCTATGAAATTGCCGTTTTGTATGGAGAATTTTGAGAAAATTGATTTTTAAACACATACATTTTTTTCTGGAACTGCAGATCCAATTTCCGTAAAATTTTGTATGTGTAACCTGACAATATCGTGAAAAGTATTGCGTAGGTTTTATTTTTTTTTAAACTTACAAATTAAAAAGATACAATAAATTTAAACATTGAAAGCAACAACACATGAAATGTGCTTTTTTAAGTTTTATGTTTTAGGGGATGAACTTGCTTAAACATAGTATTTATTGCATTTTAAATCTTTGCAATAATGCTTCGTTCGGAATGTAAATCTATTTTGTATTATAACTGTTGAATTAAAAAAAATGTACAAAATAAAATAGAGTAAAAAACGGCAATTTCTTAGGTAAAGACCTATTTTTCTGGATTAATAAAAGGTAGATAGTAAGTCTTTAAAAAGAGATTCAAAAAGAGTTTCAGGGTTTAATTTCGTTTCAAACAGTTCGTTAAATTCAGATTGTGATAATCAAAACCGGATTTACCAGACACTAAAATTCGACAAACAAATGGAAACTTTCCCATCCATTTGAGAGGTTCATTTTTCATGCGGTCTTAGTTTGCGCGAGTCGCATTGTATATCAGTCAGCTGGCACGAGCGCGCTATCCAGATCATAATTACTGGACTTGGCACTGACTACCGCCCGTGATAGATACGTTAGTGTGCCACTGTCTCTTTACAAACGTACTCCCTGATGCATGGTACCACAGATCTCTATGCTTAAATGCTTGGCAGTATCTGATAAAAGCTGATCACATAACCTATCCGAACTCGCCGAGGGAGCCGAAAGAAGCAAATGGATTTAGTCGGAGCCGACAAAGTGTGTGTGGGTTCTTACGATTTCATATAATTATTAATTCTAATCTTCGATTCTTTCGAATCCCTGGCGCGTTCGATTCGCCCAGGAGGCTTACTCGTAAACGAAAATGAAAGTTTCTGATTAGTTTTTGCGCAAACGCTACTATATGTAGGTGAAAACGCGGTGTCGCGAAGGTCATGTGACGCTATTTTGACACCATTATTTTGATTACTAGCTTCTACCCGCGGCTTTGCACGCGTATTTTCGGTATAATAAATAGACTATTTTCTAAGTTAGGCTTAGCTCTAAACGTACGCTAAATTCCACCTTGATTTGTTCAGTAGTTTTGGAGATCGGGTAACAAAAATTCAGATTTCACAAACTTTCGGCTTTATGATATTAGTAGGATTTCATACTCGCCCCGTTTTGGTGGTGGAAATCGGCCCTGAGTTTTACGTTAGTTGTCTTGTAGAAAATTTCTGCAGCGATAACGAGCCGGTCTTTGGAAAGCATACAAGACAACGCAAGAATCGTTACATAAATTAGGTCTCCTAAATCACCTAATGTAGTGACAACAGCATTGTAATATTTTTCACAGAACTTTGCTCCAACGACCTAAACTTGGTGCTTCAGCAAGAGAAACGCCCGAAGCGAATACTAGCGCAGACAGACGTAAAACACAAGGCAGGGCAAAGCAAAGCCACAGGTGACCCGATAGCACAAAGGCTGTCTCGCATGTCAGGCGCTGGCTATCTGCGCAGATCTTGATATTTCACAACCTTTGTGTGGTGTTCTTTGTGGGATCACGCAAATCTTGAGATTTCACATGTCACTGCATCTCGTTCCATCTAAAGAGGATTTAGAAACGATTGAGATTGGAAACCGAGGAGTCATGGTCTACCTATATGGGGACTGCGCCGTTGGTATAGCATTGGCGTACAACCATAAGCTAGGGTTCAAATCCCGGGTCAGTCTAAAACTGTCATCGGGATTTTTCTAGCACGAAAAATTCACAGTAGCAGCCCGCGGTTAGGAGGTTGACAGTGTTGCGGTGGCAATGTGTAAAAATACATCACCATCAAAAGCCTTTAAATACATACCTTCTGCTAGGCTAAAGTTACAATGAATACGAAGCGACATGTAGGTACATATTGTACATACCTACAAATAAAAATACATCACCATCATCAGCCGTTAAATACATACCCTCTGCAAGGCTAAGGTTTTTTTACGAGTTTACGTAACTCGGAAACTCGTGGTTACATAACTACGTAAACGCATTATTTGTGATTGTAGGAAGGCAGGTTAAGTGGTTCGATAAACGAAATACCTTTGAACCCTTAACCCTATCAAATATTTGTCCATCTAATTATTATACCTAATTATTGAGGAAAATTCAGATTGTCAAAGCAAACCACTTAAAAGCTTTCTAATATTGTTCCTTGGCCACATTTCGATGGAAACAGCAGGGCTAACCGCGGATGGTCCTTTCAAAGCCTCGGTACGCATGTCCTTACATAATTGTATCCGCTAAGCGACGTTCGAAACCTCCGAGTTTTCAAAACGGGTCGTCCCCTCACTAAGTGCCGATTTCGCCGTTTGCTGCCAAAACTTACCCCACATTACTCAAACGGGCTAACCCCCTTGTAAACAAATGACGAATATTTGTCAGTTTTCCATTGAAAAATGACAAAAATCTCAACTTGAAACGTGTTTAAATCTGAGTTGCATTTGAGTAGGTATTCGGGTGTTAGATCAACAAAACTAAGTTCAGCTTAATCGAGTCCAAATGTTATTTCTTCTCGGTTTACTTCACAAATGAGAACAAAATTCAACTTGTAAAAATCACCCCGACAGATCGATAAATGGCTAAGGACACTCGGGATAAGATTCTTTATGACACAAAAAAAACTAAACGAAAACGATTCGTCCGTTTGGGAGCTACGTCCACAGACATATACACAGATACACAGACAGACACGTTAAACGTATAACAGCCCTCTCTTTTTGCGTCGGGGGTTAACGCTAACGAAGTAGCGGGTAAAAGCTAGTACTACATAAAATAAATCCTGAGTTATGTAACTTGATTTTTCTGTTAACTGTACATTAAAGCAAATTAAGTATATGGTCCCAGTCGACCGATTCAAAAATGTGATCAGGTAACTGGGACCGTGGCCCTCGTTATGTATGGGCCCAGTCGCCTGTATCCTCAAAAAGAGTACCTATTGTGTGTGCAGCTCTTGAACTTGAGTTCTGCATAGATTATCATTAACATTTTGAATCGTCGTGAAACTGTTATTGTATTACGACTTCGTTCCGAACTCATACCAGGGAATAAGTTTTTACATTTAATAAAAAAATCAACTACCACGAATTGCCTACTATGTAATTCTGTATATGATGTTTACCATATTTTGATTCGATTATTTGATAGGTACCACATTGTGTCCCCAAGGAATCGTTTAGAAATAGTGTTTTGTTATTTAGTTACGAGAATATGGATGTCGGTCATTGCAACAGCGTTCTAACTGAGCCTATTTCGGACGAAGCTAGAACGCTGTACAAACTGGTTGTATAAATTTGATTGATTTTTTTAGGTTATGAAATTTGATTTAGTTTGTTTGACTCACCAGAGCGTCATAACTGCATGTACGACAAAGACAAAGCTCTTAATAAAGAAAAAAAAAACTGTTTAGCTAAGCTAAACGCCGAACGTCGGGCGGAATTAAACTATGTTCAGCTTGAATCATATCAACTTCACGTCGGTAAAACGCGCTGAATATTGATTGCGTACAATTGCAAGGATGAAATTGAATTTACTTTAGATGTTTACTTTAGATTTTTCTTTAGATTTACTTTAAATTTGTCTCTGAATTTTAAGAAAAAAGGGTTGCTCAGTTCACACTGCTGTCTAAAGCCTTGGTCTTCTGATCACAACGCACAACGCTGCGGTTTGCGGTTCTGGACACATAATGACGTATGAAAAACGTCTAGAATGGTCGTCGAAGTCTGTGTCAGCGGTGAGGGGCAAGTGCGGTGAAGTTGGGAGTGGGTACTCCGCACAACGGGGCGTCGAGCTCTTCACAACGCTGCGATGTGCGTCACGGCGTCACGACAGCTTCGTCAATGGATTTGTTGGTGTAGCATACCATGGCGGAAAAATCAAATGAGCGCTTCTCCGCACAGACAGTTTGCGTTGCGTCGTGACGCTACATTGGGCCGCTTGTGCGTTGCGAACAAGAGACCAAAGCTTGAAGGAACCACGGAAGATTCACCCTAGCCAGTCGATATTACCTATAAACCAGAGTAAAGTTGGGATATAGTGGAAATTTGTGGCTACAGTGTCCCACAAATTTCCAATGCATGAAAATTTGAAAATTTGTAAAATTAGTTTCATAAAAAACTTACCATCAATATCATAATTAATATACTTCCACGTATTTCATTTTAAATTTATTAATGAAGCACAACCATACACATTATCATGCTACCTTTCTGATTAAAGTTCATCGTGTCGTTTTGGCAATGATCTATGTAAGTTACATTTCATGAGTCAAAACGTGTATCTGTGCTAGAGCAGGGCTTTCGAATTTCAAGCAATCCAATGTCATCCGTTCGAACTAAGGTACACTACCATTCAACCTCCAAATGTCTAGACACCCAAGATATGGAGCATTGCACGATTTAATCACATTCAAAGTAAAGACTACAAAGTGTAACAATTTCCACACCCATTAACTTCAAGTGTTTACTGTTTTGTACCTACTTGGACTAAGCTCCATTAAACAAAGGGCTCAGCTTGTTGACTTCAGCTCATAACCAAAGTTACAATATTATTTCAAGATTTCTTTGTTTCTGGATCTAAGAGGCACTTGCTAAATAGAAATGAAAACGTTCACTCAATTTAACAATTGTTTTGTTGAGTGCGCAGATAATAATAATTTGTAATTTATTGTTTGCTCATTCTGTCTGAGCCGTTTTGTTTGTTTTATTTTATGCTGATGTTTTATGAACTCGCAGACAAAGGCGTAATTAATAGATTCTAAGATACTGACAAGAAAAGCGTTTGATGGCAAAGCTGCATAAAGTGAGATTTCAATGTTTTTTAAGGACACTTTACACATTTAAGCAATCGAACCATTTAACCCAACCATTCCAAGGGCATGGGCGCGAACAAGTGTTCGAGGTTTTCATACTACAAATTATTATTATAAAAATCAATTTCGTTGCTGAGACACATTAAGCCGCCCATGAAATTTGCGATCCCTGGTCCTTTAGCTATTTCTGTTGGTAATGAATGTTCTGTAGCTTTCGGTTGGTTGTTTCAGACTGAACCACCGGTTATTCGGTTTGTGTCCGTGGTGGTGGCATGCGTGCAACGTGGCTTTGCACGCGACGTGCTGCGCGCTGGTCGCGCGCGCTGGCGTAGTGCTCGCGCGCCTCCAGCGTCCATTTGCTGCGCTTGCGGCGCTGCTCTTCGCGGTACACCCTGTACACACTGAAGCGGTAAGTGTTTATAATAACGTACGCATTTAGATTAACTAGTAATGTTTCAGGAATTATTAAAGTAAATTTCGAATCAAATTATCTTTGATCAACCGAAATACCAAGGTGTTCTTATTTTTGTTACCCGTACTTAAAAATATCTTAAGCCTTACTTACCTATTTCTCAAAGCACGTAAAAAATATAATGAACAATAGAAGAAAACTCAGGATGAAAACATATTCTAAAACATTATCTAGCCAGGCACCTACGCCAAAAATCGGTTCCCGTTGCACTCTGTCAAGAATGGCACAATCGCACCAACACCGTAAAAATGTGTTAAAGTAATTGTACAGTATGTACAGTGCAGTCGCAGTCATAAATCTCTCAGCAAAGATTTTTTCATGATTGCATCGACAGGCGATGTATCACGGCGGAATTACAGGGGGCGAAGTGTCGCGGTGTCTCCAGGGATGACACGCCGCATAATTGCGCCGTTCGAGCTGCCAGCCGATTTATGGACTGGGCTCACGGCTTCGGATAGATTTTCACGGTGATTGTACATCGATTTATGATCTTGTTGTAGAAAATCAGTTACGCATTAACTTTAAAATTATGGCGGCATTTTTAGGCTGTGATTTCGGAATTTTCCGTATATTAAACCGACTTCAAAAAGATTATGTTGTATTTATGTTATGACCAATAGATGGTTGACTGATTTTGATGATTATTTTATAGAGAGGTGGTCCTAGTAATTTAAGTTTTGTAAAGTTTGGTTCAGTAGTTTACAATCTTTGCCCAAAAATGGTGTTAGGGAATGGACTTTGACGTCGGATTTTGTTCTTTCAAACATTACCTATTAAGCACAATATAATTAGTAGTAACATAATTTCTACTTCAGTGCCTAAGCTAGATACCTTAGGCACACTAATATTATAAAAGCGAAAGTTTGGATGGGTGGATAGATGGATGGATGTATGTTTTTTACCTCTTCACGCCAAAACTACTGAACGGATCAGGCTGAAATTTTGCATACAGGTAAGTCTAACCCTGGAATAAAACATAGGTGACTTTTTATCCCATAAATCAGTTCCCATGCGATAGAAATAACCTCAGAACGTTTCCATAGAAACAACGCGTGCGAAGCCGCGGGCAGAAGATAGTATAAATCCTTCCTTAGTACTTAGGTACTATTAAGGTCGTTTTAAAAGACACGGCTTATAATAAAAGTCCTGAAGATAATATTTAATCTTCGTGCAAGGTTGATGGAAATATTAGAAAAGTTTTCTTTAGAAATAAAAAAGTTATGAATGAAAATTTTCCAAAGACCAACCCTGCGTATAAATTGAAAGCCTACCTTTTATCAAAAATTTCTTAGTTTTTTTATGATGTGATATGGCGTTCTGCAACTGAGTTTCTCTACGAAAGACCCGCATTAATTAAGTATTAACTGAATACCTACATCCTAAGAAAAATAGAATTAACTTCATTTGAATTATTAGGTATTATTTAATACCTACCCAGTCTAATTGGGCACCATTAATAACCGTTATTGTATCAGTGCAGATAATAAATCAGAAACAGCTTTTCAAGCGGCCTACATTAATTTGCCGAAATATTTCCCATTATAAATATTTTCCAAGGAATGTTGATTCAGCTTAATTTATGGACTTTATAGATATTTCCGTAGAAATAACTGCTTTTATGTTGAAATGAAACAGCCATTTTCAATAAACAGTATTGCAGATGTCTAATGCTGGTTCTTGAATTCCTTTACTTATATTAGTGGATTGAAACTCGATGGAAATTTCTTGGAAATGTTTGTATAATCACTTAGAACACTCTTGACATATTATAGTCGAGACAAGTCAATTAAATGATATCAATGTTCTTACCTCACTGAGACCTTATTCGTAGAACAGCCAACTGAAACATTTCCCTTCCTTTGAATACCTAGTAAATTAATATACTGAACTGTATTACGAGTCTATCTTACTACAACTTTGTTCGTCTTTCCAAGTAAAACTTAGGAACAATACAATTTAATAAGATACCTACTCATGTTTAAATTGGACGAAATTAATTTGACTTTTTATCATCATAATTATTGGTGATTCCAATGCGAGACTACTACTTGGAATAAGTTAAAGTCATATTGTATGTCAGTATTCATCAAATTAATCGTATAATATAAACCACTTTGAAGTGGACCGACTTTGGCGTAGGTAATGTTTAAAAAAAATATTGGTAAAGCGAGCCTTGCCGTGTGGTAGCACGAGCGGGGCTGTATTGCGGTGAGCGAAGCGAACCGCAATGCTGCCATCGGGGAACCCCCACGCCCAGCGCCCAGCGCCCCCTGAACCCCCTTCCTCATCCAAGTATTTGATATGGGTATCGTTTTCGACCAACATGGGGGTCGATTCGTTAATTTAACCGCCGAATACTCAAAGTCGCGATTATTGGAAATTTTTAATGAAATACTGTCAAAAAGTCGTCATTTGAGACTGCTCGAATCTGAGTTGTGTCTGAATATTCAAGCGTAAATGTCGTATTTTAAGCCTAGGTACGGTATGCCCGCGACACCCGGGAATCGTGAGCGACGAGCTCTCCAGCACAGTGCACGCGGGACGCGGAACGACACGACCCGTTATTACCCTGAGCCGTCTCTTGTTTAGGGATGAAACGTTGGTGTTGTCCAACGCCAAAAAGGTTCGTAGTAAACCCGCTTACGTTCATAATGAATTCGTCAAAATACGATTAGGTACGGTATTGCATTGGGTACACCTGTAACAAGACAAAATTGTAAAAACCCACCGACGTTTATTGGCTGAACAGATTTGCATGAAACATGGCTAAGAACACTCGGGATAAAATTATCTATGACACAAAAAAACTAAACGAAAGTCGGTTCATCCGTTTGGGAGCTACGATACCACAGACAGATACACAGATACACAGTCAGACACGTTAAACTTATAACACCCCTCTCTTTTTGCGTTGGGGGTTATTAATAGATGTACATATGTTTATGAAGAAATTTAAAATACATTTTCTACCTGGACAAGGTACATTTGTATATGAGCTAAATCTGTACAATCTGATGAACGGTAAATACATTGAGTGAATGTTTTTTCCTAACCTGAGTTTCAGTTTTACATAATCCTTTTATCGCTTCTTGCCCGAAGTTCTCTAAGATGTACTCTTTGGTGTTCTTTTAATATATTAACGAAGACAACAGCTGAACGTCCGATTATCTTGCAAAAGAATACTCCAAGGCTGTATAAATGTCAGCGTGCTCCAATGGAACACTGCCCTGTCAAATCCACGCCCGGGTGCATGACGGGTCTGTGTGGCAAACGACCGCCGGGGCACTAGGCACAACCTATCTGTCTACTTGGAAATACAGATCTGTCTGCTTGGAATATAAAAGATCTGTCTCCTTGGAATATTTTTGTTTGAGATCCAAGGAAGTTTAGACTGTTGAAATGCTTGAAATGTTAGTTAGGTACGTCAGTGAAGGCATAAGAATGCAATTTCTTGAGAATGAACGTCTCATTTATTGTAAAGCTGGCACCACGCATTTACCTACGCAATAAAAAAAATAAGAAAATAGAGGTTTTGACGACATTTGACGAAATATGTTACGACACCAATAGATTTGTTTTGACTTTTAAAATCAAGATGATCCTGTCGTCTGTTGTTTGCCTCAGTGAGGAGACTTCCAGACATCTTATCATCAGTTGTGTCCAAGATGGCGGCACATGCCCATCTGAGTAACCACATGGTGGTTACGCTCAGACAGGGTTTGGCGAGCTTATAAATCATGATTTTCCTGAATTTTTGTATGCGAAGCCTAATCTTCCTATGAACTTGATGAAATAACCATTTCCTATGAACCTGATGAAATAACCTACATTGAGAGAGAACTTTTGAGTACACTCAAATTTGCTGTCTGGCATGATGACACAAATTACGAACCCTCTGAATGGAAACTAAAAGTAGTACCAAAAATGGTCCGGTGACATTTTTACCCAAACCCTAATTTAATTATGCGTAAACATTGCGTAAAATACTTACGAGACTTATTATTACTTAAATCTAAAGCATCCTATTTTTCTGGGGTGTGTTTAAATAGGTTTTTTAGACACACCTTTGTACCAAGACCTAATGGACTCAAGTCAAGTTTCCGGAAACGTACAAAAACTTTGACCAACGACCAAGTTGAAATGACTTTTATTGATAGGCACAAGAACAAGATAAATTTTGATTGATTTATTAAGCAAGGTCCTTGAGCTTCCGGCTCGTTTGGCAGGCGAGAAGTCCTCTAACCCAAGCAGTTACAAAACTAAGTTCCTTAATAGATGTTGGCAAAGAACAGCACTCGAACAAGAGTGATTCCCGCGGTGTCACAGACAATGTCAGCTGGCTACCCAATAAAGCACATTTATAGATTCCGCCCGAGCGGTCCGCACTAAAAACTCCAATATTACAGAGCTCGGATTGTTAGGTCGCCTACATACGAGACGAGTTGCTTGATTGCGCGGTGGCGATGAATACAGATTTGCTACTTGAAATCTTTCTACGATTTCGTTTCTTCGTTCGCTTTTGTTGATAAATTGATTTTTGTAATTCAGTAGGTTTTAATAACGCTGTGGGTAGCTTATTGAAATTTGGAGCAGGCAGGTACCTTGACTTTAATAACACTATTAATAATCTTTATTATCTCTTTAGTTCCAATTCCTCGTTAATGTAATCTACCTAAGTATACTATTTTCAGTTCACATAATATTCTTTCAACTGGCACAAACTACTGGCCTCACGTGGAGTGGTATTAATACAGGAAATGTGTCGTCGCTCTCCAACAGAGACCAGAACTATATTAATACAGAATTCAATTGGCATCTCAATTTAGGGATGGCTTAAGTCAGAAATATGTTTGACTTGCTTTCTAAATGCGGCATCGAATCATATACGTTTAAATACACAATTAGATAAAAAGTTGCAAAAAAGCACACGTGACAAAACACGATCATGTTGCGACTGGGAAATAAAACAGTTGATGAAAAATGAGTTTGACGCATAAGCTTATAACGTCATTTATATCTCGATATCGTATAATGCTGAATATAATGTCGACACAGGGGATACCAGTAAAAAACTTACCACCATTGTTGTAGGTAATTATGACTTAACTACGTTTCGTAATAAAAACTTCTATGATTTTTTATTTTAGTCGTGATTTGTCAAAGTGTAAATAAAATATAATTCTGGCATATTTTTAATCTAACACGTTAGTTTTTCACAAAGATAATAAAAGATAAACATATTTTATTTTGCGAAACTGGTCACATTCTAGGGAAAGTTGGCCACCGCCCTTCAACGTGCATGGCACATTTTTTGTGTTTGTGTTATTGTTATTGTTTATTTTTAGTATTTGTTTGTACTACAGTTGAACTGTTACGTATAGAAAGAGTCATCTGTTCTCTATGGATGAATATATATTCTTTCATATATTTATTCTTTTATCTCCATACATATTCATATGTTATATTATGGTTCAAAAGATACAGCCTCGACAATCTTAGAGCAAAAGTAACTAAAATATCATGGTTTTTGTATGGGAGCCCCCTGTAATTTTAATATTAATTTACTTTTGGTATTTGTACTTATAGCGGCAAGAGAAATATACATTCTGTGAACGCTTCAACTGTCTAGCACTTCAATTCATGAGATAGAGGCCTCTGACAGACGGACGGACAGACAACGAAGGCTTAATTAGGGTTAGGCTTAGGGTTTCGTTTGCGTCAATTTTAGGGTTTCGTACCCAAAGGGTTTTGGGTACGAAACCCTAAAATTGACGAAAAACATAAAAATATTTATAATTTGGTAGATTCCTGTTCAATCAATTCATTGGCTTTGTTGTAATCACAGATTCAAGTAGAAATTATGTAATTTATTTATTTGAACCGGCGTGTTATCTTTACTGAAATGGCCCAACGATATCAACAGCATCATCTCATATGAATAACAAATCGTCTTTACGAATAATAAAATCGTTGTGTCCGGAGAATTGCGCCTTTCATTATGAACATTTCCTGCTCAAGCAAAGGCACAGGCAAGAACGGCAAGAACTGCAACGAGCAAGATTATTAATGATCCTTATTCAAACATCGTTTTGTACCACTGTCATGTCACTTGGATAATGACATTTCTTTGTTTACATTATTTGCAGGATTTGAAAATACATGACAATATTAAGTTTGTACGTATCACGGCACTAAGTGCCGTGATGGTAGCCTTTTCCTAGTTTAGTTCTATACGGTACCTATGTATAAATGTATTTCCAGCATCACGTAACAGCTGAAACCAACACTAAATTACATTTCATACGTATTTGAAATAACAGTACAGTTCCTTGGAATTCCCCGCACAATATAATATCTAAAGCCTTTGGTGCACTCCGTAAGAATACCATTAATATTCTGTAGACGCTGCAGGTGAGGGCTGTATACGCAGCTCCGATTCCACTCACATACTGCTGTAATGTGCAGTATGCCACATGATAGTGTCACACAATATTTTTCTTTATCAGATGGAGAAATGGTGTTATTATGTAGATTTTCCTCTACTTGCTACGCTGATATTATAATATTTGTACTTAATATTGACTGTGAAAGAATCAGTGTAACTATTGTAAGCTATTATTTATATTCTTTTTTTTCTAAAAAATTATTAACCATTATGATTCTTAAGAAAATCCATACCTAGCACGCGCTAGGTATTACAAGATTACGTAATTTCTACAAAACAAATAAACTGATGTAGCGGTGTTTCGCACCAAATTGCTCGCACCACAAACCAAAAGTAATAATAATTGTGTCGTTTCTCACCGGCTGTTTTTAAGATTTTCGTTTCAACCCACAAATTTATAAAAGAGCCAATTGAACTAAAAGTGTGGAAAGGTACAGTCAGAGATAAAAAGATCCCTAATAAATTCGTCTCCTTATCTCGTCTCGACTAAGTACTGCATTTATTTGTTAAAAAAAACATCACATCATGATACCTATTGGAAACTTCGCCGATTGTATTTATAGACTAACTAGCTTCTGCCCGCTGCTTCGCACGCGTTGTTTCTATGGAAACGATTTTGAGGTTATTTCTATCCCATGGGAACTGATTTATGGGATAAAAAGTCGCATAAGTTTGATTCCAGGATTAGAATTACCTGTGTGCAAAATGAAGAAGAGGTAACAAACATCCATCCATCCAAACTTTCGCATTTATAATATTATAGTGTGATTATATACATAATGTATGTAAAGCAATCCAGAGCAAGGAGTGAAATGATGAAAAAAAGTTTATCTGTTCTACAGGGTTCAATACGATGAGTCTCAAATATTTAAACAAATTTTAATGACTAACCTTTCGTATATCTGCAATGAACTTAACTACTCTAAAAGTTTTGTTGTAAAATTAAGTTGTAAACAATAATCGGTAGATCTAGTACAATGAATATTCATATGTTCGGCTACTAGAATTATTACAACCTATAACTAAGTTAGAACGTAGAAATTTGGCTTTAGGCTAATGTTGATTATTGACAATCATGTTTGCATAAACAATGTCTACTTGCGAAGCATCAAGTCAAAAACTAAAACACCTCTATCCACTTCTAGGAATTTACTGATATTGCCATATCTGTTTAGAGTATAAACTGTTTACAAATCTACATAGTGATTTCCATCTCCCGTCTAAAATTATTTCAGATTCGAAACGTACCTATATTGCATTTGACGTTGAGAAGGCTTTAAAGCCGCGCTTACCTGACCTAACGCCATGACAGCGCTTTATTTACGCTAATACCTACGGTAGTAGTGGAAACCAAGTCGACAGGTGAAATGCACTGCGCGCCTCATGCATCAGAATGATTCAGACAGTTGACTAGTACTTGCAATATTTATATCGCGTCGCAAAGGAAACCTTTGAATAATTCAAACGCCCGCCCCACCAGCTAAGCTCTGTCATAATATAAAAACATTGCCGTATATTTAGGAACGATTTGATAAAACTGCTGCCAATATTGCTAAGTGTTTATCGAAGTTTGTTTATAGCTTTCAGTAAGCCTCGCTTTTAGATAAATCTTTATTTCATGGCCTGCTCGTAAATCATGGTCATAATAGAATGAATGGAATAGCAAAACATTTCGACACGAGTGGTCGCTTAACTTATATGTTCAAACGATCAGTCAAGTGTATGGACTCACTTTAAGATCATTTGTTTAGATTCAATCATAATCAAAAGAATTAATTGTTGGACGATATTTCTATTTTATTTTAGTTTGAACTTTAATCTTAAAATAACAGTAACCTGACAAAGGCGCTAACTGTAATATGTGTATGTGTGTTTAATCTAAGCACACAACCCTATAAGTTCCGTAAGTTAGACCGTACATTCCAAATGTTGCCGCACATAAAACCTTCCGTACTTCCGGTTCAGAGTGCCCGCTAAGAGCAAACTACAAATAAATATATCAAGAGAGCATTTAAGGTCTGTCCGTCTTGCAAACTTTAATACTATTTAACTGGTTATGTTTATACGGTTTATAAGCATATATACCATATACGTATATTGTATATATGCTTGCCAGTATACCACAAACATGTAAGTATCTACCCTAAATGTGTACATATTGTGTGTGTCTCTAATATAGTCAATAAGTGCTGACAAATTGTATGTAACACGACATATCTGATGCATTCTGATGCTTGCACGTAGCATTTATGCTGAGCCAGCTCCCAGTTTCTAGCTTCAATCTATATATATACAAATATCCCATAACCAATCAACTTGATTTTAAGGTTGTTAGTGGTATTTTTCGTGATTATTTAGTATTTAGATAATTATCAACACACTCGAACTTAAATATCAACCTAAGTAGATACATAAATATATGTACAAGTTTTGTTTTTCTCATTTATGTGAACTGTATTTAAATAAAGATTCTTTAAACCGATTTTAATACTTAGTCTGTAAATAGTACTTAAAAACTCTTGTGATTGAAGTTAAAAATTAAATTATTTTCTTTCTTTCTTTCTTTCATAACAAGATCCGTTAAAAAAAATTATGAAGTCATGTTGGTTCCTTTGTCGTAAATTCTATTTATTTATTTACCATTTTTAACTAGGACGGTATACAAGGCGAGTCAGATACTGACATAGAAAACAATTTGAATGGAAAGAAAATCATACTCACTAAACCATACATCTCAATAATGTATTCAAAGTAAAACTTTTGTATTTATACTTACTGTTCTTTCTACGTTACGGTGTACACCATAGGAAAGAATTGGGGAAATGATAAATTCGTGGAAAACTGGCTCATTCATTCAAACCGGCTACGAAAAATTCGTAAGCTCGAAGAAACCTGTACGAAGTCTGCTACGAAAATGCTACGAGTCTACGAACTGTTACAACGCTACGCCTAAAAGAAACAAAAAGTATTATTGAATTAAAACTTTCTACAGTTATAGGTTTCCATTCCGAACATAACCAAGTGCTCTGGCGATAAAAAAACTTGGTCTATATTTCGCTTATTACTTGTTCTTGAACTAATTTTCTTTTATTTCCAAAGCTTAGTAAAAAAGTTGAAAACCTATTAGGTTCAGAGGGTCGGAGATAACTAAACTAAGTAAAAACACTTTAACGCATTGCTCTGCTCTCGGTTTAAAGCCGAATTATCCCCTAAGCAGACAAAGGTCTTTTATACCCCTAAACAATAAGGCCGCTCTAAGTCCGTTCTTTCAAGTTTCGCTCTAATTGCTGGCCTTTTGTACCGGCTAATGTAATTCGACGATATTCATCGTCGTAGATTGGATGTTTATGGGAATTATTGTGGTGTGCGTTCAATTATTTTTCTTTTCTTTGGATGTTTCATTTGTGTTGGGTAACCGTTTTATAAACCTGCATGTGACGGGTTCACCTGATAAAGAAAATCACTTTTACGTTTGCAGTAAGTTTTGCTCAAAGGTAACTACGATAACTCACTAAAACCTGTACCCGATGGTACATGCAGGTAATGCCGATGCATTATCTTATTGATCAGACACCAGATTCACATTATTAATTATTATGTAACTTAAACATTTGCTCCCCTTATAGTCGAAACCCTAGGTTTGCGGGGTACTAAGGCTCTTCAAGGGAGGGCTTTAAAAATTATCTGAGCGTCTGACCTAACCTATAATACCTCAAGGCGAGAAAAAAGTTCGAATGATTTCGTGTGAAATGCGCAGCATAAATGGTTTTTACTGGCAATATTTAATTCCAACTTCTTTTGTTATACTGGACAAACTGATCGTTATTAATAGTTATTTTTCATCAAAAAGCATTTCTAAAGCTAGTACCGCTCACGAAAGTTTAAATCGTGACTTTCTGGATCATCCAGTAAACGCTCTTAGCTGTCTCTTCAGAAACAAACACAGTGCAAAGAGCGCGATAAAGCACGTCTAAACAATAACTTTCAACTCGCGTTTGTGGGAAATATCTGTCAGTTTAGATGTAGGTACCTACTTACTCTGTTTAATTTGCTTAAGTAAGAGAAACCTAAGCGTTCTCTTAATTTTTGCCTTTTCAAAGCAACTTGTTTTTAACGATTTTATAGAGTCCTTGCAGGTATAGTAACTGAGACGCGCGCTAGAGCAGTGAGTTTCTTTACACGAATCATCGGGGATGCTTTGGGTCCCGTCTATATCTCAGACATTATTAAATCCACATTCTTGCAATTTTGCATGTTAGGTGAGATCTATGAAAAGAGTAGGCAAACCAAGTTTTATAAGTTCTCGAGGTGTTGAGGTCCAAAAAGTGACATTTTAAGAACTGAGTCATCAAAAACTTAAACCACTTCTACATAACCTAGGTAGTTGAAATTTGGTATGAAGGTAGATGATCAAACTTTATCGGAGGCAAAAGTCTGAAAACAATTTATTTTTATTTTGTTTAATATCGGTGCCGATATTGATTTTCGTAAGGTTTTTTGTGAATATCTCATCGAATTTTAAACCTATTGCTTAAAATTTCACACATATTAATAACCTAAAACTGAAGAATATATAAAAATAAGTATTAATTCAGGAAAAATAAGGGTTATTCCAGTTTTCCCCCTTAAAATCCCCCTTGTAAAAAAAAAGAATTCCAGTTTTCCCCCTTGAAGATTAGCCTTAACGGGAAAAACTGGAATTCATTTTCTCGACTTCCAGTTTTGGTGGGCCAGAAAAATTAAATTGGCCAACAAAGTCAAGTATAAAAATAAAAGAACAACTTTGGTACAAAAATTGCCAAATAATATAAATTTATAATTATTAATTTTGAAAGTATCGTTAAAAATGTGTGAGGGATCGTGTACTCCGGGATTCAATAAAAGGGACGGGCAATCGTTGCATTAGTTCCATAAATTCAGAACTAGACTTCGCTACCAAAAGTGTACCAGCTCTAAATCGCGTTGATGCACAGGTTTGATCTACCTCCATCAGTCGTTTTGGAAGGGAAAATTTACTCATGGTTCAGGGTTACGGATCAAAACTTACCTATAACCTCAAACTTATCAAAAAGTAATGAAATCCAACCAAAACATCAAAGTAAAAACTAGCCAAGTTCGTTCAGATAGTGGCTTCACCGATAAAATAGCTGAGATCATATACAGGATTAGATTGGAAGCTTTACCGAAAGAAAAAAAATTGAAAAATTACATTCCTTATCTGGTAGTCAAACTGTATTCATGCGTAATTTAGAGCTGGTACACTTTTAGTAGCGACTTCTAGTTATGAATTTATTGAACTAATGCAACGATTCCCCGTCCCTTTTATTGAATCCAGAGGTACATGATCACTCACACATTTTTAACGACAATTTCGATATTAATAATTTTGTACCGAAGTTGTGTTCGATTTTTACACCACCATTCGGTAGAGTCAATGTTATTAAGAATCAAATGATTCAACAAAATTATTTATATTGCGTACTAGCTGCGCCCCGCGGCTTCGCCCCCGTGGAAATTTATGTTTCCAACTTTCTTAATTTTTTCTTTCATAAGAACCTTTTCCTGACAATAACAAACACAACAAAGAAAGAATTAGCGAAATCGGTCCAGGCGTTGTTGAGTTATGCGCTTACCAACACATTTTGCGATTCATTTTTTAAGATAAAATTAAAGGAACACCAAGAAACCTGCCAAAAATTGGGCCGAGACGGAGCACTTTGCATGGCTCTTATACACCAGTGACACCAATCTGTCAGTAAAACTTCCTATCTGCAACATTTCGGGTACTTGCCCTCTATCAATCTCAATTTGTTACGTTCTTTCATTATTTAATTTGTGTCTTGAAGTGTAACATTATATATATATTATAATATTATAACAAATGCGATGAGTATAAACTTGTCAAGACAAAAGTATAATAATAATAGAAAAACACGACACAAGTTTATTAGAAGAACGTATAAAAATAAGATTATGAACTGCTATGAAACTAGACACCTATCTGTATGATCTCAGGTATTTTACCGGTGAAGACTCTATCTGAACGAACTTGGCTAGTTTTTACATTTTTGTTTTTCATTAGATATTTAATTTCTAAAGTCCAGCAGCGCGAAAAAAAAAAACATGAAAGTATCTTTGTAAAAATATATAAGCTACTCACACAATTAAGTCATGTGTATAACAGAAATACAGTTGAGCTATCTGTTTACAAACTGTTCCAAAATAGATGGTTCAACTGATCAAAATCAAAAAACTTGTTTGCCATGCCCAATAAGTGACCACATTGGTATAGAGAGGAAGAAGCCGATGGAAAAATTTTCATAAGCCTAATATTATTCGGATAAGTCAAGCGAAATCATTTTCAAAGGTTACCTAAATACTCGTTTCGGTAATCATAAAAGCAATCGAAGATATGTTTTCAACTCAGCGGATCTTGTATTTTTGCCTTTATCCAGTCGCTTTCGAGTCGTAAGATGTAAAAACATTGCTGTTTGTTCGCCGGTGGCGGCGAGAGTGATTTACCAATGGATATTTGTATCAGTAAGTGCTTGGCAAAGATGTCTCGCTGGAATTTTGTCGAGAGTTTGTTCAGTGTCTACAACGTCGAAAGAGGCTAGTTTAAGATAAAGATAGATTTAGATTTTTACAACATTTTATGTTTTTAAGTAGCATTAGTAATCCTAAATGTAGATTATTTTTTAACTTAATAATTATGATGTAAGTTAGTAAATAAGTAGGCAGTTACGCACACATACATTGCGATATTATGTCCGACTGTTATTATGGTCATAATTGCGCTTGTTGAGCGTGAAAAATCGACGGTTTTTTAGTTTAAAATGGTACTTCCTCAATTAGGAAAAAGATGCGTTACTGCGAACTAGAACAAAAATAACAACTTCATATAAAGCTTGTTCATACATTACATTCTTGTTGTTATATTATCCTCTGGCATGGATGTACAATATTTGTGTAGTGGCTCAAAAAAAGAATAACCTTGTGTGTTTGTACAAATGATTGGATGGCAGCTCGATAAATATTATAGGAAATAGGAAATAACGCTTGTTTATGTTCAGTTTCACACGTTCCCTGTGCAGCCAAGATTATATGCAAACCACCCCACCATCAAAAGTGCGCGCACTTTTGATGCTGGGATATTGGCTAACCTAAATGAAAAGTTCTCTGGTTTTCTTGTTAATTAATATTTTAGCTACACGCGTGTGCCTAAAAAGTGGATAAGCTCACGCGTGTACATGTTTACAGGCCTTTGAACTTGTTAGGGCTCGTGCCCCATATGTGGGTTATGCACGTAGGTACGATTAGAACCTCAAAATGCACCACCGGTAGGTCATGCACAGGCTACGTGTAAATTGACAAACAAAGAAAAAACTTGCTATCATTTTGTCTTCTATCTAAAAGCATAGGTACACTATATATTACAAATACAACATAATTATATACTTGATGTGTATAGATGCTACCAAGTGCATTGCACAAAGTATGTACTTGCTTTTAGGTGGAAGATTAAATAAATCACTAAATAATGCTGACGTTTTCACACGGCATCATATTTCGGTAGAATATAATAATAACTATACGAACCTTAAATGTCGATAGCTTTTGTGTGCCAACCGACAAAATTTCAAAGCTCAGGTAAAGCTTACGAAAATCGACTTCAAACGTAAGAGAAAAAGTCTCAAAGTTCAATAGAATTTATCTGCGGGGGTTCATTAAGGCAGCACTGCGATACAGAGAGGCTATCAGCCCATAATACCGCGCCAATAAAAAGATCACACATTGAAACTGGCTCGCCGTCCGCAAAACAAAATGTACGGTTAATTCCCATCCCCGCGGGAACCGGTTCAATTTTCCGGCGATTTATCCGCACAAAGCAGCCGCTAGCGCTTCGCTTATCAGCGGTTATTTATCCGGACCTATAACTGGGCCAGAGCGTTTACAGGCTGCTCTCAAACAAGGGGCCTGAAGTAATTATAATTCTCATTTGCGCCAACGCTATTGTTAACCACATAGGTGCTGTACTGATACAACATCTTTCGTAACTACAACCTGTATGAGTAAAACCATTTATTCGAACAGAAGAGGAATTCCAGGATGGACAAAAGAAGACAGATTCAAACGAAAACATCTCAGCGCATGAAATATGGTTTGGGAGTCTGGTGTTTCTCTTCTTCTAATCACTTAACGTTGAACCACCCTGTATATGAACCGGTTATGAGAGGCCGGATGTTGTACAAGTACCCAGGTAACTCGTTAACACGGCTACCTACCTGTCCCTAATAATTCAACGGTTTTACTGAACGACCTTTTTTGTCGTCGGATTCGTGTTGAATTGTCTAACTTTTACAATCAAACGAGTAGGTACCTATCAAGTAAAACCAAATTAGTAGTAATTGTTAGAAGGTATTTTAGGCTTTCTCACTCAATGTTAGCAGTGTCTAGCTATGACCTAAATATGCTGAACAATTTACACAGCAGGCAGACCGTTGCGCCATAGAGGTCATAATAAACAATGTAACCTAGATAATTAATGTTTCCGACTATTATGCATTTAAAAGCTGTTGCCCTGCACGGGGACACTCTCCAGCCAAAAATATTTATTGTAAAATATGTAAGTCAATGGTCTAAGTGTAAGTTAATGGTCTAAGGTAATCATATTAATCATAAGTAGAGAATCTAATCCCAAAAACGCTGGACTCCGCACCATTTTTGCGCCATCAGAAATGCGAGATTACACATGCGGGATCCGCGGGATTCGCGGGACTGAAAACATTATGGAAAATGAACAAAAATGTGTAGAGACGTCATTTTGAATACATATTTCTTCGTCCAGGCCCCATTAACAATCGATTAAGTTTCTTTTCCTATTCTTTTAGATTTTGATCGGCAAGATGCCTCAAGATGCCTACACAGTTTTATAATAAAACCGAATGGCAACGGGCGTAGGCGGTGCACCCGATTTTTGTCGTTTCATTCATCTTCAAGCTAAATCAGACTTGAATTATAACTACATGGATGTAGCCACTAGAAAAATAAGACCGTGCTATCGAAGTGTTCCAGGTGTAAAGCGACTTTGAACCCCAATTGTTAGCTTCAAAGAATATTATTCAGAAATTTCTATACGGTTTTTAGTTTTTTCAAAATATCTCAAATTATTGTGGTTCAAAAATAATATTTTCCTTTTAAATGAACAATGTAGTATTTCATAGACACCGTTTCTTTTTTAAAATAGTGCTGCGAATCTTTCGACTCGAGGAATATCGGGACTAAGGTGATCTTCGATTTTTGACGAGCCAACAGATTACGTAACGAAGATTATTCTACTTGATTTTTCCATGAAAAAGTATTGCACAATAAACACAAATTATGTTTTGCCGCAGTAACTCAGTCTGACTTACTTTAAATCCCGGAAAAGCACGTGTATTGCCGCGGGTAGCAAATAAAACAACAAAATAGTAGTCATTTATTATATTAAATTATTGTATTCGAACATTAAAGTCATTTTGACACCCGAGTCCGTCTGTAAAATAGTACAAAATGTTGTGCAAATATAACAAAATCGGTTTCAACTTCTCCTTATGCAAAATCGATTGTTACAAAAAATCGAACCGGTAAAGTGGTTTTAGGACATGATAAAATTGATTGTCACTCGAGCTGTCAAAATGGAAGTAAATGCGTGGAGGTATATAAAAATGTATTACCTTAAATTTTTCAGTAATTTCTTTTACATGAGTTTTTATGGGCGTTTAACCCAAAGTGATCAAAACTCTGGACAGGAGATATCCCCTCAAATCCACGAATTTGAACGTAGGACGTTGAAAAAGCGGAAAATGTAAATTTTTTTCCAGTCCCACAAATCCTCGATCCCGCAGGCATGCGGGATTGAGATTTTGATGCGGGATTGCATTCCCTAATCATAAACCATTGAATGTTGTTATGTTGTAGGTGCTTTAAAAATGTAACAAAACGTTTCTTGGCAGCCGAGAGAAACCACAGCAATCGCATAGCTTCTATCTCTGGTGCACGAAATAGCTCTCTTTATTATACTTTACGAGATCCGCAACATTATGTTCAAATAGCTACATAGAATTCTCACAGCCACTACTTTGCATAGACGTTAAACCCATCTAGGTGTTCAAACTCTCTGTAAGTAAAGTAGCTATCTCCCCTATCTAGATTTTCAGATAAAGCCTTTAATGTATCAGGTACCTACTTATTCCATTTTAAAAACGTCATAAAAGCGTAATGTTTCTTGAAGACCTATCTAAGACTTTTATATTGAACGTTTTTCATTAATAAGCACCTTTCTAATGGTAACACGAAATAAAAATAAGTATCCATACATTCGGTTTTAAAATCACTGGAAGGTAATTAATGACCCCGTACGGTGTGGATAGCGTTCGGCCACAACAATTAATCACGAAATTAACAATTCAAAAACAATTTCCGTTGGCAACCGCTCCACGAATCAGTTGCATTAATTTTGTACGTCCTAGTACCCACAGACCTACTTATTGCCAAACCAATTATTTACTCTTACAACATTCCAAATTAAAATACCGACACACAAATAAGATAAACAGTTTACCCTGTTCGAAATCGAGGTTTTATTGGTCCACGCAAAACCGCTTCCGCGTATCACATGTTTTTGCAACGGTTTTTGCATTCGTAATGTTGGTTGTTGCGTAATTATAAGCTGGTAATGCGGCATTATGATTGTTCTTTGGTGGAAACCCGAATAATTTTATCGTTACCATCAATATAATGAGAAAATTAATTATGGAAATGATTTTACAAATCAAACTGCTTGTGCGGCAGAAGTCTGTATTTTGATAGTTTATTATTTTCGAAACAATTTGTATCAAGTTGAATAATATGAAATAAAAATCCTTATTAGAAAAAAACGTGCATTAAAACGTCATGTTTAAGGAACCCTATGCACTGGAAGAATAATGATATTCTCAGTAAAATGCACAATTATATTATACCAAACTCGCTAACTCGAACCTTTTGTTTGAAGCATAAGGTCGGGAATGTATTGCTCTTCAGAAATTATGTGGGAGATGCGTCTTGCTCCCCAACGTGTCCTTTATCTCTATTTATGTTGTTCTGTAAGTTTCCAGTACCATTTATTGTCGTTTCGTTTACAGGTATACGTTGTGGAGTTTTGTGGGGAACAATGTGAATGAGGGGAATGCCGCACTCATTTTATATCTCGCTATTGTAAATCTTTTACATTGTTTGTGTAAGCCATTATAAAGGAAATCAACAATCTACATCATATTTTATTAGTTGATCATTTTTAATTTTCCTAATTGTAAAGTGCTATCACATTGGGGATTATGGGTATTACCTCCCATGAGCCAATATGGCGCCTATGTGGGGGAGGCCTGCGTCCAGCAGTGGACCAATATAAGCTGTTGAGGTTGAGGATATCACAGTAGGAACTAGAGCTATCTCTAACAAGCCTTAGTTTGCCAAAATTAATGTGTACTCTAATATTCCTATAAATTTATGTTTATGAACTAATGTTATAATCTTTTTTTATTGTATGTCCGAAAGGACAAAATGTTTCACACACACAAATGTACACAGTTTGTACACACAAATGTACACAGTTTAAACAATTTTTTTTTTTATTCGTTATTAACAAAAGCTAGGTAACCAACGAAAATATAAAGCAGTCTTGGAAAGTGTAATGAGCAGTGTTGCAAAGCAAATTATACGCCCCAGTTGCGTTGGATAAGCCAATATAGTTGCTTTGAAGCGCCGTTTGTAAATAAATTAGATCATCGATTCGGGAACCATCGGGAATACGCTGTTTTAAATTAAGTAAGTAGGTTGTGTAGAACAAGGAAATAAATCTTTTCACAGCAAATTTTATGTAACTTTAGAAAATTACAACGATATTGTTTCGTTTTCTACTTTACGCGGTTTTGCACTGAGTGGCTTTTTCTCGTTAATTTGTAAATATAGTTAATACCTGGTTTACAATATGCAAAGAAAACACTTCTATCGTACTTGAAAAAAGTAGATCCATGGATTTATTTGCCTTTCAACAACATTCACCTAACAACAGGCATATGCAGAGGTATAAAATAGATAGTAGAAGTATAATGGGCATGAATATATATTCAAAGAGTGAATTGAAAATACCTACACGTATTTTAGGTAAGCTCTTGATACGAAGGCTCTAGCTTAATACCGTGGTTCTTCAGGATAATGAAACCAGCAGTGACTCATACCGTAATTGTATTGTATTTCATTTATTTCAGATAATTAAAATCCATATTACACACACACACAAATTTAATATATTATAATAAGAATGATTATTTATTTATTGTCAAAGAAAATTAAAATCAAATAATAGAAATAAATTAGAAATAGTATTTACAATTGAAACAGTTGAGCTAACTGCAGACTGTTGCAAAAAATCTAGTAGCTCAACCGAAACATATCAATACCAGTCGGAAGCGTCCCCAAGACACTGGCTGCATTGCCCGGCTGTATGGCAAGGTAAATATCCCGTTGTAAATGACTTTAGTGTTAATAACCATGATGAATTTATAAGATTTATGTATGGCAATGCTGATAACTAATTAGAATGATCCAAAGGTTTCCCAAATTAAAGCGTGTCGCCTAATCAAACAAACTACTAACATAACAGGAAAAAGACATAAAGTAATAATTTTGTGCTAACATAAGCATGCCATTAATGATGTTCAGTAAATTTCTAGCATTTGTATTTGTGGTTGGTGTTTTACTACATCACAAATTATGAGTGAAAAGAGATAGTGCAACGCATTCGAACACTATATAAAACCATGCTTTTTTTTAAGATATAAGGGGCAAATAACTGTTAATATTGAGCTATGATTGTTTGTTAAACTGAGTGTCCATGACGCACATGGTAAATAAATTAAAAAAAAAAAAATGCTGGACAATTCACACAGCATTATCTAGCCCCAAGGTAAGCAGAGCTTGTGTTATGGGTACGGTGATCTATATATTATTATGTATATCAGTTATCTAGATAACTCATATACATAATAATATATGAGTACATAGATAGATATTTTTTATTATACATTGAAAACGATCAGAACACCCTGAACAAATATCTGCAGATCGTACAAATATTTGTCCCGAGGCGGGAATCGAACCCGCAACCTCCTGCGTCGCAGGCGGACCTTCACCCACCGCGCCACAGAGGTCGTCGTAAGAATGAGCAGGATGTAGAGCAGCGCCGGCGCGGCATTACAAGTTGCTCCTCTGAGGCTAGGCATTAGATACATTAACAGAAAGCTATATTACCTTAAAATTATCACAATTATAAAGGAATATGAATAACAGTAGGGCTCGGAAAATGAGCTGAGTTTTTCACGTGTTTTCTTTTTATATCTTAGATGTCTTTATAATAACATAACACAGGTATTCTTCGTATCATTTTGCTCAGCCAAGTCAAGTCTATAAAATAATTGTAAGTGTGTGTTTTATTGTTTTTTGTTTGTTCTGTAAGCGTAATGCATAGCTATGCTCTGGCCAACTTCGATGATTCACGTTGTTGTCGTGTATTTTATGGATACGCAATTTACATTTCTTGGCGATTGGCGATCTTTACTTCAATAAATAATGCTAACAATTATGCCCGAAACACAGCGCCAAGTTGCAATTTTTTTTTAGTATGGTTTGTTTGCATACGTGTAGCATCGGATTTGGCTGGAGTATATGTATGTATGTACATAACAATAGTATAAATAAATAAATAAATAATGCTGGACAATTCACACAGCATTATCTAGCCCCAAGGTAAGCAGAGCTTGTGTTATGGGTACTAGATAACTGATATACTTAATACAAGTATAGGTATAGTATAGGTTTTAATGGTGTTTTTTTTTGTCTTCGTTATTCTGATCTCGTAAAAAAAAAGTTATTAACAATCCAATCTAGCCCTGGGCTGAGCCAGGTGCCTTCAACACTTTACTATTTGGTACTTAGCTGGTACCTACTGAGTGTTTCTGCTATTTGTTTTCTATGTTTCTCGTCAATCGAATACGTAAATAAATAAATAAATAATGCTGGACAATTCACACAGCATAAAGTAATATTTTTTTCTTTGTCTATAATGTAAGTACCCACTTAGGAACTTTAGAACATAATATTATTGCCAAGCATATTATCGCAATTGTTAAACTTATATCAATTTGACTAGTACCTACCATATAGAGGTATATTATGCAAGTGGTGTTTGGTTACCTATAAGCGGTTTGTACACATATCAATAATTCATAGTTACTTATTGTTAAGAAAGACATTTTTCTTTATTGCTCAATTGTTTTGATTGTAGTTCTAATTTATTTCTATTATTTGATTGTAATTTTCTTTGTGAATAAAAGCCTAGGGCTTTATAATGTATTTATTCTGTAACTCAACTCATGTCCAGTCCATCCCAAGGTTGCCTGGAAGAGATCGCTCATAGCGATAAGGCCGCCTTTGTACTTCGTCTACTCTTAGCATTTATTTCTGTATTGTTATCTGTCTTTGTGTGGTACAATAAAGTATTATCTATCTATCTATCAACTTTTTCTTGCATGTTGGTATTTTTATAAGATTTAAAGATATAAGAACTCTGTGTATGAAACCATTGGTAAACCTTATAAAGAAAGTAAAAAAAAAAAAAAAAAACATTAATTTGGCCAGAGCTTTGTAAAACTTTAAAACAACTTGAAACCCTGTGAATTCCGCGGAACGTTAGCATAATATTTCGTTTGAATCAGATTCCGACTCGAGACGGATTGCGCTTTAAATATTTAAAATATCTCGTAAACTTCTGGAGTAGAACTTGGCCGTGTGCGTTGGTAATTATTCGGTAATCATGCAAGATGGGGAACAGCATGAGATTATACCCTCGTATACTTAAACGGGAAAGTCTCAACAAGATATTATTATGTGAAATGCAGAGCGTCTATGCTATGTAATCTCTCCGGCGTGTCGGATCAAATAAATAAATGATGCGGGACAATCCACACATCTTAATCTAGCCATAAGCTAAGCAAAACTTGTGTTATGGGTACTAGATTACTGATATATTAAGTACAAATGACTGACACCAAGAAATAATAGCCGCAAATTATCTGACTGTAGTCATCGATCAAGGTATTTGCCACCCATGATCAAAGTTTGTGGTCTCGATTCAGCTATTTTACAGAAATAGATGGATGGAAAATCTGATGTTGCGTGGGTGTCAGTTTACAGCGTAGTCTAGAAAAATATTCAAGGCACATATTAATATTCACTGGTATTTATCACGTTTATTTCTCCCGACATTTCAGCAGACTTACACGCTGCTGTGGTCACAAAAAATGATTTCTTTAAGATTTCGTATTCTTGCAAGATGACTGGAATACCTATTGGAGTTACCAAAGCCGCCAAGTGAGAGCCAGAATTTTTATAAATGGTCTTCTGTACTGTTCGAGTGTAATGTCCATCTCCGTTTACTCCCACCTGTTCTGTTGAGTAGTTCTGTTGACAAAACTACTGGTAATTTCTCCGCATTAGTTCTATCTCACACTCAGACGACACAAAACACTAACAGAATCCGCGACACTTTGACATAGCGGCACTCGACGAGTAGGTACACTTAGCTATTACTGGATTCCTAGGTAGAGATTTAAACCATTCTAAAAATGAACGTTATTTGATGTTTAGTGGAGGGGGCGTGCATTTTTAGAGTGGTTTATTTCTACTGTGATCTATATACACTCGTAGTGTTGGTCTTTAGCTGCACTCAAGTGACAGGAAGATTTGATTTGGTTGGTCCCGTCGGTACAGTCATGGCGTGACCTGCCGAGAGCTGGAGACGATTTCGATTGGACCAACATTTGTCTTGCTACAGATTTGAAGTTTGAATTCGAGTAAGTATATTGATTCTGTTCATTAATTGCTTCTGATTGGCGAAATTTTCCAAGGTTCTTTGCTCTTAATTAAGTACAGGGTGTGTCGCGGTTGATCGATTCCAGCTTAGAGCCGATCGCTTCGATTGCTCATTAGGCATTTATTGCGCATACTCGCAATTTAACGATTGGAACGCTTTGGTTTTATTAAGAAGAATATTATAAATACCAAATCGGTACTAAGGTACCTACTAGAAATATTTATGCTTACGAATCTAGTTCAATTCCGAAATTTATTTACTATTTATTATATATTTGAAAATTACGGCGCACAATAAACGTTATAATGTTTAATGATAGAAGACACTTAAGCAAATATATTTTTTATCTAACATCCTAAGCGTCAGATTTCTGAGATATTCACATATGAGGAAAAAATAAAGTTATGTTAATCTGTGAATATCTCACAAGCCTGACGTTTTAGGACATTGATTTGCAGTGCCATTTTTATTTGTTTTAGTGTCTTCTATCCAAATATATGACTACTAGTTTATTCCCGCGGCTTCGCAAGCGTTGTTTCTATAGAAACGTTTAAAGGTGATTTCTATCCCATGGGAATTGATTTATGGGATAAAAAGTACATATTATATGTTTGATTCCAGGATAAGAATTACCTGTATGCAAATTATCACTCCGATCAGTTCAGTAGTTTTGGCGTGAAGAGGTAACAAACATCCATCCATCCATCCATCTATCCATCCATCCAAACTTTTGCATTTATAATATTAGTGTGATTATTTTGCGCGGCGATTTTGAAAAAAAAACGAAACGGTAACCGATGTTAAGGCGGCAAAATCTCCAAATCCTTTGAATGGAATGTATACTTTTATAACCTCTCTTTTATAAAAACTTTTATGTCCTCTAATACAAACAAATTTAGCTTATAGGGAGATTCCAAGCCCGGTGTTTTTAATTTATAGTTTATCGCAAGAAAATCTTTGTTGTCGTATAGGTACTTCATTGCAAATATCAATAAAATATCGATGGTCCATTGTAAGTTGTAGAAATTTGTCACATAAAATTGCTTCAACTGACAGTGACCGCACAAAGCATGAAGAAAACGTTCTACAGAACAATGGAAGCGCACGTCTACTTATTGGAAAATAAAACGGCGAAGGTGAGCATTACACGGCTTTTGTTATAAAATGGACACAGCATTGCAAAGAGAATAGATTATTTCAGTTGAAAAGATAAAGGAGGAAATACATGTATTGCTTTGACAGGCGTTTTTTGTCTCAGCAGTTTTTTGAAGATTTTATCTTTATACAAAGAATTCAAAATGGTTCCCATGATAACTGCGAATTGAACTACTGTGAATTATACAGGGTGCTATTCAAATTAGTGCACAATACTGAAGGACGTCATTCAACTGCTACCACAGATTAATATTCAGTGAACAAACCAAGCCGCAAACGATTACTTTTTTTGCAAAAATTCGCAAAAAAAAATTCTTGCAAGCAATGTCTTATTAGTGTTTTAAGCCATCCGAAACTTGGCGACCTCTTTGATGCAAGCCTTTTTTTTTCGTCCCACCTATAACCCCTACCAATAAAACATAGGCTTTTTATCCCAAAAATCAGTTCCCATGGAATAGAAATAACATTTTTAAACGTTTTAATAGAAACAACGCGAGCAAAACCGCGGGCTGAAACTAGTGGTGGAATTATTGACAAATCAAACATCGATTACTTCTAAAATTACTTAGTTCTTCTTTTATCATATTGCAGGTTCATATAAATAAGCTGTTGAATTATTCAGTCAATAAATAATTTTATACTCATACTATACTAAAATCAGTTCAAGCTCAGAGTGACAGCTGAATACGTCAAACTGTATGGCAACTTGTACTCATTCAAAGCCGAACCTAATTTTAAATTTGATAAAGCCTGGCCTTAGTATATAAGTACTCTCTCTATAGTTATAACTTGAAATTTCACGCTTCCCAATTTCGCAATAAGCGTTTAAATCACAGAATCTCCTTAATGAAAGTGAGACGTGGCCAATTCCGCGCTATCCCATCTGGCACTCGGTGCTCCCGCCTCGCAAATTACTACCGACTGCAGGCTGTGCTGTGATTTGGCATGCCCACTTTATCCGGTCTAAAACACACTGGTCTAAAACACCTATTACTGCGCGTTATTAACAATTGCCTTTATAGAGTAATATTATGGAAAGACACTAATTTTATCAGCTACAAATTGCAACTTATGTCTACAATACTTCCGCTTTAAGCTGCCGCATTGTTTGTTTAATGAAGATCACTCATGTTTAGCAGTGTTTTTTCTGAATCTAACTTTTGTCTATATCACAAATGCAAAAAAACGACACATATCTATTGCATTGCATAAAGTAAATAGATGTGTACTCGTATAACTAAGTAAGAGGATTAAAATTAGAGGTAAAAGTCAAAAGTCGTTTTAGAGGAAAGCATAAAAGTTAATGTGAAATATTCATGTGCGTTTATTTTCTTACATTAGACTGCTCCTGCCACGTAGCACACATTTTAGGTAAAACGGCGGTTTTTCATCCATGCAATTAATAAACGTCATTAAGTTAGTAGCAGTAACGCCATCTTCCGGTGGCGAGACGTGGCCAATTTCAGCGCATCTGGCTGGGTCGTGAGCGCGGAATGCAAATTACCAACATCTTCGTTGCGATTCGTAGCATCTCGTAGAGCTATCTATCGTAGAGTTTCGTAGAGCTTCGTAGAGCCTCGGAGCGATTCGTAGCAGGACGAATTGTTTACTGTGTCACTGACTGGTTGTAAACGGTTCTCAGCGTGGAGTTATAAATAAAGTTGTCGTCTGTGCAGACATGCGCTAGGCACAGCGTATCGCGTCAGATATTTATCTACCTAACCCACCCTACACAATTAAAATAGTTAGAGAATGTCAGTTTTGCTTTTAGTTACTCAAAATGCTATTGAGACGATAAATTATTTATTTGCTCGTCATGGTCTCAACTAAAAATTCCAAAACATTTTCTTGGCACACAAGCAAAGCACTTAGGATATAATATAATATTTTTTCTAGGAATTCGCAAGGCCATTTCTCCGACGTTTCACAGCTTTTTAAAATGCAAATCGTCGACAAAATAAAAACTTTTACAAGCGCGAATAAAAGTAAAAACACGTACCTAACGCCAAATTAAATTCGAGCGACGGCTTTGAATCCGAATATAGAATCCAAAGTCTGAGTTCTATTCGAAATTTAACTAATTTATACCGACCTGTATTTTAGATCCAGCTATAATTATCTACGTATATCCAGCTTTTGTCGTGTAATCGAGTTTTCGGATTGAGTTTGTAATTATTTCTGCGATTGATGGAAACTAGAGTCTGTCACGGTGGTGTAAGAGAATACGTTCTTTTGTCCGCTGCAACTGTTCCGGGGTCCATTCCTCTGTGGCGAGACTATTATAAAGCCTTTAATCAATAGAGCGGAGACACATTTGAACAAAAGATCTGGCTAGAACAAGGCCTGTTCACGTCGTATCTGACTGATGATCTTATCTATTCATGACGAAATAGCTTTTTCATTCAAGAAAATAAAGAGACTGGAAAAACCAAAGAAATAAATAAAATAATACAAATTGTGTGACGGTTTTAAGTAGTGCACGGTCATAACCCTTTCTTTTCTGTTTTTGTTATCAGATACCTATTGTAAATTTTTAGTAGGTATATAAATCTATGTCTAAAATATCTTAGATTCTAGAGCTTCGTATAGCATAGTATTATCAAAAACTCAATAAAAATGTGCAGTATGATCCATTGTTAATTATCTCTGAATTCAATTAGAGAACAAACTCTACTACTCACAGCTCTAATGGAAACATGGAACACTAAAACTGCAGTCAAAGTTTATTTCAATGAACATTGAGGACATTATGACGCTTTTCCAACTTCTAAATTCTTTTGAACAAAATAACACCGATATTAATTCAACAATACAGTCTCTTAACGTTGGATGCATCAGAAAAATAACGGAAGTAACTGTATACATAGAACGTCCGTTGTACTAGGTTATGTAGTACTTTGAGATACCAAAGAATGCTATAGTACGTCTGTTATAGACATAAGGAAAGCGGGTGTAGAGTTATGTTGGTCGAGTAATCGGTCTGTCCCTCGATTTTGCTATAGACGATAGTTATCGTCTATAGCAAAATCGTGGGACAGACCGTTTAGCATGTAAAATGTGTCTAAATCCAACTGGATTTAGAAAAATTTTACATGCTAAACTTCAAAAACTACCGCTGTGGAAAAGCAGAGATAGATTGAGTAATGAAAACTGCCATAACGCAACTTTGAAGGCGGTCCCTCACTCTGATGAATCGAATCTGAATGTTACATTATAGGTGACTACTTCCGAGTGTAATGTAACATTCAGATTAAAGAGTTGACTCAGTGACAGTGGAGAACCGAGCATTAGAGTTCGCGCTCGGCAGTTTGACCGCTTCGTCTGACGTTGTAAAAACCACTGATACAGCAGAACGCCCAAAATGTATTCGTGTTGGAAGTTTAATTATTAACAGCGAATGCTCGTCATTCAGGGAAGCAAAATGGTAACGCATGTATTGCTCACAAACGAATCTTGGAATACAGACCAATGCTCTAGGTGAGCAACAAGGTAAAAGCGGCAAGGTTAAATATGGATAATGTAACATCCATGAGCTCGCGCTGTACTCAGACAGAAACAGCTAAACTAAACGGAGATGATAAAATAGCATCTTATGTGGGTGTGGTTTTGGTCTAGATTACTGAAGATTTATGGCAGACCATCTGCGGAGGATATTGAATGACCAGCTGTGCAGGTCTTCGGTTCACGCGCTTATATTCGCAATCTTTGCACAAGACCACTTCAACTTTAAATTTATGACTGTTCGCTATTATAACTGTATTTAAGTACAGTATTCGGCTGTAGTATTCGGTATTAAGGAGCGAATCTTTATATCCATCAATTAAAACAAATTGCCTCGGTGCCCAATAGGCATGATATAGGCGAGAATTTAGTGTGTGTTTTCGTGTCAAAAATTATCGCAAGGAGTAGAAAATAATATAATCAAAATAATATAGGTAATCATGATAATCATATTTTTCTGAGGAAAAGACGTATTACAATGACAGTTACAATAACAGTCTATAGTTAATTGTCCATCATTATAGCCCGTGGCGTTTAGCAACAAGATGGCTCTTTTAGTGTAAATATAGGTATGTAGCTATTTCCGGTCAGAATCCGCCTCGCTGCTTATGTACACATTATCTTTTCAACGCATCTGATGAATTATTAAAATGTTTCTGTTTGAGATACTCTCATCGCTGACCTTGCCGTAAATTGCATGTACGGCAAGGTCAGCGTTTAGAGACTGCTAATATTCATCCATTAATTCAACATCATTTTTGTGTTGAGTAGCTTTCAAGGAGACGGTGGTGTAGATTCAATTAGGATTCTTTAATGAATCGTAGGTATATTTTTTTTGTGCTTGGAAGTCAACGCCAAATATTGCTGAATAAGGTTAACTTCCGAGTTCTGCTTTTCAGTTTTTAACGAGCAGTACACGCGATTTTGAAAATTGACAATGGTCAGCATTTTTACTTGAATTTTTTTACATGACATCCATCGATTTCGAACTAAATAAATACAGTTAAATTAAGATTGAAATACTAAATTGAAAACCTGTGTTGCAAAAGTATATTAAATTGACGTACTTATCGACTAATAAAAAACCCCAGACCTTTCAGAAACTCACTGAATTTAAAATAGTGGAAATGGTGACGTTAATGCTGAAGACGGTCGTTCTGGATTGAACTCGCCGTTTTCACTCTTTTCCCCGCCCATTCATGAACATAAAAAGTATATTATCCACTCGAAAATTGAGCACCAAAGATTTTACAGGACTTCAGAACTGCACTAAATTACTCCCTATCATATTTTATGTACATTTCAGTGGGGTGTCATTTAAACTCGTAAATCAGGTTTACCTCGGGGTTAATCTGGGGGTAATAAATCAAGTGTTCGTCGCAGATTTTATCTGTTTAATTCACTTTGGGACGATTAACTCGGGATGCGAGACCGTCGTTGTTAGGGGTGCGTAGTGTCGACCGGTCGCTCTGGTCGAAGCGGTAATGAGTGGAATGAACCGAGATTAACATGCTTTATTGCTTGAAAGATGTCTTTGCCGTAACTCCCTTTATTGGGTTTACTGAGACCTCACAGACCGCAGGGTTATGGTGAATGAGAAAATATCAGGAACAACATTTATTTAGGAGCCTTTTTTTATTTATCAGATTTCCTAGTCGCAAAAAGACCGTTATCACTTCTATAGTTCTATAGTTGTTATCACTTCAATAATAATATTGAGAACGGATTTTATAAATGTCTTGGGGCCGCTTGCGCCTGGACTGTCCTTGATATGGATCAGTACCTGTGGATTATTTGCAACAGTCTGCAGTTAGCTTAACTGTTTCAATTGTAAATATTTGTTGTGATTTGTATCTATTATTTTATTGTAATTTTGTTTGTTGAATGTATAAACTCAGGTAATTTTTTTAAGCAATTATCTGCGGAATGAATGCCCCAATAAACAAAAAAAATCATTAAAGGTACTACTTCGGGAGCGATGCCGCTAGCAGACGCTCACTAGATAAAAATCAAAACTAAAATCACTGGATGTCCCAAGACTATGAAACTAACTACAAGAAAATCACAATTTTCCAGAAACTTGCACTCAGTTCACAGTTCCTACCGCCGTGTCTGCGAGCAGTTTGCGTCAACAGAACTAGTTCATGCAAGTTTGCAGCTTACTAGATAAGCGAGCCTGATTCTCTGCGTTCACACGGCATCTTGCCTTTAACTTCACCAGATTATTAGCTCATTTGAGTAACATTTGATGGTTTTTTTTTGTTATTATAGTGCGTAACCCCACACTAAGGGTAATTTCTAAGAAATCAAATAATATCGCAAAAATTTTCGACTACGACGGGACTTGAACCCGCGTCCTCCCCTCAGTACGGGGATGTGATAACCACTTCGTGGTGTAGTTGGTTATCACATCCCCGTACTGAGGGGAGGCCGCGGGTTCAAGTCCCGTCGAAGTCGAAAATTTTTGCGATATTATTTGATTTATTTGATGGGTTGATCCTCAGAAAAGGGAAATATCAAGTGTCACTTTTGTTACTCAACGCTTCGAGGCCTTCTTGGACGAACGAAATCACCTTAGTCCTATTATACCGTAATGCCCTGATTGTTTTGATAGAAATATAGTTAATTATCCCTGTAATTTTGGGGCTGCATTACTCATATTTTTTAAATTTGTCCCGCAAATATCAAGTGTCACTTTTGTTGCTCAACGCTTCGAGGGGTTCTTGGACGAATGATATCACCTTAGTCCTATTATACCTTAATGCCCTGATTGTTTTGATAGAAATATAGTTAATTATCCCTATAATTTTGGGGCTGCATTACTCATATTTTTAAAATTTGTCGCGCTTTTTCAGTAACATCTCTCGATAGGCAGTATAGGCTGAACATGACGTATGTATGATGTAATTCGAGCTGACTGTATCACTCATTATAAAAATAGTTGCGAGATGGGAAGGTTGCAAGATGGGAAGGAGCCGAATCAAAGTGGATCTAGGTCTCCGATACTTTTACGTCGACTTCCCTAGGAATTTTGATTCTAAATTCTGATTCTCTCATCAGCATTAGCGTTGAGTTCGGGGATATCGACCTTTACTTCGTCAATCCAGCGATAGCTGTTAATGATTGTTCTTCACCCCGATGATCATGTTCCGTCTCCGGTAGTGTTTCAGGCATGGTTTTATATGTTTAATGACGACCGATGTGGCACGGCGGGCAGAAGTCCGCCGGCAACGCAGGAGGTTGCCGGCTCGATTCCCACCTTGGGACCAATATTTGTACGATCTGCAAATATTTGTTCCGAGTGTTCTGGGTATTTTCTATGTATAGTAAAAAATTATATCTATGTATGTAATGTATTGTATTAAGTATATCAGTCATGTAGTACCCATAGCACAAGCTCTGCTTAACTTGGGGCTAGATGATGCTGCGTAGATTGTCCAGCATTATTATTATTATTATTAATTTAGTTGAGAAACAAAATTGTGGACGTTGCGTCTTCGTCTCATGAGTATGAAAATACATAATTCACAAGATGCTGCAGTGTATTATTTAGCCCTAATGTGATTTTAGCCCCTATTAGTTTTTAGCCCTTTTAAAAATAAACAAATAAAATTTTACGAGTCGTACGCATTCATCCTAAAACATTTGAGTACCTGACACAGACTGCATTCAACTCGCGCGCGTTACCATACGTAAGGTTGCCTGTCCATAGGCGTGGAGAAGAGAGCTTAGCGGTGCTGTGCCATTGTCATTACATTGGTAGGTACGTTATCTACAAGTAAGTATCACAATATGAACCCTGTTGGGATTTTAACAACAAGTGGAAGGCAGACCGAGGTTGTTTGAAAAAATATGTAGGTACTAAAGTGAGTAGTAAGTACCTACTTGTCTAGTCTAAGTCGTTAAAAAATTTATAAAATCTGTAAATAAGGAGTTTCGGACTAAGACAACATGTATCGTAGCAGAAATTTAGTTGTCAAAGTACGCAAATTTCCGCTCCGCTTCAGTGAACAGGGATTTGAAGCTTAGTTTAATAAAAAAAACAAACAAAAAAATTTACGGCCGAAAAAACTGAATTTTTTTTATTTAACCTAAACAACTAAGTTCTTAAACTAATGTACCGAAGTAATTTTGAGTCGGCGCCAAACGATACGCGGTAAAAAGTCAAATTTTAAAGTTTGTAAAAAGTTATGCGTCACACCTCCTCCGTTTTTCATCGGTTAAAATACATACAAAAGCGGGAAAGCGGAGCGGAATTCTTACAAAAGCGAGGAGCTCCACATCAATTAACAGATACAGTTACTCCGCTCCGCATTACTCCCTCGCTCCGTTCCATAGCCTAGCTCCGCGTCAATGGACAGGCCATACGATGGTCAGACGCGTGTCATCTCCGCTATTTGATAATAGTTTCAGTGTGTTCACAAGCTTCACCAGACTAATTATAAAGTTAACGTGCATTTTCACCTAAGGACTGTTCCAGAGCTTCAAATTAACATTCTAGGCACATCCGAGCGACTGAGTTCGGTGTTAGCAAAGTGTGTTAAAACTTGAATCGTATGCCGGCAAAAGGGGAATTTTGTAGCAGTCCACATTATTCAAGAACAAGTCGCAACTATGCGGTGTTCGGTTGAACTTTAAACTGTAGTTGTTGCTCAACTTCGCGCTCAAATGTAGTTATTATTTGAGTAAACGATCCTGAAATCATAGTTTTGTGAGTGTAAACAACTAGTTTTATTTACCGTTCCCTAAATGTTTCGCCAGTTAATTCAATTGGCAAAGCGATGTACCTTTATCGACAAAGCTGTCAATCCTATCATATTATATACCGAAAATACGCGTGCGAATCCTTGGGCAGCAATCACCGTCTTCCAAAAATGCACTAAAATGACTTTCATAAAACACTATTGCCTTATAACTTACTAGTCACTACACGCGGTTTCGTACGTTTTGTTTCTATGGAAACGTAAAAAGGGACGTACTATCCCATGGGAACTGATCGAAGGGATCGAATGTAGCCTATGTTTGATTGCAGGTCTAGACCTACATATATCTATGCAAATTTTCAACCCGATCCGTTTAGTAGTTTTGGCGTGAAGAAGTAATAATCAGACATCTATCCAAACTATTATTTATAACTAGCTGCCGCCCGCGGCTTCGCACGCGTTGTTTCTATGGAAACGTTAAAAGGTGATTTCTATCCCACGGGAACTGATTTATGGGATAAAAAGTAGCCTATTTTTGATTCTAGGATTATAACTATCTGTATCCAAAATTTCAGCCCGATCCGTTCAGTAGTTTTGGCGTGAAGAGGTAACAAACATCCATCCATCCATCCATCCAAACTTTCGCATTTATAATATTAGTGTGAATAGCTTCTGCCCGCGGCTTCGCACGCGTTGTTTCTATGGAAACGTTTGAAGGTGATTTCTATTCCACGGGAACAGATTTATGGGATAAAAAGTAGCCTTTGTTTGATTCCAGGATATAGTGTGATTATACTAGTTTCTGCCCGCGGCTTTGCACGCGTTGTTTCTATAGAAACGTTTACAAGATAATATTTCTATCCATGGGAACTGATCTATGGGATAAAACGTAGCCTATTTTTTATCACATGCCTACAACTACATTTATAGAAGATTTCATCCCAATCCATTCAATAGTTTGGGCGTGAAGAAGTAACTAGCATCCATTCAATCATCCATCCATCTAACCATCCAAACTTTCGCATTTATAATATTAGTGTGGTAATGTGACTAGTGTGATGTGATTTATCTGAGTCATGCTAAAGCTAGAATTAGTTGACAACTAACTCATTCCTAAACCAGTTGGCGGCGGTGTTAAAGCCCCGTGCATCGGAAAGCACGTTAATCCGTTGGTCTTGCGCCCGACCTCTCACCCATAGTGTCGTTCTGCCGTCCCATGGTATTTTTAGAGTGATGGAACTTGTGCTCTATAAATTAATGTCCTGCGCACGTGGCCGTTGAGACCGGCCGCCGTGGCCAAAACTTTGATTAGGAGGACATCATCAATCCTAAACTATAAGAACATGTAGTACTCACCTAGTATCGATGGGATAATCGCTTGAAATCAACAGAACAATTAGGTACTCAACTCCCTATATTAACTTAGCCGCAATACCATAATCACTATCATCCCTCAAAATAACATACCGAATCTCTAAACCCGACGTCTGTCACGCCCACGGAGACGCGACATCTGATTGTACTACCACGTGACACGTATGTGACACTTATAAAACTAATATAACACGACAAACGTTAGGAGACAGCACACAGACAGCCCTATGCTAGTTTAATTCACCCGCGATACGACCCAGCAATCCGTCACTCTGAAATAAGTCAAACTTTACACCTTTCAAGCAAAATCACGCTTTAGCAACATGGAATATGATTCAAGCTACGATGAATGTGGAAGATAGTTTCCACGTATGAGTAGGCAATGTCGGAAGCCGCAAGGTGTTGACGCATCAAACAGTTCGTCATTACGGCGGCGGTGAATAGAGAATGAGCGTATGTAATTTCGTAGTAACGACCGACGGTTTACAACAAGTTTGCATAATGAGGGTTGTATCCTACACTGTAGTTTCTATTTCGATGTTTGTTTGATTGGGAACGGTTAGTTTGAATTGATTTTACGGAATCGAGTTTGTCTATGTCTAGTGATTCTGAAATGTATAGTAATTTCTGTTTATCGTTCCGGCGGTTGGTTTGAAGTAATAATAAACATGGGCTTTGTCCTTTCTGAAAGATGGAAGACAAACTTGGAAGAAAGAACAAACAAAATGTACAAAGTCATCAAAATACACAAACTATGTATCTAACGAAACAAAATAAAATCGAAAGACCGGAAAGGAACCTCGGTATACACTAAACAGTTTGTTTATCGCAAATTAGCGGTTGTAATTGAGCGGCCGATAACGCTGCCCGCCGTACATCGTTCGTTGGGCGGGCGTTATCGCGTGTTCGTATGTACGTGCTTATCGCGTCCGCGCCTGGCTTCGAATGCTGGATTGATGGTCCTGCTCGTGATATATGGCTCCGGTATGTGGACAACATAATGCTGCGGTGATGTAAGGATTCGTTGCACATAGGACTTGGAATAGCGGACTCCTTTAAAAGACGGTGACCACTTTTTTATTATACGCATGCTACAGTTACAGGGTTCAGTTCGCTGCTTTTTTATGATTTTAAAAAGAAACTTTAGTAATACAAATGGATGAATAATAAATGGCAACGAGTAATTACAAACTTACTACTCTCAAACAATATCCACTTTGAGATGCCGAACCACTCAAAATGAAATAAACTTTAAAAATATTCCAAGCCTTGGAAATCGTCAAAAACCACCGAAACTTGAGACTAAACGAAGCTACCGACCTACTCAACACAACTCAAACTTTCTAAGGCGTTAAACAATTAGATATTGCAAACAAAGAACTTCTATTTGAGTTTAGTCGCACAATAATCGACAAACTCGAGACGATGCGGGCCTTTGTCAGCGAAAATTGTTTCTGACAAGAATCTTCTTCACACTAATCTCGTAATCTCACAAATTAAGATATTATGTAGGTACCTACTTAGGTAATGTAGGTAGGTACTTAAATAAGTATGTTGCTTTGCTTGGTCCGACATTTTGTGACTATAGATAGGAACCTGTGCGTCTACAGATTATATGTTTATTATGTTATATATGTTTTTTTATTTACGCTGCATCTACCGTAAATAAAATCATGAGATCTCATGATTTCATATTTAACTAGTTTCTACCTTGCTGCTTCGCACGCGTTGTTTCTATAGAAACGTTCAAAGGTGATATTTATCCCATGGGAACTGATTTATGGGCTAAAAGGAGCCCATGTTGTATTCAGGTCCAAAACTACATCTATGCGAAATTTCAGTCCGAGTCGTTTAGTAGTTTTGGCGGAAAGAAGTAACAAACATCCAAATATCCATACAAACTTTTGCATTTATGACATATGTGAATAGGTTGATTTCATACTAAATTATTTTTATAAAACTAATGTAGAGATAGCTCTACCCGCCGCCTATCTCACACTTCGTACCAAAATACCGTCCTGTACTTACTACATAAGTAAGTAAATACCATCTCCTTTTTCATAACTTCGCTACTTAACTATGTTACATGCTATAAAAGATTTTTAAGCTTTATTACGCATCTCTTATCAAACAAGACACAAACAAATAAGGCGCTCCTCTACCACTAAAACGTCTTGCATCTATTTTCCCGATCAAGCCGATCAAATAAACATCAATAGTTCTGTTGGAACCCTTTATCGATGTGTCACACACGCCGGGTCACGACACTGGAATAAATACCGAAGCGGCTGGAATTGATGTTCCGAAAGCGTAAAGCTGGTTTTCCATCAGACTTGTGCGAGGATGCGTGTCGTGATATACTTTGGTCGGATTTAGTGGGATTGTTTCAAATTATGTTAAAATTTAGTTTATGGCATAATAAGTTCTGATGCGGTTTGAAATGACGAGTTTGATACGAATTATGATGTCTTCTGAATCTTTTAAGTTCTCGTCACAATCGCAAAATGTGCCGGCCATACGAGTATATCTATTGAAACATCCAGGTCGTAATTTTTTGAGATACTATTAAATTTCTTAGAAGTTTCCCTAAGTATATAAAAACATAAAACGTTGTGCAATTTTCTGTCGATAATGTACTACCACTACTATTCAACGTCTACTCTATTGGCACCGGATCCCAAAGTGACTCACATTTCCTGGGAAAAGTGTGTTGACTTCCATTCACTTTTCCAAGGCTATGGTCCTGATACGAGAGTCTACTTTACCCTGCTCCTCATTCTCCTCATTCAAGGATGTGACATCTAATTCAAAAACTCGCACCTCTTACAATTTGGATGGATAGACCACCTTTATTCAAGCGGCATTAATGGTAGGCGCTATTACCTAAATGACATGCCTTGCCTAGCCTATCGACGTATGGATTAAATAGACTAAACTAAATTTAACGAAGGGGATCCTTCCCAATATTGAGTTTGTATCTTTGATCATAGCTAGTACTACATATAGTTATTCTGTGTCATAGCTACATCGAACGGGTGAAATATATTCGCAGTCGTTTGATAGTCATAATGGAGCAACTGACATTTGTGGAATTACAAAAGGACAACAGAGGACATCTTTTTATCACACTTACAAGGAAAATCGTTTCCAAGATCATTAATCAAGTAAGTGGATAATAGAGCTTGGATCCTTTTGTTATAAAACTAGATGAATCACAATGGCTGACGATGGTGACAGCAGAACTGAAGCTTTAACAAATACATAGATAATTTACCTATTTTAAACCTAGTTCTTCGGAAACATGTGTGTTAAGTCGAAAAGGGGTTATTCTGGACCCCGAGGGGATCAACTTATGTTTTACGCTCTACAACTTTTTAATAAATTCGAACTTTTTTCGATTATAAATGTATTCTTAAAAAGTTTTCTTTATTATGTTCGTGTTTTTCTACGTGTATTCTAACGTTATAAGTATTGTTTCATAATTTTAATTGATCTAGGTACTACATAATGTTTAAATAAGTCCATGACAAAACACTGGTTCTGCTAAAAAAACGAACAAGAATCGTTTGTGAAATTTATCTTAATGTTAAATAATGCAAGAGTGCGTGTAAAAGAACACGAATAGAAAGAAAAAATATTATGTTATTTTTCAAAATATATTCGAAATTTAAACAAACTTACATCACAAGTTGATGCCTAGTAGGTACAAACGTTACGTGACACCCTGTTTAACAAAAACGTTACATGTTAGATGAATAATAATTTGAAGGCCACATTTATTTAACAAAATCAACAATCCTTATTCTACATAAACCTAAAATATATTATGTTTTTCTTACTTATTGGTCGGAGATCTTGAGATTATGTAAGACTGAATTCCCGGGTTATTTCAGTTTTCCTCCCTGACAATTCCCCCTTTAGGGGAAAACTGGAATAAAAAAAAAACAGGTTTCCCCCTTTAAGAAGAAAACTGGATTTTTTTTATTTTACTTTCCCCCTAAGGATAATCTTGAAGGGAGAAAACTGGAATTCGTTCTTTTAAAGTCCAGTTTTCTTGAAGGGGATTTCAGGGGGAAAACTGGAATAATCCAGAAATCCCATGAATGTGATGCTAAGTCGGTGTACGCAATGAAATTTGAAGTTCAGTTAACTTAACTTCTACTTGTTAATATAATATTCGTTCCTGATCCAGTGATCTTTACAGAAACGTCACAACAACCGAAAATCAAGGGTAAACTGATTCATCATGGCAGTGACAAAAGATATTTGCAGTACGAGGTCGTAAAACAAGCACATTATTTATGTACCCGTGACAGCACTAGTCTGCTTCGTTCGGGTCATGTTCCCAAACGTGCCAGAATTCTCGCAAAATGCAGGCACAACGTGTCTCTTTTCAAAGTTCAGATTATGTTCCCAGCGCAAGTTTCCTCATGACAGCTGAAGACTGTGAAATGTTCAAAGTATATTTACTTGAATATTTTCCTCGATTTTTTTGCTAAATGTTATCCTCAAAACTTACAACTCTCACAATGAACACCCTTGAATGTTATGGTTGCTGAGAGTGCCATAAAAACGAGAAGTTGTATAAAAGTATTTTTCTCAGTAATAAAATGAACTTATTTCAGTGTTATTTGACTAAGACAGCTGTCTTGCTCCATAATAAAGAGCAATATTATTTTCTTTGACGTCTTTGTGAATTTCCAAACCAATGAATCTTTATTATGTGCAAAATAAATCATTTTGAATTACATTATCAAGGAACAATAAAGTAATTTCTAATTTTATATCAACGTTGGTAGTCATTTACCTAAATTGGGTGGACTGCAAAAGTTGGTGTTAAATTTTGATTTATACGAAGTTGTGAGCGGTGGGTGAGTTAAACAAAGCCTTCGGAGTATAAAGGTGAACTTCCAAGCGCTATGATCGTGAGCATTAGGAGCGCGATTTATCAAGGCTTAATTAATTGCGATTTGCCAACTGTACGTCTAGTTACTTTATTTACCACCGTATATGTATAACAAGCTTTTTTGCGGTATTCTACAAATATTATTCATGAATCTTTATCGGGTATTTATCACGTCGACGCCCCGTGACGACGATTGCTAACGCGATAGAAACGTAGGGGAAATAATAACAAAAGGTACGAGATAAAAACCCTATAAATAATCATCAGTTACGTTAACAAAATAATCGCGAATATTTAAAAAGTTTTATTTTAAAAATAGACGCCAGATACAAGTTTATGTTATAATCTTCGCCTTCAGCCCGTTTCTACTCACTGCTGGGTTTACCATTAATATAACAATATATCGTCGCCGTAGAGCGAAAAGTCACTAACTCGCTATTTGGGCCAAATCGAGCTAGATGTGCCATCAAAATCCCCGATTTTTTCTGCATTTTTCAGTCTGACAACCGTATCCCTAGCTATCACGGTTTTCATTTTAGGTTGTGCAAAAAATTCACTAACTCTACATTTGGCTTACAGCATTTTAGTCGAAAAACAACTAAGTAGGCTTAGATACTTTTTTCCTACTTGAAAGAATTGCAAAATATAAACCTAAGTCGGGTTGATTACTTTCTTTTCTAAAATAATAACTTGTTGCTAGGACCCAGTCTAGTCGAGAAATAACTAAATATACTTGATTAGTTATGTGGTAGCAGGTTTGATACACAACTTGAAAGCGAAAACTAACCAAGTCGACTTAGTGTCTTCTAGATCGCTATTTGCGATAATTGTACTTCATAATTTTAAAGCAAGAAATCATTTAACATGTTAAGTTAGTTTTCGCCCCAACATTTTGACTACAAAGTTTGGTTTTGAATGATAGCTAAAGTGTTTTGTTGATTTATTAAAGCCAAACTTTCGTACGTCTGTGTTAGGATAGACAATTAAACGTGCAATTTAGTTACTTTTACGCTCTTGATTTTGCTTACTCGGTGGCTAGTGACTTATATAAGGCCCTAGCCACCTGTCCAAAACGTCTTCGCTGGTTCATCAACATCGTTAGTCTACTGCTGGACATAGGCCTTCCCTTAATGAGCGCCATAGCCTTCAGTTTGCCGCGTCCGACATCTGACTGCAGTCTTTGGCAGGCCGTCTCCACCTGGGTGTAGGGCGTCCTACACTATGTTTGCCGAGTCCCGGTCTCCTCTCAAGAACACGGTTGTTGGTTTTTGCGAGACATGGCCGGCACGCTACCACTTTAGCATGCTTATTCTAAGAACTATGTCGATAACTTTGATTCTCTGTCGGATGTATTCGTTACGAGTCCTATCCCTTAGAACAGCTCCGAGCATTACTCTTTTCATAGCTCGTTGAGCGACTTTGAACTGGTGGATCAGCCCTGAGGTGAGTGTCCACGTCTCAGCTCCGTAGGTCATGACGGGTAAGACGCACTGATTGAAAACATTCGTTTTCAAGCATTGCAGTATGGATTAATCTTTTTTTCTTTATTTATTTTAAAGGAGTTTTGTCAACATGACCATGTCACTCCCGTAAAGAATGGATGACTCGGCGAGGACTCAGCGTAGTTCGCTGTGTGGTGCCGGCTTAGAATTTGCACCACCCCAACTCTTCCCGCGGGTGTCGTAAGAGGCGACTAAGGGATATCCACCGGGGGCGGGCAGCAGCGCCCCCGCAGAACAATTCTTCCACCGAACTGCGATCCCCAACCCGCATGCCCAGAATGGGGATTATGGACATAACCCTCCATGTGATAAAAACCAATAAGGCGCTTATCAGGGGGAGGCCTGCGTCCAGTAGTGGACCACTACAGGCTGTTGTTGCCTTCTCAAGTAGTCCAGCAGTTTAAATAATATAAAGGAATGTTTCCTTTCAGTAAAACTTGAATATTTCGGGTAACTGCCCTCCGTCCAGGTAATGTTCGTTTGTACCACACTGAAATGTATTTCAGAGGCCAAGAAAAAAAAACCCGTTGATATGCGTTCGTCGTCTGAACTGGACCATTCCCCGTTATCTTCATTCATTGTACGAGTACTCTCTACTTTACAGCTACACACAAAGATGTTGCAGAAAAGCTGCTGGTGCCCGATGCCACTATAAGGCCGTATTGTGAAAGCTTACTCAGTCATCGGTCTATGTTTGAGAAGCGATTATGCCATGGAAAAGCGATAATCATGATCAAGAAATACGACATTCACAATGTTAAGACTCACTGGACCAGAATGCTATCATTAATCATTTTAATAGGATTTCATTATTTAAAATCTTAACAATACGTCGAAAACATTAATTTACTTATAACTTGTTGTGAATGCGTTTTTTTTTTTGTATTTTTCAAGGAAGTATGACAACTGCATTTGATTATTTATCATTTTCTTATTGATTACCTGATTCGAGAAATAGAAATTATATAAAATTAAGCAGATAAGAGCGTTAGAAAAATTACTTAAACACTAAATAAACTTATCCAAACACGGGTGAAAAGTCAGTTGGTGACTTTAACAAATCATTGTCTCACAAAGTTAGTACAAGATTTGAGGGCGAAAAGTAACTAAGTCAGGTTTTTTTTCATTTTCCCTGAAAATATCAGTCATTCATTGACTGTAGTGAATTGACCTTAAGAGCTTTTATATTTCCTAACATATGAGACCATAAAATTAGAACTATCCCATACCGAAAAAAAGTTATGATTTTATTTTGTTTTTCAAAACTTTAAACCTTCATAACTCAAAACACCAAATGACCTACTTAGTGACTTTTCGCTCTACGGCGACGATATGTAATAATATCACTCCATTTCCTTCACTTTTTAGTTGTAAAAGATATGTTATTAAAGTGGCATTATAGAAAAAAAGGAACCTAAATCAGTAGAGAAAAAAGCTGGATCAACATTAACTACCCCGTTGCTCATATTAAAAGTGAAGCTTATTAACTCTCAACTAGTCGCTAAACAATGAGTCAGTTTCAGGCATTTAATGGGTTCTTTCATCTGCTGTAGTCTGAAGGTGGGGACGGGCGTGTCTAATTGTCTGCGAGGCGCTGAAGATGTTGACACTTTTTGTACAATTACATGAGGAATTCTTGTGACGCTATTGTAAGCATTAGTCCACGGAAAAACACTTTTTTTGTATTGGTATAGTACTGGTATTGATATAAAATTCTATTTTACAATTCAATTTATTTATTTCAATTGTTCACCATAAATGTTAGTACAACTACCTATATACTATGTTAGTTACTATAATTTTTTTTTAAAGAGATTTAAATTATTCATGTCAATACCCAGAATACATTCAATAAATTATTATCATTACAAAATTATAAAAAACTCTAACTAGATTGGATCAGTTGAGCTTTTTGCAACAGTTTTGTATAAGACACATGTGGGCCGATCGGGGATAACGCGACTCAGCGAGTCATTCTTTTTAAAGATTGGTAGCAATGTCTTTAGGTATATGTATTAGTAAAAAGGAAGGTTCCGAAAGAGTTTAGGTACCATTTCAAATGAATTTATCAATATGTACTTGCTTAATTTATAAATTTGTTTGAAATGGTAGAAACCTAACTAATCTCTGAAAACTCCAATACTAGGATAAGATTCTAGATTTTACAGGTAGGTAAATTTCCCTAGGACTTGCTTGCTTGAAATTTGAATACCACATTACTCGATACCACAAATCTATTTGCTATGTCACACACCTATGATGTTAAGCCGTTTAAAAGACCTATTAAGAAGGGAAGAGCATACAAAATAGAGATTCGCTATGCCAGCCAAGGTTGGTTAATTTGTGAAGTAATGAGATATTTTTTAAAGTTTTGGTTTGGGAACCAAAAACTCACTTCTAGGGTTCCATACCTCAAGCGAAAAAGAAACCCTCATAGGATCAGTTTATTGTCCGTTCGTCTGTCGATCTGTTTGTCTGTCCGTCTATCAATCCCTTTTCTCAGGAACGCGTCAAGTTATCGAGTTGAAATTCACATCAAATACTCAAGTCCGTAACCTCTTGAAGCTTTAATATAAATAAAACTTCTAGATGAACGCAATCAAAGTTACAGCCGTTTATGTTCGAATATATTGAAATTTCCAAGGGAATCACATGCACTCTCACACTCGGACACTGAATCATGAAATTTGGCAAGAAGCAAGGTCTTATAGCACATATAAAGGGAAAAATCGTAAATTGTAGTTAATTCACAAAAAAAAAATTTTTGATTCTTGCCATGGGCCATAACCGATAGGGTACTTCCCGTTAACCAAGAATCAATAAATTTGGCAAGAAGCTAGGTCTTATAGCACAAGTAAAGGAAAAAATGCGAAAAGTGTAAAATTGTTGTTTATATTAAAAAAAATACGTGTGATTCCGCCATGGACCAAAACCAATAGGGTACTTCCCTTTGACCCAGTAGAATCATAAAATTTGGCAAGGAGCAAGGTCTTATAGCACAAAAAACGGGAAAAACCGTACATTTTTGGGTTATTAACAAAAAAAAAAAATTTTTAATTCTCTCTCTGGACCAAAATATATAGGGTACCTACTTCGCGTTGTGATATGTGGCTAGAAACAAGGTCTTTCAATCAAACGGAACCCTTAGTGCGCGAGTGGACTCCCACTTGACTTATTGATTTTTTCAAAATGAATTTAGACAGCTCCAATTTTGCATAAACACTTTTAATACTACGTATCATCGCTACGGAAATCTAAAGCTAGGTTCACATTGCTGTGTCGGGGTGTGTCGTGGCGCGCGCACATTAGTAGGTTGTGTTGGGGCACCCCAACCAAGGTAATATTATCCTATAAGTAATCCGACTTCATACAAACGGGCGAAACGCGAGCTATACCTACGCGCCTCGATCTCGGCATGCGCTCAGCATGCAGACAGTCGCGGCTGTGCCGCAGTGACGAACGGATGGTGTGATGTTTTTTAACAATAACCGCGCGATTTTTTCTCTAAAAATAAGTTCAGGTACATATTTAATAAAGTAGCTGCAGGTATCTATAACCAAGTAAAAGATATTCCTTTTTCTCCAAAAAAATCTCCTAAAATTTAATAATAAAGCATTTTGTAGGTACGTCTCAGTCGAGGCGCAAATATTTTTCGGTCGCAAATTTATAAGACCGATTTGTTATTCAAACATAAACAGGTTTTTTAATTAAATCTACCAATCAAAAAACAATACGCATTTTTATTGAACACTTCCCATTCAATTCACAAAGTATTTTATTTGTTTATATTAAAAAAGTACCTTCCTATATTTACATTCACAAAACTAAATGGAAACACAAAGTAGGCAAATGTAATTAAAATGGTGGAGGCGGGCAGCCCTATCGCATGTTTACCTACCGCGCGGCTGTAGGCATTTATTTCAAAGATACGGCCGAGTCCAAATACTGTTGGATAATATTACCGTGCCCCAACACAACTACTAATGTGAATCTAGTCATAATGAATGAACGTAACCGATTGCGCTCTGGCGCGCCACGACACACCCCGACACAGCAATGTGAACCTAGCTTAAAACAAAAAAATGTTTTCACTCCACCCTACTGGTATATTTTTAGGTTAACTATGATAATAGGAAACTATATCCCATCCACTCGTATATTTGATGTTTGGTACATGCGCGACTATGAAATTCCCCAATTGTTGAAGTGTGAGCGAATGAAGACTAAATTGTGAATGAATGAAGACTGAAAAACAGAATGAAGTATTTCATAGACACAGTTAGTTACTTTAGACAGATAGAGAGGCGAATCTGTCGACTCGCAAAATATGGGGACTTACGAAAGTTTAGATTTTATCTAGCCACAAGATGATTTTTGTTAGAAAAAGTATTAAATATACAAAGATATAAAAGTTATGGTTTACCACAGTAACTCGATCTGTCTTACTTTATATCACGGGAAAACGCGTGTATCGCAGGCAGAAGCACTTAGCAAATAAATAACAAAATAATACTATTTCATTGGACGAATATTCTGATTCCAAAAATAAAGTCATTTAGACGCCTGAGTAAGGGTCTGTAAAATAATACAAATTGTTGAGCAAAAATAACAAAATTGAACAATTTCTTCATCACAATTTTGACTGTCATAAATTTTTATCGCATTAGTAAATGGCTATTTGATTGTTACTCGAACTACCAAACAGCAATAAAGAGAGTGAAATAACCTAAGAAATTAATTACCTGTCAATAGTCAAACTCTCTCCGTTTGACAACCATACCTACCCGGATAATTTTGACGCAATTTAGGTAGGTAAGTATATTAAAATCTCTGAAATCTGTTCCAGTTTGAATCTGTTCATGACTAAACAATTGCGTAATAAAACAGGGGCAAAGTTTGCACATTTCGGTTTGTTTTTATGTTTCGACGGCGAAAACTGTTTAAAAAGTCAACAGCGAATGGAGTTCGTTCTCATTACAGCCCGATGTCGTTTAATATTCATTACGTAGGAAGGTGCTTATGGCTTTGTGAACCATGAACCAACATGTTCATAGCATTAATTTTGCGTAGATACGTCTCGGAACGATTACAGAATTCACGGAACGCGTGCAGTATGGGTCGAACCAGGACTATAGACAGTAACATTACCTAATCTGAGATTATACCTAGTCCTCTCACGAGAGCTGAAAAAGCCTGAAAAGTTATGCGAGCGTCGAGCGGGGGAAGAAGTGTCAGAAACACCGGCAGTACCTATATACTGCCAGTGTTTTTTGACACTTCTTCCCAGCCAGAGTGCGAGGCTTACGCACTATAATAACAAAAACCTTGATTTCTTTTTGTTGCTTAAACAACACGGGTACCTATGTGTGCCATTTAATACTTTAGAATAGTATTTAAATATACATAGAATGTAACGACATTAAGTGTAACATCAGGTGTACCTACGATGGAGTAAATAAGTTCAAATACAAATATGCTTATCTACCTGTGTTGTGAGAGACTCATATAATATATGACATCATATTATGATCCCAAATGATGTCGAACTGGTCCCATAAAGTTTAATTCATAAGGGTTCTATTTGACCCGTAAACATCATAATATTTTTTAAGAATTCACGCCTATAAGCTTAAACAATTTTGGTGATATCTTCGCCAGCCAGTTATCGATTTTAATGATTGTTTCATTGTTGTATAAAAATAATTTTGAGATGGTGTCATTAAAGTTTGATTCTCAAGATGTTCCTATGTGTGCCATTAAATTTAAGTAATACATCATATCATAATTTTTATAAACACAAACTACCTAAGTGACCTACTCTAAGTACCTAAGTGTAAATTAAATTACATTAATGTAGTTCCAATTTGTTGAAAACTATGGAGAAATGCTAAAAATACAAAATATTGAAATGATTATGTATTACAGGAATTTCAAAACAATTATTTGAATGCGATGAAAAAAGATTCAAAAGTGGCCTTAGTACATAAATAAATTATGAAAGCCAATTCCATTTCAGAAGTATATTTAAAGGCTGAAATTTTACATACAGGTAGGTTGTAGGCACTTTTATAGTTATCATAAATCAGCTCCCAAGGTATAGAAACAACCTTAAAACGTTTCCATATAAATAAAGCGTGAGATGAGAAGCCATGGGCTGAAACTAGTTTCTGTCCGCGGCTTCGCCACCTTAAATTAATTTCTTGGCGAACTTTATTCGTCTAATTGGCTATTATTGTCTAATATTAATCTTTTTTTTTATTGCTATTCGGCCAGTCAAACCAAGACGTTCCATTTTCAAATGAGGTTTATCACGTCTCTGTATCTACATAGGTACTTATTCTAAGTGGGCTTTTCAATTGATTGTTAGTGTATGATTAATAGAAGTAAGCCATTACAATCATAGATAGATAATATTATCGCAAATAACAAAACTTCCGGAATGGCTTAGTGCCATGCCAATGCCATATGTAAAGCAGTGTATGTAACAAGTTGCGACAACAGCAAAGAGCAACAAACAACCATAGAGACAATTTTACGCACCTAAACGTGTTGAATGTTGTATTGAAAAAAATGGTGGTCATTTCGAAAACTTGCTAAAATAAATTAAAGGATATGAAAACAATGCATTTTATTAATTTTAGACATCATGTTTCATAGTAACATTTAATGCTTAAGACTTACACAATCGATATCTATATATAAATAGTGTGAGTTTTATTTTTCAAAACGTCCGGGTTCGATTCCGAGCGGAGTAGAAGTTTTTTTTAAATGTATGAATGCAATTTTTCTTGTTACTAAAATCAATGACATGGTTTCTAAGAATTGATCTTCTTATGTCTTATAGTTTCAGACTTATACTGACCGATCTAAATGTGCCACCCTGTATATAGATTTATTTTCATTATTATATACCTACTTTCGAATGTTGTTAGTAGGTAGGTACTTTCAATCTAAATAGCAATAATAGTTTGAGTAAAAATTTACGTAGGTACGCCCTAAATTTTAATTAAGAAACAAATTTACACTTACCTTTCAAAATTATACTAACGAATTTACACTTACCTTTCAAAGGGAATGTATCCCGTAAACACATAACACAAATCTTAACTTCACTATGTTTGTGTTGCAAAAGGAAACTTCGAATATTTTCGTGTATTTTATTTTTATATATTAGATAGGTAAACATGGATGAAACGACGAATGAAAGAAGGCCTACTTTGTAACACGAAATACGAAGTTTCGGTAGACGGATCGCACGAAACAAACCACCTTACTGCTGAATGTCCGAAGCAACGCACGTTAGCAATGTGCGTTGCTTGGGACGTGGTGACACTAAATTACATCAAACCTTTCAAAATCAAAACGAACGAATCGGTCATCCTTCGTTTTATGCGATCTGCCATCCCATCCGTATACGTTTCTCTTTTTATAACATCGGTTGACCTTCGCGACTGAGTAGTGAGGGTATAACATACCACACGTGCCTTCTTCTCACTTCTCACTTCAACAGTAAGTACCTACGCATAGAAAACTTTTGAGTATTTGTATCGCTTACAACTTGCTTGCATCGAATTACTCCATATTATCCTGCTACTACGCAACCGTCCATAACGCGCTCTTTTACGGGGTAGTTCTGTGGGCGCGGGCCGCCGACGTACAGCGGGCCTTCGTAATGCAAAACCGAGCTCTGCGAGTGATGGCATGTGTCCCGAGCAACGTCTCATGCTGGGGAGCTGTTCAAGGAGTACAACATCCTCACTCTCACCAGTAAACTTATCCACCAGGTGGCTCTGTTCACCCACAATAATCTGGTTCTGTTCCAGCCCCGTGGCGAACCCCCTCTCTAGCATGAAAAATAGCACAGTAGGAGTAGCTCGGACAGTTACAGGAAGTTGGCGGTATTAGGTACACAGCTGTGCCTCGGAAACCACTTTAAGCCTCTAATCCAGGGTAAAGGTGCCTGCCTATAGGTGCCATGACATAAGTTAGGAAGTTTTATTGACAAGAAACCTTACTCTATTTAAAAAAAAAATTAAAACCGCTTTCACCGAATTTAGAAAAATTACTTGCTCTGGTAATCGAACCTAACGAAATTCCATCGAACGAAAGATCTAAAAAAAGCACCCTGTATTTTTATGACACCGATCGATGGAGTAAATCATTAGAATCAAGTAATATCATACAGCATTTCAAAACTGGGGAGAGTGACTACGGCATTCGTAGACACACTTTAAAATACAAGTAAGTATGTATTACCATGTCAGTCAGTGGATGGATGGATGTTTAGAAGCATATATACATGGGGACTGAACTAATTGGGCTGAAATTTTTCATAGATGTAGCTCTAAGCCTTGAATCAAGTACTTTTTATCCTATAAAACAGTTCCCATGGGATAGAAATAACCTGTTGTTATGTTATAGAAACAAAGAGTGCAAAGCCGCGGGCAGAAACTAGTATTACATTTTAATCAAACATTATTGTGTTTTAGACCTAGTTTTCTATTTGGTACAACTCGCTAAGTTTAGAGAATTTCGTCATTCATGTCCAGAGTTGACTTGTGTAAAAACGACATTACTGTAAGCCTGTCTGACCGTCTGTTGTTATCGGACACTTACAGACGGTGGGTGAATATTGCCACCTAACTTACTGAGTACTGAACCTAGTACCTTAAATTTTATATTTTTAATTTTTTATTATAATTTGTATTTTTTTCTTTTTTATGTCCTCAAAAATGGAACTTGTCTGCAATAAAGAATAATTATTATTATTTAGTAACGCGAGGGATCTCTGCAATCTCTACCTCTCGGCAATAGCTTAAAATGCCAAGAATGCTTTGAACCTAATAAATTTACAATTTTCCTTGCGTCTAGTCATTCATAAATTAATTATAACTGAACAACAAGCATTATCTGGAACGACAGAAGGGTAAGTGCGGGTTAATTGGACCGTTCTCATTTCGGAACAAATGAAATTCTAATACAATAAAATCAAATGTTCGGTACCATAACAATAACCGTGGGCTCTGCCGAGAATCGAATGATTATTTTATTCAGAAAGGATTTGCTCAAAGTTCGTGCGGAACACCACGGAACGATAAGTTTCTTAAATAGGAATGGCCTATTTTACTCCCAAAAAACATTTGACTTTAGGGTGGGGCGCAAACTATATAATCTGAGGCTTACCCCGCACAGAGGATATAAACCGCGCGGTTTTTTCCGCGGAATTCTGCAACAAAGGAAATTGTATGAAGCAGCACGCACTCACGGAAAAAAAACGCGGTCAGTTACGATTCAGTACGCGGATTGTAATCCGCAATAAAAAATTCGCGCGGTTTTGCACTGGTTCCAAACGGCACCAGCCAGGCTTGTGACAGTTTGAATACAAGCTCCAAATTCTAATATCAATCAATAGGTACTGACGAGACTTCGTAATTAGAAGACTCACTCTTGCTATGCAAAGCTAACGCACGATTGGGATCACGAATTCGGTAGTATTATATTATTATCAATTTTTATTTAGCTATAGGTAGGTAAACCATTCTAAAAATGCACGCCCCTTTTACTATAAAAACTATCGTACTTTTACGAATTCATTACGGATGTAAGGGATGAAACGTTGGTGTTCTTCCAACACAAATAAGGTTCGTAGTTAACCTGCATGCACGCCCCCTCTACAAAACGTCATAGGTGTCTACACTCGGCGTGCATTTTTAGAATGGTTTCTCTCTACCTATTATTTCATTCGGAATCAAAAACCGGTTGCATTTAATAAGATTAAATAAATAATGCTGGACTATCCACTCACATCATCTAGCCCCAAAGTAAGCAAAGCTTGTGTTAGATAACTGATATACCTTGGTAAGTATAAGTACATACTTAATACATTACGATTTTCAGATCGTATCAACATTTGTCTAAGGCAGGAATCGAACTCACAATCTCCTTCGTCGGAGGAACTTTGCCCGCTGAGCCACAGAAATCGTCAAAGAGGGAGAGAGAAGAGATTGAAACAGGAATTCAAATTGCTATTTCCAGAGTAAATTAAGATTCCTACCCAACGATTTAAATTGTTCGATACGCCCTGAAACCAATAACTGGCATTATCTTTGAATGCGTGCGTTAACAAAATGCCGACGCACGCATACTATGAGTAGATACCTAAAAGTTCCTAGTATTTTTACCAATAAACCTAACTGTTAGTATTACGATTTATTGTGCAACTATAACTTTAGTGAAAATAACACCACAAAAACACAGAATACACTACTGATTCCAAATGAGAGAGCTATCTCATTTCGCTTGGCGACAACACGGCGTGCTCTCACTACGAGAAGGGCATATCTAACGATTGTGAAAAAACACACCACAAAAACAAATGTAGGGAAAACCAAGAATACCAACACTACTGATTCGAAATGAGCGAGCTATCTCATTTTGCTTGGAAACAACACGACGCGGTCTCACTACGGGAAGGGCATATCTAACGATTGTGAAAAAACACACCACAAAAACAAAGAATACACTACTGATTCGAAATGAGCGAGCTATCTCATTTGGCTTGGCAACAACACGACGCGGTCTCACTACGGGAAGGGCATATCTAACGATTGTGAAAAAACACACCACAAAAACAAAGAATACACTACTGATTCGAAATGAGCGAGCTATCTCATTTCGCTTGGCAACAACACGGCGTGCTTTCACTACGTGAAGGGCATATCTAACAATTGTGAAAAAACACACCACAAAAACAAAGAATACACTACTGATTCGAAATGAGCGAGCTATCGCATTTCGCTTGGCAACAACACGGCGTGCTCACACTACGGGAAGGAAAGGGCATATCTAACGATTTATAAATCCTTGTAAAAACTACAAGGTTTCAATTTCTTACCAGATTAAAATGGATCTAGCAGTAGCGTCTGCATCGTTATTCACTTACCAATATTCGGAAAATTAATAGCAAACCAAATTCCGTAGTCGAGATGTCATTAACTAAAACCAAATTCGCGCGATCCCGGCACGATCTGAGGTTGTTCAATTAGTGTTAGGGCGATATGGGTAACTACCTACTGTCGATAACTGTTTATGAATGTTCACTATATTGGATTTTGATTGAGTTGACCCTGTTGCTGAAGTTTTACATAAAAACCTAGCGACATGTATAGGTTAGATTCATTACCCATTAGGTGGGTATTAAATTACTCAGAAGCGGAACGAAATAAGCCGAATCAAAAACTTTTGCATAAAATATTTTTAAACCAGAATATATAATTATCTACCTGCCAGAAGGTAGGTTGGCAGGCAGGTAGGTATAGGTAGAGAAATAGCTTGTAGTTTTATTCCAGAACATAATACCAGCGTGGGCCATATAGCAAAGGAGTAAAAATGAGCAGTTAACTGAATTTCGTCGGAAAGTAGCATCCGGGATTTGAGAGCTCATTTTTGCACGACGTGATGACATTTTTAAGTCTGCTTAGAGACAGCATAGCGAAATGAACAGAATTTATTTTTATGTTAGTGTAACTATTTTTAAAATTATCTAGATACTGATTACTATATTATGTACATATTATTTCCTCAATCGTCATCCTCAACAGCCTGTGTAGGATAGGATTTCACATAACATAACCATTTATTTGATGTAGACATACCTACAGTACATAACATGCGTGTCGACCGAGTACATAATCCCAACTGAACTTCTTGTTCAAGCGAGAGTGAATGGGATCGTTGAATGATCTAATTTATCAAAAAATTAATTTTTTTTTATGATTTTTTAAAAATATTAAAATTTGACCTCTTTTACGCGATTATAATTTAATTTTAATCAACCTCATTAATTACGATAAACAACATCAGAATGTTTCCATGCTGTTTTGTAGGAATTTTTATGGAGAATCCAAATATGATGTTACGAGGTATCACTAGATAATAATCAAGAAATCAGCGAAATAATGCATCACATCCCATTTCCGCGCTGGCGGGCAGCATGCTGGCGGAAGTCCTGCCACACAACGGCGGTAGCGGGGCGCGGGGCGTGCCAATTGAGAGGATAAATAAAAGATAAGGTAGAGAGGAATCCCAAGAATAATCGATGCTGAATCGATAAATAAATAAATAATGTTGGACAATTCACACAGCATTATCTAGCCCCAAGCAAAGCAGAGCTTGTGTTATGGGTACTAGATAACTGATATACTTAATACAATACACTAATAGATAGATATTTTTTATCATACATAGAAAACATCCAGAACACCCTGAACAAATATACAGATATTTGTTCAGGGTGTTCAGATCTTTCAAACAACTGTCCCAATGCGGACATTATATATAATACTAGCTGCATTCTTACTACCCGTTTCCCGTAGGAATGAAGCATTTTCCCGCGGTAAAAAGTAGCCTATGTTCATCAAGAATAATGTGGGCTTCTAATGGTAAATGAATTTTTCAAATCGGTCCAGTAGTTTCGGAGCCTATTTAAGTAATACAAACAAACAAACAATCAAATATTTCCTCTTTATAATATTACTAGACGATCGCCTCGCGGTTTCACCCGCGTAGTTCCCGTTTCCGTGGGAATTCCGGGATAAAATATAGCCAATGTCACTCCCTGAAAAGTAAGCTTCCTAACGGTGAAAGAATTTTTCAAATCGATACCGTAGTTTCGGAGCCCATTTAATACAAACAAACATACAATCAAATCTTTCCTAATTCTATACTAATAAATATTAGTATAGATTAGTATTAGTTTATGTAGATATAATACATTATGCCTAGTTGAAGTGCACCCTTGGTCCACCGCTGGACTCAGGCCTCCCCCTGATAAGTGCCTGATTGGCTTTGGCATGGGGGGTAATACCCATAATCCCCAGTAGGTAGGCACATTGGTAATCGCAGTAGAAATGTCAAAAATACACAGCTGGAAGCTGCTCTTCTCATCTTGTCGCTGCTTACGACATCCACAGGCTGAGTTGGAAGGGGTCGATTCTTAGGCCGAGACCGCCACTACTTAGTATAATCTTTTACCTCAAATGAAACAAAATTAAGGCGATAACCCAACCCAAATCAGCATCACAAAGCACAAAGCAGTGTCGAGGAAAAAGGACGACAAAGCATATCACAAACTGAAAAACCGATTTATAAAAATTCCTTCGTTTTAACATAATAAAAAGACAAAATTAAAAATTTTAAAAACCCGCCGACGTTTATTGGCGGAACAGATTTTGAACAGAAACATGGCTCAGATACTCGGGATAAAATTATCTATGACACAAAAAAAACTAAACGAAAATCGGTTCATCCGTTTGGGAGCTACGATACCACAGACAGGTATACACAGGTATCTGTGTATCTGTCTGTGGTATCTGTGTATCTGTGTTTAAAGACACGTCAAACTTATAACACCCCTCTCTTTTTGCGTCGGAGGTTAAAAATAGGTGGTGGAGCTGATTTGCGTTGGGTTAGCGCCTTAATGACAAATTGTGACCGAAACTTTCACAGAAAAAGTGAAATGTTTCCAGAACACTAACTTCAAAATTGATTAAATTGCATTCCAGGCTCAACTCTTTTATAAAATATTCCACCGTGTTGGTGACGTTGACGTAAACCACGAGACTGAATAGCTTTGAATGGACGAATTGAAAAAGGTGTCATCGGGGATGTGGCGTTGTTGCCTCAGTTGTCCGCGATTGCCCTGAAATTGGTGCCTTTTGTATCGGCGAGATAGGTTTCATCAAAACCCCCGAAAAACTTGTGAATGCTTTTTTAAAGCTGCAAAAAGTTTTCATCAAATATAGCTTTTGTTTTTAGTAGGTAGATAGATGAATAGAAATTTCTTTACTACACACTTAAATCAAAGAAAATAATACAACAAAACCACTTAAAAACAGATTGGCCAGTGGCGGTCTTATCGCTCAAGAGCGATCTCTACCAGACAACCTTGGATGGATTGGATTATTGCCTAGCCCGCAGCTTCAGACGCACTGTAGCGGCTGGATTAATTAATTTTGTTTAATGGTCGTTGTTTGTGTTTTCTTACTGAACAAGATATAAGTAGAAATGGTCTTATATTTGTATGCCCATTTCTACTTATATCTTGTTCTGTAGATGTGCAAATATCTTAGGTATCAAATACGTTCACACAGTCACTTACAAACTTTCGCCTTAAAATATATAAGATTATGATGATTAAACTGAATTAATGAAAATGTATGTTGGCTTCTAAAAACCAGCCCAAATATTTAATTTTTCCTCGTTGTGGCACGGCTAGTAGTACCTAAGTAAAATATTAGGCAGGTACAACGTTTTGAAGATCATAAATTTAAAAATCCATTATGTCGTATCGTAAATACTTTTTGTGGGGATTTTCCAAAGCCAGATTTTTCTATTTACTTTCAAAAAATTATTTATCATCCAATTATACAACGACTGAATATTGTACACACACAAATCAATTAATAAAACGGGTGTCGTCGTAAAATTTGCCGGGTAATAGGAACCGTTGCCGAATAGAACATTATTTTCATTTAAGAGAAATTCCTTTTCAAGTAAATATTCCTGAACGAGCATGGAAAAGACGTGACATAATGTGATATTGTTTTGAAAATAAATAGGCGGTACAATCGCATCGCCATTCACAGTTTGTTAGTAAGTTATTGCGTTTATATTGTAGTAAGAAAAACAATTTTTTTTTGCTAGTTTGTAAGTAGGACTTTAACCTTTAATTATTATAATATCCTCCTAGACGAATTTCGACCACGGCGGCCAGTCTCATCGGAGACTAGCCAGATGTGCAGAACATACACAAGTGTGTGCGCAAACACAGGTGCACTCTCTATTTCCTCACTCTCATTATTCGATGGGACGGCAGGCTGACACGGCCGGGGAGAGGTCAAGCGCAGGACCAATGTCTTAACGTGCTTTGCGAGGTACGGGGGTGTAACACCACCAACTTCCTGACTCCGGGCTGCTACTGTGAATTTTTCTTGCTAGAAAAACCCCAATAACAACTATTGGCCCGTCGGTTTAGCGGTCAGCTTTTTCACTTTAATTATATGGCACTATATATAAAACATAACACTATTGCTCCGTGCTATTTCACACTGGCATGGCGATTTGCAAGCGAGTTACCGCCGAAAGACACCTAGGTAGGTAGGTAGGTACCTAGGTAAATTCATTGTTGAAAAAAAGGTAGTGCTCGCGAGGTCTACTGTTCGTTGAACTACTAGTTATTATATGGGTAACATTTGTAAGCGTTCGCATTTATTCTATTCCAGTTTTGGAATCTTGATAGATGACAGTTGTCTTTCTTGCCTTCATCGTTAGACTAAAAACTATCTCTTCTATATTATAAAAAACATTTTCCTTTAATGATGAATCAAACGTATTGCACTTTTCCGTACTATTTCCCTAACTAAACTTTTTTTAATCATTAACTATTTTTTCTATTATACGAGTAAGTACACCGATCTGCCACAACGCTGCCTTCTGTCCACCAGTGCCCAAGTGATTAGCGAAACAAACAAAAATTTGACGACCTCTGTGGCGCAGCGGGCGAAGGTCCGCCTGCGACGCAGGAGGTTGCGGGTTCGATTCCCGCCTCGGGACAAATGTTTGTACGATCTGCAGACATTTGTCCAGGGCGTTCTGGATGTTTTCTATGTATAATAAAAAATATCTATTTATGTAGTGTATTGTATTATGTATATCAGTTATCTAGTACCCATAACACAAGCTCTGCTTAGCTTGGGGCTAGATAATGCTGTGACAATTGTCCAGCATTATTTATTTATATTTATTTATTTACTGCCACAACGCTGCCTTCTGTCCACCAGTGCCCAAGTGATTAGCGAAACAAACAAAACTTTATATAGTGACAACGGGCACCCAATGAAGTGACCATTAGTGTAAAGTAGACCCTTACCTGCCTTATGACCGACCCAGCAAAGTGCCTAACTACATATCGTTACGTAGAAATAATGCGCCTATACTAAATCGGAGGTACCCTTAGAGGTAGGTACCTGTTGAATCTTTTACAAAGTAGTCCAAGTTTACATTTTTGGGATATTATTTAGTTGGTCAATTTATCAATGGATTTAAAATATAAATCGTTAGGTACTTTACTAATACGTTGGTTCACACCTAATTTTATGTTGGATGTCTTACGGCCCAAGGGCTTGAGCTTTTGATTCGGGCCGTGAATCAAAAGCTTTAGGTAAGGCCTAAGCACTGGCCGTGGCGGCCGGCGTATGACCCAACAATCCACCCAAAAAGCGTGGTGGTTTTGGGTAACCCATTAATCAAACGAATTACGTTCTTTACAACGTTAATAGAAAATTTACCAGTTATTACAGGAAGCGTTGAAGCCTCTATGCGGTCGGCGCAACATAAGACGACTGACGACGGTCCGAGAATGGGCCATGCCACTTCATGATGATAATGTGCACGGATATCGGTTAAAAGATACGCGCAGTACATTCAAATCTTAAAGAAAATAAACACATGAACACGTAAATAATAGCACAGAGCATGCCTTACAAATAGAACCATCGATTTAAAAAAAAGAGCATCGAGCACTGTTAAAGTATACAACGGAGAACAATTTTAGAATGGTTTTCATTGGGAAACTGAAGTTAAAGAATCGCTCTCGTTAGACAATCCTTTAGAAGGTACAGTCAGCTGCACAGAAATGTATACACTTCCAAGGTTTAACTTTTATTTTACTCGGAACTTTTCAAATAAAAGGACATGCAAACGTTTTTCGTACAAAGTAGTCATCGTACTTCGCCAGAATGCGGTACATAAATTATCACAATTACTATACACTTACTATTAAGTCAAATTGAAAACTTGGGAGTGTATACATATTTTTGCAGCCGACTGTACTATTACACTCAAAGTTAGGAGTGTGGCGTTATTTCACTAGATAGTTAAATAAGCGGTTTATGGAATTCCGTTAAAATAACGTGAAGTTAATAACTATCTAATTTTCTTAACGATCGCAACGACGCAGCGAAGTCAATAACTATCATTTAGTGTTAAGGCGAATAGTACACTTAATTTTATGTAGTACATTTAATTTTATAATTACGTTAAACAAAGGAATTATCAAGAAATCGGACCGCGCGTAGACGATATCTATCATAAGCTTTTTTAAATGTATCTGTAATAGTTTTGTTTTGTGTTATTCAATCAAAAACCTTGTTTGGAGAGCTTGGTGGCCACCAATAGGAACTAAACTCTTGAAACAAGTATCTGCCTAAATAATACAGTGCAAAACCATTCAAGATACATTTAAAAAAAGCTTATAACAGATATCGTCTACGCGCGGTCCGATTTTTTGATAATTCCTTTGTATAACGTAATTATAAAATTTAATATGTAGTGGCGCCACTATCCACCCTACTATTCACCTTAACGATCACGAGAGATCGTGATTGCGCTAACTTCGTTTAGTTGTGTGTGATTAGTGAATATCTACGCGAGTTGCGTTATATCACATTTCACATTTTGAGTGAAAAGTTCATTCTTGATTCAACGATATGATCACGTAGACCCCCATGGTCTATATTTCTCCCCAGGATACAAAGATAAGGCGTAATAAGTTCTTTGGATAGATGGGGAAGGGAGAGGGGACAAGGTTATTGCTCCATGTGCTCATTCTTCTGATGTCTTCGAGACCCAACAACGTGGGTCTGTCTCAAGTGGTTCTAGAGTTTTAGCAGTAGAAATTACGTAGGAGCCAAGATATAGAGCCCCATCGCTTGAGGTTGCTACGTGATCAGCAATCACGTAGAAACCTCACACGATGCGTCGTTCTCCTGGATACAGAGATATGGTGTGAGGAGTTTTTTTCCTGGCTAATCATATTTTTTTTAAGCTATGGTATTCGAAACCCGGAAAGAGTAAGAAGGGAAGTTTTTTCACAACACCATACTCGAAATTAACTCGTCTTTTAGCGGTTTTTAACGTTAGCTGAACGTAAACATTCACGCGTTTAGCTACATCTGTCGTGAAATTTTCAACATCCGAATTGGTAATGATTTTTAACGATAGATTTAACGGTTATCGTTGCCCATTAGATAGTTTCGTGAAGTGAATAGAAATTCTGTTAACGACAAACGACAAACTCCTACTCAAAGCTTGTTAAACAATATTGCTAGTAACAGAGAACCTAAATAGCCTATGAAATCGTACTTTAACCATGAGCTAGATACTCGTGAGAAATTAACAAACCTAGATGATAAAAACCTCATGCTAAAACTTCAAAATAATTTTAAATTGCGTAAGTACCGAAGAAAGTCTAGTACTTACCTAAATCTATACTAATATTAAATAGAGGAAAGATTTGATTCTTTGTTTGTTTGTTTGTATTGAATAGACTTCGAAACTACTGAACCGATTTGAAAATTTCTTTCACCGTTAGGAAGCGTACTTTTCAGGGAGTGACATAGGCTATATTTTATCTAACTACGTGAAACCGCGAGGCGATCGTCTAGTCACATCACACTAATATTATAAATGCGAAAGTTTGGATGGATAGTTGTATAGATGGATGGATGTTTGTTACCTCTTCACGCCAATCAAAACTACTAAACGGATCGGGCAGAAATTTTACATACAGGTAATTCAAATCCTGGAATCAAACATAGGCTACTTTTTATCCCATAAATCAGTTCCCATGGGATAGAAATCACCTTTGAACGTTTATAAAAACAACGCGTGCGAAACCGCGGGCATAAACTAGTAAATAATAATTTCAGGAGGACTTCTCAATCGGTTCAACATATCGCAAGATTCGTTCGACAAAACCGTATATGTAGGTATAACGTCCATCCACATAGCAGAACCTGTTTTGTGGTTCACTTGATATCAGAGAATTCAAAGGATTCAATATCCTAGCTAGAGATTCAGCGAAATTCAGAAAGGAAAATCTTAACAGATTCAGAATTTTCCACTTGTTTTAAGATAACCAATTTAATTTCACTTGGAAAGTCGTGTTATATTTGTTTCAAAGGAATTGTTTGAAAATAGCTCTTTCATGGTTGAGCTAAAATATCTTAGAGTTTAGGTCTACAAAGGTTTTTATAATTCTCAATCACACTAATATTATAAATGCGAAAGTTTGGATGGATGGATGGATGTTTGTTACCTCTTCACGCCAAAACTACTGAATGGATCGGGCTGAAATTTTGCACACAGGTAATTCTAATCCTGGAATCAAACATAGGTTATGTTTTATTCCATAAATCTGTTCCAATGGGATAGAAATCACCTTTAAACTTTTCCATAGAAACAACGCGTGCGAAGCCGCGGGCATAAACTAGTAAAAAATAAAATCGCTCGAAATGTACAAAACAAATACAGCATTAAGCTTATTTATATATTCATGCATTACATTGCTTCCATCGCGTAATACCTACAACACTTAATGTTGCCAGACCCTAGCAAGGCTAAATAAGGCTAAAGCTCAGAAGCACTGGAGTGGGTAGTAATGAACAAGACTATGAAAAATGCGGAACAGCACTCAGCTCTCCGCAACAAGTGCCATTCACAACTATTGTACACTCATTGCGGGGTATTGTGCTCGACTTAGGGCTTGACCTGTTTCAGGTTCGGTCAGGCTCAAAAGTGCTAGTGCATTTTGTACAATGTTTACAAGCTTGGTCCGAAAATTGGGGCCCTGTCTTGGCAAATCTAAACTACCAATTGGCATCAAATAAAAGTCGCCAAAGTGCAAGACTCAAGAGTTTTCCCAAAACAAAGGTAAGGAAGTACTTAGCTTTGTTTTGGGAATATATTTATGATTTATTGTATTTCAACTAAAAGGATTATGAAGATTTTGGCCCTAGCATCGGTCACTATTTTGTTTATTTTTCAAAATCGTTCGCACAATAAAAGTTATATACTTGGGTAGAGGACACTAAATCAAACAAAAAAATTTGGTTGTCTGTAAAGTCGGTTTACTGACGATAGTTGAACGTGACAACGTCTTAAGAAAATACTGATGGAATGGTAGCATTTGATACTCGATCAAAACATGTAAATGTACTATAGTATAGCAGCTGTCCACGCAGACGCATCGCTCACTCAAGTAGGAGAGAGACGGATGTCGAGCGCTCTCGCTTGCACTTCAAGCCTTACATGGAACGCCTCAGAACGAGGTAACGCCGCATGACGTCATAGCGAGGTAATGCTGCATGACGTCATGTTTTTTCGTGCGTGCAGCCGGCTCTATCGAATTATAAGACGTTGTCACGTCAAAAATGTTCCAAAACATATGAAGAAAAAATTAGTTCTTTTCATCTGTGAATATCTCAGAAACCTGACGCTTTATGAAATTATTTTATGAATTTTTTTAATTTGTTTTAGTGTTCTGTATCCAAATGTATAACTTTTATTGAGCGTTGCGGTTTTGATAAAAATATAAATGTTAGGGCCACCCTCCATACAACAATATTCAAACCCCTTTATTAACTATGGGTAACAATAATTATTAAAGTCATTAATAAGGGATTTTTATCATGATTTGTGTTATTTAGAGTTCTCCAATTATCACCATGATACATTTATATCCAGTTATTCCATATCCAGTTATAGTCCAGTTAGACTTTAGTGTTCGTTAATACCATGATAGTTTAAAAAGTTACTTTTCATTATTTTTCATTTATAAAGGCTAATTATTTAAGAATTTTACTTTTTATTGTGTCGAGTACAAATGAACAATAAAAAGGTTGATCTTCTGAATGTCAAACCAACGGAATTTCAGCTTGTTCATGAAATCTTTAGTGCGACTCTATTGCAGACTTGATATTTTGTTTGTAACCAAACAAAGTCATTTGCATTGAGATGTAGTCGATGTTGAGTCACAAAGGCTTTTCAGAGCATTATGTATTTATTTTACATCACCAGTGGAAGCTCGACAATTTGCTGGAAGAGTTGGCGTATTCGCGAATCGTAGGTTTTCGGTTAATCGAGTTTCTCTCAATTTCACGAATCAGTGAATGTGTGAATATTGCATCGCAATCACTATTATGACCATTATTTTGCAACTCGAAATATTGAAGCAGAATCAAATTGTCACTATCGACGAGCGGCGCAACGAATGATTCTGATTTGGCTCAATAATGAAAATGGCGCTAGCAACTTACACAAGGCGAAAGCGCTTTCGAAATCAAACTATAGCCATTATTCGGAAAGGATTGCTTATCCTTTGAACGTGTATTGGTGTATTGGGATATTTTCTGATAAAAAAGTATGCTTGTCTAATTGACAGCAATCACCATTAGGCCTTAAGCAATCAGGACAATGTCGACAGTAGATGCGTTTTTGTCCTGAATAATTCTACGAAACTTTACTGATCCTCATTGAGGATCAGTAATTAATTAGTAAGTAATAGTAAGAACCGAGTGAAAAAAAAATTAAAAATTAATCGATGGGTCTCTCAAAACTGTATCTACCTATTTGGTTGTAATTTTTTTTCCTAAACTTATAGTTTCGGAGTAAATCACTAAAATCTGATATCTGCCTACGGTTAATGGGCGGCGACCGAGCGAATGACGTCACACGCACCCGTGGCATTCACTCAGTGAACTTCGCTAGTAATTTGGTCATAACTTCGTCAATTTTTGTTGTAGAACAAAAATTTTTGCACTGTGTGTTATGGATTTTTTAGCTCTATAAATCTGCATTCTCAACTAAAAACGTCAGGGATCCTCATTGTCCCTAAAGGTCGTGTTCTATCCATGAAAAATAAATCGGTCCGAAGGTCAGCAGTTTCGTCTTATTAGCTTATGTCAAATGTCAAATAAAATGCAACAGTCCGATTTAACGTCCAACTTTAGAATAAAATTCTGTAAAATATGTTAACTATACCTCCATTGGCCGTGCCGGTCGCGGTAAGAACCGATTCTTTCGAATCAGCCCGTGGACATCGCAAGAGAACTTACCAGAGGAAAGGTAGCGGCATCCTTCTGAGTATTTTCCACATTATACCGCGAGCACCAATCCGCCTACCAAGCGTGGTGATTATCGCAAAAGCTCCTTGTAGCAAAACGCTCCTTGTGATTATTGTAAAAACTCCTTGTAGCAAAACGCTCCTTGTGATTATAGCAAAACGCTCCCTGTAGCAAAACACTTCTTGTGATTATAGCAAAACACTACTTGTGATTATAGCAAAACACTACTTGTGATTATAGCAAAACGCTCCTTGTGACTATAGCATAACGCTCCTTGTAGCAGAACGCTCCTTGTGATTATAGCAATAAGCTCCTTGGGAGGCACGTTCAGCAGTGAACGCACTGAATAGGTAAGTATTTCTCCATTGTGCTAAGAAAAATCTACAATAACAAGCTTCCTCTACAATCTCCTATGCTATTAAACAAGGAAACAGATTAGAAATTGAAACATAAATATCTCTAAGGTAAGCTTACTGGGAATGAATACAGAAGGTAACTTTGCCGCTTTGCGTCAAAGTCTGCTAAGTTAGACGCTAAGTTGGACCAAGTTACGTGAGAGGTTATTAATAGATCCTACCTTTAGTAGATCTATGCCTAGTAGGTAAGGTAATTTCTCGTGTTTTCATGCAGTGTTTATTTCACGCAAAGCTTTGTGTTTTGTTCAATTTCTTTGGCAGCTGATGCAAAGCAATGGCGTATTTTAAGATTCTGCGCCAGGGGCCCGTAAGTAAGCGCGTTTCCGTGCACTTGTACTTGCTTGGGTTGGTAATAAATAAGTAGACGGGGTGATTTGCTACCAAGCACAACGCACTAAAATCTTATCTATTAAAATCCTTACGCAAGCGGCCTTAAAACTACATCTCAGCCCGATCCGTTCAGTAGTTTTGACGTTTATTAAAAGATAACATGCAAATATCAAAGCATCGAAACTTTTGCAGCTATTATTCATGATTGCGGTTTATTTTTAATACCAGCACACCCTTTTCCATAAGTTTACAAACTCATTTTCTTTGAAACCTTTGAAATCTTAGGGTTTGTTGTAACACACTGAAAAGAAATTTTTATTTAGTCCTGTTTTGCGCTGACGGAGTTTTCAGAAAGTTGTGGTACTGCACAGCGGCTCTGCATAATGAGCTTCAAACTAAAAGAAAAAAAAAGAAAAGCCAGTCTTCTATTTTGACTAACATTAGATAGCCAAGACAGTGTAAGTAAGTAATACCTCCTCAGATACATTTAGATACTTACCCAATCATAAAGTACCTTTATAAGTATACCATAGAACATTAACACTATGATTGAACATAGGTTAGGTACGTAGAATAGTAATTCAACGTACCTAACCTATGTTCAATCAAAGTGTTTTGCGAAAATAAAATTGTGGTTAAATTGTCCTAGTATCCCAACTAACAAAGTAGTCCTTTATTCTAAGCTTGTATCACTTAAAAAACGTGTAAACGAGTTTTTAGGTTTTAGCGGTGACATCGTGTTGTATATTAAAAGCGTTCGACAACACACTTTTGCTCTTTAAGCTCATAGAGCAAAAATGACCTATATAAGTAAATGATAAAAACGTTTATTCTGTGGCGCAGCGGGCGAAAGTCCGCCTGCGACTCAGGAGGTTGCGGGTTCGATTCCCGCCTCGGAACAAATATTTGTACGATCTGCAGATATTTGTTCAGGGTGTTCTGGATGTTTTCTGTGTATAAAAAAAATATCTATCTATGCAGTGTATTGTATTAAGTATATCAAATAAATAGTACCCATAACACAAGCTCTTGGGGTTAGATGATGCTGTGTGAATTGTCCAGCATTATTTATTTATTTATTTACATTTTATAAAACCGTTATAGTTAGGTGCTATATCGAGTTCTAATATAACTATTGCAGAAAAATACTGCTCTATAGAAGTGTTAACAAATGCCTTTATTCATCTGATGTAACCATACCATAGTACCTATGTCAACTTTATAGCGACAAGATCCTTTGCATATGCTTAGTTATGCTCTTAGTGATGCTAGCTGTACCAAACCAACCTACAATAAAATATTAAGATGGACATTGACATAGAGAAATAATACCAGTATCTACCATTAAAGTTGGAACTTTACAAGTACTCACCGCATCCACTATAATTTCGAATTGATCCAAGTACCAGAGCAGTTAATATCTAAGTTTAAGCATTAAAGTGCAATAATGGATTCGACTCGTAGTACATCTAGTTACGATGCCAGAGCTCCATAAAGTCCTTGGACTCACGAGGCTGTCTCTAAACGCTTTAAAACACTAAAGGGTGGTTTAACTGCCGGCGAGCGGACGATGCTCTTAGCTAGATTAAGTCTACAAAACCTATACCTAGGCTCAACGCAAAATGAAGCTGAAAGCCAAAGTTTTCAATGAAACCAAATTACTTAGTTAAATAATTTTTTGCACGACTGCCCACAAAAGTTAGGTTGCGTAGGTATGTGAGATACTTTATTCCACCATAACTTTTAAATGCACCATCAGGGTATTGGATGTATGGGGTATCGTTAGAATACATGGCTAACCCCAAATGACACTAAAAATGAGGAAGGTACCTAAATCTAGTCGTTTCATTTATTTTTGCTAAAATTAGCTTCTATTAACTCCTCATCGGTTTTACAGATCTTAAGGTGGGTCGAATCATATCTCTCTAACCGTTCTCAAGCTGTAGTAGTGGGAGGATTTAAGTCTGACTATGTCAACATACCATCGGAGATTCCCCAAGGATCCCACTTGGGTCCCCTGTTATATAATGCCTACATATACGACATTTATAGTTGCTTCACAACTTGCAATCATCTCTTATATGCAGACGATAAAAAGATATACTGTAAAATTAGCAACGTCCAAGACTGTATAAATCTCCAAGATACGCTTAATACCCTTTCGGACTACTATAAGAAAAATAATATAACTGTTAATGTACCTAAATGTCAACAAATTTCGTTCACTCGTAAAAATAACCCTATTAATTACATATACACATTAAATAATATAAATATTGAAAGAATCAAAGTTATAAGAGATCTTGGAGTGCTGCTAGATGATAAACTCACGATGTCTGATCATTGCGATCATATCACAAACAAAGCCTACAAAAACCTGGGCTTTGTTATTCGTACATGCAAACCTTTCACGGATCTTACTTGCATTAAATCTGTTTATTTTGCTTACGTTCGCAGTATTCTAGAATATGCCAGTTGTATCTGGTCACCTAACTATATCATCTATAAAAATAAAATTGAGAATATACAAAAGAAATTTATCAAACATATTAACTATAAAAAACGTATTTATTGTAATTATGAAGATGGTTGCACAACTCATAAACTTATGTCCTTAGAAAACAGACGCACTTTACTAGATGGTATGTTATTATATAACATAGCTAATAGTCACCTTGATGCTCCCACACTTGTCGCTAAATTGAACTTTAACGTACCACTTAAACGAACTCGTCACACCAAACTATTTTCACTGCCCACTCGTATTACTAATTATGCCAAAAATGCCGTTATGTACCGAATTTGTTCAAATTATAATAAACGTTTTTCTAGTGTAGATATCTTCAGTTCTAGCAAGCTAAAATTTAGAAGGGATGTTATTGACTTAATCTTATGCAAAAACCAGTAAGGCGATCATTTGATAAAAATTTACAAGTCGAACATTAACTTATTACTTAATTTTTTTTTTATTTCGCCACTCTTGACAAACGTAATAAGTTTCAAACTAAATCATTTAGGAAAAAAAAAGAACATTGTATTAATTAATAAGAAACTTCCTCAATTCTGTTATATGTACCTTTACTATACTATAATCAAATATATTATGTAGAGGATTTTTGTTGCACTAAGCTTTTATCTATCTATTTCTTTGAGTAATGTATTTTGATAGGAGCATATTGCGTAACTACCATATTTTGAAAGACCTGTAAGGGCTGTTTAAACGTAAGATAATATTTGTAAACATACTATATTATAACTGTTGGTCTTTAAATAAAATAAATAAATAAATAAATGAAGGTATAAAACATATTATGACGACCTCTGTGGCGCAGCGGGCGAAGGTCCGCCTGCGACGCAGGAGGTTGCGGGTTCGATTCCCGCCTCGGGACAAATATTTGTACGATCTGCAGATATTTATTCAGGGGTTCTGGATGTTTTTCTATGTATAATAAAAAATATCTATCTATGTAGTGTATTTTATTATGTATATCAGTACCCATAACACAAGCTCTGCTTAGCTTGGGGCTAGATAATGCTGTGTGAATTGTCCAGCATTATTTATTTATATATTTATCTACTCTTTATAATATTCTTCTACTAAACATCACCCTCTTACAACTATAGGTAACAATATTCATTGTTACCTATGGTTATTATCTAGACCAGCCCACCAATTACAGTAGCAAATGGCAATGGGGAAAGTAACAATGGGGATCATTTTGGCAGTTTACCCACTGATCGTTGCTCAGCTATTTTTTACAGTAAATGGGTTCGCATCAGCAAAACGCGAACATAAGACGATTTAATGAAATACACTTACCTAACGAGAGATAAGTATTGCTAGAACGTTACTGTGTGTGCCCGCGTGGGATACTTAAGACCCAAAGGGGCTTATAGTTGGGCAATACCTAGTTTTCGGAATATTAAGCACATTTCCCGGCAATCCTAAAAACATACATGTCGCAAACTGTGTTCCGGCCGTCATAATCTCGACATAAGAATGATTAAAAACATAACGACACATTACGAAATGTGTTTTTTATGCCAAATCGTTTGGCAACTATCACACTTAAGTTAATGAAGATGACATGTGGCATGCATCGCGCTTTCCCTCATAGAGCTTTTTCACTCATAAATTGAAGATTTCGAAACTGACTTCGAGCTGATTCATTGGGGAATATAAACGCAAATAGTTTTTTCCACTTGTTACCGTAGCTTCATAAAACGAACTAAACTAACTTATACTCCAATTCAGAATCTTAGATAATTTATGTCAACAAAGAAATGTCATGATATGTCACTGTCATAATGACAAGTCAGGGGTAGAAATCATTTTTTTACCATGGATCACTATTAGTAGTGATGGCGCGCGGTTTTGCTTGTGCGATACGAAAGATACCCTACCTGTGGATGCGGCATTGTCGCGGCCTCGTCTCCCTGTGACCGTAAGGAAATACAAATAAAACAATGTAAATAATTACATATTTTTATTGCTTAAAAAATTAAATATTATTCTGACATAAATAATAGATTCAGGCGTTACTTTGCGGAAATCCATTGTACATTATTATGATAAAACAATATTTAGTAACAATTCCGCGCAAAACCTTATCTGATAAGATCCTACAAAATGTAATCCGTGTGTACCGCCCGCCCTCCCACAAATTGATCCTACTTAAAATTAGAGAAGGTAATCAATAGACTTATGTAATATAAAATAACCTAATTAAATTACCTTCCTACCTCCTTAAATTGATCCTACTTAAAATTTAGAGAAAGTAAACAACAGCTTATGTAATAAATAATTACCTAAGTAAATTACCTTCCTACCTCCTTAAATAGATCCTACTTACATTTAAAGAAGTTAAACAACAGACTTATGTAGGTAATATAAAATTGCCTAAGTAAATTACCTTCCTACCTCATTAAATTGAAACTACTTATAATTAGAGAAAGTAAACAACAGACTTATGTAATATAAAATTGCCTACGTTACGCAGGGAGCTCACACCACACTAGCTCAATAGGGTTGAGCTCGCAGTGGTAAGGAGGCAGTCGCAAAACGGTGACACCCGACTGGGCAGCCAGCTCATCAACCACATACTTATTATACTGTGATTTATTTTCTCTTACAATTTTCATTAATTGAGCCTTGATCATAGTTTCTTCATAGGCAATATTTTTAGAGCAGAGCCATGCCTGTATGTCTGCTTTTTTCCAGGCAGTAGTAGGGGTTTGCTCCATTTTCCTACTATGGTATGGAGCATTATCCATAACGAGCACAGAGTTTGGTTTTAGTTTAGGAAGAACCTGCTTAAACCAATCCTCAAAACACTCCGCATTCATTTCTTTGTGATAATCCTCAGAATTTTTTTTTGATTCAAACAGGAGCAGAGCTCCTTCGACAAATCCTTCATCACTTCCGATGTGGCTTATTATAAGTCTTTTCCCTTTTCCTGAAGGAGCCTTCAGCCCTGTGGTTAGCCTCTCCCGAAAAGCCTGTTTTGAAGACTTAACTTCGGTGTCCACCCAAACTTTATTGACTGTATGGCCTAAAACAAAATAATGAATGGCAGATTATTATACACATCAACTTATTAATAAAACAATCGGATTTATAATCAAAAGTACATAATAATTAATGACAAAATCACAATCATAGGTAATTTTTATAATATTACCTTCATTAAGCCAGGTCTCGTCTTGGTAGTATATAACCTTTCCATCCATGCGGTGCTTTTTTATGGATGACAAATAGTTTTGTCGCCACAGAGTTATTTCTTCCCTATCAATCAAACAGCTGTTGCGTTTTCGGCTGGTGTACTTAAACTTTAAACGCCTTAGTACTTTTTGAAGTTTTGTAATTGACAGGTTTGGTAAGTTTGAGTCCTCATTTACAGCTCGCAAAACCTGAAATATTAAAATTATTTTGAATAATAGGAAATGTAAGACTTATCCTATCATAACACTACGTCCATCGCTCAGTGCATCGTGATTGATATGAGAGGTATTTATAAGTTCAATGTTGGTCAACTTGCGGAGCTTTAATACATATAATTATTTATTATCCACTCAGAATTGCAATAAAACTCATTTCTTTATGAGAATTTGGCTCGGTTATATTTAAACATTAAACTAATCATACCCCCCTTGTTTGGGGGGAAGCATGTTCAGCAGTGTACATTATGAGTGAAAGATAGGTAGGATTCTTATTACTGTGTAGACATTGCCTCTACAAACAATGGTTCAGTGGGTGCCTAATAAATAAGCAACTAAACTCTTACCTTTGCTACAGTAGGAATCTCATTTCTACGATAAAACTGGTGAACAATCCGTCTTATTGCTGAGTATGAAAATTCGTCAATTTTTTGTAGGAAGTTGGTTTTCGGACCATCTTTTTTGGGAGACCTGAGAGTGCCTGTTGTTTTGCGTTCTTTCAAGATTCTTTGCACTGTTATTGCAGAGAGTCCCAAAAGCTCGGCCGTTTTTTTCGCACAAGCTCCAAGTGACCAGACTTTACCCTGTGGCCAATTTTTATATGTATTTTTGTATACATTCATCACCATAAGTTTTTCTGTAGCAGTCATAGATTTCTTCGGACGTTTTTTTTGTGGCGACAGATAGTCACTTGTTGACGGTGTCGATGGACCCGGCATCTCCGCCGTCGGCGGCGCGAGCGCGGGTTGAGGTTCCATGTTGTGTGAGTGTGACACAACAATACAAGCACAACAACAACAACAAGGTTTAAAACTTAACAAAAACTGATAACAATAACAGACAACGATAATGTCAAAACGAAAACAAAACAAAAACTCAACAACGCACAATTGCACACGAGCAGCGAGAAAGGAACACATTCGACTTCGGCGGACGAGAGGCGAATGAAATTACAATACAATGCAAACACGAAATAAAATGGCGTTTAATGTCAAAATGCGAAAATTGTTTCGAACTTCTGTGATTTACGCCCATTTTACTCCGGTAATACCAGTGTCATAAAATATTTTCTGCTAATATTTCTTCATCATCTTATAACTTTGTTAAACAAATGAAATAAAATATAATATGTAGCACAAAACCATTGCTATTTTCCATTCTATGGATATTGATTAGAAAATAAACCCTACCTTAAGTATTTAGAAAAATTGAGTAATCTTCTATGAACTTCTATTTCGAATTTTTTTTTTTGATATGGTATCACCTTTGTTGACATAAATTATCTAAGATTCTGAATTGGAGTATAGAATACAGGAGATTGACGATTTTGTCCTTAACATCGGTCACCATTTTGTATTTTTTTTTCAAACTCGCGGTGCACAATAAAAGTTATTGAAATTTTTGATGAATTAGGTATAGATTTTTTTTAGCATCTTATAAGATACTACAAAAAAATCTATAACATAATGTCCTAACGCATCAGGTATATGAGATATTCTCATACATTCCTATGAAGAAAAATCTAGTTATTTTCATCTGAGAACATTTCATAAGCCTGGCGTTTTATAACATTATTTTATACGATCTTTTTTATTTGTTTTAGAGACTTCTATCTATCCAAATATAATTATAACATATAGTGCGCGTGGCGTGGCGTAGCGATATGGAAGAAAAAACAATTGTTATGGCCACCATCCATAAAAAAATCTCGTCTCTCTGGTCGAACTACATCAAAACGTAAATTAAGCTGTATTTCTAGCAACTATGGGTCAAGTCAGATTGAAAAGGAATTTTTTGAGTATTTTGATATGAAATCGAACCTTATTGGTAGTACCAACAACGTAAGGCGAACATTTGCTTTCATGATAAGGTATCCCTCTTCTTGACCCTAAAGGTCCCAAAGATAGGCCTCGTACTCGTAGGTAGTGGTCGACATTACGAACCATTTATTGATTACAAAGTAAAAATTAGGTATACGTATTAAAAAAACAAGATCCGTCAAGTGCAAGTGTAACTCGCGCGCCGAGGGTTTCGAACGATTGTCAATTATATTTACTTATATTGTTTTTCAAAAAGTGTTCTACACACACACTTCTCTATATTTTCCTGTAAAATATTGACCACAATTTGTAAGGAAAATTTTAATTTTTTTTCTTTAAATCTGCACAGGCGCAAGAAATGTATAATTGTTACAAATTTCAAGTTGATAGCTGCGGTAGTTGCTGAGTTATTATAGAGGGAAAAAAGGACAGACATAGCGAGACCATAAAGGCTTCGAAATCGATCTCGAAACCCTAATAAACATAAGTAGACTACCCTACCTACATCATGTTTTCTTTTTTAAGTAGGAAGTCAATTCACCTTCATTTGACCACATCATGGATAATTGCATCCATGATGTGGTAAGTTATGATATGACTCTTTCCGCTCTTATTTCTTCCAATCGTTTCCCATGGTGTTTCTTATTCCTTAATGGATCCCATCAAATCTTTATGATGGGCGTACCCGATACAAATCGTAAATGTTTTTACTAGCTTCCTTATATTTAGAAGATATTATTGGTTCGCTGGGCTGGGTAGTTTTAGTGCAAATAATAATAGGAATCTGGGGTAGTCTTATTACTATTGTTTACAGATAGAAGTATTCCCATTTAGGCACCGATTTTTAGAGCACCAAATTTACGGCACCTATTTTATTCCCAGTTGGGAACCCACAAAAAATTAGTGTCTAGTGACGGGTTTTTGATATATGTAACTAACTATATATATATATATATATATATCCACCTAGCCGTTTTCGGCTACAGTGACTTGGACTTTGGACTCAATATTTATCAAGTTTAGGGACTTTGATGTTTAGCCCTTATGTGACTGACATATCCAATTTTTCCCATGAACGTGCGGTCACAGGCTGCGCACGTCAGGGTGCCGTTCACATAATTGTAGTTTATGTTCGAGGGCGGTCTTGCTTTTAGTTGGTCTCGCTTGAGGTCTAGTTCTCGCCTTCTTTCCTCCTCGAAAGCATATACTTTCTCCTGCACATGTCGTCTCCATTCTGGCCTTTTACCAGCATAGGACTCCCAACGAGAGGGTTCAATACTGCATTTCTTCATGTGTCTTTTTTGAACATCTTTAAAACGTAAGAATTGGCCACCGCGTTTCCGCTTACCAAGTTCGAGTTCAGAAAAGAAGATGCGCTTCGCTTTTCTTTCGTCAGGCATTCTCGCTAGGTGCCCGCACCAGCGCAGCTGACGCCGCATCAGATATGCCTCTATGCCACATATATTAGCTCGTCGTAGAATTTCCGTGTTGCGAACCCGATCCGACCATTTGATGTTCATAATGTCGCGGAGGCATTTCAGATGGAACCTGTCTAGCGTGCGTATATGACGGCGGTACAAGCACCACGTCTCGGATGAGTACAAGATGTTCGGCAAGACAATCGCCATGTAAACCTGTATTTTGGTACTCAATTTGATGTTGTGGGAGCGGAACACCCGGTTTCGAAGTTTGCCAAAAGCAGCCATAGCAGAGCCAAGCCTGCTGTTGACCTCCGATTCAAGGTCGCCTTTGGCAGTTATGCTGCTTCCCAGATATTTAAATTTGTCGACCTGCTTGAGTACATTTCCCCCAAGGTGCAGATTTAGTGGAGCTCGGTCTTCAGCGCCCATAGACATCACTTCAGTCTTAGTGATGCTAATTTTGAGTCCAAACCTACAACAAACAGTGTTAAGCCTGGTTATAAGGTCTTGAAGTCCGTCAGGCGTATTCGCAACGAAGCACAGGTCATCCGCGTACATGAGCTCAGTAATAAGGTCATGTGATACCTTAGTGCGTGCTTTTAACCTGGCAAGGTTAAATATACCACCATCTGTACGATATCGAATACGAATCCCTTCCGTACTGTCACGCAGAGTCTCCTTCACGACTACAGAAAAGTACAAAGCAAAGAGCGTGGGTGCTAGTACACAGCCTTGCTTAACGCCACAAGTTACAGGGAAGGGCTCTGATTTCTCACCATTGACGGTTACACTACAGCTCATGTTGTCGTGAAGGAGTCTTATCAGTCGAATAAATTTATCGGAGCAGCCAAGTTTGGATAAAATTATCCAAAGTGCATCGCGGGGCACACTGTCGAAAGCTTTTTCTAAGTCTATAAAACAGAGAAAAAGAGGTTGTTGCTGTTCTCGGCTTTTTTCCTGAAGTTGTCTTATGGAGAAAATAGCTTCACAGGTGCCGCGGTTCGGTCGAAATCCAAATTGAGTTTCAGGCAGTAACTTTTCGGAAAGCACCATCAAACGATTCAGAAGTACCCTGGCAAATGCTTTCCCAGGAGTAGAGAGAAGTGAGATACCCCTGTATGAGTTACTGTCTGAGCGATCGCCTTTGTTTTTGTACAAAGCGCAGACAAGTGAAATCCTAAAATCTGAAGGAGCTTCTTCGGTTTCCCACATCTGTTGAAAAAATTGCCATATCTTGTGATGCAGTTCGTCTCCTCCATATTTCAGTAACTCACCGGGCATGTTATCAACGCCAACTGCTTTCTTATTCTTTTGAGCCTTTATAGCGTTAATAACTTCCCGGAGAGAAGGAGGGTGGTCTAGTTCATCAGAGTGAGCCATACAGGGTAGAGACCTCAAGAAATCTAGGTCAGTCAATCGGTCTACGTTGAGTAAACTATTAAAATGTTCTGCCCAGCGATTTAGAACGTCTCTTTTGCTGATTAGGAGAGTACCATTTGCGGATTTTAAGGGCACGTTTACTCTTTGCTTATTTCCTATTAGGCTCCTTATCTCACCAAAGAATTCACCTAGTTGGTTGGTGTCTGCAAGCCATTGAATGTGCCGTACCTTCTTTTGCCACCATTCATCTTTAGCATTTCGAGTGAGTCTTCTGATATAGGATGTGCTCTGCTTGATTTTATCAGAAGCAGTGGTCTGATATTCCTTTCGAAGGAGCTGGCGATGTTTATCTAATGCGTCAGATAATATCTTGTCATTGTAATCAAACCAGTCCTTACAAACACGAGGTTTGAGGCCTATGGTTTCATGGGCTGCTTTTATAATACTCAGAGACAAGTGTTTCCAGCTTTCGTCTATGTTCTCATCCTGGGGATGAACATCAGCTGTAGATATTTTGACAGCATCTCTGTATTTGGCTACGGTTTCTTGTGACTCTAGTCTTTCAATGTGAAGGTAGTTAGGTTTTACCCTGCACGGTCTTCGGCGTGGGTAGAGGCGTAAACGCATTTTTGTGATGATTAGCCGATGATCTGACCAACAGTTTGCGCCTCGCATTACTCTCGTGACAAGAACGTCTGATATATCCTGCTGTCGAACTATGGCATAGTCAATAAGGTGCCAGTGTTTGGACCTTTGGTGCATCCAAGTTGTTTTATATTTAGCGGGCAATCTAAAAATGGTATTGGTAATAGCTAGATGAAATTGGGAACAAAGGCCTAAGAGCAATTGCCCGTTGCTGTTCATATTTCCAATACCATGACGCCCCAATACACCAGGCCAAGCTTCAAAGTCACGTCCGACGCGGGCATTTAAATCACCCAAAAGGAGGATTTTTTCACAGGGTGGTACTTTAGTCAAAGTATTAGATAGTTCCTCGTAAAACCTGTCCTTAACGTCATCACTTTTATCAAGCGTTGGTGAGTATACGCTGATAAGATTTAGGTATTTATTGTTTTCAAGGTGAAGACGCAATGACATGACACGGTCAGATATGCCAACTGGATGTTCTTCCAACTTAGAGGCTATAGTGTTTTTAATAGCAAAGCCTACTCCTGATCGTCTAGGTTCAGAAGCTTGCGTACCTTTCCAATAGAACGTATAGCCACCTCCACGCTCGACGAGCTCACCTTCGTCAGCTAGATGTGTTTCGCTGAGAGCGGCTATTTCGACATTATAGCGTCTAAGCTCACGAGCGACGATTGCAGTTTTACGTTCCGGGCAGAGGTTGTTGGGTCGGTCTAAAAGGGTGCGGACGTTCCAGGCACCGAAAGTCATAGTCCGTTGGGTGGTTTTTGATTTTAAATTTCTTGTATTGCGACCACGCAAAGTTGGGATGCACAGGCAGCCGTGGTTACTACCTCCCATATTAAGTTGGAGTGAGCGTTTGTTTAGGGCACCTTTTCTAGCCCCCTCCTCGGCTGAGCGAGGAAAGCAGTGCCTCTCTTAAAAGAGCTGCTTTGTCGCTGAGGGTGCTGCCGAGCCGCACTGTCACCCCGTTGCAGTGCAAGAGCGACCACTCTCCCTAAGCCGCCTATGTGCAGGTATCAGACAAAGCCAGGCATACACCAGTGCCAAACCTCTCTACCTTTACCCATCGCCATAGGGCTTTTTTTAAAACTCGGAGTCCACATAACAAAGCCAAGTCGAATGCGCAGGATATATTAAGGTGCATAAAGGTGCGCGCAATACCCAGATGCACCCACTCGTCTACCTCCCCTTGGTCCGATGGAACGGAGAACCGTTACGATCGGAGGGTAGGAAGATGCAGTCTCCGGTAACGACAAATCACTCTTATCGTCACCTTCAGGCCTTCGACAGTTGCCTGGTTGCCTCGCCATTGGAAGTGGATTGCGTGATCGCCAAGGCAACATAACATGTAAGGTACGAAGAGTGACCGTACGAAGAGGAAGAAGAAGATGCGAGGATAGCGGGAAAATGGATATGACGCCCTCATCAGGTTTTATCCCACGAGCCCGACGTGGGAGAAGGGGTGTGGCCACTGCGTGTTATTACAGTTCCTTAGAGCCACTGATGAGGCGTGAGAAACAACGATTTCAACGACATTTTGCCACCTTCATGTAGAAGGTCGGCTGGCAAAAAGCGACGCTGTTTCACCACTACACCCAGGGGGGACAGGAAGAGGATAAGGATACTAGCATCACGGAAAAGAAAGGAGTGTAACTAACTGTAACTTTTACAATTAGATTTTATTGCAATTAGCCGCCCGCGGCTTCTATGGAAACGTTAAAAGGTGATTTATATCCCCTGGGAACTGATTTATGGGATAGAAAGTAGCCTAAGTTTGATTCCAGGATTATAATTATCTATATACAAAATTTCAGCCCGATCCGTTAAGTAGTTTTGGCTTGAAGAGGTAACGAACATCCATCCATACATCCATCCATCCAAACTTTCGCATTTACAATATTAGTGTTATATTAGTGTTATATTTAAATTATATGCTAACATAGTTTTAGGATCCGTCGTTAATTTTCAAAGGTTCTGTATCGAAATGTCGGTTCTGTATCGATATGTTGTCAAACTTCAAATCATGATATAGATAGGCAATGTTTTGCGCATAAACTGATTGATTAAGTGATCTATGGTATAAGGTACCTACTTATGTACCTTCTTAAGGCAAAGCAAGGCAGTTTGTACGAGTTGCCGTAAACATTTCTTAACATCGAATGAAACAAATAACGACAAGGAATTCCGTACAATATTAAATTAAACAAACTCCATTGCAATTTTTAATCAGTTTGTAAAAAGCTCTATACTTAATTAAAAATCGCTGAAACGCAAGCTCGCTCAAGTACCTACTACTACATAGCTTTGCCGCAACCAACTAATGATATACCTACTAGGTAGGTAGTTAGGTTGGTAGGTAGGTACAGTGTTTTGGCAAGCTCTGTATAAACAACAAACACTAGCATATTGAGCAGATTCGTTTTAGGTGGAACGATTCCTATTGTTCTGATCCGTGCTGAAAAGTAAAGCATGATATAGGGACGGAGGTTTTTTCACAACGCCATCAACCTTACCTCAATCTCAACAGCCTGTATTGGTCCACTACTAGACGCAGGCCTATCCCTGATATTCACCTGATTGTCTTTTATCACATGTTATGGGGGTAATGCCCATAATCCCACCGCTGGGCATGCGGGTTGGGGATCGCAGTTCGGTGGCAGAATAGTTCTGCAGGGGGGGCTGCTGCCCGCCCCCGGTGGATATCCCATAGTCGCCTCTTACAGCACCCGCGGGAAGAGTTGGGGTGATGCCAATTCTAAGCCGGCACCACACATCTGTCGTGAAATTCACAACGTCCTAGTTTTTATGAATTTTAAACGATATATGTTATTTAACGGTTTTTGTTGCCCATTAGATAGTTTCGTGAAGTAAATGGAAATTCTGTTAACTCCTAATTAATATGCTTATTGCGTGACGAATTAAGTTCAATTAAGATGTTTTGTCACTTAATCAGAAGAATTCAGGCTTTTATGCATAAAGTTGGTAGGTACCTATATTATTAAGTTTAATGGTTATTAAATAATAAGCTAGGTGCGCCTTTATGTATCAACATTCACTAGATTTAAGTGAAAATATCCAGTACTTATTATATAAGTTTACAGTAGTTTGTCTAGAAATCAAATCACCATAATTTATGACTCTTCGAGCCTTAAGTTCTACTCCATTTAAATTCACCAAAAAGTTGTCGCCTCCAACCCCGACAGATTTTATCTGCAAGCTTCGCAGCGCAACACTGCATAAAATAGTTAGCGAGTTCGGCAAAATCGTATTGACACCGTACGTGCTTAGTTGGAACTGGGCCGTCCTAAGTTGTAGGAGAAAGTTCGGGAAAGTTGGCAACTCTGTCTGTAAACAAAGTATTAGTCATGTCGGAGGTGAGCGGTGTTGCAGCTTTATCAGTTGTAGGGAAGAACCAACACATTACAAGCTTTGTTGATAGTTTAAACGGGGTAGGTGGGTACTTATTGATTAAAGTAGTAGTCTAGTAATCTCAAGATTCTCAAGATGCGCACGTATGCATCACAACACAACGCACCTACCTAAACCAATTAATTAGAGAATGGGATGCACTTAAGATTACACGAATTGTGCGTTAATGCAGTCAGTTTTAAAAAAAAATCACTTATCTGCATAAAAAGGATCAAACCGCGCGCAGCATTGGAAGGACTATCTATACTTATACTTATATTATAAAGAGGAAAGATTTGATTCTTCGTTTGTTTGTTTGTTTGTATTGAATAGGTTCCGAAACTACTGGACCGATTTGAAAAATTCTTTCACCGTTAGGAAGCTTACTTTTCAGGGAGTGACATAGGCTATTTTATCCCGGAATTCCCACCTGCGATGCAGGAGGTTGCCTCCTGCATCGCAGGCGGACCTTCGCCCGATGTGATTTATTTTTTACTAGACGATCGTCTCGCGGTTTCACCCGCGTAGTTCCCGTTCCTGTGGGGTTCGATTCCCGCCTCCGGCAAAATGTTTGTACGATCTGCTATTCGTTCAGGGTGTTCTAGATATTTTATATATATACCTAGTAAAAAAGATCTATCTATGTGGTATAATGTATTCAGTCTATTATTTATCTAATGGTATCGATTCATATGTCGCCAGAACTAAACTAAACTAATTCGACAGCACCAAAATTAATACTGTCCTTTTTATTGTGATCATTGTGAAAGGGACGTCGACAGCATTTTTAGTGTTCTCAAATTAGTTAGTTTAGTTTTCGCGACTTCTGAATCGACACCACTAGATAACTAATAAACTTAATAAACAACAATTAGTACCTACCACATAACACAATCTTTGCTTAGCTTGGGGCTAGATGATGCTGTGTGAATTGTCTGGCGTTACTTTACTTCGTAATAGACTAGACCGTTTTTTTAAATTCTCTGAATTAATGAAGAATACCTTAGAGGCCTATAATCAAAAATGTAAATCCGCTATTCGTATACTTCTTGGACCAAAAATTTGCATAGAAGGAAGTTCGTGCCAGCAAAATTGTAGTAAACAGGATTAGTGTCTCCATTGTTGGCCAAACTCCGACGCCATAATTAACAAAATCCCATCGTTTATAGCACAGCCGTCCTTATCTAATTGAATTTGAAATTCAACCGTCACTGTTTTGTTTTGGAACAATGATCAAATAAGTTAATTGAGTTTTCTGTCTGTTCGTTTATCTCGTCGTGTTCATTGTATTATTTGTGTTATTCACCTAGTATCGCCAGCCTCCTCATGATGATGGTGCTAAGCCAGGCTTAGCATTATCATGATGAGGTTTCTTTGCGACAGTCTTTAATAAAACAATGAAATCCTAATTCAAACTAATTCTTCCTGAAGGATTTTTCCGTATAACTCAATTTTGTCTATCCGATTTTTCACTGAATAAAACAGAAGGGTCTCGCAAGCCGCGCAGAATTAACATCAGGTAAATCAGATTTCTATGACAAAGTATCGAATACTCCCTTCGTTACGTTCTTAGATATTTTTAGAGGGGACGTGACACAACTTTGCTTTTACCTTTCACCGTCTAAGGCAATAAATCCGTATCGATTCCTTCAGAAGCCTCTGGAATAATAAGAGGAACAAGATAGGCAGCCCATCTTCCAACTGCCATCAAATTTTTATGACGCGAACATGGCACTGTAGTTCATGAAATCCAATAAAATGAGACGCCCGAATAAATAGTTTATATCTTTGAGAGCCGAAACATGTTTAATTTTATTTCAGGTAATATGCGATGCTGGGATTATATCGCGACATTCAAGTATTTTACTGCTTTTTGTGATCGACGTTTCATTTATTGTAGTCACAATTTTTATTGAAGTTGGTACAAAGCCTATAAGCTTTTCAAAAGAGATTCGAGAAAAGAAAAGCTTGTAACTCGTAACAATTGCAATCAGGCTCAACCAACGATTCATCCAAAATCGATTCGACGATTCACCCGAGAAGAGAAAACTACATATTAAAAAAATGCTAAAGGTTGCATAACAAATTGTGAACAACCTTTTAAGTATATGGCGAGTCTATCTCATATTTTAAGATCCCAGAAAATAAATATACCAACCTGCTACAATCTCTTAACTTTTAATAAGCTATGAAAGCTTTTGAAGAAAACAGCCAACAAACAGATTATGAAAATGTTTTTGCAACCAATTTCCAATATCGGGGGAAGATTACCCGGTCCGGCTCTCTCCGGTACTACTTAGGATTACTTCGAGTAAAATAAACCGAGGCACTTCGACTTTCAGGTTTAGACTTTCCTTTGAGCTACGGAACGGAATGTCCATTTAAGTTGTTTGTACAAACGGGATAGTTTTTACCTTTTAGGTACCGCAACTTTGAATTTTTATAAAGCTCGATAGGGTGAATGTCTTGCTTGCCACACCATGAAACTTATATTCAACCAATTATTCATATCAACAATAGTTAGCGTACCGAAAGTTGTTTTTAATGACACAGTACAATTAATATCCAACTAACATCCGACCACATGAGTCCCCCGACCTTGAATAAACGAATCGGTGTACGGTTTCGGTAAAAACGAGGGACGTAGGACCAAACTTTAGCGATATAAATTGCATAGGACAACTTTTCAAATTAAAACCTCGGCTGAGACAACTCCTGCAATCAGCCGGCTAATAGGAAAAGTTCGGATTATTGCTTTCCAATAGCTCTTTTAGTCTTGAAACGTCTTTGAAAAAATGAAGTTGATCTCTCAGCCTGTGTTTATTTCATGATGTACCTACTTAGGTTTAAAGTTTTCTCATAGAAATATTGTCACTAAGGTAATAAAATATTTACTTTCGTCTGAGCTTCTGTACCTACCTACTCCCCATCGTTAGACAGGTGTGAAATAACTTGATTGTTGCTATGCTAGTCAAATTATAATTTTTACAATAAAATTGGTGGTAAAACGAAAAGCTTTGTAAGATGAATCACTTCAGAATTTTTTCTATGATAAGTACACAATATTTTTTTGTATTTTCTACATTAACGTTATTGAATTATTAATTAAATTAAGGCTAACTTTATCTAACTATTTCAATAATGCCTGATAGGTTAGTAGGTCAGGCACCTACTTCGTTGGTTTACGCAAGCGGATAAATATAGAATACTTTACTGACAAAGAAAATTACAATCAAATAATAGAAATAAATAAGAACTACTATTTACAATTGAAACAATTGAGCTAACTGCAGACTGTTGCAAACAATCTACAGGTAGCTCAACTAATCCATATCAATATCATAATAATAAAACAATAATATTAAAACATTAAATTTATGGTTTATACCGATCTAAATATTCAAATGGATTCACAAACTATTCGTTACTAATTTTTAATTTAATACCCTACTATACCGAACGTTCATGAACTCGAGCTTTGCTGCAAATAAATCAACAAAAGTTTTACAGTACCTACCTAAATGTAAAGTCACACCAAACAACACAACTTACGGTAAAACAAATTGCAATATTTATGAATCAAAATGTAAAAGTTCATGAATTACAAACGGCCCTTTCGACTGATCTTGACGCGGTGTCCTTCACGTAATAGATAGGGGTTATTCCAGTTTTCCCCCTTGAAATCCCCCTTGAGGGGGAAAACTGGAAGTCTAAAAAAGAGTTCCAGTTTTCCCCCTTGAAGATTAGCCTCAAGGGGGAAAACTGGAATTCATTTTTTTGACTTCCAGTTTTCCCCCTTGCAAATCCCCCTTAAGGGGGAAAACTAGAATTAGGTACCTACTTGGAATAATGATCTGTGTTATTTTCTTGCATATTTATAGGCTTTCTATAAAGCTCCACGTAGAAAATCCAAGAATGGACGGCGCGACCGTCGCGCCGTTCACCGGGAATTTTGTTTTTAATACTCTTAGACCCGAGTTCACCAACAGATGGTTAAATTATAAACAGTTGTTTTAACGTTTTTGACACAAGTTTTCATACATTAAACGTCAACGTTAACCGACGAAGCAGCCTAATTGTCCGATTATCTATTGGCGAACACAGACCTAAACATTAGTGCATGAACGGTGGTCCCTAGGTGCCTACTATGTAGCAAATTATTCTTATTTTTAGGATACTTATTTTGAGAACGTGATGCAAGTATAATTTATAACCAAACGAACTTACCAAGTAAAGTTCAATCATAATTATACGAAGCATCTCGAAGAAATAGGTATCAATCTGTCGAGAAGACGTACCGTATCTATCCGGGAATTTTGTTTTTAATACTCTAGTCTAAACTAAACATTAGTGCATGAACGGTGGTCCCTAAGTGCCTACTTATGTCCTGCGATAAGAACCTCTTCCGTGATCATAGGAACTAACCTATAAATCTATACTAATAATATAAAAAGAAAAGATTTGATTGTGTGTTTGTTTGTTTGTATTGAATAGGCTCGAAACTACTGGACCGATTTGAAAAATTATTTTACCATTAGAAGCCCACATTATTCTTGATGAACATAGGCTACTTTTTACCGCGGGAAAATGCTTCATTTCTACGGGAAAACGGGTAATAGGACAACGGGTAGTAAGAATGCAGCTAGTCTATCTTATATAATCTATAATATAAAAATGAATCGCAAAATGTGTTGGTAAGCGCATAACTCAACAACGCCTGGACCGATTTCGCTAATTCTTTCTTTGTTGTGTTTGTTATTGTCAGGAGAAGGTTCTTATGAAAGAAAAAATTAAGAAAGTTGGAAACATAAATTTCCACGGGGGCGAAGCCGCGGGGCGCAGCTAGTATATATATAAATAAAACCCGTTTTCCTTGGTCACCGCATCACGCGTGAACGGCTGGACCGATTTCGCTATTTCTTTCTTTGTTGTGTTTGTTATTGTCAGGAGAAGGTTCTAATGAAAGAAAAAATTAAGAAAGTTGGAAACATAAATTTCCACGGGGGCGAAGCCGCGGGGCGCAGCTAGTAGTTAATAAAACTGTTCTTCTTTTGTTTCAGGTTGCTGGAGTGGTAGGCCGGGCTGACGTGCTAGCTTGCGTCTTCTTCCTTTCTTCAGTTCTACTGTATCATGGGTGAGTACAAAACCGGCTCCGCATTCCGCTTGAATATTCCCGAGGATTGATTAGATTGATTAATTGAAAATCAGTTCGAACCAACTGAAAAGTCAAACATTATATGAATCTATCTACTAGGCATTACGTGTTAATCTTTCGTGATTATAGCAAGGTAGGAAAGGGCATCGTCCTAGTACCGACGTAAAAACTAAGCAGGTAAAGGCCGTCATACCTACCCAGGGATTCATTTATTATTTATTTTTAGTAACGGAAACGGAAACAATTACATATATCATTATGAACAAACATTCCAACTCAGTAATACGTGTTTGTAACTTAGAATAGTAATCTAAGGTTTGTTAGCATGTGCGTAACCTCACGTTTTGTATCATGACGACAAAGACATTAACGTGAACAAGAAATAACAAAACAGAAAGACAAAACAACATATCGCACCTCCAGAATAAAAGTGACTCATCTCAAAAAATAGGGAAAATGAGTTAAATATGTAGAAAGACTCAGAAAAAAAAACTGCATCGGCTAGTGATTCAAAAAGTGCCACTTGTTGGTTAGAATGCGCAAAACATAATATGTGCGTCTCTTTCATTCTGGCGGTTTCTCTTCCCTCCCCCGCGGAATAGTGATCCTGTTCAGAATTGCGTCAGCCAAGATTGGAGTAAGTCGTCGTGCGTTTAGTATTGGAACGACCTAAAGCCAAATTCAACACTTGAGTACGCAAATATCAGGTAAGATTGTTATAAATTTTGAGTGATAAAGTGACCTCTTTGTTGTTTTGTGTCATTTTATTACAATAAGCTTAGTTAATTTATGTAACTTAAATCTAATTACATCATGTTTATTACTATAATTTTGCTTATTTTAATGACCGTTTAAAGTTAAGGTCAGTTTTGTTTTTAAATATAGAGTGACTTTGTTGTCTTATTTGTGGTTTTGTCTATTTATTATTAACTTGTCAAATCTTTCCCAGTTTTTTTTCTGGTATGTTGCTGTTTTTGATTCAAATTTATAATTATTTTCGGTTTAGGTCACAATCACTATGAGTAAAAGAGCTCAGTTAATACTGAACATGGTGGATACCAGTCGACAGAAAAATGTAAGTATACCTACTTAGGTAGGTTCTTTATCACCTATTCTTTTATTGAGTGAAATAATAGTCCCATTTTATTATTTGTACTAACATTTTTATTATTTTCTTGTAGATAACTTCTGAAGAGCCACTTGATGATATTCAGATTAAGGTATGATTTCTTAATTTTATTTACTTATTAGAAACTTGAACTTATTCGATACGTAATTAAAAATAAATAAATAATGCTGGACAATTCACACAGCATTATCTAGCCCCAAGCTAAGCAGAGCTTGTGTTATGGATACTAGATAACTGATATACTTACAATACACTACATAGATAGATATTTTTTATTATACAAAGAAAACACCCAGACCAACGGAACAAATTTCTGCAGATCACACAAATTTGTTCCGAGGCAGGAATCGAACCCGCAACTTCCTCGGTCGCAGGCGGACCATCGCCCGCTGCGCCATGGAAGTCGTCTATCTGAATACATACTCATAGTTTCATTTAGTTATATTTAAGTACACAATGATTTACTTTATTCTTTTTACAGAAAAAATTAACAAAGATGAGCAACCTTCTAGTCCATCTATAATAGAAAACTCACCGGAAAAAGTTACGAAGAAAAATTCTGAAGACCCGACCAGTAGTTCTACGTGATGATGTTCAAATCAAGGTATGAATACTTAATCTTGTCAACCTATTAGGTACGTGTACTTCATTTTTATTACTCGGTTTCCTTAACATTTATTTACGCAATGCTTTAAATTATTATTTTCACAGGATAATTGTGACAATGACGAGAAACCTTCTAGTCCATCTTTTATAGAAAACTCACCGGAAAAACATATTGTGGACTGCACCCGAATTCTTCAAAATAACGTACACAACTTCCTATTCAGACAAGGAATATGGGACAATTGATACGACAAATAAAAGAAAGAAATGACAAACGCTGCAGATAAGAACGGAGAGATTGTATCCCGAAAAATTAGGATTGAAAAAAAATAAGAAAAATGACCTCAAAGATCTAGTCAGGAAATAGTAGATTGTTAGCCTAGGGTTGAAAAGAACCAATTCCCGAGGTAGTTAGACGCCCGAGCGCAGCGAGGGCGTCTAACTACCTCGTAATTCGTCTCTCACACACACTCGTCAGTAGGAATTGATTCTTTTACCCGTGGCAAACACTCTACTTTTCATTTAGAATATGAGGAAAATAAAAGATTTCCTATGACACAATTTGCCTCGTCTGTAATGGAATCTGGTGTCAATATTTAGCTTGAACTCATTTTTAATATTCAATTCAAATCTTAGCACAAAAGTCCGTCACAGATACATACATAACAGATTTTAGTATCCCACCAATTTTTGTTGACTTTTTAAATTTTAAATATGGAACTCGCCGCTCGCCGCGTGATTGTCGCGGCACTCGCGGTTTATTCCGCTCAAAGAAGTTTACGCTAAATTCACACTGGCTGTTTAGAAAGTCATGATATTTTTTATATTAGTTTTTTTTACATAGAACTCTTCACAGCTGACGGCAGTTCTATTTTTTGATTTTTGATTTTGATTTTTAAAGTTCATTCCGGCCCGAGGGTCGGAATGAATTTGTATGAGTTTTTCCCTCCCTATGAAAGGAAAGCAGCATTTTCCATCCAATAATCAGATCAAAACAACACTACTTTCCGAGTATGAGAAATGAAAAATCTCATACATACCTACTTACTACGCAAACTTTTACAACTCTCTTTAGAAGTTGATTGGTTGTAAGAATTAATATAAAATTATAGTATTGTTATTATGATAAAATATGTTGCTATAATGATAAAAGTCCCGTCGAAGTCGAAAATTTTTGCGATATTATTTGATTTCTTAGAAATTACCCTTAGTGTGGGGTTATGCACTATAATAACAAAAAACCTTATGATAAAAGATGTTATTATAAAAAATGTTGATATTCTGACGCGGACTGTGATATTTAAGTGAGATTATAAGAATATTAAGATTAAGTCTACCTATATTGAATACCTCTTTAAAGTTCCTGTTTTTCCATTGTGATGTTAATTTAGTGATCAAGTTACTGATAATTTATTAAGGTAAGAGAAGACTACATTTGCTAAGAGACTGTTTTTTGTTTGATTATTTTTAGGAGGTTTTTTTAAGTTTGTTATCATTCTATTTCGATTATTTCATTGTTGTCTTAGGCCCGTGTTATAAAAGCTTTCCCAGTCACCGACCTTTGCCTAAATAACGCTTTTCTAAGGAATAAACGTCACTCAAACATAAATCTATGGCGGAGTAAGCTTTCATAATACGGGTCTTCAAATCATTTCATAGTATCGATTCTGAAGTGATGTGTGCTAAAATGATAGCTGTTTTTCGTACTACAATCTATAAGATAAGCAATAGTTTTAAGAGTGTCAAAAAAGTTTAGCTAAGGAAAATGTACATCAGAATCGATACCATTGTCATACTTATGACTGATGACTAGGTACACCGAGAATTTGTATGTTGTTTTCTTAGATTTGCTTTAATTATAATGGGTTCATTGTTCAAGACTGTTATTAATGGTAAACAAAATGTTCAATAATGTTGTACTGTTGGTTACCGATTTTTGATAAGGTTTTATTAGAAAGTAATTGAAGTTAACTTTCTTAATTATGGTGTTTTTCTAATAAATATATTAATCCCATCGTACTAAAATGCAAAAGTTTATTTTAAACCAAATATATTGCCAAGCGTTCCGAATTAAAGAGACCTATTTTCAAATAAGTCATTAGTATTGATTTAGTTTCAGTACAAAACTGACTCAATTTCGGAAGGTTTTTTTGAAATGGTAATTACTTATATAATTTAAATAAATTTTCAGTCAGTAATAAGTTCAAAATATAGATAAAATACCAATTTATCCTAAGATTTGTAAAAAATATGGAAATTTCGTAATTTGATTGTGCCATGATACAAATACGTAAAAATAACGCAAAAGTGAAATCATTTTACCGCATTTCCCAAAAAACATGTTTTTTGAGATGAGTCACTTCTATTCTGGAGGTGCGATATGGTAGCATGGGCCTTACGGACTCAACGAGCCCGAGATTCATAACTTTCTCGCTACTCACATACTTTCAGAATAACCCGAACAGTTAGGCACATCCCTCGACTAAGTTATTCTAGTTAGCCCAAACACAAAGTAAAGAAACAAAACAACAAGTAAACAACCCAAAGCAATATGGCGGTGCTGTCTCACGCACCCTAGTTTCGTATGACACGTCAAATTGTTGCGAGCCTCGACAGTTACGCATAGTTTGGGGAGGAGTTAGGGGGCAGTTTCGCGGCTTTTGGCTTTATACCGCGTGCCAGTAGCTCACTGACACAGCATGCATAATACCTATCTCAAAGCCGAGCCACCTTGACATGTGTAAAACAGGTAAAGCTGGTAGGTTTTTGTTATGACATAATATTACTCGTGAGAAATCATTGTTGCCAAATTAACGCACCCGCTTTTTTAGGGTGCCCCGGTGGCACCCTGACGCAAGATTAAGAATGATAAGCTCATAGGCGCTTGGAAATGGAAAAAATAAAATACTGCGAAGGTCCGCCTGCGTCCGCAGGCGCAGTATTGCGGGTTCGATTCTCGACTCGGGATAAATGTTTGTACCTACGAGGACTGGACCAAAACCTATAGGTAGGGTGCTTGACCTAGAATCATAAAATTTGGCAAGAAGCAAGGTCCTACAGCACAAATAAAGGGAAAAAATAAATCTGAAAACCGTAAATTTGTTAATTTGTTGGTCCATGGCTATAATTAACGTATTTTTTTAAAGAATAAAATAAAATGTATGCATGTGATTCCCTTGGAAATTTCAAAATATTCGGAGATAAACGGCTGTAACTTTTGATTGCGTTGACCTAGAAGTTTTATTTATCGATATAAATAAAACTTCGAAGGCTTTAAGGCGGTACCCTACTTCGTTATTGTGTGAAGAGGATAGGCATAGGATTTCGCGTTCATAGGAGCGGGACAGAGCAAAGCGGCGTAAGCCCAAAAATCAAGTTTTTAGTAGTTATTTGCTCCCCACAAACATTAGAATAGTTAATTGAAAAAAAGGCAACATATAAAATGTTCTTTATACTTAGCTCAATTACTATGCTTAATCTCAAGATCGTATCATCTGTATTTATTGAGAAATTAGGGTTTTAGTAAAAAATTAGAGGTAACTTTGCGATTTTTATCTATCGAGAAAATTTTATGGAATCGTGTTTTCGAAACATATGATCGATAGAATAAGTCCTGAACTTTACCATATATAAATTTCAAAGTTAAATATTCAGTAGTTTGGAAGATATGGAGGTCCGACGGAGTTGAAAATAAGCAATTTGAGGGTAGGTACCCCCTTAAAAGGTTACGTTCTTGAGTATTTGATGTTGATTTCAACTCGATATCTCCACGGGTTTCTGAAAAAAGGGGGTTAACAGACGGACAGACAGACGGACAACACAGTGATCCTTTAATAGGTTCCTTTTCCTTTTTAGGTACGGAGCCTTAAAAATATTGATAATTACAGAAATTTATACGAAAACCCTTTGCTAAAGTTTCCAACAAGTACCTACACAGTGTTTGATGGCGTATCCATCCACCCTATTATCTTATGGTATCTCGGTTAGACCGATAGTTGCCTAAAGTTCCTCTCAGCTATATTGAACATACCGCGCAGTTAAGCGGTTTTGTTGAGGGTTTAGGACAATCTGTAGTTGTTCAATTATCGACCCAATTTATATAGCTTTAGGTTTGTTATCTTATATCACAGAGAATAAAGGGGGTTCATTAAATTCATACTGTACCGGTATTATCCATCACCGGATTTCATAAAGGCGGGATTTTAAAGGGAATATCAAAGGTTGGCCACAATTGCCGCAGCACATGTTACTGTGTATTGCTATTGACCCGAAAAATGACGAATTGGACCGAGAGATCGATTGAATGCCTGCTGATACCGGACATATTGTAATGTCTTTGGTGTGGTCGGTTGTATAGCAAATCAAATGTTAACAGCCTTCTGTTAGCATTTGGTGTTAAATTGTTGTTAAAATAATCATCATCATAGGGATATAAAATACGCTTGGGGTCTACTCGGCATCCCACATTGATGATTTACCAAAGATATTTAAATATTGATTATAAGTGTAAAAAAATTGAGGAGGCTGGACCCCGCAGTTCACCCTCGCATTTATACGAGTTTTATCGATATAACATACTCACTCAGGTTCTATATTACCTACTAAAAGGTACCTACATATTTTGTGCTTACCACAAAGCGGTGAAAAACATCGCACAATATAGTACGAGCCCGAACTATAAAACTATAGATATCCTACAAAAGAACCACTACAGATTTTCACAGCCCCAGGCTTAGAGTGAAACAGCAGATGCGATACCACAATAAGCGCAAAAAAATTAAGCTCAAAAGCCAGCACAGTCACGAACAAAACTTCATTATTAATGCCACTGCGTGGCTTTTCTTGGCAACTGACTGAAGAAGGTAACAATTGCGAGGGTTTTTAGCAAACATGATGGTACTGGGGTTGTCGTAAATACGGGATATGATAGATGGTGGCAGACATGCCTATCTGGCAAGGCACAGCCCCGATCGTAACGCTGAAGTGTAATCAATTAGGAGCCTTTTGTGTTGGAGATGAACGTTCATTTCTGTTATTTATTTGCTTCCGGCATCGTACGAGGATAAACTTGAGTATGGATTCATTACCGATATTACCCACGTAGTTTTGCGCATTTATTTAATAAGGAAAATTGGGCGTTATTTTCAAAATGAACTCGTCGGATACCGTGTACAAAGATTTTCGTACCATATCCAAAAAAAATAAGTATCTTACCTATTATTCAATGGCCTGCCTACAGTATAGCAGCAATAGAGAAAACGCTTTCAGTGATAAGGCTTCATTAGTTATTAATATACCTACTTTAGGTGTATATTTTGTTTGAGGTGTTGGTTACAAATCTCATCAATGACATTAAAGCAAGAAAGATTTCTTTATATTTACCTTAAAAATTACTATACACCAAACGAAAACTTTTGTCACCTACTAAGGGAGCTCAGATAGGATTGCGTAAGTCTGTTTTTTACATTCTCCGATTGCATGGCATGCCAATTGGTGGGAGGGCGGGCAATGACGCGAATTGCATTTGGTTGGATGGATCAGAGGTTTTCCGCGGAATTGTTACCTACTAAATTATAAATAATATTGTTTTATCCTAATATTTTGCATTGGATTTCCGCAAAGTACCGCCTGAATCTATTATTTATCTAGTCATAGTAGTACGTTGTACGTATAGTAGACATTGCAGTCGAAAAGGTGGTCAGATCATGCGTGTCATGAAAACACATAGGTGTGTAAATAAATAAATAATTTGGCGTGTTTTATAACACAATGAACCAACTTCAAATTTATATGGGACCAACTTTGGGGTATACCCTATCCAATAAAAGAATTATCAAAATCGGACTACTCAGTAAAATGATATAAAAAAAATATAGCGCGTCAATTCGCGTAATTAGAGTACGCGTCGACTTGAGAACCTCCTCAGTTTTTTGTCGGTTGATAAAAGAGTGATAGTCAATTAGGTAGGTAACGCATTATCATATAGAATCCATAGAACGTGGCACGAGGATTCATCAATGACGATTGTTTAGGGCGGAAGATAAATAGAATAAAAAAACATTTAGAAAAAACATTTACGTGGACACATGAACAAAAAAAATAAAAAATGGAAAACCAAAGCGGTATAACATGATAGATCTCACAAGATCAAGAAACCTGGCACAGTCATAATTTAGCTGATCATCAAGTTTTCATTATGAATGTTCAATGCTTTCCAGAGCATCAGAGCGGCACAGAGTGTGGTCCAGCGTGGTCCTAGCCGCACTCAGCATGCTGGCAAAGGAGACCGGCTTGACGGTGCTGCTTTTCAACATCGCCTTCGACTTGTACCGGTGTTGGACTCAATTAGCCAGGTACGAAAAGCAGATTGTAATAAGCCAAATTGAACTTCTATAAAACAAACAGTCAGTATTTGGAATAACAAGTTTCAGTTTAAGCTAAAAAGTACGAGCAGGTATTATGATTATAACCTATCATTCTTTCAACATACTTTCGCAAATAAAACTTTTAGATTGATTGATTGATTCTTGTCTTGACGGTGGACAATCGGCTTAACGTTGCCGTCGTTGTCTGTTTTCCAACGAAAAAGCTTATATTTTTCGTAGAAATCCAATCAATTTAAGCTCTCCTAAGCAAATGTAATACCTTACTCTTTAATGTTTTTAGGAACCCCTCCACAGTGAAATGGCAATGGAAATCCAACAGTTTGTTCGGGCGTATCGCCAAAGCTCTGGCAGCACTGGTTTTGCTTGTTGGAGTCAGGCTGGCGCTTCTACAGGGCTCGCTGCCTGCCTTTTCGCCACAGGACAACCCCCCTGCGTTTCATCCTTCTATTGTTGTGAGGTAACTATGTTATTTTGAGAGTAGGTCAAACGATGCGAAAACGACCGCGCAGCCGGTTCAGGTGTAAAGGCGGCGAGATGATCTAGCCCAGACTGGTGAACCATGGAATGGAAGAAGAAAAGGCCCAGTAAAAGGTTTCGTTCCAACTCCAAGGGCTTCATTGTATAGACATTTTCTAAATTTTTACTAAATTCAATTTTGTTGTTATGATTCGTTGTCATTGTATAGTAGGAACCTATCTATAGGTGTTGCGGCGAGAGCGCCGCGGGGCTGCTAGCGCGCGCTTATCTACGGCCACGCTCGCCAGCATTTTCTCCTGTATGTAGGTACTGCATTTCTACTAGCTTATTAAAACTTTGTCTAACTATTCCAGGATCATGACATTCTGCTACCTGGCGGCGTTCAACTGGTGGCTGCTTCTGTGCCCTTGGACGCTGAGCCACGACTGGCAGATGGGGTCGGTACCTCTCGTTACCAGCGGCTGGGATCCGAGGAACCTGCTCACTTGTGCTGCTTTGTTGGCACTACTGGCACTGTCTTACCGCTGTATAGCAGACTTGGAGGTAACTTTATCATGTTTACATATTATAGTGTACAAGTGTGTGCGCTAATACAGGTGCACTCTCTATTCCCTCACTCCCATAATCCAATGGGACGACAGATCGACAAGACCGGGGACCTCTCCCCGGTCAGGTCAGGCGCGGACCAACGGCTTAACGTGTTTTCCGAGGCACGGGGGTGTAGCACCGCCAACTACCTGACTTTGCTAGAAAAACCCCAATAACAACTATTGGCCCGACCCCGGATTCGAACCTTATATCAGCGGGTCAACAAGCTGGCCGCTAGACCAACGAGGCACAAGTCGTATGTAGGTACCTGTAAGCTAAGGGGGTACCTATTGGGTATCTTGCAGCGAGTCGAAAAAAAATATGCCGTAATGATATCACTGTGCACTTAATGTTGTTTTTTTACAAAAAAATATATCTAGACACTAGCGGCACGTCCCGGCATCGCACGGGTAGACATTAATTTTTTTACCTGGGATAAACGTAGTGTAAATGTATCTTTCTTTACACTTTAGGACATAAGTAATTTTTTTTTATTCAAAATAAAAAGTTAAAAATATTTTGTTGTTGTCTGATGCATCGAACAAGATGCGTGCGGTAATCAGGACACTAGCGCGAAAGACACTTGCACGAAGGACATTTGCGCGTGTGGGAATTTTCGCTAATTAGAATATAAGACAATATTTATAATGGAATTTTTTCGCACAAGTGTCCATAGTATGGACACTTCTGCGAAAAAATAACAAAACTCCTAATATTTCTAGATAGACGTCGCAGAGAGTTGCGGAATTCACCACTGTGTAGGGAATTTTGCTTTCTCTATTGTGATATACCTGACTTTCCCCTACCCCTCCGACTTCCTTCCTAATATCGAGAAACATACTTTAACATAGACCTTAGTAGCACATGCTACAATGCTACGAGGGAAAATCATAACACTCATAATATCTCTCGAAAGAGACATCGCAGAGAGTTGCAGATTTCACCACTGTGTAGGGGACCACTGTGTAGGGGACCTCTCCCACTTCCTTCCCCATAACAAGAAACATACTTTAACGTAGACTTTCGTAGCACGTTCTACGATGCTACGTGGGATCGGCGTAGTATATAAAAGACTTCCACTCGCACGCACCTTCTTACTACACACAAAATGTAATTTCGTAGACCAACGTAGCAAGTGCTACGATGGCTACGGGTGGGCTAGCGGTGGCCACATTCAGAGCTGCCAAGGAGTATTCACTGCATTGGTGACTGGTCTTCTTTTAAATCTATTTTCTTGAACATACGAATGGAGTGACCATTTACTCTACAATTCACTTTAGATAATGTAAGTACATACAAAAAAAACTCTACAAGAAAATTCGTATGCAGTTTATATTTTCCCATAAATTGAGTCATTTCACGACTTTTCTAGAGAGAAGTTAGAACTTAAGATTTTCGGTTCGGTTTAAAGATTTTAGATTAGGCCATCCACTCTCATCTCAAAAAGCCATCCTGTACACAAGAGAAAAAACTTGCATTTGTCGCATTCGTTTTTGTACGTAAGCAAGATAGAATTTGAAGTCTATTGAGCTCTCGAAAACTTGATCGTATTCCTATTGTGCACACTCATACAGTCATACTAAGGAAGCATATAGCATCAAATAAGAACTGCAACTCTCTGCGACGAGTATTTCGAGAGATATTAGGAGTTTTGTGATTTTTTCGCGCAAGTGTCCATTCGTGCAAATGTCCACTCTCGGAAATGTCCTTCGCGCAGGTGTCTTTCACGCAAGTGAACCAGATCCCGTAATTTTCATTAACTAACTTGGGTAATATTATTGTACAGTGTAGGTACTAAGTAAATCAGTTATCTAGTATCCATAATACCAGCTCTGCTTAGCTAGGGCTAGATAATGTTGTGTGAATTGCCAGCAGTATTTACTTATTTATTTATCTAATACGATTCTAATTTGCTACTGTATAATTTCAGCTGCAGAAACACACTCCAGCAGTTGCTGGACTCATGCTTCTGGTTATTCCTTACCTGCCGGCGTCCAATCTACTCGTCACCGTCGGATTCGTGGTAGCTGAGCGGGTGCTTTACATTCCCAGGTAAGATTATGTGTTTAGATTGACTTAAATTCAGACCTAACCCATGTAGTCAACAAAAACAAGAAGATAATTTTGTAAAAAATTAAACCGGCCAAGTGCTAATCAAATCGCACACGAAGAGTTCCGTTCCATCGTACAGAACTATTTCACAAAATAAAGCCAAAATTTTTCTTTATAGCTCGAAAAAAGCAAAAATTTTACATGACGCAGTCACCCATCCAAATACTGACCGCACCCATAGGTAATTTATTTCGATGATCCGTACTGAACGTGGTATGGACGTTGGCTCCCTTAATTATTAAATAAATTTTTATTTTTAATATTATCATTATTTTGTGTTATAGTGGGAAGAGAAATACTAACTCTGTGAAAATGTCAGCTATCTACCTTTTACGGTTTCAGAGATACAGACGGACGGACAGACAGCAGCAGCGTATGTAATAGGGTCCCATTTTTCACCCTTTGGGTACGGAACCTGATGTAAATATATTTGCTGCCGAGCCTCCCCGCTCGCGCTGCAACATAGAACATTTCCAGAACCAGGACAAATATTTGCAGATCATCAAAACAACCCGCGGCGGAAATACAGCTCAAAACCATCTCCATCTCAAGGGCCCTTTCATCCACTGTGCCACAGAGGTAGTTAAAATAAACTTAAGAAGGTAAGTACTTCATTGTTCTCTTTTCATTTTTCAGTATGGGCTCAGTGTTTCTCACCGTGTACGGCATCCAGCTCCTCTGGCGACGACCAAGCAGCAGACGGCTGGCTGTGATCGGGGCTATGGTTTTGGTCGCTGCTGGAGCTGCCAGGACCCATCTTAGGAATAGAGATTGGAGAACTCGAGAGACATTGCTCAGGTATTAGATTTAAAACCAGTAATGTACATGACTGTAAAATTTCCGTAGGTACATGAATATATTGTGCGTGCCCAATAGTTCACAGGTAGTGGTAATGTTTCGTTTTCACCATGGTACAAATAAACACGTTATGCTACTCCGAGAAACAGCGGTCACGTGGGTTTTACCAAGCGTACGTCATATCCGCTACGGTGGTTTTCAAACTTTTTAGTTTTGGGAGATTCGAGATCTAGATCTAGGTTTTAGGTTTTCCATGAAATTTGACAAACTTAGTTTCCATAATTTGAGCAACGCTAAAATGAGCTCTGCACATGGATAAATCAATTTTTCCCTTGAAATGAAATTTATCTAATCGCAAACGGAACATTTTTCAGCCACAGATTCTTTTTCGGGAATTTAAAGAACCTTATTTTACCGCCCTTCACACTTACAGTAACGGATAGAGTAACCGCCCATTTTATTTTAAAGATTTATCCGATCAAAAACGCGAGTGATTCACCGTCAATAAAAGTTTGATAGTCACCGGCAAATGAACGTAACCTCCCATTTCTGTGACAATTGGACAGTGACGTAGGATTGGGAATATCTCGGAGTAGCATACCTTGTTTATTTGTGCCATGGTTTTCATCATGAATGGTTCAATGGGAGAACAATAACTACAGAAATTTAAAGATATACCTAACCTACTCACCCACCTCACTGGGTGAGTTGCTGGTTGTTGTGGGTGGGTGGTTGTGAAGCTGTGAGCTTGGACTGAGTCCAAGCAGCTTCACAACCCTTAGACCATTTCCAAAAAGTTTGGTTAGACTTTCTAGGCTAGCACCTATAGTAAGTGGGAAAGCATGCTATAGATTTTGCGAAATTGCCTATAGAAGCTAATTGTAAGCTGCTTAAACATATGAGGTTCAGGGTAGGTATGTCTGTGCTGAGAAAGAAGGTAGGTACGTAAATTTGATGGGCGTCTGTACTCATCAGCGGTTTTATTTCATTGCTCGTTTTCGTAGAAAATACGCTGCAAGTAAATTCCAACGTGTGCAATTTTTAAGATGAAACTTTATCCTGAGGCGAAATCCTTGTAGAGTTAAAAGTTGCGAAAAGAATTTGAAAAACTTGTTGAAACTAACCTCCATGTTTCAGAGCCGACCTTTCAGTTCTACCGCACAACGCTAAACTCCACTACAACTTTGCCAACTTCCTGAAAGACGTAGACCAGCCAGAGATCGCTATTAAACATTACAAGGAAGCTTTGAGGTGAGGTTTTACAAATTCAAATATCTAAGTTTTAAAAACGGTTTAGGGACTATGAGCCAAAACCGCCAGTCAATTATGTAGCTATGGTTACTTTGTCCGTAGGTATGTGATTTGACATAGCAAAACTGCGGATAGTAAGTAAAACCGTAATATACTAGTTGATTAGTTGATTGAAGGTTTGGAAAATTGTTTCATTATTATGGTAAGTAAAGAACGAAGTACACCGAACTGAATACGATAAAGAAGTTAACAATTTTCTGAAGATTATTAGAATAATTTCTTATGTCTAAAATAAAGATTGAAAAGTGTCCAAAATAGAGAAAGTCCTTGGGGCTAAAATCTTTAAAATAAATGTATAATAAGTTTAAGCACATTGGTTAGTTCTGGAATAAATACCTAAACCAAAAAGTAAATAAAAACATCATCATCGGTAGATGATGGACCAGTATAAGCGGTAGCCTATACTGGTCCACTGCTGGACACAGGCCTCCCCTGATAAGCGCCTTATTGACTTTTATCAAAAGGGGGTAGGTAATGCCCATAATCTCCAACTCTTGTACCGCGGGAAGAGTTAGGGTGGTAAAAATTCTAAGCCGGCACTACACGACCAATGATCAACGGTCGACCTTCAAATATGACCCTGTTGTTTGATATTTCCAGCTTATGGCCAAGCTACGCGAGCGCTCACAACAACCTCGGCACCCTCGTGCTGGCGTCAGGGGGCGCCGAGCACCACTTCCTACTAGCCTTGAAGTACAACCGAGACCACGTTAATGCTCATTACAACCTCGCTAAGCTTTACAGGTACCTACTTCCCTATATAAATAAGCTTATTTCACACGAATTATGCGAAACTTTGGATGTTTATATAATAATAATAATGCTGGACAATTCACACAGCACCATCTAGCCCCAAAGTAAGCTACTCAAAGCTTGTGTTATGGGTACTAGATATCTGATATATTTAGTACATTATAGACATATAAATAGATATGTATTTTTTTTATTATACATAGAAAACACCCAGACCAACCGAACAAATTTCTGCAGATCGTACACAAATTTGTTCCGAGGCGAGAGTCTGCCTGCGACGCAAGAGGTTGCGGGTTCGCTGCACCACTGAGGTCGTCGTTATATGGATGGTTGTTATTTCTACTTGGACGGTTGTTTTGTGTTATCTTCCGTGACGTCACCAAACGGGTCTGTCGGAAGACCAGCGTTGGTTGTTACGTGGTAACAACTAGCTTATGCTGAGACAGAGACAGTTTTGTGACTTTAATCAATAGAAGCTGTTTGTTTTATTTTATTTTTCTCATGTTTGTTTTTGTCGATTAAGTTACAAATAAAATATTCTCATTCTCATTCTAAAAAACTAGCAACGGATCAAGCTGAAAGTGTATACCTTTGAGATAAGCGCATCATCACTAGCATATTTTGGGCTGTTTCCCAATAACTATACGATATTTTTGCAAATAGCCTACGGTAGGTATTTTTGTTGCGATATAAATCTTGTGAGTGGGCGGTAAGAGAGCCTGACTCAACAATATTTGTACACATAATATGTGTACAAATATTGTTGAGTCAGATATACTACATATATTCACAATATTTGACTTAACAATACTTGCAAGTTGGAGATTAGGTTATCACTCCATCACGGGTGGTTCAATGTCACCACCCGTGGAGGTTGTTGGCCACACACATAGGTGACATCGACGTCAAATGTCATGAATTGCATGGCAACATTTGATTATTATTATTTGTATAATAATAATTATTATTTGTACCCACGGCAACAACGTTAAATTTCATCTTAATTAATATTGTTTTGGTTTATCATAAGATTCATAATAAGTCATACTAAATTTCATGAAATCGTACATATCTGCCCCTTATAGACAAGAACCGTAAATCTAAATAACTGTTGTGGAATCTCAACTACATGTTAGTAACCATTTCAATACATGCATTGCTTTATCCGGCAATCGAGCCCACTAAAATCTAAAAAAAATGACAGAACCAAATAGACTCAGTTTTGAGAGACCCATAATAATAAAAAATAATAAAAAACAATGTAACTGTCCAAATCCAACAAAAATGATACTGATTGGTAGAGAAGAATATTATCTTTCGAATAAACATGGCATATTAAACCAGTCGACTTCCGCAGATTGATGTACCTGGTCTAAATGAGCCCTACAATACAAAGTAATAATTTAATTTAATTATTTCTTTGTTTTGTATGGCACGATCCATACAATGCATAGTTATAATTTAATTGTGGCGTACACAGGGTGCGCGGTATGTTGTGCGATGCGGCGAAGGCGCTTGCATTCATGCGGAGGCAGTCTAACTGGTGTGAGCGAGCTCTAAAACTAATCGTCTCTCCTGTTTTTAGCAGATTTCATGGTCTTCCTTTAATTTAATATGCTATGTTTATGTGACAGATTTGATTCTTATGACTGACTCTATCAGTCATAAAAATACAGGAAGTAACGTTTTTTTTTATTTCGGCGGGTTCGAGGCGAGACATTTCTGAAGATTATGTGAATGCGAACTACATCTTCGTCTTGTTTTAAAAAATGAAATATGATATTTTGAATAACATTGATCATTTATCAAAATATGCTGTTATAATTATTTATAATACATTTCAGAAAGAAAAACCGTGTCCATGAAGCTTTGAAAATGCTGGAACGCTGCATAGCACTTGAGCCTCGCTTCGTTCAAGCGTATTTGGAGTTGCTACTTATTAAGCCTGAAGACAAGCGGTGGATCCTCAACAAACTGCTTGACCTTGATTCTGGGAACTGGGAGCATTACGTGCTGTATGGCAATTGGATGAAAGAAAGAGGTAGCTAAGATAAACTTCTACCGAATAGCAAATGTTTAAAATCAATAAGTAGGTAGGTACAATGAGGATAGCATAGAAAAACAACAATTTAGCCATAAGCATCGGTACAAAAGAAAACAATGGAGGTAGAGAACAAGCGGTACCTACCTACAAACTAGCAGATAGATGGTATCATTCACAACTCTATTTTTGCGGCGTTACCTCGCTCTGAGGCGTTCCATGTAAGGCTTGAAGTGCAAGCGAGAGCGCTCGACATCCGTGTCTCTCCTACTTGAGTGAGCGATGCGTCTGCGTGGACAGCTGCTATACCATAGTACATTTACATGTTTTGATCGAGTATCAAATGCTACCATTCCATCAGTATTTTCTTAAGACGTTGTCACGTTCAACTATCGTCAGTAAGCCGACTTTACAGACAACCAATTTTTTTTTTCATAATCCTGAGCCGAACTAGACGTTTTCTAGGCATGATGACGCAATGGCAGTGGTGTTGATTTATATTCAAATCGTGTTGATTTGATTCCAGGTTTGCAACCAATAGCACTTCACTACTACACAACAGGGATGCGACTAGCGTTCGCCCGTGGGTCGGATCGTGGCGAGGTCGTGTCGCTGCGAGCGGCCTCCCTCGCATTGAGATCAGCTGGTCAGCAAGCTAGAATACTACAATTGCTCACACGGTAACTTCCATCACCCATTTTGATCTTTGTAAGATATATCGCAGAAAGTACTAGGTACGTAGCTATTGTCAGAACGTGCAGGCGTAGGTTAAATCTAAATAACACTGTAGAGAACGTAATGATTAGGATAAAGTAGTTTTCAACACACTTGCTCATAAAGTGGCTCTATGGTCACCGCAATTGGGCACAGAATGACACCCATAATCATGACTTTTTCATTGCTATAACTCACTAGTGAGTTATGGATTTAAAAAAAATCTATTGGTTGAGTTGCTTTGTTCTTAAAAAAGTTTTAATTCAAAAAAAAGATCGTGTTACATAGAACAAATAAATTAATGTTCCTATTGCTTGCTCATTTCATGTAAAGTAAAAGTAAAAGTAAAAGTCATTTATTTGCAAACACGTGTAAAAAAGAAAAGATGACAAATAGTTTTTTTTTGAGTCAACATGTTTGACCAATATACATTGGTGTGCAAAATAATTAGAGAGTATGGCATGCAGGTCTAAATGTAATTGTAAATAACAATAAAAAAAATTACAAGATTATTAATTTTAGATTTGAATTTAGTAAACATAGCATAAAATTAAATTACATCATTTAGAAATTCGTCAATATTATAGTAACATTTTTCACATAAAAGTTTTTTAAATTTATTCTTAAATAAGTTTACATTTAAGTCTTTGTAGCTTTTAGGTATTTTATTATAGATTAAAGGTGCCATGCACACTACACTCCTCCTCAACATAGTAGTTTTTGATTCGTGTCTGGCTAATCTATTGTTGTCCCTTCTATTCCTAATTACAATGTCACACATTCGGGGAAACAGATTGGAATTTTTCCTAACAAATAGCGCAATTTCCAGGATGTACAAGCTTGTGAGTGTCAATATCTTATGTTTTTTAAACAGGGGTTTACAAGTGTCTGTAGGTTGGATTCTAAACATAGCTCTTATGCAGCGCTTCTGCATTTTAAAAATTATTTCTTTATCTGCGGAATTACCGTAGAAGATAATTCCGTATCTGATCACCGATTCTACTGTACCATAATAAGCTGTTAATAGGGTATTTTGATTAACAGTTGGGGAGAGCTTATATAGAGCATAAGCTAAGCTGCTAACTCTTTTACTTAGAATCTCTATATGTTTTTTCCAGTTAAGCCTTTCGTCAATTTGTAAACCTAGGAATCGTGTAGAGTCAATAGCTTGAATAGTATTAGTTTGAAATGTCGATTTAATGTTTAAGGGATTATGCAGTCTTTGGTTGAAATGTATTATACTAGTTTTGTCTAAATTTATTTTTAAATTATTATTATTAAGCCAACAAATAATTGAGTTTAATGATTCATTTATGTCCGATTCATAGGTTTCCTTGTCTTTACATTTTATAGTCACTGTACTGTCATCTGCAAATAAAGTTATTGGTTGATTTAAGGCATAGGGTAAGTCGTTTATATACAATATAAACAGGAGTGGACCTAGCACACTGCCTTGAGGGACACCGTATGTAGTTCTTCTTACTTTTGATTTGTATGTGACTTCATGTTTAGTTTTAAGGTTTAGTCTTGTAATTTCAGTTATTTGTTGTCGTCCCGTTAAGTAAGATTCAATTAATTTTGATACGTTGCCGCGAATCCCATACACCTCAAGTTTGTTGATTAGGATTTTATGATTTACGTAGTCGAATGCCTGGGTCATGTCACAAAAAATAGAACAAATCGGTATTTTTTTATCAACATGGCATATAACACATTTCAAAAAGTCATATATAGCCATATTGATAGTTCTTTTTTGTCGAAAGCCTTTTTGTTCATTGCACAGGATGTTATTTTTCTCTACATAGTCATATATTTCCCCATAATAGTATTTTTCATATATCTTTGAGAATATTGATATGAGTGCTATAGGTCTATAGAATTCCATGCGTTCCTTGTTTTGTTTCTTAAAAATTGGTTTTACTATAGTCATCTTTAGAGCTTCGGGAAAGTCACCAGTAACTATAGTTAGATTTATTAAATAACTTATATGTGGACAAATGTATTCATTTACAGCTTTTATTATCTTAGTGTTAACTTCGTCATGACCCGTGCTTTTAGTATTTTTTAAATTTTTAATTATTTTGCTGACATGTTGGGGTAGACAGGGTGCCATGAACATTGATTTTTCACGTTGGCACATATTAGCTGTAACCTTTTTTCCAGCTCCTGGTACTGGTACAACCTTGTCAACGAAATAGTCATTAAACAAATTAGCAATGTCATCTGGATTAGTGATATAGTTCTCATTGTGTTTTATTTTAAGTATATGATCTCTCGGCACATTAAGTTTAGCTTTATTTATCACCTCCCATGTAGTTTTGGTTTTGTTTGTGGACGTTTTTATTTTGTAGTTGTTTTGTGCTTTTTTAGTTAATACTATTATTTTTCTGAAACGCTTTGTATATGTTTTATATTTTGTTTTGTTTTCTATGTTTGGTTTTATTCGCAGGGTTCGGAGTAGATGTCTTTTTCGTTTACTACAAATCTTAATCCCCCGGGAAATCCATTTCTGTCTAGAAAAAATGTGTATAGTACTAATTTTTTTCGGAAAACAGAGGTCGTTGAACATTTTAAAATGTTGTATAAAGCAACAGTACGCCATAGAGGCATCTTTAATTGTGTACATGTCAGAGAAGGTATAGTTTTTTATGCACATTATAAACTTTCTTATATTTTCTGAGCTATAGTCGTGTGTTACTTTTCGCCAATATGTAAACTTTAAAGTTTTCTTAACAGGCAGTTTGATTATTTGTGCTGTGTGGTCGGACAAACCAAAGTCGATCACTTCTGTTTTACAGGTTTTGTTGTAGTTATGTGCATAGTTGTCTAAACAGGTTTGGCTGATTAAGCGTGTTGGTTGTCTTATTGCTAATTTTAGATTATAATTAAGTAGTAAGCATTCAAAATCTAGTGTCAAATTATTAGTTTTTAGGATGTCTATATTAAAATCGCCTGTCAATACAATGTTATTAGAGCTCATTTTCGTAATGCACGTCAACGTTTTATCTAGCTTATTAAGAAATGTGTTTAAATTATTTGTCTTAGGAACTCTATATATACAAACAATAATAATTTTAAAGTCAACTAATTCAATGGCACAGCATTCAAAAACATTTGCTAGTGATAATATTCTGATTTCTTGTACTTCTCTCCAATTATAATTTCTTTTTATTAGTATGCATGCTCCGCCTCTTTTGCTGTCGCTCCTGCTGTAACATGCTGCTAGAATATAATTTTCAAGGTTTAGGTGCTGTTCATATCCAGTTTGCATAAAATGTTCAGTTATACATACTACGTCAATATCAATGTTTTTATCTTTTAATTCATCTAGGTTTATCATAAGAGCGTCAGCTTTGTTGAGTAGTCCAGCAATATTTTGATGGAGTATATTTATATGTTTAGTCTCGAAAAAACATTGATTCTTCTTCTTTTGCATCTAGGTCTTCAAGATGATGTGTTGTGTTGTTGTCGTTACTGTAGTAATCTCGAATTTCATCAGTATAGTTTCTAAGGTTTGTAAAAATGACTTTCATGCCCTTCCTATTTACTTTTCCTGTGTTTCTATCAAACATCGTATAGTTATAGGTAAGCTCTTTGTTCGAATCTAGTATGTAGGCGTGTTCATGGGTGGTGGTGTAGTAGGTATAGTAAGTTATTGAAATTTTCCACTCTCCAATTAAACATATCTGTAGTAGAACCGATTTTATAGGTCGGAAGACAAATAACAATGTTTGTGTTCTTTACTTTCAGTAGTATGTCTCTCATCTCTATAATTAAATTGATATAATTATGGGTACTTTTGAATTCTTCCTCCCCTATTAAAACATGCAACTTCTTATTTAAATAGATAATTATAACTCGTACGTGTTTAATAAATAAAACTTTCACTCAATTATAACTTTTGTTTTCTCTGTAATAAAAGAAAACTTTAGATTCCCCATTTTGTACGTGGCAGAATAGGCGCAAGCCCTAGGTATGCGCGGAAAATAAAAAAAACCTCATCCCTTTAGTCTGTAGCCGTCCTCGGCTCTCTTAAGACCCTCGCCTACGGCTCGGGTCTCAATGGCGCCTCGGCGGTAATCACCAATGTTCCACACTAGTACCATAATGTACTATTACCTACGACTAATTGAGAACGTCTTACTTTGTAGAATAACTTGAAGTCAGTTAAATTTCTGCCCTGCAAAGCAAAAACACATCTAGTTGCGGAGTCAGCCTCCCGGTGTATTTAGCTCAGCTATTCCTAATGGTTCAGTTAGAAAGATAATCACAACACGCACACGCGTAGATTGAGGATCTGAAATCTAACTTGTAACCTTCAGATGGCACGTGGTGCGAGACAACGGTCAGCCAGCACTGAGACGCGAGCTGGCGGCGCGCGCGTGGCGTCTGCGCTCGGAGCTCGCGGAACGCGCCGCACTCTACGCCAAGTCCGCCAAGGACCCTGCGGTAAGTCTTGTAACAGACAATATCACGAGAAGCACAACATATAGGTCACACACGTAGTGAATGTCAACGGTCAGGCAGCTGTGGGGAGCGAGCTGGCGGCGAGCGCGTGGCGACTGCGCTCAGAGCTCGCCGAGCGCGCCGTACTCTACACCAAGTCTGCCAGGGACCCGGTGAGTCTTGTCGACAGTCAAACGTGACACGTAATGAGACACAACGGTCAGCCAGTACTGAGACGCGAGCTAGGGCGCGCGCTTGGCGTCTGCGCTCAGAGCTCGCCGAACGCGCCGCTCTCTACGCCAAGTCCGCCAAGGACCCTGCGATAAGTCTTGTAACAGACAATATCACGAGAAGCACAACATACAGGTCACACACGTAGTGAAAGGCAACGGTCAGGCAGCTGTGGGGAGCGAGCTGGCGGCGAGCGCGTGGCGTCTGCGCTCAGAGCTCGCCGAACGCGCCGCACTCTACGCCAAGTCCGCCAAGGACCCTGCGGTAAGTCTTGTAACAGACAATATCACGAGAAGCACAACATACAGGTCACACACGTAGTGAAAGGCAACGGTCAGGCAGCTGTGGGGATCGAGCTGGTGGCGAGCGCGTGGCGTCTGCGCTCAGAGCTCGCCGAACGCGCCGCACTCTACGCCAAGTCCGCCAAGGACCCTGCGGTAAGTCTTGTAACAGACAATATCACGAGAAGCACAACATACAGGTCACACACGTAGTGAAAGGCAACGGTCAGGCAGCTGTGGGGAGCGAGCTGACGGCGAGCGCGTGGCGACTGCGCTCAGAGCTCGCCGAGCGCGCCGTACTCTACACCAAATCCGCCAGGGACCCGGTGAGTCTTGTCGACAGTCAAACGTGACACGTAATGAGAGACAACGGTCAGCCAGTCCTGAGACGCGAGCTAGCAGCGCGCATGAGAAGACAGCAGTCTGCGTGTGAAGGATCGATCTTTTATTGTTTGATATCGTGACAGTTGTAGGTGAAAATGTTCTATTGGCATAAAATGCTGGTCATGTATAGGTAAACCTACTACGTTCTGGAATTATGATTTGAATGTTTCTACGCCCAACAATTCCGAACTGTGTCAGTAGGATAAAAAACTAATTAACGACGACAGACCATTGCAAACTTGAAGCTATAGCGCCTTAAATTTGACACCAGCTACCTTAACGATTCGGTTCCTATTGCCATGATGTTATTTTATACAGTAGTGAAATAATTTACTATTATTTCCAGTCTACATCGACCTGCCTGCATCACAGCCAGCTAGAAGTCTCCCCGGAGTCCTACACGGCCGCCGTGAATCAAAACATCGCAGCAAAGACAATAAAGAATGACGTGATCCACGCGGATAAAGTGAATAAAAAAAGATGCCAAAAAAACTTTAACAAAAAAAGTATATCAATTTCTGCTCAATATAAACACACGCATAATAAGTCAGAGAGTGGGCACAAACAGAAGAGCTGTCCTCTTCACAAGAAAAAGAAGATCAAAGATCCCGAGGCTTTCCCGCCGCTTGCAGACCATTTTATAAAGACTTACTAGGATATTTGTGTATAAATTTTATACGTAAAGTTTACAGTAGGGCCTGAAACTTGGAACTAAATTTATTTTAAACCACTTTAAAAGATAATAAGACATCGAGAAAATGTTTGTGAATTGTTTTAGGTTTACGGTAATTGAAAGAAAATCTTACAATTAAATAGGCTAGGTAAGCAAATTAGAGATTGTAAATAAGTGATTACGATGATTTAATATTGTTCCTATGTAAAAATGTGCCATAATACCCATTCTGATGATAATTTCATCTTTACTACACTCATACAATTGCTTATAATTATTCTTTGTATGCATTCTGATATTTCAGAGGCTAAGGTAAAAATTGTCGTTTAGCCATGTTTTTATTTAAATAAATGTATATAAGAACAAATAATAGTTTTACATGTTGGTATCTGTAAATACTTGTTAATCGACATTTACCCATTTAATTTTGTAAATAATAACAACTTTAGTGGTTGCAAAAATAATGTAAAACCGAGATGCACCTTTTGCTTTAGGCGTATCATCAATTTGTTTACGAACACAAAATAAACTTAATTGAATTTTATGACGATTTCATTTCAATCGACCCCACTTCGATTTAGATAGTTATAGGAGTACAGTCGGCTGCAAAAATATGTATACACTCCCAAGTTTTCAATTCTACTAAATAGTAAGTGTATAGTAATTTGTGATAATTTATGTACAGCATTCTGACAAGTACGATGACTACTTTGTACGAAAAACGTGTGCGTGGCCTTTTATTTGAAAAGTTCCGAGTAAAATAAAAGTTAAACCATGGAAGTGTATACATGTCTGTGCAGCTGACTGTACATAAACATAAAATATACCTACCTAGTGCTTTTCAGAAGAAAAAAAACAATCATTTTATGACACCATTATTGTTATGGCCTATAAAACGGATAAAAAATTTTTTGCTGAGGGCTTAGAGACTACAAATTTTACCGATGGATCTTACACTAGGCCGAGCCTTGAGGTTCAAGCAAGGTTCAAGCTGATGATTCTTACAAAAACGAGAAGGAACGTGTTACGTAATAATATATTAATGATTGCTGCCTTCTTCAAGCCCCTAGTTTGTTTTAAAGTTTCATTTACTGACTAAAGTAGTATGATTTGTATCTTATCAATAATATTCTATTTGTAAACACATCTGTTTACTTTTCTCATGCTGCGCTTGATGTTTGTGCACGACGACGTAGAGCGTTGGAATGTCCTGACTCCTGCGTGACAAGCTAACATAACTTATCTACATATAGGTATAGTTGCCGCCAAACTTCTTTTCCTCTGGCGAACCACGTGCGTGACGAAGATGCGCAGAACACAATTCGTAGGAAAAATTGGTGGGTGTTTACCTTCTGGACAGTCGCGTCTATTATTTTATGGTTGACAGGAATATTACCGGCATAATTAACGGGCGTAGGTACTAAGGGTGTCGATGGATGGAAGCGGCTCAGGACTGTTATTTGTGGCATCGTTTGAGTGAGGCATCTATTCAGCAGTGGACTTATACGGGCTTATCATGATGATGATGCCTGAGCGGAGGCTGGCAATGGCGAAGGGCGGCATTAATACCCAGTGTTCGGTGCGCCCAGGCTTTTTTCCTTGGATTTGGGTATTTTTCCAGATGGATAAGGTTTGTCGATGCAATGCGACGCCATATAATATAATTATATTATCTAAGTAGTATCTAAATATTTGCAAACGCTTCATCCGCGTAGTTAATGATTTTATCGGGTATTTATCGCGTACCTTTTGTTATTATTTCCTCTACGTTTCTACCGCGTTACGTGGTCACGGGGCGACTGACTTCATCCGCGTATTACTGCCTATATCCTATCCTACTGATCAGCACACATAAGTACATCCACTAGGTACTGAACATGCCTTCCCCAGACAACTTTTCAACAGACGACTTTTCATGGAGAGGTCGATCTTATGCTGCAACCGCCACGGTCAAAAAATGTTTATTTATTTATTTATTGACAGAATAACATCATTACAGGTTTTTTTATTAAGCCCTAAGGCGATGTCATATCTAGGTATACAGTGGGAGTCTCTATAAGGTGCACATGCTAAAATGGGTGAAAATATAGGTACCTAGGTACTCAATTTTATTGACAGAAAACAAGTTACAAAAAATCTAAAAAATATATTTATTTTTTTGTGGCCTTTTTAATATTTTTTATAACCAGTGTCTACCCAATGTAAACAAACTGTTATTACTTTTTTAACTTTGTTTCTGTCGATAATATTGAGTATATTTTCACCCATTTTAGTATGTGCACTTTATAAAGACTCACACTGTATAAAGCAATACACATACTAATAAAAATACTAGGTTATATCTACTAATCTAAACATTTTGTCTCAATAACAATCTGTGCCATTTCCATGGCTTTCGGCATGTTTTGGTAAATATATCTACGCTGTTGGAAGATTGACCTTATTCAGCTATTATAGTCGTAAGTCGCACTACCGTAAGATTACACAATAGGAATTGATTGTTATCTTGAGTCGATGCACTAATTTGTTTTGATTGAAAACTGTTTCGAATTCAATCGTGCGTGACGGCCGCTTATTCTAGACGGGCCGCAGTAGGTAATATCGCTTGCTTCGAGAACTTTCGTAAGAAAATTGTCTTTGATAATATAAAATTGTCTGGAATAATATTCACCGTAAAGCTCTGTGCTCAATAATCCAATAGCGCATCGACAAATCGTTATCTTTATATACTTATCTACAGTTTACATTGTCAAAATGGCTTCCCATTGAATTCACATTTTACTGTGTTTCTTATTTGTTTGTGCCTCACTGTTAGGTAAGATTAGTAGGTAGGTAAGGTAGGGTACCTACCAAAATGTTAGAGGTAGGTAGGTACTAAGTGCAGGTACCTACCATAACTTAGGCAAAAAGACGAGTAAATTTAAATTTGATTTTGAGAACCTTGGTAGGTTTTATCTAATCTACTCAATATTGGTTACTAAACTTAGGAAAGTAACTAAGTAGGTAGTATTTAAAAAGCCTTAATGTCGATATCGTAAGTTACCCAACAAAATACATTTTCAAATGAATTCGGTACCCTACCAGAATAGGCATGCGGCAAAATGAACGACATTCATTCGAGAACACAAAAAGCACTTGCACCACTCAGATGTTGGTCAAGGAGTCAGGTCAGTCGGGTTACAGAAATAGTCTGACTCAAGCCTTCATCTTTACTCAAATAATGAATTATTTTAGTAACCGGAAGCAGCAGATACAGTACAGATAAATATGGAATCTTACACAAAAAGCGGGTAGCAGTCAACGTTTGACCTATGGTCACCATTGGTTGTCGTTTTCTAAAATAGGTTTTCTTATTACCTTCACTAATGCGCCTTTACGCAATCTAATCAGATGAGTGAAAGCAAAATATTCACGGCCCTTTTCATTGAGAATTTCGCGAAGATAATCGTATTTCAATCTGCATCGGGTGGTTATCAACGCTTTCTAGTTCGGTCCGCGCCGGTGCAATCTGAACAGTGTCACTGCAGGAACCGTCGCGCGCGCGCGCTCGTCACCTAACTACACAGTTTTATCTGCACGATACAGGAGAGATAGGACGTATAAAAACGAAACCGCGAACTGGCTGGCGGAATCGCTTTCCTGCCGCGCCTATCAACACGTCTTAGAAAGGTGGCATAAAAAAACCAAAGCAGTGGAGTATATTTATTACGATGCGGGCGCTACTGCTGCTGTGTCTCTTGGCTGTCACGCTCGCTAGTGAGGAGTTTGACTATGAACCGGATCCAGAGGTCGGACGAGTACGGAGGAGTTACATAGCAAGAGAATATGAGTACTACGATGACGAAGATGAAAACGATGTAGCACCGGAAGTTATTCATGAAGACGTGGTGGAGCCGCTACCAACGGAGGAGCAATGCAAGGGTCGTTGCAATTATTATCAACCCCAGAGTAGAAGATACACCCGCGAGCGCGTGAGTCCCGAAAATGATCAACTGAAAGATACCATAACTTTGCCTAACCACTCTCCTAATCTCAACGAACCCATTCTCCAAATTGAAAAAGACGATCAACCTAACCGTAATTTCCAGCAACCCATTCAATCTCAGAACGCAGAACCAAATATACCTTCATCCAACCAAGCGACATATCAAAGACCAATAGAACCATTGAATCAAGCATCAACTTTACAACAACAAATTATTCGCGGTAAAAAAATCGAACCAAATAACTTCGCTGCTCACCAACCCATTGCATCAAACCAACCCACGTATCAAAGCCGAATAATAAATCCTTCATTTCAACCTACTTATCAACCGAATCAGTTTTCAAGCAATCATCGAATACCAGAACAAGTGTATCACACAGTCAATCAACCTATGTACCTTGCCCGTGTACATGCACCGAATCATGCGCCAACGTACCAACCAATTTCATACCTCCAAACATCTCAATTCGCTACCCTAGATCCTGCCCAATCCGCTCAAGCATCTCAGTTCGCTCCGCTAAATCCTGCCTCATCAGCTCAAGTGTCAAGTCCTGTGTTGTCCCCGTTGCTGAGAGCACCGAGTAGTGACCAGGCTTCGGCTGCAGGTCATCATCATCCGCATAAGCATTCGCAGTCGAATTCCCAAGGAGGCGGCCGAGGGGCGCACGCCAGGTTCCATAAGCAAGGTGGTGGAAAGGTGAGATGTAATGTTTTAATCTACTTTTGTTACTTATTCTGCTTTCTAACATTGTCGAATGGTTTAGTAATGTGCACCCAAGAAAGGTATCTACCTACTTTTATAATTATAAAAACCGCATACAATATTTCCGAGCAGCTATTATTTAGGTTCGTAAACTCGGTTCTCGAAAAAGATTTTTTTTTGTAAACAAAGGAGTTAGGTATAAAACCTATGAAATGTTGATGGAAATACATTGATGACTAGTTTATGCCCGCGCAAATCCTTATACATTATAGAAAAACGACAAAAAAATTAATTTAAGGGAAGGGGGTTAATATAAGGGATAAAAAGTAGCCTATGTTTGATTTCAGGATTATAATTATCTGTATACGAAATTTCAGCCCGATCCGTTCAGTAGTTTTGGCGTGAAGAGGTAACAAACATCCATCCATCCAAACTTTCGCATTTATAATATTAGTGTGAAATAGTGTGAAATACATAGCAAGTTACAGAAGTTTAAAACAATTTTTGGTTTTTTGATAGCTTTCGTTCATAATAATAATAATAATAATAACCATTTATTGTTCTCTTCACACAATGAGCTCACCTTAAAAACTAGTATAGTTAGTATAACCATAAAGCAACATTGCGTGAGACTGGTGCCTGCGTTAGGTTTGTAAAAAACCTGTGTTACAGGTCACCAGGCTCCCACTCCGCGGCAGAAGTACAGTTAATACATTGTATATTACAGTTAGGTAGACAACATTTAGGCAAGTGTAAAACTTAAAGATAAAAAAAAAAAAAAAAAATACATGAATTGATGATTACAGAAGTAAAAAAAGAAAAGGATTAATCAAAGTTATATACCAAGTAAGCTTAAATAAGGTTTTAATTAATTACTACTAAGGCAGCATTTCGTGTAAGTACAGGGCCGTGTGTGTGTGTGTGAGTGCGAGTGCGTGTGTGTGTGTGTGAGTGTGTGTTTGGGTAAGGTCTTCTGAGGACACCAGACTCGAGAGAGTCGGGGCAACAAGAGATCCCTATCCGCGTGAAATTGAGAAGATGATAAGCAGACAATTTGGGTAACAAGTTGACAAAGAAATAGATAATAATAGTTTCTAAAGTCATCCACTTTATAAGCCAGGACATAAAATACTTAATACTAAATAAGTAAGTAATTTATTTCATCTGTGGTCCGTTTTCAAACCCGTTAGAAGATTTTTGTAAGGTGGCCCTAATTTAGCTTTTTTTTTTTCAAAATCGCCGCCGCCTGTTTGTTTGGATAGCAGACACTAAAACAAATAAAAAATTATCTAAAACATAATGTCTAGAATCAGGTTTCTGAGATATTCACTTAAGTAATATGAAAAATAAAAATAGTTATTTCATCAGTATCTCAGAAACCGCTTTAGGACACCAAGTTATCATCAGTCATTTTTTATTTATTTTAGTGTCTTCTATCCAAATCTATTTAAATTTTTACTATTATTATACAAAACATTTTTTTCAATTAAGTGTGTTGAAGATTTTGAATTTGTATTTAATGGCTAACTGGTCATAAACTAGCTGATGCAGTTTTGTGTCATTGATTTTTTGTTAAGTATACATAATATCATACTCGTACTGGCCTTTCTTTACATAAAATATTCCGGATTCTAGAATCGAATATAGCAACACTAATTAGATAAGGTATGTAATGTAAGTACTTACCTCTTTAGTAAGTATTTTTATTAACTAACATCTTGAATCTTAATAGTCATGAAACAGAATTGAATATGTTGTTATTTAACATACCTACATAACATTAATAACATAGGTATGTTTATTCAGTTCTGTTCCAATACTTGCTAGATGAGAGTGCAAGATTTTTATTTCACTACTCAACAATCTTTTATCAACATGAAAAATACGATCGCATTATTTGTTTTGCCAACTCGTATGTTTCTTTATCAAAATTTTCAGCCTGGCCCATCATACTGCAGAAGTAATCAATTTTAAACCAAAAAACGGAAACTTATAAAATTTTGTAACTCAGTCCACAGAAAGCTTCAAGAAAGACCACTACGTAGACAAAGGCGCTAAAGGCGAGAAGGTTGAAGAGGTTCACAAAAAGCAGTACGAGGAAGCTGGTGGCAAGAAGAAGAAGCATCACGACCACGCTGGCCACCAGGGCAACCACGAGGAACAGGCTCACGGACACAGGGGGGCCAAGTTTGATGAAAAGAAGGGACACAAGAAAGGGCATAAGACCAAAGGTACGAATTCATTTGTAAATTGTTTAAAATTCCAAGCGTAAATACGTTCTCAAGTTTCTGAAAACATTAAAATAAACAAATAATTGCTGTGTGATGCCGACTACGAATTTGCACCACCCCAACTCTTCCCGCGGGTGTCGTAAGAGGCGACCAAGGGATATTCATCGGGGGCGGGTAGCAGCGCCCCCTGGAGAACAATTCTACCACCGAACTGCGATCCCCAACCCGCAAGCCCAGCGTGGGGATTATCGGCATTACTCCCCCCCATGAGATAAAAGCTAATAACGCACTTATCAAGGGAGGCCTAATTCCAGCAGTGTACCGATAGGTATAGGCTGGTGAGGTGAGAAAATAAATAATTCTGGAAAAATCCACACAGCATCATCTAGCCCCAAGCAAAGCTTGTGTTGCTGCAATTTTTTTTTATTCTAAATAAAAATACCCAGAACACCCGGAACAAATATTTTCAGATCGTAGAGACACATACTCGAACCTATATGTATAGTAATATCAGACAATATCTATTTATGTAATGTATTATTTATATCAGTCATCTAGTACCCATAACACAAGCTCTGCTTAGCTTGGGGCTAGATGGTGTTGTGTGGATCGTCTCGTATTATTTAGTTAATTATTTGTCCCGAGGCGGGAATCGAACCCGCCACCTTCTGCGTCGCAGGCAGACGCGTCCGCTGCGCTACTGAAGTCGTCACATAATTCATCGAGTGGGTTAATTTACCTAATTAAGTTCTGATATGACGACAAAAAGTAGGTAAGTACAACTATTCATTCCGAAAATTAATTTCTTCAGACCAGACGAAGAAATCTATTATTTCTGAGGTCAGGCAAGCAAATGCGGTTTGGTTTGTTTACACCAGTTATCTGCACGTTGCGGTCAGAGAAAGTCAATGATGACTTATGCAATGCCATCTAGAATATTTTTATGACCCTGTCCGAGATTAATTTTCAATGAATCTCATTATTTTATTACCACACTGGCTTCTGCCCGCGGCTTCGCACGCGTTGTTTCTATGGAAACGTTTTGAGGTTATTTCTATCCCATAGGAACTGATTTATGGGATAAAAAGTCGCCTATGTTTGATTCCAGGTTAGACTTACCTGTATGCAAAATTTCAGCCTGATCCGTTCTGAAGTTTTGGCGTGAAGAGGTAACAGACATCCATCCATCCATACATCTATCCATCCAAACTTTCGCATTTATAATATTAGTGTGATTAGTGTGATTCTGATTATTAAATTTTATTATAGGTTTAAATTTTTTACCTAGTTCTTGTGGGTTTATTATACATTTGAATGTTTTTTTTTGTGGGTTTGTGTTGAAACTTTCGTAAAAAGCTAAATTAGTGTTACCATGTCTTTAGGTCAGGGACCATTTGAATTGAATAGAGCAAAAACGTGACCCTTCAAAGTTGAGTAAAAACATGAATTTGATTTGCTGACATCACGGTTATTTTATCTATAAAACGTATTGCAGTTTGTTTTGCAAATAATGGTACGAAATGTAATAAATAATTAACAAATTTATCATGCCCATTGATCTTTTTTACCAAGTTATTACACAAGATTTAACATAGTGGCTTACCAGCTCTTGTCCTAATTTATAGTTATTAAGACCCAGTCTGTAAATGGATTAAATTTTCCATAGTCGAGTCCAAAATTATAAAGTTAACCATCGGGATCGCAGTTCGGTAGTAGAATAGTTTTGAAGGGGGCGCTGCTGCCCGCTCCCGGTTGATATCCCTTAGTCGCCTCTTACAACACCCGCGGGAAGATTTGGAGTGGTGTATATTCTAAGCCGACACCACTCAGCTGGAAGGACCCAAGACGTGGAAACCAGAGACCCTAATTACACTAAATTAATCGCTTCCCCACAACAATGGTTTCGTCTCAAAATGACACATTTTGGCATTTTACGTTTGATGAAATAAACTACAGATGGAGGACTGCGGGTCAAAAGATTGAAACCATTCTATCAATCTCGCTGTGCAAATACTCGTAGTACCGCACACACTATCTAGAGTTTATAATATCATTAATGGACGTTTCTGCGACTATTCATTGTCATAGTAAAGCGATTGGTTAGCAGAATTCGGCACGCTGTTAGCGCGCACAATTCTGCACTATATAGGTACCTTATAATTATGACCCACGCACATGGTTAAGCTCCGTTGAAATTGGGCGCCGGGCCGCCCCGCCGCCGCACCGCCACCGCATCATCGCCACCACACCGTGTGACCCAAATTCAGCTAGGGATATCATGTTTTTGGTGTTATTAAAGATTAAACATCCTTCCAGGCTACCACAACAAATACCACAAGGACGAGTTTCACAAAGAACACAAGTTTTACGACGACTACCACAAGAGCGGCGAGCACCATCGCTTCGGCAAGTTCAACGCCAAGCATGCCTCCAATGAAAGCGGCAAGAAGAAGGCGCATCACGTCGACGCGGGACATGATTATGTAGAGAAAGGCAGGAAAGGATATAGGTAAGTCGTCAACTTCAATCCACTGCTGCAGTAGGCTGGTCCAATGGAATAAACTAATCCCCGAATAAACAAATGCAACTTAGATTTTAGCATGTCTCAATCTTAAGTGACAAATTTTTGATGGATTTCATTTTAAAACTGTCAAAAAATCGCGACTTGAGACGTGCTTTTGCAATCAATACTTTTGCGTCTTAGTACAAAGTGTACTGCAACAAATATCGCAACAAATTCCGCGACACAAGACGCGCTTCAAAATCGCGGCTGTGGGGTGGAAGCTTTAGAGTTGCGAGTGAGGCCGCAGTGGTCTGCGGCCTCACTCGCAACTCTAAAGCTTGTGTATGACTGGTGTCATACACTTGTTTTACGACCATTGTAGCGTCACATTTGAAACGCGGCACATTTATGGCCCCCGTGCCTATTTCTATAGCCCGCAAGCACGCACAGCACACCAAGCACATATTTTAGACGGGCAGTGCGCGCAGATATACGGAACGATAATGTGTCGCGTTTCAAATGTGGCGCTACATTGTCGTAATAAGTATAATACATTAAGTGTATGTCTAGTGTGCAGCCTCATTGAGGATCCGTAACGATGTTAGTTGAGAATGCAGATTTATAGAGCTAAGAAATCCTTATCACAGTGCAAAAATTTTTGTTCTACGACAAAAAAATGACGACGTTATGACCAAATTACTAGCTGCGCGGCGGTCAGCCGCGGTCGCTGTGACGTCACTCCCTCGGTCGGCCCCAGTTAGCCGTAGCCTTTTGTTTGGTGATTGGTGACTTTGAAACAAATTATTGTCCGATTTGTGTCTAATTCACCTTTTTAACCGTCGAATTGTGAAGTAAGATTGCCGGCTGCGCTCTGCTCGGTTCGCTCGGCCTAGTCAGTGACGTCACATGCACCCTTGTAATTTGATTTTACAAATGTAACGGAGTAATGTTTATAACTTAATATCTTCGTAAGTAATGGTTCGATTTGGATAATTCAAAAAATATAGGTAGGTATCATTCTTATCTCATAAAGAATATCGTGGATACTAGTTCTATTCAAATTGCTATAACTTTACTGATAATAATTAGGGGAGTTACTAAATTATTGATCGAACGTAGGTATGTAGCGCAAATGAAATAATTTGGCCACTACTAAGCACACGCTAATTATAAATATAAAGTACATAATTTCAACTGGATTATTTTCTATATCTACGCTATTGAGAAATCATGTAAGTACTATGTATACCTACGTACTGAAGATCTACGACAAATTTCGTCTTGATCTGTCCTGTATTTTTTGGGAGATCTTGTGTAATAAACATGTTCTCATAATCTTCACTCATAAACTTTTGCCTTAAACATATTAATAAGAAGTAGGTACCTACCTAAAGAACTCTTACAATAAGCATCGGAGTCGAGCGTGCTTATCGGCAAGTCGTCGTTATCTACTTATGACGAGATAACAAAGCACCAACATACAGTAAAGATCCAGATTCCCGCAGCGGATGAAACTTTTTGAAACGTTTAATATTTCATTTATTTCATGTATTTATTTATTTACAATTAACAAATACATTATGTAGCTAAAATACAATGGAACACTGGAAAGCGCATAAGTTAAAAACTGTGTTGCACCTCCCAGCGCCCAATTTGAACGTGATTAAGGTACATTCAAATTTAAATTACCCCCACGCTGTCGCTTTTTGTAGGAAAAGTGGTACCATCAGCCCCAAGAAGACCAATGCAGGACATGGGCCTTTCCTTAACAATGCAATGAGGAAAATTGTTTAGCTTAGAATTAGCACCAGCCCAACTCTTCCCGCGGTTGTCGTAAGAGGTGACTAAAGGATATTCACCGGGGGCGGGCAGCAGCGCCTCCAGTAGAACCATTCTACCACCAATCTGCGATCCCCAACCCACATGCCCAGCGTGGGGATTAGGGCATGCACCCCCATGAGATAAAAACCAACAGCAGTGGACCAATATAGGCTGTTGGGGTAAGGTTGAGGAGGAAAGTTGCCATGAACACCTGCACGTCTGGCAGGCAGGTTGGTGATTATAGTATTGATGATGATAGGTACTCAGGTATATTAATGCTGCTACTGATCCCCTGCAGTAATCCCTTAGTCACCTCTTACGCCATTCACGGAAGTAACCGTGCCGGAACCGGCACGGCAACAATGAGACATTTTGGTCGACTTGTAATTCTGTCCAGATCTGTACTCATAAACGTTTCTTTCCCCAGCAACAAAGGCCACGTTGATGCGGACCATAAAGGCTACACTGGCAAGCAAGGCCACGACGAGCACCATAAGCACGAATCCTCGCGAGGCAAAAAAGGCGGAAAAGAAGGCGGCTCCCAATGGGCATATGCCAAGAAACACTAGCTCTTAAAATAACCAGAAGAAGATCCACTGAAGATCGATCTGATAGAACAATCTAGAATCAAATGAATCAATATAAGCGTCTATGCTTTTTTTAATGGAGTCTTATCGTGGTCTTACAGATCAGATAGACTTACGGAATTCATAAACGTTGTCTGAAAGTTTCTACAGCGTAGTTTTAAATTTTTTAAGTTTTTGTTTGAAGGGAAATGTATGAGTGTCTTTTTTCTATGGTGAAAATACACACATAGTTTCAAAGCTTTACCTCTGCTCTCAGCAGAGCTAAACTCTGCCCTCTGCATTATCTTATGGTGGTTTTAAGATATCTTGAGCAAAAACAAGCTTAAAACCCAATTTTAGTTTTTGTGCACGCAATTTTATTTAAGTACTTACCTAGGAGGAGTTTAATGAAAATGTTATTTTAATGTAGGTGTAAATTGTTAGTACGTAGGTGAAATTCAGTATTTATATTGTTATTTTATGTTTTATAGGTATTTTTATTGTCTAATCTAAGTAATTATGGCATTTAATAAAAGTACTCCGTTAATTTTATCTTTTTATTTCACACAAGGACACCATTCATAAGATACTCAAATACTTTATTTTGTGAGCGTCGTTTTTTTTTAACTCAATGGATTTCACTATATTGATAACACAGGTATTATAATTAGGTACTTTTGATCCGCGATTTTTAATTTATTCGCCCAAAAAAAAATCCTTTCAGCATCTATAAATGTCGCTAGCTGTCAAGCGCGAGGCGTAGCGACCAATTGTAGTATTAGTCGTACTACAATTTTTCGCTACGCTTCACGCATTCAGACAGTGTTGCTCGATACCGTGAGATGGCATTGTCAACAATTTAGGAGGTACAGCGTGTCACATATTTTCAGTTCAGTGCTTCATGCATTTTATTGAAAATTCAAGGGTAATACGTACCCGGAGGTATGTTAACTTTTACATGATCGTGATACTGCTTCTCGCAGGGGTATCTGCCGCCCAGTGCGGGATCGAATCTCTTGCAGAAGACAGAAACAGTGAGGTGCGGCCGCCGCGGAAAGAACACTTTTTGGCCGGCTTCATCTATGAAGTCTGAGTAATCCATCGACCATTCCTCTTTCATGCCGCAACGGTGGGCACACTTTTTGCTGCAAGTACCAAATTAATAATTTTAGTAAACTTTACGATTTCCGCACTCTGAAAACCGTTTTCAGAGTCGGCGGAAATCGTAAAGTTGATTGAACGTTACTACCTAATTGCATTTTTGAAAGATTCGGTATAGCGTCACTGTCCTGCAAGTTAATGGGGCTTCTAAACGGGCTTTTTTCTGCAATATGTGGCTGGAATACAGTGGCCGGCCATCATATTGCAACTATGGCTGAGCATTCTATAGCTGAGCCATGTGTTGCAATGTATCTGCAATAGTATGGTCAACGTTTCAGACTCTTAAATGGGCAACACAATCGGGCAATAGTGGCTGACCATATCATAAAACAACATGACAACATTAACAACTGACAATACTATGAATATTGCAATTAATCAAGGCGTCACTCACAGCAAACTTCATGTCGGGTAGAAAGAGAGCAATCGAACTTGCTGGGCAATATTGCAGTAATATCGATCGCTCTGCGATCGTCCAGCAACCTATCAAAACAACATTGGCCATACTGACTATATGGCCCGGGCATTACTGCAATATTGCGCGTATGGCTGGTATTGCTTGCAATGTTGCCGGCCACTGTGTGGCAGTCACAAATATTGCCCGTTTAGAAGCCCCATTACAAATTTCGTTCAGAAATAGAACGTTCACTCAACAGCCTCATTCAGACCAACTTAGTTTGAAATAATTAAGTTTAGCACCAAAGGGCTAGCCTTATCATATCATGGTATAGAGTACCTAGCATAGTCCCATTGTCCGTGAACTGTTAATAATTTATTTATGATAACTCTTTAACCAAGACTAACAGTCCTATTAGTTGGGTAAAGCGGTAAAGCTTTGCCTAATTTTTTTATTCGGCGAGGAAATTCATTAACGAATAAACCGGTCCGTATCAAAAGGACAATCTAGCATAACGCCAATATAGGATGAACGACATAAAACAATTAATTAATTTTTATCTACTAAATAAAATGAGTTTTTACTGTTATTTTATTCACAAGTGTATTGATTTTTAATTGACAATAATGATTGTCTTAAATGGTTTTCAAAAATGGTCTGTACCAAAGAAGGGTTTATTTTGAGTACCTATTTACGGAGGGGAGGGTGATTTACTTCGTCCGTGCTACTTACTTAAAATCGTATCAAACTTGGAATTATGTTACGATTGCACTTGAATGTACGTTAGATTATGGCGTTATAATTTGTAGACATGAGAACCAATTATGATAAAATAATTTTCAGACGTTTTACTAGTAGGTCATTTTACTTTTATGCCGTTCACCCCAAAAGGGCGTTATGCTAGATTGTCCTTCTGATACGGACCGGAATAAACTGGTCTGGGGGGACCAGAATTATGTGGGACTCGACGTCCTGAGAAGGACGTAATACCCAGCCTAAGCTACACCCTAACTGTCCTTAATGTTTTTAACTCGTCAATATCAATGGTGAGCGAGATCCTACAATCTGTAATTTCGGAAGCTGCAGGTAGTCAAATACATCTCAGCCGAATGACTCCACTGCTGGGCAAGGGCCTGTCCCAAAGGTCAATGTTATTTGAGGAGGAAAGAGGGCCCACGGGAAGAGTTAGGGAAAGCACTTGTGGATAGGAAGTTAATGTACCTGTATTCACTGAGACAGGTCATCATCACGACTGAGTGGCGAGTGTCCTTAGCGTGAGCGAGCACGTGGTGCAGCAGTTGAGTTCCCACCCCCAGACCGGACACTTCCGCTGCCGTGCCTAGGACTTGGACCTGGAAAGTAGTTGTGTTTAAAGAGATTTATTTCACATGTAGAGAAAAGTTTTTACATTGTACTCAAATTATACCAGTTTTTATATTCACAGCTGGATTATGATTTAGAAGCAGTTAGGTAGGACGAGCGGTTTTTTCTGCCTCATTGTTGATGAGCATTGCGTAACTGTAGTCCATCTTTCGACATTCCGTATAGTCAAGTGTCACCCACCCGGTGGTGGTCAGACCACATCGTCAGAATAGCCGGGAAGCAGTGGATGAGGGTGACAGAGGACCGGAAAGAATGGCGTAATAAAAAGGAGTGGGTGCTTGTGGGCTGAATAAATAGATAACGAGGTTAACATTCTAGCAGTGGGTGCTCACGGGCTGATGTCATAGGGTGCTAAAGTCCGTATCGAAGTCTCAGGAAAGATTCCTTACTCACCACTGCCAAAAAACTCAACTTCCTAAAATAAGAAAATGAGCATATTTTTGAACCGACGATTTTCAGAAGGGCACGTACTTATCACATTATCTGGACTTTACTATAGCGAGTTTAACATAAGTCAACCTCACAGAAAAACTGCTGAATTACCTTGAATTTGCAAGAAATAAAATTTCATGGTAAACTCACTTCATAGAAATACTCTACGTCGTATTTCTTAAAAAGGTTAGGAGCCTTTTGGCAATGCGCTACAAAGTACATCCGGTTCTGTTCGGGCTTGCACGTGGTATAGTGCGCCCATTCTTCCATTTCGTTGATCATCCATGGGTAGACCTTGGTGGCAACAGCAAGGCCAATGACCTTCAGTTCGTTGGTACGCTTCACGCGCTCGTATGCTATGAAACGATCACCTGTTGATGAAAAAGTAACTCTTCTCAATTGTAATAAGGAAGAAAGGGAGAGGCTTTTTAGACACGAATTCAGAAATTCAGATGTCTCAAAAAGACGAAGAACTTAAGCTCACAAAAAAGACCTCAAGCCGATGCTCATATCCTTAGGAACTTCCAATGTATAGCCAACGACATAATACTTGTTGCTATTTTACAAACTTAGTCCGTAATGAATTCGTCAAGAATTCATTACGGATTTAAGCGGGTTAATTAATATTATTACTTATTGCCAATTATTATGATCATTGTACCGGCTGTTTTTTAAGACTATGGCTATTAAATCGAGCATCTATTATATTTATCCATCATGTAGACTATTTTTTGCTTGCTTTATTTAACTCATAAAAGCTTTCGGGAGACTGAAATAAATAAATAAAATTTGATGATTTTATTTATTTATTTGTTGTATTCTCACCCTGTTGAGAGAATCTCTCGCTGAGCACATCTAGGTAAGGAGTGTCAAGACTCATCCACAATCCGCAAACACTGGGCTCCCGTGGCCAATATTGGGAGTATAGGAAAGACTTGATGAGCTTTGCATTGCACTGGTTGGCACGGTCAATAAACAAGCTATTGAAGTCGAAACACTGAAAGACAAATTGAGGTGTACAGTCAAACGCAAAAATATGTACTTAGACACTCTACTACCTCGTAAAATGTCACCCTCAACACGATTATAAATATGAAAACATCTAAGAGTTTATAAATATGTACACAATGTTTGGTAGTAGACATGTATACAATAGTAAAGTAATATGTGTCCAGCAATCAGAACATAAATTTGGAAACATCGTAATGTTAATAATTATGTATCCATAGTTATAAGCAATAACATGTAAACACTCTTGTCAAATCAAACATTATAGAGGATATTTCCAACACTCACTCAATACATAAGAGTACTTAAGGCGGTACCCTACCTCGTTATTGTGTGAAGAGGATAGGCATAGGATTTCGCATTCACAGGAGCGGGACAGAGCAAAGCGGCGTAAGCCCAAAAATCTAGTTTTGAGTAGTTATTTGCTCCCCACAAACATTAGAATAGTTAATTGAAAAAAAGGCAACATATAAAATGTTCTTTATACTTAGCTCAATTACTATGCTTAATCTCAAGATCGTATCGTCTGTATTTATTGAGAAATTAGGGTTTTAGTAAAAAATTAGAGGTAACTTTGCGATTTTTTTCTATCGAGAAAATTTTATGGAATCGTGTTTTCGAAACATACGATCGATAGAATAAGTCCTGAACTTTACCATATATAAATTTCAAAGTTAAATATTCAGTAGTTTGGAAGATATGGAGGTCCGACGGAGTTGAAAATAAGCAATTTGAGGGTAGGTACCCCCTTAAGAGGTAGCAAGAATGACATTCATACATTGACATACATTTGCCGTCCTAAAGATTTCTCTAAAGCGCATGTTATTTATGTGAACAAAAATATCACATTATTTAAACAAATAACTGATCTTTACAAGGTTTATCCTTCTTTTTTCAATATTTTGTGAAGTTTTATAATAAATAACTGCAGAAGAATACTTTAAAAAGCACGGCAGTTTAGCTCTCACAGAAAATATCATGATTCCAGAAAATATAATGAATTAAAACAACTAATTCAATACTAATCTTTTCATTAAACAATCGCAATATTTATAGGATTTAATAAAATTATATTTTTTTACAATTTATATTGTTTATATAAAGTAACTATTTATATTTCATAATTTATTTATTAAGATAGGTATTATTGTTTCAATTGTAAATACTAGTATAATTTTCTTTGTGAATAAAGTTATTTGAGAGATAAAAAAGATAGGTATTTATATTTTTATAAATATATATAATTCAAATTTATATGTAATTATATATTTACAGTGGTTTTTTTTACTGAGACAGTACGAGGGCCATAACCAAAGGGGATACAGGTGAAAAACATTTTGGCACTAAAAAAATTTTGGTCAACTGTGAGTAGCGCCCTTAAAATGCATCAAATTGGTACAACTTTTTTGATGCAAACGACTCAGTCCCGTCATTTTATTGTATCGGGTGAAAAAAATCTGAGCAGCGAAAGTTAGTCAAATTTAATAAAACTCTTACATACAATTTTTCGTGAATTATTAAATACAATTTTTTGTGAATGAATATATTAATATTCTATTCAATTCAGAAAGATACAAGACTAATGTCATTAAACTATCATTTTGTAGTTTTAATCTTTTTACGCAAAATTATTGTATATGACGACCTCTGTGGCGCAGCGGGCGAAGGTCTGCTTGCGACGCAGGAGGTTGCGGGTTCGATTCCCGCCTCGGGGCAAATGTTTGTACGATCTGCAGACATTTGTCCATGGCGTTCTGGATGTTTTCTATGTATAGTAAAAATATCTATCTATGTAGTGTATTGTATTAAGTAAGTATATCAGTTATCTAGTACCCATAACACAAGCTCTGCTTAGCTTGGGGCTAGATAATGCTGTGTGAATTTTCCAGCATTATATATTTATTTATTTTTTGAATATTCTTGTACACATATTTATGTGTACAATAATCTATATCTATACTAATATTATAAAGAGGAAAGATTTGTATTTTTGGATTTTTTTTTCTGTATGTTTGTAACGAATAAACTCAAAAACTACTGGACCGATTTAAAAAATTCTTTCACCATTTGAATGCTACATTATTCCTGAGTAACATAGGTTTTATTAATTACGAAAAGTACTTAATAAAAAAAAATTGGGAATCCCTACTAAAACTTCAATAATGTAACCCAAGGTGTAAAAAAAATAGTCTTAAATAGTCTATCATCGCATGCGGTGCGGAAGCTATTGATGATAGAACAAAAAATGTTCTACAATATTAAAGAACATATATAAATATCTACAAAAAATTTAGCGATAACATATGTCCAACTATTGTGGTTATGTCACTATAGCTACTTTTTTACATTTTAAAAGTTGATAAAAATGCCGATTAAAATCGGACTATGTTATCCATACCTTTGTATTAAACCTTATCCAAATTAATTTCTTTCCTATTTAAGACTCTTTCAATACCTGTAGATTACTTTTAGAATTATTCAAATCGGACATTCCATTCAAAAGATATTACGAATTTAAAAATGTCAATATCAACTGAATAGAAAAATGAACGCCGCCTCGCCACGCCGCGGTGGGACCGGGGAGAAGTCAAATGCAGGACCAAGTAATAATAATAATAAATAATAATAAGTCATTATTTCTTGCTAGAAAAGACCCAAAATCTTGGCCCGACCCGGGATTTGTACCCGGGACCTCATTACCAGCGGTTGAAAACGCGACCGCTAGACCAACGAGGTAGTCGGATAAAAGTATAAAATGTCCTGCATAAAGATACATTTACTCTACGTTTATCCCAAAATGTTTCTAAATAAATGTCCACCCGTGCGAAGCTGGGACGGGCCGCTAGTGTGTATAACATAGTTACAAGCATTATGGCTTGTACACATACAAGTTAGTGCTGCTTTTGACGGATATATTCTTACTTTCTTACTAGTGTCACATGTATATATGTTTTTGCCATCGACTGTCTACATGTTTTTGCTCATGACAAAGTAAACATACTTGTAGATTTTTGTTATTATAGTGCGTAAGCCTCGCACTCTGGATAATTTCTAATTTCTAAGAAATCGAATTATATCGCAAAAATTTTTTCGACTTCGACGGGACTTGAACCCGCGTCCTCCCCTCAGTACGGGAATGTGATAACCAACTACACCACGAAGTCAAGTGACGTGGGAGTCGAAAATCTTTGCGGCCTTCTACGGACTCAAGCGCCGTTAGCTAACGGCGCTTGAGTCCGTAGAAGGCCGCGTCCGTAGAAGCCCACTGAGGGGAGGACGCGGGTTCAAGTCCCGTCGAAGTCGAAAATTTTTGCGATATAATTCGATTTCTTAGAAATTAGATACTTGTAGATGTTTGAATGTATACAAATTACTGCCTCTGTAGATGAATATGAATACCAAACTCTGTAAACTGTATGTGTATACATGTTTTTGCCCTTGACAGTACCAACTACCTAATTAACAGAGACGGAACCCAGCAGCGAGTCGGGCAGACTGTATTGCTAATGTCGCAGGGCAAACCTAGATTAGATTATCGCCCTAAGGTACACGAGTTTGGAGGCCAGTACCCAGCAGTAGGTGCAATCGGTTGCAGATAACGTTCATGTTGATGAATGATAATACCTTCATGTAGCTTTGTAGGAATAAAAATTTCAAAGGTATGTACCTAGTATACATTTTACTGACAAGTTTAGGAGAGTTGTCCTCTTTTGATTAGTAATTAAATGGAGTTATGATAAAGAAAAACAAAATATAATAGTGGGGTATATGCATGCTAAATAAATGCTCAAAATTATATGCAACCGCCCGGATATCTTCGATGGTAGTACGAAATCTAGATTACTGATTAACTGGAGGGCGGCGTATCAAGATCGCAATATTAGTCGAGGTCTTTACTTGCTTTATTTAACGGAACGAAACGTACTGGGGGTTTTTCCCGAGAAGGATAGCATACGTCACAAGGGGAGAATTTTCTGAACCTCTTGAAAGATGTGTTAATACTGGGTGTTTGAGGGAACCGGCTCAATTTGAGTGAGCTAGTTCCTAGACCCCTCAGGAAACTCATCCCTATACAATCATACCATTGTACGTCACTGAAATTTTATACTATTTTTTTCTCTTTAACTTTTTACTAAAAAAAATACCAAGCCTAAAAGTTATCACATTTCCTCAATCTGACAAACTGTCAATTTTAGTAGGTAGCAAAGAGAATACAAATAACTTCATAGCGCGTAGTCAGTTTGTCTTTTTTTTCATGGTAAAGTCCTGACAGGAGGCTTTAAAGAGATGATATGATAACAAGGAGGTTACGGTTTGAACTTCGTCATGATCGCTGCGATAAAAAATACAGTTTTGCTTGATCTCAGTAAAGCTTGTCTAAAGCTTCTTCTTCTTCTCTAAAGCTTGTCGCACACCTGGAAAACACCGCTGCAGCATTTCACAAAAATGTGCATTAAAATATGGGCTTTAACTCTTAGATGAACCGATTTTATATTGACTGCATCCTTAGATCTTCTAACCCGCTTAAAGACGGCATCAGATGACAGACAGCTCGTTCTACCTACCATTCGTTGGAACTTGTGAAAAGCCATTTTGTCACTGTAGAAATGTATCTAAATACAACGAGTTTGAGCCCATATTTCAATGCAGGTTTTGTGCTGTGTGGTAGCGGTATTGGATTGCATAATGAGCACAAAGCTTTAATCTTAAGGTTTTGTTTTCTAGAAACGATTTATTCACAAAGAAAATTATACTAGTATTTACAATTGAAACAATTGAGCTAACTGCCGACTGTTGCAAACAGTCTACAGATAGCTCAACTGATCCATATCAACACCAGTCGGTTGTTTTCTTAGTATTTTAAGTTCACAATGTTTTCGAAGCTGCGATGATTTCCTATAAAATTAACAGGAAAAGTTTTTGGCCATTTCTGACTTTTTTAGTACCTACCTACTCCAACCTCAGTTGGTGCCTTAGGCATAATGATAAAAGAGCTTGCAACAGAAATCGAAAAGGTAGGGTTAAAGGTGAATCCAAGAAAAAACAAGAACGATGACAAAATGGAAGTAAAACATTAGGAAACACCGAAATAAATTACACTGCCGAGTATATACACCTGGGACAGGTCATAAGCCAAAAATAACCCATGCGAAAAGAAGTCGAGAGGAGAATAAAGATCGGCTGGAAGAGATATTGGAGTTTGAGAGAAGCTATGAAAGACAAAAAACTACATATAAGTACGACATAAGGCTAGTTGCAGTTGCAGGAGTGATGTGGAATAGAGTGGCTCAAGAAAGATCTGAATGGAAAAGATTCGAGGAGGCCTTTGCCGATTGGCAAACAGATCTTCAGAAAATAAACAAATAACAAATACTAGGCTTAGTTCTAAGCTTAGTCATGTTATTTAGTAATCTGAATATATTATTATTAGAATATTATTAACCTCAGTTGGTCCGATAAAAGTTTTGATCAGAAGATCAGATCATACAGGATTGTATGGCGTGATTTTTTTTTGTGTAAAATCCCCATTTGATCGCTCAGTAATTAAAAGAAACAGGATTGTATGGAATGAAAAATGTTTTTGTGTAAAATGCCTATTTTTACGCTAACTGTGTTTAATTTTTGAAAAACTGAGATTGGGTAAGAAATCTTCTCTAAAAAATATGGATGGACTCTCAAAACTATTTTCCTGTAGCTACATCGGTGAAGGTGATTTTTAGGCGGGGTGTAAACGTCCAAAAAATTACTGAAAAAATAAAAAATTATTAAAATGGTGTAATTTTAATAATTTTTATTCTTCGAGGCTCTTCGGGTTTTCAAAAAACTATCTGAGCGTCTGGTCGAAGCGACGCGTGACCCGAGAGCTGGTGAATATCTGGCACAGCGTATCACAGCATTGCCATACAGCGTGGCAATGCAGCCAGCGTCTTGGGGACGCTTCCGACTGGTGTTGATATGGATCAGTTGAGCTATCTGTAGACTGTTTGCAACAGTCGGCAGCTAGCTCAATTGTTTCATCTGTAAATACTAGTATAATTTTCTTTGTGAATAAATGTTTTTAATCTAAAAAAAAAAAATGTTTTATTAAATTTTTATCCTTCAAAAAATCACGTGCGACCGAAAAGAGTAGAAAATAAATGAGGGCGCTGCTGTCGTTTAGATGGCAACATGAATACTACGACGACGCAAACGGTCTTGATCCTTGCGTTTAGCATAAAACATGGATGTCAATAGGAACAAATCCGACCAAAAAAAAAAATAATAATAATTATCAAGTAAGTAACGAAAATTTACTCCAAACTGGCAACTCTTTATGAATGTTGTTTGTAGACTAAATTAATGAATGGGGCCATTCACTTATTACGTGACGATTTTCGCCCTCCCCCCCCCCCCCCCTATTATAAGAAAAAATAAGAATAGGCCGACCCCCTCCCCGCTGTTTAATATTTATTACGTAAGAATCTAAAGTAAACAATGAATACACGTTTGGTTTGTTATAATGTTTATTTTTGAAAGTAACAATTTTTAGAAATGTTTATTTGCACTTACAAATAATTTTTAAATAGCAATAATGAGTGTTGTTTACGCAAACAAGTTTAGTCCACAAGCGGGGAGTTCCCGGGAGGCGCAGTGCGAGTGGCGCGGGTCCGTTGCCATGGAAATGAAAATCGTTTACCTATACGGATCCGAGCGAACCTCGGCACTCGCGAGGGTGCCCGCGCTTTTTCAAAGTATAATTTTAACTTTGCGCATTTTTGTGATTTTACGTAAAAACTATCGAGACTCCCCCCATGTTAGAAATAATAAGACATGGTCAACCCCCCTCCCCCCTAAATCGTCTTACGTATTAAATGAATGGCCCCTTTACGATTACAAAAGTTATCTTATATTCTTATTTATTATTATCGTTATCAGTTACCTATCCTTAAAAATAATAGTTGTACTTTAGCATTACTAGTTTACTAGGCCACTTTTAAAAATAATCTAATAAAATATCCCAATCAACAAACAAAAGGTTGTTTTCTGATTGCGCACAAATTGAAATCGTCCAATTGTTATATGGTCTTCCTTATCTTTTTTCTGCAGGAGTTTTGAATAATTTCTTTTGTTATGCTAGTATAACCTTGCATCTTCAATGCTAGATACCTACATAATAGATGTACTTACCTTCAAAAACAAATTTAAATTATACAAATGTAACGCAGGACCGCTAAAAGTAGCAGACGGGTTTTGAGGTCAAGAAATGGCAAAAACGGATAATGGTGATGCTTTTGTTTTAATGACTCAAAATATGAAAGTGGACTACTTATACTTTTTCCAATGCAAACGGAAATAAACATTTTAAATACTATGAACGCAATTTGCAAAAAAACAACATAAATGTTACTCAGACAATCAAATTCACAGGTTTAATCGTTTGAGAGAGGCAGATTTTACTATGTAAAGACCATAGAATCGAGTACTTAGGTATTTATTAGTGATCTCGGAGGTTCTTTGAAAATTGTCTGAAGCATCGGGCCATGGCTTTCCCACTTGAAATTCGGCTTTATCAATCACTTTATCAATCACTTGTCTTGTTCCACTGTGATTAGTTTTTTCCATGTTGGATAACATTAAATACCTTATTTCTTAGAAGAAGAAGACTTAGAATGATAGTTGACACAAACGAGGTAAGTCTAAAAAATTGCGACGAACCGTCGCAATTTTCATTTTGAGCCGTTAGTACAATACTTCAAATGACGCGGAAAGCAGCTCTCACATAAAAATATAAAAATGATGTGTTGTGCCGTGCAAGGATGTTTAAACACCAGTAACATGAAAAATAATACTGCAAATATCTCATTCCACTGGTAAGTACAAATATTCCATTTGTAATTTTGCCTAAAACAGTCATCAAAACTCATAAAGAAATTTAAAAATTTCGTCCACCATTTTCGAGAAAATGTTGCTATGCACTGGGAAAAAAATACCCAGGTTTTGTTACTTAGTACTTAGGTATATAAAATAGTAGAGGAGAGGGTGGAATTCCCTCAAGTTAGGACTTAGGAATCAAACTACGCGGAATATCACAGTTTTAGAATTTTCAGTCACTCGACGATATTCTGAGTAGATTCAAGATGTAAACTCAAATTACTATTTTATATAGAAAATTACAATCAATGAATGGAAACAATTAGAACTAGTATTTACAATTGATACAATTGAGCTAACTGCAGACTGTTGCAAACAATCTAGAGGCAGGTCAACTTATCGATATCAATACCAGTCGTCGCGTCCCCGCTACGCTGGCTGCATTGCCCCGCTATATGGCAATGCTGGTGCGCTGCGCCAAATACTCACCAGGTCTCGGATCCCGCGCCGCCGCTTCGACCAAGCGCTCAGATATTTTTCAAATTCCGGAAAACCTCGATACCGCATTGACCTAGACCTCTCTCGGCTCCAAGGGGAGCAAATGCAATAAACTCAAATTTAAAATTGCAATCCATCCCATCACCTTATCTGTAGCAATATCTGCACGTATCTGTTACACATATATGTTCTTTTTTAGGGTTCCGTCGTCACTCGTCAGCAAGGAACCCTTTTAGTTCACCATGCCCGTCAATCTGTCCGCAGCTTAGTCCGGAGACTAATAGTACTAGAATGCTGTAATTTGGCAAGGGTATAATAATATTTACTACTAACGCTGAAGAAATCGTAGGATAAAAATCTGTTTTTTTGTTCTGTGTTGGGTATTATTATTTGTGAAAAAAATGCTAGTAGTAGGTGGTGTAAATTTAAAAGGAAAACTACACAGCTTTAGTATGCTTTACTAGTTGAGTACCTAATCATAATCAACTTAAAAAATGTACTTTGGTAGGTATGTGTAAAACAGGTAACCGTCTATTTTGAATTATTGTTCCGAAAATGATCGGAGCCGATCTTATTTTGCAGACCTAATTTTTTTTTAAATTTCATTTTTATTATTTTTGTTATTAAAATTTAATAGTAAAATATAATAATTTATAATAATAAAAATTAAAAAATTTTTAGTAAAACCTTTTTGTCGTTTGACCTATGTAGAATGATAGTAACCAAATGTACCGGCTGATATTTCGTAAAATTAAAAAAAAAAACAAGACGACGGAAATGGAATTTCATAGATTTTTTTAGATTTTTGCTATTTGACAAGAAACTATTGACACCTTCGGTAAATTGAAATAATGTAATATCAAAAATAAATAGGCAGGTGATAAAAACAATGAAGTGTTTTCTTAATGGGAACTTTGCTTCAGTTACCCAATTTTTTAGGGAAAATGCTATTCACTTGCAACATTCAATCATACGAATGTGTGAGTGAAGGCACTGTATTTACGTGCTGTCAAAACACACATAGATCGGTTTTTGGTTACACAAATTGTCAAATTGTTGAATGACACTATCCCTCTGCTGAGACAGCAGCGAGTTTTTACTCTATGCCTTATTTATTACACAATAATACAGTTAGGTATTTTAATGCAAATTTCGTTGAGGTATCCAATGTTTATTTACAGTGCGTGACATTTTGAAGAGATTTGACATTGGTTTCGTGCTGCCAGAGCAAAAGTTTAGTCTAGTTCTATTTTAATTAATTTCTACTCTTTTCGGTCCAGCCCTATTCGGCTAAGCTAAAAACCTGCAAAAATATGGAGGAAAAATGTCCGGGCTATTGTTTTCTGATTAGGTGCCTATGTAATTCACCTTTAGTATATCATGATTATCATAATTTTTACATCTCGAAGGTGTTCGCTGCCAAAAATCAATTTGATCAGTTGTATCAAGGCCCCTAATCCAACTAAAAAGTTTGGTTAATTATGTCGTTTCAACAAGAAAGACCTCCTTGCGTTAAACATCGTTCCAAGTTCTGAAAAATAAACCATTACGACATTGACATTGAAACGACGCCGTCACTATGCCACCACACAGTAATTTTTGGTTTTTTTAACAAAATGTTTTTTTTAACTAAATTATCAAAACACAATAATAAGTAACAATAATGAGTAAACGGAAATAGAGGCAGTAGCGGCTTGACATATTTACAAAACATCGATCTCGGATGCCCCACCATGCACGCGTTCACTATGTTGTTGGCGGGAAGAAGTTTCGTCAAGAGACCACAGATCCTCATGAACTGCAGCATTGCAGAACGGACGTTTGCCACTAAAAACCCTAAAAAAGATGATTTTACAAAAAAAATTATGGTTATTAGAATTATGGTAGATATTATGGACTAGAACCAAAGATATAAATCGTTAATACCGGCGTATCTAACGATTTAAATCTTTGGCTAGATTCCCTTTTTCTTCTTACCAGATTAGACGAATCTTAGATTGGACTAGCTGCCGCCCGCGGCTTCGCACGCGTTGTTTCTATGGAAACGTTAAAAGGTGATTTCTATCCCATGGGAACTGGTTTATGTGATAAAAAGTATAAGCCTATGTTTGCTTCCAGGGTTAGACTTACCAGTGTGCAAAATTTCAGCCTGATCCGTTCAGTAGTTTTTGCGTGAAGAGTTAACAAACATCCATCCATCCATCTATCCATCCAAACTTTCGCATTTATAATATTAGTGTGATTTGCTTTTTGGACAAATCGACACCTCTCTTTAGCTTTGTTGTCAGTAGGTACAGTACCTAACTATCTCACTGTTCTCCATAAGCAAGTTTCAAGACAGATTGATTTTTAGGGTTTCGTATCTCAAAAGAAAAAAAGGAACCCTTATAGGATCATTTTGTTGTCCGTCTGTCTGTCTGTCTGTCCGTCTGTCAACCCTCTTTTCTCAAGAACGCGTGGACGTATCGAGTTGAAATTAACGCCAAATACTCAAGTCCGTAACCTCTTGCAGCCGTGATCAAAATTAAACTTCTAAGTCAACGCACTCAAAAGTTACAGCCGTTTATATCCGAAAATTTTGAAATTTCCAAGGGAATCACATGCACCCAAAACTTATAGGGTACTTCCCGTAGGCCTAGAATCATGAATAATAAATAAATAAATAATAAATAATGCTGGACAATCCACACAACATCATCTAGCCCCAAGCTAAGCAGAGCTTGTGTTATGGGTACTAGATGACTGATATACATAATATAATACATAACATAAATAGATATTTTTTTATTACACATAGAAACGACCAGAACACCTAGAACAAATATTTGTAGATCGTACAAACATCTGTCCCAAGGCGGGAATCGAACCCGCAACCTTCTGCGCTGCAGGCGGACCTTCACCCACCGCGCCACATCGGTCGTCAAAATGAAATTTGGTGAGCAGCAAGGTCTGATAGCACAAGTAAAGGCAAAAATCTGAAAAAGATAAATTTGTGATTTATTCAAAAAAAATACTTTCACTAAAAAAATTACTTTTAATGCTCGCCATGGACCAAAACCTATAGGGTACTTCCCGTAGACCTAGAATTATAATAGTTGGCAAGCAGCAAGGCCTTATAGCACAAATAAAGGAAATAATCCGAAAACAGTAAATTTGTAGTATATTCCAAAAAAAAATACTTTTGATTCTCGCCATGGACCAAAATCTATAGGGTACCTACTTCCCGTTGACGTGGAATCATAAAATTTGGCAAGAAGCAAGGTCTTATAGCACAAGTAAAGGAAAAAATCCTAACACCGTAAATTTGTAGTTTATTCACCAATAAAATACTTTTATTTCTTGCTATAGACCAAAACCTATGGGGTACTTCTCGTTTACCTAGAATCATAAAATTTGGTAAGAAGCAAGGTCATATAGCACAAATAACGATGAACATCTGAAAGTTGTAAATTTGTAGTTTAATAATAAAAAAAAGTAAGTTTTGATTCTCTACCTCCGACCAAAATATACAGGGTACCTTCTCCATGTTAACCTAGAATCATAATATTTGGCAAGAAACAAGGTCTTACCATTAAACGGAACCCTTAGTGCGCGAGTCCGACTCGCACTTGACGTTTTATATTACGGTATTAAGTACGTACCGTAGAGCGAAGCAACTTTATTTGGACAAAATTCTCAATATTTTCCCTTACCATCAGATGCATTACAATATTTGTATTTCGGTCAACCGACCGAATGCTCTATGTATGGCCGGTCCGTACGGACCGTCCGTGTAGTAGGTACTAAATCCAGCCTTAGAGATCCGGTGGCTTCACTGATGTTGAAAGAATCCAGTTGTCAGCCTGACAACGTATCAATGTCAAGTTAAGGCTCTACCAGATGGGATGCATCTTCCATTCCCAAGGAAGATCACCCTTATGGGACTTGACCGACCTATTTTTTATACATTTGAATGTGCGCGAATGTTTGTACACATGTTCTGCGCATCTGGCTAGTCGCCGATGAGACTGGCCGGCATGGTCGAAATTCGGCTAGAAGGACATTCTTGTTAATTTATCATTTTTAGATGAAGGGCACCGAGATCCAGTCTCGAGTGCGCGTGAGGCGCACACGCCCCAACGACGTGCCGCGCGTGCTGCGCTTCGTGCGCGAGCACGCGCGCCTCGCGTGGCCAGGCCTGGCTGCGCCGCCTGCCCAGCCACAGGTCGTGCTATGCGACTATGTGGCTAGGACTCTAGCACAAGGTTATTATTGAGCTTAAAACCCACACCAATGCTGATTTTAAGAGACATTCTCGTACCTAGGTAACTCCTGTTCTGGGTACAAATCAAATCAAAAACTATTTATTTCCATAAATACAATAAATGTACATTTGGAAAAGTTGGGTTTTTTTTAAATTATCTGAGCGTCTGGTCGAAGCAACGCGTGACCCGAGAGCTGGTGAGTATATCTGGCACAGCGCATCAGCATTGCCATACAGCGTGGCATGGCAATGCAGCCAGCGTCTTGGGGACGCTTCCGACTGGTATTGATATGGATCAGTTGAGCTACCTGTAGACTGTTTGCAACAGTCTGCAGTTAGCTCAATTGTTTCAATTGTCAAATTATAAAACTTTTGATTTCTGTCGCTTCGGTATTTATACTAAAGAAACGAAAGTAAAAAAGCGTCGAAGAAACCATTACCTACCCTGTTAGTTGTTATTTTTCGAGTTGGAGCAAAATCCGTCCTAAGCTTTTTTTATCCTTTAGATAATCTGATATTTTGTATCAAGCCATTTTGCACCGCAAGGTTTTGACAATTTGTTTACTGCTAATTTTTGAAACTCACAAGGAGTTTCTGTAGAAGCGTACACCCATACCTGACCCAACATTGTCTATTCGTGTTGCTTTACGTGGGAACAGCCGTGGCGGTTGCGGCCTGAGAATCGACCCCTCCAACTCAGTTCGTGGATGTCATAAGAGCCGACTGACCGGAGAAAGGACAGCAGCCTCCTACTGTGAATTTTTAATACCTCCCCTGCTATCACCAATAATCGCCTGCCTAGCGTGGCGATTTTGGCAAAGCGTTCCTGGTTTAGGGGTGGCATTTTCAGTAGTGGACGTACTATGTGTGCGGATGAGGCATCGAGCACATACCCAATAGAGAGGAAATGTCAAATTATTTTGTTTAGACAACAATTCCGCCAAATCACTGCGGCGACCGCTGCGCTCCGATTGGCCGACTCAAAGTCAAGCATCATACCCCAGTTGTTCAAGCATATATTTTTATCGATATCGATAGTCAATGTTAAACAAAACTATGAGCATCGCGAAAATTATTTACCTCAACGATAGTGAATTTATAATTTTTTTAAAGCAAACAAATCAAATACCTACGTAACTATTAGTGTGGCATTGTTATATTTGATTGGAATTTAATTACAAATTTCTGTATATGTGTATATAATTCAATTTTCACGTAGAGACACTACGTGAAAATCGAATTATATACACATACAGTTTACATACAGTTAGTTTTTGATGCTTTAATAATGATACTTGAAATAGAAATAAAAATAACAAAACCGATACATTTTTATACTTACCGATTAAATATTTTATAAAACTTACACTGATCAAATTGATACATTTTAATTAGGTACTTCTAGTTAGATCGGGAATATTGATACTTATTGATTATAATATCAGCACAACACTACTATTTTAGACATTTATAAGTGACAAATCACTGATTAGTTTCGGAATTCGAAAGACCATATTTCCTCTCTATTGTGTATGTGCTCGATGGGATCAGGAGAATGACACATGCATATTTAAAATAGAAGTCTCAGACTACAACCATTGCTGTGTGAAAACGTTCAGCAGTATGTTATTTCTGGTGGTCTACCAGGTCACTCGATGTTAGCCGAGCAGCAGGAGCCCCGTATCGGCTTGCCAACGATCCGCGGGCTCGCTCTCTGCGCGTCGCTATGCCCTTGGGACGCCACCTCGATTGAGAAGTGGGCGCGATGCGTGCAAGACACGCGCTCTCGAAACCTCATGCAGTTCACCGCACACTGCTTGCGCGCGCCTGCTCTTCACGACAAGTACAAAGTGCATAACATACTCCAGGTGAGTACCTATTCGTTATCTATCCTACTTCCTACTAATATTATAAAGCCGAAAGTTCGTGAAATCTGAATTTTTGTTAGGTACCAAGCCACCCCAAATCTACTGAACAGAACAAGATGAAATTTGGCGTACGTTTAGAGCAAAGGCTAACTTAAATAATAGGCTACTTACTATACCGAAAATACGCGTGCGCAGCAGCGGGCAGATGCTAGTAGTCTATAGGTATAGGGGAAACATTCGCGAGAAGCTCTCACCATTTTGTAAACCTACCAATAAGATCACTTAGCCACGGTATGTTTATCTATTGTGACTTTCAAACGATTTCATTGCATTGATAGGACAGTGCTATGATTAAGTATGATATGACACATTCCGCTGATTAGCTACGTAGCTTATCTCTGATACCCTTACAAAAAGATACCCTTACTATGTATACCCGTATTTTTCAGGTAGTCCTTATAGTACCGTCAAACAACCTAAAAAGCTCAGAAATAACAAGCAGCCTTGCGAAAAACACTATATTAAGGGGGAAGGAAGTTGGATTTCCGGTTATCAGATTCGATGTTTCTAATGACTATATGTAAGTGCTACTCCAGTATTTACAATGTCCTAGGAAAATGTTGCAATAAACATGATAGTAAAATTACACATTTTTTTCACAGAGCGGAATCATTGGATAGGTTAAAACTAAAGAAAGAATGGCAGCTACCTTACGCTGATTTACCAGATATATTACGGGATAAAGATACCGTTGTAGCCCAAGACAATACCAAAAAACCAGCAGAAGAACTGAAAGATAAAGATAATTTTATGGTCGTGTACACCGCACAAACAGATGGAACAAACCCAAAATTATCTATAAATAAGAACAAAATGGCTTGACAGCTTGTTTAAAATAAAGCATCAGTTTCAAAAACGATAATTTGTTTATATTATAGAAAATGTAAAATATACCTACCATAAGCAGGATGGTTTTTGACGTTGGTAGCTAATGTGGATTTTCAACTGGTCAATTCAGAAGTCAGTTTCATGAGTGTTTCCTCATCTCACCTTATCTGCCTATATTGGTCCCTTGCTGGTGGCACGCCTACCCCTGATAAACGCCTTATTGGCTTTTATCTCATGGGGGTAATGCCCATAATCCCCACGCAGTTAGGTGGTAGTATTGTTCTGCAGGGGGCGATGCTGCCAGCTCCAGGTGGATTTCCTTAGTCGCCTCTTACGACACCCGCGGGAAGAGTTGGGTTTGTGCAAATTCCAAGCCGGCACCGCACAGCTCCATATAGCACCACACAGCGTCAGCTTTCGAATAAAAGACAAAATAAACCAATGAGCAGCAAACATAATATGGATGATACGCTCACGAACAGGTAGTTAGGTAGGTATAGGTAAATTTGTATTGACCAGCAGGTAGGCTTAGTAGGCACTTGTAATTTCCTCCGAAGCAGCATTCTGTGCAGTGTTCTAATGTAAATTCTATATTTGCAAAACGGCCAACCCAATGTGAAATACATATATGTGCCAAGATAAACCACAAAAACAGACTAAAACTTACTTGCTTGGCGTCGAGTTGAGTTTCAGGTATTAATTGTAAGCAATATTCATTGAAGGAAGGATTTCAAATCGACAAGAGATGTAAATTGCGTTTAAAAAGACGCGGTTATGGAATGAATTTTAGGTTAAGTATGGGAAACGGATAGGCATTGCATTATTTCCTACCACTCAATATCTATTCAGTTACACGCCTTAGCACCTTTTACTTTATTTGCTTTCGTTGCAGTTTAATTTCATGCTATATTGATTCGGAGGTCGGATTTGTACTTAACACCCAAGATTGCTTTCCGTTTGAGTAATGCTAATTATCTGGTAGGTACCTAACACTATTTCTAAATCAAATACTTACCTACTTAGCTGATATAGATACCAGGTACTAGGTTTAAGGACGGGAAAATAAAGACAGTAAGTAGAAGATTTCATTTAAGATTTCAGAGCTAGATCATGCTTCACGGATCATTTGGTTTGAGTTGCGTAGATTTTACAGACGCGTTTGATTTGCACGAGCAAAAACGGAATGCTATAAAATAAATTAGGGGTCAGTAACTATGTTGTGAAAGCTACGTTTGCAATATCGAGATATATAAAAGCAAGATTTTAACCGCAGTCACGAGTTGATTTGTAGAACGAGTGTTGACAGTTCTTTTTTGGCGTAACACAAGGTAAATAGAGTGCTCCAACTTTTTTCTTATAAGATGTCTTCGTGAAAGGAAGGTAAGTATATTTTAGTTTTTGTGAAGTTTTCAGGCTATATTTAATTTTTAAATTTAAATAAAAATAGGTTTATATAACAAAATGCTGGACAATACAAACAGTATTTAAGGGAGTAGGTACGAGTAAATCCCTAAACATTAACAACATGTAAGTACTTCCGATTTTCAAATTCAAAGAGGATAATTTTGGCCTATCCCTGTTCAATATAGCTTTTAGTGTTACTACATTGGGTTGGATCGGTATTTCTCAGCTGAACAAAAAACCTACTTCCAAATCATAGTTTCAGAGATATGTTGGAACAAACCAAACATAATCATGTGTGCCTATCTACTATCTAAAAGGTACCCAGGTACTTACGTATATTGCTACGGAATGTCGAATTAATAAATAAGTGGGTAGATATAGTTTGCTTCCAGATACCATGACGTTGGCGTTGGCAACGATTGCAATTGCTTTGCTGCATGTTGCTGCAACATTGCCAGTCACTTTGGAAGATATAGAGGCTGATGATTTGATGTCCGTCGGTTCATACGTTCGAGAGGCAAGAGCGGCACCGGTAAGTTTACATGGTTCATTTATTTATTTCTAGTTTCTGCCCGCGGCTTCGCACGCGTTGTTTATATGGAAACGTTAAAGGGTTTTATTTTACTATAAAAACTGTCGTAGTTTGACGAATTCATTACGGATGTAAGCGGGTTAACAACGAACCTTATTTGTGTTGAAAGAACACGTTTAAGGTTATTTCTATCCCATATTAACAGAAAAAGTACCCTGTTTTATTCGAAGCCTAGAAATACCCTGTATGCAAAATGTTTCAGCCCAATCCGTGCAGTAGTTTTGGCGTGAAGAGGTAATAAACATCCATTCATACATCTAAACATCCAAACTTTCGCATTTCTAATATTAGTGTGATCGATTACAAGCCCTGGTCATTCTACTGCTGGTAAAAGCCTAATAAACCTGGGATGACGATACTACCAGAGGATGATGATAGTATTTATATTTCTTTTAAACACAATATGAAAATGTAAAAAAATATAATATTGGCAGTTTGAAAGGCTAGCACAGAAAATGCTCCCGAGTCTAACCTTATATAATTAACTAGACGATCGCCTCGCGGTTTCACCCGCGTAGTTCCCGTTCCCGTGGGAATTCCGGGATAAAATATAGCCTATGTCACTCCCTGAAAAGTAAGCTTCCTAACGGTGAAAGAATTTTTCAAATCGGTCCAGTAGTTTCGGAGCCTATTCAATTCATACAAACAAACAAACAAACAAAAAATCAAACCTTTCCTCTTTATAATATTATAGTATAGATATATAAATATATAATAATATATATATAATTAACTAGACGATCGCCTCGCAGTTTCACCCGCGGAGTTCCCGTTCCCGTGGGAATTCCGGGATAAAATATAGCCTATGTCACTCCCTGAAAAGTAAGCTTCCTAACGGTGAAAGAATTTTTCAAATCGACGCAGTAGTTTCGGAGCCTATTCAATACAAACAAACAATCAAATCTTTCCTCTTTATAATATTAGTATAGATCACTCACCTAACTTTGGACTTCTTGGCGCACCGCGGCTGGACCACCACAGAGTGGACCGATGACCTGGTGAAGGTCGCAGGAAACCACTAGGCACCGGTAGCGAGGGTCTTTGGGGGAGGCCTATATCTAGCAGCGGATGTCTCTCCTCTCAGCTGAAATGTTGATACAGTTAGTGCTTAATAAATAATTTTGTCCACAGCCAGAAAACTTCCACAGATCCTATGAGAACGACGGAGATGGCGAGATCGGGTACTCTCGCAAGAAGAACGGAGGCGGCAAGAAAGGCTACCAACACTTCGATTCCTTTCACAAGAAAGCTGGTGACAACTACGAGTTTGAGAAACAGGTGAGTCAGAAGCCAGATTTTGAAAGCATAAATATCGAGAAAAAATTCGCTGTTCTTTTAAGATAAAATAATAAAGAGAAGCAATTTTAGGTCCATTATTTAATTGTAGTTTTGTGGCGTCATTTGGGGGAAACCTATATTGTACTCGGAAAACAAAAATCGCAAGATAGCGTTTACACAAAAACGAATTTTAGAGTTAACTTTGATTTTCGTTTTTACGAGTAGACCCCCAGTACGTTTGTGGCCTAATATGAGTTATAATGACGTGCTGTGCGAGCCGTGGCGGTAGCGACGGGGCTTAGGAATCTAAGCTCCTACGCGACCCGTGGATGTCGGTCGACTAAGGAAGAGGTACGTTCAGAAGTGGACAATGAGTGCTGATGAGGAAACGTGCAAAAAAATCAAAACAAAACAAAACTTATTAAGTAACAAAAAATTAAAGCGCCGAAAAAACTGAAAAGCAAATTTATATGGGATCAATTTATACCCTTTCCAATTAAAAACTAATTATAAAATTCGACTACTCTGTAAAAACTTATGCGTGGTCATACATAAAAAAAACCTTTCGGTACACGAGTCCTAATTACTTTTATTCACAATTCCCAAAATTCCCACTTAACAAAATACCTACTCATATGTTGCCCATTATCTACAATCACTACTGCCTATAATTAAAATTTCCCAAAATTTCCACTTTTTAAACCAACTATTTTACTCGTTACATTAAAACGAGAATAAACGACCCTCCCTATGAACATCGTGTGGATTTCGAAAGTACCTACCAGGATAGCATAAGATACCAGAGTGGTTTCTTTCTAAGATGGAAGGATGGACAAGCAAATATTGCAATGAAATGCATTCGTCAAATCCAATGTTGGTCAAAACCTGTAATAATCATCGCAGAGTCCTACGTTCGTCAGGTGGTGCTTACTAACACAGTATTTCATAAGTATTTTAACGAAATATTTAGACTAGATGAAACTTCTGTCATAGTTATGGTATCCTGGTACTTCAGCCGAGCTAGAGGTAGAGTTAGCTCTAGCTAATTCTACCACTAGCTCGGCTTCTCGATCTCCGACTAGCAAGTTTTTAATCAAAGACAAATGTTAAAGTGCGAATTTTATTTTAGTACTCCACGCAAACAATCTACTATCTACCTATAACATAAATGTATCCTTACAAATAAAAAAAATATCTTGACTTAAGGTGCAATGCAAGCATGATGGCGGAAAATTCAAATTTCTATCACTTATTGCACCTTTAACTAATTAACTTTCTTATAATCAAGCGGTAGCTTACGAAAGACGCAACTGTAAGTCGCGTTCTAATTTAATTATCATTTTAAGAAAATCAAGTACTTACCTACCGAAATTGATTGCCTTTCTAACTGGCCGAGATACTCTGCATACTTCCCATCAAATAGGATGTCGAAAGTAAAGCGGATTACCTACCTACATACTCGTGCATAAGAAATCTGAAAAAGTGGGAATTTTGGGAAGTCGATATTATATGAAGTGCGAGTTTAAGTTAATGAATGTTTTAAAAAGTACCTACGTAAAATCAATAAAGTGGGAATTTTGGGAATTGTGAATAAAAGTAATTAGGACTCATGTACCGAAAGGAAAAAAAAGCCTCGACTTGAGAACCTCCTCCGTTTTTCGTCGGTTAAAAACGCCTTCACCGTTTGACGAATGTTTGATCAGCGTTGCAAAAGACCCTCGTTGATCATTCGTTTTTTCAACAGGCTAATAATGTATTTGATCTACCGTGTAGAGTTTTTGTAATACACTAAATTAACTATTCGGTTTATTTCTATTCTACTTAGTCATGGATAAATTACACGATGCGTTAGGTACACTTTCACTCACGCACTTTTCAGACCTTTGCGATCTTTTGATCGAAAGTAGTAAGTACCTAAATATGCTTGAACATCTTATACCTATTAGAAAGAACATGCTTCACACTCCTATTACAAATGCGAAAATCTGGATGGATAGATGAGTGTTTGTAACTTCTTCCCGCCAACACTACTGAAAAGATTGTGTTGAAATTTTCATGCTGCTGACCTGGAATAAAAAACAAACATAGGCTACTTTGTATCCCATAAATCAGTTTTCATACGATTCCATAGAAACAACAACCAGCCGCGGGCAGAACCCAGTTCTTTACATTTAAGGCACGCTTTTGGTCCCTTCTGTATCTCAGATATTATCAAAACTACAGGCTCGTTATTTTGCATGTCTAGGAAGATCTAGGTATAGTTCGTTTGTCTCGCTAAAACTCGAGAACGGCTGGACCGATTTCACTAATTTTGGTCTTGAAATGTTTGTGTAAGTTTAGGGAAGGTTTAAAAGGTGAGAGCGGTACGAAGTTCGCCAGGTCAGCTAGTTAAATAATATAAGGCTATTGAGTTATTCAGGTCCGAAAATTGCCATTATTTACAACTGACTCATCAAAAAACCAAAACCACTTATAAATAATAAGGAATGTGAAATTTGGAAGGTAGATGATCAAACTTTATCGGAGGAAACAATCCGAAAACCAAAAATTTTATATTTTAAGGTGTCAATATCGGTGTCGATATGGATATTTGTGAGGTTATTTGTGAACATTTCATTGGATAATCAGACCTATTTTTATAAAAATACACACAGACGCATAATAATGATAATGACCCAAAACTAGAAAATAAATACAAATAAATAATTCATGAAAAATAAGATACTACCCTCTCATATAGCAAAAGATGGAGTGGGAAAAATAAAATCGGCCCAGAAAGTCAAGTTTAGTATCAAATACTTAAGAATACCTACAGGCAAAAAAATATTAATTTATAATTTTTAGTTTCGGAATTATCATTAAAAATGTGTGGGCGATCGTAAAAACGATCCCCGGGTTTCAATAAAAGGGACCAATCGTTGCATTCATTCTATAAATTCATACATAACTAGATGTCGCTAGTAAAAGTGTACGAGCTCTAGATCGCGCTGCCAAGAACGCACGCCCATCGGTTCATTTTAGAAGAGTTGGGCAATTCAAATGATTGCATTTGATAAATATTGATGTTAAAAAAGCCGAGAAAAGCGCGTCTTTTACTAATGTATTGTATAAATTTGTAAGTTACATGGGTAGTACAGAATATATAAGTACAGAAAATTTACTCTTGGTCCTGGGTTAGGTTAGAACGGATTAAAATTACCTAAGTACTTATATTTTTTAATGAAATCTAATCAGAAACATAAATGTGTAAAATAAAATTTGCCTACTAGGTACTGTCGGCTGGATTGGACTAAGCTATGACAATACATCAAACACACATAATATATAGTAACCATCTCAGATGGAACGCAGCCGTCGAGCTTATCAACTATAGTGATCTGTCCAAGTAAGTTCCTTCCTACATTCGGTTGGTTTATTTCAGGATTCGTTCGGGTTAGACGACGAAGGGAAGGACGGCGGGCACAGCCACGAGCACCAGAAACATGCGGACTATGACGAGGATGGCGCCTACAGTCACAAGCATGAGAGAAACGCCGAAGGTAGTGCTAAGCTCAGACGCCCTGTCTTGTTCGCTAGGCGATTGTTCAAGTGGTTGTTTTGAGTAGAGTTATTAAACTTTAATAACTAAACTACACACACGGGTACCTAAATATCGCGAGAAATGGTCGTGAGATCCGAAATCTTAAAAAACTTTTTCGATTATAGCATTCTTGACTTATCGTTATCATGATTTTGTCTGAAGAACCATTTAAAAACCTTGCTTTTTTATGAATTTATAAGGGTGGTGTTCTCTAGTACATAGGTTTCCTAGGTACCTAATACGACGATCAGCAGCCTCGTTTGTTGGTTATCGGGAAACTATTAGGTTTTCTTTTCTATTCGGTTGGTTAGGTTAGGTTACCTACTAACTACACCCAACAACACTGGTAGGTAAGTACTTACTTACTCCTACAGTGAGGAGTGTTGGGAGACCATCCACTCAATGGGCCGACGACATTGCAGGGAGTCGATGGTGGCGACTCAGGACCGCTATTTATGGCGTCGGTCGTATAGCCTATGTCCAGCAGTACCTACCTAGACGTTTGTATGAAATTTCGATGTAGGTACAGTGAGTGAACGTCAACAAATTAAGGCGAATAGTAGGGTGGATAGTGGCGCCACTACATATTTAATTTTATAATTACGTTATACAAAGGAATTATCAAGAAATCGGACCGCGCGTAGACGATATCTATCATAAGCTTTTTTTAAATGTATCTGTAATACCTAGGTACTTACTTATGATAATAGGTAGGTACCTAATTTACCTACTTGTGTGATGTTCTGTTCAGCTGAAAGTCATCGGGTTCGAGAGCCAGAATCTGAGGACATCGACGAAGGACACTCGAGACCCGCGAAGAAGGGCAAAGGAAGACATCACGGTGAAGACCACGAGCAGTTGAAGTAAGTTTTACATAGGTAATCAATCACACATTAGGTGGTACTTACCTACCTATGAGCGCGAAAGTTTGGATGTTTAGATGTTTGGATGCATGTTTGTTACGTCGTCGGGTCGATCGGACTGAAATTTTGATGTTGCTCTAAGCCTGGAATAAAAAAAAAGATGTTAGGTTGCTTTTGTGATATAAATTATAATTGACAATTCCGGCGGCCTTACCCATAGGCAATAGGCAAGGTAGAACCTACCTACCTACCTACTACCTATAGGTAGACCACACAACTGGCGGATCTCAGTAAAACCTTGTCTCAATAAGAAAACAAACACCAAACACAGTAACAAGCGCCACTTTTGGCTTTTGTACCTACTGTGACATGGTTCTACAGCGATCCGCCAGTTGTGTGGTCTACTTATACCTGACTTTTATCTTGGACAGGGAAGGAGGCGTCAATGACGGAAACGGTGGTGTAGAAGCTTTTGGACACAACCCTGATGACTACATTCTTCCTGAAAAATACACCTATGGTAGTGGAGAAGAGTATAATTTCTAGAACCGAGCTAGTTACGATAAGACTGAATTTTGTGGTGCGATAGGTTGTTGGAGTTCCAAGTTCTCTATTAGCAAATTGTTTATTTTAGCGCCATCTCTCGCTTGATGGTAGAACTATGTTTTGTTTTAGATAATTTTATTAAAGAAATAATATAAAATATTTTATGTTATGAATCGATCCGTACCTACCTATTTTATTTTTGAAACGTTAAAATTCTCACTATCCAGTGCATCTCGCTATAGAATACCACCAAAAGTTATTAGGAAGGTATGAAACACGGAATTAGAAAATGAAACGAAACGCAGCAAACATTGACGTGTCAAACGTGACAGCTGACAGCACAGGCACAACATTACATTCATTGATTCGACGAAAATTTGTTATTGCTGCGACTCGGCACAAAGCGATCGCTTGAATTATTGAGAAATTCTTGAAAACCTATTTATTTCTGGTCTTTCTTGTAATGTTAAAGTGAAACTCTTAGAATGAAGATCAAAATGGGGCTAAAATGCATCGATATCGTCGTGTTTTTGGCGTTAAATCTCATACACTGCGCTTCGAGCGGTAAGTAGACAATTATTTAATTGAATCAATTCGTCCGGTGTGTCGGTCTCTTCAACTTGTTACTTTTTACAGAGCATCCCATCCTGTCATGCAACATGAGCGATATAGATCCTTGTGGAGGAGACAACTGGATTTGTAACGAGACGACACTGCATTGCGATTGTCTTGAAGGGTATGTTTTCCTCGACGGAGACTGCGAATTGCCTTCTTCGGACACTCACCAAGGATCTACAGGGCCTATCATCACAATCTTCGCCTTAGTACTCATTGTCTTTGGCCTTGTTCTTGTAATAAGGAAATACAACTTGGTGAATTACGTCCGGCAGAAAATCAACCAACGTAGGAACAATGATGTCATGTACGAGGATGTGATGATTGGAAATGATGATCCACCCCTCAGTCCTTAGGAGTATTGTGTTTCTTGTTGCTATTTATTTGGTTTTTCTCTGAATTAATTCTTTGTGAATATGCTGGTCATTCCAAATTCCTTGTTATTATTTACTTTATATGTCAAGACTTCACACTTTGAGCTTGGCTTGGCATTCTACCAAAATTATTTATCGCTGTGTAAACTGTAATACTAGTTAGGCAAATATTTGCTATGTAAGTTAATTATGCTTCTAGTATGAGTAGGTATAGGTACATATTTAAGGATGTTAAAGTTATTGGCAAATAGAGAATACTATTTCTTTGTTTGAACAAAGACGAGTTGTTGTTCGACTCGACAGTTATTTGTAAATGATCTTATTGTCATAAGTTATCAATGATGGTTCTTTAATTTAAATGTTGTTCTAAGGTGCTTCGATTTTAAAAAGGGCCACTAATGTTTTCTTCATAATTTGCTCAAAGTAGCCAAAGACTCAGTGGTGTTTTTGAACAATACATGTAAGGGCACAAGTGAGTTTGTATATATTTTGTAATGTAGGTAAGTGAATATTTTATCAACCTGTTTGCTACCAAGGTTCCTTTGCAAATGAAGATATGAAGGTATTCTTTTTGCATGATTCAAATGTTGGTATTTTACCTACCTATTCACATAAAAGTACACTATTACCGAAAATGCTCTTATGGATATGTATTTAGTTGGGTTTCTTTGATTTGTGAACAAAGTATTTTTTAGTATTCTCATTTTACTGTATGTAAGTAGATAAGAAGTAAATTGTTTTTATCTATTTGAATTCCTCAAAATAAAATGGGCATCCTCATAAGTAGGCACTATTTTGTTGGAGTATTATAAACCTCAACCTAAAGTAAGGAAATACAAATACCAATATTTTTAAATAAATACTCTGTGATATTGCAAATAATAGTTTTATTTAAGTTACAAAATTCTTTAGATAAGGCGTTATGTGATAGCTAGTTGCGTATTTAGTTATGTTGCTTACCATTAATGTTACAATAGTTACTGCTATTGGACATTCATACAGAACTGAAACAATAGAAACATTTCAAATTTAGTTTTGATTTGCAGTACCTATACCTAGTGTAAGACTTTTTACTAGGTATTCAATTATGATTAGTTTTGTTGATCTGGTAAGAACTACAAATATTCATCATCATCATTCAAAAAGGCTATACTTCGCCCACTGCTTCTACAGCTGGGTCTCTATGGTCCCATGCTAAATTTTAAGCTAGAGCCCCACTGCGGCGCCCACGACGCCGCCGCGCCGCCCGCCACCATCGCCGTTCATGGCGGCGCGGGCGTGCACAACGTACGCCACAGTGGGCCAGTGGCTTTACCCGTATTCTATACCCATTCTATACACCGTATTCTAGACCAATCCAATGGCAGGTTATAATGTTAAGTAGACCAATCGAACGTAGGGTATAGTGAACTTACCAGTGAATACATTAGAGAAGACAGCAAAGCTGTACATAAAGACTAGCGCGAGATGTAGCGTTCGCGTTTCACACGAGCTCTCTGTCCCCCACACAAGTATTGGTAGTGTGAACAGGATCGACACGTGTGCCAGGGAAAACGCCTTCGTTAGACGCGACCAGCTTACTAGAACAATAAGTTGATGATAACAATCTTCTAAAGGCCTACGCAGACCGGGACGGCATGGCAGGGGATTTTAATTTTTACTAATGGACATTCAACCGTACTGTTACAGAAAAACGACATAAATTGCTATGCTTTAAAATGATGCCGTGGCATTGAAAGGAATTTTATCGCACGGCACGCCACAGGCTCCCGTGGCGGGATGCCGTGGCATACTGCGGTAGGCAACGGCATGCCACGGACTCCGGCGCTCGTACTGCGTGGTGCGGCACGCCGTTGCATGCCGTGGCAAAGTGCTGGAATGCCGCGGTATCTAAGCGGCCAGTGTGCGCTGACTCACGGCAAAATCCCTTGCCATGCCGTCCCGGTCTGCGTAGGCCTTTACAGCCATAATTAATAGTTATATTCAATTTAGTAGTAAGTAGTGTTTTCGTCGGCACATATGTCAACAGCTGAAAGTGCGTTCCCCAAACAAGCCATAATCACCACACTTGGCAGGATTGGTGATTGCAGTAGGTGTTAAAAATACACAGAAGGATAGTCAGATAGATAATCAGATAGTCATTTTATTGGTAAAATCATTTACAAGAGGAACAGCGGAAGCAGCTTTACTTCCTCTAGGTTCCCTCGGTTGGCTTTTACCATGGTATAATAATACAAGGTATGCTACTCCGAGAAACAAGGGTCACGTGGGTTTTCCCAAGCTTACGTCATATCCGCTACTGTGGTTCTCAGACTCTTTAGTTTGGGAGATTCGAAATCTAAGTAGATCTAGGTTTCAGGTTCTCCATTAAATTCTTCAAACTTAGTTTCCATAATTTGAGCAACGCTAATGAGCACTCTGCACATGGATAAATCATTTTTTACCTGGAAATGAAATTTATCTAATCGCAGGAACATTTTTCAGCCACAGATTCTCTTTTCGGGAATTTAGAGAACCTTATTTTACCGCCTTTCACACTTACAGTTACGGATCGCGTAACCGCCCATCTTATTTTAAAAATTTATCCGAATAACAACGCGAGTGATACACCGGGGTCAATAAAAGTTTGATAGTCATCGGCAAATGAACGTAACCTCTCATTTTTTGTGGCAAGTGGACAGTGACGTAGGCTTGGGAAGATCTCGGAGTAGCATACCTTGTTTTATTTTACCATGGCTTTTACGACTTCCACTTCATAGGCTGGAGTTGACGGGGTCGACTCTTACGCCACGAGCGCCACGGGGTGGCCTAAAGGTGGTAGGCATAGTGACCAATCGAAAGCGGGCGTCAAGTAGCGGTTACGTGCAAAAGTGTGCGTGTTTGTGCATTGCAGATTGCAGCCTGTCTACTAGGATTTGGTAGGGATATCGAAGCATGAGATTTTTAATGAACTAATAGTTTTGCTTCGCTTTCTGCACCATAGAATAATGTTAAAATTCCAATCCATAAGAGGCCTACCTAAAAGATAGATGCCTAGATACTTATAGCTAAGCAATAATTAAGCATTGGTACTTACCATCATTATTTGGGATCATCAACTTCATCGATGCTTGTAATGTCAAGATAAACATAACAACACCTGTAAATCGGAAGATAAACCCCTGATTATATGAAAACCTGCACCTATAAGTAGCATTAAAAAAAACAGTGACTCAGGGGTAAGAGTAATTGAATAAACTACGTAGTCAGATAATTTACAATAGTAATTTGTAAATACTTTACTGCGTGCATCTATGGCAAGTAGGATGGCTAAGCTTCATCAAGATAAGTACCTAGGTACCTATCACTAATGCTAGATGAACTTACTAAAGTACCTACCTACCTCAGCACACAAACATCCATCTGCTGCTGAATGTGGCTTCCCCAAACAAGTCGTGAGAGGCGCCTAAGGGATATCCACCCGGGGGCGGGCAGCAGCGCCCTCTGTAGAACTATTCAACCACCAGACTGCGATCCCCAACCCGCATGCACAGCGTGAGGATTGTGTTTATTATTGGCCGCCATGAGTTAAAAGCTAATAAGGCGCTTATCAGGGCAGTCCAGCAGTGGACTATTATAGGCTGTTGAGGTGCTAAAAATACACAGAAGGATGCTGCTGCCCTCACCAGCAGGCCTGGCACGGGGATAGTTGTCTAGGGTAGAATAGAGAAGAATGACATTGCATTGTCATACATTGCGTAAATTATTGAAGGTGAATGAATAAGTTTCAAACATATTACGCATTCGATGAACATGTGACGTAATTTTTCTCTATTCTACCCTAGACAACAATCCCCGTACTAGACCTGTAGGCCTAGCACGGCGATAGTTGTCTAGGGTAGAATATAGAAGAATGACATCGCATTGTCATACATTGCGTAAATTATTGAAGGTGAAGGAATAAGTTTCAAACATATTACGCATTCGATGATGATGTGACGTAATTTTTTTCTATTCTACCCTAGACAACCATCCCCGTCCTTGGCCTGCTGCAGTAGGTTCCCTAGTCGACTTACGACATCCAAGAATTGAGTTTGAGGGGTCGCTTCTAACGCCGCAAACACCACGGCTTTTGTTAGTTTTAATCTACTGTTTTAATAATATTACCAGCAAATATAGCAGTGAATTTGATATAGAAATCTTTTTCCCAGATAAACAGGTCTCCCTCGTCTCCTCTCTCGTCACGCGCCCAGGACTCACAGCTGACAAGCCATGAGTCAGGCATGGAGATGTTCACGGCGAAGCTTCTGGAACTGTTAATGTCATTATTGGTGTTTCAATGATTTGAATAGGTAGAGGTACTGCACAAGGTGTGGAAAAATAATAACTGTGGGTTAGTACGCTAGGCAGTAAACTTTCCCTTTGAATTAGGAAGTTCTAGAGAATTCATAAATGGCAGTAGCTAGGTAAGTTAATCTACTTTACAGGCATACAAAATGCCTAGGTGAACAACAGGAGGAAACTCCAAGACTCGATCGCATTTTTAGGTGTATAATATATTATACGAGTTTTTAAAATAGTGATTCACATTAATAATTAAAATTCGAAAGGTTTATGTTAAGGCGCTACACCGACCCATTTCAGCGCCACCACCTATTTCGTCTTATTATTATGTTAAACGAAGGAATTTTCAAAAATCTATTGGGCAGTTTATGTACCTTTCATAAGCCTTTTTTTTAATGTCATTGTAAAAGTTTTATTTTGTATAGTGTAGGTAGAGATACGAAGTTGCTCTTTTTGGCCACTAAACTCTGTTTTCGCATCTCTCCATAAACTATACAAAATAAAACTATTACAGAGGCATTAAAAAAAGCTTATGCTAGTTTAAGACCGAGAAGTTTGGAACGGTGCGGGGGAGGCCTTTGCCCAGCAGTGGGACGAAATAGGCTGAGTAAAAAAAAATATGCTAGTTTGTGATACCAACTAGCCAAAGTATTTTTGAAAATTCCTTTGTTTAACCATATAATAAGATAAAATAGGTCGCATGCTAGTTTGGGTCTGGGTAACGCCTTAAACATTTGTTTACCTCTTCACGCCAAAACTACTGGATGAGCCAGATATAAATTTTACATACTTATGTGTAGTTCTAGACACTTATTTGGGATTAACATAGGTACATGCTAGTTTTAACCCGGAAAAACGTAGCAGAAAACTAGGTATGTTATGTAATAAATAAGAAACTCACAAATATGTTGCATTGATGGTGCTATTGCCGGGTATGCCGCACATAGTGTTGATGACAACATTGAACAGGCTGTCGGAGCGCCACACTCCGTAAGTCTCTAACATTATCAGGATTATAAGCAGCTTCCAATAAGCCTGAAATTAGAAAAAAATAGGAGTTACTGGTTGTTGAAAGGAAAGGAGATGTGTGTTTTAGTCAGTTTAGGTGTCCAAGCTACATGATAGGGAAAACCACCCTTGTTTAGAGGAAGCATACTCAGTGGGTGATGTACCTATCCACTCACACACTTGGCCAGTTTTATTCAATCACACTAATAATAGGTTTAAACGCGAAAGTTTGATGGATGTTCGTTACTTCTTCACACTTAAACTACTGAATAGATCGGACTAAAATTTTGCATATAGGTATAGGTCTTTATAGGTATCTGGAATAACACATAGGCCATAACTCAGTTCCCATGAGAGAAATAACCCATAAACTTTGCCATAGAAACGCGTGCGAAGCCTCGGGCAGAAACTAGTATTGAATACCTATGCAGGCTATCTACTTTAGTACCTACAATACTTTGTAATGGAATCCATGTGCCCGCGCACGAGCGCGAGCGAGACCTATAAGAGTAGGCTCCACGCCGCGTGCGTGAGTAGCACCAGGCATCGGCCGGTCGCGCGCGTCATGCACTACACCGACTGACCTAAATAGATTCCACGCGCTGACCCTGAGCCGGTTGAGGTCCCGAATTATTGCATTACTTTGGCGTTTAATACAGTACCTATTCCGACTATTCAGTTGTTTCTTTGTGCTCAGATCCTTCTACATACCTATAGGAGTGCCCTTACCTATAAATACATTACATAGGTAGATAGATTCAGATGTTTCTTTGTGCTTAGATCCTTCTACATACTTATAGGAGTGCCCTTACCTATAACTGGTGACCCCAATACTTACCTATAAATACATTACATAGGTAGATAGATATTTTTTATGATACATAGGAAACACACAGAACACCCAATACAAATATCTGCAGATTGTGCAAATATTTGTCCTAAGACAGGAATCGAAACCGCAATTTCCTGTGTCGATGGCAGACCTTTGCATTAAGGTTTTCGAACATGGAATCGGTTAGGGCACAATCAGTCTCCGTGCCAAGTAAATTGATATAATGGACTCACCTTGAACTCAGTGTTGTAGAGCACATGCCTCTGAGCTTCCCTGGACATTAACACCAGATCAATCATCACAATCACTGGGTCGTATTCAACATACTTGTCCACGAAACCTTTGCATATATCCTGAAAGATGTAACATTTGTTTATAATTATGGGTACCAGGTAGGAATGGATAAGATTATGGATGGATTTTTTATACTCTCTATCTACCTGTAAGATCCTATATGTGACCTTATCTTTTGAATTACATTTAGATGAAGTAGAAAAATTGGCAGCTTAGACCATATTTTTAAGACGACATATTTTTAAGATAGAAGACCATATTTTTAGGTAAGTACCTAGTAGGTTTCAAGATAACCAACAGGTTGAAACTTCTGATCATATAAATTATATCATAGCAGTTCGGTTTTGTTTTAATCACAAGTGTGGATAATTTTTTAACAACTTAGCTTTGAATAAGCAAGGGAAGTTGCAAATAATGAATAGTGAAACTGGACATATTCACACAGCCTCATCTGATGCTGAAGTGAGCAGAGCTTATTATAGGTAGAACCAGGTGACTGGTATTTTGTATTATAACTATTCGACAGGTATTAGTACAAGTTTATGTTGTAGCATCCCAACAGGTTTCATGTTATAGCGTGCTAACTGGGTTCATGTTATAGCGTCCCAACAGGGTTCATGTTATAGTGTCCCCACAGGGTTCATGTTAAGATCTCACTTTACAATAAGAACTTGATGTTCCTTCGAAGCAACTGAAAAAATTAATAATTATTTATTGCGTTTATTTACTCTATGTATTCTGATATCTTAGTATAAACAATGTGACTGATGTCTTATAAGAGCTAAAGTTTGAATGTGTGTGTATGTTTGTTACTCCATTACGCTCAAATGGCTGAACAGACCTTCCATTGCAACACCCTAAATGGGTTCTTAGTGTGAACTTATACTCACCTAACCACTAAGACTTGATTGTATGAATGCAATAAATAAAATACTGAAATACAGATTTGCTTATTCACCACGGGAGCAGCTAGTACCTAACTACTACTTACATATGCAAATCAGATAACCTTTTATTGTTTTTATTCAAAGATTCCATTTCAAAGCAGCAAACGAGTAGGATCACTCACACATTTTGTAAGCTTCAGAACCGTTGGTCCGTAACTCTTGTAGAGAGCGGTGCATGGTTCCCCACAATTTACACATTTGTAGTTGTTCACTTCAGTCATTTTTATACAAGCAAATAGCTAATAAACGTAAAAAAATTAAGTTCGTTTATTGAGAAACACCGAAACATTTCGTACTTATCAAACAAACAAACAAAACACTTCAACTTCTTTCATAATAGCGCTGCTTACAGTGCTTACTTTTCGCTACGACTCTGCCAGTGACATAGCATCTGAAATATAAAAAGACCATGAAATTTTATACCTGTTTATAAAAATAACGTATGCTTTCAATTAATTTAAGATAGCAATTGCTTTCCTTTTATTTCAGATGCTATGTTATTTGGTAAAAATTAAGGGGAAAAGGTTAGGGAATAATACTTCAACTTCTTAGTCAACTTCAACTTCAACTTCTTTTATTAATGGCGCCAACTTTTTGGATACAGTCGGGGAAAATTGACAACGACAGTGACATGAAGTTGCTATTGACGTTAACAATACTTTTTCGTATCGAGAAACGAAACGCAACCAACAGGGTCCTCCCTCGGCAAAACGGTTGCGTTCAGCGTTGATCACTCGTCACTTTCGCAAACGTGTGCCATAAAATTCCCTTATTCCGCACGCTGCGCATGTGGGTTGGGGATCGGAATTTGATGATAGAATTGTTCACCAGGGGGCGCTGCCCGCCCCCCGTTGATATCCCTTAGTCGCCTCTTACGACACCCGCGGGAACACGCGCGGGAAGAGTTGGGGTGGTGCAAATTCTAAGCCGCCACCAAATAGCTACCCTAGCGGAGCGCTAAAAACTCGACTGGCTTCTCTTATTTTCCTCCCGTCTTTAATCACCGCCATGGGATTGGTCATTTTGACATGATGGAATTCTAAAACAAATGATTTTCATGCTAAAATAACCGTGCAGAAATTTAGCCCCAATTAAAAGGTTATGAGGTGCTATTTTCTGCAACAGTACTAACGGCTGGCTACTGGATTTGTAGACCCCAAAGATCTTATGAGTACGTTTTGGTAGATCCATTGGTGGCCCCTGACATTTCTACAAAATTTTAAACATAGCTACCTAACCTAACCTTCGATGCAAAAGACGATTCATCACGAGAAAAAACCCCAATGCCTCCGTTAATGCGCGAACTGAACGATGAACACAGAAATAAATAAAATTTCCGGGGTCCACAAAGCCAAGGATTGCAGTTTTATTCTGGTAATCCCGATTTATTCGGCTGGACGTCAAACTGACCGGTTTAAGCGGCAACCTTATTGTTGTTTTCGTTTATCTTTTGAAGATTTAGGGGAATATTCCCGTTGTCAACCCACCTAGATAGGTACCTAGGTAGATTCACGTTGTGCCACTGGTGTAAAAATGGGATTTCTATACAGGATGTAAGGGTAAACAGTCTTATCCTTGAAACCACGTATGTACACCCCTAAAATAAGACGATACAAGTTATTTTTAAAAATAAAAGTCAATTAGTTTCGATGGAATTTCATAATTCATTTCTCTGCTATCCTACGTGATTTCATGGACACCCTAGTGACCTTATCACGCCGCGCCGCCGGTCTCGCCTGTAGCCGGCCGGTGGTGTAGGTATCGAATCGTAGGTACCTACAACTTGTGATGGAACTTTCCCTTCATACTTTTCCTGGCTTAGGACAGGCAAAAATAGCTATTTTAACACATTTGCTAGTAAGTATGCTAAAGTAGGTAGGTACTTTTGGCGTATTTAAAAAGTTCATCATCAATCAAGTTTTATGTACAATTCAATTCAAATTTACAGCTTTATGTACAGTTTGATTTACTCACATTAGGCATAAAATGTTTTCATGACTTGTGCATGACTAGGCACGGTGAACTGGCCGTAGGCACTTAGCCTTTGTGTAGCCGCTAGGATCGTTTCCCGGCTTGGCACACGTTGTTCTGGGAACCGCTCTGCTTACATCGTACGAGCCAAGTTCATGTTGTCACCAGCGATGGCATAAAGTCGCACCATTTCAGTCCACTGTTCATTTGTGAACGACATCGTCACTTCTCTACATAACACAATACGCGAACAAATCGGCACATCACAAATTAGCACGGAACGCGTCGTGACGTGCTCACTACCTAGCAGACGGGCCGCGACTGACGAGCGCGCGAGCGGCGTCTTTGTTTGAAACCGACAAAGCAGGCGAGCGGCGCGGAAGCGGCGTAGGTATGTAGGCGGCGCCTTTAAGTCGGCGCGCGAGCGGGTCTTTGTTTGAAACCGACAAAGCAGGCGGCGTAGGTATAAATGTAGGGTGAAATGCTTTTATGATGTATGAGGATATTTTTTTCAAAATTATGTAAAAAAAAGTTTAGTTTTTTCATCGGTTTTGGACTCTGCTCATGGTTTTGAACTTCTGGTTTCAAGGATAAGACTGTTTACCCTTACACCCTGTATTAGAAGTAGGTAGGTAATTTATTAAATATCTTGGACACTACTTGAACGCTCTACAATAGTAGGTACCTAGCTACGTGGGTAGTGTGGGTACCTATGTACTTTGAGTCACTTTTTTGTGTTTAATTTGAGAAAAATGTACCTACCTACTTTCTTACTTCCATAAAAGGGGAAGGTAGGTAGCACTGAGCAAACTCAGAGTCCGTTTATTATTACGTCCTATACTTAGTGACATCTAGTGTGAGGTAGTTAAACTACGTACTTAGTAGCATCGACACAGAATGAATGATATTATAATACTACTAGCTGCGCCCCGCGGCTTCGCCCCCGTGGAAATTTATGATTCCAACTTTTTCAATTTTTTTTTTCATAAAAACCTTCTCCTGACAATAACAAACACAACAAAGAAAGAATTAGCGAAATCGGTCCAGGCGTTGTTGAGTTATGCGCTTACCAACACATTTTGCGATTCATTTTTATATTATAGAAGATACTAGTACTTAGTTCCAGAAATCTGCCAATAGTACAATATGCGCCATAAACTGTATGACGGTGCATGCTGCAGGGTTGAACCTGGAGAATCAGCCTGAATCGTACTTCTAATTTTTATGCGCATCTATAAATTTTACCAATTTTTTTAACTGGCTTCGAAAATAGGAGGAAGTTCTGCTCTCCTTAAAAACCACCACACGTTTTGATTAATCGTTTTCTGAAATTCTGAGAGTGTGGTCCAATATCGTCGTGTTAGTGTCGTTGTGGTGCGAGAAGTACCTAATTAAGTGCAATAAGCTAGTTAGGAGATAATCGCGATCGAAGTTTTTTTAGATCTTGAAAGCGGGGTATATGTAGTTACAAAAGTATCTCGTAGTCAATTCGTCTATATGTTTTTTTTAATGTAGGTATGTATGTTACTTGATATCTCCGCCTGTGGTTAATCGATTTATACTGATTCTTTCACTATTGTATAAAGAATGATCTCGAATTGGTCACATAAAAAATGTATTATCGAGTAATTGGTAGGTATTTATCCCGTACCTAAAGCTTAAACAAGAAAAAATTTAAAAAAACCTCAGATTTTCATGAAACATGGATAAGAACACTCGGTATAAAATTATCTATGACACAAAAAACTAAACGAAAATCGGTTCATCCGTTTGGGAGCTACGATACCACAGACAGATACACAGATACACAGACAGACACGTTAAACTTATAACACCTCTCTCTTTTGCGTCGGGGATTAAAAACAAGAGAATACTTTGAAAAATCACGACTAACTTCTACAATTTAGGTGATATTATCTTCGCTAATTCGTAATGGAATTTGATGATTCTTTCGTTGTATAAAAGTTAATTTTCAGATGGTCCCAAGGAATTGATGATGTGCGCCGTAAAAACATCATCACATAATAATTTTCACAATCACTGGTAATTAATGGTTTCCATGGCAACAGGCGTTTACAAGAGATCTACCTACAAAAACAAATTACAAAGTTGACGGATGGCGGATCGTATTAAGCGAAGGATGACCGATCCATACCTCTGAGTACTGAATACAAATGGAGACGGCATAATGTTCTATATGAACTATCGGTTATACAAATATGATCTAAATCGACATTGTACTAATAAACTTGTAGCTATCTCGTTTTAACTTACCTACAATACCCCATGTAAAAAGAGACAACAATATATTTGTGTGACCTATTTTTGGCAACATTGAAACGTGACGTCATAGCAATGCATGTTTGTGGCCGTTCGCCATTTTAGTTTCTCAGTGCAAAATGGTATGTTAACTGTCAACGCGAGTTGCATTTGCAGTATTTTGTGCAAAAATTACTTGAATTCATGACTTTTTCTAGTGAAAACTTATTTAATAAGTGAAAGAAAGCAACAAAGAACATGCCTAATTGTAGTGTGGTAGGTTGCAGAATCAAAAAAAGCGAAAATCGTCCAAACATTACATTACACCGGTATGTATTATTATTTTGCAAAAATATCACAAATGCCTCATCTTTTGGCTTTCATATGAATAGTTTACGTAAAATTTATACCGAACGTAGCTTATACTACGTATTTTTGTGGATTTTGATAGTGTATTACAATAAAATACAATAATGTTTGTTTGGCGATAGTGTTGTCCTTCAAGGCATTTTTCATATCGATGTTTTCAAGTGTAAATTGTGGTGTACTAATTTTAAACTGTGTTTTTTTCGTTTTAGGCTGCCTAAAAATGACCGTAGAAGAAAAATGTGGCTGGATAAAATAGGGGTGGAAAATTTAACGTCTCGTACGAAAACCATTTTTGTTTGCTAACTTCATTTTGATGAATCTTGTTTTAATAGAACTTTAAATATCACGACATTGCGAGAGGATGCCGTACCGTCACGAATCTTTTTAGTAAGTATTTTGACCCTTAGTTAGAACTTTGTTCGCGTATGTTTACAAAATTTGCCATCTTCGTTTTTCCAAAGACCGACCCTCTGTGATCTGTAATCTGACCCAATGTGATAAATAGCCCATACTTCAAATCCCCTTTAAAATTTATTTTTCCCAAAATCCTCTCTTAGCAAATTTTTTCCTTGCAAAATAAACCTATTTACTTACCAAACGTCAGCTTTCTAGAGTGTATTATTTTTGGCTGACAAATATTATTCTATTTTATACTTATTCTTCCGTCATGATATTTCAGCCGTCACCAGCCCGATCCAGTACATCCAGTACTTTATCAGAAGTAGACCCAAACCAGACTCCATCTAGTTATAAAATATGTGATGCGTCAGATGAGGTGAATATCTTTATTTATTACCTACTCGCTTTTCTCCTTACCTGTTTATGTTATACTATAAACCGTAGTTATTATGCATGGTGTTCGGCAAACCGTGTGCTTTACTGTAACTTGGTGTAGGTGGAATCGAGTGCAATAGCTTACGAAATGCTTTTGAATATTTTTAAAGATTTAGATTTTTAATTATTTAGTAATGTAACTTTTTAGTTCAAAATAGTTTTACAATTTTGTTAGATAAGTTTAGAATGTTTGCCCGCACTATTAAGTTCTATCGAACTAAATAGGTTTACAAGATGGACACACAAGTTAATAACTTTCAGGGTGATCCAAATGGTAGATTTTTATAAAAAACGCTTATATCTTTTATGTATCTATTTTTTATGTCTTTTATGTAGTTTTGACACAATTACCGTTGGAATGAGAAATTTTCAGTGAATAAGAAGATCAGAGACACACTTAGTTTTCATTTTAATTTAATCCAAAGTTGAACGCTCAACTTTTAATTTTCAATTTTCAACACTTTGAGTGCCCATAGCTGCTTTGAACCTAGATTTCATGTAAATATTGTTTTTAATAGTACGGGCTAACATGCTGGATGTCTTAAAAACATGTAAGACATGTTATTTCGTAAAAAAAAATACAGCTAAATAGTTCTACTTTTGGAAAAAAATTAAAGAAACATATAAATGGGGACTGATTTATGAAAAAACTTGAAACAATTATTTATTACCTATGCTAAAACCTTCTTAATTTTCAGGTTAAAAATGTGAGTTCATACATTTGTCAAGATCGAATCCCCAGTACGATATTCAAAATAGTTCAATATTAAACTTTCATGGCCACTACATTAGTACTAAGTAAAAACGGGTTCAATAATATCATTAAAATCCTAGTTGTATAAAAATAATAACCTTTTAAGGTTTTGTGATTGTAAATCTATGAGACTGATTGAATTATTTGAAAAATCGAAAACGATAAAAGTGATAAGTTAAATTTTTAATTTAGGTTTATTGTTAATTTGTAAATGAATGAGACTGATACATCGCTATTACTAACGAAAATGTAGGTGTCTGTGTTTGTTTAAATTTGTGATTTAGGTTTATTGTTAATTTGTAAATGAATGAGACTGATACATCGCTTTTACTAACAAAAATGTAGGTGTCTGTTTGTTTAAATTTGTGATTTATATTGTAAATGAATGAGACTGATTGAATTGTTTGAAAAATCGAAAACGTAAGCGATTGTGTATCTGATATTTGTATTGTAAAGGTTTTACAAGTGTGATATACTCTAAATTATATTATTTAAACTTTCATCGTCACTACATATGTACCTAGTTAGTAAAACGAGAGTTCAATATTACCATTAAAATCCTTGTTGTATAAAAATAATATATTTTTGCAATTATGTAGCTTTTTGTTTTATTTTAGTACCTCTTTTCATAAATAAACATTGATAAAATTGCACAATTTCTTAGTTAGTACAAGTTGTTGCGTCTCACGAGCGCGGTCGAGCCATGTTTTTGTGCGTGTATGCAGGTACACATTGTCTCTGTAATTTGTGCATGATATATTTTTTTATGGTATACAATTCCGTTTCATAATTATCGAGATTCGAGGTGTAAAAAATAATATAAAGTATAGTCACAAAAATACTTGTGTCGATAAATATATCGATAAACAAAAGGGCAGCACTACGGATGGTAGCCATTTTTGTTTCTCGTAAGTTTAGGTATACACGTTTTTTTCGTAGGTATGCCGTCTCCATTTGTATTCAGTACTCAGAGATCCATACATTTTTGATTTTTGATTTTGAAAGGACGTGTCATTTAATGTCACGTCCGCATCAAAGCACGTTGCTGACATTCAGCAGTAAGGTTGTTCGTTTTGTGCCATTCGTCTACCGAAACTTCGTATTACGTGTTTCAATGTAGGCCTTCTTTCATTCGTCGTTTCATCGATGTCAGCAGCGAGTTTTTAATCTATGGATGTGTCATTAAACTAAATTAAGCTCAAAATTTTACTACATGTAGCCACTAGAATAATTTATAGTCGGTTTACAGTTTTTTAAAATACGCCAAATTATTACATGTTAGATATGACTAAACACGATACACAACTTAAATCAGTTGTACTTTTCGGTCAAGCTGTAAATGGTGTCCAAATCCAACCCATGGTCAAACCGGGCAATAATTGCATTCCCACGAGTAAGCAATACTCGTGGGAATGCAATTATTGCCCGGTTGCATCGCACGTTGATTTGCAATTCGTCAGCGCCACAAAATTTCTGTTAAAGCTTGAAAATAATTTAGAACAGCTATGTTAGGTATAGGTACCTACCTAGCCCCAAAGTCATATACAGAGCTTGTGTTATGGATACCTATCACATGACAATAATAAACTATTTTTGTATTTTTAAATACATGCTTACCTAGTCTAGATAATCAGTAAATATTTCTCCCGCAGCTGGAATCGAACTCGCACCTTTCTGCGTCTCAGGTGGACCTTCACCCGTGGCGCCCTAAAGGTCAAACTAACAAAAACAAGAACATTGCTCAAATATCCTATTTCGTTTCTCAATGTTGAAATCGAATAAGATAGAATGCGCGTAGCAATTGCTACGGCGTAGCACTTGTTACGCGGCTTGCTTTCGTAGCATTTCGTAGAACTTCGTAGCAAACCGAGATCGCTATGGAACCGAACGTTACCTGGAGGGCAGCAACCCGAAATTCATGCTATGAATGTGTTTCTATTTTCTTAATTTTTAACTTTTTGTATGTGCTGCTGGTTTTCCTTAAATAAATAAATAAGTAAATATTAAAAATAGCAAATTTTACAGAAAGGAAACAGACCTTCATTTTTAAAAAGAATTAAAACTGTATTCACAGCATTTTGAAAAACTACTGGCCTTATCCGGTAATCGAATCCACTAAAATCTTAACCAATCTACTACAGTCGACTGATGGACACCAATATTAAATTTTATCTCTGCTTTTCGCGGTCCGTAGTTCAATTTTGACAATTTGACTAAATAGCTTATTAAGCTTATAAAACTTAACTATTTATAATTGAACCGGTTGAGTTAATTGCAGACTGTTGCACACAAATGTTGTAGTAATAAGAAGCTCTCTAACTTTTTGTGAGAGGCTAAGAATAGGCAACGTCTCACTTATGTAACTTTTGCCGTCACAATAATTTCTTTGGACAAGGAACGATTTAGGAATTTCAATAACCTTATCGACGTCAAACAGTACTAAATAAGCCACTAATTGCATTAATCCTGAACAGACGTTCTTCAGTCCGTTTTTATCCGCTATAAATTCTCTGGAAAGCCTCAAAAAGTGCGTTATCCAAAATCACAAACTCATAGGTACAATAATCAGTAGGTACACAATGATACCGCTGGTAATCCCAGTTATTCGTACGAGCTTAGGTTTAATGTTTTATTTAACTTTTTACTACTATGGGCAAAACATAGGAAATGTTTGAATATCTGGTTCAATCGTTTCGTCAACATAAAAATTCACAAAAAGGTCTCAAAAATCCGGTTCACTTTTACGACCGGACTTCTGAGCCTTAGAAGTCTTAGAAGTCTGGTTAACTTATTTAGTAACCATTCTAACACCTACACCGTTTAATCTTGAGGGTTTTGGAGTCAACGCCAACTACTTTTAGATTTTCATGACGTGTTTTTAGTGAAAGATTTTACTCTAAGAGTTTTTCTCATTTCTTTGAGTTAATCATAATCAAAAACCGTTTAGTTGGTACTTTTTGCTGAGCATAGACTTCTTTCCATGTTTTCCATTTGCCTCGGGAATTTACTCGACCCATCACGCCGGTGGACGTTGCCTATTTTTATGGCACCCCTGTCTTGACCAGAAATTCGGTAGCATCACAGGGAACCAGAAAATTACCAGCCGCATTGACTTCTTAATCATCTAAGCTGCACTATAAGCACTAGACCACTGGATCTATTAAGCAGAAGTTTTACAGCTAAGCCACGCAGCTTTACAGCTGTACCTTGCACATTAGGTGCTCTTATCATTTCCACTTGTCTGATTTTAGAAAATTACATTAGATTGACCTCATTTGAACAGAATAACAGCTATTGCTTAGGTACCTATTCAAGTAGTGTCAGAGTCAGAATTCCCAAATCGGTGTGTATTCACGTCGAGCCGTTTCCTCCCTACGTGACAATCTTCAGATATGGATATGGATTAATAGACGTCCCTTGATTTTCACAGATTTGGACAGGTTTGAATACCGAAATGGTTTTATCTAGGTTACAATATTTTAAATGTTTTTTTTACTTTATAAATGCGCGGGCTCGGGTACTACGACATTAAACTACACTCGAGAGCAATGAATCCGGGTCACTCAAAGAATCCAAAAAATCTCGGAAAGTAAGAATGCTAGGTTAATGCAATAAATTGTATTTAATAGACAATTTAATACTCCTTAAATGAAAGTATTAAAACTTCTTAGTTATTGTAAAGTTATATCATAAAAAAATCAAATTTGAAAAGGGAACACTGTCGAAGATGGAACTACGAAATTACAGGATTTGTTTTTGCTTTTGTTTGTAATCTGTCATTTATGTTGGTACATAAACCAGGCTGATAGTGCTCAATATTCATTATTCAAGCTGAAATCATGTCGCTTACACTTGAAGAATGCACCAGAATACTTACATTGGTGGAAACCGGCCGGAGTCAGCGCGATACAGCCAGGACTGTCGGTGTGTCGCTGTCAACAGTACAAAGAGTTCTCCGACGTTACGAAGAAACTGGTTCTAACCTACGCAGACCAGGAACGGGCAGAACTAGGTGTACCACAGCACGAGAAGACCGATACTTGGTGAACACCATGCTTCGAAATCGCTTTCTCACAGGAACTGAACTCACAAATCAGTTTCGACGCCTCGGAGGAAGTAACCCAAGTGCATGGACAGTAAGACGTCGGCTTGCTGAATCTAACTTAAAACCCCTTAGACCTGCAAACGGCCCTAAACTGGAGCGTGGCCATCGTATTTCAAGACTAAGATATGCCCAGAACCACGTAAATTGGAGTATTGAAGATTGGTCGAAAGTTATGTTCTCCGACGAATCAAAATTTATGCTCTACAAGCACGATGGAAGACACAGAGTGTATAGAAGACCAGGGGAAAGATTCAAGCAAGCATTCATCGAAGAAAAAGTAGCCTACGGTGGTGGGTCTGTACTTGTGTGGGCCGGAATTTCCTCTGAAAGTCGCACAGAGCTGGTGATCATAGAAAACGGCTCTTTAACTAGCGTAAGATATGTGGAAGAAATCCTCAACGAACACGTTGGTCCATTTATGGTCAATTTGGGTGAGGATGCTATATTTATGCATGACAATGCCCGACCTCATACAGGTAGGATTGTGAATGACTACCTTCAAGAGATGAACATTACTTGTATGGAGTGGCCAGCGCGCAGCCCGGATATCAACCCGATCGAGCATGCTTGGGACGAGCTAGGGAGATGCGTAAAACAACGAAACCTTCCCCCAATCACGCTTCCTGAGCTCAAAATTGCTCTCACAGAGGAATGGGAGAATATTGCCCAAAATCGTATAAGGAACTTGGTGTACAGCATGCCAAACCGCGTAAACGCAGTAATGGAAGCACGAGGAGGTAATACGAAGTATTGAAATTCAAGTGACTCATATTTTTTTTAACTTTCATTTAAGGAGTATTAAATTGTCTATTAAATACAATTTATTGCATTAACCTAGCATTCTTACTTTCCGAGATTTTTTGGATTCTTTGAGTGACCCGGATTCATTGCTCTCGAGTGTATTTCAATTTGTTAAAAGTCTTGCGCAAATATTGCAACTTTTTGAAATACGGTTTAGAGTTTTGCAAAAATAACACGTTTCACCAATGCTTACAAAAATCTTATTTTCCTAGCCCACTTTGTTTAAATCCAACTTGTATGCAGCCCACGAAATACCACAACTTTGCATAAATCTTTATCAACTGAAAAACCAATGACGGGCAAAGGCTTTCATGGTGTTACCATAGTAAGGGACTTAAAGTGGCGAAACTACCTATTCATGTTGAGGAAGTGGATCTGCCAGAGCTACAGGTTGAGAATAGTGTAACAGGGTGGTTTTCCCTCGCCACACTTCGCATGAAATTTGTATACTTGCTGTTTGATGCTTTTAATACGGCAGCCTGATTAGTTAGTTTACTGTTTCTTCATTAGCAATGTGACATTTTCTTGGCGGTCGCTGGTCGCGGTGAAATTTATATTTAAATTACAGTTCAAGCTAGCTCCGACGACTCACCCACTAACTTACGTGAATTACGAGGAAGTTACTTTGCTGACACTTTTATGATAGTAACAATTTAAGCTGGGAGCGAACATAACGATTAATGATAACATATAATTAACGCACACACATAACCACACTTTTACACTCACACCTACTCACTGTACTTTTAACTTAACTTTAATGTAGTATTAAATGTAAGTTTGTATTTTAAGTATAGTACAGTGTTCTGAAAGTTTTTATATACATTATGTAAGTCTTATAATAGTGTAAACCTAATAACTTACCGAGGTAGAGAACCCTCGCGTCTACATCACAAGTCTTGAACTTAGTTAGAGCGAGGTGTCGAAACTAAGAAGTGCAATAGGTCTACAGTACACAGTACTTTGTTTTGTTTTTTTGTCTATAAGACCTTAGCTTGAATAACTAAATAAATAAAAAATTTACATCTAGGCAGCTGATAGAAAAGTTGTATTACCATAACTCTACCTTGGCTACCAGGATTGAAGGTGGAAAATGGCTTCTCAATGCAAAGGAAGATAATTATGTCCTGCTGGTAAATTCCGACGTCTTCATGAGTGTGTGTATATCACCCATACTAATTTCACAGCTCATTGGCTGCATTTTGTTTAGAATTGATCCATTCAGGGATACCAACATCTGAATTAAAAAACTGCTCCGGGACGACACATCTAGTCCACATAATGTTATATCAGCCAGTTGTAATACTAATACAAAACAAATCCTATAAGTTCACAATCTTAATCTAAAAGAACAGAACCTTTCTTGCGGATAATAATTGAGTTTCGTCGAGACAGACTATCCATTAGATTCAAGAACAGTCACAGCTGCAACTAAGGACTTTATTGTTTTAAAGTGTTGTTTTCTTATCCTCTACCCTCAACTAATGTTGTTTTCCTTAAACTGTTGTTAAGTGCATGGTTGTTAACGAACTTTAAACTATGAATTTAATCCTTTACTAACAAAACTTTGTTTGATTTCTTATAAGGCATCACAGGTTATACACCTTTCCTTTGGCACACACCTGATCTTTCGGCTGTCCAAGCGCTACAGCGTACAAAACACAAGGTTTTACCATTATACATAACGCCTGCCTTATGGCCGTTTCTGAATTGGAGCCAGGACATTGGTTGCAAGCGTTTACTTCATATAACACTGGCACTTTTTTGGATCCCGTCACTTTCCGTATAGCAACATGTCTTCGGTTGGGTGCAAGGTGTTGCACGCTTCATCCATGCTAGTGCGGTACTGCTGTCGAACAGCTTGGTCATCACGGATTATCGTGTACTAGGGCCGACAGTTGGATATCTCGCCACGCTAGCCTTAACTACATCATCCGGCGGGCCGTTGTCACCACTAACGTACCAGCTATTTTCGAACCGAATGGTCTGTTACGTGACGATAGTAAGAGGCCCGACGATATGACACTAGTCACATGGGAGTTGGGGAGTCCTCATTGGACCCTACATGATGTCGATACACTTGCGCCTTCCCATCTTCAGAGGACATCCGTGGAGGGCTGATGCCGCGGCAGATTTGGCCGAGGATCTCAAGAATCGCAAATATACAGTTGTCGACAGAACCTACACATTTGTTCCCCTTTCAGCCGAGACCATGGCTGAAAGGGGACCATGGGGGTCCATGGGGGTAGCGAGGCTCTCCGGGTTTAAAAAAAATATCTGAACGTCTGATCGAAGCGACGCGTGATCCGAGAGCTGGTGAGTATCTGGCGCGGCGCATCAGCATTGCCATACAGCGGGGCATTGCAGCCAGCGTCTTGAGGACGCTTCCGACTGGAATTGATATGGATCAGTTGAGCTACCTGTAGATAGTTGCAACAGTCTGGAAGTTAGTTCGATTGCTATAATTGTAAATCTAGTATTTCTAATTTGTTACTATTATTTTGATTGTAATTTTCTTTGTCAATACAGGATTTTAAGCTAAGCTTAGGCTACCAGAATAAACACAACAATCTATTTGATTGGTAAATGGTCAGATCACAAGTTAGGAGGTTTTAGCTACATTTGTGTAGGTGATATAAAACACGATAAGGGTAAAACATTTTCAAAACATTCAAGTACGGTAAACAATTATAAATAATATTGGGTAGGGTTGGTGCGAAGCCACGGGCAGAAGGTAGTAAGCTTCTGCCCGTGGCTTCGCACGCACTTTGTCAAATAGCCTATGTCCGTCCCCGAGATAACATAGGTACCTATGTACCTGCCTGACAAATTTCGTTAATATCCGTTCAGCCATTTAAGTGAAATACGGCTGCCGGACAGTCAGAATAACTTGCGGTTTTATAATTATTATACAGGGTGCCACGGAAAGGGTGTACTAAGCAGATAGAGGGAGATTCTGGACATCGAGGAAGTCAACGTTTGTTCTACGATTTTATGATTTTTGAGACGTTTATTCGTTTTGAAATTTCAAAGCATTTTTATCATCTTTTGTAATAATTTATAACAAAACACTGGTTTTGCTGAAAAACCAGAAAAAAACTTTTGTGAAATATTTTTTAACGTTAAATAAAATAATGCATGTAAAAAACACGAATAGGAACAAAAAAACTACTAGAAATTAAAAAAATCGATATTGGCATGAATATCGATCGGGGTCCAGAATCACCTCCTTTTGGCTTTACCCTTTCCGTGGCACCCTGTATTAAGGTATGGATTTATACTAATGCCTGATCAAGCGCCAGTAACTGCTCTGCCTATTTGAGGACACAACACCAGCGTCATTTCTCAAGGTATTTATTGTTGTCCTTTTGCAGAGCCGTACATACAAAGCACTTAATCCATCAAAGGAAAACTATTTCAATCTTTGAATGGAGGCTTATGGATTACCTATGGGTTACCTGTTTATCTAAAACTATTTCTGGTTCAAAAACCTTTCCCAATTTTTGGGGTTTATTTTAGGTTGTTTAGATCATCATCATTATGGAATCCAATCCCGCATCAAAATCTCAATCCCACAAGCCCGCGGGATCAAGGACATCCAACCCGTGGATCCGTGGGATTTAGGGGACTGGAAAAAACTTGTGCTGATTTAATTTACCTGTAATGTAAAAGAAAAATTTTGGAAAACTTAACGAATTACAATTCAAAACGTAATCCATCCAAGCATTTATTTTCTTTTTGACTGCTTAAGTGACAATCAATTAGTCATGACCGATGACCATCGAATATGTTTATGAAAAGGTTGTAATCGTTTTTTTAATTTTTTGCTCAACATTTTGTTTTATTTTACAGACGTATTCAGGCGTCTAAAGGCTTTAATTAAAGAATCCGAATATTCAATACAACAAATAGTATTAATTTTGTTGTTTTATTTGCTACTGCCCGCAACATTGCATTTTTCCGGCGTTTTTCCGAGATAAATTGCTATTTATCTTGGAAAAACGCGTGCAATGTCGCGGTCTTACTAGACAGACTGAGTTACCGAAGGAAACCTTAATTTTTATTCTATTTGCAATACTTAATCAAGAAAAACCTTACGTAATCTGTCCTTATATATCGAAGCTCTCGTAGTCCCGATTTTTGTCAAATCGACACGGCAGATTAGCATCACTATTTAAAAAGAGCCTAATGCATTATTTCATAGAAAATAAAAAATAAACAGCAGCAAAAAATTTGCAACATAACAAACTTTTTTAGTTTAGCGCGTCACGTCAGACGCCTGTCCACAAACCAACTGATGCTACCTAGTCTAACCTAGATGAGTTGTAACCTCTTCACTCTTGCTTGACGCGCGTTACTCAATCTGGATGATTCTGTCATCTGTGGTCCCCGCTGCGTGACGTCGCGTCGCGTCACCAGTTTGCGAGGCACAGCTCAAAAGACTACCATGTTTTTTGTAATTCCTGTTTATAGGTAGGTACGAAAATCATTGCTTTTCTCTATTATTCTGTTTAGTTAAATACCTACTATATGTTAAGTAAGGTGATGATGAATAAAGTATTAAGTAAGATCTAGGTTAGGTATATATCTATCTAACTACGGAGGGTACTCCAACTTTAAATCAACAAAATCTTTGGGCGTCATATCATTTATTCAGCTTATTTTGTTATTGTTAAAAGTAACTGTTTGAAATAAACACAATCTTGGGACGTCATAATGTCATTTATTCGGCTTATTTTGTTGTTGTTGAAAGTGTTTTCAATGACCAAAGTTGATTGGTTTGAGTTGTATTCTACGTAAACTTATAAATTAGAGATGTGCAGTACCATTAACGCCATCTATAAAATTTATTTCTTACATAGTACCTACTCTCGAAGTGTTATAAAGATGTTCTAATAGGTGGCACTGTAGTGTAATATGCTTTCTTGCATATTACTCCATTTTGCGGAGCTATCCTGCTCGTCATGCCGAAAATCCTCATCAGATCTTTTCCAAATATTATGAGAATAATTTTAAACTACTAACTTTCAATATCATCGAAATTAGATGTCCTAAAGCAGAGATATTCTAAAGCTCCCTTTGCGCTCTCTGAGCTCCCGGCGTAAAAAAATGACTTTACGCAGGGGGCTCAGAGAGGCTATATTACTGGCAGGACTCTGTCGTTGTTGCTTGGCGGTCTCGAATATTAATGTCGAACATTGTTATAGCGTCTTGGTGATGTCTCGTGGAGAGACGAAACTAGTCGACGCCTTATTTTTATTGAGCTTTTCATTTTGAAATTGGTGTGGTCTTTTCTTTTACAAATTAAGTTGTATTCGTGCTTAAAGTTGGAAGGTAATTTACTTGGCAATTTTATATTGTGTAAGTCTGTTGTTTACCTTATCTAATTGTAAGTAGCGGTACACAAGAATTACATTTTGTTGGATCTTATCAGAAAAGGTTTTACGCGGAATTGTTACTAAATATTGTTCTATCCTAATATTTCAGCCTAACCTTGAAACTAGATAAACTTGTTGAGGAGACGATGTCCCTCTCCCCCGACGACGGTAGACTATAGTACCATTTGTACCAGAGAATAAATATTACTAATACTTTGTGCACAGAGGGACCTGGAACATTATATCTACAGGTCGTACAAACATTTGTTCCAAGACGAGAATCGAAACCGCAACCTTCTTTGTCACAGGCGGACTTTCGCCCCTGCGCCACTGAGGTTATCCTTAGATTCAGTTTAATTGTTATATTACTATATTACCAAAATCAAATACCTTTTACAAAGAATATCCTATCTAATTACTTGCTACAAGCAACCTCCTAACAAGTTAAGCGCTACAATTCACAAGTCACTTATTTGGCCAAACTTTTTGTTTTCTTAATTACACCTACAGCTATCGTGGCAATAAATTTATTTTTATCTTCAACCGTTCTGAACTGGAATCTTTTAGAGCTAAATTGCACCCAAATTATGTCCGGGTAGAGATGCCTAGTACTACAGAAAATCTTTTAGGAGTCAGAGCAAACATTTTACCTTAGAGCGCATCCACATGTTGCGTGACTCATGGTAGGATTGACTCACGTTATTTATAGGGTAGGTATAAAATCAATTACAAGACGAAGTTTCTGATAACTCGGCCAAACTGTGGACAGGCCAGCCTATTCTGTGGTAAGAGCTAGTAAGTATGATTAAACTGATAGCAATAAAATAACAATGAATTCATATCAATTACAAGTAAAACATAGTGTTTGTTGTTAAATCGTAACGAGCAAGCGCGACATCAATCATTACGGAATAAACTAGTCCGTTGAAAGTTTATGTTCCCATAACATCGATAAGAGAATCTTTGGCTGCTATAAGCAATTAAAACTTCAGTAAGATGTAAAACAGTACTCCTTTAATTACAAATAGGAAACTTTAAATTTGAAAGCTCCGGCTTTTCCGATTCCCTGGTTGAAGCTCTAGTCCAAGCAAATTCGAGGAAGGTCTATAAATAACTCAAACACTTGACGGTAAGTAGGCCAGTAAATAAATCTCTTTGGTGCCTCCGTGTGTCACTTTTTGCTAGTTTTGGGCCAGTTGCCTGTTGGAACCGCAGGAATATTAAATTTGCCAGGTGGTCGGTGTTTTAAGATTGAATAAGTAAATAAACTCAGGAATGTGGTACAGACTCGGAACCGGGAATAATATTTATTAGACAGAGGCCTACACAATGGTGATTTGACAATTATTTTGGCCTAGCTTCTATCGGCGGCTTCGTCCGCTCTTTTCCTGGATAAAAAGCAGCCCTTTCTCGAGATAGCATCTATTCCCTATTTAGCCTTTTAGGCGTCGAATGTGACATAAGGCGACAAACAGGCAGAGTGACAGGCAGACACTTTAGCTTAGTATTCTTTTGGTTGGATATGGATTGTCGACCCGCACTGGGCGTCGATGGGTGTGGCTCAGGACCGCGATAAATGACAAACATCTGAAGTCACACCACATCTACCAACAGTATGTTCCCGGATTCCGGCTGCAAATGATGATACAACCCTGAAACTGAACTGGCACGCATTGATCATTCGCAGCCATCAAACGTCCAGTTTGCCAGCGTTGCCACTCAAAGCTCAATCCAGATTATTCGTGACATCGAAACACGTTCGCTCGAGTGATCGGCGTGATTGTGCCGAACTTACGTTACGATAATTCTACTACGGAAATTCGATGAAAATAATTATAAATTCCAGCACGCCTGCAAAAATTCTAAGCGAGAAATTGATGACAGAACGTTCCACAGTGTTTTATGAGAGTCGATTTTGTGACAACCCTTTTTTAATGCAGATTCTTATAGTTTGTATCAATTCAAATGCGATAGTAAAACTCCTGCGTGTCTATTAATCATAGTTACTGAGAAATTAATTTTTGAAATAAATACAAAAATCAAAACTTCTAAAATCTAAAAACAATAATCAAATCGATAATGATGGTAGATAAAACTATTGACAGCGCACATTTTAGTGCAATAAGAAAATACCTAAGTTCAACCGTTACGAAATTATTAGAATATTAATAATTTTATGTTTTTATTTTTTTACTCGACAATCCGCCGTATTAGAACGAGCGGTTTCGTAGTAGCGGTCAGGAAACCCATTCCTGGCTAAGCGATGAATACGTACGATGAATACGTACGATGAATACGCGCCTGGTAAGCACTGGCTTAGAGTATCCCGCCGGCCATTTAGCATATCATCCTTATGGTTGTCTTCATAGATATCTATGTATATGTTGCATGCATTTACATACCTACATTGTACATTAATGACCTCCGTTTGACCTGAAGTTAATTACTGAATTGTCGGTATCATCGCTAGGTACTTACCGTCGTTGAATAGAGTCAACTTTTCCTAGTAGCGTGTGCGCGTTTTTTTATCCAGCGACTAACTTAGGAGGAGTGTTTTAACGTGGTTATCTTTATTACCTCGAATTATCCTAACGGCTGAAGCGGTTTTGATAAATGAGGTAAGTATCAAAATACTCTACTATACTGTATTCTCTTCTGAGATACATTTTGTAGGGTTTAGCTCCACATTTTGAAAGGAGTAGATAGAGCTCCTTCTCTTGATTTGTTAGAGATCCAACAACGGGGGTCTATTGTTATGACTGTTTGAAATTCATTGTAGCCAAGTTGTAGATCTCCTTCTGCTGATCACGTAGACACCCCACATGATGGGTCTTTTGCGTAAGGGGTTTATTTTCTAGCTTATCATAAAATTATGGGGTTTTGGGTTTAGGACACTACAGTGTCCTAAGCCCCGAAAAAGTATAGGGAAGTATCACAACTACAAATAATCTCGATTTATTTCGTAATCTAAATATTCGATAAAAAAAAATATTGCCGTTTGTGAAGTGGAGCCATAGGGAAATCACTTACTTAGTCAGAAAATCATCGAACAGTTAAAACTTTTGATACATATTAATTGGTTGGAGATTAAGATATGAGACGTAAAATTTAAAGAATTTCACTGTAAAAAAAAAAAAAACATAAATGGAATTCTTATTTTTTTTTGTTTTTTTCTTATTTTGGTATGATCAAAGAGATTAGCTATGTTGGTTGGTTGTGGAATGCGGACAGCTCGATCTAGCTTACAAGAGCTCTCATTTGGTAGAGATTCGTAAGTAGGACATTGAAGGTCTTCTTAAATGAATGCACTTATTCTAAAAACAAATATTTTGATTGATTTTACCTCCTTTGGACGCCCTTCTCTCAGAAACCCTTCAACGAATTTGGCCTTACTAAATTACCAGCATATTTCACACGTCTCATCTATCGACATATCACGCAATTCGGTGTTGATCCGAATTGCGTGACGGACGTTGGACGGTTATTTTCGAAGTGACTATTTTACCATACAGCCGAATCACCCTGGCTGCATCCTGGCTGCCACTGAGAACTGCGTTCGCTTCGCTCACTTCGATCATTAAACCTCTTCCGTGGTAGATGATGGGTGAAAAGAAATGGTGAATCAAAAAAAGGCAAACAAAAATGCATCAAAAAGCGTTAGATGAAACAATGGAGAACACTAGAGACAACATTACACAAAACAGTTGATCCAGGATATTTAAGGGAATCACCCTGGAATAATTTGACTACCATCATTATCAGTATACGTCCACAGCTGAACGTGAACATAGATCTACCGCAACAACACCTTGAATAGCGGTCCCTGACCCTGAGCCTTGCTACCGAAATGGAATGAACCAATTTGAAATGATATTCAGGCCCATATTTATTGTTTACGGCAAATTATAAATACAAAAACTGCCTTTTTGAAATAAGTTTTTACAGTACACTTTCATATAAAACCCCCAGATATTTGAGGGGTATTGAAGCACGTTCGTGTTTGATAAGGTAGCATTTCTCCACCCAGAGTTGGATGGATCACGGCTTCTGCAGAATGCTTGGACGTGTTCTAATGCGGGGAAAACCGCACGCTCCATTTTGAAAGTGGCTTTATATTGAATTTCATGTTTGGAGCACTATAACCTCGTTACTAGAGGCGCAGTGGGGAGGAATAGAAAGTTCACTTCCCACAGCGAGTCAAATATTTGTATGTATGGACTGGCATACCGGGCTTAAATATTTTTTGTATGTATCTACATCAAAACCTATGTATTTACAAGAAGAAAATAAAAATATTCGATAAATATGAATTACATGCATAAATTCACAATTTAAGATAATATGAATTAAATTCAAGTTAATAATGAGTCTTCTAGTACGCAAAGCACATACTCTGGTTACATTAGAGCTATGTGAACTGGATTGAACTGTATTTGGTTATGTATTCTTGCAATTTCATTTAATTATTGTTCGTAGGCAATGATATAAATATTTTTCGTAGCACATGGTCTACGTTGTACGAAATATAATATTTTCGACGCCGTAGCAACGAACGAACCACAGAAAAATTCAAAACAAATTTGTGATATTCACCTACATACTTATTGTTTTATCCAAAAACAATAGAATGGATTCGTACCGTACCTATTCATTGTTGCAAGAAAATTTACTCCTTCGAGGGATGTATTCCCGTTGTCCCCATTGACGGTATCCCCGTTCAAAGGGGACAACGGAACTGAATAAAAATAAGTAAAATTTATTCCCGTTGTCCCCATTGAGGGTGACCTGGTAATGGGGACAGCGGAACTCAATAAAAATAGGGATGCGAGTGACTGAGATGACGTTTCGCGTGATTTCGGGCATTTTTTGCGGCATATTTATCGAAAAAAGTAAATATTGACGAATTTTATTATGTATGCATTTTAATGAAAATTGGTTTTGGTCTAAAAGAAAATACCAAAAAATAAATGATAAAAAGTTAGCACAATATCGATCGATTTTCATATTGATAACACAAATACTTTTGCAGTTTTACCCTGGGATAGCTTGAAATGAGGCCAGTAGATATTGAGAATATTCTGCATAACCAGTTTATTTAGCAATCCCGTTTTATGGACTTATTTCTACCACATCAAAGCGGAGCGAAGATGTGTGAAATCAGCAAATAGAAAACTATTGGCAAAAGCTAGCACAGCATCATAACCATTACGTCATGTATTCGAAATTCTACTGGTAGATTTCGTACATCGCAACTCAGTTTTGATGGAAACTTAGTTATTTTAAAGGTTGCCACGAAACATGTGTACTAAGCTGAAATGGAGTGATTCTGAACACAGAGAGGGTCAACTTGTGGGGTTAATTTGAGTACGTTATCATGCGTACACTCTTGTTTTTGATATTGAAGAATTTATTGTAGGTATGTGTTTAGTTTGCATTGTTGGCTGACATGTGACATGATATAAGCTTTGTAAGAAGTTATGTCTTTCAATAGGCACGGTATTCATCGGACTGTCTTAGACTTTATTGTAGGTAGATGTAGGTATAGCTTTAAAGATTGTTACCTATTCCGATTAATATACTTACCTGTTATGACCTCTTATTGAACCAAGTGAGAATTATTTGTCTAATTAAACCTAACATAGGCTTAAACACATTCATGGCTCAAGACGCAGATGCCATTCTTGTACCCGTGTCGCGGCGGCGGCGCGCCCCTGCGGGTAAATGCGTTAGGGCACTTGTAACCAAAATGTAATGTTGTTTTGTTTTACCTGAATAAACGATTCTATTCTTTTTTAAAAAATTATCTGAGCATCTCGCCGAAGCGACGCGTAACCCGAGAGCTGGTGAGTATCTGGCACAGCGCATCAGCATTGCCATACTGCGTGGCAATGCAGCCAGCGTCTTGGGGACGCTTCCGACTGGTATTGATATGGATCAGTTGAGCTACCTGTAGATTGTTTGCAACAGTCTGCAGTTAGCTCAGTTGTTTGAATTGTAAATACTAGTGTAATTTTCTTAGTGAATAAAGGCTTCTGCCATATTTTTTTTCTAACTTTGGTTTTACGATTTTTTGAATGTGTGGTATCGACCGATCAGCAACTAGCAGGATGACGAGATATTTATTTCAACCAATGAGATCCGTCGATGCCACTTCGCTTCCGCGCAGGATGCATCCATAAGCAGTTAGCGACCTGGTGTGATATCGGCCACGCTCCACTAGTGATGGGAAATATTGCTCTCCCAACGCGGATATTACGAGGAAATTGGCCGCGAGCGAATGCAGCCAAAGGTAAAAGGTCCTAATAATAAATCAGATACTGCTGTTGAAAAAAAATGAGTTGTTTATTATTTTAATGCACGACTTTTATGTGTGGAATTTAGTGATAAGCAAACCCATTCAGCGTAATGTTTTAATTTAGATTTTTGTCAAAGGTTAAAATAGTACTTGCTGAAAATGTTGCCGACAAGAATATGTTTGCTGTATAACACAGTCCTAATAATTGTTCTCTTTTGTATTATAAAAGCGGTATTTATACAGTACGCGTAGCTGTTGCCCCAAAACATACACACACTATAGCGAAGCTTGGACTCTACCTCTGCTATTGTTACTGCCTCTCTTAAACTTCGAGCTCAATTCATTCTTCCAATCTAAGAAGTGTCAATAATTATAATCCTTGAAATTTAACTACAGGTGATGATTCAATATTAATGTAACTTTGATTTAATATTATCATAATCATTATTTCTTGATGTAGACTTAAATAGCATTAAATTTGTCTTTTCTATATTAAAAATTGGCGCTCATTAGGGGAGGCCTGCAGCAGTGGACTAATATAGGTTGATGATGATGATGATGATATTTAAAATTATATTATTAGTTGAAAACCACTCGTCAAACCCTCTCATGACTATGTTTAACTTAAGTGACAGTTGAGAGTGAGCCTGACGAGATTATGGTATTTGTCTCATCCGCAAATAAAACAAGCCTGACGGTTGGTAGTTTTCCATGCAGGAAATCCCCAATAACCTGAAAATAACACTGATTGTAGATATCATTATTTGAAATTCGACGGAACTAGATACGTAACTTAGTTAATACTAGGTAAAGATTATAAATAAAAAAAAATATATGCCAACTATTTATCTTACTGGTTTCTTCCAGTTATTTTCCGACCAGCCCGTGTCAAAAACTTTTCTGTCAGTGTAAATGTAGGAATTCACATTCAGTCAATGCTGTCATGAATTTTAAATTTTTGGGCATAGTACCCCTGAAAATTTCCTAAATAAAATTTGTTAATCAAACCATGAACGCCACTGTACATACTCACCATCCATATTTCAGCTTGAACCCGAGAAATCCTTGGCGTCGTTCGTAAAAACCTTTATTAGTCTAAAATTAGAATAATTGCTGTTACAAACTTGATAGATTTGAAAACAAGAGATTTTGCACTGTGTGTGTCCAAATGCGAATTGAATCAGTGAAACGACAGTTAGACCGAAGAACCATCTTCTACTCTGAAAACTTTTAACCTGATATCTTCAAATGAGTGATTTGTTTTTCTTTAATTCTGTTGATATATTCAAAAGCATGGTTACGCCTTACCTGAACTCGTCGAAGTTACTGAAGAGAAGCACGCCTCTTTTTTCGGTATTATTAAATTTAAATCTCCTCCCTACCTATACAACAAACTTGAATGGGCGTCTGAGAGGAACTCTAAATATCCACGCAGAGCCTGCTCTAATTTAATTTTATTGACACAAAGACATAGAACTGTAGCTTTTCGAGGTTCATTTCGATTCGCAGCATCGCGCTGTTGGAATTATCTGCCTCCCCCATTACGCGACATCTAGTCATTATACAAATTTAAAGCCAATCTCAAAAAACTATTATTATCCAGACAAAAAAGCTCCTAAGAAAATACAATTACCTTCCCAAATTTATACGGTCATAGGGTATTATTATCTATTTTCTTCAGGTTAACAATATTTTTAATTTTATATATTTTACTCTATTTTAGTATGACAATCTTATTTACATTTTCATCATTGCACCATGTACGTTTTGCCTAGTTGACTATTTACATTGATTTTTGTCCACCTCTTTCTTTTTATCCTTACTTACCCCTATATTTTGTTAGGCTTTGTTACCAGCCCCAGACCCGCCCAGACTGCCCTGACTGAAAAACAGCGTCGTTATCGACCTCGGTGGATAACGACAACAAGCCGAGGCTGGCTAATCAGGTCCACCTACCTGATTAGCCGCGCACATAGATAGGGAAAGACCAATTATTTTTACCCTTGGGATTGGGACGCTAATACACGCTGCTGCTTACAATATGTTTCAAACTTAAATCCAAAGGTTTATCATTACGTATATTTTTGTATAAATTGTGTGTGGCTATGAACAAATTCGGGGCGGTATACTTAATTCTCCAGGGGTAATTCACCCTGGTTCATTAAGTACAATTTTAGTAGACTTGATTCGCCCTGGTCTTGCTTTAACCCACTAGACTAGACAAACTAAAGTAGGCAAAGAAGAACAACCAACAGTTCCAAAACGAACTTAAACAAAGCGACGAAACTAATTTTGATATACTAACCAGTTTCAAAAGCGCCGCGACTGAGCAAGTATTTGAAATAACTTCATAACTTCACTTACACAACTTCGGTATTCGTAACTAAAAGCGACTTGATTGCAATAAAGGCGTCTCCACAACTCTCCTAGTTTTGAATAAGTGGTGACGAAAGCATCCACTTAAGACACGTTATTTATTCACGGGAGGTTAGACGTAATTAACGGGTCTACTTTACTATGGATATGCAGCACTTTGGCTGTACTTATTCTAGAACGGAGTGATATAAGGTCGTTATTAGATGCACTACAGAATAAGAGCGAGAACTCGCACATTAAGGCGTTTTGAAGCGCGCGTTACCAAAGCACGTGCCTAAAAATGCTTAATTTTTTTATCAGTTAAAGACACACTGAGGTATATTTGGCTTATAGCGTCATGTTTCCCACAAAGTACACCAATATTGTCGATAACACGTACAATTTCACAAAATACTCTGAGGTTATAAATGCCAAGGCGTTAGGCCTGGACTCTACCAAAGCGATAATGTGCGAAGATGCCCGAAGCAAGAAAATATATTTTTCAGCTAGGGTGTAGCCACCAAAGTGACATACATAATATAAACACAGAAATAATAATAAACTCGCTGTGCCAACAACTAGGCTACACTAGATAAATGTATCTTTTAAAGGGCAATGTATCTGCTTCTACAACAAAACTCCAAGTGAGTTGCAAAAATTATCGACAAATAAATTCAAACAAATTGTCAAACATATCCTTTGTAAAAAGGCATTCTACAAAGTATCAGATCGGATTAAAATGCTTGTGACGTGTTTTAATCCAGCTCGAAAATTAACAACTAACAGGCTAAAGGTTTCTTCGTCGCTTCTTTACTTTAGTCTACATACCGAAGTGACAGAAATCAAAAATATCACTTTATTTCCGTTTCAGTGTTTAGTTTTATAATTTGACCTTTTCTAAGTGTACATTTATTGTATTTACGGAAATAAAGAGTTTTTAATTTGATTTCATTTGAGCTGTGCGGATATGCGCACTAGCTAGACTGGATCGATCGGAGATGTGTGCTGGCTAGAGTGGAACGGAGCTGCTTGCGGCGAGCGTTGGATGTTTGTTGAGATTATTGCATAGTTTAGCACGATCTCACGGCATGGCGTTCGCATCTCTTTTCGTCTCCGTTGCGTGCTTTTACCAGCTTGCGAGGCACAATTCACATCTCCGTTCTATACCGCCGCCCAGCTCAATCTCGGTAAGGCACAGCTCACATTCATATCTCCGCTTCGATCGCACCATACAAATATTATACACCTCCGCATGATGGTATCCTCTCCTTTCGTCTCGCCTCCGCTTTGGTGGAGTCCGGGCCTTTAAGGTGATCACACAAATTCAATGCCATAAATCTAGATTAAGTCAGTCAGTCAGCCTAAAATTTTAATAAGAACCATTCTGTGACGTAATAAATAACGCAATAAGGGCAAGATCCCGACAGTGACCCTTCCACTTCCAGGCTTTATGCATAATTGATGACTATACTCGCTTTCATGGTCATTTTTTGTAAAGTATCTGTGACGTGAATGTCTGTTGGGGCTTTTGGGGCAGGAAACCCATCTGTGGTGTGGTTACATGGTACTGTAGTATGAGGGTTCGTTATACCCACCTTGAACTCGATATTATTTTATGAAGTACCTTGCTGATGTAGAAAAAAACAAATTTTATAGGAAAGCTTTGAACGAAATACCTACTCAGGTATTTCGTACAAAGCTTGCATTGCATTACAAATTAATTTTATTCTATTTTTTTAAATAAGATTTAGTAAGATAATGCGTCTATATTTACTCACAATCAAGTTATTAACCCCTTGAGTGCCTAGGCACTAAGCCGATCTCTTGAAGTGGTCATAGTCCATCCACCTTTATACCCATTAAGGCTTTCACGGACTGAAGTGGAATCATTACCCGCCGCCATTCAGCCAACAAAGCCCATTCGAGTTAATCCTCATAGAATATTCCAGAGTTAATGAGTTACCTTTAAAATGCATTCCAAATGGACTAATTTCATTATTGAATGAGAATGAAGCTTTGAGAGGACTGCATAGCCGAATTAACTAGAATTATCAACTCTATTCGAAATCCAACAAGAACCGTCTGAAGTCGAGTGGGTTAACAGAAAGCGTTCAATTTGGAAATGGTTCTCTTTGCATTGGCTGCTGTTATACATTTTAAGTCGGTACGTAAGGAAAACAGTATATTAGATATCCTAGATAACAGGATATACCTACAATGTAAATACATATTTTACAAATACATAGTTTTCTTTATTAACATCATAATTTTTGTCATGTATTGTGTTTGGTTAACATAATTATGTATAATATTATGTAATGGTGTCCGTGACTTAAAGGTAGCCTATAGCATAGATTATATGGGATATGTATCTACGGCCTATATATAACGTGAAAACAATCATGTCCCTATTTGTTATTCCATGTACGAGTACCTATATTTAATCGTGTCATATAATTAGACTTGGTTTAATGTTATGGTTATAAAGAATTTATTTATTTTATTAGAAATAAAACACTTATACTTCATTTTATGTTTTTGGACTTATTTTGTTAAGATCTTCAATTTTCAATTTAAAGTTACAACAGTTGTTCTGAATAAAAGTCGTCTTTTCAGATTTTTTCCAGGAAATGAATATATTCATTTCAACAGTATTATAATACTGTTGACGATGGTAATAGATGTTTACAATTATACACCAATTACAAAAAGTGTCCAAGAAAACGAAAATGGGACGAATAACAAAAGACTAATTTTTTAAGCGATATTTTCGCAAATCGTCAAATTTTATTTATGGTACTGTACTCCAAAAGATTTTCGCGAATTATATTCCCATTTGCTTTAAAACATCGGAGCTTCACAAGTTTTCGGTAGAGCAAATAAGCTAAAACATTTGTAGAGCATACTTTTGTTTGCTGATATTTTGACGAACAGTGTAATGTGACTCTAGAAGTCTAGAGAATGTGGTGTAATATGATCTTCAACAAAATATTCTACAGCCTAAAAAAAATACACCTTGTAAATACTAGTGTAATTTTCTTTGTGAATTCTTTCGGCTTCTGCCTTTTTTGCGACTAGAGTTCGCAGAAAAATAATGTCATATGAATAGGTTTCATTGTGTAAAAACCGGTTATTATTTTTTTTGTCGCCTACCTATTTACTTCTAATTACTTTACCTATATGCTCTGTTCCGTATTTATTTGATATATTTATATTTCTAAAGTTACGGAAAGTAGAATTAATGATAAGTGTGGCCAATGATCGTCTAGTTAGTGGTAGGACTCCTACGTTGTGTTTTGGTAGTACCTAGGATCTTTTAGGTGCTAAAGACAAACGAACTAAATCTAAAGTTAACTTAATCCCATCCATTCCTCGTATTAATTTAATAATAAAGTTTAATGTTTCGAACTATTTATATACTAGAATTATATAAAAAGTATGGAACAACTATAAAAAGTTCAAATAGATAGATTTATAGGTATTGATAAAATAATCATTCTTCATTCTATCGTACTGATTTTATTACGGCATAGATACGGGCCCCATCCACCGCCCTGTATAGTAGCATTCGTCTCCTTACTGGATAGCTCCCTCCGTAGAAGATGTATGCTGGCTAACATACCATCTACATTATAATAATAATAATTGGACTTATCACAAAACAGTCATAGTTCAGTATGTCAGGTCTGTCGGGGGAATAAGAGGGCATAATCTTTTATCAACTCCTATAGCCAGCCTCAATGTCTGTCATTTAATTAATGTAGCTAATTTTGATAGATAATCGTTTTAATTATGTATATATAATAATATTAATCACATTCAGGGGGAAAACTACTTTGTGATATTTAATTCAACCCATTCACTCCATCAACTTTCTTACTAAAAAATAGTCCGTATCAACTTTCACGTTAAAAAATAGTCCGTGGTCCACTAATTCTCTACAGTATCTACCCCTACTAACTAGTGAAGTACAGACTGATCCAAATTTTATGCGGAGTCAGACTCTACCAAGCTAGTTATCTTTAGTTAGTACCGAATGACCCCTATTTCGCGCTTTACGGATAAAAGTACAGACTGTTATAAGTCTACATGATAATAAGGACCTCCTCGTATGGGAGTTGATGTCCAAGAAGTCTACAGCTTCTGAATATAAAATATTTCCAAATTTCAGGTTTACTTTTAGATATTATTCTCAATGTAATATAATGATTTATCAAACTGAGATTACTTCTCATAACATGATAAAAATGACCTCCTCTTATGGGAGTTTATGTCCAAGAAGTCGACAGCTTCTGAATATAAAGTATTTCCAAATTTCAGGTTTACTTTTAGATATTATTCTCAATATAATATTATGATTTATCCAACTGAGATTACTTCTCATAGCTTATAAAAGGCTTTCCCACATTCGGAGATTTTTGCCTAAGGTGACATTCGCACCAAGCTATAGTTAGATTGATCAAAATATAAAATTTCTCTCTACCGGAGAAAACTGTAAATACAGTTAAAATTGCAATGTAAATCATAGTCACACCTGAAACCAGAATACACTACTATGCGAGTTTTAATCAACTTTAGATATTAATTAATCAGAACAATATTATCAATATTAAATTAATCAGTCTCATGGTTCAAAAATACAATAATTCTGGAATTCCTAAGGGAAAACACAATGAAATTCAATAAAAAATAAACACAGCTCCTTCCCTAAAAAACACATAAATAAAATCAATAAAGAATAAAAATACATATGATTTAAGTCAACGTTATTATTTACTTTTATGCGAATTATTTAACCTTTGGCTAAGGAAATAGTAATCTGAAAAATACTTAGGGTTTGACAAATATCAGACGTATTTTTAGCAATAAAAAAAAACATGCAACTTAGCTTTATCTGGAACCAGCCCCGCAGTGCTCTGATATCTGAAACACTAACTCTACTCTACACTAAATTGATTACATGACCAAGTGCCATGAATCACAACACTGACTTTATATCTAGGTAATAATCAAAATTCGTTCTAATTAACACTTATTCTATCTACATTAATCAACACTGATTTTAATCAATTACTTGAATCTATACGGATTTACAAAGGGGTCGTTTCAGCTATTGTCTAGAACAAGACCAGCTTCCCGCGCGGGCTCCCTAAATTCGACTGTCGTAATATTTTCATAGGAGACTCCCCATGACCAGCGCTTGCGCACATAAGGTTCAAATTATCCCAATTATTTTGGGCATTTTGCTTATCGATTTGAAGTGTTTAATTTTTTTTGCTTCTTGAAAGGTCTTATTTATGACGCCTCACGTTTCATGGGAATGTTAATATTATTATCGTTCCAAAATCAAGTGTTCTTACGATAGCACACCTCTTGACAAGTTATTTATTACCAGACCTCTCAAATCACAAATCGTTAAAGCTTTCAGCGTTGAATTTCTATGGCTGTAAGAAATGCCATAAATCTGATTATTTTATTACCATAGATTAATAAGGACTAGTAATTATTTTTATATTTGCAACAACAGGCAGATTATGATCTGTTCTGTTACAATCGACCCCAAATCTTTATGTAAGTGACTCTTTTAGAAACTGAAATAAAGATTTCCTAATAACTTGAAATTTGCAAATATAACATCGCTTTTATTAGCTCTTAATCTGTTGGAACTTGAAATCATACATATATTAATGTAGCGAGTGTGTGTGTGTGTGTGTGTGTGAGGGTGTGTGTATGTGTGTAGAACCAAATTGAAAATGGTTGGTTATTTTATTATTAGTACGTTAAGAGAAGAATCTTATACATAAAAATGAAGATTAACAAAATGACAACTAAATCAATATTGTTTTACCAAGCTCCTTGACAGAGTAAGTACAGTTGACTTCGGTACCCCGGTTGTGAGTCGAGATAATTCCTAGTGAATAATTAGCGAACGATTTCTTTGTGAACTTACATTATGTTTACGCACGAAATGCTCGTAAACTCCTGCACAACTGTCCGTTACCTGTATCTTAATTCGACTGATAACTCAATTTTGATTCACCCGAAACCAACCCAATTCAAATCTGGAATAGGTGTATAGTGTGCTCAGTTCGAACCTAACTTGTATAGTGTGAAATTTTATGAAGTCAGCCTCAGCTGCAATTTAGATCTCAGATTCATAAAAATCTCTGATGTGATCTCTTAACCTAACACCAAAATTATTCCTTCATAAAATTTATTTGTGGTGCATGTATGATTCAAACTTCATCAGATTGTCCCAGACTCTGAAATGTGATAACTCACGTGGGCCCTCCAGCTTGATACTACCAGTATATCTACTAATCATTCATAGAAGTTATTCGCTCACTTCTTTCACACAAGCTAAAGCTATGTCTAATAATCACTCAGTATTTACAATCAAATCCTTCTATCGGTTCACTCATTCTCCCAATTGAATTAGCACACCATTCTAATCTGTGACACAGAGCTTAAGCAATTTATAATCCAAATCATTTCAAAACAATTATATGAAAGTTTTCTAATTTTTCTCCCCATAGCAACCTTATTTGAATTTCTTACACGCGCGTGGATATTTTCTTTGTTTTTCACATTTTCATACCTGATTCTTATACGAAATTTACGTCCAATATTTTCCAAATAAGTAAAATTGAACAGTGTAATTAGTCCAACTTCATATTAATACTCATATTTTATTAGGTAAAATCTATTAGTTTTAACGCTTTTATGAAATTTTTCACTAAATTGAAGTTTGATATTAAGAGAAAATTATGATTATATTTAAGGTAATTTATTATGATTCATTGATAAACGTTTTTGGAAAGGCCGCCAATTACAACCCCGTAGTCACTTGGAACCATTTACGAATTTGCTAAAAGTATCTTGAAGGTAATACTAGTAAATACTTTATCCACCTGCTCCAGCGCTCCATTAAATTTATCAAATTTACATAACAATCTCTGTAACTTACTATTTTTAGACGTTAGGATTAATACTATGTGAACACAGCATCAATTGACTTTGTTTTACATTGCAACTCAAACTGTTCGATGTCTCTTCTTATTCTATTTAAGTAACTCAAATAATAATTTACCTACACTACTTACGCTATAATCCTGTTTAATTGTGAAATAAAATTTATACAAAACCTAAGCCTTTTCTTAACGATGAAACTGTTTTAATACTTATCATCGACCCCGGACTCGGTGTACTTAATGTTTTCAAATTATGACTCAACGTTTTTATAATAATAGTACCTACCTATCTATCTACTAAAGTTGCTTGCGTAACCATTGTGACACTTTGCAAATAAGCTGGACTACAGATTATAGCCACACAATAATATTTTAAAACCGACCTCAAAGTAAGGCTACGACTATGCATTAGATATCAGGTATGACCTGTGATACACAACGCCTAATGTTACTTTGTAATGATAATGGTAAGATGGTCGAAACCTAGAACTTGAATTTATTCTGACAAAACTGCTCCAAAGGGCTTTCTTGAGTTTTCCTGTACTTTGAATATCAATCTCTGCTAACATTTATAAAGATGAAGATAATTAGAAGTTAAGTCTGTAGATATCCCTATATTATTCTGTTTGTCTTTATGCACCTTCCATTTCACAAGCAGCAAATTGTGCGAAAAATTCGCACTTTGGATTTCTAAGTTGAATAAATTATTTCTCATCTACCTAAAAAAAATATGATTCTATGCGACCCCCCTTCTCCTAATCAGTAAACCTAGATTTTAAGTTGTAATTAAATGATTGATTAGCTTATTTTATTGAAAAATCTCGAGGATGCAGCGACGTCATGACGTAGTGTGATTTCAATTAAATATCTCTACTGTGATTACGCTGTATTAATTGTACGGATCTAACCCAGCACTATATAAAAAGATCTACTATAACCTAACTAAAGGTAATAGAATTTCACAGATTTTATTAATACTCCACGAAACTAAACAATTCTATGCGACCCCCGGTCTTTTAGCATAAATATAATTCTTTAACAAGTCTTACAAACAAAATAACCTATTTAAAAATGATACCTATTCTTACACAACTTTTGTAAATGTTTAGCTAAATTAATTCCTATTATATATCTAAATATCCTGGTCACGGCACCAAATTGTAAAAACCGGTTATTATTTTTTTTGTCGCCTACCTATTTACTTCTAATTACTTTACCTATATGCTCTGTTCCGTATTTATTTGATATATTTATATTTCTAAAGTTACGGAAAGTAGAATTAATGATAAGTGTGGCCAATGATCGTCTAGTTAGTGGTAGGACTCCTACGTTGTGTTTTGGTAGTACCTAGGATCTTTTAGGTGCTAAAGACAAACGAACTAAATCTAAAGTTAACTTAATCCCATCCATTCCTCGTATTAATTTAATAATAAAGTTTAATGTTTCGAACTATTTATATACTAGAATTATATAAAAAGTATGGAACAACTATAAAAAGTTCAAATAGATAGATTTATAGGTATTGATAAAATAATCATTCTTCATTCTATCGTACTGATTTTATTACGGCATAGATACGGGCCCCATCCACCGCCCTGTATAGTAGCATTCGTCTCCTTACTGGATAGCTCCCTCCGTAGAAGATGTATGCTGGCTAACATACCATCTACATTATAATAATAATAATTGGACTTATCACAAAACAGTCATAGTTCAGTATGTCAGGTCTGTCGGGGGAATAAGAGGGCATAATCTTTTATCAACTCCTATAGCCAGCCTCAATGTCTGTCATTTAATTAATGTAGCTAATTTTGATAGATAATCGTTTTAATTATGTATATATAATAATATTAATCACATTCAGGGGGAAAACTACTTTGTGATATTTAATTCAACCCATTCACTCCATCAACTTTCTTACTAAAAAATAGTCCGTATCAACTTTCACGTTAAAAAATAGTCCGTGGTCCACTAATTCTCTACAGTATCTACCCCTACTAACTAGTGAAGTACAGACTGATCCAAATTTTATGCGGAGTCAGACTCTACCAAGCTAGTTATCTTTAGTTAGTACCGAATGACCCCTATTTCGCGCTTTACGGATAAAAGTACAGACTGTTATAAGTCTACATGATAATAAGGACCTCCTCGTATGGGAGTTGATGTCCAAGAAGTCTACAGCTTCTGAATATAAAATATTTCCAAATTTCAGGTTTACTTTTAGATATTATTCTCAATGTAATATAATGATTTATCAAACTGAGATTACTTCTCATAACATGATAAAAATGACCTCCTCTTATGGGAGTTTATGTCCAAGAAGTCGACAGCTTCTGAATATAAAGTATTTCCAAATTTCAGGTTTACTTTTAGATATTATTCTCAATATAATATTATGATTTATCCAACTGAGATTACTTCTCATAGCTTATAAAAGGCTTTCCCACATTCGGAGATTTTTGCCTAAGGTGACATTCGCACCAAGCTATAGTTAGATTGATCAAAATATAAAATTTCTCTCTACCGGAGAAAACTGTAAATACAGTTAAAATTGCAATGTAAATCATAGTCACACCTGAAACCAGAATACACTACTATGCGAGTTTTAATCAACTTTAGATATTAATTAATCAGAACAATATTATCAATATTAAATTAATCAGTCTCATGGTTCAAAAATACAATAATTCTGGAATTCCTAAGGGAAAACACAATGAAATTCAATAAAAAATAAACACAGCTCCTTCCCTAAAAAACACATAAATAAAATCAATAAAGAATAAAAATACATATGATTTAAGTCAACGTTATTATTTACTTTTATGCGAATTATTTAACCTTTGGCTAAGGAAATAGTAATCTGAAAAATACTTAGGGTTTGACAAATATCAGACGTATTTTTAGCAATAAAAAAAAACATGCAACTTAGCTTTATCTGGAACCAGCCCCGCAGTGCTCTGATATCTGAAACACTAACTCTACTCTACACTAAATTGATTACATGACCAAGTGCCATGAATCACAACACTGACTTTATATCTAGGTAATAATCAAAATTCGTTCTAATTAACACTTATTCTATCTACATTAATCAACACTGATTTTAATCAATTACTTGAATCTATACGGATTTACAAAGGGGTCGTTTCAGCTATTGTCTAGAACAAGACCAGCTTCCCGCGCGGGCTCCCTAAATTCGACTGTCGTAATATTTTCATAGGAGACTCCCCATGACCAGCGCTTGCGCACATAAGGTTCAAATTATCCCAATTATTTTGGGCATTTTGCTTATCGATTTGAAGTGTTTAATTTTTTTTGCTTCTTGAAAGGTCTTATTTATGACGCCTCACGTTTCATGGGAATGTTAATATTATTATCGTTCCAAAATCAAGTGTTCTTACGATAGCACACCTCTTGACAAGTTATTTATTACCAGACCTCTCAAATCACAAATCGTTAAAGCTTTCAGCGTTGAATTTCTATGGCTGTAAGAAATGCCATAAATCTGATTATTTTATTACCATAGATTAATAAGGACTAGTAATTATTTTTATATTTGCAACAACAGGCAGATTATGATCTGTTCTGTTACAATTGGAATGAACGAAACGAGTCAGATATTCGTAGGTACAACATTCAATTTTTTTTTGTACCACCACCAGTGAGCCTTAACACATCACACATACACGATTTCAGAACGAGGCAGCGAGCTTACGGCCTGCGATCTGCGTTTTGAACGCTGACGTTGACGGCGCTAATAGCGGCGGCGTACTTGCTGCGTCGTCGTCGCAACGTGCTCGCTGCGCAATCGCCTCGCTGTGAAAACGCACGCAAATCGCCAGTGTGATACTGTGATAAGATTGTAATTGCCCAACATTGTCTTGTTTGATATTGAAAGCTAGTACACCACATGACACCGCTCATGGATGCTCTATTACAGGCTAGACTTAGATTTTTTGTCCCTCTGCTCAGTAAAGATCCTCCTCAACTTTTCCATGACTTTCATTCACCACTTCCAGTTGTAAGTACTAATTTCTAAATTAGTACAGCAGCAGGCCGATTCTGATGTAATTGTGAGTGTAACACTTGTACCTAGGTACTATTTTGGCCGGTCACTGGTTCATTTACTTTTGTTGGTGATGTTGTTGACTGCTGCTTTTATTCACTTAGTAAATATTTTGAACACTGCAAAAAACTAACCCGAATTATTATTATGAACCTGCTGGGAAGTAACATGTAATTAACCTGTATAATATTAATAACTATCTAGCTCGTTTTATCTTTTCAATGTATGTATACTTACTTGTGTTTAATTTAAAATTTTGCATGCCAACTTTTAATAATGGTAGAACATAATGGACGCTATTTAAATTAAGACCTTATTTTGTATGCACAAATGTGTCTCACAAATAAATATATCACTATGACTATGTCATTCGTGATCAAAATGCAGCCAATGAGAGGCGAAAATTTAATTGAAATATAAGTAATACATTCACAACAAAAATATAATGAATTGACCGACTGATCGCCTCACAAGCGTCTCCTAGGCCAGCCTTTGATGTCGTTGCCCGCCCTACAGCACCTACTGAGCGTGGATCAAATACTCCTAATTAATTGAATCAGTAACGCATTACACATGTATAATTCCTTCCCAAAGTACCTCCCAAAACCGCACATACTACAAATCAACTAATCAATTACCCAAATCCACTACAAGGTGAGCACTCGTACGTCGGATGTTTACTGCGAAAATCAATGTGACTGCTAATTCACCGTCGACGCTGTAAGCTGCTGATTAATGAGGCCCAGCGTACTTATGTGATCAGCTGAATTAGGCTTGTTAGGTACGTAGATGTTTTCTGTAGTTATGGGGTAAAGTTCGGAAAGTCGCCGCTCTGTTTCAATTCGTTAGGCATAGATAAGCTTAGAATGACAATGGATAATGTCCATTGTAATTCTTAGCTTATATGGTAGGTACCAATTATATATTAACCTATCAACACATCTTGTCTGCGATTATTAACCAACTTCGAAAAAAGGAGGAGGATCCATGTTGTGCGTTCGACAATTACAAATTTTTCCCGCAAAACTTTAAAAACAGTGTAAATCTAAAGAAATTCGACGACGGTTTTTATTTTATACATACATTATAAAAATTAAAATTAAATACAAAGTTTAAATCAGTATTAAAGTACTAGTTCTAATTTATTTCTATTATTTGATTGTAATTTTCTTTGTGAATAAAAATATTAATAATATTAAATAAATACAAAATTAAAATCAATAGGTAATAAAATTAAAATTAAAATAAGAATATTTTTAAAGAAACATTAGTGCAGCAACATATTGCCTCAATCCTCCTGGGTCACAACACAATCGATATGCCACTGCTCTCGTTTTCGAATAAGAACGAAGTAGAACAGGCCAAGAGCATGTCGGACTCGCGTACGAAGGGTTCCGTACTAAAAATCCACACCTTGTTATAAAATCAGCAAACAGGGTTTATCAAGTAAAACAAATTGTAACACAAAGCTGCTTAGGGTGTCAGGGGGCCTAATGCGCCACGTTAAGCAGTCGAAGCGTAGTCGAATAAGAGCGCGGATAATGTCGATTCGTATTACGCTGGCCTCGTATTACGCTGGCCGCCTATTCCGTATTGCTGAAGCCAATTGACGTGGAGTTGAGGTGCTAATATCTGTCAAATAAGCAGCTGTAACTTCTACAAAACTTTTTTCTTTTAGGTACTTACGATATTATTAAGATTTTCATATTTTGATATCGATAAATTATAAATTAGTTTGTAGGTTTGTACTATATCATTAGGGGAGGACTATGTCCAGCTGTGGACTAACATAGGTTGATGATGATGACGAGGTATTATAAAGTGTGTACAAATAGGTTTCAGAGAATAATGGCTTGATTATGGCTGTGGAGTGATTTATTCAAACGTGCTCATATTTTTGACATTGGTACAAAACAAAGACAGATATTTGATAAAATCTATAAAATGGTATTGGATAAAATCTCAGCCATTGTATATCCCAACCGAGTGTCTCCACTGTTCTTAGGGAAATAAATATTTAAAAAAAGTATTCTAAGCATATTTAAAAATATAAAATTTAGCTTACTAATTTTATTGCAGCCCAATTACTGACTATTCATTATAGACCGTATCTTCACAAATGAACGCCATTCAAATGGTAATGTAGATGATGGTAAAGTAGATGTCAATGGAACACGAATATAAAACGAACACTTAATTGGTAACTGTTTTATTAAATACCCGATTTGTATTACTTATCGCTGTCGACTTTTATCAGTGGCACTTGAATTTATTGACATAATTAGTGTGATATCTAATATCTCGATGTTAGCAATCTATCAGGTGAATTGAGATTTAAATGTAAGTAGGTAAATCTTTGCTTTTCTGTTGAATCAAAATTGAAGCCCAAAAGCTTTCTGATAAAGTTTAGATTGATTTAAGTTTAAAATTTAATTTAAAATGTAAAGTTTAGAAATGCTTGTTCAAGATTTAGTTAAAGGTACCTATAGATAAATAGACTTAAAGCGAAAGGATGATGATAGGAATGCTTGTTCAAGAAATATGGTTTTTTTTATGTTTCAATAATACTTTGAATAAATATTGTTTACCACTTTCGTAATAAAATTTTATTGGAGTCTCTCCGACTTTGTGACATTTGATGGATCTATCCGCAATTCATTCATTTATTTATATCGAATTGAAGATAAATGGTTGTAGTAAAAACGGCAATTTCTGGGTCCAATTAAATTTGACAGGTGAGCCAAGGTCAAAGACGGTTGTTTTCATGTGGATTCTGAAATCATTTCGTACTTGCTTGCTGGCAGCTACGGCCCCGGGCTTTATTAATTAGCTCTGCTTTAGTTTGGGGAATATATTAAATGCAAGCTAGCATCGGGGTCTGCATATTTAATAGATAGGAACCAAGGCGTGGACAGCCTCTAGAGGAAAACACAGGAAATGCACGTTAATTTCAGACTGAGAAAAGCTTCAGGATAAACAGGCTACATCGTAAGCAAAGCGGTTTATTTCTGTTTATCCGAACACAAGTTTTAATAATTATCTAAATCTTACGATATCACTGAACATTTGGGTAATTAAAAGTTAGTCTGTTGTCACAGACTGTAAGTGCTCAGTAAGTTCAAATCTACGCTTAAGCTTAGACTTGAATGAGCGTAGCAACAACCTACGGGGAATAAAAGATCTGGTGGAGAAGCCAAGTTGTCGTTAGTCTGTGTCACACTCGTAAATAAGAAAAGCAATTAAGGAGGGACACGTTAAGGGCAAAAATACAAACAAATTAAACGAGACTCGGAAAAAATTACATTTCACCTTAAAAATAAACTTTTAGGCTTTTTAAGCTTAATTAATTAAACGGTCTGTTTTATTATCTTCCGCGTATTTTTTCAGGCATATGGAGAACAGAATCTATTTTTTGAAATGTTTTGCTTCCTATGGTTCGATATGAGCTCTTAATGACCTCAACACACATAACATAGAGTTATTGTTTGATCAAGTTACACGCATAGCGATACTTACTCGTACTTCACTTGCCAGTAGAGTTCATAAAGCTAAAACGCTATTCATATATTCTGCATTAATTCAATTTTACATGTCAGACAACCAGGTTTTGTTTTGTCAAGTTTGGTTGTCTGGGCGCATCTCTGGGCGGAACAAGCCTAAATTTCACCCAGATTCGATTGAGCTGAAATTGGGCATGTCTAAGGAAATCGACGACAAAACAATATTGTGGTGACATGGAGCTGATTTGATGATAGAGCGGAAATGTGGCCATGGAAACTTTGTAATAAAATGACGCGTAAATATCGAGTTTCAGTAGTTTGATTCATCAGACAAGTACTCTGGTTCTAGATGATATCTAGAGTCTGTTGGTGAAGCAAGAAGGTTGCACTCTGAAAGGCCAGTGATCACATGGAAACTCTGAAATAACGACCCAGGCCCAACGACTTAGAGCTCGTTATTCTTTAAACAACATCATCAGCCCGTATATATATATGTCAAACGACGCCACGAATAGCAGTCCAAGCTACCTTCATCCATCGACTCCGTGTGACCTCTCACACGGAGCGCACCTCTCAATGACGTCAGTCCATCGGGTGGGACGTCTTCCCACATTCCGTTCTTGTTCATTATTCACAAAAAAAATTATATTTCTGTTTATTGAAAAATTAGATTAGCAGATAAAGTTAAGACAAAGGGAATAAACAAACATTGTATTGTTAATTAAGCTGAAACGACATTTTGACAATGAATTAATTAGACGCGCGTCGTTTGCCGGTTTTTAATTTAATTAGTTTGTAATTACATTGTTTGTTCTGGGAATAGATAATTTATCAAAAGATGATTTGAAGAGAAACACCGACCGTAATTGGAAGTTTGCTTGGTATTTAAGAGGTTATGTTCCATCCTGATAAGGCAAATCAAACCTCACTGAATCTCTCTCTGTGTAATACGAATCGATTTTTTTACCAGCAAAAAGCGTAGTAGAATAATTTATATTTTGAAGAAAATGTGTGATTCTTTATACCAACGCAGAAGACGTTGGAAGAAGTGGTGAGTATGGCCTCGGAGAGAACGGTCGTGGGCCCGCGCGCACCACTCGCCTTCATTGCGCCAGCGACTCCACTTTCGGGTATTACTCCTTATTTGCAAGAAAATCCCAATAACAATTTACTGTAGCAGCCCGGAGTCAAGAAGTTGACGGCGTGACACCCTCGTGCCTCGGAAAGCTCGAAAAGCATGGTTGGTTCTGCGTCTGAGCTGTCCCCGATCATGTCGGCATGCCACCCTATTATGAGAGTGCGGGAATAGGGAATGCAATTGTGTAACTGTATGCGCAAATACAGTTGTGCACTTAAATATATTTTGCGGACATGGCTAGTCTCTTATAAGATTGACCGCCGCGCCGCCGTGGCTGAAATTCGATTAGGAAGTTGTCATATCTACACAGGTGCATGATTCTAAATACAAACCAACAGACATTTTTCCAACGTCTTCTACGTTGGAAAAATGTGTGAAACCAATAAAAGACATCGTCATTGATCCTTTATTTATATCTTTATAAATATAATTCTTCTGTGTGTGTGTATGTCACTGAACTTCTCTCAAACGACTGGACCGATTTTGATGAAATTTTTTGTGTGTGTTCAAGGGGATCTGGGAATGGTTTAGATTCACAATTTTGTCCGCTGGACAATCTTTTTTTAATTAATTTATAATATTCTATAGAATAGCCTTTAAACGTTTCCATAGAAACAACGCGTGCGAAGCCGCGGGCATAAACTAGTTTAACATAAACCTGAATTCACATTTTGCCTGAAACTACTCAATTTATATGTAATACCGTGATCTAGTTAAATCGATACTGCCTATCCTCCGTATAGATTGAACCAAACATGACTATATTAATCATCATTAGAGTTTCGCGGTTTGGGATTATTGAGGTCAGGTTTTCGTATCTATAATTAGGTAGGTAGTTATATATCGGCCCTCCTCTTTCGACTTATGTGAATTATTGGTTATATTGACAAGCTTTACCTAGAGGAGTACTTATATTTATATTTAAAAGGCACAAAGGCTCACAAAAATTAAAGAGTGTCTTCCTTCACCGGTAACCGGTGACTTAAAGAGCTGTGCTGATGATGATGGTGAAATAAAATCGATTTAACGTTCAATTAAAGGTAAATAGCGCTCCAATGAACACGGATACCTACAATACAACAAAGTACTTTTTATTGTACACCAACAAAAATACAATACAAAAGACATTACATTAGACACAAGTAAACTGGAATCGATTTCTTCCGGGCTACCTTTGGATGGAAATAACTATTTGTGCACCTACCAATATATTCACACCTTTTTTTTTATGCGGCAACGAAATTCATTTATGAATAAAATTGTCTGGCAGGGGCCAGAATTATGTGGGGCTCGACGCCCTGAGAAGGACGTATTATCCACTAAAAACCTCTCCAGTATCCCTCTCTCGCCATTTTCGCTGAACCATGGAAACATTTAAAACCTACCGCAGCCCGACTGGCGCCCCCTCTTCCTCTTATACATAGTCGGCGAGCCCACCACTCCACACACTCGCCGGCCCCATTCTTCCATCACGTTTCGTTCTCCCGATTAAGACACAGACAGGACAGACACAATTGATACCGCGAATGTCGACCTCTGTGCCCAGATGGACATTGTCGCCCCAAATATCCACACCAATATAAAACAAAAAAAATATACGTTCCCTCTATAACTAGAAAATAGAAAACTATCTCCAAATCCCTCGAATCGTGTCACCGAACTTACAATACAGCCCTCACAAATGTTTTCAAGCAATAAAAGCCCTCCTTTTACCTTTTTCATGAGTCGTCTCAGCCATCTATTCTACGATGTGGGCCATATCGGCTGTCTCCGCTTTCGCAAACCTCTGCTAATAAAATTCGCATTCCGAAGAGTTTGTAAGATTTTCCGCGAATGAGAAAAAAAGAGGTATTTTTTCTTTAATGCATTACATTTTGTTCTGACCAATATCGTTTTCCAATAAGCTTAATTCCAAAATCCAAGTAACTACTTAGTTGTCCCAATTCCACCCGGTGGGCTGAAGGTTTGTTTGGCTTAGCTCGAAAACAATTACTGTAAGGTATAATCATGTGTATTGATATCAGATTTCGTAAAAAACCTATATTATATTCTAATCGGATAATACCCGAAAAACAACGAATTGAAACAAAGTTCACCGCCCACCGGCCACGATTCTGCTCCAGTTAATCCTTCCAAGTTTTATGGTAGACTATTATTGTCCGACAGATGAGGTTATTACGCTACAATGTAATGTTCCTATGGGGTTTATCGCTCTGAAAATGATAGTCGCACTTATTTCCCAGTTTTATTCAGCAGTAAAGTTAATGTGACCGTCTGCACTTTGTATGAACGTTACCGACTGGAATAAGAGGCAAGTTGATTTTGTTCGCTTCGTAAAGCTTTGCAAAGTCCTTGTGGTTTATTTTTATTAACATTCATTGTAACTTAGTAGTCCTAGTGTGAAAGCTAGTTAACTTCTGCGGTGTGCACTCGGGCAACGATAAAAAATGAGCCACTATTTTCAATTCGTCGCCTTCTAGTCGCCCCTCTCGCCGCTCACATACCGCACTGGATGACATGACTAGATCTCGCACGAAAAGTCACTTTTTATACCCCTGTCTTAGATAAAAAAAGTGATACCTATTTTAAGAGACATGTACCTACTATCACCTACAATACGAAAAGGGGCAACCAGCTCAAAACCATTCACTGTAATGAAGTTTGTCAAACTTGGCCCCCAGTCCTGACAGACTCTTGCAAATACCGAACAACTTCATCGCAGTTGTACTTTGCTAGATGGGGCAGTGCCAGAGAAAGAGATTGTAGTGGTGAGCGATTACTAAGTTACACTTGAATTTATTAAAGGTGATAGAGCGGGAAGCAGACGCGTTTTCTATTGCTCCAATCTGACTGTAATTAAAAATTAAATAAAATAAAAAAAACTCTGTAACAAGTTTACAATAAGTTATTTCATAATTGAGACTCTAAGAAGACTCTAAGAATGTGCAGATCTTGGAATAGCTTGGCTGTGGATGATGATGAATGTATTTTTAAGTGAAACCTAAAGGCCCGGCCGTCGCATACATGGGTAGGCCGCACAGCTCTAGCAACACTCCCTCACAATACCGGCACGCTTCATCTTCTAATCATGTTGACCGCATGCTGTCCACGTTCACACGAGAACTTCGTCCAATTGGCAAAAATATGTATGATCGTACAAATTGCTTCAAGAGCTAGGTACTCGCTTGAAGCAAAGTGTCAACCAAGGAGTGCCTAGGTTGCGAGTGCTAAGGTCGCTTATCGCTTGCTGGCTACTATTATAAGCCATCACTGTAAAATGTATCTAAATATAACGAGCTTAACCCATATTTTATTGCTCATTTTTTGCTGTACGTACCTAAGCCCTGTTGGATGTAATGTGCCATCTTTCTTAGAAAACAACTCAAACAGACGACTCTGACTCCATACAATTTTCTCACATATAAGTTTTTAGTGTTGTAACTTAGTAAATATCGCTACTCCTATCACAAAGCGAGGAACAGCTTGCGGTCTCGTTTGAAACTGATCCTGTTTCTGTAACGACGCTGCAGTGTCCTCCAAACTTAAATTATACCAAACCAGTTCAGTCTCTAATGATGCATTGTATTTCACCAAAATTCGCCGATGAAAGGAAGAGAAGCTGAGACCTAATTACACTAAATTAATCGATTTAGAAACTTTTTTAGAAACTATCATTTTACATTTACGAATACCTTCTTAGATAAAAGGTGTTGTAGCTTTACGTCAACATTTAAACAATGTGGTAAAAAACCGTTTCAGGGAAAAGAAGTGGCACGGCACTATTTCGCTGTAATTTTATCATGACTCAAAAATAAAATAAAAAGTGCCCATAGAAAAGGTAAAATTTTAAAGTAGTAAATTATATACCGATCAGCACTCCCACGTCAACTGGCTGAACGTGCCTCCTGTTGGTGGTATTTTATTAATGGTAAACATTAACCATAAGTCAATGTCAAAGTTTGGGAACTGTCACATGTCAGTGACATTAGCTTCATCTATTGTTGTTTCGTTCTGGATAGGCTCTCTCTCTCTCTTACTCTTTAATGGCCGTTCTGTGAACAACTTTTACAATAAACTGTATCCGATTTCATCTAATAATCTCTTTGATTTCGTTCATAACCCATCACCTCTCCTAAGGAGGGTTTTCCATAATCACAACAGGCGAAGGTATTAAAAATACTCAGAAAGAAGCCACAACTCTTCTTCTGGTATGTTCCCTTAGTCGCCACTCATAGTACCTAGGTACCTATGGTAAAATGTCGAGTTGGAGAGTCTAAGCTAGGCTTAATAAAAATGAGTGAATAATTTTGTAATGGATCTGAGTTCTAATGAATGAGCGACTACGTACCTAACTATTTACACTAATCCGACGGCTTTTAGGGCAATTGGGTATTAGAAGCTTTTGCGTTTGTGTGTGGAACTGGATGTTTCGGTTTTATCCACCATGGACTATTTTATACACATTCATTTATTTGATCGAGGTTATTCCATTATCTTAATTAAGTGCGTGTAACGCTTTGACATAATGTTAGAGAAATACACGTTTACCAAATCACGTTCACAGAATACAAAAGTAGTAGAGTCGTCAATTTTACAAGTAATATTTAGCATGATAAATTACTCCATCTTGCAGGACAAAATAAAGTTTACATAAGACAACCATGTACCTAGAAAAATTAACCCTTTTCAGCCTGGAAAACTGTCAACCCATAAGCACCTATTTAACCCCTCCAACTTTTTACAAAACAACTTTTGTGCCAGGCGCCTTCCGGATTAACCCAAATTTTACGACGCTATATTTTGTCCCAAATGTGGGCTTCACAAAAGTTTTCACGTAATTTGACATCGCATGCGCCTCTAGCTCATGTGTTTGATATAGGTCAGTGGTGGAGTGTTGTAAAATGTTTTCGCATAACCGTAGCCACATGAAACCCCGTGGGCTATTATTATAGCCACTGTTTCCGTTATTTATGGCACAGCAACGTTGTTACACTGCGGTACTAACCAGGCTGAATTCTGCAAACCAATCGCTTTACTATGACAATGGTATCGTTGCAGAATCGTCCATAGATGAAGGAAACTCTACATCAAGGATGTTATGGATAGGATACGCGATACGGATATAAAATCATTTCGGATTATCTGGTAGTTTTGGATAGTTTCGGTTACTGATACTTAATGAGTGCATAAATCGATTTACAATTCGAATATAGTAATATTACCTATAAAAAATACCTTCATTAACAAAGACAATTACAATCAAATAATAGAAACAAATTAGAACTAGTATTTTCATGAATAATAATGTAATATCATTTTATTTCTCTGTAAAGTCCGGATACATTTTACACATGATTCAACTGCTCGAATGTACAAGAAAACACATTTTAAAATGTCAAAATAATGATTTAAAATCTATGGGACGTCATAAGTTCCAAGGAAAATTCTCAGAAATCATCAACTTTTATTTCTAATTCTACAAAATAAACTTATATGCAATCTTATCAAACAAGGAATAAGGTGTCAATTGATTTTCTCTTCACTTCAATTGAAAAGTCCGGGAAGAATAAATATGTAGGTACTCATTCAAAAGGACATCTTCGCCTATTTTGCTTCTATTGCCATATTTTTTTTGTACTGCGAATTCCGCGGATCCAGTGAGTGCTATGAATAACTACTACTACAACAAAACCCCATTTCAACAAAAACCCCAACAGCTGAACCTATACAATAATGTAAAGTTATGCTATCTAGGCGAATACCTACCTTCTTTCACTAGTAAACAAAGACATGAAGTGAGGATAATCAATTAGTTGCCCTACACCTTATTTCATATTTGATAGTACATGAAACAAAAATCAGACCCTCTGCATCCGTCGATAGCGAGAATGCAACATTACACCGCGCAACCTTCCTATCGTTTCCGATACGCCGCCGACCGATAAACTTCTACCTCCGGGCTTGCGTTTTTGTAAACAATGTGCCGTGAATGTAACTGTGTTTGCTTATCTTCGGTTTGCATTCCATTTTTGATTCCGATTCTGTTTTACAATAACGGGTCAGTTTGTTTTATCTAGGTAGAAATAAGTTCTATAACAAAGGATCCCACTGATGCTCAACTCAGTTGAACCGTGAGTTAGTAGAGCAGTGGGGTAGCCGCGGTAGGTGCCTACTGATGTTTCCTTGGTATGACCGTCGACGGAGCTTGAGCACTTGGACCCTCCACGGTGTCCCAAGCACGGGTAGCCGCCGTACCCTAGTGTTGCTGTCGTTTCCCTTCAATACGAAGGTTGTGGATGCGTTCGAGTACGCTCGTCCGTCGAAGTAACTAGATCGATTGAGTTCCATGTAAGACCTGGCAGAAACACGTCTAACACCAATCGGCGCAATACAGGCTCATTCATGTCGCTCATAAGAGATTGAACTATTATGAGATTGACTAATAATAGTTGGAAATACCCTTTAGAGCTGCCGTCACTAAAACGGATTGGGGACATAGAGCTTGTCTGATCAATATGTGGGTAACTGATGTTTTTTCTTGCCATGGCAGTCCAGGAATTTGGTAGTTTTCATTTGGTAGTTTCGTTTTTTAAGCTTTTTCTTTCCATATTGAGAACTCCTGGGCTACAAATTCTGCAGTAGATACGACTATATTTTTAAATCCTCAAGTGAAAAGTGTTTTGAGCGATTGCCGTTTTTAAAAGTAAATCATGTTGACGTTTAATTTTCTTTCAGAGTGAATTTAGTGCGTCACGCGATAGTAAGGTCAGTGGACTAGTATGTCGGTATTTACACGAAGTAATCACGACGCATGGATACAAATTCTACTGTTTACTGTGAGGATGAGGATTTTGATTTTGACAAACAAAACTCCAAGCTAACATTTATTTAATTATATACATGAAAAGAAGGGAAATAGAGAGATAACAATTAAACCAATAGAAGATACTAAAATATATATTAAAAAATTAAGATACCTCCTAAGAAAAAACTTTTTTTTTAAATTATCTGAGCGTCTGTTCAAACGGACACGTGACCCCAGCTGGTGAGATTCTTAGGTAGCGCATCAGCATTGCCATACAGCGGGCAATGCCAGCCAGCGTCTTGGAGACGCTTCCAACTGGTATTGTTATGGATCAGTTGAGCTGTAGATTGGTTGCAACAGTCTGCAATTAGCTCAATTGTTTCAATTGTAAATACGATCTACCGGGTGTTCCACAACTAAGTGACATTTATTCAAAAAGAAAATTATACTAGTATTTACAATTGAAACAATTGAGCTAACTGCCGACTGTTGCAAACAGTCTACAGATAGCTCAACTGATCCATATCAACACCAGTCGGAAGCGTCCCCAAGACGCTGGCTGCATTGCCACGCTGTATGGCAATGCTGATACGCTGTGCCAGATATTCACCAGCTCTCGGGTCACGCGTCGCTTCGACCAGACGCTCAGATAGTTTTTTGAAAACCCGAAGAGCCTCGGTACCCCACGGACCTAGGGTCTCGACTCCAAGGGGAGCAAATGTGTAGGCTCTGTCGAGACCTGCATATTTGCGCCTCTTGAGATCTTCGGCCAAATCTGCCGCCGCACCCGCCCTCACGGATGTCCTCGGAAGATGGGAAGGCGCAAGTGTGTCGACGCATGTAGCGTCCCACACAATGGGCCTCCCCAACTCCCATGGGACTAGTGTCATACCGTCGGGCCTCTTACCATCGTCACGCAACAGACCATTCGGTTCGAGAATAGCTGGTACGTTAACGGTGACAAAGGCCCGCCGGATGATGTCGTTTAGGCTAGCGTGGCGAGATATCCGACCAGCGGCCCTAGTGCACGATAATCCGTGATGACCAAGCTGTTCGACAGCAGTACCGCACTGGCATTGATGAGGCGCGCAACACCTTGCACCCAACCGGAGACATGTTGCGATACGGAAAGTTACGGGATCCAATAAAGTACCAGTGTTATATGAAGGAAATGCTTGCAACCAATGTCCTGACTCCCATTTAGAAACGGCCAGGAGGCGGGCACGATCTGCAGAGCTGGAGCACGTTTGTAACAAACAGTTCCGTGTCAACTCACACAGAGGCCCGTCCCATTGCCGTTGGGACAAAAGTGATTTTGGGGGAGCAGCATCGGGGCAAGCACTATGCCAAGCCGTTCGAGCTTCGTCTAAAAATGAAATTTTCAATGACATTCCAGGTGGGACCAAAAGAGAAGGATTTAAAATTTTTTCAACTAAAGAACTAGTGCTGTAGACAGAAGACAAGAACGCTGGTAGGGCTACACTTGAAATTTTGCGTATACCTAAGCCTCCCAATTTGACAGGCAGGGAGGCCTGCGACCATGCCTTGTCATCTAAATCGATATTCAAAACCGATGATAAAGTATTCTTTATTATGTTGTCTAAGCCTTCCAAGAGCTCGCTGTGTTTCCACATTTGACTACATCTCAAAGAATACGTAAATTTAGGTACAAATAGACAGAACCGAATAATTGTAAAAGCCATATGACTATTAATTTTGAGCAGTCTGTCCGAATTTTTGTGGAAATTTTGAATTTTCTCATCTACAAATGACTGAAAAGACTCATCAAGAATTGGTGAACCAAGGAGTCGAAGTGAACATTTATCAACAACTGTAATGTTGGGGGCTAATGTATTGAATTTCTCAATGATATTGTTTTTGTCTACACACGAGTCCGAAATAAAAAGCTCACACTTTGAAAAATTTAATTCCAAACCTATTTGTCGAAATTCGTCTGTGATGTGATGATACTATGATGATACAAATTGTAAATACTAGTTCTAATTTGTTTCTATTATTTGATTGTTATTTTATTTGCCTACTCACTGACTACCAGATTGGGGTGAAGATTTTTGACTGACTTTATTTAAACACTGTCTTGTAATTGCGACATAAGAGCTGCTCAAATCTGTATTTCTTTTGAGTATTCGGGGGATTGTTTCACATCTAAAAGCAGTTATTAGCCTCTTGCATGCATCAAACATAATTACGCGAATAATTGTGGATTAGACGGAGCAATTGAATTTTAATGAAAGCTTTGGTTGCCGGAAGAGCGTGTTGTCGGTCGGAGCTCGTAAAATAGTTTTTGGAGGAAATGTCGGCATTATGATATACTTAATGTTTTTAGTAGTTAATAAAAACTGGAAAATCACACAAGATCGCTCGGAGTAGCTGTCCGAATATTTTGATATTTCCAAGGGAATCACATGCACACTTGACGTTTTATTTATTATTCTATGTTTAAACAAGACCCGTCAAGTGCGAGTGTAACTCGCGCGCCGAGGGTTTCGAACGTTCGTGAACAAGTAGGTATGTACTAAAGGTACCGGTTAGAAACTCCGAAATTTAATGAAGACCTAAAACTAGTAGGTACCAACCTACCTTTCAGATGGATCTCTCTGCATGCTTCGGTGATAGGGTGTAGCGGTAAATTTTTCGACTTTTTTCAATATATTTAAAAAAGTATGTAACCTACAGAAATTTGAAAAACGGTTTTAAAATGTACAAATCAATACCTTTCATATGACACCCCACTCAGTGGGGTAGCCCCCCCTTTTGAAAATAATCCCCCCCTTTCTTGACTATTTTTCAAAAAGTGTTCGTTTTTCAGACTTCTCTATATTTTTCCTGTAAAATATAGATTTATATCTACAAACGCTCCATACATTTTGAATGGATCGCTCTGCAAACTTCGGAGATAAGGGGGGGGGGGAATGGGTATTTTTTCGACTATTTTCAAAATATTTCAAAAAGTATGAAACCTACAGAAATTTTAAAAACTGTTTAGAAATGCACAAACCGATACCTTTCATATGATACCCCACTCGGTAGGGTAGCCTCCCCTTTTGAAAATTATTCCCCCCTTTTTTGACCATTTTTCAAAAAGTGTTCGTTTTACAGACTTCTCTATATTTTTCCTGTAAAATATAGATCTATATCTACAAACGCTCCATACATTTTGAATGGATCGCTCTGCAAACTTCGGAGATATGGGGGGGGGAATGGGTATTTTTTCGACTATTTTCAAAATATTTCAAAAAGTATGAAACCTACCGAAATTTTAAAAATTGTTTTGAAGTGTACAAACCGATACCTTTCATATGATACCCAACTCGGTGGGGTAGCCTCCCCTTTTGAAAATAATTCCCCCCTTTTTTTACCATTTTTCAAAAAGTGTTAGTTTCTCAGACTTCTCTATATTTTTCCTGTAAAATATAGATCTATATCTACAAACGCTCCATACATTTTGAATGGATCGCTCTGCAAACTTCGGAGATATGGGGGGGGGAATGGGTATTTTTTCGACTATTTTCAAAATATTTCAAAAAGTATGAAACCTGCCGAAATTTTAAAAATTGTTTTGAAGTGTACAAACCGATACCTTTCATATGATACCCAACTCGGTGGGGTAGCCTCCCCTTTTGAAAATAATTCCCCCCTTTTTTTACCATTTTTCAAAAAGTGTTAGTTTCTCAGACTTCTCTATATTTTTCCTGTAAAATATAGATCTATATCTACAAACGCTCCATACATTTTAAATGGATCGCTCTGCAAACTTCGGAGATAGGGGGGGGGGAGCGGGTATTTTTTCGACTATTTTCAAAATATTTCAAAAAGTATGAAACCAACAGAAATTTCAAAAACTGTTTTGAAATGTACAAACCGATACCTTTCATATGATACCCAACTCATTGGGGTAACCCCCCTTTTTGAAAATTATCCCCCCTCTTTTTGACCATTTTTCAAAAACGGTTCATTTTACAGACTTTTCTATATTTTTCCTGTAAAATATAGATCTATATTTACAAACGCTCCATACATTTTGAATAAATCGCTCTGCAAACTTCGGAGATAGGGGGGGGGGAATGGGTATTTTCTCGACTATTTTCAAAATATTTCAAAAAGTATGAAACCTACAGAAATTTCAAAAACTATTTTGAAATGTACAAATTAATACCTTTCATTTGATACCCCACTTGACTCTGTAGGTCTCTTTTAAAATTTTGACATGTATGGAAAATGTTCATTTTCATTTTTCATTTATTTTCATTTTTTTTTCTTAAAATCTGTACAGGCGCACGAAATGTATTATTATTTTAAATTTCAAGTTGATAGCTGCTGTACTTGCTGAGTTATTAAGGAGGGAAAAAAGGACAGACAAAGCGAGACCATAAGGGTTTCGAAACCGATCTTCGAAACCCTAAAAACCTGTTGACATGTCCGGGTTCTGGGCTCCAAAAACCGGGGATTTCACGCGTCTTGTCCTGGTTTCCAAATTTCAGAGATGGCAACCCTAATTATAGGGATGTTCAGACATATAATTAAGAGCACTGTGATCTGCCATTAGGCGTACAAATTTTACATAATTCATCAGTAGCGATAAATAAATTATTAATAATAGTGAAACCTTCAAGGAAAAGTTTGAAGAATTGAAAAATAGGTTAACTAAATCGCAATGAGTTCAACCACTCTGTAGGTCTAAACTTACTTAATGCTAAGCTGCGTCAAAAAATTCATAAATTTTTTAAAATGTCTTACTGAAATAAATATTACGAGTATGATGGCATAACATAATGTCACTACATTTCCTAAAGTCAGTTAGGTAAATTGTTATAAATTTTGGGTGCCGTTATAAGAGATCGTACGTACCTAACAAGTATTTAGATTTATTGAACTAACTCACTGAAACTGAAAGCTATCATCTATTCTGCGGATAAGATGAGTATCAAAATATGAAAAAGATGTCAGATCTGTAGCTAGAATTTAAACCTTAATCTTAGTCAAAAGTTAGATCCTACATAAGCTATGACTAAGGTTTAGAATTGTTAGGACATTTATGCTCCGTCCACGCATTTCATAAAGTCAAAAAAAATGCGTCTTCGGATTATAAGTGAAATTGATTGCTGAAAATTTTGTCTTAAGGCGCTGCCTCCACTTACACTAGCGCCGCCACCTATTTTATCTAATTATTACGTTTAAGAAAGAAATTTCCAAAAATTACAGTAGCCAGTTTGTGATACCTATCATAAGCTTTTTTTTAATGTTTCTATAACAGTTTTATTTTGTATAGTTTAGACAGAGACACGAAGTTGCCCTTGGTGGCCACCAAACTCTATTTTCGCATCTCTGTCTAAAACTATACAAAATAAAACGATTACAGAGGCATTAAAAAAAGCTTATAATAGGTATCACAAACTGGCTAACGTAATTTTAGGAAATTCCTTTTTAGATAAAATAGGTGGCGGCGCTGCTAGTGTGAGGGGAGGCAGCGCCTTATACGAATTTTGTAAAATAACGCTATAAATAATAGAAAAACACAAAAGGCAGACCAAGTGTTCCCCGCTACAGCCAGTATAAATCAGCGTTGCAGCGCTAACGTGATATAATGCAGCGCTACAAGCATTAAAAGTATTTAGCGCTAGCCGCACTGAAGCGCTTAATTTTACGCGTCTTTCCCGCGTCCGTCCAACGAACGTGCAGAAATCTGCAGAAACGGTTTTTTAGTGAATCCCGCAAAAATCATTGGTGTGTTCACACACAGTAGTTTGCATCAAAAATCAAAAACCGAATGGAAAATTCGATCGGATCGGACTTTTTGCAGGATATCGTAATGTTTATCAGGATACTCGTGTGCATAACGTAGACGTAAACGGGATCCTGCATTTGGTATATATAAATTTCAGCGGCTCCACACCGCACATAGTCTCAGGTCATCCTAACGTCAGAATGAACGGTCACCTTGAAATGTTGAATTTCTTCTAAAATATAAAGGAAGCTTTCTCTTACTGTAGGAAGCAAATAGAAGCGAGTGAGAAGCAATTGTTGGATAGCATTGCAACGTTAAATACGTAAGGTGACTCATCATTCTGACGGCAACAAAAAACCGATCCATTCGAATTTGTGCCGTGAAAAAGAGCTGTTATTGCGCTTGAGGGTACAATTGCTGTGCTAGCACTTACAAACTGAGGACATGGAAACAGAAAAACCCTCGCGAGCAAAATGCGAATGCAAACCTCTCAGGTTTAACAATACAATGCACTGTAATTAATCCAGTCACTCTTATTGTTCACATAACAAAACATTAAAAGTCTTATTTAGAAACATAATTATGGTGCAAATATCAAAAATGGGAAGCGATACGACCAGCAGAAATAAAATACTGTGTCGCAGGTCACACCTAATGTAAAAATTTTGGCTGGTTCCAAGTTATTATTGAGTTAAGCAATTTTGATTCTTGTATAAAAGTTTCAGTTTAAAATACGAACTAAAGATTTCAAACAACATTAAAGAAAGACATGAAATTTAAGATCAGCAAAAGTTTAAAAATGAAATACCGTCAATATTGCACCACAAGCCTCATGCCATTCCCGTCTGCTGCGCCATTTCAAAATGCACCATACAAGTTAAACTCCTAGGTCTAAACTTCTTCTAGCAGGAGGCCAAGGAAAATAGCGACAGTAAATCCCAAAAGCTCGGCTCGAACATCTAGGTTTGTTATGAGAAGAAATACAGTAATGAACATTTCGGTTGGTTTTATTAAAAACACAATTTCGAGCTTAGGTAGACGAAATAAGTTTCCTTTGCGACCGTCGCATAATGCTGGGACGTTTACCTTGTTGCGAGGCCTCGGGTAACATTATTAATATGGCTGCAATATCCTTCTATCATCATTTAACCAGCTGGTAGATCTTAGTAGCTGTAGCTCTTATACCATAGGTAGATAGATTTATAGATAACTCTTTATTGTACTACCACACAAACACAAAATACAATACAGAAAGAAATGTTGAATCAAAGAAATACAAAGGGCGGCCTTATCGCTTTAAGCGATTTCTCCCAGACCAACTATATATATGTATGCGTTACATGCCATAATATAATACCTACTTTTGATAAACTGACATACACATAAAAATAAGGTAGGTAGTTTAAATTTTAACACGGATTAATAATATTGATGAAGCAGTTTTTTTTTAAAAGGCAGGGATTTTGCACGTCGATGCGCACGATGTCCAGGGGAAGAGCATTCCATAGACGGATAGCTTTAACTTATTTAAACAGATATTAGTTTCAAAAAAGTCACTTCTGTGGAGTCACTTCCATTGTTTCAAAAATTGTTATCGGTTTCCCTATGGTTCCCCTAGAGACAATTCCATAAATCGGGGCTGCCAGCTCGGTGACTATTTTGTTCTTACAGAGGAAAGTCTAAATAAAAAGAATATGTACTATAATTTATATTATTAATATACATAATATATTATTATTAATATACATAATTATATTATTATTAATATTACTAATTTATATTATTTATATTTATAATTTATATTTAAAAGAGTTTTCATAATTTTTTAGTCAAAAATTAGAATTACCCAGATACTGAAGCTATGTCACTCAAGCATAGAGATTCCGCTTGAGTCATGGCCCGCCTGCGACGCAGGAGGTTGCGGGTTCGATTCCTGCCTGAGGACAAATGATTGTGCGATCTGCAGATATTTGTTCCGGATGTACTGGATGTTTCTATGTATATAATATAAAAATATCTGTCTATGTAGTGTATTGTATATCAGTTATCTAGTACCCATAACACCAAGCTCTGCTTAGCTTGGGGCTAGATGATGTGGTGTGGATTGTCCAGCATAATTTATTATTTTATGACCGATTTTTCATAATACGGGCGATAGTCTAAAAATTGCGACTGAACCTTCCACCACCGTGCGTAGAAGAACGCAATTAAACTTTAATTTAAATGTTATATGTAGTGTAAATGAGAAATCAGGTAAACCTTTAACATCTATTGGAGCGGTAACAAACTTATAACGGAACACGGTTGAAAAACTAAACCAATAGAACGATCTACGTTGGATTGATTTCAAAAAGACTTTTCCTTGACAAAGGATCGTGCACTCGTCACGTTCAACCACATTCATCCGACTGATTGAATAAAAACGTAATTTGCTGGAAAGCGGTCTCAACCACGATACAAACTGACAGACACGGCTCGAGGAAATATCAGCTTTATAACATTATTGAATCGTAAATATCACATTACACCATCACATCATCATCATCATCATCATCAGCCTATAATAGTCCACTGCTGCACATAGGCCTCCCCTAATGAGCGCCATAGCGCCCTGTCTTCAGCTTGCCGCATCCACCATCTGCCTGCAGTATTTCGCAGATCGTCATCCCACCTAGCCGGGTCGTCCTACACTACGTTTGCCGAGTCGTGGTCTTCACTCAAGAACACGTTTACCAAAAGAAGAAAAAGAAAGTAAGAGCATGGACGGAGTCTAGACTCCTAGTTAGGCAACTTCTTGCCGATAATGGTACCACCTACCTACATTGTATAGGCGTAGGTCCACTACCTATACGTATGATACCAGCTCGACACAAGTGGGAGACTTGCTGTGACGACATGTCGGTGTCGGGCCGGGCCAATGAAACAGTGTGGCATACAATTTCGTAGAATTATGCGTCCACCGATGTCGTTGTCGATGCTAGGCCGAGCCGGCCAATAAAGAAACGCCTAATTATGAAATCGCAACATGTCAATGATTGCCGTAGTGCCAGTCTCGCAAACAAGTGTTTAATTGTGTGACCAAGCAGGGCGAATCAAGCTGCTTACAAGCTTAGATTACAGGAATGCGAGCACAGAAACTTGATATGATTCTTTATGCACCGGTTTTGTCTCTGGTGTCTTTAAAATTCGACAAGATCAGACCATTCTTACCGAATTTTATCGACACACTCGGTACTTATCGGACCTTATCGGAATCCGTCCTTGCGCTTCCGGTGCAATACAGAAAGTTATGTTTTGCATAACTATGTAGATATTTTACATTAACACAATAAGTGTTCAGAGAAAGTACCAAAATCTAGAACTCAATCTTGTAGTCTACACATATTTGTTTCTCTGCAAGAACCAAAACCGCAACCTCCTGCGTTTGTGGGAGAGAGCGCACAGAGATCATTATTTCATAGTGGTGCATCATCTAATAGATTTTCGAAACCTAAGACCCTCAAAAACAACAAACACTCCATAAACACAATGCGTATTTGTTTGTTTACACGTCGTAAATATAGAGTCGGTCATTAAACACTGGGCGCTATTGCTCGCTGGCTTTCTACGTCATGGAGCATTCGTATACTCCCGGCGGGCGTGAACAATATCTGTCCAATAAACATCATTGCTAAACAACAGCACTTATTATCTGGTGACTCATTCGCAATTCGAATCGAACAATCTGGTTATCAGATTAAATAAAAATAGATCCCGTAGTATGTGTACAAAGAAAATTAAATCGGTATATCAAGAGTGCAATACAAAATGCTTGCGCCTGAAAACAAACATAACTGAAAGCCATGTGAGCTTTTTATAACCAACTAGACGATCGCCTCGCGGTTTCACTCGCGTAGTTCCCGTTCCCGTGGAAATTCCGGGACAAAATCCTATGTCACTCCCTGAAAAGTAAGCTTCCTAACGGTGAAAGATTTTTTCAAATCGGTCCAGTAGTTTCGGAGCCAATTCAATACAAACAAACAAACAATCAAATCTTTCCTCTTTATAATATTAGTATAGATATAGATAGACTAGCCAGATGCGCAGGACTTATTATAGTGCTCAAGTGTGTGCGCAAACACAGGTGAACTCTCTATTCCCTCACTCAAAAACAAAACAGAACTGTAATGATAGTATTACAATACAATACAAGTACTTACTCTTTATTGCACACCAAATAAAACAGAAACACGGGACAGGAAAAGACAAACACATAGCAATGCACAATGGGCGGCCTTATCGCTATGAGCGATCTCTTCCAGGCAACCTTTGGATGGACAGGAAATGGAAGAACATGTATAGACGGTGGCGTGTTCTACAGCGGGTATAATACACTCGAGAGCAATGAATCCGGGTCACTCAAAGAATCCAAAAAATCTCGGAAAGTAAGAATGCTAGGTTAATGCAATAAATTGTATTTAATAGACAATTTAATACTCCTTAAATGAAAGTTAAAAAAATATGAGTCACCATACATTTTATTTACACAAAATTACATAAAGAAAAAAAACTGCTGATCTCTCCTTAAAACAAAAATAGGAAACATGAAATTTTTGAACTTTATGACGATTTTCTTGAATTTCAATACTTCGTATTACCTCCTCGTGCTTCCATTACTGCGTTTACGCGGTTTGGCATGCTGTACACCAAGTTCCTTATACGATTTTGGGCAATATTCTCCCATTCCTCTGTGAGAGCAATTTTGAGCTCAGGAAGCGTGATTGGGGGAGGGTTTCGTTGTTTTACGCATCTCCCTAGCTCGTCCCAAGCATGCTCGATCGGGTTGATATCCGGGCTGCGCGCTGGCCACTCCATACAAGTAATGTTCATCTCTTGAAGGTAGTCATTCACAATCCTACCTGTATGAGGTCGGGCATTGTCATGCATAAATATAGCATCCTCACCCAAATTGACCATAAATGGACCAACGTGTTCGTTGAGGATTTCTTCCACATATCTTACGCTAGTTAAAGAGCCGTTTTCTATGATCACCAGCTCTGTGCGACTTTCAGAGGAAATTCCGGCCCACACAAGTACAGACCCACCACCGTAGGCTACTTTTTCTTCGATGCATGCTTGCTTGAATCTTTCCCCTGGTCTTCTATACACTCTGTGTCTTCCATCGTGCTTGTAGAGCATAAATTTTGATTCGTCGGAGAACATAACTTTCGACCAATCTTCAATACTCCAATTTACGTGGTTCTGGGCATATCTTAGTCTTGAAATACGATGGCCACGCTCCAGTTTAGGGCCGTTTGCAGGTCTAAGGGGTTTTAAGTTAGATTCAGCAAGCCGACGTCTTACTGTCCATGCACTTGGGTTACTTCCTCCGAGGCGTCGAAACTGATTTGTGAGTTCAGTTCCTGTGAGAAAGCGATTTCGAAGCATGGTGTTCACCAAGTATCGGTCTTCTCGTGCTGTGGTACACCTAGTTCTGCCCGTTCCTGGTCTGCGTAGGTTAGAACCAGTTTCTTCGTAACGTCGGAGAACTCTTTGTACTGTTGACAGCGACACACCGACAGTCCTGGCTGTATCGCGCTGACTCCGGCCGGTTTCCACCAATGTAAGTATTCTGGTGCATTCTTCAAGTGTAAGCGACATGATTTCAGCTTGAATAATGAATATTGAGCACTATCAACCTGGTTTATGTACCAACATAAATGACAGATTACAAACAAAAGCAAAAACAAATCCTGTAATTTCGTAGTTCCATCTTCGACAGTGTTCCCTTTTCAAATTTGATTTTTTTATGATATAACTTTACAATAACTAAGAAGTTTTAATACTTTCATTTAAGGAGTATTAAATTGTCTATTAAATACAATTTATTGCATTAACCTAGCATTCTTACTTTCCGAGATTTTTTGGATTCTTTGAGTGACCCGGATTCATTGCTCTCGAGTGTATTTGGATTAAACATACATAAGCAAATACTGATAGCTATAAATACAATTAATATGACAGATACATACAATAAATATGATATACATAAAATAAACATAATGTACATAAAATAAATATCATATACATAAAATAAGTATAATATACATAAAAAGAAATATAATATACATAAAATAAATATATAAGGTGTTTATAATAATACGAATTTGATATTAACAGTTTGAAGTAGAGGTAAGGAAATGTTCATAGACCATATGTTTGAAAATAGGGAGAGACTTAGCTTGTCGAATTGAAGTTGTACAGTACTGTTTTATATCACTAGGAGCATAGCATCAAAAAATAAACTAATGATTTGAATTATCTCGTGGTTCATTTGACCTTTTTTGCTCTGTGCAATCATTTTCAAAGCCTCGTCGTTTAACTTATCTTGTTCGAACTGAAGTCATTGTCCTCATTTCTAAAATCCGATAGAAAGGCAAATTTCCAACAATCGCTGCTCAGTCACGTACCCCGAAGAATTTCATTTTTGTGATAATTTCTCAATACGCTTCGCGAATACGAAATCGACTAGATTCTTTACTTATATTAATTTGAAAGCAATGCTTTTGAATTGTTCTAATTAAACTTACTGTAAGTTCGCAAAATAATGTAAGATTTCTTGCTCACGGCTTTAGTAACTAAAAATAGGTACCTACTTACATCATTGCCTAAGGTCAGTTTTACGTTTCTTGGTTTTAAACTTTGGTTCTAATTGATTTGGCTGCTAGACAAGGATTTTTTCTAGGGTCAATGTCGGCATTATGATAGGTAGTTTACTAAGGTTTTAATAACGCACTATTCAAAGTTTGTTTTATCGCGATTTGTCTCTTTTCAATCTTTCTAAACGCATTATCATTATCATCATAAGTAAAAGTAAAAGTAACTTAACATAATATAAAAAAAATGCAAACAAAAAGGTGATGGAACCCATTGATACCTATGCCAACGCCACTGGGTAAGGGTTGGTGGTGAATAATAAATTAATGAATTTTATCGGCATCCAATGACAGTTTAATAAAGTTTAGTTATATCGTTTAAAAACGCTACACGCTCACTCAACCATAAATAACCCTTTACCCAAATAACTTACTTGCCGTCAGGTTATCCTGATGAATAGCAATTCAGCAGGTGTCGGACGAAGCTCGGCAAAATATTGTGCGTTGTAAATCAAAGTGATGAAGAGTCGCGAACCTAGGGCATGACGGATAAGCGTGCATCTTACCTCTAAAAATAAATCAATAGTCTATTTTTAATTTTCTTTGGGTACTTTTTGGTCATACACCTACATAATAGAATTCCTCTTTTAGTTTAAACAAAAGCCTTTAAAGTTTAATACGAATATTAGAAGAAGAGCTTCCACTAACAAAAAAAAACTTATACATACTCTGTATCACCAAGAAAAGTTTGGGGTTATTACCAAATTAATTAAACTTAATAACCGAAAATATTACATGAGTAGATAATTCAACAACCGGTTGTTTATTATTTTACTTTCGATAAGTACTTACTTCCAGATCCATTTCTGTCCAGAAATTTCCTAACGTTCACAAAGAGATTCAAGCTCCATACTTTCTAACAATCTTAAATAGCGTTATTCAGCACCACGATTTCGATCAGTTTTCAGTTCTCAGGGGGGGATAAGTGGAATATGTCTATCAGAAGAGTTCTTTATAAACTCTACTGACTCAACTTTTTTCTAAAGTTTCAAAAAATGCCTGTTCCTCCACCATCCTGAAACAATTCCCATCCATTCTACGCCCAAATTCCTGAGCTCATACCCTCGTCACGGATCGCAGCCTATAAACGTTAATTGAGGAAGTGGCGCGGCTACGAGGCTTTTACATCGGCTACTCACCATCTAGGGATAACTAACGAGTCGCCATACATCTGCTTATACGGACTTACTGACAAACTTATTTTTGCAGTGGATTAGTATGATACGAAGCCAGCGAAGGTTTTGTCGACGCTCTTGGGACCGTTGAGATTCCTAGGATTTTAAAAAGTTTTAAAAAGCATAGTTTCTACAGGTTAACAAGGTCTTAAAACTAATAAAGTTAGCCCTTAATGTATAAAATTAAATTTACCTACATATATGTATGAGTAATCTACCCAAAAACCTTAGTGCTGAAAATGCATCGACTCCTCGCTCTAACTTAGGAAAACGAGGACTAGTTTGGCCTCACAGACCTTGAGAATGCGGGTAAAGTATAAAGGTATAGTTGGTACATAGATGATGTTGAACTAATCGAGGCAAAGTAATTAACCATAGCTAAAACATCAAATCGAAGCGAAGTTTGTAATCTTTACTAAAAACCTAAAATAATAAGTATAAGTAAACAGAAAAAGATCAAGCCCTAAACGAATGTTTTTATGTACTCAAGTGGAGTTTGTAAAGGTATGATTATGTGCATTAACATAGTTTTACAACTCCACTCCGCGTTCTAAAAGTATTAAATAAATAAACCTACCTTATAAACATAATGTCTGTATTGTTGCATATAATTATGGAGTTAAATAAATTATTTACATATAAGGGCACAACTAATATGTACCCTATATTATGAACATAACAAATGTTATTTACTTATTTAAAGGCAATTTTTCTGTTTCCAAGTAGTCACAGCTCAGTAAAAGTAATGTTTACGTCCTTTTCTATTCAAAATAAGTCGTATCATGTAAAATTGAATGGCCCTAAGTAAAATTGCTTGTATGTGCATAAATTTGCTGAACAAAAAGTTTCGTAAGAGTGACAACCTGAAATTCCGTGTAGAGTTGAGTTGTAGGGTATCTATATTGGGTATGAGTTGGCTACTTTCAGACAAGCTCTCTTAGATAATCTGCATTTGAGTTTTTCTGTACTTACCTCTTAGAAACAAGCAAGCCTGCATACCCATGCGTTCTTATAATATGTTTTGTTCCTAACAATTATGTTGCTCTGAGAAACGGATAGGTTTGGTGAGGCTTCTATTAGATACTCTATTAGAAATCTTAAAGTGGGACGAATCAGGAACGATTTCTACATAAAATTTGATTTACCGCATTCGGACTACTTTGGTCCGAACGCAGTAAGATGAATGCGGAATAATTCCCATTAAACACTAATCGAAGATTTAGACTGATAGTAGGCATCGAGCTCATAAAGTCGAATCACAGACGATAAATTGGTGTTGACTCTACGGAAATGTCTGCATAAGAACTTCCCCGTACGGTAGTATTTGTAAGGTGCCGACTGGTGCCAACAGTCTGTGTATCAAAAATTTCAGTTTAAAAAAAAATCGATTCAGATTTCACAATACTAAGTAACAAAATACAACATAAGTCCACGTTGAATTACAAAGTCCTATGGTAAATTAATCACTTATAAGCTTATAATGGCATAGGCAGATCATAAAATGGGATGCTCAAGTTTCCTCGAGGCAACCGAGAGGGCGTGCTTTTGCGCGTGATTAATAAGAGCTAAAGGTTAAACTGGAAAGTTTTAGCAAAACATAAAAGCCCTTTCAAAAACTATGCCGGCCCACCTATACTATTTTGATTGAAACTTTTCATGTAGGTAGAGATAAAACATTGTTAAAATGAACGCTTCTCCACATAATTGTACCAGTTTATTACTGTTTTGCTCGAGGCGTTGAAATATAACTTTAAAAATGGTTTATCTCTACCTACTATAGAGATACTAGCTTAAATTTTAAGTTACCTAAGCTCTAAACACACTGTAGTAACAGCAGTGTTTGTACAAAATACGGCGAAATTTGCGAGTTTCACTATAAAAGATAATGTAGACTTGAAGTAGTGTGGAATTTAAGTTCTCATTTGAATTGTAAATGTTGGTAAGGCCTTTTCTGATTACTCGGTAAGGTTTTGTTACAACATCAGCACGGTCGGATGTCGAAAGTTTACTGCACCGCCTGCACTTCCACACTTATAATACAGAGCCGCTTGTGACGTAGTGAAATAATATCGTCTTCAGCCCGTTTCGACGTGGTAACCGTCTTTACAGTTGTGTTTTGACTTCTATTATACATAAACTCGTTCACATGAACACGATGCGATACCTATTGGAAAATTCTATAATATATACTTATATATTTTTTTTTAAGTACCTATATTTCTTATTCTTAGCAGTAGGAGTAAGGCTTCATACATTTTTGGTTCAATTTAATAATAAAAACGACCGCTTAACGTCTTCAGTCTAGTACCTCGATAATACTGTGATCGCCGCCGCCGCCGTCGGGCGACCGTGCGTTAACAGTGTACATGTGAAAACGCTTGCACGGTGCCGTTTGGACGGTAGCCGTATGCATGTGAAAAAGGCCTTAGGTTCGGTGATGATAATAATTTTATTCGTTTCGTACGGCTTGGTAATGTTGGATGACGCGTGCGCTTACCGCCTAATCAGGAACGCTCCATAGAAATATAGGCGCTCGGTAAGGTTTCGGTACCGCGTATACCGAGTGTGCTGATGTCGTACCGGAACCTTACCGACTAATCAGAAAAGACGCTAAGTGGCGAAACACGGTTCAACAAAACGGAAATATTAAGCGTTTTGCATTTTAAGTCTGGGCCCCGTATTGAGTTTAACCGTTAATTCAAGTTCAACCGTGGATTTCGTTAGATTTGCTTTATAAAATCAGGTCCATTTTCTTGTGCAAAGTTGTACAACCTGCTCTAACTCTGACTCTGCTGATATATTGCATAAAATACTCCGTTTCGTGGCTCGATGGCGCAGATTAAAATTAAATGGTAACTTTTTACAACTGACTTCAAAAATTAAGTGATTCTCAATCCACTGTTTGTTTTAAGAAATACTTCTTTAAATTGTGCCCATACATGATCCACTAAAGGCAACATCAAATTTTATCAATACAATATCAGTGGCGGTTTAAATAATCATACGTTTGCGAGGCAGCTTCACAAAGCTTAAACTAAGCTAATTAAATTTTGGTAAGTCCGTTGAAACCTCCAATTACTCAGCTAGTGTTAATGCGCGTAATGATTACGACGACCGAATTAAATGAATTAAACATGAAACACGATGCCCTTTTGTATTCCATTTATTCCGTTTTATTCTCATCTTAAATTGATTGGATTCATTTGTTTTTTTTTTTGGGTAGGCCTCTCGCTCGGCTCTTGGCCGAGTCGAACCAACATCATAGGAGAAATCAAAATCCTCGAGACTCCGATGATGGGCATGTAGTCCGAATGGGGGAGGATTGGCCACCCAGCAATACGTAAATGGTTCACCCAAGGGCCCAAAGGCCTATTGGTCAGCCGAGGTACCGCTGGACCGACGAAGTTGAGAAAGATCTGCGTGAACTTCGTGCCGTCGTCGGCTGGACTGAAACGGCCAGGAACCGGGACAAATGGCCATCTGGTGTCGGAGGCCAAGATCCACTTCGAGTCACTGCGCCACGCCAGTAAGTACCCTACCCGTAAGTAAGGCCTCTTTGTTGGCAATTAAAAATCAGCACATGCGTGACCTAGCGACGTAATTCTGGTCTTCCCCATAAGGGGGGATGTTCAAGGGGCAATCTTAATTTTTTTTCAATACCTGCTCCTAATAGCGAACTTAAGGCTAAACGAGTCGCTCATCTCTCCACAACACAACTCAACAAACGTGGAAGGGTAACTGTTTCGGCTACTTGCCGGGTGTGGTCAAAATTAAAGACGTCCAAGAGTTTAGATCGTTGTAATTAATAATAAAATGTTACATTGAGTGGCAAAAACAATGACGAGGCGATTGCTTGGAAAGGGTTGTCGCCATATTGAATTTTATAAAAATCGTTCGGAAGCACCGCACTGTTGAGGTGCCGGTCGTTCGGATACGCCGCGACAGTAACTACTACGCTGTTTGATATTGACCATCCAAAACTAAGGATAATATCAATTTATCTCGTCATTATCTATGTCTGTACACACCCGAAACCGTAAAACAAGCAAAAATCAAATAAATACAAGCTTCTAAACTTTCATATTTCAACACAGATTTTAGCTCAACTTTGGGCGAAAATAAATAACATACGGAGAAAGAAAAGTGTAAAATAAAGCCCGTACTGACATAGTTTCGTTATTCAAAAGTTGAAATAAATTTATTTTGAAAAGATACTAATACCAATAGTTTTTCTATAATAATCCTTGTGCTAAAAGTCTGTTCCCATTTTTTTACGCGGCCGTTTTACAAATAAATGTATGTGCATTTCATCAAGCACGTAGAAATGTCAATTGTATCAGGTAAGATGGCATACATTTAGGTCGCGCCCACTGATGAGTTAGACCGGACGACTTGTGCAGCCGGCGGGAAAATAAGCCATTGTTTCTACGAATAAATATGAGGAGAACTTTTTTATTTGCTATAGAAACATTCACTTGGCAAAGAAGGTAAAATTCTCTTAGAATACCTAGAATGTGAATTTTCGAAATAGCCTCTCACGTGTACTGTGCCAATTAAAAAGCTCTCACACCAACCCGAGTTCGGCAAAAAATATTAAACGAACTAACCCAAATAAACTTCGATAGGATAGAAATATTGAATTTTCACGCTTCACTGACTGCAAATGCACGGCGGCATTGTATTAATTTACTGCATAAAATCGAAAAAAACCTACTTACTAATGCTTTGATGTATGTGCTTGCTTAGACCCCAGTTAACAATAAGATACGATATGAAATCTATACTAATATTATAAAGAGGAAAGATTTGATTATTTATTTGTTTGTTTGTATTGAATAGGCTCCGAAACTACTGGACGAATTTAAAAAATTATTATACCATTAGAAGCCCACATTATTTCTGATGAACTTAGGTTACTTTTTACCGCGGGAAAATGCTTCATTCCTACGGAAAAACGGGTAGTAGAAGAATGGGTAGTAAGAATGCAGCTAGTAACTTATAATTTTAATGATACCTGATATATTCAGTAGCTAGGTAACTATCTAATCTCATTTTGAACACAATCGTGATTAGATGTTTAATTTATGTTTCGGCAAATTTTACGAAACGTGCGTACGAGTGAGCGTTCGTGCAGTCAGTACGGGGAAAAAAGGCGCACGCAACGAGCAACGAGATGGATTTTAGCATAGCGTCGTAACGTATCATAATAATATAATTACATATTATTATTATATATTTAAAACTACTTTCTAAGGAATTTATTCACAAAGAAAATTATACTAGTATTTACAATTGAAACAATTGAGCTAACTGCCGATTTATGATATATTATTATATTGTGTTTGCATTTTTATCTGAATAGTGTTCTGCTGTGTAATTTTTAGTATGAAAGTGTTGTTCATAGGTTTTTGTTATTATTATTAGACACCTATAGGGGAAACATTGAACTTTATCCATTCCTGTTCAAAGACTAAAGTTACATTTAGTTCGTGTCGCGTTGCAAGTCGTTGTCTAAGGTTTTTGTTAGGTATTATAGTGCTATTAAGCCCTCACACTCAGGGTAATATATAAGAAATCAAGTAATATCGCAAAAATTTTCGACTTCGACGGGACTTGAACCCGCATCCTCAGTACGGGAATGTTCTAATCAACTACACCCCGAGGTCAATTGACGTAGTTTTTGCGATATTATTTGATTTCTTAGTGTTGTTCATTCCATTGTATGAGAGATGTAACGGCTTATGCTAAGTTCCTGTCATGTTATATCTGCATGGTCAAATAAATAAATAAAAAATAATATAAATAAAGTCTCTTTTCTTAAAACCTCGTTGACCTAAATAAAACAAAGCTGGTACCTACTACATTACAATCGCAACAAGAAACTGAATAGCTATTTATTCTTACAAGTTTCACTCTAATCAATTCTGCAGTGAGCGCTTTCCTGTAAACAGCGAGAGGCACTTGTCTGAGATTCTTTTAGTCGGATTGTAGTACAAACTGCAACGCTTTCGGGGCGGACTTAAAGAGCCTCAAAAGATAACAAAGAAACTGTATAGGATCACTTTGTTGTCCGTTTGTCGGTCAAGTCTCTTTTTCTCAGGAACGTGTGGAGGTTTTAAGTTGAAACTAATAAGAAATTCTCAGGAAGTCTGTTCTCACATAAAGGAGAACATATCGAGAACAGCACATCTTATAGGTTCTCTGTCTAACTCGAAAATAATCCTGACTTTAAAATAACCGTTCCCAGACGGTCCATTCAACAATCGGGCATTTCCAGAAGTCGTGATTATAAGAACTGGGAATTTGTTAAAGTGTATGTTTCAAGAAACAGCTGTTTTAGAAAGAAGTCATTTTCAGAAATGCTCGTTTTTCAAAGTGAGCATTGCTATAAATGGGTAATAATAGTAGTAGACATTTTATGAAGAGGTCATTTTATGAAGTGGGCATTTTGCAAAGTGGGTATTATGAGCAGTGGAAATAATTATAAGTGATCATTTTAATTTGTGGCCGTATACCGCCGAAACGTCTAAAAAGTCCTAGCTTGTAGGATATCGCGATTTCGACTCTTGGCCGGTTTTTATTTATTTTCATTAGAAAAAAGGTCAATAAGTACGTTGTACCTACGTACGTAACGATTAACGAAGTAACGATTAGCGAGTAAATTTTATTTTTTGGTGTCGGTGTCGATAAAATACCTACGTAACACCTGAGAGAATAAAACTACTTTCGTTAAACCAAATTATAAACCCATTATACAATTGTAAATTTATTTCATTTACTCTAGCCTCGTGTATTAAAAAACCAGTCACTATTCGTCAGCCCATTGACACTCACTGAACTATAAAGACATTCAAAGTAGCTATTTCCAATCGTTTTCTGCAAGAGTTGCGCCCAGAGCTCCAATATTGGAAATACGGGCATTGCGGCCGACACCTGCAGCTTCAAAGCAATTTGCACCTAATCGCCAGCCCGAGGGGTTCAATTCAATTCAACTTATCGCAGTCGTATAAAGCTTTTGCATTGCAACTTTTATGGTTTGTGCACCACAGCTGTCTAAAGACACCAGTTTGTTCCTTTGCAGCTCCTGCGGTTGACTTGCAAAGACATTCACATGTTTATTGGGTCAACTGACTTATAGTGGTAGGCAGGAGTTGGTTATTTTATAGTATTGCAGGATGGTGCTTATGGCTTTTAGTTGGTATGGTGACAGATAGGTACCTACTTAAAAAAGCTTAGCTGTGAGCTTTTGTATGCAATTTAATTCAATTCATTGTTTTGTACGACCGACGACCGATGTGGCGTGGTGGGCGAAGGTCCGCCTGCGTCTCAGGCGGACCTTCGCCCAGGTTGTTCGCTCGGAGGTTGCAGGTTCGATTCCCGCCTTGGGAAAAATGTTTGTACGATCTGCAAATATTGGTTCCGAGTGTTTTCTATGTACAAAAAATGTCTCTGTAATGTATTGTATTATACAGGGTGTTAGTTAAATTAGTGCACCATACTAAAGGAGGTCATTCAACTGCTACTACAGATTAATGCTCAGTAAACAAACTAAGCCGCAAACAATTTTTTTTGCAGAAAAGGTTTTTCAAGTTAAATTAATTACTTAATCTATATATATAAAAATGAAACCCGTTTTCCTTGGTCACGGCATCACGCGTGAACGGCTGGCCCGATTTCGCTAATTCTTTCTTTGTTGTGTTTGTTATTGTCAGGAGAAGGTTCTTATGAAAGAAAAAATTAAGAAAGTTGGAAACATAAATTTCCACGGGGGCGAAGCCGCGGGGCGCAGCTAGTTAAGAATATTTTTTTAAATTAATTGGGGTGGGTGCATAAACAAACAAAGAAAGGCCTAGGCCCAGCTGTGGGTCAACAAGGGCTGATGATGATGATAATAGGTGCATACGTACTCCTGACAACCCTCCTCAACCTCAACCTCAACAGCCTGTATTGGTCCACTGATGGACGCAGGCCTCCCCCTGAGAAGCGCCTTGTTGGCTTTTATCTCATGGAGTAGTGCCCATAATCCCCTGGGCATGCGGGTTGGGGATCGCAGTTCGGTGGTAAAATTATTGCAGGGGGGGGGGGGCTGCTACCCGCCCCCGGTGGATATCCCTTAGTCGCCTCTTACGACGCCCGCGGGAAGAGTTGCAGTGGTGCAAATTCTAAACCACCACACAGCTCCTGACAAACTAATTGTTATTATCAACGCAATCATAGCATGCAAAAAGAGTACCAAATTCTACAAAATCTAATGGAAGCTCCTATAAAGACACAACCACCTTGCGCTACCTATAATTGCTCGACGTTGCTAAGCTACCTATGTATTTATCTAGCTCCTAATGTTTCTATTCAAAGGTTTGCAGTTGCACTTAAATTACTCTCTCAGTAGAAAGAACTTAAGTTCTTAGAGACTGTTTAATGTCTTGCTTAGAGCTCGGGATAGCTTTCATTTAGCAAGTTAATTTTGTTTTCGTTACGGCTTTATCTTTATTCTGTACTGGATTCCTTTAGTCCGAGTAGTTTGTTCAACAAGCAAACTTTAGTTGCTTATTTAGTTGTAAGTAGATGTTATTTAGCTGTCTACGGACTTAAACATGAGATCGCAACAAAACACGTTTTGTTCAGTCAATTTCAAATTCCGTTGTATTACTCAATACTCAATATATTTATTGTAATCATTACATTTGTTGGTAAGTAATTAATTATCTATAAGTAAGTATCACAATGTGAACCCTTATGTGAAAAATGTTACTATAATATTGACGAATTTCTAAATGATGTAATTTAATTTTATGCTATGTATACTAAATTCAAATGTAAAATTAATAATCTTGTAAATTTTTTATTGTTATTTACAATTACATTTAGACCTGCATGCCATACTCTCTAATTATTTTGCACACCAATGTATATTGGTCAAACATGTTGACTCAAAAAAAGAAACTATTTGTCATCTTCTCTTTTGTAAATGTGTTTGCAAATAAATGACTTTTACTTTACTTTACTTTTTACTTTTACTTTTAAAAAAAACCCTGTTGGGCGTAAAAACAAGTGGAAGGCGCTTTTACTCTGCGGCTCTATTATTATTATTTCTGTTGCATAGCCGTGTGGTGCCGGTTTAAAATTTCATCATCATCATCATCAGCCTATATTAGTCCACTGCTGGACATGGCTTAGAATTTGCACCACCCCAACTCTTCCCGCGGGTGTCGTAAGAGGCGACTAAGGGATATCAATGCAGAACAATTCTACCACCGTGGTAGAATTGTTCTGCACTATCTATATACTATGGATATCGGGCATTACTCCCATAACAGCTAATGAGGCTTATCAGGGGGGGGCCTGCGTTCAGCAGTGGACCAATATAGGCTGTTGAGATGAGGTGATATAAAGTATCGTTTTACAATAATGGGAAGATGAGGAGGAGAAAGATGGAAGGAAGGAAGACTATCGCACACATTATCTGCGTGCACTTTTGAACGTGCCTATAAACAAGAGGGGTTTTTACGCTAATCACCACGCTTGGCAATAGAATTGGTGATCGAAGTGGAGGTGATAAAAATCCACACAGGCCCGGTTGTTCGTCGGTTTTAATCACAATTCTGATGATGATGATGGCTGTCTAAGGCTCAACCCGAATAATCTATCTCACTCCACCCGTCCCGAATCCTAAACTAACTTCAAATAACGTCAAATCTTTCTTGTGCCGCAACTTTTTCGACGTTTCGATATTCCCTGGATACCCACTTGACCACATGAAGGCTGTATCACTTTCACATATTTTTTGTTGGAATTTAATTCGTTTGTCTATGATAGGTAGTAAAAAAATGTTGGTTACTGAAAGCTCTTCCTTCCTTTATCAGAAAGAATAAATTTGACCTTGAAAATTCAAGAATGTGTTTTCTTCTGTGCGCATATTTTGACAATCATATTGTAGCTCGCAGATCGTCATCCCACCTGGCCGGAGGGCGTCCTACACTACGTTTGCCGAGTCGTGGTCTCCACTCAAGAACACGTTTACCCCAGCGGTTGTCGGTTCTTCGCGAGATATGGCCGGCCCGCTGCCACTTCAGCTTGCTAATTCTTTGAGATCAGTCGATAACTTTGGTTCTCTGTCGGATGTACTCGTTACGAATTCTATCCTTCAAAGAAACTCCGAGCATAGCTCTTTCCATAGCTCGCTGAGCGACTTTGAACTGGTGGACCAGCCCTACCGTGAGACGACGACGTACGACTCGGCAAACGTAGTGTAGGACGCCCTCCGGCCAGGTGGGATGACGATCTGCGAAAGACTGCAGGCAGATGCTGGATGCGGCAAGCTGAAGACAGGACGCTATGGCGCTCATTAGGTTAGGCCTATGTCCAACAGTGGACTAATATAGATGCTGATGCTGATGATGATGATGATTGTAACTCACATACTTTACTGGAAATTGTATGTTTTGTGAAATTTACGAAGTTTGAATTCTAAGGCGTGTCGCTCACTCGAAAAGGAGTCGAGGCAGCACAGCGTTGAGACAAAGACGCACAAGCGCACGTTTTCTTTCGAAATAGATTTGAAAGCGAGCGGGATCGAGGCGGAAATGCGGGTTTGAAGTGGAGCCGCGGCGGGAATGTTATGACAGCTCGACCGTGCCGCGACGTAGCCGCTACCTCGCCTCGACTTACATTGGTAAGTGAGCAGGAGAAGAGCCTAAGAAGCGCTGACTGACGACGTAACCATTTCCAAAAAAAAACAACCTAACTTTCCTGGCATTTGATGTGAGTGATTCTGAAGTGAAACTTACAAGCGACTACTGTTATTCCGTGAGCGTCAGTCCAGAAAGCCGTTAGAAATAACACGGACCTATTCCAAATTCAATTTCAGTTTTCATAAGTGAATACCTAATCCGACGGGCGGGCAATTTGAATAAATCAATACATTGTATGGCCGACCGAATAATCAGCGGCACTGTATGAGTTGATATAATGACACTATCTATTCGCTTGTGGTAGGTATAATAGATATTTGATAGGTTTCAATTACATATATATGTAGATGGGCTTTATTTTTTACCTTCGTGAACGAAAACAAAGGGTCAAAGTTGGTGAGGTTGTCAGTGAAGATGAAGACATTTGCTATGGTGTGCCACAGGGCAGCGTACTGGGTCCAACACTATTCCTCCTCTACATAAATGATCTCTGTAACCTTCGACTAAATGACGCTAAAATATTCTCCTATGCAGATGACACTGCCATCGTCTTCACTAGCAAATCATGGAACGACGCTAAGTTAAAGGCTGAAGCGGGACTATCACTGGTATCTGAATGGCTTAGTACCAATTCTCTTACTCTTAATGTTTCTAAAACTAATTTCATGACCTTTACAATGTACAATAACACCCAACCTCATTCTGATTTTACTATAAAAATTCATGCCTGCAATCGTCACGATTCCTTATGTCCCTGTCCTAAAATAAATAAAGTAAAAACTACCAAATACTTGGGCATAATGATTGACCAGCGACTGTCATGGCATGCACACATAGAACTTCTGATGAATAGAGTGAGAAAACTTACATGGATATTCAAAGGCTTAAGACACTCAGCTCCAAAACCTCTTTTAAACCAAATTTACGCTACCTTAGCAGAATCAGTCCTAAGTTATTGCATAACTGTATGGGGAGGAGCCCCTAAAACTAAATTTATAGACGTAGAACGAGCACAAAGGTCCCTGATCAAAGTAATGTATTTTAGACCATACCGATACCCAACTCAATTACTTTACTCAAACTCAGGTTTGTTAACCGTTAGAAAATTATATATATTACAAACAGTCCTAAAAATACATAAAAGTATAGAATATGACCCTAGTAAAGTAACAAAACGAAGGAAAGATAAAATAGTAACAAAAAAAACTGTAAAATCTAACTTTGCTGCTCGCCAATTCCCATCTCAATCGGCCCACCTGTACAATATAATTAATAAAAAACATAATATATTAGCCTTAACTAACTACGAATGTAAAAGAATTTTAATTGAATGGTTATTAAACTTAAACTACGATGAAACAGAAGCACTGTTTAATAAATTAAATTAAATCATGTATTTACTACCTATATACCCTACATACAGGCAAACATAATTTTCTCTGAACTGGCACCCAATGCTCTCTCTGTATCACCCAGACTCTTAAGAGACTGGAGTTTTACGGAGGGGCCACTCCACACTCCACACTACATTATATTATACTTAATTTACACATCTGGGTCTCTTGTTGCCCAGACTCTTTAGAGGCTGGAGCCCCGGCAGACCCACGTACACTTACCACACTGCACACACAAACACTCAAACACACACATATACACACAAACACCCATACACACACACACACTCATACACCAACACACAGGCGAACGTTCGCGCATACTTTCTGTATCATTTGTGCACATACATTTTAAGTTTTCTTGTTAATCTAAACTCTTAACTTAGTTTTAAATAAATAATAATACCTCAAAACTAATTACCTACTTAACTTAATCTACTACTCATACTATATTTGTCTTGGAAGAGCGAGATTCCCTAACACAGGTATTTATTTTACTTAAAAGGGAATCTCAAACACTGTTATATTATTGTACATTAAGTTAAAGAAATAAATATTTTGTATTTTTTTGTATTTGTATTGTATTGGACACGTACTACGTAATTTGATTACTTATGTGTTATTTTTGACTTTTTTTCTTTTTCTAGCTTCTAACTTCCATCTAGTTGGAGAACGACCACGGGACCTCTTTGCCTCCATTCTGAACTGGAACTCAAAGATTAGTGTTGAAAAAATACTTAAAACAATTTCCCTACAAATAAGTAGGTACCTAAATTTTGTAAGTAACTCAAATTTAAATGATTAATTGTTTCAACTGAAAATAATGGTTCTAATTTGATTATATTATTTGATTGTAATTTTCTTAGTGAATAAAGATAACATTCAGTGATTTTTGTCTTCGAATTTACCCAAATAATTTTATAACGAATTTATTTCGATTCAATAAAAATATGGAATCAGAAAAACGAGATTTTTACCCGGTAATAAAACAGCACTCAATTCGAAGCAATTGGATTTAGAGGCTTGTGAATAATTTAACGAATGCCTCGTTGAATCCTGAACTCTATGTAAATGGATTGATATTTGAATTTAGCTGATAAATTACGTTTTACATCTAAAGACACACTCAAACGAACAAATTACACACACACACACCCACGTACTTTAACGCACGCGTTTTGTTTCACAAAAATAAATATTTTGTTTATCACCGTAACTGTATAATGTGATTTATGGACAATGGACATTGTAATTTTTCATCATTATCCTTGGGTTGTAGCTTATTTTAATAATTAAAATAAGCTGTGTTACTTACCTAATAGCTTGAACCAATTATAAAATAATGCTGGACATAAATAAATATATTATTGGTTTTAGCTATTAGGTAAGTACTTAACACAATTTACGTGGTTTTTACTAAATCTATCACGAATAAGTTAATAAGAATAAGTTGTCTGTGGTTTCACATAGGTAGGCACTTGGAAAAGTAATTCATTATAGGAAATTGTACAAGATCTTACGAAGATCTTGACTCTAGGTTCTACATTCCGAAATCGTAGACACATAAACTTCGATGAAACGCAATCAAACATTGATACTATCATCCAATATTCCGACCCGTTTCGCAGCATCATGACTGCTCTACGAATTTACGGTCAATTTCTGACACAAATTCACCAAAAGCGACGGTTTTTCTTTTCACCTGGCAACATTCTTCTTGGCGAATGTTGTTGGATTCGGAACGTTATGGGGTAAGGTTTAGGGTTGGATAAGGTGAAGGAGGTTTGTTGTCAGGTAGTGACCCGTCATAAATTGAGTGAGGTGTCTCATATGTTCCGTGATAACCCGCGTAACTCTCCTAAAGATGGATGGACGCATCGGCGCGGGTATACAAAAATACCTGCTGCATACTTCCTGAAACAGTTAACGAGAACAGTTTCATTGGGCACTGTCAAAGACCATTAATCTTGACATCGTCACAGTTTAGATTACTAGCAAGGATGGTATTCATTTTAGGTTACCAATCAAAATTATAACCAACAATAATAACAAAAACCTTAGAATTGAGCAATGCGACACCTTTCGTCAAACGAACTAAATGTAACTTTAGTCTTTGAACTGGATTGCATAAACTTCAATGTGTTGTTTTTAATGATACAACCGTGGCAGTCCAAGAAGAGAATTAAAAACCCCCTGACAAATTTTCATGAAACATGGTTAAGAACACTCGGAATAAAATTATCTATGACAAAAAAAACTAAACGAAAATCGGTTCATCTGTTTGGGAGCTACAATACCATAGACAGAAAAACAGATATGTACACAGACAGACAATTTAAACTTATATAACACCCCTCTCTTTTTGCGTCGGTGGTTAAAAATATTGATAAACTAGACGATCGCTTCGCGGTTTCACCCGCGTAGTTCCCGTTCCCGTGGGAATTCCGGGACAAAATAGAGCCTATGTCACTCCCTGAAAAGTAAGTTTTCTAACGGTGAAAGAATTTTTCAAATCGGTCCAGTAGTTTCGGAGCCTATTCAATACAAACAAAAAGCAATCAAATCTTTCCTCTTTATAATATTACTCGTAGTATAGACAAAGTAGCGCTGTGATGCGTTATATATATCAACCAATAGCATCGTAATAGCATCACTATCCATCACGGCATAAATTCTAACTCTAATGGTTGATTTGACAGGTTACCAAACTGGGTTTCAAGGTTTTACAGGTGCAGCACTTTTGAAAATTAGCCTAAATCTAGTACGATAAAGCTCACTTTGCTTCGACAGTTGTTTTGCAGCGACATAAAGTGGTTCTGAAAATGTTGCGAGTGGCACGCCGCCAGGCCGTTGTAAAGTAAGCGATAAATTGCGTCGCAGGTGTCGGGTCGGGATTGAACCAGCACCACAATTAGCCCGGGTTATCCTGCCAATGAGATTCTAAATTAGACCTTTTAGAATTGAGGATATTGTAGCCATTGTAGGTTTTAAGTATATCAAAATTAGATTTTTTTATCGTCGTAGATAAATAATTTATCTACGACGATAATAAAATCTAATTATTGATAGATTACAACCCATAAAGCAAATTAATTGTAATTTCTCTACATCCAATAAATAACTATTATCAGTACGAAAATTATTTGTTTGTGTGAGTGTCTAATTTATTTATGAAAATATCGTATCAATGTTCGTCTGTAGGTGTACGTTTTTTTATCTTTCATAACTTTATTCACAAAGAAAATTCCACTAAATAATAGAAATAAATTAGATTGCTATAGGTTAATTACAAACATTTATGTTCAGACCTAGTAAAGGTAACCTCAACATACAATTTTAAAATCGGAAACCTAACTGCCCCACAATACATATTCATCCTGGGACGTGGTTCACAGACGAATAAATTTTAATTTTGCTCGTACGTTCGAGCTGGAGGTTTACAACCCTCGTGCTAAAATTAGCTGAACACTTATTTTTTCTGTGAGCTTACCACTACTTTTTTTTTACCAAAGCAAGAAATAAGCATAATTAACAACGCAAATTACAATCAAATAATAGAAACAAATTAGAACTAGTAGTATTAGACGACCTCTGTGGCGCAGCGGGCGAAGGACTGCCTGTGACGCAGGAGGTTGCGGGTTCGATTCCCACCTCGGGACAAATGTTTGTACGATCTGCAGACATTGTCCAGGGCGTTCTGGTTGTTTTCTATGTATAATAAAAAATATCTATCTATGTAGTGTATTGTATTATGTTTATCAGTTATCTAGTACCCATAACACAAGATCTGCTTAGCTCGGGGCTAGATATTGATGTGTGAATTTTCCAGCATTAATTATTTATTTACAATTTGAAACAATTGAGCTAACTATCTGCAGTTATCTCAACAGTAATGTTGCAAGTCTGTTTCCTGGACGCCACCCACTGTCGCCACACCCGCTAAGCATTGTTAAATTTGTGTCTGCGTACTTCATAATCTTAGACGCGATGTGAAGCTATTTATGGCAATCCTAACCTGTTGCGTGCCGGTCCGATGTCAATTGCGCTGTTTAACCCTTGCTTGGCGATGTTTTAATTATTCGTATAAATTTGGTTTCGTTGTTTGCATCATCTTGAAAAGGGAAACTTTCCGAGAGCTAACACTCAGATTAGCGAGAAAGCCTTTTGTAATTCAGGGATCTGATAGACAAGAGCAACGGCTTTAATTTGGTTTTTGTGAATGGCTTACCTTGTTATGAAAGATATATAGACCTACATACAGGTACAGAGAATAACCTAAATTAAACAACCACCTTTGATTTTATGCTTTTTGCTATAACATGGAAGTGAGTAAATGTGAAATCTTAGGAAGACGTTACTAAGCTAGCCTAAAGTGCTTACTATCTTCTAGAATTATTCATTGTTTCACAAAATTATTCATTGAGAGATCATAAAGAGTGAGTGGTATCTTTAAGGATGAATTTCAAATTTTATTTAAGGTGCACAAAAAATGGAGATTTAAAGGAACGTCCCACCACTTTTTTAAATAGTGTGAGCCGCTATGACTCTTCCTGAGGTAAAAAGGGTCAATATTTCTACTACTAGTAGTTATTAAAAGCATTGAAAATTCCGATCTCATCATAAAATTATTGCAGCTACATACTTACCTCATTTTTTTTTGTAGTTTATTATTTTCTATGATTGTTGCTTTGAAATGTAATTAATGTAAGTACTTAATTGACTAGAATAAGTGTTACTTGTGAGCCCATGTATTAATAAACAAATTGAAATATAAATAATGTGAGATTAATTAATTAAAATTCCGCGCTTTTCCGACAAACGAGTTTAAAATTTAAAAACATCCACCATTTATTATTCTGAGCACGACCAGCAGTTTTAGCACTTATTTTTAAAATGATGAAACTAAAATCTAATTTAGGTTTAATAAAAGCGGATTGCATTGAGGCTGAAGCAGATCTTAAGAACGTGCTGCGCCCACGGTGGCAGTCACGTAGAGTCCATTGCGCGAAACATGCTCAGAATATTTCAAGGAACCGGAAGGATAAAAATGCATCCAGAAATTGGTTAACAACAGAAAACATTTAAGATATCAAAATGTTCACCATTTTATAGAACTCGCAGACGCGTTTTATAAAAAAGCCTGTGGTTATAAATTGATATTCGAAAATTCCGTTTTTAAGGCTGGAGCTCAAATCACAGTGTTTTTGTTTTATATTGGATTTTATACGTGTCTGAACTATGAGAGTCTGAACGAATTGAATAAACCTTTAATGTATACTATTCCTATTCCTCGTTTTGCATGTAGGTACACATTAGTCTTATAAATGTTGGTTAAATTGAATCCAACGAAACCAATCACTTTCGAATCATGTCCCTGCAAAAACAACGCAAAAATCCGGCTAATAAATCCATTTCAGTTTAAAAGAGCACAGCGCTTATAAACAATAAATGGAGCAATATTTTGACTTTCTATCTCGCTTTTTGTATTATGTTTTCACTTTATATCTCGGTTAGATTGCAAGCTTGATGGAAATTGGCAAGCCTTATCGAATAGCACCTCTCTTTCCAACGGACCTTAATCTTAATGCCAGTTTTATTACTGGTTTTGGATAAATTTTCTTGCATTATTAATTATTACATATTTTCTTCTCTACGAAAGGAGAAAGCGGTCGCGGTGTATGCGGTGTATGTCGCATAAATTGACCCCTCTAATACAGCCTGTGGATGACATAAGAGGCGACTAAAGAAACCTACCAAACGAAGGGCAGAAGCTTTTGTGTATTTTTAACACCTCTACTCCGGTAGCTACAGATGCAGGGTTATTAGTAAATCACCGACACTACGTGAACTGCAGGTTCTGCCCATCATCATGAACACGTTTGTGAAGACGCCAGGTCTTAATTCTTGAACTTGGTATTGGTATTAGGTACCCCTTTTCATTCAATAATAGTTCTTCAGAAGGGGGTATAAAAAATTCTAAGAAAGAGGCGAGCCAAAATTAACCATCACGCCGTCGAATGATTTATTATCTTCAAACAGTTTCTTGTAAGTTATCGCCTGAACGCTATCTTGCTGAGACAAGGCTGGGATGGGAACCAGGCTGTAAGCTCTATATAGGGTGGAACAAATAGTAATTACCAAACTTTCAGACTTACTGGTTTAAAATCTCATTTAAAATCACTCCTTTCGACTTGCTCATTTAAAATCACTCCTTTCGGCTTAGTACACCATTTCCGTGTCACCCTGTAGAGTCATTCTGTGATATTGGTTTAATTGTAATACACATTTACCTAGAATATGCACGATCTCCTGTTGTTTGATACTATATGACTACTACACCATCATCTGTCTTAAATGACCCAATGCTGCGAATAAATCTTTTATGCAATTCGCTTCAATCCCACGAGATTCAAATGCCTGTAAATTCGGTGTAACTGAAGCCTAGTCTGTGAGTAATTTGTTTAAGTTTTTGTGCGCGCAAAGGCCGTAGCCGTACCCTTTATACGGCTTTGTATCCCTATCCGGTATTAATTAAAAGTTTTTCATTGTGTTCGTACATCCGTAATGGGAAACCCGTACGATAACAAACGAATATATTCCTCAGTGATTTGTGGAATCAAATAATTTCACTCACGAGATGCTGGTGCCCAAAACGTTTGTGTTTTATTCCATCGTTATATTTGAACTCTAAGGCAAAGTTCACATAACGTATATCGTAACGCGTGTCAATGTATGATCAAATTTAAAGAGAGTTCAATAGACGAGCGCTAACGTGCGTTGCATTGCAAGCACTCGTCACTACTCGCCAGTCTGACGTTACATTGACATCAAAACGCGCGTCTACGCGCGATCCCCTCTTATGTAGACTTCTATGAATAGACCACAAAACTGGCGGATCTCTGTAGAACCTTGTCACTATATGACGACCTCTGTGGCGCAGCGGGCGAAGGTCCGCCTGCGACGCAGGAGGTTGCGGGTTCGATTCCCGCATCGGGACAAATGTTTGTACGATCTGCAGATATTTGTTCAGGGGTTCTGGATGTTTTTCTATGTATAATAAGAAATATCTATCTATGTAGTGTATTGTATTATGTATATCAGTTATCTCCCAACTAACATTTTGGTGTCAGATACAGTTTTTATTATAACTTTACCTGTTTAATTGAGTAATAATTATCTCAGTTCTGACTAAAACGTTATAAAGGAGTTAAAAAATAAATTTAGCTCCAATGGTGGTTCTAGAACTTTAATGAACGACGTAAGAAAACTTTAAGAGTTAGAAAAGCGTTAATTACAGCGAGTATAGTTAAGATGTTGTAGCTTTAACCTGTTTGTAGCACTTATACCTATACAACAGTGCTCGCTGACTCGCGTCAACACTTATTGTTGTTTAGTTGTTGCAGTGAAGTGTCTTTTATAACTGTAGGTATTATATTGGTTATAAGGTGCAGACATGTGTTGTAAAATAGAGTTTGTCAAGAGTGTAAGATACACAGACACCAAAAGTTTTGAACAACTCATTTATGTAGGTTCAAGCTGTAATGTTAATTCTATTTATGCTTATTGTGATAAGTAGATACACTATAAAGGCGTTGTAAAAGCAATGGTGTCACAACATTCTTGGCTACAGATGTTGTAACTCAAAATGAGTAATAATTTACTTATGCGACGACTAAAGCTTTTGTAAGTTCGCCATTGTTTTGGTGAACTATAACCTATAAATTGGCTGGGTTATTCAATATTTGACAACAAAATACTTCATTATATAAGTTACTTTTGTAATTTCATTGATGCCACTTTATTTAACATGCCACTAGCCATAAAGCAAAAATAAAAAAATGATACAAATTTGAGGTGCCTATTTTATGTTTCATAAGTTTTATTTGAAATCTTTATTAAATCAAGAGCGCGTTAAAATTGAGATGGAAAACATGGTATACACTTACCGTAAAATCACAACGCCAGATTGTTTTCACTTCACAAAGTAACTTGAATAGGTATACTTTATTATTTCTCTGTTAGATAATGGCCATTCGGTGATTGACATTTAGTTGTACGCTAAATGATACCATAAACATACCATAAACATATTGTAACTAGCGTCAAAGTGTCAAACAACTATTTTTAGTAGGTCTAATAAAGTTTTAAGTGGTTATAACTCTTAGCCGACGTTTTTATATAACCTTTAGTGTTGACCAACCCATCTACAAGCACAGTAATATAGGTTGAAGTAGTAGCTGAGTATGAATCAACACTTTTGTGCAGGTTCTGTTTCACCTTTATATAACAGCTCTACTGGCTTTCTATAACCTTTACCTGTAAAATCGTGGGCCTCTTTCGTGGTTATATGGGAGTTAGAGCACTCTATAACTCCACTGTACAGGTATTATTAACACTATGATACTCGAATGGAACCGATATATATAATGATATACAGGTTGTTTTAACGCTATTGTGCTAGTTGGGCTAGTACCCATAACACAAGCTCTGCTTAGCTTGGGGCTAGATAATGCTGTGTGAATTGTCCAGCATTATTTATTATTATTTTATTTATTTACTATAAGAAAAAAAAAACGCCAAACACAGTAACCAACACCACTTTTGTTACTGTTACATGGTTCTACAGCGATCAGCCAGTTATGTGGTCTACCTATAAATACTTTTTCTCTGAGCGCAGCGTTAACGCACGCTGTCGCTCGTTGACGCGCGCGCATGTGAATGGTTGTTAGGTAAATACTAGGATGTATATAGTACTAGCTTCTGTCCGCTGCTTCGCACGCGTATTTTCGGTATAACAAGTAGCCTATTATATAACTTAGGCTTTGTTCTAAGCGTACGCCAAATTTCATCTTGATCTGTTCAATAGTTTTGGAGATCCTAGGTAACAAAAATTCAGATTTCACAAACTTTCGGCTTTATAATATTGGTAGGATAGGATATAGAGGACTACGTTTTGCGGCGAACGGTGGCGGGAGCGTGAGCATGAAGAAATTTTCTGTTTCTGCCGAAAGCGCCTCTTTTCTGCTACGCCTATAATAATCTTGATAGTAATTCTACGTCGTAGCACGTGCTACGGCGTAGCAGAAGCTGGGGGCGTAGACCCAAATGTCAATTTTGTCTATCCGACCCGATAGCGACATCGACACCGAAATCAGTGAACGCATAAGTCTATGAAATTGTATTGCAGTCTGTCTCACTGGCTCGAGCTTACACCTACTCAGTAGTCAGTAGTCTGGCAGACACTTTGAACTCTTAAAGTACCTATACAACAGACCGCGACCGCAGCCGCCACGGAAACCCGCACCGTGCTAGGACCCACTTATGCCACATTATCTAAAGCAAAATAAAATGATGAAAATATTTTCACACAGATATAATATTTATCTCTAATGGCTAACTCATTTTTTTGGCGATAACATTTTGCGTTACCCTTTGCAATAACAAAACCGGGCGGAGCTAATGTTTGTACAGGCCAAATAGCACAAATACACCTTTGAGGATACCTTATACGGGGTAGGCTTATAATAGTTTTTGGACAGATATGCCATTTGTCGTTAGAAAATTGCCCACAACGGTATAATTATAAAAATTATTAAAATTATTATAAACCATAAACCAATACATGTGTGTGTTTGACAGCTTGTAAATTCAGTGTCACTCACACGTTCGTAGGATGGAACGTTGCAAGTGAATGGCATTTTCCCCTTAAAAATTGGGTAACTACAGCAAAGTTTCAACTTAGCAAACACGTCATGAATTTTATCACAATTATCACCTACCATTTATTTTTCTAATTATTTTATTGCATTTTACTGCAGGTGACAATTGTTAAGTGTCAAATAGCAACAAACTAAAAACAAAATGTACAGGAATCGAACGTCTCGTTTTTTTTTAATTTTATGAAATATCACCCAGTATGGTTATCATAATACCTAGGTCAAACGAAAAAAAAGTTTTACTCCAAGTCCGCCAAAAAATATTGGCACTCGTTTTCGGAATGCAAAAAAGAACAGGCTTTTATTCTAGAACTTTTTCAGTGTTAGTGATAATATACTTATAGAGCTGGTGAATATCTGACGCAGCGCACCAGCATTGCCATACAGCGGGGCAATGCTGCCAGCATCTTGGGGACACTTTTGACTGGTATTGCAGCTCGGCAGCTCAAGCTGCTTCCAGATTGTTTTCAACATTTTCACGAAAATGATGGACAAATTTTTTCAATTTTTTATAAGCTTTGATGACTATTTCCCAAAAACTTACAAAAAATGTAATATTAGTACGTACTTACCAGTAAAATTTCACCGCACAACACACCAATATAATATTTTTATGCGAGAGCTGCTTTTCGCGTCATTTGAAGTTTTGTACTAACGGCTCAAAATTAAATTTGCGACGGTTTGTCGCAATTTTTTGGATTTATCTCGCTTGAGTCAACTATCATTCTGAGGCTTCTTCTTCTAAGTTATAAGCGATGAAAAAGCCTTAGGCATTTCATAAGAATATTATATTTTTGCTTCTTTGAGGTACCTAACAAAGTTATAAACGGATAACAAGGGATTCCGTAAATTCTTAAGGTTTGTGAATTAAAAACATTAACTTTTTAAATAGTTTATCAAAGGGATCTTGCTTGTTAACGAAATTCTTCAACTACGTTACAAAAAAGTTTGTTTAAAGGGCTTTGGGTAAAGAAACAGAAAAATCTCTCAATTATTATATTTTAATGGTGTAAGTAAGGTTCGTTTAGCTGCTGAAAGAGTACCCTGGATGGATAATGTTGCTAAAAAGGATGTGAGCTAAAGAGGATCCCATTCGCACATCACGTCGGCTTTCGTTTGTGTTTTCGAAAGTTATATTCTGGTGCTTTTATGAAAATTCATTCGTTTTTATGTCTTGAAATTAGAATTCTAAAATCTCTCCGAACTTCTTTGAATTTACTAGAAAAAAAATATCAGTCCCCCCACCCTAAAATCACCCATAAGGAGAAAAACTGGAATCATACAAATATAATTTTAGTTTTCCCCTTGAAAATTATCCGTAAGGGGCTGACACGATTGAGCACTCGAAGTTTAAATAAAATTTTATGGGATATTTATTTATTAATTTATCAAAAAAGAACGCCAACACTGTTTATATAAAGCATTCTTATAGTTGTCTTATATATGCAGGTTCTAATATTTACGCTAATAATAGGCGGACACAACATGGGTTGTATGGTTATCGTACTAATCGCTCAATATCAAACTCAGAGCATCAGAGAGGAACAACAAACGCGAAATATGAGCACAAATACATATAATTAAAAAACTTTAACTTTTCTCAAGTAGAATAATTTATTACCTACGTATTACAAACTATTTTCTGAGTTTACTACTGTAAATGTGTTTGAATCAAAAATAAACCCCTTTTTGTGTCGGTTATAAACTCTAACAAAAACGCCAGCGTCAGCTTTCTCAGCTCAACTTACCAAAGTCATTTCGACGGATTCGAAACATCAAACGAACCTTAAACCCTCGATAGAATGTGTGAAAACCTTGTACCTACGTGAAGAGAAATTGACAGGTCGTAGAATCCGCACATTTTGTTCAGCCTTCGTCTCTATTCACGGCGCTTTGCGATCGCGCCGCGTTCCAATTGTCCATTTCACGCTTATAAAACAATTGTGGAGGGAAGGATTTATTTATACGAGAATGCGGGATTCTCACGAGTGAATTGTCTCGCGTGGGGGTGTAATGTAGCTATGCGTTACACTTTATGGTGTTCGATAAATCTGGGGGGAATTTTCTGAGAGGTTTTTCCAACGATCAGTTTGTCGGAGGTGTGTTGTTGGTTATTTTACATTCGAATTGCACTATCTGAGATTTTGTTGTCGTTGTTTCAGATTAGTTAAGTGATGATAAGTTCAGCCAATAATTCCAAATGTATATCTTGCTTCTGTCCACGGTTAATATGAAACCAACTTGATATTCCAGGTTAAGAACTACATGAGATAGAGATACTTTTGTTTTTTAGAAACAAAAGGTAACGGTTGCACAGCTTTCTATGACTACAAAGTTACTAATACTTCATTGACTACAAAGCACAATATTCATACAACAGCAGCGATACTATTCCGATCATTGTGCAGCAACTCTCAGCGTGTCCTAGAAACGTTCAATAGAGTTTCAGAGTTGGAAACAAAACAACTAGTTTGATGCACAATTGTGGACAACCAGTTGGTATGAGCAGTTCACGTGCAGTTCTATTAGCAAACTTTTGTTCATTTGTAGAAACAACTCGGCACAGCACTCGACACAAGACTTTAAACAAAGTACAAATGGTTTATTGGTTTTGTTAGTAGAGACAAGTTAGTTACTATAGATAGTACGTTCACGTTCGGAAGCTCATTTAGAGGCTAATACTAGCTTGCGAACGTGACTTCTTTCGCATTTGAGGGGATTAAAAGTAATTGTTAAGATATTCCACATATAGAACTACATGGACATCAAGTCAAAATAACAGCCAGTTGTTCGCTTACAAGACGTCTTCACAAATACAGATATGAATTGTATTTCCTAATAATAAGTTAATTTAAGTTTAGTTAGTTCTAAGTTTATTCTCGTTTTATGTTTGTCAGAAAGTAAATTATTTAACCCGTTATAAAAGCGGCGTTTAAGGTTAGATTGATTTATTATGCGTATATTTGGGGGACAGTGAGCAACCACAGCTGTCCGACTCACTGACAGTGTCCTAGTCCAACTACTACACACAGCTAGCTAGCTCATAGGTAGCCTAAGATATAGGAAATAGGGTTCCTTTAATTAAGGTCGTCTGGAAGAAATCTCTGCAAGGGATAACACCGCCAATTGCAGGATACGATAGTTAGTATTATGATAAAGTTGGAATCATAAATTTCCACGGGGGCGAAGCCGCGGGGCGCAGCTAGTCTTATATATAAAAATGAAACCCGTTTCGCGTTGTCACGGCATCACGCGTGAACGGCTGGACCGATTTCGCTAATTCTTTCTTTGTTGTGTTTGTTATTGTCAGGAGAAGGTTCTTATGAAAGAAAAAATTAAGAAAGTTGGAAACATAAATTTCCACATAACTTAATTAAATTACCTATCTACCTCCTTAAATTCATCCTACTTAAAATTTAGAAAAAAACAATGGATTTCCGCAAAGTAATGCCTGAATCTATTATTTACGATAGTTTGTCTTTAAGAACTTCTTGTTCCTACCTTAGACTAATCTTTCCTGCTATCAAGCTTTTTGTTTTTATTATTATTTATTACTAACTTATGTGTATGATCATTCTGCTTATGCAACAGAAAGTACAGCCCAAGTGAGGCAAACCACAAAATTTAAAATATTTTAATATTCCGCCACACCTGGATTCATACGTTTGTCACTAAGCAAATACACTGTGGCGCGTCGGCATGCTTGAAAACTGATATTTCAATGCATTTTGCTATTCTGTGAGCCCTTGTACAGTGGCGGTCAGAAGTGGTGACCTAGTTTCTAAAGACATTGTCTTGCAGCCATTCGTGGTGCTTACGACCTTTCTAAAATTTATTATTATTTGGGTCCTAGGTTCAAGCCCACAAAGTCAATTAATTTAGTTAATTACGCTTATGTCTCTTAAGTACCCTAATTTTGAGGCTTAATAAATTATTCATTTCATTAGGAAATAAGACATCAAAAATAAATAGCATAATTTATTTTAAAATTATTATAAATTTTAATATTAAAATAATATGTCATAGGTATTCTATAATATTGCATATCGTGTGGTATACAGTAATAATGTTGAGCTGAAATTTGGAATTAGATGAAATTTACTATTTTAAATCGTAGTAACCTTCAAGCGAGTATGATCTTTAAGGTATGCCTCCAAGACCGCAAGTGTACGTTGTCGGGTCGAGTGAGTAACGTAAGCTTCGTTTCCCGGTTGGGAACGTTGGAGATGAATTTCTACTTGCTGATGCGTAGGTACACATATATACCTGCAAAAGTCAGAACGCGGCATATTCAAGCGACTTATATACACTTTATTTCCATATTTTATACATTTCACATATTTAGCCGTACACATAGAGAGATATGGAAATAACATGGAAATAAATAACATTCTGTTCCTAAACATGAGTACGTGGTACATCTCGTTTTGGAACAGAATGTTGAATTCTGCTAATGTTGAAAACCCCAAAATGTATAATTTCCCAGATGTTGTTTTTCTTTCGTTTCGCAAAATGTTGAATTCTCGGCCCGATTAGCTGACCGTTAAGTATGCCAGACCAAAGGTTAACACCAAATTGTTCTTTTTCTATTGATGGCCAGTGCGTGATTTAGAAAGAAATTTATTTAGAAAGGTTTTGCTTTGCTAGCATTAATCATCATGTAAATTAAAATTTTGCACTTACCACATTTAAATTAAAATTTTTTGATTGAAGCCTTATGAATAATAAAATGAAATTTTCAGAGTAGCTACCTGATAGATAGAGCAAGTTTTTAAAAGCCAAATGATATTTACTTTTTATGTGATTTTATTTTTTTAAGGGCCCTTGAAGTTGTGAACTTGCTGGGTAAATTTTATCTTTCTTGGCATTTTTTTATTTTTTTATTCCATTTGAAGATCTTACGATAGTAAATGTTACCATACTGAATTGGCCTATCTATTAGCTTAGCACACAAAAAAAATCAAGCATCTACTGCAATAATTCACGTCACCATAAATAAAAATCTCATCGTACTCGGCGAAAGGTGAAAAATTCAAAAAAAATCATAACTCCGAAAATACGAAAAATTGCGGAACATACATGAGGGTGATTCAGATAGCCCTTTAGGTCCTCTACCTCCCAGCTTCAGTATATCACTACTTCTTGGGACACCCTGTATATATTTTGTCCCAGTACTTAGATAAGTGCATCAATGTTTCGTGCATCAATGTATTATCTAGCTATAAACCTTCTATTATTAAAGCACGAATAGGTTTGTCATTATACTGTTTGATCATTCACTGCCTAAGAGCGGAAGTGGCAGTGGGCCGGCCATATCTCCATTAGAACCGATAAACGCTGCGGTAAACATGTTGTTGAGTGGAGATTGCGCCTCGGCAAGCGTAGTGTAGGAAACCCTTTGCGCACTGAGGAAAGATGCTGGATGCGTTAAACTGAAGACAGCTCTGTGGCACAGTGTCACAGCAGGGCTCTGTGGCCCTCATTACGGGAGGCCTATAGAGCAGTGTACAAGTATTGCTGCATACAAAGTATGCAGTCAAAAATTAATGGATTTCAAATGATAAACAATGGTAACCTACATTTTGTTACATTTAAACGTTTGTAACAAGTTACTTAAAAGCCCCAAAATACAACACAAGCTGTTGTATTTCGTGAACGTTGTTATTACGCCTCTGTAACGTATAGCGCCTAAATATATTTTTTCCGACACACAACCCCCATAGGTTTGCACAATGTGTAAAGCTCGCAGTAAGTTGGCACAAAATAACTTTTGGCCTTATACTCATTCCACGAATTTATTACCTATGTGACAGATGCACGCCTATGAAGTTCCCTAACTGTTGACTGAAGACTGAATAACCGAATGAAACATACATGAAACATGCGTAAACACATATCATTTACTTTAAAAATCAAAATCAAAAACTCTTTATTTCCATAAATACAATAAATGTACACTTAGAAAAGGTTTAAGCAAAGATAAGTGAATCTGTCGACTCGAAAAAGATCGGGACTTACGAACGTTTCTATTTTTATCGAGCCGACAGAGTAAGTAAGGAAGATTATTCTAAATGCTTTTTCCATGAAAAACTAGGTATTGAAAATAGCAGGTAAGTATACAAATTTTATAGTTAATAAATACACACACAGTAGCTAACCGACCGACGGCTAAAACTTAACCCTACATTCACGCTTTGCCGTAGTCTAGTAAAAAAACACGAGTAACACACGGGCATGGTTTTGAATTTGGATCGCTTGTTGACCTTACTTATAATCCGAATTCTTGAGTGTTATTACTGTATTGTAGTTATGTGTATTGTGCCCGGACTCATAAGTCACGGAGTGAAAGGGGGGACCGACATAACCACTCAAACGCCCGGCCAAATCGACTACCATAGCCCCAAACGTCCGAGCTTCGCAGAAAAAAATCACGGCGCTGCGAGCGCGTCCCCATTATTTACATAAATCGTTATATCTCGCTATCTACTACACCTATGCCCTAAAAAAATATACCATAAAAAAGCGAAAACTATACGGAATCTATAAAGATATAGACCAAGTATTACAAAGAATGAAGTGCTCTCAAATAAATGCAAGTAGGTTGAAATTCACAAAATAAAAATTGTTGGCCGCAAAATTACGATCAACTTTGAGGTCAATTGGTCGTCGCATCGAACTAAGTTTCCATGATATTCGGGTATAATCAGAAAGCATTATTCCTAAGGATTAATTTGATATACGACACTAATATTAAAACACTAAAATACTTACATTTTAGAAAAGATATCCACGAATAAACACACTGATGTTTTTGAAAAACGCACAGTACTGATTTTTATTTTTTAAAAATTCGTCTTTGAAATTTTTTGTATTGGCACCTTGCCTTTTAGCCATTCTACCAATGAAGCAGGTATTACACCGTCAATTCATGACCATAGACTCAAGCTATTAGGGTTAAGTTAGCCACAAAACGAGTTTTACTCCGGCCGGAGAAATAAGCCACAAATGTGGCTGGGGCGTTCAACCGGAAAAAATTTCTAGCAACATTTGTGGCTCGGACGTGTGAGTGGATAAGTGCATTTACATAATAGCTGCAATTTGGGAAGCGGGCTGAGCCTCCCTCGCAGCGGCTTGTTTATAGTAAAACTAGCTTCTACCCGCGGCATCGCACGATATTTTCGGTATAAAAGCTTTAATGTTATTCCAGGTCTAGAACTACATCTATAAATAAAATTTCAGCTCGATCCGTTCAGTCTTTTTGACGTGAATAAGTAATTAACATCCATTCGAACATTTAAACATCCAAACTTTCGCATTTATGTAATTACTAGCTTCTGCGCGTGGCTTCGCACGCGTTCTTTCTATGGAAACGTTCAAAGGTAATCTCTATCCCATGGGAACTGATTTATGGGATAAAAAGAAGCCTATGTTTGATTCCAGGCGTAGAGCTACACCGATTGTGTTCGTTGTCGTGTTTATATTAAAACAACGCTTTCCGCTTGGTTGCCGTGGCCTGCTAGAGGTATACTGTTGATGACGCTCTTAGTAGTTTTGGAGATCCTAGGTAACAAAAATTCAGATTTCACAAACTTTCGGCTATATAATATTGGTCGGATAGTAGGTTAGGATATCATTATTTACCTAGTGTAAATGTCGCAGAGAAATGGTTAAATCAGTTAGTTCACCAAACCACTTAAGGATGAATCACATAAATAACTAATTCTAATAATTTTATTCAATACTAGACGATCGCCTCGCGGTTTCACCCACGTAGTTCCCGTTCCCGTGGAATTCCGGGATAAAATATAGCCTATGTCACTCCCTGAAAAGTAAGCTTCCTAATGGTGAAAGAATTTTTCAAATCGGTCCAGTAGTTTCGGAGCCTAGGTATTCAATACAAACTAACGGACACACAAATAAACAAACAATCAAATCTTTTCTCTTTATATTAGTATAGAAGATAGACAAACGACTGTATGCGACTGTCAAACCTGTTCATTTCTCAAGTAAATCATACTGCGGGCGACTGTACGTCTTCAAGTATAAGGACTGTACGTCTTCAAGTATCCGTGGTCTTGCTTTGATCCAACTCTCTAAAGTCAAGCTTGTAAAAGAAAAATATAATTCTGTGTTTCGAGAGCCATTATGGCACATTATCCAGTAATCATCAGAGCACAATAACATTTTATATTAAAATCATAAATTCGTTTTATGTCCTCGAAAAACTTAACGAGGTTTATACAAGGTGCCACGTAATGGATGAAATTAGTCGAAAAGGGCAGACGACGTACGCCAACTATAAAAAAGGCTAACTATAAACAAAAAAAAACTTATTGACGAGGCTTACATAGTATTATTATTAAATTTATTAATGTACAGGATGTGACGGAAAGCCAAATGGGGTTGATTCTGGACATCGAGGGGGTAAACGTTGGTTTTGCTATATATTTCAATTTCAAACATTTTTTTCCTTTTTTTTGAACAAAACTAGAAATGTTTTTTCTTCATATTCGTGTTCATTTTCGTGTATTCTTACAATATTATTATTGTTTCTAAATTTCAAAGGACTTACAAATTATTTTTGTTATAAATTCATGACTGAGTTCTTTTACAATTTAAAAAAAAAACGATAAATAACTCAAAAACTTAGTCATGAATTCTTTGTCATAGATTTTTCCTTTCCAATTGAAACAAAAGTTAATCATCGGAATTAACTGGTGTCTGGAATCACCCCATTTCGGCTTAGTATACCCATTAACGTGGCACCTTGTAGTTATATTGATGGTTGGGGTCACTTTGGTGGAGCAATAGAAATTGTTCTCATTTTTATCGTGAAGATATTAATCTTGAAAGGGCAAGAAAATACTTTCCAAAAGTATTTCGGGATAGGTTCATGTCTGACTCACACGAGAATCAAGCCAAGCAATATTTATAATATACAAATCAATACAACATCAAGAATTAAAATTTAATCCCTGGAAATTAAAATGAAAGACTTGTCAGTATATTCCCTGCAAACGTATAAAAAGTAGAAACAATTCTAGCGTTATTTTTTAATTATCCCTCAGCTTGAAAACTCGAGATAAATCTGTGAAGTGCAGCATTTGCTTCTGTCAGGCGAGTGGTAGTCTGTTGGATTTAAAATTTCAATAAAATATATTTTACCACTCTCTCTCGACAACAGTGACTTTGCTGATCAAAAACAGTGAACAAAAACGGGTCTTTCTCACTTGTGGAATCAACATTATTATTCTAAAAACAAGATATTCATCTGGTTGAAAAAAGTAATTTTGAATTTGGAACAATGCAACCGTCGTCATAGAAAAAAAAAATCGTCCGTTCATGGTTTGAAAGAGGTTTGTAGCATTTTTACTCTCCAAGGTTGTTCACTAAACTGAGTTTCTGGCACTCAACCTCATATATAAATCCTTTACGTAACCAATTTAATGAAACTTGTTAAGCATGGAGATAGTTTAGCTTCCAGAATAACACATCGCCTAATTTATTTTTCAAATTTAACCTCTGAGGGGGTTAAAAAGGGTAGTAAAATTTCACTGGAAAATTATTAGTCACTCAAAACGCGGTGTAAACAAATTATAAAGTAAATAATGAAACACTTGTGGTTTATTTTTTACAAATCTACCCTTAACGCATTCACTGCCCAACTTCGAGGGTAGAGAGGCTCGTCTGCGTCTTGGGTCAAGAAAGTGTTATGGGTGCGCGATAAATTTTTGAAATTGGTATGATTTCCATGCGAGCGAAGCCGCAGGGCGCACCTAGTTACAAAATATTTACTCGCTAGTCGTGGTGAAAAGTTGTATGTTTAACTCGAGGGCAAATATTTTTCGTTTCGTGCCTTTTAAATCCCTTGCTACCTCAGCAGTCTACTTTAGAGTTGATCGTTGAATCAGCCACTTTGTTGAATAGCTATCCAGTTTACAAAACGACGCCATTCACATAAGTGCCTAGGCTAATTGTTGAACGAACGCCGAAATCAACGGTCAACAATATAGGTTAAGCTATGCGCACATTAATTCAACACCGCTACCGCACGGTACAAAATGTGCATTTTGTGTTTAAGGGCTTTAACTAATTAATATTTAGATGCCTTTAACAGTATTAAGAAAAAATTTAAAAACCCGCCGACGTTTATTGGCTGAACAGATTTACATGAAACATGGCTAAGAAGAATCGGGATAAATTTCTCTATAACCCAAAAAAAACTAAACGAGAATCGGTTCATCCCATTGGGAAATACGAAACCACAGCCAGATACAGAGATACACAGACAGACACGTTAAACTTATAACACCCTTCTCTTTTTGCGTCGGGGGTTAACAAAACGGGATCCCACAAGCTTCAAACGAGCTGTCTGTCATCTAATGCTGTCAATATAAAATGCATTTAATTGTTAGGTGTTAAAGCCCATATCTGAATGCACATTTTTGCGCTGTGCGGTAGTGGTGCGGCTATGATCTGCGATAACCTTTAACGCCTTTTAGTCGTCACGTCAAATTAAATGAATTAGGTGTTCCCAATAAAGATGTACTTTACTACAGAGCGAAAAAAGTCAACGTTTGAACGATAAAAAAATCTAAAAATATTTTCTGAGTAAAAGTTATTCAGAAGATAATCAAAAACTTGAGTAGAAGCTCAGTTCTTCAAAGCTGTAAAAGAAAAAGTCCAGAAACTTCTATTCGTATCTAAAGACTATACGCAGCTGTGTCCGATCCGATGTGAAAACTTTATCTTTCCATTCTATAAAAACCTTATTCAGTTAATAGAAAGAACTTTCACGAGAAAAACTTTGAAACAATCCACGACTTTCCTCTTTTATAAGATTGCAATCTGGAGTTCTATGGTCGATTTAGGGCGTTTTCTGACATGAGCATAAGTCTGTAATGGTGGATTAGACCAGACGAGCGAATGCTCATTTTATTCGCACTAATGGCGGCGTATGGTGGGTTGGTAACAGGGGCGGTTTTTTACCAAGCACCTCACCTCCCCCAAAATGCCTGCGCCTTGGGGGTTGGTTGACTATTCTGATTCAAATCCTTACAATTAGGAAGTAACGGCAAGCGGAGCGAGCCGAGACATTTTTAAATTATGTGGCTACGAAGTTTATTAGGCCAAGATGACGACGGACAGCGAAGAAAGCTGCAGAATTATTGCAATTTTTACCGATGATTATAAAAAAGATAGAAATAGAATAAAAATACCGACAAAGATATAACGGCGAATGAAGCGAGCGAGAAACTTTTGTAACTTTTTTCGGTGGTCACAAAAAATTGAAGAAGAGTGTGAATAAATAAATAACAGAGAACGAAGGGAGTTTTTTAGACAATTTGCGGCGGCTGCAAAAATTACTAAGAAAATAAAACAAAAGAAAAGCGCGAGTGGAGTGAGCTGCAGCCTTTTTAGAAATTAATAAGACATGCTTAGCAAGACAAGGAAGCTAACAGTGAAGAACAATTCTTAGTTTTTTTGGCGATTAACAACAAAATAGGAGAACAGGAAAACAGTAAAATCGACGGCAAGCAAAGCGAGCCGCATTTTTTTATGATCTAGGTGTAAGTTTTTGTGTCACCCTTTCAGGTTCGGTCATACCATCTTGGCACCCCGGAATACCGGAGCATGTTATCACTGCATCCAGCTTATATTCATTCAAAAACAGACTGAAGGTATGGCTCATCGAGAAGGCGTACTATAAAGTCGAGGACTTTCTTGAAAAAAAATTATAATGTGGCATTAAATTTCTATTTAATTTGTCCGTAATTATTTTACTTATTGTATTATTATTTTACTCTGTAATGAAATTAATTTATTTTTATATTAGGTACACTGACAATTCATCACTATTTTAGGATATAAAATTTTTATTTAATTTGTTAGTACCAATTTTAATTATATTTGACTTGTAAATGTTTTTACCAATAAATTACTATCTATCTGACTACCCCTTGGAGCTTGTTACCCGGGACGGACGGCCGAATCCTGGACTGTTACATTACAGATCCCGCAGGTCAGTGACCGCCTTTAGGTGCAAACACACTTGGGCCGGTGGCGTTTGCTGAGCAAAACTATATATAGGTATAGCCTATAATGACTCATGACGAGTATCACCGCAGAAGCCGCTGAGCGGATCTACTGGTAGACGACTTAAATGTGACACGGACTGCACCACTGCCGTATATAACAAAAATTAGCATTCAATCATGGGGCTCGTAACATTGAGATACATTTTACAGTGACATAATGGCTTACAGCATGCTTGAATCGGCTCGGTGTCTGTTATGCCATCACCATAAAATTAATCAATAAATCTAATGATTACAGTGGCGAGCGAAGGTCCGTCTACGACGTAGGAGGTTGCGGGTTCGGTTCCCGCTTCGAGACAAATGTTTGTACAATGTGCAGATATTTATTCCAGGTGTTCTGGATATTTTTTATGCAGGTATAATAAAAAATATCCATGTAGATATATATATATTTAAGTATATTAGTTATCTAGAACCCATAACACAAGCTCTGCTTAGCTTGGGGCTAGTTAATGCTGTGTGAATTGTTTAGCATTATTTATTACAACCTCAACAGGCCTCCCCCTGATAAGCGCCTTATTGGCTTTTATCACATGGGGAGTAATGCACATACTCTCCACGCTGGGCATGCGGGTTGGGGATCGCAGTTCGGTGGTAGAATTGTTCTGCAGGGGCGATGCTGCCCGCCCTCCAGTGGATATCCCTTAGTCGCCTCTTGTGACACCCGCGGGAAGAGTTGGGGCGGTGCAAATTCTAAGCCGGCACCACACAGCTTGTTTATTTGTTACTAGCTGCATTCTTACTACCCGTTTTCCCGTAGGAATGAAGCATTTTTCCGTGGTAAAAAGTAGTCTATCAGGAATAATGAGGGCTTCTAATGGTAAAGGAATTTTTCAAATCGGTCCAGTATTTCGGAGCCTATTCAATACAAACAAACAATCAAATCTTTCCTCTTTATAATATTACTAGACGATCATCTCGCGGTTTCACCCGCGTAATTCCCGTTCCCGTGGGAATTCCGGGATAAAATATATCCTATGTCACTCCCTGAAAAAGAAGCTTCCTAACGGTGAAAGAACTTTTCAAATCGGTCCAGTAGTTTCGGAGCCTATTCAATACAAACAAACAAACAATCAAATCTTTCCTCTTTATAATATCAGTAAGATAAGATAAGATATAGATTAGTATAGAAGTATAGACAAGATTAAACCCATTTCACTACTTATTTTTGTACTGTGCAGTAGGGATGCAGGATGATGTGTTACGTCAACGCTGCGAAGTGTAACTCCTAACGGAGCCTCTTTTCCATATTTTGTGTTTATATCATGCATTTTTGTCTTTGTATTTACGTTGGCGGATGCGTTGGCAAACAGCCCCTGGGACAATATACTGTCTGTAGTCTGCCATTTTATCTCGTTTTCTATTTTGTGACATCGTGTCGAGGTGATGAAACAACCAGCTTTTCTACTGGGAAGATAAAATGACATTGTTATTTTTCCGAGTTGACAAAATAAAATTGCGCTTGCTTTATTTTGGAATAGTAAAACCAATTTGTCTATTCTGTGTTTTGCAACAATGTTTTAAATGAATGGAGAAAAAACTCACTGCACTTCTTGAATTTAACGAGATTTATTTATTCTTGAATAGATATTAATGCATCGTTTGTATTCTGGTTTATTTCACACACGGTATTTTCTGTACCTACTACGCTTTTATCTCCTTTTTTGGACATTATACATAATAACTTGAAATTAAGAGTCTCTTATTTTCAAGTAATACCTATCTTCTTCGCCAAAGTAGGGTTTTGATTGTATTTATAGCTTTTTGTGTTCTGTTTTTTTTTGCTTTTATTTATTTAGGAAACAAACAGTTATAATAACAAAGAATACAATTCGGACTTAGAATTAAATGTTCTGTGGCAAAAGCCTTCCCAAACCTAGGTCTCGATTTTACTCCACTAGATATTTACTTCAACAACACCCTGGTACCAAAATAGAGTTTAATTCATACAAGTTATATAAATTTAGGACATCGGTTCAGTTCTGTTAATCGAGTTAGGCTAAGGTGAGAGAACATAGCTTATAGCATTGTATAATAATATATCTAACAACGCCAGGTATGGCATTGTTAGAGACGAGAGCCACACGACTATGTCATAATAGCTAAGCACCAATCACAATATACAGGGTGGTTTTTTGAGAAGGGCGGTGATGGCCAACTGTATATTTTGTTTTATTTTGAACCTTTTACTTTTGACGGAAATTGACACAAATGATTTAAAAAAAAAAGACACCCTGTATTATTGAACCAATGGATTTTATTGCTGATAAGAATCGATCTTTGCAAAGAAATGTATTACTTAAAATGAAAGGAAATAGCAAATTTTTTACTATTTTGTTATTTTTACACGGAAAAAAACTTACCTTCTACTCAAACTTTTTGATCATTATGTGTGAAACTCATATGTCTTATTAACGGGATACTGTGGTGATACTTTCAAATGAATAAAAAAAAAGATTTTTGTTTTTAGTGTAAATTCGGTCTAACAGTGGCTCTAACGTCCGGCTTTATTCACCATTTGTATCGGCTTATCTCTGTTTTATTGCACATCTCGCTAAATGTGAGGCGGGCCGAAATTCTCTGACGCTTTTAGGGCACTTATAGGTTCAGGTAGGTTGTGTAGGAACAATGATAACATGCGTGTGCTTTACTCGATTTCTCTACTACGTCTTTCATCTTTGCGTATTAATGCACTTTTGCAATCTCATGTCCGACCTCATTATCATTATCATCATCGCATTGACCTATGTCATATGCCTCCCCCAATAAACGCCATGGCGCCCTGTATTCAGCTTGCCTCATCCAGCATTTACCCCTTTATTTTGCAGGACGTCATAGCACGTATCCAGCGTAATGATGTTAAAATCTACACTGCACAATAATTATAAACACGTAAGATGAGGCTAACGACATAATATTATAAATAAGTAAATTTCAAAACATGTGCCTGTGTGCCTGCCTACACTAAATACTTCTGGAATCAGATTAATATCAGTCATACATTCTTTGAGCGTGGACAGCAGAAGCTCTCATCATCATCATCTGCCAGTCCTTGTCCCACGCTAGGTGGGGTCACCACATAATTTTTTTTTCTTCCACTCTCATCTCTCTCGTCTGCAGAACTTCTATGGTTCCAGTAATATAGCGACAAGCCACAAGTCTAAAAGGTTTCGTTTGTAGAGCTGTTTACAAATCTCCACAACACAGACTTAATATCGCGTACTTGAGCCGCAATGACCCGCAAGGAGCCTCAAGAGCAAGCAATGACTGGGAAACTTGTCATTGTCCTTGAAGCCACTCGGACTGAGTTATGACGAAATAGAGCTTAGATACGAAACTCATAACATATGAGTTTCGTATCTAAGCTCTATTTCGTTCGCTCTAGGCGATAGCTTTAAGAAATTTTGCGATTGATTTTAAAATTTCTACTTTTCAATGATTAAGTTTCAGGATAAAAACACCAAAAGATACATATATTTCAAGATATACATACACATTTCTGTAACAAAGAGAATACAAATATAAATAATTAGCTTCGAAGTCACATGCATGTACCGTACTATATTTATTAGATATTATGCACCACGGATAAATAAAGGGTCTTCTTCCGGTGAGACCTTGCTTTTGCCAAATTTTATGATTCTCTTAATAGTAGGAGTAGGTAGAGAAAAACCATTTTAAAAATGCACGCCCCTTTTACTATAAAAACTGTCGTAATTTTACGAATTCATTACGGATGTAAGAGATGAAACGATGGTGTTCTTCCAACACAAATAAGGTTCGTAGTTAACCGGCAAAAATTGTAAATGCCGCCTCCACAAAACGTCATAGGTGCCTACACTCGGCGTGCATTTTTAGAATGGTTTATCTCTAACCGTGATAGTAAGTGGCCGTAATTTTCCAACTTTCGTTTACCATCTCTGAAACTATAGAGTATTTGATATTAATTTCTGTTTTATATAAGATTTTATTATATTGAGAACGGAATCCTCATCATATTATATGTTTCGCAATAACTAAGCCACGGAGACAAGCTATACCTACCCAAAAGAGTTGCTTCAACTTCGTAAATTAATTAAAACTTGAGTTGTTTCTAGATCAAAGAAAACATAGCATTAGTTTGCTCCTAAAATAATTTAAAAAATGCGTGTATACAAGAACTTCTGAAATTAGTTTGTTAAACGCAGCTCAAAAATGCAAAAAGGTTTTTTATATCTTAAAGCTTGCGTTAGGTTTTAGCTGTAAGTAGGTACTTATTATTATAGCGCCAGAATACACTAGCTATTTCAAAATCAAAACAAAAAACATTATTTATTTATTACTTATTATTATTTATTTTGTGTCAAATTTACTTTGTGGCAAAAGTACAACAACCCCCCTGAGTTTTGCCATAGCAAACCATAATCCCAAAACCTTTCGTTCGCGCATACAGTTTCGTTCTTCCATTTACATTCAGAGTCCCTAGGATGAGTTTTGCATATTTTACGAGAACTATAAAGTTATCGTTTTCCTTAAAAAATAATATTTATCGCTTTGCAGCGCAGCGCCCCTACCGGGTACTTAGAGTGCTGAGAGCTTTTCATAGACCAATAGTTTCATACGTGCTCGATTAATATTTTCGAGTGATTTGAGTGATGTGTAGCATTTTCGCAGTATAAATAAATAAATAAATAAAATAAAATAAGTAATGCTGCACAATCCACACAGCATTATCTAGCCCCAAGCTAAGCAGAGCTTGTGTTATGGGTACTAGATAACTGAATGAGTGAATGAATGAATGAATTAACACTTTATTTGTACTTACAAGTAAATAAAGTTAATAGAAGTCTTATATCTAAATGACAGGTTCACATAGTACAAAGAGGCGGCCTTATCGCTGAGAGCGATTTCTCCCAGGCAACCTTGATATACATAATACAATACACTACATAGATGGATATATTTTTTATTATACATAGAAAACATCCAGAACGCCCTGGACAAATGTCTGCAGATCGTACAAACATGTGTCTCGGGGTGGGAATCGAACCCGCAACCTCCTGCGTCGCAGGCAGACCTTCGCCCGCTGCGCCACAGAGGTCGTCAATATAACTTCGACAAGACTTTTTCGACTACGAAACTTTTTCCATTTTAGTACTGTGCAAACTCATACTAGCCAGTGCAGTACGAATGTGCATAAAAGAACAACATCTGCTACAGATGCGTTACCTGAGAGCGGATCCCTCGCTGGTGCCTACGTTCCATTGATTGCCTATTGTTCCACTGTTATTGATCGTGGCGAAGTTACATTCGTTTTTTGAACTTGGTTGTACGCTGGAATGTTGTTTATTTCTTTGTACATATTTTACTTTGGCAAAAATCTGCGGGCAAAAATTGTTTTCATTAATTTTGACAGCCAATTATATTATGGTGTGAAAGAAGTCAATAAAAAAAACCTGTACTAACCCGGTTTTGATTTTATTTAGTCAGGTACCTAGTAGTATACCATCCAGAATAGAAAAAAATGGACTTATTTGTCCTGTATATTATCACGGTTATATCGTTTCAACCACTGATATTGCTAAAAAGCTACTAAGTATATTTATTCACAAAGCAAATTATACTAGTATTTACAATTGAATCAATTGAGCTAACTGCCGACTGTTGCAAACAGTCTACAGATAGCTCAAGTGATCCATATCAACACCACGCTGTATGGCAATGCTGATACGCTGTGCCAGATATTCACCAGCTCTCGGGTCACGCGTCGCTTCGACCAGACGCTCAGGTAGTTTTTTGAAAAGCCGAAGAGCCTCGGAAAATTGCTAAAAAGAAATAATCAGTTAGTTTTTTCGTACAGTTAATTTTTACGTTTGTGTAGTGTGAGTAACATAAGTATGAATTTTAACGTTAAGTTGCACAGTAATTTAATAACAAACAAATACAAGAAGAAAATTTACAGATTTTCATGAAACATGACTAAAATCACTCGGGATAAAATTATCTATGACACAAAAAAAACTAAACGAAAATCGTTTCATGCGTTTGGGAGCTTCGATACCACAGACAGCTACACAGATACACAGACAGACACGTTAAACTTATAACACCCCTCTCTTTTTGCGTCGGGGGTTAAAAATGAAGATAGCAAGCAGTTTTATTTAGCTAGGTACTTATAAACAAATGACTGAATGAAACAATTGTGAAAACAAATGCACCTTTTAACTATTATTTTTTACGTAGGTACGCGTACAAAACCGTAGAACCCACCGATCAAACAAAGTATTAAAATAACGATGATTTAATTCTATTACAATTCCCTTTAGTAAAGCGGGTAATTTAAAGCAGGTTCTTACGGTACGAATGTTTAGCTTTGATGCTTGTTGATGAAATTAATCTCAAGAGACTGCATTTGCATTTATACTTCTTTTTCCCTCCACGGTGGTAATTCCGGAGTGGTAAATTTTATCCCGAGGGATTCTTATGTGTCCCGTAAAATAAAATAAAAACGCGTAAATTAATAGTACTTCGAAGTCGGTATACAGGGTGTGCCACGGCTATGCCAGCCGTGGCACATAAGAATCCCTCGGGAATAAAATTTCCCACCCCGGGATCAATCTTTATAAAGAACCATAAAAGAATTATCCAAATCGGGCCACAATAAACGGAAAAATCGTCGAACATACATATACTCCAACCGAACACTACAACCTCCACCTTCTTTCGAAATCGGTTCAATAACCAATACAAAACTCCATGACTAAACTTGCTCCGTGTAAATCTGTGAAAAGAGAGGACTTCAACTTACTTTCTTTGGTTAGTTGAAAGGCCTTGGAGGCCCCTTTATGATTTAGTTGGAGACAAGCAGAGTGCTATTGAGATCATTATTACGCGCGCTCCGATAAACCATCCAGAGGTGGGGTCACCCCACACGTACTCAAAAGAAAGTTAAAATTGAAGAAAGATTTGACACTCAACAAGTTAATCGTAACCAAGAACGTGATGGAGACAGGACATTCTGGAAATTATAAATTATGTTTTTCATATAAGTGGAGTTTGAGTTCATACTCAAATAAATAAATAAATGATGCTGTCATTTAGCCCCAAGCTAAGCTGAGCTTGTGTTATAGGTACTAGATGACTGATATATTTTAATATAATACACTACATTGATAGATATTTTTTATTATACATAGAAACGACCAGAACACTCGGCACAAATATTTGTGCCAGCTGCCTGCAGATTATCGAAATATTTTCAAAGAAAGCAAACAATCCTGCGCCTCAGCCGATGTCACGAAGCTTGTCAAAGTTTATAATAGAGTGTGGTAGTTAGATCGCGGTGTCGCGATCTAATATCCGCCGGCGCACCGCTCTGCCCTGAGCAACTCATTTCCGAGGCCTACCTACTGGCACTGGCAGCACCCATGATAAATTTCACGAGTAGTTTTTATGATCACGCAACATAAGTTCTGCTTTCTATGTGACTAGATGGTGCTGTGTCGACTGTTTTTATTTTAATTTAATTCAGTTTTATGGAGGCTTTGAAACAATAGCTGAATTGAGTTTGGGCGGTACTTTTATTCAATAAAAAGGTTTCAATAAAACGCCATTCCTGCGTACCGACCACGGAATAGGTGGAAAGAGAGAAGAGTTTAAAGAAATAAGTGGAAACTCAGTCATTATTCGAACATTAAACATGGAAATCCCTTGCAAAACTGTGTAAATATCACCAAGAATAATTATTAAAACGGGAATGGAAGGGGTAATTATTGAAAAATTTCCTCGTTACTGAAGCTCGAAATTACTTTGATCCCAGAATGTTTAATCTCACCACAGAAAGAGATGCGCTGAATGCTCCGGCCTTTGGCTTACTCAAATCCGTTACGAAGCTGTAAAATAGCCAATTTTTTTTTAAATTTTACTATGGTTAATGTAGCTCGAACGAACAATAGACATGCATTTTGATTGGAGAGAAGCCTTTTACAATAACGGCATACAAACTCCCCAATGGCGAAACGTGCTCTTTTATTATTCAGCAAAAACTGCATGACAGCAGTGCTGTGGCAGAAATTGTGACGTTGAAAATATTAGTTCTCCATGAACTAACATTTTCATTGCTCTTAGGACAACAGGGCCAGCTCTTTACCAAGACCTGTTGTCCAAAGAGCAAATAATTTCCGTTCTCCTATCGTGTTACGAAGGCCTATACCTACTATACATAAATGATTGTATTTATTTGTTGTACTTAAATGGACCAATAGTAAGTTCAGATGAATTATTAATATTAGTTCTACATGTAGGACGAACGTTGTAGGAACAAAGTAAATAAAAATTAATACACTGTAAAAATGCTTCTCACTAGTGTAAGTGAAGTTACAAACATACGTACTCCTGCCATACTGCTTACCATGCTACTTATACTGTCAATTGATAATATTCAGTGAGCTCCGCTCTGAATTCTCAAGCAAAAACAACAATTGCATTTCAAGCTATAGATCCAGTTTGACATAAGCTTCATCATCGATAAATGATTATAACAAGCTGATCTCCACGTGTAAAAATGTATACTTTATACAATATTTTATCAGTAACAAACAACAGACGAAAGGGAAAACAACGGCTACTGTTACAGATTTCAAAGAAATAAATTAATTGAAGTAACTCATAAGGAACTTTATTAATATCATAAATCTACTTGTACACTCGCATGTGTAAGAGATGATATAAAAAGCTAGGCAACAAACATAAAACTTTGCAGACAACGAGTTTTTGAAGAAGATTCTCCACTAAGAAAGAATACTCAGTTTATTACATCATCAAAAAAATTATTTTAAATCACTTTAAAGATAACAAAAAAGTTTTTAACAACATTAACACGAGAGACATGAAAAAGAAGTGGATGTACAAAGAAAGTCCGCTGCAGACACATTTATGTACCTTCTGGCAGACATATTTAGGTACCTTCTCAATTTTATTAATAAGCAGCTTTCACTTACGTTCAGAGAACTAAAATTGATTCGTTTCTTATTCGTTTCTTACAATGTATTTTCTCCATTTACATATTTTCTTCCTCGTTGGAACCATCACGGAAGTTACTAGACCTTCACTTTGCGATGCAAAATTCATGTCACAGAAGCATAGAAGCTCACAAACAGTTATTAGTTTTACCTACATTCTAAATCCCCCCTACGGCTCTATAAGAAAGTCAGTGTTGCAGCTCCGATTTGTTCTGGAGTTGATAAACTAAGACAGAAAATGTTTCAGGAGATGAAATTTAATTCACTTCATTATTGGGTTACAGAAAGCCATTTTGCCAATACGCGGGGAATTGTCTCCTTGTTACATTAGGGATAATTCATGGTTTTTATGGCTTTAACAATTTTATTTTCGAATGTGAAGTAGGTTGGTTGGAATACTGAGCGAAAATAGATGAACAAAATTATTCTAATACTTATTTCAAATTTCATTCCCATTTTCTGAATACAAAGCAAAAACAACTCCTTCCGACCTTGCTTTTATGACAAGAACATAAAATAAAATAACATTCCCAGTGTTCTGGGTAGCTTTACATAGGGCAATCTTTTGTTTAAGTTTTTCTGCAAGCTTTTATCTTCATTTTCAAACAGCGCTCATTAATTAAACTTGTTGTGCATCGGCTTAGACGAAAGAGCAAAATTAGTACAATAACGAAGTTTGGAATGCCTATTTTGGCGAGCGGTTAAACCAAACTGCTTCCGTGTCCGCTGCAGTTGTGGCTCGAGTCATAAGATCCAGTGCTCATTTAATTGCAAACCCGCAAGTCGATTGCGTTTGCTTGTCGAGATTATTTTCGACCACAAACCTCTAGTAGACGTATAAAATTACATCAATCACAGAAACAATCAAAACTGCAATTCATACGGTATCAGAATGAATCACGCAATTGCCTATTTTGGAGAATTAAAATGGGCCTTCTGGGCTATTCACACAATCAGGTCACGTTGCAGTTTTGTAAACGACACAAAAAAGTTGTATAATATTGTTTCTGTACCACGTACCATACTCTACACAGCGCACCGTACCTACATATATGCCATAGCGAGGCTTGTTATTCAGAACAATGTTACGTCCATAGTTTCAGCTGTCAATTAATAGGAAACTGTCATGTCACATGTTACAAATGTCTCTTACTGCTTGTAACTTGGCACCAGCAAATTTGCGATGTATAGCCGTTTGGCTGCGGGCGGTACTCACGGTGCCCCATTTTTGAAAGAGCTGGTCACTTTCAAAGGAAAAGAGATAAAAGAGGGGTGAAATAGGACGAAGCGATTTCAATGGATGGTTCTAAGGTAAGTAAGTGCCTTTTTACTTGCCATATAAGTGTCTCGAGCACAAATACAATAGAGTTTGTTTACCAAAACACCTTATCACGTTTTTGTAATTACTCCTAAATTTGACTACTAACCCTAGCCATATCGCTTGAAATAATAATTATTACTTCGGTTCTTCACAAAATTGGATAGGTATAGACATATTTTTTAAAGTTCGACAACCCAAAACTTGGAACAAAATTTATGATACCTCAAAAACTTATAGTACTTCTTAAAGAAGAGGTAACTTTGTACGAGTATCAAGATTATTTAAATCTCCCCGCGGTATTTTAAATAATAGATTTCTGAGAAGATTTCTAAAAGATTGCTACAATTAATATTATTATCTTCATAGTGGTACTTGTCATCGATCAGCAAGCGACAAATGAACCCCTGTCGACCTTTACCCAGTCCTTTCAAGTTCACAAGCCATAGGCCGGGAACATGAGATGAATGGCCAAAACATTTAACCTATGATAATAGGTGTTTGAATGATCGGCGTGTAACGGTCCAGTTTATGCTGGTTCGTTTAATTTGCAAATATAGAAATAATTAACACATTTTGATATAGTTTGAAACACTAAAAATATATTCTGAACTGTAAATCGGTTCGAACGCTTTGCTGGAAGGATAGCAACCTTCTTAAGTCTTACGACAGTTTAGTAATGTTTGAATTTGACGATTCTAGGAAAACAAATGGGCTTCTTGATAGTTGGTACAGAGATGTCAGGGGGAGGAGATCGTGAGTTTTGAAGTAAAGTGAAAATTTGGGGTTTATTCTAGGTTTTACAGGAATAGTGAATTCTTTTTGACGGGAATCGTTCGGCTCAGCCATCGAACGAGACCAGGGAGGAATTCTAGGATGGATTGCAAATTTCTATCAATCAGATTCAGGTTACGTAAACCCACACTTTTCATTTCTAATAATTCTCCGTATTGTAAACGGATGGTGTTACATCCCAGAACCGACTATTCTAATTTATTATTATATTTATTAAACACATTCTGTCGATACTGCAACGTTCCTGGATGTGTTGGTGAATGCTTGTGCTGTAAGGCCCTGAACTAACCTGATTATTAAATCTATTGTTTTGATCTGCGGTTGGACTGGAATGTGGTTCCACACGTTTACTTCTTAGGACTCCCCGCGTGGACTAGGTATGGGATTAGGTGGGCTAGAGTTTTAGTGAGGTAGGATGTATTTGGATCGCTTGAGATCATTCCCCATCAAACTCTCCTGAGTTAGCGATTTACAAACGCTTTGCTTTTAAATGTCTGGTTATCTCTGAGTACGGGAAGGGCGATAGCCGTCTGCTTTCGACTTTCCCCGAGGAGACGAAAAGAGAAACGTCGTAGTGGGGCACCAACCAGATAAATTTGGCTTATACCTATACGGGATAAAGCAAAGTTCTCAGGTTCCGCAAAATGAGAGGCAGAGTAACCAACCAAAGTCACAATGCCGAGATATTATAGGTTCTTCGCTTACTATGTAATTTCAGTTGTTTCAGAGCATGGGAGTATCATGGTTTGAGACGGCCATGAAAGAGGGGTGCTATACTACTGTACCAGGATTGAAGAGTCAATAACCTAAGTAGTTTTAACGTTTATTTCATTTGTCTTAAGCTTCTAAAAGAATCTGAGTTACTACATCACAATGTATGAGTCCTACCGCTAACTAGACGATCATTGGCCACTTTAAATCACAATTTTAATACAAAACTTATATTAAAATACTTAGTTTTATTGATAGATAATCACTAGTGATCAGGTAGGGTAGGGTACGATATTTCCGAGCGTTACAGCGGAAACTAGATAATCTGGAATAATAATTATTGTATTAAAAGCGACAGGTTTGTATGAAGCATAAAACGACGTTTTGCCGATTCTACGGTCGCCCGATATTTTGGTATTTAACCTTTATTGTTAAAATTGGTAATTTCTTTGTAACTAAACTTATTCTTATTTTTTTTAATTCTAAGCGTGTCCTGTGATAAATAAGCCTCTTCCAGCCGTTTCCATTGCTCTCTGCTGCGTGCCGTTTGAGACCACGAAGCATCTCCTACTTTCTTTGTGTGATCCTTCCATCTTTTGAGCTATCTACTTACATATAATCCAATGATAGTTATTAGATAGGTAATAAGACCTGTAATGTACGATAAAGCCATAATGATATTTTTTTAAACGATAAGACTGTCAGTAATCACTTATATAATTTATGGTTGATTCTAAATAAAAAAATTTTTTTTTCGTGTTTTGTTTATTTATTTCTACAATACGGAATGTTTTTATTACTTAGGTATAACTAACATCTCATAATATGAAAAAGGTAATTTCAATCAGATTTTTATTGAAATGACGTTGTTTTTCACCCTATCTCAGTTAACCAAATGACCCGATAATTACAAATATCAATGGTTTTTAGGTACCACACATTTACGGAAAAATATAGTCAACAATCATCTTTACTGTGTTCAAATGGTACAAACAATGTTTTAAGGGTTTTAGTCCAGTATGAAACCCATAAAGTTTCGCTCTGTCTTTTTTTTTTATCTTAAATAGATATTCAGGAAGAAAAACAGGTAATTCTGCTATGTGGTCCAGGCTTAGCACCCCAACTCTTCCCGCGGGTATCTTATGAAGCAACTTAGGCATATCCACTAGGGGCGGGCAGCAGCGCCCCCTGCAGAACACTTCTGGTTCAATAAAGTTGAAATTTAAAATAACAATAAATATCGTGCGCTTGTAAATATTAATAGAAAAAAAATTAAAATTTACAGTAGGCACCTCAAGGTAAAATTATAAAAGAATCCTACAAGGTCAAATGGGGTATCAAGTGAAAGTCTTCGGTTTGGAAATTTCAAAAATGTTTTTGAAATTTTTCTAGATTTTGAAAATAGTCGAAAAATTTACCTCCCTCTATGTCCGAAGTTCGCAGAGCAGGTATGTAGCGTTTGTATAATGTAGATCTATATTTTAGAGAAAATATGTAGAAAAGTTTGAAAAATGGTAAAAAAGGAGTGGTACGTAACTTTCAAAAGAGAGAGCTACCTCATCGAGTTACCTACGTATCAAATGAGCGTAAAGCAGCTTTAATGTGTGAGTACTTTGTTTTGGTGTGCTGGCTCAGATAGTTAAATTGGATCGCATTAAAATCGTAATTACGTCCTTCTTGAAATTTTGGCAAAGTCTTGGTCTGTTTTGAACAAAAGTTTTCTGAAACTAGCTCTTCAGTAAGATCAGAATCTTCGGCAAAAACCCTTATGCTTCAGAGCCATGGCCAGATTACCTACTTTAAATTAATTATACCGAGCATGAAACTTGGGTCGTTTTTGCTACGAGAGTTCCCAACTGTCGTGATTTATTGATCCGTAGGGAGGAAACACAGTCACGTTTCTGTCTGCAGTATACTCGTAGATCCTATATATGAGGCTTGCTAAACTTTTAATAACGACTTCAATAATGATTACCTTGTACTCTTCTGCTTATTAATGGGACTTCACTCTATGTACAAATAAAATAAATACCTACTCCAGTAATCTAGAATTATTCCTGGAAAGTGTATCTCCTACTGGTTGCAGGAGGTGACGAAACCTATTAAATCTGACGACTAAAGCGTACCACAAATTGAATCTAAGACCTTTGATGTTAGTTCCGCGTAAATTGCCAATTTGGAGGCAATCAACGCTTTTATTAACAATCTCACAGTAAACTGAGCTGAGCTCGGAACTACTTTATTTGGCACGATTTAACAACTAGGTAGAGACAAGAGGGTAGTTTGTATACCACTCGGTTTACTCGCTGCTAGGTATTATCTGCGAAATGATTAATTACAGTTACTTTTCTTCGGACGTTCTAGATTAACCTAGCATTAGGTTAGACCTTATTATTATTCTGCATTATTTACATACTAGTTTCTGTCCGCGTCTTCGGACTTGTTGTTTCTTCTATCAAGTAAAGGCTTAATTCACGCTTTCAACAGAGAGTAACCATAAAACATTAAATCAAATATTTAGGCTTACTCTTCAAGCGAAACAAAATCAATACCATTTTTAAGTTTCAGATTCAGAAATAACATTGTATAAAATTAAATAATAAGCTCGAATTACTATTGCCAGGGAAAAGAATTGAAAAAATATTGGATCTCCAAAGAAAATAATAAAATAACATTGCGAGTGCTCGGAATATCAAGTTGCGGAACCAATTCCATCACAGAAGGCTATTTTCAAGACGAAATTATATCTATTGGCTTTTAGAACTAGACGTGAATTTACTTAGCTTTGACTAGAAGAAAATAGGTACCGACCTCACCGATAGTTTGTGTGTATATAGTAACTTCTATTTCCGTAAAGAATTCAAAGAATCAATTCTGCTGAAACGAATCCCGTTTCAGCAGAATTGAAAAGTAACTTGTTATAAATAGGTATGTAAACAAAAATTTCAACTCAGACACTTACTTGTATAACTATAGTAGGTATCTAATAAATAAAAGCAAAGTCAGACAAAATACTGGCAGTTTTGGCAACAATACGAAGAATAAATGCACGTGGACGTATTTTGTTTTTGTAAGCTGCCAGTATTTTTTTTGCCCCTCTCGCCATTTGCACAACGCAGGAGGTGGGGCCACTTGCACACCGCAGGCTAAAGTTTGGTTGTAAAACTTTGATACATCATTGTGGCTATTATCTTCGATGGACTCGTCTTTGTTGAGTTTTAAAAACCAATTTTCATAAATAATAATTTTCGAGTATAATTTTCAAGTTCTAAATGGTCAATTAGCAAGTCAACAGATGGACTTAATGCTTTTAATTTATTCGACGTCTATTAATGAGTCAAGTTTCAAAAGATTTAAATAAAAGTTCCTGCTTTGCTTTTACGCTGTCTTGGCGGTGTGTGCAAGAGAGCAGAGTCAGCGTTGTAATTTGCCTTGAAATGTTTATCAAATGTTTATAAAATATCCACTAACGTAACGGCAGGGCTATTTGAACTTCTTCGTGAACAAATCCGTCACGCAAACTTCGTAAATTGTTACGTATAAAAAAGTTTTACGTCTGCGGAATCAGCACGACTTTAACCTTAACGCATTCACTGCCCAGCCTTATGGTCGAGAGGCTCGTCTAGGTCTTGGGCCACGAAAGTGTTAATCAGCTACCTTCCGAGTGCCAAGGTCTATTTGTATAGTTCTTTGATGTCCAGCCCATCCCAAGGTGGCCTGTTGATAGCTCATAGCGATAAGACCGTACTTTTTACTTTCACTATTCTTAGCATTACGATTCCCGCCTCGGAACAAATATTTGTACGATCTGCGGACATTTGTCCAGGGCGTTCTGGATGTTTTCTATGTATAATAAAAAATATTTATATTATGTAGTGTATTGAATTATGTATATCAGTTATCTAGTACCCATAACACAAGCTCTGCTTAGCTTAGGCCTAGATAATGCTGTGTGAATTGTCTAGCGTTATTTATTATTATTATTATATTTATTATTTTTATTTATTTATCAATCTCTCCCGATTTATATCCCTATTATTCACTTCAATGTGGTGGTTTATGACTTGCACCAGCTAACTAGAATCCATTTACATGACATGGCTGGCTCGAGCTTTTAGCCGGAGGTGGAGACGAGTGTTTGTGCTCGCGAGTGTACGCCTTAGGATATTAAAATATATGCAGAACATCCCGACTGCCTCACATTCTCACAATTAAAATCGGTCGCGAAAGATTATCGGATTTTTCAAATACATTTCTGAGTCAACAAACAATGATCTGAGTCTTATAATCAAACCCGAGTCTCGTAAATATACACTCCGATTAAAAATTTCTGATCCCGATTTAAATAATTTTCCTGTACCCTATGTACTTGTGACAGACATAGATAGGTATCGAAAATCAATAACGCTTATTTTTTAGGCTAACAAAATAATTTTATGAACATGACAATTTTAGACTAATTTATTAACACTGTCAGGGCCACATGTCTATCTACAGGTGCTTGAGGCGACACGGCACGCCACCCCTCCGTTGCGGTCGCACCGCCGAGGCTGAGCAGTGAATGCGTAAACAATTACACTTATGTTATAAATGCGAAAGTTTTGATGGATGTATGTTTGTTATTACTTTACACCAAAAAAAGTTTCAATCAATTCACATCAATGCTTTGTCCACTTGCAAAGTATAGTATAAAGTATCTATCGGCTAAAAAAACTGTGAAAGAGAACTACATATTTTTAATTAATATCGCAAAAATTTTCGACTTCGACGGGACTTGAACCCGCATCCTTCCCTCAGTACAGAAATGTGCTAACCAACTACACCATGAGGTCAAGTGACGTAGGACTCGAAAATCTTTGCGACTTTCTACGGACTCAAGTGCCGTTAGCTCCACCTACAGGGGAAGGTTCACCTGCGACGCCGGAGGTTGCGGGTTCGATTCCCGCGTCGGAACAAATATTTGTACGATCTGCAAATATTTGTTCAGGGTGTTCTGGATGTTTTCTATGCATAATAAAAAATATCTGTTTATGTAGTGTATTGTATCAGATATATCAGTTATCTAGTACCCATAACACAAGATCTCTTCAACTTGGGACTAGATAATGCAGTGTGAATTGTCCACCATTATTTATTTATTTATAATACCCAGTAAAGAGGCGTTTACTTGTTTTTGCTGAAAGTTTTAATTATAAAGAAGTATGACAGTAGATATTACTTCAGTATCATCTACTGTCATATGAGGTCATGAATGTCCGTCATGTACTTGTACAGTTGTTCTGTCTCACGAAGTCCGTTGGGCTATGTAGGTATGTCATAGTGAAGGCATGTACACATTGTTTTAGTGTGCGTAAGCTCAGATGCAATCAGTCTCGCCCGAGATGCGGTCCGGGTCACTAGTGCTCATTGTATTCACGTCAGATTTTGGTAGCGAGTACCGTTAGCATGACAACTAAACGCAAAGTCATAACTATAACCAGGGCTAAACGGACTTCGTGAGATAGAACACCTACTTGTCTGTCATGTACATGTACATATATTGTCGTCTTCGGAGCGGTCGCATCGGTCATGAATGCAATGCTTAAAATCATCAGTAGAATATTGTTTGATCGTGTACCACGTACGATCACCTTAAAAATCAGGAGATTAATTGATCCTCCCATATCCTCAACCTCAACAGCCTGTATTGGTTATCTACCTACCTATGGGTACATTGTAATCAGAATAAGCTCCACATTTCAATGTAGAGCTTATACAGGGATATTGGTAATTTACTGACACTACGTGAACTGCAGGTTCTGCCCATCATCACGAACACAATCGTGAAGACGCCAGGTCTTAATTCTTAATTTTTTTGCAAATCATCTCTCATACAATATAAAAAATACGCTTGTCCGAAACCCCCTGAATTTCTAAGGACCGATTTTCCACTTCCACACCCACTGTTAATTCAAGGCAGAGCTGTTTTTAACTTTAGTTTTAAATAAAGCCTCTCTAAAGGATGATTATTGTATCCCAATAAGGCCCCTCTCTATCTACTAATACCAAATCAAAGAATTGAGACCTGGCGTCTTCACGTGTTTGTAATGATGGGCAGAACTTGCAGTTTGCGTGAATTGCAAGTTCTGTGTCAGTGAATTACCAATAACAGTATGTATATAAGCATATAAGCTCTACATTGAAATGTAGAGCTAAACATTCATGAACTAAAAATAATTGAGGGGGCATATCTAAAAAAATCACTTTATTTCCATTCTTTTGTAATTTTATGAATTTGACTTTTTCTAGGTGTATATTATTTATTTTTTAATATTATTTTTAGGTATTAGGGAAATCATTAGGGAAGGCCTACGTCCAGCCGTGGAATGACATGGGCCGATGATGATAATGATGAGGTACATTTATTGTTACCAAGGAAATAAAGTTTTTTTTATTATATACCTACTTATGGGTCGATTTACCAAAAACTAAAAATCAAAATAGTGGGTAGGTATATAATTTTTCGTTTCTAGTAATCTACGCTGTCGATTGAACCTGATATTAAATCTCATTCTTCACCAATAATTATTTATTTAATAAATTTTTGTTTTAAGGCAAATAGTAGGGGTGATAGTGGCGCCACTACATATTTAATTTAATCATTAAGAAAGGAATTATCAAAAAATCGGACCGCTGGTAGACGATACCTATCACAAGCTTTTATTTAATGTATCTGTAATAGTTTTTAAGAAATCAAATAATATCGCAAAAATTTTCGACTTCGACGGGACTTGAACCCGCGTCCTCCCCTCAGTACGGGGATGTGATAACCAACTACACCACGAAGTCAAGTGACGTGGGAGTCGAAAATCTCTGCGACTTACTACGGTCTCTAGCGCCGTTAGCTCCACCTACAGGGGAAACATTGAAGTTTATCCAATCCTGTTCAAAGACTAAAGTTACATTTAGTTCGTTTGACGAGAGGTGTCGCGTAGCTTAATTCTAAGGTTTTTTGTTATTATAGTGCGTAACCCCACACTAAGGGTAATTTCTAAGAAATCAAATAATATCGCAAAAAAATTTTCCCCTGTAGGTGGAGCTAACGGCGCTAGAGACCGTAGTAAGTCGCAGAGATTTTCGACTCCCACGTCACTTGACTTCGTGGTGTAGTTGGTTATCACATCCCCGTACTGAGGGGAGGACGCGGGTTCAAGTCCCGTCGAAGTCGAAAATTTTTGCGATATTATTTGATTTCTTAGAAATTACCCTTAGTGTGGGGTTACGCACTATAATAACAAAAAACCTTGTAATAGTTTTGTTTTGTGTTATTCAATCAGTAGGAACCAATAAACCAATAGGAACTAAACTCTTGAAACAAGTATCTGCCTAAATAATACATAACAAAACTATTAAAGATACATTTAAAAAATGCTTATGATAGATATCGTCTACGAGCGGTCCGATTTTTTGATAATTCCTTTGTATAACGTAATTATAAAATTAAATATGTAGTGGCGCCACTATCCACCCTACTATTCGCCTTAACATTTTCAACATGAAACTTTATGTTCGACTAGAATTATAATTGATAAGTTTTAATAATTAAATACAAGTGGAATGCTTGTTAGTTATTGGAGTTCGACGCTGAATTCAGTTTTTGAACATTGATAGGTAAAAAGGCAGAAGCCCTCATTCACAAAGAAAATTATACTTCTATTTACAATTGAAGCAATTGAGCTAACTGCAGACTGTTACAAACAGTCTACAGGTAGCTCAACTGATCCATATCAATACCAGTCAGAAGCGTCCCCAAGACGCTGGCTGCATTGCCACGCTCTGATAGGTAAATAATTTTAAAATCTAGCATCTCATCTCTTCTTTGTGAAAAAAAAACAGCATTCACTTACCAAGAGAAATGTCTGAAAAGGCTGAATTTTCGAAATTATGAAATGTAATTTAATACTATGTCTGCCCTATAGCCGAACATTTTGACCTCTGCGAGTAGATTAAGCTTTTTTAAAAAAGATATGTTAGCATTTCGTTCCAATAAACACGCAGACATGAAAATTCCTAATTGGGAAAACTGAGGGGCGAGTCTATTTGACGTTAGTAACGAAACTTTATCGTGACGTTTTCTTCTTCCATACAATTGACGACCTCCGTGGCGCGGCGGGCGAAGGTCCGCCTGCGACGCTGGAGGTTGCGGGTTCGATTCCCGCCCCGGGACAAATGTTTGTAAGATCTACAGATATTTGTTCAGGGTGTTCTGGATGTTTTCTATGTATAATAAAACATATCTATCTGTGTTGTGTGTTAAGTATATCAGTTATCTAGTACCCATAACACAAGCTCTGCTTAGTTTGGGGCTAGATAATGCTGTGTGATGTGTCCATCATTATTTATTTATTTATTTTATTTGATACAGCGCCTCTATCGCGCGAACAAGGAACTACGCAAATAAAAAACCAAAACATTCCAATCACATCTCGATACTCACGTCAAATATATTCACCCCAGGTTCACATCCTGGTGTAATTAACAAAAAATATACAAAAACCTCGTCAGTCGTCACACCGTAGTACGGTAAGTACCTACTTTTATTTCTGTTTTTAACTCGTTGACGTGAAGTGTGGCCTTACATTTTAATTAGCGTAAGTACTTTAGAATACTGCATTTAACGTTGATGTTATTCATTTACGTTCAGTGCAGTAAGTAAGTAGTCAGTAAAGTTCAAGTGTTGTAAGTAAAAATAACGTTGGCCTAAAACGTTATTGGTTTAAAAAGAACGTTTTAGGCTATTGAATAGAAATCTTGTAATCAATAGCCTATACGTTATTTTTAAACAAATTTAAGCTAAAGTTTATTCATCTACGTTCAATGTAGTAAGTCCACGAGGGCCAAAAGGCTTTGATCAGATAACGGTATAAAAATAAGTACCTAGGCAAGTATATTTTTTGTTAGTCGGTATCTCGAGACACAGACTGTAAGAGAGCAGTCAGAATCTGTTTTGACTTAGTTTTCAAAAAAGGGAAACAAAAAAAGATTTCCTTGCAATATTCGATAGCTTAAAAAGAAATATTCATTCTTATTCTAAAACCTAACGCAAGCAAAACCTATGCTAAATGTACTCAACCTTTGGGCTCAAAGGCTTTTTTATCTTCGGGTTTCATTTAAATCTAATGATCAGTGAAAAATCAATCGCATAATTCATAAATAGTTTAGGTAAAGACGCACTTGTGTTAACTTCTATAACGGCGTTATCCGTCCCTCGGTTTACTGGTCTCTGGAGAATGAATATTAATGCGATGGTAATTATTCGATCCCTCACTTTACGACCGGTGTTCTGTCAGTCAGGACTCGTCGATATTAGAATATTGTGTCCATCCGAGGTTTTGTAAATGCGATTAGATCTCTTCCCCGAAATCGTTAATTCCGCGTAGCAAACTTTCGATTCGCATTTTTCCCCACTCGAACTTTAATCCCGCCACTTTTTTTTCTCATTTGCTCGCTTCTTCATTCTCAAATATGGCCAAGTGACATTTATCACAATATTTCTAATTCTTAAACGATATTTTTTCCATAGCAAAAGTTTCCCAGTCGCTTCTTTTTGCAATAGTTTTGTTTTTTACGCGATATTTTTCCGAAACTCAAAGTTTCCATGTCACTTTTTTCCCAATAGTTTTATTTCTAAATGCTTTCTTTTGGGATTTACTTCCAAGAGATCAAACGATTGGGAAGGTAGAACTTGAAACGTAGAATGTACAACATTTAGAAGCGAACGCGCTGAGGAGGCAACAGGAACCGAATTTTTGGATTTATTTACTGAAATGATCAAACTCGCATGATTGTCATACGAGTTTAGGTATTGATTATTTTTAAAAATCGTATGAAACATTGCACACTCGTCCGTAACAAGTCAGTCGAATTGTCATAATGTAATTTTTGTAAATCAGATTAAGTTATGTGTTATTCTAAACTAAACTATCTACATAACTCATCTAAATCGCATCAGTAATTACGGAGATACGTGGTAACAAACATTCACACAAACTTTCACATTTATAATATTTGTAGGAGTATGATATTAATTTATAAATTACTAGTTTCTGCGGCTTCAAATGCGTTGTTACCATGATAACGTTTAAAACTTATTTCTATCTGATGAACTGATTTATATGATAGAACGTTTTATTTCAGTTCTAGAACTACATCCATGCAAAATTTGAATTCGATCCGTTCAGTAGTTATAAATAAATAAATAATGCTGGACAATTTACACAGCATTATCTAGCCCCAAGCTAAGCAGAGCTGTGTTATGGGTACTAGATAACTGATATACATAATACAATACACTACTTAATAGATATTTTTTATTATACATAGAAAAACCTCCAGAACCCCTGAACAAATATCTGCAGATCGTACAAACATTTGGCGTGAAGAAGTAACAAACATCCATCCATACATCTAAACATCCAAACTTTGGCATTTATAATCAAAGTGTGATAGTGTAATCCTACTATCCTACTAATATTATAAATGCGAAAGTTTGTGAAATGTGAAATTTTTGTTACCTAGGATCTTCAAAACGACTAAACAGATCAAGATGAAATTTGGTTTACGTTTTAAACAAAGCCTAACTTAGATAATAGGCTACTTATTTTATCGAAAATACGCGTGCGAAGCCGCCGGCAGAAGCTAGTTATATCTATACTAATATTATAAAGAGGAAAGGTTTGATTTTTTGTTTGTTTGTTTGTTTGTATGAATTGAATAGGCTCCGAAACTACTGGACCGATTTGAAAAATTCTTTCACCGTTAGGAATCTTACTTTTCAGGGAGTGACATAGGCTATATTTTATCCCGGAATTTCCACGGGAACGGGAACTACGCGGGTGAAACCGCGAGGCGATCGTCTAGTATAAAATATAGTGTGATATTCATTCAATTGAAAATAAACGCATAAAACCCGTGTCTCCAGTGTCACAGGCTCGTATTTTATCGTCACGTATACCGTTTTACAGGTTATAACTCGGCCACTTCTAGCAGAGCTATAACTTTACTGGACACAGGGATGGAAATTTTGGATTAGGATCATACTAAAGATCCTACTAACAATATCTAACAATACTCGACTTTGGCACTGAGACCGTCAAGCAACAACGACAGAGTCCTGCCAGTGATGTTGCCTCTCTGAGCTCCCTGCGTAAAGTCCCGCAGGGAGCTCAGAGAGGCAACATCAGAGAGGCACAACACACTAATTATAAGTAGGTTCAATTTAATGAGGTAGGAAGGTAATTTACTTAGGCAATTTTATATTACCAACATAAGTCTGTTGTTTAACTTCTCTAAATGTAAGTAGGATCTATTTAAGGAGGTAGGAAGGTAATTTACTTAGGTAATTATTTATTACATAAGCTGTTGTTTACTTTCTCTAAATTTTAAGTAGGATCAATTTAAGGAGGTAGGAAGGTAATTTACTTAGGCAATTTTATATTACATAAGTCTATTGTTTACTTTCTCTAAATTTTAAGTAGGATAAATTTAAGGAGGTAGGTAGGTAATTTAATTAGGTTATTTTATATTACATAAGTCTGTTGTTCACATTCTCTAAATTCTAAGTAGGATCAATTTAAGGAGGTAGGTAGGTAATTTAATTAGGTTATTTTATATTACATAAGTCTATTGATTACCTTCTCTACTTTTAAGTAGGATCAATTTGTGGGAGGGCGGGCGGTACACACGGATTACATTTTGTAGGATCTTATCAGATAAGGTTTTGCGCGGAATTGTTACTAGATATTGTTTTATCATAATATTAGACTTTTCATAGGCTTTATTTTATCCCGGAATTCCCACGGGAACGGGAACTACGCGGGTGAAACCGCGAGGCGATCGTCTAGTTTAAAATAAAAGATGGAGAATTATGGCATGCGGGTTGGGGATCTCCGTTGGGTGGTAGAATTTTTCTGCAGGTCCGGCCTCGGTGGATATCCCTTCGTCGCCTCTTACGATACCCGCGGGAAGAGTTGGAGTGGTGCAAATTCTAAGCCGGCACCACACAGCAGGCTGCTGGATGTTAACTACATAAGTATAAGAAAAAATATCTATGTGGTATTGCATTAATTTCAATTTATTTATTCAAACAACTTTACAGGACAAACCACTTAAGTCTACACAAGTACACATCTAACTCAACTTAACTTAAAACTAAAATTAAAGTAAGAGCTTCCAGGTAAAATACAGATTTGAAGAAGTAATTGAACTTAAAACTAAAATAGAGCTTTCAAGTTGTTGTTTGAATAAATAAATGAAGGAGGTAACACGATAAATACTATTGGATTATTATTTGTGCTATTGCAGATTTTGAAAACTTAATCCTAGTTTGTTTTTAATAAACATTTGCAGAATTCATCAAAGAGACACATATCAGCCAAAGAAATAAAATTTTCCAAACGCTGATGTTCCAGAGATTAGAGATTAATGCTGTATTATGATTTTCCAAAGAGGCATTAATTAATGCGACTTTTTGATTTTGGCTTCCGTCCCAGTAATTGTTTGATAACATAGGACATAAACGTATAAATTTTCATAAAAATGCAAATTTAACAATAAATTTTAATATTAAAAAAGCAGATAAAATTTGGAGAGATTTTATTGCTTTTGCAATTAGATTTGCTTTGGCACTTTGGGGAAAACCTTCAGGGGTATTTATATTTAATGTTTACCCACCGGAGTGGCCAGCAAACAGTTTGTTACTCTGTTTTGTTCTATAAAGTATAAGTTTTAAAAAGTATATTGCTGGATATTACGAGTACTATCTACCTACTTTTTATTCTGATCGACGACGATGATGACGACAAATACTTGAACTTGTTAAAATAAATATATGCCAAGGTATTTTTTCCATAAAGGAGTATTCTATATATATATATATATATATACATTGTTTCAATTGTAAATACTAGTATAATTTTCTTTGCGAATAAAGGCTATTTAAAAAATAGCCATAATAAAGCCATTTAAAATAAAGTATTCTGTATTAGGCTCTATAAGATTTTTATCAAAATATGCAACCATTATTAGCTCTCCGTCTTCCTTTCTATTGCCAGTACTCACATTTCTAAACCGATTGGATTTCATGAATGTGCGATTTTGCTCCGATACCGTGCAGTTCGACCTCTCGTAAACGCTGTTGTTGTTTAAAACAACATAAATCACACATTCATTTATTGCGCAAACAAGCAATGCTTATTTTGGGTGAGATGATCCTGTGTGAATTGTCCAATTGGTAGAATTTATTTGATTTATTATTATTTATTAATAGTTTTCCAACCCCACCACATTTTTTCTTACCTAGACAAAGGCTTTCATTTTCCACTAGTATAGAATTACTAGCTGCCTGCACGCGGCTTCACACACTTTTTCCGGGATTAAAAGTAGCCTATGTCCGTTCCCGGGCTACCGTCTCATCATCATCCACCTATATTAGTCCACTACTGGCCTTAGGCCTTCTCTAATGAGGCTGTCTATAGCTTACCGCATCCAGCATCTGCCTGCAGTCTTCGCAGGTCGTCATTCCTACCTGGCTAGAGGTCGTCCTACACTACGTTGCGTTTTTCATCGCAAGGCGCCATAACTTGAATTAGGTCACGAGTTAAAGCTAGTATTTACAGAAGTTTTCCCCTCAGAAACAGATATAAAGCTTGTTATTCTAAACTTACGCGATCTGAACATTATTATGAGTATTGTTTAATGGGTTATAAATTTTTCCTTTTTTATTATCAATTTTTCCCGACGTTTCAACAGATTTACACACTGTCGTGGTCACGGGATGACTGGAGTACTTGAGCTACCGCCTCTGAAAAGCGAGCGCAGCATTATTTGAAACTACCCTCACTTGGTTTTTGAAACTAGGTGTATCCATTTGCACACTCTGACGACAGACAACATTAACTGTGTCCGCAACGCACTGAGAAACTGCTCCACGACGAGTACACTTGGCTTTAACTGGATTCCACGCGGCAGAAAGTCCTGTTGAAACGTTCGAATAAATAATAAAATAAACGCTATAAATACCCTATAAATAAGAGACGACCTCTGTGGCGCAGCAGGCGAAGGTCCGCCTGCGACGCAGGAGGTTGCGGGTTCGATTCCCGCCTCGGGACAAATGTTTGTACGATCTGCAGATATTTGTTCAGGGGTTCTGGATGTTTTTCTATGTATAATAAAAAATATCTATCTATGTAGTGTATTGTAATATGTATATCAGTTATCTAGTACCCATAACACAAGCTCTGCTTAGCTTGGGGCTAGATAATGCTGTGTGAATTGTCCAGCATTATTTATTTTATTTATTAATACTATTAATAATAAATAATAGCTTGTTTGTATCAAAACACAAAATAACTTTCTAATTAAACTTTGAAACTCATTTTGATTCTCGTTTGCAATCAATATTTGGGTTTATTTAAACTTCGCATGTTTGTTGACATTCAGGCAGGGAATGGAATATGAAAAAGTTGAAGTTGTTATTATGTTTCGACTGTTAAGTGTCGGCTGACACGGAAGTTTTTATCGCCTGTGGTTTGATTGATTACCTTTGAACATTTTTGTATGATTAAGAATAAGGTGGCAGAGTGAACAAAAATAGTTTTGAAAACAGATAGGGCCAAATTAGATTTAGTTTAGGCTGGTATGAAGTAAAATTTATCATACAATGCGTAAATTATTATGGATGAAACAATGAATTATAATTATTAATTACAATAAATAACAAACCCTTTGTTAAGTCTTCCATAAAATTATCCGTAAACCGGAAAATGAGATGAGACCTGTGACCTGACCAATTTTAATGCCGATAGTAAAATTTTCAGCTCAGTAACCTTTTATACATATATTATATATTAAAATGTCCCGTGTGCTCGATCGAACCGGATATCCTGATTATATTATAAAATTAAATTAACCACAATCTTTATTCATGTGTGCGAGGCTCCCCCGGGTTATGACTAATAGGGACAAAAATATCGCTAAATATAAAGCTTATTCTGTATTCAATTGGAAATCTACTAAATTTCATAAATGATTTATCCTCTGTGGATAAAATATTGTGTTTATCTAACAACTAGCTTCTGGCTGTAGCTTTGACATGTTTTCGCGGATAAAAGTTAGCCTTTAAAAGTCAAGTTGGCGTGTTTTAAAAGTCTAGAACATTGTAGGTAGTTTTCGAAAGATAAAAACATGCATATAAACAGCCAAACTATCAAATTCATAATCGCGTCATTATGTATTGTTGACAAGGTAGCGATTTATATGTATATGTATATCATTATTTTAGCAGTTAGCATGCAGTGTCCACCTATAACTGGTTGTGCAATGAACTATCTCATTAAGTGTGCATATTATAAGAATTATTGTAACACCCACTGGTAGACCTAATAAACAAAACAAAATAAAAATTATTTAATGATCGTATCCTCACCTCAACAGCCTATATCGGTCCACTGCTGGACGCAGGCCTCCCCTTGATAAGCGCCTTATTGGTTTTTATCTCATGGGGGGTAATGCCCATAACCCCCACGCTGGGCATGCGGGTTGGGGATCGCAGTTCGGTGGTAGGATTGTTCTGCAGAAGACGCTGCTGCCAGCCCGCGGTGGATATCCTTTAGTCGCCTCTTACGACACGTATGCGATCATTACATTCTCATTTTGTGGAATAATTCATAATTTTAAAACGAACTATCTTTTTAGCAATAGATCTTTTGTAAATGAACAGATAAGTCCGGGTACTTACCAATTCCCAGAAGGAACAAGAACCTTTTCAACGATGCCTTCATAAAGGCCTCTCATTGTTGACTAAATTAAATAATTCTGCGGATATCATTGTTATGTAGGTAAATAGATAATTTCATTATTGACTAGCTGCGCCCCGCGGCTTCGCCCCCGTGGAAATTTATGTTTCCAACTTTCTTAATTTTTTCTTTCATAAGAACCTTCTCCTGACAATAACAAACACAACAAAGAAAGAATTAGCGAAATCGGTCCAGGCGTTGTTGAGTTATGCGCTTACCAACACATTTTGCGATTCATTTTTATATTATAAGATGTATTGTTATACAACAAAGGAAAATAAATTTTTCGGACGAAATTATTTCGCAAGTGGTGGGAAAAAACCAAATCGTAAAAATTGTGACAAAGTGGGTTTCCGGCATAATTTTCATTGGTCATTTCGCTCGAGTGTCGTTTCTACAACCGAAAAGATAAATGAATATAGAACATAATTTATTCGTGATAATGAGCATTTTACACCTTGATTCCACGTTAAGATGACTGAAAGTTGATATCATTGAACTCGTACGCGATTTATCAGTAGAAAAATTTGCCTGGCACAGAGTTAAAAAAACTTCATCGAGACGGTCCACGTGTCCCCTGGGTGGTGCTAAACGAGCTCAAAAAACTAAACAAGACAGGCTACTAAACTTCTCGAAATCTCACAATGAACACTACTGGCTCTTTTCAGAGTCCCCCAACAAATGGTTCTTTTCAAAACCCCCCAAAAACATGCTCTTTTCAGGACCCGTTGATTACAGATATTGGACTTTCCTCCGTGTCCGTGTCCTGTAATTTAGTAATGAAGGCATAAGTAAAACCAAATGTGAAATGTGAAAAAATGGCATAAGTAAAACCAAATGACTACCTGCAAAAAGTCTAACAAACATACAAAGTACACATAGTCAACGTTCAAGAAACGCACACCAAAGCCGACCTAGATCTAGAAAACAGAGAATGTATACTTGGCTACGCCATAGTAAAAGCCGTTCATCACCCCGAGAACGGTATAGCCACATACGCAAGATTAGACTTAAAAGCGTACAGTCTATCGAATCTAGCGATATCGGTCAAGTCTTCACTATCACAGTACAAGTTAACGACCTCACTATAGTAAACATATAGGTATAAAGAGTTGAGTCAACTAGCCCCAAAACGTCCTACCACATCACAGACATCCCTGTATCCTATGCTGGAGACTTTAACAGCCATCATACAAAATGGCACTCTGAAGCTGACACAAATGGGATAGTGCTAGTCCAATGGTTGGAAATCTGCGACTTTTGTGTTATCTATTTATTGTGCGGACATAGAATGAAAAACAAATCCCATCCAAAAATGGACCGTCTCGATAAAGTCTCAATACTATCACGAAATCAAACTCAGGGCTCTGAACTTAATTTATGTTATTGCATGTTAACAACTAAAGTTTAAAATAAAAAAATCGATTTATTCTAAAGTTTTGCCTTAGGGCAGTACCTTTTCAGCCTATATTAAAAAATCCCTTGTAAATTTTATGCAAATTTCAAAATAGACTGGAAGTAATGTTTGAAAACCCCGTGAGCGTTCAATTTAACAATTTCATGAGTTACGGCACGCTTTCATAAGTAAAGAGAGGCAATATAAACAAACAAGATACCTACACAGTTTAAGATTTCTCTTGTTCAAAATTTAATCAGAAACCAAGACAGTAATTTAGCATACGGAGCGAGATTAATTTATATGGAGCGGCTGTGAGTTCCATGCCATAGGTACTTATTAGCTTTATTATAAACGGCTGACACTAATGTAACATTATTGAATAATGGGATAATTATTCGCTAGAAACCATATTCATATTCTGGCGCGATCATCTTTTCAAAAGCTATGAAGAGTAAGCAACAGCAAACCTGCTATAACGCCTACTCGGATATTCAAGTCTTGTTCAATATCTCCGTTCCTATAAAAGCATAGCTCGTGCGCTTTTTGCGCTCTACTTTTGTGTGTAAATTTCGACGCTATAATATAAGCCGTTTTTGAGTACGGTCATATGTACGCTAGCTTGATCTGGCGTAGACGCGAGAGCACTAATTCCGCTCTGTTTAAAGCACTAGCTGCATTCTTACTACCCGTTGTCCTATTACCCGTTTTCCCGTAGGAATAAAGCATTTTCCCGCGGTAAAAAGTAGCATATGTTCATCAGGAATAATGTGGGTTTCTAATTGTGAAAGATTTTTTTAAATCGGTACAGTAGTTTCAAACAAACAAACAAACAATCAAATCTTCCTCTTTATAATATTAGTTTAAATAACAACAAACGTGAATTCAATTATGTGTACGCTACCATCACGGACACGGTGACAAATAGTAATTTATAACTAAGATTAATTAAAATATCGTTTCGCAAAACTACATAAACACTTACACATAAACTTTCTAAAGCAAGATGTTAACTTATGTTAGCAATAAGTATTGCTTTACCCTGATTAAAATTTTTTTTAATTTTTTTTTTATAGATATATCATTTATTCATAAAGAAAAAACATTACATAGGTTGGTTAGTAATGCCTTAAAGCCTATGTTAGGTTTGTCTAGGCAAAGAGTTCTCATCTATTTTACTTAAGAATTCTTATTACTAATGTTGGTTAACATTGTAATTTAACTTGCATAAATATACATTGTAGGCAAATCGCTTACCTAAGTATAAAATATCCTAGCTCTTATTTAAACCATCTACAATGATAGCAGTCTTTATTTGACTATAGGTTATCCATTTGAAAACTGAAAGAAGCACTTGGTTCACTCATAGTTCCGGTACAACAGATAATCCTAAAATCCTACTAATATTTTATAGCGAACATTAGTGTGAATTTTTGTTACCACGTATATCCGGTCGGTTACATCATGAAGTGATCAATTCTAAGATATGGCCACGACATATCCATTTGAAAACTGAAATAAGCACTTGGTTCACTCGTGGTTCCGGTACAACAGCTAATCCTAAAGTCCTACTAGTATTATAAAGCGAACATTAGTGTGAATTTTTGTTACCACGTATATCCGGTCGGTTACATCATGAAGTGATCAATTCTAAGATATGGCCACGACATATCCATTTGAAAACTGAAATAAGCACTTGGTTCACTCGTGGTTCCGGTACAACAGCTAATCCTAAAGTCCTACTAGTATTATAAAAGCGAACATTAGTGTGAATTTTTGTTACCACGTATATCCGGTCGGTTACATCATGAAGTGATCATTTCTAAGATATGGCCACAACATATCTATTTGAAAACTGAAAGAAGCACTTGGTTCACTCGTGGTTCCGGTACAACAGATAATCCTAAAATCCTACTATTATTATAAAAGCGAACATTAGTGTGAATTTTTGTTACCACGTATATTCGTAACTACAACTGATTTAAATAAAACTTGTTGTATAGATAGTTTAGGTTCTAGAATAACATAAGTAGATTGTTATCAAAAATAAACCTCTGTTAAAAAGGGTGGTAAACTTTCTATGGAAAATTATTACTCCTTAGTTCGATTCACTCAGAACTCGGTATAAAATAAACTAGAAAGTAAATAATGAACTATGTATTTTTTGTTTTTAATTATTACATAAAAGGGGTGTTGCGTTAAATTTCTGAAATTTCCACGCAAACGAAGCCGCGGGGAGCAGCTAGTAATTTATAAAACGACCAAATAAATGTTGATTATTTATTATAACCCGTAAATTTGTAGTTAAAATAACCGTAAATTTGTAGTAATTAACAAAAAAATATTAATGTTTGTTTCCCTTCTCGCCCAAAATATACAAGGTACCTACTTCATGTTGACCTAGACTCATGATATTTGGCAAGAAACAAGGCCTTAGAATTAATCGGAACCCTTAGTGCGCGATTCCGACTCGCATTTGACGTTTTATTTAAAATTGGGTGTCTCTCGTAGAGGAAAGAATAATGAGGGGAGGCCTTAGTACAACACGAAGAAGTTAAAACACCATAAAAAAATATTTTACATACACGGGTCGACCGATGGAATTTCAATTCAATTTCAGGATCTAAAACTTTTTTTTATGAAAAGGTAAACCAAATTGTAAGGAATAACAATGTAATTTAGATCTTTATTTGTTTAAACTAAGCGAATATTGTAACGAAGTTGTTTACGCTAAATGTTTTAATCGTAAACAGCTCTTAATATTGTTATACTATGTTCAGATAATTTTAAAAGCAATGTTACAATCTTGTTGATACTTGGTTGTTAACACTAGACTTCCAGAGTAACTGTCAGATGTAAATTCTTATTTGAGGTAGGTAGAAACTGGCAGTCTTGTTGGAGCGTTTGAACGGAGCGGTCGTCCGCTCGGAACACACTAATAGTGTGAAATTGTAATAGTAAGTGCCCGTCAGCTGTGGCAGTTAAGCTAAGGTACGTTATTTTCTTGCTGTTCTTAGTTTTTCTAGTCGATAAGCGATATTTAGTTAACCAGCTAGTGATTTCTTTTTCGCTTCTTTGCACTAGCTTATAAAAGATTGAAGCGAAGAGAATCAAATAGTCGTACATTTTCTATTTAATAGATGTAAAGTTACGATGTTGGAATGAGCCATGAGAAAATAAACGCATTTGATTCTGATTTTCCTTTTATTTTATCATACTCCTATAAAATATAGAATAAAAAAATCACATCAAAGACCTGCAGTAACACAACTCTGTCCGCACTGGTGCTTGAAATTGCGCTCGAGTATTTCAAATGGAAATATTCAATTTTACCAACAGCCCGGTTGTGTTTTAAAATGGAAAAACTATTCGCTAGTAATGGAACCGTACACAATGTAATTAATGTTTAGTCAAATGTGTTTTTTGTTCCAATAAACGTGTACAAAGGCTTTTTAAACGAATACCTTACATTGATACAGATTGAGCTCAAAAATGTACGTTCTGAATAACAAAATAATGAAGATTCTTCAACACAAATTTAACCTAAACTCAGCTTTTAAATAACGGTCGATCTCTTCTCATACGAATTTTTACCCCGCTAACGGGATTATAATAAAAATAAATTCTTTTGCTTCATTAAACCCAAACCATAAAAGTTACTAAAACTTCCGTAAAGGCAAAACTATACCTACATCCCCTTCACATAATTTAAAAAGGTCTGAAAATAAAAGTAAGTGGAATGAAGTGATTTGTCACCCCTGACGTGGGGGCATATAATTAAACAGGGCACGTGTTCAAGCTTTGAGTAGGAATCGCAGGTTGAGTTCGAAAACGTAATCATTTTGAATATAAAAAAAACCAAACCCGCATGATTGAGGCACTATAATCGAATAACATTAAGGAATAGAACGAGTGATCAATGGTCAACAAACCAGTGATCAACACTAGTAATTGAATAAAAAAATGCTAGACTTATAGACGACAGGTTATCAGGGAAAACAAAAGGTATAACAATTACAAAATTAAACACTCTTCTGCTCTTCATCTCATTCTTCATTAATGAAGGTCGTGCCGTTTTGGAAAGTCTTTGTCGAGGAGTTGACCAGTTGCTTCCATGCCGCCCTATCTTCGGCTTGTCTGAGAGCAGTATTCACAGAGAGCCCTGTGATCTTCTTCGATTTAGATTAATACTACCTACTTATGACTAGGTTTTTATTAAATATTTATTAATTAATAGCCACTTACCATTGGGGGCGCTAAAGCATGTTTAATGAGCCTAATTAAGTGGCCATAAGCGCCATAATTTTTGCAAAACATTTATTTTGAGCGAAGAATTCTAGTTGCCTTTATTCACAAAGAAAATTATACTAGTATTTACAATTGAAACAATTCAGCTCACTGCAGACTGTTGCAAACTATCTACATACAGGTAGCTCAACTGATCCATAACAATACCAGTCGAAAGCGTCCCCAAGACGCTGGCTGCATTACCACGCTGTATGGCAATGCTGGTGCGCTGTGCCAGATACTCACCAGCTCTCGGGTCGCGCGTTCTTCGACCAAACGCACAGATAATTTTTAAAATACCCGTGTGTCGATGCATGTAGCGTCCCACACAATGGCCCTCCCCAACTCCCATGGGACTAGTGTCATACCGTCGCGCCTCTTACCATCGTCGCGCAACAGACCATTCGGTTCGAGAATAGCTGGTACGTTAGCGGTGACAAAGGCCCGCCGGATGATGTTGTTAGGCTAGCGTGGCGAGATATCCGACCAGCGGCCCTAGTACATGATAATCCGTGATTACCAAGCTTTTCGACAGCAGTTTTGCTTTTAATCCTAGGTTATGGTGGCTAGGCTATATAATGGTGCTGCACAGTAAACGTTCCATAAGAAATAGCCAGTACCTGTCATATTAATAAAATTGAGTTTTGTAATATTGCAGGTAGAAAGAGGCGAATAAGGATAAATAGGAACGAACGCAGCAGATTGGGTAATAATGATTTTTTTCCAAGATAATACTTTCGTGTACCCAATAAAAACGATTGTCGATATTACAGGAAACATCCGGTGTTATCGCTTGGGCTGGTGCCAGTAGCAAGCTACAATAAGGAAAAAGTGTATAAAATGTTACGGACGCGTATATTTACGAGCATATTGCAAAACTCTGACTGTTTGATGGACTTTAGGAACTTTTATTTGTGACTGAAGAGGCTTGCATGCTCGGAACTTGAAAATTACTTTTGTTGACCATCGATAAATGTTTACTAGCTAGTTTTGTGACGGTAAAGGGTCAATTTTAAGGTGTCCGTACCTTAAAGGAACCCTTTTTGCTTTTTTTGTATTTTTTTATGTAATCACTTGTAATTATTACATTTTGTACCTATGTAAACTGGATCTCGTGTCTGAAATAAAGACTTATTATTTATTATTATGACAACCGATGTGGCGCGGCGGGCGAAGGTCCGCCTGCGACGCAGGAGGTTGCGGGTTCGATTCCCGCCTTGGGACAAATGTTTGTAAGATCTACAAATATTTGTTTCGGGTGATCTGGTCGTTTCTATGTATAATAAAAAATATCTATCTATGTAGTGTATTGTATTAAGTATATCAGTCATAACGGGTCATAAAATACGTCGCAGTCGATATCGGACACCAGGAGTCCGCGTAACAGACGAGACAGTCGCTGTCCGTCCGCCTGTCTGTCTGTCTGTCGAAACCTGTTTTTTCAGGAACACATGAAGTTGAGATAAAAACAATTACCTACCCAAGTCAGCAATCCCTTGGAGCTGTAAAAAATGAAACTTCTTAGAAATAACGTATTCAAAAGATACGGCCGTTTATGACGTATATTTTACACTCGCCAAAGAAATAAAACGTAAAGGGGTACTTCCCGTTGACCTAAAATCATGAAAATTGAAGAAATTTCTTCGTCTTTGAGCACAAATAAAGTGGATAACTATAATCCGTAATTTTTTATCTAAACCATCAATAGGTAGGCACGTCCTATAAATTTGTACGAAACCCTCGTTGTGCGAGTCCGACAGGAATTTGGCCGGTTTTTATAGAAAAATAAAGCGGACTATACATGCCTGCATAGCGGTAGAACGTTGCAATCTAGGTATTTCATCCTATTCAGATTAACACAAAGTCTAGCTCGAGTGAGTGCTACGAACTAACCCGTAGCCGTAGCGCGCGCTACGAGTGTAGAGCTCTACGAACTTTGTCTACGAAGCTTTGAAGGTCGTGTCAACATTGTGTCACCCAACATGAGATACCATGTAGGTTAGAAATCTAACCTACATGGTATCTCATGTTGGGTGAAGGCCCAATGCGCACGCCAATCTTCTCGGTACTGAAGTTTAAGCATTCAGCCTTTTTCCACTTAGCGCTCATAAAATATGTTGGCATAAATAAATGATTGGTTTAAATATCATATTCTAATTGTACTATGATAAGTAAAGTTTTCTCGCATTCATATTTTTGTATTTGCTTCACGTTAATTATTTTTTCCATACTACTGGTAAAATTTCAAAATACTATTGACAATCAAAGTTTCTTCCATGGATTATGCAAAAATCAAAGTTGTTTCATAAACACAATCAGAGCATAAACGGCACAAAATAAAACAGAGTAGCAAGGTCCCGATAAAAAACTGCCTAACAGTCGGCGAACCCGCCCTAAAAAGGATTTATGAGTAGGTAGATCTAAAATGGCCATGTATCCCGAATAGTTGTTTACCCCGGAAAAGGTCTTTAGAGATGAATTGAATATATTTTACAACCCACGAATAGTTTTGCTACGGGTCAAACTTTTGATGGGGTCCAAAGGTGTTTTAAGTGTAATTTTAAAATTATGATGTCGAATAATTTTTTGCTTATTCCCAAAAGTTCATATAGGTAAGTACCTCCTGGTGTGAAAATATAGATCATAGCAGAGAAAACTTTAAATATATAACTATGAGTTTTTGAGAATTGATACAGTGAAAAAATTTAAAAGCTATGCAAATATTCACACGTGTAACTGTATTTGCCTCGGCTTTGCAATCGGCCTAAATATGTATGGCACCTCGCAGACAATTCGATCAAATCTGAACGCACTTCTCTCTGAACCGGATGTGCCGAGGGACGCGCATGAATTGATATCGTATTCGGACAGTGTACACACCGATTTAGATTATTTGACAGAATTCATTTCGATCAACTAGGCTCTTTCGACTCACTTGGCTTTCGGGTCGGATGGGCTTTACCTGTTCTTTCACGACAAAATGAACAATACTGTAATATAGAATCAGCTATCATCTACCAGGGACACCGCGGAAGGCCTGATTCTAGCCTGGACCAGAATAATCCTTCGATATGTACAACGTCGACTCCATACTCCGTAGCCGACGTGTCGACGTTTATTGTTAAAGCTGAGTTTTGTCTTGAAACTTTAAACTCCTTTTAAACGGAGATCAACATTTCATGGATACTGCATGTATAAATTAGGCTGAATAAAATTTATTTCAAGCATAATGTGTAATGTTGAGCCCTATAATAAAAAGCATTCGTATCAAATTCTAGATTAAACAAGGCCATTATCGTAAAATTACTTGTTTCTTTCGTGATTCCGATCGCAGTATCGAGACAACCATAAAATTTTATTAAAACTCGTTTAGTGTTACTGGAAGCTTGATAGAACTTGTTACCCATTGGGTAATGTTTTTGTAAGCTTCATTCACACAAAAATAAGACCTGAGCGGCAATCGACATGTCAACCGTCGTCGTTGGATGCCCAAAACTTTGATTAAGAAGCATATGCATGTTTTCAAAAACTTAACTACAGCCCAGTCACATTATCAGAGATTTATCGTGACGTGTCAAATATTTTACACAATAAAGCCGATTTTCGTAAAGGTTCTCAGATTGAGTGCAGACGTGTTGGGAAAGCCCCGACCTGAACCCCAGCTTAATTTACTTCCCATGCCTGGTACTATCACGAGCTATGGCGTTACTCTGGTGGTTGTTTCTTTGATAGGCGATGCACTAGGTGGCACTAGTAAGCAGAAAGGTGTTATGATAGAGAAACTGTACCTGAATCGTCAACGCTTTCAACTGCCGAAGTTTTTTTTAACTATAATTACTTCTCTGTGCCGAAGAAACTCAGGTGCAGCAGAGGAGACTGAGTGAGTCATTGCCGCTGTGTGTTCGCTGTTGTGATCGAACTACACAATGGTTTAGATAATGAACCGTATACAAAACTAATCACGTGTATAAAGTCAAGCCACGCAAGTAACAGCAGAATAATAATATAAAAATTATGTCCTTCTAGCCGAATTTCGGCCACCGCGGGAGCCTACCGCTAGCACTAGATATTCAGGTCATATTATCTGCAAAAATGTATAAATAATCCGATGTCCGGACGAACCGACACGGCCTGGGAAAGGTCAGGCGCAAGACCAAAAATACATGCTTTCCGAGGCACGGGGAAGAATTATATAATCATAAGAAGAGTTTGTTGCTTACTTGGGTGAAATATTTTGCAGCAGTATTTGCGTAAGGTGTAAACTTGAGCTTAAAATATAATATACTAGCTGACCTGGCGAACTTTGTACCGCTCTCACCTTTCAAACCTTCCCTGAACTTACAAACATTTCAAGACCAAAATTAGCGAAATCGGTCCAGCCGTTCTCGAGTTTTAGCGAGACAAACGAACAGCAATTGATTTTTATATTTAAGAAGAAGAAGATTGCTTATGTTTTATATATTGTGAAAGTTTTTGATCTAAGAAAGGGGTGAGAAGGGGAAGAAGGTGTTGATTTATGCGCATTTGTTAATATATCGGGGATTCGATATCCTCAAACTTTATAAGAAGTTAGGGATGTTGCCGTGTTTCAAAGATTTAGGGCTCAGGTATCGGTAATGTATTCCAAAACTTTGTAAATGTATTGGGAATAGGTATGCAACTGTTGCTCCGTGACTCAGTCAGCCGAGAAATTAGAAATGGAAGATGTAAGGCTGCAAAAGATTTTCCCTAAAACAAAACATGATCTACATAACTTGTCTCAATCAGGCGCTATACCTACTAATGAAAATGGTCTTTCAACACAAACAAGATCCGTAGTAAACCCGCTTACATTCAAAATGAATATAACCTTAAAATACATTAACGATATAACGTAAAATCGTAAAAGTATTTATAGAAATAAATAAGTTATGACTTTGATAAAGCAAAAGGAAACTAAAAGTTTAAAAATATTGTTAAATTAAAAGTTTTTGCAATGTCACGACGTTACTCTACTTATAGCAACTTCGGTGTAAAGGCACCCGTAAAAAACCCCGCTACAAGTTGAAACAAGTGTGAATCTCAGCCTCCGGAATTGGCTCAGAGCACAGATCAGCCATAACTCAGGGGGTTAGGGTAATTCCCGGAGTCGGCGTAAATCAGCAGACTGTATCAGCTAGATTAGCTCCGCTTTACAGCCTGCTTACTGCTAATAAAGGCTACCTGCGCCCATTTCGGAACTTTCTAGACTTATCTACTATCTGATTTACGATAGATGTTTGATAGTGTTTTGCTTAACGAAATAACGAAAGGATTTATTTGCAGTTGCGTTTTCTGCCAGAATAGGCAATGTCTCACCTGTGACGTTAAGAATAAACCCCCTGGAGGCTAAATGTGGGTTCGTATCGTACCTAATTAAGCAAATTCTATTTACTGGCTGGGGAACTTTGAGTGTAGAGTTCAACAGAGGGTCACTTAACTAAGCGCTCTACTTTATCAATATTTTTTTGCTACTTGCTATGTTGCCGGCCAACAGACTTTTTTTTAAACATAAAAAAATTAAACTTTTTGTTTTTTAGCGGGATTCAACCCAAATCTTTTTCTTAAGATTCGTTTAGCTGTTTAATCTAAACAAGGTTACCGAGAAATAGAGTTACACATTTCAAACCACCCAATGTTGTTGTTCTATAAATCTTAATCAATCACTGCCCCATCAAACGATAACAATCTAACACCATCAAAACAAGTCCATTCAAACTCCCCATAGTGACATTCTTATACGACCTTGAACTTATTCAATTACGTTCTTCGATGACAATCGCAATGGCTATTATATTCGACATTGTTGACAATGAGGTTTTCCTTAAAATATAATGAATAGAGAATCTTTTTGACGATAATCATAATTGTACTTTTTTATCGTTATAACGATGTGGTCGACGGTTGGTAATGATGTCCTAAAAGAGACCCATTTAATATTTTCTTGGCTTAACTAAAGTTAACACAGAAACCGACCATGAGTGAGTTTAAAATCGGCATTAAAGGGGCATTAATCTTACTTGGTAACATATTCTGGAAATTTTCTTAGTTAAGATACTCATAGTCAGATAGATTTATTTACCTCACTGGCTTTCGCAGTGCAGGGCACAATTACAACTTAGAACGTTTCTAATTTAAAAATTGATATCCATCCCGATAGCGAACGGAAACGGAATAGGGGCCGGGTCAACCCACGATGGTTCCGTCGATGTGTATTTTGTTTCACTTTGTTGTCCCTCAAGAGACTCGGTCTCGGAGTCACAAAGTTAAAGTTAATGGAACTTGCTATAACATCGTGCTAATACACGACAAAGTTTTGTACCTCGCACTTCGAAACTGTTACATTAAAAGCTCAAGTGAGCATTTGAAAAGTTTTGAAAAACACTTATAACTCAATGAAAATGAGTTCAGACGTAACAAATGGAGGAAACAATGAAATGGGTTCTGAAAAGGATATTTTCATTCACCAAAAAGTAACCCGCAATCAAAATATTCTCGCAAATTCACGTCGTACATTTGTGTGATGACGCCCGACGCAGATGTAATCAAAACGCAGAGCAAAATACAATCTTTTATATTGAATAAATGCGAGAAAGGAGGAATGCTGATAATCATTTATTCATAACGTTGACACGGGAGTCTAACGGATTCCAAGAGAACGAGTAGCGCTGAATGAGGGGAATCGACAATAATGAGTTGGTAGTCTTATCGATGAATTACAATTTAGATTGTCAATTTGGCACATTTGGTTTGGATATTATATCGATAAATCCAAGTATTTTCAGTGCTTAAATTGTGGATGAATTACAATGCTTGCACGATTTCTTTCTGAAAAATCTTAGGCTGATTGTGTGTGTGTCTATATCTTAAATGGTACAAAAATAATTAAGTACATCCGACACATTATATTTTTTATCTTTTCTAATCGATACGATATATAATAAACAACATCGACACAGCGCATCACTAATTGATCTCCGTTTCACTGGCAAAGTTTCCGAAGAATGTTTTATGGATCAACCATCCAAGAGATCGTATTTTAAAAAGCAAAATACAATACCATTTGTATTAAAAAAAAGTCCCAAAATAATAAAGGCCTTTGAACGACTGGAATTTAAGCTATTTTTATAACTCATCTAATATTTTAGACCGAACTGAAATAGAATCATAATCATTTTTCAAAGATGATCAAAAATCTCAAAAAGTTGGTAGTAGGTAAACGGCAAAACCTCACCAAGGATTTGAAACTTGATACAGAAGTCAAAAGCCAAAGTCAGATATTCTTTCGTGAAGTATCTCTCTCGGTTTAGGGTCTTAAAGAGGGTGTCACAAATAGATAGGGCATTCCTCGCACGCGACATCGCGCACGCGTTGCTCTGATAAAAAGTAGGAATGTTACTCCAAGTTCAAAACTAAATAGAGGAGTTTATGAGATTCCTGCATTATCGCCATTGGCAGAGATCTCCTCCCCATACCTCAGATCCTTTATTTTCGCGGAATATAAGGTTCATGAAGAATTTCCTCCCGTGATCGTGTAGGTTTTGGAATGGTTTTCCAAGCCAAGGTTTTCCCTCAGGACTACACCTTTTTGAAGAAGATGGGGTTCTTCAGAGAGGGTTTTCTAATACTACATTTTAAGGGTCGGCAACGTGCGTGTAATGTCCTTGATGATGTTGCAATTGTCCATAGATTGCGGTAATTGTTTTCCACCAGGTGAACCGCATGCCTGATTGCTGCCTTGTTGGTCTAAAAAACAACTTACGATTGACTTGTGATATTCAATAGATAACCTCTCCTAAAACCTGTGGAGAAACTTGTAGAAAGTAGAAGCAAAATTTTACGTGAAGTAGAGTTAAGGGGGTTAAGTTATTTATATTTATTTATTTATACTACAAAGGTGAAAACGGCATATGTTCATGACCTGTTTATATAGAACTTTCTAAAAGCCAATTAATAAATTTTGGCTCTCCAATGCAGAAAGGAAATAGTGTAGGAGAGGCACTTTACAACCAAAAATAAAGTAGGTACTACAACTTTGTATTTTTTTGTATTTTTGCATAGTTATTACTTTTTCACTTTCAAAATAAACGACGCCAGTGCAAAGTTTCAAGTGGATGGAATATATTTAATTCTTAGCGAGTCGTACTTATAGTATGCCTTTTGTCTTTTGTTCGTACGATTACTTCCAAAATAAATAATAAATAAATAAATAATGCTGGACAATTCACACAGCATTATCTAGCCCCAAGGTAAGCAGAGCTTGTGTTATGGGTACTAGATAACTGATATACATAATAATATACGAGTACATAGATAGATATTTTTTATTATACATAGAAAACGACCAAAACACCCTGAACAAATATCTGCAGATCGTACAAATATTTGTCCCGAGGCGGGAATCGAACCCGCAACCTCCTGCGTCGCAGCCGGACCTTCGCCCACCGCGCCACAGAGGTCGTCTCTCGAAATAATGGTTTTGCATTGCCAAAGTTGGAATTCTGTGGCTTTTGCAACCTATGCAATTTACATAATGATACCCATCTATACGAATAAATGTCTGTTCGTAATATCAAAATAACAGTTATTTAAAATGTTTCATAAAAGTACGATACATTTTTAAAGACTGATACTCATAACAATAATTCAATTTTTTTCAGTCTGTCTGTTTGCTCCCGCAAATCTGCGAAACGGCTAGACCAATTTTGACGGGGCTTTAACTGGCAAATAGCTGATGTTATAACGGGTGACTAAGATAACTTTTATTGTAGAAAAAGATATAGGGATCCGCGTAAATACCGCCAATTTCATAATATTTAAAACAGGATCGCTGAGCTGGGTGTTTACTATGAGGTTAACGAAGCTGAGAACATGCCCAACGTCTTTAGTATCAGCATTATACAGAGTGATCTAAATAAAATAATAAAAAAAAGCCTTTATTATTCCTGTAACAAGTTGTTTACAGTAGAAAAAAAATATCTGCATAAAAAAAAATTAATGTTAATTGTTAAGGAGTGATCCATGCATACCCAATCTAACGAAATAAAGGAGTGGGGGTCACCAACCTGCATCGATTTAACCCAACGATAATGCCGACAAAGTTTCAGGTGAATTATAACATCCTATCTATCTTCTCTTCTCTCGTCCAAATCGGTCCAGTAGTTTCGTAGCCTATTCAATACAAAAAAACCAAGGCATTTTCAAATTCTACGAATTAAATGGTATGGTTTTGAAGATATTATTTACCTACGAGTACCAATATTAGGAACAACGCGTATTGATAAATTATTTTATAGGAATGCGCCAATAATAATGCAGTGAGAACTATTGTATTCGCTGTATTATTAGTAGCGCATTCCATATTATTTTAGTTTCATCTGAATGTGATTTTAGGTCGCAAATTTTTTTTAGTCCCTCGAAATTAATCCGCAAAATAGATGAAATTTCGCATGTCCATGATTTAACCAACAAAACATCAAACACCATAAATTATTCTCAAATCTGAAAAAATCACCATCAGCGTCGTATGTGATGAAATCATTAATAATGGCTACGCCCTGTGCCTGCGCCGTGCATTTGGAACGCAACCAAACTCGCTACGACGCGAAGGGGCGAGAAAACTCGTTCATTTAGAGTGGAATGCGTGGACTGTCCATTCTATACGTTAGTATTAATATATATTTTCTGACTGAAATCGGAAACAAATTAACAAACAATCTGAGTAACAAACTTAATGTTTACTTACTTATGTCACTGTACTTAAAGTCACTGTAATTTTGCTACAAATAAAGATTTACATAAATTAACTAAAATATTATTGTTTTATAAAAGTTGGGACCAACTTAAATCGGGCCAGATCTAGATATCCTAATTAAGTCAAAGTAGTCAGACACAGCTTCGTCCCTAATGAATATTAATCAAGCCACTAATTAAAACTAAGGAAATTATTTATTACTCCAAATTTTCGTTCGAGAAGATTAAAAAATTAAGTTACCTAATGAAATAACTGGCTTATTTTTGCCATTACTTGCTGTGTTTTATTAGTGGAATTATTTAAGTTGCACAATGAAGAAGAGTGTTTAATTTATGGGCGTTAATACCTACAGGGTAGCAAGTAGAACTTTGAATTCACGGTATGGAAGGTATGCGTGTTTTATAAGTCGAACGGAGATGTCTGACCCTCTTCTCACGAATCCTTGGTAAGGCTTGCATAGACAACGACAATTTATATCAATTTATTACTAAAGTTACCATTAATTATCCTCAAGCGGTCTATTATTGAAATGGTCTGCGTAATTATTATATTTTCACGCCAAAATCCCGAGAGAGACGCATTTTGATAATATTTTACGCTGCGCTTAATTAATCGATGAATCTCGATAAAATTTTAACAGCTATTCATATTAACTAGTAGCTGTTGCCCGCGACTTCGTCCGCGTCGTGCTTGAGGTGGTCTATCGTTGAAGTCGACCTTGTTCTGCAATGATTCTTGAGCAATGATTTTGTTTTTATTGTTCGGTTTGATTGAAGTGTGTGTAAATTAAAACAGAGAACGTAGTAATTAACAATAAATATATCGAACAAAAACTTTGCCAAAAAACAGGTTTGAGGCCAAACTTAACTAACTACAACTACTACTTACTTTGGTGTCTCATTAGATAAAATAAAATTACAGAAAGTATTGTCTTTGTAGAATTTCTTTATAAACCACATTTACCGCATTTCCCTCTGGAGAGGGTTCCAGGGTTCCCCCCCCCCCCATCCCCTTGTCTGCTTTTTAGACTGACTGACTTGTTAGTTGTTTCCAAAATCGATAAAAAAGATTTTTGAATTCCGATTTTTCACATAGAAAATTTGCATGTGATTTGGGCTAACAGAAATAATTAAAAATTAAATGTGTAGCCCAGACAGCAAAGTTGTGCTTGTATGTTAACGAGTGCAACCCTAAGAAGTTCTTTCACTCAAATTACACGTGTACAGAACACATCTCTTGCGTTTACGTTAAAATAATATGCAGCTTACAATTCACCTTCAATTTATTCAAAAGGTTAAAGCTAGAATTTCATAGGATATAAAGCAATTCAAACATTCCGTTTATTCATAAGTTACTGACCAAGACTCAGCAGTTGTTTACTTACGAGTGCTCAAATGCATTCGTAAGTAAACAACTGCTGAAGCTTCCAGTCTCGTACAAAGAGTGTAGAAATCTCACGCCATCGTCGCTAGATTTTTATACTTTACGACGATGTAGGTTCTTATAAAATCTTTATTCACAAACCAAATAACAATCAAATGAATTGACGACATCCGTGGCGCGGCGGGCGAAGGTCCGCCTGCGACGCAGGAGGTTGCGGGTTCGATTCCCGCCTCGGGACAAATGTATGTAAGATCTACAGATATTTGTTCAGGGTATTCTGGATGTTTTCTATGCACCTATAATAAAAATATATATCTATGTAGTGTATTGTATTAAGTATAGTTATCTAGTACCCTTAACACAAGCTCTGCTTAGCTTTGCGGCTAGAGAATGTTGTGTAAATTGTCCTAAATTATTTATTTATTATCTATAAATAATAGAAATAAATTAATAAAATAATAAATTAAACGTTCTTGTTCGCTTATTTGAAGTGAGCAAAGTCTCTGCTTCAAGTCTGAAAAAATTAGCGTTTCTGTCAGTATGTCTGTACTCCTCTACAGGTCGTATTTTACAACCGGTACGAAACTTGGTGTACAGATTCAAGGATTTTATAGATTTTATTGAAGTCGGGGTTTTTTGATTATAGGCGTACTTCCTCCAAAATAAGGCAAAAAATTGAGCAGAAAAACTGTGTGAATAAAGATTGTAAACTCGATGTTGGCGATACCATAACGCCTCGGTCTTCCCCCTGGGATCTTGTACCTACGTTGGACTCGAGTATGGTGAGACAGTAGAATCGTATCGGAGCTTTAAAATAGTTCAGCTTATACCGCGATCCCAGCGAACTGTTTGGAAGGCAAATATTAGCTGTTCGCAAACGTTGGCCCAGTGCAACTCTTGCCAGGCGACTGATTCAAAAAGAGAAACCTTATGCAACATAGAAATGTGCTCTTTTCACTTTCAATTTGCATGAGTAGTTGCATGAGCGCAGAGCCACTTCACTCTATGCTAATGCGACTTTATTATTTGCAAGGTAGTTAGTTTGAGAGTTAGTAGAAAATTACAATAAAATAAAATAAACAAACTAGTACTAGTATTTGAAATTGAAACAACTGAGCGAACGGCAGACTGTTGCAAACAATCTACAGGTAGCTCGATTGATCCATATAAATACCATTCGGAAGCGTCCCCAAGACGCTGGCTGCATTGCCGCGCTGTATGACAATGCTGATGCGCTGCGCCAGATACTCACCAGCTCACGGGTCACGCGTAACTTCGACCAGACAATCAGATAATTTTTTAAAAACCTGCAGAACCTCGGTACCCCAAGGACCTAGAATCTTGACTCCAAGAGGAGCAAATGTGTGGGCTCTGTTCTGAGACCTGCATATTTGCGCCTCTTGAGCCCTCGGTCTCTGCCGCCGCACCAGCCCTCACGGATGTCCTCGGAAGAAGGAAGGGTGCAAGTATGTCGACGCATGTAGCGTCCCATACACTGGGGCTCCCCAACTCTCATGGGACTAGTGTCACACCGTTGTCGGGCCTCTTACCATAGTCAGGCATCAGATCATTCGATTCGAGAATAGTTAGTTTGTAAGTTACGTTGAAGTCCTTAATGGAAACCGGACCAAAAAATAAATTTCTAATCCAAATCGGTTTACAATTAACAGAGTAATCGACGAACATGCCTAAAAACATACAAACAGCCGAACCTCCTCCTTTTTTGAAGCCCGTTAAAAATAAGCAGAGCCTGTTTTTTTATTCAATAGTCAAACACAAGCTCTGCTTCAGAATAAGGTGAAATTATTACCTTAATGTTCGCTTAAATAATGATGAGTATTTTTTCAAATCATTATAATAATTTGAAAAAATACTCATCATAATAACATTAATTTTCTCTGTGAATAAGGACCTTATCATATAACATATTTGATAATTATCAACTATGAAATCATAATAGCAGGAAATGTTGTGGCGAGAATGGTTTGTGGAGTACTAACTAAAACAGTAATTAATAGTTATACTGTGCTCAAACCAAACCACAAATTAAACATTACTAAACAGTAAAAGCTGAATAAACCAGATCTATAATCAACATACTTATTTGTGTTGCTCCGTACATTATGCTGCGATGTTCCATTAATTATAAACTCAATGGGGTATAATAATGTTTAGTAGATTGTCGAGTTTAGAGCGTAGAGTTGAGTGAGTATTCGTGCTTTTAGGCACTGCGTCTTTATTTATTGTGTATAAACAATGAATACCGCTATGTAGGTTATTCATGAAATCGATAAATAGACTAATTACGGAGACAATTAATTCGTAGTTTTCATTTGCATAAACAAACAATTCTGTTAACTTATAATTATTCAGCTTATTTATTGATGACTTAGAAAATAACAATAACAGAATAAAACAATTACTATTAGTATTTACACTTATCGTATAATATAATCAAAGGACTCCGCTGATGTTGCTGCGGAACCGGCCCTTGCCGATGCAAGATGTGAAAGCGCTAGGGTCGTCGTCATCTACACACGTGGCATCCCAAACTAAAGGCCGACCCATCTTCCAGGGAATCAAAGCCATAACCTCAGGTCTTTTACCATTATCTTGCATAAGACCACGTGGTTTGAGAGAAGCCACACTGACTCTGGTAGCAGCCCTACGGATGACGTCTCTAATTGAACGGCACACATGCCAGTGCATGGTGATCAAACTTATCAACGGTTTCACCACATTGTCAACGGTGTGCAACTAGGCAAGGAGAACCTAGACGCAAAGAGGTGGCCACCTGAAATAATAACTATAAAAAAAATTGTTTCAAGCTTTCTAAATCGACTAAGTTAGACAAGTGAGTCAAGCGGAAGATAAGGAAATAAAATTCTAAAATTAGTTGTATGAGATCGTATGGATTTTGACTCGATGCGAAAAAATGTTTTTCCGCACCGAGTCAAAATCCATATTATCGAGGATGTGTTGTCTTCTGTTGACATAAAACAGAGCTGCCTGTTCAGAGTATGGAAAGAACAGTTATCGTGTTCTCCATTACTCCCTCGGCTGGCTGTAGGCCTCCTTAATTGAATACCTAATGCTTATACTAAAATGTCTTAAGCTAACCAGCGTATACACTACAGACGGTACTCGGTCGTCGAGTATGTAAAGTAATAAACCACAATGTGACCACAACAGACAAATTATTTTTCTTGTTCTTAGTTCTACGACATCCTGGAATCCCGCACGTCCACACCTCATTCCTTTGGTATTCATTTGATTTTTTTTTTTATAAAGTCGGATTATTATTAGCGTAGAGCTGAACTAGGTCACAGACAAAAGAAAGGAGTTGGCCAAAATCTTCGCGGAAAGTTTTATAAATTTACACACAGAAGACGGTCAATATTTCGAGTTTTTTAAAGAGTATTCTAATAGAACGATTCGTATTTAATTACTTACAATTCCTGTGAATATAGAACTTAGAGTACATAAATGACTATATATATCTTTTATAGGACAATGTGAACGCTTCTACAACAAAACTCCAATTGAGTTTCAAAAATTATCAATAAATAAATTCAAACAAATTTGGTCAAACATATCCCTTGTAAAAGGCTTACTGCAAAATATCAAATTGTCTAGAGGATAAAAAAGTTTGGAACGAGTTTTGCTCCAGCTCGAAACCAACACCCTATCAAGGTAAAGATTTCTCGTTCGTTTCTTTACCATAAAAAGATTGAAGTGAACATAAAATCAAAGTGATCACTTTTTTCCTAGTTTTACTTTTTATATAATTTGAATTTTGAGACGTGTCCAAGAATCCTGTAAGGTCTAAAGGACTTTGATATTTGATATTCCGGCCTTTTTCGACCTACGCGGTATAGATTTGTAATATGAATAAATTGTTTGCAGCCATAGAAACAACGATTCAGGCCATTCATCGAAATTCACAGTTGACCTGGCATTACAGTAATTGTGCTGAACGGTTTCCGACCTCTATCGCAAAATCAGTTTAGCGCATGAAAAATGGTTGGGAAAAGTTGCAAATTTTATGCTCTAAAATTTTATAATAGATGCCAATATCATTAGAGCTATAGAAAATTGCAAAAAACCGTAACATTTGACCTTAAATAATTTACGAATTCAACACTTATTATATTTGAATTTTGAGACAACAACGTTTAAAACGCCAAAATGAAGGCGTCTACGAGTTTCTCGCTGGTTGTATCAGAATTTCTAGGTTATTATTTTGGAAAAAAACGACTGGACTATACCTACAAGTCAGGCTGAGTTTGTTAAGAGGTCTGGTTTATTTTCTGTGTACTTCATACACAGAAGATAAACTCGATCATAGCTTGCATTATTTACAAGATCATGTAGGTACATACCCACTCGGACAAGGCACGGTATGCTGCCTTTATTAGATTAATCCTGTACCTATTATAATGTTCTTTTAATATTATATGATACAAGACTAAACGAATAATTTCAAAAACCCGCTGACGTTTATTGGCTGAACAGATTTTCATGAAACATGACTAAGGGCTGATAAGGGGGACACACCCGTTTGGGAGCTACGATACCACAGACAGATACACAGACAGACACGTTAAATTTATAACACCCCTCTCTTTTTGCGTCGGGGTTTAAAAATAGCGCGTGGCATTGTCCTTTTTTTGACATACTTACGAATTTAAACCAAACAGATATACATAATATAAACGTCTGCATCTACTGCTACATTAAATAGGATATATTGTGCATCAAACTACTTAATTTTAGTGCGTAAATGTTGTAATGCCCTGTGCAACTTTAGACTAGAAGAACTGGTTTAACCGTGACTCTAACAGACATTTTCATAGCCCGACCGATTAGTTGTCATACACCTTTACAACTTTGGCCTTTACTATACTCGTCGGATAAAATGTGCATAGACATCAAGCTCACGTTGCGGCGCGTTACAAAACCAGTATTCAACAAACATCCCGACGTATTATTTGAGCATGAATGTAAACGACGGCAGAAGGTAAGAACAGACGGCTGTCACGTACACCGCCAGATGTCGCTTCATTACCCTTTGTCGATGTCGGTGCTTCTATCGGCACATTTTAGTCGAGAGCTCGCGGACAACTTATAGAGCCACATGCGAAATATTGCTGTAGAAGTTTTTTAATAGATAATATGTAACACGCCGGAGAAATGTTTCACGTGTTACCTTTGATTTCTGCAGGATTACAAACTGGAGTGGTCACTAAATGACTAGATTATTAGAGATATTGTCGTAAAAAAGAAAGAATCTCAATTTTCATTGTTCCTCGGCTTATATTTCCTTATTTATGGTATTAGTTTACTGTCTTGCCTCACCTTAGCAATACTTGAACACTTTACTAGATGATGTTGATTCCAAAAACAAAACAAAGAATAACATAAAATAGATCCTCTTTTGGTAAATTCTCAAAGTAAGACAAATTCTGCCTACAAACGCCCCACAAATCGCATAGTACCGCTAGATAGATAGCAAATTCACGCAAACAGAAGTAAATTTACACAAAACTAAATTGTTCGTATTCGTGACAAAGCTTCACGTAGATACAACGTAAGTAAACCGTTACTCGCTTTCGGTACAGGTGGTGACACCAATCTCACCAATATCTAAGGTATTTTAACACTGTTCGATTCTCGCGAACATCTTGTTGTTGATGAAAGGTTCCTTTTTAGGTTTGTGGAAATCTTTACTTAAGTTAATTTGAGAATGAGTTGGAGAAATAACAATTTGTTATTTTAAAGCCAGTTCAAGAACGGGCCTTGGGATGACGTGCCACGTGTAATTTTTGTCAGGAGGAGGCCTGCATCCATCGTTGGACCAGTATAGGCTATTATATGTATGTATCATGTAATTCTTAAGAGCTGACTATATCACTCATCGTTAAAAATGGTTACAAGATGGACTCTTTGTCGAAAGTCGCTTTTACTAACACTTCTGTGAGCTGATGGAAATATTCTTTTAAATCAGTTTTGCGCACGACTGTACATCCATATAGGCGTATAAGTATATATGATAAGGAAACTTGAGTAAAGTTACACTACAACTTGGCACCTACGGCCATTTATTTACAAGGGGGTATCAGGTTAAAGCTACTTAATATAGGTTTACCTAATGCTCTCGTTCTGAATGGGAAACACATAATATGTGTAATTTATAATAAAGTATATTTATAATATTATTATATGAGTATATTTATATGAGTACCGGTAATGGGTTAGTAGTATAGTTATTATTATGTGAGCTCTGGCTTCACACGTGTAACAGTTTTCATATAAACTTTATTGGTTTACGCGGCGCACGTCAGCAAAGCTCCTAGTCGGCATTTTTTGTTTAACTTTTCATCATTTATCATCTTACTTCAACCAATTATTACAAAACCCCGTATAAAAAACCTTTGCGTCGTCGTTTAATATGAGTTAACGGAAACAGACCGAGAGGCACGGAGCGCGACATTGTTTTATACGAGTACTATTATGTATGAATACAATAAAATTAATCAGTATTATTATCCTCTTTTGGACACATAGTTTTGACACAGACATGTAAGAATTCAAATAATATCCCATAGAATTGATTTCTTAGAAATTACCCCGAGTGCAAGGGCTTACGCACAACAACAGAAACAAGATCCATTAAGTGAGAGTGTAACTCGCGCGCCGAGGGTTATGAACGTTTGTCAATTATACAAATATGTAAAATTAGTCTAAATTAGGTAAATAACTATATTTCAGATGGATGTCTCTGCAAACTACGGAGATAGGGGAATTGGTAATTTTAGACTTTTTTCAGAATATTTCAAAAACTATGAGCCCTTAAGATATTTAAAAAACAGGTTTTAAATGTACAACCCGATACCTTTTCATTAAATACCCCACTTGACCTTATAAATCTCTTTCAAAATTTCGTCATCACAATTTTTATGGCAAATTAGCATTTTCATATTCAGGGCGGCTTGCGTAAGGATCGTATTTAAATTGAAATTAGTTAAATACGATTACCGACTTAAATACAATTAGCTTAATCCTATTTAGCATTGTCTTGCGCGAGGCTTTCGCAGCGGTCATTTAACTAAGCGCGCTAGTCTATGGATCGTCATGCGTTCCGTTAAAGATTGGTCATCAAGCACGATCAAGCCATGATCCAACTGACAGAAAACGGAACAGTTTTTGCGTAGAATGGAACATATGAGACCAGTGTCAAGTTGGGAAGTTTGTTTAAGCCTCTACCCCACAGCCGCGATCTTGAAGCGCGTCTTGTGTCACGCAATTTGTTGCGATATTTGTTTGCGTACATTTTGTACTAAGACGCATACAATCTTACACAATTCGGCGATAACAGGCTGCATGAGAACCACCCGGTGCTGGCCTAGATATTATTCTAGATCTAGAACCACTAGACCTGTAGGTACATACAACAAGAGATGACGATGTCGTACATATTCTCTCCGACAGCGCTGTCATACTCAGGGGTCTGGAAGGAAACAGCTGTAAATCCAAGCTCGTGTACGAATGTCACTTAGCATTGGAGAGGATATCCATCCACCAAGAATAGGATCATCCTTCAATGGATCAAGAGACATTGCGGATCGCTAGTTAATGAAGCCGTCGATGAATTGGCATAAAGGGGATCGGAAACAATGACAGAAGGTCCATCACCTCTCCTACCTCTGCCATTCTCACTACTCCAGATCTGGACTAGGCTGAGAACTAGATGCACAACTTTTTTTTGAACATTTTTTACTAGGACGCATGCCATCTTACACACTGCTGCGTCTTGCGTTTTGGGGGCGGCCGCGCGGCGGGACGGCGTGCGGCGTCTACAAATCGTGCTTACATAAACGCAGCTCTGTGTAAAGAATCGCGCTCCAATCGCAACAAATCGCGCGATACAAGACGCGCTTCAAAACATGGCTGTGGGTAGAGGCTTTATGAAAACACAAAGTTGATGTTGAAAATATTTTATAATAAATACCACAATTACTTTTGTAATAAATTGATGTTGCTCTTTTTATAAACGAAAACGTCTTACAAATTTATTATCAGATAGACTAGTAAACACACAACATGCACACAACAGACCACTAAAAAATATGTTCTCGGAAAAACTTGTCTTGCTATGATTTGACCTCCAGGTCAAATACTCGATCATCTCTTCATCATCATCTGATAGGTCCCATAAATGCATTCCTAGTTCAACCCAACAGTAGCAGACACGCTAAGGAATTATCAAGAAAACTTTGTAAATAATCAAATATTTACATGAATTATTTGTCACAACAAAACATTTTTATGAAAACCACTGACAATGATGACATGATGAGTGATGTCAAACCAAACAGCTGTCAGGCGCTAATACGATTAACAAAGTAAAATGGCCTATTTTGGGCATTTAAGTTTGACAGCTTGTTAATTATGATTAAGAGCTTAATTTTTGTAGTGCAAGACAGGAATCGTACTTAAGTCATGAATTTTATTCAGCGACTATTTAAATATCCTTATGCAAGTGGCCCTCAATCTTTTTCATTTATTTTTCTTTAAATCTGTACAGGCGTATAAAATTTAGTATTATTTTTAATTTTAAGTTGATAGTTGTGGCAGAAGCCTTTATTCACTGCAACTGCAGACTGTTGCAAACAATCTACAGGTAGCTCAACTGATCCATATCAATACTAGTCGGAAGCGTCCCCATGTGTGGTAGTTGCTGAAATATTAAAGACAAAAAATGGAAAGACAAAGCAAGACCATAAAGGTTACGAAACCGATCTCAAAACGTTAAAAAGAGACATGTAAGTAGCAATTTTATTTTAAAGTTCATTTTTTTTTTATGTTCGTTATTTATGTATTTGTTTATATAACTGTGTTTCCTAAATAAATAACAAGATTATCGTCGACAGTAGCTCGTTAGTCCCTCAACCCATTAGAAGAAAGCACAATGTCCGAAAAAATTACAATAACTCCTTATCTGCCGTATCCGTTTACCACACGAAACCCACGCCAAACCCTATTGGCTACAAAATCCACAAAGCTTATTATAATTACAATGCTGGAGGTTGTCTTGTTTCCGTTTGTTTACCTTCCCGGGAACCGGACAAAGCGATTACCGCCCAATCCCAATTCAACCCTTCGGTAATTGTTTTCGCATTGAACGGGATGAGCTTGCTCTAATCTGCGATTTGCTGAACAATGTGACGAGTCAGCCTGTTTACGGTTCCGGCCTTTTTAGAAGAATAATCAGCGTGATGTAAAACGTTAACTTGTGATATTTCAAAAATAATATGGTCTTGCTATTATATTGCTTATATTGTGTATTCGTCCAAAATACATAAACGCATAAAATAAACTAATTTGAAAACTTATTACAATAAATATAAAAATAAATAAAAATAGGCAGACATTATATTACGATGGCAACCAGATGATTAATACGTTTACTTATATTTTATAGTAAATAGAGTAAAAAACCAGAGCCGAAACAAATATTTGCAAATCATGCAAACATAAATGACAAGCGGCGGCCACAGAGGTTGAATTTTTTTTGGGAAGTTTAATTTGGGATGCAAAAAGGTTTATTTGGGAAATAATTAAATAATTGATGGCTTTTTAAATAGTTGTATTTTACGGCGGCAAAAACAAACAAAATAAACATTTTAATTACGAAAATATTTTATTTTAAATATTCAACAAGGTTCAGGATCCATGGTAAGTAATTAATTTAAATAACGTGCTCTACCCTCTCCTAAACAGGCCTGGACTTTATCATTACAATGGCAATATCAAACGAAATTGAGCTTTATCTGGGTGTGGTAAGAGTCGATGTCTCTTAACCAGAAAAATTATATTGACGGTCAAAAAACGATATCGTTAAATTTATTTCAACACTGATCCATACTATTATAGTTTAGGTCTCCTCGAAGCTTAAATGAACTGCAAAACGTTGTCTTTTCCCGATAGATAGTACACGTTTGGTCAGCAGACGAAATCCAAAAATCATTTATAAAAATTACATATCTAATAGAAAGAGTTTAAGAATTTATGTAATATGTAGGTATCTTAGATTGTTCAAGTGTGATATAATACCATGCAAAGCCAGGTGATTACATTATTGAAGAAGAAAATACCAAACCAAGAAGAAAATGTTTCAAACTTTTAAAAGTCTTGATCTGCGATGGAAACAATAGCGGCACCGAATCAATAAGTCCGATGCAGTGCGTTTAGACTACCCGTCACATGTCTCAGATACCTACTGTTTATTTCTATGAAGTCAATCAGAATACCTACTGTTTATTGAAGGCCGTACAGGATAAATACTTACTGTCAGTTTCTCGATCGCATATATAAAGATCAACTATTTTATTCAATGGTCAAACGACCCGCCACGTGCTCTTTGGGTCGATTTTGAACTAAGATTAGTTGATCAGTCTGTAAAATTATTACATTTTTTTTTAAATAAGAGCCTAGATCTTGTCTATGTATTGTTGCAATTTCCTCCCCTTTTCTCTCTGGTCTTTTACGTCTTTATACGTCAAGACAGCGACTTTCTCCTTGATCTGACTCATATAGCTAATTCTTGGTCTTCTGGAGGGGGCTCCACAACTTCCTTCTTCCTTTACTTTCCCAGCTGAAATTAAAGCTATAATTAAAATTAATCTTTAACATAATAATAACATTTTAAAACGAGTCTACGATTATGTTATATGACATTGTTATCCGACATAATTTCGTTCATACCAGTCGAGGCTGGGGTTCCATTTTAGGGCCGCTATAATTCGTACTGTATTATATATTTATACTAGATACTGTAGCCAACTGTTTTACAGACTGAAAGTCTTAATTATAATGAGGTCTCATATTCAAATGGACCTATACGTCTAGTTGTCACTCATACTATCGAAGTTGAATTACTCTGATACAGCCATTAGTCCTAGACTGCTTGCTAAAACTAAAAGTTGATTCAGCGAGTACAGAATGCCTGTGCTCGTTTTTGTTTTGATATCCCGTTGAGAGGTCACGTTACATCGTTTTTAAATCAACACGGCATCATGAAAATGAGGCATCGTAGAATACTTCATTTAGCTTGTTTACTCTTTGGTGTCCTCAACCACCGAGTACTCTCATATCGCTTTGAAAAAAATTCATGGATAGGCATCACCAGACCGTGCGGACTCCGACAGAGCGCCAAACAGTTCTGATGCAGCGTCATAGTTCGGCCTACTTTCAAAGCTGTTTCCGCTACGCTGCATCGCGATGCTGGAATAATATTCCACCTCCAATAAGGAACCTGCAAAGTTATTATGTATTTAAAGTCAAACCACGCAGTTTATAGAGAAAGCTTGTAAAATTTTCAGCAGTTGTGTCTGGCCTAAAAAAACAACCTGAATATACTTCAATCTTTCTACAGCATGAAGTTCGACATTTTCCTTTCCCACACCTACTCAGACGTTAGGGCGGCGTATTTTTTTCTAGGAATGGACAGTTTTCCATTTATAGTAAGTATGTTGATTACCCGCTCCACTCATTGGTGTCATTCCAATAATTTATAGGTACAATAACCTAAAAATGTACGGACTAGACGGCACTAGTGAAAGCAAAAACACCGCTGGAAGCGGGAAAGGTGATTATGCACTTAAAAAGCACAAAGATTGGTGTCACTGTCACAACTTTTTGAATGGCTTGTGCAGACTCTAGTGAAGATTGTTTTTTGTAATGTTAGTAAGTATTCTGTGCCTGGGCGGTGATAAAACGTATTGTAAGCGGCGGCTGGTGCCGTTTTATGGCCGCGGCGTGAAAGGGCGGATCATTCCTCTGACAGGCCTTTTGTTTTAATGTATGGGCTTTAAACACGTTTTAAAGGTAATTTCACCAGAAGAATGTGATAAATACAAACTGAAAGTCAAATTTAATACCCGGCAACCCGGCTGTAATTTATAGAGTCAATTTTAGCCGATTTCTTGAATTTTTTGGTTCACAAAACACTGTTGGCTGCCTCAAATACTCATACACTCAAATTTTCCACCAAACCGCCACCACAGCCAGGCTGTGTGAGCGTGTTTGCGATGGGTTCAATGTGTAGCGTCCATTAAGTCTACACATCAAAGTCGATGACACAGCACGGCGGATCGGTGCGACATTTCAGTTCATAAATAATTAATGTAGGCAGCCGACAGTGTTTTCTCAACTTGTCGGCGGCCTGTCGACTTCGGTGTGTACACTGACTAGAGGTGTGTGGCGCGGTCCAGGTTCTCGGGAGTTCCCAAGCCCATTTATTATGCATTTATTATGGGGGTTGTTTAGTGGGTCATCAAAGTTTCTCTTCGACAACCCTACATAACCAAACTGTATAACCATACTGTATATGCAGTATGGTATCTGTGCGCAGATTTTTCACCTCATAACAAAAAAAGGTGTGTAGACTCCGTTAAGCATACATTTACTTCTCATGAAATAGAGGAACCTACATCTTCATTTTGGAAAGTGCGTAAATCTAAGACGTTGCTTGTAGCACTTTGCTACGAAGCTCCAAATATTCGTAGCTGTTCTTCGCGTAGCTCGTAGATCCCACTCGTAGCACTTTGCTACGAAGGCTGCATAAATCAAACAACCGAGCGTAGGGCTTACCTGTCGTGTTCTGGCTTAGCTTCAAACAAAAGCCGTCTGCTAACGCAAAGCTGTGGTAAACTGAGAATACCTAACTGTGTTTTGTTTGAAAATACTTTTTATTTTTATACTAGGTATTAGTATATCCATCAATAGTAAAAGATTTAAAAAAACTAAACATGCAGTTGTTGTTTTCTAATAAATTAAGGGCATGATTCCTTTCACGACTTTTCTCTAACTGTCATGGTTTCGGACGTGTCCATCACCGCCCTTCTCAAAAAACCACCCTGTATATTGTTTGGGGAAAATGTTCAATAATGACTTATCACACACGTGGTGTGCTGATAATAAATAATAAATAATAAAATAATAAATAATGCTGGACAATACACACAGCATTATCTAGCCCCAAGGTAAGCAGAGCTTGTGTTATGGGTACTAGATAACTGATATACATAATAATATACGAGTACATAGATAGATATTTTTTATTATACATAGAAAACGACCAGAACACCCTGAACAAATATCTGCAGATCGTACAAATATTTGTTCCGAGGCGGGAATCGAACCCGCAACCTCCTGCGTCGCAGGCGGACCTTCGCCCACCGCGCCACAGAGGTCGTCATGATGATTATGTTCCTGCGCTCTACCAACATAGTTTATTAAAAAGTCTGTTCTAATAATCACCGTAAGAAGGACAGCATTGAATCTTCACTTTCACGGAAGACCAGCGCTATGGCAGGATACATCCTACCATAGCATCTGCTGAGTGTTGGCCATTTTTGGGACCTTTATGTTACTTTTGTATTAACCTTTATCTTTTGTATGTGCTATGTATGTATTGGTTACAAAATAAACGCATTTTAACATAAATGTCCTGTTACTCAAACGAAGTTGCAAGTCACAGATAGTGCCTATGTAAGCTTCATAAAGTTTCTAACTTTTAATCACGGAGTTCGATTATTAAACCCAAAGTTAGTAATCATACTAAAAACAATCAATTTAAGTATCATTATTTTATGTTTTGTTTATTATTCATTTGTAATCTCAGAATTGCGACGTTGATCTTTACTTTCTATATAATTTTCCTAAAACATGTCCATCAAGGTATAAATACCCTACGGGGTAATATCAACCTCTCGCAGGCAGGTAGGTATTTACTGGGATGTAATCTGGTCTGATTTATCGTAAGCATTCCAGGCTGAGATTAAACGGTAAATTTTAATGATAAGAGATTGCTCGGCTGTCTTATTTTAGAGTCAGTATGTACAGTTTGGTTAAATAAGAGTGGGGAAGATTTATGTCTTAAAATCGAAATGTTACTTGGGAAAGATTATTTAAAATTTTGCAAAATTCCATAACAACTTTCAGAATGACTTGAAGGCGAATATCAAAACGAAGTTTTCACTAAAATGGGGTTTTACAATTTATATCCCTTCATGTTTTTTTTATAAACAATAATTTATGACGTGATAGGCATGCGTGGTGCGACTAATTTTCTCAATGACAAAGTGAGTTTTTATTATTATAAATATGCGCTACGCCACTTTACCAAGAAAACAATACAGATTGCAGCAAATCTCGAACTAATATTATTCAAGTATTTCACAGTTGACATTTTTAGTTGTATACTTAATTTAAAGCATAGCTAAGTTTAAGTCTAAGTTTAAGCACGCCTTTCTGTCGTTGTTGACCTTGTGTGGTTGACAGGTAGAAAATGCCATCGGCATTATGCCCACCATTTGTATACTTTTAAAATTGTGTGCAATAAAGTATTAAATAAATAAATAAAAGTAATTTACACGCTCAAAACAGGGACACATATAATTTCTCCCATTTACGAGTAATAGCTAGGTTGGTAATGAGTTCAGTAAGTAGATGTCAGGGTGATTTATTCGTCCAATGAGCTCGTGACACTATGAGGCTACATTTGAATACAAGGCTTCGTGGCGCGTCAGGGGTGAATTGCTACGGAAACGTTTTCTGGGGACGGAAGAGCGAGTGGAGTATTAAGTTTTCAATGGAACGTGAGTCCATCGAGTGCGTTCCTTGAAAATAAGTTAGCTCCCACTGCGCACTGTAATGCCAATGCCCAAGACCACTCAAAACGAATAGTATTACCTACGCAACCAAAAAAAATGCAATTTCGACAATCATTCAATCGAAAAATCGAGAAAAACCAATAAACGTTTATTGTTTACTGGTTCACTAAAAGACCAGGAACTTAAAAAATGTAGATTAAACGTTTGATTTGCTGGCGGATTCACGCAACCTTTCGCGTCTCTGGCAGAGCTTTGGCCAGAAAATCAATAATGAACGAAATATTGATAGATTTATACAGAAGCATGTCCAATCCTACAAATATTTAATTTGTCACACACCGAATCTCTCCGCCAATTCGTAGGCGTTAAAAATCACAGGATGGCCAAACCGGCAAAATGTGAAAATAAAACGTTAAAACAATTTCGTGCTGATTGCATTACGGACCAGCTGAACGTTCTTGATTTTATGCTGACTATTTTACCGTCACGCATACGTTAATATTTTCTTGTCGCTGTTAATGTCGCATTTAATTTGATTTTTATATCTGCACGCACCTCTTTGCTAAGTGAACGTGCCGGAAGGATAAAAATGTTGAATTCTATTACTCGAGAGATGGAGTTTTATGAATTCTAAAAGTTGATCCAGCCGGCTCCCTTGGCGCGTTCCACCTTGCATGAAATCTTATTGGCTTTTGTCTCGTGCACATAATCCCCAAGCTGGGCATGGGGGTTGGGGATCGCAGTTTGGTGGTAGAATTGGTCTGCAGGGGGCGCTACTGCCCGCCCCCGGTAGATACAGTCCCTCAGTCGCCTCTTACGACAACCGCGGGAAGAGTTGGGGTGGTGCAAATTCTAAGCCGGCGCCACACAGGTGTTTTGGCCAGCAATTATTAGTATTTATTTACACTTCTTTTGCAGTATACTGGCAGAAACTGTATCTCGTGCTGTGTAGGTATTCGTTAACAAGAGTGAGTGTGGACACTTCCGCTCCAATTAAATACAGGCTTTTATGCCGCTTTCTGAACAAATCGTCACGTATTCTGGATACTGTTAATTTACGGACAGATTACTTTTAAAACAAAGATCACTGAAAAAATAGTATCATGATTTTCAACTTTACTGAGCATAAAGCGGCTTTTAACAATTTGAATTCATATAGAAAGTTCGTTTATCTCGTGAGCTGTAAAATTCAGTCAATTGATGCGAAATGAAATGAATTTGCATTTTCTCTTTTTGAGTAAGTCACAGTTCCTCCACACAATTGCTAATTTTATCTCTCACACCACTAAAGAGATACTACAACACATTATTACAGCCTAAATCATGAACATTACTACCGATTTGTGTACTAGAAACAATAGCTACACCGTTCTGGCAACAAAAAGGCTTTTACGGTGCAAAACTCCACCATATCCAATACCGAAACTGAGAATATTGAACCTTAAGTTCGTGGGATAAGACGAGATGAGATGTTTACTTTAGTTGGTCAAACATTAGTTGTCAGGGCAGTGATATTGTGCCGGCCATGCATCATACTGATATACGACATAATGAGGAAGGGAATGCCGACATAGAAAGGAACAAAGACGGTATTTTGCGCAAACATAATTTGGTCCTAAAGCATGTGTTATGTCGGACGTGGGGATCCCTTCATCGCGCTCTCCGGGCAGCTGATAGATTAGAGGCTTAATCTCTGCGAGCTGCCCATTATTTTGTCACTCAGTTATGATTTATGAGCGACAACTATAACGATGAAAAAGGACACTCGCTCTGAAGATTATGGGCAGCAAAATAGGATTTCGACTACATTTTTAATCCAAATACTGAGCTTATCATAACCATTATCAAAGTTAATAAGGAGGGTCGTGGTCAAAACGAACAATGCTGAATAAATTTGAATTAAACTTTGAAATATTCAAAAGTAATTTACTTGATTAAAATCTGGGTACCTACGAAAGAGAACTGGGCAAAATTAGTCTCATTCATCATTTAATTTTGCTCGTTTTATCATAGACTTAGTGGAGGCCTATGTGACATGAAGTTCAGGTGACTCTTATTCACCTGAACTTCATCACACACATGACTTACATAGGACTCCCATACGTCAATATAAATTAGACTTACCCATGCGTTATTGACTCTTATTAGGGGGTTATAAAGGGTGTTTTTTTTAGAGGTATAGAACTTTGAAATGGAATAAAACAAAGATATTTTTTTAAAATTGATATGAAATTTACTTTATTCGAAAGATAATCTTCTGCCATTATAATTTAAATATGACTTCAGGCATATGACCACCACGGCTGGCTCGGACGTAGTCTAATCTGGAGGTCCAATTTTCGATGACTTTTTCCAACATTTGTGGCCGTATAGCGGCAATAACGCGGCGAATGTTGTCCTCCAAGTGGTCAATCGTTTCGGGTTTATCGGCGTAGACTAGCGACTTCACATATCCCCACAGAAAATAGTCAAGTGGCGTTAAATCGCAAGACCTTGGAGGCCAATTTACGGGTCCGAAACGTGAAATTATTCGGTTACCAAACGTTTCCTTCAATAAACCGATTGTGGCACGAGCTGTGTGACATGTTGCGCCGTCTTGTTGAAACCACAGCTCGTGCACATCATGGTTGTTCAATTGATGAACGAAAAAGTCAGTAATCATGCCTCTATAGCGGTCACCATTGACTGTAACGTTCTCGCCAGCATCGTTTTTAAAGAAGTATGGACCAATTATTCCACCAGCCCATAAAGCACACCAAACAGTCAGTTTTTCTGGATGTAACGGTGTCTCAACATACACTTGAGGATTATCTTCACTCCAAATACGGCAGTTTTGTTTATTGACGTATCCATTTAACCAAAAGTGAGCTTCATCGCTAAACAAAATTCGCTTATGAAAATCGGGATCAACAGCAATCATGTTTTGGGCCCATTCACTGAAATTACGCCTTGCTAGGTGATCGCGTGGCTTTAGTTCTTGCACGAGTTGGATTTTGTAAGCACGCAAACCAAGATCTTTCCGCAAAATCTTCCATAAAGTTGATGGACACATATCCAATTCCTGTGCACGATGGCGGATAGACTGATTCGGGTCTTCCTCTACGCTACGCTCTACAGCAGCAATGAATTCTTCTGTACGCACTGTAGGACATCTCTGTGGATGCGTATTATCATTTAGAGTAAAGGTGGTGCGAAAACGTTCCATAGTTAATCGAATTAATTGCTCTGATGGACGATTATGTCGACCGTAAAATGGCCGTAGTGCGCGATACGTGTTTCGAACAGAACCATGGTTTTCAAAATAAATTTGCACAATTTGGAAGCGTTGTTCAGGCGTCAGTCTATTCATGCTGAAATGCCAAACCAAACTAAACGTAAATCACTTGACAGCTCACAAAATGGGCGCCAGCTAAAAAAGTGTTGCCAACTTAAAGTTCTATACCTCTAAAAAAAACACCCTTTATTATAATCGGCACGCTAGCCTAGCCAACCAAGTAAAGTGCCAATTAATAAACCCATCAAAAGCTAGAAAATAGGATCTTGACCACGAAACTGTGTTCTAGGTTTTTGTAGCCTGGCAAAACACATTGCAGCAGAATCACACTTATATTACATAAACGGAAGTTTGGATGTATGGATGTTTGTTACCTCTTCATGTCAAAATTACGGAAACGGGCTGAAATTTTGCATACAGTAACTCTAGGCCTGCAATCAAACATAGACTACTTTTTATCGTATAAATCAGTTCCCATGCGATAGAAATCACCTTTATAAGTTTTCATAGGAACAACGCGTGCGAAACCGCAGGCAGAAAATAATATATAATAATACTTACCTTGGAGTCAGAGTGTGTAAAAAGTGATCGCATCGTAATGCACGGAGGTCGGAGGAACTTTCAAATCTTTAATTTCCTAATGATTTCGATTGTTACTTACCCTAAACAATAAGTAGCTAGTTGCTCCAAACTATTTTAAAATCGTGTTTCTACTGCTGGGAAAGGACTTTCGTTAATCTCCTCTCTATGAGGAAAAAACTCTACCGTATTCATTTTACACCGTGTTGTGACAAAATTATAAAGCTGTAAAAACTACAAGTGAAAGTAAACCCTTTTTCTAGTCCCATTGCCGCAACCTTAGGTATCTCTCTGGGGACACCAACCGATCCTATTTCTATTTCGCTGAAACCGTACTGTTCAAGTAATTTTATACACCGTGAACGGCATGTAGTTACCAATTTAGTGACGCTTAAAATTACGTTGCCAATGGGACGGCCCGCTTCAAGTATTCATCGAGCCAGTTGACCTATATATCCCTTACACGCTCCCAAGTTCTGCTAGCTTCTTTAATGCGGATAGGTTGAGCAGATCCGTCACAAAAATGTACAGTTTTTTTTAAAAGCAGTGTAATTCTTTTTTTCTGTAATAGTGCGGAATGACACTAACTGTCACGTTTAAATATTATGTGACTGATACCGATAAAATAAAATATGGATATTTTTCATGATTTGTCGCAAATCAAGGATTTCCAGATTTCCTCAATAGTGTCAAGTATTTTTTTCTTCTTCTTTGGTGTCAAGATCCAAAAAATGTGCGAAGCAAATACTTTCACATATTAAATTTTAGGTACAATCATTATTATGCAAAAATGATACTCACTATATTCCTATTTTAATATTTGGAAGTACTAAACGAGAGGCAAGTTACTTTTTAATAAATATGGACAGCATTTTTGTCAGGCTTCATAATTTGCGTTAGGAACTGCTGTACTCGTGAGAAACACATTACAATGGAGTATGAAGTTCATTGAATTATTAAAAACCATAAATTTGTAAGTAAATTATAAATAAGTAAGAAGGCACTAACAAAAGATGTTTGTTTATACTCGTATTCAAAATTAAAAGCATCGCACAACCACCCCTATACTTTTTTCCTATCAAGCAGCCGAAGGACAAAAGAGATCTTTGTCCATCAGTGGGATCCATCATCGATGGTCTCTATAGATAAAATGCTTTGCTGTCACTTTTTGTACTCGACACCACTCATACGTCCATAAATCATTTCATCAGCTTTTTGTCTTCGTTTTTTCGAATAACTTATTCCGTATCTAACTAATAAAAACTTAACCTTCATCTTTATAAAGACAAAAAGTCAGTCGACTCCACTACCAAAACTTCGCTTGTGTATTTTCGATTACACAAAAACCTACCTGCTTGAGTCCACAAACGTAAGAAAGATGAAAGAATAATGTTTTCTCTGGGGGCCTCGTAAATATTTGAAAGGCATTATTATGGGACAGACGTCTCACTCAACTTAAGGTATAAAATATACAAGGTGTTCGTTTTAGTTGGGACTTAAATCAGCTTAGTTATTTTAAAAATAACGCTGTAACCGAGTAACGTAAACGGCCTTGAAAAAAACTCCAGAGCGATGCAAGACGTGTTGAGTTGCTTCTGAGGAGAAATTAAAAAAAACATGCTGGACAATTGGCACAGCAAAGCATTTAACCCCACAATAAGCGGTATAATGAGTTTGTGGTCTGGGTATTAGAAAAGTTATAAACACAGAGAGATATTTTTACTTTACATAGAAAACACTGGCACAAATATCTGCAGATCGTACAAACATTTGTTCAGAGGCGGATCAGGCCCGCAACCTCCTGCGTAGCAGGCGGTCCTGCGCCCGGAGCTCGCAAAAATTTTTGATTGGTATTGGTACGTCTATACTTACGTAAATTAATAAGAAAACTGTGTCAAAAACTGATTGATTGTGTCCAACAAACACCCTGTACATGTATTCTTAGATAAACATTATACATTTTAGACTTCGCATGAGGGATTCATTTGATTGATTATATTCTTTAGATAGGTATTATACTTTGTTTATTGTTGAAAAGTAGGCATAATAAATAAGGGTAGGTATTTGCTTTGAATTAACTTCTTCAAATATTGCGTAGTAAACCTTTTAACTATTAATAACAAAAATGTTGTACCTACTAGTATTTATTGCAATTAAGCCAGTGTCTTGGGGACGCTTCCGATTGGTATTGATATTGAGATACCTGTAGATAGTTTACAGTCAGCAGTTAAATCAATTGTCTCAAATCTAGACTTAAAAAAAACTGTAACAGGTCACATTCCGTACATTGAATATGTTTTGGAATTTTTTTTCGAGGTCACTCTATTTATCGTTTTAAAGCAAAAACTGTAATACTAGTTCTAACTTGTTTTTATTATTTGATTGTCATTTTATAATAATGTATTTTTTACTAGTCTGTTATTTGAGGAGTAACGAGCTATAATATGCCTCTGTGATACGTTAAGTCCAAAAGCGTCCATAATCTTTGGTAATGCTTGTAGTATCTACCTACTTCTGGTTGTCAAGAGGGATTTTAGTGAAAATAAAATGAGACCAGTTCATACAAAAATCTTTTATTTGATGGAAATTTCCTTTTTATAAGTTTCTAATTAGTGGACCCGGTTCACGAATTGTATACCGAAGTAAGTTCGGTATCAATGTCTGGGTTAATTAGGTTGAGACTTTTGCGACACACATAATCAGGTCAGAGCCACTAAAACCATTCAGTCAGATAAATAATCCATTAATCATTCGACTCATTTTGAACGCTATGCAAAAACTGCGCAACTATTAGAAGCGCTACACATTTGGGGGCTGAGAAGCCACTGAAAATGCTTTGCCGGCATTTTTTAGCCGTGGTCAAAAGTTGAAAAAGACACTACTATACTGTTCTTTTAAGTTATTTCTTCAATCTGGTCTTATCCAATTCATTCTCAATTTGCTCCACACTCTTCCCTTTCGTCTCAGGTAACAGGCCTAGTACCACGCCGACTCCAACAAGGTTGATCACGGCAAAGCAGAGGAATGAGATGTGGGGTCCATACGCATCCGTGATTGCCACAAATTCAAACAGTTGTATGAATGATCCTAGCCAGCCTATTGTCACTAGCACACCCATCACAGTTGCTCGAATCTGAAATAATAAGTAAAAACTAAATTTTATTTCTATGAAGTTAACAAAGCTGGTTTTCAGTAGGTAATATTTCGTGAGTATCAAAATATTTTGGTGACGTTTTCGAATCTTTCAGAAAATTTATTAATTTCCGATTTCCCTCAAGCTCTATACAAATTATTGGACTGACAAGACGTAAAACTAAAATTTTGAACAATGTAACCGTAATAAATTGAACTTTGTTTGTGTGTGAGTATTTGTATTAGTACCTGACGTTATATGACAACAACAGTTGGCAGTGTTTTGCATGCACTTACTTGAAAGTTGAACATCTCTGACATTATGACAAACGGGATAGGGCTCACTCCACCAGCGTACGCACAGACAGCCATTACTGCAGTCGCTATGACTAGCCAACCCGGCACGTAAACCTGGTTATCTTGCAGCGCCAGGGTTGCGGATAGTACGCTGAAGGAAACCACTGATAGGATGAATGATCCAGCTAGAATCATCTGAAAAAATTATAACTGATAGAACTTTCACTACGAAATTGGCAATGCAGCCGCTTGAACTTACTAGATACGGATAGACAATGGAGGCAGTCACGATGTCTTAGTTAGACGTGTTGATGACCGCTGTAGTTAAATTTTGAACCAGTGATGGTCAAGATTTAGCCATACAATTAATGTTTGACTATTGACTATAAAAATCTATCGTGAGCATTATGTTTTAGACTCTTCACAAACCCTTATAAAACTTGTCATGGAGACATTGGCAGCTTAATTTGGACACTTTTTCGTGTGAATTTGAACTTGTTGGGATTTTACCACTAATATTTTACTGACGGACTTTACTGATATCATCGAGACACTGCCTGTTTGACGGAAAAAAATGTAGGTATTCAATGTGCGCTCGCTTCCAAAGTTAGCGTGACTTTAAACATTGCGTCATATTTACCCGTCTTCCCAAGCGCTCAACAGTGACCATCGAAACAAGAGAGCCGAACATCATGAACACAGGCACGCTGAGACTCTGCAACTCTGGACTTAGCTGAACCCCCGATCGTTGCATGATAGTTGACGCATAGTTCACAATGCAAAACCCTCCGTTGAGTCCGTGCATTACCATTACAAGAATCATGGCCACAAAGCCGTTACGCCACGGGCGAACTTTAACTGAAACGTTACAAACCTTAAGTATCACATTCGCAATAACTCTCGTTTTATCGAGCACGTTGAAGTTACTGGTAATGATAACTCTAATTACGCTGCTCATTTCGCCACTGAATTTGTAGAACGTGACAAAAATGGTAGATTGGCATGGCGCATTGTGGAGTGGTTAGAACGTGTATAGGCACTACCTATCAAACTTACATGCCAGGGCGAACTTCCCATCTTTCTACTACTACTTGAAAAATTAAAATGTTTCATTATGCATGGACCCTTTTTTAGCGACGAAACAGCCCGCCGACAAGAAATTTTTTTGAGAATGTCTATACAAATGTTTGACTTGTAGTGACGACATTGAATGGGAATGTAGATAAATACTCACAAATTCCCACAAAGGAGACATTGGGGATGGATTTAAATTTTTCGTCCTCGGATTTGATTGAATCGATTTCATATTGTACACATTTGTCGTCGGCGTCGCGTCCTCTCAGAGAGGATAGAATCAACACGGCTTCCTGGAATGGGATTGGAATCATCAATTGGCCATTGACATTACTACAAGCTGAAAATTACACTAAACGAAATTTCAAAATAGGTATATTTTTACATTAGGTCGGAATGACAGTTTTACCGGAACGACAGAGGTGTCGGATTCATATTGGCATATGTATTTCAATAGCGCTGTTCACAATAAAGCGAGCCGTTAAAAATTTTATTCCATATATTTCATATACATATTTTGTTCCGGTAAACCTGTTGGTCCGACGTAATGTGAACCTAGCCTGACATGTCGGTATTAAGGTAACTTACATCAACTTTTCCGATCTTTATCAAATAAGTTGGAGACTCAGGCGCTTTGAGCAGGACTAGGACAACTACCACAGGCAGTCCAACAACTACCCAAAGCACTGTGTAGTAATCCAAAAGTCCACCCATTGTATACATTATCAGGATACCCAAATTCTGAAAGACGACAAGCAGGATCCCAAGAGTTCCTCTGATATTATCTTGACTAATCTCTTTAACATACATAGGTACGACGTTGAACGCGGACCCTGCTCCAAAACCACCAAAAATTCTAGCTGCTATAAGACAAGCAGTACTGCCCGCACATAATGTGACTACCCAGGATATCTGCAATTAGAAAATGAAACCTTAGTTAGGCAAAACTGTATGAAGCTTCTGATGATCAAATTAAGGAGTCAATACAAACAAAATTTAACATTGTCACTTACCTGACCTGAAACTTTAGCGACTACTATCCTTGATTGGTAGACTTACCAATTGTAGGATTCCAATAAGTATAATACAGTTCTTCCTCCCAATACGATCTACTAGAATGGAGCTCACGAAAACAGCCGAGACAGCTGCTAAGCTGAGTGAGCTAGCTATCCAGGAGATCTCTTCATTGGTCAGAGGAGTGCCGGTGGGAGAGTGCTCTGATTGGAGTACTAACAATGCAGATGAGATCCAGCCGCATTGGAGGCCGTATGAAAACATAGACAAATTCGCTGAAAAGATGAGAGAACTTGAATTTTTTGTTTTATAGGCGGGATTCGGTCCTTCAACGCTTTAGGCCTGGACCGTAGGTACTTTATGAGCGCAATGGGCGAAATAGGCGAGGATGAAAGAAGTGATAAGAAATCGGTGTAAAGTTTGCGCCGCCCGCGCCGTGCCGTTGTAAAATATTGTTCAAGATTTTAACGTTTTTGAATAAAAGTCGTAAATTTACACTGTCGTTGTAGGTACCTAGAATAGCAAAACACCACTGTCTGTAAGTATGTCCTTGCCGTGAGCTACTTTCGCCTTGCATTTTGATTATTTTAGTTATAATTTTCAGTTTAACAATAAACTTTGTTAATAAAGACGCTAGCAATTTCAATTTTAGCTTCTTTGTTTCTGTTTCAATATCTAAAACGAAGTGGTAATTTATAACCTGATAAAATTATCAAGATGACTCTAGGGCTGCGGTGCCAAAACAATGACGTCAGAATCAAACGAAATCATGAAACTGTTTTGAAAGCATAGCATCAATACCAGGATTTTCCATGATTTTTATACATGATTTTTATAAATAGTTTATTAATATATCGTCACATTTCACACGTCATGTACCTACTATATTGCATACTTTAGTCATGAACCAAGAGCATTGTAAAGATGCTCCTCAATCTGCTGATTCTTTGAGCAACTATACCTACGCATGTGCTAGCACTTTATAAGAAATCAAATAGTATCCCAAAAATTTTCAACTTCAACGGGACTTGAACCCGCATCCCGTCAAGAAATTTTGGGATGTTATTTGATTTCTTAGAAATTACCCAGAGTGTGAGGGCTTACGCACTATAATAAAAAATCCTTAGCACGTTATTGTTATTCTGTGGCATGTACTGTGCTTCATAGTTTGATATTGTTGTCAGCCCTACTAAAACAACGACTTATTTGCACATATGCCTGTCACTCTGTATTTGTATTGTATCATGGACTCTATTTTTAAATGTGATTTTGGGTGTATAGTATTTTTTGTTTTTGATGCTGCAATAATACGCTTGATGTCTCAACATTACAAAAGACGCGAAGAACTAGAATAGTGCCGGATTGTAAGGCGTGCCACTCCTAATGTGATCACCACACTCTATCAAGAGTGTATCGACTAAGAAGAAGCAACTGGCATTCGCCAACGGGTTAGGCATAGTAAGTTCTCTTTCTTCAAGGCAATAAATAAATCAACATCTTTATGTGCTTGAGTCATCCTCGATGGTTTTAGTGAACATGTTTCAGCTAGACCTTATAGATTGTTTGTAACAGTCTGCAGTTATTAGCTCAATTTATTCATTCTTCAATTCTAAGTTCTAGTTATAATTTGTTTCTATTCCTTAATTGCAATTTTTACTACTTATGTTTTGAATTTTTGAAAAAGTTTTGAATTTTTATCTGGTCAGCCAAAATGTCAAACTAATGAATATTGTAAACTTGTTAAATCTAAGTTTGAAAAACTTTTAATCATCTAATCTACTTGAGTACCGAGATCTTTGAGCACAATATTATTATATTTGACAATATTATTATATAGACGACCTCTGTGGCGCAGCGGGCGAAGGTCCGCCTGCAACGCAGGAGGTTGCGGGTTCGATTCCCGCCTCGGGACAAATGTTTGTACGATCTGCAGATATTTGTTCAGGGTGTTCTGAATGTTTTCTATGTATAATAAAAAATATCTATCTATGTAGTGTATTGTATTATGTCTATCAGATAACTAGTACCCATAACACAAGCTCTGCTTAGCTTGGGGCTAGATAATGCCGTGTGAATTGTCCAGCATTATTTATTTATTTTATTCAGGTACCAATTTCACTTACGCTTAGTAAGATATTATAAGATTATTCTTATTCATAGTATAATAAACTCTTTGTAATCCAATTTACATCTACGTTATCCTCTTGGTAGGCCCTCGTATTTACTTCAAACCATTTAAGTTTATTAACCTAAAACATATCTAAAACTCTCCGCAATCATTCAACAATATTTCCTCCTTGAGTTCGTACAGCAAAGGCAAGTTTCAGCCGTAAGTAACGACTTTCCAGGAACTTCGTCAGGTGCAGCACACGAAAGTATCAAACGTACCTACTTTATTGTTTGTGGTATTGTTGTCCAAACTTGTTCACAAAAGGGTTACAAAGCTTACGGTAAATCTATGCAGGGTCTGTTGTTTACCGTTTTAATTTGACAGCCAAACGCTGAAGCCTGGTCGAACTATTGATGAACTATTTTAATAAAATATAAAATACCTCTTTACTTAGTTCTTCTTAGTGCATTCTTGGCACGACGGTCGTGGTTATGATTTTGGGTCTTGATGAACGGCTGCTCGGGCAATGCACCGCCATCGTTCTCTATTGGTTAAGTTGTGGAAGCAATCGGTGATGATGGATTGTGTCAGGGAGGTGATGAGGTCCGGCCATCTAGTTGTAGACCAACCACGGGACCTTCCTTTTGCTCTTCATTCTGGCTTGAATCATGTGACTCTCCATCGAGTCTTCATTCCGTGTCATGTGCCCAAAGAAGTTTAGTATTCGTATTTGCACAGTCGACGATAATCTCTCCTCTACACGAAGTTCTTTGAGGATGGAGAGATTAGTCCGATGAGCGGTCCACGGAATCCTCAGGAGACGTCTCCAGCACACATCTGTAGTGCATCTATTTTCCTCTTTTTTTGTCTCAGAGTCCACGTCTCAAATCCGTACAGACGAATTGGAAGAACCAAACTTCTTGGTGGTTTTGGTTATCCGGCGGTTCTTCCAAATCTTGGTGAGCCTTTCCGCAGCAGACCGTGTAATAGCGACTTCTGATTTCCTCTTCACAGCCTCCGCTTTTGATGATGTTAGAGCCCAATTAGATGGAGTTCCGCATTAATTAGTGGTAGGTACCTTGGTATAAAATAAAACGTCAAGTGCGAGTGGGACTGGCGCACTAAGGGTTCCGTTTAATTGTAAGACCTAGTATTTTGCCAGGTATCATGATTCTAGCTAAACGGGAAGTACCGTATAGGTTATGGTCTATAGAAAGAATTAAAAGTACTTATTTCTTTTTTGGTGAACAAAATACAAATTTACGATTTAGGATTTTTTCTTTTACTATATAGGATCCGAGGACAGACAGACACACAGACAGAAAACAAAGTGATCCTATAACGGTTCCTTTTTTCCTTTTGAGGTACGGAACCCGAAAAACTGTAGAGGGGACGGCAGTCGGGTCGCAAAGGTTTTAAATGTTCCCGTGGTTCGGCGAAAATGGCGAGAGAGGAGAGGTTTTTAGTGGGTAATACGTCCTTCTCAGGACGTCGAAACCCACATAATTCTGGTCCCCCCCAGACCAGTTTATTCGTAAATGAATTTCCTAGCTAAATAAAAAAAATTGTATAAAATACTACATACTCTCGCAAAGAAACCGCGTGCTCATGATAAACGTTTGTTTCTATTTATTCAATAGGTTCCTCTTGTTTGCTAAAATCAAAGGAGATAACGTAGATTTATGAGTGGAAACAGTAGGCTACTATCAAATGTTTATATATGGGTACTTGCTTTTGATTGGCATGTGGTTATATTACGGATGTACTTAATTAAATAGAATTTGTGGTGTGTATCAACGTCATAATTTTTTTTCAAGGTTCAAGTTCAATTCATAATCTACTTTGTTTCTGTGTACATTTCATCAAACAATATTTGCGACGGAAAACAAATAAGTACGTTTTACTTAGTTTACTTATATTTGTGTTTTTTTAGGGTTCCATACAAAAAGATTAACCAATAATAATTAACCCTCATAGGATCACTTTGTTGTCCGTCTGTCTGTGTGTCTGTCCGTCTGTCAACCCCTTTTCTCAGGAACGCCTCGAGTTATCGAGTTGAAATTAACATCAAATATTCAAGTCCGGTACGGACTTGAATATTTGATGTTGTGCTCTTGTGCTCTTGAAGCCTCAATTTATAGTCAAAATCCTAGGACAATGCAATCAAAAGTGACAGACGTCTAGTATGTCCGAATATTTTGAAATTTCTATGGGAATCACATGCACACAAAATACCTTTTTGGTACTTCCCGTAGACCTACAATCATTAAATTTGGCAAGAAGCAAAATCCTTGAGCACAAGTAAAGGAACAAATCCGTAAACCGTAAATTTGCATAATACATTATCGCCATGAGCCGAAACCTATGGGGTACTTCCCGTTGACCTAGAATCATAAAATTTGGCAAAAAGCCAGTTCTTATAGCACAAAACAAATAATTTTTGATTCTTGCGTCTCTCAACGGGAAGTACCCTATAAGTTTTGGTTCACACCAAAACCTATAGGGTACTTCCCGTTGACCTAGAATCATGATATTTGGCAAGAAACAAGATATAATTATACGGAACCCTTAGTGCGTGAGTCTGACTCGCACTTGTCGTTTTATTATAAATGTACTAACTAGCTAATGCCCGCGGTTTTGCACGTGTTCTTCCGAGATAAGAAGTGGCTTCCGAGATAGGAAGTTCTTGCTCCAGTCAATTTGACTACTACAGGCTGTGTTCTTCAGAACACAGGAGATAAAATAGCCTGTAGTTGTGCCTGTGTGCTTTACAAAATCAAGAAAATATTAGACAGCAATGAAATGTAAATATTATTCATCATTCATAGCTTGTTTTGTTTCCACATAAATAAATTTACGTTTTTTGGTATGCATTGCATTGCGTGTTTTGATAACAATACCATAAACATCTTTACAATTAATAAAAAAGGTTAAAATAAAATTATTATTCAATATTTCAAGTATTTTTGCGTCGCAAAATAATTGAATAAAACCCGACGGAATGGGTAATGGTGGTTACTTTTAATTTAAACTCGTTTTGCCTTTGTGTTTAATGTAACCATAGTTATTTGATTGCAAACCTTATTTTAAATCAAATAATATTTTTCTTGCCTTTCAAGTGCTTATCAGTTACTATTCTATACAAATTAATTTCACCATATCATTGTAAATTGTAGCATGTATGCTGCGTTGTACTTATTTCACAACATCGGAATAAAATCTCTCATTTGTAGAATGTACATGAAATTCGAATATAATACAATCGACTAAATCTTCAACAAGTTCTTATACAAGTACTTTTACATTATGTATATAAGTAATGTTTAATATGTATAATATCTATTATGTTTACCTTACCCTACCATACCTACATAGGTACCATCCTGACCTCGACCTTGACAGCCAGTATTGGTCCACTGCTGGACGCAGGCCTCTCCTGATAAGCGCTTTATTGGATTTTACCTCATGGGGTAATGCCCATAATCCCCACGCTGGGCATGCGGGTTGGAGATCGCAGTTCGGCGGTAGAATCGTTCTACGCTGCTGCCCGCCCCTGATGGATATTTCCTAGTCGCCTCTTACGACACCCGCGGGAAAATTTGGGTTGGTGCAAATTCTAGGCCGGCACCACACAGCACCAGGTGCCATCCTGATAAGGAATAATTTCAATCGTATTTTCGGGACCCTTACTTGTACCGCACCTACTTATTTTATTTGTTACTACATCTTGCAGAAGTAGGCTTCAATGCCTGTAAAGCCCTGAAACATTTCCAATCACAAGGGCTCCGTACATTTACCTAATGAGACATGAAAATGTTCATGGATTGATTCAGATTCTTTGAATGAATTTATTCTAATATCCATAAAATTCGCTTTTCATGTTTACGACAGCAAATGAATGTGTGCTGAGATAGCTTTGATTTGCTTTTATTTTGATTGCTTTCAACTTTATTTAACCTTGTGTGTCTTGGAAAGTTTTACCAGCGACGCTAAAATTCTTACTGTTATTTAAAATTTGCGATTCTCTTGTTCCCATGAGACATGATAACAAAATCAAGAGCCTTATCCTTATGTACCTCAAATAGACAGGTGAATCAACAGTGTTTTAGCAATAGTACGACTAGGTACCTCCTAGCTATACATGATTATTGTGGTATAAGTAACTTCTGTTTCGTACCACGTCCGTCGCTTTTAAAAGTTTATAGTTTTCTGACGACTGCGCTCATACTGATACTCCCAAAGAGCGAGTGTTATTTTGGTTCTGATGACAAGATACTAAAGTTTATTTTAGTGCAGCTGACTTAAGTACAACAACTGCTGCAAAACGTTTCAAGTACACTTGTCGTAAAGTCCTTAATGAGTAAAGTAACAGGGGCACCGCCTGAAATGCCATTTCAGCATCACTTATCTTTTCTTTTCAGGCAAACAGGAAATTAAAACAGAATCCCAGATGTCGCTGCTGACCCACTCGAGCTGAAAGCAAGCTTTTCAAGATATGTAAATAAACCTGAATATGTTAAAAATGTCCGTAAACAACACTAGAAGCTCGCTGAATTTATTTCCAAAGTTTTCACAGCTACCAGTAATGCATATTTTCTTTATTTGCATTGTAAAACTATATTTTTGGAATGAAATTCAAAGCTACGTTTTCTGAGAAATAGCTTGTGGATTTCATTTAGATTCATTAAATTATACCAAAGTAGAAACCGAGAATGCAAAATTGCACGAAATGGCAGGACGTCTCTTGAGGTCATTTTGATTTCTTTGTTATTTTTACCACAGTCATGCTAGAATCGGTCAGGCAAAAGGCTATGAATTTCGACCTGTATATATATCCGAACATTTGTATGCGATATTCTCGCTCCAATGTAAACATTTTGTAAATAAAGTGGTTATCGGCGACGTGTTGCAAAATTTTTCACGACTACAAAGTGGGTAGAAACAGGAACTTTTTCTGAAACTTGCTCGTGGTTTCTTTACAAAGCACTGTTGTCAAAGTACCGTGCAAGGAACCCTGGCTGTTAGCAGCACATTATGAGGTTGGGTTTTGCTGTGAAGCTACAAACGAGGTTACTGTCCACTTTGAGATGGGATCGCTTATTATTTTCCATAGCGAAATTTTACTGATGAGATGAATAGAGGCTCTATTTTTCTTATTCTTGAGGCCCCCTTTATGTCTTAGCTAATTTGATACCTCAAATGGTTTTTCATAAAGTGGGGTGTGACGGAAAAATGGTCATTGAGAGGTTTTACCAGAAAAGTAGATTGAAAAATTCAAAAGTATTTTGTGTGAAGCAGTCGTACGTCATTCCGCGACAGGTTCCTACATTCCGTTTGAAAATTATCCCCTGCAGAAATTAAATTTGAGCCGCGAGCCCTCTCAGTGTTATTCCGGTATTTACAGGGCAATCTACATAAATTTCTTAGCCCGCTCACTATCGTTAAGCCTTCACCCCACAGCCGCGCGATTTTGAAGCGCGTTTTGTGTCACGCGATTCGTTGCGATAATTGTTTGCAGTACATTTTATACGCATACGATCTTACACACTGCTGCGATTTTATCGACACGATAGAAGTTGTCTGACGCGTGTCCGCATCGTGCGATAATTGTTCACGGAACATTTTGTATTAAGACGCATGCCATCTTACACAGAGCTGCGTCTTGCGTCTTGCATTTTGGGGGGCGGCGGCGGCGCGCGGTGTCTAGAAATCGCGCTTACAAAAACGCAGTTGTGTGTAAGGAATCGCGCTACAACATGGCAACAAATTGCGTGACACAAGACGCAGTTCAAAATCGCGGCTGTGGGGTGGAGACTTAAAGCGAGAAAATTGTGTGATCCTATCACCCGCCACGTCCCGTATAAGCGTCACGAGACCTGGGATCTAGATATGCCATCTACCATTGGAGCTTAACCACACACCTTTGAGGTTCTAATTTAAATCTGGATCACTCTATTTTTTTGTACGAACATAACCGACTATGAGGCAAGTGTACGACGTTTCATGACGTAAGGCCATATTTACAACTAACACTAACACTAACACTCTGCTACGCACAAAAATAAGCTGAAGTAGGAGGTAATTAAACATTTTTCTTTCTTTCTTTCACGGCAAAAAAGGAGTCAGTTCTTCATTACGCGTGGATAACATATTGGTGGGCTTTAAACTTTTTGATAAATTTGAGAAAAAACAGATGTTTATTTCCAGAAAGAGCTCAGCATAAATAGTTTCATTTATTAAGTCAATTTACTTTATAACGTTTCATAATACAGCATATAAAATATAATTTATTCAACGTTCTTCTGGCTCTAGTCTAGTTGCAGACTACTTTATAACTTCACCTTGTCTCTAATGGAGCATAAACTCTTATAACTGAAGTAATACCATGATCACGATGTAGGTACCTTATCTTTTAAGTGAAGTTTAACGTAGCAATAACTAAGCTCTTGGCCTGGGGCGTTAGAAGACTGAATATTAAGATAATAATCTAAATAACTTTCAAGGTAACTAAGATTGAGAACATGAGTCGCAAAATGTTATGAGCATGAAACTTTTTACTTCAGAGTTTTTACAAAGATTCTATTGCAAATGGCGTCACTATTTGCCTCTTTCCGATTTGCGAAACTAGAATTTCGCATTGGACATTGAAATAAAATATAACCGACATTCTTTATTCAATATCACGGGAAATTATGACTGGAAATGACAAAAAGTCGATAAAAAACTACCTTGCAATGTTGTCAGTAAAGCGGAAAATACGGAAAGTATGGGAAATTCCCGGAATAAAGTTCCGTTCATTTGCCACACTTCTTTCGTAATAGTCCGTTTTTATTTCTAATCACCACATTTAGTATTTTGGTTTCAATATGCTGCGAGGCCTGCGAGCGACAAGCGTTTGCAGTGGCAGTTCAACGTTTTCTAGGTCTGCGTAGATATTTATGTAACTATATAATAGGACGAAAAGAACTTTGTAATTTGCAAAAAAAATATTCTAAAATCAAAAAAACGTTATTCACAAGTTGATCCCTCGCATCTCTTTGTCCCCTCGCGGTTCAGAATCACCCCCTTTCGGCTTAGTGCATCCTGTATATAAAACAGCCAATTAATTATTCTGTAATTTTAGACAGTTCAGAAACAGACAGAAGAGGGTACTTTTACGCCAGCATTTCTAGGGAGCCTCCATTAGGATGCAAGCCACAAGCCCGATAACCCCACGAGTAAGGCGTATAAAGGGCCTGCCAGAGCCTGCCAGAGTCTGTCAGTGACGGCTATTGGCGGATAATGTCACGCACAGAGGTCCCTATCCATGTTTTTATTTGTTCTCATAAATATTATAGCGACAAATATTGAATTCGACAAAGTTTCGATTATGGTTGGGCCACAAAACTGAAATTGAAACTGGGTTACTTAGTTTTGGCTATTTTGTAACAGGTACTACCAATGTACCTATTAAACCTCGAGGATAACGACAGTGCATGTTTGGATAGTAAAGTTACTAATAGAATCGCATATCCAGATAAACTTTCTTTCTCGCTAGCTTTGTCGCTGTTCAAGTTTATGAAGGTACCGGTTCTCTGTAGCCACAAATCTGGTAAACAGTACTTTGAAATCGCTCCACGATATGCTATAGTAGACCACTTGGGATAGCCCGGTAGACGATACTCCCTTTAGTGCCTTACTATTGACAACCAAAAACTGACTGACCGGCGGTGAATATTTTGTAGTTGTCTGTACAGTCAGCTACAAAATACTCACTGCAATTCAGTGAGACAGATAAAGTACCTACTCTGTCATCAGTGTCAGTTAAAATGGAAAAAGGCCGTTAGTGCCATGCTCGGAATACTGGACTTCTCATTTTCAGTTGGGATTGCTTCTCTTTTACCTCAGACACGGGTGCGAGATCATGGGGTACGTACGTACCCCTAAACTGACACTGATCCCACTTCTGATAACAGAGTATGTTCTTTATCTGTCTCACTTGTGGGCATAGTGGGATAGTGCCAGTTGGAAATATAGGATCTGAAATACAGACACAAGGCTTCAGACTACACGAATTGAGAGACCGTTTCTACATAGTTTCTATGTAGAAACGTCATACAACTGATGTTGGCGATCCACGTAGATAATAGGCGCATTGCGGGAGATACAGAAAGAACCCTTTGACGCGGTCACTGCGAGTGGCAATGTGAATATGAAACCGCCAATTTTTTTTCCAATAAATACATAATCTTGAGACGCCTCAGTGTGCGTCTGGAGTGTGCGTTTGGAAGCGAATAGATCTCATCTACCTACGCAATACAACTTTGTAATCGTAAAATAAATAAAGGCTACTGATAAGCATGCCATATTGTTGGCAGGCAAGCCAAAGGCAGGCCAAAAAAGTCTATGAAATCTATGAATTTCAGTGTCGCGATCACGCGCGCGGTAACAGTGATCCAAGCCTCTCCACACTCGCGCGCGAATCGCGGCGTGAACCACTACAAAACTGCCACTGTTCCACACTCGCAAAGTTCGCGCCTAATTCTCAGTATGGCTCGAGCGCTTGACAAGTATGGACGTCGAAACTGCTACGGCGGGGCTAAACTAAAACAAAACTAATTTGACAGTACATAACATCCCTTTCATAACGATCGAATTAAAACGGCTGGCATCATTTTTAGTGCTAACAAATTAGTTAAGTTTTGGCGACTTATTGTTTTATTACTATGCACAACTAGCTTCTGCCCGTGGCTTCGGCTTATGGAAACGTTCAAAGGTAATTTCTATCCCATGGGAACTGATGTATGGGATAAAAAGTAGCCTATGTTTGATTCCAGGCTTAGAGCTACACCGATGCAAAATTTTTGCTCCATCTGTTCAGTAGTTTTGGTGTGAAGACGTAACAAACATCCATCTATCTATCCATCCATCCATCCATCTATCCATCCAAACTTTCGCATTTATAATATTAGTGTGATGTGATGTGATTTTGTAGGTTTTGGCTGCTTTTTGGGTTTATTTTTAATTACTTAGGTCTTTCAAAATTATGGCATACCTATGTAAATATAAACGGTTCACGTCAATATGTGCGCTTTGTTGTTATATTATGGCGTAAGAAGCTTTATCTGATGATTATACTTCTAGAAAAGCTAGTTGTGCATAGTAATAAAACAATAAGTCGCCAAAACTTAACTAATTTGTTAGCACTAAAAATGATGCCAGCCGTTTTAATTCGATCGTTATGAAAGGGATGTTATGTACTGTCAAATTAGTTTAGTTTTTTCGACTTCTGAATTGACAAAAATTTTCCTATCCTCGATGGTCCAAAACTTCTCCGTATACCACATTCCGAGTCTTTTTGTCGGGTTGCAGAATGTATAGGCTATTTGGGAAGCTAACTCTGGAACACGCGACGTCGACGACGTACGAGTAGAATTGGCCATGAGAGAAACAATCATTAAGTAAATCCACACCTTGCATTTCAAACATTGACCTTGCGTTTTGTTGATTGTCATGGCGTAAGAAACTTTAACTGGGAATTGTTACAATTCAATTGTATTCGTTTGAAACTAATCTGATAATCTGATGGAATTAGGGGAATCCGAGGGTTAAACAGGTTCATAATTTCAGCCTCGTAGCTCTTCTAGTTCCTGAGATTTGAGAAACCTGGGCAGTGCTACAGTCTCTCCAGCAAGCAGCGGTGCCAAATCGACTACCGGTATAATATCCGTTGTGTTGAAGTGTGATGTGATGAGTGATTGATGTGATATGGCATCAATATCAACGGAGCTAAGATCACTCACCTTCGGCTTGCCGACGGTTTAGTCACGTATGGCAGAATCGCTGGAGACCTTAGCAAGATGTTCAGAGACCTCAACACCGTTTTCCGACAGTTGGGTCTAAAAATAAACATGGGTAAAACAAATATCATGTCGACATGGGCATGTCGCACCCACAAGTCGCACCCTTACGGTTTACATTATATTGGGAACGATGTTATCGACGTTGTTTAACATAACGTCTACCTAGGCCAAATGATCTAATTAGGTAAATCCCACTTCGATGAAGAGGTCAGCCGACGAATCCAACTCGGATGAGCAGCATTCGGGAAACTTCGCAATATCTTCTCGTTGCAGATACCGCGGAGCCTCAAGACGAAACTCTTTAACCAATGGGTGTGTTGACAGTGATGACTTACCTACGGATACTAGACGTGTTCGCTGACTATATAGGTCTCGTGCATAAGCTCAAAGTCGTTCAGCGATCTATGTAGAGAGCTATGCTCGTAGTTTCTCTACGCGTTAGGACCCGGAATACGGGAATCCGTAAAAGAACCAAAGTAACCGTCATAGCTCTCAGAGTTAGCGGTTCCAACTGTGTCTGTCCTATCTGTGTCCTAATCGGGAAGAGGAAAGGTGACGGAAGAATGGGGTTGGCGAGTGTGTGGATCGGTGGGCTTGCCGGCCATGTATAGGAGGAAGAGGGGACGCCAGTCGGGCCGCGGATGTTTAAATGTTCCCGTGGTTCGGCGAAAATGGCGAGAGAGTTGCGAGAGAGGGACACCGGAGAGGTTTTAGTGAGTATTACGTCCTTTTCAGGGCGTCAAGTCCCACATAATTCTGGTCCCCCCCAGACCAGTTTATTCGTGAATGAATTTCCTCGACGAGACAAAAAAAAAGGCTGCAGTGGCGATGGGCCTTATAGCTCGTAGAACCGATAACCGTTGGGGAGTAAACGATCTCGAGTGGCGACCGCGATGAAATGTGAAACGGAGACGGAAGACCTCGCACACGATGGACCGACGACATTCTAGCGGTCGCAGGGAGTCGATGGATCGTCTCAGGACCGCTATTTAAGGCGTCGTCGTTTGGGAGCCTAGGTTCAGCAGTAGACGTATACGGGCTGATGATGATGATGAAGGATTTGATGGTCTTTTTTTAGAAGAAGGTAAATAAATTGTAATGTCATGCTTGTTAGTTAACTTTGATCCATAGATCCGTCCGGGTCCATTTGGATCCCTATGTAGTGAGCGGTGTCAAAAAATACTATGTTATTTTTGGATTAAAATGATTGTAATTTCGTTAAGTATAAGTATTTGGGTCTTCTATACCTAATTTTTCCAACAACAATACCTACCGCATCTTTCTCATTTACTGTTCATGCCAAAACGTTTTGAATAGGTACTACATATTCATCAAACTCATCTTATTAATGCGAAAGTTTGGATGTTTAGATGTTTCAATGGATTTATATTACCTCTTTACACCAAATCCCGACTCCACACTGTATAGATGTGGGTAGATCTAGATTATAATTTATAGGCTCTTTGATTTTTATTCCGCAAAACCACATGAAACCACGGGCAGATGCTAGTGTTACATACTATTAATAGGTACCATTCGTAAAATAGACAGTCTTCTTTAATCAAATCTTCCAATTTATTGACGACCTCTGTGGCGCGGTGGGGGAAGGTCCGCCCGCAGGAGGTTGCGGGTTCGATTCCCGCCTCGGGACAAATATTTGTACGATCTGCAGATATTTGTTCAGGGTGTTCTGGTCGTTTTCTATGTATAATAAAAAATATCTATCTATGTACTCGTATATTATTATGTATATCAGTTATCTAGTACCCATAACACAAGCTTTGCTTACTTTGGGGCTAGATAATGCTGTGTGAATTGTCCAGCATTATTTAATTATTTAATTTAATTATTTAATTGAACGAGCCTGATGCCTAGCGATAGTATAACTCGGTATAACTACTGAAGAGTAAACGACACAGTACAGCACATATCAGTATTACAGCTATGGTTATTGCCCGGGGAGTCATTATGGCGCGTCCACAATTAGCGCGAGTGCCATTACGCCTCCCAGAGCCGTCGTTACAGGCCTGTCCAGTTGCTACGGTTGAAGAGCTGAATGGTCTTTACGTTGTTATTATTTGATATTCTTAAGGGAATAAGTAGGGGTTTCAAGGTTATTTAGAACTATTGTACGCTCTAAATACTGAGCGAAAAGCTGTCATTTCAGCGTGAGACTTAGTTTATGCTAAGGCCGTTTTCTGATTAGTCGGTGCAGCAGGGGCACGACATCTGGACGCTCGGTATACGCAGTACCGAAGGCTTACCGAGCGCCTATACTTTTATGGAGCGTTCCTGATTAGTGCGGTAAGCGCGGCAGCGGCGCGGTAAAGATACTGCATGCATGTCCAGTAGCCGTCTGGCATTTACCGAGCCGGACGAAACAAATGAAAATTTTTTTCATCATTCGAACCTTAGGCCTGTTTACATGCATACGGTAGCCGTCTAAACGGTACACTGTTTACACACGGCCGCCTGGCGGTGGCGGTGGCGGCGGTGGTTGTCTCGAGGTACCTACCAGATGGAAGGCGTCACGTCGTTGGTCGTTTCTATTGTTATATATATCTTATAATAATTAATGTAATTCATATATTATTCTATAGAATACGGCTTAGGCTAATTAAATATAGAAATAAAAGTATATAGCCTTTTTCATATAGGAACGGCTTTCTCCGCGCTTGCCGCGAGTCTGAGTATAATACAACTCAATACACAACTGTAAAAACGGTTGCCGCGTCGAAACCGTGTTTATAGCGAATAAGGACGGGCGACACAGACTGTCACAGCACGATCGCACATATGCATGTGAAAGGGGCCGAAGACGACATTTTTTCACGACGTCACAAGCGGCTCTGCATAATTTTCTGCAGACACAGGTGCGAAACTTTTGCGTCGGCGCGGTATGCTTTCGACATCCAAACGTGCTGGTCTAGTATCGACAGCTTACCGACAAATCAGAAAACGGCCTAACATTCACTTGTTTTGACAGGCTGTTGTGCCAAAAACATGTAATGGCAGAATTATAGCAAAGTTTGACTTGCTTGTAGAGGCTGTTGCTAATCCAACAAACCAAACGAAGGCAAAATGGTTTTATAATTAAGAGTCGAGTGTCCGAGTGTTCTTCTACAGTGGGACTTCGTATGAATGCATCCATACGAAGACGAAATACATGTTCTTATATTTGTGCGCATCGAGATCGCCGGAGCAACATTCGTGAGAATGAGCAACGTACTGTGCACAAGGGGAGATTGAACATGAAACTCCGCACCAGAATTGTCCAATTGCTACGTCTGGCCCGTAGTCCTGTATGGCTGCGAGGCATGGACAATAAAACAGACCTTCGGAAACGAATAAAGAGTTCGAAATGTGGGTGTACCGTCGCATGCTGCGCATAGGTTGAACTCAAAAATTCACGAACATTGACGTCCTCAAACCAATAGGAGTTAAAAGACCTAACCTGGTAAGAAACATCAAACAGAGAAAAGTTGCCTATCTCGGACATGATCGATCCAACTGCTGTAAGTGATCATGATGGGAAGATACAGAGTAAAAGAGCAGTTGGTCGGAAGAACACTTCCTGGCTGCGCAATAAGCAATAAGGCAATGCACTGGCATTAAGAAGGCAAAAGACCTATTTAGGCTAGCCCTGGATAAGGAAAAATTCCAGAGGATGACCGCTGACCTTCAGTAATGGAGAGGCACTATAAGAAGAAGAAGAAGATAGATGAAAATTATCAATATCGCCTGAAAAATTTAATTAGATAAATTCGATTTTACAGGCCAAGTACAATTTTTATTTTAGCATTCTACTATGGAGCTTAAATCCATCCTGAAGATGTACAAAAAACTTGTTTTACTCACAATATTATTTTCTATAGAAATTTTCTCATCACTAACATTGTACCTTCTCACAAGTTATGCTCTTAATAGCAGATATCGGACCTTTATCGCCGCTTTGACGCGTGTCCATTCTTCTTTTATCAAAAATCTGCGCACAATATAAACAAGACCCGTCAAGTGCGAGTATAACTCGCGCGCCGAGGGTTTCGATCGTTTGTGAACAAGTAGGTATGTACTAAAGGTACCGGTTAGAAACTCCGAAATTTAATGAAGACCTAAAACTAGTAGGTACCAACCTACATTTCAGATGGATCTATCTGCATGCTTCGGTGATAGGGTGTAGCGGTAAATTTTTCGACTTTTTTCAAGATATTTCGAAAAGTATTGAACCAGCAGAAATTTCAAAAACTGTTTTGAAATGTACAAACCGATACCTTTCATATGATACCCCACTCATTGGGGTAACCCCCCTTTTTGAAAATTATCCCCCCTATTTTTGACCATTTTTCAAAAAGGGTTCATTTTACAGACTTCTCTATATTTTTTCTGTAAAATATAGATCTATATCTACAAACGCTCCATACATTTTGAATGGATCGCTCTGCAAACTTCGGAGATAGAGGGGGGGGAACGGTTAAAATTTCGACTTTTTTCAATATATTTCAAAAAGTATGTAACCAACAGAAATTTGAAAAACGGTTTTAAAATGTACAAATCAATACCTTTCATATGACACCCCACTCAGTGGGGTAGCCCCCCCTTTTGAAAATTATCCCCCCCTTTATTGAGCATTTTTCAAAAAGTGTTCGTTTTTCAGACTTCTCTATATTTTTCCTGTAAAATATAGATTTATATCTACAAACGCTCCATACATTTTGAATGGATCGCTCTGCGAACTTCGGAGATAAGGGGGGGGGAATGGGTATTTTTTCGACTATTTTCAAAATATTTCAAAATGTATGAAACCTACAGAAATTTTAAAAACTGTTTTGAAATGCACAAACCGATACCTTTCATATGATACCCCACTCGGTGGGGTAGCTTCCCCTTTTGAAAATTATTCCCCCCTTTTTTGACCATTTTTCAAAAAGTGTTCGTTTTCCAGACTTCTCTATATTTTTCCTGTAAAATATAGATCTATATCTACAAACGCTTCATACATTTTGAATGGATCGCTCAGCAAACTTCGGAGATAGGGGGGGGGGAATGGGTATTTTTTCGACTATTTTCAAAATATTTCAGAAAGTATGAAACCAACAGAAATTTCAAAAACTGTTTTGAAATGTACAAACAGATACCTTTCATATTATGATATACAACTCATTGGGGTAACCCTCCTTTTTGAAAATTATCCCCCCTCTTTTTGACCATTTTTCAAAAACGGTTCATTTTACAGACTTTTCTATATTTTTCCTGTAAAATATAGATCTATATCTACAAACGCTCCATACATTTTGAATAAATCGCTCTGCAAACTTCGGAGATAGGGGGGGGGGAATGGGTATTTTTTCGACTATTTTCAAAATATTTCAAAAAGTATGAAACCTACAGAAATTTCAAAAACTATTTTCAAATGTACAAACTAATACCTTTTATTTGATACCCCATTTGACTCTGTAGGTCTCTTTTAAAATTTTGACATCTCAATTTGTATGGCAAATGTTCATTTTCATTTTTCATTTTTTTTCATTTTTTTTCTTAAAATCTGTACAGGCGCACGAAATGTATTATTATTTTAAATTTCAAGTTGATAGCTGCTGTAGTTGCTGAGTTATTAAGGAGGGAAAAAAGGACAGACAAAGCGAGACCATAAGGGTTTCGAAACCGATCTTCGAAACCCTAAAAACAGCAGGTTTACGACCCTCCCCTGAGGTGACGATAAAACATTAATTGCGCCTTTTGTACCGGCTCCAGTGGCCTCGTAAAAATTTGTGGGGACTCTTCGGTGCTTACCACGCTCTTATAATAACCCATTCTTTCCAAAACAGCTCACAATGGAAGTTTTCCCTAGAGGTGGCCCTTAAAAATATTGGAAATAATTTTGGTTTTATAGCAATAGCCTGCTTAGTTGATCGGTAGGGTTGCATAAATAATAAGTGTTTCTGAAAGAAACACTTATATAATACAAGTTCGTAATATTTTCTAAGACAAAATTGCCTACCTACTTTAGTAGGTGAAACCAAGTTATTCCTACAAAGACAATAACAATTTACTTACTTACATTTTCTATGTTTGTAAAAACATAATACAAGATTTTGGCATACTTTGTGGCTGCATGATGTCGTTAAAACACAAATGAAAAGCTGCACCAAATCATCCACCGAGAATCTTAATAATCAAATGGGTATACCAAGACAAGCCACCTTACCTTCCACATGCCCTAAAGCTTTTCAGTACGTACCTACCGAATAGCAAACAACTTTCTGAAACTAACAAGCCCCAGGACTCGTGATGCAAGAGATGTAATTGCGACAGTAACCACAGCTTACCCTGCAGTTATTACAGACTCTGCCATGGTGTCATTAATAGTTAGTATGGAAGTGGCAGAGATTATGCAGCAGTAAGTAGGGTAGCCGTCTTGAGTGCGCGTCTTTGTGTCGCGAACAATGCGTAGCCGTAATCCGCGGAAGTCCTTCAGTAATGAAACCCGCTGTGCTCTGATACAGAAGCGCAGGATTTACGACTCTATGAACTATTCAATCACTCGAAATAGTTAACTGAAAATTGCACTTTACATATTTGCAAGTACTGTAATGTGTGCAGACATTTGTCCAGGGCGTACTGGATGTTTTCTATGTATAATAAAAAATATATATCTATGTAGTGTACTGTACAAAGTACATAAATCAGTTATCTAGTACCCATAACACAAGCTCTGCTTAGCTTGGGGCTAGATAATGCTGTGTGAATTGTCCAGCATTATTTATTATTATTATATTATTATTATTACTAGCATTTACTACACACAGCTTTACTATAGCATCGTCAGTAATCAGGTAGTTGCAAACAACATAATAGCTCGGAGATGACAGGGTCAAAGCACTACAAGATTGAATCGAAAGCTCTATGTATTTTGTTCCTTTGTGAAGGAATTGAATTACTCTCCTTTGTTTGAATTATTAAGATATCAAGGATAATATTTTGGTTTCCTAGCGTTCCTACGTTAAATTATCCTCGCAATATAATTTGATTACCCGAGAGGTTACCTTTTTGTTCTATGAAGTAACTCTTGAAACTCGTTTTTTAACAAATATACCCATTACGTACTTACCTATATACTAACTTAAATTTTTTATTATTATTCATAAGCCTTTAAGCTAAGTTATGCATAGTTTATGATAACTATAAAGGTTTTCGTTTCCCTTAATTGAGCACCTTGAACCCCTATCGGATACTGAGAGTCTTTCATAGTAAGACAGGGATCCAATACTTTCATACGAACTCGATTATAGTTTGCGAATAATATTGAGTGATTTATTGCATTTTGGCAGTAATTACTTTGAATAAACGAAATTTTTCCGTTTTCGTACTGTGCAAACTAGTAGGTACTAGCCACTCTGTTTTCTGGCCAAAATCAAAGCAAAATCACTGTCAGGTAAGCCAAAGTGGTAGTGGTACCAGTTGGTTTTTTTCTAGAATACGCCGTGTTTTATACCTACTCCTAAGGCCGTTTGTCCACCGCCGCCGCAGCCGTCACCGGACCGTCAACGAGAACGAGATTATTTCGGGCCGAGTTAAAGTGAGTTTAAGATGACGTGACGGACTTGCGGTGGACACGCGGCTATAGTAGTCTATGTGTCAGTACTTCGGCGCCGTCATCTCGTTCTCGTTGACGTCCCGGTGACGGCTGCGGTGGACAAACGGCCTAAGGGATGATTTATATCAGACCGGTCCGTGTCCGGCCCTGACCGAGGCCGGAGCGGAGCGGAGCCTAAGAGAACGTTAGTAGACGTGCCCGGACGGAACACGGATCATGCACTGTTTAAATACAAGCTACTTCATACAAAATGTATGTAACGTTTCAAATCCGTGCCCCGTCCGGGCCACGTACACGGTACGCTCCGGGCACGGACCGGTCTACTACAAATCTTCCCTAGCTCAGCTTTAGAACGCAATACCTGAAATCGAGTCTGAAGTGGATAAAATGAAAATCCTTTATGGAAGTTAACACACGACGGTGATAGCTACGTACTAGTTAAAGCTTAAGCCGGGTACTCACATGCGAGCTGTAACCGTAACCATTGCATCCTATCCTACTAATATTAAAAGCTGAAAGTTTGTGAAATCTGAATTTTTGTTACCTAGGATCTCCAAAACTACTGAACGGATCAAGATGAAATTTGGCGTACGTTTGGAGCAAAGCCTAACTTAGATAATAGGCTTCTTATTATACCGAAAATACGCGTGCGAAGCCGCGGGCAGAAGCAAGTATTGCTATAATTTATCATGTATGTGTCTGCTGGAAATATGTTGTGCAAGCGGATCTGCTACAGCTACAAGCGGAGGACAAGCGGGAAACTGCACAGGACTGAAAAGACGGCGACTTCCCTTATCGGAGGCTAGGATAACTAAGTATCTGTTTGGTTACAGTTACAGCTTGCATAATGAGTGGCCGGTTAAAAATCCCTCGGTGGACGTCGAGCGCGAGGATCGTTTTACGTGTATAGTTAAGGTTACAGCTCTCAATGTTATGCTACGGCTCCACCTGCGTTAGCGTTGTCCAATATAATTTGCCCCGCTTGGAAAATAGTTTTGATCAATAATGCAAGAAGGCATTCAAGACCCTAGGATTTGTACTCCGTCAGACGAACAACTTTACAAATATGAATGCAATAAAGACTCTATACGACGCTTTTGGTGAGAAGCCATTTAGAGTTTAATGCGGCGGTATGGGCACCACACGAAGCTAAGTACAGTCAAATGGTAGAGCGCATACAAAATAAATTCACCAGATTTCTGTACTTGCAGATCTACGGCATTTATCCATTCTTCCCGCTGATGTATCCAACCTTGTTTGTTATAGGTATGGTTGGATACAACAAACTGGAGGTGAGGAGAGATGCAGCGCTTGCTCTATATTTGGTTAGAATATTTCGAGGGATGATCGCCAACCCAGGCATTTTAGAGGAAGTGAGACTAAATGTACCTGATGAGTTTGTGCACCGACGGAGGCGGCCCGCCCTGTTTGCTGTACCAAGAGGAAGGACCAACCTCCTGAATAAGGCACCTCTGACGCGTTGCATCCACACGCTCAATCTAGTAGCGGAGAGAGTTGATATTTTTAACTGCTCCCTGAGCGAATTTCATAAGACTTTGTTATTTATTCTATGCTATTTTAATAAGATTTGACATTTTGTAATTATTTGACATTATTATATTGATTACCGATTTTTCTCTATTATTATTTTATTAGGTTTGACATTATGTAATTTGAATTTATTATGTGAATAATTATTATATTGTTGTAAAATAATTTGACATTGTATATTGACGAATTTTATATATTATTGTGTAATTTAAGTTTTTAGTCCATGTAATTTTAATTTTTTTATTTTAATTTTTTACACTATTGCATTAGGGGCCCCTGTAAAAATAGTGTAAGTATTTTTAATAAACAAATAATAATAATAAATAAATAATGCTGGACAATTCACACAGCATTATCTAGCCCCAAGCTAAGCAGAGCTGTGTTATGGGTACTAGATAACTGATATACATAATACAATACACTACATAGATAGATATTTATTATAGATAGATTTTTTATTATACATAGAAAAACATCCAGAACCCCTGAACAAATATCTGCAGATCGTACAAACATTTGTCCCGAGGCGGGAATCGAACCCGCAACCTCCTGCGTCGCAGGCGGACCTTCGCCCGCTGCGCCACAGAGGTCGTCATTACATTCACAGCTATAAACACGTGAGGACCTGGCTTAACACCAGTTCAGAAAACTTTTAATTTACTTAACCGCGAGTCAGCTGGATGGCAACATGGAGAATTAATGAATCCCCGTTCACACCCGTTAATGGAAATCTAACAAATAATTGAATAGCAAAATACCAACATGGAAAGTTACATTTGCAGAACCGTTCTAATTTCACCCTTATTCTAATAGGAGAAAGGAGTGACAATGCTGCCTTAGGAGTGAGTTTTTTAATGTGATTTCGTGAAACTCCATTGGGAATACCGTGAATCTTTTATAAGGTAAATAATTAAATATATGGTTCGAGGTGAACTTCTGACATTAGTTAATTATTTTTATAATTATAGTTAATGTATATAAATAATATAGTTAAATATATTTCTAAAAGTGGTACAAACGAACGTTATCCTGGGACAGCTACCCGGATTATTTTTTGTTACAATTTAGGTATAAAATTAAAATTCAAGGTAATAAATTCGATATTAATCTCAATTCTCGCCACTTGGTTAAAAAATAATTTCGATTTATTTTACTATAAAAACTTTCGTAGTTTGACGAATTCATTATGAATGTAGTAGTTAACCCGCTTACATTCATAATGAATTTCGATTTATTGCTCGTTTAAAATTTAGGAAATTTCCAAATTTTAAACGAGCAATAAATGTAAGCTACAATTTTAATTGAATTCTTTTAAAATATATTAAGATCGCTTATTACTGTAAATCCTACTTATTTACATTAATAAGAGATCTTAAAATATTTTATTAATGTTTTATTTTTGTTAATATTTTATTCATCATAAATATTGGTGAGTAGGTACACAATCATGTATATGACAAAACCAAAAGTAAGCTTCTATAATTCGATAATATTAATCAGAAGAACAACAAGTGGCAAACTATTGTGTATTGTTGCCTCAAAGGTAGCATCTGTTCTTGGATTACTAATTGATATTAGTAATCCAAGAACAGATGCTCCCGAAATAACCAGAATAACAATAAACGATATATAATTGCATACAAAAAACGTGTGCAGAATAAGCAGAGACGTTATCTATGTTCCTTAACCCCTAACATTCATCGAAAACGTAACCTTATCCCGACTGCTTACAGTAATATTCACATCGACAAGGATACAAGAGGTTTGAAAATATATGGGGTAGTGTACGTGATAATAGCCTCATTAGTTGCTTCTAATCTTTGCCTTTTTACTTTATGACCCGTTTACATCCTTCCAGTAGCAATACAGTGGCGATCTAATACGCTAGTTCGGGATTGAAATAATCTCAACCATTGACCAATCATCTCGCTTGCCACTGAAATCTAATGATCATGTGTGAGGTGACATATGTGTATGTGTCTACCTACATATTAAGGTATAGCTCTAATTTTTAGTACTTTTCTTTCGTCGGTTAGTAGTTTGCCATAACATTTAGGTTGCTTTTCTAGCAAGTGCAATCAAGTGTTTACCTATTTAACGCGTTAGTACCTACGCATTTAAAGGTTTTTTATTGTATATTTACCTACTTAGCGTAATTGCTTGATTTCTGTTTCGTATGAATACCTAATGAGCAATTAATAAAGTTATCTAAAAGCAAATGAGACCAGTCACTGAACTGCAATGCACACCTAATTAAGTCCACCTGTGTCCCAGTGACTAGCTGTGGATGTTAAACAAAATGGCAGATTTTATCAAGCCCTGATGCTCACATGAGCTTTACAGGACACTCTTACTTCACAAAGTACTGTTCATAAGCTACTGCCAAGCAAAACACCTATAGAGGTACCAACTTGAACATCGTCATTATAAATAAATTATAAATTATGCTGGACAATTCACACAACATTATCTAGCCCCAAGCTAAGCAGAGCTTGTGTTATGGGTACTAGATAACTGATATACATAATACAATACAGTACATTGATAGATATTTTTTATTATACATAGAAAAACATCCAGAACCCTTGAACAAATATCTGCAGATTGTACAAACATTTGTCCCGAGGCGGGAATCGAACCCGCAACCTCCTGCGTCGCAGGCGGACCTTCGCCCGCTGCCCTCTATTATCATCATGATGTTGGTGGGACGAACTCAAAAACTATGCTTTATGTCTAACTATTAGCAGTTCTTGGTCTCAGACATGACGCCAGAAATACACATGCCTGTAAAACGGAATAGTGCTAACTACTTAACTACTTGTAGAAGTAACTGGCACACAGTAAATACAAGTATTGCAAGTTAAACTTGCATGCAATTTGAGTCCTTGCATGCCTGTATTTCCACGACAAATTCACATGACTGTGGCTGGCACACTTGCATTTTAGTTCACGTGTAAGTTTCACGCTTTCTTGCAGTAAAACAATCAAAGTGAATTAAATTTTATTATATTATTTCCTACTAGCAATAGAAATATGTGACTAAATTAAAGAGAAAAAAGAGAAGAGACGAAGAAGTCAGAATTAGATGAAAAATTGGATTTAGAAGAAGGGAAAACTTCGGGGCGAGTACAAAATCTAATTACTTGCCATCTACTTGCTTGCCAAATACAGGCATGCCAGTTAGTGTATACTCATGACAGTAGGTGGCCTAATCAAGGAGCTGTTATAAAAGTGTGGTACAGGCAGTGTATTCCTTGCTTTAGGCCAGATTTATAGAACGAGAAGAATTATCGGAACCTTAAGACTCCTTGGCTTCTGCTTCGTAAAGTTCTCTGCTGATTGCTGACTGCTGCAAAATAAAAAAAAAATGGTTTTTAGTTTAGCCACTCGTAAATAGCTCGAGGATTCCCAGAGTCTACGATTAACGTTGGATGAACGTAAACTTCACATGAATTCCAACTTCAGGACAACTTCCGACTTATATACGACATACACGGCCACTCAGATCCGGGTAATATTAGTCAATCAAAAAACCTGAGACCACAAAATTATGGTTTGTCCATAATTTTGTGGTCTCAGGTTTTTGAGTAGTAGAATGGCAGAGGTTTTTAATGTTTTAGTTTTTGAAAATGGAATTTCACGTTTCAAGCCTAAAAGGGCGTTTGGATGTGTACGAACGAATGTAGATAGTTTTAAAAAGCGCGTTACCAAAACGCACGCTTCTAAACGCCTAGTGTGCATGTACGCCTTCAAACTAACAAAGACAAAAAAAAAGGATTTGAAGAAAACCCAGTTTCAAAACCAAAGTTACGTTATGATAAATTAAGCTTGTTCAAAACATTTTTGCACTACTAACTACTGCATTGATTGGCCTTTAACGCTTCACGCAATTTTCCTTCTAATTTCCATAACTAAAGTGAGCACGGAGGAACAGAACTCGTTCAGTGTAAATAGCTTGTTCTTTCTCAACTAATTGGAAACGTTTCACACGAATCGTGCGAAGCCGAGACTTAATTTCCTTATTATTACCCGCATAGAGCGGATAGCCTGAGTGAAAGCGGGCAGTACCATACAGGAACTATTCTCAGTAATCACATTTCATATTCGAATACTGTATATAAAATATACTAAAGTCATTTACAACGGGATATTTACCATGATTTTAAACCGAGAAGAAGGTTTCCAACTATCCGGAACCTGAAATCCTGTTGTGAGAATGTGCAAAAACCGAAGAAGTGATGTACCAACCGGGCCGCGTTCTGATACCGTTAGTGTTGTGTGTCGTGATCGAGTTGCGTTCGATAATGAAGCCGGTGGTAGTAGTAACGTTCGTAGCAAAAGACAAAAAATGAGGGTAGATAGATATATCTGCCAATAACAACTCACTCGCAGTGCCGTCACTTATTCCGTGATCATGGCGCATGAAACTGTGCCGAAATATTGGAAAGCTCAAAACTCAAATCATGGTAAATATCCCGTTGTAAATGACTTTAGTGTTAATAACCATGATGAATTAAAAAGTTTTACTGTATACAATGTGTCTGGTCACCGGTGTCGGAGACTTTGGGGGGGTGAAATACGTTAAATTTTATCGACAAATCACTATCCCTATTTTTTTTTCTCTCTCCATGATAAAATGGCAGCCATTTTGTTTTCTGTTGCCTCGGAGCACGGGTGCTTGTACTGATTAAGATATAGCTACCCATGTAGAGGTCTTAGGAAGACGATAGAGGACTCACTTGGTGGCAATAATGTAGACAATAAATCAATGTTAACATTGTTGCAATTTCTATTTTATAATAGAAAAGAAGAGAAGGAAAAGATGAAAATCGTGAGTCCGTGCTTTAGCTTGGCTGCTAATACATTTATAAAATCAAGACCCGATACCACGTTTCTGTCTTGTGTCAATAAGACTTTGGTGATACATGAACGTGTTTGGCGTCCATTGAAATGAAACATTTGTGCATTTGTGGATTTTGGAACTTGGTTGGTGGAAAGGGCACCGTATCGGCACGAAATTAACAATTTTTGACAAGTCGCGGAAATATTACAAGAAGTCGATGGGCACTGTCGCCGAAATGATTCTATACATTATTAATGTCAACATCAACCCGCTGCCGGGCTGTGTTGGATTTTGGCGTGTAGACTCCACATTCGACGCTTCCTGTACAACCAAACCTCTTAGCTAGTTTATATTTCGACTCGCTGCCGTCGATTGTATTGCCGAGCAGTAAGGTCCATTTTTATCGTGTTTTTTCACATAGAGCACTCGAAGATAATGTGAGTAGTTAGCCGTATTGCCGTCGAGTTAGCTAACTGGAGAGATAATTGTACCCTCATGTCGATAGATACAACGTACAGATTGCAAACTATAGGTGCTACGGATAATTTGCTACAAGGATAGTGCTGTTCTTTTAGATCAGGGCTCTATTTTGTATATTTAGCGCCTTTTCACATAAACGTGGTCACAACTATTCTTTCAAATTATGGTAATCACTACAAGTAATTTCCAGTAATTTTTTCCAGTAATTTTACCCACTATAAGTAATTTCAGTATCTTTCAACTCCTTAACTTTTGGGAAACATGTACGTTTTTAATCTCAGGAGGCGACAGGTTGACGCTCAAATTTCTGTATATAATTTTTCCTCATGAATTTTCCTAACGGAATATATACTCCATGAGCAAATGATAAACACAATAATCCAGTAATTCACCTTGATTTCTCAGGCGCCGTCTTGCTCGGCCAAGCGTGCTGCCCAGATTGTGCTCACAAATCTACAAGTAACTACCCAGAACCAACAGTACCTACTATAACACTCTCACTACTTCCTTTGTTGTGTTGACTTTTTTCTTTAGTCTTATTTTGCAATTGGATTATCGTGCACTTGATTCTAAGCCAATAGGTTGGTAGAGTAGTTTCCGAGTAGCTTTTCTGCTTATTTCGACTAGATAGATTGACAGTTAAATATAATTTATTGCCAGAAAGATTAAATTTGTTTTGGTTAATAGTGCCTTATATAGCTCTTTTTTCGTATCTTGCTTGTAACCTGTGTACCTATTCATTGTATTCTGTTTCTTTGCATTGCTGCCACACTAGGACCTGTCTGAAAACCAGCGCCGCTACTAGCTTCGGCTTGTAGCGGCATAATGCTGAGACAGGGACCTTTTTGGCCTATGTACCTAACACTACCAGTAATTTGTATCTGTTTTTATTTTTTATTTTGTTGTTTCCTTTCGATATAATCCTGTATGTTCATTGTATGTATATGTAATTGTAATGTGTTGTGTTATGCACAGTCCAAATAAATGTATTTTCTTTCTTTCTTTCTTATATACTAAACTAGTATACTAAATAAAGTTTACAAAGACCCAAGAGTTCTCGAAAAATATCAAAAAGGTAAGATAATTTGAAAACACGGTAGGCAGTTACGCACACCAACTTGTTTTCTTGTAGCTGATTTGCGAAATGAAACTATTATTCAAAACCGGAACAAAATTGATAAGATGCCATCATAATAAAGCATCATAAGGCATCATAACTATTAACATGAAAAGTGCAAAAAATAGAATGATATAAGAAAAATTAATTATATATTATATCTATAATTCTATTGTACCTACCCATGAAACAAGCACTACTTTGACGCTATAATTATGATGCTGTGTGCATTGTAAAGCATTTTTTATTTCTTTATTTTATACTAGCTGCGCCCTGCCGCTTCGCTCGCGTGGAAATCATGCAAATTTCATAAATGTATTGCACACCCCTAGGACAGTTTTGGAAGAATTAAAATACTTGTTTCATGATTTACTTTATAGTTTATTTATACCGAGTTTTGAGTGAATCAAATCAAGGAAAATTAATTTTCCATAGAAACTTAACCACCCGTTTTAACCCCCTCTAGGTTATTGTTTTAATATTAGTTTATTATATCTTATTAGTATGTATTATCTTGTTTTTAACTTAACTTAATATGTTATTCTAGAACGTAAACTATCTAAATTTCGAATTTCATCTAAATCGGTTAAGTAGTTGCGTGGTAACAAACATTCACACAAACTTTCGCATTTGTAATATTAAGTAGGATGATTTTCAGTCAATTGTAAACCATATAATATAAAATTCTATACATATAAAATTTCATGATACTGCAGATGCTCCATAACTCTTGCAACGTAAGGCTAGTTTTTGCCGTTTTAATTTAGTACCTCGTTTTTCAACCGATTGCTGTCCAACCCATGGAACCATAAAATCCGGCAAGAAACCAACAAGCCCTTTTTACTGTACATGCAATCAAACCCTTCTCAGAAACTCGTCCAAGGGCGTTCAGAGAAGGAATCAGTAAAGCGTTTAACTGCCGTCAGTGAGTGGATAGGGCCACAGCTAATGGTTGTTCCTGGAACACCACAACAAAGCATCATCAAGTGTCTACTTGACTGAGTTGACTTAATAAACATAATGTTAAGCATATTTTTTATTGCATGGTTTTCATTCACCTCGGTCAGAGCAACATATTTTTTAACATTAACACGTTGCCTGTGCATGCACCACCATGCATGGGTGCATGGTGATGCATTTTGACGTTCTCACCGTACGTGCGTGTCCCACATATGGGGCACGAGCCTTATCAAATTCAAAGGCCTGTAAACATGTACACGCGTGGCTTTGCGGAAAGTTCGTCGAAAACAATTCGTCTAAAACAATTTGACTAAAACAATTCGACTAAAACACAATTCGAATAAAAACATTTCAACTAGTAACGATTCGACTAACGACTAAAACAATTATTTTTAACAACGAAAAATTGTGTGTCATCATATGGCTCTGGGTGCAATTATACATATACACACCCTTTCAGTCACAGAGTCGCCACGAACCATCATTTAAGGTAAGCCAGTATCCCACCATCAAAAGTGCGTTTGCTCGTAGCGGGTCGACTTCATAATCATGGCTGCAGAGGGAACGTGTTAATTGCATCTATTGTGGTGAAGGTATTTATCCATACAATGATCACTTCAATCCACAACAAACATCCAATGAAAATAATTACTATAGAATCCCCATTGAACCAATAAAGAGAAAGTTCACGTTCCAAACATTCCTTATGCGTGCCAATAGGTCCTTCAGCGTAGCCGTCGTTTTTAGGATTTCAAGATAGGTTTCGAAATCCTTATGTCTCGCTTTGTCTGACCTGTTTTCCCTCTTTAGTATCTCAGCAACTAGCGCAGCTATTAACTTGAAATTTAAAATAATTACACATTTCGTGCGTGTGTGCCTGTAAGGAATCCCTGCGTGATAAATTCAAAGAAATAAACATAATGACAGTACCATGTCAATATATTTATGAAAACTTGTTGTACACACATAAAAAAAAAATAGCGATAAACATAATTTGAATACCAGAAACATACATAAGCTCGCTGTGCCCACAACTAGGCTACACAAAATTAAAATATCTTTTAAAGGGCAATGTATACGCTTCTACAACAAAACTCCTAGTGAGTTGCAAAAATTATCAGTAAATAAATTCAAACAAATTGTTAAAACCTTGCTGTGCAAAAAGGCTTACTATAAAATATCAGATTATCTAGAGGACAAAAATGCTTGGGACGGGTTTTGCGCCAACTCGAAAAATAACAACTAACAGGCTAAAGGTTTCTTCGTCGCTTCTTTACTTTAGTCTACATACCGAAGCGACAGAAATCAAAAAATATCACTTTATTTCCGTGTCAGTGTTTAGCTTTATATTTTGACCTTTTCTAAGTGTACATTTATTGTATTTATGGAAATAAAGAGTTTTTGATTTTGATTTTGAAAAAGGATATAAATTAAAATGAAAATTTTCCATCTTGTCTTTATCCAAATTGTGATGTCGCAATTTTTAAAAGAGACCTACAAAAACAAGTGGGGTATCAAATGGATTGTACATCTAAAAAAATTTTAGAGTGATCTGAAATTTATGTGGCCTTTGTAGATACAGATAGAATCTATACTTTACAGGAAAAATATAGAGAAGTCTATGAAAAGAACACTTTTTGAAAAATTGTGCAAAGATCCCCCCTTTGGTAAATTCTTTGACGTGCGTTAACCTCACCGAATGTGGCATCAAATAAAAGGTACTAGTTTGTACATCTTAAAACAGTTTTTGAAATGTCTGTGGATTACATATACTTTTTGAAATATTTTGAATTAAGAGCGTTAACGCCTAGCGCGCGATGTAAGTTTAGGTTAAGTGAAATTGTTATAGCAATTATTTAATTTAAATTTTAAACTTAAACAGATGACTAAGTTACGAGTAGGTACAAATAAAACACTTGGCACGGATAAAGTCGAGTTTATTTAACATAATTTTTAAATGTTTTATTATTTATATTATTAATACTGAAATTAATATTAATGTAGTTGTTCACAGCGGCATCGGCCTAGATTTTCGAGGGTCTACAATTTCGGGGGAGCGGTCACTCATTAAAATAATTTATTATGTATACAGGGTGTCCAATGCAACCTGTACCAGCGAAGGTCCGTGGTCTGGGGACCCAACCCAATACCTATCGGTTGGACACGTATGTTCTGCGATTTTTTGTAGTCTTCGAGATATGTTTTCTCTTACTTTCAGATTTTTTAAAATTGCGGACTGTTTTGTTAGCTTTATTCTTTTTGTGAAGTTATTCTTTGAGATTTTTTTGTTAGTATCATTGCTAGTATTCGTGTTGTGTTCGCCTTAGAAACAGTACACATCAAAATTCTAGCTACAAGTAGTTCAGATTTTAATCACGAAATTAAAATTTCATACATTTTCCCCTAATCTCCAAAGATTCCAGAGCGATCCATCGAAAGGTAGATTGGTACCTACTATTTTATGTCTCTAACTGGTACTTTCAGTACATATTTGTAGAATTGACAAGCGTTCGAAACCCTCGGCGCTATAGTTACACTCGCACTTGACGGATCTTGTTTTTTATTTGTCAATCTGTAGGTACAGACCTGGGCGAGTCAAGGTTCGATGTCAGGCCACGATTCGGAAAACTTGTGTATGTTGTTGTGTAACTTTATCTAATCTGCTGTTTCTGTTTCCAAAGATTATTCAATAAGACATAATATTTATGACTTGCCATAACAAAACCCGCACCTTAAATGCCTCTAGGGAGAGAAGTTTGCGTGTAATTTTCCTTTAGGGCCGCAAATTGTTTTCGCGTCAGAAAAATAATAATTTATTCGAATAACAAATTAATAAATTGGTATTTATCCAGCATTTTGGCTCGATTAATCATAGCAAGGATTAACCTTTCCATCAACTTTTTGTGCAGAGAAAATTGATTGGATTACCGCTTAGCTCCCAAAAAGCGTTTATCGAAATATTTTTAGGTGAGTATATCAGCTGTCTTATCTTATTTTTATGAGAAACAAAGGAATGAAACATGAAACAAAGGTATTACGGTAAGAATAATAGCATATACAACTATTATGACGAATTTATTATCGTTAGAGTATCCAAATTTTATTTTCGAATCAACCTTATTTCAAGGAAAGTTAATGCCTTTAATAGATCAATGCTTCAGAAACATAATAAAATGAGATAAAAGCGATGTATCAAGCTCTTCCCCTAAAGATCACATATTACGCAAACCACACGTTTCGTGGCTTCCAGGTTGAACCAATAACTTTCAATCTAATTCCATTCTCCTCCACAATTTATTCAACTTATTCGTGGGTATTATGTACATAAAATATGTTATTATGCAAAGTGACATTATCATACTTTACTCGGTACTGGATCCTAGCTTCGTAGGCTAGCGAGACCAGCTAACCTACTCAACTCCGGTAAGCGCTTGACGCTTTTATGTTTGGAAACCTATTGTTTTCTTATGAAAACCTGCGTAATTTTCGGTCTAAGCTAGTAAGCCGAAGAAACTAAGTGTGGTCTTGACTGTCGTTCCAATTTCCAATCATAACTTCTTTATTGTAAAGGTTGTTCTCATTTAATTTGAATAAGATATGTTGTCTTCACGGACAAGGTGGAATGCTCTAGATCTATTTCTAGGTTTGAACCATTAAATCGGGTAGGTACTATTAATGTGATAATGGAATGAACTGTCAAAGCAAGCAGCAGCAGTTATAGCATTATCCATTGTGCGATCTCAGGACAGGTTCTATCGATATTATATTTGTGCAATGCTTCATATTATGTTTCGAGATCGATAGTCATTTGTCGATGAATACTGTAAGTAAACCAACTGTTAACATACCTAGTAGAAAAGCTCTGAAATAAGTGACTCAGCCAATTTGGATGGTTTGAGTCTTAGTACTATGATTTACTCCAGGGCTTTCCAAAGAAAGGAATCCAACTTTATGGCTCACGAAGCTTTGTTTGACATTTTGGGAGTTATTATTTATATTATGGGATTGAATGTTTAGATTTACGCTCCATTACGCAAATGTTTATGTTGATTCGTTTGATTGTTTTTGTTGATCATTTTTCTTTTGGAAAAGCTCTTGAAAAGTTTTTAAAAGAAAATACTTAGGGATACTATTCTCGGCAAAATAACACTGCATCGTTTTGAGTAACGTCCCCAGTGTGCACTGAAATACGTTTATTTATTTACTCAAATTATATGGTTCTATTTTGATTATAAATGAAGTGACAAAAAATAAGTGACTAGAATCTAGAACTAGAACAATAAGACCTAAGCATATATTTATCACCTTAATTGCAGTGAGATGATGCCAAGGCGATCTTGGCAGGCTAGTCTTGTTCATTTCTAGTTTCAAAGTGTAATTTAACATAAGCATTCGTAGATTAGTGAAACTTGGCACGGCTTGGTAAGATTCTATCACATTGCATTTATTTCGCTGAAGTGAGGCCTCACTTCACGACATTTACCTCGACGCTACATTTACCTCGCCACACGCCACATGTAGCGACGTAACAAAATGTCTAAACTGCACCCGCTACAAATGAGTCCTTGGGGTGCGTAATTGCGCGTAGATGTACGGAGACGATAAATGTGTCACGTGTCAAATGTGGCGCTTTTTGTCCTAAAATATCTAATTAGTCTGTCAGTTAGATTATCAGAAGATATTGGATAGGTATTTTTTCAAGATATGCCCAGTTAATGTTCCGCGTGACGTCACACCTTGCGACACTTTTTAGCAAGGTGTGACGTCACTACCTTCACTAACATACTTCTGTCATTTTTTGTTTGATTGACAAAAGAAAAAATATGTGTCCTATATCTTCTGATAATCTAACTGATAGACTAATATAAATAGAATACCTAATATTTTTTTTGCCCAGGACAGGACACTACCCTGTTATCATAATACAAGGGTATGACTAGTGCGGTCTTACTCAGTAAGAGGCCACACTCCATACGTAAATATAGTGTGTGAGAAATGCAGCCTCGTTTAGGTAGTTGTGAAACAATATGGGCAGTATGGGCATTGTGTGTCTGCTTTCACTGTAATTAAATGAACTAAAATCACCTTACGTATGCCCAGACACTAAGATCAAACCAACAATTGAATTATGAACAAAGGCATAGCGTTGCCATCAGTAGGCAGGACCCCCCTCCCTACTGATGGCAACGCTACCCTTTTCGAAGCACCAGTCCCTTACGTGACATAATATATTCGGGCGTTGATTGAGGTGATGGTGACTCTACACTTCTCATATATTTTTTGTAGGTAAAAAAGAAGGAAATATAAAGTGTGAAAGGAAAGAAATGAAGAAAGTAAATTGATTGTATGTAGTCGCTAGATCCTGGTCACAATAACAAATAGAAAGTAATGAATATCTCGGATTAGCATTCGTAAAACGGATTAGGAAGTGAAATGAGTGTCACCCATACCCAGAAAATGGTATTTATGTAGCGTAGGTATAAACTATATTATTCTCAAATGTCCAGTCCATCCCAAGTTTGCTTGGATAAGATCGCTCATAGCGATCAAATAAGGCCGCCCTTTGTACTTCCTTGATTCTCAGCATTTCCTTCTGTATTATGTTTTTGGGTTTGTGTAGTATCAATAAAGAGTTATATTTTGTCGCATGAAATATTTAGTGAGCATAATATTTGAACAGACAGCTGAGTATACATATGCACCTACTGTACTGCGCCTGGATCTGTGCCAGGTACCACAGGAGAATACAGTCAACGACAAAAATTGCTATGAATTTACTATAATCACAAGCTGAAATACTCTTTGTTTTAATTCCAATGAAATCCATTCGTGTTGTGCAGGTATTATCTCCCAACTTTACTATGCCCGAACTACTCTCTCACTCTCTCCAACTCATTATCGGGATAAAAAAGGACTTTGGGTCAAACCCACTGCATTGAGCATCTCTGCAGGTGTCGTATGCAACCATTATCATAATCCAGTAGACCAACCACAGCGATTGTATGCTGACTAGGGTAGAATAGACTAAAACGACATCGTCTTCTATTCCTTAAAATATGAGAAATCAATTCCTTCAACTTTAATTTTTCTCGCAATCTATAACATTTTCTCAATTCAAGCCAAGACAAAACTCACAGGCACTGTTGCCAGTGGTTTCAGTTTTCTACACCTATTAAAAACCTTTTTGAGAAGCTGATCTTGCTCAACTATTTTTATTGAAAAATAATAAGAATTTATTCACAGCTACATGTTACACAAGAAAAGGAAAATACAAAAATATACGTAATAAAGAAAAACATAAGGCTTTGGGATTTGAATTTTGAATATACTGGTGTAAGAAAAATTGGTCGTTCCCAATGTACGCGACTAATCAGGTCCAGCCTCAGCTTGTTGTCGTTATCAATCGAGGACATTAACGTCACTGGTTTTTAGTCAGGCATGCTTATGTTGCTGGCGAGCTATTGTTGACTGTATCACCCGTAGGTCTCTTTCCTTTATTACAAACAACACCTCTCTTTATCATTTAAATTTTGTTCTCACTTGCCTTTTAAACGACGAAACCACTTTCAAGTCTCACACTAAGTTTTTAAATAAAAGTGCCTCATTTCGACCATGGATTCCTGAAAAAAGTTAAAAATTAAAAAGTATTCATTTAGAGGATTTTTTATTATGTAGGAATACTTTGATTTCATTTAATTGAACCCAAGACTAAGCAACAGATCGTCGTCGTTTAGCATAAAAATCGTACTGGATTTAATTTTTGTCATCCATGGTACAGTTTGACCTTCTCTTATCCTTATAAAATGACACATATTTTGTTATTTTATTTATTGCACGGATTACATTCCGATGCGATATTATTTTCCTAGAATCTCTCAAAATGTTTTTTGCTAAAATAAAAAGGAGTTTGTCTAAGTTTACGCCGCTACATTTGCTACAACAGCGTAGCAAGCTACGCTAGTATAGCTAAGATCGTACTTGCAACAACATATGCATCCCTAAACTTTAATTACTGTGGTCAACATTACGGTGTGCTAACGTGCTGTTGCAATAACAACTTATAGTTAGATATTGAAGTCTAAGTTTACGCCGGTACATTTGCTACAGCAGCGTAGCAAGCTACGCTAGTATAGCTAAGATCGTACTTGCAACAACGTATGCATCCCTAAACTTTAATTACTGCGGTCAACATTACGGTGTGCTAACGTGCTGTTGCAATAACAACTTATAGTTAGATATTGAAGTCTAAGTTTACGCCGCTACATTTGCTACAGTAGCGTAGCAAGCTACGCTAGTATAGCTAAGATCGTACTTGCAACAACGTATGCATCCCTAAACTTTAATTACTGCGGTCAACATTACGGTGTGCTAACGTGCTGTTGCAATAACAACTTATAGTTAGATATTGAAGTCTAAGTTTACGCCGCTACATTTGCTACAGCAGCGTAGCAAGCTACGCTAGTATAGCTAAGATCGTACTTGCAACAACGTATGCATCCCTAAACTTTAACTACTGCAGTCAACATTACGGTGTGCTAACGTGCTGTTGCAATAACAACTTATAGTTAGATATTGACTTTATGATTGTTGATAATGTTAAAGTACCAAGAAATGGGTGTTCTGTTGAGAGGGTGAGCCTGTGAGGGTATATTAGCAACGGAGTTCAATAAGGAGGTTCTCATTTTGGACGTCTATTATATGCATGTTTGTTACTCGACATCTCCGCAAACTGTATCCAATTTTAATTATTTAATTTTTACTCACCTGTAGGTACACATAATAAAGCTTAGGTCTTAATGTTAGCCTAGGTCAATAGTAGGTACATGTAGCCTGTAAGGCACTGCAAAAGAACTTATATAGGTCCATCATTCTTTCATTTCTGTATAAAGAATTATCAAGATAAAAGTCCCACAAGTTTTATTCTCGAGGGATTACTATTTGCACCCAAAAAATTTAAATTTAGTGTACAAATTAAGGAAGTTAAAGTCGGTTTGTAGTTTTTATAAAAAATATCAAATTATTGTTCGTATAACTTAGTACTGTCATTTTTCTTCTTTCATGCGTATTTGGTAAAAAAAACGATTTGGATATCCAACTTTAGCATTTCTTATTAGTGTGATGACGATATGAGATAAACCCATAAAAGAAGAATGTAATGTTAACAAGTTCGATCTTACATTATAAAATATACATAAGGTGATGGGAATTCCGTGAAGCATCATTGTCTGGCTCTCGAGGCTTTACTCCGGACTATCTCAATATGTCGCTAGTAAATTGGAGGAGGTAACCTGCTGGTTAAACGTTAGATGCCTCGTTTACTGAGTGTTGGTGAACATTCCGACAACCCGCATGGCTGCTACAGGAATTAAAGCATTACCCAAATAAGTAATTGTTTATAACAAAATTTGTATTCAAAAGGGAAGAATGCAAAACGTTTATTTCAAAAACATATTATTTCTATTATGTCTAAGTCCAGCAATGGACTGTTCTAGGCTGGTGTTGTTGTGTTGCGTTGCGCTTTCCTATACATATTTCTGAACTATTTCATGCGCTCCGATTACGATCAAACTGAAATTATAAGAGAGTGGTATAATATCATTTTGAATGTTTAAACATGAATCTAAAATAGTTTCAGTCATAAAAAATAAATAAACACGACCTCGACATCTCAGCAAAGCAAAGCAGTAGCTTTGCTTTTCTGCTTTGCTTTCCACTGAACGGCAGGTAGTAGGGATCAGAGTGTGTAGAATATTGTAGCACTTACAATTTAACACATTAAAACACATAAATGTATAATTATCTAATGCTTATCCGTAAGCACAAACCTGTGTACCACGGCCTTGTTTTACTAATTTACGAATTTTCTGGCGATCACTCGTAAAATGACTCTGAGTGGTCGTTGTGGCTGGTGCTCATGTTTTTGTACGTGAACAGTTTGGACACCTAATTGGCCACTGCTCCAATCATTCTATGAATATTATTGAAAAAACTACATAAAACACAAAAATAATTGAAAGACACGCAATGAAAACTTTGTTGTTGTTGTTTGGGCGACTAACTAATGACAGACAAAGATAAGTTCTACGACCCTGTTGATTATCTCATGTAAAATTTATAAAGTTGTTAAACCATTGCGACATCAAGACGGGCACTTGGCTACCGCCGTTACCGTTTACCAAGAATCCATGCAGTTTCGTAACGATTTGACCACCCGGGCGCGCTAACACGAAAGAGACAATGTGTGCTGATGCGAGTTTTAGTTACAATGAGTGTCGCGGTATCTTTTGTTCCCTTTGTTCTGTCTGATTCACCGACTCACTTTCAATCTAACATCGATGGAGTCAAATAGTTCATAAGATAATTTGTAATTTCATTTATTTTTTATTAAATTTTGCACGAGAACTCGGTCTTTCTGTACCCTCCCTAGCAGCCGTACATAATTGGCGCAGGCGAAAAGGGGTACTCGCGGTCGGTTTCGCGTAGAAGATTTCCGTAACGCATAGAACTCCGCCCGTGTGGATTGATCTATCCCGAGTACCAGAATCTACACGTTCGTGCTGCTCCCGAGGTATCCAGACATCGATAACGCAGAGTGACCGCATTATGTGCACGTGAGTACATTAGATTCTTTCTAGTGATTGCTCACTTCCTAGATCATAAATCCTTACCTATTAATTCCTAGAATTTTTATGATAGCTTACTGATTGGGCTTAGAATTTATTTTACATAGGTTATTATTTTTTTATATATGAATAGAAATAGAGTTGTGCTCTAGGGTAATAAAATTTAATTGCATTTTTTTCAATTAAATTAAATAAAAAAGATATTAAGATAGAAGACAGCTTAATAAAAAAAATTCATTGGGTAAATTAAAATAAATTTATTGAATTTATTTCGGACAATTTAAAAAAAAAACAAAATTTTTTCATTTACGAAGAACAAGGAATCCTAGGATAAGTAGTAGTAGCAGAGAAATTTTTGTAGACAGTTTGAGAAATATTAGCTTGAATAGTATTTTAGAAGAAGAACCTAGCATCATGTCTGTGTCCGATGTAGACACGATATACAAAGCTCTTAGATTGGTTCCTGAATTTGATGGAAATCCGAACGTACTGACTAGATTCATACAGATTTGTGACGAATTAGCGAAGGAATTTATGAAAGCAGAGAGTAGTAGTCTTGCGAAATATTCCTTTATCAATGGGATATTAAATAAAGTGATAGGCCCTGCTGCTCGCTTAATTAATTCCAATGGTGTTCCCAATTATTGGAATGGCATACGTAGTGCGTTAATTAATAATTTTGCTGACCAACGAGATGAGAGCTCACTCTACAACGACCTGGCTATTCTAGTTCAAGGTCCTAGTACTCCACAAGAGTACTATGAGCGCTGCCAGACACTGTTCAGTACTATCATGACGTATATTACTTTACATGACACCGAGCAAGTCGTGATTAATTCTAAGCGTGATTTGTACAAAAAGTTAACCCTTCAGGCATACCTACGTGGCTTAAATGATCCCTTGGGATCGCGCATCCGTTGTATGCGCCCCGAAACTATCGAAAAGGCGCTAGAGCTTGTGCAAGACGAAATGAATACGATCTATTTGCAAAAACGAAACCAGCGTCTTCCCGTTAGAATGATGAATTCCATGCCAGTATCCAACAACTTTAGCATGCCTTATTCTATACCAGTGAATAGAGTTAACACTATTCAAGATACAATTGGTGCGATGGGCAGTGCTGCCGTACCAGTACCACCACAGCCTAGACCGATTTACCAACCCCGCCAGTTTGGTCCCACTCGCACCCAGCAAATGTTCCGGGCTCCTCCCGCAAATTATAATCCGCAAGATAACTCGTTCCATATAGCACCTAGACCTCAACAACCTCGTCCAATGAGTGGTGTGAGCCACTACGTCACGAAAACGCTGCCTCCAACAGCACCCGCAGTTCCAGGAAATGATTGGCGAAAACCAGGTAATCCAGCCCCTACTAATTATTTTAGGACAAGGGAGATGAACTTCAACGATTGTATGAACGAGCCCTACTTCGTCGAGTATTGCGGGTATGAACAGTATGAACCTTATTACTGCGGTGAGTATGTAGAATATCCTTACTCTTATGCAATGTATGAGTCACCTGCTCAGGATTGCATTGAATCCATTCAAGCACCACCGATGCCTCAAGAAAAGGTCGATGACGTCACTGAAAAAGGTCGGGATTTTCAGAAAACATCAAAATCAGACAAGTTAAAATAGAAATAAATCTACAATCCCAACGACAACTTCCATATATCCAAATTTCATCTCCACCTATGAAACTTTTGATAGATACCGGAGCAAATCAGTCGTTTTTAAGCCCTGCGGTTGTGCAAAAATTTTTTGCTGATGTTCGGTTAAATTATGACCCGTTTGAAGTGTGCAATGTTCATGCTAAAAGTAGGAGTAACTATTCTATCACACTGCCTACCTTTTCTGAATTTAATGACCCCAGCTACGTAACATTGTATGTCTACAAGTTCCACGATTTTTTCGATGGGCTTATTGGGACTGATTTATTGGACAAATGGGAAGCGGTAATTGATTATAAGAATAAAATCCTTACCACTAAAACTGCTTCGAATCCTATACAAGTTTATGACTCTCGTAACTCTAACCTATACGAAGAAATTATACCGGCAGGTACATCCAAATTAGTGAAAATTCCCATCAATATTCACGATTGTGACGCGTATATAGAAGAACAGACAATTTCTAACTGTGTCATAGGAGAATGCTTAACTATGGTTAGTCAAAACCGGGGATTAGTTGAGATAGTTAACCCGAGCCGTAATGACGTAATCTTTTCAATGGACCGTGCCTTAACTGCCGAAGTACATTCTATCGAATGCACCGAGCAATGCTCGCCTCGCGTGAACGAAGTACTCTCGCGCCTTCGTACAAAGCATTTGAACGTCGAAGAACGTATGAACTTAGAACTTTTATGTGCAGAATATGCGGATGTTTTTTACTTGGAAGGCGAACCTTTGACTTTTACGAATAAAATTAAGCACTCTATTAAAACAACAGATGAGGCTCCAGTTTACACGAAAAGTTACAGGTATCCGTATATTCACAGACAGGAAGTACAAGATCAAATTAGTAAGATGTTAGGTCAAGGAATAATTAGGCATTCCAGTTCCGCGTGGAGCTCACCGATCTGGGTCGTAGCTAAAAAAGCTGACGCCTCAGGTAAAGTGAAGTGGAGGATCGTGGTCGACTTTAGAAAACTGAATGAGAAAACCGTGGATGACAAATACCCGATTCCGAACATCTCAGACGTCCTAGATAAATTGGGCAATTGCCAGTACTTCACTACCTTAGACTTGGCAAGCGGCTTTTACCAAGTCGAAATGAATCCAAAGGACATTTCTAAAACTGCATTCAATGTTGAGCATGGCCACTACGAGTTTATTAGGATGCCAATGGGCCTAAAAAATAGCCCATCTACCTTCCAAAGGGTCATGGACAATGTGCTAAGAGAGCTTCAGAATACCATATGTCTAGTTTATCTTGACGATATAATAGTATTCAGCACCTCCCTTCAGGAACACATGGTTAACTTACAAAAAGTCTTTCAAAAGCTACGTGAATCAAATTTTAAAATTCAGATGGACAAATCAGAATTTCTCAAACTAGAAACGTCATACTTAGGTCATGTAATAACTAAATATGGAATCAAACCCAATCCGGATAAAGTATGGGCAATAAAAAGTTATCCTATGCCAAAAACCAACACAGAAATTAAAAGATTTTTAGGATTAATTGGATATTATAGAAAATTTATACCAGACTTCGCGAAAATAACCAAGCCTATGACGCAATGCTTAAAGAAAGGTTCAAAAATCATCCATGATCGCAATTACATTGAATGCTTTGAAAAATGTAAAATGTTGCTCATAAATGACCCAATACTACAATATCCAGATTTTGCGAAACCCTTTTTACTAACAACTGATGCTTCACAATTTGCCATTGGAGCTATCCTTTCACAGGGTCCTATTGGATCTGATAAGCCTATAGCATATGCTTCAAGGACTTTAAATTCGAGTGAAATAAATTATAGCACAATAGAAAAAGAAATGCTAGCTATTGTATGGGCTACGAAATATTTTAGGCCCTATCTCTTTGGTAGGAAGTTTAAAATACTGACTGACCATCGTCCTTTACAATGGGTAATGAACATTAAAGAACCCAATTCCCGCCTAACCCGCTGGAGACTACGGCTAAGTGAATACGACTTTGACTGTGAGTATAAGCCAGGTAAGGTTAACACAAACGCAGATGCCCTTTCTCGAATTGAACTACATAACGAGGAATCTAGTTCCGTTGTAGTTAATGTTTCGCAGAGGTCAGATTCTAGAACCGACAGTATACATAGTGATGCGGAAAACCCTATCCTGGAAGTACCTATTTCAGATGATCCCCTGAATAGATTTTGCAAACAGATCGTATTCAACGTCGTAAGTGATATTAAAAGTAAGCCCAATGCTACTAAGCTATTTGAAACCTATAGTAGAGTTTCTATACAGGTCTCTAAGTCTAATCTAGAACAAGACGTTATAGATTCAATCAAAGAATTCGTTAACCCCAAAGTTAAAACCGGAATTCTAATTAAACCTACATTAGAAATGTATTCAATTATACCAATTATTCAGAGAAGTTTTAAAAATTCAGCAATGCGCCTTGTTCTTGCTAAATCTGAATTGGAGAATGTTACTGACTATTTGAGTCAACAAGAAAAAATTAAAAACTACCATGAGGGAAAAACGAATCACAGAGGGATTAACGAATGCTTTCTCGCTCTTTCACAAAGGTACTACTGGCCTAAGATGAAGGAACACGTCACTAAATTCATAAATGAATGTCAAATATGTGGACAAGCTAAGTATGACCGTAAACCTGTGAGGCCTCGGTTCCAAATTGTACCTCCACCAACAAAACCTTTCGAAGTCCTTCACTTGGACTTGCTTAGTGTAGAGTCCCATAAGTTTCTCACCATAATTGATGCATTCTCAAAATATGCTCAAGCATATTTTCTGAGAGATGCTACCGCGATAAGCGTAGTTCAGGCCTTATTAAAGTTCTCCTCACACCACGGAATTCCTCTTTCTATTATCACCGATAACGGCCCCGAATTCAGCAATCAGTTATTTTTAGAATTCAACAGATTGCACAAAATTAATCACCACAAAACATGTCCCTATACCCCGAACGAAAACGGAATGGTAGAACGATTACATTCCACTCTCCTCGAGCATTTACGTATATTAAAGCTGGAACGTCGTGACGACCAAATTTCAAACCTTATGACATACGCCGTATTAGCCTATAACAGCTCTATTCATAGTTTTACTAAATGTAGACCGATTGATATCATCACCGGTCACTTAGACCCTCGCGATCCCCTAGATATGAATGTGACTCAACATTTACTACAGGAGTATATTCAGGATCATAGAACTCGTATGTTAAAGGTTTACGAAATTATAAACGAAAATGCTCTACCTCGTCGCACTAAAATAACCGAGAACGTTAATAAGGATAGAGAACCCGAACGCAATTACACACCTGAACAGGATGTATTCATTAGAAATCCTTTAGCTAATAGGCAAAAACTAGCTCCTAGATATACACGAGACACGGTTGTGGAAAATTTGCCGATACACATATACACTAGAAATAAGGGACGTGTAGCTAAGTCACGTCTAAAACGGGTACCTAATAGTGCTCGTTTGTTGCAGGAAACTGCTGGTCGTTCTGACGTTGGCCCTGAGCCCGAAGCTAGTACAAGCGGATGAGATACTACTAGAAAATCTACTAGATTTCGTTAAAGCTATGAGTGTCCATCATTCAGCAATCAATTATGAAACATTAAAAGAGCATGATGAGTAGGTTAGCTATTTTATATGATAAGAAAGAAATTTTAGAAATTAGTTTTAGAGTGTTTTGAAATAATTAAATTGGGGTACTGTTTAAGGGTAACGATATAATCTTAGTTATAAAAATACATATTTTACGTCCCAATAACTATCCTATCCTTCACAAACTATCCTTTGCACCTAACCACGATAGTAAAGTATTGTCCCCTACCTATCCTTATGTGGCAATTCACCAGGAAGACCTATTGTATATGGAGACAGAATGTCCGAAGTATAGTCACGGTCACCTTTGCGAAGACAACCCAAGCCATCATCAGGGGGACCTGTCGATCTGTATCCGGGAACTTTTGCTGCGGCAGCATTTCCACGAAACTTGCCATTTTACTTCAGTTATCCTACCTTCTGAAGCCATGGAACAGTTAGATGATCTTCACTACGTTCTCAGCATTCCGAATCTGACGAAAATACGCCTCACCTGCTCTGAAGACCAATCTAGAACGGTTAAAGGTTAAGCTACCTAGCTGTTATACCTAAAGGATGCGAACTTCAAACTCCAGCATTTACGGCAAGGATCGAACATGATCGAGTTGAAGGGAAGATATTGAAGATCATGGATACAGCAGTCAATGAAGAGAAGAGTTATAAAGTACCAGTGAAGAAGACCATAAAACTGAACACCATTGACTTGAGCCAGCTACATTCAAGTAACTCCGAAATCGCTGTCCAAGAACCAGTATCATTGAAATCATCGAACATCGATGTTATATAATTATCACACTACGATACCCATCTACATTTTATTCGGTGCAGCTGCACTCATTATCATCGTGATACTTCGACGCAATAGAAATCAACGAGAAGTCAACGCTGACATACCACTGGAAGCTTTTTCTAAGAAGGAAGAGGAACATCCGAGTCCATCTAAAGATGAAACCACTTCCGAGAAACCGGCTCATCCTTTATCTGCACTATTCTCGACGAAAGTCTGCAAATAGATGCAGATCTTGCGGAGGGAGATGTTAAACCATTGCGACATCAAGACGGGCACTTGGTTACCGCCGTTACCGTTTACCAAGAATCCATGCAGTTTCGTAACGATTTGACCACCCGGGCGCGCTAACACGAAAGAGACAATGTGTGCTGATGCGAGTTTTAGTTACAATGAGTGTCGCGGTATCTTTTGTTCCCTTTGTTCTGTCTGATTCACCGACTCACTTTCAATCTAACATCGATGGAGTCAAATAGTTCATAAGATAATTTGTAATTTCATTTATTTTTTATTAAATTTTGCACGAGAACTCGGTCTTTCTGTACCCTCCCTAGCAGCCGTACATAATTAAGTGACTAGAATTTTATTAATTTTACGGGTCTTACTATCCTACGGTGACATTTAGGTACACTTTGATGTTAGGACGATGATAGGATATCGAAATACTCAGGATAATCAATAGCGACAACCTAACAAGAACTTTAGTAGAGATTCGTAGATTTTGATTTTCGATCCCATGCCCTAGAGAACCCAAACTACGCACACATTCAGTCAAGAGATTGGTTAAATGATGAGCTAGTGAGAATCACTAATATAAGGTAAACGAACCTTTTTCAGTGCAAACAGGTTAGGCAGTATAATGCTGTTGGTAGTAAGTCAAGCCAGTTGGTGTGAGTTGTGAACGTACACTCTGCCTCTCGGAGCTTGCTCGGAGCGCGTTATTGTGTACTAACTACGTAACTCTAGAATTAAACTAGATTACCTGCACTATGACCGTAGTTTATCTTGAACAAGAAATATTAAAAGCTCAGTGGCAAGAGCTAGTACCTGTTGCGATATGTGAGCGTCAAAAAGGGAGGGGCGACACCAGAATTTATTTCGTTAAAAAATACTATTTCTTACAAGAAATCGTTTTCTAAACTGAGACGAGAAGTAGCACTTTCACAGACCAATCTCTCCAGTCGACTGATAGAGACCTTCAATATTAAATCAACTACTGGTTCGGGCATTCTGTAGATAAATTTTGACAGTGATAAGACAGCAATCGCCGTGGTGCATTTTGTCCACCGTGTGGACTTTGGCAAGGGGTACGCGGCATGCGATGCGGCGAAGGCCTTCAGGCGACAGTCTTACTGGTGAAATGGTTTTGATATCCTCCTAGTTGACTTCGGCTACGGCGGCCAGTCTTAACGGAGACTAGCCATGTGCGCAGGACATTATTTTAGTGCACAAGTGTGCGCAAATACTGCACTATCTATTCATTCATTCTCATAATCTGATGGAAAGGTAGACCGACACGACAGCAATCGCCTTGGTGCATTTTGTCCACCGTTTGGACTTTGGCAAGGGGTACGCGGCATGCGATGCGGCGAAGGCCTTCTGGCGGCAGTATCACTGGTGAAATGAGATATCCTCGTAGTTGACTTTACGGCTACTGCGGCCAGTCTTAACCGAGACTAGCCATGTGCGCAGGACATTATTTTACAGTCTTAACCGAGACTAGCCATGTGCGCAGGACATTATTTTACAGTCTTAACCGAGACTAGCCATGTGCGCAGGACATTATTTTAGTACACAAGTGTGCGCAAATACTGCTGCACTATCTATTCGCTCATTCTCATAATCCGATGGAAAGGTAGACCGACACGACCGGGGAAACCTTACAGTTGAGTTCAGGCACAGGACCAGCCTGACCCCTAACTGGTGAAAGGGTGCCATTAAAAGTGCCTCGTCTTTCCAGTTATTGGTAAATTTCATGGTTTTATTTAAGTTTATTACACAGATTTGATTCTTATGATTGACTCTACCGATCGGTGCCTTAAAAAGTGTAGGGTGTTATTTTTGGATTTTAGTGGGTTCGATTACTCACTGCATTAAGGAAGTATTTTTTTTAATTCTGTGAATACAGTTTTAATTATTTTTAAAAGAAAAGGAATGTTTTCATTCATTAAAACTTCCTTCCTTCAATATATCTGGTACTTGCCCTCCATGTCCCATGCCCGTGGGACACCTTGTATAGCAGGTAGGTATGTTGAATAGGTTTCGCGTTAGGTACATAAATATACTTATGAAATTTGGCTTTCCCCGGGAACAAAGTCATATACATTATTACGACTGTTTTACTGTTTTCTCAGTTTTGACATCCTTCGGTGATGTAATTTTTTCAGATTAAAACTGTAATTTTTCAGATTTTTTGCAAAACATTAAAAAAAAAACATGTGGATTTCTTTTTATTTCTCGAAAATGATATTGTTCACAATCTCAGTGCTATTCGTTTACATAGTTTTAATTTCCAGAAATAATACGCAACAATCATACAGATAGTTTTAGTTTAGATTGTAATTGTACAGAAAATCATACAGGTTAATACGTCAGTTTTGAGTCGAATGTCCAGGACACGAGTTCATATTAATTCAGCGAAAAGAGTGGCAATAACTTATAAAGTTCTCGACATTCATCAATATAACAGTCGCAATGTGCGGTTAATGTGTCGTTATAATGTTCAATGTTCAAACAGTGAAACAATCGTAAAATGCTATTGCTCTTCAGTCCAATTAGAAATTACTGTAAAGCACATTTTGTAAATTTTTGCCTATTTACAGTAAATAAATAACAATGATGTTTATTACGATACATAGGACAAATACCTTTTATTTGATATATAATTAGTATATGAAGTGTACCTAGAAATAATAGAATTACCTTCTTTAATTTTTCCTGATAAATTTTTTTGCTATTACGACTTTATTCCCCGGGGCAAGTAATTTATGCATTTCTTATTTGACTTTGTCCTTAAATGATATTACTTAGTAAATAGCATTGTCAATACGTATGTGCATTTAGTTGTTTTTAAATGATAAGTGCCAAGGCTGTGCACTTAATATCACCATCACCTGTAGCCAGATTGTACCTACTGCAAGGTACATTCCTAAATATATATATTTATAGAGGTAGAAGCAAATCGGTATAGGCTTCATGCCATCCACAACCAGCACTACGCTGTGCCGCATCTGCTCAGAAGGCAACTACAGTTTGTTAGAAGTAAATAAATATAATAAACAATGAATAATGCTGGACAATTCACACAGCTTTATCTAGCCCCAAGCTAAGCAGAGCTTTTGTTATGGGTACTAGATAACTGATATACTTAATACAATACACTACATAGATAGATATTTTTTATTATACATAGAAAACATCCAGAACGCCCTGAACAAATGTCTGCAGATCGTACAAACATTTGTCCCGAGGCGGGAATCGAACCCGCAACCTCCTGCGTCGCAGGCAGACCTTCGCCCGCTGCGCCACAGAGGTCGTCGAGAAGTGCTGGTGTGAAAACTACTAGACTACTGGATGATTCGCTGAAGCTGAGGTTGAAGGGATATCATGAATAAGTAAGGGCGCCACAAAGGTTCGCATCGTTATCACGCAAATTGACATTGAAGTGATGTAATTGGGGATACAACCTTTTGCTTTCACGGTGTCTTGGTTTCTTGGAATTGATTTGAGGTCAATTTGGTTTGGGGACTCACGTTTCATTGGGATTACCCAATGAAACGTGAGTCGTACCCAAACCACATACAAAGGGTTTCTGCGTATTTTGATTCATTAGAATCAGAATGCGCAGAAATTCTTCGATCTAGAAGTTTTGCAGACAGGTTTAAAAATCAATACCACAAACTTCCAAGTACATTATAACCCTGGAATTTCGGATGACCATGCATTTAAGATAAGTAAATAAATAAATAATACTGGACAATTTACACAGCATTATCTAGCTAGCCCCAAGCTAAGCAGAGCTTGTGTTATGGGTACTAGATAACTGATATAGTACATAATACAATATATAGATATTTTTTATTATACATAGAAAAACATCTAGAACACCCTGAACAAATATCTGCAGATTGTACAAAGAGGTCGTCAATGTGTGCGTACTTGAAATGTGGATATTTCATTCTTAAAATCCGGACGGTTGTTGTTGGCAAGATAAAGTACCTAATTAATTAACTTCACATTTCTGGTACAATCATCGTACCAAAGAATATTATAATAATTTCTGGTCGCTGCTTCGCTATCGCTAGCATTCGATGGATTCGAATTCGATGGAAACTTTTAAAGTTTTTTTCTATCCCATGTAAACTGATTTATAGCATACAAAGAAAATAATACATAGTGTTTTCTACACAATTTATGCAATATTTCAACCTGCTCCGTTCAGTAGTTGTGGCGTGAAGATGTATAAAGAAAATAATACATAGTGTTTTCTACACAATTTATGCAATATTTCAACCTGCTCCGTTCAGTAGTTGTGGCGTGAAGATGTATCAATGCTGGACTGTATAATGCTGGACAATTCACACTGCATTATCTAGGCCATTATCTTATTAATAAGGAAAGAACATTATCAAAGAAATATTCAACCGTGTTGGTTTCAGATCAAAATGTTTTCATCTTGTCCTGTGTGTCATTAGAATCATTTTAATATCAGTTTAAACAACCAAACTTTTCTATGAAGTATTGCGATATACTTACCTAATTAATTAAACTTCTTGCCTTAGGTAAAATTATTGTTCTGCATGAGTCAAGAAGTTTAAATCTAACAAGGGATATACCTAATTATTTATACATCTTGCCTTATGTAAATTATTATTTCGCATGAGTCAAGAAGTTTAAATCTAACAAGAGATATACCTAATCATTTAAACTTCTTGCCTTATGTAAATTATTATTTTGCATGAGTCAAGAAGTTTAAATCTAACAAGGGGATACAAAGGGGAGTTTAAAATATGAAAGTATATTCCATCACTTTCATGTTTTAAACCCCTTAAGAACACAAAGCTAGAAATTCAGTGCTTACAGAGGGTATTCTCACATCGAAGCCCGATGTGTAAACATGACCAGCAAGAATATAGCTTTTACGAGCAGAGCAGAATATCACAAACACCAATAAAACCAAGGGAAATTCACCCTCGACTTGCCAAACGCAGGGTATGATTTCCTTTGAAGCGAGCGGAGCTAAAGTCATTGATGTTGGTGTAGTGCTTTTAGGAACACGTCTCGAGGCTTACAAAGTTACCTGGTCATATTCATATTATAAGTGTGCTCTGGTTTTATTGAAAAAACAGAAATAGAAAATATGCGAACGAGCCACGACACACTTATAGTTATTGCAGCGACTGTCGGTTTGACACGTCAAATAGGTGTAGTCTCAGTAGTCCGGTTACGTTAAAGTGAATCGGACTACTGATTCGCTCGACGTATCAGTAGTCCGGTTCAATTAAGCAACCGGACTACTGATACGTTTTTTGCAACTGTTATTTCGGTGTCGATGATAAATTACCGGCGTATTGTACTTATCAAAATATTTTCTTTTGATCGAGTGACGGCAGATGCTGGATGCGACCAGCTGAAGACAGGGCGTTATGGCGCACACTAAGGTAGCCATATGTCCAGCAGTGGACTAATATATAAACAATTCTGCAATTCACTCAAGTGCCTACTGAAACTTCGATAATGAAAAGTTTCCGCAACTCAACGGCCACTTATGCGCAATTTCATGAGAAATATTGGAATTCTTTTCATTCAACCTTGTTAATTAAAAATTGACAATAAAACAAGTTCATTCTTTTTATTGGAACTTGTATTGGAGTCATATTTGCAAAACATTGAAACCAGCCAATATCAATTATCTCGGTATTGCTAAAACAAATAAAACAATTTTGTGACGTAGGTAACTTGATAAATAAACATGGATCGGGTCTATAGCGTTCTTAGAAATAATTTTACTTATTTCACAAACATTGGATTACTTTTTAGTACGCATGACATCTTTTTTTTTTAATTGTCTTAGAAAATAATTAATTTGTTTTGAAAAAACTTAAAAACGACTTCGAATCCCTTATTTTTAAATAGTTTTTTAAGTTTTTCGGGACAAATAGGAAATAAAAATTGTGTGGGACCATCCCGAGATGGTGATTCGAGATCATCATCTATACATAAAAAAATAAAAAATGCAAAAGAATCATCCAAATCGGTCCATAATGGACAAATCGATTAACATAAGTACATTTAAAAACATACCTACAGCCGAACATAGAACAATCTCTTTTTTGACGAAGTCGGTTAAAAATATCGTCTAGTTTTGTCTGTTTGTACCTCCATCCAAAGAAAATTACAGTTTTAAATTTGAAAAAAAACCGGGGTAAGTATTTACAATTGAAACTGCTAAGCTTTTTTGCATACTGTTGAAAACAATCAAGAAGGCGGGTGCGGCGGCAGCTCTCAAGAGGCGTAAATATGCAGGTCTCGACAGAGCCTACACATTTGCTCCCCTTGGAGTCGAGACCCTAGGTCCGTGGGGTACCGAGGCTCTTCGGGTTTTCAAAAAACTATCTGAGCGTCTGGTCGAAGCGACGCGTGACCCGAGAGCTGGTGAATATCTGGCACAGCGTATCAGCATTGCCATACAGCGTGGCAATGCAGCCAGCGTCTTGGGGACGCTTCCGACTGGTGTTGATATGGATCAGTTGAGCTATCTATAGACTGTTTGCAACAGTCAGCAGTTAGCTCAATTGTTTCAATTGTAAATACATACTAGTATAATTGATATATTTTATATTATTATATATTTATTAGCTGCGCCCCGCAGCTACGCCCGCGTGGAAATTTAAAATTATCACTTAGGGGTATGAAAAATAGATGTTGGCCGATTCTCAGACCTACTGAATATGCTCACAAAAATTCATGAGAATCGGTCAAGCCGTTTCGGAGGAGTATGGCAACGAAAACTGTGACACGAGAATTTTATATATTAGATATTTTCTTTGTGAATAATGAGATTTATTATCAAGAAGTATCCCAACTGTTCCAGAACAATACCAATTGGAAGCGTCCACAAGACGATGGCTGCTGAGTGCTGACCTATTACTACGTAGACTGCCCTAAGATCAAAATTTGATTCAACATAGGCCTTAAAGATTGACAATGTATTTTCCATCAATCGCTGTTCAATCGCGACTCAATCGTAACTAGTAAACAGACTAGAGAACTAATCTGTCTGTTTATCTCAGCGGATCGTGCGGTTGACATACAATTACGGGTGGTCTCGTCTTCATTTCCGACCGTAGCATGTCTAATTCATCTAGACTAGTCGTTTTATCATTCCGAACATCGCTGTGTGGTTTGAGGTTTGTGTGAATATTTCTAAAGGCCAATTCACATATATTCGTGAATGTATGATATTGGTTAGGATAAGATCAATTCAGATGTCAAATATATCGATTGATCTTGACCCTTTTCTCTGTGGCGGGGACACGACGTGTCCCCTGTAACAAATGTGTCGTCTGTTAAGCGGACACGCCGTGTCCGTTAATAACTAAGACGTATTTTTTTACTTTTTGACCAATGTTAGCTTATACTTTGTAACTTTTTTATTTTAAATGCGACACTATTGCTCTAAGTTAATACATAGTAGCTCGCTACAAAACTTATGAGATTTCGTCATTTTAATCACACGTGCCGCTCTCTCGCGCGGCACCAGCCTGAATTGCCGCCACATATTTGCGAAGTCGTGCATAATCGCCGCCACACACGAAGGGGAATCACTACATTCTCACTGCTGCATCTGAAATAAAAAACAAATGAAAATAAATAAATGAGCGTCGAAAACAGTACCTATACACTCACGAATATTTGCATCTGAATTGACCAGCAGGCCTTTGAGGCATAAGATAAGTCAAGATATGCCCTTAGAGGGCATATCTTGCATAACTATACGTGTTCCAGCTTCTAAAACCGACGTTCAGAAAATCGGAAGTCAAGTACCTATTAATAGGTTTTATTGCCTAAAAATTATGCCTAACAACCAATCAAAACTTGATTGCGATATTCAGAACTAAGGCTTAGCAGCGATGAAGCACGTGTCACCACTGCGTCCACTCTCTTTACTTTACTTTAAAGGACAGGATCTTCTCTCGCACGACACCCGCACTTGAAAAGTGTCGTATATTTAATGCACTATTTGCGCCTGTTGAGGGATATTAAAGTGCAAGCAAAGTCGCTGACAAAACATTCCAGGAAAACCCTTGAGACATTCCTATTCTTTCTTTTATTAAAGTTCGTATTTTGCTCGTTTTAAGGTTGAAAATGTTTTCCAGAGATGTTGTGCCTAGCTAGTTCCGCGTGTCTCTTTACAAAATGAAGTGATACTGCCTCTTAGTTAATTGTTGTCGGCTTTTGTTTTCGAAATCCATTCTGTGGTGAAAGAAGTCTAAGATTAGAGTGCTTCCGTTGCAGGAATCATTTTCATTGCTTTATTTTATTGACGTCGTGAATGAAATGAACGAAAGTCTCCGTTTCAGGTCTGGCCAAAATGGCTATTTTGTCAGTATGTCCGTACTCCTCTACAGGTTGTATTTTACAACCGATCGGTATGAAACTTTGTGTACAGATTCTATGATTTTATAGAATTTTATTGTCGTCGGGATTTTTTGATTAAAGGCGTACTTCTTACACAATAAGGCAAAAAGGCGGATTTGGAATATCTCCGCTTTAAGAGATCTGATTTTGATGATTGTACTTTTAATTGAAAGGTCATAACTTTATACTGTTTTCATAAAAATTTGGTAAAGATCTGATGAGGATTTTCGGCATGACGAGCAGAATAGCATCGCAAAATGCAGTAATATGTAAGAGAGCATTTACAGTACAGCGCCACCTATTAGAACATCTTGGTAACACTTCGAGAATTATATGAAATAGCGCGGCCGCATACACCGTCGTCGTCGGTTAAATAATAACAAAAGCTTTGGGCTGATGGATCAACGCCATCTATTGATACTAGGTACAGAATTTCGAGCTTTGCTGAGGAACGTAACTTACGTACTTTGTATGGACAATTGGTCTAATGGTTGATGTGTTTGTGCAACACTTCGTTCAAAAATTCCGACAACAATCGTATCGCAAGTGAAGTGATCTGTAATACCTACCTACCTTTCCAAGTGCACCTTACCTACCTCACCTACCCTACCCACAAACAAGATTGAATCCGTTCAGGAGAAACAGACGCCTATTCTTGCACGGTGGGCATTATTTCAATAAAGTAGGTATGAACAGAAGTTCTCATTATATAGGTACCTACCTAGGTACCAAAATATCCCGTTTTAAATAAAATTACTTTAGTACATTAAGTATTAAGTAAATTAATTGTTGAAAAAAGTTAGTGTTCGCGACGTCTACTGTTCGTAGAACTACTAGTTACTAGCTCCTGCCCGTGGAAGATTCTAGATTCAGTCCAACGACAAGACGGTGCGATGCGGATCTCAATCACAGCTTCCGATTTATTTTCTAACAATAAGCCCTTATCAATTTCAAAACAAAACCTTCTTTATCGTATTGGTGTAAAAATTTATCTTTCAATCCGTTAAAGTCCCCATCAGCCAGAGTCCCTAGGTAACTAGGGGGAAAAGTGACTAGTATAAAATTTACGTAAGGTTCAGTTGTGGTAAGGGCTTTTAAATATATTGGGTATGGTTTTTTGAGATTTACGTAGGTACAGAAAGCTTCATCGACTCCAACGATACGTAGCCACCCTCTTAATTAACAAACGAATTCCAATTAATACGGAAATATTTTATACTAGCGGCCCGTTCCGGCTTTGCACGGATGGAAATTTAATTTTTTGGCATATAGAGTATGTTTCTCAGGGATAATGTAGCATTCTCATATTAAGGCGCTACCCCGACCCAAATCAGCGCCATGACCTATTTTATTTAATTATTCTGTTAAACGACGGAATTTTAAAAAATTGATTGGCCAGTTTGTGCTTCCTATCATAGGTTTTTTTTTAATGTGCCTGTAAAGGATTTATTTTGAATACTTTAAGCAGAGATGCGAAGTTGCTCTTTTTGACCACCATGGTGGAAAAAAGAGCAACTTCGCATCTCTTCCTAAACTATACAAACTAAAACATTTATAGAGGCATTAAAAAAAAGCTTATGATAGGAAGCACAAACTGGCCAATCGATTTTTTAAATTTCCTTCGTTTAACAGAATAATTAAATAAAATAGGTGGTGGCGCTGATTTGGGTCGGGGTAGTGCCTTAAACGGATTTTTGAAATGGGTCCAGTAGTTTTTGGGTTTATTCGTTACAATCATACAACTCTTTCATCTTCATAATATAAGTGTAGATGAGGAACATCTTGATAAAATGAAGATAAATTACTGCTATAATTGTCATTTAGTCAATTTTCACCGAAACCGGCTAGTTGGCAGCAAAATGTATGGGCATGAACGATAGCTTTTACGCGTACCAGTAAAATTTGCTTACAATTCACCGCCGGGTTCCTGGCACTGAAAAGCTTACATTTACAAATCGTTCCCGGAACAACGGCGCAACAAGATCAAAATTTGAAAAACCCCCCCGACAGATTTTCATGAAACATGGCTAAGAACACTAGGGATAAAATTATCTATGACACAAGAAAAAACTAAACGAAAATCGGTTCATCCGTTTGGGAGCTACGATACCACAGACAGATACACGGACAGACACGTTAAACTTATAACCCCCCTCTCTTTTGCGTCGGGGGTTAAAAATTAATAATATTTTTTTTTTTTTTTTTTAATAATGCTGGACAATTCACACAGCATTATCTAGCCCCAAGCTAAGCAGAGCTTGTGTTATGGGTACTAGATAACTGATATACTTAATACAATACGCTACATATATAGATATTTTTTATTATACATAGAAAACATCCAGAACGCCCTGGACAAATGTCTGCAGATCGTACAAACATTTGTCCCGAGGCGGGAATCGAACCCGCAACCTCCTGCGTCGCAGGCAGACCTTCGCCCGCTGCGCCACAGAGGTCGTCTTTCGAATTACTTAATATAGAAACGTTATAAAAACGGAGATATGTCTTATCACGTTTTCACCGAATTTTCCTAAGGATGTAATGCAAACCTAATAAAAAAAATGTTTTAAGATTTTGTGCTTTTTTGAGCAGCAGATAAATGTGCTACTCTGCAAATTATTGCGTTTCATAAACTGAATTCAAAATAAAACATTTGTGTGTGGGAAATTGTTGTTGAAGGTTGAATAGAAAGAGATTCATTGTATTCAAAGAGTCACGGAATATCCTTGAATACAATGTTCGCAGATTGTATTCAAGGGTAGTCCGTGACTCAATGGCCAAAAATGTGACCGAACAAATCGAATAAAACGTTGTTGACTCAATTCACCGAGCGAGAATAGCGGCAAGTAACAACGTTATCTCGTTGTAACGGGCTGATAACGAGTTCACAAGTTTACTTCGTGCTTCGAGTAGGTGCCTGCGTACAAACTGCTTATACGAAGCTGGCATTGAGTATGTACATGAAAGGTCCATGATGAAGTTAAAGATAATGCTAAAGTTTTCGAGAAAGTAGAAGCAACCACTTTGCAACGTTGTTATAAGGGATGTACTTATTTGCTAAAGATAATCCCGCGCCCAGGCCCTTTTAATTGACAATTTCGACCTAAGGTCTTAGGTTTAGAATTAACTAATGGAGACAATTAAATTTTAATTCAGGATTTTGTCAGAAATTTAGCGATTTTTGAACTTTGAAATTAAGCATCAAAGTTCACCAACGAAGCTGCTGTCTGATTATCTTTTGTAGAACACCAGCCATAAGCTGGTGTTCGACAATTTTGTAACCTCTTTGAAGAGCACGTGCCATACATAGTGAACACCATTTTGTCTTCGTCTTTAGGACGCTTCCGACTGGTATTGATATGGATGAGTTGAACCTGTAGATGGTTTGCAATCGTCTTCAGTTAGCTCAATTGTTTCAATTGTTACTTTTTTAATTTCTACTATTTGATTGTAATTTTCTGTGTCAATGAAGATTAATTGTATTTACACAGCATCTTCCGATATCTAAAAATTAAAATCCAATAAATATTTTATATTTGTTTTATTTATTTATCTTTATTTTCGTATTTTTTTTATTAAGTACCTGTCTGCCTAGTAACTACAGTGAAAAGGTAGGTTCTCTTTTTTTACTTCCAGTTTTCCCCCTCAAGGGGGATTTCAAGGGGGGAAACTGGAATAACCCCTTGTTTTGTATGTAAATTTAAGACAAACACATTTTCAGACCCTGCTGTAATTCTTATAGAGGCGGTGTACCATAAAATAATGTTGTACTTAATTCACGTTCCCCAAACAAGTTTCACACAATAACACGTAAAAGCAGACCGGAACCTGTGTCGCTAGAAGCAGAATAAATAACACGGCTTGCTGCCTGCTACAAACTTGTGCTTTACACGTCCTTGCCATTTCCGACTCCACACTTATGCCCGTTTTCCACTGCGAGTGGAACGAACTTATGATACACTAGATGTTGTTATATCTAAGGATTCCGTTTTTCACATTTAAGCTCTGATTGCTCGCTTAAATTACGTATAAGTGACCAGGTTCGAGTTGGGCGGGCTACAGCAACTAGCTAGACAGCTAGTTCCAGCCCAACTCCAAACAAAAGCGCAGTATCTGAGAGATTTCTTCGCAGGTTATCGACGTCGGGTGGTTGAAAACTTATTGTAGAGGTGTTGTTAATCCCTCGTATACTCAATAACAATCGTATTCCACGACTACGTTTGCAGCAGATTCTTTATAGATCAGACATCCCTCACAAAATGGGCTATCCGTTGTTCTGCTGGTCGAGAGGTGTTTACTACTGAATACTCTGGGCTTGCTAGTTAACATATTGCTGCCATTGCTACGATTTCTTGAAAATGATTTTTATTATTTAGTGACTCTTGACGTGTAGGTATGCTGTCACTCATTATGTCTCCACTATGAGGTCAAAACAAAAATAGTTTTTTTGGTCATAAACTATCCTTCTTACAATATTTTAACTTAAGGCGAATAGTAGGGGTGATAGTGGCGCCACTATATATTTAATTTAATCATTAAGTTATACAAAGGAATTATCAAAAAATCGGACCGCTGGTAGACGATACCTATCACAAGCTTTTATTTAATGTATCTGTAATAGTTTTGTTTTGTGTTATTCAATCAAAAACCTTGTTTGGAGAGCTTGGTGGCCACCAATAGGAACTAAACTCTTGAAACAAGTATCTACCTAAATAATACAGTACAAAACTATTAAAGATACATTTAAAAAAAGCTTATGATAGATATCGTCTACGCGCGGTCCGATTTTTACATAATTCCTTTGTATAACGTAATTATAAAATTAAATATGTAGTGGCGCCACTATCACCCCTACTATTCGTCTTAAGGTTGGTTCAAAACTTAAATGAAAGTCTTATTTTAAATTACAGCTCGACTCTTGCACAACTGTATCCAAGAAATCCCTCAGTAATTAAGTTTTTAAGTAATAAAACTCAGGAGTTTCATCCGTTTTCATTTTTGTTACGAGGCGGGAGATGCTCTCAGCGCAAAAATGAATCTTTCCGTTACTAGCGAACTTGCGGCGTTTGTCTGAACAAGGACGTACCACAACGCAGTTGCGTTTTGATACGTCCGTGTTCAGATAAATAAATAAATAAAATAAATAATGCTGGACAATTCACATAAAGTAATTTATACTCTACCTAAGTACACATTCAGACTTCCAAACTCTCTCAAACCCCTACCCCAAAGCTTTTTGAACAGTTGGATTCAAATCTTGGTGATTGTCACGCTCTGTGTCTGTTGGAAAAAGAGCTTCATTTTAATCTAGCTTGATGATTTTTACAAAGTCAGCAACTTTAATCCACTTTAGCCAGTGCTGCACATGTTTTTGTTAAGTAACCTACAAAAACTCTTACAAAGTAGTTGTTTAGCCGATGACTCACTCAACACAAGCACAGTCACTAAGAAAAGCTCTCTAAGTTATTCATGCTCGAAGTGAGCTAAGTGTGTACACGGTAGGCCCCTTGTTTGTGGAGACGTTTACAATTTCACAACTAAATGTTCCCAATTAAAATGTCACTTACCCCCTCGCGATAAGGTCGCATTTGTGCTGACAGCCCATTTGTTACGCTTTCTCGTTAAACACACTATTTTGCTTGTAGTCCGTGCGGAAAATTTTAATTTTGGGCATTCGTTCGTGCCGAAGTTTTGCAAATTAAAATACTTGCACGATTCAGAGTTGGAACTAGGGAGCAACTTGGAATTATGCTTCAAATGCTTTAATTACGTCGTTTTAGTGGATTTTTGGATTATAAAGACGCTATTTAAGCAAATCTGTTGAGCGAAAGTTACCTTCTTGCATGAATTTTGATTGTTTATAACAACCAAGGCCTCTACAGAATAACAATCGTACCAGTTTACTGAAATAAATAAGTGAAGTTACATATCCAAGTGCTAAGCAATGCCCTAGCAACTGGATAGGTAAACTTCACTTATTTAAAGATAAATTTAATGAATAGTTAGAATTTTTTCAGCGGTTAATTTCAGATGTATTCCTAAGTGATCGGATATCTTCGATATGACTCATACTATATTCCCCACCAAGTTAAAGAAATACCCCGATTTTTACAAAAATCAATAATCCGTTATTTCTAGAATATCCGTTATTAAAGTCTGAAATAATAATAACATTTTCGTGTTAAGATAAATTCACGGTTGAGTAAAGCAATGGACAGAGCAGGCTGCGCCCGACCAAATGCTCTCAAGTGCACTCCAAGGCTGTTTAGGCAGCTATAATTTACTCTCATGAGTTATCTCATGAGTATTGCCAACACTCATAATGCAATAGGAACAAAATTACCTACGGCAAATTACTAGATTTACTCAACAGAAAATAAAGTTGACATCATGATTTCAATGGAAAAAACGAATTTTCCATGTAAAAAGTGTATTATATTTTGAAAATTTTGGTAAGCAATTAGTTTCTGACTGCGGTTTCGCTCACCTGGATAAAACGCCTATGCGTAATTATTGTGGATAATTTAGCTTGTCCAGAACAATGATGTTAAAGCCTCATTGGTCCTGAATTGTTACGTAATGGCGTTAACCAAGTGCGTTTCGGGCAGTGTAGGAAAGGTTGCGGGTTCAATTCCCGTCGAGGTGAATTTTTGTGGGATATTATTTAATTTCTGATTGTAGAGTCTCTTCGTAGTACGTTTTTTCTTAAACAAACTTATGCATCTGTTTTATAATACTAAGAATATTATAATACTTATAATATGTCATTTTCATCTTCAATGGAGTTTATACGCAAACTAACTTACCTACGCAAAATCCATAATAACAAGTAATATTTCGGATCCAAAACGATTACAGTCATCGAGAACAGGCCTAATTTTCTGTTTCGATGGCTATAATTCGTCGTGCTAGGTAATCTCTGCATTAGACTACAAATAAAGTAAAATCCTTTCGCAAACAAAGCTTTCTAAGAGCCGTAGTTCCGACAGCGGATGGGATTAGTACCCCGGCCGCCAGGGACGGAATCAGGACTGAAGATTATAAAAAAAACGCAAACGTGGCCTTTACTTTGTCAACACACGGCTTTGTCGGAACACCAGAGCTAACTCTACTAAAGTAATTACTTCAAAATAACAACAATCGTTTCAGAATGTCACATTTTGGCATTTTACCTTTGATGAAAGAAACTACAGATGGAGGGAAGCGTGTCAAACGTCTCAAGGTAGAAACCACACACAATCTAGAGTTTCTTTCATCGACGACTCTGCGGCGATACCATTATCACAGTAAAGCGATTGGTTAGCAAAATTTTAGCAAAAATTCGTCTGGATCCTTTCAAACTATCTACAGTTTCGTTGTTAAGGGGTAGAAACTAGCCAATCTTTGAAATATAAGGTGTTAGTGTATTATTTATACATTGATCTTTGTAAAGTAACCATCATTCTTCCTGGCACCGACTCTACCCCAGAATATAGTAAGAAAGTTCTTGATCCACTTTTGAACTAGGTATATATTTCTTCCTTTATGTTATTCAACTTCTACGAACGGAATAGTCTTATCTGAAACCGAAATATGCGATTTGAAGGGTGTTCAGATTCCACTGGGATACGAGGAGTTACTTTAGGTTGTTCTGTTACTGGTTTCTGACTGAAATCATGGCACAAATATTAATCCACCCAAGTGAGTTATAGAGTGCTATAAAAACCGAACATTATAAATTAGTCAATGTTTTCTACAAGACTGTAGAACTAACATACTGTATTAATTTCGGGCTTTTTAATCACGATTCCACGAAGTATAGAATATTATAAATTTTTTGCATTAGCAATTTGCATAATAACTGCGATTATTGGTCCATCTTGTGGACGAGTTTTAGTTTTATTCAACCCAAACATTACGTTTTGTCAGTTACATCATGATCAGATTTTCAATTGATCTATACAGAATTTCTGACCCATGTAACTGTTTATAATTTAGAGAAAAATATATACAATATCTGGAATGTTTTCAACGTGGTTTCAAATAACGTAGACAACTAAATTTTCTATTCATATCATACTCGCACATGTTCTCGTATGTCTTGGATACCTAAAATGATCTATTTTCTTGCCTCTCGTCTCTGTATCTCTCGTATCTTGCCTACGACTGCTCTATTGTTCTCGTTGGTAGTTAAAATGGCTTTCGTAAAATTGTTATTTTTACTAGTGCCGGCTTTATTTACGTGTCTAATAACTAAGTTGGCTTTTTTGCTATAAGTCTTACTTAAACTTTAACGCAAGGTTTTTAAAAATAAACTTGAGGCTTCCTGTTACTGATTTTTACGACTACAACATAAACTGTAAGAGAACAAGAAATATAATCAAAATTCTTCTTAGATTGGTATGCTGAAGGTAGGTATTTTCGTACAAAAAACCTTTTTGTTATACCAATAACCCCACTCAGGTTGGAACGCTTAAGCAGACATTGATAAACGATCGAGAAAAAAAGAAATAGGTAGCTGCAGGTTTTCATTACCGACGATAAATTTGCTTCTCATGAATGCCCCTTTCCCCCTCCACTCAATGTCAATGAGTTTAAATCAATTTTGATAATTATATTTTAAGCAATGTTGATTGTTATTGATAAACTCCAAAGTTGTCCCACAGAGAGATAGACGTTATCGACATCAAAACAATCTTATAAATTAGGAATTGGTAGAGTCAAGTGGCTTGCAAGTGACTGTCAACAGCCATCTCGTCTATAAAGGAAGGTCTATCTCGACCCAAATATTCCATGCTTTAATTTTCATCACCGTTCAAAACGTTTGGTACCTACACAAAACAATACCCAGCCACTTTTCAAAGAGCTTTTTGCTCCCACAATTGAGCTACAATCAATATAGATAACTCTATATTATACTCATCGTCGAGTGAGGAAACAATGGGCAGTTATTACGTAGTCTTACGTCTAACAAAAATAGGTATGGACTTCAGTGCTTGTAATTATAGTAGTCTATAACCTAGTTCATCATTGTGAAAACATCTCCGAGACTGGTATTCAACGCCAAACAATGATGACCCGCGATAAGTTTCGTAAATAAAACCATGAACAGACGAGAAGTTATAAACCCTTTGTGCGCCGGATTAAAGCTGTCATCAGCACTCTAATTAGAGTAATTTCAAAGTTATGTGCGGAGGCGGCTTTACAGAAATCGTATAGGTATATGTTTCCCTGTGTCCATAGTGATGGCACATCTCGGAAGTAGATTGTAGAACGATTGAATGAATACAGGTATGATGCTTACGCTCGGCAAAAATTCAGACTGATCGAGTATTTGCCTCATTCGTCGTGAATTTCGCTTGCACGATTCGCCGACAATCGCGTCACTCACTTAGTTTGCATTGTCGGTGGACAGTAGAAATAAATTTTTCCTGCTGTTTACCATAAACGTGTCTTAAAACACGATATATAGGGGGCGGGGGAGGGGGAATGGGTTTTCGACTTTTTTCAAAATATTTCGAAAAGGTAAGAACACAGTTAAAAAAACTGTTTTGAAATGAACAAACCGATACCTTTAATTTGATACTCCTCGTGACCTCTTATCGACCCTCGACCTCCTTAGGCCTCTTTTAAAATTTCGACATCACAATTTCTACCGATAATTTTTTTTTTTATTAAATCTAATATAATATGTACGTATGGGCGCACGAAATGTATAATAAACATTTCAAGTAAGCTGCAGTAATTGCTGAGATATTAAAGAGGGAAAAAAGGGCCGAGAAAGCGAGACCTTATGGGTTTCGAAACCGACATTTTCAACATTTCCAGAAGGTAGGTACTTACCCTGCATGTCCCATGGCCGTGAGACCCCGTATTTTTAGGTACTGGTAAATTTTCAAAACAATTGAATGCACTAATAATTAATGGCATGTGACTCAACTTTGGATGCCCCACTTGCACAACGATTTAAATGTATAATTTTGATTAAATTTGATGTAAGTATTTGTATGTTTTGACAACTCAACTCACTAATCATAACTAATCTAGATAATTATTGTTGTGCAAGCAGGGCTTAGTCAAAAATAATTAAAACGTCATTAGTTTTTAGGTCAAATAAACAAGTAGTAGGCACAAGCTGTAACAATAGAGTAGATATGTATTATCTATGCAAGGTTCCAATAGAAACTTTTCACATTGCCCGTATACCAAGAAATTGAAAACAGTGGCATGTGTTTTAATTCATTCACACACATATTTGTCCGAGCCCGTATTTGATAGCCTGCTGAGAGCCTGATGTGTACTTTCATACCTGAATTACTGTGTACCTTCCTACCTGTTATACCTCAGAGTATACTCAATACTAGGTACTGTTGATCTTCGCGGATAGTTGAAGCTATTTGCGGATGGAATTGATTTATACTGTGTTTATCTCATCACGACCAAATCAAACATTGGTGTCCACTCAGAGACGCATAAAGGTTTAAATAAATTGATTAAACCTTCGATGTCCTGCCAGAACAAAATAAGCAGAATAAAACTCGACGTTGAAACGGGATTGATCTAAAGAACACGACTTTCGCATTCAGCATCGCTGTAGCACTTACGATCTTGTCTTTCCAAATGATTTTCCTTACAACCAGTGTTCTTGTACGACAGAAGACATGGGGGCTTTTACTTTGAAATAACTTTTACTCTAAAATGTATTGTGATACAAATTTTGATTGTGTGTGTCGATAATAATCAGAGGATTTAGTTATGTGTGTCATTTAAGGCCTGTTCAGGAATAAGCTTTAATTGGTAGACTAATTGCGCCAAAGCAGACACAGAGCTGTTGCAGAAGCCGTGTATATTATGTATGCGGTAATCCTACTGTCACGAAAATATCTATCGTGGCGGGATCGCACAATCAGCCCTCTTTTGTAGAATGGCTAGGCCGATTGCAGAACAGCGCAATTCAGATTATTGTGGATTGTTAAACGATCAACGTTCAACAATATGTCAAAGCGTCACATAGGCATATCGTCGAATGAAATCAAAAATATATTCCAAATAAGTCAGCGTTCGTTTTGCAATCGACTTAGCCATTTTACAAACGGGCTGATTCTAAGATCCTTCGGCGGCAAAATGTCCATCGGGATACAACAGTAAATTTCGCTGGAATTTCGCGAAATACAGCGAAATTCAAGGGAAATTTACAACCACTGGTTAACGAATACCGCTTAGGTCAGGTCTGAATGTATCCTTTTAGTTGTCAAGGACTGCGAATGCGCTCGCAACCTCCAACACCACGCCCATTAAAGACTGTTTTTATCATGTAAATGTTTAAACAGGTTTATTAAGCCCCAGCTTTACCTATTGTCTCTTCAATGACACGGTGTTTGCAAAAGCGTACGGAATACGCTACTAATTTAGTATTCCTACCGGCTTGTTTATTTGCTGAACCATTAGCGAATTTCGAGTTATTCAACCTGAAAACATTTTGATGAAATTGTTATTCACTGTGACGTTATTACGGTGTTTGTAAATACTGCTTCATCAATATTAATTTGTTCGTATTTAGGTCGATGATGTGTCTATACTAATATTATAAAGAGGAAAGGTTTGATTTTTTGTTTGTTTGTTTGTTTGTATGAATTGAATAGGCTCCGAAACTACTGGACCGATTTGAAAAATTCTTTCACCGTTAGGAAGCTTACTTTTCAGGGAGTGACATAGGCTATATTTTATCCCGGAATTCCCACGGGAACGGGAACTACGCGGGTGAAACCGCGAGGCGATCGTCTAGTTTTAAATATTTTGTTTCACATTTCATTACGCATAATCCAGGTGAGCGTACAAGAGATTCCATATTTTTACCATGAAAGAGCTTCAAACCTGCAAAGCAAAATCAACCGTACTAGAAAAACCTCTCAGTACCAAAACATTGAAGCGATATCTGCTGCCCGGTTCTCGGGACAAATAGTGTTGTTCGGACCATCGAGCCGAGGGTCGGCGATGCAAATCCCGCGTAAATGAACTGTTCCATCCAATTAGACATTCCTGCCTCCGGACAGCAAAGGACAGGCAGGTCGGACACAGTAGCAAGTTGCAGAGGGTCAATGTATATGCTATACAGGGTGAGCTGTTTCAGGGCCACTGAGAGGAAGTCCAACACCGTGGGAGTTATCGAAAAGTCATGTTAGGAGACGTGCTCGATTTTGAAAATGAGTTCTGCTGAGAGCTAGTGACGGCTTAGATTCTTATTAAAAAGGCATAAGTGTACATAGGTACTAGTTATACTTGTTTTATTCTATTATTCTTATTTTGTATGTGCTAAATAAATGTATTAGTATGTAGAACAATTTTTTTCAAAATCGAGGACGTAACTCCTAATATGACTTTTCGATAACTCTCACGGTTTCAGACTTACCCTCAGTGGCCCTGGAAAAAAACTCACCCTGTATATATATACAATTACATCAATTTCCAAAAATATCAAAGTCTTCACTAAATGCCAGAGTACCCAAAATGCTGGCAGCATTGCCACGTTGAATGGCAATACTTATTTGTTGACCGAAATAAAAGACATCATTCCGATAACATTTGTGGACTCTATTAGAAGGTAAGTAAGATTTTAGACGACCTTAGTGGCGCAGCGGGCGAAGGTCCGCCATCGACGTAGGAGGTTGCAGGTTCGATTCCCGCCTCGGGACAAAGATAGATAGATAGATAGATAGATATATCATTTATTCATAAAGGGGCTAGATAATGCTGTGTGAATTGTCCTGCATTATTTATTTATTTATTTTTGGTTCCCACTGGTCGCACTGATCACTGAAATCCCCCTTTCTGACGCAATCGAGAAGTTGGTACCGAACATTAATTGACAAAATTAAATTGTGACGTTTCGTTAGACTCGGCGCAGTTACCTGCAAAAATTGTGCAAGGTCCGGAAAGGAGTAGGTACATTTATTCTTGTTCGTCTCAAATGCTGTGAGCTTCTATTGATAAAGTGGGCACAATGAGTTGCCCCGAGTTATACTACCACTATTGAGTTGACTGTGTCCACAAGACTAGGCCATTCAATTTGCGGTCACGGCTAACACACCGGCCGCCTGTTATTGAAGCGTTTTCACGCTATTATTACACATAAGAACCCTAAAGGGAGTTTCAGTAAAGAGAATTTCGTTGCTGATGTAATTCCAAAGCTCCGCTCAAAAACTCCGCTATACTCGTACTGAGATAATAAGGGTCGGAATATTGCGGGTGCTACTTTTTCAATGAGGTTCAAGAATCATTTTAATTTAGTTACTTTGTATTAATAGAGATATGGTTTTTTCCCATGGATATATGTACCTATTTCTTTTTTCAAAGGTTGGTTTTTTCTACCAACAACAGACAAAAACAATTTTTAGAAAGCTTCCTTTAAACTATGTTAAATACATTTTTATATACTAATATGATATAGAGGAAAGATTTGATTGTTTGTTTGTATTGAAAAGGCTCCGAAACTACTGGACCGATTTGAAAAATTATTTCACCGTTTAGGAAGCTTGCTTTTCAGGGAGTGACATAGGCAGTATATGTATAATATTATCCCCACGGGAACGGGAACAACGCGGGTGAAACCGCGAGGCAATCGTCTAGTATTAAATAAAATAAAGAAATAATGCTGGACAATCCACACAGCATCATCTAGCCCCAAGCTAAGAAGAAAATCACTGTAAACCTTACTTGATAAATAAAATTGATTCTAAGATGGATTTTCTTAACAAACAAAGGTTCGTACCTTTCCCGATATCTGCAAAACTGTTCTTAAATATATTTTACCCTAAGTTCCCAGAATTTGGGGAGACCAAAAAGTCGTCTGTTACGAGTTAAATGTCCCGATGCAGGTTCACGATCTATTACGCTATTCAATCTCCATATTGTCTGAATCTGTAATTCACTCGTTGTTAGTGGACCAGACTGAAATATATCTATAGAACGAGAGCTTTCGATGTAGGACACCGTGACAGAGTAACTTGAATACAGAAAGAGATTTTTTAACAACGAGACATGCCTTGACTGTGCCCAGAGAGTTTTAACTCCCTCCAAAAAACACCACAAAACTCCCACTCCACGCCTTTTTTAGTTCTCCCACTGTGAAGGACTGTTTTGAATAGGTTCTGTAGCTTCTGTATAACAGGGGCTCCTCCAGCTTTCAAAGCTCGGAAGTAATTAAAAGAAGAAAGAAAGAAAGAAAATCAATTTATTGGCTCACAAAATACCTTAAACAATATAACAAAAAACTTAAAAACACTTTATCCACCATGTGAACCAAAAGGTCCTGCCTCAGCTTAATGTTGCTCAACAAAAAGTAGAGCCACGCTGGTTTTCTGGCAAGACCCTTGTCTACACGACTAAAAGACGTGGTACACAAAAAATATATATTAAAAATATTAAATAGTAAAAGTATAAAAGAAACAAAACGAAACAACTTAAAATAATAATCACACTAATAATAGAAATGCGAAAGTTTGGATGGATGGATGGATGTTTGTTATCTCTTCAAGCCAAAACTACTGAACGAATCGGGCTGAAATTTTGCATACAGATAATTCTAACCCTGGAATCAAACATCGGCTACTTTTAATCCCATAAATCAGTTCCCATGGGATACAAATAACCTCAAAACGTTTCCATAGAAACAACGCGTGCGAAGCCGCGGGCAGAAGCAAGTAGGTAATAATAATTCAACTAAGAAGATAAACATTAGTTAATTCTATAAAACTATCTTGGTAGGTACTATTCAACACGGGACCCTCCCATTCCGACAAATTATACCTCTCTGGCGAAGTCGTTTTGGTGGTTTTTCGTCTTATTGTCATCAGCCCAAGATTCTCATCCATAGAAATCTAAATAGTGCCTTGTTATTTAGATTTCTATGGTCTCATCCGAGAGTTTGAAATATCCAATAATAGAAGCACTTAATTCAACGTTGCCGTAAACAGGATTTCAATGAATCACCATACAAATGAACGTAACCTCCCATTTTTGTGGCAATTGGACAGTGACGTAGACTTGGGAAGATCTCGGAGTAGCATACCTTGTTTATTTGTACCATGGGATTAGCAAAGTGGATCAAAGTGGACTAAGACAGGTCTCGACAGAGCCTGCCGCATTTGCTCCTCTTGGAGTTAACCCTGAACTGAAACCACTGACATTCCTGTTGTATTGTATTAGCAAATTATTTTTAAACCTGTTGCCGTGCCCGATAATAAAGATCGCCTACTTCCTGTGTATATGTACTCGCGCAACCCATCTCAAACAAGCTGTTTTAAATGCCCATTGAGCATGAAAATAATAAAAAACAAGTGAAGCGTGAAACTACCCGCGTGACAAGGGTTCCGTGATAGACGCGATAGACTTTCATATCCACGAAACAAAAGTTTGTCAGGATTACTACCGCTAAAGGATGAATTCGCTCTGTTTGACAACTTGACAAGTATTAGGATAAGAATTGCTTTTGATGCGTTGTTTATTCTGAACCAGGCGGTTGAATACTTTATCTGTAGATATCATGTTACGGTCGTTAGAAATTGCGTGTTCATTTCGTCTGAATATTAAATCGAACCAAACTTCAGCTTTGAGTCTCGAAAAGTTATCCAGTCAGCCAACTACACTTCTCGAAATTATGTGAAAACGTTTGTGTCTGAGATCGTACTTTTTAACTTCGTAAAACATATTATTACGTTTCATGAAGTTAAAAGGTACTATTTTACAAGGCTAACATTATTGTATATGGCCTTTTGAAATGGTATGAGAAATTGCTTTACTTCTAACGACAGTATTAGTTAATCTCTAGGTCAAATACAAACCCAGCTAGGGTGGGATAAATCTGAGCTTTAAAGAATTTGCTTTCAATCGATGTTCACAGTTTAATTTGTTTAAAATCAATGGGTACGCTGAATGGAACAATCTCGTTGATTCGATAAAAATGAGTCCTCGAATTTTGGTTTCAAGAGACAATTATATTGGAAGTCCCGGAAGCACCCAGAGCCGCAAATAAATGCGGGGTAGGCCGCAGCAGGTTTTTTTACATTTTCGAACAAAGAAAACAAGTGACGATTGAAACAAAACAACGCTATCGGCTCAGCTCGAGATGAACTTTGGAAATGAAATACAAAACCCGAAAAACATTAATTTAGAATGTGTGTTTACATAAGAAATAAAAACAGATGGTAAATACGATGCGACGCGACACTCCGTTAATTTTTAGGGTTCCGTACCTCAAAAGGAAAAAAGGAACCCTTATAGGATCACTTTGTTGTCCGTCTGTCTGTCTGTCCGTCTGTCAACCCTCTTATCTCAGGAACGCGTGGACGTATCGAGTTGAAATTAACGTCAAATACTCAAGTCCGTAATCTCTTGAAGCCGTGATATAAATTAAACTTCTAAGTCAACGCACTCAAAAGTTACAGCCGTTTATGTCCGAAAATTTTGAAATTTCCAAGCGAATCACATGCACCCAAAACCTATAGGGTACTTCCCGAAGACCGAGAACCATGAAATTTGGTGAAAAGCAAGGTCTTATAGCACAATTAAAGGAAAAAATCCGAAAACAGTAAATTTGTAGTTAATTCACAAAAAAAATACTTTTGATTCTCGCCATGGATCAAAACCTATAGGGTACTTCCCGTTGACGTAGAATCATAAAATTTAGCAAGAAGCAAGGTCTTATAACACAAATAACGATATTATATCTGAAAATTGTAAATTTGTAGTTTATTAACTAAAAAAAATAAGTATTGATTCACTCCCTCGACCAAAATACACAGGGTACCTACTTCATGTTGACCTAGAATCATAATATTTGGCAAGAAACAAGGTCTTACAATTGACGGAACCCTTAGTGCGCGAGTCCGACCCGCACTTGACGTTTTATTGTTTTAAAAGTCACTGTAAAAACACAGCTCCAATTTTTGAGTAACAATTTAATGTATGTAAAGCTGATGACGAATTTACAAAATGTTTTAATTTTGAAGTTGCCGGACACCGGTAGTCGTGTGTCGTCCTTTGGGCAAATAAACAATCAAACATTTTCATTTCATTCTCTGGAGTGCTCTGGATGGTAATATTTTTCGGGTTATGTAAATAAAAATCTTTGCGTTGGTTACCAATCAACTTAATCGACTTTTGGTTAGCACTTTGCTGTTGGCTGCCCAGCCTGCTGACTAAGCTCTTTCCTCTGGTAGTTTCCCATAGCCGGCTATTACGACATCCACGGGCTAAGTTAGAGGGGTCGATTCTTGCCACGTCCAGCAGAAGGGTAGCAGCTTCCTTTTGTGTATTATTTAACTACTCCACTTTAATCACCAATCCATGGCATTTTCAGCAGTAGAGGTATGTTTGCTGGTGAAGATTCAAATCTTTTAAAACCTTTATAAAAAAATAGACTACTAAGTCCTTTAACTTCGATTGCATTGCAAGCCTTTGTGGATTACGAGATATCAATTAAAACAACTAGAACTAATACCCTAAAGAAAAAGCTTTCTCAAAATTTCCGTAAAAAAACTAGCTAAAAGCGCCAGCTTTGTTAGCGCCACAATCATGGATTTTTTCATCGCAATCCAGCCAAACACGTAAAAAACACTCAAAAACATTCACTAAACTGAGTTAGGCATTGCCAGATTTGGAGCAAAACGGCTATTATGGTAATCCTCGCGATTCTTTTGTCGAGCTGGTTGTGTGTCGCAATAAAGGATGAGATTTCGCATCGAGTGTGTTGGATTTTTCATCGAAAATTGTAGTCTACCTATTGTATTTGTAGTCACTCTCATTAACCAATACGCTCAATATTGGTGCTTTTCATCAAATCTTATCATACCCAAATAGTGAAGCTAAGTTTCTATTCGAGTTAGCGACGATTCGCTCAACTGGCGCATTTTAAAAGTAATAAAATAACTTATAGAGAGTGAGAAGTAACAATTAGCAGTTTTATGCTATTCGCTTTGAATGTTATTCTCTTTTAATTTTTAATTACCACAAGTTTTCTTCTGTTTCGTTTTCAAGATATTTTCTTTGTTATCTGGTACATATACCTAGCCAACTCGCATTAACATAATAATATATTAATCAAAAGTTGTAAAATATGAAAAAAAAAACGGAACGTTAAAGGTATCTACCTACCTTCCTACACATGACGTGTATAACAATATACTTTGATTTGTTATCATTATCACCTTCGATCAGGTATTCGCCACCGCCTTCTAAGTAGATACCTACAAAAAGGACACTTGTAATTGTCTACGACTTGTTTTGACGCAGACAGTTTGCGCAGAGCCGTGACAAGTTCTATGAATACGGAACAATAGATAAGTGGAGTCGAATTTATTTATATGTAAGTGAAAATAATAGACGCTGTTTTTTCATAGGAACAACCTGAAAAATCATGCCGGTATCATTTTAAAATTTATTTCCTTCTAATTAATAATAAACTTAATAAAAATCTTTATTTCGGATAATAGTTAGGTATGAAATTACTGTAATCTAATCACTGAACTGTTTATGAGTAGTTAATACTAAACAAATACACATAATCAACAAGAAAAGAAAATATAACAAAATAACTATTGCTATTATTTTATAAATTTTTGAACCAGTGATAATCGTAAAAAGTATTTTTATTATAAAAAATAAACACAGGAACACGTAAAATAAAAATAACTACATAAAACAATAGCCTCTCTCTATTCATGAATTTACAACAAAGTCGAAATAGTAACACAGGCAAAACAAAAAGTAATTTTCAACGCAGATTTCTAGAGGATAGAGCTAGAGCATTATATTGGTAAAAAATACATTAAAACTTTACTGAAAATAGGAAATCTCGTCCTTTTTAAGGGGTTCCGTATCTTAAAAGGAAAAAGGAACTCTTATAGGATCACTTTGTTGGCCGTCTGTCTGGCCGCCTATCAATCCCCTCAAGTTGAAATTAACATCAAATACTCAAGTCCGTAACTTCTTGGAGCCTCAGTTAAAATAAAACTTCTCAGTCTACGCAATCAAAAATTACAGCCGAATATTTTGGAATTTCCAAGGGAATCACATGCACACATAACCTATAGGGTACTTCCCGTAGACCTAGAATCATGAAATTTGGTAAGAAGCAAGGTCTTATAAAGCACAAATAAAGGTCCTAAAACTGTAAAATTGTACTGTATTCACAAAAAAACAAATTTTGATTCTCATTCCATGGACCAAAACCTACGGGGTACCTACTTCCCGATGACCTAGAATCATAATATTTGGAAAAACACAAGGTCTTACAATTATACGGAACTCTTAGTGCGCGAATCCGACTCGCACTTGACATTTTATTTTATATTGAACCGTCCGAGTGCTAAAATGGCTTTGCGGAAAGTTGAACTAAAACAATTCGTCTCAAACAATTCGACTAAAACAATTCGACTAAAACATTTCGATTAGTAACAATTCGACTAACGACTAAAACAATTCGTTTTAACAATGAAAAATTTTGTGTCATCATATGGCTCTGGGTGCAATTATACATATACACACCCTTTCAGTCATAGAGTTGCCACGGAGCCCCCCCCCGCCTCCGCTTCGCGGGGGGGGGGAGGCCTACAAGTCGAGTCAAATCAAAGTCGAATTGTCATTAGTCGAAATGTTTTTACTCAAATTGTGTTTTAGTGTAACTGTTTTAGTCGAATTGTATTAGACGAATTGTTTTAGTCGAATTTTCCGTAGACGCTAAAATGACACTTGTTTTAAAAGGTTCCCAAGATGTCAAATGGCTTCTCTTTTGATACAGACGGTTTCAGAAGCGCATTGTGAATCTATGGGGGGCCGGCGGACGCCTTGATCGCTGGTTATCACTTAAAAACCTTGCATTTGTTATTGAAAAGTGGAAAGAAAGGTGCAGAAAAACCGATCCCAATATCACATCAAAGTAATAGTTGCGAGAAAGAGATTTTATAGTGTGTTTGGTTGGACCTTACTTACTTGGTCAAGTGCAGAGAAGATTAAAATAAAGAAATGAAGGACAGCGTGAGCAATTTTCTACAGCTACACAAGACATTTACAGCTACACAAGACGACCTCAGTGGCGCAGCGGGCGAAGGTCCGCCTGCGACGCAGGAGGTTGCGGGTTCGATTCCCGCCTCGGGACAAATGTTTGTGCGATCTGCAGATATTTGTTCAGGGGTTCTGGATGTTTTCAATGTATAGTAAAAAAATATTTATCTATGTAGTGTATTGTATTATGTATATCAGTTATTTAGTACCCATAACACAAGCTCTGCTTAGCTTGGGGCTAGATAATGCTGTGTGAATTGTCCAGCATTATTTATTTATTTATTATTTTTATTTATTTATGCGGTGACAAAGTTTCATTGAGTAAACGCACCGTAATATCAGGTAAATGAAAGCCTGCAATATCTAGAACAATACAATAAGCGACCAACCTCGGCAACCGTAATGACGTCATCATTTAAATCGACGCATTATTTAAACGAATGGCTTCAGATGCCGCATTCATTAATATTGCCCTCATAAATTAAGATTTTTTAATCCAATAAAACACAAAACGAAAGGATTTGAACTGGTGCGATTTTTGATTGCTTTTAAAAATTATATCTGTGTAATGTATTGTAATTATCAGTTACCCTTAGCACAAGCTCTGCTAGGTTGGGGCTAGAAAATGCAGTGTGGATTGACCAGCACATTTTTTTTTGTTGTTAAACGCTGACTTTTTTTTCTACCAAAGTGAGCTTTCTTCAGCGTTTTTAACGCCATAACTGCAATCAACAATCCGCCTGCCGAGCGTGGTGATTAGGGTTTGTTTGTTTTCTTTTGTTTGTTATTTTACGTCTAGCGATATAATGCTTTGATTAGGTTGATTCGGGTTACTTTTTCTGAAAGCTATTAAGAATATTAATAATGAGACAAGCTATAAAACTAGGTTTAAATAGTTTTGTATTGTATTTTTATTTTATTTACGCAGACCTTTCTTTAATAAAGCTCAAAACCAAAATATTTTGAAGTGGGACATTATGGCACAGTTTAATTTTAACAGAAAGTATAAAAATATTTTGAACCAATTTGAACCAAAATATTTTGAAGTGGGACATATGTCCCACTTCAATGTTAATGTTAATGTGCTGCTTCTGAAATGAAAAATACATACAAAATCGTTAATAACGAATTGTTGATATACCAATGCGGGTTTTGTGCAGCGAACTAGGTCCCCTTCGTCATCAATATAGGCTGTGTAGCTCGCAGGCAAAGCTGTAGTCCATCAACGTCGCGAGCAAGGCCTCCTACTCCATCACACATTTACACTCCGCGTTAGCAAGCTTGACATTCATTACATAACGATTTCTGTAGCGATTATAGTGGTATTTGCCGAAACGTTACTAATAAACAATGTCAGTTACAAGGTCTTGCTATTATAGTGCGTAAGTCCTCACGCTCAGGTTAATTTCTAAGATATCAAGTTCTGTTGAAGTCGATTTTTTTAGCTATTATTTGATGTCAGTTACGACACCAACGATACTGAATTCAGTAAATAAGAAATTTATTCATTTATTTATTTAATTATCAGGGTGAGTTCATTTTAGTAACTTGAATAAAATATCTAAAAATTATATCCAATCAACTAGTGATGTATATCAGGATCATACAATACTAATTCTTGTAAATTTTTCGACACAAATGTTCTTCTTTTTGCTTCGTAATCCGTCGCAAGTAAACAATTTGTTTGTCTACCATCGTTCAAATAGATTCAAGTCGTCCCTGAGCACCAAAACAGCTGAACGTAAAGGTCAATCCAAGTATAGCCCTGACGAACAAACTGCCTTCTCGGGCACAACGTTGAGGCATTTTACTTCGAGGTTCATGGTCTTTTTCTATTTTTAGGATAGCTAGACATTTTGAGATAGCTTACTCCTAAACAAAGACAGCTTTTTAGTACGGAAAATCTACGACAAATCCTTCTCCATCCGTCATAAGGTTGTGAAATGCACTACCAGTGTCTATTAGAAAAGCTGTATCCTTACCAGTTTTCAAAGCTCGAGTCAAGGAGTTTTTCCTGCCAAAAAAGTGAATATTAGTACATTCTACTTATTTTTTTATGTATATGAGTAGTCCAATAAATATATTTGTAATATATTTATTTATTTACATTTTGTATTCAGAATGCTTACGTAGGTATATATCTTTTTTACATACTGTTTGGTACACCCCCTGTCTTTCTTAAATTCACACTTCTTTCCATCCAAAGTTTGCTTGGAAGTGATCGCTTCTAAGCGATAAGGCCGCCCATTGTACTTGTCTTATGTAATGTCTCCTTGTAATGTTATTTTTATGGTGTACATTAAAACTATTTTGTATTGTATTGTAAAATTACGTACCTATCTATAACGTACACAATTTTCATGTATAAAAACCATTGATTCAGACCTAGTCTAGGGACCATGTCTAGGGAGCATCACACCCCTTTTCACACTTTCTGCGTCACAATGATAAGCATAAAAACGTTTATTTCGAATCATCATCCGCAACCCGACTTCCCCCGATGCTGAGTTTAAAGGCCGCCAAACTTTTGTACTCTTTTCATTCGAATACCTGTAGTCAATTTAACATAGAAAGCTTACCCAGAAATATAGATTTTGTTCAAAAGTAGGCTTGCAAAAGCTTCTCTGGAATTATTTGCATAGAAGGCGGCTTGGAAGAGATTGTCTGGAAGTACTAGTACTTCCAGAAAAGCTCTTTTAAGCCTTCAGTATCAGTATGGTACCTACTAGTAGAGCTGTGCTATAGGTAAAATTACCAACGGCTTATAAAACTGTGTCTAGAGTTAAGATTACTAGATATTCGTATGGTAAGTATTTTCTATAGATAGAAGCCACCATACTCCATTTCCGTGAAAAATCGGGTATAGCGAGTATCAGAACCTAACGTTACCATGAAATTGTGGCGTAGAGACAACTAGGTACCTCTTTTCCCCCTAAGGTGGATTTTTAAGGGGGATTTCTGGATATCATTTTTTCGATTCCAGTGTTCTCCTTGAAATGGTCTACAATGGGAAACTGTAAATAAATTATTTAAACTGGACTTTGTATATATAATTTTTAAAGTCCAGTTCTACCCCAAAAACGGGAGAATTTCGAAGGAAAATCTGGAATAAGCCCTCGTAGCGTTGATAAGTATAGAAGTAAGTTTCCACGAGACTACGCTGTAAAGGTTCCTAAATGTTATTCCAAGGCAGAAAAACTCTTTATGAATTTTCAAAGACTTTCAAAAAGCTTTGATCCGCCTTTAATGAATAAGGCCTATCCGAAGGCAAAACAGTGTAATTAGTAATTAGACGTTGTGAAGTACGAATGAACCGCGCAACTCGGTTTCATCTAACTTTCTGGCGTTTGCGGTCGAGCCTTTTTGCCAGTATCGTATCTCGTATTTAGTATTATTATGGTGCCGTACTGAAAGGGACAATCCCTTCTAAAGCGGTTTTAAATGACAACTATGGTATCAACTACCAAAACATCCTATCATAAATAATACAGCGTGAATAAATAAAAGTAAGGACTAAACTTTTAGGTGGTTCAGTCCGATTCAACAATTCAACAAAAAAAACCTGGCATTTTAATACTTCAATATTGGTTTGACTCTACTTTTATCCGCGGTAAAACACGCTAAGACGCACGTGGAAGCTTGTTTATTAGATCTAAAAAGTTGGTTAAGATCACGTGTGTGCTTCGGCGTGATTATGGGACATAAGTACACATAAATGTGACAATAAGTCACGCTATTTTCAAGTTCAGTCTCACGCCATTTTGTACAAAGTTTTTGGTGTCAGTTACCGAACATTTGACAACAACAAACACCTTTATGAATATTAAACATGGCTAATATCTCTATCCTTCCCACGTACGGAGTACGTGTGATGTATAAAAATGAAAGATTACGTATCTTTTTACAACATTTTACAGAAAGTTTTTTCAACCAAGACATAATAAATTCCATTACTTGAAAGCCGGCAGCCACTGTTTGTAATATCAACTTTCTGCCATACAAATAAATTCGCTCTTCTTTTCTAATAAAACTTATCAACTTCGGATTCTTCAAGCCTTTACGACTTTTCTCATAAAAATACTTGAGCCGAACGCATTCATTTGATGAAGCCTTTTCGAATATTGCTGTTTCTTACTTATCGCGAATCTCATTTACTTTTTATGACTTCTGATCGGTCACGTGAGAACAGTTACGTATACGTGTGTCGTATATAAGATAAGATAAGATAAACATATTAGATAGCGTATATGCATACGCTGTTAAACTCGGCAATATTTTCTGCGGCTTTTCAAACTCGTACGCATTTGATAAAACACCTACCTTACCTTACCTTTGCTCGCGGCTTGGCTCACGTGGTACTTGAATAAAATGTAGTCTACAATCGGTTATCAAGTTCATGAAATATGTATAAGATGGCTATGGCTACCCATTGCCGTTGGCCGTGGCGACTTTACACGATGAAAACGAGTTACACAATGAACACTTTTTTTTAATAAAACTGAGACAGTGAATGCCTACATCTTAGACATAGAAACTATCAGACTAATTATATGTGACAATCTCCCCTTGCTACGAATTGCTACGAGATGGCTACGCCACCGCTACGCTGTAGTTAATTCGCTAGGAATGTACGATAATTCTGCTATTATACTGAATCAGAAAGCAAACTTATATATATTTCTGAGATTATGTAATTTCTATTTAGATACTATTGTTGACTGAGACTCTTACTGCAACTTCTCGCTTGTCACGCCACCGTTCAGGATTATCTTTGCATCGCTACAGATAGATTTTCGTTTAAGATAGAGAGTTTCAGTTCTATTATTATACTTTTGTAAGGTACCGTTAGTGTAGTTCGTCTTGGTGAGGTTTAATATTCGAGCGAGCATGGGCGGGCGGACTCTGGGCGGAATCAATTGACGGATTTTGTTGATCTTGATTCCCTATTCATGCTCAACTAATGTTTGTTACTCTAATGCCGGATAGCTCACTGACATTGAGTTCATTGGATTAGTTTACAAAGGTGTACAAAGTGCAAAGAGAAAACGTGTGGGAAAATCAAAGATCCCAAGCGCAACGATGGATTCGAGGGTTAACTGATGAGTGAAGTGAGGGAGTTACTCGTACTATAATCACAGGATTATAGTTGCTCCCTCATTTTTTAAATAATTTTCTTTACTCAGAGTAAAAAACAATTGTACAATGCAGACTTATTATAATAGTGAGCTTATTCTATGTGTTTTAAATGTACAACCAATCACATGATCCACAGATTACACAGAAGTATTACATACTACATAGTTGGTTGCTGTTTAAAGGTAGCTTAATTGGTTATAATATATCAGGGTTTTACATATTTTAGAGCGAAAATTTTATGAGTAGGTACTAGTTAATTTTTTACATAGGTACATATTATGAATAAGCATAAGCACACGCACGCCTAATACAAAGACCCATAGATCAGTGTAGTACATACAGGGTGTTTGGTGGAGGGTTAGACAAACTCGGTGGGTGTGTAGGTGGATCTATTTGTGAAATACTAATTGAAGGAAAAGACCCTAACTGTTTACAATTTTTTTTAATCCTATTTTTTGTATTTTTTTAAGATTTTCCGAAATTTTACGTCTCTACCCCTAGAACTTTTTTTTGGAACATGTTTTCTCGTAAACTTTTTACTTGCTTTTGGTATCAGGTGTATGTTTCGTCTTTTGAAGGCATTATTTATTTGACAAAACGTGTAAATAATTAGTTATAAGCTCTCAAAGTTAAAAAAGTAAAAAAAATAAACAAGAAGGACAACTTTGCACCGTTTTAAAAAAAAAAACTAACAGCGATCGAGGAGTTCAAATGCTTTTAAAAATTTCTCTAAACATCGTTTATTATAACAGTTTATCACATGTAGCCGAAAAATCTATAAACTTGTCAAAAATTAGCACTTATAGGGAAAATGGAGTAAACACGCTAAGAATAAAACATTGTATTAAAACAATTTTGGTTCAAATATCACTTCCCTATTTCTAATACAAAGGTAGGAACGCTAAATTAATTTAAGAAAACCTTTTTTTTATCATACCAACTAATTCGAAGATTCGAATTTCGAAATCAGAATTTCAAATTCGAATCAATATTTGTAATCGTTAAATTTCGTTCTTATTTTGGTAATTTGTTACGGTTTTTTACGGTTTTAGAAATTTTGTAATTTGTTATGTTTTGATAAACTCTTTGTTGTTCTGTTTTGTTATCGTTGTTTTTGTCACAATGGCGGAATTCAGTATTGAAGAATACGCTGATATTATTTATGCGTACGGTCGATGTGATGGAAATACACGTGCAGCACAGAGACTGTACAGAGAGTTGCATCCCAATAGACGTGTGCCACACCACAGCACATTTTCTAATACCTTTCGGCGACTTCGAGAAACGGGAAACTTAACTCTTCGAGAACCACGAGTCAGTGCAACGCAGCAGCATGTTGGTGTGGACGAAGCCATACTCCAAGCGTTCAACGAGGATCCCACTACACTGGTAGTCGAAAGGTGATAATGCGCGACGCATGCAATTCTGTAGTTTTTTACTAAATACTGACATTGAGGACGGAAACTTATTAAACAGCATTTTATGGACGGACGAGTCGAAATTTACACGAGAGGGGATTTTCAACCAACACAATCTACACCACTGGGAACAAAAGGGTCAAATCCACATGCGACTAGGCAAACATCGCACCAAACGCGATTTTCTCTCAACGTCTGGGCAGGTGTGATTGGTAGACATCTCATTGGACCTTAATACTTACCGGACACTCTTAACGGGGACAATTACTTGGAATTCTTGCAAAATGACCTCCCTGAATTGATGAGCAATGTGCCGATATTTCATGAAGATCGACCAATAGTATTTCAAAATGATGGGTGTCCGGCACACTATCGTCTCACAGTGAGAGAGTTCCTAGACAACGCGTTCCCCGACACGTGGATTGGACGGCTTGGCCCTATCTCATGGCCTGCACGGTCCCCAGATCTCACTCCTCTTGACTTTAGCATATAGGGACGTGCAAAAGAGCTAGTTTACGAAAAAGAAATACAAACAAAGGAACAATTGATTGAAAGAATTGACTGACGCAGCTTTTGCAAAGATGAAAGACGAGATAACGCTCCGTACTACTACAGTAGAAATCCGACGTAGGTGTCGCGCGTGTATTAGAAATAGGGGAGAGGTTTTTGAACAAAATATGTAAATTTAAAAAAATAAAAATCTTTTTTTTTACTTATGTATTTTTACTCCGTTTTCCCTTTAAGTGTTAATTTTTGACAAGTTTATAGACTTTTCGGCTACATGTGGTATACCGTTGTAATAAACGATGTTTAGAGAAATTTTTAAAAGCATTTGAACTCCTCGATCGCTGTTAGTTTTTTTTTAAAACGATGCAAAGATGTCCTTCTTGATTATTTTTTTTAACTATTTTTAACTTTGAGAGCTTATAACTAATTATTTACACGTTTTGTCAAATAAATAATGCCTTCAAAAGACGAAGAATACATCTGAAACCAAAAGCAAGTAAAAAGTTTACTAGAGTACATGTTCCAAAAAAAGTTCTAGGGGTAGAGACGTAAAATTTCGGAAAATCTTAAAATAATACAAAAAATAGGATTAAAAAAAATTTTAAACAGTTAGGGTCTTTTCCTTCAATTTGTATTTCACAAATAGGTCCACCTACACACCCACCGAGTTTGTCTAACCCTCCACCAAACACCCTGTATATTATTATTTTTTAATTTAAGTAGCCACCATATTAGTCAATTTCACAAAGGAAGCGTTCCAGAAAGTTGGGAATCAAATCATACATCTTATAAATGACGATTTTTGATCTTATGATATTTCAGTCGGTCTCAAGTAAATAATGCATGTAAAGTGATGACCGTTTTAAATCGACTTTATAAAAGGAAGGAGGTTCTCAATTTATCTGCATATTTTTTTAAGTGTGTTTCTATCTTGTTATCTCCGCCATTGGTTAATATATTTTTAATTCTTTCACTATTGTATAGAAAATGATCCAGGGGAGATCCCCTAAAAAATATTTCGAAGAATTAGTTATTAAAATTTGGCTCTTTAGTAAACTGAGGCCGCTCGGACTCATTCCAATGGGATCATTCGACCTAAGCATATTTTGAATTGGGAAACTGATCCCACTGATAGATTTTATGATTTGTATAGACACACGCAAAAGTGTTTGAAATTAGTTTGAAATTAGATTAACGAAAACAACAACGCAACCCCTAACTCACAATTATATTTAGTTATCGTCCCGTAAAGTATATATAAGTATAGGTCCCGTAAAGCTGACAAAACATCATAACATTTTTATCATTCATTCAACTTCAATCATCACTGATTTCCCAATCAGTGGTGGTCTACTCGTAAAAACGAAAATTGAAGTTTCTGATTTCTAAGCGTGTAAATGCTATCTTATACAAGTGACACTAGAGTTGGTGTCTAAAAGATCTCTGTATTCTTCTATAAAACACAAATTACAAGATTCAGTTTTGATCTAAAGATCTGTTGCCATACGCTATCCGACAGGGCGCATTAATGTTTTTATAATCTTTAACTATACTTAATATTATAAAAAGGAAAGATTTGATTGTTTGTTTGTTTGTATTGAATAGGCTTCGAAACTACTGGACCGATTTGAAAAATTCTTCACCGTTAGGAAGCTTACTTTTCAGGGAGCTAGGCTGTATTTTATCCCGGAATTCCTACGGGAACGAGAACTACGCGGGTGAAACCGCGAGGCGATCGTCTAATTCTATAATATTTGTAAAGTTAATGTTTCATCATCATCATCATCATCAGCCTTTATCATAATTAGTCCACTGCTGGATATGTCCAGCAGTGGACTAATATAGGCTGATAGGCCTCCCCTAATAAGCACCATAGCGCCATGTCTTCAGCTTGCCACTTATGTTAATGTTTAGTAAGTGTTTTTTGTATCTCATTTTAAATTTCTTTGTCGCTTTGGTGCTGCACTTTAATGGCAATGTAAATATGTTACAAAATAAATTAATGAATAAAATTATTCAGGAATTTGAACATATTTACCGGAATTTAAAGTCCGTTTATGGTTTTTTAAAACAAGACAAATTATTCACGGGATGATTTCTACGAGAAGTGAACTATATTATACTCGTAACTTAACCAGGGATTGTGTTTTAGTATTCAAACACACATACAAAGCTTTGTTTATATTTTATAATAGAATTTGCTGGAATTTTGCTTTGTGTAACAGAGAATGCATGATTGAAATTTTTATCTGTACTTACGTTTCGAACATAGATTTGCGTTATTTTTTCTTTTGTTTGCGTTCTGATCAGAGACTATAATCTTTTTACTTTAATTTTTTGTATCAAGGAGGTCCTCTTTGATACAAAAATTTCGAATCAATATGCGCACTTTTACCCTGTAAAGTGAAATTAAGTACAATATCACGATCAGCTGGGCTAATACTAGCTTGCCGTTAGGTTTACATGACACAGTTAGTCATTGTCGAGCAGTTGTGTGTGTCTTTTGATGACCATTTTCAATCCCAAATCGGATCAACGTTTGGACAGTTATACTCAAAGTGACTATTTCACCATGCAGCTATATCACCCAAGCTGGCACTGAGATCTTCCTTCGTTTCGCTCACTTCGATCAAAAAGTAGGTAATAAATTATAAGGATTAGTAATATTGTGGTATTTTTATTTTAAAATGTATTTTGTATTTTTATATAGTACGTGCCGTCTCATAAAAATAAAACATATATAATTTGTTTTATATTCCAACCTAAATACAAAGAAAAAATCTTTTGTCATTGTGTAGATAGATCCTACTTTTCGTATCCCTTATTCATAAGTATGATTGTGGTATAATTAAGAGGCGATAGGGTGTGTGCGTATTGATTTATCCCAGTTCTCCGGCTGTCTGCTATCTGTTCTGCTGATATATGTTCCGCAATAATCGGGACAATGTCAACGCGACGATGACGATTGCAGCTAAGTGAAAAATCATCAATTTGGAATACTTTCCAAATTGATGATTTTATGACCCTTGTATTTGTATTTGTATATTATAATTTTTTGAATGGATTGTCACTTTCGTAAACTGATGTCCTCCTAGCCGAATTTCGACCACATATTATAGTGTACAAGTGTGTGCCCAAACACAGGTGCACTCTCTTTTCCCTCACTCTCATATACCGATGGGACAGCATACCGACACGACTGGGAAGAGGTCAAGCGCATTACCAACGGGATAACGTGCTTTCCGAGGCACGGGGAAAAAAACTCTCGTAAACTAATGGTAGACCGTGAGATGTGGGTAGCGCAGGAGCTGTCTTTGTGACCTGTGAGAGGCATATGTCCAGCAGTGGACGTCTTTTGCCGTTTAGTCATTAAGCCGCTTAGACGTGAAAACGATAACAGACAGACAGACTTAGCTACTTCCGCTTTTATAATATTTGTATGAATTATTTATACTGTACTAGTATACCTACCTAAATATATGATTGAAATGAGGTTTCCTGGGTTTTACTCCGGTAGCGTCTAAAATTGGTGCATTAATTACTTACCTACGTAATTCAATAATGCCATCGGCCATACTGTATAATTAGGGCACTTAGTCAACGCTTAGTTAGCGATAATTGGTGAGAGATGACCCACATTTAATGTGGGTCATCTCTCACCAAAAATCGGAACAATATTGTGAACTGAAATGAAGATGTTAAATTTTAACATCTTCATTTCAGTTCACAATATTGTTCCGATTTTTTTTTTGTATGGAGATTTTTCAGAATTTAATAGAGTTTTTATGTGTCCCTAATGCATTTTTTTTATCTGGGTCCTCTGTCTCAACTTTAATTATAACTTGATTGAGTACTTTCTTTTAAATAGTAATAAATGCTGTAAATACTTTTACATATTATGTTCCTATTATAAAGTCTTTTAGTTATATTTTTTCGATCATGATTATCATCACCTGAGTATGACGCTGTCTGGAGAAAATAGGGGAAAGCCAATGTCCATCAGTGCCATAACCTAGACACAAACAGTAATTTCGGTACTGCCTGAGCCCTGCGTGCTTAGTATAAGTTGTTCTATCTCACGAAGTCCGTTGGGCTATGTATGCCATATTGAATGCATGTACACATTGTTTTAGTGTGCGTAAGCTCAGAAGCAATCAGTCTCGCCCGAGTCGCGGTCCGGGTCACTAGTGTTCATTGTATTCACGTCAGATATTGGTAGCGAGTACCGTCAGCATAACAACTAAGCGGAAAGTTACTACTACAACCAGGGCTAAACGGAATTCGTGAGATAGAACAACTATACCTGTGGACTCAATAAGATTACGATACAAGTTTTCGAGAACCATTAACGTCTTAGAAGGCTTAGAATGAAACTAGACACAAACAAGGTGTAGCCAAAAAAAATGCGTCAAATGCATCTGATTTTCCTATTCATGTACGTTCGCTTGTGTGAGTGAAAGAACTAAAGTTATATGCTTGTCAACTCACACATATGTAGATTCCGTTTAGGCTTCAAAATTAAGAGATTTTTTTTAATTGAACTACGCAAACAACCTACGAAAACGAGACGTTACGATGACTGACGTCTCAATACCGCCGTCAAACCAAACTCACGGCTCTGGACAGATAGAGACGTCAATTAATTTAAAACTATAAAAAGAGTTACATCACACTCTCACCCGACGATAGATAGAAGCATAGATGACAACTGTAGCGTTAACTATAGGTTATATTGTAGAGCTGCATTGGATGCTAGAATTAATTGCCTGCTCGCTGTTCAATAATTGACTGTGTTTGTGTTGTCTCGGTCTATAATTGTATCACGTTATTGGAAACATATGATATTGTGTGACTAATTCCAGATGTTGCAAGTAAACAATTATAATGTATTTACCTACTAGATTCTACCCACGGATGAGCTCGCTATTTCTAGATACATCAATTCAAGTGAGTATTTATTGTGGTTGCCTGGAGGAAATCGCTTTTGATTTCCTGGAAAAAATCACGCTTTAAGCAATAAGGCCGCTAGTTCCATTGCTATCATTAATATTATATTATACTAGCTTCTGCCCGCGGCTTTGCAAGCGTTGTTTCTATGGAAACGTTTTGACGTTATTTCTTTCCCATGGGAACTGATTTATGGGATAAAAAGTCGTATTGAATGAACGAAGGTGTATTGAATACTAGCTGCGCCCCGCGGCTTCGCACGCGTTGTTTCTATGGAAACGTTTAAGGTTAGGAAAACTGGAAGTCAAAAAAATGAATTCCAGTTTTCCACCTTAAGGCTAATCTTGAAGGGGAAAACTGGAATTCATTTTTTTGACTTCCAGTTTTCCCCCTCAAGGGGGATTTCAAGGGGGAAAACTGGAATAACCCATTTCTTTCCCATGGGAACTGATTTATGGCACAGATATTATAATACTGTACTAGTTTATGGGATATAAGTTTGATTCCAGGGTTAGACTTACCTGTATGCAAAATTTCGGCCTGATCCGTTCAGTAGTTTTGGCGTGAAGAGGTAACAAACATCCATCCATCTATACATCCATCCATCCTAACTTTCGCATTTATAATATTAGTGTGATTGGCATTGTTCTCTATAATATGTTAAATTGAGTACAGTCTGTTTTATATGGTGGCGAGCAAGACACGAGCGTATCAGACAAAAAAATCTACCACGCAGACGCCGACAGATACGCATCGTGCCGGTAGAAATGATTTTCTGTCTACGCGGGTAGATGTAAACGAAACGGACCTTAAAATGTACAGGTAAGAGGTGGATCTAGCCCTCGCGCGAGGACTATGATTAAAATATTTATCTATCTATATTGTAAAATATTGTTGTCTACAGAAGTTGAAAAAAATATTATAAACCCACAATACCTAGCAATGGTGGTCATCGCGTGAAAATCAGAAACACCTGTAAATAATTTCATTGATTTGTCAACACCGACTTTGAATCCGTTAGTAACTGTTTTTTGACCAAGCGAACGAAGTGAGCGAAGCGTCTCTGCATCAAGTCTAGCAAAATTAGTGTTTCTGTAAGTATGTCCGTACTCCTCTACAGGTCGTATTTTACAACCGATCGGTACGAAACTAGGTGTACAGATTCTAGGATTTTATAGAATTTTTTGTCGTCGGGCTTTTATGATTAAAGGCGACTTCCTCCAAAATAAGGCAAAAATGGGGCTTTAGAATATCTCCGATATAAGAGATCTGATTTCGATGCTTATATTTTTAATTTAAATTTAAATTTTCTCAGAAAAAAATTGGTAAAGATCTTATGAGGATTTTCGGCACGACGAGCAGATTTGGGATCGGGGATCAACGCCATCTATTGATACCTAGGTAGGTATAAAATTTCGAGCTTTTCTCTGGTAATGAGTAGAATAGGTAAGTTAATTTGGATTCTTAAAATATTACAACATATTCACATAATTACCCATTAAAATTGTTAATTATACTTCATTATCTTTAAGATAGCCGCGCTGCAGAGCGAGACTCTCTAGCACAGGTAATAAATTACTTAAAAGAGGGTCCTATACCACTGAAATGTATTAGATTAAGTAAAAGAAATAAACTATATTGATTTTTTATTTATTAATGTAAGAACACTCGCCACACCACTCATGTGATTAGAAAACGGCCAGTTTTACAAATTAGAAAGTATAAAAATTAGTAAATGTACAGTTAGCGCGACCAATCGTTTCACTGTTCTGTAAAAAACACTGAATTAAAAACACTTTGCATCACTAATTTTGTGTTTGAATTTAAAACACATCAATATTCGACCTCCACTATACAAACTTCTAGCGCAAAAAAGTATTCGATACAAATTCCTTGTGCAAATAACTCCTCAAGATTTGATTGATTCTTATTTTCTTAGTTATGATTAAGTATAGTATGTATAGGGCCATGACCCTCGATATAAATCCATTTTATTCAGGAGTTCAAAATGACTAGCGTCGCTTAGGATTCTAACACTTGAATCATTCCCTACAATCGTGATTCAGTCGTTTGAATCCTTCGCTTGCTCATGATTCATCTATGGGTCTCGCCTTAAATCCGTTCTTTATTCACTAATTGCATAATATACTACTCCCTTATATTCTGTAACTTTGTCCACTAGTTGTTGTGACCACTAATTTAACCTACACCCTCAATACCATTTGAGTATTTTCCCTCTTACTTGCTTCGTAGTTATTTTTTCTCACTCTGACAGACAGAATGAACAAAAAACAGACAGAATGAACAAAAATCAAACACTGCTAAGCATCCGCCAAATAAAAACTGTGTTAATTTGGCGGATTTATAAACATGCCAACTTAAGAAACACGAGGAAGAAGAAAAACCCCCTTGGACGTTTTGGAATTTTGAGCTGATTGTACCACTCATTTCAGAAATGGCTTCCTATTTATTGCATTAGTCGTAAATGAGTGGTTTTCTGATTGCAACATGAAAACTGTGGTGAATAAAATATTTAAAAGATACAAAGCGCTGAAAAAGTCCACTACAATGATAGATATTAAGATTTCCATGGTGCTTCAAATTATTTTTGGTCAATATATTTCTGTGACTTCTTCGAAAATAACATCGCTATTATTAAGATTCTACTGCCTCTGTTTATTTACAGTCACCATATATTTTTCAAGCAAATACTTGGCTTATTTATTGCTAAAAGACACAAAAGGATTAATTTACAATGCGATTTTTGTAATAAATTATATCATTACGACAATTATCTCTCAAATATCTCCTCCATTTGTAACCACGTTCACAAATTCAGTACTTTCCTGTGATCACCACATGGGATACACAAAAAATTCATGGGCATTTACAAACACAATTTATAACTTATTGCTCCATATATTTATTGGTGTTATAAGCTTTGTGTGTGATTTGAATTTGTCGATGTTCTGGCATAGGATGTTATCGTTGGATATAAATAATTTGGTGTATTTATTTGTCCACCATTTGATACACGTCTCACTACTATTGTCAAATTTAAATACAGTTGCAGTAGTAGAACTGTTGCGGAATCGACTGATAATGTTAAGAAAAACTTTGAAGTCCAATGAAGTGCCAGTGAACATTGTATGTAGAGCAAAAATAAAGACGAAGTTAATTGTTTTAAAGAAATGTTTGCGCTATTACATAGATTTGTTTGATGCATATGAAAATATTCAAAATCACATACAGTTTCGCGTAAGTTATGACCAATAATGTTTTGAGAATCATATTATCAGCGTGATACAGGGTGCCACGTAACATGTATACTAAGCCGAAAGGGGGTGATTCTGAACCCCAAGGAGATCAACTAGAAAATAACGATTTTTCATGATTATGTCGATTTTTTGTATTAACTTTTTTGTCTATTCGTGTTATTTCTTACATGCACACTTGTATTATTTAGCATCATAAAATATTTCACAAATGCTTTTTGCTTCTTTTTTCAGCAAAATCCATGTTTAGTGATGAAATTATTACGAATTTATGTAAATTCTTTTAAATTTAAAAACTAATAATACAAAATAATTTAAAAATGTAATAATACACGTCAAATAACACGAATATGACGAAAATAAAATCTCATTTTTTACAAAAATAGTAAAAGAATATGCGACATTAAAAAAACTTAGAACTAAAGCTGATCCCGTCAGGGTACAAAAGCACCCCCTTTCGACTTAGTACACATATTTCGTGGCACCCTGTATAACGACGCTAATTCATCCAGGAAACACGTATACACTATACAGAGTATTTTTTTTAACTGGGACAGTACGGGGGCACCCATAACCAGAGGAGATACAGGTGCAGTTTCTTTTGAAACATCAGCTCCTTTTTGGAGAAAAATATTTTGGCATAAAAAATTTTTTGGTCAAGCGTGAGTAGCGCCTTAAAATGAATCAAGTTGGTAAAAAAATTTTTTGTTGCCAATCGACTCAGTCCTTTGTAAGGATCATTTTTTTTATGTTTCAAAAGAAACTGCACCTGTATCTCCTCTGGTTATGGGTGCCTCCGTACTGTCCCAGTTAAAAATAACACACTGTATAACGTAAGGTACTTTAACCTCAACTTTCTTAGAGTCAAGTCAAGAAACAACTAGCGGTTCGACTGGCTTTATCTGTCTCGTACTCCAATTATTCTCCCAACGATGATCGTCATCTGAACAGAGATGAATAAAAAATGATGGACAATCCACACAGCATAATCTAGCTAGCCCATCAGATAAATGACATATCGACAAGTGGTTCAAAATTGCTTCAAATTGTTTGATATTCCTGTATTGATTTTGTTTTTACTTGGCAGAATTAATTGGGTTATCTGTTTCAGGTGTTTTACTTATTTGCGTTTTGCTTGCCTCGGCTTACATTTTTCGGGTATAATATCATGAAGCAACTATCATTCGAGGTAAGTCTATAATAAAAAAGGTTTTAAAAACTGTACATTTACCACAGAAAAGTATAATTACTAGGAAATGGTATGACATGCCTCCGAGTGACAAAATAACACGAGATGAAATAGAAACCCAACATTTCGAATGTGTTCTCCTTTGAAAAAGACTGTCTCAGGGTCATCATCATCAGCCTATTTATGAGTCCACTGCTAGACATAGGGTAATTTCAGGGTGCCCATTCTGAATATACAGGGGGCCGGCGAATTCCTCGATCGATGCTTCACATCACACCACACTAATATTATAAATGCGAAAGTTTGGATGGATAGATGTATGGATGGATGAATGTTTGTTACCTCTTCACGCCAAAACTACTGAACGGATTAGGCTGAAATTTTGCATACAGGTAAGCCTAACCCTGGAATCAAACATAGGTGACTTTTTATCCCATAAAAAAGTTCCTATGGGATAGAAATAGCCTCAAAACGTTTCCATAGAAACAACGCGTGCGAAGCCGCGGGCAGAAGGTAGTCGTATATATTAGTTTAAGAAGGTATTTTGAGGACAATTTTGTTTTCAGCCCTTTCAGAAACGTTTGTCCAGATTTCACTACGTCGACTTTGTGGGTCTACTCGTCCAAATAATAGCACCTTGTCTGATGTGTGAACTCTGCCGTAATGAGGTCAATTCACTGAAAATTCTATTACAGAATCAGATTGTCCGGGGTGCAGGTAAGTAGGACTTATCTTCTACTTTTGCGTTATCACTAGAATAGGGGTGCTGTTTGCTCGCCGTGCTGTGACCCCCATCGCCCTAAGCAGAGCTTGTGTTATGGGTATCAGATGACATAAACAATGCATTACATAGATAGATATTTATTATTATACATAAAAAAAACAGAACATGGTTCCGGGTGAACAAATATTTGGAGATAGTACAAACATTTGTCCCAAGTCGGGAAACGAACTTGCGGCGGACGCGCCCGCCGTGCCACATCGGTCGTCGGCCCCCTGTCTGCGACGCGTCCTCGTCTGAGGTCTTTTCTGCCTGGCCCGCGCGCAAGGATTCTTTTGTAATTTTTTATGACATTTGACCTTGAATAAGATGACACGATATTCTATTCGACATTTGAAACAACATTTATAACGCCAAAATGAAGGCTTATCGAGTTTGAAATCGTTACAATATGTAAAGATAAAATAATAATAACAGAAATACAGACGAACAGAAAAGACAAAAATTAAAAGACCCGACATCGACCCCGCCGCGCCTTTGCTTCGACTTCACCTCGCCCGTGACGCGCCTCTATTATATGAGCGCACTTATTGCAGAGAAAGTAGAATGAAGAAGCGGCGAGCCACTTTTGCGCCTACGCTTCGGAGCTGCCTTGACTCTTGGTCCAGTGATTGACACGCCTAGTGTATTCAGTGCAGTAGTATTCCCTATATGCGACCCAAACCTTATTATACTAGTAGTTCTACGAACAGTAGACGTCGCGAACACTAACTTTTTTCAACAATTAATTTACTTAATACTTAATGTACTAAAGTAATTTTATTTAAAACGGGATATTTTGGTACCTAGGTAGGTACCTATATAATGAGAACTTCTGTGGGGTTCATACCTACTTTATTGAAATAATGCCCACCGTGCAAGAATAGGCGTCTGTTTCTCCTGAACGGATTCAATCTTGTTTGTGGGTAGGGTAGGTGAGGTAGGTAAGGTGCACTTGGAAAGGTAGGTAGGTATTACAGATCACTTCACTTGTGATACGATTGTTGTCGGAATTTTTGAACGAAATGTTGCACAAACACATCAACCATTAGACCAATTGTCCATACAAAGTACGTAAGTTACGTTCCTCAGCAAAGCTCGAAATTCTGTACCTAGTATCAATAGATGGCGTTGATCCATCAGCCCAAAGCTTTTGTTATTATTTAACCGACGACGACGGTGTATGCGGCCGCGCTATTTCATATAATTCTCGAAGTGTTACCAAGATGTTCAAATAGGTGGCGCTGTACTGTAAATGCTCTCTTACATATTACTGCATTTTGTGATGCTATTCTGCTCGTCATGCCGAAAATCCTCATCAGATCTTTACCAAATTTTTATGAGAACAGTATAAAGTTATGACCTTTCAATTAAAAGTACAATCATCAAAATCAGATCTCTTAAAGCGGAGATATTCCAAATCCGCCTTTTTGCCTTATTGTGTAAGAAGTACGCCTTTAATCAAAAAATCCCGACGACAATAAAATTCTATAAAATCATAGAATCTGTACACAAAGTTTCATACCGATCGGTTGTAAAATACGACCTGTAGAGGAGTACGGACATACTGACAAAATAGCCATTTTGGCCAGACCTGAAACGGAGACTTTCGTTCATTTCATTCACGACGTCAATTATCCGTGTATGTAGCATGTCTTTCATGATATATTTTGTACCTATATTTCAGATGAGGACCTCCGAGAAGAGTTGCATCGTTCGCTGGAGTACGTTTCGCGCCGTTCCTTCAGTCTGACACTGCTAAACATGAATGTGGACATACGGTTGCCGTTCAGTCTGATCGCCTTTTCAATCACCTACGTCACAATTATGATTGACTATACGAAATTTGTTTTGTAAATGTCAGTGGATATGCATACAATTGAGTTGAATGTATTGGCTTCGATATAATGTAATTTTTAATGTTTTAAGGACAGATGAGGAAGGCAGAAGCTGTGTGATAAGTGGCTTGTTATAATGATTTTAATGACAAGGGTATTAACTAAAAATGTATAATTATAAATAAATAGTGCTGGAAAATTGCTCGGTCTCCCGCGAAACAGGCCTAACCTAGTGCGGGGATCATAGGTAATCAATGCTCTCACATTATATCATGCAATTAGTGTAACATAAAAAAAAAAAAAAAAAATCACAAAGTACCTAGTAGTAGTAGCAGTATGTGTGTAATGACAATGTATCGATAAGCTTATTCAAGAAGGATTATTGTCGTAATTGGTTGTAGTACTAGAAACTATATCCTAAGAACTCGAGGTACACATGAAACCACTCAATAAATGGCTGGCAATTCTGAATAAGCCCCACCACCTAATCGACCTAAAATATCCACTAACTAACAATAAGCAAAGAAAATACTTTTACAATGTATTTATTATTGAAGATTTTATATTTATTTCTCTGTCATTCAGCCTCTGCCATTCAGAGAATAAAAAAACTTTTGATTTCCATTAAGCGCTGACATGGCAATGTAGTGATATTTATGATTTCTGTTGCTTGGGTATATATGTCGTGGCCATATCCTAGAATTGATCACTTCATGATATAACCGACCATTTCAAGAAATGGTAGAATTTCATGAAATGGAAAATACGCGCTGGCCATATCATGATGTAGTCAGGTCAGATCAATGAATAATCAGCGTTTAACGATATGAAAAGCTTAACGCACGGCTACTTCATGATAAGGTCAAACAATATCATAAAATAGTTACATTATCCACCGTTAGAGGCGCTGATATTGTTTTGTTTTGTTTTTGACATCTGTGGTTTTTGTTTGTTTTTTTCTGTTCTGTGATGCATCATGTCGGCGGACAATTATTTATTTAAAAATGCGAATAATGTGCAAATAGAAGACGAAAATGAAGTAAAGAGCCGTTACGATAAAAAACTACAGGAATTTTATAAAAGTCACTCGTAAAACGAGCATAACGTCTAAACTGAAAGCCAACTGCATTATGCAATTTTTAAATATAAAGTTCCTTCCTAATTCGAATTTTTCATTAAACCTTTTCATCATCATCATCAGCCTATATTAGTCCACTGCTGGACATAGGCCTCCCGTAATGAGCGCCATAGCCTTAAACCTTTTGATGTCATGGAAACCCTACATAAATGATATGGCCAAACGATGATGGAAATATCATTTATCGTTGATGCTTAAACGATATAGTCAGTTCTAGCTGGCCATGTCATGAAATTCTACCATTTCATGAAATGGTCGGTCACATCATGAAGTGATCAATTCTAGGACATATAGACTAACGTAAAAAAGCTAAGAAGAAACCTGTTAAGTAATTGCCTGTTATGTTATTGTTAAGTAATTGTTATTATTAGTCTGTTAAGTAGTTGTTAAGTAACTATTAGCCTGTTAAGTAATTATTAGCCTGTGTTATTTTTAACCCCCCACGCAAAAAGAGAGGGTTGTTATAAGTTTGACGTGTCTGTCTGTGTATCTCTCTGTGGTATCGTAGCTCCCAAACGGATGAACCGATTTTCGTTTAGTTTTTTTTTTGTGTCATAGAGAATTTTATCCCGAGTGTTCTTAGCCATGTTTCATTAAAATCTGTTCAGTCAATAAACGTCGGCGGGTTTTGAAATTTTTGATTTTGTCTTGTTTAGACTCCTTCGAACAAACAGCTCTTGTTTGTCGTTTCAAACAAAAACGTGAAAAGTTTGGTTAGGTTTAGAAATTTGTACATCGAAATGTGCTCTAGGCGATATATGCTAGGGACACGATATGTGCTCTGGTCTTTTGTAAAACAGAACACTATCTTGTAACATTATTATAATAATTATTTTGCATATAAGTTTCCATATTTTGTTGATTTTTAGGTTTTATGGGGTAAATATTAACTCCTCGGGCATAAAATTCTTATGGTATCAACTCTAGACCATTCTCTATACAATAATGATTACCATACATCAAATAAGAATCAGCGAAATCGGTTAACCATTGGCAGAGATATCAGGCAACAAACATACATAAAATAAAAATAAAAAAGTACAGAAGAATTGAGAACCTCCTCCTTTTTTGAAGTCAGTTAAAAATGGAGTGGAATGGTAAAGATCTCTTATAGATAAAGGCTGTATTTTTTATCTTATTATAATGAATTGTTCTAATTTAATAAATTTTTGTATTCCAGTATAAAAATATAAAATAAATTTAGAATCGCAGAAAAACAAAATTCAAAATAATTACAGAGAGAAGAAATGGTTCGGTAAAATGACGTTTTAATAACGTTAAACCCAGAGGAAAAATAATAGAACCTCAATCACAAAGAGAATTATTATAATAATTTTGGCCTACCAAATCTAATACTTCAATGGGACACCCATTGGAGTGATACCATGAAAAGATACCTATAAAGATATTTTACTATATATCCTCAACAGTTGATAGGATATCTTTTTAAGTATGTAAATATACTTGTGCCAGGCTCCTGCTCTTCCATTCAAATACAAAAAGAAACTTTTTTATTATTATTATTTTATTATATTTATTATTAATATAATATAATTATTATTATTTTTATTATTAATATTAATTATTAAGTATCCAAATAACAAATAAACCTATAATTATAAATTATTAACCTATAGTTATGAATTATTATCCAATAACAAATAATCTACGTTAAAGATTACTATTTAAATGCAGATACAAAAATTAAAAAAACTCTATATGAACTTTTTAAAGTGATAGCACTGATACCTATTGCTATCATAAATCCAGACACGTTATAAAATAGTTCAATGAACCGTTGAATAAGAAGCCCCGCTGTCTATGGAACAGTTTTTAAAATTTATTTTCTTCATCAATTTATAGCTATAACCATGAACGACAGTTTCCTGCCTTAACCTATAACAGACTTTATCTACCCCCGCTGTGAGCTTAAATCACTTTGCACGGTTAGTGGGTAAGGTATACGCAGGTCGTACCGATATATCAATGGGGTATGCCTCGGGGCGGGAAATAGGACACTCGATCCCCATCATTCGGTTATCATCATTATTAAGTATATTGTTCATGCAGTTATCGGTCACAAAGCAACCCTTGATTGTGTTGCTGCAAAACGCTGACCATCCAAAGCTTTTAGGTTTGTCGACAAAGGAGATGAGTACTAAATACGTGGTACTACTACACTTTGAAAGAGAAAATGGTTTAACTTAAAATATTCTGTCCTTGTTTTGAGAAAGTACATATTTTTAAACCGAAGATAAAAGGTTAGCGTATGTGATAATTTTAAATTCAAACTTCCTTCCTGTATTTTATTTGAAAATCCGTATTAGCAGGTTATTCGCCAACTGGCCAACTTCTAGACAAACAGCTAAACGCAAACTCAATTATTCATCAGGGGCCGTAACCTCTCGGCTTTGATACGAAGCTTTTAAAGTACCCACACAAAAAAATACTTCTTATAAATTCATTTAAGGATTAAAAGGGGCCATTTCGGATTCAATTTCGGATAATAAGCAGCGAAATAATAACCTTTTAAATACCTTTTAAGATGTCATGAAAGATGTAGACCCAAAGGGAAAACTACTTTACATAAATAAAACGCGGCTGATCCATCCATGATAGGTACTAAAATTTATGAATTGTCTCACTATTTGATTTTGATACAAATAGGAAAAAACTTTTAATAGGACCATTTCGTAGGTCACTACTGATTGACTTTGCAACAATTTTGTCCAACCTGATATTGGGACGATATTGGGACCTGATATGAGCGTTAAGTAATCAAACAATTGAGTTGTAGAGAAGTTTCCCAAAGGGGTACCTAATATAGGTAATACCCTACCTAATACAGGTATACTCTTTGGGACACTTCTCATAAATAAATAAATAAATAATGCTGGACAAATCACACAGCATTATCTAGCCCCAAAGTAAGCAGAGCTTGTGTTATGGGTACTAGATAACTGATATACATAATAATATACGAGTACATAGATAGATATTTTTTATTATACATAGAAAACGACCAGAACACCCTGGACAAATATCTGCAGATCGTACAAATATTTGTCCCGAGGCGGGAATCGAACCCGCAACCTCCTGCGTCGCAGGCGGACCTTCGCCCACCGCGCCACAGAGGTCGTCATACCTATTAATGAAAGTTATTTCGAAATGTTACAAACTATTGATAGAGCCTACACTTGGAACTATTAAGATCTTTTCTAACCGACAGAGAACAAATTGTTGAATTATGATAAACAAAACAGGACCTAAACAGATCTGAACTTCAAGAAGTAGTTATAGAGATTCGGCAGGGAAATTCTTGGGATATACCTAATATAATTTTTCTAAATAATTTGGCAGCACTGACCTTAGATGGGCAAATGATACATTATACTGATAACACGACTATTGTACTATCAGCCAAAACCAGCGTAGAATTAGAAACAAGTATAGGTACGTATTTAAATGCAAAAATAAAACCAACGAACTAACTAATTCACATTGCTCTAACGTGGCAGTGCCGTCTACGAAAAATTCGACTAAAACAATTCGTCTAATACAATTCGACTAAAACAGTTAGACCTAAACACAATTTGACTAATAACATTTCGACTAATAAGCAATTCGACCTTGATTTGACCCGACTGGTACTCCTCCTTACTCCAAACGAAGCCCGTCCAACCCCCGCGAAGCTTGGGGGGGGGGGGGGGGTCGTGGCGACTCTGTGACTGAAAGGGTGTGTATATGTATAATTGCACCCAGAGCCATATGATGAAATTTTTCGTTGTTAAATCGAATTTAGTCGTTAGTCGAATTGTTACTAGTTGAAATGTTTTTAGTCGAATTGTTTTAGTCGAATTGTTTTAGACGAATTGATTCAGTCGAACTTTCCGCAAAGCGGCAGAGCTGCACTGTACAGAGGTACACATCCGGTTTTTATATTTTGGTAATTAATTTTTAGGTTTGGCCAAATCCATCACTCAATGGTTCCCTAGACACTAGAAACGACCTCACTGCAGACCAAACCGTCAATGAAGACCTAAGTAGCGGGCATCAGAGAGGAACGGAAGGAAAGAGAGCAAAGGAAGCTATAACCTAAACGTTGTCATCGTGGATAGCACTCAATCGGATCTCACAATCACCCCATTGCCATATTCTGCTGAATGATACTTTAAATAAACAAATACCTAATGCTGTACAATTCACACAACATCATCTAGTCTTTAAAATACTTACTTTAAATTACTTCAAGATATTTTGATTGCCTTTAGTCCTTGAGCGTACTTAATGTTTCATCTGCCGAAAGATACCGTTTTTGGCAAATTTACGATCGTACATAAAACACGTGTAAACTGGAATTAACATTCAACTGGCTCCTCGGGATTCCTGTAAGACATAAAGCGGCTTTTGTTCCGCGCCATCGCAGACGTGCCTGAAGATTATCTTCTCTCTGACAGTATCATGTTTTTCTGCAATTTATAGAATCAGAATTCTGAGGGGTTTGCATCCGTGATGGATTTTTCCGGACTTGTGCGATGAAATTTAGAAAAACCTGTTATTTTCTTGAGGATGAAACGGAGAGAACGTACCACGATATTAAAAAAGATTTTTCACATAGGTATGTACGATGGATGGATATTTTGGCATACATAATGTATATGAACAAATCATAACGAAATAGAAAACACTGAAAGATACTATAATACACCTTGCCTACAAACTTTTCCCGTCTCTGTTATCATTTACTATGTCAACTTATGACCCCTAGCTGATACCAAAATAAATATTTGAATCCCCTGGCGTGAAACATTATAAAACAAGTCTTTGCATAGGTCCCTTCCATGTTTCTTTAGTCGGTTTAGTAGGTAGTTCTTACATCGTGACTCGTGGTAAATCAAATAACGTGACTTCAGCTGTTGGTGGCCTCGCATCTTTCTACAAGCCTTGGAGGATGAAAATGCACACAAAGCTGGAGGAGGCTGTAGCGCGGCGAACACGGTTCGAGAGCACGTGACTATACAAAGTAATCTGGAATAACATATCGAAATTGCACTTTTATTAGCAAGTAAAAAATCAGCTTTCAATGAAATATGCAAACACAGCTATCCTGTGCGAGCTGTGTGAGCAAAGCTGAAAGCAGAAGATGGTCAACTCATTTAAAATGCATTTGAAACAGAACTGACCTAATTTGTACCTCCTATAAAGTAAAACTATAAAGTACCTACTATACTACTATAAAGTAGGTACAAATTAGGAAAGTTCTGTTTTATTTGCATTAAAACGTTATTATAAAATAACGTCTTTTCTCATGCAGATTGATTCAGTTTTCAAGTTTTATAATATCCATTCTTAAGAAACCCCTCGATAGGTATCAAACAGACTGTTGTGACATGTTAGTGACAGTGTCTTTTCAACCGACGAAAAACGGAGGAGGTTCTCAAGTTGATGCGTATATTTTTTTTATGTATGACCATCATACATAACTTTTTACAGAGTTGTCCGATTTCGATAATTCTTTTATAAGAAAGGGTATACCCCGAAGGTGGTCCCATTTAAATTTGAAAAAACCATCCCTAAGGGTAGGAAAACAGTGGATGATTGATTGTTCACTCACTGATTGTAATGTTTGACCACGCATAACTTTCTACAGAGTAGTCCGATTTTGATAAAAAAAAATTACTGGATAGGGTATACCTAGATGTGTCATCAATCTAAATTAGACTCGAATTTTAACTAGATTGCACCACTAGAAGAATTTGAAGTCGGTTTATCGTTTTTTAAAACACGCCAAATTATTGACAGTTGTGGACGGGGACATAAAGCAGTCGGTGAAGGAGCACTTCCTTGGTCGCCTAACAAAAGTGCTAAATAGCCTTTTGTCCGGTGGCAACAAGGTGCGTGCCTTCAACGGCTGGGTTATGCCACTGCTCACTTTACTTTTGGCATACTGAGATGGACTCAGACTGAACTAGATGCCTTGGACGGCTTACCGTCCAAGGCATCTAGTTCAGTCTGAGTCTAAATAGGTTTAAAAGTTGACGAACCTTAGTTCGTCAACTTTTAACCACACATAGCATGTGACACTCCCGAGCTTCGATAATGAGATTGTATATCCCGCGGAAATGTGGTCCAGTGACAATAATACTGTAAGTTTCCATTAGGCTTCGTTACCATGTACTTTTGAGGTTGGCTATTTCAATTCACATTCATTTATTCCACCGTATGTTCATATTTATACACTTGATATCGTTGAAATCTAATTTAATGAATAATGCTAATTAAACATAATATTCAATTATGACACACACAAGATTTTTAGAGGGAAGGAAACACCATAAGGGATTGTAAGCAGAACAATAGCGAATATTTAGTGACATTAGAGTCATAAGGCACAAACACAAAATATTAACTAATTTGCCAGTACTATAATTGATGCGATCCTTTTTAACCCCGGACGCAAAAAGAGAGGGGTGTTGTAAGTTTAACGTGTCTGTAACAGATTTTCGTTTAGTTTTTTTTTGAGTCATAAATAATTTTATTCCGAGTGTTCTTAGCCATGTTTCATAAAAGACTGTCGGGGGGTTTTTAAATTTTTTAATTTTGTTCTTATTATTTCGATTGCTTAGAAGGGGACGATAACATTTTAAGTTTTCAAATCAGTTTAGTTTAGCTTTTATGCCATCTGAACTGACACCATTCTTTAAAATGGTAATGTACTGAAGTGTACACCTTTTTAGTGCAGCGGAATTTTTTATACATGCCTGTTTGCCACCTTGGTGAGGTGGCAAACAGGCATGCGGCCTGCCTGTTGGAAAGTGATTACCGCAGCCTATATAGACGAATGCCCTGAAAAAATCCTTCCCTCAATTCCATCCCGATTGTACCTGGGTAAAAACAGACCTACATTTACCACAGTGGCGTTGGAACAAGTAGTATGTGTCAGAAAAACCAACACACAACTTGAATTAGATCTGCGAGAGTGTGCTAATTCGCTTCAGGTGCAGATCTAATCATGGTTTGCATCCATGATGGGTTTTTTTTGGCTTTCGGAGGCAAACTTCCTTAAAGTTCTCAGCGTTGGTGATGTAGGTAAGTGTCTATGAAGCGTGCAGCGCACTGAAAATACCGGGACAGGATTAAGATGCTCGTATTAATCAACTCAAAGTCTGAAGTGGCGCTGGGCAGGGCACATAGCTCGATTGACAGATAATAATCGATGGACTCACCGTCTAACAACCCGGCCAGGACCAACAGGCAACAGAAACAGAGGTAGACCAAATGCTCGGTGGTCAGATGACATATAATTCAAGTGGCTGGCAAATACTGGCTGAACACAGCTAACGATAGAGACACCAGGAAATCTTTTTCACCCTTAACCTCTCACCTTTGACCAGAGGGGTTCTTGAGAAAAGGACTTTATATCCACCTAAGTGCTAAAACTAATAAAAATAATATTTTTAAGAAACCTTAGATTAGGTATAGGTCAGTGTTTTCAAGTATTTTGTAATATTTCAAGAAATAAAAGGCTTTTTTATTTTATTTTATTTCATTTATTACTAACTGCGCCCCGCGGCTTAGCACGCGTTGTTTCTATGGAAACGTTTAAAGGTGATTTATATCCCAATTTTGAATTTTCTTTCCTATAAACTTCACGGAGCCCGAGACCTTTCCAACGAATGCAAAACCGTGGAAATCTGTTCGTGCGTTCTGGAGTTATAGCGTCAGGAAGGAAAACCCGACTTATTTTTATATAGTAGATTAATCAATTAGTTCTGGCGATAGCTAGTCCTAATTATTTGTACCTTGTAAAAGTTTTGAGACTTATAAGTTCTCGTCAGTCCGTACGCACTAGCAGTTAACAGCGGTACTACAAAAACCAACGTAAACACTGGTCTAACAAGCGATTAACTAAACAGTGTCTAAAAAGTAAGACCCAGGTTTGACCAAGAGTTTACTCATGTTTAAACTATGTCTAAGCCGTGTCTAACTGTAAACCGTCATAAAGCGCAGTTGTGTGGTACCTAACGCTTTTGTTAAACACGCGCTCAACAGATGTCTAAATTTTTTATAGTACCGCTAAAAGGTTTAAATACTTGTATAATATGAATTGAAATTGCACACGAATATTCAACAGCATAGGTAAGTAGAATGTCGTTACTGCACTCTACGAAAGCCCAACCACACAAGAAAACTTTCGACCAGAAATCCATTTGTCAAGGTGATGAAACATTCAGCAGCTTGTCCCACTTTCATTTCAGAATTCGAACAACGCTGCGCTGTCTTGGCTCTGGTTGTAACTCACCCCACAAACAACCATTCCTTTTTAGAGTTTCGTAGAAGAGTTTTGTAGAAGATAGGTTTCGAAACCCTTATTTCCCTCCTTAATACTTTGCTTTGTCTGTCCTTTTTTCCCTCCTTAATAACTCAGCAACTACCGCAGTTATCAACTTGTAATTTAAAATAATAATACATTTCGTGCGCATGTACAGATTTTAAGAAAAAAAATGAAAAACGAAAATGAACATTTTCCATACTAATTGAGATGTCGAAATTTTAAAAGATACCTACGGGGTCATGGGTATCAAATAAAACGTATTTCTGAAGGTTTGATACTTTTTTAAATTTTTTGATAAAAGTCGAGCCCCCCCCCCCCCCCCTATCTCCGAAGACTACAGAGAGCATTTGTGGATATGGATCTATATTTTGAAGGAAAAATAAAGAAAAGCTTGTGAAACGAACACTTTTGAAAAATGGTCAAAAAGGGGGTGAATCATTTTTGCTGAGTGTTGGCCATTGCTATTGCTATGGCGCTGGTCTTCCGTGGAGGCCAGAATGAAACATGTGAGTCGCGGCATATCCTTATTTATATCAATCGCTGTTTGCTTAGTTTGAGAACTCGCTTGAATCTAACTTCCACCACGACACAGAAAAAACTAAGTATTCCACAGCGATAGGTCACCTGGAATGGTAACAAGCAACCTGAACCAATAACAAGTCAATAAAACAGAATAACATGTTCTTATTTCCAATTAATGAACACAATTATTTTAACCATTAAAAAGTAAATGTATGCCTTATTAGACCAATTCAAAAAAATGTCTTTGGAACATTGGAGAAAAGACTCACAAATAACAAAGTAAACCTACGTTCATTTTGTAATAAATTTTAGTGAACACTGTATAGTAAGTACTGACACGTGTAACGGGGCCTAATGTAACATTCGCAGCGAGCATGATACGGTACGGACGTGTGCTAAAATCCGTCTCGCTCGATGCGTGTTGCGAGCGCTTTCTTTCCCCTTAGGCGGTTAACACACTGCCACGCATCACGCTGCATCTTGCGTGTCGACTGCGCGTTTTCTATACAAACGGAGCTCCGTTTATGTAGAAAACGCGCAGTCGACACGTAAGATGCAGCGTGATGCGTGGCAGTGTGTTACTTACTGACTGCACTAACGCTCGGTGTGTAACACATTATATTACGCCCTGAACACCAGTCAGTACCCACCTATACCTATATATGATTTTCGTCGGCCTGTATCGAGGAATATGTGCTGAAATGATATCTGACATAGTTGACTAAACGCATTATCATTATCAACAGCCTATGTTAGTCCACGGCTGGACATAAGCCTCTCCTAATGAGCGCCATATCGCCTTGTCTTCAGCTTGCCGCATCCAGCATCCGCCTGCAGTCTTTCGCAGATCGTCATCCCACCTTGCCGGAGGGCGTCCTACACTATGTTTGCCGAGTCGTGGTCTCCACTCAAGAACTCGTTTACCCCAGCGGTTATGGATTTTTCGCGAGATATTGCCGGCCCACTGCCACTTCAGCTTGCTTATTCTAACTACGACTAAACACACTAGCAATTAATCTACGTTGCTGCAGTCATGTAAAATAAAACGTCAAGTGTGAGTCGGACTCGCGCACTAAGGGTTCCGTATAGTTGGAAGACCTTGTATCTTGCCAAATATCATGATTCTAGGTCTACGGGAAGTATCCTATAGGTTTTGTGTGCTTGTGATTACCGTGGAAATTTCAAAATATTCGGACTTAAACGGCGCGGCTGTAACTTTGATTGCGTTGACTTAAAAGTTTTATTTATATCGAGGCTACAGACTTGAGTATTTGATTTTTATTTCAACTCGATACACCCAGGCGTCCCTAAGAAAAAAGGGGGTTGACAGACGGACAGATAGACGGACAACTGAGTGATCCTATAAGGCTTCTTTTTTTCCTTTTGAGGTACGGAACCCTATCAACTAAGTGATCCTATAAGTGTTCCTTATTTCAAATTCAATTTCACAAAATGAAAACAAAATTGAAATATAAAAAATCATTTCAAATGTCCAAAAAGTAATTCAATTTTCAAACAAACATCGTAGCCATTCCGCCGTGGGCAAAGCACTCTAAAACTCAGAGGCTTAATATTAACCTGCACAAAACAATTTATAGTGCGTACGCAGCGGATAAATGGTAGCGCCCACCCTGGGCGGGCGGAGAAAGGGGTTCAATACAGTATAAATTAATATTGATGTTTGTCGAATGGAGGTCAAATTTGGGTCAATCTGACGTGGATGGTGGTGGAGTCTAAGTGATGGATGCATCGTCGTCGTGGAGCCCGTCGCCGCTCGATCATATCGGCACTAAATTAATTTAAGTATTTGTCGGTGGCCGGTATGATTGATGACTACGGGCTAATTTTACTGCCAGACTATTTATTATACTAAAATATTAATCCAATCGTGGACACGCAAATTATGTTTATTAAATACTAGGTGCATTCTTACTACCCGTTGTCCTTTTTCCCGTTTTCCCGCAGGAATGAACCATTTCCCAGCGAAATGAATATGTTCATCAGGAATAATGTGGGCTTCTAATGGTAAAATAATTTGTCAAATGGGTCCAGTGGTTTCGGAGCCTATTCAATACAAACAAACAAACAATCAAATCTTTCCTCTTTATAATATTATAGTATAGATATCATGGTAAAAGCAGCTGTCCCATTATTGGTCGCCCGTTAGGCAAAAGTCGATTCTCACTTGTGCGCCATCGGTCGCCTTTCAATACCAAATCCGTTGTCGAAGTATTAATCCAATTATTGTAGTTTGAAAGTCGCCAGGGCTCGAACTTGCCTCATTATCCGGAACTCGAATACATTTAAACAATGAAACTTGGACCGATTAAGTAGACGGATTTGGCTAATAGTGATTGATTGGCAGTTTCAAGTTCTTAGCCAATCTGCTTGCGTAATTTGTAACTTGAGTGCTAATCGCTATAGCTACACTCATTACCCACGGGTGCAATTCGAACTTAATTTACGAAACGAATGCTTTACGAGTAAGTAGAAGGACGCTAATACACGCTAATACACAAACCAAGTCTATTTTGACTAAATCTATGTGCCTGTCTTCATGTCACCACCACATGAACGCGATTACAGCTCCTAAACGCACTAAAAGCGTTGAACTGAAAGCTGCTTCATATAAATAGAGCAGAATCAGTCTTATGCTTAGGGTTAATTCGACCCCTTTAAAATTAACCTTTAATCTCAACGAAAAACTACGGATCCGACTATAAAAGTTGAGTAAGTCAGTCTTAATGACGCCCCGTTCTCCAAGTCTCTTCTAATAGAAGCCATTAGCGAGACAAGGCGCGAGCACTCGGCTTTGATTGATAACCAGAGGTGCCTAATTGCAAGGGATTATGTCGACCGCCACTGACTGAGAGTTTCGAGTGGGATAATAGATATAATTTAATGACTGTGACAATAACTGTGTATCTGGTTCTGATAGTTACCAGTAGGCAGAATGCAAGGGAACCGAATCCTTTAAGAAATGGTCTATGGAGGTGTATTATGTATCCGTGTTCGACCATCCTTCCCGCATTTAAGACATTCCATTGTTTGGTAAGGGGTCATTGGGCGTATTAAAAACGCATTCTTGTAAAAAATTGTAAATGTTTACTTAAAAATAAGGATACAATCATTTTAGCAAATGAAACGTTTTTTCCATTTGCAGATTATTTAAAACGTGCGAAGAATTAGGCCGAAGTACCTATAATGTTGTTTCAACGCCTTCTGCAGGAGTATTTTAATTCATTCGATTCGTTTCCGAATCGAATCCGACGGATTCGAATTCGATTCCGACGGATCTATAATTGGCTATTTTGATTTCGCCTCGGGTTGATGATCGAAACAAGAGGTCCTCCTCATTGACATGGCCATTAGTCAACAGATTCGCTTCGGATTTTCGATCATCAACACGAGGCGAAATCAAAATAGCGATTTATAGATCCGTCAGAATCGAATTCGAATCCGTCGGATTCCATTCGGAAACGAATCGAATGAATTAAAATAACCGCCTGGAGTAAAACATAATGATAAATCTCTGAAAGCGTAAGTACGTAACAAAGAGTAACCGACACATCCTCCTTCTCTTCACCTGCACACATAATACTGAACGTGGCTCTCCCAAACAAGTGGCGTCTTGCTGTTCTTCTTTTTGATAGCTGACATAATTTTATTATTAAAATTTGGAAAACTTCATTCAAATAGGTTCAACGTTTTTGTTATTATAGTGCGTAAGCCTCGCACTCTGGATAATTTCTAATTTCTAAGAAATCGAATAATATCGCAAAAAAATTCGACTTCGACGGGACTTGAACCCGCGTCCTCCCCTCAGTACGGGGAATTTATCACATCCCCGTACTGAGGGGATTTACAAATAGGTTCCTTAAAAAACTATCAAGATTCTAATCAAATTCATAGCTCTTAATTGGAATTCAATGTGAAGTCCCCCAGTCCTTATGCGGTGAAAGAATGTAGGTACCTGCTGAATAATGCAGCTCTTATATCGTCAATTAAGTCGAGCCACGTGGCTGAGGCATGTGCCCGCTGCACATTGCATCCCCTTCCAAAATGGTTCTACCGAGAACTCACAAGGTTTAATCTTTTAACGAAAAACATACCTACGCAAAATAGGTCTTGAAAACATAAAATAGTTCAACATTTGAGCCAGCTCTTTAGGCATTCTCTGCCTTATCCCCATCCAACCTAACATACTGCATCAAAACGTGGGCTAAGGAAACTCGGCTGGTAAATAATAAAGCACTGAAATACCATCTCTACGTAAACCACGTAGGTAATTCCCCAAGTTTCCAACCAGAAGATACACAGCCCTTAGCCGGTGAATGCGATATTAACTTGCAAAGTTTTGGAGTAGGCCCCGACTCTCGATATTGGGGCGAGGCGCGCCTGTTGAATTTTCCATTACATTGATATTAAAACTCATCGCTGGACCGTTGCCTGAGAATATTGTAGCTTCGTGCGCTGTAACTTGTAATGTTATGAATAAATGCTATGAACTATGTGGCTGTCTTACAAGCTCAGATTTAAGCTTACGAGGCGTCCGTAAACTTTGTGATATGCTTCATATCATTTAAACTTTATTAATTTATCCTCATAGAATGTATAAGTGTCGTGGACGAACACGCACTGTGTTTCATAAGGCAGATTTTTCTTTAATTTTTATGTAAACTTGATTTCCTAAAGAAACTGACAAAACTTCGCTTTAGCTTTCGCTCTCAAAATGCAGCATCAGAATAAAATAAATAGAGTTATTAATTACTATTTAAATACTTACAGTAATTATTTACAATGAAGTATACTTCATTGTAAAATACGCTGCAGAAGTCATTCCATTGACATTCTTAATTTCAAATGTACGTGAAATTTTGCTGAATCTTTTAACAACTCATCTGGATTTTAAAATCCATTTCATAAATAAATTGTTAAACTGTAAAGCTGCGCTGGACATGGAAACATATAATCGAAGTTTAAATTTGCTTGTTCAGAGCATCAGTTTATTTGAATACTAGTTCCTGGAATGGAGCTCTCGCTAATTATGGCTGCAGTTTCGCGTTGGATAATATTCGTTGTCATATTCACCCACTGGTCAGTCAATTTTCATTCCACTGTCAGTCGACCATTATGTGTATGGTAAGCACCTAGTAAGTAACATGGTTGATTTTGCTGATACGAATCAACTAAATTTGGTCTGGTATAGCTAGACTATATGGTATAATCTATGAATCTACATGGTATATATCTAGACTATATGGTATATCTATAGTATCTTGGGGACGCTTCCGACTGGTATTGCTATGGATCAGTTGAGCTACCTGTAGACTGTTTGCAACAGGCTGCAGTTAGCTGAATTGTTTCAATTGTAAATACTAGTCTAATTTTCTTTTTGAATAAAGGCTTAAGTCACTCTATATAGTATATATCTACACTATATGGTATATCTAGACTGAGAGCAGTTCTCGACCAACACCACACAGAACAAATGTGCATTCCAATATGGGCTATAAAGTTTAGATGCATTACGACATCGGATGACGATGATGAGTGAAGCATGTGGAATGCCATATTGTCACTATAAAAATCTAAAGATTCAAGTACATATTTGAATGCATATTTGTGCTATGCGGTAGAGGTTAATGTGCGCTGAGCTCAAAGCTTCAAATTCATAACGCCAGTATTGCCAGTCGCTAGGAATACGTGTGGTGTGTAAGCCGGAAGTGACATAAGGCTGGCTTCGTCACCCGATATCGATCTAACACCATATCGCGTAAAATCAATGCCCTATAGTAGCCGAAATTGACGATCGGATTTCAACGAAACTATTTTTGAATGGAAATGTATTATTTTTTTACGCGAAAACTACAAAACGGATTTGGCTGAAATTTTGCATAGATATAGCTCTAGACTTGGAATAAATCATTATACATTTAATTATTTGGCCTAGTTATCCCATAAATCAATTTCCATGGGATTTAAATAACCATCTCATCACTCTCTATGCTCGTAAACGAACTTTATACTTCATGTATGTATGTACTCGTATGTATCTCTAACCGAAAGTAAGTGATTATAGCCCTTTTATCTGAAAAAGGTGAAGGCTTTACCAAATTCAAACGAATAGAATGAGATCTCTTAGTTCGAGTCTCTTTCGTCTACATTTCCGTACATATTATTTTGAGGTTCCAAATTCAAACTCATTAATTACTCTTTTGGGAATAATGATTCTGCCACGGACAAAATAAGATTAAAATTTGGAACATCATCATAATTATGTGGTAATTTTTTAGGGTTTCGAGATCGGAGATCGGTTTGGAAACCCTTAATTGTCTCGCTTTGTCTGTCCTTTTTTCCCTCTTTAATATCTCAGCAACTACTGCAGCTATTAACTTGAAATTTTAAATACATTACGTACGCTTGTACAGACATAAAGAAAAAAAAATTGAAATTAAAATTGTCCAAACAAATTGTGATGCCGAAATTTTAAAAGACCTACAAAGTCAAGTGTGGTTTAATACAGTTTTCAAAATCTCTGTAGGTTTCATGCTTTTTGAAATATTTTGAAAAAAGTCGAAAAATAACTCAGTAGATATTCATTAAATTGCGAAGTCTCTAACCGATACATACCTACATACTTGTTGACAAACGTTCGAAATCCTCGGCCCGCGAGATACACTCGCACTTGACGGATTCCCTCGCTTCGCTCGTGAGTTATTCTAGAATTCTGAGTTGCGCTCGGGATACAATGACGCCCGTGACCTAAGACACTGCTTTACGCACTAGGAGCATAATCTAGTATTAAACGTTTCCATAGAACCAACGCGTGCGAAGCCGCGGGCAGAAACTAGATTACTAATAATTTAATGCTCGTCCAACATGTGGATAGACCAAAACCATTCAAATCTATGGTTCAAATATTAAATTGAAGTACCACATTTATCTCTCACCGCTTTAGGCGGAAAATGAAAAAGCCAACAATCGTTGACAAGTAAGTCACGTACTTACTCGTATAATGCCATTATTTTTATCAAGAAAGGATTATAATAGAACTAGACGATCGCCTCGCGGTTTCACCCGCGTAGTTCCCGTTCCCGTGGGAATTCCGGGATAAAATATAGCCTATGTCACTCCCTGAAAAGTAAGCTTCCTAACGGTGAAAGAATTTTTCAAATCGGTCCAGTAGTTTCGGAGCCTATTCAATTCATACAAACAAACAAACAAACAAAAAATCAAACCTTTCCTCTTTATAATATTAGTATAGATGAAATACAGAAAAAAACGGGAAAAATTCAGGGAGTTTCTCTCCTTATTCAGGTGCCAAGGTCAACGGCTAAATGAACGTTGACAAATTTACGTTCAAAAACGTGATTACCTCGTTATTCAGTTAAAACGCTTTTAGAAGGTTCGTTAAGTAGTCTTAGTATGAGTTTTGCACGCTGACGTAAACTATTAAAATTTTCGTTTCCAGGAAGGAAATGAAAATTATTTATGTTTGGGACCAGCATTTAGCGCCTTGCAACCTACCGGACACCGGGAGAAACTATTTTTCGAGCAACACTGACGGCGATCAATACATTGAAGTGAAGAGAAAAATCAATAGTTTAATTTCTTATATGACTTTTAGAAAAAAAAAATTGTCTGAGTGCGTATTTATTTAGCCTAAGGATATAAACTTATTGATTTCCAATGTCTGATCCAATAGTAACTATTTGATAAGTAAGCGGTTGTAAACTCTAAAAACTTTTCCGTTTTAGTATTTTCCAAACTCATACTCGTTGCTCAGCTATTTTTGATATTAGCCGTATTTTGTACAAGATTTCAGATATAGATTAGAATTGCGACAAAGTGATACAGAAAATTGCGTCTAAAACAAAGCAGATGAAAGTCACAAACTTGGAAACTTAGTAATGACGCGAAGTTTGTCTCGTAGCGGGTATTGGGGCGTTGAAAGGATTAAACACTTTGTGGAACGGCCTCGTGACGGAAATCGATACACCAACTTTCTCATCAATTTTGTCTCGTTCCTGTAATGCCTACGACTAGAGGTGGTCGTTTTTACTAACATCGTTGTTGACCAACGATGTCAGTGTACGTTGTTCCCATCGGATGGCGAATAGGTGAACAACGGATGCCTGCGACAACGAGATGCCGAACCGAGTAATGCCGATCGCCACCGACAACAAACGAACGTCACACCGACATCGGAAGAGCGGGGAGGTTAGTGGCGCGGCATCGGATGGCGAACAACGATGTCAGCCGAGTAATGCCGATTGCCAAACCTAAGCAACGAACATCCATCCATACCTCACCGCCCGCATGCCTGCGTGTGTGTGAGCGAGAGGAGAGGATGCTAGAACATAGAACTGAACGTTTTATTATATCTAACTAGATATGGCATGTACCAATGTTATTTATTATTTAAAAAAATACGATATCTATTTTTTTTATCAAATGTCTAGATATAATATAAGTATTATGGTATTTTAGATTTACCCTACTACTAGGAACCAAGATAGATATTGAATTATTTTTATTTGATCAAATTCCGTAATTTAGGACCTACCCGTCTAAAAGCTCATGTCACTTCCAGTAAGTTTCATATGCTCGTTATTCTTGTCGTTTGTTTGGATTTTTTCATTACGCAAATTACGATGATGTGCGCACCGCGGATTTTAAAAAGTCTTGTAAAAGTGTTTGTGTGAACCTAGGTACCTAATAATGTCGAGACGCCAAAAAACGGCCAATCCTAATACAAAAAAATATTCCCTCGAGTAGGCTAGGGACCTAATAGGTAGGTAGGTAGGTACCTACTAATTTAATTGTTTGGTTTGCTTTAGATAGGTTTAATAGGTAGGTAGGTAGGTACCTACTAATTTAATTGTTTGGTATGCTTTAGATAGGTTTAATAGGTCTAATAGGTAGGTAGGTAGGTACCTACTAATTTAATTGTTTGGTTTGCTTTAGATAGGTTTAATAGGTCTTATAGGTAGGTAGGTAGGTACCTACTAATTTAATTGTTTGGTTTGCTTTAGATAGGTTTAATAGGTAGGTAGGTAGGTACCTACTAATTTAATTGTTTGGTTTGCTTTAGATAGGTTAAATAGGTCTAATTAGTAGGTAGGTAGGTAGGTACCTACTAATTTAATTGTTTGGTTTGCTTTAGATAGGTTTAATAGGTCTAATAGGCAGTGTTGTGTTAGCAACCCGGCCGACATCGTTGGCGGCAACATCGACACCCGTGTCAGTGTTTTGTTAGCAACCTGGCCGACATCGTTGGCGGCAACATCGTTGTTCACAACGGATGCCATTCTGACAAAAACGATGCGCATCGTTGTGGAAATTCAACGACAACGCCCATCTCTACCTACGACACGAGATAAATGTGTTTCGCCAACTTTTAACCACATTGAACTGAAAGTCTAACTTCTATCCTTATTGAGTAAACGCGGTTTTCTATGAAATAAGGGTAAGCCACAATGTCTATAAATTAAGATGGAAGTTACCCGAACACGCCTTAAACTAGCACTTCAAATAGCAGCGTTACTGCCACACAAAATACTCAGACAAGATAATTCAACCGTATATTTATTTGTATTACGCTAATTCGAGCGACGCCACACGTTACGTTGCGGTGCCGTGCCGTAACAAAATGGTTATGACAGATTGATTAGCAGCGTTAATACTGCTACAGCGACACTTTGGCCACAACAATCAGGTGGGTACCTACCTACCTATCAAGCTTATTTTAAGTTAATCACTGCGCCATTTGACATACGTGCAATGAAATACGTTCTTTATATGTCGTGTGGCGCTCAAAGCTTAAAGTTGCATTGTGAACCTAGATTAAAATCTCTTAGGATTGCCCTGTATCCTGATCCACCAATACAACTGGCATTACCGAGCGTTGCGAAGTCGCATTGTACCGTGTAGCATAAGCCGCCTCAGACTGGCCTTGCGTGCGGGCCGGCGGCCGCAGCGTTGCGATAAATCTCAAGCCGCGGGTTCTTGAAGAAGATATTCGTACAGATAGGAGAGGCATCTGCTCTATCTATTTTATGAGCTGCCGAGACCGCTACCAGATAGACCAACCTTGTAAAAAATCGGGAGCCGAGATAAGTTTTAATAAATTGGAATTTGATCGGAAAAGAAATGATTTATAGGTTTATTTTCTTTCAGTCTAGGAAGAGTAAAATACATTTTTTGGCATAACTAGGACTACCATAGACACAAATGAGAAATACAGACAGGAATAACCAACAAAGGTGAAAAAATGTTAAACTTTTATTTCTACCTAAATTCTCCCGTAAATGTCTTGTATACGCCTGAAAACGCAAAGATAAAATCCCGTTGGGATGAGTCCGAGCGGCCTCAGTTTACTAAAGAGCCAATAACCACTAGGTACCATTAATTGACGTCCATTCTCAACAGAGTCAATCTCAGCTTTGAACTACTGTTGTTTTTATTTGTTCAGGTCATTCAAATGCTGTTTGTTAAATCGAACTAACAACTTTTGACCGTAATTTCAATCAATGAAGCCCGAATGGTGCTTGACACGAAACGATCAACCACATGTGAACCACAGGTGAAGTAAAATTGATGTCAGTGCAGTGAATATTAGTTTCGACCACAAAGCGGAAGAAACACGTAGGTCTTCACTTCACTGGTCAGATCGATGAGATTGCCGCATCATTGTAGGGATGCGGTGAGATTATAAAAGGTAACAGCGGTACTACAAAGTAAGACATCCGTTGTGCGCGTGTTTAAGAAATGCGTTACCACAAAACTGCGTTTTACGACGGTTTACGGTTAGACACGGCTTAAACATAGTTTAAACGAGACTTAAACTCTTGTTGCCATGTCTATCTGTTTAAACATGGTTTAGCTAAACGCTTGTTAAACTAGAGTTTACGTTGGTTTTTATAGTACCACTATAAAAGTTTTTAATCGACGTCAATAAAGTGAGTAGGTTCTATGTCTCGGCTACATGTACATATTTTTTTATGTATATTCGTTGATTCGTTCTGCAAAATATGAACTGATTTTGACGATTCTTAATAGTATAGGAGAAAGGGCCAGATACCACGTAAGCAGAGCCGACGCAGAGCTAGGTTTGCAATAAATTAAGGAATAGTCCATGTCCATACATCGGAGAGGTTGATTACTCATATATGACGCAGTGCAAACAACCGCCTTAACCGTAAAGATAAAGATAAAGATAGTTTATTTGCTTGAACACAATGTGGGTAAAACAGATGTTAATAATTTTTAGTTTCAATTATGTTCTACTAAGATTAGCATGCAAATGTTACAGTAAGTTCAGTTAATACTCGATACATTGTAATTTTATGTAATGTCAAAAAATTCACAATTAATATTAGTAACAGGCGCAATAGTAAAATAAGGTGACGTCAAAACGTATCTGTCATAAAATCGTTACTATCATAATAGCATTTTTTTATTAATAATTGTTTCAATTTCGTCCTTAATATATTGTGGTCAAGATCTTTCAATGATTTGGGTATTTTATCATAGATTTTACGTGACATACAGACTACACTTTTGTAGGAAGGCAGTTTTACTGTTAGGCATTTGGAGTTTACTGCTATCACGTCCATTTCTTACTACAAAGTCAGACTTACGTGGAAATAGATGGGGATGTTTTCGAACAAATAGTGCCATTTCAAATATATATAACGACGGAAGCGTTAGAATCTTTTGCTCAATGAACAAAGGTCTGCAACTGTCGGTAACGTGCAGGTTAAACATTGATCTAATACATCTTTTTTGTCGTTTAAATATGAAGTCTTTATTGGTAGAGTTAGCCCAGAAAATTATACCGAACCTTAGGATAGACTCTACTGTTCCATGGTAAGCTCTAAGTAGTGTTTCTGTATTAACAATGGAGGATAGTTTATAGAGCGCGTAGGTAGAGCTACTTACTCGCTTACTTAAAAGTTCAATATGGGTTTTCCAATTTAAATTACAGTCAATTTGAATACCTAGAAATCTTGTTGATTCTATCACGTCTACTTTACTACCACTAAACTGTAGGTCTATCTTAGGATAATTTTTAATTCTTTGACTAAAATGCATTATGTTTGTCTTATTTATATTTATTTTCAGATTATTGGTTGTCAAGCCATTTAATTGTTGAATTTATTGAATTATTAATGTCAGAATTATAAGTATTTATGTCATCACATTTTAATGTTATTGTACTATCGTCAGCAAATAAGGTCTTTGGTTGATTGACTGATCTAGGTAGATCGTTTATATAAATGATAAATAGCAATGGTCCCAGGACACTCCCCTGCGGAACGCCAAACTGGATTACACGTTCTAAAGAACGGTACGATTTTTCACATTTGGTCTTAATATCCAGTTTTTTAATCTCGGTAATTTGTCTACGGTCTTTAAGATACGAACAGAGAAGTTGACCGTCCTGCGTTTGTTTGTGCATCGCTGCTGGACTAATCGAATATCTTTGTTTTATTCAACCAGCTGTTGGCATAGCTGATGCGGGTCGCTGTTTGGTTCTTGCGGCGGGAGAGGTACGCTTATTTAGAAATTCCGTACAGCAATCGCAACAAACAATCCTAACAGCAACGACCGGCGCCTTTATCCATTCTGGATAAAGGCGCCGGTTGTTGACAGTAGATACCTATATCAAATAAAGATCACGTTGGAATATGATTATGAAAACTTGGCCATTTTTCCATCGTAATTACTTATTATTCATTGCTAAATCTGTCATCAAGCCAAGCCAGCTATTTTCGCGACAGCTTTGATAAATTAGCTCGACTGCAGCTCAACACTTACGAGACGCTGAATGGGCCATTGAAGCCTTCACGGGAGCCTGTTCATTAGCGCGGACCTTTGTTCCCCCTGCGACGAGAAAACAAATAAGACGTACCCATCCTGCATAAGACATTATACCTTGAACGGTACCCACAGAGCTCAGTTTCCAAAAGTCGGTTTGTGATCTGAGGATTGAATAGGTACTGCTGCGATAATTGGCCACAAAATGGCAAGTAGCGGACCAGTCAATTCCAACATATCTGTTTGTTTTAGCAGTTAATAGAATCTGTTTGTGGAGGAAGAGGTTTAATTAACTGCGGATCTACTAAAGTTCTGGCAAAATCAGAACTTTGAACTCGAGTTTATTTACATAATAGGAATAAACATCGTTACGGGTCTGCAATTATAGTAGTACTTATAAGTATTGACGGGTACTAGGTACCTATGTATCCTGTTCGGATGACTGGAATATTGGAGTTGTACGCTACCCCATCCGTGACAAAGGCAGCGTGTATAAATCCTACCTAACTGCTAGAACGTCGGGAAAGCCAAGGTAAATAAACACGAACTGAATTATACCCGTGAGTAATTCTTGTTCTTAGTCAAACAAATGTATCTTTAACTCTAACTAATTTGTGCCCGCGGCTTTGTACGCGTTGTTTCTATGAAAACGTCTTAATGTTATATCCCATTGGAATTTATTTATGGGATAAAAAGTATACAACCTATGTTTTATTCTAGGCCTAGAACCTTCATGCAAAATTACAGCCCGATCCGCTCAGTGGTTTTGGCGTAAAGAGGTAAAAAACATCCAAACTTTCGCATATATGATGTTATAAATATAAATATGATTCGATCTTGATTAAAGCCCAAATATTTGTGGCAAAACCCAAAGGCGCGAATTGGGTAATCCTCTCATTTTCAGGTAAATAGCAGCTCGCGATTCAGTTAATCCCAATTTTTATACGAATCACTACGAAAATGTTTACTACGCAGGGATTTTTGGAACAATTCGCTTTGAGAGCCACGCCATTATGTTTATGATATAAACAAAAATAAATCTAGGAATAAATCGACAGTCTCATGGAATACACATAGGATAACAAATCTGGCTGCAAATATATATACCTAAAGCGAAGACTCTTGGCAAAGTGCGTTCACAGCTCTATTTAAATAGGAAAAGTCTCCTGCAGCGTGCCAACATTTGAGAAAATAGCTATTTCAAAGCAAGCTATTTCTTTAAGAGATGTTTAGCTGCTGACAATTGCTTCGTTGATGCTACCTATCGATGTGCGAAGTACAAACACGTAAGCCTAGGTACCTACCGTTACGGGAAGAAATACTTTCCATAATAAATACCTTGTTGCTGAGCTACATAACTACTATACTTACCTAATAAAATAAATAAATAATACTAGACCATTCACACAGCATCATCTAGCACCAAACTAAGCAGATCTTGTGTTATGTGTAAAATACTAACGATAAATCGTTTATAGTCAGCCATTCAAGTGGTTTCGAATCATTAAAATATTCGAAAAGCAAAAAAATCAAATAAACAGGGCATGTACCTACATTGTTATCTGTCATATCCTAACCAAAAATCGCATTGCGATTTCAAAAAATGGCCAGCAAACAAAGAGAGAAATGACCACAAACTTAGACCATATAAAAATATGAATACACGACAATAATTGAAATCGGTATCGTTCATTCCGTATCCCATATTCTATAGCAAGCAAATAACGCAGTATAAAGTACCTTCTGCATTATGTTGTGTCATCAGGTCGTTATATTTCTCCACACTGTGACTCTGCACGGAAAGCCAGATATTCAAATTCTTTCAACATTTCCATAACAGAATCAAAAGAATTCAAGAAAAGTTTAAAGTTCCCGACAAAGCGCTGAAACTAACTTGGAAAGTTGGAGAGAAAAATATTTCGCTTTATAAAATTACAGATGATTCAATAGGAGATGGTTTTCGTACATGAGTTGGGATAAGTTTGAACAACACGCTTGATGTCGACAAATAAACTTTGAGGCTTTTAAACCCAAACAATCTGGAACAGGATATAGGATAAAACCCTTTATAAATCTTTGGATAAAACAATCTGACACTTAACTGGAACGGTGAATATGTCATCCAATCCCAATGTTTAGTTTAGTTTATTTATTCAAAAACAATTTAAATCGTGTATAAATATAAGGTACATAATTAAATTAATAGCATGCAATTATAAATATTCCAATTCATCTTTGTTGTTAACATAATAATTACTTTCGTTTGATAAACTCGTCAACTGAGTAAAAACACCCCTTCAGCAAAAAAATTCTCAAATTATTCATAAAAATGTTTGGATTGTCAATTCCTTTCATTTCAGTGAATGTATACAATTATTATACAGAACTACATATGTATATTAAATAATAACTATTTTGTCGGTGTACTATAGACAAATGCTAGTTTGTAGTCTCTATTTGTAATTGTATTCATTTTGGCCTGAAACTAATTATTACAGCCAACGAAAGGCAGTATGCCCGGAATGCTAGCAAAATAAGTTGGGCGACTGTCCTTGCCTGTCCTACGCAAATGCAAACTACACGAAACTTTCACGCCCTGTGACATTACTTGCGGTACGTCCACTACACTACACTGTGATCTACACTCATCATCTCTAAACGGAAGATGATAATATAAACAGAAGGAAAGAAACAAATCTAGTAGTCAATACCTATACAGGGTATTTGGTAGGATAGACATAATTGTTTGAGGAGCCGTCATGGGCTTTATTCTGTAGACTCAATTGCTCAACTGTCACGGTTGCTGAGATATGAATTTAAAATCAAAATCGGTCCGAAAAATCGAGGAACAATATAAATAAATATTTATGTTAAAAAGTTGTAGTAAGTTTGAAAGAATTTTACAAATACAAAATAATTACCTAGCCTTCTTATTGATCTCTTTTTAATCTTTATGTTTTAAGAATCGTATGTTTTCTTCTGTTGACATGAATTAAAAAAAACATTGCCCAATGAGGTTACGAGTAGTAACTTTAATCTTTATTGGCTATGATTTTTAAAAGTAAGGGACTAAGAAAAGGGAAGTCTCCAACCGAACTTCACAAAGTTTTCTTCGAGCTTTGCTTCTAGAAGAAAATAATTTATTCCGCATGCATCTCACCAAGCCTCTATCCTCTTCCACTTTATTGGCAAGATTCGATGATGGATGGCAGCTAATGGCCGAAAAGGTTATTCTCAACAAACGGGAAATCAATCATTTAACATCTGGCTTTTGCAACCGCAATCGGCTTCCGCCTTGACCCTTGCAATTGAGGCTTTCCTTATCCTATAATTATTTTAGATCCCTTGGCAATGTCCTTTTCAAGTCCACAGCGTTTAGTAGTTTTTCATTTCACTCGAAACCCTCGAGATCGATTTCTAAGCCATTATGGTCTCGCTCACAGAAATATATCAAGAATTTGTCTGTGGTCTCGCTCTGTCTGTCTTTTTTCCCTCTTTAATATCTCAGCAACTACTGCAGCTATTAACTTGACAACTATGATACATTTCGTGCGCCTGTACAGATTTTCAGAAAAAAATCATAGAAAAATTAAAATGAAAGTTTTCAGAACAAATTTTGATGGCGAAATCTTAAAAAATAGGTAATAAAAAGTCAAGTGGGGTATCAAAAGCAAGGTATCGGTTTGTACTTCTCAAAACAGTTTTTGAAAGTTATCATTATTTTTGAAATATTTTGAAAATGTCGAATAATTGACTATTTCCCCCTGATCTCCGAAATTTGCAGAGCGTTCCACCGGAAATGTATAGAGCGTTTGTAGATATAAACGTATATTAAGGTAAAAATTATATGTTTTAATAATTTAACCTACACTCAGTTATGTTAATTCTCTCTTAGGCACCGTTTTCTAGTGTTTTATTTGTGATTTAGGCGCCTCACACTATAATTAATGCGAAAGATTGGATGTTTAGATGTATGGATCTTTGGATAGATGTTTGTTACTTCTCACGCCAAAGCTACTGTACGGATTGGGCTGAAATTTTGCATAGATGTAGTTCTAGGCCTAGGATTAAACATAGGCTTTATACCATAAATCAGTTTCCATGGGTTATAATTGTATTTAAACAATATATAAACAACGCGTGCGAAGCCGCGGGCAGAAACTAGTTGACCACGAATATAGTCTGTCACAACAAACTTATTACTTTGGCTGTTTGCCAAATATTTAATTTAATTTCGTGAGAAGGTATGAGTTTCATTTAATTTTGCAAATTAAAGTGTGGCTAAGCCTTTTTCAGAATATTTTGCGGCATTTTAAAACCTCTCTCTCATTTCTCTCTAAAAATAATCAAAATGTCTAGGCCGCTGCCTCGGCCATCATAACACTTACCTAATTGTATAATTGTAAATTCCACGTAATAGGTTAGGGAAAAAGTTTATTCGTGTTTTTTAAGAAAATTCAAAACATCTTTTAATATAGTTTATTTTCATTTAACTAAAGTATGTAGGTACTATTTTGTTCCATAACTTTTTGCCATCTTGTAGGTAGGGACATGATCCCATTGCTATAGAATTTTTGGGGCTTCTGATCATTATACCGAGGCCAGTGGTTTTGGCAGTCCTCTCGTGATGTTAACCTGATACTGCCTAAAGAATTCTGAAGAGACCGAAACAGGTGGAAATCTGAAGGTGCAAGGTCAGGACTGTATGGCGGATGCATTAACACCTCCCAGCCACACTCATTTAATTTTTGCTGAGTGGCTAAAGATGTGTGAGGTCTAGCGTTATCATGATGAAAAACCACACCCCTTCTGTTGATTAATTCCGGCCGATTTCTCTCAACTTCTTGCTTTAATCTCATCAGTTGTTCGTAGTAGAGTTCAGAATCGATGGTCCTGCCTGGTGGTAACAGCTCATAATGAATAATGCCCATCCAATCCCACACACACAGCATCACCTTGTTGCAAGTTAACCCGGGTTTCGCCACAGTCTGTGAAGCCTGACCAGCCTTTGACCACGACCTTTTTCGCTCGTTCTTGTCGTACGTGATCTACTTTTCATCACCAGTTATCAGCTTCTTCAAAAATGGTTCGGTTTCATTACGTCGTATTAAAGAATCACAAATGAGTACATGGTTACAATCTCGGTACAATCTCTCCAACAAACTTGATAAATTAAATGAAAGGAAAACCATGAAGTCCTTAATTTTTTTAATTATTTACAAAAAATGGTAAATCTAATTAGGTTACCATTTCACATAAAGGAGTCTGCATTACAAACACGGGCAAATTGCAATCGTCTAATCTAAATAGTAATTCGTCATTTTAATGGATAAATGAATATTATTAATTACTAACATAAGTAAACAGACCCATTAACTTTTAATTCAATGTCACTGGCAGCTCGTTCCGGTACCAGTCATAAGCCACACAGGAGTACGGTGGAACGCAAACCAGCATTCTTACCTTACATAAAAGGAATGACGGATAAGGTTGCAAACATCTTGCAAAAATCCTCCATCAAAACCATCTTCACGCCCTTGAAAAAGATTACACACTACCTGCGCATGCCTAAAGACACGTTCCCACTTAAGAAACCAGGGATGTATAAGATTGACTGTAGCTGTGGAAGCTCCTATATAAGCCAAACAAAGCGCACTATTGCCTGCAGAGTCAAGGAGCACATACGAGCGGTAAAAAATCTGACAACAGAGAAGTCTGCCATAGCAGAGCATCTTCTCGAGTCTGGTTCAAACCACTGGATTGAGTTACTCAACCCACAAGTAATCTGAATAGAGCGACATTACATACCAAGATTGGTACAGGAGGCCATTGAGATTACCAAACACAGGAACTTCAACCGAGAAGAAGGTTTCCAATTATCCGGAACCTGGAATCCTGTTGTGAGAATGTGCAAAAACCGAAGAAGTGATGTACCAACCGGGCCGCGTTCTGATACCGTCAGTGTTGTGTGTTGTGATCGAGTTGCGTTCGAGAATGAAGCCGGTGGTAGTAGTAACGTTCGTAGCAAAAGACAAAAAATGAGGGTAGATCGATATCTGCCAATAACAACTCACCCGCAGTGCCGTCAGTTATTCCCTGATCATGGCGCATGTAACTGTGCCGAAATATTGGAAAACTCAAAACTCAAATCATGGTAAATATCCCGTTGTAAATGATTTCAGTGTTAACGCACATTGTTTATAGTTTTATGTGCTCTATTATTTACTACTTATTTTATAGCGTTAAACCTGTTATAGCTAGTTTTGAGCAATACCTACTTAATGAGTGCCAGCTAATGGTAACACAGTGTCTAGGTATTAATAATTCTGTTTATCTCTCTAGAATACAAAATCTATTTCAACTTCAATATGAGAGATTTAATGGGAATCTATTCCAGCTAGAATTGGTAATATTTTCTGCTCTCGGAGTTTTCGGAACCAAATTCAAATGAATTCCTAGAAAAGCTTTTAATGAAACAAATCAAATCGCATACACCCGTCGAGTGTCAGCGATAACCCACATACAAGAATCTATCAAATCCGAACAATTACAACCCCCCAGTCGCGTGACTACTGACTACACCATTACAGTTTCGAGCGGCGCCTGCCTCAGATTATCGACCTTACTCCCCCACAATAGAAGCCACCCTATTAATTATAAGCAATGTAGTGCATTAAGTAGTCACGTCACGAAACACATTGAGTTGAGCTCGTATTGTTCTCGTTATAAGCCCTTCTGCAAACCGGGAATTTGTAAGATGTTGCTAATTTTAGATTGCTTTACATTAATCTCTGAACAATCAGGAGGTTCTCAGTGTAAATAGGTATTGGATTCCGAATTAACGAACGAGATATGATTTCTTCTTTTTTATTTGATTTGATCAACGTTCAAGAAGAAACTTGCCGTCTGTTTCTTGAACGCAGACTAAACTAAAGGTCGTTTATACCTCCAGCCCCACTGCCGCACAATACAAAAAAATTCATTCAAGTATGTGCTTAAAATCGTACCATTTAGATACATTTTACAATGACATACTTACTTAACGCAAGTTTCAAGCGAGTGGCCCGCGCGCTGTTTACTAGTTTATGCGGTCATTGTAAAATGTATTGAAATGTTATGAGTTTAAGCTCTTATTTATATTTGAATGCTCCATGTTGCTCATGTTGTACGGCAGTGGTGTTGGACGTGTGAGCGCCAACCTTTACCGAGAGGTCTTAACAAAGAGAGATTATACGTTCTGGGTATTTATAAACTCGATATTCACCCCTACTTATGTCACTTTTATGCAAGCAATAGCTAACCATTCTTAAACAAATCCAAAACTGGTTGTAGAATACAAACAAGCAAAACTTGGTGCTTATTTAAAAGTGTTTTCATAACAGGTCATTACTCAACGTCGAGCTTTGCCGCTGGGATCGGAACATGTACATCATTAGATCTAGCACCGTATGTGAATGTGACGTTTCATTTAACAAACTAAAGGTCTCTGCATACGTGACGTGTCCCGGACGAAACGGGACCGAACGGGTTCATTTTAACAAAAAAGAATAAGCTCCGCCTTGTTCACGCTCCTTTCGCGTATATTTTACAACTGTACTTTTGTATGTAACGTTGTTTATAAGTTGTCGCATTCCGTCCAGGACACGTTAAGTATGCAGAGACCTTTAATCATGGGCCCCTTGGTCCCCTACTTATGCAGTGTGTGCTAAAAATAGCATACAAGCCAAAAAAGGTTGACGAGCCCTTTGATGATTTACCATTAACTTTAGTGCACCCGTGCTTCGAGGCAACAGAAAACAAAATGGCTGCCATTTTATCATGGAGAGAGAAAAAAAAATAGGGATAGTGATTTGTTGATAAAATTTACCGTATTTCACCCCCCCAAAGTCTCCGACACCGGTGACCGGACACATTGTATATAGCTTACAGCACTCGGAAGTAATGCAGCTAAATTAAACCAATAGTTTTAGCACCACAAACTTACAATCTTTATTTCCCTTCTAGAACGTTATAGTATAACTACAAGTAGCTAGTTGTGCCCAAGGCAAATAGCACCTATTTTTCAGCTACCAAAGAACTTCTTAAAGTTTAAAATAACAAAACAGGTATCATGACTTAGTTTAGCTTATCGCATCAATTCACAAGCGTCCACGTTCGCTAACTTTAAGCTTCCCATGCTCTGGGGCCCTATTCTGCTAAACTAGTCACTTCAATATGACAATGGTATTGTCACAGAATGACACATTTTGGTATTCTATTTGGTATTTTGGTACCTAAAATGAAAGAAACTGCAGACCGCACGCACTATCTAGTGTGTGCGGTGCTATTTCCTCGGAGAGATTAGTAGAATGGTTTCAACCTTGACTCGCTGGCATCCCTCCATCTGCTGTTTCTTCATCTAAGGTTATCAAAATGTGTCATTCTGTGACGATACCATTGTCGTATCCGGCAAAAAAAAGGCCGCGAGTTGTCTCAACGGCATGCGAATCGCGCGAGACTTTTGTCGCATGTGTCGCAAGCGGTTATTGAAGCGACTAGAAACTTCCGTCGAAGGATTCTTAGTGACGATTCTGCGATGAATTGATTGTCATAGTAAAGCGATTGGTTTCCAGAATTGGGCCCAAGGCAACCTGCGTGCTAATGAAGCCATTCCTAAAAAGCCTTACAAGTATGCTAAGCTACGAAAATGGAGTCTTATGTAAATGGCACGTTTTATTTCAGCCAATTACGACGCTTTTCTAAAGTGCCCGAGATTCGGACAAAAATATTCAGCTGAAATGAGAACACGAGATAGGATTTTGGTTATTCTTATCGCAATCAGCTGAAAATGTTTTTTGAGGCAGAGGCGTGAAAATATTGTTACAGTATACAGTTGGTAAAACATTCGAAGAAGGTCAGACGAGCTTAGTCTAGAAGACGATTCGAATTGGCTGATCTTAATATTATTTGTTAGAGGTAAGTAAACCTTTAATTAATGTTTCTAAGCTCGATTAATCAAACGATAATAACCAGGCTTTGTGGTATACTAGCTTAATCCGACTAATCACCCCAGAATAACCTATCGGCGGATCAAAAGGCTTCGCTCGGGTCAGAGCACACAGCATGGAAATAATATGATCGTGGTTTCTATATCGAACATCACGGGAAATACTGAATTCTAGTTTCCTTCTACCAGAACATTTCCATTAGAAGTAATCCAGAGTATTTTTTTTTCACGCAAAGAAATATCTGGCACAGCGCATCAGCATTGCCATACAGCGCGGCAATGCAGCCAGCGTCTTGGGGACGCTTCCGACTGGTATTGATATGGATCAGTTGAGCTACCTGTAGACTGTTTGCAACAGTCTGCAGTTAGCTCAATTGTTTCAATTGTAAATATTAGTATAATTTTCTTTGTGAATAAAGGCTATTTGCCACGCAAAGAATAAAATTTATTTGCTTCCGTATTATAATAGGTTTTCCTTTGTATACAGTTAGTTATCTATATGAAGTACAATGATTAGGCCTATGTTAAACCTGTATTGTGAGAGCCTGGATGTGTTGTAGGTTATAAGACAACGTGTAATTACAAAGAAATTGAACATCTCTCGTCAAAAAATGCCATTTTTGTAATTTGCGCCGGTGATAACATTTTTTTCCTGAGATGTCATCTCGTGCTTGAAACAGTGAGTTCCAGGAGATATTCTATTGGAAAAATTTATAACATTACGTCGACATACGTCTTCACAAGTTCACGAGGAGAAAATAAACAAACCAATAGTCTGTCCCTGAGCCATTTTTATACGAATCAATTCTACGTCGTCCTTTTATTCTCTTGAGATCTCAATATTCTATACAATCTTTTATCAAAATATGTTCTCAAGCTTAAATTTTAGATCGAAAATCAATGTGATATCACAAACGCTGACTCTCCTCCCGGGACGGGAAGGGGAGAAGGGGGTCAGATTACCCCCTTCATGCTGCTATATGAATATCAAACCTGCACTCCTCGGCAAACACGACGCAGCCATTCCTCTGCATTACGCTGATATTTATAGAGGCCCCTTTGAAAAAAACTGCTCACACGATGGTAAAGTGAAGATTATATTGGGAAAGCGAGCGATAGCAAAAACTTTGCTGTATTTTTAATGGATATTCTAAGTAGTTTTATTTCATTGACGCTTACTACAATTTTGTAATTTACTTCAATCCACTGTCCTTTTTTTAGTATTTCTGTCATAATTGCTCTGATTTTCATCAGACATAGCCAAGAACACTCACATTTCAGTGAGGGTCGCGCCTCTCAAACAAAAAAGTACAGTCGGCTGCGAAAATATGTATACACTCCCAAGTTTTCAATTTGACTAAGTAGTAAGTGTATAGTAATTGTGATAATTTATGTACCGCATTCTGACGAAGAACGATGACTACTTTGTTCAAAAAACGTGTGCATGTCCTTTTATTTGAAAAGTTCCGAGTAAAATGAAAGTTAAACCTTGGAAGTGTATACATGTCTGTGCAGCTGACTGTACCTATAACAAAATCGGGTCATTCGTGCCCGATGCCACAGATATACAAACAGTCCCACAGATATTTTTTTTTATTGACATTCCCGAAAACACTAAAATATTTTTTTCAATAACGATCGTAGCTCGTACCCCCGTAGCACTGTGCTACGACGCTGCTACGAGGCTGCTACGCGGCTCCACGGACCTCTACCTGGCGTCCGGCGCTACGCCAGTCGAACATTATTTATTGACGGTGCGGGCACAGAGTTTGCAGTACATCAACTCGTTAGTAAAGTAATTATTCATCATTATCTCAGCATTTTGCACCCACTGTTGGGTAAAGGCATCCACTTTAACACGCCACTTCTTCCAGTAGATAAAATATAAATTTATTGATAGTCATTTTCATCGTACAGCAAGGCAAATAAGTTAATAATAATTAAATTATATACCAAAGGCAAACAAACCTTAAAGTAATGAATCTGCTTTAGCGGTTCAAAAGATTTTTTCTCAATATTAAGCTCGAATTACATTTGGTAATAGTTTTTGGCTTGGTCTGACAGCGATACGTTATGTATTCCAATCAGCCCAAAATAAAAACCAATCAAATAGTACGAAACATATTGGTCAGATGTCAGAACTGTGGGGAACTTACACATGGATTTGTTCGTGACGAATTTACTTCGTGGCAAATGTACAACAACCCTCCGCAACTATACCAATTTGATTAAAATTAAATAAATAAATAATAATAAATGATGCTGGACAATTCACACAGCATTATCTAGCCCCAAGGTAAGCAGAGCTTGTGTTATGGGTACTAGATAACTGATATACTTAATACATTAAATGAAATAACGCTGAAAAATTCACACAGCATTATCTAGCCCCAAGCTAAGCAGAGCTTGTGTTATGGGTACTAGATAACTGATATACATAATACAATACACTACATAGATAGATATTTTTTATTGTTCATAGAAAACATCCAAAACGCGCTGGACAAATGTCTGCAGATCGTACAAACATTTGTCCCAAGGCGGGAATCGAACCCACAACCTCCTGCGTCGCAGGCAGACTTTCATCCGCTGCGCCACAGGGGTCGTCGAATTGTTAGTTTAATTTTGGCGACATCTGAATTAACACCTTGTATGTTTTACCTGCCTTAGTAAAAGGTATATTTTATGTACAAAATACTTATTTCTATATCTACAAAAAGATGAATTGTGAATTTCAATTTAAACCCACTCGTATTAGAAATAGATGCTACTATCCCTTGTCCTACCTTAGCTGCCGGGTCAGTCTGACTGTCCCGGCAGCTAAACGGCTCCATTCCGATGGAACATTAATCAAGTCTGTGTTAGGACTTGACTCCCGCGCATCTAACTTTGCATTTAAACCGCCTAAGGCAAAAGGTAGATTTTGTACTAACAGACAAATACGTCAGTCTTTTTTTAATAGATAAAAACGTGGTCGTGCATTAGAAAAATATATGGTTTCTCGAGAACTGTGCTACAGAAAGTTGGACTATGTTACTAATGTAGAGGATTTTTAAATCTACATTCCAATCTCAAAGGAGATTAGCCATGTGCATATTATACACAAGTGTACACAAGTGTGCAAATTAATACAGGTACACTTACCTCACTCTGATAATCCGATGGGATGGCAGACCGAGACGACCGGATAAAAGTCAGGCGCAGGACCAACGGCTATAAAAATAGTATTTCTTACAAGTTCCTTTTTTTCACTCATAGACAGTAAGGGACGAAAAAAAGGAAAGATACGTATACTCCATTATACAATTTTAAATAATATCTTGTCGTTATTGTCATTTCACGCATTTTAGACACAAGCCAATACTTTCTTCCATAGACTGTGGTCCACCTACGTGTTACACCCTAGGTGAAAACATGGCAGACAAAAAACCACCATAATCTAATTTCGACACCATGGCTTCTGTAAATAATCTATTAGTTTTGCCGATGAATCACAAAAAGATGTGAAATAGTTAGTTCCACTCCTTAAAAATAAGTACTGGCCACAGGTACGAACCAAGTTATCGTCAAGTAACGTCGAATAAAACCTATGAACTAAAACTTGATGATATATCCGCTTAATTTTGTATGTGGAAAAAAGGTTTAGTCTACTATTAGTTGGTGCTGCACATAACCGCACCTTTGTTTGTGGTCGTACCCTTAATGCTCTCATTTACATATCTTTGCGCCGGATACGGCTGAATGGCCGCGGCATCGAGCTGGATGATTTACGGTACTATTATACACTACTATAATAGGAAGTAAAACTAGCTCTATAGGTATAGTTACATACCGGTGCAGTGCGGCGAATACCTTGATCAATGGTGGCTTGATCATGCTACAATTTTGCATAATTCTAGAATGACAAACGTTTTCATGCGGCAAAAATATCGCCTCAAAAGTTTTTCTGTTTTGCAAAGAAACCGCTGGATGTTGCGCAGGACCGGTCACTGTGTCGATTTTTAGGCTAGGCTTTTGTCCAGAAGTGGACGTCTTTTTCACCACTCGTCCACTCAGTGTTCTTGAATGGAGACCTTGACTCGGCAAACGTAGTGTAAGACGCCCTCCGGCCAGGTGGGATGACGATCTGCGAAAGACTGCAGGCAGATGCTGGATGCGGCAAGCTGAAGACAGGGCGCTATGGTGCTCATTAGGGGAGGCCTATGTCCAGCAGTGGACTAATATAGGCTGATGATAATGATGGACGTCTTTTGGTAGAAATTATGATAATGGTGATATTGCCAAGATCTCGTCGCGGAGTCAACGAACGAAACGATTAACTCCACGAACTTGACTCCCCAAGGCGATATCATTTAGGTGACTCAATTAAAAGTTAAATGTTGCTTATAGTAAAGAAATATTTAGTATTTTAAACCATATAGTTGCAAACTTCAAGTAAAAGCTGTAATAAATAGTTCCAGCAACTAGACCCGCGTAAATGTCACACAATAGAAAATAGAAATAGTTGTCGTGCAGCGTCGTAGTGAAACTTGTTATTGAAATAGAACAAAACACGAGGTAAATACTCGTAGGTGTCGGGATATTGTCGACTGCTCGCCTCACCACCACAGTACCAAAAGGACAGCACAGACATTTTACCGCTTTTACAAGAACATGGTGTTTAACAAGAGTGCACCTTGTTTGCAATCATGTAGCTAAGTCAGCAACATTTTTTTTATTGAGTTACGTTGTCCCAATGTTTAGCAAAGGCAAACTGCAAAACTGTATGTAGATGATACTCAGTATTCGTTGAAATTGTAACAGAGCTTAGTCTCACGGCCAACTATCATAACCACAGAGTGGCTAGTACGAGTGTGCATAAAGTCATTAACTATAACGGCCAGCCAGCGCACCAGTCCAGGCGACAGCCAGCGAGCCAGTCCAGGCGCCAGCCAGCGAGCCAGTCCAGGCGCCAGCCAGCGCGCCAGCCAACGCGTTATCTCACCTGCTCGCAGCCGGTCCAGACTGCGCACAAGCCAGGCAGCAGCCCAGGCAGCAGACCAGTTTAATACCGCCGACTTGTCAAAGTTGCACTGCCAAAATGCAACAAATGACTCAAAATCATTTGAAAACTATAATCGAGTTTGTATGAAACTATTGGACCAGTCATACTATGAAACGTTCCTTTCAGTATCCAGTAGAGGCGCTGCAGCTGCTGTAAAGAAGGAAACGTAAACTTTGCAAAGCTCATCCTAATGCCTCTAGTAAAAGTAAAATATCACAAGTGAGAGCTTGCGTTTTGTTTATATTTACGTTTCCAAGAATTTTTCAACAGTTTTATTCAGCTGTTCTCCGTTAGCTGCTTGCGGTGCTAGTAGAGACAATGTAGTAACTTCAGGTCCTAGCATAAACTAACAATTATTAACACAACATTTTACGACACTACAACATTGTTGCATAGATGCAAATTAGAAATTACTAATGTGGCAGCATATTACCTATTTATGTATTCCACGAAATTCCTGCAAGGCTATCTGGGTTAAAAATAAGCTAGTGTAATTGGCAATCGTCGTCGGTCAAATTAATAATAAATAAATAAATAATGCTGGACAATCCACACAGCATCATCTAGCCCCAAATAAGCAGAGCTTGTTAAATAATAAAATAAAAGACTAAATAAATGACTAAGTGACTATTAATAATAAATGAATAACCTTCTCGGTTAATATCTTTGATTAAATTATTATTTTACACCAATTTTACCTACAATGTAGATTAAACTTTTAAATCTATCATGGTTATTATCACTAAACGACTAACTTGCAAACCTCAATACTCAAATCATGGCAAATATCCCGTTGTAAATGACTTAAATGTAGATAAAAGATGATGATGATGATTACGTAAGTACGCCTTTGTTTTACATTTCAGTTGTTTTCCACGTGTTAATTTCTTGGAGACTCATTTCTTTTATTATTCAGCAAAAGTGTAAAAAAATGTGAGGCAAAATTAAACAACGCAGACGTTCTGGCGTGAATGATGTCAGAGGCATTGGTCTGACTTTTGCATCTTATTCTCTTTTCTAGCCCATACTGAGCAAGAAACTGGTGTAACTTTTTCACTTCTTCGTTTACTTTTACCTCCATTTTCGGCTACCGAGAGAAACTACTATCGTAGGATGACGACGATCCAATAGTTTTATACGAACTAGATTATATGTAGTTTTCGAGTAAAATTTAAGTAAATTGTTGCATTTTGGCAGTAAGAGTTCCAACTTTGCCAAGTAAGCAGTAGCTATCTGACACCTTCTCGATTTTTTTTCCGATTTGGTATGTAACAAAATCATTCTAGACGTACTGAAGTACAATAGATCAAACAAGTGCATTGTCTAACACTCAATATTGTATGTTTATGTTTTCTTGCGAGTGCCGCAAGCGAACACCGAGTACACACTGTTTGCTTCCCAGATTCAATTTGTAGGTAACTTTACGTGGTTATTCTGTGACTCGGAGTGGCGATTTGCTATCTTGTTACGATTTAGGTATAGTTAGCGACGAAAATCGCAGGACAGAGTAAATTTCCTAAAAGTGGAGATAAATAAATGTTGGTAAGCCCATTATATTTTTTAGAATTTTGTGTTGTTGTCGGTAGATCCACCAGTCTACGAAAAAAATAGAACCAGGTTCACCTTTCAGTAACGCTTTTGTGTTTAGGATGTATTAGGAGTTCATAAAATACGATTTATGAGCTATTTTCTAACGAATAGCCAGTCCTAGTTTGTAAATATTTGTTGTTGACTGTACATTGACCGCGCGACCATCCCAGGTACCAACTAGATCATCTCATTTTCCAGGCAGTAGGTTGCCTAAGCTGCCTTCGCCAACCTGGAGTTTCAGGAGGCCTAGGCAGCGACGGCGCAATCACTTTCTAACTTCACTGATTACTTGGTGAGTCGGGTAGACCACTGATTCTATAATAGACCGTACATGTTCGTCTCTATCATCCAAAAATTAAAATTACACATCTCAAGTTCCACTACTTCCGAAATATCACATTTCAAAAAATAACGCAATTTATCGAATAAACCAACACACGGTGCATGAAATAAAGCTACCGTTTATTCGTACATAGGTCGTAATCGACGCGACCTTTTTAGGACAAAACAACAAAACGTACCTCTCTACGAGCTTCAAAGCTTTTCACACGAAGCCTGTGGCCTGAAAAAAATGGTACAAAGGAGCCAGGAGCTCACGCTTATTGAAAGCAGTATGGCCTTATTCCTCGCAGTCACAATAACGCATCTATTGCATTATGATTATGCGCCCGCCACATGCCAGTCTCGCCATTTTGCTTCCAAGATGGCTGCTCCCAAAGATTTACTATCCGAGCATGATTTATTTACTTGGACTGAATGTAGTTCTGACAAAGGTACCCAAGTTTTAATTGCTGGAGTTTTCGTGTATATCAATGATGAAGAGTCTGTTGAAAACCATATTCCTAAGTAAGACTTCACTTGTAATGAATACCCCAATGTAAACTTTATTTAATTTTAAAGTTTATTAATCCCCGGTACTACACAAGCTTCAAATATTACTAGCAACTTACAAACAATCTGGCCAACTCATCGCCAAAGTTACTAATAAAGTTCTACTCGGCTGAATGAGCAAATTATCGGGAACAGATTGCGTACGATCCGCGAACGATTTATGATAAATGCGCGTAACAAATGTACTCGATGTGTCATTCTGACGCATATCGGGGTGCGCGTGGCACAAGTGCGAGCGAAAAGGACTCTACAAACAACTAAAAATCAATATATTTACTTCTATCCGATACAATAATATAAAATGGATTCAACTAGTGCATACAGGTTAAAGCAGTCGTACAATATCAACTGGGTAACGAAAGAGTATGGCCTCGCCTTGACTCTACAATGTAAGATATTATCCGAATCCCAAAAATATAACGTGTCACGTCCCAAAATTCAAATTCAATCAAACACCTTCCGAAAATTCTAAAGCCAGTCAAAATACTTGGCTATGCAATGGCGCGGCGTGATGAAAATGGAGTTTCCGTGTAGGTATGTCACAATGGGCCGTCCGTCGTTGGTCAGTCAGCAGCAGCGAGATACTCGTATAAAGGCCTATTCAGTAAGTATTCGTTATCGATAGCGGCCAGAGCGCCGAAAGCGAAAGATCTCGCTTGGTTTTCGCTCGGGGTGAAGCGCAGTCATCCGAGTATACTAGGATGACTTTTTGAGATGGAAGTGGATAAGCATCTCAACTTATAAAATCAATCGCTTTGATTTCCCGCAAAAGTAAAAGATTTAAAAGAAATCTAACTGTGCAATTTTATTACCTTTTAATCTAAGCCCATGACTCCTTTCACGGCTTTTCTCTAACAAGTTTCTGATGTAGCTTTATACTTCCATCTCAAAAAGCCATTCCGTATCTAGTGACAATACCGCGTATTCAGATTTCGCTGTCGTTCTGGGTAGCGAATACCGTGTAGGTCTAAGTAACGACGAGATTCGGATGAGTTGTCCCCTTCACTTTTGGTTGAGGGTACAACTCCGAATCTAAGACCAAGAGACTTTAGATTCGGACGAGATGTACCCCTACTCAAAAGTGAAGTGGACATCTCGTCTGCGAATGAGTCTGAGATTCGGACCAGATGTAACCTAACCCGTCAGAACAGGTTTCTAGCTGATTCTAAGCTAGATACAATCTGATAATTCAACATTATTTTAAAAACATTAAGTTTAAAATAAGATTATCCAGTAGGGACTGTAATATGAAAAGACCGTACATAATATATCAAAAATTTAAGTAACTACCTGTACTTGTCCTAACTTTAAGTATCGTATCTTTCGGACTTTATAAAAAGGCTTATTAATATAAAACGAGAGCAAGTTTTCGTACCAAAGGACTCACAGCAAGCGAAATAAATCCCGTGGATATGAAACAGCCCCATCGTAAATAGGCAGCTTATGGTAGGTATGTGATCGATGCTTTTACCCCTAGAAGCGGAGAGCATTACGTGGCATACCAAATAAGTGGCCCACCTTATACGATATTATACTTGCCATGTCATTTTCAGAGTGTGATGATGTGAGTAATTTTATCCTCCAAACTCCGTAGACAACGTTATCGCAAAAGCTTCCACTTTCGAATGAGAATCGCACACTTTGCGTTTTTTACGAAACATAAACCTCGATAATAATTCTATTATTATCTAGGTAATAATTCTATTATTTTATTGTAATTTTCGTTATCTAGGTTTATGTTTCGTAAAAAACGCAAAGTGTGCGATTCGCATTCGAAAGTGGAAGCGATAAACAATAACTAATTTTAAAGTCAATACTAAATACAGTTTTGAGGGGCAAATTAATGTGCGCCTGAACTTTTTAGAGGGATTGGACTTTGCTTATTCTATGCCGTAATAGAAGTTTTTGGAAGTAAACAACTCAATTTCATAAACTAATTTTCGTGGTCCAGTTTATTTTTTTACGTGAACAATGATCAAGAAGGTCAGTCTGCAGATAGCTGAATTGTTTCAATACTAGTTCTAATTTATTTCTATTATTTGATTATAATTTTTTTTGTGAATAAAGGTACTGAATGCAAAAAAAAATGATCAAAAAAAGACAAAGTGTAGAAAAAGTCTGAGAACTACAATATAAAATGAAGATTAATAGAAAAGGAAGCGTTTTCCGCGACTACATGTCGTCCTTTGGGCGTAGAACATTTTATTCTCCGCAGCTCAGAAGGTTCTACGAAGTTATGAAAAATAAATGACCAATTTACTGAGAAATGAGGTCAGCTTCGAGCTTCAAGGCAAAACGTTTCAAATCTTAAACAGCAGAGCCGTTAAATTGGTCCAGTGAAGCTCTCACCTTTATGATCTCTGTTTCTAATCTAAGTATGTGCTTCAACTCTTTATAGTCCCCGCTATTAGACATCAAACATCCTCAGGAATACAGCTTTTACTAGTGTAGCTAATACGAAATGATGTATTGAATGAAAGCCTTTACCTACGCAAGCAGTAGTTTTTATTAAACAGTCTGTGGATGATGATAACGTACCTACCCGAAACCATACCTTCATCCTACTATTGTTTTAAAGGTGAAAGTTTGTGTGCTTGTCACTAGACAACCCCAAAACACTTGAAGTTCTTGTTCTAGAATAAAGTATACGAGGTCTTCTTTTATCCTGGACTAAAAAAGCGTAGGAAACAGAACCTCCAGCGGAATTCAAATAAAAGTAGGGTTCAAATTCAGTGAACCAAAAACAGATTTACTTAGAAATCGAAATTATAGCAAATTATAACTGATACCGTTAAATCAGAACTAGATCTGAAGCCCAGGAGCTGATTTAAGCAGTTCAAATACAGGTTCTAGGAACCAACAGCTGTACTTGTTACTCTCTGACGGTTTATGAGGAACTTAGTCATATTTTCTGAAATTTTATGGTTAGAGAAACGAATTCGTCGAAATTCTATCACATGTTTGGTCCATTTCCTATTCATCTATTACGCTATTTTCTCCTCATCTTCAACCTGATTTATTAATCAGGTTAAATCAGATGATGCCGTAGGTGAGAAAATGCGCCAGTATTCCACAAAATAGACCGTCAAATTGTATAGTCGGCGGATTGTGATAATTTTCCATTATAAATATTTTTATTTTTATTAAAACCTCGCCAAAAGATATTCTTCTTCTTCCGCTAATGAAGGCATGTCGAGCTTTTGACAGAAATTTACCCTAACAAGCTCGAAGCAAAGTACTCAGTAGACAATGTCGGTTTAATGGTGCCGTAGTAAGGGAATGTTATTTCATTTAAACGGTGGATAATGGAGGCGAGAATAGTCACACAATGAGGGCTGGGATATCTCGTTACGGGCGGAGCGGAGAGCAGAGCGGAGAGAAACTATGCTTTCGTGCATACTAATAGGTATTTTTGTCACTAATCTTTGACCTCTTAATGAATCGATCAAAGAAAAATCGCCTGTCGAAATATTCGCAAAGATGCAAAAGTTTATTTGAACGTAGGTATTTAATTATGACTCTAAAGCCATGCCGTAAAAATAAACACCATTAGAAAGTACCTAATCATTGTTTTGATTGCAACTCATACCCATTTAAGTCAGTTATCTAATAGGAGTTGTCTAATAGGAACCCAAATCACAAGCTCTGTTTAGTTTGGGGCTTGATGATGGGAAATGTCTAGCATTATCTATTCATTTAAAACTTTGCGCTCCGACTACTAAGGCAGATGGCGGATCGGATAGCCTTCAGCGTCGGAAGCGAGGGCGGGCGGCAGCGTGGGGCGGGCGGCGACGTCGCGACAGGAAGACAACGCGCTTCCGCCACCGCATCCTCGCCGCTCGTCGACTCCGCATCCTCCGCAACCATTGAAAATACTATGATATCGAACGGTTTGCACATTGTTTGCGTCTAACAATCCGTTTTCGACCGGTTTTACGTAGAAAACTGTACTCCATGTTTACTTTTTCAGTTTCGCCTATTTGTAGATATTCCATGGTATAAACCTGCGTACCTAAATAATGGGATTGAGAATTACGTTACCTCTTATGCTGTCCTGCTGTATTCGAATTCGATCTGAGCGTTACATGCCAGATGACGTTCATCTCAATCCCGCTCTTTATGAAGGTACGCGGGTTTTGTAGCATTGGCTTGGTGTATATTACCTGTCATTGACTATACTACATTTTTAGGGTTCCGTAGAGGGAGGCATGGAGTTGAAATTAACATCATAACGAGTCCGTAACTTTTTGGAGCCGTGATATAAATAAAACTTCTTAGTCAACGCAATCCCAAGTTACAGCCGTTTGTGTCCGAATATTTTGAAATTTCTGAGAGAATCATGCACACAAAACCTATTAGGTATTTTCTGACCTAGAATTACTACTTCCCGTTGACCTAGAATCATAAAATTTGGCTCGAAGCAAGATTTTACGAATTTACGATAGAAATAAAACGGAATCCCTGTTTAGTTATTTACACTCGACGTTTTATTTTTCAATATTGATGGAATAAAAAATTACCTCCTATCGAAATAATCACGATCGCAAAGTTATCATTTTCGAATGCGAACGAAAACTTTAAAACTTGCACTATGCACACTGATTCGATATTAACTGAACTCCGATATTACCTTAGCCCATCAAGAAATGTTTCGGCTTTCAATCGAGTAAATCAGAACGTATTAAAGGTATCGTAATCGAAAATAACTTGGTGAAAAGGAATGATATATAAAAATTCTTTATTGCAATATCGTGTGATCATTGTAGTATCACTGATGGAATGTATGGGTAGAATAGATAGTGGTCACGCGATATTTGACGTTGAAAATAATGTAGGATTCTAGAGGCCTAGAATTCATGAATTTAGTGCAAATTTGCAGTTGTAAGCTACTATTCATACCTATTCATACTAGTAAGAACTATTATAGTATATAAGTACTACTATAGTAAGTACTATTCATACTAGTCATCAGAATTAATAATATAATAACCGTTTGGCAAAGCACCAATTCGCAATAATTATTAGACTTAATGTTTAATTTCTGCTTTAAAGTTTGCTCGCTTTATTAAACTGCAGCAAATTCACTACCAGACCTCCTATTTCTTTGGGTCCTGTTTGCAATTATCGCTTATTCATTACAGATAGGTACAAACTTTTAAATTGGAAATGTGCTCCACTTCAGAGTTTCCCTTACAATAAATACCGACTGTGCAAACAGTTTTCTGCATCTGTCCGTATTTAAGTATCGCAGATTATAGAACATCCCAAGATGGCGCATGCGGTGCTAATTGGACGGAGCGGTGTGTGTCAAAGACATGGCATCCTCACCCCGCATAATGTTGCTCGTTCGAAAACATTTGCAATTTTTGGGGTAATTTTTATGTTACGTAGATCATTATCAACATTTCAGCTCTTAGTTCTGCCACTGCCTGAGGATGCCTTTGTCCAACAATGGGATGATACAGGCTAATGTAATAATGTGTAAGAAAGATTTTATATTTGGTCACCGTTTTTGAGCGATTGTAATTACAAGTACCTTTATTAATAAATAAAAAAAAAAAAAAGTTTATTGAGTCAGACATATTTTGTCCATAAGGCACAGTACACACAAAACATTACAAAAAATCAAATAAAGATACAAAATAGGTACTATTAGTTAATTACAAAATACAATTAGAGTTGCGCAGCCGTTCAACAGAATCCCAACTCTTTAGGGTCTAAAGAGTTAGGATTCTGTTGAAAGACTGCATGATGGGCGAAGCAAACTTACTGCCTACAATCTTCAGGATGGTGTTGTTACTGCTCCACGTTCTACGCAACAATGAGGCGGTTTTCTTGCGGATGATGGCGTGAAAGCCATCAACCTGGGCCTCAGCAAACATGAGTGATGCGCTGCAGAAGCGAGGCAGCCCCAACAACATCCTGAAGGCATTGTTGTACTGTACACGTAGAGCGCTGAGCGATCTTTTAGTAAAGCTAGCCCAAAGGCTGCCCGTATAGAATGATTGGCAGTAGGCTTTGAACAGCGTAATTTTCACTTGCCTACTGCAACGAGCAAACCTTCGCGCCAGCATATTACTTCGGACCGCCAACGCTCTACGTTCTCGTTCTATATCTGCCTGGTCGTCAAGGTCGTCGGTAAGGAAATGTCCCAGATACTTGAAGCTATAGACTCTGTTGAGCTCAAGACCGTTGAGTATCAAGCTTCGGACTGACGCTGGAACCTTACCTGCGGCCTTGAATACCAGGTATTCACTTTTCTTGCAGTTGTACACAAGTCCATGCTTACTGGCATACTCTTCGCAGATGGACAGCAGTGTCCGGAGGGCGCTTATCGTTGGACACAGCAGCGCCATGTCGTCTGCATAGCTGATATTGTTCATACACACATTATCAACTGAGCAGCCGACACGCGCATTGCTGAGTCTCACGATCAGCTCGTTTACGTACAGGTTGAAGAGCTTGGGTGAGCTCAACCCACCTTGTCTCACGCCGCACTCCAACCTGTAGGTCTCCGAAAACACGCCCGCCCATTTAACATTGTTTGTCTGATTAGCGTACCAGTAATGGAAAAGACGCTGCACCTGTGTGTGCACGCCTGTGCCTGCCAGCTTTCTCCACAACACATCGTAGGACACCAGGTCAAAAGCCTTCGAGAGGTCGAGGAAGCATGCATACACAGGTGTGCGCCTATGCGTGTAGTATTGTACAATGTGTTTCAGACTCAGAATCGCACTTTCAGTTGAGAGGCCCTTTCTGAAGCCAAACTGTGCATCATGAAGGTCTAAATATTTGTCGAGTTCAGAGTCCATCACACTGTCCAGCACCTTCGCCACTACGGTAGCTAATGATATTGGTCTATAGTTACTTTTGTCAGATAGGTCACCAGTCTTGTTCTTTACAATGGGCACAACAGTGGTTTTCATTAGGTCTTCAGGTAGGTAGGAGTGAATGAAGCATACACCAAATAAAACAGAGAGAAGATGAGGTAACTGGGGCCCCGCATACTTCAGGTGTTCGATGCTGAGGCCGTCATGACCAGGTGACTTACCTCTGGTCATTTTATTTATAATTCTAGCAACATGCTCTGCAGTAACTTGGTAAGTATAACTGGTCATGCCGGACTCCGCTCCCCCTGATGCTGACACTGAACCTAGCACCGAGCTTACTCTGAAGTGCTCTTTAAATAAGTTAGCAATGCCCTTACTGTCACTCACACCCTCAACACTTACAGGCAGACCAGGCTGCACATTTAATTTATTTGTTGATTTCCAAAAATCACTAAAATTACTTGCTGATCGATGCTCTGCTATAATGTCCATTTTAATTTGTTCTTCATTGTTTTGACACCATCTAAGTTTACTTTTGAAAATTTTTCTAGTCTCATTCATATTATTATAAAAAATACCAGAACAAGGTTTGTTTTCCCAAATCCAGTTTTTGAAATGCAACCTGGCCTCTCGGACATGCTTATTCCAGCCCACCACACAACGGGCCCTGCCCTGCCCAGCTTTTTTCACTTTACTACAAGAAGTTGCATTAATGGTTGAGTGTATGTGTTAAATATTTTAATAACATGCGTTTCAAGCCTTGGCAGTACGGTAGTAGGGTCTTATAATGTTAAAAAATTTCAAGCCTGATTTATTAAACAGAAACTAGAGTGAATATTTCGGTAGTACTGGCAACAGTATCACAAAATAGACGCAGATCTTTTTTCCAATATAAGCGTAGGATACTAAATTAATTTATTGAAAAAATAGAGCTTTAAATGTAGCATGTACCTGTGAACTGTGAAATATATTTTTCATTTTAAGTCTAGCTAAATGTATTACCAACTGATGCTACCTATTCTAATCTAGAATCGTTTCAACCTGTTCACTCTTGCCGCGCGTAACTCCGGCTGGATATTCTGTAATCACACTAATATTATAAATGCGAAAGTTTGGATGGATAGATGGATGGATGTTTGTTACCTCTTCACGCCAAAACTACTGAACGGATCAGGCTGATATTTTGCATACAGGTAAGTCTAACCCTGGAATCAAACATAAGCTACTTTCATCCCATAAATCAGTTCCCATGCGATAGAAATAACCTCAAAACCTTTCCATAGAAACAACTCGTGCGAAGCCGCGGGCAGAAGCTAGTATATAATACTTTAAATGAGAGCTTGGGTATTAGTCATTGGGTTCCCAAGCTATTACTTTGAAGCCAAATAATGCTGTGTGCATGTCAAGCCTTGTTTGTTTCTTTATCACATGACCCAAGACTATTTTTGTTGAGCTACATTTTGAACTTTAAAATTTTTACCATGTTCTGTGGCTTCCGGCGTGGCGGGAAAATACCCAATAGGTTTTGTGTGCATGATTCCCGCAGAAATTTTAAAATATTCGGACACAAACGGCTGTAACTTTTGATTGCGTTGACTAAGTAGTTTCATTTATATCAATTCAGTTCATTTTCAAAATTTCTTTATACATACTACATAATAAAACATAATATTACAAAGGAATAGTGTAAATTTAATCCTAGTACTTGTAAATATAGCTTTTGACCTGTTTTTTAAGCTAAGTTTTTGTCTTGACTATATGATGGTAACTTCAACGATGTTAACCTCCCTCTACCGAACCCTAGAAATTTAGTACAGTCAATGACATAGGTAATACACAACATGCCAATGCTACTTTTGCTGAAACTCTCTTACCCCATTTTGTGTAGAATCTTTCTATGATTGTTCCACGTACCACATTCAGAAGTTCCATTTGGTCTTATCTACACAAAGAAATATCGGCTTTTATCGACAGAAATAACACTCGCCGTCGATCTGTAGATTAATAGCATGATCGTAATTTTTACTATCACTGATAATTCCCAACAATTTTATTAGTTTCCGATTTAGTAAAGCATCCCCCGCGGGCTTTCTCCCCTACTACGGTTTAAGAGCTCCCAAACGGATGAACCGAATTTCGTTTAGTTTTTTTTGTGTCATAGATAATATTATCCTGAGTGTTCTTAGCCATGTTTCATGAAAATCTGTCGGGGGGTTTTAAATTTTTTTAATTTTGTTTTTGTATAAAATGAAGATCAAATATGAAGGTTTTGAATTTTCTAGATTAAAGGGCAGTGTAGAGTGTAGATTTGTTAAAATAAAAAATAACCCGGAATAATTTTTCAGGGTATCGACAAAAAACCAGCAAGTAATTCTAATTCTCATTACTTGGTATGGTCATGAGAGCGTGTGTGATCGTTCCTAATATTTTACTAAGAAATTCTGTTGCAATATTTGGGTTTTGTCCCCTAGCTCAGCTGGTACGTTGTTTCAAAATATTGATGGTCCCCAGGGGAAATCGACCCCGTGCCGTTCGCGGTGAATTAATAAACTCGGCTACATAGTTCTGCTCTATGCTCTGTTCTATCTTGATATTTCAACGTTTACCAGAAAATAAAGACATTTATTCACAAAGAAAATTATACTAGTATTTACAATTGAAACAATTGAGCTAACTGCCGACTGTTGCAAACAGTCTACAGAATATCTCTCTAACATTCTTTAGTGTATTTTTTTTTGTGTACGACCACGCATAACTTTTTACAGAGTAGTCCGATTTCGATAATTCTTTTTTTATTGGGATGGATGAACCCCAAAGGTGGTCCCATTTAAATTGGAAAAAAATCCAATCCTAAAGGTAGCAAAACAGGGGATGATTGATAGTTCACTCACTGATTGTAATGTTTGACCACGCATAACTTCTTACAAAGTAGTCGGATTTTAATAAATCTTTTTTTATTGGATACCTAAAAATTGCTTCCACATAAATTTGGAAAAAAAATCTTACCCTAATCGTTTCGGTTATCGTTCGTCATTGACGAGTGTTTTCTTGAAATAATCGATGACGAAGTTGGCTTTGCCCTAAGCCGAACGAGGCAAAGCTCCTGGTGGCGATGGATTGTACTTGGAAATGCTTCAAGCAGGAAGTCCAGCGATACTTTAGCCACTCACAAAACTCTTCAATAAAGTGATACTCCCAGGATGCGGGGAAATGCCTTGGTCACGATCCTGTACAAAAAAAGTGATAAGACCAAGTTTAAAAACTATCATCCTATAAGTCTCCTCTCACAAATTTATCAATTCTTTGCCAAGGTCTTGTGCGACAGACTGACTTGTTCTCTGAACGAAAACCAACCACTTAAGTAAGCTGGCTTCCAGAGTGGATACTCGACCATACCACATCCACGCAGTCAAGCAACTGATGGTGAGATGCCGAGAATACGACCAGTGGCCCAGGTGTCTTGCCTTTGTCGACTGTGAAAAGGCCTTTGACAGTGTCGAGCACTGGGCCGTGTTTCACGCTCTCCATTGTTGCGGAATTGATAAGCGATACGTGGATATCCTCCAGAAGCTGTACAGGAACGCAACAATGCAAGGGCGGAAGCATGAACCTTCAATCCCTGTCTTTATCCATCGCGGTGTGAGACAATGGGACATCATCAGTGACAAACTCTTCACAAGTGTGCTAGAAGACATAATGAAAACACTAAATTGGAATAGAGGTTTTCTATGGTCGGTTATACGCTGCATATGCCCCTCGTTACCGGCGAGATGACCATGATTCCAGAGCCGCCCTGACACGCCACTATTCTGACGAACTGCCTGACATCAGTCAAGACGAGATCGTGTCAGCTCTGAGGCAGCTTAAGAATGGAAATGCCCTCGGTGAGGATGGAATTACTTCAATGCTTTTGAAAGCCGGAGGAGCCCCTGTAACGCAGGAGCTACAGAACCTCTTTACTACCCTCCTTTCCTCCTATTTCATTTTAAATTGTTTCTTAGTTTTAAGTGTGCAATAAAGTATTTTCTATCTATCTATCTATCTTCACAGTGGGAGAACTCCAAAGGCGTGGAGTGGGAATTTGGTGGTGCTCTTTTTTAAGACGGGAGATAAAACCATTCTCAAAAACTACAGACCCATCTCACTCCTGAGCCACGTCTATAAGCTGTTTTCACGAGTGGTCACGAACCGTCTCGCCAGGAGACTCGACGAGTTCCTGCCACTGGAACAGGCCGGGTTCCGCGGAGGATATGGCCCCATAGACCACATTCACACAGTGAGGCAGATTATGCAGAAGTCTGAAGAGTATAATCAGCCTCTGTGTCTGGCCTTTGTGGACTATGAAAAGGCCTTTGACTCTGTCGAAACCTGGGTTGTTCTGGAATCCTTACAGCAATGCCAAGTAGAATATCGTTATGTCGAGGTGCTGAGATGTCTCTACGAGGCCGCCACCATGAGTGACCAAGTACAGGGCCAGCAGTCTAAAGCCATCCAACTGCGCAGAGGAGTGAGATAGGGGGATGTTATATCCCCGAAACTGTTCACAAGTGCGTTGGAAGATATGTTTACGATGCTGGACTGGAAAGGTAGGGGCATTAACATAAACGGCAACTACTTCTCATACCTACGATTCGCTGATGACATAGTTTTAATGGCGGAGTTGCTAAAAGAGCTAATCCAGATGCTGGACAACTTCAGCCTCCCGAAGTATCGGTCTTGGCATGAATTTGGATAAAACCTTTCCTGAAACTGTTTCCGAGTACCTTGGGCAGATTCTGCAGTTGGGTAAAAACAATTTCGAGAAGGAAGGCAAGAGAAGGATTTAGCGAGGCTGAGCAGCATTTGGAAAATAACGTCGAGTCTTCTCGTCATCCATGCCGCAATGCTTGAAAACAAAAGTTTTCCATTAGTGCATCCTACCCGTCTTGACCTACGGAGCTGAGTCGTGGACACTCACGGTAGGGTTAGTCCAGCAGTTCAAAGTCACTCAGCGAGCAATGGAAAGAGCTATGCTGAGAGTTTCTCTGAAAGATAGGATACGTAACGAATACATCCGACAGACAACCAAAGTTATCGACATAGCCCAAAGAATTAGCTAGCTGAAGTGACAGTGGGCCGGCCATATCTTGCAAAGAATCGACAACCGATGGAGTAAACGTGTTCTTGAGTGGAGACCGCGACTCCAGCCAGGTGGGATGACGACCTGCGAAAGACTGCAGGCAGATTCTGGATGGAAAACTGAAGACAAGGCGCTATGGCGCTTATTAGGGGAGGCCTATGTCCAGCAGTGGATTAATAAAGGTTGATGATGATGATGATGATGATCAATGCGTCCCGCTCATTCTCACTTACGGGGCTGAGACGTGGCCGCTAACTAAGGAGTACATGCACAAAATCAGAGTAGCTTAAAGGGCAATGGAGGGCGCCATTGTCGGCATATCCCCCGTCGATCACATACCCAACGTGGAGATACGACAACGCACAAAAGTCGTAGACGCAGGTATGCGGATCGGGAGCCCAAAGTGGAGACGGGCAGGACACGTTGCAAGGCGGGATGACGACCGAAGGACCAAGCGGGCACAGAGTGGTACCCGGTAAGGGCGAAGCATCCTCGAGGTAGACCCAGGTGGTCTGACGACATCGTCGCGGTGGCCAGAAGACTGTGGATAAGATTCGCACAGGACCGTGTTAGCTGGCGTGTAAAAGAGAAGGCCTATACCCAGCAGTGGGTGTCAGTGGGCGGGATGATGATGATCTAAGGCGGGAAATTAATAACTCACTTAACTCGTCCACAGGCAAAAACATTGGCATATTACCTCAACCCAGCTAGCAAGATATCTACGGCAATAAAACGAGGCGACCGCAAATTTCAACGTGAAATTATTGCATGCAAATATTGTACCCAAAGAATATTGCTATCCACACAATGTAGCAATAAGGAAACTAGCAATATTGTTTACGATTTACTTTGAGCCCATAGGTACCCTTACCAGACAATACCTGGTCCCAAACTCATCATGAAGCCTACCTTCCATAAACAATTTCCGGAGTTCTTTCTCACTGAATTTGAATTCATGGTAAAAGGCAGATTTATGTGAACCCTTCGTTTGCATCATTTCGAGAACAAGACCCCGGGGCCCGTGCTTCAGCTTTTGCGAATGAACACATAACATACATACATACATACATAGTAGGTATATGTACCCTGTTCAATCGACAATAGGACTACTGAATGGGGTCACTAAATTTTCCCTATTTTTATGTAGGAGCAAAACAGAATTTTGCGTATAGTAATTTGAATCTACTGTGTCTAATTGGCACTATTTCGACATCATGCTTTTTGTGATGATATTTTTGGTCTATATTAATTATTTAAATGATTATTCCTAAGGCCATCAAACAACCCATGGTTTTGTTTGCGGACGATAGCACAGTTGTATAAAATGCAGAATATGGTGACACATTGTATCTTACGACCAACTGTTTATTTATTTACTACCCATGTTCTAAGCGAGGAAACGATTTGAGTTTGAGTTTGAAGTTTACACAAGTCCGCTCCGCTATGATGGAATGATAATCAATTCAGGTTCTCTTCAAACCGAGACTGTCTCTATTTATAACAATTCTAGGAAGACATCAACATCAAAAGACGATGTTCCGTCTGAAATTGCTTACACAGATTCAGCAGGCAACGTAAGCCCGGTTTTACAAATTATTAGCGAGCAGCAAATGGATATTCTACGTACGGTAAATAATCTAACCAAGTTTTAAAGCACTTGTGTAGATTTGGTTATCCGTATGGGTGCGCACCCCAGGACGAGAGTATAAAGTACCTTGTAAGTACTAAATCTGATACAGATCGCTAAAGGTAATCAAGATGAAACCACTACAGGGTAGTGTGCGAGGCTTGCGGTAAAGCACTCAAGCAGTCACGCCACACCGCAACAATACCACGGTTGTAAATCTAAAGCTCTCATTTCGTTGAATTTTACGTGAAATTAACTTCGATAAGTTTGAGCGTGCCTTTCCGCCGTGGTGGGTGACTCCCGCGCCGCGTGGGCCCTACGCAAGTTAGGTTATTAACTTCGTACCTTTACACTAGAGCAGAGATTAGGTAACATTGAGTCTTGTATTAAAAATATAAGTCCTGAGATAAGTCTCAGAGTTCATTTACAGAGGATAACGCGAGGGTATTTTTGACAGCTTTCTATTGAAGCTAGCTATTTATCTATTTGTAAGCTCTGAAAAATCTCCTCGCGCAAACGTGCATCACACATCACACTTTTACGCGCCGCATCCTATGTTTCCTTTGAAAGCAGTTAAAAATCCAAAAAAACAAGAGACCGTAGGTACGTCTACTAGCGATTTAACCACGATTTAGCCGTGGCTACATTTAGCCATGTGAAGCGGTGACAAATAAGTTGTTAAGTATAAAAATATGATAGGCTACCGCAGCAATTACTGAAAAATGTTATTGTGATTTTCTAGCAAGAAAAATTCACATAAGCAACCACCACTCAGTCGGGACTCAGGAAGTTGGCGGTGTCACACCCCTGTGCTTCGGAAAGCACGTTAACCCTTTGGTATTATTCGTATTAAGCCGTTGTTGTCCAGCACGCATGGCTAGTCTCCGTTGAAGCTGGCCACCGTAGCCGAAATTCGGCTAGGAAGATATTTATTTATTTTTTATGGAGGTAAACCTCAGCGTTACAATTTCCATTAACGCATCCACTGCCCAGCCTTCCAGCCAAGTGTGACCTGCAGGGGCGCGCCGCCTCTGCACGGGGACGGAGAAGGGCATCTGCTTCTTGGGCCATGAAAGTGTTAGATTACTTTTTTTTCGCTCAAAAAGTCTTTATTCACAAACAAAATTATACTAGTATTTACAGGTAGCTCAACTGATCCATATCAATACCAGTCGGAAGCGTCCCCAAGACGCTGGCTGCATATGCTGCTGTTCGATTACTTAAATATAACAGTAAGGCCAAAAAGATATATCATGATCGAAATTTTCTATTAAGGAAGAATCTGTTTCAATATATTTCAAAACTTCCGTAAACTTCCTTTATTCCTCCGAACGAAACAATTTGAAAAAGTTAATACAGTATTGCTGAGTTTGCAGAATCCCTCAGAGCTAGCTTAAAATAAGCTTATCCAAAGATGAGACAGTCCAATTCTTCACAAAATTTGTTTCGTCCAGACTGGAGGATTTATAACGAGATTCTCGACGTCTTTCTCGAATTTTGTTTGCTTATTTCTGTTAACACAACGAGTCCTAGTTATACTGTGTTATAAGTTATATTGTTTATGATCAGAAAAGTCAGCGATAAATAATACCTTCTGATAATCACATCACATCACACTAATATTATAAATGTGAAAGTTTGGATTTATAGATGGATGGATGGATGTTTGTTACCTCTTCACGCCAAAATCACTAAACGGATCAGGCTGAAATTTTTCATACAGGTAAGTCTAACCCAGGAATCAAACATAGGACACTTTTTATCCCATAAATCAGTTCCCATGCGATAGAAATGGCCTCAAAACGTTTCCATAGAAACAACGCGTGCGAAGCCGCGGGCAGAAGCTAGTAGAGGTATAAAATAGACCTACATACACTTCTCCTGAAAATCAAGTTACTCTACTAAATATTATTAACTTCTTGGTGCGACGTACGTCTGAACAGAATAAGTGGGGATCGGTTTTCCCCGGCATTGTTACAAATTCGAAGAAAGTTTTTCACGCAAAAGTACTAAACGGATCAAGCTAAAATGTTGCACAAATGTAATTCTAGTCCTGGAATAATAGATAGATTGCGTTTAGTCCCAAAAAGTCGCACGCTAGCGTCTATTAATAATACTTACTTAACACGATTCTCTAAGATAACTTTAAAGTGAAACGAATCATTTTCAGGTATTTATTTTGGTTCCTTGTACCTAAAGAAACCGAGAAAATCCAACACCCTGTCAATTTTCCATGAATAATGAAGGTATGTGCTCAGCGTGCTATTCTGCAGAATACCGCCACATCAGCATGAAAAAGCTTAACTGGCGCAGCACATTGTATTCTGTAATTTGTGCAACGCTTAACAAAATATATAAAATTATCGCCGAACGGCACACAGCGGGTGGTGTGACCTAAACAATGATCCCCTGTTCATTAATTCACTCTGGCAATTTCCACAGCTTACGTGGTATCCCTGTAAAGCTCCTTAAAATTATGATAGATGTGTAGGTTTAATTTATAACTATTGTTTTGGTTTCATTAATAATCGCTGGGGCATATTGCTTGCTTAATATTTGGCTTTATTCTTATATCGTCATTATTGAGCTTACGTTGAGCGAAGGTTGTAATTTATTTATTTATATTAAGGGATTTTTCAGCACAATGTACATAATGGCGATGTGTGAAGAGACAGGTAATAAATTAAGATCGAATCGAGTTAGTCTTGTTTTTTCTTTCTCAATTGAACAAACGTTAATAAACAAAAATTGAATCGAACGTAAAATCAAATCAACCAATCACGAACCATCAAATACTCGTCTTGCTTTCTCCTGAAGATCAGTGTTTGCTCTTCGAACTTATTATTTTCACTGAGTTACTATCCATTTCTTACCCTGCAACACGCACGTACATCGCTCCCGCACCCGCTATCCACCAAAAACACGTCCTTAAGATTGTTTTACAGTAACGCAAACCCACTCAAGTACTCAATGAATATTAAATTAGATCACAAAAACGGATCGAGTTTCGTCTAGCTCGGGCGCCTAAGAGAAAAGTTAACCCTCGCTTTTGTATTTTACAGTAATGTTTATTACAAGAAAAGGATTAATACAAACACTTAAAATTCATAAGATTGTTTTTATTTAATATGTCACAATAAGTTTTTTATTTTCCCATTTTATATTTCAGGATTTTGTACTCAAAAAGTGGAAACGGGACACTATTACACTATTATGTACTAAGCCTCCGCTGTCTATCTGTAAATGAAAAATTATATTTACGGCTGACCGAATCGCAGTACCTACCACAAATAGCTAATTGACAGATAATTAATAACTTGTTCTGGTGGTAGTTGCTGGTAATGCCTGTGGCTGATCCCCGCCACACAGTTGTGGTCCAAAACAATTCGCTACCTTTGTTATAAATTAACTCGACGCGTCGAGCTTGTGGCCACGATCATTGTACAAAATAACTCTCGACAGTTTCACAGGTTATCATGTGGCCTAAAACTGCATTTGTTTTTTTGCTGAGAGATACTTCACAGCTAGTTCAAAAACATCTATTCAGCTGACGAACATGTCCGCGTGTTGTTTTATCTCATTGTGGAACAGAAATAGGTCACGGTCGAGCGCTGGAGTACAAATTTGTGAGATTTACTTCATCATCATCATCATCATCATCAGCCTATATTAGTCCACTGCTGGACATAGGCCTCCCCTAATAAATCCCCTAATAAATCTAGTAAATCTCTTTATATTAAAGAGATTTACTTATTAATTTTGACTACTATAGCATAAAGTCAATTTATATCATTCACCGTGTTTTGTTAAGTTGAGTTTTCATTTATAATGGGAACAGCTGATCCTTAATAACATTTGTTATTAGCTACACTGCTGCACTGGTGGCTGAATGACTAATCAATTCAGTAATATTGGATTAGACGGTGTGCAATGACGTAATGAGAATCCAATTGAAACAAAGATGCAATTATAACGTTGCTTCAGGACACAATTATCGTTCGATTTTAATTGGAATATCGCTTCCAGTACTAGCAATAGGAACGTGAAGATTGTCTCATTCTCGGGAAAGCTTTGTCTATTATGGAAGTAGACTTATCATCTAAATCGAACAATAATCAAATGGCTTTTGTGACGATTAGGAATTTAATCAGTCTGTTAACCTAACCACCCTTTAAAATCCCTAAGAATTCTTATTCATTATCTTAATGAATTTAAATGCTCGTCTAAAGAGGAGCGGCCTAGATCTGAAAACTTGCTCACGGAATAACAAGTACCTTTCACGTAATAAATTCCACGTTCCTGAAACCACAAGGTCGGCTACGGCAATATTATTCGGCTGTGACTTTAAATGCTGGAGTTCCAAAGTCGTTCATCGTAAGTTTGGGATTGGCCGATGGAAAATATGCTGTAAACTTTTTCGTTGGGCAAATTTCGCCTGGCGCCGTGACTAATGAAATTACAGATCTGCAACTGCTGGTCAGTGTGAGTTCACTAGTGCAGATTACCCTATCATATTTAGTGTGAATTTATGTGTGCGAGAGTGAATACGGGAACGGATTTATGGTAATAATTCGAAAGATATTCTCCCGCATGCCTTGCATCAAACAGTCAACCATCTACTCCCGCTCTGACTCTTGCTGCCTTGCGCGTGCGCTTGCGAGAGTAATAAATCAATGATTGCTAGCATTTTTGCGTTTATCTATAGCCTAGCATATTGGCCAGTTGGTCGATTTGGGGAGCTTTTAATTTGCGCTACTGGGAGTGCCTAGCGACGTGGTCCTCCGCCCGCGCTCTACACTTTTATTGCGAAACTTTCCGCCGAATATTATCATAGCCGACATTGACACATACGGAGCTAATATTGAAGTTCATACTTGAACACGAATATTAACGCATTCCGCTCAAAAATTTCGCAAATCTCTGGAATCTTGAATCGTCTGGAATTCGGTCAAGTCCACCGTTTATTATGTAACTACGAACAGCTACTGTCCGTGGGCAGTAAGCCGTGGTTTAGCCCATATTTTTCGGAATAAGAAGTCTACAATTCAGCTCTAGAAATAGGTATGTTTGTATAAGTTTTGTTTCGATAATTATCATGTTTACGTATGTATCTCCTATTATTTTACAGTTTACAGTGTCATTGTGACGTGACACCACATGATCATCTTACGGGGAGACCTACATTACTATATATAAAGCTAAATCTTATATATAAAATTCTCGTGTCACAATGTTCGTTCCCGTACTCGTCCGGCTTGACCGATTCTCATGAAATTTTGTGAGCATATTGTAGGTCTCAGAATCGGCCAACATCTATTTTTCATACCCCTAAGTGATAATTTTAAATTTTCACGCGGGCGTAGCCGCGGGGCGCAGCTAGTCCTACTATAATATTATAAAGCCGAAAGATTGTGATTATATGAATTTTTGTTACAAGATCTCCAAAACTACTGAACAGGTCATGATGAAATTTGGCGTACATTTAGAACATAGCTCAACATAGTTAATAGGTTACTTATTATATCTAAAATACTCGTGCGAAGCCGCGGGCAGAAGCTAGTACCTAATGTATAATGTATAAAGACTGCGACTGGACGGATCGGAGTTCTTGGACAAAAAAGACCTGGTCAATACTCTAAACGCTAGGTTTCTGAGCGCGGCTGAGACTTGCGGCGTTTTCTTGTCAGTGTCTGCGGTGTGCGCCGAGCTTTAAGCTCAGTGCTCGTTAGTTCGGACCGCTCATTAAGACTACAACTGTTTAGTGCTGATGAAGTGTCGCAAATAGTGATGACCCGAATACCACCTAAGGTCTCAAAGGATATCTATGAAACTTCTTAGGTATGCCATCATTCCTCTTGCATCTATACTTGCGCATGCATATAATACCTGCATTAGATAGGGCGTCTTTCCTTGTCCAATGAAGATAAGTAAAGTCTCCCCTTTATTTAAAGGCAAGGGAAAGAAAAGCAACATAGACGGATATCGGCCGGTCTCAATCATACCGGCAATAGCGAAGATATTTGAGAACGGCCTTAGCTCCCGTCTTGTTGCTTTCCTCTCAGCCACAGAGGCCCTCTCTGATCGTCAATATGCATACCACGAAGGGCGTTCGACCACGTTGCTGGCGTGGGAAGTCATCCACCGCATATTAGCCGCTCGTGAGGCGAAGCTGCAGGTCGCAGTGATCTGCTGCGACCTGTCAAAGGCCTTTGATGTTGCCGACCACAACGTACTGGCAGTCACGCTACATCACTACGGAATCACTGGAAGGGCCCACGATTTATTTTGTGACCTTATGAAAGAAAGAAAGAAAGAAAGAAAGAAAATTAATTTATTATGCGTGATCGATCCCAAGTAGTGCTGGGCAGCGGTGGGGAGGCAGTATCCGATCCACTTAAATCGAGGATGGGCGTCGCCCAAGGATCCTCGGTTTCAAATATATTGTTCTCCCTACTGCTAAACGACTTACCCGATCATATAACTAGTGCGGAGGTGTACATGTACGCCGATGACGTGGCCGCTATCGTCGCTGCGCCTACTGTCGATCTGCTGGAAGCGAAGCTCAATAGTACGGCGACACTACTGGCGGAATGGTTTGGATTTAATGAGCTTGCCCTAAATCTGAGCAAAACCCATTTCATCCACTTCAACCTGTCGGGCCGTGCCCCTAGACCACTAACAGTATTAGTCAATGGAAACACTATCGAGCAGGTTGATAACACCACATTCCTGGGCTTCCGCATAGACGCAGGACTGCGGTGGGCGAGCCATATCAACAAGCTATGTGGAAGGCTGGCTGGTGCGTGCTACGCGCTGAGTCGGATGTCGCGAGTGGTGTCCGCCGATGTGGTCCGAGCTTGATTCTTTGCAACTGTGCAGTCGCTGCTGCAGTACGGCGCCGAGCTGTGGGTGCGCGCAGCCGACTGGGAACGCGCGTTCCGGATGCAGAAAAGGGCCGTACGAGCAATAGTGAAGATCCCAAGCGACCACTCGGCGAGACCACATTTCAAATCCCTTGGCATCCTTACATTGCCATGTCTCGTCATTTACCAGGTGGCCATGTACGTGCGGCAGAACCACGCGACACTAGGCAGCACGCACTCGTACGCCACGCGCAGCCGCGACAGGCTCGCCGCCGTGGAGCGCTCATTGTCGAAATCGTCCAAGCAGTTGACACATGTCATGGGTCCAGACGTGTACAACCGGCTTCCCAATTACGTTAGAGAAGCCCGCAGTCTGCCTACATTCAAAAACAAACTTAAACGCTGGCTTGTTGAGAAAACCTTTTATAGCTACGACGAGTTCGTAGCGTATAAGTGTTAGAATGAATGCAGGTGATTCGTTTGGAAAGATTTTTTTTACACAATTTTTATAATTTATAAAATGCAGTATTCATATTTAATTTTAATTAATTATTGAATTATATTGAGTTATTAATTCTAATCAATTTATTAAGTTATAGGTACATTTTCAAATCAAAATGCATTGTATAGCAATAGATTATGTATACATAGAAATATACACAGTTTCTAACTTGTAATAATTATTATCAATAAATACTATGATGACTATTATTATGACTATGTTTATACTCGTATGATTTTACTTTTGGCCCGATCTGTTCACTAGCTATGCCCTAAGCATCAAAGAAAATAATAAACAAAATAAAATATAGAGGTAAGTATAAAGGTACGTACTTCTGGAGTGCCAGCTTACGAAGATGGGGATCCTAGATTTAGGTACATTAATCTTCTTTATTATTTTGTTATTATTTAAACCACGAATCTTTTTCTATGAATTATAGAAATAAAACGGTTCAAAGGTATCATACCCGAGCCGAGATCAGCCGCGGTAGGTGATCCGCTCGTAAAAGCCAAATGAAAACGATCCGTTATTTATTTAAAATCCGTACTTAATTCAGCTCGGTGTTATTGTAATCGCTTAGAGGACGAGTAACTACTTACACGATATCAATCAATCGCCAACGCACTCAAACGTATATCGATCTGTGTTTTTTGAAAATGAACTAATCCATATATTTGCGCTAGGCGATTTGTGATTTTGTGTCTAACGGTATCGTATATCCTACTAACCTACTTATCTTGAATTTGGTATTAGCTAATAGGATTATGTCATAGGATCAAACTTATATGGGTAAATAGAAGTAGATCTATAAGTGAAAGGTCGAGTAAAAAATCAATGAAACGGTTACCAAAGGGTACGGTACGAATAATAAGATAATACTTACAAGTGAAGCGATCATCGTAGAACGTGATGCGCCGTAACTGGGCTCATTGTCGTCATTAGTTTGATTTTTTCTTATCACCGCACCGGCCTTATATACAGGGCTGACCAAAGACTTTTTAAAAGATGCTGGGGAGGGTAGTGTTGAAGCAGTGTGGAAGCTCAGATTGCAGAGGAAAACTATCGGTTCAGCTATAAAAGGTAGGAATTGTTTGAGCAATACCGTTGTAATTTTGTCCCAGCCCGGAGCGCTATGTGTCTTTAGTTGACAAACCATAGACCTAACCTCTTTCGGATCCGTGGGTAGGACATGGATTTGAGAGGTGCAGGTGCAGGCTTCAGTGCAGTACTAAAGTTCAATCTCTGTGGTTTCAAGTTTAGTCAGGGTTTCGCTTGCAAGTTTATCACCAATAGTAAAGTAGTGGTTGACTTCGTTAAGTGATGCAGTGGTGCTATTGCTAACATTCAAAAGATCTAGAGAGGGCACTTTAACCTGATTTCTCTTAAAGATGATTTCTTGGCGATTTTTTAAGTTTTAAATGCAATCTGTCTGTTTTCTTTATTGACCGTACTACACCAATTTGTAATCCAGGGTTTGAGGGGCTGATTCCTCTTAGAGATAAATTTAGTTTATGTGTTTTGACTAATAATGGAAAGGATTTTTCTTGTAAATAAATCAGAAGCAATGTTTGCATCTTCAATTGTAAGGTCACGCCATCTTCATTTTGTAGTAATTTTTCAATTCCAACATAATCAACTGTAAAATTTCAAGATCAGCAACATCACATTAAAAGAATGTGATGTTGCTGATCTTGAAGTTTTAGCATTGTTAATATACCATAGAATAGGAGAATGATCAGTCAGTTGTTGTTCAAATACTAGTGTCTTCCATGATCCAGTAACTTTGACCATAAAATGATCAATGCATGTTAGAATTCTAGTGGGTTGGTTAATATCTTGTATAAGTTCATGAGTGGCCATCAAGTCAAGATAATTTTGGGATGATAATGATAAATTTTCCGATAAAATATCTCCAGTAAATATTACGTTATTCGTACTAATATTTTCCAATACTGGATTCAAAATATTTATCAGCATTGCGAAAACTAGGTAGTCGATATGTACATAAATATTGTACCACACTATACCTACTATTATATTATAATAGTACAATATTTAAAACAAGACAGTTTCCGTCAGAAAAGGATGGCTTAGTACATGAAGAATTAATTTCTCGTCGTACATAGGCTACCACTCCATCATTTTGGTTTAGTTTACGTTTAGTGATATTAATATTTTTTAATGTTTAACTTTGGAAATTCCACTTCTTATGCCTACATGGGAAACTTAGGCCTTTAAATCTAATGTTATTTTTCGTCTTACTAAATTTAGTCTAATAGTGGTACATCCTCGGACAGTACATACTTTTGTAAAATGTAGTATTTGCTAGAGTATTCATTCATGTTTTTCTTTTAACGCCACCTACGAGTATGAAAGAGCTACGAAATCGTAATTCCTTCCTTTCCTACGATCCCGCGTGACCCAATTGGCAGCATTTTATTGACATCTGTTGAATTTTAATTTGTTTTTGTGGTTTTACGATATTTTTGTATGGAGAAGTAATGCATCAAGATGAAAGGGAGATTAGTAGCGTGTTGTAAAAGTGTATGTTTACGATGGATGTCATTCATGTTCCGGCGATGGACGGAAATAGCCGAGGTCGACGACTCGCGCGCACGCTCTGAAAGGAACTGAACTTACAGAAGGGAAGGCAAGTCAAGAACATTTTTAATTTAATTTATTTATTAGACCAACAGTTACAATTTCGTAGGTATAACGTTTACAAATAGTTTCTTAACACTAATTTTAAGAAACTATGTGGAATGTTTACTGAACTTCATAAAAGTAAAAAAAAGTGAACACAACTGACTCCGCAATCACTGGCAGGGTTTTAAATTTTACGAAAATAGCTCCTGGCTGGTTGTGTGGTTTCCTTTCTAAGGTATTTTAAATGCACTTACGAGAAGTGAGGTAGTAATAAACTTAACTTAGTATCTACTAAAGCAGTTGCTGGCCGAGTGCATTAAACAACCCTATGGCTGCGTTATCGGTGTGAAGCGGAAGCGGGAACCCCAGCTGATTTTATTGTATCTCCGCGAGGCGCGGTTTACGTTTTTCGAGTGTTTCTACGTGGTTGGCTGACGACACATTTTATTACCTCGAAACATCAAAATGGCTGAAGGGATTTAGATGAATGAGCTATCAAAATACCCTTCCGAACTCCTATATGGTTCTTAGCAACATTTTGAAGGCCTTTGCCTTCTCATTTCACAAAAAAATAACACAAAAAAACGTATTGGCTGACCATCAAAAAGGCAGGCTCTGGAATAATAATAATAATAATAATAATGCTGGACAATTCACACAGCATTATCTAGCCCCAAGCTTAGAATACGCGACAAGTTTTGTTTGGATCCGTACGATCGCAGTTAGACCTCTGTCTATGTTAATCACAGTAGGTGCAGTGTAAAGTGTAATGTGTGTAAGGTTTACTGAAAGTAAAGTGTGTAAAGTAGGGCTCCTGTAGAAGCTGCGCTGTGCGTTGTTGCGCGTGCGACGTCTCTACTTTTATTGGACGCCGCCGAGGTGTTAGTCAGCCGATTGACGGCGTGATAGCCACTTTTCTGTCTCAAGAGATTCATTTAAATTAAGTGCCTAGATCGTATTTTTTTTTAGACTGTAAGTCGTCAGGTTGAATCCATTTAGATTTTACTACTCTGCAGTTTTCCATTAGCGAGGCCATTTGTGTAATCTTTATAGTTCCTATAAATTTGGCGACATTCCTATCGTTAATAAAACTAAAATAAAGCGTTACTAAATTAGGACTCTAAGAAAATTATAATCAAATAATAGAAACAAATTAGAACTAGTATGTACAATTGAAACAAAACTGTAAATTTTTACGTGACAACGTCTTATAATTCGATAGAGCCGGCTGCACGCACGAAAAAACATGACGTCATTAGGCGTTACCTCTGAGGCGTTCCATGTAAGGCTTGAAGTGCAAGCGAGAGCGCTCGACATCCGTCTCTCTCCTGCTTGAGTGAGCGATGCGTCTGCGTGGACAGCTGCTATACTATAGTACATTTACATGTTTTGATCGAGTATCAAATGCTACCATTCCATCAGTATTTTCTTAAGACGTTGTCACGTTCAACTATCGTCAGTAAACCGACTTTACAGACAACTAATTTTTTTGTATGGGATTTGCGTTGTTCCATATCCGCACGACGATGCGTTGTTGTACCAAATCCCATAGAACTTCAACTTCAACTTCTTTTTTTAATGGCGCCGCTTGCTTTTCGCTACGACTCTGCCAGTGTCTGTGTAGGAGTGTCATAAACTTCGAGAACAGAATCCCATAGAAAAATAAGACGTCACAATGACGTCTCTATACCTACCTTATACCTACTATAATCAACTTCAACTTCAACTCATTTTATAATGGCGCCGCCGCTTGCTTTCGCTACGACTCTGCCAGTGTCAGTAAGGAGTGTCGTAAACTTAAAAATAATAATATGACCAGTTAAAAAAAATGATCGGTTTTAAGAAAGCAGGAAACTATACTATAATCAAACTGAGAACTAAGAGCTCTCTTGACAACTTGGGCATAACCTTACCGAAGGGGAAATTTTGCTTTAATAAGACGTTCTTGATGTGGTTTTCAATTTGATCCTAGAAACTGCCAAATACATAAAAACCAGTGCTTCAGCATTACGTTCCACGGTGCTGCTTATTCCTGCTTCCTGCTAGTAGCGTGCGCATCACTCAGACGTCGATAGAACACGTGGCAGCCACTCCATTGCAAATTGCTGCTAGCTTATCGCTGCACAAAGCTTGGTAAATAAACTCCTCTATAATTATCTAGGTTATAAACTAAACGTTAAAAAAATATTTATTAGTAGGTCCACAAATCAATAATTGCTGATCCATTTAATGTAGGTACCTCGTAATATTAATCCTTGTCGTTTTCCATTTCCGTCACTTCGTCACATAGATTGAGGGTTTTAAAAAGCAAGCAAAATAAATGCTTCCTAGAATAAATTAGAGATCAAAATAGTTTTCCTCGTTGTGGGTAAGTATCTCAAAATATTAACGTGGGTAATTTATTTGGTCCGTTTCGAGAATTGCTCAGGTTTATTTCAGAATTCCAGAAAAATATACCTGCAATAAACAAAATCTTGGAAATATCGGAATTTTTTCCTTAACAGAGAATATATAATAATCTACAGCTCTCTCATAATCTTCCGCCACATCAAAACGAGGTAAAAAGTTATTTACCCTGTTACGTCCATTTACTAGGTGTAGTCGCGTAGAAAGACGGATAAGTTTCTAAGAAAAAAATCGGCCGGATTTGAAACGAAACTGGAATAGGCCGAAGACCATCGGAAATGACACGTACCTATTGATCTGGGAGCAAGCAGAAAATGTTAAGAAGGAACCTACCGATGTAAAATTTATAATTTTTCTTATAATTTATCACGCTATGACTTAGAATTCATGACACTTAACTTTGCCCGCTAACAATTTAACTTCCAATAGTTTTATACCTACCGATTAACCCGCCTTAATTTAACTGAATTACCCAAATTATTTTAGCAGTCAGAACTTCGCTCACGCTCTCTTCGGAAGAAAAATTAATTGTTTTTAAATTTTTCTTACGAATAAACCTCTTCCAAAGACGCATGCAGGTCCTATGTCTTTTCTTTCTATTCAAGGTGCAAGAATCTCTTATTTTAAAGACGCCAGAGAAATTCATAGTATTAGCTGTGGTATTAGGTACCTTTTATTATTAATATTATTATCTTCTATCCATATCTATCTATCCACATATAAAAAAATAATTGACGTTTGTTAGTCTCACAAAAACTGGAGAAGGCTGGACCGATTTGGCTGATTTTGCTATTGAAATATTTGTCGAAATCCAAGGAAGGTTTATAGGGTGAGAGCGATATGAAATATGCCGGGTCAGCTAGTATTATATGTATTTCTCTGCTATAGCAGAGAAATACATATAATACTACCTTATAAGGTAGGATGATTGGTGATTAGTAGGATGATCCAACTATGTTCGATCACGATCGACCATGGTTGGCATCACGATCGAGGAAACATATTCCTACCTCCAGATATGATGATGGTGATAAGTCTGATTATGTCAAAATAATAAAAAATAGTAATTTAGGTTCTCAACACCAAAACGAACGAACGGAGTGTTGGGTGACCATCCACTCAGTAATGAATTTGAGTCGATTGCTGGAGGCGACTCAGAGCCGTTATTTGTCGGATATGTCCAGCAGTGGATGTGTGCAGGCTTATGTAATGATGATTTATGTTTGCTGGTCAAATGTTTGGTAGAATTCTGTACCGGCAAATCCGGGTCTGTTCCAGCCCTCAGCAGGGTCGCTCGTTGCCGCCGCTAACGGCTAAACTTCGCTTGTTTACGATACGAGCTCTAATTTGGGCCCAGAATTGAATCTTGCGAATCAGCCCTTTCACGGAACTAGGACTGAGGAAAGTGGAAACTTGCGCCGAAAATACATTATGCTCTTAGTTGGAAACCCATTCTCCGATTTGAATAAGATTTAGCCGATGTACACTACACTTAACCTCTTAGGTACATAATATAAGAGGTTATCTAAGCATTGCTAAGTGTTGTTTAGTTTGATTTTGATTTCTTCTGATTCTGAAAAAGATATAATTCGGAATATCAAATTACCAATAAGGTCGACAGAGGATGACTTATAGTTAAGAACATTTTATTGCTATCACTTTATAAGTCTATTGGACATAAGAGTTAGGTACTAAAGTTATTTCATTGATATATAAGGGGTCCGCAAACGCAACAGAAATAGTTTTATCCTTTGCCTCCTTGCTGCGGACTATTTACTAAGGTACCTACCGACAATTTACTTATGACCGTACCTACCTACAATTAGATCATAAAAAGATTCAGCGACTTTTCGGTAGTCCTCAGAAGTCCACCACTTCTTCAATGGTAATCGCCCGGAAAATTGGGGACCCCAATAAAACTTGTCAAGAGTCCTACGGTATTCCGTGGCTTGTTGGCGTGTGACGTCACGAATGATGGAGCATTACATTCTCCATTTCCTCCTTAATTCCGGCGGCGCGATAACGTCGCTTTGATTTTAATATGTCGTGACGTGACGAGGCTGGAGTCACGCGACTACAGCCTGTTTCAGCTGTATTGCGTGTTATTAGGAAGGTACATGCGAATGCAATGTTATTTGAATTATCAAATACTAGCTTCTACCCGCTGCTTCGCACGCGTATTTTTCGGTATGATAAGTAGCCTATTGCTTAAATTAGGCTACGTTCTAAGTGTCCTCATCTTGTTCGGTTCGGTAGTTTTGGAGATCCTAGATAACAAAAATTTTACATTTCACAAACTTACGCATTTATAATATTAGGAGGTATCAATATCAAATATTAAAGTGCTTTCCTTGCTTCCTATTAAAGTGCTCCGGAAGTGAGGTCTAAACCTCACTTCCATAAGATTTCTTGGACACGTCACACTAACAAACTTCAAATTACACATAAAACTAGGAAATAAAGTGATAACTTAGATTTTTTGTTCACTTCAATCTTTTTGGTAAAGTAAAGAAGCGAACAAGAAACCTTGACCTTGATAAGTTGTTAGTTTCGAGTTGGAGCAAAATTCAACCCAAGCTTTTTTATCCTGTAGATAATTTGTAGTAAGTATCTCAGCCTCTTTATAAAGGACTAGACGATCGCCTCGCGGTTTCACCCGCGTAGTTGCCGTTGCCGTGGGAATTCCGGGATAAAATATAGCCTATGTGGTTAAAGAATTTTTCAAATTGGTCCAGTAGTTTCGGAGCCTATTCAATACAAACAAACAAACAATCAAATCTTTCCTCTTTACAATATTAGTATAATTTGTTAGACAATTTGGTTGCTTTTTTCATTGATAAATTTTGCAACTCACTTGGTAATTTTGTTGTTGAAGCGTATATACATTAGGTAGCATAGGTACATTTAAAAGATACCTACATTAATCTTGAGTAGAGTACAGCGAGTTTATTCTTAAGTTAAGCTGTCCTGCGCCTGACCTCTCCCCGGTCGTGTCGGTCTGCCACCGTCCGCGTCCCATCCGAATATGAGAGTGAGGGAAAAGAGATAAGACCTGTGTTTGCGCACACACGCGGCTAGTTTCTGTTGAGACTGGCCGCCGCCCTGGTCGAAATACCCTATTTCGACCACGGCGGCGGAAAATTTCCATTCATATTTATAGATTTTTTTTAATTTCAATACCTATTTATTATTTTAAATTTCTGTACCTATTTATATGTTGGTAAATTACCGAAATAAATATAACAGCCACAAAATTTTAAATTATTAAGTTAAAAAACAAAAAGTAAAACAGCGCACTCACTTTTGGGTGATAAAACGCTGCCATGTGAGTGCTAGGTACCTATGTAAAACGAGTAATACGAGTATAATGAAGAATATCGTATCGCTGGCAAGACACAGCATCGGCAAACGTGACGTCTCGCATTCCTAGGGGAGTTGTTCAAATTGAATGAATTAAAGCCAATTCTCGGCACAGTTGTCTCATTTTATCATGCTTTTATTTGCCAGTGTAAAGATACGCGTAGAATTTGTTTCTTCCTATCTTGGCTAATACTATTAAGGTCACCTAACCTTAATTTTTAAATACATTTGGAAAAAGTACCTACTTTTTGCAAATGTATTTAAAAATTGATGCTATTGACACAAGCTTTGCTTACCTTGGGGCTAGATAATGCTGTGTGAATTGTCCAGCATTATTCATTATTTATTTATTTATATTTCTTATTGAAGAAAAAACCAAAGAATTCGTAAAACATTTTATTCCACGAAATAAAACATCTAGTGCAATTTGTATAACTTACTTCTTGCCAAATTTTATGTTTTTAAGTCAGCGGGAAGTACTACTCTGTCAGGAAAGTACCGGGAAAAGTAATACATAAAATATTTGATATTCATCTAAATTTATTTTATCACCTTCAAAGTATGCTCCTTAAGAAACGATAAACTTACGCCAACGAATAATCCAACCATCGAAACATTTTTTAAACGCTGTTTCCGGAATTGAGTTCAGTTCCCGCCGCGAATTCTCCTTTATGTCTTCTACCGATTGAAAACGGGCGCCACTCCGAAGCATTGTTGACTAGTTTGCATGTCATACTCATAAACCCACGTCTCATCACCAGTAACAATGCGTTTCATGAATGTTGGGTCGGAATTGACTCGTTCTAGCATGTCCTCTGCAACTCTCAAGCGATTGAGTTTTTGGAGAAAATTGTTTTTGGACCAACATGTTTCATACCCAAGTGATTATTTAAACAGGTGCGGATCGACTCGTGAGATACAGAAAGTTCGTCGGCTATCTCTCTCAAAGTTGAATGAGGATTTTCCGTCACTTTTTCCTTCAATTTTGCGATGTTAACTTCAGTTGCAGACGTTGATGGCCGACCAGGGCGAGGCAAATCTTCCATCATATCTCAACCGCTTTTGAACGCTTTATACCACTCATATGCAAGTGTTTTTGATAAAGTCGATTCACCGTAAGCCTTCTGTAACATTTTCAGTGACTCCGAACACGAAATTCTATTGGCGATGCAAAATTTAAGACATAGATACTCTTTGTACGATGTTTTTGTCCATTATGAAATTCGCAATACACACAAGATATGATATACCTAACTAAAAACAGCACTGTATCTATATATATAAAAGAAAGTCGTGTTAGTTACACTATTTATAACTCAAGAACGGCTTTATCGATATGGCTGAAAATTGGTAAGGAGGTAGCTTAGAGCCAGGAGACGGACATAGGATACTATTTATTCCGTTCGATAGCATTCAAGTGTGACTTGACATAACCTCAAAACTAGAATAGAATAGAAATAACCTCAAAACGTTTCCATAGAAACAACGCGTGCGAAGCCGCGGGCAGAAGCTAGTTTAATATAAATAACAGATGCAACTGCAAACTCCTCTCCAAAATGGAAAACAGTTGTGCCAATCTAATACCAACAAAAAACAAAAATTTGAATTTGGAACCATAAACAAATCATCAATTTCCGATACTTTTTTGACTGAATGTTTATACTCGTTTATATAGGTTTTGGTCCATGGCGAGAGTCAAAAAATTTTTTTTTTGTGAATAATCTTGTACAAATTCACGGTTTTCGGATTTTTCCCTTTATTTGTTCCATAAAACCTTCTTGATAAATTTCATGATTCTAGGTCAACGGGGAATTTCAAAATATTCGGGAATAAACGGCTGTAACTTGTGATAGCATTGACTTAGAAGTTGTTGTTTTGAAAAAAAAAATCATTTATATCTAGGCTCCAAGAGATTACGGATTTCAGTATTTTATGCAAAATTCAACTCATTACCTCCACGCGTTCCTGAGAAAAGGGGGTTGACAGACGGACACACGGACAGACAGACGAACATCAAAGTGATCGTATTAGGGTCCCTTTTTTCCTTTTGAGGTACGGTACCCTAAAAAGGCTATGTAATTGTAGCTACGTTTTGAAAGTAACTACAAAGATCAACAACAGGCCTTTATTTAGATCAGACAGAAGTTTCAAATGAGACATGTATCTAGGATCAAAGGGTTCATGTTTCTAAACTTTCGGGTGTCTGTCAGATAGCAATAGTGGTGTTCTATTATTCATAGAGGGTCCGAGAAGAATGTCGCTACGAAATTTTTCCAATCACGCACTCCTAAAAGAAAGTTCGGCTCCATCATAGAAAACATCCGAGCATGATTATGTCCCTACGAGTTACGTAACTTGATTTTTCTGTTAACTATACATTAAAGCAAATTAGGTATATGGTCCCAGTCGACCGATTCAAAAATGTGATCAGGTAACTGGGACCGCGGTCCTAGTTATGTATGGGCCCAGTCGCCTGTATCCTCTACAAAGTTTCGTTACGATTCGTTTAGGCGTGTTCAAATGTCAAAGAGTAGAGAGGTATTTTCACTTTAAGATTAAATAAATAAATAATGCTGGACAATTGAAATTTATTTACTTAATTTTATGTCATGAGATTCATCTAGCCCCAAGCAAAACAGAGCTTGTGTTTTATACAACATATTTTTTTAAGTATTCGGTAGTATGATTTTATTTCCATTGAACGAAAAGATACCGTGGTAAAGACCTGATAAGATGCATGCCCAAGACGTGCTCCAGCTTCAAAAAACTTTACTTAATATAATCACTATCACATAGGGTGGTAACTAGGTATTTTACCTGTCAATACTTGATGTAGATAACCAGAATGGGTTAGTGGGGATTTGCCATTGTGATCGACAACGCAAAAAAAGTAGTGGTGAACTGTGATCGCTCAAAATATTTTACATTATTGTTGGTGATTTACCATCATGTTCTTTCATACCGCCAAAATACAGTCAGCGCCATCTTTCGAACTTTGGCTATCCTTTTTGAACTCGATTAATCTGCGTGAATGGTGATTTTGACTTTTCTTTATGGACCTCGAGGTACCTATTATATTGAACCAATTAATGAAATAAAATTATCAGACATTTATTCACAAAGAAAATTATACTAGTATTTACAATTGAAACAATTGAGCTAACTGCCGACTGTTGCAAACAGTCTACAGATAGCTCAACTGATCCAATAAAGACTGATGAAATAAAAACGTACTAAACAATTTAAAAACTTATCAAAATCGAAGACTGAGACAGTCTTCGATTTTGATAAGTTTTTATTTATATTCTTCGATTTTTGGCACTGACTCTACGTCAGACCCTTTGATCTTAGATGCGTTGTTTACCACATTGTAAATTTATGTTCCTGTTCTGAGGTTACCACAAGTGAGGCTGTGTGGTACCGCCTAGCGGGGACTGTGAGTAGGCTCACATTTGCATGTCAAAGCAAATGTGTGCGCTGTAATATGTACCTACTTACGGGATTACCGGCTGAAACTGGGAAGGTACCTACAGGATCACAGGTTCAACGTAATTGAACCACTTACGTATTCTATCTCCGGCAGATCTCATGTTGCTTATTACCAATTATTAGAGCTTATGTCAGCAAAGTCAATGTTGTTATATACAAGATATTTTATTAGTTACTAGCTGCGCCTCGCGGCTTCGCTCGCGTGGAAATTTATGTTTCCCACTTTCTTAATTTTTTCTTTACTATAAACCTCACGGAGCCCGAGACCTTTCCAACGAATGCAAAACCGTGGAAATCGGTTCGTGCTTTCTGGAGTTATAGCGTCAGGAAGGAAAACCCGACTTACTTTTATATAGTAGAGAAGACTAGACGATCGCCTCGCGGTTTCACCCGCGTAGTTCCCGTTCCCGTGGGAATTCCGGGATAAAATATAGCCTATGTCACTCCCTGAAAAGTAAGCTTCCGAATGGTGAAAGAATTTTTCAAATCGGTCCAGTGGTTTTGGAGCCTATTCAATTCAAACAATCAAATCTTTCCTCTTTATAATATTACTAGCTGCGCCCCGCGGCTTCGCCCCCGTGGAAATTTATGTTTCCCACTTTCTTAATTTTTTCTTTCATAAGAACCTTCTCCTGACAATAACAAACACAACAAAGAAAGAATTAGCGAAATCGGTCCAGGCGTTGTTGAGTTATGCGCTTACCGACACATTTTGCGATTCATTTTTATATTATAGATATAGATTAGTACTACCTCTAGTATAGATGAGACGTGTGGGCATCGTGACCGAATAACCCCGATTTCAATACGAAGGCCTTAAATTATTTTTAGAATTAGATTCACACTTTCATGGCTTCATTTGGCAAAAGTTCTTTCATCTTTCGGCTCAATTTTATCAGACTGAAGTTTGCTATTTTTGTAAGTAGAGTCAAGAAAGCTTTTTCATGAGTTCTGACATTAAACATATAACGCTAAAAATTGCTGTAAGAATACAAGGTGCTACGTAACATATTGTGTACTACGCCGGAAGGGTAAATATGTATATCTTATTAGTTATAGTCAAAAGTTGATCACCTCCTGCCTACTAGATTAAGTGTGTCTCACCATAAGTTCGCCGATATTTGGGTATGTCAGATGATAGTTATAGTTTCTATAAGAAATCAAAAAATATCACTTTATTTCCGTGTCAGTGTTTAGCTTTATATTTTGACCATTTCTAAGTGTACATTTATTGTATTTATGGAAATAAAGAGTTTTTGATTTTGATTTTGATTTTATAAAATGTTCCTCTCATCTTACAAGAGCGAGTAAATTCATAGCATTCATGAGCCCAAAAATTTAGTTATCATAAAAGCGGATTAGAGTTAAGTAGGTACAGTAGAGCACATAAAATGTTTGGAATCGCGCAATGTCGCGTAGTGCCAGCTCGGCGACAAAGGCGACAATTTGCTGCTTTCCCGGGTACACTGTCGATGTACTGCCACTTAGCGAGCTATTAGTGGGAGCTGAGTTAGTGGCGCGTGTTACGATACTTTTTATATTTATATACAGGAAAACCAGAGGTTTTATTCTCTGTGAAAAATGCCGGTACAGTTTTCACGGTCAGAGGATCAGACAAGTATCGAACGCTACACTTTGCGCTTTTGAAGCTTGCTCTCAATCTCATTATGTGATGCAATAGAGCGCTGACAGAGCTGCTATTTGTAACAAGTTGATTTTTAATAACGGCTACCAGGGCTCTCTTGTATGTCTCAAATCGGAAAAAATACAAAAAACGAGAGAACAAACTACGGTTCTCAATGCTGAGACGCACTAAGTGTAGGGTAGCCTTTGATCTTTGGTCATTAGCAAAACAAAAACCTTTGGCAAATGGTAACTGACAACATAATGTTAAACAGGGAAATGAAATGGTACTTTGAATATGCAAAGTATTTTATCTCCCTACATCCTACCTACCCCAAATCGTTATATTGCGACAAGAAGGAAACAAAGTACCAGCTGATATTTAGTGTGGAATGAGGTTAGGTATTTCCATCACAGGCAGTTTTCCTCAACGAAATGTGTAAGCACGTAATAAAAGTGCAATATAATATTGCTGGCTCCGGCCTGGGCGACCAGTGCCAACTGTAATGAGTAAGTAATACAAGTTACCGCGCCGCGACTCAACCCACTGCTCGATTTTAAACCTGATTCGATTATAAAATCAGCTGCACGATGAAAAATCGCCGATAACGCGATGGTAGCGTCGCGGGAATATCAATAGAGTGCGCTCGTGTCGCTTCGTGAGTTACAGTACTGACTCTATGAAAATGTTAACTTGCAGAAACACGTTTTATGAACCCGACATTTATCGGCAGCGCGTGGTGGAGTCGGCAGTGATCCATCATGGAGCACTCGTGATGCGGTCAGCAATCTGACAAGCAGTAAACAGACCTACTATAAACCCTGTCAGTGGCACGGCATGGCCAGAACTCGGTCGCACTTTTCACGCTTAAAAAAAATATCATATCAAATTTAAAATGCCTATAAAGGGGTTTGAAGATTGTGGTCCTAATATCGGTCACCGTTTTGTTTTCTTTTCAAAATCGCAGCGCACAATAAAAGTTATTTCTGGATAGAAGACACTAAAACCAATATAAAATGTCTTGTAAAATAGTGTCTTGAGGCGTCGTCAAGTGTCTGAGATATTCACAGATGGAAATAAATATAATTTTGTCTTCATTATGCGAATATTTCAGAAATCCTAGGAACGTTTCAGAAACCTGATGCTTTAGGACATTATGTTATAGAACATTTTTTATTTGTTTTAGTGTCCTCTTTCCAAATATGTGATGTATATAACATTCATTTTGAGAGGCGACTTTAAAAAAAAATCAAATGTTAGGGCCACCCTCCATACAAAAATCTGCAAACCCCATTATTCCTAACATTTTCTCATGCGCCTTACCGATATTTGGTTGAAATAACTAGACTATTATGCATAGTCGTAGCATAATATGCATTGGTCCACTGCAGCAGACCATTAGTAAAGGAAATATTCGGTAAGACGTCTCGTCTGTGTACTTAAACTGTTTTCTTACTACTTTCTCATATGAACTCTGTTTAAAGTATTCTTTAACTATTATAGTACTAGGTAATCCTAGCCTGATATAACATGAATCAAATGTGGTTTTCAGCAGAATTTCTAATCTATAAAATTGGCGCAGTATTCGTCGGCGACTAACAGAACTTTGCGATGGGTAGGTACTGCCAATAGGACGCACACGACATTCATTATTACTCAAAATTAATCACAAATGAATTACGGGATTTCATCCACTATTGCAAATAACCAGAGTCTTAAGGTATGAGGTTTTTCGACACTCGAAGCTAGAAAGTCGACTTCTTGTTTACCAAAGTTTACAAAATTTCAGCCCGATCCGTTCAGTAGTTTTGGCGTGAAGAGGTAACAAACATCCATCCATCCAAACTTTCGCATTTATAATATTAGTGTGAAGAATCCAATGTAAGGAAACTATTTTGTTTCGGTAGGCTATTAGTAGGTAATCATAGCATGGCTTTTTAGCGCCAAGCTTATCAAGTCAACAATACACACTTGGCTACACAAAGAAACCCACATATCTACTGACAAGAGTGTCACTTGTTTCAAAGAGCTCCATGGAAAATCATTCGCTGGACAAAAGCCAGTTACATAATAGACGATGCGCCGTTGTTCTATTCTCGTGGCCCCCGTGAGGGTTCTCGGAGGCCCTCAGCCGCCCTCTTCACAAGGGCAAACACCATTAGGCAGAGCCATGACCTTACATTTTAGCGGAATGTTAATATTTGACCTCAGTACCGAAAAGGTTTCTTTTTCCACTTTGACAGAGAACTTTTTTTGTAAGCTGTCTTTCGCGGAATACACTCACCCGAAAGTGGATTCTCTAAAAAAATGAAACCCTTTTAGTGTCTATCGATTTCAAATTTCAACATGACAAATCCCCTCATTTCATAATTCGAGTGCAAAATGTAACGAATCAAAATCAGCTGAGTATCTTCACATGTCACGTCACGTGTGAGTTTAGTGTATTTAGTCGCGGTCCCCTCAATACCAATATCCTCTGAGTCTGTAACGAGCTACTTCCCCAACTGGGCCGGTTACTCGGTTGTTTCGCAACTCGCACAGACAGGCCCACAACAAGGATATGTGCCGCTAATCGCCGCTGAGCACCAGAGTGGGATTACTCACGTAACTCTGTTAGACTGTCGGGCGAGCCTTGGAGACCGCACTATTACGGTAACGACCCTAGAGATCAAACACATAACTATACATATAAGCAAATTGTCTGTGTGTTTGTGATAGAGGTTATTGGGCAGCATTAATTAGCGACACCTAATAGAATCTCGTAAGCTAACTGCACCTCAAACCTCAACACTTCTCCAGATTAGTGTAAGCATAAAGCAAATTAGAGCGCAGCAAAAGTCTTTCGTTTCGAGACCTTGCTTCGTCGGTTACCGAAATTAAGCTAATGGCACTTTGTTCTTTTTCGATCAGTATTCGTAATCAATACCTGCAGCTTCACGCTGTACTACTTCCAGTAAATAATTTAGACAACTCCAAGTTTTTGCAGCACTCGGCGACGACGGAATTTCAATTTCTCACTAACTAGGATAGTTGCGGAAGTATTTTTTTAAAGATTTCACATTAATTTGGGGTTAAAGAGACAAGGAATTAAAATATATTGGCACCAGGGCACTGCCGCGCGCCGTGCCAAATGATGCTACGCTTTCTTTCTATAAAAATATCTGCATCTTGCATATAAAAATATCTGCACTCCTACACTACCTAGGTACTTATTTGTATTCTGTTCTTTGGAGCACATCTTCCCTATACGGAAGCTTTTTTATAAGAGCTTGTAAAGAGGCAATTAGCCATCATAATAACGTTTCGGACTCCAGTGGTCCTTCAAGGCGCTCATCGTGATTGGATCGGGGCGAATCGGAGCAAATACTCAGCTTATCTCGCCCTAATGGGAATCTAAACAATCCCGTTTTGAGAGATGGTGTTCCTCCGATTTTTTTCGTTATTTGTGTTGTAATTTGGCCCCCTATATTTTTAGTAGGTTGTTTCATTCATGGCACTTTTTATCACATCATTCTACTAGTTCTAAACAACATTCTACATTGTCAGCATCCGATATTTTTCTATGTGCTTTGAGCGTTACAATTCTCAAATAGATTTTCAAAGCTTCTGAGCTGCTGATCTGCTCTGTGAATAATTTAAATCATTAGGGCCAGTGCCGGTGTAGTGATTGTGTTTTCGGGTGGAGGGTAGGCAGCAGAACCTCCCCGCCTCCCTTTTCCTCTCCCTTGCCGACGCACTTTTATTTGTCATGAAATGATTGCGCGAACATTTCCCACCCGTTTCCGATCTGGTCGTCATCAGCTCTCTTCTGGGACCGGCCGAGTTCGTCGCAAATAGTACACGACCAACAATAGATACTGTGAACGCTGATGAATTCTCACACAATAATATGTCCAGGCACGTTCCGTTTATTTAGACGTTAAACGTGGATACGAAAGGCGCCAAGCTCGCCTACAATCGAGCATGAAGCTGCAATACTCGCTCGAACGGTTTTCAAATCGGACGTGCCATCTTCAACTCCTCGCCAGATGCGAACGGCCACCGGCGCTGTACAAACTTCGACCTCATTGTGATGCAAGCGACGGACTTCACACCTACTAACCTACTAACTAATTCAGCGTTTCTACGGTGAAGTTTTTCTTGAGCGAAGTTGACAAATGAAAATAAACTGCCTTTGAGTTCCAGCGCAAGTTTGGTTCGCAATTTGTCAAAGACCCAATAATGCGCGAGTGTCGTGCTGCACTCTACAGAGAGCTGACCTATTCAAGTTCACAACCCGAGATTTCTCTCATCCCATCATCAGCACCGCATAATGCAACGAATGTCCGTCCAACTACGGAACGGATTTTCATACGGCCGGAGTGATTCATAAAGAAAAGTTCCTTGTCCAGCTATGATTTTCTACAAAGTGTATGAAAGATTTTTTTACGATTTCTGACATTAATACTACGGCAACCTCACTTGGTCCACTTTATTATACTGATCAAAAACTTTTATCGATTGACGATGGCATGAAATTTCGTAGTTGGCTACGAAACATGGCTACGAAAACGGCAAGTACATTCCGTTCTCGTAACTGGTTATCAAGCAAGAACAAAATTCCATATTCAAAAAATCGTAGAGCAAACTCAATGTCCAGAATCACCCCCTTTCGGCTTAGTACACCCTCTCCGTGGCACGATGCTGTCAGAAAAAAATATGCTGACTGGGAGCGCTGCGTAAACCAATAGGTAGAGTTATACGGAAATAAATTTATACTAAAGGATCTATTGAACTGCTCTGCTACCGGTGCATAGCCCGGGCGAGATACTTGTACCGACGTAAGTAATTGAAGGATGGGCGGGGGGGAGTGCTCATTAGCGAGTCATTCGCGTGACGCGGCGGCGACAGGCGCCACCTGTTGATCTGATTTCGTCGAGAACTTGTCACACCACATTATTCTCCGACACTTATCAGTACTGTACTGACACAAAACAACTTCAATGAAAGAAATCACGTATAACACCGCAGAAAAAATGTCCAATTTGATAAATAATAATAATAATAAACATTTATTTACCAAAAACACATACAATAAAAATACAGTACCTTGCCAGCGGAACTCAAACTAAGCAAGAATGCTTGTATCTTGAGGTCCATGAGTGCGATTAACAGTATGGGTTCAGAACATTGGATGATTGATGAGCAATTAAATAAATAAATTTTTTTTTTTTTTTTTGTATGAAATGGCATGGTTGGAAATGGAAACAAAGAAACCACTTCTATCATCTCAATTTTTTATTTATCGCTGGAAATTCTTCAAACTCTCACTGAGTTTGAAGAATTTCCAGTCACCCTCTCCGTGGCACCCTGTACAGCAGGTTTCGTGTAAATTGGCTGAATTTTGACGATAACTGTTGTCAGAACAAAATATGCTGACTTGGAGTGCTGCGTAAACCAATAGGTAGAGTTATACGAAATCAAAGTTATAATGAAAGATCTATTGAACTATCTATTGTACCTAATACAAGGCTCCTTTCTTGGAAGCGACGATACAGTATTAATAGCAGGTATCCCGACGGACTGTTAGCTATCGGCTCGAAGGGAATCAGATGCCAGTGTTGACGTAAAGGCCCTTCCTACCTTCAATTGAGGTAATTACTTACTGGGTCTTAGAATTGGGGGTTTAAAAGGCGCAGATTTCTAGTCTTCTTTATTTCTTCTGTTGCAATGTTACCGGAAAATTGCTTCTTTGATGTAAGTGCAATCATCACGCTCGTACAATCGACATGAATAACACAAATTAAGTACCTATCTACTTGCGTTCCTAAATATGAAAAAGATTTCCAGAGCGAAAGCGTTTCGTTTAATATTTTAAAAGCGGTAAGGTAATTGAGTTTGCGAGGGCGGAAAGCGGGCGGAAAGCGGGTGGCGCGGGCGCGGCAAAAATGTACTCCTACCAAGCAGGCCAACAGACTTAGTAACTACTTTTTGGAGCTTACGAATAAAATACCAATTAATGATAGGTATTTTATTTTATTATTGTTTTTTATCTGGCAATAGCCTTTATTCACAAAGAAAATTATACTAGTATTTACAAACAATTGAGTTAACTGCAGACTAATTGCAAACAGTCTACTGGTAGCTCAATTGATCCATATCAATATTAGTCGGAAGCGTCCCCAAGACGCTGGCTGCATTGCCACGCTGTATGGCAATGCTGATGCGCTGTGCCAGTGACTCACCAGCCCTCGGGTCACGCGTCGCATCGACCAGACGCTCAGATAATTTTTTAAAAACCCGAAGAGCCTCGGTGCCCCACGGACCTAGGGTCTCGATTCCAAGAGGAGCAAAAATGTATAGGCTCTGTCGAGACCTGCATATTTGCACCTCTTGAGATATTCGGCCAAATCTGTCGCCGCACCCGCCCTCACGGATGTCCTCGGAAGATGGGAAGTCGCAAGTGTGTCGACGCATGTAGCGCCCCACACAATGGGCCTCTCCAACACCCATAGTTTATACATTATAGGTATCCATAGCATTAGCCGTTATAAGTTCGGTAGTAGGGACTTAGGGAGATACCTATATCTACCTACGGAAGTGGTATAGGGATGTAGACAATGTGGAAGTCCGGACACAGATATTATAATACTATACTAGTAGTCCGGATAAGGCACAACTAAAAGAAAACTTACCTTTTACCTCCTATTCTGCGCTCTACTTTACACTAGAAGTTAGTCAGGTGTATTTACAATGAATGCGGTCTATGTACTACTTCATACAAAGTTATTTCTGATATGATAGCTTAAGTGTCTTACAAACTTGTTCATCAACAGCCAACGTCGTAGGACAGTCGGTAAATATTTTGTTTTGCAATACATTGAACGCTTGTTTACAACTTTACGTAGGGTTTTTATATTTACCGTATAGTATATTTTATATTTTGTAAGCGCATAAAGAGAATAACTTAATGCTTGGGTCGAAGCCATTTGCAAGTCGCGTCTAGCTGGGTCAAACCCTGCTTTTAGAAAAGGTTCCCACAAATTTTCCTGACTATTTCTCCCAAATAAAATCTTGTAGGTACGTGCCATTCTAGCACCTTCATAATACCCTTGTTATATTTACATTGATACAGCCTTCCTGACTATTTTTATACGACAGCGGCGAAGCAAAAAGGGTTTTTTGTATTATCAGCTTATTTGAAATAGCCAATAGCTAGGTTAAAACCAGATACTACATAGTTTGGTGTTTTTACTAAAACTAAAAAACGTCGTTAAATTTCCGACTATTTAGATAGATAGATAGAAAATGCTTTATTGATTATATAATACTTACACACTTAACTCGATAGAAAGAATACAACAAAACTTAATATTTAAAAGTATTTTGATCGTTTTTTAAAGTATTATGGGACAAATAGTAATCCCTCGGGAATAAAACTTTAATGGGGCTAAACATCGCGGGATAATTTTCTGTGCAAAAGCGAAAAAATTATGAAAATCGGACAACAGCTACGTAAAATAGTTAATTAAGAACTTGTGTTTGTTTTTTTCGTATATATGTTGAAAATGGCTGAATACCCACGTACCCACTATGCCTGACAGGGAGTGATAGCACAGTGATTGACTAGGCAAGCAACTTGTTACCCATTAAAAGTTATTTGTCATTACCTTTTAACCTCGAACCCCCCTGTTTTCGGACACCGCTAAAAACGTCGTTTTACGTCTAGCTATAGAATGCTTTTGATTAGGTTGTTTCAGGTTACTTTTTCTGAAAGCCACTGAAACAAGCTTAAAAACTAGGTATAATTATTAAATAAATAAATAATGCTGGACAATTCACACAGCATTACCTAACCCCAACCTAAGCAGAGCTTGTGTTATGGGTACTAAATAACTGATATACATAATACAATAGACTACATAGATAGATATATTTTATTATACATAGAAAAACATTCAGACCCCCTGAACAAATATCTGCAGATCGTACAAACATTTGTCCCGAGGCGAGAATTGGTTTTGTATTTATTTTATTTACGCAGACTTTCTTTCATAAAGCTCAAATCTAAATATTTTGAAGTGGGACACATGTCCCACTTCAATGTTTAATGGTTTTAAAGCAATATTGCCAAAATTGTGAAAGTTCTGTTGTTAATATTTGATTTTTTTCCCACGCTGGGTTAGGCCCTACGGTAAATAAAGAGCTTAGATTAGTCGAATCGGTCGATCGTAAATCGGAATCAGTACATGGAATTCAGATCAGAAATAACAAACTCATGAAATTAAAATTAATTAAGTCCGAATTTTAACTCGGACTATTAATTACTACCTAAGTGGCAAAGCACTTAGGCAAATACCTCCAGTGTGCCTCCAGTCCTCAATAACCAGACATAAAACAAACAGTCAAGCCTAAAACTAAAAACATCGTTTCACTCACCAAAACCTATTTTCCTGAATTCAAGCCATTTAAGCTACACGCTCAGCACATCGATTAACTGAATAAAATGACCGCTATTAAAAGTAGCGAGGGCTGCCGAATTTTAAGCTTTTCATTTCCAAATGAAAAACTCAAACACGCGAACCAAATGGCATTTAGATTATGCGCCAACCAAAAGTGCATTTTACGTGGAAGCTAAATATTTTTAGCACCGTGCCAGTGTACATGCACTTCACATACTTACCTACATTCGTTCGTAAATGTTTCAAACATGCAACGACAATGGGCCACGTCGTAGTAGGTAACCTAGAGATACTTACCTACCCGTATGTCCATGATAGGTTAGGTAGATTATCAGTAGGGAATCGTGTTAAATTCGATCAATACCAATGATTGGTTTTGGTACAATTGAGTCCAAAATTATGCTTTAGCTCACGATGTCCAATGGCTTAGGTTGTGGTTGCCAAAGTTAATTCAATAATTAGCAGGTTTGTCGGTTAACTTGACATGTAATATACGAAAACTTCTGCCAAAAACGTCAATTAAAATGCAATTACCTGGCTATCTTTTTTAAGAACAAATGGCCAATAACATCTGCCAATATCTTCAGAGTTTATCGAATCATTCATTCACGGGAAAGGTGACAGCTGACGATTTTTTATTTTTAATATAAGGGACAAGCAAAATTATCAAGATGCCCGTAAAAAAATTTGGTATGGTGAATAATCCAAGACACCTACAACGATTCGCGATTGAATAACATTTCACATAAGCTACGACTACGTCCAATAAGCACTAGAAAAGATGCGGTAGTAGTGAATGTAGGTAAATCCTACTGAGCAACGTGGACACCGCAACGTGGATTAGGTATAATACTCAGCCTTCCTCTTGGCTTAGTCCCAAAAACTTACGTCAACTAGATTTCATTTTGAAAAGGAAGAACTCTCTACAAAATTGGATCTGAGATTTTTTTAGTGTTTAGTTACTTAGTTAATGTGTTGTGTAGTAAATTTAAGGTGCATAAAATTATATTCTGTCTTTCTTTCATCTTCCACTTGACATTGTGTCATGATGGGATCAAAATTGCTCTCACTCCACAAATGTCTACGGCTTCGGTGGTCAATGTTCTCTTCGAGATTTCGAGATGTGTCGGTATTGTGATCCTTTACCAAAATGGTATCTCACGCAGAATGTGACGACAATTACTTATTATTGTCAAACACAACTTTTTCAGGGATCTACGGTACGTAATGAATCGAGCGCCTCGCCTCGCCCGGGCCGCGCTGCGCTGCCGAGTGACAAGTTGCCCCAGAACGCCCGTAATGGCCCCTCACACCTGCATGAATTGTGTAAGTAAGTATAGGTAACGTGTCTCGTGCACACAAGTCTCAGTTGCAACTTTGCATAATGCCAGCCGCGTGAATGAAATGTTGTGATGGCTCGTCAGAGGCACGCACGCTACTCCGTCATGTTTAGGAATTCAAATTCAGTAGCTTTTCATTAAGCAGATGTAGCACGAAATTTAAAGAGAAGTTTCCACTGGTAATTCGATGCGGTTAGGTAAGTAAGGCAAAGCTACTTAGGAGATTAGGGGATAGCGGGAGTCGATGTCGGTCTTGTATTTCGTAGTTTAAGAATCTTTGTTTTCTACTTTGTTCTAGGCGAAAATACAATCAATAGACAAGTTATTGTTGCAAATATTTGTGATATAGTCGTTTTCTATGTATAATAAAAAATATCTATCTATATATGTAATGCATTGTATTAAGTATACCTATCAGTTATCTGGCACTCATAACACAAGCTCTGCTTAGCTTGGGGCTAGATATACATAATATAATGTTGTGTGAATTTTCTGTCATTATTATTATTATTCAATTGGGAGTCATAATGCAATATGATATGACTAAACCACAATCTCTCTTTTATTTGTCCGGAGTGGTGTGCACTGTGCAGGCTGTCGAGAGGCACACCGCATTGCGCTCATCACGTGAACGGTAAATGCACCGAGCCGCCCATACGACAAGTCCATTCTTTTTATTTTTATTGTTTTCTGCTATAAAATGAAGTTTTTTATCGTTTTTACAGCCACAAGACAATGCAGTTTGGAACACAGCGGAGAAAACAGTCGTTCAGGACCTCCATTAATCGGTATCGCAGGGCGATTAAAATTATAAATAAAAATCAAAATCAAAAACTCTTTATTTCCATAATTACTTACATTAAATGAAGAAAATGAATGAATACACCTAGAAAAGGTCAAATTATAAAACTAAACACTGACACGGAAATAAAGTGATATTTTTTATTTCTGTCGCTTCAGTATGTTAACTAAAGTAAAAACCACAATCTAAGAAATTAAACGTTATTCTTAAAATCCAAGTAACCCAAATAATGAACTCGATATTCATGATAAAACTTTTAAATCCATCATGGTTATTAACACTAAAATCATTTACAACGGGATATTTACCATGATTTGAGTCATTGTAAATACACAGTTATTCCGTGATCATGGCGCATGTAACTGTGCCGAAATATTGGAAAACTCAAAACTCAAATCATGGTAAATATCCCGTTATAAATGATTTTCGATATTCGTGACTTAAACCACATAAAGTTGCTAGTGTCCTAAGTCCACCTAAGTCACAGGTCACCTATCAGTAACCTAACCGTAACCCTAACGAGCCCTCCTCCAAACGAAACCCCTCACCAGAAGGATTAATTAGAATCAAAACAAAATCGGCATTGCATGACAATCGCAATGCTCGACGTAAGATTCGTTAGCCGGGAGCGGTGGCGGCCCCGTGACCCGTTTCTTACAATTACCTCGGCGGTATCTTATCGGGATCTTAGCGGCCATCCGCCTACAAATGGAGCTATGCATAAACCATGAGGCAGAGTTTGGCTATCGCAACGCAACTACACCTGTGATGTGCGTGCACTCATTCATTTGTATGACAAACTCTTTACCCAACTTGTATTATACGGTACTAAACTAACCTTGTTTAATTCACCATCAGAATTTCGGCCGCATAATTTTTGTATTTACCTATGTCATAGTGAAAATGGCAACCACAATGGAATCAGTATAATGATGGTACGAATAGTGTCGTTGAATCACCTACCTCTAAGTGATAGATTCACAAGAAACTTAGTTTTAAGCATATTATGTACATTTACCTTAACTATTGCCCCTCTACAGCAAAATTGTATTTAGTGTACTTTGGACGAGTCATAGCCTCATCATTTAATTTACACAACAATAATTTGTATATGTTTTATTTGTATGATGTATGACAATAAAGAAATCTGAATCTGAATCTGAATCTGAATCTAGTGGTCATGTTCCGCGGTTGCGATAATTTCAGGAATGATGGCCGCTTTGACATTGTGATTGAAAATGTTCTATCTGATGAATAATGTCCTCCTAGCTGAATTTCGACCACGGCGGCCAGTCTCATCGGAGACTAGCCAGATGCGCAGGACATATTATAAGTGCACAAGTGTGTGCGCAAACACAGGTGCACTCTTTATTCCCTCTCACCATCAAGATCCGATGGGACGACAGATCGACACCACCGTGCATCAGAAAGCACGTTAAGCCGTTGGTCTTGCGCCTGACCTGTCTGATAAACATGCACCATGTATTAAATGGTAGAGCTCTCGAAAGTTCTTGATTACTAAGATGCTTACTAACTTTACTAAGAGAGCTTACTAATACTAAGATTTCATATTTAAAGGTAGGGGTGTACTTAAGTTATATCAGGCACGGGTAGCGTGCTGCCAACTGTGCATGCTCAAAGTATACGAAAAATAGCTTTATAAGGTTTTTTGTTATTATAGTGTGTAACCCCATACTCAGGGTAATTCATTCCTGTACTAAAGGAAGGATGCGGGTTCAAGTCCCGTCGAAGTCGAAATTTTTTGCGATATTTGATTTCTTAGAATAGCTCTATAGGTACCATAACACTACTTCACTGTAGAAGTGTACCTGAAAATTATATGATGATAATGAAATTGACTGCATTTTTTATTTAATTGGTCATAACATAACTTACAGACTTACATAACTAACACTATTTCAAAACTCAGACTAACTAAAGGTAAACCTATTTTAGGAGAATATAGCTCAAATTTCTATGAGTGTTTCCTCTCGCCCCACGAGAGTAAACGACAACTTATTTACTGAGATATTGCTTTAGAAACGCTTCAAATAGGTAGCTTTTTTCCAGCAAGAATAGATATCCCCCGAGATAAGGCAAGGCTTCACTAATATTTTCTTGTCTTGACAAAGGAAACCAGGGTGAGTAAGACTGTGTCCTAGTTCTTGTTTTTTTTTCAGCAAATCTAATTTCGTAAAAGCTTGTGTTATTATATTACGCATCAGATATGAGATACGATTGTCTGACTCATCATGTCTCTGAGAGTTACTGTTCAATTTAGCAGACTGAGCAAAACATAGACTTCATTATTCTACTAGAGGTGCCACTAATACTTCTATACTAATTTTTTTACTGACTGCCGTGATACTGTGTGTGTAAACTTTAACCAACAATACGTCTATTAAAGACTTGGATTATAATAACATCATACATTTATACCCAAGCCCTTTTCAAGAATCAAACTTTGTAAACCACTCACAACACAAGAATCTCTAATTGGCATCTTGATTAAAAAATAATTGTCAGCATTATGTACCTATAGTAGAAAAGACCCAAGTCTACAATTTTAATAAATCAATAAGAACATTTTTAGCTTAAGTTTGTAGAATTGTTCTTAACACCAAAAAGCGCGTCCAGCGCGTCCAGCCCGTCCAGCGCGCTGGACGCAGGCCTCCTCCTGATAAGCACCTCATTGGCTTTCATCTCATGGGGGTAATGCTCATAATTCCCACGCTTGGCATGCGGGATGGGTATCGCAGGTCGGTGTTTACCGTTTTTCGGTGTTTAGAACAATTCTACAGCGGTGGACCAATGTAGGCTGTTGAGGTTGAGGAGGGTATCATGGTAAACATGGTATGCCCTCGATATGCTCTCGATACACCATGTCAAGACGCTTTCATCACGTTCATCAGATAAGTAATTCCTATCATAAACTCAACGCCTTACGACTCAACGACCGACGTCTCACTTCCATACATTATGTATGATACATACCAACCAGCTAATTTTCAACATGATACTATTATTGAATGCCCCTAAAACGCGTATGCAGCGTGACTCAGTTTGTAGGAAACAATTGGACAATTTCATGGTCCAACGGCGGATCTCTATCTATCTGCCGACCCACATTTGTGGTCACAAAAGTGACGTCATGGTTTCTCTTCATCCGGAAGGACTGTCCTTCACTATCTTGTGCTTGACACACATAGGCAATTTTTAATGGAATTTTCTTTCAGTGACGTAGTATGGAACCTACCCAGAGTAACAACCTTGCAACACAGTTGAGCTACGAAGTACTGGAAACAAAAATGAATTACCAAAATAACACAACCTTAATACGGCATACTTCATGCGGCAGATTTGGCCGAAGATCTCAAGAGGCGCAAATATGCAGGTCTCGACAGAGCCTACACATTTGCTCCCCTTGGAGTCGAGACCCTAGGTCCGTGGGGTACCGAGGCTCTTCGGGTTTTCAAAAAACTATCTGAGCGTCTGGTCGAAGCGACGCGTGACCCGAGAGCTGGTGAATATCTGGCACAGCGTATCAGCATTGCCATACAGCGTGGCAATGCAGCCAGCGTCTTGGGGACGCTTCCGACTGGTGTTGATATGGATCAGTTGAGCTATCTGTGGACTGTTTGCAACAGTCGGCAGTTAGCTCAATTGTTTCAATTGTAAATACTAGTATAATTTTCTTTGTGAATCAATGTCATTTGATACACCTTAATAACAAAATCGAAATTATGGTGTAAAGAAATCACGTATGACACCCTGCGAAACATGCCAGCCACGCCGAATATTCAACTGTTTGGCGTCGACAGTACCAGTTAGATAGGTAATTACTGAAGGCATACTCCATCATAGCTCATTAGAATATGACTGGCACTTCCCGTTTCCTGCCTCTCTCGGAATATGCTGCTAAAGGACAACAACAACAAATTGATGACACGACATGCTAGTTTGTCTCTTCAACCCTTCATACAATAAGTATGTACTTACCAACTTTTGTCGTAGTTTGTTTTGTCCCAAACCAAAAAATTCTTAATTTTTTGAAAAAATTGACGGCTTCCAGTAAGGTGTCTTCGCAGTAAGGAGACTTCCTAGTAGGAAAGTTTGATGTTAATTTCCTCTCGATCCAAGAAAATTAACATCAAACCTTCCTTGTACTTAATTGGTAGGGAGGTTTACCTTGGCCAAGTGTAATCAATTGATTACAACCATGAAGAAGTAGGGAGGTACCCCGAGCTAATGTTTTCCTTGATGGAAATTTCGCGACAACGACGCGAGACGACGCGAGACACTGATCTGAACCTCAATAAACCTTATAAAACCTTCGTGTTTCGCATTCTATACTTGGCAACAGCTACTATGAAATCCATTCCACTCTTATTGTCAGGTAATAGAGCACAAGGTCGCGAAATCGAGCCGGATCTCGTGAGGCCAGTGAATGCCTGTTCGTTAGGTCGCGCTTGCCAAATGAACCGACATTAACTTCAATACTGGCAACCCCGGCTGGTTCATATTGTACGATTACCGACTAATGTAGAGCCGAAACAATATTTGCAATAATCAACCCACTTTGATTTTTGGGATCCATCGCGCTCGAAAAGAAAAGGAAGTTTGCTAATCTTTTTGCTTTCTCAAGTTGTTACCGTCACTTATGTTCTACAAAACTGCTTATAAAAACACTTTTTCTCAATGAAAATGAAATTATTACCGCGACACATAAACAGTCACTATCGAGCTTTGGATATCCAATAATGAAGCTCACTGTGCAAATAAATTTAAAAAAATATGAGTAGTTTTATATGCGTACTCGTTTGGGCACGGTAGGCGTAAATGGGTTAAGAATATTATCTACAGAAAAATAGCTAGAAAAGAAAACTAAAGACGAGCTACAGTATCGAGTAGCTAGGGGCTTACAAATCATACGGTACCATTTTACCAACAGTGCCAAGGTAGCGTTTCCCTGTAAAGACTTTTAATTTCCATTTAATTTCCCTTGCAGCGCAGGAAGCGAATGCGATACCAGCTAGTAGCTGGTATCGCATTCGCTGCCTCGGTAGTTTTCGCTTCCTGCGCTGCAAGGGAAATTAAATGGAAATTAAAAGTCTTTACAGGGAAACGCCACCTTGACACTGTTGGAAAAATGGTACCGCATGATTTGTAAGCCCCTTGCTAGGTACTCCTCTAGAGATTAAGTGATATTGAAGACATTCACGTGTTTCTTGGAGTAAAGACGTATTAATTTGTAGAGTAGAATATAATTCTAAAAAATTTAATATTCGTATTAATAATACCTTTAATATTTATAATGTAACATATTCACACAGGATCATGTGGTCCCAAAGTAAGCAAAGCTTGTGTCGGGTGTGTTGGGTAACACTAACAGATGACTTCAAAATTACGACTTTGTAAGAATACTCAAACAGACACGAAACAATCATCTGCAGAACAGGCCAAAAAAATCGATCTGATTGAACAGGATTCGCATGCGTTACTTCACCGGCTCACCATTGAGAATGAACCAAGGAACATAAGAAATTAATATACCTACCTAGTATAGTATGGTACCTACCTGCGAGCGGCTTCGCAAGAGGGGGAACAAGAACAAAAAACATTGGCAGCTTACTTTTTTCATTTCATTTATTTTCAACTATAGGAACGCAAAGGAGCACGTCTTCGTTAATTAAAAAAATTACAAGAGTGCCTTATGTCTATGTTACGAAAAATAAATGCGCGAAGACATTTTGACTATCGTAAACTGCCTTTTGCAGCAGTATTTTTTTTACCTTAACGGGAACTTTGGTAGTATAACATAGCACAGCACCATTTTTAAGCAAAACTTCAATCAACGTAGGTAAACTCAGAGCAAGGCAGTTTATTTTAGAGCTTGTAGTGTAGGTGTTTCATGCCAAATTGGGAGCCTGCCCGGAAACTCTCACGTTTGCCAGTCGACACGAGACGCGATGACTCCGAACTTTACCCATGGCGAATGTGAAGGAAGTTGAGCAAGGAAACATCTTATAACCACACCATGGTAGAGCAAGAGAATGGTAGGCCTTTGGGCTGGATGGATTAGATAGAATGGGCAATTAAAAATGCCTCTAGGCCGGGTCGTAGTTGTAATCGTCTTCAGGAAGTGCTGAGGCACGATGTGAAATTGGCACCCACCCGGTGCATTCAGTAAGATAAGACCCCTTGTAAGGAATCGAGGTCGGCCACCACCGTAGAGGCACTGATTAGGTAATGTTGCTTTTAGTAGGCCGTCGCGTCGTCGTAGTCTTCGCCAGTCGACACGACAATCCCAAAACCGAAATTGTAGTTGTGATTGTGAGGTAAGTACCTGCCTACTTCTTATCTGTGTTATAATTAGATTAGTTCTAGCTAGTCCAGGTCCAGATTACCACTAGTTCAACCGACCACAGAGCCGCTCAGCTCTGCACGCCAGCCCCGTCCAACTTTTAATCACAAAATGCCCTCTAATCTGCTTCCGAGGAGTGGCGTGTGATTGACGTGCTCGCATGGCGTGATCAGCTCACATCCAATCCGTGCTTTAATGGAGCCTGGGATTTTGGATCGTGTGCCCTTGTGATAGAGAATGAGGTAGGTAAGTAAGGAAAGGCTGGCTGGATTAGTAAGTAGGTACTTACTAACCTATTATGTATGGTATTTTAGCTCCCATATTTGTTGGATCCACAGACAACCAAAACAATAAAATTGTTTACCTGTATTAGGAATCCCACTGTAAACCATAGATCTTAATAGATCTATATACCAAAGTAAAAAACTGGGAACAATTCTGCCCTTCTTATCATAAACAACGTAAGTGCAGCGCGGCATATTTCGAGAAAATCGCACCTAAAGTTTTTAATGTTATTTTTGGTGTCACGACTACACTAATTATGTTATTTTCAAAATTTTTACTTTTACTTGTAGGTTAAAGTGTGTATTTTATAATTAAATACATATTTCTGTTTTCTCTTTTATTTCTGAGTTATTGTAACTTAAAAACTACTTATGATTAGTAAAAAAAATGTCACTTTTTTTGAAATACTAAACATAACCATCCCATGTGCAGCAGTTGCGATGTTTATGACTAGGTAAATGAACAATTACGTAATATAGGAAAGTAAGCATACGATGTTTATATCTAGTATCTTCATACATCGCAAAAAATAATTTACAATAAAATGTAATCATAAGCAACCACATAAGTTGATTATGTCTAGTACAAAAGTAAATTCTAAGGAGTTAAAGTATCAACGTGCAGTAAAGCTATTAGGTTTGTAACTTCAGAAGAGTCAGAATTATGATTGGATTTAAGTAAAGTTATTTCTATTCATATTATAAATGCAAATATATGTACATTTATATTGTGTATTACTCATCTTACTTCATATTAGTACATAAAGGCATAGTAAATAAATAAAACAGTTATTTAAAATAAATGTTTTATTAATGTTTAAGACAATTATTAAATGCAAAAAGAACACAGTCGCTAATATTAACATAAATCAGTGCTTCATATACCTTATAATGAACCATGTTTTATTATTGTTTAAGACAATTATTAAATGCAGAAAAAAATGATAACTGCCCCCGATAGTTAAAAATGCGCATGTAACAACAAGTTAAAACGGAGAAAAAAAATGTTTTAAATAATCAAACGAGAAATCGTTTGCTGTCTTTTGGTAAATTGAAATAATTACACATCAAAAACTGGAAATAACGGCCACAGTAATATCCAAATTCAATTATTAAATATATGAATAAATTAAAATTATTTAATTAAAAATAAGAAAAAACTGTTTCATTTTAGTATAAAAATTGGGAGAAAATACTACGTCCTTAAGAAATCAAATACCCTTAGTGTGGGGTTACGCACTATAATAACAAAAAACTACGTCCTTAATTGAATAGACGTAAATAGCCAGATGCGCCCTATCAATCTAGAACGCTTATTGCAGTACTTAGGTTTCTAAACAAAATAGGCGCATTTGGTTAAGTATATCCGCTTTTTTGCTTAAGAATTCAAAACTATGTAGATAATCCTTAAATAAGATAAAAAGTATATACAGTAAACAAATTAATCCTTTCATCTGAGGATATCAGCTAAAAATGTAAGTACAGAAAATGTGTTTCACGGCTTAGTATTATTTGGATAGGTACTCTAATTTGTTTTTATCAAAGCAAAAACAATATCGACGGAGTCAAGTATTTATAAATAAATGACTGATGATGAATAATTAATAAATGACATGACACTTTATTTTTCTCGTCTTCAACGAAAACTAAAGATGACGATAAAACACAGTACACTAAAACTGGACTTACCTTGTGATAAATCACGCAACGAAAAATTGCGCATCCGCGAGACACGTCCTTACTCCCACTGTTATTCGGGCGCATTTGACACAGGAAATGGTCAGACGCCGTACTAATGAAACCCCGCGCACCACCCCGCAGGATTTACGATAATAAGTGAAAAAGACGTTTCTGCTTACTTGCGCCTTTTTATTCAGTACCATACTACTATTTTTTTCTCAACATAAGGTATTAGGACGTATATGTGATGCGCCTCGGCCAAAACAAACTTTACGAAATAGAAAAGGCGCAAGTTGGTAGATATAGACTTTTTTCTTAATGTGAAAGTAGTTTACAATAAGTGCGTTAGGCGCAAATGGTTACTTGCGCCTTATTAATTTCACTGTTAGTAATGTTCTCCCCTCCGATTACCTCACCGCCCCACCGTTTCTGTATTGTATTTACCAGACATAAACATCGTATGTGCGCTACTTGGGTTGTGTATGTATAGATTACCGCAATAAAATAAAGATTTTATGCAACAAATAAAGAGCGTAGGAGATAGTACTATGTTTATTTCTAGAATATTGTTAAACTTTCTTAAATAAGTACCAGGTATAAACAACGTAAGTGGCTCATTGTAATCATTATGTTTTGTAAGTTGAGCCGACAGTTGAAGGTACTGCTAATCATAAACAACGTTAGTGATCGTGCGATACTTATGACTAGGAGATTGATTAAAATCTCTGAGCGTAGTGGACAATACGTTGTTTATGTTTAGAAATAAAGTGAAAATTGTGCACGTACGATGTTTATACTTATGTTTTTTTTTATTTCTATCAAACATACAGAAAAATGGATAATTTTTCCAGATAGATCTCGCTTAGCTGATTACAAATATGCTAATAACTCATTTTCGCAAAAAATGTTACCTACGCTGTTTATCGTAAGGAGGGCAGAATTATTTTGGTTAGGTACCTACATAAATACAACAATACACAGAGAAGGCAGGTTGGTTTAACAAAATTATACCATGCATTTACCTCACCCTGTTTTCATAGTAGGTACTTGCCTACCTACTTGCCTGCCTTTGTAAGTAATTTGATACCAAGTTCTGTGGTAATTTGGTTTTGTATTTATTGCACGTGAGTAGAGAGACTCATTTGTAATGAGGTAAGTAATGTTACTTCGGTAGAGTACGACTTTGTAGTGCTGCTGTGGCGCTAGCAATAGACCTTATTAGGCTCATTGTCACATAATATTAGGTTTTCTGATCCGTGAGCGAGATCATTAATCGGGTTAGGGTACATCTGGTCCGAATCTCATACTCATCCGCGGACGAGATGTAAACTTCACTTTTGAGTAGGGGTACCATCGGACACCTAAATGGGTTGGTGTAAGTACTATTACCTACCCAATTGAATTAGGTGTGATAAGTTGAGCTTTAGGTAGGAATCTTCTGAGAAGAGGGCAGCATTATCACTCTTAAGTTCAAACCCACCGGCTAGATCACGATAACCGATGCAGCAGGTACAGTAGGCCTATAATATTTACAGTAGTAGGCCTATAACTAGTTAGTTGTTTTATTACTTACACTTAGATTACAAATAAAAATATGAAAACGAATGTGAGTACCAAGACAAACCTCACAAGGTTTATATGGTAGGTACAAATAATAAGATATATTGTTATTGTAATGAATAAATTAAAAAAAAAAAGTTGTCCTAATTAAAACATAACCAAGTACTTACCTACCTAGCAACTGGCTATATCTATAGACTATACAAGCCACCAGCTATCGTAAGATAATCGAAGCAGCAACACCACTTTCGTGAGACAGGGTGTACGGTTCAGTTGGTCCAGCCGCGCGGCTGATGATTAATGTCGGGCGCAGAAGGTCTCTTATTCGGACTCACTGCGGATTAATCGCGTGTGATAAATTGAATGAGCAACGGGGTAAATCCGCGGTAATCTGTCGCCAGTGGGAGGGGGCGCCATACCATACGCCACTTGACGGGCTTCCCGCAACCTCTGTCTCTACACCGGGCATTGCCTTCACCCTATATCTAGGACATACTAAATGGTGGGCAGATAAGATAGATGCATGTTATTATCGGTGTTAGTACGTAACCACGGAAGATTAATTAGCGAGATGCGATGCAATAGCGCGCCTTTCTACTCATTTCCGGTGGGATCTCTGCGCGGGCCTCATTATAAGCTTACAGCCAGTTAGGTTTGGTATGTGTGGGTCGTGGTGGAACGTGGAAGCTAGCTGCGGAGGAAGGAAGGAAGATTAGATGACGGTACCTACTAGTACTAAGCTGTGGCGTGCATGCAACCGCGGGCTTCGTCTGGCGCGACGGTTAATGTTAAAAACCTACCAAAAATCATTTAGTTTGAAGTTTTGTAGCTGCGTCTATTTACGCAGCTACAAAACTTCAAACTAAATGATTTTCAAACTAAATGATCTGGGAACATTTCGATCGAATGTTAGTAATTAAATGGGAAATGCAAGCGGTAGTCCCGCTGGTACAGTGTTGTGGTTTGGTGGCGCAGCAGGTCGCCGACCCGCCTAAATATAAGTAGGTTTGTTAACCTATGTTTTGTTTGAAGGCAACCCCAACGACGGCATGGGATCTCGTAAAATCATTATAGGACTGTGATGTGATACTGAATTATGGAGTTAATTAAGTTTTCGAGCAAAGCACGAGTGGAAGGGGAGATTATCGAAACTAAAAGCATTCAAGTTTAATAAATAACTGCTGACACTGATTTAAATGCGGTAAGGTTGGTTTATCTCAGCCATTTCATGTGAATCAAATATCGTTGTCTGGTAAAATTCTTAAAGTTTTTTTTATATAGTGTCTGGCTGGGCAGTGACGAGGATGGGAACTGTTGTCTAGGAATCCATTCATTGGGATTTTAGATCCGATTGAGATGAGATCCGAGATTGATAGCTCGGCGGTTGGTCCCGCCACGCCTCAAAGACAGTCTAATAGCAACCAGTGGGCTTGTAATTACGACAATTGCCGATCCGACAGATGTATCCCCAGCTGCACGCACGACACGCACTACTGTTGTGAACTGTTGTAAGCATAGAGTCCCGCCTCTTCTTACATAACCCTAAATAAAGACGATTAACGTGACCTCTGACTGTAGCGAAATTACAGGGCAGTAATATTCGCACAGTTCTATTATAAATAGAAAATTCTTTATTGCACACTTATAAATATAAACAATAAAACAAAACAGCTTAAAATCTAAGTGACAAGGGGCGGTCTTATCGCTCTAGAGCGATCTCTACCAGACAACCGTGGATGGATAGGATCATTGGATAGTAACTAGGGGTAATCTGTGTGCTCATGAAGGTTATATAAATAAAATACTTATAATATATAATATATCACGCCTAAAGTATACTCGTACTACATCATATTATAACATTTTAAACTACATTTTTTACATAAAACTACTTTTATACATAAGGAGTCAGGTATACGTTCAGTAACAACCGGACAAATAGTGCTCCTTTTCCATGGTTTTGAAGATTGATAGCGACTTTGCTCGCTTCGCCAGTTATACCTACTCTCCAATTCTCCATCGGTTTTATTGCACAGTTTGGATCAGTTGAAGTGAGTTGGAAGCCGTAGTCGGTCGGGCCTTGCTAAATAATTCCGTAAGCACGGCGGCCCTTACTATGCAGCGATATCGACAACGCACCGGAGGAGGCGCGTGGGAGTCATCACCTTTGGCATTTACAACCTTGCTACAGAACTAGTCCAATCGTTTCATTTAAAAAAGGAACGCATTGTTAGTTTCTTTCTGTAACTTTTATAATTCTACAAGTACCACTTTAGTGAATGGGCGCAGGCATTGCACGACCTTATCCCATCTTCTCCTTTCCACCATAGAACCAGCAGACGCACAGAAAAATACCACCCGTACCTGGTCGACATACCACAGTGTCGAACCAAAAAATTCTGCTCTACTTTTATAATAAGCAAGGCCAAAGAGTGGAATGAGCTTCCTGCGTTTGTTTTTCCGTTAGAGTACAATCTTGGAGTCTTCAAGTCCAGGGTAAATAAGTTCTGGGAAAGCATGCTCCATCTTAGGCCACATCTTCACTTACTTTAAGTGAGTTGGTGGCCCAACGCTTAAGCCAAAAAAATTCATTGGATCTAGTACTTAGCTGGTACGTATTTAACTTTCTATTCCGATCCGGAACTGTTGATAAGGGTCCCTATGTCCCTAACACCTTAGGTACATACTGCAGCGAGTATGGGTGGTCTAATAGAACCTAATTAATTTCAAGCTAAATGTGACAAGCAGCTTGAATAACGAATGTACGGGCGCAGTCGCAGCAAAGAAAATTAATGATGTTTTTGTGAATGACACGTGACCGTGACACGAGTAAGTGGAAGTCTTTTCTCCTATTGCAATGAAATGCGATCTGAACAGTCAAAACAAAGTTTGGTGAGTAACGCCTTGAGTCAGCGAGGTGATTCATTGAACTGTGAGCTTTACAAAATCAGACAGGGACATATGGGCGATGGCCGTGGCCGGCGATTGCATTAATTTGTGGCTATACGAACTTGCTGTTTAATCTGTGGGGACATTAAACGGTGGGACGTTGGGTGACGCGAACGACCGACGCCCACGGAAATAACTCCTGCTTGATCTTGTGAAATGCAACGCGCCTGCGTTTGTGCTGACATCGTCATAACATAACTGACTGACACCCTGACACCCTTTGCCATGTACTTTTATTTCTATAGGCTAGACGGATTAAATTTAACTGTTCATCAGTGCGAGGCCGAGCATGCATATTTTAAGCAAATTTAACAATGTTGAATCAAAGTCGGTTTTATGAAGCAGAACAGAAAAACCGTTGCTGTATCAATAAAGTACCTAGTGTTTGTCACCTAGAGACATGATTGAACGATGAGATCATTTTGATGAGCTCGGCCGACCATGGAAGGACACGGAGAGGCCAGTGATCGAATTGAGAGCGTTGTGCGATGCTGCTCCATATTAGGCGAAGTCAACGACCGATGCACCAAACCAACCGAGCGTCCGGCAAGGGTCACCCACCTTTTGTAAACACCACTAAACACAAACTAATTCGTACCTACCTATATGGCATTGCCTTTGCCAAAAAATATTCTATATCCAGGCGGCGGCGGCGGCGGCGCGGCGGCCCGGGGTCGCGGCGGCGCTAAAAGACTTGAGGACACCACGTCTGTAGAAAGAGGTCTGAGATTGCATTCTGAATTGGAGTTTAAACGGAGATCAAGCAAGACATAACACACCTTCCATGAATTACATATTATTCATCAAAGCACAACATAAACAATAGACTGTTTGATCCGTCGTCGATACCATACTACAATGACGACTTGAACACCGTTCTAGATTAGGTACCAATACCAAGTATTATAGTTACTTACGTAGTATAGTAGTGAATACAGTAGTTGAACTGAACCTGTGTAGATGTTCGTAATCCTACAGCTTGCTTGTGCAGCATGATTGAACGAAGGAAGTTCTCAGTGGCGGCTTGGGTGATTTGGCTGTATGGTAAACTAGTCACTTCGAGCTTAACCACAATACATAAATATACAGTAATCCGACTCCATACTAGACCGCCCGAATCGACGCACGCACATATAGGCGTCATTTACACGGCCGCTAAGGTAGTCTCGGCATGCACATTAGGCTTGTTCTTGCTCGGTCAGTAAAGGGATCGCTCCGAACTAGTACAATCGTACTGAAGTACTAGTTCGGACTTCTAGTACTATTAGTACCTACTCTGCTCGGCAAAATTTTCGAGTCGATTTAATTCTCCGAAATACGCAATTGTTATGTTTTGTTACGTTTTTTTTGGGCGGGAACAACAACGGCTGGGGTTTCCTCTGGGAAAACTAAAATTATAATCTATAACCTGGGTTTTTTTCTGTAAGCAAATATTTGATTTTCCTTCATACTTTGCAGGCTTAGGACTGGCATTTTAAAAAATCTCAAAGATTTGTTAAAATGGCGTACAACAAGGAAACATTATCTCTACGCTAAACAAACAAAGTTCATCTTTCTATTAGTTACCGAATGTTTTTAAACAGGTACCTTACCTTAGACCCAATGCTGACAAATTACCAAAAATAGCAATCTAGTCGAGTAATGTTGACATGACACCCTGACATGAGACTAATTATAAGGAGTTTGAGCTCTACAAAATTTTGTAGCATTACATTACATGGCCGAAGCAAACAAATGCATATCTCCGTCTCTTTTACTACAACGGATTATGCGCTGTCTATCTCTGTTCTTCCTTATCCTTTCTTTGTCTTGCAATGCTGTCCGACATAATGTAACAGTAACCTAAAGGAAACATGAGTACTACTGAACTAGAGAACTAGATATATAACTCCGTCTCTTTTGGTACCGCGGATTTATACGTTTTCTATCTCTGTTCTTCCTTAATGATTCCCTAATAGTTCTTTTCTTCTTGATATCAGATTTTAAACTTTACGGCATACAAAATAAGATCTTTTAGTTTAGTCGTTCCGAGATTTCGTGACTGATGAGCAAGTGTACTAGTGTACTGCTAGGAACGAGTTTAGCTGAATAGCTCCTACTAGTTCACATGTGGGAACTAGTTCTTTTTAGGACATTGTGTCTGAACTACACAAGACTAATGCACATCTATCCAGTGTCACGCCGCGCGCCGCCGAGACTGGTCGCTGCGCTGAACGAGTTTGTTGTGCCGCGACCCCCGCGCTGTCAGCTCCCGTTTCGGTACCTCAACGTTGCAAGTGCGCGAAATAATAAATTAAATAATGGCGGCATCCCGACCACGAGTATACTGCAGTGTTTACGGGTGCCTAAACTCAACGTTCGTTAAACCAACACTGTCATTTTTTCGACTTCCTGCTAATGCTGAAAGGTAAAATAAATATAGTCTTTACCACGTTTTAGGGTTCCGTACCTGAAGTATAAGTAATGCCAATGTTACTCACAAATATTTATGTAGTACCTCCATATTATTTTTTCTGAAATTCACTTATTTTTTCCTACCTACTTATTTTGCGGTCTAAATGTATTCTACATTAAATATAAAAGACCTAATTTTGGTCCGGAACCCTAAATGTGCCAAGTCGACACGCAATTGGCCTTCGCTTTCTTGTTTGTCTCTTCGGAGGTGGGTGATGGACAAATGATAGGTAGGCTAATAGGTAGGTACTATCATTAAAATGTATGGGAAATTCTGCTTGTATTTAATTTAATATGTATGTAATGTAGGTATACATTACATATTAGCTTTTAGGGCGCTTTTCCTGTCATTCGTTTTTGCACCCGCGTGCGGTTCTCGACCGCGAGTTGTGCCGCGAGGAAAACACGCTCGTCAAAACACGCTCCGGGCCACACGCATCACAGATTTCGTTTGCCGCTGCTAGAGATGGGAATGGGAGTTATTCTTATTATAGGTATTTTTTCTAACAGTTATTAGCTGGGTATTTTGTTCTAATAACGTTAGAACCAACTGGTACCAAATAACGTTACGATACTTAATAAGTACTTGATAATCATCATCATCATCACCCACAGCCAGATTTTACCCACTGCTGGGTATAAGCCTCCCGAAGTTTGTGCCATCCACTTGATAATACCTAAACATAAACTTAAAATAAATAGATTAGATAGTTACTTATCTACCTATTATAGTCCATAGATAGGGGCCAATCATTTATTACGTAAGACGATTTTCGCTAGTTTTTGACCCATTTCCCCCCTATTATAAGAAAAAATAAAAATAGGCCGACCCCCTTCCCCTGTTTAATATTTATTACGTATGAATCTAAAGTAATAAATGAATACACGTTTGGTTTGTATTAATGTTTATTTTTCAAAGTAACAATTTTAGAAATGTTTATTTGTACCTACTTACAAAGGTAGGTTAGGTACTAATTAGTCCACAAGCGGGGAGTTCCCGGGATGCGCAGTGCGAGTGGCGCGGGTCCGTTGCCATGGAAATCGTTTACCTACTCGTATAGGTACGCATCCGATCGAACCTCGGCACTCGCGCGGTTGCCCGCGCTTTTTCAAAGTATAATTTTTAACTTTGTGCATTTTTGTGATCTTACGTAAGAACTATCGAGACTCCCTCCCACCCCCTTGTAAGAAAAAATAAAAATAACACATGGTCGCCCCATAAATCGTCTTACGTAATAAATGAATGGCCCCATATCAAATCAACGACTGAGAAAAGCACAGAAAAATTAGATTTCTTGTTTGTACCAACCCTAGCGCTCCGCTCAACTGTAGGTATAAAGTTCAAAGAGACGGCTGAGTCATTCTACTGTATACATTTATCTACTGTGGCTTAACTGTCCAACCGTTGATCCGATTTGCGTGAAATTTGATAGGTCGATAGATGAGACATGTGAAATATGCTGGTAACTTAGTGGGGCCAAATCGGTCGAGGGGTTTTTGGGACAAGGGGGTTCAAAGGGGGTAAAATCAATCAATTAAATCAAGTTTGGTTTCAATTGAAAGGTAAAGAGTTAATTGTGTATTGTGAAAATACTTTCCTATATACCTAACTACTTTTTTCGAGTTTAGGACCCTAAGCCAGGAAATCAAATAAAATAAAAAAAACTCTTTATTTCCATAAATACAATAAATGTACACCAGACACGTAGGTAACTTAATTGGCGGTAATCTTGGCGTGAAAGTGTGTGGTGAAAAAAGGTAGAAAAGGTCAAAACAAACCCCTCACGCAATATCTCCGAACCCAAGAGAGAAAGACCCATCGTGTGGGGTGTCTGCGTGATCAGCAGAAGGAGCTCTACAACTTGGCTCCAAGGGAATTTCAAACCATCATAACTCTGGAACCACGCAAGACAGACCCCATTGTCGGATATCTGAAAAATCAGAAGAATAAGCTCACCTGGATTAATAACTCCACCCCCCTTCACCCCCCTTAAAAAACCCCTCACGACGTTATTGTTAGGGACTAACTACTCAACCTCAACAGCTTGTGTTGGTCCACTGCTGGACGCAGGCCTCCCCCTGATAAGCGCCTTATTGGCTTTTATCACATGAGGGGGGGGGGGGGGGTATTGCCCTTAAACCCACGCTGGGCATGTGGGTTGGGGATCGCAGGTCGGTAGTAGAATTTGTCTTCAGGGGCGCTGCTGCCCGCCCCCAGTGGATATCCCGTAGTCGCCTCTTACGACACCCGCAGGAATAGTTGGGGTGGTGCAAATTCTAAGCCGGCACCACACAGCTACAGACTAGGGACTAATTACTAATTATGATTGTATAAGTCAGAGGCTGGCTCCAGTCAGTGTTCCTCTAGTAAATAAAATATTAAAATACTTTACTTACATAGAACGAATCATAAGTGTGCGAATGTGTTGAGTTGAGTCAGCTGATAAGAGTACAATACATGGCTGTCGCAAGCTCACACGTGTGTTCCACTCAGCTAACATCTTTCACGTCTCCCAGGTTATCTCAAACTAACGGAAAGTACCCAGTGAGTACCTACCTACCTACTAAGCGCGTAGCATGTGCTCCGAGATTAAACTTGATGTAGGTAAGGTACTTAGGTACTTACTATTAATTGGCGCTTACTCCAACACTTTGATGACACGATGATGCGAACGCGACGCTTTTCCCATGCTTTTCCCAGATGTTTTACTAGGTAGGAAGTTCTACTTACCTAATGGTTATCTTCACTCAAGTTTAGGGTACTCAGCCTTAAGGCCACTCAGTTCCAGAATTCATTCTGTAAGTTAATTGGCGGTAATCTTGGCGTGAAAGTGTCTGGTGCATTAAATAAAATAAATAAAAATTAAACGTCAATTGCGAGTCGGACTCGCGCACCGAGGGTTCCATTTATATGACCTTGATTTTTGCCAAATTTTATGATTCTAGGTCAACGCGAAGTGTACTCTATAGGTTTTGTTCCAGGGCGAGAATAATTTTTTGTTTGTGAAATGTACAAATTTACCTACGGTTTTCGGATTATTTGCTTTACCTGTGCAGACCTTGTTTCTCTCTCACCGAATTTCATGATTCTAGGTCAATGTGTTATAGGTTTTGTGTGTGTGTCATATCCTTGGAAATTTGAAATATTCGCGCATGAAAGGCTGCAAATTTTGATTGCGTTCACTTAAAAGTTTGATTTAAGTATATCACGCCTCCAAGAGGTTACGGATTCGTATTAAATGTTAATTTCAGTTAGATACCTCCACGCGTTCCAGATAAAAGAGGCTTGACAGACGGATAAATGGACAGATAGGCGGACAGGAAGACAACAAAGTGATCCTATAAGGGTTCCTTTTTCCCTTTTGAGGTACGGAGCCCTAAAAATGAATTCCATTTAGGCCAAGGGTCCCTTCGGCAAGGAGCCTTTATTTATTTAAGTTTATGGCTCATTGATAATCAAAGGGCAAGAAGTATAATTTTTTTAGGTAAGGAGTTAACAAGTCGCTGAATTTTTTGAGTCCTTGTCTTAATTAGGACTCAATAAATTCAGCGACTTGTTAACCCCTTCGAAATAATTGGTGTACCTACCTATGTATTGTTATTTCGACCCAAATTTTCACCCCACAAGTTAAAAGTAATAATAAATTTTTGTCATTAATTCAACCGCCACAAATTTTCAATTGTTGTTTCAGCCCACCCAGAAGAAAACCAGCGATAATCAGCAAAAGTATGGCAAAAGTACAGTCAGATAAAAACATGACACGTATTTAAAATATAGTCATAGTTTTTATCAGATAATTCAGATGCCTTACCTATTGCCTGATGACAAGTTCACAAAAGAGTTCCATCAACAGGGTCGATTTCACAAAAGGTGAGAAACATCACATTTCCTTTTCGTGACTTTCTGTTATCAAATACCTTACCTACTAATATCAGTTCAACACCAAACACCGTTTGTATTTTGATCAATTCTGAAACAAGTTGCTTGAAAAGGATGTAGGTGTACTTACCTAATTCTCGAAGTTTCTTCGTAAAGGTCGGAGTAAAAGTTTTGCATAAATACGGCCAGTTATGAAATTATGGTGGTGATATAAGCCCTAAACGAGCTTATTTATAAAATATAGCTGCAGTGCGTCTCGCTCAGGCAATTATGCCATAACGAAATATGCGGTTGCCTTTTCACTTGATTGCATAAATGCGATGTAGCCCTGTGCTCTGTATTGCAAATGTCAGTAGGTTATCGAGACAGACTGTCGTTACGTTACATTCACTTGGAATCACTGAAATTGAACCTAGGGCTAGCCCTAGGTAGGTGCGCCCCGATTAATGCTTTAGGGGCGCATTATCATTTATCATTTAATCATTTCATTTATCATTTATTCATAAAGAAAAAAACATTACATAGGTTGGTTAGTAATGCCTTAAAGCCTAAGTTAGGTTTGTCTAGGCAAAGAGTTCTCATCTATTTTACTTAGGAATTCTTATTACTACTGTTGGTTAACATTATAATTTAACTTGCCTAAATATACATTGTAGGCAAATCGCTTACCTAAGTATAAAATATCCTAGCTCTTATATAAACCATCTACAATGATAGCAGTCTTTAGCATGCATGCATTCACTTATCAAGGACCGGAATGTTGCTACAGGTTCATTCATCCAGCATGAAGCTCGCCGCTTATCGCCGCATAAGACCAACTACAGGGTACTCCAAATCAAGTTAAAGTTTTTGCTAAAAAATATTTTATTAAGATAGTTTTAATGTTTTTTTTATTTATCTTATTTTTAACATATAACGGTAATTCATTAATGAGATGGGGAATTAGATATTGGGAAGTTCTTTGGCCGTAGGTGTTATTAAATCGAGGTATTGTTAGCATGTTGCGCGTGATACTCCTAGTGGTGATCGTGTGATTGGTGTTGGGCACAGAAATCTTAATAACAAGGCACTGTTATTCAGATTTCTGTGGTGTTGGGGTACTACCAATAATATCTATACAGGTCATCTCGGTACGTATTTACTGCGGTTATCGCAGAACCTGATCCCAGCAGCGTTTAAAATACTACTAATGACGATGACAATGTAGGTACCTATCTACTTATTTAATTCGGAGACCCATTAACGATGTAAATTAGAGATTCGTTTTTTTGTAAGTAGGTAGGTATAGTAACTTTCTTGTACCTGTAAGGGTGTACGTACCTTCTAGCTAGGGCTGCCAACTTATTTTGGTTTGATTATTATATTATGTTTGGAGATCTTGCTCGTCAAAATATAGTAAGAAAGGAAAAATCTAAAAAATGAGTAGTTTTTGTTCAACATAGATAAATTTGGTACATTCTGTAAAGCATTTTGTAACAATAACAGGGTTTAATACAAAATATCACATTATCTAGCTAGCCTAGCTGCTAGAGCTATGATGAGCCAGAAGTTTAAAAAATGTTTTGACATTTACTTTGACAAAAAAAAAAAACAAAATAAGTACTTACTTAGATCTTTTTTGGAGGATACAGGCGACTGGGCCCATACATAACTAGGACCGCGGTCCCAGTTATCTGATCACATTTTTGAATCGGTCGACTGGGACCATATACCTAATTTGCTTTAATGTACAATTAACAGAAAAATCAAGTTACATGTGTGAAACCCTAATAATTTTTCTTACAAAAAGTTACAGAAAAAGTTGTTTTTATACTAAAATGAGCTGTACGTAGCGCGTATAGCTGTGCGTAGGATTGGTAGAGTTTTGAGTCACCCGAGCATCTAATCTGTGACCCGAGTGGCTCTTATCTCACAGTTTCGGTCCGTGTAACCTCATGTAGACCATGGGAAGGTGGAGTGGAGGCCCTTCTAAGCCTCAAAAATATAGTACTTGCGCCTACTATATCTCTTTTTTTCAGAAATATAGTAGGCGGAGCTCAATTAGCGTAGGAAACTATACATATAATATAGTAGGGTGGGAACCCTACTTCTAGCCCCATCCTTTGTTCAAGAGGTCGCATTCTACAAAGAAGATGCGGTCGAAAACAAAACTTCACCAACTTGATCCCGGAGGGTTATGTCATCTATTCCCGCAGTTATTCCAGAAGGCTCTTTAATTACACAGCTTTTTGTCAAAGTACAAGTTAGCATACCACCCTTCCCCTTCCGGCCTCATCCCACGCCGTCTGTTTACCTCATTTTACTACCGACAACTGTGGATAGAGTTACCTCCTAGCTGGTTCTTGTACTGTAATGTATTCTACGGCGGCTTATTTTAGAAAGGTACAGACTTGGAGATCGTTACGTTTGCAAGGAAGCTAGGGCGTAATCGCCATGCGCATAATTATCAAACGCAAGCTTTTGAGCAAACAAACAAGTTATTCTGTTCAATGTAGAGAACATCATCTGGTAAGTTTATATTTAAAACGTAGAAGATCAGACTTCATCGTCAAGACTCCTGATTAGGGAATCTAATCCCGCAATCGCGCGGATAAATATCAAATAATCTTAATCTATCGATTACCAAAAGATAATCGGATATATAAGCAGCTTCGTTGGTTAACTTTGACAGTTAATGTATGAAAACTTGTGTCAAAAACGTCAAAACAAATTGTTGAATATTTTAACCATCTGTTGGTGAACTCGGGTCTAAGTACCTACTTACTACTACCACTTCTTCATAAAATAGATTGTCATAAAACATCGAATCGGTGTAGGTAATTCATATCATAATGCATAACTAATTGATTGTCAACTAAGCTATAAATAAATGAAAATAGATGCCCGGAGCTTAACATATAATAATATTTCAACAATTTTCTTTTACATTTTAATTTTTAGGGGCGTTTAACCGAAAGTGTTCAATGTCAAGTTACACTAGACAGGAGGTACTACCCCTTGAGTCCACAAGTCCACACATTTGAAGTATTTGAACATAGGACGATGAAAAAGAGGAAAAACTACGATGTGTTTTCCGGACCGCAAATCCCGGGTCTCCGCGGGATCGATGTCCTCAATCCCGCAGACTTGCGGGATTGAGATTTTGATGACGGATTGGATTCCCTAGTGCTGATTCAAAGGCCTAAATATTCAGACACCCGATTGAATCTTTGGCAAGTACCTATTACCATGGGGGTTTTCAAAATTGTATAATCATGTACTTAATGTTGGCTGGTAGGTTTAAACATTAACGGAGAATATCTGTCAAATTTAATAGCATGGGGTTTTCAAAGTAGTAAAGTAGAAAGAAATAAAATATTTTATAAACTAGGACGAGAACTTAAACAAAATAATACTATAAAGGTACAATTCTTATATCGTATAATTATGTAGGTACTTAGTGTTGGCTGTCAGGTTTAAACATCTGTCCAATTTAAGATTCGTGGATGATATCGTTATGTTATCTGAGAGTTACACATAAACACAAGAAATTATAACAAGTTTAGATAGAGAGAGCCAGAACAGAAGTGTGGATTAAACATGAACTGCGAAAGAACGAGACAAATGACAAACGACCAATCTCATCTCTACCGCTTCATGTTAACAACCAGACACATACGAATACATTGAAAACTACATCTACTTGGGACAGAACATTTTTCTCGTAGATAGAACTAAAACAGAAATAGAAAGACGAGTACATAAATAAAGCATGGAGAAAATATTGAGCATTAAACGAAATCTTTTTAGGCAGAAAAATCTCGCTGACTCTAGCATTCTACCAACTTTGCTTATAGTCAAACATAGGCCATCACTGCTGGAAAAAAAAAAATTAAAAAAATACACACGTGTATCATACGACGTTTTTCAACACACTTGTGAATAAAAAACTCATTTTATTTAGTAGATAAAAATTAATCAGTTTTCCTATACGCGCGCATTGCGATCGGCCACAGACTAAAGGGATGAGGTTTATTTTTTAATTTTCCGCGCATAGGGTTTGCGCCTATTCTGCCACGTACAAAATGGGGAATTTAAAGTTTTCTAGAAAGCAAAAGTTATATTTAAGTAAAAGCTTTATTTATTTAACACGTACGAGTTAAAATTATCTATTTAAATAAGAAGTTGCATGAAATGAGCAAGCAATAGGAACATTAATTTATTGGTTCTATTGAACACGATCTTTTTTTGAATAAAAACTTTTTTAAGAACAAAGCAACTCAAACAAGAAAATTAAAAAAAAATCTAGCAATGAAAAAGTCACAGTTTGATAATAGGTGTCATTCTGTGCCTAATTGCGGTGACCATAGAGCCACTTTATGAGCAAGTGTGTTGAAAAGAATTGATTTTCGACTTATAAAACTCCTACGATTAATAGGTTTGGATGTGTTATGCAGGGGGGTTACTTAATTCTGACGCTGTCTGTACCTACCTAATGCCTGCCTTACTTACGGTACGCTCTGCTGATTGCTACTTCCCTTATCAATATACCTACTAGCCGTCGGTGCACTAAATTCAAATCTTACTGTTTGCCTTCCACTGGACGACTCGCCTTGCTTGCTTACTTATCTAATCGTTACCGGTTTAATTGGTATTTGATTAGGATTACGATGGCGCTATTTGCTTAGCCGAGTTAGTTTAAGATACACCTAGGAAGGCGTATAGATAGGTAGGTACTAGAGTGGGTAATTTTTTTTCTTGTTTTAGGGTTTCGAAACCCTTATGGTCTCGCTTCGTCTTTCCGTTTTCTCTCTTTAATAATCTCAGCAAATACCGCAGCTATTAACTTGAAATTTAAAATGACAATAACTACCTACTATTTATTTTGTGCGCTTGTACAGATTCAAAGTAACAGAATTCAAAAGAAAATTTTCGGTAAGTACAAATTGTGATGACGAAACCGCAACACTCAGGCCCGTATCTCCGAAGGTTGCATTGCAGAGCGTTCACTCTGAAATGTATGTCTATGTAGGTGTAGTAGGACGATGTAGGACACCTAGCGTTTGTAGATATCGTCGGCTAGCTAACAACACCGCGCAAGTAAAATTCTACTACATTACAGAAGAGCCAAAAAACTGTTTAATTTTATCATTTTAAAGGTAAATGAGCTGAATATTATTTTATATCATTAGCTAAGTCTTATCAATCGTCTCAAACATCAAAACCTTAGGAAATCTTTTCCCTATTACTTGTATTTGATTTGTGCGGTGTTACAGATTAATTAGGCTGTGTTACCATATAATTGGGCGGTGTTTTCAAAAAAATTACATCGTAATGTCATTTATTATTTGGAAAACACCGCACTAGTTTACAATAACAATTAAACACAGCGTCATGCTGTGTTTACTTGTTGTTGTTAATAAAACATTGATGAGAAAGGAAAGAAGGAAACAAATATACAATTTTCAGGCTTTATTAAATTTATTTATTGTAAGTATTGAAAATAAGTATTGAATAGGTAGATAAATTTAGTCCAGCTTAACCGGTTATTTTAAAGTAATCACCAGAAAAATCGTTTAACTATGAGGTAGTTGGTCATAGAAAGTATGGCACCTTTCAGGTATAACAGGTTTTAAATCCTGTAAGTCTTGGTACTTACGATTCGCTATTGGCAACCTTGCGGAGTAAAGTTTTGGGAGCTCATTTATAGGCTTTATACGATGAAGAGGTGTAGGCCTTAATGGTAAAGGCTTTAGCTCTTCATCAAAACTTGTTTTGTACTTTATGATACCATCTGGACTATACTCTAACAATCTTATGTCTGTTACGACGGGATCACCAGTTCTTTTTCCCGGGCGAATGGATTTATATATCAAGTTTTTACTAAAATCTGTGAAAAAACTGAAATCCAAAAGTTTCCCTTCATAAGGCATTGGATTTGTCCTGGCCTTCTTTGATATGTCCACATATTGATCTGGTAAGTAAATTTCCTTTCCTTTTGCTTTACATTCTATGGCACTGTGCACAGAATCGCACTCCATCTGTGTGTGTCCCTTTTCGAGATATTTTTGAGTGATGATCACCTTCTTTTCAATCGCGAGACGTAAAAGAGCATCACTGAGAATGGCGTTGCGATTCTGTGCACAACATCCGTCTGAGTATAATATTACTGGCAAACTTTTCTTGTTCAAGGTATTGGAAATAAGGTCCACTACACAAGATGCAAAAGCAGACGCTTCAAGCCTGCTGTTGGACTCGTCGAACCAATAGCACATGACCCCATGGGTCGCTAAGTTGTACATCGTAAAATTGTGAACACAAAGCTTCGTTTTATAATATATGGCACTGGCTTGTAGAAATGGCACCATCTTTACAGATTCTACACCCTGTGTAAAAACGTGAAACATACCGGTTTGTGCAAACAATTTGTCTGAAGCTTTTTCCGCTCTGGCCCTATTTTTCTTGATTGTGTGCTGGTTATAATCTTCTTCGCTGATATTTCCTATTTTGAAGCTGCAGCATAGATCACATTGGTCTTTTTTGGGATGGAAGAGAGCAAGATTAAGTTTGTCAAAAATACAACCAAACAGTTTGCGGCCTAAACATTGTTGTGAATCAACTTCACAAGCATTTTTGTAGACTCGATACAATTCAACCACACTATCAAAGACTGGCTCCAAATACAATTTTGATGTGCTTTGTCGGCAGTAATGAGATGGCATCTTCGGGAGTTTAGTAAGGAACTGGACAAGAAATTCCTTGGCATCCGTTTTATTTGGTCCGTTTCTTTGCTTCTGTGACGTTTGATTATTAGGCGGCATGGCACAGTCTGTTTTTTCTAACCAGTACCTGACGAACCAATCTTTAATGCCGAGGGTAGCTAGAAACATTTTCTTACAGACCTGGTATCTTTCATGTTCAATTGTGAGATAGTAAGCTCGGCTTTCACCTCGGTTTGAGTTCGGATTTTTTGTGACCTTCTTTTCAGTTTTCAAGACATGAGAACAAATGTATGATCTTCTTTGTTCCCAAGACATGTTTTTCCAAAACGTTGTAAATAACTGCTGTCGTGACTCTGAAGTTATACAATTGCAAGCTCTCAGTTTTGATCTTATGCAAAAAGCAGAAGCGCACGGTGGTTTCAAGGATCGTGCCGGCTTAAAAACATCATGCTTCACTTTAAACTTTGTATTACTTACTTTTTCATCTCGTCTATATCCTAAATAACTTTCTCCCTTTTCTCTTTTCTCCTTAGCTTGATTTCTTTGCCATAACTTTGGATTCATTGTAGCTTTATTGTGTCGTTTTTTATTGTTTGTTATATCGCCGTGATATGGAACATCGCTAAGAATTACCACTCTATTGTTAGAAAATGCAGAATTGGACAAGGGCAGAGTAGAAGACTGAGTCTGCTCAAGACTCAAGCTGGGTTCAATATTACCTTGACAAGCTAAGCTTGGAGTAGGTTGGTCTTCGGCCGGTGCTTCTATTAAGCTGGGAGAAAGGAGTGGTAAACACTCAAGCTGAACGGAAGGTTCAGACAAGTCATCCGGTCTTGGGTGTGTCTGTTCTGCAGTATGAGCTTCGATCAGGCTGGGAGATAGGGGCTGTAGACAAGCAAGCAAAACATTTGCTTCAGGTGCTTTATCTCGGCTCTGGTGAGGTAGCCCATTTTCAAGTGCATCTTTTGAAGTGGTTGGAGCAATTGTTGTACATAGTGATGTTAGAGTTTCAGGCAGTGCATTTGGGCTTGAGTTAGGCTTGTTATCAATGGGTACTTCAATCATCTCATTTACCTTAGAATGTGGTGCACAGAAAAGCGGGACAGAGGCATCGTGCTGTTTACTTGGGCTTTGGTTAGACAGAACATTAGTAGGCGCGATTGTTAAGCTACATGGAGAGATTGGCACAGGCATAAGTGGAGTAATATCTTCAGGTTCCTTACTTCGACTTGCGTTAAACTGGACATTGATATTCTGTGATGTTCTGGTAACTGACTGGAGACTAATTTCTGAATTTAATTCAATATACTGATCACCAAGTTGTTCTATGAATGGTAGATTCTCTATATTTATATTCGTTAAATCCAAAGTCTTACAGGGTTCTGAAAAAAAACATAATATCAGGGGAAAAGTATGTACTTACCTAATTGATGAACTCATGAAATTCATATCAAGTTTAATTTCAGTGACTGGCTGGAGCTTAGGCTGGTTATCAGCAGGTGCTTGTGACGCACACAATGGTGGAACAGGGGCTATTGTCTTCGTATGGTTAATTTCATCCGATTAAAATTCAAACAATCGACGATAAATGAAACCATACTCATTTTAATCAATGAATTATTCAAGACTGGAAATAAGCATTATAATACAGAGCTTGGAAAATTAAATTTGGCTTGTAAAATTTAAAAAAGTGAAATTTAAGTAATTGTTCTTACCAAGTTTTATATTTTTTCCAGCATACTTCATTTTTGTACTTTTGCATTTTCGCTTAGTAGTTATTTTAAGACCTGATTTCGTCAGTTCTTTAACCAAATCGTCTTCACCCGATGTATTTCTTCGTCATACATTGTTAAAAGGAACTCTGTAATGTAATAAGGGTATTAGGCAAGGTAAAACACCGCTCAAATCGTAAACAGAAACATTAAAACACCGCTCAAGACAGAGACACAGGTTTTAGATGAACTAGGGCATTAATTCCTATATAAATCGATACAATTGTACGCATAATCAATAACTTACCCTTTTATCTGCGTCTTCTGTTATTTATTATCACTTCTTCACGATGTTACTAAGTAAAAACAAACTTTTAAATTGACAGCTTCCGAACCGTGTAAAAAAGTATGACGGAATGACGACTTGTGCGGTGTTTCACAGAAAAATGACTAACGCAGTGTTACAATTTTTTGAATAACGGCTCCTGATTGGTCGACATACTTGAATCTGATAGGTAGATCGAAGCGCGCGTATAACCTGCATCCAATGGCATTAAAATGTCGATACCGCCAAATTTCGACTCGCGCGGTGTTGTTTGCTAGGCGACGATATGGATTAATTGTGTACTAACACAAGACAAAATTTAAAAATTTATAAACCCGCCTACGTTTATTGGCTGAACAGATTTTCATGAAACATGGCTAAGAACACTCGGGATAAAATTAGGTAGGTATCTATGACACAAAAAACTAAACGAAATCGGTTTATCCGTTTGGGCACGGTAATATTTGGTTTGGGAGCTATGATGATACTACAGAATTAGGTAGGTACTAATTAAGTATAACACCCCTCTCTTTTTGCGTCATATTATACCTACCTACCTACTCAAATTCAAGGACGAAAAGCTGCGAATTACGTGGCAGGCGCTAGGCGTCCCCGCATCCCTCGCGGCCTCGCGGACAGCCACCGCTGCTGGGCCCGGACGGACGGGACGGAATGCATGCAGTCCGTCCGGCACCGGCTGCGCCCCCTGCCCCGCGCACACTCCGCTCCGCCCGCCCCGCCCCGCGTCACCCGCTCAGTCAGCCCGCAGCCACGGCGCCAGACGCATGTACGCCGATCCCGTATTTTACGAAAATGAACTAATGTTGCGCGATCATTCTCTCGCGTGTGATTTTCTTTACCGTGGAATTATCTCCCGAAGCATCTGCTGAGTGTTGAGGCAATACTTGGTGCAGTTTAGTGATTATTATTGTGTGATTGGAGCCGGTTCACCTCGTGTCTTGAGGCCGGTTTTGTGCGTGTGCAGCAGATTGAGCCAGTGCCTTCGGCTCGCTTAGTGCTTTCTAAACGAGTCTCGACCAGGAGAACTGTACATAAAATGGTACAGCACTTGCTGCATGCTCCACGGAATAGCATGAACCATTAGAAATACAAATAACACATTAGGTTACCATAATAATAAGGTGAGTGTTGGTTAATCCAAAGTTTTAAATCATTCTGTAAGCTGGAAGCTTTTTGTTTCGACTTCGGGGATAAGTGAAACTTTCATCAATAGGTAGTACATACCGAGGTAGTAAGATAGAGTAACTTTTTGCAATAATAAGTATCCTACTTTTGCCATTCACCAAGAAGTTGAACCTACTTTTAATTTCTGAGGCACAGCATTATTTATTAAGTATTTACCATCATTGGTAGGTTAGGTGAGTAGGTACAGTTCTATGTACCTACACCCAGCTGTAAATGGATTACTTATCTAGGTTGTTTTTACCTGTATTTAGGTAGGTCTAGGTCATTATTTTGTTAATAATATAGCACACACCTCTAAGTAGTCTAGGTAGGCCCACGTTAACCTTTTAGGGAATCCTTTTTCCTATAGTTTACTAATAATAGTTTACTTTCTTAATCCTTTTACAAGTTGTAAATTTTAACAGTAGAAGTAAATGAACTCGACCATAAGTAATTGAATAAACGGCAATTTTAGAATAATAGGTACCTACCTACTCGGTCCACGCGATTTTTCCTTTTGACTCAAGCATAAAGACTGAATGAAGAGCTGAAGAATCGATTTATGTTTCTCGTTTTTTTCTAAGACTAGGTACAAACAATGTAGGGTGCCTACTAAAACAGAAGCGTAAACAGTGTGCCCGAATTTATTTAATCGTTTAATCCATCTTAATAAATAAGACTTGAATTTAGAAAAATAAGATCGCGCTATCGAAGACGTGTTCCGGGTATTTAAAACGACTTCCAATTTTTTTGCTTCAAAGAATCTTATTTAGGAATTTGAAATGTGTTTTTAATTTATTAAAACATACCTACTTCAAATTCCTCATTAGTTTGTAGTGAAAATGAAACCTAAGTACCGATTTTTTCCAAATTCCCTCGAATCCCGCGGATCCGCGGGATCGATGTCCTCGATCCCGCAGGCCTGCGGGGTTGAGATTTTCATGCGGGATTAGATTCCCTACCACTTATTCATGTAGTGTACTTAGGTACCTAGTTAGGTAACTACATAATAAAGGTAGGTAGGTAGGGTCGTTGCACTAGTTATCGACCATTTAGCGAAGTTCCAACTTTGAGGCCTCAGAAAAAATATTGGCACTTTGTCAGCATAGTTCAAAGTGATATTAGTCGGTAGTCTAGATATTTGAGTTTTAAATATTAGAGGATTTTTATAGTTAAGCTTCATAGTTATTTTATAAAAAAAGAAATAGTCGAAAATGAGTAAAACTTCAGTTTTCGACCACAAAATTCAGTATTCGACCGGACCTGAACCCAATTTCGGCCGCTAATTTTAAGGGTTTTTATGGAACATAATTCTAAAATACTGGCATAGTTTTCGTGTTTTTTCATCAGAAAAAATGTCACAGAGATATTATATTGTAGAATCAACATGATCAACACTCAAACATGAATTTTATTTAACATTATTAACTTGATTTGATTTTACAAACGTGCTCCAGCTCTGCAGATCGCACGGAATCATCTGTTACAAACGTGATCCATTTCTGCAGATCGTGCCCGTCTCCTGGCCGGTCCAAATAGGAGTCAGGATATTGATAGCAAGAGCTTTCTCCATATAATACTGGCACATTATAAGATCCTGCAACATTCCTTATCACAATATGTGTTTGGTTGGATGCAAAATGTTGCGCGTCTCATCAATGCCAATGCGGTACTGATGTTGAATAGCATGGTCATCACGGATTATTGTGTACTAGGGCCGCCGGTTGGATATCTCACCATGCCAGCCTTAACGACATTATCACACACGGAACGTCGCACACAATGGGTGCGGGTCGCTACTTGCGACAACACACAATCAAATCAAATAAAATAAAGCCTAGCACTGTCGCCGACGGCCTAGACAGATCATTGAGCCACCAGCGACGATACCTCTATCTATCTAGTCGCCCATGATACTGGAGCGGAGGTCCTGCGCCACGGCGACCGGCAGGCTATTGGAGCTGCAGCGCATGCGGCCTACCAGGGATGAGACCCGCTTGCGCATGATTGCGTGGATGAAAACCATAAACGTGCGCGTCTGCGAACATCCCTGATGCGCTACAGTACCGCAGCAGCCCCTACTCCAGCCCCAACTCCTGAAGCCGTTATTGTATTGGACGCGTAAGGCATTGTAGGCTTTTTGTGTATATCTGGCCTACAGGCTGCACGTGTAGAAAGAAGTACAAGACGACTTAAAGAGTGTTTTTAACTGGCGTTGTGCAACGTACGAATCTGCCAGCTACCATATTACACCTCACCGACAACGCCCTACGCTTCCTTTCAACATCCACATTGTCTGATATATACTCAGTGACCCAGGTATTTAAATTTATTACCCAACTGAGAGGAGTACCGTAAAGCGAAACCGGAAGTACAGAGTAGCTCTTCGTACCTGCTTTGAATAGAAGAAATTCACTCTTTTTTACATTATACCTGAGTCCATGGGCCGCTGCGTATGTCTCACAAAGCGTTCGTAACCGTCTCAGGGCACAATATGCAGGTATTGACAGAAATTGTCAGAATTTACTTCCTTTGGAGTCATGACTCGTGACCCTGAATACGTGGGATACCGAATTTGCTTCCTTTGGAGTCATGACTCGTGAAGTCGTGACCCTGAATTCGTGGGATGCCGAGGTTGTTACAAATTTTATCGGAGCCTATGGATGGTCGAAGCAGACTTGATGTCTCAATTTTATTCGGCATGGATTCAGAGATGTCTAAGTTATCAACAGGTTCAGTACCAGATCTGGTCACCGACTGATTCGATGCTCTAAACATCAATCTAAAGCTTGAACAAAACCGTACGATGATGTCCAAACTTTGACCTTATCGAATCCAAATAACGGTGGGCACCGAGAATTTCCAGAAGCTGTTTCAAGATAGGTTTATGCCTTGAAAGACCGAAGACGCTGACGAACTCACAAGACCCTACACAATCTGGTCGAAACGCTGAGAACCGAAGGTATTAATAGCTGCCAAAAGCAGTGCACTGGCACTCAGAAGAGACTCTTGGGCCAGTGACAAAAAGACGAGAAACCACCCAAGCAACTTCGTCAGAGGTCAGACCTTAAAAAGCGGTATGCGAAGATGGTACGAGGTACGACGCCTTCGGAGCTCCAACACACGCTTTAAAAAAGGCAATAGAGCGAAACCGAGGGTCCAAAGTATTCACTCAGCAGCTTGGTTAGGAACCTGACGAATCTTAAAACGCACGATGGGAGAACCGAGATCAATGCTGAGACAACAGACTTCTATGTCCGTTTATATGCTGCCAATGCTCCTTGTCCTTAATTCAACGTGACGATCGTGATTCTAGAGCCACCCTGAAACGCCACTATACCGACTTACTGCCAGTTACCAGTACCTGTCCATGATACAAGCTCTGCTTACCTTGCGGTTAAATGATACTGTATGGATGGATAGGTCAGCATTATTTATTACTATTTTTATCGCTCACGACAAAATCGATTTACTGTTAAGACGGCTTATTATAACAATAAAGCCACCGGTGAGGACTGAAATACTTCAGAACTTCTGAAGGCAGAAGGAACCCTCGTGGTACAGGAGGTACAGATCCCCTTAAATTCCGTCCCTCATTGCTGGAAAACTATAACGGCATGCTTCGGGAGCTTAGTGGTTCTATTTTTTAAGGTCGATACGATAACACCTTCTTCAAAAATTAAAGACCCATCTCACTTCTTAGCCAGGTTCTCAATATAATTTTTTTTCGAAGTTAATTTATTCTTTTCCATTACAAAAGTGTCCAATTTTTACCAAATATATCTTATCTAATGCAAATTGGCCGAAAAGGAAAACTAGTTTTAACGTCCGGCCACCTCATTTATACGAACAAATTAAATCTGGCCGAAAACGAAACCACAATTCTAAGCATGATGCCATTTTCGGCCGCACATAAACCGATGACAAAATTTCGTATTAATAACAGTAAAATGGGGGCCGAAAAAGGAAATTTAGATTCCTTCAGTCGACATTAGTCAACACGATGCAAATATACTCTAACAACATCCTGATAAGTAACAGAATAAGACCACAGTATTCTGGGTTCATTCGTACTCTCTTCCGGCCCCCCCGGCCGACAAGTAAATTATATGTGAGTTTCAAGTTCCGTTATCCGGCCACCCCAATTTTTAAGTAATTCAATACAAAAACATAAATATTCGTATCTTAATACGTAAAATAAGTATTCCCATAGTGGAAAAACAACACATGACAATGGGTACATCGATAAAACTTGACATACTTGTCTTCCACTGAAACACGCGCCACTAATTTTTTTGTTAAAAATCCGACAAGCTGACAGTTCCGTCGCAACTGCAAAATTTAACTTTTTTGTTTAAATTACAGGGTGTGTTTACGCGCTTGACAAGGTTACTAGATAAGAGTGTAACTATTTGAATAGGCGTTGAACTTGATTTCGTTTGGAATTTGTAATCGACACTTCTAATAAAATAAATTTAATAAGTGCCTACACCGCAATGGCCGACAAGAGGGGCTGGTCGGCGAACGGATGCACCTACCCTACCTACCTAATGGGCTGAAGGTTCAATGTTCTTGCTTATTCGAGACCTTCACGCACAGACGTCATAGGTAGGTACCTATAGGTACACTTTGATGGTTTAGTTAGGAGGTACCTAACCTACCGACTAGGTAGGTAGGTATGTAAGGTAGGGACTGCAATCCAGCGGCATTATCAATATTTGATTTAAGCTGGATCGAAATTCGAAGCGGATCCAGCTGGATTAAAAAAAAAACATGCCGGTCAAGGTAATATTATCCTATATTACCGTGTGCCGGTTTGTCATACATTTTGAATAATTTTGCTTAGTCAGGAAAATTTTTATAGATAGGTACCTACCTAGTTACTTACCTAATAATCTGATCAGCAATTTTCGTCTGAGCTAATTTTATGTTATGATGATAAAACTTACTTACCTACGGTTTTGATGGAAATCGCGAAAAACCCATTTTTGCAACCGTGACCCCGAGTACCTAGGTAAATTTTTTTCCAGGTGTCGTCGTCTGATCGTGGTCTGATCTGATCAATGAGGCCTTTTCACATTTCATTTATAAAAGGTACCTAGGTAGGAACTTAGTGTTTTGAACAATCCTTCCAATTTTCAGCTGGGTGTGGAATCTAACTAAACCCTGGATGTTTAACTAAATTGACCGGACTACTTAGGTAAATACCTAGATACCTACCTAGGTAGCTGACGTAAAACTTTTCTGTAAAGTATTTTCAACCGACTAAAAACAAAGGAGGATGTTCTCAATTCGGCTGTAGGTACCTACTAGGTATGTTTTTTATGTTATACCTAGTACAACCTAGGTACCTACCTACCTATGTTACGTTACTCGATATCTTCGCCAATTTTATTATTTCCTGTAAAACAAAATCGCTTTTAAAAATGATCCCGAAGTGGTTTTACAAAAGTTTTATTCAAGCGGGATTTCTATTTATCCCGTTAAACCTAGAAATCAGTGTAAGTACCTAGGTAGGTACCTAAATTGTCGAAATTTGGGGGTCAGTTTTAGTTTTTCTAAAAACTCAACAAATCAACTAAACCGTGTGGTGCCGGCTTAGAATTAAGGTACATCACCCCAATTCTTCCCGCGGGTTTCGTACCGTAACAGGCGACTAAGGGATATCGACCGTGGGCGGGCAGCAGCGCCCCCTGCAGAACAATCAGCGTGGGGATTATGGGCATTACCCCCATGAGGTAAAAGCCAACAAGGCGCTTACCAGGGGGAGGCCTGCGTCCAGCAGCGGACCAATATAGGCTGTTGAGATTGAGGTTGAGGAGTGCCCCATCAGCGCACAAACGTGACAAACTTCCACTGCTATACGTGCTTCCCCCAGACAATGGTTTCGCCATAATCACCACGCTGGGTAGGCGGATTGGCACCACACAGCTACTGGCCTAAAGATAGATTTCCAGGATTTCCGCAGCACATCTTCAAACCTATGGTTTCCCTCCACCCACCCCACCATAAAACCACAGAATAACCAATAGACCAGGCCTATTTTCCTTATTGTTAAATGCTATTGTCAGGTTTTGGTGATAGGGAAAATCAGTCCCTTCGATGGAATTTCATTAATTCTCTAATGCCAAAAGGCAATTCGGCCATCTGCTGTGTAAGATCGCCCTATAACGACCCTATGAGATAACATAGGAATGGGGTACCTACATTCGCTATGCTCTTTATTATTTATCGGCGATAATATTGATCCCTGACCTTGAATTAGGAACAAGTGAATTTGAACCTTCGGCACTGAGAACAACGGGTGTAAATCCGACCGGAGTCTTCGTTACCGTGTACCGGGGGATTCGTGCTTTCGGAACAAACACCCTCTAAATGTGAATTCGGAGAATATACTCCAATGCAACGAAAAAAATATTAGATTGGATTAACTGACAATAAAACCAGGCGAGAACGAATTGCTGTCGCGTCTTCTCTCAGGTTTTTAGGTGCCGTAGATTGTTACTGGGGTTACAATTTTATCTAAAAAGCGGGCGAAAAAGAAGGCGCGGGCAGTAGTCAGCTCCTGTCCAATATAATTTTTCTATTTAGTCGTCTAATTCTGATATACCGGACAGAGAATAAAAAAATCCCCTTCTCACTTCTTAAAATAGCGCAGAAGGGCTTGGATTGAAATCTGACATGACTGTTACGGGTTCCGGAGCCAAATGACAAAAACGCAACCCTTATAATCGAACTACCTAGGTACTCGTCTGTCTTATCATTTTTCAGACAAAGATAAAAATAATTGCACGTAGACGGTGGCCAAAAAACAGAAAAGAAAAAACATTCGATCAAAATAGAATAGGTACTTAACTTAAGCGAAAGTAATACTCGGTAAAATTGTAATAAAAATATTGTTTGCTGGACACACAGATGTAGGATTCCTACATCTGTGACAGGACATCAAATTGCAATGCAACCGAAATCAGCACTCTTCACTACAGTGCGTCGTCGTCGGTGTTGAGTAGATGTGGTAGGTACACTACGGTGTAGAGTCGAGTCGGTAGAGTGTTAGTTTCATTTTTCAAAACGTCCAGGTTCGATTCCCGAGCTGAGTAAAAGTTTTTTTAAATGTATGAATGCAGTTTTTTTCGTTACTAAAATCGATGACATGGTTCCTAAAAAGAGATCTTCGTACCTATGCCTTTATAGTTTCAGACTTTTCCACACTGACCGATCTAAATGTGCCACCCTGTATATTATGTTTGCGTGTAGTGATTATAGCAATACCAGGTACTTACATATCTTTTTGCATAGGAGAATAGGCAGGTACTTACCTACTCGCTATTCAGGTGAAACTATAATTTTGTGGATGGTTTTGTTTGCAACAAAAAATAAACAGCAATGAATAGGCCGTCAGCTGTCACTATTCAGGTAGGATTTTAGCAGGTAGATTCAGCGGAAGGGCCCATTAAGTAGTCTGTGGACCAGGTAGAAGCGCAGGACAAAGTTGTACCGAGTTGGAATTAGGAAAGCAGATGGTGAATGCCTGAAGGTCATCGCCACGAAACTTGCGTTGGATGGAATATACCTACTTGAAATAAAGTGTAGCTCCATAAATGACGTAATAGCTCTACCGTCTACCCGTATCTTGCGTGCTGGTTTAAAGTTTCAAATGCCTTCAACTTTACCTTGTATTCTATACATCATATCAATCACATGGATAGAAGCTTTCTTCTAAAATAATAGTACTTTACTTAGGTACTATAGAATAGACCACACAACTGGCGGATCTCTGTAGAACATTGTCACATTAAGAAAACAAACGCCAAACACAGTAACAAACGCAACTTTTGGCGTTTGTTACTGTGACATGGTTCTACAGCGATCCGCCAGTTGTGTGGTCTACCAAATTGGTAGACCACACAACTGGCGGACTGGTTGACTAGGATAAGTTCTATTGGTACTACCAATAGAACTTATCCTAGTCTTGATGAGTCTTCTTGATGAGACTTGATGAGTCTTAAGCGGACCAAGACTCATCAACTGATAAACTAGGATTGGCGGGCGGGTTAATTCATTTTATTTTGAAAATAGGTGTCAGTTAGATATTTGACCAGAGCCCATTGAGCCGGACAGAATACATAAGTGCACCATGGAGTCCACCTGAGTCATTCATAGCCGGTTCTTCGTACGCTGACTCTATTTAACTAATCAGGAGTATTCAGGAGCAAATCTCTTGTCAACGTTATTTCGGGAAGAGAAAGAGCTTTCTTTTCCACCAGGCACACAACACAATGGTCAGGGTCAGTTAAACTCTAGCTAGGAACGAGAGTTCTTCGGCAGGTTCAGTGGGTATACGCGCCTGGTACATATCTAATGCTAATCAATTGGGGCTTTATGAATCTCTTTTACTTTACTGACATTTCATATCATGGCTCTCACAAAACTGTCATGATATTTCACGTACTAAATCCGCCTACACTCTCGTATCAAGGTAGGTAATGTTAAACGCATAGGTCACGAGATCGAAAGCCGTGCTAGCTGGGCACGTATCCGATCCACAATGCACGAGTGAGTGGTAAAGACCCTGTAATCGCTGAGTGCGAGTGAGACAACCATTTTCGGGATTTCTCCGAAACTGACGTGTTGAAAATATGGGCCGAAAAAAGCACATAGGTATACCTACATAGAATAGGTAGAACGATCTCCAGCTTTACCTACTAAATTAACTGATTTAATAGGTAGGTAGGTAGGTATATCATCGGACTACTGATAGGTACTAGGGGTAATTTTCTACTTCTCTTGCCCAAAAAGTAAGTAGGTAAGTACCTAAACCTATGTATGTCATTCATTTCATTACTTATAGCGTAGTAAATTCGAGTTAATAGCTAGGTACTTCTACATATTAATCTGCAAAATGATACTTAATTATTTCACCTGCAATTATCATTTTTGGTGTGTCGACTTCAACGATTTGACATTCTCTTATAATATTAGGTAGGTAGGTACCTAGGTATCTATACTATTATAAAGAGGAAATATTTGATTGTTTGTTTGTATTGAATACCTAGGCTCCGAAACTACTGGACCGATTTGAAAAATTCTTACACCGTTAGGAAGCTTACCTACTTTTCAGGGAGTGACATTGGCTATTTTATCCTGGAATTCCCATGGGAACGGGAACTAGGTACCTACGTGGGTGAAACTGCGAGGCGATCGTCTACCTAGTTCTCTTATAAATATAATACTAACATCTTTATCGTTTTCCTTGAAAGTAGGTAGTCTTGGTTTGATCATAGTTCACAGCTACTAGGTAGGTAGGTACTACGTAGGGTGTGCAATCTCGGTATACCGAGATCTCGAAATACCGAGATCTTGCACTGAAATTGCACTGAATTATGCAAGATTAATCTTGCACCCAAAATCGTGCGCGATCTCGCAAGATTTGCAAGATTGCACAGCAACGCATTCCACGGTTTTTTTTGAACGCTTTATTTACCTACATCGGCCGGCACTATTCGGCACGGACCGAACGCATGGTTGGTAAAGTCTACTTACTTTTTGGACGGGGATTTCCCAATTTGTAATTTGATTCTAATAGTAAAAAGACAGTTTCCAGTCGAGTATTGGTTTTAAAATACGTGAAATAGTGCCGTGATGTCGTCGAATATAGTTTATAAGGAGTTAAATAGTCCGCTGAAAGTATGGAAGTACTTTTTGAAGGCAGAGGCTGGCTTGACTGCTCAATGCAAATTATGTAAGTCTATCCTTAAAACATCGGCACGTTCTCCTAAAGGTTTACATGTACATATGAATGCCAAGCATTGATAAACTTGTTCGACAAGAAATGAATCTGTTCGAATCAGGCGGGGCAAAAGGCCAGCACCTGCAGTCAGTTTATCAATGCTTATCATCAGTGGTGCTAACCAGCGTGGAGGCAGAACAGGCCTTTTCTGCTGCTGGTTATTTGGCACGGAACATCCGAAGCCAGTTGGCAGACGACACTCTAGTGTTTTCTTAGGAGTTTTTTTCAGAATAATCTGTAGTTTTTTTAATTAATGATTCAGTATTTTTGTATAATTGTATATGCTTTCATTATTTCGCCCATAGAAAAATAACTTTACCAAATTACAATAGGATACTTATAATTATTAAAGAGAATTCCTAGATATGCAAGATCTTGCAAAATACCGAGATCTTGCAAGATTAGGCCTCTTGAATCTTGCAAATACCGAGATTGATGATTTTTCTGCAAGATTGCACTCCCTAGTACTACGACCCTTAGTAGGGTAATATTTTAGACAATGCAGAAAAACCTGTGATAGGTACTTATGTAGGTATTTCTTTTTTCCAGGTAAAATTTTACAATCAGATTCAGATTTATTTATTGCATACATAAGTATGAATACATACTTAGGTACATTAATATTACAAAGTTTTAGTTTAGCAAAGTTTGCAATCACATTACCTAGGTACCTACCTATACCTACCTAGTCACATTAGTCGCCCTGCTTGATCTTGCTTTTCTCAAAGTTACTTTCCTCTGCATTAGGTACCCATTTCTAAATCATCGTTTTCAAGCTCTTCAGATTGTTCCCATTTTACGCTATAAAGGTGTCTTCCCTTTTACTTTGTTTAGTAAACTGACTTTGACACTCCATATTTTCTTGCGGCGGTAGCTGTTCTACTAACACCTCTTCTGCATTCTGCTATGGCGGCTTCCATATCAGCTTCACTGTATCTAAACCATCTAAACATCTAACCTTTTATGGGCGGCATCACGCTCCACCAAAACTGAAATCAACAAAACCAATAGTTAACACCACAGAAATCTAAATAACAAGTCACTTGTTATTTAGATTTCTGTGGTTAACACCTATGTAGGTATACTGTATAGGTACCTTACTGTGTACCTTACCCCAAAAGTTAACATCCTGTCTACTAGGTCTCGTAAAGTAAAAGTAACGAAAGAGTCAGACAGAGCACGTGTCTACATTTTCAGCATTGTTCTCATCATTCTTTGTTGCCGGAACGTTGTCATAGCATCTTTAATTTTTATTATTTTTACAAAGCGGTAGGTATTTTTTATTTTCACAAAGCTACCCCTAGCCTAGGGTGTGTGCAATAAATTTTCGAAATTTCCACGGCGAAGCCGCGGGGCGCAGCTAGTCATTATCATGGAATCTACATACAAAACGCGCAAGCGCGGCATAGGTAAACCAAAGCAACTCGCTTACCTACAAGTTATTCTGTGAGTGCTAAAAGCTCGTACACATTGGCTTGACTTGTATGCAGGCGCGCGGTCCCGTCGTGTTTGTAAACACTGCCGCGTGTGTGCGTGCGCGCAGCTGCCGCGCGGTATGGTATGGTACCTACTGGTATCTAATCTGTGGCGCCGCCGCCGCCGCCCCGCCCCGCGCCGCCGCCGCCCCGCGCCGCCGCCGCCCGCGCTTTGCCTGCCCCGCACCTCGGTGCCCCTGCTGCGTCCGTTATCCAATAAATATCATGTCCGTACGTACTTACGTAGGTACCGTACCTGTAAAGTATCTGTCTGTATAAACACCACCTGACCGATAGGTAGGTTTCATCATCTCATCAGCAATCGGCATATACCTAATTACTTAGGTATTAACATCAGTGTCATTGTCTAGCTTTGAAATTCCCTTGGAGCCAAGTTGTAGATCTCATCCGGCTGATCACTTAGGTACATAATATATACCCCATACGGAGATAATTATGGCGTGAGGGGGCTTATTGCTTCATGTGATAGAGCTCATCCTCCTGATTTCAATGAGACCCAACAAGGCGAGTCTAATTCGTATGGTTGCAGAGTTATTTTATGACGGTTTGAAATTCCATTGGAGCCAAGTTGTAGAGTTCATCATGTTGATCACTAATATCCCACATGATGGGAATCAAATATCTGAAATTGGTAGTTTACCTTTATTCACAAAAAAAATATTTACATTGAAACAATTGAGCTAACTGCAAACTGTTGCAAACAGTCTACAGGTAGCTCAACTGATCCATATCAATACCAGTCGGATTGGTAGTTATCTATCATACAGTCAGTACCTATCACAGAAATCTGAATAACAAGTCAATTTAAGACGAATAGTAGGGTGGATAGTGGCGCCACTACATATTTAATTTTATAATTACGTTATACAAAGGAATTATCAAAAAATCGGACCGCGCGTAGACGATACCTATCACAATACCTATCTGTAATAGTTTTGTTTTGTGTTATTCAATCAAAAACCTTGTTTGGAGAGCTTGGTGGCCACCAATAGGAACTAAACTTTTGAAACAAGTACCTGCCTAAATAATACAGTACAAAACTATTAAAGATACATTTAAAAAAAGCTTATGATAGATATCGTCTACGCGCGGTCCGATTTTTTGATAATTCCTTTGTATAACGTAATTATAAAATTAAATATGTAGTGGCGCCACTATCCACCCTACTATTCGCCTTAAGTAAATTATCCGATGAAAAAAACTAAGACATCGTTGTAGGTTAAAAACAAAATTTTACTTACAGAAAACATCAAACAACCGCGAAACAATACAAAAAGATATTATCCTGCCAACTGCCAAAGCTTCATAACAATACAATACAAAATGTGCAGTGTGACGTCATGTTCTCTCTAACCCAGACAACAGCGTTGCGTTTAGATATTTTGCAATTAAGATTTATTACATACGCGTAATAATTGAACACACAACAGAGTCATGAAGATGGGTATTGACTTTACGCTTGAAAATGAAAAGGGAACGCGAAAAATACAACCTTGTAGAACGCAAAATACCTATACATACCTACTTAACACTAGAAACTTTTTGAATTTCGCGTAATTTCTGCCTCTATCATAGAATAATATCGACATTACTGAAAACTCCTTCTAAGTAACTCTTATCTGTTTAATACTTTGTTTAATCTGCGCCTTCGTGTAATCTACTTACTACACTTCACTGACGCCTACTGATAATGATGACCTAATAAATCGGTCATTGCTTCTTAGAACTATTTATAACACCGATACTTGATATTGCTGATACTACTTACATACTTGGCAAAGAACATCAGCATGAAAAATCATGATATCATGCTAAATATTCTTTACTACTTAGACTTACTAGCAACAGTAGGAACCCGAAAAAAGGTCTTTTAGTTTTGTACGATGGGTGGGTAGGTACCACAGAAATCTGAATAACAAGGCACTGTTATTAAGATTTCTGTGGTAGGTACGGACGGACGGGATCCTTAAACCGTAAATTTGTAGTTTGTTCACCAAAATACTTTTGATTCTAGCTATAGATCAGAATCTATTAGGGTACTTCCCATTAACCTGAAATAATAAAATTTAGTAAGAAACAAGGTCTTATAGCACAAATAAAGGGAAAATCCAGAAACCGTAAATTTGTAGATACGTACTTACTTAATATACAAAAAACTTTTTTTTTTTTAAGTCTTACAAGGTCTTACGGAACCCTTAGTGCGCGAGTCCGACTCGCACTTGATGTTTTATTTTTATTTATTTTATAAATTAAAGTGATTATAAGACCTCCCGTTCTATTCCAATTTTGTCTCTGCCGCAGTAGGAATTAACTCTTGAAAGGCTTGTAGGCGTACTAGGTATGTACGTAACGTACGGATGTAGGTACATACTCTTTATGTGGGTCAGCGCGGCGGCATGGCATGGCATGGGCGCCGTCAGTTCGACACACGACAACAATGGGCGCGATTCAAGATCACGCAGACGTAGAGTGCGTAGCGTGCTAAATGAAAATGAATAGTGTGCAGTGTGCTAAATCGAAATGAACCGTAATTTTTATAGCGTTTAGGATTCTACTAGGTAGCTTTTGTTTGCCTGCGGTAGGCATGCGGCTTCTTTTATGTCGTACCGTACCTTACAGCTGGTAAACTTGGTCTACACTACATACGGCTGTGGTCTACGTTTATCTACATCTACAGCCTATGCTAGTCCACTGGCTGAACATTGGGCTCAACTGATAAACGTATCAGTAGGTCATCTTGGTCCTCCTAATAACGCTTTATGGGCTAAAGATTTATTGAATCGGTTGTGCTAAAAAAGCACCTGCTTTTATAGGTCTTTTTTGGTCTACTTTTAGCTACAGATTCTAAAACTGTAAAGAGAACCAAATTGCAACATTCTTATTTTCTTTCCAGATTTATTTGAAGCTAAAAAATGGCGCCACAAACGCGAGTGCTAAGTACGTGAAACAGATTACATCGAGTCCCGCTACATGATGTGAGTAAACACTTTTGCTCTGTCACACTGGTCGTTAAAAGTAAAGGAATATTTTTATTTGATGCAATGTGTGTTTTTGCTTGTGGTTAGATCGTCAGCGGCTCCGAGATGCAGGTGTACGGCGGCGCGTGGGTCGTGCTGGCGTGCGTGGCATGGTGCGCGCGCGCCGGGCCCGGCCCGCCCGCCGCGCCCCCCGAGCTGCGCTTCACGCAGCCCGAGTACAACGTGAGCGTGCCCGAGAACAGCCCACCGCGCACCTACTGCGAGCCCCTGGAACCCGGCGCGCCGCCGCCCGCTGTGCGCCTTCCTGCTGCCGGCACCCGTGTGCGCTTCCGCATCCGCCACGGCGACCGCGACAAGTTCTTCAAGGCTGAGGAGCGCTGCGTCGGCGACCTCTGCTTCCTCTTCGTGCGCACGCGCGCCGGTCACGCCGACGTGCTCAACCGCGAGCGCCGCGACTCCTACCGTCTCGACGTGCGCGCCACCGCGCAGCTGCCGGACGGCGACTCGCTCGAGGCGGACGCCGTCGTGCACGTCTCCGTCGGCGACGAGAACGACCTCAGTCCTCTCTTCTACCCCACCGAGTACGAGGCGCGCGTGCCCGAGGACTCGCCGCTACACACCAGCGTGGTGCGTGTGCGCGCCGAGGATGCCGACCTCGGTCTCAACGGCGAAATCTATTACGCGCTGGAGGCCCCTGACGATCGGTTCGCGGTGCATCCCACCAGCGGCGTGGTGACGCTGACGCGCCCGCTGGACACGGCGGAGGGCGCGCGCCACGACCTCATCGTGCTGGCGCGCGACCGCGCCTCGTTGCGCGACAAAGGCGAGGCGGCGCCGGCTGCACGCGCCTCGCTCACCGTACGCGTGACGCGCGTCAACCTTCACGCACCCGAGATGCGTGCCCGCCGCCTGCCCGAGCTGGTGGAGAACTCCACGGCGGAGATCTACGCGATAGTGGAGGTGACGGACCGAGACGAGGGCGCGGCGGGGCGCGTCGTCTCCGTAGAAATCGTGGACGGAGATCCGGATGGACACTTCCGTGTGCGCGCGTCGCGGGCTGAAGGCGAGTGGGATGTGGCCGCGCATGCTCTGCTGGACCGCGAGGCGGCGCCGCTGGGATACAACCTCACGCTGCGTGCGACGGACGGCGGGCGGCCGCCGCGCTCCTCATACCTGACGCTGCCGGTGGCGCTGGTGGACGTGAACGACAACGCGCCCGTGTTCGCGCGCGAGCTGTACGAGGCGGGCGTGCCGGAGACGGCGCCGCCCAACACGCCCGTCATCCGGCTGAAGGTATCGGACCGCGACGAGGGCCGCAACGCGCGCGTCTACATCGAGATCGTGGGCGGCAACGAGGGCGGAGAGTTCCGTGTCAACCCAGACACCGGCGTGCTGTACACGGCTCGCGAGCTCGACGCCGAGAGCAAGGCGCTCTACCATCTCACCGTGTCCGCCATCGACCAAGGAAACGTGGGCACGCGCAAGCAGTCCTCCGCTAAGGTGCAGATCGCCGTGCTGGACGCCAACGACAATGAGCCCGTGTTCGAGCAGGAGGAGCTGCGCGTCTCGGTGGCGGAAAATGGGCCGGCGGGCGGCGCCGTGGCGCGCGTGCAGGCACGGGACGCTGACTCGGGGGACAACGCATACCTGTCCTACAGCCTCGCCAACCTGCAACCCACGCCCTTCGAGGTGGATCACTTCACGGGCGCCGTGCGAACGGCGCGCCCACTCGACTACGAGACCATGCGCCGTGAGTGGGAACTACGAGTGCGCGCCAGCGACTGGGGCGCGCCCTACCGCCGCCAGGCCGAGATGCGGCTCGTGGTACGCATCGAGGACATCAACGACAACCGGCCGCAGTTTGAACGCGTCGACTGCGTCGGTCACCTGCCGCGCCGCCTGCCGCTCGGCGAGGAGATCGTTACCCTCTCCGCGATTGACTTCGATGCCGGCGATGTGGTGTCGTACCGCATCGCTGGCGGTAACGACGACGGCTGTTTCTCGCTGGAGCCATCCACCGGTGTGCTGAGCCTCGCCTGCGACCTTGCTGATGTGCGCACTGACACACGAGTTCTCAACGTGACTGCCACCGACGGCACGCACTTCGCAGACAGCTGCTCGCTGACGCTGCACCTGTCGGCGGGCGCAGGTAGCACCTCCGGGCTGCAGTGCCGCGAGACGGGTGCCGCGCGCCGCCTCGCCGACCTGCTGGCTGCCGCGCAGCGCGCCAACGCGCCGCTCGACCTCGCCGACGAATTTGCCGCGGCGCCGGCTCGCCTCGCGCAGAACCTTCACGCCCCGGAGTTCATCGACTTCCCCGTTGAGGTCAAGGTGAGTAAAGTTTGTTTTAGTTTCAATATGATAGCCATCGAGTTTCCGCTGATCGCGTTCTCTCTCCCTCTGCAGGTGAACGAGTCGGTCGCGCTGGGGACGGGGCTGGTTCGGCTACGCGCGCGCGACCGCGACCTCGGCTACAACGGACTGGTGACGTACGGCATCTCGGGCGGTGACCCAGACTCGGCTTTTCGCATGGACCCTGACACGGGCGAGCTGCAGGTGATCGGATATCTGGACCGCGAGCGCGAGGCCGAGTACTTCCTGAATGTGTCAGCGTGGGACGGAGGCGTCCCGCGGCGAGCCGTCTCGCGCCTGCTGCCCGTCACCGTGCTGGACGTGAACGACAACCCGCCGCGGTTCGCGCGCGCGCTCGCATCCTTCCGCGTCACCGAGAACGCACTTAATGGCACCGTGGTATTCCGCGCTAACGCATCCGATGTGGACACCGGCGAATTCGCGCGCCTGCACTACAGTCTGCCCGGCGCGCCGCCCGAGTTCTGCATCGACGGCACCACGGGCGCTCTGGCTGTCTGCGCGCCGCTCGACCGCGAGACGTGCGCGCTCTACGAGCTTACCGTGCGAGCCACAGACGGCGGCGGCCTGAGTTCGGAGGCTAGCGTGCGCGTCGCCGTAGACGACGTCAACGACAACGCGCCGCACTTTCCCCTGGCATCGTATTCGGCGCGGGTGCGCGAGGATGTGCCCGTCGGCACGCTTGTGGCCGCGCTAGAGGCATTTGACCCGGATCTGAGTGAGGGCGGGCGTGTCACCTACAGTCTGCCGGAGGGTGCAGAGGGTCCGTTCGTGGTGGACGCGGTGTCGGGCGCCCTGCGGACAGCGCGCGCCCTGGACTTCGAGGCGCGGCAGGTGTATGGCGTGACGGTGCGCGCGACGGACGGCGGGCGCCCAGCGCTGTGGGCGGAGGCGGCACTCATCGTGGAGGTGGAGGACGTGGACGAAAATGCGCACGCGCCTCGGTTCGGCACGCCGCCCGTGCAGAGCGCGTCCGTCAGCGAAGCCGCGCCGCCGGGCACGCGAGTGCTGCGCGCCGCCGCCACGGACGCAGACCCGCCGGGACGAGATTCACGCCTTGCGTACTATCTTGTCGCCGGCACGGGGCTGCCGCACTTCGCCGTTGACGACACAGGTCAGTTCCTACCTTCACCATATTTAAAACAACCCAGTTTCAGAGGTTGTAGAACAATTCAATATTAATTCAATTTTATGTATTCCAGGCATAATTCGAACTTTGACGCCTCTGGACCGTGAGACCCAGGACCACTACTGGCTGACATTGTGTGCGCAGGATCACGGTCTCGTGCCCAAACACACCTGCATTGAGGTAAGTTTTCAACTTACGGATCTAGGAATTTATTTTTACAGCTCAATACGCTTTTAGAAGAACCAGTAACTTTTTTTTTTATTCTTCGAGTGGCACTGAGGAATGTTAAAGGTTTTCGGTTATACCAAGTAACGTTATCTAATCTGTGGTTATACAGGAAGACTAGAAGAACGATGAACAGCTAGTTGAACTTTGTTTACGAGTTGAGGGTTGTCAATTCTACCACTAACAATTTTATGCAGGCACACAATGTCAGCAACGTACCACCTATGTTCTAGCGTAGGCATTTTAAAGTCTTAGTGTGTGTTAAGGGCCGGGGGCCCTAGATACTTGCATTTACATCTACTCCAAATTGACTCTAAAGTTGACCTACCTCTTGTGTATTTCAGGTATACATATCAGTAGAAGACGTAAACGACATGGCGCCATGGCCAGCGCTCGCAGCGTACTCCGCGCGGGTCGTAGAGGGCGCGGGGGGAGGCACGCGCGTGGCGCACGTCTCGTGTACGGACGCCGACGTGGCGGGCAAGCCGCTGCGGTACGCCATACTGGCTGGCAACCCGGATGGACTGTTCTCTATTGATGATAGTACGGGTAAGTACTAAGGCGCTTTAGTAGTCTGCGTGGGTCGCGAAGGGCGCGGGGGGGAGGCATTTGCGTGGCGCATGTCTCGTGTACGGACGCCGACGCGGCGGGCAAGCCGCTGCGGTACGCCATACTGGCCGGCAACCCGGATGGACTGTTCTCTATTGGCGATAGTACTGGTAATGGGTTTTGTGGTTCACTAGTAAGGCGCTGTAGTTATATGCACGGGTCACGGTGCGCGCGGGGAGAAGCACGCGCGTGGCCCATGTCTCACTCATGTACGGACGTTGTGAAGAAGCCGCTGCGGTTCGATTCAGTCTACGGAGCAAATTCATTACCACGAATTTCGGCAGTGGATAAAATCTAATTGTGGCTGCAGCTGCATTGATGACGGCGGCGGTGAAATGAAATATTAACTCTTAGAATTAAGATTCAGACAACTTTGAACATTGACGGTAATAAGACATTTCTATTCACAGGTGAAATAGTAACAACAGGCCGAGCTTTAGACCGAGAAGCGCGCTCTTTACACGCGCTCGAGGTGCAGTGCTCGGACGGCGAGCTGGCGGGCGTGGCGCGCGTACTGGTCGCGCTGGAGGACGCCAACGACCACGCGCCGCAGTTCACGCAGCGGCACTACGACATGCGAGTGCCGGAGCCGGCACTGACCACAGAGGTAAAGAACAGAACATTCTAGAAACTTCTCGCACGTGCTCGAGGTGCAGGGCTAGACCGGCGAGTTGGCGAGCGTGCTGGTCGCGCTAGTGGACGTCAATGACCGTGCGCCGTAGTTCACGCAGCGACACTACGACATGCGACTACTGGGACCGGCACTGACGACTGAGAAAGATCAGAACATTCTAGAACCTGCTTCTTTCACACTCTTGAGGTGCAGTGCTCGGACGTCAACCTTTTATCAAATACACATCTAACGCCAAGTCTATGACATACCTATACCAAGCTGCATAGGTGCTTAGATAAGCTTGTTAACCTACCTGTCACTTGATGTCATCGAAAAGCTTAGTACCTACACTTATAACTTTTTGTTCAGGTGGATCGCTCCGTACCCGGTTCCGGAGACATCAGCTCAGAATGGGAAAGCGACGATGAAGAGGAAGGCTCGGGCCGCGCGCCGTGGGACAGCGAGCCTGAACCCAGCTCAAGAATCTACCTCGGCACGGTCCTAGCGTTGGACGCGGACGCAGGGGACAACGGGACCGTTCGATACTGGGCGCGAGCGAGAGGATCAGCGCGCGGGGTCTTGCACATCGATACTCATAGCGGACGGATATGGGCGCCGCGTCACGCTGTGCTACGAAGCCCTTCGTTATTAGAAATGGCTTTACGTGCGTGTGATCGTGGCTCGCCGCCACGATGTGGGGTAGCCCGAGTGACTATCCGAGTGGTGGTGTCCGGAGGAGGGGCTGCTCCACGGCTGGCGCCGCCACCGCCGTTGCAGGCCGCGGAGCTGGACGCACCTGGGTTTCTACTGGCTGTGCTGCAAGCCACGGACCCTGATGGAGACGCGTTGTACTATGATATCGTTGGTGAGTTATTCATTTGTTATTTTGACGAATTTACTCATATTTTCGTTTGGTTTAAAAAGTTTTCGCCCCACCGAACACTGTTCCAAAAACAAAACACCAACACACTTCACTCTGACGTTACAAGATTTTAATCAAACATACATACACCATCAACAAAAGATATAGTGATCAACTAAAAACAAAGTTAATCTGTTTTGGTGCTACTAACCCACAGACACACACACAAAAACACACGTCAAACTTGAAAAACGTGAAACAGCTCTTTTATGCCGGCGCGGGCGGTTGAAATCACTAGCCACTCCTTAACTAGGTACCTACTATCTTCTGCCATAACCCTCAATGAAATACATGTTTGACACACATAGCGGTTTTGTGTGTGTAGTAACTATTCTGTTATCTCGGTCGGTGTGAGTTGAGTATGAGCAGTCATAACTAAGACGAATCCTATGTATACCATACAAATACAAACATTTTCAGATGGCGACCCTAGACAAGAGTTCCGGTTGGGTCGGGAAGACGGCAGCTTAGTGCTCGCTAAGCGGCTTGTCTACGAGCAACAGAGCGAGTACAAACTCAACGTGTCTGTGTCCGATGGACTACATACTGTCTTTACACAGGTTTGTATTTAATGCTGCAATCAACAGGTTGCGTTTTATAAGAGTTAAGCTGGTTACATCGTAAAATATTATCTTGCCCTCATTCGGAAATTTAATAACTTTTTTAAAGCATTGCGCCTCATGTTGAGTAGTAATTGGTGTAAAAACTTTGCATGGTCCGGAGTTGAAATGTGTTTTTTCGATACTTCGTGGCGCAGCTCGGAATATGTAATTTTATGTGGTCTAGTGGTAAGTACCCATAACACAAGCTCTGCTTAGCTTGGGGCTAGATAACGCTGTGTGAATTCTCCAGCATTATTTATTTATTTATTAAACTGACTACACAGACAGACGTGAACGAACAGAAAGCTGTCTTATTCACTGCACTATTTTTGCATTGTGTTCGAGTTTTCGGTAACCGAAGTTCTTTGATTACAGGTGACAGTAACGGTAGTAAACGACGGCGACGAAGGCGGAGTATCATTCAGCCAGGACTTGTACACCATAGTAATCGACGAGAACGCTAGCGTGGGTAGTGAGGTGACGCGCGTGTCGGCGCGCGCGGCGGGCGGCGGGCGACTGTTGTATGGACTGCATGCGGCGCGCGCGCCCGCCTCTCTGCCATTGTTTAGACTGCATGAGTTGACGGGCGCGCTGCAGTTGGCGCAGCCGTTGGATACGTGGGTACTCAGTCTATATAAATCGCGATTGTATGAGTAGGTGTAAAACTCTGCTATTCCCAACATTAACACCTTGAAGTTGGTAATTACACCAAGGCTACATAATCAGTTCAAAGAACAAGAACAAATACCTACGGGTTTGATTCTAAATAACTTTTATCTCAGCGACAGTCTTGGCCTCCGATTAAAACTTTGTTCGATCCTGTGCAGTTTTCCAATAACTTCTTACTTCGTGAGCCTCTGTAACGTAAGTTTAAGCGGTTGATTTTCCAATATATAAATTCATAACTAAGTATTAAATGTCCTAATGTATTATTCGCAGAGAAAGCGCCCGCATTCACGAGCTGACAGTATGGGCGCGAGACACCGCCCCGCGCGCGTCGCGTGCGTTCGCGCGCGTCACTGTCAGCGTGCGCGACGCGGACGAGCACGCGCCCGTGTGGGGCCGCCGGCTGGCGGAGGCGCGCATCACTCGAGGAGCAGCGCCTGGCACGCTGGTCTGTACTCTACTGCCCCCTCATCTGCACTGATGAACATGCCTCCCCCAAACAAGAGTGCTTTGCCATAATGACCGCGCTTGGCTTGCGGATTGGTCTACTGATATTAATTTTGAAGCCATGGGTCCCTTTTTCGCTGCAAGCACGCAAAGGTCTGCTACTTCTAGCAGTTGGGCTGGTTAGGCAAAATGATGTGCTTATTACTCCTTCCAGGTGGCAGCCCTACGCGCCGGAGATGCGGACGCCGGCGGCACAGCACTCACCTACTCCCTGGCTGGCGGCGACGCAGGCGGCCTATTTACCATAGACCCGACACTCGGAGACGTAACCCTCGCGCGGCAGCTACCGGCGCGCGGTGTGCGGGAGTACGCGCTGCACGTGCGTGCGGGGGGCCCACCGCCCGCCGCGCGCGCCGCGACGTTGCCGCTGCACGTGTTGATCGTGGAGCCGGATGATGCTCCTCCCAGGTAGAATCAATACCTGTGACAAGAGTAAAGGTAGAAACAGACTGAGCCTACGCGACGCAAATTACTCGACGCATATGAGATCTGGACCTATGAATTTGTATGAAAACAGATGGCCTAGATTTATCGCCGTCTGACGTTTCCTACATTTCGTCGCTTACATTGCGTGGTATGAGCTCAGTCTGTTTTACCTTACACTAGGAATAACAACGCGTATGGCGTTGGAACAGCCTCGTCTTCCGTGAGCCGGTGCAAATATACTATAAAAGCCGCCACACACAAAAGCCGGAGCCGGTGGCGGACGGTAGCCGAGCCAGACTATCAATTCGGTTTCTGTGTGTGGCGGCTTTAAGAGCGAGACGCATAACACCTGCACAAATTGTAAGTATATAGTAGTAAAATAGTATAGCTTACTAAATATTTTAAAATATTTTCAGATTTGTGGAATCAAACCTAGTATTCGAAGTATACGAGAACTCTCCCGCCGGCACTGCGCTCGGCGCGGTAGAAGCTCGCGGCGGCAGTTCGCCTTGGTTCTCACTGGAGGGCGGCGAAGGAATGTTCCGGGTTAACCCTGCTGCGGGTCTGTTGTCGACCGCAGCGCCACTAGACTACGAACGGCAGGCGCAGTATAACTTCACTGTGACTGCTCTCAACATGGTCAGTTCTATTTTATTTTTAAACTCGCAGTATTTTACCGTTCCCTGTCTCCGCCTACAAACCCAATAGCTAACATTATCGGCCCAGTTTCCCGTTTAAACTATACAATGATTATTTTTCCTACAGGGTGGCGGCAGTGCGACTGCGCAAGTGACAGTCCACGTACTAGACCGGAACGAATACCCACCGGAGCTAGTCGCACGCGAATACCGAGGCCGAGTGTCCGAAGCAGCAGCGGGCGGCGCGCTCGTGTCTCGTTCGGACACGCTCGGCACTCCACTCGTTCTGGAAACTACTGACGCGGACTCACCGGCGCACCAACAACGCACCTACGAGATCTTAGACCCCGCCGCCGCTGCGTTATTCCGCATTGATCCTGCAACGGGCGCGCTGCGAACAATACGCCCGCTTGACTACGAACGTGCGTCATCACACGAGTTTACCGTACGCGTGTTAGACGCAGGCGAGCCGCGACTACCGGGCGAGTCACGCGCGAAAGTTCACATCGACGTTATAGACGTTAATGATTGCGCGCCGCGTTTCGAAAGCGCTGCTTACTCCGCTCGCGTACTACTACCCACCGCTCCCGGCGTGTTAGTCCTATCTCTAGTCGCGCGTGACCCCGATCCTCCGCCAGACAATCTCCTTAAATACGACATCATCGAAGGCGATGAGCGTGAACACTTTACTTTAACTAACGGCGAGCTGCGTGTGTCCCGTGCGGATTTATCCGGTCCGTACCGGTTACGTGTGCGAGCTTCGGATGGAAAGTTCGCGAGTACTGCTCGCGTTGATGTGGAAACTCGTGCGTTGGAACCGGCGGGGCTTGCTTTTCGACGAGCAGAATACCGAGGGGCGCTGTTAGAAAATAATACAAGGCCCGCGACCATTGCTGTGTTGGATGTGCTGGGGGCTGCGCTCAATGAACACATCGTCTTCTCTATACTCAACCCTACGCCTGGATTTGAGGTAAATTTTTTAAATGTATTATTTTTGAAAAACAAAATAAGAATTTTCATCGAAACTACCGAGACCCGGAACAAATATTTCCGATCTTACGTACTTAGATTTGACCCACGCCGAGAATCGAACCAGCATTGCTCTGCGTCTCGAATGAACCTTCTCCCACTGCGCTTCAGATACTGTCAAAGTGCTCTATGAAATGACACGCACGCGCAATTAAAACCATCATAGATTCATTCATTTGACACTTGTTACTTGTCAAGGCGCTTTAAAGTTAGTGTACCATTTAATATTTTTAGTGAGTTTTTCCCGTAATATTCGATTGCTACTTAACATACTGAGTAATTACCTCTGATACCTTTAATTTCCAGGTGGGCGCCACCTCAGGCGCTGTCCGGAGCACAGGTCTACCCCTAGACCGTGAGACACTAGACTCTTACACACTGCTCCTAGAAGCGCGTTCCCCAGCCGTGGGCGAAACTGACAGCGATGGGCGTGTGGCGCGCGCATTATTGCATGTCGACGTCACAGATGTGAATGACAACTGCCCGGTGTTCGTCGAAAGGCCGTACCATGCCGCAGTGTTGGCAGGTGAGATTATTCTATTAGTTTATTTGAATAGATACGTATCGCTCTGTAGGCTGTCGAAGGAAAAATAGCACTGAGCGCGCCTTACAAATGGAGAACCAACAGACAAAAGAGCATCAAACAGTTTTAAATTAGACTATGGAGAGACACTATACGTTGGGAGACGAGAGTCTCAGAATCGCTGTGTATTATACGGCTAAAACTTTAATTTATTTTTTATTTAATTTATTGGAAAATCAACGCTTAAGCTAACTTGATCAAATTATGTAATAACAACAGAGAGCCAATTAAAGATTTTCACGTATAGTGACAATTTAACTAATGAAATGTGAATATAATAGAAAACAGCTCAAACGACAATGACGTGGAATAAACAGATTAGCAATAAACTATGTACATAAAATGTATGTAAACCTAAGTACCTACGTCACTATTAAAGAAAATTCTGGTCAGTCACTGTATTTATGTAGTATTATGTAGTATTTATGTAATAGAAAACCTCCGTAACATCTGATCTGATTTGGAAAATTCTTTCAAACGCTTTACTAACCCTGAGTGATAGTTAATGATTATATCGGGTATTTATCGCGTACCTTTTGTTTTATTTCCCCTACGTTTCTACCGCGTTACAGCGATCGTGGTCACGGGGCATTCATTAATCATTAACTATGTTAACAAATCGCGAAAGTTTAAAAAGTTTTAACTCTGAGTGAAATGCCATGTAACAAGGCACCAAGCCAAGCTGCGAGCAAAAGCTAGTTAGATATACATTTACAATAAAGGGTTCATTGATGCAGGCGCGGAACCAGGCGCGGCCGTGCTAAGAGTTCGTGCCACGGACGTGGATTCAGGGGACAATGGCGACGTGCGATATGAGATGAAACGCGGACACGGCGAGCTGTTCAGAGTCGATCGACGCACGGGGGATATCAGCCTGAAGCAGACGCTGGACGCGCACAGTCAGCTTTATACACTGGTGAGCTTGTATACCTCAACCTCAACAGCCTATATTGGTCCACTGCTGGACGCATACCTCCCCCTGATGAGAGCCCACGCTGGGCATGCGGGTTGGGGATCGCAGTTTCGTAACAGAATTTTCCTGCAGGGGGCGCTGCTGCCTGCCTCCGGTGGATATCCCTTGGTCGCTTCTTACGACACCCGTGGGAAGAGTTGGGGTGGTGCAAATTCTAAGCCGGCAGCACACGCTTCGAGTTTATATACAACTGTCTTCTATTCGTCGATGGCCGTGCTAAGAGTATGAGCCACGGATACGGATTCCGGGGATAGCGGTGACGTGTGATGTGAGATGAAGCGCGGCCATAGTAAGCTGATTATGGTCGATATACCCACGGGGGATATCAGTCTGAAGCAGACGCTAGATTAGATGCACAATCTAATTGGAGTTTCCGTAAATTATTATAAAAACTAAAGCACCTTTTTTAACAACACAAATATCAAATACTATCACAGGCTTTCCAGAGAAGGGCTTTTATTACCAACTAAATAAATAGTGACGAAAATAAATTAGCGAAAATTGTCTTAGATGTAACAATTTTTAATCAATCTCTTGTACAGGTGATCGCCGCATTCGACGGCGGCGCGCCCCCTTGCAGCACAGAGGCAGAAGTGTCGGTTCGCGTCTGGGCCGGCGGCGGCGCGCCCGCCTGGGAGCGCGCGCACTACTCGCTCCAAGCGCGCGAAGACACCGCGCCTGGCTCGGCTTTGGGCCCTCCACTTCGAGCTACCTCCCCCCTTGCAAGACAGCTTATCTACACGCTATTGGATTCTGCGGTCTCGCCGCTGGAAATACATTTTGACACCGGTCAGTACTACCTGTCTAAAAGTCAATTAAAAGCTATGGAAAGGCCCCTTGTTCTTTACTAATACATCCTTACCTTACATTCCCCAACGTTGTTAATAAAAAAACGAATCATGAATCATTTGGGTAAAATAAATTAGTAACCAGAAGTCCTGGCGTGTGTCGTATTGACCTGGATATATCGATATTCAGACTTGTCAGTGGCTATGGCCTCCTAACTCTCTTATCTAAAAGTTCCACTACTCTAATAAAAGCTCTTCCCCAAGTAAAGCCTACATTACTACAAGTCCCGCCAATTCCGAGCGATCCACTAATCGAGGTTGGTTTTGTCCCGCAGCGCCCGATGGAGGCGGAAATCCATGTGAGTATATCACATGGCTAATCGTCTTGTGAGCTTCTTGCATTTGACCGTGAGCTGTACAGTGTCGGTGCTGTACACATTTAAAATATTACAAATTTAAAAAATCTGAATCAAATTGGGATTGGATTTTTTGTTGTTTATAAAAACTGAACAAAAAAATCCAATCGAAATTTGTGTCTACGATTCGTGATCATCATGTCATACATGATACAGGTTTAAATAAATACACATCAGTTTCACTCGACAAAAAATCTTTAAACATACCTACTTGATTTTTGAGGAATATTTTATGTACGGCTCACGGTTCCAATTTGCAAGCTTTCACTCATCACTCGGCGCCATAACTGCAAAGCACCTTTTCATCGTTTTCCATTCATCGTGAATATCGTGGTCGTGCTCCAAACATTACAGTTCATCCGCTGTATTGCAGAGGCTTTTTGTCTTGTAATATTTTTGTTCATCGTTTCTCGTAGTTACACCTTACCCCAGCTTCTTTAATGGTTTTGCTTATAAGTGAACAAGCTGAGCGATTAACACCACCCTAAATAGTCATAGCGCCTAGCTTAAAATGTAAGTCATCTTAGGCCTGAACGCAAAACCTATCCTTCCGACGAATCGTTTTATTCCTTTAAAAACTTAACTCATTCAATCGTTATGTTTTTAAACGGCGCAAGCTGAACTTATATCTATTCGAACCGGAAGATATACCGTAACGCTTTATAAAAGGTCATCATGAGCTCATGTACTTCTACTAAGACCAAACGACCCAGCTTGGAATTGCCCTAAAATTTTCATCTATGCTGTATTTCTGTAAAATACTTTCTTGCTTTTTAAAACTTTTGTTGCTCAAAAATCTAACAAACCGTTCACTTAATGATACTTTTTTCACTTTTAAAACCCACAAAGCTAGAATAACCTATGCAGTAGCCACGTTAAAGGTGCGTTCTCGGACAAGAAGCGTAATTAACCAATCAAGAACCAGCGATATGACGAGATGTTTAGTTCAACCAATGATTGACCGATTCCGCTTTGCATCTGTACGCACTTGTTTTCATTCAACGCTCTTTACACTGGCAGTACTTAGCATGGCCAGCTAGGTATCAAAACCAACACATTTTAGGTTCTATCTCCTACGCAGAGTTTATTTCAGCTCGCATAGCACCAGCCCCCTGACTTGTCAAAATCTCGAAGTACTCGAGTCAAAATTAACTTTATTGCAGCTAGAATCTAAAATGTGTTTTTGCTAGCCTAACAAGACATGCTAAGCACTGCCAGTATAAATACCTAACCCTTGAGGTGTTTTGTGACATATCCGGTCTACCAGGTGTGGTGGTGGCGCGAAGTGACCTCGACTACGAGACGACCCGCGTCCTAACAGGGGTCGTTCGTGCGACCGACGGCGTCACCGGAGCGTACGCTGACGCTGCGCTGACGGTCACGCTACTAGACGTGAATGACAACGCTCCTGAGTTCCCGCAAGATGCGTACAATGCTACAGTCTCTGAGGCCGCAGAGCTGGGCGATGTTGTTGTGAAGATTATTACTACGGATCCGGATGAAGGTGAGGGGTATTTTGTATCGCTTACTACAATAGTTCTAGTTTGTTACAGAAAGGTCCTTACTTACTTACAGGTTTATTGGTAGGATTTCTGTTAGTAAATACGATATTGGTGTTTACCGCCATACGTGTTGCAGCTTTACGCCTCAGAAATCTATCGCTGTAATGTCAAAATATAAAAATGTTCGGGTGCTTATTTTCTACCAAGCGTATTTAACGCGGCCAACGCTCCTAAACTTTTTGGTAAAGTCGGCCTTCTCACTTTCTCAGAAGCGAACGGCGAAATAACTTACTCAATATCAGAACTGGACGGCGCGTCATGTACCGAGTTCTCAGTATCAGCAACAGGGGCCGTGACTGTGGCGGCGCCGTTGGACGCCGAGACGCGCGCCGCCTACCACCTGCGCGTTACCGCGGCGGATGCGGGCCGCCCGCCGCTGCACTCCACAGCGCATCTCTTCATCACAGGTAACTGCATTTTGGCATAAAGCCTGCTAGCCTGGCAGGCATTATTCAGGTTTGCCAATAAGACCTGGATATGATCAGCCCGCGACTGATGAGCTGCACTTTGAGAATGCCTACACTCGGCAAAGGGCTGATACTGATGATTATTTATTTATTTATTTTAGGGAAACTATCAGCACACTAAACATAAATAGGTGATAAAATAGATGATATGATGATCGTGGCAATGTCACTTTGATAGTTTAAATTAATTGTTTGTTCCTTTTTTTGGAGGCCTAGAGGAGTGTTTTTCGGCATTCTGTGTGGGTAAAATTTTGGTTGGCAACTTGTTTATCGTTGAGGGTTGTGTGAACATTTTCTTGATTTTAATATATGTACCTACTCTGTTTGATTACGGTTACTCAAATTGCGATGTACTACTTCATTGCGCATAATACTTACTCTTTATGATTGCAGTGAGCGACGTGAACGACTGCGCGCCTCGAATGGAGCGCACTTTAGTAGGCGGCGCGGTATCCGTAGAAGCGAGGCGAGGTACGGCTCTCGCGCGCGCTGCCGCTTGGGACCCGGACGGAGCGGACGCAGGGCGATTGCGCTACAGACTGGAAGGTATCCTATCTATAATACATGTTGAAATAACGTTAGCAAACGGCTAGTACATCGGAAGACCATGGTTGGTTCTAACCACAACCGATACAATGCTCTAACAGGGACCGTTTCAGACTCAACTCAGCATGCTCATACATTACCTCTTGTCCTTTACTGTATCTTGCTGTTCTAAAAAATCCATTATTATTTTTATTCCTAAGGTGGCGGCACCGCGCGCGCCTTCCGTTTGCATCCGCGCACCGGAGTTCTGACACTCGCCGGCGCGCCGCCTACAGCCCCGCGAGCGCTAAACGTCTCCGTGTCTGATGGAGCGCACGCTGCCTTCGCGCGTCTAAAGCTCCACGCGGCGCCTGCCAACCGCGCGCCGCCTGCTTTCCCCCACCAGGTTTGATCATATTCTACACCGGCGCGATTGCCGTACTGGTTAGGACGCCTTCCGCTTTCACCTGCGCACTGGGCCGCGATCACGGTGTAATAAGGCACGGCATTACGGCTCAAACGTTAGCAGTTGAAACGCTAGGGTGCGCCTTCACTGGCCGGCATCGGACAATCCGCTGACAAGTGCGTCCACTAATCAGCAATCCAAATGACGTCTTCCTATTAAATGGAAAAATTGCCTTCAAGAATCCTCGTCGACATTGCCGACAGTCCTCTCCGTGCGGTACGGATCTTTTATGTCAAACCAGTGCGGATTGTCTGATGCCGGCCAAGGCTCGTCAGCGGGGCCGCACATAACCCCGCGATCGTTGAATATCCCCATATCAGATGTCGCGCACGATGCGTTCATGTTATCCAATTATATTCTGGTTTGTTAGCAAGCCTCCTACCTCAGAACAGGCACATTAATTGACCCCCACCTTTCTTATAAAAATCTGTGAACTTTAAACTAGAGTGTAGTCTACGGTGTAGTTCTCGTTTGATTCCTTCTGATAACGTTCCATTTGCATGCTTCTTCTTCAGGTGCACGAGGCGCGCCTGCTCGAGAATCGACCAGCGGGCGCACTACTAACCACGCTACAGGCTCGTGATCCCGACCCGGCAGAATACGGCGCCGTCACTTACTCCATCCCGTCAGCGTTGTTGCGCGACACGTTTGCAGTCGACGCGCGCAGTGGGGCACTGACGACGCGCGCGCCGCTCGACCGCGAGACACGCGCTGACTGGGAGGTATGTACTCCAAGAGCTAGTTGCCAATGCTACAGGTGACCCCGCAGAATACGACATCTACTTCATACCGTCAGCGTTGCTGCGCGACACGTCTGCAGTCGACACGCGCAGCGAGATACGCGCTGCCAGGGCGGTAGGTATGTACAAGAGTTGCGGCAGAATACGGCGCCGTCACCTACCCCATCCCTTTAGCGTTACTGCGCGACACGTTCGCAGTCGACGCGCGCAGCAGTTGCGCTGAAGACGCGGGCACCGCTCGACCCCGATACACGCACTGCTTGGGAAGTAGGTATGTACTTCTTATATACTGTAAGAATCATCCCATAAACGTTAACTGCTGAGGCCTTCCGTAGATGACGCCACTTTCAATAGTTGCTATCATAAGAGGGTTTTGCCATAATCACCGCCCTTGAAAGAGGAATCTAGAGCAAGAACTAAGAAGAACAAGAGCACTGAAAGGCTGGTTGAGAAGAAAAATGTGTTTTTTTTTGTACGTTTGTGTATTTTAGAACTGAGTGAATTCTGTTCCGATTATTATTTTACTTGAATATTATTTTACATCTATTCTAAGGTCCCCGTGCTGGCATCAGACGGCGGCGGTCTACTCGCTCACACCACCGTCCGAGTACGCGTGTTAGACGAGAACGACAACGCGCCTGAGTTTCCTCTCCGCGAGTACCGAGCCAGCGTTCGGTCTGACCTTGCGCCTCGACAGCCTTTCCTCACCGTGTGGGCGCGGGATATAGACTCTGGCGAACACGCGCGACTGACATACGAAGTGTATGAAGGCGAATCACCGCCTCAAGACACCGCTGGTCTATTCCACGTGGATCCAGCTACAGGCGCGTTGTCCTTCGCGCGATACGCTAAAGCTTTCGGTAAGACTCCCTTCCCACAGCTACTATTCCAGCGTTTGGTCTGACCTAGTGCCTCAACAACCTTTCCTGACTGTGTGACCCTATGTATTTCTTCTAACGGGTGTGTTCACCTATAGATAATTGGACAATTTAGGCTGCTTTGTCGGTTAACAGTGACATTTAATGTATGAAAACTTGTGTCAAAATAGTTAAAACAACTGATTAAAATTTCGTCTACGGAAAATTCGACTAAAACAATTTGTCTAATACAATTCGACTAAAGCAATTCGACCTTGATTTGACCCGACTTGGTGGGGTCCTCTGATGAACGTCTGTTCGTGCAACGCCGCCATCGTTGCATGTTCGTAGCGTTGTGGCAGCAGTCGGTCATTGTGGACTGTGTGATAACTACATTTTACTGCCCAGCCCATCGAGATTGTTTCAGCATGGTTAGTGCTTACTCAAACTATAGCTACCTTTGTTGCTCGCGGCTTATAACCAGAATCGGCCCTAAACTGAAAGTGTGTAATGTCCTGTAATATTTAGACATTTACTTTGATACAGTTTCTGTGATCATTAAATCAGTAGCAGTGCTAATCAATGCATGGTTTGCAGCGGGTCGCAGCGTGCAAGTGTGGGTCCGGGCACGGGACGGCGGCGGGCGCGCGGCCGAGGCGCCGGTTTCAGTGTACGTGCTGGGCGCCGGCGAGAATGCGCCGGCGGTCCGCGCGCCGCCGCACACTGTATTCCTGCCGGAGGTATTATTCATAGAACCTAGTCTAAGGGCCACTCCCTTCCTAAGCCTAATAGAAACCTATACGTGCAGTGAGTAAGGGGAGTAAATTCACAAATACTGGCATCTTTTTGCACAGTAGGATAGTAAATGCATAATCAAAGACATTTTTAAACGTTTTATTCGTCACTCGAATACCGTTTGTTGTGACCAGTTCTCGCTCAAGTGATACAAAGTTCATTTAAATTTGTTAATATATCTTTTTATTTTCAATGTCACCTTGGGTTCTATAGAAATTAACTTTATTATTCAGGACGCAGAGGAAGGCGGCGTGTTATGCGAACTACTATCAGGCAGTGACCCAGCGCCGCGTCTACGATTAGCCGCCGCGGCGCACCCGCCAGATCTCTTCCGCATCGACGACGCGGGCCGGCTGGTGCTCGCGGGCAGACTGGACCGTGAGACGATATCCGAACACGTCATCGGTAAGTAAAATTATGCAATGAAATAAGCTAAGCAGCCCTAAAATAACCAGTACAAAATAAGACACACGGACGTTTTGTAGAATTTATTGCAATAAAGACCCATCATTACATAATTATATAGCAGCCACAGTGAAAGACCTAAATATCTTTTAAGTACTGGGGCACTATTTATTTTACTTAGGGCATCGGAGGCACTATTTCAGGACACATTTATTGGCATAGTTGAAACCACCAAATTCCATGGCGGGGCTGCTAACTTGACGGACACGACGCTTGTAGTCCATAAATATGTTGCTTGGTTTGCTTTTACATTTCCTCTTATTAAGTATATAAATCCTCCCTAATCCTCCCTACATGTAGAATTGTTTGTTCGTTTAGGTGTGATAGCGGAAGGCAGCGGCTCGCCGGCGCCGGGCGTGCTGCTTGTGACGTCACTGCATGTGCTGGACGTCAACGAGCACGCGCCCGCCTTCCACTCGCAGCCCTACGTCGTGCACCTGGCTGAGAACGCGCCGCCACACTCCTCTGTCATCAGACGTGAGTAGCTGTCTCTTGTTCTTACTGAGAGTAATCCTTATGAACGTGCCCATGGTTCACCATTAGGCTGTATCAGGGACGCTGCGGGAAACGTCCTGTGTTAGAAGCTTGCTAGAAATAACAGCACACAGAGGGCTTGCTTTGCTTGCGATGCTGTGTTAGGGTCCTACATTAGCCGAAAGCTTAATCACCACAAACGTCGTTGGTTTTGTGTGCTATGACTCTGCAAATAACAATTCCACGCAAACTGTTTATTGAATCATAGTGTTTACGTTTTAGTTATGGCGGAGGACTTAGACGCGGGATCAAACGGCGAAGTCCGCTACTCTCTTGCGACGGACGAAGAAGGCGCAGAGCCATCCACTGCTTTCGCAGTCGACCCTTTCACCGGATGGGTGACGACATTAACCGAGTTGGACCGAGAGGCGCGCGCGGAACATCGACTCGCTTTGCTCGCGACTGATGGTGGTGTTCCGAGGCGGTCGGCACGGGGGACGCTGGTGGTGCGTCTTGTGGACTATAACGACTGTCCGCCGGCGTTCGAGCGAGATCAGTATACTTGCGAGGTGAGAATCAAATTCGATGGACCACAAGTGAATACATCAATCACTTTGATTGAAAATACACATCTCGTCATTCCGCTTGGCTGTATTATTTGGGTGCTTTCCCGCTGACGACTTGGAAAGGAGAACCTAATCACTTTATTTTTCACGTCGTCAGTGCGAATGCACCCTAAAATATCTAACTCCCAGGTGCGCGAGGACGCAGCGCCGGGCACAGTAGCCGCACGCCTCACACTTTCTGACGCGGACGCCGCGCAAGCACCCCTCTCTTTCTTCGTCGCCGACGGAGACCCTCGCGCTCGCTTCCAACTTCGTGCATCGGGCGAGCTATACGTGGCGCGCGCGCTTGATCGAGAGACCGAGTCGAGCCACGAGCTTACCGTGGCTGCTACTGATGGGAAGTTTACAGCGTATACGCGCGTCATCGTCACCGTGCTGGATGTTAACGGTGAGTGTAGGGAGGGACTATTGGAATAGTCGTCTCCTCCTTCTTTGTGGACAAAGAATCGCGACAACAATCCGTATAAAATTCCTAAACATACAAGTGTTCATCTCTCTTCTCTTATTGCTCTCAATGCTCCATTGCAGACAACCCACCATACTGCGTGCGGCACCGCTACCGCGTACGCCTACCTGAAGACGCGGAGGTAGGAACAACAGTAATGACGCTAGAAACGCGCGACGCGGATTCAGCCGAGAACGCGCGCCTACGCTACTACCTGACAGGGACCAACGCGCATCACTTCGCAATCGACCGAAGCTCGGGTGTCGTGACCGTCGCGGCAGCGTTGGATCGTGAAACCGTGCCGCGGTACTCCCTGACCGCGCATGCGCAAGACCGCGCGCGCGCTGACTGGGAGTGCGCGTCCGAACTCGAGGTCGCGTTGGAGGACGTCAATGATAATGCGCCGAAATTCTCCGCTGACACGTACAGTGTGACGCTGCCGGAGGATGCGGATCTTGGCACGCTTGTCGCTAAGGTAAACTACTTACTTTTTTATCGTTGGCAAAAAAAAGTATAAAAGCCGTCACACACAGAAGCCGGAGGCGGACGTAGCCGAGCGCCGCGTCGAGAACGCCGACTGTTTGTGTCGCCGAGCCGGCCCGCCACGGCCGTGCACCGCTTCGCCACCGCTTTCGATGTATGTGTAGTCTTTCATATAAATTCAAATGATACAACTCGCACGCCTTCGCCTCCGGCCCGGCCACGGCTTCTGTGTGTGACGGCTTTAAGGGCTCTTGTACATACACTTATTTTCGCCGTACAAATCTATGGTTAATTCGCCGTGGCTAAGTTCGCCAGTGCTGTACGGATCACCACAGATGCTTGTTAGCACATGTTTTTTTCGCCTTGTGTAGGCACGACTCCTTCAAACACGCTTCCATAATGATCCATACAACACTGACGACTGTGCCTGACACGGGTAATTAACGGTAGATTTTCACGGCGAAAAAAGCTTGTGTGAACAAAGACCCTTAGTTAGTATTGTAAGTATAGGAAGCGCAACTAGAGTTGGTGCGACCGTCTTTTGTTTTTCGTTGTGTCGACAGATGAGTGACGTCAACGTAGGTACCATTAAGTATAGACTACATACAGTATACTCACCATTAAGTTTAGATTGAATTATTACCAGTACTAATGATAAAATGTGATACTAGGTCCCAGCATAAGAACATAGTAACATTTTGTACGTTACACGCAGGTACACGCATACGATCCCGACCTCGGAGCAAACCGCACAGTCATATACTCGTGGGCTTCCGGCGACGGCGGCGCATTCAGCCTCGCAGCGCACAGCGGGATCGTGACTCTGCGCGCGGCGTTAGACCGCGAGACGCAAGCCGAGCACGTAGCGGTGATACGGGCGCGCGACGCCGGCCGCCCGCCGCGCGAGGTGACAACCACTCTCCGCCTCACCGTCGCAGACGTCAATGACAACCCGCCAGAGTTCGAGTTCCGCACCTACCGCGCCGCAATCTCCGAGCTATCGGCACCCGGAGCCGAGCTACTCCGAGTGCGCGCGACGTCTCGCGACGTGGGCGTTAACGCTGACGTCACGTACGCGCTTATTGCCGGCGATGATAAAGACGATTTCGCTCTCGACGGTACTTCAGGCGCGCTGATCGTCGCGCGGCCGTTAGACTACGAACGACGGCGTTCGTATCTCTTGACTGTCCAGGCGGTGGACGGCGGGCGGCCGCCGCTCAGTGACCTGACAGCTCTCAATGTGACAGTACTAGACGCGAACGACAATGCGCCCGTGTTCGCGCGAGCGACTTACTCAGCGCATGTGCGGGAGGACGCAGCGCGGGGCACGGCGCTGATCCAACTATTGGCGGAGGACGCGGACGGCGGCGCCAACGGCCGGCTGACGTACAGCATCGCGCGCGGCGACATAGGGGCTGTCTTCAGTATCGATGCGGACACCGGCTTGTTATCCGTAGCAGCGGCACTCGACCGCGAGGCCACCGCTCGCTACTCCCTCACGGTGCGCGCGCGCGACCGGGGCCTCCCACCACTGGAGGCCGAGGTGCCTCTTGAGGTGGAGGTACTGGACGCCAACGACAACGCGCCGCAGTTCGCCAACGACAACTACTCGGCCGTGGTCCGCGAGGACCGCGCCATTGGACACGCTATACTCAAGTTCGAGGTCACGGACAAAGACGCGCTGCCCAACGCTGAACCCTTCACATTCGACTTCCAGGTAATAAAAACCCTCCTTTCAAATTGTTTGTTGTTTCATTATTCTAATGTACTATTACTCACCGATTGTGAATTATTACAGGCCGGTAATGAGATGGGTGCGTTCCGTCTGGAGCAGGACGGCTACCTGCGCACGGCGCGGCGCTTCAACCACCGCATCAAGGAGTGGTACACGCTGACGGTGCGCGTGTTCGACAACGGCACGCCGCCGCTGTTCGCGGACGCGCAGGTGCGCGTGCGCGTTGTGGAGCAGTCCCTGTACCCACCTGTCGTGAGCGCTCTTGAGGTGCGCGTCAACTCGTACCTGGACGAGTTCCCGGGTGGGCTGGTGGGCCGCGTGCGCGCCGTGGACCGCGACGCGTACGACACGCTGACGTTCGCGCTGGCGCCGCCTCATCCGCAGGCGCTGTTCGAGATCGACCCCGCGACCGGCGACCTACGCGCCGCGCCCGCGCTCGATGTCGGCGAGTACCGGCTCAACGTGACCGTGTTCGACGGACGGTTCCTCGCCTCTGCGCCCGTGCGCGTCTCCGTCGCGCTCGTGTCCGACGAGGCACTCGCCGGCGCCGTGGTCGTGCGCTTCCGCGAGGTGTCGCCCGAGGACTTCGTGCTGCGCCACCGCCGCGGCTTTCTGCGCGCCGTCGCGGAGGCGGCCGACGCGCAGCCGACCGACGTGCTCGTGCTCAGCGTGCAGCCCAGCGGCGAGGACGACGAGGACGAGCACGAAGATGAGGCGGCAGGCCGCACGCGCCGCCAGGTGGCCCGGGACCTTGACGTGGCGTTCGCGGTGCGCACGCCCGACGGCGCTGGCTGGATGCAGGCAGACGCGCTGCGGCGTCGTCTGCACGCCCATCTGGAGCGGCTGGAGGAGCGAGCGCAGCTCGTGGTGGAGGAGCTGGTGCGCGGCGCGTGTGGGGGCTGCGCGCGGGGCGCCTGCGCCGAGCGGGTGGAGCTGCGGCGGCGCGCGCGCGTCGTGCTTACTGAACTTGCGTCGTTCGTGGCGCCGCGGCACGAGCTGCGAGGCTGGTGCGCGTGCGCGACGGGTTGGGGCGGCGCGCGCTGTGATACGCCGGCCCTGGCGGGCGAGGAGTGCGCGTCATGCTCGGCACGCGTGTTGCGGCTGCAGACGGATGGGTACCTGGAATACCGCGTGGAGCGTGGTAGCGTGCACGGAGCGCGCCCGCTGGAGGACGAGCTGGTGGTGGAGCTGCGGTTCCGGACGCGGCGCGTGCGTGGCGTGCTGCTGGCGGTGGCGGGGCGAGTGGACGGTGCCGTGCTGGAGGTGGCGGAGGGCGCGCTGCGGTTCGTGATGAACCTCGGCGGCGGGGAGGTGGAGCTGGCCTCGGACGTGGAGGTGGCAGACGGGCGCTGGCACGAGGCGCGGCTGGAGCGGCGCGGCGGCAGCGTGCGCCTCACGGTGGACCGCCGCAGCAAGGAGGCGCAGGCGTCGCGCACCCACGCCGTGCTGGACGTGCGCCCCGCGCGCCGCCTGCTCGTGGGCGCGCAGCTCGTCAGGCACGACCACGCTGCAGCTGAGGAACAGGTATACTGTCATCTAGTTTAACTTTGTAAATTTACTAAGATACCCTTTATGAATCCGCACAAAAGACCTTATCAATAACAGCCCAGTTTACCTTACAATTTCTAGGAACTCATAATTTTGGTAAATTTCAGGTGACATACGGATTTGAGGGATGCATCTCGGAGCTTCGTTTCGGTGGCAGCGCGTTACCCCTCGAGGTGGGCGGCACGTCGCGCGACGGACGCGTGCAGCTTACGCGGCGCGTGCGCGTGCGCATTGAGGCCGCGTGCCCCGCGCTCCCGCCGCCCGGCCCCTGCGCGTCCTACCCGTGCCAGCACGGCGGTACATGCCGCGCGCTGCCCGCGTCTGAGCTTCTAGAAACGCCGGGTGAAGGCTACGCCTGTTCGTGTCGGCCGCGCTACGCGGGGGATAACTGCGAGATCGATACTACACCGTGCGCGTCGGCGCCCTGTCTCCACGGCGGAGTATGCGCGTCGGTTGACGGTGGCTTCACGTGCGCTTGTCCGGAAGGATTGGGCGGGGTGCGGTGTGAGCTCGGCCGCTACTGCACGGAGGGCGCGTGCCTGCACGCCGCGGCCTGCGAGGAGGGCGACGCGGGCCCGTCGTGCAACTGCCGCGGGTACTACGGCCCGCGCTGCGAGCTCGACGTGGACGAGTGCGCCGGCGAGCCCTGCCTCAACGGCGCCACCTGCCTCAACGAGCCTGGCTCCTTCCGGTGCCTCTGTCCGCCTGACAAGACAGGTATTATATTATACCCCTTCGATGTATTTCATTTTGCTTAGTTTCGTGTGTGTCGTAGCTTGGGCGACCCAAATCAATACCGGTTGAGCATTTGTTCAAGCAACACGCGTCTATATTGTCGCCGGACTCATTTTATTCATGTATCTCGTAACCTAACTATTTTCAAAGGAATACTTTGGATGTTTATCTCATTATAGCTCTCGAAAAGCGTTAGTCTACGCCGCTCGGTTGTTTCACACTCGAACGTCGCGTCGTTCACTTACCGACTCCGGTTTCAGGAATGAACTGCGGAAATCCTCTGTACTCCGATGCGGTGACGGCGGGCGGGGGAGCTAGCGGCGCGCGCGCGCTGGCCGAGCTGTGGAGCTGGGCGCTAGCGGCGCGCTGGCCCCTGGCGGCGGCGGTCGCAGCGTTCCTCCTACTGCTTCTGTTAGCCGTGCTACCGCTGTGGCTGCGACGCCGCGGCACGCCCCCACCCGCGACCGGCAAGGCGCCACTGAAACCCAAGCTATCGAACCTCGAGGCGGTATCGCGCCGCGAGCGGCCGGCGTCCTGCGCAGAAGCTCTCTCCGCCCCGCCGCCCGCGCCGCTCAACAACGTCGACACGCTGCGGAGCTACGGCTCGGCGGGCGACGAACTGGAGGGTATCCCGCCCGACTACCGACGGAACCTCAACATCGACGTCGGCAAGCCCTGGTCCGAGCAGATGCATCTGCACACATTCGTCGATAACAAGATCTACAACGGTGAGTGTGTCACTCCTCCTTCTACAATTACAAGCAATGACCTTAATTTCAATAGAATAAGGAACAAAAATTAACAAACTTTAGAAAAACGAAAGAACTTTTTTTAGGGTTAAGCTCGCCTTTGCCATTATTTAGTAGTTGTATGATTCGTTTTAAAGAATCTTTATTTTCTCAAAGAACATAAAAACAGTTCACTTAAATGAGAAAAACAAAACTTGTACATATATTTATGTATCTACTTACGAGTAGGTTTATATTTAAGTTCGAGTGTGTTTACCTACCTATGTACAAACTACTTGGTACAACACAAAAGAAAAAAGGATTCATTGGTCATCTCAGCCCGCACCTCACTCAGCCCGCGGGCCGAAACGTCCACTACGAAATTCAATGGTAAAAATAAAACAACCTACCATATTTTATTGTGAAATTAAGATTTTAAAAATAAAACGCAGTAAATAAAGCGTTGTGTGGTTTACTTCAATCTTATTCAGGTCCGACCTGAGACTGAGTGGAACATTATGTTTGTGCAACATGATGTTGTTTTGTTTCAGACCTAAAAGGCACGCTCGGCTCCCCGGGCGCGCGTCGCCTACTAGAACCTCACATGGTGGGTGGGTACCACTGGGACTGCTCAGACTGGTGCGGCGGCGTGGGCGCGCTGCCCGGGATCAGCGAGGTGGCGGGCTCGGAGCGGCCCGACTCCTCGGAGCCCGACTGCCGCCGGACGCACCCGAACTCGACCGATGACCAGCACACCCACGACACGGACCACTTACAGGAAGGTAAGTGTTCGCTGTTCTTTTTCACCATCCAAGTCATGTAGATGCACCAGGGGAAACTAGGCAGACACCTAATCAAACAATTTGGGGTGGGTAGAAGCTAGTTTTTGTCGTGAATTCTAGGTGAAGTGTCGTTTCGCCCACAGTAGTTTCCGAGATATGATTGTTTTAATTTTACAGCCATATTTAAAAATTTAGGTCTTTTTCTTACCTTTCATTTGAGGCAAGTCTACACAATAGTCTAGCACGAGTAATAGTAATTCCACGGCCTACCGATTAGCTATCCAACCACACCAGAATTATTGAATACTAAGACGCGAGTTATCTAGATGTGTGTCAGCTAGAAAATCAGCACTGCGCTGCGCGCGCCCCACCTCCTTTCCACCACTTGTCATGGCCATCGACCAAGTATATTTATGTTCTAGCTGAAATGCCCAATACGGCTATAAGTACATATAAGCATTATTTCCGTAAAGGCTTGGCCAAACCAACGCGTTCAGCTCGCGTCCGCGGTGGCGTGCGCGGTGGCGGTCAGTTGTTGTGCACGAACTTGTAGCGACGTGTTCACATCGATGCGTCCTCTGATTGGTCGCGGCGTCCGGTGCAGCGTCTGCACGCGGCGGTGGCGATCAGATCGGGCTTGTTACGTTAGGACGCTGCACGCAGCTATTTATTTGTTCGAAGAACTATGTTGTTTAGTTTTAGTAGTAGTCAATGACGTGACTCCAGCCTGGTGAACGCAAGAACAAACGCGACGGTGTATACGACTTTTGCACGCGCAGTATCGCCACCGCGCACGCCACCGCGGACGCGAGCTGAACGCGTTGGTTTGGCCAAGCCTTTACTTATATAGCCTCCGCGAGTACGACTGACATTTCAAAAGTACATAAAATTTTGTCTTATTTTTAACATGATACCCCTTGCCAGACCGATTAGACGTTCAATCGCATTCACGTCAAACTCGCCTCGTGCACCTAAAAATAGTTTAACAGGCATTTACTGCAAAGGCGACTTTCTCTGATTGAAATTAGATTCAAAATGAAACGGAAAATCAGTTTAGTTTTCTTTATTTTCCAGCGTCCTCATACCTGCTCCACCCGGACTCGTACCTACCCCCGCAGTGCCTGGACGCGGGGGAAGACTGCGCGGGGGGAAGGCGCCTGCTGCGGGAGCCCGACGCAGCTAGCCTTATTACCATGCTGGGTCAGTACTAGTTACGTCATAACAGCAATCCTTGCCGAAAAACTTGAGTAGGCTGGATCAGAGACGCAATCAAGTCATTAAACTAACAATATCATTTTATATGTTGCTTGTTTTAATGATTTTAATCAACCTATAGGGATTTTTTATTTAGGCGAACTTCAATGTTTCCCCTGTAGGTGGAACAAACGGCGCAGCCCTAGAACATCTTATGGGCCTGCCACACACTCGACGAGTGGCGTGGGAAGTAGCGAGGAAAGTAGGCAGAGACGTAGTGTGGCAACGTTACTCGTCATGCCACTCGTCATGCTCCTCGTCCTGCCCATCGCTCCCTATTTTGTCGGTTTTTGGACCGCGAGTCAAAGGACCGGCAATACGAGCGCGAGTGACTGTCCACATACTCGCGCGGCCGCAGTTCGTGCCGAGCGCTCACGCGAGACGCACGTCTTTGTTTTCGGTTTATATTAATATATTAGGTACTTCCATCGTTCTATTGCGATGAATAGATGTCATCCACCATCTCCGTTGGCGAGGACGCCGACGACGTCGACGATGTATATTGCTTTGTAGCATAACATTGATTGGGCGAAGGTCTGCCTGCGACGCAGGAGGTTGCGGGTTCGATTCTCGCCTCGGGACAAATGTTTGTACGATCTGTTGACATTTGTCCAGGGCGTTCTGGATGTTTTCTATATATAATAAAAAAATATCTATATATGTAGTGTATTGTATTATGTATATCAGTTATCTAGTACCCATAACACAAGCTCTGCTTAGCTTGGGGCTAGATAATGCTGTGTGAATTGTCCAGCATTATTTATTTATTTATTTATTGATATAATTAGCTATACTACAAATACACGCACTCGCTGCCACCACAGTTTCAACGTCCATTGTGTAGCAACGACGAATAGACAAGTGCGGCGCGTAGCGATTAATTGCGCGAGTAGAGCAGTGTGTGGACAGACAGGGCAACATCGCGGCAGCGATGCGGCAGCGCGAGGAGCATGACGAGGAGCATAGTGTGGCGGGCGCATTAAAGATTTTCGACTGGTCAGTTGGTCGATTTGGTAGCATAATAGATAGATAGATAGAAAACACTTTATTATACCACACAAATACAGGAAACAATACAGAGAAAAGCTTATAAAAAAAGGAAGTATAAAGGGCGGCCTTATCGCTGAAAGCGATCTCTTCCAGGCAACCTTGGGATAATTGGCAGCGCATTCCCGTACAGAGTGGAAGGTTACGGGTTGAAGTCTCGCCAGAGTTTAAATTTTTTGGGATATATAAATTCTAAGGATAGGTACCATTTCTTTTTATTACAGAGGAGCGCACATCCCTCCTAGGCGGCGGCTCAGTCCGGTCCGGCAGCTCGCTGTCGGCCCGCCTCTGTGAGATCTCGGACTCCGAAGGCGAGGAGCCTCCGCCCGCGCGGCACACGGACGTGTGACGCAGGGCTCCCGCGCGCGCCTCGCACGCACGCGCCCGCGGCCACTAGCCGCATGACTGACTAGCGTACCTTTACCTTACTACTAATAGGACTGCTGACTTATCTGTGAATATAGTAGAATAGAATGCTAGTTTGAAGTAATAACTGAACCGTCACGCTCGGGACGATTACGCTGAATCGCATATACTCGGCTCCAGTCGTCATCAGCCACGTTATCACAACTGTGCATCGTTTGTAAATAATTTTTCGCTTTTATAGTGTGGTCATGAACACACGTCCTCTTTTTGTTAGTCATTAAATATAAGGAAAACAAAAAGCTTTTAGAGCTAGCAAATGAAATACTACTAGAAAAATAAAACTGAGTAGTTTTCACATCCTTATAGAAAAGTCACCAAAAATTTAAAGTTTGTCTCACGCTTAAGTACTACAATCCTATTACGGAAAAATTTCAGACCTAATTTTTTGGTCATTTTGATTTATTTGTATAAAAATACAAAAACCTATGTCCCAATTATAAATACGGTTGACATTACATCAACCAAAAGCAACTGTTAATCGAATGTAGGTACTTCCATTTCAGCCTTCACAGATAAGTTAGCAGAACTTTACACCACATTAACACGTAGGGGACTTCTCGTCTTCTATTTATTCGAATGGTGCTCCGATTATAGTTTCATATCATACTTTGAACTGTGCATTTATAGATATAACTCCTTCTAGGCTAGCGAAATTAAATTAAGGATATATTTTTATATGTATGATTATTGCGCGACAAGGCCCCGGCGGCGCTCCCGCCTTAGATTAATTACTTAATTAATGTATAAAATTATTTTAGTGAATGGGCAGAGTCTTTACCTACTATTTGATTTTGTGCGAAGTATGTGTGCGTGACTGAAATCCGTGAGTTTAAACAAATATCTGTACCGCCTTAAAATATTAATTTGAATAAGTAATTAATTTATATTAGTTTGATTTACATACTTCTTGTACTATTTTGACTTTGTAATGAATTGATCAATGCAATATTGTTATCTGGTTACGAAATAGAATTTAACGGAACGCGCTGATTTTTCAGTATTTTATTATGATTGTAAAAACTTTATTAACAAAGAAAACTACAACCCAATAATAGTAACAAATTAGAACTAGTATTTACACTAGACACAACTGAGCAAACTGCTCGCAACAATTGAGCTAAAAGCTGAAAAGGTAAAAAGCTTAGAATGTAAGCGGGAGCGGTCAGGGCGTTTGAGCTAGTTCCCCTAGAGAACGTGTGAACTCTTAGGAGGGTCACGTCGCTGTCTGTACATACATTTTTATGTAAATAATAAAATATTTATTAAAAAAATGTGTGCCTGTTGACACGAAAAACCAATAAAGATGGTCAAAACTGAGAGGTTTCGTTTTATTTATACAATGTAATTGAACCATCTTGTCTCAGTCTTTCCGCATCTAGTAGGTATTTTATAACGAACAATGGTCTCCTCAACGCTGCTGACATTCCTTTTTCTGAAGAACAAGTGAGGGTAGTCGCAAAAAATCCTGCACCTCTTCGCAGAAGCGGTAGCTACAGTACTCCAGTCATCCCGTGACCACGACAGTGTGTAAACCTGTTGAAACGTCGGGAAAAATAGGTAAATAAACGCTAGATATACCCGTGAGTAGTTATAATGTGTTCTGTTCTATTCTAGTCCACTGCTGGACATAGGCCTCCCCTAATGAGCGCCATAGTGCCCTGTCTTCAGCTTGCCGCATCCAGCATCTGCCTGCAGTCTTCTGCAGATCGTCATCCCAACTGGCTGGAGGGCGTCCTACACTACGTTTGCCTAGTCGCGGTCTCCACTCAAGAACACGTTTACTCCAGCGGTTATCGGTTCTTCGCGAGATATGGCCGGCCCACTGTCACTTCAGCTTGCTAATTCATTGGGCTTTGTCGATAACTTTGGTTCTCTGTCGGATGTATTCGTTACGAATCCATCCTTCAGAGAGACTCCGAGCATAGCTCTTTCCATAGCTCGCTGAGCGTCTTGGAACTGGTGGACCAGCCCTACCGTGAGTGTCCCTGTCTCAGCTCCGTAGGTAGGTCATGATAGGTAGGACGAACTGATTGAAAACTTTCGTTTTCAAGCATTGCGGTATCGCGCGTATGACTCGACGTAATTTTCCAAACGCTGCCCAGCCTAGCTGGATCCTCCGCTTGGCTTCCTTCTCGAAATTGTTTTTACCCAACTGCAGAAATACCGAAGTGACAGAAATCAAAAATATCACTTTATTTCCGTGTTAGTATTAAGTTTTATAATTTGACCTATTAATTCTAGGTGTACATTTATTGTATTTATGGAAATAAAGAGTTTTTTATTTTGATTTTTTGATTTTGTTTAGACTGTTGGCCCTGTACTTGGACACTCATAGTGGCGGCCTCGTAGAGACATCTCAGCACCTCAATATAACGATAGTCTACTAGGCATCGCTGTAAGGATTCCAGAACAGCCTAGGTTTCGACGGAGTCAAAAGCCTTTTCATAGTCCACAAAAGCTAGACACAGGGGCTGATTATATTCTTCGGACTTCTGTATAATCTGCCTCACTGTGTGTATGTGGTCTATGGTGCCATAACCTCCGCGGATCCCGGCCCGGTGGCTGGAACTCGTCGAGTCTCCTGGCGAGCGTAACCACTCGTGAGAACAGCTTATAGACGTGGCTCAGGAGTGAGATGGGTCTGTAGTTTTTAAGGAGGGTTTTATCTCCCTTCTTAAAAAAGAGCACCACCAAGCTCCCGCTCCACGCCTTAGGAGTTCTCCCACTGTGAAGGACGGTGTTGAAGAGGTTCTGTAGCTCCTGTATTACAGGGGCTCCTAAAGCTTTCAAAAGCTCTGAAGTGATTCCGTCCTCACCGGGGGCTTTTCCATTTTTAAGCTGCCTCAGAGCTGACACGATCTCGTCTTGACTAATGTCTGGCAGTTTGTCGGTATAGTGGCGTGTCAGGGTGGCTCTGGGATCATGGTCCTCTCGTTGGTAACGAGGGGCATGTGCAGCGTATAAACGGCCATAGAAATCCTCTATCTCGGCGGAGATCTCCGGCTTCGACAATACGGTCCTCCCATCGTGCGTTTTGAGCTTCGTCAGGTGGCTCCTGCCAAGCTGCTGAGTGAATACTTTGGACCCTCGGTTTTGCTCTATCGCCTCTTCAATGAAGCGCGTGCTGGAGCTCCGAAGGTCGCGCCGTACCATCTTCGCAATTCGCTTGTTCAGGTCTGACCTCTCTGACAGAGTCGCTGGGTGGTTTCCCGTCTTTTTGTCATCAGCCGAAGAGTCATCCGAGAGTTTGGACTTCTTGCCAGTACTGTAAACAAAATTGACAAATTATCCGGATAATTCGAATAATTCGGATTTCGAATTATCCGGATTGCAATCTCTTCATTGAAGTTTGCAGAGATCACACACATAGATCTATCTGAAATTATGATAAGGATAACTACTTACACACAAACGCTCCAGTTACCTACATAAAAGAGCAAAAACAAGGGTTTATATTATAAAGCATTTCTGAAATTTTTCGTCCCAACCCACGTGGCCGCGCCGCAAAAGTGCGGTCAGGTCGCTTGTGGGAGATAATGTTATTGGCCTTTTCGGATTATCTGTCCACTCCGACCGCGCTTACACAGTTAACAGGATGTCGAATTAGGATGTGAGAAAACCTCTTCGGCCGCTACCATGTTGGCCCGGCTAATGGTGAGGTGTTGACAACCTCAGTGGCACATTGTTTTGGGTGTTTTCCATAATTATAAAAAAATTACTATGTAATGTATTAAGTATATTCAGTTATCTAGTACCCATAACACAAATGAAGTTCTGCTTAATTTGGGACTTGATGATGCTGTGGTGGATGTTCAGCAATATTCTATTCTATCAAATATAACAATGTGTTGAATGCACCGTGATTTCCGATAAGAAGCAAAGGAATAAACCAGCGTCTATTTTGTGCGAACTAATATCTCTAGGTAATATAAAGTCTCTCACTGGTCCATGGCGTTAGACAAGTGGTACAAAGCAGTGAGATTTATCCACATGCAAAAGATCCTCGCTAGGAGGTCTTTGAAAATTGAGCTTTTGAGCAATCGATAGGTAGGAAATGAATACATAGCTCATAAAAGTCTGTCATAGACTGCCTAGGTAAATGTTTTTACCATTTAATAAAGTAGGCATTAAGTCTTTATTCTTAGCTGAAAACGTGTCCAGAAGCAAAATCTCCCTAGATGCTGCAGAGGAATAAAAAGGTTTTTAGTAACGCTGTCGAGTTAGTCTAAAACGATATAAGTACCTACTCTACGCAAAATTCACCAATATGCCAAAAATATAAGCGAATGAAAAGTCGTCATCTCTTTGGGATTAACTGGTTACTTTACAAAGAGCACTCAAACCACGAATGCTGCTTTTCATGTTGCTAACGAACTCGCGACGTCGCAAAAAAGTGTACAATGTAGCCCGTAATAATGGAAGGATTCCGAAAAGTTGCTGGTAATTCGGGAGGAATTTTTAATCTTCTTTGTGTTGGGGATAGGTAAGTGAAATGTATGAGCATTTAATAATGCTCGGCTCATATTTGTGGAGTCAGAGACCCCCGAGTAAGGACGACGGTGCGATTTTTTTCAGTTTTCAGTAGTTCGGATGCGACCGCGCCATGTTGACAAAACACTCTCGGCTACCTACAGTAATCAAACACAGAAATGTCGTACAAACCACTCAAAAAAATTCTGATCACTGGCACTATCCTATCTGAAACGTCTGCAATAGAATCATGTTATAGATCTTTTGTAACCGCCTAAATAGGTCTGACTCAAACATGGATGTCAAGCAATAAGGTCCTGCTTCGAGGAAATTTCTAAAAGACATCCATTATCCACGGTTGTTATTTAGAAGAACAAGTTGCTACTTCAGCTATGCTATCTAATGCCTAAGCTATGTGGTAGCTGAAGCTTGCTAAAGGTGATTGATATTTTTAAGGTTCTTATAAAAGCTTTTATTAAACTTGCCCTGTAAGTAGGTATGTGTGGGACAAATCTTGCAACTGAAGTTTAGATCCTCTTCCAATTGAGCTGAAATTTGGCATAAGTAAGTTTAGCGGCAATGCAATGTTATGGTACCATCGAGCTGGTCTGATGATTGATAGAGACAGAAGGCACCTTCTGTTTCTCATAACTGGTGTAAACTTCAGTTAACTTGTCCCAGGCAACTGCTTGGGAAGACAAATATAACCAACCCAAACTTGACGGAGTCAGGTCAACTCCTATTCGTAACTACGGTGGCCATAAGAACGTCCTATGACCACCTTCTGTTTCTCATAACTGGTGTTAAATTCAGTTGACCTATCCCAGACATTGTTAGTTGCCTGGGACAAGTTAACTGAAGTTTACACCAGTTATGAGAAACAGAAGGTGGTCATAGGACGTTCTTATGGCCACCGTAGTTACGAATAGGAGTTGACCTGACTCCGTCAAGTTTGGGTTGGTTATATTTGTCTTCCCAAGCACTTTGACTTGGCCCTAGATGATATAAAGGCGTTGGTGTATTAAAAAAAAGCTTTTTTTTGATGGCGACGCTAGAGTTTGAAGGAAGCCCCAAAGTTTTCGACTCTTCCGTTACTTGACCTCGTAGCGCATTCACGTACTGAGGTTGCGGGTGCAAGCCTCGCCGGAGTCGATTTTTTTTGGATATTATTTAAGTACCTATCTCTTTCGTACATTAATTCACAATATTTTTTTAGACTACATTTAGTTTAGGTGAAGAATACTTAGTACATACGTATTAATTACTGGGAGGTTTCGCTCTTTCTAAGATTCATTAGGCCGAACTATACAAAAACTTTTTACGATAAAACAAGGACCAGTTAGGAACAAATAATGTAAATAAAGTGAGTCAGCTGAATCAGACGGTCTCTAATACTATATAAGAATATGGATACAGCAGAAAATTCTTTAATCAAGAGTTTTGTATGGTTTATGATGAAGCAGTGACATGAGTGACATCAAACGTCTTTCGAGTGATTTTTCAAGTAGGTAGGTCTCTGAGTACTGAATACAAATGGAGACGGCATAATGTTATATATGAACTATCGGTTATACAAATATGATCTAAATCGACATTGTACTAATAAACTTGTAGCTATCTCGTTTTAACTTACCTACAATACCCCATGTAAAAAGAGACAACAATATATTTGTGTGACCTATTTTTGGCAACATTGAAACGTGACGTCATAGCAATGCATGTTTGTGGCCGTTCGCCATTTTAGTTTCTCAGTGCAAAATGGTATGTTAACTGTCAACGCGAGTTGCATTTGCAGTATTTTGTGCAAAAATTACTTGAATTCATGACTTTTTCTAGTGAAAACTTATTTAATAAGTGAAAGAAAGCAACAAAGAACATGCCTAATTGTAGTGTGGTAGGTTGCAGAATCAAAAAAAGCGAAAATCGTCCAAACATTACATTACACCGGTATGTATTATTATTTTGCAAAAATATCACAAATGCCTCATCTTTTGGCTTTCATATGAATAGTTTACGTAAAATTTATACCGAACGTAGCTTATACTACGTATTTTTGTGGATTTTGATAGTGTATTACAATAATATACAATAATGTTTGTTTGGCGATAGTGTTGTCCTTCAAGGCATTTTTCATATCGATGTTTTCAAGTGTAAATTGTGGTGTACTAATTTTAAACTGTGTTTTTTTCGTTTTAGGCTGCCTAAAAATGACCGTAGAAGAAAAATGTGGCTGGATAAAATAGGGGTGGAAAATTTAACGTCTCGTACGAAAACCATTTTTGTTTGCTCACTTCATTTTGATGAATCTTGTTTTAATAGAACTTTAAATATAACGACATTGCGAGAGGATGCCGTACCGTCACGAATCTTTTTAGTAAGTATTTTGACCCTTAGTCCCATAAACTTTGTTCGCGTATGTTTACAAACTTTGCCATCTTCGTTTTTCCAAAGACCGACCCTCTGTGATCTGTAATCTGACCCAATGTGATAAATAGCCCATACTTCAAATCCCCTTTAAAATTTATTTTTCCCAAAATCCTCTCTTAGCAAATTTTTTCCTTGCAAAATAAACCTATTTACTTACCAAACGTCAGCTTTCTAGAGTGTATTATTTTTGGCTGACAAATATTGTTCTATTTTGACAAATATTGTTCTTTTTACTTGTCGAAAATTGATCAAAAACTTATAATAATCCATCAAAATATAAGAAGCATATCACGAAATTTAGACGACTTTATCATTTTAATTAAACGCATGAAAATACATCCAGATATTATGATATTAACGGAATGTTGGTTATCTAAAAGTTATAATCCACCGCTACTTGATGGTTATGACATCTTTTTCACAAAAAATAATATTTTACAAAATGACGGTGTAGTGGTCTACTCAAAATGTAATCTTCAAGCTAGTACTTATGAGCCTAATTTTTCAGAGGCTAACTGCTTGGTTACTGTAGTCAATAACATACCAATTATTTCTATTTATCGATCACCGTCATATAAAAACATAACAAATTTTATTTTATCGTTAGACGCTCTCCTTATGTCGTTTTCAAAATCTAAAAATATTATTGTGAAAGGAGATATCAATTTAAACATCTTGGATGACTCAAACGATCAGCGCACATCAGAATACCTGGACGCACTAGCATTCCATGGCCTTTTGCCCACTCATACCTTTCCTACGCGACTATCAAATTGTCTGGACCACTGTTTTACTAAGACTAACCAAAACTCTTTGACTCTAGTAATCCAAAATAGTGTCACAGATCATGACGCTATAATATTATCGCTCTTAAACTCGTCCAGTAGAAACTGTAAATCAATATTAAAAAAGATAAATTACTCGGCAATTTATAAAGAACTAAGTACCACCGACTTTACTCCTGTAATGAACAGTAATAGCTGTGATCTCGCTACTGATACTTTCATAGACATGCTTACCAGCGTCATAAAAAGAAACACACAAGAACTAAAAGTAGCTCGCCGTAAAATGCCTATAAAACCCTGGATTACTCCTGGACTAATACGATGCATGAGGCACAGAGATCATCTTCATAGCAAACTAAGAAAGTTTCCAAAAGATGAAACTCTTAAAAAGATTTACAATAGATACCGCAACTTTTGCAATTCCTTACTTCGAAAGCTCAAACGGGCTTTTGAGAAAGCTGAATTTGAGAAAGCAGGTTCAGACATTAAAAAAACATGGCAAATAATCAATACTATAACAAATTACAAACCAATTAAAGCACTCCCAGAAGATTTAATAAAAGATAAATGCCCCGCTAGAGCTGTAAACTACGTCAATGAATTTTTTGTAAATGTTGGTAAATCCTTATCTGAGAAATTTACAAATATAGCGGACATTGCTGGGGGTGTTCAAAATAGCAGACGTTGTAATTCATTCGCGTTATATGACATTGATTGTTCAGAGGTTCAGACACTCATAAGGTCTCTAAAAACAGATTGCTCTACAGGATGGGACTAGACATGGGTAATCTTGATTCAGTTGTCCGAAACGATTCACTGAGTCTGATTCAGTTGACTGAATCAATTCACCTTAAGTATTCTTTATTCACCTTAATGATTCACTAATCGCTTGTGTTATAATAATTCAGAATTAAAGTATTTAGTCGCTGCGCTGACTGACTCGCTGAATGAGATTTAATAATACTCCTTAGCGATTCTGAAATATGGTCTGATTTAGGGATTCCTTTGTATCAGAGATGAGACGTACTTGCGAAATCGAGTACCAGGGCTTCCAAGTACGCATGAGAATAATGTTCGTAATTGAGTTTCAGAAAGAAATACTTGCAAGAACGACGCAAATACTTTCATAGAAAATTGATCCGCGCCTCGTTTATTATAAAGAACAAAATAGTGTGAACGAAAAAATAGTTGTAGGTACTAAATTACCTTTTGAATAGATATTTTAATTTATCAGCACGATTGACCTATTCAGTCAGACCTACAGGTTTCGATTTCGAGCCTAGAATTTTATCGATTAGATGAGATAATCTTTTATTTTAATTATGAATTTACTTACATAGATAGGTAGGTATACATTTACCAGTACCTAGTACCTACCTACCTTATCAAATTCTAATCCTAACGCCTACTTAAAATTAAGAGCAGACGTCCCACTGTTATTCTGTCTAATGGTTACTTAGAAATTTTAATAAAATAGATTTAATATGAGAAAGTACCTACTATCTTAATTTAATTATGAATTTACTTACTTAAATAGGTAGGTATACCTACAACTATATTAATTACTTAATAAAATAGATTTAATATGAACGAATAGAAAGTACCTACTTTCTCATATTAAATCTATTTTATTAAAATTTCTAAGTAACCAGTTACCTGTCACTGGCACGCCCGCCCCCACTGCGTTCATGTGTCATAGAGAAGCTTCCAATAAAATAATGGTCTCCGAATAAAGTCTTTATTCGTGACGCGTTAGCATAACTATTCCCTCTAAACCTTAACGATTCACTGATTCACCGATTCATCGAACGAGTGTCCGCGAAGTGCCGACGCGAGAGTTCGGAATCGCCCGACATCACCCGAAGGATTCCGAACTCTCGCGTCGGCACTTCGCGGACTGAATCGGTGAATCAAATGAATCAATGAATCGTTAAGGTTTAGAGGGAATAGTTAAGCTAACGCGTCACCGTAGTGAAACGATTCTTTTTAATGCTTCTGATTCAGTTTACCCATGCCTAGATGGGACGGAATCTCTGCTCAGATTCTTAAACAGAATATAGAGTTTATTGTTAGGCCTCTTACTCACATATGCTCTCTCAGTTTCTCAACCTTTACTTTCCCTAAAGCGTTTAAGAAATCAGTCATACTCCCGATCTACAAGAGTGGCGACAAAACCATGGCAAGTAACTATAGGCCCATTTCAATCTTGCCAACTCTCTCTAAAATATTAGAGAGAGCCATCAACAATAGACTGGTTAACTATTTGGAAAAGTTCAAACTGCTCTCTAATAACCAATATGGATTCCGGAAAGGGAGGTCTACTGCCGACGCCGTCTCAGAGCTCAATGACTTTATTGTTAGCTGCCTGGATAACGGCACAAAATGCCTAGGAATTTTCCTGGACCTAGCAAAAGCTTTTGATACGGTGTCAATTCCTTTGCTCAAACAGAAGCTGGAGGGACTAGGAATAGAAGGAGACCAACTGAAATTAATTGAAAGTTATCTTAGTGATAGAAGTCAATGCGTTAAAATTGGTAATCACTTCAGCTCCGAATTAACAGTCACATATGGCGTTCCACAAGGAAGTATACTTGGCCCGACTCTATTTTTGACCTATATTAACCAAATATGTGACCTTACCCCGGAAAATTGCAAACTCCTTACATTTGCCGATGATACAGTTTTACTCTTTTCAGGAGAAACTTGGAACATAGTTTATAACCATGCTCAACATGGATTTAATCAAGTATCTGCCTATCTCTACCAGAATCGTCTCACGTTGAACGCTGAAAAGACTAAGTATCTTGCTTTTTCGCTGCGGAAAACTGGTTTGCCCAATACTTGTGACTCAGTCCACACACTAAAATCTCACACGATGCAGTGTATCTACTCAAATCAAGGCAACAACTGTGACTGTATTAGGTTAGAAAGATGCGAGACCATTAAATATTTAGGAGTTACAATTGACTCTCAGTTAACGTATGTTCCCCATATTAACCTACTAACATCTAGGATACGCCGACTTATTGCCATTTTTAAAAATATTAGACATGTAGCTGCTAAAACACAATTGAAAATTACGTACTTTGCTCTTTGCCAAACTCTACTTCTGTACTGTGTGACGGTTTGGGGTGGATCCTCAAAAACGCACATTCTCCCTCTCGAGAGAGCACAGAGAGCTGTGCTGAAAGTAGCCAACTCATACCCATATAGATACCCTACATCTCAACTCTATACGGAATGTCAGGTTCTCACTGTTAGGAAACTTTTTGTACAGCAAACCATTCTTAGACTACGGGCAATAAATACAAATGACTCTCTTTTGCATGATAAAACAAGGAGAATTAAAAAATACCAAACGATATCGTGTAAAACTAGTTTTGCCCAAAAGCACTCCTCCTTCCTAGGAAAATATTTATATAATAAAATAAACAAAATAATTACTTTGCATGATACTACTTATTTTGAATTGAAAAGGAAGTTAAAATTATTTTTACTGAACTGTGACTACTTGGAAACAGAAAATTTGCTTACAATAAATAAATAACTTTTTGATATGTTCTTAATGTAATACATAATATTAGCATATTGCTCTTATAATAATCTCTAAGTTCACTTTACGCAAATTTACACACAATATATTTTATTCGGTAAAATTATTTATCTAATCAACACTAAGCATGCATACACTCATAATCATACTTACACAAACTCTACCCACACATATACACATACATACACACTTTCGCGAATGGCTTGATCTTTTCTCTGTTTAATTATACTTACTTATTTTTTTTTTTTTAGTTTTAGTTAGTTTTACAAAGTTTCGCTTAACTTCGAAGGTGGCCCTTGGATTTCTCTTCGATTTAATGTTTTAGTTATACTTAGTTAATTATTTTCCTTTGATATGTTCAACATTATCTATGTACCAAGTATACCAATGTACTTTAGCCGCACCCTCGGGGTCTGTGAGGCAGAGTAGCCCTCGCGTCTAAACACAAGTTTTACTTAGTTAGAGCGAGGAGTCGATGCATTTACAACACTAAGGTTTTATGGTAGAGTACCTACTATACTAAGGTGAATTTAATTTAAACATAAAGTAAGAGATATTTAAATTAGTTTTAAGTACTCTGTTAACCTGCTCAAACCATTTTTTGGAAATAAATACTTTTATTATTATTATTATTATTATTATTATTTTATACTTATTCTTCCGTCATGATATTTCAGCCGCCACCAGCCCGATCCAGTACATCCAGTACTTTATCAGAAGTAGACCCAAACCAGACTCCATCTAGTTATAAAATATGTGATGCGTCAGATGAGGTGAATATCTTTATTTATTACCTACTCGCTTTTCTCCTTACCTGTTTATGTTATACTATAAACCGTAGTTATTATGCATGGTGTTCGGCAAACGCCTCCACTATACGGTTTTAAGCCCTCGACATCCAATCATGGCTTGCGTGTTATCAGATGTCGCCAACCCATCCTTTTGGTGGTCTTCCCCGCTGTCACCAATCTCCCAGGAAAGTACGAGTATGAAAGGTATACACTGATAATTACACCAGATTTTCATCCCAGGTTGCCCAATACATCGGCGAGATGTGCCGTTACTTGCTAGCGCAACCCGCGCGGCCCACCGACAGCCAACACTCGGTCAAAACGGAAAATAGTTCAATATTAAACTTTCATGGCCACTACATTAGTACTAAGTAAAAACGGGTTCAATAATTATCATTAAAATCCTAGTTGTATAAAAATAATAACATTTTAAGGTTTTTGGGTTGTAAATGAATGAGACTGATTGAATTATTTGAAAAATCGAAAACGATAAAAGTGATAAGTTAAATTTTTAATTTAGGTTTATTGTTAATATGTAAATGAATGAGACTGATACATCGCTATTACTAACGAAAATGTAGGTGTCTGTGTTTGTTTAAATTTGTGATTTATATTGTAAATGAATGAGACTGATTGAATTGTTTGAAAAATCGAAAACGTAAGCGATTGTGTATCTGATATTTGTATTGTAAAGGTTTTACAAGTGTGATATACTCTAAATTATATTATTTAAACTTTCATCGTCACTACATATGTACCTAGTTAGTAAAACGAGAGTTCAATATTACCATTAAAATCCTTGTTGTATAAAAATAATATATTTTTGCAATTATGTAGCTTTTTGTTTTATTTTAGTACCTCTTTTCATAAATAAACATTGATAAAATTGCACAATTTCTTAGTTAGTACAAGTTGTTGCGTCTCACGAGCGCGGTCGAGCCATGTTTTTGTGCGTGTATGCAGGTACACATTGTCTCTGTAATTTGTGCATGATATATTTTTTTATGGTATACAATTCCGTTTCATAATTATCGAGATTCGAGGTGTAAACAATAATATAAAGTATAGTCACAAAAATACTTGTGTCGATAAATATATCGATAAACAAAAGGGCAGCACTACGGATGGTAGCCATTTTTGTTTCTCGTAAGTTTAGGTATACACGTTTTTTTCGTAGGTATGCCGTCTCCATTTGTATTCAGTACTCAGAGAGGTAGGTATGTATTTTAACAAAGAAGAATCAAAATATTTTTCATGAAGAATGATGATTTTTCAAACGGATGAAACGAGTTTTCTTGTCAACATGGACGAGAATATAAGTTTTTTATGTATGTGTTTTAATTTAAAAGGTAGAGGAGAAGGTGGTTATGTGGGCCCCTATTTTGTTTTTTGCCTGTAAAATTTGAAATAATAGGTCTATAAATTAATATGATACGTAAAAAGATTCAACAATTATCAGTGTATTTTTGTCTGAGTTTCTATTCAATGAAATTCAATTATTTTGTTATGAAAAAAGTTTATTTAAAAAAGTACACATTCTAGTAATTCGGTATTATGACTGTCATAAATGTATTATTTAAAGAAATTATTGAATGATTATTGAAAATCCAAGACACTGACATTCAACACCTAGAATTAATGCAACCGGTGCATCCACAATAACTGTTTGGCACATAGTAGCTGATATAGCATTATATTATATGGAAAAAAACAACGCGCGCGCAAAATCTTACATCTTACGACCTTACGACTTGCTTGAATAACAAAAAATATAACAGGCTCTCTATTGTGGCGGTTTTAGGTATAAATGACCTTAGCCAAGTTATTTACCATTTCAGCTACTTTCTAAGACATGGGACTGTTTCAATGAGTAAAAATATTGAAAGGGCCAAAATACTTGCAGGGGCCATATTACCACCTTCTCCCGTTATTAAATAATCTCTAAAGGAACTGTCTATTCTATACAGATTCATCATTATCCATTTCATAAATTTTATGAGTAGCAACATTCCCTACGTTAAAAATGTAAAATCTCTTAAACTCAAACACCCTCAAGGCATCTTGATCATAAAAATGGTATTTTCTCACTTCTCCGCTTGAAATCGTAATAAGTTTTCGTATGCATAAATGGACTTCATCGGGAGTGTTGTAACAATGGGAATCCCTCTTCCGACCGGCTCTTTTATTGCCCCTCCCGCTTTCATTTCACTTGCAAATGCTTCATTCTTTATGAATTTACGCTATTCTTAGAAAAAAAGGTTTTCCGGAATCAAACTTAACAAATATTTGGAGTGAAAAGTTTTGTAACCGTCGTTTCTGTCCCTTTTCAATTTTGCGTCGAATGGCGACGGATTGCTTTATTTTTATTTAATTTTGTGAAACTTTTGAGGTTTATATAACCAATTCTTTTCCTTTTAATCAGGTTGGTACCTAAGTATACGTTGTTGTAGCCCTTCAGGAGCTTAGGCGCGCTACGGCAAGTTAAGTTAACGCGCCTAGGAGTCCGCGCAGCCCGCTAAATTAGCGGGCGCGTGCTATGCGCCCGCTAATTTAGAAGGTAAAGGATACGTTTTTTGTTTATTTAATAGTAGGCGTAGTGTAGAATAATTCACAGTAATTTTTTTTTGTACCAAACTTTATACTTGTAATATTTTATGTTCGTTTGCTAGTTAAGATATGGATAGCATTATCTCTGGAATAAAAAGTTTTTAAAATTATTTTCTTAGTAAGTTTTTTAGGTGAGAACGGTATGGTATGGGTAAAGTCTGTTTCATTAATTATTGGTTTATAACTGATCACCGACTAAACTTGTTAAAAAAAACTTCGATAAAATTGCAAACACGAAAACGCACTCACAAGTCACAATTATGGCATTACTGGCAAGATATAGTACTAGATAAAAACAAAACGCTTATGAATTTCCGATTGAATAAAAAGAACTCAGATAATCACTTTGGTACATAGATGCTATTCTAATAAGCGTGTTACTTGCCAATGATGTGACCTCTAAGGCTTTCACGGTAATAGCAAAACCTTGCAGACAGACAAAAGAACATTTAAAATAAATTTAATGCCAACGCCACGTGTATTGCCAATTTAGTAAAATTAAATTCAGACCACTTAGATATCGCTAATTTAGTTGTGAAAAGACAAGAGAATCTTCGAAAAGCACGTTAGGAATCGTTACGCGATCCAAGAATTGTTTTTCACAGTTTGGTCCAACGATAGCAGACAATGCTGTAGGTTAGGAAATCAGGTTGCCGTGGCAGTCGAAGCACGTTTGGTGCCTTGACTGGACTGTGGGCGGTTTCTGTGACTTCGAACATCGGTAAAATTATGTGAAATAGGTACTTAAACTCGTACTATGGAAAGAGCTATGCTCGGAGTCTCTTTGAAGGATAGAATTCGTAACGAATACATCCGACAGAGAACCAAAGTTATCGACATAGCTCAAAGAATTAGCAAGCTGAAGTGGCAGTGGGCCGGCCATATCTCGCGAAGAACCGACAACCGCTGGGGTAAACGAGTTCTTGAGTGGAGACCACGACTCGGCAAACGTAGTGTAGGACGCTCTCCGGCCAGGTGGGATGACGATCTGCGAAAGACTGCAGGCAGATGCTGGATGCGGCAAGCTGAAGACAGGGCGCTATGGCGCTCATTAGGGGAGGCCTATGTCCAGCAGTGGACTAATATAGGCTGATGATGATGATGATACTCGTACTCTGGCCAAACTGAATAGGTAGATATTATAGAATGTTTGCAAACAACGCCCCATACTTAACCTAAGAATCACTCTCATGTTGTCGATTTTCAATACTAGGTAATCAGAATTAGCACTACTAATCAATTTTTGCTTTTTCCTACAATGCATAACACTGACAATATTTTTTCAAACACCACGCCAAAAAGAGAATTAATGAATATAGTTACTTAGTTGGTACGTCAAAGTACCTAGTAATTTTCCCTTTCAGAGATAGCTTCTTTCCTGTTGCTCCAACACAACAGGAAACAGGCAATTTAAGTAGGTAGAGCAAATAAAAGGAAAATGTGTGGGTCCTATGGACCATTCTGAATGAAAATAGAACTATTCCTTATTATTTCAATTGGCTTATGTATGTATATCTTTATCAAAAACATATTTTTTTGTCAATTTATATAAATAAGATCCCTTCAGCCATATACATACGAAGTAAAATGGTAACAACAAACAGACCAAGAAACAGAGATATCTTTTTATTTCGCATTCGTGCTAACCCTGCAACACACGGTGCGAAAAAACCTAAATCGGAATATGTAATTCCAGGGGTACTACTTGTTCAATTACTATACAATTTGGTTGTTATTGGAATTTATTAGCTGTCAAATATATTAGAGTGGTTGACACATTGTACTTCCTACGAACTACTAGTTTTTCACCAAGTCCACAGCCTCAACTGGCTAATTCGTTACAAGTTACCAATTTGCGCGGGGAAGACGAGCTGCAAACTTTACAAGCTCTTTGTCCCGACTCCGGCTGCTAACAGCTTAGCTTAGGACACGAGTTCAGTTCAGTTATTTATACATAAGATTTTTTTCTTAGATGTCCAACGCATGCATAGTTATCAAGGTAAAAAACGAAGTACGCAATAATTTTCCTTGGCAATCTTACCAAGAGTATTTAAATATTAAAAGTGTGTATCTACGACATCGGCGTCAACAAATTTTTCAACGAAGTACTTTTCTAAACTGTAGTAGGCCCTGTATACTACGAGTCTCTTCAGTTTGTTCGTGAATATTGCAGTCGACTCGGCACTTGTTATAGATTAATGATTAATGTTGATTAATGAGTTCGCAACAAATCACAAGTGTGATCGAGATGTGGATTGAAAGCTAGAAGCTTGCCAGTACCTACCAAGTTTTACTCGAAAGGTAGCTTTATTTTTACTCAAAGGTTTGTATTGGAATGACTGAGGAAAGTTCTGGAATAAAACAACTGTGGGGTTTTGAACTTAATTTTTACGTAGATAGAGCTGTTTAAGGGTACTTAGTTCAACCGTCGTAAACAAGCTCAAATGATAACAGAATCCTCAGAGCAAGATAAACTTGCTTGTCAATTCCCACGAGTGAATATCTCATTATTACGAGTAGGCACTTAGGTAATAGGTTTAATTAAATTATCATGTAATTTCCGCGCGTGAACAATTATTAATCTTTTTACAATGACATGAGCGAAAGTAAAGAAAATTTGTTGTCGATGGACAAATTTCCCTGTGTAAATCTGCATATTCATCAAATCCACCGGAATCCTTTATAACGAAAGTTTTTAAATCTTCAGAGTTTCAACTTAAGCCAAGAGTTTAGTTTTTAACTTTACAAAATGTATCTAGACAGTTTTGCACACTATTAGCTTTGTTCGCAGAAGTTTAGAATCTTATTACATAATTTTGGCATCATTTTAGAAGTCACAGTGAGACGCGGGGGACTATTTAGCAGAAACTATTTGTAGTTTCAAGTTTAACACACTAAAGACTGCTATCATTGTAGATGGTTTATATAAGAGCTAGGATATTTTATACTTAGGTAAGCGATTTGCCTACAATGTATATTTAGGCAAGTTAAATTATAATGTTAACCAACAGTAGTAATAAGAATTCCTAAGTAAAATAGATGAGAACTCTTTGCCTAGACAAACCTAACTTAGGCTTTAAGGCATTACTAACCAACCTATGTAATGTTTTTTTCTTTATGAATGATATATCTATCTATCTATCTATCTAACAAGGCACGATGTTGGCACGTGATACTTTTCTTTGGGGACTTGATAACTAGAGGAGCCAACATATTGGAAAGGTAGGTACTACAAAACGTATTGTGTGGGAATGTAATAACAGATAATAGTAAGATAATAAATTTATTCACAAACAAAATTAAACTAGTATTTACAATTGAAACAATTGAGCTAACTGCCGACTGTTGGAAACAGTCTACAGATAGCTCAACTGATAATAGTAAGTGTAATATTTATTTATCACATAGACAATTACATTAACAGAATAAAACAATAGCAACTAGCTTATACACGTATATCTATTTCTTAAAAATCTAAGTCGTCACCATACGGCAGAGTGCCCAGAATGCTAGAAGCATTAACACGTTGAATGGCAATGCTAATTCGTTGACCGAACTAGAAGCCAGCATTCCGATCACCTGTGGACTCTCTAAGCAAATAATAATAATATATTTTAATGTTGTGTTCAAAGTATCAAATACCTAGAATTTTGGAATCCAACATTTAAATTTATTTAATTATTTTAAGTTCGTGAATTTGATTAAGTTTTGAAATGAGAAAGGGCATGTTGAATTTCAGAAAAGGTTGATATTATTTTTATGGAATAGTAAAATGACAAAATAGTACCTATACATAGTTTCCTCATCACCGCACATAATATTATGTAGATAGACACACTTGCACACTTATCGATAGAAACAATACAGCAAAACTAAGTGACAAGAGGAGCAAACTTAAAAACTAAGTGACAAGAGGCGGTCTTATCGCTCAAGAGCTCTACCAGACAACCGTGGATGGTATACGATCATTGGACAATACTAGGGGATCTGTGTGCTCATAAAGGCTATATAAATAAAAAAGGCTTAATAAAATATACTATATAGGTACTTATCATTTTATTTACACAAAATACTTACATAAAATAGGGAATGGTGTGCGTTCAGTGACAACAGGACAAATAGTGCTTCCTTTCCATGGTTTTGAAGATTGGTAGCGACTTTGCTCGTAATGTTTCCTCATAATGTACATCCACTGCTGAACAGACCAACAAACAGCTTGACAGGCGTAGTATTGGTCGCATTGAGTTTGTTATATCCATTTGATGGATTGGAGTGACAAAAAGTCGAATCTACTCCATTAATGTATAGCTCAGTGGATCAGAGTCGAAAAGAGCGTTGGAAATACTTAACAACTTACTTACCTACTTCAAAATTAGTAGGCATAGAAGAATTAGTAGGCATAGAAAAATTAGTAGGCATATAAAAATTGTCGCTATCTCAGTTTACCTACTGTGATAGCGGTGACTGATTTCTCTATTAACATTCTGCCACCTATTTTTGCTTATAATTACGTTAAACACAAGAATTTTAATACATTGGATAATGTTCAGTTTGTGTTAACTATCCTAAGCTTTTTTTTTAATCCCTCTGAAATAGTTTAGTTTCGTATAATTTAGACAGAGAAGCGAAAACAGAGTTCGGTGGCCACCAAGAGCAACTTCGCTATTCTGCATAAAGGAAAAAATGATATAATAATATATTCTTTATTTCCAGACACGAGATCCATATAGACAATTTTACTGAAACATAATTTAAAAATAAAACAAAAAATATATAATGTTACCTATATATACAGAATCAGGTACATAGTGTACCTAGGTCAGTAAAAAATTAAAAATTAAAATATTCTAGGTGGCAATAGCCACCCACCATTTATACATGTCAGACAAGATCAAACGATCTGCCAAACTCCTTATAATAGAGTTTTTACACATGCCAATTCTGGACATAAACGAGGCTATTCTCTTTCGCTGGATGGCCTGGAAAGAGTCAACACTGGCTGATGTATACATTTCTGAAGCGCTACAGTAGCGCTTCAGTCCCATGAGATGCCTGAAAATGTTATTGTATGTTACTCTGATACCATCGTGTGATTTTTTGGTATAGTCTGTCCAAAGTTGACATGTGTAGAAAGACTGACAATAAGATTTGAAAAGAGTGATTTTCACGTCAGACGAACAGTTAAAAAATTTCCTCGCTATCATGTTGCCAACTACACACAATGATCTTCGCTGCCGCTCTATGTCAGTATCGTCCTTTTGGTTTGAAGTTACGATATGTCCCTAGTACTTAAAGCTCTCTACTATTTTTATCGGTCGCCCGCCAATGCAGACTTCAGGAATGTTCTCCGGCCCCTTCCCTGATTTGAAAATAACCATCTCTGTCTTTATGGCGTTATAGACAAGATCGTGATCCTTAGCGTATTCCTCACAGATGGCGAGCAACTTTGTCAACCCTTTGATCGACGGGCTGAGCAGAACCATATCATCGGCGTAACTCAGATTGTTGACATATCTGCCATCCAACCTGAGCCCCACCTGGGTACTGCTCAGCTCCTCGATCAAACCATTGACGTACAAGTTAAAAAGATCCGGTGAAGAAAGCCCCCCCTGTCTCACACCACAAGAAAGCTGGTAGTTGTCCGATAGCTCAGCTCCCCATCTGACGCGGCTGGTCTGATTCTGGTACCAGAATTCAAGAAGATCAACCACATCAGCCGGGACGTCCGAGCCATCTCGCAACTTTCCCCAGAGACGGTCGTGATTCAAAGTGTCGAAGGTACGGCTGAGGTCGAGAAATATGGCGTATACGGACGTTCCTTTCTGCGTGTAGTAGCGCACGACCTGCTTCATAGCGAATATGGCCATGTCAGTCGAAACTTGAGGACGAAAGCCAAACTGACCATCATTATAGGGCAAAATGCAAAGGTGCGACTGCATTATGCGATCAAGCACTTTGGCCACTATTGTTGCCAAATAAATTGGTCTGTAGTTCGCCACGCTCGAGATATCACCTGTTTTATTTTTGGTAATCGGAATTACAAGAGTACGAATAAGCTCCTGGGGAAGGTAACAATTCCTCAAGCAGAGAGAGAAGAAACGCGCCAGCACCTCACAGATATGTTGGCCCGCATACAGTAAATGCTAAAGCATGCAATGTAAATAATAAAGCATTTGCCCGATACTGCGCTGGTTTTCAGGACTCTGTCATATATCAAACCGAAATGTAAAATCACTGAGTTGCTTACAGATATCAACATGAAAATAAATGACTTCACAAGAGGGTCGAATATTTTAACAATCTCCTTTATGTGGAGTTTTCCACACATGAACATGCGTTTAAATTTGACTGGAACCTTAGCTATGACCACACGATGTTTAGGAGAAAATCAGGACACAAACAATTTTGGCATGAGCTTTTTGGTAATATCTTTTCAGTATTATCTGGATGTCATTAGTGAATGGCTAACCATTCATAACCGTCTGTCCTAAGACTGACTAAATCTATGAAAGACTAGCTGTGCTCCGCGGCTTCGCACGCGTTGTTTCTATGGAAACATTTAAAGGTTATTTCTATCCCACGGGAACTGATTTATGGGATAAAAAGTATGTTTGACCTATATTTGATTCCAGAATTAAAATTACCTGTACGCAAAATTTCAGCTCAATCCGTTCAGTAGTTTTGGCGTGAAGAGGTAACAAACATCCATCCATCCGTCCATCCAAACTTTCGCATTTATAATATTAGTGTGATAGTGAAAGGGACTAAACGGCGAGTCTAGAATTTTTTCGCGAATAAAATCAAAAAATGAAATAAAATCAAAATGAAGTCAGGAGTCAGTTATTTCAAAACGATCAAATTATCGGCATTGATAAATATTTGCCTCGTGTTCGGTCGGTTTTTCTATAGACAAGGTCACTTTCCAGGGTTTTGGGACCAGCGGCGGCAAATTTAGGAGAAGTTTTGAAATGCTTTTCATGGTATACATATAAAATCTCGAAAACCGCTTTCACTGTCGAAAACACACGCATTGAGTAGTGAGGAAATGCGGTGATCTCAGTGACATGAGCAAGGCAGCTATGAAATTCCGTTCCAGTGGATCACCATAGCATAAGCTACTGTGCGATGGTCTTGATACATATTTGATAGAAAAGAGCACCTTTGACTGAGTTGTTCACCAAAACTCATAAACCTTGTCATAAACTGAGTCAACGGCACTTGACAGCGACAGTTGAGTACCACGCTGGCATCAAGATGTCAAATTACAACATCTACTCACTTGGAATTGAACTCCGTTATTCATGTTGAGTTCTTGACTGTGAGGACGTGCAGTCACACAGAAGAAAGCATTAGCTTATAGGTTTCAAACTTGACATTTTGACGTAGTCTTTCGTTTCTGTGACGATACCACTACTAAATAATGGCAAAGGCGAGCTTAACCCTAAAAAAAGTTCTTTCGTTTTTCTAAAGTTTGTTAATTTTTGTTCCTTATTCTATTGAAATTAAGGTCATTGCTTGTAATTGTAGAAGGATGAGTGACGCACTCACCGTTCTAGATCTTGTTATCGACGAATGTGTGCAGATGCATTTGCTCGGACCAGGGCTTGCCGACGTCGATGTTGAGGTTCCGTCGGTAGTCGGGCGGATTAGTTCTGAAGCGATTATTGCCTCTTTACCATATTCTCTGCCAATATGGGGTGGCCACTATAATCTAATGATTTGCCCACCAACTACTTGGATAAGGCCTCTTTCTTCTTCTGTTAATTATGGCCCACGCTGAAAACAGTCGAGAATATTCGTAACTACGACGTATTCGTTTAATCAGGCTATCTTTCGTCCACAAGAAGCAAGCAAGCAAATATTTGCGATAACAACCTAACTAGGTTACCGCACTAATACCCCAAGTTACCTTTATCCTAAAGATAAACTCAACTGTATATGGTTTAGTAAGATAGTTTCGCAGTTCGTTTATTAATCTAGGACGAAGGGACATTGCCCTCGGGGGTTGACGGCGAATACGGACTTTGTTAAATTTCTGGCAATCTAGCTCTCTCGCTGTCTCGATATGATTTGCTACCAGGGGTATCAAACAAAGCCAAATATTTGCAATGAAGCTTAAAATTTCAGAACAGTTTTGATTGAGTACGAGTATACGAGTTTGAAGTGGGTGCATACTAAACATAACTTTCCTTTCCTGGATCTGTTAGGGTTGAATTCTTAAACGGTGATCAAGCTTAGCGTTGGATACAGACCTGGCTTCAGTCGACGACAATGACGAATGAACTCCGATTTCTAGATTAAGTACGGCACTATACCAATGAGTTAGCAAAGTAAAACGGTGCCTTGTTGGGTATATCTAATATCCAGTCGGTCGTTTCACATCGTGAAAGGAATACGCTGTGTTTTTACTCTGCACTTATTAATAAATCAGAAGAACCAAAGAGTTTATTTCTTTAGCCTTATAAAATAAACACGGAGATAAGTCAAAACTAAGATATTTTCAAGAAGGGATGCAATTTGATTCTCTTCTCTGAGGTGTTTAGGCTATCTACAAAGCGAGACCGAGAGAGAAAAAATACAGTTAGCACGACAATGGGCAATTTATTGAAAAAAATTTTGCCCATCCTATTTTTTAGATTGATAAAAAACTTCTATCGGACCAACTGAGATTGGAGAACTGAAAAATTCAAAAGCCGCAAAAAACTTTTACTCACATAGATTTCGAAAATCTTGTTTATTGATATTCTTTAGTTGCAGTTTAATTGCGCACTTCATTATTACATTATATTTTTTTTTCAATTTCAAGCAATGGCTTGAAATTAAAACACAAAACATACTTAAATCAGAAATAAGTATTTTTTCTCATACTGACTTGTATATTTATGACAACAGAAGATAACAAAACGACCCATAGCTGTTGCTTACAGTTTACACAATTTTAAAATAGTAGGAGGGTCAATATCAAAATTTACTATGCAAGAGTGTGTTGGATGACACTAATATCGGGAGGCCTGTTGGGAAAAGTCCTATACCCGTATTAGAAAAAAAGGCTGACCTTGATCAATACTTCGAAGAAAAGGATTCTGTAAAAAGTAGGTCCAAAATGAGACTCTTTTGTGCTTAATCTTGTAAAGATTATATGTAATTCAGAAAAAGCCCAAAAAGGAAGATATCGTCGTTCATATAATGGGGACACGGCATAATTTCCCTAGCAGGTAAAAGTATTATTCTTTAACAATATTAGCTACGTGAGGTGAATCACATGCCAATTGACTTACGGCTGTGTCTTGCGGAGCCTGTATAAAAGGTGATCTACGGCCTTTGTACGTCTCGTTCTTTATTGTTTTTCCTTGCAATGGAGGGGAATGTTGTCAAAATGGGACGATAGACAAAGATGTAACTAAGTATGTGAATAAAAATATATATATTTTGTCGCACAATTCAATGGGAAATAATCATCATCCATTACAAAAAAATTGGTTGTCTGTAAAGTCGGTTTACTGACGATAGTTGAACGTGACAACGTCTTACGAAAAGAGCGAGGTAACGCCGCATGAGGTAACGTCGCATGACGTCATGTTTTTCGTGCGTGCAGCCGGCTCTATCGAATTATAAGACGTTGTCACGTCAAAAAGTCGTAGCAAGTGCTACTAGAGTCTTCGCCAACGCTTGTAGCACTTGTTACGATAATCTACGCCAATGGCTGTAGCACTTGCTACTAGAGCCTACACCAACAGGGCCGCGATCACGGTGTAGTAAGTGTAGTTATCTGTTGTTATGTGTTTATCCCTCAAACAACGCGTGCAAAGCCGCAGGCATAAATAAGTACACGATATCGCAAGTAAGCTTTCTATGGAATAAAACTGCGAAGGTACATGTTGAAACTGCCTGTTTTATAAGCACCTGACATATTTGCGTAAAGCCAACATATCCCTCATCGAAGAGGCAAGGCTTAGAAGAGGAATGGTGTACCGTCATCAAACCAGCCCCAATACGCCGTGGAAATACTCGTAATTTTTTCACCACGCTGATATCAACAATTTACGAGTATTTTCCGAGTTTTGACACCGTGAAAAATTCGGTAAAATCTTTTGTTGATTATACTCCCTTCTGCGGAATAGGCCCGGCGTGAGCTATTGATATTCAATATTTCGTTCATGTCTCTGAAAAGTGCATTCTACCACAATAGTGATAAGATATGATTTTTCGTAGTCGTTGTGGTTACACTGGTTCCACGAACTTACAGTTACAAAGAGGCAGTTGGCTTAACAGTCAAAAGCAATGAAGTATTATAGTTACGTCAACACGCACCACGCTGCTGAGTAACATTTAAAAGGTACTCGTTTTATTATTGGTACGAAATGTCATTGTACTTAAATGCTAGGGCGGCGTTTTAGGTGGACAGAGGAGCGGGAGCATAAGCGGATTTTTTATAGTATTTAATGGAAATTTGGGCCACCACACGCATATTTGACCATAATCTGCTGAGTTGTGTCTGCTGAATAGATGTTATAGAACCTGTTTGATGGTCGGATCACATCAAAGGGATTACTAGAAACCATTGGATGTGACTCGCAGGAGTCCGAAAGAAATTTCGTATTAAAGCGAATTAACAGGGTTAAAACACTTTTATCACTGCCTGTACTTTACTGTTAAAACAAGACAAAATTAAAATTTTAAAAAACCCGCCGACGTTTACTGGCTAAACAGATTTTCATAAAACATGACTAAGAACACTCGGGATAAAATTATCTATGACACAAAAAAAGCTAAACGAAAATCGATTCATCCGTTTGGGAGCTACGATACCACAGACAGATACACAGATACACAGACAGACACGTCACACTTATAACACCCCTCTTTTTGCGTCGGGGGTTAAATAGTGACAAAGGACGCTCGGTCGTGGGTGCAAATACAAATATTAAAGTTTACTGTAGTCTAATAGACTGGCTTTTTAATGGTTCAAGGCTCCTACTATCATCAAAAACGAATTCTTAAGGACTTAATAATATAATAATAATAATGCTGGACAATCCACACAGCATCATCTAGCCCCAAGCAGAGCTTGTGTTATGGGTACTAGATGACTGATATACATAATATAATACATTACATGGATATATATTTTTTATTATACATAGAAACGACCAGAACACCCGGAACAAATATTTGTAGATCGTACAAACATTTGTCCCAAGGCGGGAATCGAACCCGCAACCTCCCGCGCCGCAGGCGGACCTTCGCCCGCCGCGCCACCGAGGTCGTCTTAGCACATATATACCATCCATCCAGCACAACAACATGCATTAATAATAATTTTTTGGCCTTAATATGTAATATCAAAATCTATGAATACTATTAAAAAAAAAAATAGATTTACTGTGACATAATTGCTTTCGCAAGCTACAAGCTCGCTGTCTGCTATTTTATTTCGTCACTGTAAAATCCAAATGTTACGAATATAAACCCCGTATAGAATGTACATTTTTGTCCTGTGCGGCGGCAGTGGTGCGGTCCATAGGAAGTATGTATTAAACTACGACACATATTGCGAGCGTGACGGGTAAGTATTGATACGGTCGATACAGCGGCGCCCCAGTGAATTTTAAAGCAGCCCGTCTGTTCTACCAACCAAACATAGATAACGTATTTGAGAGTGGTTCTGTCTTGTTAGTAGCCACATTCGGGCTTTGGGGATCTTTTGCAATTCTGGGGAGTGTTCTTTATTTGTGAATATGGAATGGGTTTTCCCTTATGGCTTGTTATTTGTCGGGGAAATAAGACCAATTTTGAGTAGGACCTTACGAGTTGTAAGTCACAGTTTGCCTTTTATAACAATATCATCAACACACATATCTACAATCACTGCCGCACATGCGTCCCTCAAACGGGTTTACCACCCCGTTTACCAAGTTAATAGGGTATTTTACTCTATATGAAAAAAAAACTAAAAATCTGTTATTGAGATAGCTAGGCAAAAAGCAGTCGGAAAAAGTTAGTTTTAGTTCATAAAATAGCAAACTAAATTTTGAAATTCAATTCACAGGTTTCAGCTTTATAACTGTTTCATAACACCATTAAATAGTAGTCGCCATGTTATAATGTCATACGGCTATGTTAACTTAGAAGTGTCAACTGTCAACTATCAGCGTACTGTAACGCTCGGAAATATCGTTCCCTACCCTACCTGATCACTAGTGATTATCTATCAATAAAACTAAGTATTTTACTATAAGTTTTGTATTAAAATTGTGATTTAAAGTGGCCAATGATCGTCTAGTTAGCGGTAGGACTCATACATTGTGATGTAGTAACTCAGATTCTTTTAGAAGCTTAAGACAAAAGAAACAAACGTTAAAACTACTTAATTTATCGATTCTTCAATTCTGGTACAGTAGTATAGCACCCCTCTTTCATGGTCGACTCAAACCATGATACACCCAAGCTCTGAAACAACTAAAATTACATAGTAAGCGAAGAACCTATAATATCTTGGCATTGTGACTTTGTTCGGTTATTCTGCCTCTCCTATGCGGATACCGGAGAACTTTGCTTTATCCCGTATAGGTATAAGCCAAATTTATCTGGTTAGATGCCCCACTGCGATGTTTATCTTTTCATCTCCTCGGGGAAAGTCGAAAGCAGACGGCTATCGCCCTTCCCGTACTCAGTGATAACCAGACATTTAAAAGCAAAGCGTATGTAAATCGCTAACTCAGGAGAGTTTGATGGGGAATGATCTCAAGCGATCCAAATACATCCTACCTCACTAAAACCCTAGCCTACCTCATCCTATACCTAGTCCACGCGGGGAGTCCTAAGGAGTAAACGTGTGGAACCACATTCCAGTCCAACCGTAGGTCAAAACAATAGATTTAATAAACAGGTTAGTTCAAGGTATTACAACACAGGAAGTTCACCAACACTACTCAGGAGCATTGCAGCATCAACAGAATGTGTTTAATAAATGTAATAATAATTTAGAATAGCTGGCTCTGAGATGCAACACCATTCGTTTACAATACGGAGAATTATTAGAAATGAAAAGTGTGGGTTTACGTAACCTGAATCTGATTGATAGAAATTTGGGATCCATTCCTAGAATTCCTCCCTGGTCTCGCTCGATGGCTGAGCCGACCTAGCTTCCCGTCTGTATCCTCACGTTTCCCACTATTCCTGTAAAACCTCGAAAAAACCCCAAATTTTCACTTCACTTCAAAACTTCCGATCTCTTCCCACCGACATCCCTGTACCCACTATCAAGAAGCCCATTTGTTTTCCTAGAATAGTAAAATTTCAAATCTGTTTTGCGAAACAAGATTTAAGAAGGTTGCTATCCTTCCAGCAAAGCGTTCGAACTCATCCACAACTCAGAATATATTTTTAGTGTTACAAGCTACCTATATCAAAATGTGTTAATTATTTTTATATTTGCAAATTAAACGAACCAGCATAAACTGGACCGTTACAGTACCTACTTTTAATCTATTACATACAAAATATCCTCTGAGTACTGAAACCAAAAAAATATCACTGCATTTGATTACACAGCCGTCAGACTGACGTCATGACCACAGAGCCATATTATGTCCACTGCGTCGTGTTTTTCTCAAATTACGGCCGAAATTTGAAAATGCAAAACTTAAATGCATTTTTATGGCACTTAAAGACTGAATAAAAATTTTGTTTATTTTTAGTGGTTCATTAGCACTATAGAATTTAATTGAGACCCTTTAAAAAATGGGTGTAAACCCTATTCGTGATCGCAGTGGCGTTGTCAACAATACACAGACTGAAGCTGTTGCCTTTGTCACCTAAGCCTTTTGAAATATAAATAATAATTTGCAATCCCATACTTTGGTATTATTTTTAAAGTCGTGACACTATGCTGTTTAAATTTTTCGGGCAGTCGAAAATAAACTTAATTTTAGCCCGTTACTAACAAAAACTGATGTAACCATCGAACTGGTGCGACTACTAACCAACCTATCAGTAACTATCTGCACCTGTTTGTTGCCATCCAACGAGATTGGATCCAGGCTATTAGAATATTGAAGTAATATCGACTCCATCGGAATAACTAGCGAACACTTTTATATAGAGTGCAGCAGATGTGAACCGTTTTGTTTGCTATCAGAGTAATGTCGCAAAAGCTCGTACAATATCAACGACACAGTCTTTTAACGGTGCTTTTTATTACTTCTGTGTTTGAATGGATGAATACAGTTTTTGAAGTGAAAACTTCTTTAGCGGCGCTGAGCACCTTTTTTTGTATGGGTAAAAACTTTCAAACTCGCGTCAGGGTCACGTGATGCTGATCGAAAAAGCGTAAGATCGAGGGAAAGGGAGAGGAAGTACTTTTATACTTATAATTAAACACAACGTTAATATTGAAGTTTTCACTTCTGCCGGCACTCCCGGAGTGCTACCTTTTTTTTTTATTAAAATAAATGCTTGTAGATGCTTTTAATTAAAATAATAATTTGGAGTTTTCACAAAAGTATAATCCAACGTCAAATTCTTTTAGATGTGGCGATTTCTAGTTAAAATTGTGCGAGTCTAAGTTAGTTTGATGACACATAGTTGAAACGACGAATGAAAGAAGGAGTACTTTGAAACACGAAATACGTATACCTTCTGACTGGTTTTATTTATATTTTTACGATTGAAAAAAAATACCATAAATTTTGTTTTAAAGAAGCATAACACACAGGTTTTTGAGAACCCACCGTTAATTCAGCAGCCCTTCCCACTGCTGGTTAAACACTCAGCCAATTTATATGGCCATCTCGCCATATAAATTGGCTTTACCGACATGTTCTGCGTCAAGCGTCATTTCGAGAAATTATTTCGTCAACGTCCATGCCCCAGGGCAGGTGATAAATGTCCCTGAATCGAATGGCCTCGGAAATTGCTTTTAGTTCGTTTAGTAAATAGGTATTATCTAACATGGCTGTGGCCAATGGTTGAGCTTAGCCGCTTGATTCGTTTAGCGCGAACGCGAGCAACGGGGTTGTAGAGTTGGTAACCTTTCTTTTTTATTCTCTCTTGTTTTTAGTTAGAAGAATCCATGATTTTTATTTAGTTGATTCCTAGGCAGTATCAACTTGAATAAATATACAAGCTACTTTCTGAAAACATAAAGTGAAGTTTGTCTGTACCTAACTTAATCCACGTACATTATATATTTTTATAAATATTACCTATAAGTATATTTCTATATTTATATTGACCGCCTCATTGGTCTAGCGGTCAGCTTGTTCAACCTCTGACTATTTATGAGGTCAAATTCCGGGTCGGGCCAAAAGTTGTTGTTGGGGTTTTTCTAGGAAGAAAAATTTATATCACCGCTGCCCGGAGTCAGGAAGTTGGCAGTGTTACACCCCCGTGCATGTTAAGCTGTTGGTCCTGCGCTTGACCTCTCCCCGGTCGTGTCGGTCTGCCATCCCATCGGATTATGAGAGTGAGGGAATAGAGAGTGCACCTGTGTTTACGGCACACACTTGTGCACTATAATATGTCCTGCGCATCTGGTCAAAATTCGGCGAGGAGGACGTTATTATATTTATATATATTTCAACGGGATACTTGAGGTCTACAGGAAACACTACAAAAGCCACCAAAGGTACAACTCACTTGCCTTTTTACTTACAATATTTTGAAAGTCATGAGTCAAGTTAGGTAGTGGTCCTGCAGGTCTGGCCAAATCGCAAACGAATCATATCTGTACTATTACTCTATACATTCTACTATAGCTGCAAGAGCGATGAAAGTGGTTTTTTTTATTTTGGACGCTTAACAAGAACCGAGCTAAATAGTTCATCTCATTTTATGCGTTATTGAGATTAGAGAGAGAGAGAGAGAGAGAGAGAGAGAGAGAGAGAGAGAGAGAGAGAGAGAGAGAGAGAGAGAGAGAGAGAGAGAGAGAGTGTGCCGTAAAAAAAACCTTGTTTTATTAAAATTAAATCTATTAAATGCAAACGTTCACCCGTCTTCTAAGTAAGAATTACGAACTAGGAGAATTTGCCCCGTTTCTAGAGTCGTAATAAGTTGAAAATAGTTTTTTTTGTCTGTTGCAATAGAAACAGCAACGACTGATTGTGTTTTACAATGTTCATGACGATAACCTTCATTTAATTAACCGAGTTCGAAAAAAGAAGGAGGTTTTATGTTCGGCTGTATGTGTGTTCGAAGATTTCTCTATTAATCGTCGACCGATTTAGATGATTCTAATTTCTTATTTCTGTAAGTTTACTTTTTGTCCCGCATAACTTAAAAAGTGTGCATATTTATGCAATTAATAACTCAAGAAATTCGAAATCGGTTTCGAGTATGAAAATGATGAAAAAACATCAAATAATTTTTATCGCATTCCCTTCAAGTAAATTTAGAGCATATTTAGCTCGGCACTCTGTCTCTCCTCTCATCTTTCGAGTCCTGATAACGAAGTGTTTTATGGTCGGCATTATCATTGTTTTACCTAAATATGTCCGTAAATTCATGTAGGTACACCTTAATTCACATTGTAAATGAGGACGGCATAGCTTATGTTTCAGCCCTATGATTTGCGTTAGCGCAAACGTAAAAGCATTTTAATGGGGGATTTAAAAGATTAATGATGTTTCATTTGATGGCTTTCTGATAAATTTGAGTCGACATTATAAGAGCAGTGGCTAGAGTAGTTCGTTTCGGCGTTCGATCAACGATTGGCCTAGGCAATTAGCTGAATGGCGGCGTTTTGTAAACGGCCTGGGAATTCTATAAACTATGGCTACACTAGTTCTGTATTTTCCTTTGACCTTTTTTCTAAGACTACACCTAAGAACAACATCTGTATGCATAAAATCATTATAAATGATTATGAAGAAAAAATATACATACGCGTCAACTTGAGAGCCTTCTCCGTTTTTCGTCGGTTGAAAATATAATATTTGTAACGAGTAAAAACTTTGTTTCCTGTGGTAGCTACAACGTAACTGTGTTATAGTGGAACAGCTTCTTTGTGCAAACAAGAAAAAAAATAAAAGTTCTAAAGGCTTAGAATCGGACCAGTAATTCGAACTTACAAACATTAATTCTTTTTAATGATAAGTAGTACTGGTAGGTACGAAAAGATGGTCAACATAGGTAGGTACCTATGTCGAAGGAAGCGAACTTCGTATTTTATGAACTATAAACGAAGAGTGAATCTTAAATTTATAATTGAAAAGTAGCTAAAGTATTAACTTTCTCTGAAGCCTGTAAACACGTAATTTCACTCATTAAAAGGAAATTATGTTCTAATGAAATAAAGACCTTACTAAGAATAGGTATCACCTACAAAAAAGACGCAATGAAAAAGGGTTTAAAAACTTATTACTCTCTGCACTAAGTTCGCGTTTCAGAGAGCTTCGTATCGTAGGGCGGTTTTACATGATCTGATAAATGAAATTTCAATGAGGAGTTTTCCAAGAAGAAAAAACCCTTCTTAAGGTAAGTAGGGTTTTTACTTCTTGGAAAACTCCAACAGCCCTTAATATATCACGGATCTTTCGCGCAGAGAAGAGGAAATTATGGCAAACTATGCACGATCTATGCATTACTACTTTAATTTGACAGCCAGGGCAGCAAAGCGCCCTCTTTTCTGCCTGGCCAAACTAATTCTTTAACAAGTTTTTGGGTTCCGTACATAAACAGGCAAAAAGGAACTCTTAAAGAATCACTTTTTTGTCCGTCTGACAACCTCCTTTTCTCAGAAACGCGATATCGAGTTGAAATAAACTAAAAATTGTGCAGCAAATGCAAGTTGTTTATGTAAAAGGAACTCAGCGTCGTTAGCATAGCCATACATAGAATAATTTTTATGTGACCTTACTTTCATTGTTTTTACGTTTCATTTTTATATTAAAGTCATGTTTAAGTTTTGCCATTTTGTAACGAGTAAACCAATTGTATGAGTGTGTTTTATGTAACAAATAAATGACTTTCTTAAGATAAAATACTCAAGTCCGTAACCTCTTGGAGCCGTAATATAAATAAAATTTCTAAGTCAACGCAATCAAAAGTTACAGCCAAGGGAAGCACATGCACACAAAACCTACAGGGTACTTCCCGTAATCATGACCCATAAATTTGGCAAAAGGCAAGGTCTTATAGCACAAATAAAGGCAAAAAGCCAAAAATCTTAATTTTGTAGTTTATTCACAACAAAAATACTTTTGAGTCTCGTCATGAAGCGAAACCTATAGGGTACTTCCTGTTGACCTAAAATCACACAATTTGGAAAGCAGCAAGGGCTTACAATTACACGGAATTGGACTTTTTTTAAAGAAGATGCCGCATTGAGTCAGTTTTACTAGCAAATCTCTTCTCTCTCATTATGTTTCTGCCATTATTTAAAACCATATGAAGTGAACTGTTTACCGAACACGTGAAAGTATGATTAGTGATCCAGTACGATCAGCGACATAAAATGATTTATATCGTAAAATAGTTTATAGTAAAATACATTTATATCGTCATTAGCTTAGATACAGAATAACAATCCAAAATAAATATCACAAACTCCTAAAACGCCGGGTTTTTACATCCCCTACCTTAAAGCCCCACGCCATGTTGATGAATCATCAAGGTATCGTGAACTCAGCCTTACACAGTAATCTACGTTATTAACGTTAATCTTAACGTATTCCATAAATAGTTTCTCGTTAAAAGTAATTGTTTGTTTTACTCGCAACTTTATAATGGATAGGTCTCCATCTACGTTACGATCTACGTTTAAAAATTAACGAGTTTTTTAAATTTCGTGTTAAGTGGTCGTTTGTAATTTTAAACCATGTCCTTTAAAAAATGTAGGTAACGTTAAAAATAATAACTACATTTTAAGATACAAACGTAAACAAATATTACTGCCGTGGCCTGCACAATAAACAAAATGTTTGTTATTCATCCAAATTTATTTTATCACCTTCAAAGTATGCTCCTTCAGAAACGATACACTTACGCCAACGAATAATCCATTCATCAAAACATTTTTTAAACGCTGTTTCCGGATTTGAACTCAGTTCTCGCCTCGAATTCTCCTTTTTTTCGGTTTCGGTTCAGTTGGAAGGCGCCACTCCGAAGCTTGTTGACTAGTTTGCATGTCAAACTCATAAACCCACGTCTCGTCACTAGTAACAATGCGTTTCATGAATCGGAATTGACTCGTTCTAGCATGTCCTCAGCGACTCTCATGCGATTGAGTTTTTGTAGAAAATTCAGGTCTTTTGGGACTAGTCGAGCGGCAACATGTTTCATACCCAAGTGATTATTTAAAAAGGTGCGGATCGACTCGTGAGATACAGAAAGTTCGGCGGCTATCTCTCTCAAAGTTGAATGAGGATTTTCAGTTACTTTTTCCTTCACCTTTGTGATGTTAACTTCAGTTGCAGACGTTGATGGCCTACCAGAGCGAGGTAAATCTTCCATCACATCTCGACCGCTTTTGAACGCTTTGTACCACTCATAAGCACGTGTTTTTGATAAAGTCGATTCACCGTAAGCCTTCTGTAACATTTTCAGTGACTCCGAACACGAAATTCCATTGGCGATGCAAAATTTAAGACTAACTCTTTGTTCGTTGTTAGTGTCCATTATGAAATTCGCAATACACACTAGATATGATAGAACTAAAAACAGCACTGTATTTAATATAAATAACAGATGCAACTCAACTCCGCGCCACACTGGAAACTGTTGTGCCAATCTAACAAAAAAAATAAAAATTGAATTTTTTTAAGATACTTTCTTGACAGAATGTATTAATACGCAGTAAATAGATTTTGTACCAAAAATCTTAATACTGCATGGTTGTTCACTAATTTATTTTATATTAACTACAGATTAAAATGCAGCAAAGTGCTTGAATGTGGAATTTTATTTAGTGTTAATCAAAAAGTTCACGTGTAAACCAACTAAAGGGCAGTCAAGTTTTGATTTCAAAACAGCAATTCATTTACTCTTCATAATGTCACTTTTGAACATGAATATTACTATTTAAATTGCAATATTACTATTTAAATTGTTACATAATACACACTGAATTAGTTCAAGAGGCAAATTAAAATGCAGTAAAGAAAAACTTATGCTGCAAATTTAGTCCGCAAAGAAGCGAATAAATCAAATATTTTGTAGTATCAAGAAATTTTACTTCCTTTTAATCTGTATATGTGTACCATTTCCCGTGCAGTAACTTTATGATTTTGAAAAAATATATTTTTTTTAAGTTAATCAAAGGTTTTTTATTTTTTATTTAATCTTTGTTGTCACTGTCTCAATAAAAAAACCACCATACAAATTAAAAAACATTATAAATACAGCGTCAAAAGTGTTTTTGCTGTTTTCTCGAAACCGCTTATTTTCTCATACAGCATTTTAGGGCCTGCACCGCAGAATACATCTGATTGGGATACAAATCAATACAGGGTTATCAATATTGTATTCATTGAATTCATTGTATGTATAAGTCGCGTAGAAAAAAGATGAGATCGAAAATTACAGATCAAAAAATGGGCAGCATGTGTCCCACTAAGATCATTATTTGATCAAACATATAAACTAAACTAGCGTAAATTGTTGCCGTCCTTTTTACCACCGAAAAAACGCCCATAATTTTGGCTACATACTTTAGGTTTGGTGCCAACGAATCACTTCCAATAAATAACCAAGAGCCTAGTTTTTCGTTGCTAAAATATTTTAAAATATTTAACTTTATTTTCAATGACAGAGGATGGAATTTATCTCGTCAGGTGTACGTTAGCGTCATCCCTTACAGAATTTTAATCAGTTCGTAATTAATTCACTGCTGTAATACGGCATTCACACCATGTTGTACACACAGAATATCCATAACTAGCGGGATTCAAATTTATTCACTAACTAGTAGGCGGGGGCAAACAGAGTAGCGTGAACGCGAGGAGACTAATTGATTAGGTGAATGTGTATCAATGTGCGTGCACCTTTATTTTGCATTTAATTTTAAGTATCATCTCGTTTGATTTTCATTAAATGTATATTTATCTAGTTATTTATAAGTTTATGTATCTTTTGTGTCACAGGAAATAAATATATTTGATTGTTAATTTCACGGTGACTTTGAGGCGTTTCTTTACGAAATAGATAGTTCGACCAGAATAAAAAGAGTGCGAATTTTACTTGGGTCTGTAAAAAAAACTTCTATGCCTTGTATTGACCGTGCTTAATTGGACATGAAACTCCATTGAGTTTCTCTCCTCTGCCTAAAAGATTCCTTGTCATCTATTGAGATTTACGGTATGAGGTTTTTTTGGAAAACATCACACTAATATTACAAATGCGAAAGTTTGGATGGATGGATAGATGGATGGATGGATGTTTGTTACCTCTTCACGCCAAAACTACTGAACGGATCGGGCTAAAAATTTGCATACAGGTAATTCTAGCCCTGGAATAAAACATAGGCTACTTTTTATCCCATAAATCAGTTCCCATGGGATAGAAATCACCATTAAACGTTTCTATAGAAACAACGCGTGCGGAGCCGCGGGCATAAACTAGTTTCATCATAATTACCTATGTGTTGTGGCCATACGTGCTCAAGCAAAAGCAAACGAAGTCATACCAGTGCGCTTCAGAGTACGTACGATGCTAATGAGTCCCTTGTGGATTTTGCATTGATAGTATTTTTACAAAAAAAATTGGTTGTCTGTAAAGTCGGTTTACTGACGATAGTTGAACGTGACAACGTCTTAAGAAAATACTGATGGAATGGTAGCATTTGATACTCGATCAAAACATGTAAATGTACTATAGTATAGCAGCTGTCCACGCAGACGCATCGCTCACTTAAGTAGGAGGGAGACGGATGTCGAGCGCTCTCGCTTGCACTTCAAGCCTTACATGGAACGCCTCAGAGCGAGATAACGCCGCATGACGTCATAGCGAGGTAACGCCGCATGACGTCATGTTTTTTCGTGCGTGCAGCCGGCTCTATCGAATTATAAGACGTTGTCACGTCAAAAACACTTTATTTTAACTAAAAATAAATTCGATGACTTGGCATCTGCCTTGAGCACCTATTGATGGACCTTTCTGTGCGTGGTAAAACTATCTAATTACCCACTACAGAAACGTGAACTTTTCGTCGACAAAGCCTAAGAATATCTGTGGCCTAAGTAATACCGCTGAACTGCCAAAGTTAATAATAAGTTTGTTTGTAATATATGTTCTTGTTTCGAAATGTGTCATTCTATTCCATTATTCTTTTCTTTATTTAGAGTTAGGACTATTTTCACGAACGAAAACCCCTAAATGTATCGCAAAATAATTTATAAACCCGAGGATGACCGCGGTCTGGAATAGACTAAACAAATGAGAATATACATCGATAAATTGTGTAACAAATAAAGTTAAGTGATTAATTTTCGAGACTGGCTCCGCGTGTGCCCAGTGCTTGACCCTCGTTTAAGGTCATTTTTCCCATCACCGCGAATAATTAACAAAACCGCAAATGTTTCGCGGCTCGCTCCGCTCTCAAATGACAAAATGGTTCTTTTTCCCGTAGTCCCGAGTTTGACCCATTTAAGATCACCTTACCTAAATGCTAGGAAATCCTGTTCGTTTTTCGCAGCTCTACCGCTCACCGTATTACCGTTTTGGCAGGGTCTTCACCCCACGCCCCAGGAATTTCGGGGGGGGGGGGGGGGGGATCTCCGAAATGAATTCCTGGCTGCAACCTTGAATGTACCTACAATTCAAACTCTTTCCATGTTCCATATAACATATGCATAACATCTTACCCCTCCTAGGCCATCGGCTAGCGACTTCCTTGCTAAGAACCATATAGGAGACTAGACGCGTATTTTGATACATCATTTATGAACATCGCTTGTGCCGTTTTGATGCTTGGAGGTAATAGATAGTGTCCGCCATTGTTCATTATTATTATACAATATATATTATACATTATAAATTATTTATATTATACCTTGATACAAACTGCGCTTTTCATCGTCTAAACACGAGCAAATAAATTTTTAAGTGGATAGGTTTTTTCCTGTTTTTCACATAAAATATTCTAGCGACACGATTTTCTCCTTTACCGAGAGGAGAAAATGCAGGAATTGTTCTTATAAGAACGGAGATTTCCAAGCAATTGGTAAGAATGTAAAAACCATTGCTCCATTAGACGACCTCAGTGGCGCAGTAGTTAATGGTCCCCCGTAGGATGGTGGTATAAATAACAAAATGTAGGTGACGTAGTCTGAAAGATCTCCAGTTAATTATTTATTTATTATAGAATCGTGTAGTCAGTAGAGCTTTATTACATACATACACAGCGAAGAGATGTAGCAGCCTGTTCACTCAAACAAATAAAAAGTGACAAAGTTAGCTTAACTCGCATAACTGACGTGATTTTGAAGTTTGTGAGTTTTTCATACTACATAGCATAATTTGCCTGGTTAGCAGTCCGGAGACGTGTATGAAAAACTGCGTCTGCTATGCGAGCTAAGCCAAAACTACGTTAGCTTAGTTTTCGATCTGCAACCCGCATAATGTTCGAGAGGTTAAAATGTAAAAAACTATTATATAACTTTTGCCCATTTTCGCTTCGCTTTTTCTGGTTAAAAAGTAGCCCATGTTCTTCCCCGGGACACAATGTATAAGGTTAAGTAAGAAACGAACTCTTATGGGTAGTTCAGACTCGAATAGAAAACATGAAAAGTAACTAAAAAATCCTCATGAATCACCCTCGCATCACTGTCTATATAAAAACCGTATAAGAATCTGTGTGCCAATGAGCCCAAGGGAATGAGGCGTATTCTCGATGTAAAAAGTTAGCAAATTGTTCGACCGGACTGAAAATGGACACTGTAGGTTGGCGGCGATATTCGTCTATGTTTGCATGATCTAAAGATCATTCAGGCATGGCAAAGTTGCCTTATAAATTTCTAGACCGCCTTCTATTGGGCCTAGCCGAATGCTACACATACTGAGAGACCCTTTTTTGCCTTTTCGAACTTTACCTACCAGTTTTTTTATTCTTTTTGTGTACCATCTTAAACACTTTTCATTTTAAATTGTGTAAGTATCTGTTCATTTATGTTTAGTTAGTTCCTGGTCTGTATGTTTCAATGAGGGTAAAATAAATATATTTCTTTATTTTTCTTTCAATGGTTATTTTTAAAGGCCGCATTGAACCAGCAGTTTCAGCGTCCATATGCCTAAAGCAATGGAAGCCCATTATTACCTGGTTATTACGACGCGACGTGGAAGCCGGCCACTTCGCAATTTATTACTGTCGTGCCTCGTGCCGTGCAATTTCTCAGATTTATTGAATAACTTGGTAAGCACCAATGCTTTGTGGAGGAATCATGTTCAGGTAGGACACTTTTCGCAGGATAATATTTTCGTTATTAATGTAGGCTTAAATAATGAAATAATGAAAAAGTCAAATTATCTGTTTAAAAAAAGACACTGCGGCTTAAAAATATTAATGATGAGAACTTTGGCCAGCAGTAAGACACATTAGAGGTTATACAAAAAAATGGCACCTGCTAGGTACATTTCACACAGCATTATCTGGCCCCAAACTAAGCAAAGCTTTTGCCTGACGATTTGTAAGTAATACATGACACTTACCAGACCAGAGACAAATACCTGCAGATCATACAAAAAAAATACGACGCAGGAAATTTAACCCGCAACCTCCTACGTCGCAGCCAGACCCTCGCCCACTGTGCTCCCGAGATACTTAATAAACAACAAGCATGTGATTCACATTATTTTCACAAAATTTCGACTAGTTTCAACGGAGACTAGATATTTAGTATACATTTAGAAGATATTTAGTAAGAACCTAATAAACAGACGAGATGGAAATATCTACGTACCGGTACACCTTCCCGTTTGTAATGGGTATAAAATGCCAACCTTATCAGAATTTTGAAGCAAAATAGTTCCATCCAACCTATCAAATAAATTTGTTAAAGAAAAAAGTTCCTCAGCTTTAATGACGCTTTGATCCTCGCGAACTTCTGATAGAATAAACTGTACAACTTAGAGCACCTTTTGATATCGCGTGTTTACTCTCAAAGATTTGTCAAAGAAACGCGTTCAAATTTGGGAATCGACGACGCGAATCAACATAAACGAAATTGTTTTGGGCTTTTTGGGCGTGAATTTACCTTTTACTTTCGTAAACATTTATGAATGGGAAATGTGTTATAACCTCTTGGATTCAATATTTATGAACTACTAGCTTCAGCCCGCCGCTTCGCACGTGTATTTTTGTTCTAATAAGTAGCCTGTTATTCTAAGTTAGACTTTGCTCTAAACGTACGCCAGATTTCATTTTGATCTGTTCAGTAGTTTTGGAGATCTTAAGTAACAAAAATTCAGATCTAACAAACTTTCGGCTTTATAATATTAGTAGGATTGTGTCTTTTCTTTTTAAGATATTTTTTATACAAATTAAATCGTTTTCTTAAGGTAAAACTCATTTCAAGAACGTCTGATAAAGAGATTAGGTAGGTATATACTTGCGTCTAAAATAAATTTTATCGACTTACCACTTACTTTACTCAAAATGTTTTCTCCGAACAATTAAATTTCAGACAGGCTTGCGTGATGTGATTTTATCGAAATTAAATACAATTTGAGAGCACCCTTTCGTATCAAACCTACGAGAAACATGCAACAAAGCTTTTAATTGAAAAGCTCGACTCTTTCATACCTTCATGACTTAACTTCTTCGGCGTGGATACTCTGAAATGAAGTAAGTATTAGGGTTAGTAGATATTAAGCTAATTGTATACACCCTACTATTTAGGTATTTACGCTAACGCTTTAAATTCGAGGTACCTCCTCTTGAACGAGGAACAATAAATATATTTTTGTAATTACCTAACTGTCTCAAAGGCCTCCCTTAATTTTACTATAAAAACTTTCGTAGTTTGACAAATTCATTATGAATGTATCCCTTAACGAGGGACTTCATCAGGGTGAGTGCGGTTCGCGTCGCGCTGAAAACGTTGGTGTTCTTCCAACACAAAATAGGTTCGTAGTTAACCCGCTTACATTCATAATACCTCCCTTAATGTTTAGACTGACTAAAATAAGATTGAGTGTAATCTTCTATCGCAAGGTTGATGGAGTCCCATAAGTACTGGCATTAGGTAGGAACCTACCTAGTAGGCAAGTAACTTATTTTCAGTAAACTATATGTGAAAGAGGCCTTTAATGATCGCGTGATAAATTATCAAACTTCCATCTAATTACATCAAAAGCCTATAATTCACAAAAGTCCAAGACTATAGTTTAAGAAGTTGCATTATACTCGGTTCTATATAATCCTAGATCTTTTTTTGTAAACAAAGGGATTACAATTTCAAAGAAATATTGATAGATAATATTTTGTTACACTGGTATCATCGGAGCTAATCGCAGAAGTTCGAAACAATTTTTGTTTTTGAAAGCTTTAATTCAATATTTCATTCGTCTGTTGTATCATTTCAAACTCGAATTATAACCATTTCGAACTCTTTATTCACAAAGAAAACTACAATCAGATACTTAATAGAAATAAATTAGAACTAGTATTAGTACGAGTAACATTTCGATGTACTTGTGCAATTATACATTTGTTGAAGTTTGCGTCTTTGTTTTTAAAACATTGCGGTGACCTTGTTGTTTTCTGTTATTGTCATCAATTTTTGTCATTGATGTAGAAAAGGGAAGATGGGTTACGTTCTCCCAGCGCGTACTCAACAACTGGCCTGTGTTACAACTACACGCAAACACATACGCTCACAGTTACATTTCCAGTCCTGTGCAATATAAAGAACAACAAAGATGGCAAGATGTACCTAAGACCGAAGTGAGACAGAGACAACTATATTAATCTCTGGTACGACCCCACTAGGTATAATAAAACAAATTCGGGATTTCCCCGAGTTACGGTAGGTACAATAGTAGAGTCGTTCCTGTAACCCACACCATCAATCTTGTCCCAACTGGTATGAGCGGACGAATCGTAAAAATGTTATACGCTTCGTTAGTAATTTCAATTTTAGTACAGTCAACCAAAAAAAGTTAGTAAAATAATAGGCAAGAGGTATATTTATTTTGTGTTTTGTACATAAAATAATGTGAAATGAATACAAATGATAGAGGTTCCACATAGAGTTTGTGATTGTACTCGACGTATAAATTCAATAGAAACAAAGAGTGATGCGAGTTGCAGATTGAAAATAATACCTATCATCTTTACGATTTGTCAACTCACACCAGTTGGGACAAAATTGATGGTACGAGTTGAAGAACGACTCGACTCGCAATAAGGCTATTGCTATCTCTGTTTACACACTTATGTTTCGCATATTTCTATCCCTCTCTGCAAATGGCGAAAAAAGGCAGTAAATTAATCAAAAAACTAAATTCTTTGGTGTACTTACGCGTGAAAAGTGATGCCTTGGGCTTTGTTTTTGGTTTTTGAGCTATTTGTACACCTTGTGAACGAACACGAAGGCATTGCTTTAGTCTTTTAGTCAGTAAAACACAGTCAGTACGTCGTAGCAAGCACGCGAATCACGTCCGCCCGCGCCGCCGGTCCTACTATGACTGCGGCGAGAGCACACAATTGGACTTCATTTGAGCCTGCCGGTTTCGAGAAGCTAGTGCCTCATCTTCCCCTTTTCTACATCAATGATTTTTGTGAAGTTTTCGTTCATATACATTATAGTATTATAGTTAGCCTTTGTTGATATAAATTATCTTGGATTCCAGAACCGAGTCCAAGCTATTTATTATTTTCGGTTCACTCACCAACTTCTCGTATTAATTTATGGCGACTCGTTAAGAACTTTGTTGTTTACTCTGTATTGATCTCATTCATTTCTACGGTAATAAATTGCTGCCAACTTTTTGAAGTGGATGCAGAAGAAAGATCAAGTTGCACAAAGTGTTTTCTGTTTTTTGCTTTGTTCTCAACTCTATTACTTAGGTACCTACTTACTTTGCACTCGGGAACCGTGGTCCCACTGCGATGTCCCGTGGTCCCACCAAACACACACTTGACCGTTCAACATGGCTCTGGGTGCAATTATACAGGGTGTTTGGTGGAGGGTTAGACAAACTCGGTGGGTGTGTAGGTGGACCTATTTGTGAAATACAAATTGAAGGAAAAGACCCTAACTGTTTACAATTTTTTTTAATCCTATTTTTTGTATTTTTTTAAGATTTTCCGAAATTTTACGTCTCTACCCCTAGAACTTTTTTTAGGAACATGTATTCTAGTAAACTTTTTACTTGGTTTTGGTTTCAGATGTATCCTTCATCTTTTGAAAGCATTATTTATTTGAAAAAACGTGTAAATAATTAGTTATAAGCTCTCAAAGTTAAAAAAAGTAAAAAAAATAATCAAGAAAGACATCTTTGCATCGTTTTTAAAAAAAAACTAACATCGATCGAGGAGTTTAAATGCTATTAAAAATTTCTCTACACATCGTTTATTATAACAGTATATCACATGTAGCCGAAAAATCTAAAAACTTGTCAAAAATTAGCACTTAAAGGAAAAATGGAGTAAACACGCTAAGAATAAAACATTGTATTAAAACAATTTTGGTTCAAATATCACTTCCCTATTTCTAATACAAAGGTAGGAACGCTAAATTAATTTAAGAAAACCTTTTTATATCATACCTAGGCATCCAACTAATTCGAAGATTCGAATTTCGAAATCAGAATTTCGAATTCGAATCAATATTTGTAATCGTTAAATTTCGTTCTTATTTTGGTAATTTGTTCTGTTTTGTTATCGTTGTTTTTGTCACAACGGCGGAATTCAGCATTGAAGAATACGCTGATATTATTTATGCGTACGGTCGATGCGATGGAAATACACGTGCAGCACAGAGACTGTACAGAGAGTTGCATCCCAATAGACGTGTGCCACACCACAGTACATTTTCTAATACCTTTCGGCGACTTCGAGAAACGGGAAACTTAACTCTTCGAGAACCACGAGTCAGTGCAACACAGCAGCATGTTGGTGTGGACGAAGGACGACGCTTTGATTTTTATTCAACGGCTTTATTCTCGTTCTAGGTTTGGTGCAAGGTGATAATGCGCGACGCATGCAATTCTGTCGTTTTTTACTAAATACTGACATAGAGGACGGAAACTTTTTAAACAGCATTTTATGGACAGACGAGTCGAAATTTACACGAGAGGGGATTTTCAACCAACACAATCTACACCACTGGGAACAAAAGGGTCAAAATCCACATGCGACTAGGCAAACATCGCACCAAACGCGATTTTCTCTCAACGTCTGGGCAGGTGTGATTGGTAGACATCTCATTGGACCTTACTACTTACCGGACACTCTTAACGGGGACAATTACTTGGAATTCTTGCAAAATGACCTCCCTGAATTGATGAGCAATGTGCCGATATTTCATGAAGATCGACCAATAGTATTTCAAAATGATGGGTGTCCGGCACACTATCGTCTCACAGTGAGAGAGTTCCTAGACAACGCGTTCCCCGACTCGTGGATTGGACGGCTTGGCCCCATCTCATGGCCTGCACGGTCCCCAGATCTCACTCCTCTTGACTTTAGCATATGGGGACGTGCAAAAGAGCTGGTTTACGAAAAAGAAATACAAACAAAGGAACAATTGATTGAAAGAATTGACGCAGCTTTTGCAAAGATGAAAGACGAGATAACGCTCCGTACTACTACAGTAGAAATCCGACGTAGGTGTCGCGCGTGTATTAGAAATAGGGGAGAGGTTTTTGAACAAAATATGTAAATTTTAAAAAATAAAAATCTTTTTTTTTACTTTTGTATTTTTACTCCGTTTTCCCTTTAAGTGTTAATTTTTGACAAGTTTATAGACTTTTCGGCTACATGTGGTATACTGTTGTAATAAACGATGTTTAGAGAAATTTTTAAAAGCATTTGAATTCCTCAATCGCTGTTAGTTTTTTTTTTTTAAAACGATGCAAAGATGTCCTTCTTGATTATTTTTTTTACTTTTTTTAACTTTGAGAGCTTATAACTAATTATTTACACGTTTTTTCAAATAAATAATGCCTTCAAAAGACGAAGGATACATCTGAAACCAAAAGCAAGTAAAAAGTTTACTAGAACACATGTTCCAAAAAAAGTTCTAGGGGTAGAGACGTAAAATTTCGGAAATTCTTAAAAAAATACAAAAAATAGGATTAAAAAAATTTTTAAACAGTTAGGGTCTTTTCCTTCAATTTGTATTTCACAAATAGGTCCACCTACACACCCACCGAGTTTGTCTAACCCTCCACCAAACACCCTGTATATATACACACCCTTTCAGTCACAGAGTCGCCACGAACCCCCCCCCCCCCCCCCCGCTTCGCGGGGGTTGGACGGGCTTCGTTAGGAGTAAGTTAATGTTGACCCCCCGCTTCCGGGGGTGGGAGGATGTGGACGGTCAAGTCACTTGACCGTTTTTCGAACTTTTTCGTGGTCCCACCAAACACACACTTGACTCAAGTGTGTGTTTGGTGGGACCACGAAAAAGTTTTGTTTTGTGTTGACCACGGTTCCGTCACTTTACTTTGAAATGTTTTCGATTGTTTTTGTCATACTTATACTTGTTCTTCTATTCTACTCCTATCTCCGCCAAATATAAATATTTCATATAAGCGATACGGCTGCCCATTGCACTTCATTTGTAATCTCTTTTTTTGTTACGTGCAATAAAGTATTTTAGTATTGTATTGTATTTCACATAACAAAAGATTGACATTTGTGTCTATACATACACTGTTATACACAGTTACCAATAAGATCTATAGGTATAAACAAACTATTGAATAATTTTGGTTCAAAATTAGCCCTGAAAAGTCTAGCTGTAGTCATTCAATTTAACAGTGGAGTAATGAAACATCGAATGGATTGGGACATGGGATTCTATCTATTCCCGGGTTATTTGCAGTCTATGCTGAAAAACGTTGAAAATCCGGTCAACATCCCTAGACAACGTTACTTTTGGTGGATTGTGCAGCCTATAACTATTAAAGGCAGAACAATATTCCTATAACCTACGTTATAGGAAGGTTATAGGAGAATGTCAAAAAGTTATGTAGAGTAGAAATAGAATAAAGTCGAAATAGAATAAGTATAAAAAATATAAAACGTCAAGTGCGAATCGCACTACGGGTTCCGTTTAATTGTACCTAACCTTGTTTCTTGCCAAATATCATGATTCCAGGTCAACATGATGTATATTTTGGTCGAGGGAGAAAATCAAAAATTATTATTTTTGTTATTAAACTAAAAACAAATTTCCGGTTTTCAGATTTTTCTCGTTATTTGTGCTATATGACCTTGCTTCTTACCAAAAATTTTTTTTTATGAAAGTATTTTTTTGTGAATAAACTACAAATTTACAGTTTTAGGACTTTTTCTTTATTTATACTATAAAGCCTTGCTTATAGCCAAATTCTCCTAGTTCTAAGTCTACGGGAAATACTCTGTAGGTTTTGATCCATGGCGAGCACTATAAGTATTTTTTTTTAAATAAATTACAAATTTATGATTTTCGGATTTTTCGCTTTACTTGTGCTATAAAACCTTGCTGCTCACCAAATTTCATGATTGTAGGTCTGCGGGAAGTACCTTATAGGTTTTGTGTGTAAGTGATTCCCTTGGAAATTTCCAAATATTCGGGCATAAGCGGCTGTAACTTTTGAGTGCGTTCACTTAGAAGTTTTATTTATATTGCGGCTTCAAGAGGTTACGGATTTGAGTATTTGATTTTAATTTCAAATCGATACGTCCACGCGTTCCTGAGAAAAGAAGGTTCACAGACGGACAGAGAGACAGACAGATAGACTGACAGACGGACAACAAAGTGATCCTATAAGGGTCCCTTTTTTCCTTTTGAGGTACGGAACCCTAAAAATAAATTTAAGTTGTCTATGCGCTAATTTTATGAGCCTTAAGAAATAAACGTTATTGATGTCTGATTTCTCAAAAAATAGAGTAGAAATAAAATAGGAGTAGAATATAATAAAGTGAAGAAGAAAATAGAATCAATAATCAATATATACATTCTGTTCCTTGTAGAATAGATTTGCTTCATAAAGGCTGAGATTATACATGTCTAAAGTGTTCGTGACCACTGGGATGGGAAGGTTTCTCTTAGCTCCAACTTTGCTCGTTTAAACGTATTCCCTTTATCTAGTTTGTAAGTTATTTGCAGCTTTATTAAATTACTTGATAATTTCAATGGCTAGCGATTTTGCGTGACCTATTTATTGTTTTCAACTTGGGGGAAATACGCGGCTCCGTAAAAATCCGGACTTTAATTTTTGTTATACCCCGCCGCGATCCGAATATCGCGGGGACTTTACCTAAAATAATCGGATTAACTGGTGGCTTCTGAATGAAATGGACGCTGTTATTTTTATTTTATTAATGGTGTTGCTGGCAAACATTTTTATAATGTTCTCCTATTTATGAGGTAATTTAGCTTTATAAGAACAGGCAGGTATCTTTGTAGTAAAATATATTGAAATGTTATCGAGTTTTCGTTCTTATTGTATAATTCAATACTATAATGATCGTTATATCGAGGTGCTGAGATGTCTCTACGAGGCCGCCACCATGAGTGTCCAAGTACAGAGCCAGCAGTCTAAGCTCCATCCATATCCGACAGAAAACCAAAGTTATAGACATAGCTCATAGAATTAAGAATGTAAAATTTCATGGTGTTCCTTTTATTTAAGATGCTATGTTGATTATGATTTAGCCTTTTGATCGGTATCGTAAAATTCCACGTGTTTTTTTACAATTTGGTTACGCTTCGAGCGCGTATTTTCAGTATAATAAGTAGCCTATTATCTAAGTTAAGCTAAAGTTAAGCTACATTCTCAATGTACGACCAATTTCATCATGATCTGTTCAGTAGTTTTGGAGATCCTAGGTAACAAAAATTCAGATTTCACAAACTTTCAGCTTTCTAAGTTAGTAGGATACTTTCTCTCCATGTGGCATGGCCGTAGGACGCTCTGTATCAAATAATTGTTTCCAAGCTTTGTTCCTCAAATTAATTTATGAATTAATAGCTTCTGCCTGCGGCTTCGCATGCGTATTTTTAGTATAATAAGTAGCCTATGTTTTAGCCTAGGCTTTGCTCTAAACGTCCGCCGAATTTTAATATACTTAATTATATAATTTTCATTTATTTGTACTAATATTTCATATTTTGTAATTTTCTAGCTGTAAGTTTTCATAAAATTCATTGACATGCATCAGTTGAGCTACCTGTAGATCGTTTGCAACAGTCTGCAGTTAGCTCAAACGTATCAATAATATATATATGTATCTAGTTCTAATTTATTTCTATTTTTTGTTTGTAATTATCTTTGTGAATTAAGCTTATCCACCTTTGTGTTTGTGCCGCCCAGTTTGTTCTCCTCGCCAGGCAGACGCAGGCAAAACACTGCAAAATAATCGAACAAAAACTAAATTAGGAATAAACCATTAATTGCTTATATCTTTCCATTCTGTGTATGCTCCAGTGCTCCAGTGGCGGCGTAAGAGGTGGTCAGGGAGTTCATGCCACACCAATTTCAAAAAAACGTGCGATTCACTACATTCTCTGATAATTATTTTGTATTAGTTTCTCAAGAGTTTTCTCTGCCGTAGCCGCCGCAAATTCCAAACCACTGTACTCCGCTCGCTGCTTTTAATTTTTTATTTTCTTATAACTTTTTTGTCAGCGTCCGATAAGGTAACAACAATTCTGGCTATTTCAAATGGGAGCCTGATTTACTTAAAATTTTCGGGGCTCTTTATCATTTCTTTTGCCACACGCTTGCTTACATTTTTATCAAGCATCCGAAAAAGTCTCAAAAAATTTGCGGCCCGATACGCACTTTGCGGGTTTTTTCGTTATTTTTGGGGCACCATAGGGGCCCAGGGCCCAGATTTTAAAATAAGTTACTGCTTCGGGATGAGGACCAACTCTTTTCCTATTATCAGGGCACTACGTTTTATGAAAATCCTGGTTCAAAGGCATACTGACTGGAAACAATTTATTTAACAATATGAGTCAGGCCTTGTCCTATATCCAAGCTAATCAACCCCGCTTCAACAGTTTAACCAACACCACAAAATAACAATAGTTACACTATCACCTACAATTATTGTTGAACGAACTCCAACAGTACGAGTCATTTGTCCAAATCGAATCACAGTTTTTCTAAAAGATTTTCTTTCCGAATAACGTCATATAGTATCACTAGAACGTGCCCGTTTTAGATTTGAAACGCCGCAAAAAATAGAGGTGCGAAACGATTTGCACCTTTTTGCCTGGAGATAAAGACTAAAACTGGTGGATTTAAAATACTGGTAGTAATGGAATACTGAATTAGAACAAAGAGTTGTCACACTTGTCACCATTCCACAGCTCAATAAAGTTTAATCAGATCTGCATATGCAACTGCGAATGCAACTTACGTTCTCTTTTTGTTTTCTCAAGCAAAAACAAGGCTTAGCGTGTTTGCCAGAAGGTACTAGCTGAAATTATAATTTACAATTGGAAAAACACTAGTTTCTGCCCTCGGCTTCTCATGCAAACACATGTTGTTTACATCTATGCAAAACAATTTTAGCCCCATACGTTCAGTAGATTTGGCGTGATGAAGTAACAAATATAATAATCCATCCATCCAAGCTTTTGCATTTATAATATTGTTCAATAACACCTTATTTCTTATATGATAAAAATAAATCATTTCTAAAGTTTGACTTGTGTAAGTTTTTGTTTTGCAAGCCTAAATAAATAAAGTTAATGAATCTGAAATCTGATAGTCTAATAGCTCGCACCAGCAGCGGGTGCATAATAGTACATAATGTACTATATGCACCCGAAGGCAGCTTAGAGCATACAAACACAGCTCACTTCAGGTATGCGCAAAGATCCGTCGACCTCGGTCGGATCCCAATGTATGTTGAGTCAGTCAATACTCATCTAAATTGCAACCCAGTTTGTGTAGGCTGTTTTGACTATTCTGAGTTGTGATGGCTAAAGCTAGGTTTGGATAAGTACGCTTTTCTATGATCTATCTAGCTACATAGCGTCAATCATCAACACTGAGAAAAGAAAACCCTACGGTATAAGGAGATGCCCTATTCTTAAAGGAACAAAGCTTTGCAGGCTTGACATGTCCTATAGGTTACTAATTAGATGAAAACAACCCCATCACTAGACCCTACATTGTCATGGGTGCGCAACGAGGAATAAAAACTTAACATTTATACCTACTGAATGAATCGCACCAAAACGGGTGCGCTATGTGGAAGTACTTAGGTGCGGTTCAGCTGGGTGCGATTCATCTGGGTGCGCTACGAGGAATGCCTCGTTTGGCCAGGTGCCGTAAATGTGGTGCTGTTCAAATTGGTGCCCTAAATGGGAATACTCCATATTATCTCGTCGGTAGATCTGCTGTCAGTTGGTTGCTGCTCGATTTACTAGCAAGGCCGCCATTTTTGGAATAAAATACGTAAGTATACAAGATTAATTTCTCATAGATTTTGCTCAGTATGAATGACCATTAACCATTTATGTAGAGGTATAAATGCTTTTTGATATTGTAGACCCAAAATTAAATATAGCTTGTATTTTAAGTTTCAACTACCTACATTATGTACATTGTGAATTTAAAAGTAGTTATTGAAGTACTAGTACGTAGGTACTGATAAAATTGAAAACAAGAACAAAATTTTTATAGATTACCATTTTATTTAGCTTTCTGAAATGCAAAACAGATGAAAATAATCATAAAATGCTCATTCAGCCCCTAAGCAATATCAGACCGTTAACATTTATTTTTATAACCATAGATCTTCAAAATGGCCGCTATTTAACGCACGACTTCATTTCTAATTTCCAATTTTCCGTCATTGTTCCTACGAAATTAGTATTTGATTGCTTCGAGCATCTATGATTTCAATGTTAACCGAAGGAGAGTTGATTGCGGTCGAGCGAATCCTATTAAAATTGGTTTTAAATGGTTTCACATCGATTTGCTGCGATAGATTTCGTTTTTAGCTTTTGTATTTTTTGCGTTAACTTCTTTTTCGGTGGCTAAGATAATAATCATAAAAAATACTAGTTCTAGAAACGCATAAGTATTATTATAATAATATGCGTTTATAGAACTAGTATTTTTACTAGTTTTACTAGTTAATTATCGGTATAAAAGTAGCCTATGCGGCTCCTACTAGGCCAGACCTTGAATTAGGTACCTCTTTGCAAAATTTCAGCCCGAACCGTTCAGTAATTTCGGCGTGAACGTAACAAAGATGTAAATATACAAACATTCAAACTTACGCGTCTATAATATTATTGTGTGATCCGTATTCGTACAGCCGTATAGTAAACTACGTTGACAAAAAATAGACTACTTTTACTCAAAAACCAAGTTCCTTCCTGAGTAGGAATTATTAAGAACCCATCTATTATGATCTAGAATGATCTCCCCCTGGACATCAGACGTGCAAAATCACTTCCTACTTTCAAAAAACTGCTTCATCAGCATTATATATCCTTGTAAAGAGTTAGACAACCTTATTTTATGTTTATGTAAGTTTATTATTAATCTTTGTAGGTATTTAGTGTAAGTATTTGTTTCGTTTTCTTTAAATAGGTACATATCTATATATTTATTCAGTGCCACCGTCTTTTTTGTTCCTTAATTTCCAGTCCATCCTGTTGATAATTTGTATTGGGAATTAAATAAGAAGACTGATTGAAAATGCAAAACGGGGTTTTATTATCAAGTGACATAAAAAGTCTACGGTTGATAGACAGATCAGTTTAGCCAACATCACAACAAAGGTGATGCCAACACATTAAATAAACATGGTTGCGATCTCATTTACTAACACTCCCTGCAGAACGCAAACCCATTTTATTTAAACAATAAAAATGTTTTTCATAAGTGGTGCCTTTAGTTAAATTATCCGCTACCATGTTAATACCATTCACAAATAAGAACTTAATTTTAGAATTAACAATATTTTCTCTAAGAAAATGTAAGCGAATATCTATATGCTTAGTTTTTGGCCTATAACACTCCGTTGATGCTAGTTTTATAGCACTTTGGTTGTCACTGTATATAACTAGAGCACTGTCCATCGATTGCCCGAGCTCAACTTGCAGTTGCTGAGTCCATAGAGCCTCTTGGGTTGCTGACGCCATAGCCATGTACTCGGCCTCGGCTGTAGAGAGCGCCACAGTCTGCTGTTTACATGAATTCCATGAAATAGCTCCATTCTGAAACAGAAAAGTGTAACCCGTGCACGACCTTCTATCCAATGGATCGCTGGCCCAGTCTGCATCACAATATCCAGTTATCTCTCTTGAGTTTTCTTTGACATAACACAACTTTAGGTTCTTGGTTCCTTGAAGATATCTCATGACTCTTTTTACTCCATTCCAGTGTTGATTTCCTGGATTATTACAATATTGACTTAATTTACTGACTGCAAAAGCAATATCAGGTAGTGTCACATGTGCCAGATATATGAGACATCCTACCGCTTCCCTATATGGGATGTTTTCATCTCGGTCTTCAGAATTCTTATCAAATTTCGCATTCACCTCTATCGGTGTGCGAACTGGTTTGCATTCGGACATATCAAAACGTTCCAATATAAGGTTAATGTATTTTTCTTGGTCCAGCGTGATGACACCTGCCTCACGATTTCTATTTATATTTATGCCAATGCACTGCCTTAATTCACCCAGATCCTTCATATCAAGTTCCTTCTTCAGTTTATCCTTGATTTCTTCAGTTGTGTTTTTATCATTTGTAAAGATTAGAAAATCATCTACCCACACTGCAGTGAATATCATTGTTGATTTATTTACCAAATAGTAAATGCATGGATCAATTTTTGATCTCTTCAGTCCAATTTTAAGTAGGATATCGTTCAATTTAAGGTTCCATTGCCGGCTAGCTTGCTTAAGTCCATAGATCGATTTATGTAGATGACATACTTCAGAAGTTTCTACAAATGGTTTTGGTGGAGACATGTAAATCTCTGTGTCTATGTCACCTTGCAGGAATGCACTTATCGCATCCATCTGAGCCATCTCTAAGTCGTACTTAGCAGCCAGTGCAATCAAAAAACGAATTGAAGTATATCGTACCACTGGAGCATATACCTCATTGTAATCGGTTCCCTTCCTCTGAGCGTAACCTTTTATAACCAATCTCGCTTTGAAGCGAATAATGTCTCCTTTCTCATTGGTTTTTGTCTTAAAGACCCATTTATTAGGTAAGACTCTTTTACCGGATGGCAAATCAACCAGTGACCAGGTTTTATTCCTAATCAAAGAATCATATTCCTCCTGCATTGCCTTCTTCCACTGGTCTGCATGAGGAGATGAAAGGGCTTCATCCAGAGTCTGAGGTTCATTTAAGTCCAGTACAGGACAATAGTAACTCAGATCGTGCCCATCCGTTTCTGCATACTGAACAGCTTTGCGTGGACGTAAATTAAAATTACGTGCTGGTGTATCGCAATCAATTGTTTCTTCTGGTATGTAGGATGGGTCATTGTTGTCACCAGAGAGATAATCATCACTCAAGGAGTGATCTGTGTCAATCTCTAATTCCTCTTCGCAGGGTTCCTCTGGTGGCTGCGTCTCATGATTGCTGTTGGATACACAAGGTATATATGTATTAAGGTCATACCTTTCAACATTTTCCAAAAAGGTTACATCTCTGGTTTTGACTATTTTATTAGTTTCTGAGTCAAGCACCCTATATCCTCTTGTAGATTCACAGTATCCAACAAATATCAATTTTCTGGATTTAGGGTCCCATTTTTGGCGTTTTTTTTTTAGGTATTTGTGTCATTACTTCAGAACCAAATACTTTGACATTTGAGAGATTAGGTTTCTCTCCAGACCACATCTCCATGGGTGTTTTACCCTGAATTGATTTTGTGGGCGACCTGTTTATGACGTAGGCTGCTGTAGCTATAGCTTCTGCCCACAACTGCTTTGGCAATTTAGCATCAAGTAACATACACTTAGCTCTTTCTACCAGGGTCCTGTTCATTCTCTCGGCAAGACCGTTCTGCTGGGGTGAGTACGGAGTGCTTGTTTGATGCTCTATCCCGTGCCTGCTTAAGAAGTTATCAAAGTCTTTATTGCAGTATTCTTTTCCATTATCTGAGCGAATAACTTTGATCTTCTTTTCAGTTTCATTTTCCACCCTATTTTTGTAATCTTTGAAAACTTCTAGGACATTCAGCTTGTTTTTCAAAAAATAAACATGAACTCTTCTTGTATAATCGTCTATGAAGGTAATAAAATATTTCATACCTCCCAGTGACTCTTGTTCCATAGGTCCGCATAAATCAGTATGGATAACTTGCATTTGTTGTGATGCTCTCGAACCAACATTGTCGAAGGGTAGTCTGGTCTGTTTTCCCATAAGGCAGGTGGTGCATGTAATAGGACCTTTCTGCTTATGAAATAATTTCACTCCCTCAGCACACTCTGGCAGCTTGTTAACATCTGAATAATTCAAGTGTCCCATGCGTCTATGCCAAAGGACAGCATTGCATAAATTATCTGTACATGACAGGTTCGAAAATACTTCTCTATGGGTGTTTAGCAGATACAAATTGTTCTCTAATGAGGCTGAACACAAGAGTTTGTCATTTTTATCGTAAATATCACAGCCTTTGTCTCTAAAATTTACCTTGCAGCCATTTTTCACCATTGCACTCACTGATAGGAGGTTTGCAGCAAGCTTAGGTATGTATAAAACTTGTTTTACCTGAATTTTATTGCCTTCGCTGTTATCCATCAATAAATTAACCTTTCCTATACTTTCCACAGATAACGGTGTCTTACTGGCAACAGTTATGGTGGGTACCGGAGGACTTGTCACATCATACATCCAATCACATTTATTGGTCATGTGCATGGAGGCACCTGAGTCCACATACCACAGGTCCGGATTCATTTTCTGTGAAGAAGCTGAAAAAGCTGCAGCAAAACTTTTATTTTCTTCTGAATCTTTCGGAGCTTTCTTCGGAGCACGACAGTTCTTAGCAAAATGTCCATGCTTATTACAATTATAACATCTGGGTCCTTTGTTGACCTTATTTGAGGTTTGACTTCCTTGAATGGCCTTTTTCCTAGTGAAGAACGCTGTGCTCTCAGAGCATTGAACTTCCTGCAGGAGTTTGGTTTTTATAAAATCTGCACTGATTTTGATACCTGAGCTCTCTAATCCCATTATCATTGGTTTATATGTTTCAGGTAAGCCAGCTAACATCAGTGTTCCGAGCCATTCATCATTTATATCAAACTTTATATTCCTGAGCTTGTGAGCGGTCGACATTATTTTACTCACATAATCATCTACGTTTCGAGAAGAGTCCAGGGTAGTTGTGATGAGATCTCGTAGCAAGGCAACTCTTCTGTATAACCCATTGTCATCAAACGCTTGTTCTAAAGACTCCCAAACTTCCTTACATTTCTTCGCGCTTTGTACATGTACATAGTTGATTGGGTCTAGCAATAGTATAAGCTTAGATTTTGCCTTGATATCTTTCTTCTCATCCGTGTTTGTACCGGTGACACAGCCCCACAATTCTTCCAATTCGAAATACGCTTGTACAGCGAATTTCCAACTCGCATAGTTTTCTCGGCCTACGAGTCTCTCAATATGAAATGGATTGTGACCTGTATTCGACATCTTCTTAGCGTATTCAGTTTTATCAGTATGTGACCGAACACACGACGCCGCCGCGCCGCCTCAAAAACGTCTCAAAAATATGTGACTGATAAAAAAAACACTTGCCGGTTTTCAAGTTTCTTCTGCAGTATTTAATTTTTCTCAACCACGCTCTGCTACCATGTTGATAATTTGTATTGGGAATTAAATAAGAAGACTGATTGAAAATGCAAAACGGGGTTTTATTATCAAGTGACATAAAAAGTCTACGGTTGATAGACGGATCAGTTTAGCCAACATCACAACAAAGGTGATGCCAACACATTAAATAAACATGGTTGCGATCTCATTTACTAACACATCCCAAGGTTGCCTGGAAGAGATCGCTTTCAGCGATAAGGCCGCCCTTTATACTTCCTTTTTTTTGTAAGCTTTTCTCTGTATTGTTTCCTGTATTTGTGTGGTATAATAAAGTGTTTTCTATCTATCTATCTATCTATTATTTAGATCTACCCATTAGATCTTAGGCTGCCAATAGAGCGTATCATCCCTTCATTTTGCTCTGCTTCACACTCAATCTAATACCATACTGTTTAAAATTTCTCAAATGATTGAACTTGAGCCTACGATTACTTTTAATCTAAATTCCACTTTTGCCCTCCTTTTGTGTTGGTTGGATTGCCCTTTAGTCCCATCATCATAGTATCACATTTTATTGGATTCGGGAAGTTCGTTCCACTTGAATAATAATCGGGAGAAATAATGGTAATAAATTCGAAAAACAAGACATTAGGGTCCTGCAATTTAATCTACAGATATGTGAGTGAGATGAGAAAGGAAGGTAGACCGACGTCATGAAAGTTGAAATTATTGGATGTATCTCAAATATATTCTTAATTTCACAAGAAGATGTATTAAAACGAAACCCACTTTGACAAGAACCTTTAAGAACAGAAAGTTGAATTTTCATAAAGTTATCTCATAAAAAAAATTTGCGACCCACACCTCAACGAGACCTCATTTTTAGATACGTTCGTTAGTGTACCTGAAGTAGAAAATAGAAAATTTCCCTAGAAAGAGGATAACACTGAAATTCTTGAGCACTTTTTACGTAATTCTTTTCAATACAGGGTACTTTTGTAAATGCCAGACTAAAAAACAACAGCTTGGACATTTTCAAATTCAACTTTGATTTTAACTAATTCTTAACAAAGAAAGAATACAAAAAGGTATACAACAATTTCCACATACCTCCATTCCAATCTTCCTCCTCCATTTTAAATCATTGTCGAAATCACGCGATTTCGATATTTCGTATAATGGCGCAGCGGGCGAAGGTCTGCCTGCGACGCAGGAGGTTGCGGGTTTAATTCCCGCCTCAGAGCAAATGTTTGTACGATCTACCGACATTTGTCCAGGGCGTTCTGGGTGTTTTCTATGCATAATAAAAAATATCTATCTATGTAGTGTATTGTATTAAGTATATCAGTTATCTAGTACCCATAACACAAGCTCTGCTTAGCTTGGGGCTAGATAATACTGTGTGAATTGTCCAGCATTATTTATATTTATTTTATTTATTTTTTAAATTGCAAGACCTTGTTTCTTGCAAAATATCATTCTAGGTCAACGGGAAGTACCCTTTAGGTATTGTGAGATTCCCTTGGAAGTTTCATAATATTCGGCAAAAATAAATTCAGCTCGAAAAATAACAACTAACTGGTTAAAGGTTTCTTAGTCGCTTCTTTACTTTTAGTCTACATACCAAAGCAACAGAAATCAAAAGTAGGTCAATTTATTTCCGTGTCAGTGTTTTAGTTTTATCACTAAGAATTTTATAATTTGGCCTGTTCTTAGTGTATAATGTAATTACATTTGTATTTATGAAAATATATAAAAAAAAAATTGATTCGGACGTAAACGAGAGGTTACGCACTTAAGTTCGTGTTGTGTGTTTGATGTTCCATTGTCCCCATTACCAGGTCACCGTCAATGGGGACAACGGGAATAAATTTTAATTTCAACTCGAGACCACCACGCGTTCCTGAGAAAAGAGGGTTGACGGACAGACGGACTGACGGACAAACAGACATACAGCAAAGTGATCCTATAAGGGTTTTTTTTCCTTCTGAGGTACGGAACCCTAAAGAAGCACTAACTTGCAAAATAAGGGAAATTAAAGTCATCGAAAAATACAAGTGAATTTCGCAAAACATGCAAAACCCCACATGATTTTAATTTTTATCAAACATTTCTAAGAACAATTTCGAAACTTTAGCTTTCTTATAAATAAGATTAGATCAAAATCGGTTCATTTGTTTTGGCCCTTAATTTAACTAGCTACGTATAAATGTCTTTCACACTGTGGCTATAGTGCGGCCAGAGGTAAAGTGAATGTTTAACTCCACTTCGGAACGCTATCTGCTAAAGTGGATAGATAGTGCATGGAAGAACTTAGCATAATGTTTGCTCGCGTCTTGGTACAAGAAAGTGCAACAATTTCGTTTAAATCATTTGTTACTTTATACTTGGAATGTCTTTAGACTCGAGCCGGGAGTTTTGTACACCGTAGGTTAGGTAGGTGGGGTAGGGGATAGTACACAGAACGCAGCGTACTGCTTTCTGATTAATAGACCAAAGCTTAAGGCGTAGCAGGTAACGGCTACGGCGTAGCAGGTAACAGCTACAGCGTAGCAATTAGCTGCGTGAATAAATAAGTAGTAATGTTTATTTTTAATTTTTCTAATTTATGCTACGTCATCGTAGCAGGCATCAATTACGACGTAGCAGTCATAGTAAAACAAGATATATTTAATAATAATAATAATAATAATAATAAATAATAAATAAATAATGCTGGACAATTCACACAGCATTATCTAGCCCCAAGGTAAGCAGAGCTTGTGTTATACATGTGTTGCGTATATTGAAATACGCAATACATGTATTTTTTAGTTTTTTGAAAAAACAATATTTTTTTGATTGTTAGAAACATAAAGCCGAATTGAGAACCTCCTTGTTTTTTGAACGCGTTTAAAAAGGAACGCAAACATTTTTGTTTAGGTTTTGTGTCAACCGAATCAATCACCCTCACATAGACATATGTACTAAGGTACTTATCCCTTAAAACTAGACGCAGAGGCAGATGATAAGGATGGCCTATAGACAAATGTTTCCCACTTAATGAGAAATTACTCAAACAAGTATTTCCCATCTTCCGACCAAGCTGCAAGTTTTCATTTTCGTAAACCGATACACATAAGTCGTTATTCTCACAGACTAGGCAATAACTTTCCACATATATGACGTCACCAGTCGCAGATGCAACGTTTGAAGAAATCGGAGCAATATTTACTGTATCGATATTGAAACTATGACATTTATTTGGATTTTTGCTGACAAAGCAGGCAATAACAAGGATCTGAGATTGGATCGAGCCGAACATTGCAATCATGATTTTAAGAAATGTATCTATACTATTGTTGATTTAGTTTTTAATTATCATCTACGTTCTTAAAAAAAAAAGGATTGACAATGACTTTATATCTCATGCTGTACCGCTTAGATCGGATTCGAACTGAGAAGGACAGCTTATGAGAGACGACATGACTGTCAATCCCATTCTATAAATCCGCAGATTATAAATATAAAACTACTTAAGCTGGGACGAAAATGATTTTTTCTAACTGTCTACGATAAATTTAATTGCACGGGAATAGTTGTCTAGGACATCGCATTGTCATACATTGCGTAAATTATTGAAGTTAAAGGAATGAGTTTCATACATATTACGCATTCGATGATGATTGACGTAATTTTTCTCTATTCTACCCTAGACAACAATCCCCGTACTAGGCCTACTAACAAAATGTGAGAAGATACAAAATCTGCTATTTTATATCTTCTCACATTTTATTGTTTGAAAGTTAAGGATATTCTGAAACTCATTGATTTTAAAGGGAGGGTACCTACTTTACCTTGCCCTAGTTCAGTTGAAGGCGGAAATTATTGCTACCTTTTCTGCAGGTGCTGTGAACCATTTTTTATTTTTGCTTTTCCTTCTACTGTCTAATAGAAATGCCAAGAAAAGCTACCTGTTTCCGTGCTGTCATTTTATGGAGGATGAAAATAAAAATAAAGCGCCAAGACTATGAAGATGAATTTCCATTTCATCGTAGACTTTCCATCCAGCCCTACGTAGCTGCAAGAAGACATAAGACAGAGCTATCATATTTCCCCCGAGTTCTATTTACCACACATCATATCGTACATCTACGAAGAATAACGCGACTGAATGCAAAATGAAAATTATCATACAAATTCGCAGCCTTGTATGATTGGTAGGTATAGGTATCTACTGTACCTACCACTGTCGTTCGTATAAGTATACAAAAATATGTAAGGAGAACGCCTTTGCCTTTCAGATGTTAAGGTTATCTAAGGAATATCGGGTATCACTAGGGCCATGAAACAAACGATTTTTTCTGGTGTCTTTTGTATTATTATTTCCTTCTTATTTATGTATTTTTCAAGGGTGGCATGTTCAAATAATTGAACAAACCCTAAATAAATGATTTAAAAAAATAAAGAGTAGAAAAAAAAGGTTTATAACTTAAATACCAAATCAGTTTTCCCCTTTAAGGGGCATTTATCAAGGGGGAAAACTGGAATAACCCATGCTATCGGTTAATTTGTATTCATAAGGAGAGTCCTTGCAAATTGTAAAAGGGTAGCCATGCTTACCTAATACCAGGGGTTTATAGCTGTGGAAAATATGTTTTAAACTATTTAGTTATGCATATTTTATGTAGTTAAGCAACATCCAATATTAACCCCCGTAAGGTTGATAGTGGATCTTGTTTAACTTCATATTTATCTACACTTGCGAGCTTTAAAATGGAATCGCTTTCATCGCGAGTTGATCAAAACAATTTTTTTACAATTTATGTACAATGAACTATAGATTGTGGTATATCATTTGAAAGGTAATTTTGTTACCTTTCAAGTGATATCAAGAAGATTTAAAATTAATTAAATTGGCTACCTAAATTTTGGGAATTATTGCAATAGGTCGAAGTTGCATCTATCGGCTTCTATCGGCGCCGGAGCTGGATGAGCTGGATTTCTCCCTCGTATCCGCTGTTTTAGCTCGTCCCACATATGTTAGATTGGGTTCAAGTCAGGAATAAGGGCTGGCCAGTCTAGTGTGGGAATGCCGACATGGAAGACGTCTGTCGGTACTGTCTAGTCACTGCTGTGGTGTGGCAGCGGACATTATCGTGCATTAAATCAAAATTTATCGTCGCCAATAAATCCTGCGTAAGGGAAAACATAACTTAACTCATAGTTCACTGCAAAGAAATTGTAAATATTAGTCTTGAACAACCCTTGAAGCGATTCCAGTTTAAAGCTCGCAAGTGTAGTTTGAATATAAAAAAGACGCTTATAACATATTATGTATGTATTCACGAACTTTGCTGGCTTTCGATGTGACGCCCATGAGAACACCCAAATATATTTCAGTTATTAGGTGTTTATAAAACCTACCGAAAAAATATCAATAAATCAGTAAAAGGCTATGTTATAGCTTTCCTGTTAATTTTTACCAAAGAATATCTTCGCAGAAATAAAGTTCGCATTAAGGCGCTACCCCGACCCAAATCAGCGCCACCACCTATTTTACCTTATTATTCCGTTAAACGAAGGAAATTCAAAAAACCGATTGGCCAGTTTGTGCTTCCTATCATAAGATTTTTTTTAATACCTCTATAAATATTTTTGTTTGTATAGTGTAAGAAGAGATGCGAAGTTGCTCTTTTTGTCCAGGGTGGGCAAAAAGAGCAACTTCGCATCTCTGCATAAAGTATACAAAATAAAACTTTTACAGGGGCATTAAAAAAAAGCTTATGATAGGAAGCACAAACTGGCCAATCGATTTTTTAAAATTCCTTCGTTTAACAGAATAATAAGGTAAAATAGGTGGTGGCGCTGATTCGGGTCGGGGTAGCGCCTTAACTAAATTTTAATAAGCTGAAATATTTTAGGAAAGCGTAGAATATAGGGCGACTCAAATTAGGTAATCCAAAATCCATAAATTACTCGCTGTCGAGTTTAAATTATTCCCTAAATTATCTATGCGTAATTGCCACATGATTATGCTAATCATGATGTTATTTCAGTTAATTAGCTAACAGGTTAAGTTATTAAATTTTTCCGTAAATATATGTATTAATATACAATGTACAATGTGGTCACCGGTGTCGGAGACTTTGGGGGGGGGGGGGGGGTGAAAAACGGAAAATTTTATTGACAAATCACTATAGTATCACATTGTATAGTTGGATTCCTAAGACCTGTCTCGCTATTGCTTACAATTTATCATCATCATGGGTGCATTGTATACGTATTTTGAAGGTATATCAGTAATGTGAGAGCCATATACCACAGGCTCAACTTACAGGGCTAGATGCTGTGTGAAAATTGTTCAGTTTATTTATCATCAAGCGTAGTTTACGCCACTCATAACAATTATTGTGTTTCAACCAAAACTGCGTTCATGTTTGTGCCCAAATTTCTGAGGCCTAAGTTAAACGGTACAGTTAAGGATTAAGATTCCCATGAATCCACCTTTACGTAGGCAATCGTCCAAAATGTATGTTTGAGCCCAAGTTTCTGAGGCCTGAGTTAAACATTACAGTTAAGGATCAAAATTCCCATGAATCCAGAAATCAATAATTACAACTGGAGGCTTACGGCCAATTTAAGATGACACCATATGACTTGACTTCTTTGTTAACGGCGACATGTGTTTGGTTTGCCACTTTTCTGCCACTCCGGTTCATAATCATAAAACACAACTTAATAAAATCACAATGACTTGGAACCTGTCAGAATGATTACCTTATCTACGAAGTTCTCTGTACATCTTAGACATACTAAATTGTAGATACAATGTATTTGCTAAACAAGAGGACACACAGGAAACCACAATTACATTTTGAAACGTAATACATGAACAAAGTTTCAATCTCAAATGCAAGGTACTTATAACTTTTCTTTGTTCTTGTACGGTCCATCCATTGTAACACTTTCGTAATCCTAATGTTAAAACTCCTGCGCTCTCACGCCTAACGACACTGACAGCGTCACGCCACTGACAGCGTCACGTCACTGACAGCTTTGAGCGAAGCGAGCGACCAGCGACAATCGAGAGAATGAATCAGCTTTTTCGATTGTCACTGGCTGGACTGAACACCGACTTGCTTAATTGCTACGAGTAATCGTAAAAGTTTTATTTTAATTTAAAAAAAACTACAAACACCTAGACACAGCTGACTTCTCGCTAAGTATTGTGTTCTAATCTCCCGAAACTTGTGAAACCCCAATTGGGTAAGTGTTGTGCTTTATACATGAATTAGAAAATAAGTCGGTGCAACGGCTCATGGTCTTTCATTTCATTTTTCTTGTATTTATTCTTGTAGTCTTAAGTAATCATTTCATATTCACTATACATTCCATGTACTTACTATTATAAGTACGTAATTCTCACTGCTTATTTTAGCTTTCTAATCCACTTGTTTGACTGCCTCATCACTGATTACTATTATTTGCTAGTTACCATTGCGTTCGGCACGAGCTTGGGATGTCGCAGTCAAACTTTGAAAGTGGACCATTTCTCAATGATCTGGAAATGAATTCCAGGGTTCACCCTACGGGCAGTTCTAACTGAAGAGTCCCACTGAAGTCTTCAGACCCACTTCATCATCATCATCATCATCATCATCCGAGCTCCACACGCGAGTCAGCGCCCATCCTGCGCGAGTCGGCGCCCATCTTGTTTGCTGCACTGGACCGACTCCCGCTCTTGCTAAGGCCAGTGGTATACTATAGTTTCACAACGCGATTCGGATACGACTCCTCAAAACTAAACTCACGACCTTGAGATGTATTCCTTTTTTTATAATTATATCTTATAAGTTGTTCTTCTTGTTTTCTTCAGTCCTATCCGTAGACTAGCAAAAACAAGTAGAACTGTTTCATTGGCGCCTAATAGGTAAAAGTCGTATCCGTATTACGTTGAGTAGCTTATCGCATTTAGTAGTTTTTCTTTGGTGTTGGCTTAATTTTTTTTTTCACCTAGTTTTAAGTTTGATTTCTGCTAAAGCTTATATGTGAGTACATTAAAATTAATTGTGGTGTTTTTACCTTACATAGACTCCGTAGTTTTCTGTTGTTCTTACTGCATAATTTAGTTATTGACACCACATATAAGCTAACCGGTTGTGAACTTGTTTATAACATTAATTGTTTATGCTTTCAATTACTGTCACAACACTTACTCAATATGGCGTACATCATTAAGTTCCTCCCACTTCAAAAATCAGAACTAGAATATGAGGTTGAGCTTCGCGGTGGTACTAAAGGTTCCGTACAAGAGCTGCGCAAACTGATTATTAAACTTGCTCCGAACTTACCGTCTGAGGATATTTTAGAATCACATCTCGAGCCAGAACAAGATCTGATAGGGCTAAACGAAAGCTTAACCAAGGCTCAGAGCAATTTGGCTTCCCTTAAACAAAAATTCGACAAAAATCTTTTTTCTAGGACAGAAACCCTGTTACACCACATATATCACAGGGCAAACAGGTTAAGTAGTACCGAATCAATAGGAAGTGACTATCAAAAATGTTTTTCAACTTTTGAATATCTATATAAGGAGTTATCGGCACTAAGACCACGAATTCCACAGACTGCTCTCGAAACTACTTCGTCTTCCACGTCGACATCCGGTGCCGCTTCGGAGTCGAATGTACCTACTGTTGCTGTCAGTTGTGAGCGTAACGTGTCAGCTGAGGTTGGGAAATTAAAGTATTCTGGAAAAACTTGCGTGCGATCCTTCATACAAAGAGTTGAGGAATTCGTTCAATCTAGAAGCATTTCTTACGAGAAAATTTTGTCCTTGGCATTCGAGATTTTCACTGATGACGCCTTGCACTGGTATCGTTGTAACAGGGGTAGGATACAAAATTGGTATGAACTTTGCGAGCTACTGAAGGAGGATTTTAGCAGTAGTGATTACGACTACCGTCTTGCTGCGGAAATCAGATCACGCACTCAGGGAGAAACGGAAAGCATATCCATCTACCTTTCTATCATGCACGGTATGTTCTCTCGCCTTAGTAGGGACCTATCGGAAAACGAGAAACTTGATATCTTACTGCATAATATCCGACCCTGTTATGTTAGCACCTTGTTAGCTTCCCCGGAAATTAAAACTATCGACTCACTTAAATCAATTTGTCGTAGCTACGAGAATATTCAGGCTCGTTTTGCTCAATTTCGCGAACCGCCGAAAGCCTCGGCGAGTACCATAGCTCCCGAGTTTGCCTACAAGGGTTGCGATAGTAGCTCTAACCCCTGCGGCGATAAAAAGGCAGGTGTCTCCACTCTACAGAAAGACGATGGTGAAATGGTCGCAGCCCTGACATCGAAGACGGCTAGATTCTGTCCGCGATGCAGAACCAATGACCACTCCTTAAGATACTGTAAGGCAGAGCGGTTCCTTATCTGTTTCAAATGTGGAAAGAAAGGTGTCCGTCGATCAGAATGTCCCGACTGTAAGAAAACGGTCTCTAAAGACACTCCAAAAAACTAGTTAGTCAGGATTGTAAGGATAGTGTCAATCATCATAAACATTTTGATATTGATGAGTGGAAGAAATGGTTAGGCTTCATTTCTTCATTCTTCACCTATAACGCTGTCTCATCAATCCGCGATGACAATCCTAACATCGACAAGTCCCGACCTTATGTCGCCGTGAACATAGGTACTAAACCTTTTATCGGTCTTCTTGATTCCGGCTCCTCTTCTACTATTTTAGGGAACGGAAGTCATCAATGCTTACCTAGGGATAGCGCTAAATTGTTAGATTGCAAGAAGGTTCACTTTGTTAGTGCTGGTGGTAACAAGCTTGAGGCCATTGGGGTTCTAGAACTTCCCATTAAATTTCAAACCCAAACCAACACACTTAAGGTATTTGTAGTTCCCGACATAAAACACTCTCTCATTTTGGGAATGGATTTTTGGAGAACATTTGGTTTGTTTCCTAAATATCTGGACCACATTGCTTATTACAAAGATTCTGACGAAATTTTCACTGCTGATTTTGTCACTAAGCAAAATTGTAATCTTCACTCTTATGATAACTTGCCGGACGAGCAAAGATCAACGGCGGACCAAATGATACTACGATTTCGGGATATCTCTTACGAAGAACGTGGACTTGGTCGTACTAGCTTGACCACACACGTAATTGACACTGGTGACGCTACTCCTATACGTCAACGGTACTATAGAATGTCCCCAGAAAAGCAACGTATTCTGGTGGAACAGTTAGACGAGATGCTTAAGGAGGATGTTGTGGAACCATGTGAAAGTCCTTGGTCTTCACCGGTCCTTTTGACACCTAAAAAGAACGGTGAATTGAGGTTTTGCTTGGATAGCCGAAAACTCAACTCCGTAACCAAAAAAGACGCGTACAGCCTACCATATATTTCCGAAATCCTTGATAATCTCCGTGACGCTAGATACCTTTCAAGCGTTGACCTTTCCAAAAGCTTCTGGCAGATTCTTATTCGGGAGGAGGATAGGCAAAAGACAGCGTTTTATATACCATCTCGGGGTACCTTCCAGTTTAAATCAATGCCTTTCGGCTTAACTAATGCTCCAGCCACTCAACAAAGGTTGGTGGATGCTTTATTTTATGGTCCTGAATTCGAGCACAAGGTTTTCGTCTTTGTTGATGATATTATTATCGTTTCCAATAGCTTCGAACAACACATCTCACTGCTTAATCGCGTCTTAGATAAGCTAAAGTTGGCTAATTTGACGATTAACTTCAAAAAGAGTCAATTTTTCAGGAGCCAGTTAAAATATTTGGGATATGTCGTAGACTCGAACGGGTTGCAGGCTGACCCAGATAAGGTAAAATCAATTGTAGTCTATCCCGCACCCACTAACCGAAAAGAGGTACGACGTTTCCTTGGAACTGCGTCTTGGTACCGTAGGTTTATACCTAACTTCAGTGCCTTGGCTTCCCCCTTGAATAAGCTAACGTCTCAGAAAAAGAATTCTCCTCCATTTGCATGGTCTGCTGACGCTGACGTCTCCTTTCATAAACTTAAATCCCATCTTGTGTCCGCACCTATTCTATCGTGTCCTGACTACTTTAAGCCCTTCGAAGTACATACTGATGCAAGTGATTACGGCATTGGAGCTGTACTCACTCAAATTCTAGATGGTCAGGAAAAGGTTATAGCTTACATGAGCAAGTCACTCACACAGCAGGAACGGAATTACAGTGCCACAGAACGCGAAGCCTTAGCTGTTTTACTAGCAATAGAGCACTGGCGATGCTATCTCGAGAATGGTTCGACGTTCACTGTCTTTACGGACCATTCCTCACTTAAATGGTTCCTGAATCTTAATAACCCGACAGGTAGACTAGCAAGGTGGGGAGTTCGTCTCTCTGCTTTCAAGTTTGAGATTAAGCATAGGAAGGGCGCCGAGAACGTGGTTCCCGACAGTTTATCTCGCGCTGTACCGGTTACAGCTATTGACTCTGCTCCCCTGATACCTTAAACTAATGATGCTTGGTATACGAAACTATTTAAAGGTTGCCAAGAGTCTCCTACATCGTTCTTAAATTATCGTGTGGAAAATAACAGCTTGTTCAGGTATTGTAAATCTTTAAATCCGCTGACTAGGGAATTTGAGTGGAAGGAGATAGTTCCGTCAGAAAAACGGCAAGAAATAATTTCACAAAATCACTCAGAACCGACTTCTGGGCATTTTGGAATTTTCAAAACATACAAGAGCCTCAGTTTAAAATATTTTTGGCCAAAAATGCACCAGGACGTAGCTAATTTTGTCACTAGCTGTGATGTGTGCCTGTCTCACAAGCATCCTACTCATGCTACGCTTGGCAGAATGGGTCGCCCTAAAGACTGTAGCCGCCCATTTCAAATGCTCAGTATGGATTTAGTTGGTCCTTTACCTATCACTAGAAAGCAGAACACCTTCTTACTCGTCGTTACTTGCTGCTTCTCTAAGTACTGTTTGCTGTTCCCAATAAGACGAGCAACTTCCGAAATAATAATGCGTATCCTGGAAGAACAGATCTTCTTAGTCCACGGCATTCCTAGCACTATTCTGATGGATAACGGTAAACAGTTTACTAGCAATGGCATGAAAGCTCTGCTAACTAACTATAAAATCCCGAATGTCTGCTTTACCCCGTTGTACACTCCGCAGGTGAATACTGTAGAACGGTACAACAAAACCATTATGACCGCTGTCTCAACCTTTATTGAAAGTGATCACCGTACCTGGGATATTAACATACCCAAGATACAATTTGCTCTAAATAGCGCCGTAAATGAGGTAACCGGATTCACACCTTCGTTTCTTGTCTTCGGGCGGGAATTAGTTAGCTGCGGATCACACTATGTCGACCCTGACTTGGAGGATAGTATTATATTCACACCGCGTGACAGTTATGCAGAGAACTTAGGTCATCTTCATAAAATATTCGATAAAGTGCAATTATCACTATTAAAAGCTCATTCAAGAAATACTTCGCATTATAATTTAAGGCGCAAAAACGTTGAGTTTACCATAGGCGACATCGTATGGAAACGTACCTTCTACCTTAGTGACAAGGACAAGAGATTCTGTAAGAAATTAGCTCCAAAATTCATAAAATGTCGCATTGTAGCAAAAAAATCTAAGCTCGTTTATGAACTAGAAGATATGGCAGGTCAAAACTTAGGAACCTGGCATGTCAAAGATTTCAAGCTGACGTGACTATTTCTATCGGATTTTCCTTAGAAAAAATCCAAACCTAAAAAGGGGGGTATGTAACACTTTCGTAATCCTAATGTTAAAACTCCTGCGCTCTCACGCCTAACGACACTGACAGCGTCACGCCACTGACAGCGTCACGTCACTGACAGCTTTGAGCGAAGCGAGCGACCAGCGACAATCGAGAGAATGAATCAGCTTTTTCGATTGTCACTGGCTGGACTGAACACCGACTTGCTTAATTGCTACGAGTAATCGTAAAAGTTTTATTTTAATTTTAAAAAAACTACAAACACCTAGACACAGCTGACTTCTCGCTAAGTATTGTGTTCTAATCTCCCGAAACTTGTGAAACCCCAATTGGGTAAGTGTTGTGCTTTATACATGAATTAGAAAATAAGTCGGTGCAACGGCTCATGGTCTTTCATTTCATTTTTCTTGTATTTATTCTTGTAGTCTTAAGTAATCATTTCATATTCACTATACATTCCATGTACTTACTATTATAAGTACGTAATTCTCACTGCTTATTTTAGCTTTCTAATCCACTTGTTTGACTGCCTCATCACTGATTACTATTATTTGCTAGTTACCATTGCGTTCGGCATGAGCTTGGGATGTCGCAGTCAAACTTTGAAAGTGGACCATTTCTCAATGATCTGGAAATGAATTCCAGGGTTCACCCTACGGGCAGTTCTAACTGAAGAGTCCCACTGAAGTCTTCAGACCCACTTCATCATCATCATCATCATCATCATCCGAGCTCCACACGCGAGTCAGCGCCCATCCTGCGCGAGTCGGCGCCCATCTTGTTTGCTGCACTGGACCGACTCCCGCTCTTGCTAAGGCCAGTGGTATACTATAGTTTCACAACGCGATTCGGATACGACTCCTCAAAACTAAACTCACGACCTTGAGATGTATTCCTTTTTTTATAATTATATCTTATAAGTTGTTCTTCTTGTTTTCTTCATTCCTATCCGTAGACTAGCAAAAACAAGTAGAACTGTTTCACCATATAGAGACCAGGGATAGCTCAGTAAGTTAGTAACAAATGCACATTATGCCGCCGATTTTAATGCACTATCCTAAATTATAGAGATAGGACAATTTTTATGTGTATTGGTTTATGTTCGGTGTAGATTTGCTTCTTACATTATCTTGAAATTCAGTTTTCCAGACTCTAGTTAGTCTCAAAGGAAACGTTGTTTTTTTCAGAGAGCAGAGAAAACTGTCAAGAAGATGATAATAATAATTATGATGTCCTCCTAGTAGCTGAATTTTCGGCCACGGCTGCCTTCCCGATGGAGACAAGACATGTGTGCATAATAGTGCACATGTGTGTGCGAAAACACAGGTGCACTCTCTATTCCTCCACTCTCATAATCCGATGGGACGAAGAAGATAGGAACGATTTTAACCAGATTAGAATTACCAACATATTGTGAATGGACTTTGGAATTAGGGACCTAATGAAGATGGTAAAAAAACCTAGCAAACGTCCTTTTCTCATTCCATAACTCAATTAAGAAAACCGAAGCGGAATTTCAGGTAACAATCATGTAAAGGTGAGGTGACTCATGAATAACCCCAGCCTACTGACCATCAGCGAGTGAGTGCAAACCCAAACTGGGCCGGTTTACGCATGGCCTTAGTAAACACGTCTGTTTGTACGTCTGTTGATTTAGCCTGTCGGCTCCACCTGTTAGTACGTTGCATTATGTGTTTATGTAACTGGGCTGTGATTTTGATGCTTTGTTTATGACTGGGAGTTGTGGATAATAATTGGTTTAATGTTTGCTGGATTACTTAAACAGTCCGATTTGAAAATATTGACGTACTTACCTCTACCACGTAAGGCAGTAATTCGTATGTGTGTGTTTTATACGACAAATAAATGACATATATATATAGATTTTACTCACTGAGGCCTGTTAGTGAGAGTTGGGTACCTAGTGTTACCTAAGCACAGTTTTCGAAAACTATAAAAAATTACGTTTCCTTCCATAAATTTAGCTACTTAGAGCTGGACACTGAGAGCCACTCTTTTCCGAGTATGAATCCATTTTGGCAGTATGTGTGTCAACATGTGTGTTTTTTCAAGTAAGCGGTAATAAACTGTCAAGTTCCCAAAAAATCAAGCATATAAAAGTTTCTGTTTTGGTTTTCTGCAAACTCCTACGAGACGTACTGATTAGGTAATTTCACTGTTCGACATCCTATGGTCCGTTGTCTTTGAGTTGACCGATAATCACCTGTTGTATACTTACTCCATTCAGATGAACACTTGGATACTTTCAGGGATTTCCAAATAATACAATTAGATCAAGCTAATAACTTTATATGAATTCGTGTGAAAGAACTAGTTGATAAATAACAACGATACTTTTAGAATCATTACATAACGCGAGTTAGTTTCTCGATCAGAACTAAGGAATGAATCCTCGTTCTACCCGCAAATACAATGCCAGATTATCAGCAACGTTTAAGCGATTCCAAAAGCTGGGGTACCCGCATTTTGGCCTGAATATATAAAAATAGTCAAGGGGTAGATAAAAACCCTTAAAAACTGACAATGAATTTCCAGCATCGCTAATACACCGATTCGCGTCGTGCCCTTATTTGTTGTCGTGAGGGGTGAGTTTATTTGACGTTAGTAACGAGACGAGATGGTGACGTCTCCTTTTTCCATACAATTTGGTACAGCAGCGCCTCTATCGTGCAGACAGAGAACTACTCAAATCCCATACTAAAAAATGAGGTCACAGGCTGTCAAATCAAACAAAACGGGTAACAAAAGTAACTGCATTGTGCTGAATAAAAGAAATTATAAAATAAATGGACGCTTTAAACTGTTTATTGCTTTCTAACTAATGCAGAATATCATGGTAACCCTAATAACTTTGAACGTTGACAGCCCTGTTTGATATCGCAGTTAAAAAGTAATTTACAAAATACTTTGTTTTTAGATGAAATTTCGAGGCAACAGTCTAACCAAATTACCAAATAAACAGCTTGTGAGTTGTTAAAATCACGTTTAGTAACTATTTCATACCGCTATAATTTTTAAAACTTTGGTATAAAGTGATTTATGAATGGTAAAAATTTTAATTTTGTATTCGCTGCGCTAGTAATACTTAGTACTTATACGTCAGATTTTTAAGGGTTTAAGTGCTGTTAGTTTAAATGCCGGATTCCCGTAGTTATAAGTGACTTTTGCTTGTCCATTTAATCATAGTCCATTTAAAAACATGTACCTACCTACCTAAAAAGCCCTCGTCTCACTTCGCCTTATTTATGTTTATGTATTTATGGCTTTTATACCATGGGCGTAGTACCCATAATCACCACGCTGGGCATGCGGGTTGGGCAGCGCAGTTCGGTGGTAGAATTTTTCTGCAGGAGGCGCTTAACTTCTTGAGTGGAGACTACGACTCGGCAAACGTAGTGTAGGACGCCCTCCGGCCAGGTGGGATGACGATCTGCGAAAGACTGCAGACAGATGCTGGATGCGGCAAGCTGAAGACAGGGCGCTATGGCGCTCATTAGGGAGGCCTATGTCCAGCAGTGGACTAATATAGGCTGATTATGATGATGATGATATGAATATCAGCTTCTGTATCCGATAAGACATCCTTGGTCACTAGCGACCTTAAAAGATCCAGTAGCTATAACTCGGCCTCTCTTATGGGACCACTAACTTTTGCAATTTTCCCTTCTGCGAGCTTCCCTTGGGCCCATCAAAACCGAATTACTATTGGTTAAATGTACTCCCGTTCTATCCCAAAATAATGTTTTTTAGTTTTATTTCCTTGACCAACGCCTTGTAAGTGATTTTTTTGAAACTTCCTCCCAAAGAAGATTGTTATTCAGGAGTAATTTCGCAAATTCTCACCTTTCGCGCATTTCTTGTGATTCTTTTGTCTTGATGCGGGTTTATTTAGATTATACGAAGGCTTATAAATTCACGGTATTCTTAATAAGTGTACGAGCCCAGAGCTTTATAGTTTGAATTAAACCACTGAGTAAATCAATCGAAGTTATATTGTGAAAAGTACAAGTTTGAAAAAGATACTCATCCGCTCTTGTCCGCGGTAAAGGCTTAACTAAAAATGTAGGTCGCGGCTGATCGCGGTGTCAGCTGAAATAGTTTATAATAAATTTGTGTTGTACGTGAACCGTACAGATTCGCCTTATCCACAAAAATGTTACAACACGAAAAAACTCCGCTTTGCATTAACAAAAACACCAATACCTCTTCTAATAAAAAGCTTATTGTTGGAGAAAAACCTTCATGCTCTACACTACACCATATCATTCATGGGTATAGAGGTTGCCTTTGATATCTGTCTATATCTATTATGTGACATGTTGTTTAGCTTAGTTACAGTTTTTTCAACTGTCTGAGTGTCGTTGTATCCTACTATTTTCTATGTTCATTTAATACACGTTATATCTAAATTCCACTGTGACTAACACTCTGCTCCGTTACCCCAACACTTATAAGTAAACCTAGTTTAATAATAGGCTGCGTATGGATTCTTGACGAACCGCTTGTTGGACGAAACGCGATTTGGACGAATTACTTTTTGGACAAACTGCTAACAAATCGAAGCGACGAAACTTGTCATTTTATAATAACAGTGGCATAGAAGAAGAACACCAAGAATGATAGAAGACACAAACGAGATGTTGCCAAAAAAAGTGATTAATTAGTCTCAATTTACACTTGTATACGTGCGCTTGTGTGTGTAAAAACACTTAAGCACTAAAGCTTGTCAACTCCCAATAGATTCTTGGTTACAAAACCAGAAAAATTTTGAATGACGCTATAATTTTCTGTGATAGTAACGTGTTTTTCTTCTATGGACAGATTTCAAAACGCCAAGTTTTAACAAATTTCACAAACAGCTTTTAACACGTTCAAGCTTTACAAAGCTTACGGGACAAATTTGTTACCCCATATTTCTCCTGAGAATTCATTAAACGACTGCACAATAGCACCATTAATGTGAGGAGTGGTCACAGCGTAAAGTGCACAATTGTGTGCTCAGGTTGTAATGTCTGGAATGCCCCATTGTATCGTAAAAATAGAATGGACGAATAAATTTCAGGGAAGACTGAAGCACAATACCTTTAGCCATTCTTCCGGTTGAAGCTAGGTTAGGTATGCTTGTGCTGTTAACATTTTTTGAGGAATGTCCTTCTCCCAAATAATTATGAAAGCTTATAAACTAGTAACTTAAGTATTATGTATTGTATTATGTATATCTGTCATCTAGTACCCGGGTACTAGATGACTGATAGTCTAGCCCAAGCTAAGCAGAGCTTGTGTTATGGCCATAACACAAGCTCTGCTTAGCTTGGGCTAGATGATGCTGTGTGGATTGTCCTACATGATTTACTTATTACTAGCTTCTGCCCGCGGCTTCGCACGCGTATTTTCGGTATAATAAGTAGCATTTTATCTAAGTTAGGCTTTGCGCTAAACGTACGCCAAATTTCATCTTCATCTGTTCAGTAGTTTTGGACATCCTAGATAACAAAAATTCAGATTTCACGAACTTTCGGCTTTATAAGTAGTAAGAAGTAAGATATTTTAATGTTCACCTATTTTTTGTTGTACGGTAACGCTGTTGGGTGTACCTACATCCAACAGCTTTTGAGATAGTAGTTTGACGTGTGGTGTGATCCATGTGTTGGCATCGTAGGTCTGTTGCGTTTGAAAGGTCGTCTGAATGAATGCAATGAACTTTTCCCTTGGTACCTTTTTTAATGTGGGGCGAAACCAGAAATATTTTCGACATGGGGCCGAAGCAGATTTTTTTGGAATGTGGGGCTAACCAGTGAGGCGAATGTGGAACAAATCAAACTCGTGCAGACTTCATTATGAATGTTCAAAATATAATTATCAAAATCGGACTACTCTGTAAAAAGTTATGTGTGGTCATACATTATAATCAGTGAGTGAACAATCAATCATCCCCTGTTTCCTACTCTTAGGGTTGAAGTTTTGACGTGACAACGTCTTATAAATTGGTTTGCCGGGTGACACTTCAAGAAACTGCGTTACGCGTTACGTTCCGCTCACGTTATGCGCTCACAATGAGAAGTCGTTGTCACGTAAAACTTTCGCCCGTATACCGACTTTACAGGCAACCAATTTTTTTTTTTTCAAATTTATATGGGACCTACTTTGGCGTATACCCTTTCCAATAAAAAAAGAAGTATTACAATTGACAACCCTGTAAAAAGTTATGCGTGGTCATAAAAAAAATATATACGCGTCGACTTGAGAACCTCCTCCGTTTTTTCGTCGGTTAAAAATGTACGTCGCTGATTTTTGATTCTTTTGTACAACTACACAGCTTTCTTATTTTGTTTGTTACGTAAAGTTTGAATTTTCGTAAAATATCTATTGTTGATTAGATACTAGTAACACAGGTTTTTAAAACCTATCACTGGCACTAGTCTCTCACAAACAGATATCCGTATTTTCTACTCAATTACTAAAATAATTAACTTTTAGAAGACCTTTTGTGTAAAGAAAAATCAATCAATCAAAAACGTTAATTTGTAACTAAAACACATAAAAAATAAACCGTTACGTAAATAAAAAGGAATGCAAGATAACGATATACAATATAATATTATATTATTAAACTTAGTTTAAGCTACAAAACGGTTCCAAAAATTAATGAATAGTTGATTTATTATCATTTACCTCTGTTTTGATAGAACTTGTTTCTGAATTGAACATTATTTGATCGACTGGGAATATTCAATTGCACAAGTAATTACCGTTCATGTAAACCTAATGTTATGAAGCGTTGGACCACGAGATATTTCCACGTGATTTACCGCACCAATATGCAGTTAGTGCTGTTAATATGCATTAACAATAATTGTAATAATAACTGAAGGCAGATCAATTGTATGCATAGAAGGGAAGTTCCACACTATAGATACTTATTTTTTATGACTGCTGGGATAGACAAATAGGTAGCCTTTTACTTAAAGTCCTCTCTTTAGGTGGCTAAAGAAATAAATAATGCTGGACCATTCACACAGCATCATCTAGCCCTAAGCTAAGCAGGGCTTGTGTTATGGATAGTAAATGAGCGATATACTTAATAACATACGATTATTTTTTACTATACATAGAAAACACCGTAAACTAATATCTGCAGATCGTACAATCATTTGTCCCGAGGCGAGAATCAATCCTCCTGCAGGCGCCGGCGGACCTTCGCCTACTGCGCCACTGAGGTCGCGCATTGACGTCGTCGTTTTAAACTTAAACTAGCGCCACCAGCAGTGGCTGCTACCACTTGGCATGGCATTAATTAGCCACAACTACCGCTCTACGGCGCTACCCCGACCCAAGTCAGCGCCACCACATATGCGCCTTAACCGTGCAAATGCAAAGGCAAACCAGCAAAGGCTAAGGCGCTTGTATGCCTCAAACTAGCGCCGCAGCATTTTCTTTCTTGTAATTACGTTAATCAAAAGAATTTATAAAAGCCCATTGTAAAGTTTATGATACCTATCATTAGCCTTATCTTAATGCGCATAAAATAGTTTTCTTTTATTTCCTTCATGCAGAATAGCGAAGTTGCTCTTGGTGGCCACCAAACTCTGTTTTCGCATCTCTGTCTAAAATTTACGCAATCACAAACTGTACATTGGATATTTGAAAATTCTTGTGTTTAACGTAATTATAAGTAAAAATAAGTAGGGACGCTAGTGTGCGGCATACATACGCCTCGAGGTAGCGGTGCTTTTTAAGCAATTCCATTGGTCAACTGAAATAGAGTGAAGATTTTATGCAATTCATTGGTTAATATTGCTTATATCACCGATCCGCTGCCTTGCTCCGCATCAATGGACAGGTAGCCTAGAACTCGTTTGATTTCTACTGTTGACTTACCAACATATTTTATAACGATAAATTTTTCTCGCACATCAGAAGCAGTCCAATCATAATATAATCCTTACCATCCAAGGTTAAATCCACGCCTGAAACTTATTAAATCGAGCAAACTTTGAAAATCAACGCCGCTACTCGCTGTGGCTTGTAGCGGCATAATGCTGAAACAGGGATCTTTTTAGCCCCTTATGTAATCTTTATTATTTTTATTATTTGTGTGTGTCTATGTTTGGGCCAAGTAAATGGATTTTCTTTCAAATGGATTTTCTTCTTCTTCTTTCTTCTTTGAACCAAAATACATTGTAATATACGTTGTGATATTTCCCACGTCCGTAAATGTCAATGAAACTCCGAGCGAAAATTATTGTATGTAGGGTTATATGTTTGTATTGTATGTAGGTACAGTTGCGGTCATTAGAGACATACCTTAAAGATCATACTCGCTTGAAGGTTATACTACAACTTAAAATATTAAATTTCATCTAATTTCAAATTTCAGAACAACATTATTTCTGTATGCTACACGGTATGCATAAGCAAAATCACACTAATCACACTATCACACTAATATTATAAATGCGAAACTTTGGATGGATGGATGTATAGATGGATGGAGGTTTGTTACGTCTTCACGCCAAAACTACTGAACAGATGGAGCTGAAATTTGGCACCGGTGTAGCTCTATGCCTGGAATCAAACATAGGCTACGTTTTATCCCATAAATGAGTTCCCATGGGATATAAATTACCTTTGAACGTTTCAATAGAAACAACGCGTGCGAAGCCGCGGGCAGAAGCTAGTATTATAAATGCGAAAGTTTGGATGGATGGATCGATGGATGGATGGATGTTTGTTACCTCTTCACGCCAAAACTACTGAACGGATCGGGCCGAAATTTTGCATACAGGTAATTCTAATCCTGGAATCAAACATAGGATACTTTTTATCCCATAAATCAGTTCCCACGGGATAGAAATCACCTTTAAACGTTTATAGAAACAACGCGTGCGAAGCCGCGGGCAGAAGCTAGTCTATACTATAATATTATAAAGAGGAAAGGTTTGATTTTTTGTTTGTTTGTTTGTTTGTATGAATTGAATAGGCTCCGAAACTACTGGACCGATTTGAAAAATTCTTTCACCGTTAGGAAGCTTACTTTTCAGGGAGTGACATAGGCTATATTTTATCCCGGAATTCCCACGGGAACGGGAACTACGCGGGTGAAACCGCGAGGCGATCGTCTAGTATATAATATTTTGCTTGTTAAAATACACATGACAAATTTATATACTTATAATTTATAATGGTGTTAAAATAAAAAATATTATTTACTTTTACGTGATTATAATAATTATACATAATAAGCCGTAATTAATGTACATATTAAGTGTAAATGACTTTGTGGATTTGAACATAAAACCCAAATAATAATAAATTTTATAAAGGTCGTAAGCACCACGAATGACTGCAAGACAGTGTCTTTTCTTTAGACCACTTCTGACCGCCACTGTACCTATGTTTCCAAAACCTGCAACAGCGTAAGCCAACATGACAAACACTGCCAGATTGCATTTTGTTTCACACTGGCGTTTGTGTAAAGGTCAGTACTCACATACGGTATTACACGATTGAGCTAAACTGTCGAGTAAAACCCATGGCATGGGCTTTCGTCCACACATTGAGCATTGATCTATCGAGTGAGGCGCGCCGTTCAGTATTCACCGAACCGTTCGAACCAAAGGATGTCTGTGCAACAAAGGAGACGGTAGCTGTATTTAGCAAGTCTCACAGTGCTTTATAAGAAAATCAAAGAAAATGAAAAGAAAAAACGTAAAAGGATTTTTTAATTTTTTTTTTAAAACACATCTCTTAAAAACACGTGTTTCAATCACGATAAACAATACCAGACTGACGCTCGCCTCGCGCCACTCGCAGTTACGTACACACGTTCGAGTCAAGATTGACGGCTCCCTTCGAGTAGGTTCGAAGGAAATTACTTTCATTTAATTCCATCGAGCCGGCTCGGTGCGAGCCTTCGAGCTGTGAGTTTTGCGGTCCACACGTTGATTTTTACTCGACTTCGAGTAAAACTATCGAGTAATACCGTATGTGAGTACTGACCTTTAGGTCTACTTGTTGTTCATCTACTTTGCTGGTAAAAAAACTGGCAACATTTTGATACTCATGTATAGCAGGTATATCATTATGTAGTGCGTATAAGGAAAATAATTTTAATTCGCAAAGCAAATTACAATCAAATAATAGAAATAAATTTTAACTAGCATTTACAATTAAAACAATTGAGCTAACTGCAGACTGTTGCAAACAATCTACAGGTACCTCAACTGATCCATATCAATAGCAGTCGGAAGCGTCCCAAAGACGCTGGCTGCATTGCACATACAGCGGGCTGATGCGCTGCGCCAGATGGTAAATCGATGCAGTTTGATGACATCACCTTACTTCGCTTGATCGTGTATGCATGGAAAACCGTTGTACAAATCATTCGTAGGCGAGTTAAGTGGTGAGCGAGGGCAAAGGGCTTTTTAAAAAGACAATTTGGGGCGTGTGATCAGCTTGAAGAGCAGATCAGAACTAAAGTTTTATTTATTTAATTTGTATATATATTCTCGCGTAACAAAGGATCGTTTCTTATTCCTTAATGCTTCCTGTTGTTTACCAGGAAGCTTACATGGCTCTTATCTCTGTTGCGTAATTAATAAAGAAGCCATTATGTATGGCGAGGTTACGATGACATACATGACGCTTGTCTTTATTGCCTAAATTATAGAGAAGCCAATATGTATGGTGAGGTTACGATGACATAACTCACGTTGATACAAAATGATTATTGCCCATCTTACTACTCCAATTGGGTAGGTAAAATAAAAGAAACAAACAACGAATCCCCAATTTTCGATATTTTTACTTTGCTTTTAAATATAGAAATAAAATAATAACTTACATTTACTTTGTAAGCTTAATTAGAATTCCCTTTTATCTTTGAAACACGTAAGAAATCAGAACATGAAACAGAAAATAAATAGGTATCAATTTTGTAATCATATTTGTTTACGCTCTCCAGTCTCCATACCTATTGGCAAAGAAAAAGTAGAAGCTTTAATGTTTGTTTTATGCGTGCTCTTATAAATAAAACGTCAAATGCGAGTCGGATTCGTGCACCAAGACTCAAAACTCTCGAATTGTTTGCTTAAGAATTGCCTGCTTTAATAAAAAGCAGAAGTTTGAAGCGTTGTTTTGTAAGCAATAAAAAGATGTTGAGGCGTTAAAGAGTCTTGATTTGAATCAGGATTATGGCAGACATGTTTGTACTAGAGTTTTTTTAACTATAGCTACAGAATAGAGAATTTGAAAAGAAAATTTTAAATAAAAAGAAAGATTTTCTTTTTGTTTGTTTTTATGTAAAGTTTTTATGTAAGTTTGAGTTTATGTATACACATAAACTCAAACTTTCTACTAATGTTTGTTTGGATTACTCACGCTAGATGTACCAAAGTGTGTACGGCTACAGGGAGAGTAGGTATAAGAAAACGAAAGCTCAAAACTCAAATCATGGTAAATGACTTTAGTGTTACAACCATGATGGATTTAAAAGTTTTATCGAGTACAAGAAAAGTCCTGAAGTTTGATGCTAGACATTGCTAGATATAATTGAATTAAAATGTCCTAGTACCGACGAAGGTTTACTCATTATAAAAATAATTCAGAGATTTTACCTATACGACTCATTACTTTTAGTGTTATCAATTTTATTAATAACGTATCTAATTAATCAAGTTTGGTGGCTGGGTGTGTTCGAAAAATTTCAATTTTAATAGGATATATTATATTATTATAAAATTATATAATATATTTACCAAATCACCTGTGAAGCTTACAGAAGATTTGTTAAACTTTGAAAATTGTGTCCTGATCCGTTGATGGATTTGAATTTACATTTTGATGTACCTAATAGTTTGTTTTTTATGAATTGTCAGCTATGGTAATTTTGATCTAGGTTTAGGGTTCCGACACCGTCACGACCCCTTAATTTTCTCAGGTGTTTTGACACGTCTGTAGTTCGTGAAAACTTTCTAAATTATTACGTTGGTGTTAGGTTTCTACTTCCTAGAAGTAGAAAACTACAAGGAAAGTCAATGGAAGACCTTCAATTGACTTTCCCTAGTAGTTTTACGCTTGATAATAAATAGTGTGTCAAGTAAAAAATCACAAGGGGAAAGTAAGCAAACAATCTACGATTATTGAAAAACGACAACGTCAATACTTTATTTAAGAATCCCATAAAACTGGCTCGTCGGCCCTACAACTCCATAATGTCTTAGGGAATGAATAGTCAGAGGAGGACCACACATAAAGCGTGCGATACACTAGCGTCAGATAAACGGGGATCTATTGAGCTTGTATAGCTTTGGTAGCTATGGACTGGTGTACCTGAACCCTTATGTTGGCAATTTAAGTAACACCTGAGGGAACGTAAGCTTGCTTCGGTCCTGGCCGCGATTTTTCAATAATAGATAGCTCGTAAACGTTCTTTGTAACTTGGGTTGTTTATTGTTACAAGTACATTTTTCTTTCAAAACGATGTTCGATACGCTTTACATTTTACAGAACGATTGTGTAAAGGTCTACCAGAGAGGCATTCACTGCCTATAGCCACTACACGCAGCTGCACTTCGGCTTTTGCGTCGTGGGGTGGTAACGTAAAGTGAGCGTCGTTTATTTTGCCTCTGGGTAAATTTTACCACGTAAGCAAGGTCTAAGTAATAGGGTCCTAGCATGTATGAGTCTTCGTCAATATTTAGCTTGGCCTTCGCCTAGATTTGCATGCCTATAAAATAGATGCTGACTCGGGAACCTAAAGCCGGGTTCCATATTTAATTTATATGCACATTTCATGCCACCAAGCTCGGCAATAGCCTATAATGTAATTAAATTCTATAAAACTGAAATTCCTAGGCGAAACCTCCGTTTCCTCTTATACTCGTAGATCTGACAAAAGCCCAAGCTGAGGCTCGCTTAAGTGGTGGCCCTTGTGCGTGTTGCCCAAACTTAACCAGTCCGGTAACGCTGTCATGGATTTTTATGGGACGGTGTGGTCGCAAAGCGACAAAGTCCTTCGTTAAAATAAAAAAAAAAAAAACGCTGTCATGGCCATCTGTGGTCAACAGCATTATAGTCCTTTCGAAAAAAAGCTGCGGCTCGTTCTCCGGAAGGTTCTCTTAATCGTCGCTTACGCCACAAACCGGCTGAGTTGTAGGGGTTGATTCTTACCGCCCGGGTAATAAGCTCCAAAGGGTGCCATCTGGTGCGCAGTGCACTTGGCACCGATCAAAAGACATTACCAGTATTTAATAAAAGCTCAGCTACCTACCCGTTTTCATACTGTGTACTGTTGTATCAGAATAAACATATTTCGTTCATTCTTTCATCCATCTTATTTTTACCTTATTTTACCTACTAACTTCTTGTTTATAGCCGAAAAATATCAAAATCTCGTCACCGTAGCAATAAATTCAATTTATTGCTACGGTCCTGGGTCCTGGCCCAAACATGACCCCCCCCCCCCAATGTTTTGTACTGCGTGCCTGACCTTCAGTTTGGCGCACAAGCCAGTTATTTGTCGAGCTGGTGTAGTGCAATCGTTTATTTCGGCATTCAACTCAGTCATCCATCTGATTTATAAAACAGAACTTGGAAACCAATCCCTTTCAATGTTCATAAGCATTCGAAAAGGCACTCAAAAAGAAATAAACCACCGAACGTAGGAAATTAGTGAGAAAAGTTCCGGTTCATGTGTGACTCGCATATCGGACATTCGGTTTCGTAACTCGTTAGAAAGATCTCGAACTCAGCTAAAGTCCTTAGCGCTAATCAGACGCGCGTGATAGATAGTGTCTGGAGTGCTTGGCGATTGATTCTTGAGGAAACATCCAAGGAAACTTGCTTTTCATCAGGCACAAATAAGTGGGAAACGAACCTATTGGCTTGCAAAACCGTTTTTAATGAAGCGTTTGAAATGTAGTTCGACAAGACTTTAAAAAATGCCTCTTTTAGCGTTCTTTTTACTTGACGCGACCTATACAAATATTATGTACTAAAGGCACCGGTTAGAGTCAGTGGTCAGTATGCCATTTTAATTTGACAGGTCCAAACTGTTTGGACCTATCAAATTAAAATGGCTCGCACTTGAAGGATCTTGTTTGGAAAACGCTTCATTCTGAAAAGGTAGCAGAAATGACAGGTCAACTTATCATCGCAAAAAAAATTGGATAAAAAACATTTTGATAATCTTATTAGTGAAATGGAATAAGAAGGTACCTTCTCGTATCATTCTGAACTAGGGTAGGTACAATCAGCCACTCAAGGCCCGACGGAAATAGGTAGAACTCGCGAAAGAAATCGAGACTAGTTAGTCTCAAAACTTCCCACTTAGACGTTAACAAGAAAACTATTAGCAATTATCAGTAGCCCGCCGTTTCAATCAATTTGCAATTCAAAACAAAACCCTAAGCAACTCTAAAGCTAAAGATTCAAGAATGAATTTCCTCTAGCCTCAGCACATTATTGGAGTACAGTTTGAGCATGACAGGGCAGTAATTTTCATTCTGTGCTTTTGTTTACTTTTCATTTGAAGCCGTTTAATTGCTAGTTGGCTTCTCTTTGTGGCACTACAGAGGCCAATTTCAAAAAGACTGCACCAATAATACGGGGAAATACAGAGCTAGATTTTAAAACGAAAATGAACTACAGCATACACATGAATACACATTTTTCATTAAAGAATGCGTGATGAAAATGTACAATCTTTATTCACAATACAGAAGAAAATTACTGATGATATACGATTTTAGTATTTTTACACAAAAATTTAGTTTTCAACCGACGAAAAACGGAGGAGGTTCTCAAGTGGACGCGTATATATCTTACTATATATAATTCTTCTGTGAGTGTGTATGTCACTGAACTTCTCTCAAACGACTGGACCGATTTTGGTGAAATTTTTTGTGTGTGTTCAAGGGGATCTGGGAATGGTTTAGATTCACAATTTTAACGACTGGACCGATTTCGATGAAATTTTTTGTGTGTGTTCAAGGGGATCTGGGAATGGCTTAGATTCACAATTTTGTTTAATTAACGCGTGCGAAGCCGCGGGCAGAATTTGTATATATATTTTTTTTGTATGACCACGCATAACTATTTACAGAGTAGTCCGATTTCGATAATTCTTATTTTTATTATAATATTTATTATAAGAAAATTATACCCCGAAAGTGGTCCCATTTAAATTTGAAAAAAAATCCAACCCTAAGGGTAGGAAAACAGGGGATGATTGATTGTTCACTCACCGATTGTAATTTGACCACGCATAACTTTTTACAGAGTAGTCTGATTTTGATAAGTCTTTTTTTATTGGATAGGGTATACCTCGATGTGTCATCAAACTAAATTTGACTCGAATTTTAACTAGGTGTCGCCACTAGAAGAATTTGAAGTCGGTTTATCGTTTTTTAAAACACGCCAAATTATAGATACCCAAGGGTCGATTCGGATGTTGCAAAAAGTTAACTTTTGATGATCATTTAACCAGTAGTAAATAAATAAATTATAAATAAATAATGCTGGACAATTGACACAGCATTATCTAGCCCCAAGGTAAGCAGAGCTTGTGTTGTGGGTACTAGGTAACTGATATACTTAATACAATACACTAAATAGATAGATATTTTTTATTATACATAGAAAACATCCAGAACGCCCTGGACAAATGTCTGCAGATCGTACAAACATTTGTCCCGAGGCGGGAATCGAACCCGCAACCTCCTGCGTCGCAGGCAGTCCTTCGCCCGCTGCGCCACAGGGGTCGTCAGAGAGGTGCCAAATTTCAAAGCAAGTAGTGGTTTTATTCTTTTTGGGGTTAACTACGAACCTAGTTGTGTTGGATGATGATCCAATGATGATGATGTGATAGTGTGATGACACTATCACACGAATATCATCCATGCAAAAAAACTGACTGCCTGGTTGATCTAGCTGTTACGTGTTCAAGAGGTCCCGGGTTCAAATCCTGAGTCGGACCAAGATTAGTGGTATTGTGATTTTTCTAGCAAGATATATTCATCGTAGCAGCCCGGAGTCAGGAAGTTGGCGGTGTAACACCCCCGTGCCTCGGAAAGCACGTTAAGATGTCGGTCCTGCGCCTAACGTGTCCCCGGTTGTGTCGGTCTGCCGTCGCGTCGGATTATGAGAGTAAGGGAATACAGAGTGCATTTGTGTTTGTGCGTACACTTGTGCACTGTAAAATGTCCTGCACACCTGGCTAGTCTTCGGTCAGACTGTTCGCCGTGGCCGAAATTCGGCTAGGAGAGCATCATCATCATAGGAACGGATTGGGCTGGAAACGCACTCGAAGCCGCGGGCAGAAACTAGTGCCAAATAAAAAAGTTTCTCTTCGGGAAAGCCCATTAGGCTAACCCATTCTGTTGGAAGACCCATTTTTCCAAGATGTTTTGATGGCCTTTTGCCCTAACATCTACCGACGAGCAAACATAATTTATAGCTTGCCAATATAAAGACCCAGCAATACCTACACATATTGAATACCTTTCGGTTCATTGACGGATATTGGGGAGTGACAGGTTATTGAGCAAAAGGAAATCAAAATGTTCCCGTGTAACTGTTAAAAGCAACGACTTGCGACAGTGGGGTGGGGAAATTATTCAGGAAATCTTGAGTTATCTTACTCTAATCCACTGGTTTTTATCTTATAACAAGCATTGCTGATAGGTTTTTTTCTGTTTTGACTATTGCTTGGTAACCTGTAAAATGTTAATTTAATTTTTAGGATCTAGGTATGGAGAGGGGTTCGAGATCTCGTTGTTAGGTTAATCAGGAGAATAACCGTAAAAGATCCGTAGAAGACAGATGATTGAGAATAAGTGGCAGAAGGCAGGGCACACAACTCGCAGATCGGCCTTAGCGGCCATTACGGCCATAAAGATTCCATTGGGATTCTTGAGTGGCGACTACATACCGGAAGGTGCGACATGGGCAAATCATAATCATAAGGTGGACTGATGACTTGACAAAGGGCGCGAGAAACCCTAGCGGTTCAGGAGTCATTCCCGCTCGGTAACACCCTGTCGTCAACACTGTTGACGAATGGGAAATAAAAAGTTCCACTCGGTCACAGTGTTGACGAACGAAACTTTTTATTTCCCGATCGTATCCATCTAGTACAAGAGTCAGATGTGTAGATATTTTTCAAATTTTAATAAAAGGTACCGTTTCGGTATTGTATACTTACGACTTGAGCAAAAATCAAACTAAAAAAGTCAAAATAAAAATTGTTGTGAATGTTTTTCAATTTGTAGAATATGAGTTGGTGGCTTGAACATGACTCACTTTTATGGCAGGTAAGTATGGCGGTACCGCACCGGTAAAACACTAGATACGCACACTACCCAAGCCCTAGGATAGGCAGGTCCGATAACTATGACCTTGAATTAGTTTGGTGTTTATAACCATTATGGATTTAAAAGATTTATTGTTTGAAATAATAAATAGGTTTTTTCAATTCAATTTTTACTCAATTTCTGAACTCTATTTTAATTGTTGTAAATTGTTTGATTATTCTGTGCATACGCAAAATGTTTTATTTTAACTCTATTTTAATTGTTGTATATTGTTTGATTGATAATAACAAGCCATAATTATAAACCATTTTAAAAATCTGTATCTTTCATTGAAATCCGCTTTTTATAATCTGACTCTTGGACTAGATGGTAGGTACGATCGGGAAATAAAAAGTTGCGTTCGTCAACACTGTGAACGAGTGCAACTTTTTTTTCCCATTCGTCAACAGTGTTGACGACAGGGTGTTACCGAGCGGGAATGACTCCGGTTCAGCAGCGATCTTTGGGAGACCTATGGCAAGCAGTAGATGTTTTTCGGCTGATGTCTTTCTAGACGAATTTTGGCCACAGTGTGTGCAGACATATTAGATTGCACAAGTGAGTGCGCGGTGCACTAGTCACTCTCATAATCCGATGAGATGGCAGACCGACACGACAAGGGAGAAGTCGGGCACCGGACCAACGGCTTAACATCTTTCGGCTGGGATGATGATGAATCATGACCAAAAAGTAGTTATTTCCTAGCGATTTCATTTATCGACACAATTATTGGTTAATGTTTTGGCTGATTTGTAGGCAATGTAAATTACCCGTTAATTGCGAAGCTTTGTTTACACAATTTCAATTGAAAAGGCTTAAATAAAGTTTAGATAAATCATTTGAATAAATCAAATGATATTACAGGGAAAAGGCCATAAGATAATAAATTGTACCTACCTAGTGTTAAGGTGTTCAAAAACATTAGTGGCATCCTTAGAACATTCAAAAAGTCTTGTGTAGCGTCAGGTTACTTTCACAAGAAATATTAAGTAAATAATTAGCAATAGTAGCAGATTTCGTCAAAATGTAGATAACTACAGTCGATCATTCAAACCAAACAAAAATAAATACCTCATAGTAAATAAAATAGAATAAACACATAAAATCCCACACCAAATCATTCTCATAATATCAACGGTGAAGTAAATAGGCATATATTCGACTCTAATTTAAATCCGAAAAAACCTATTCGTCATTATTTTTTCTCTTGTTATTGTACTTGTATAATTATATCATCCGGATTATGTTTTCCGTGTAAATACCTATAGAATATTCATCCATCGTGTTCTCGACGTAACGAGCCGAGCCTAAGTAAATGCTAATAACCAAAGCAATCATGCTAGTACAATATGCTGGATGGTGGCTGGCGTAAGAGACGAGAGATAGGTTTCAAAAGGTTTCTTTTATGAATTTTCGAACCTTAGCAAACACAACAGCAGAATTGAGTACATTACAGGTCATAAAATTATAAGCGTTAGAATTTATCTTAAATTATATAAAAAGTATAGTTAGAGACTTAGAAGAAGAAGACTTAGAATGATAGTTGACACAAACGAGGTAAGTCTAAAAAATTGCGACGGATCGTCGCAATTTTCATTTTGAGCCGTTAGTACAATACTTCAAATGAGACGGAAAGCAGCTCTCACATAAAAATATAAAAATGATGTGTTGTGCGGTGCAAGGATGTTTAAACATCAGTAACCGGAAAAATAATACCGCAAATATCTCATTCCACAGGTAAGTACTAATATTCCGTTTGTAATTTTGCCTAAAACAGTCATCAAAACTCATAAACCAATTTAAAAATTTCGTCCACCTTTTTCGTGAAAATGTTGCTATGCACTGGGAAAAAAATACCCAGGTTTTGTTACTTAGTACTTAGGTATATAAAAATAGTAGAGGAGAGGGTGGAATTCCCTCAAGTTAGGACTTAGGAATCAAACTACGCGGAATACCACAGTTTTAGAATTTTCAGCCACTCGACGATATTCTGAGTAGATTCAAGATGTACCTAAACTCAAATTACTATTTTACAAAGAAAATTACAATCAATGAATGGAAACAATTAGAACTAGTATTTACAATGGAAACAATTGAGCTAACTGCAGCCTGTAGCAAACAATCTAGAGGCAGCTCAACTTATCGATAACAATACCAGTCGTCGCGTCCCTGTTACGCTGGTTGCATTGCCCCGCTGTATGGCAATGCTGGTGCGCTGCGCCAAATACTCACCAGCTCTCGGGTCCCGCGCCGCCGCTTTGACCAGACGCTCAGATATTTTTAAAATTCCGGAAAACCTCGATACCGCACGCACGGACCTAGACCTCTCTCGGCTCTAAGGGGAGCAAATGCAATAAACTCAAATTCAAAATTGCAATCCATCCCTTCACCATAACTGTAGCAATACTTGCACGTGCACACGTTCTTTTTTAGGGTTCCGTAGTCAACAAGGAACCCTTATAGTTCACCACGTTCGTCGATCCGTCCGCAGCTTAGTCCAGAGACTATTAGTACTAGAATGCTGTAATTTGTCTAAGTTGGGCATTATTATTTGTGAAAAAAATGCTAGTAGTACAAAGGTGGAGTGATTTTAAAAGGAAAACTACACAGCTTTAGTATGCTTTACTAGTTGAGTAGGTACCTAATATTCATCCTAATCAACTTAAAAAATGTACTTTGGTAGGTATGTGTAAAACAGGTAAATAAGTTGGTTTAGACAGGTCATGAACCGTGCAACTACTTACACTGCACGTGGCCGAACACGCACTTGACCGTCTATTTTAAATTATTGTTCCGAAAATGATCGGAGCCGATCTTATTTTGCAGACTTGGAGTAAAACCTTTTTGTCGATTGACCTAGGTAGAATGATAGTAACCATAGGTACCGGCTGATATTTCGTAAAATTAAAAAAAAAACAAGACGTTGGAAATGGATTTTCATAGATTTTTTTTAGATTTTTTCTATTTGATAATAAACTATTGACACCTTCAGTAAATTGAAATAATGTAATATCAAAAATAAAAAGGTAGGTGATAAAAACAATGAAGTATTTTCTTAATGGGAACTTTGCTTCAGTTACCCAATTTTTTAGGGAAAATGCTATTCACTTGCAACATTCAATCATACGAATGTGTGAGTGAGGGCAAAGTATTTACGAGCTGTCAAAACACACATGGATCGGTTTTTGGTTACACAAATTGTCAAATTGTTGAATGACACTATCCCTCTGCTGAGACAGCAGCGAGTTTTTACTCTATGGTTAGAGATAATTGAAATTGCACGTTTATTTGTAAGTGCTTAAAGACCAAATTAGTTTTTTGTTAGAAACAAGAGGTCACTTTTTCACTTTCTTTCTGTTCTACCCTGAAACCTGTAAAACCTACGGTCAATTCTACTAAATTGTCTTCTTCCTACCGACATAGGTGTTCTAATAAGTTTCCAGACTGTACCAGAACACTTAAATAGGAAGAAGACCATTTAGTAGACTTGACTGTGGGTTTCAAATGTTCAGGGTAGAATACTTATATCCTCTACCCAAAGACGAAAAAATTACCTTGTAGCAAAACTTCTGGACACGTAAATAGTCGGTTAGTCAAATGGAGTCTACATACCGAAGTCGGCGATAACCCAGTGGCTGGTGCGATATTTCAGTGTATGTGCCGACAGTGTTTTGTTAATTTGTCGGCTCGCCGAATTGTGTAGACTTGATAAAAAGACAAGTACAGCAGGGAAACCACGGAGATTGTAGTATAGGGTAGAATAGGGAAAAATTACGTCACTTTGTTATCGAATGCGTAAATTATTTGAAATTAATTTCTTCATCTTCAATAATGTACGCAATGTATGACGATGCGATATCATTATTGTCTATTCTACCGTAGAGAACAATCCCCGTGCTTGGCCAACAGTAAGTAGTCTTGGCCATACCTGTAAAAAATCATAGATACCAAGAAAAGGCTTTTCTTTGTACCATCGGCGTTTTCAATAAAGCAAACAAAACACGATTTCTTATTTAAATCAGAAACTACAAATCAACTGAAATAACCAATTTCTTCATCAAACAAGTTGGTAACAGATCTTGCTGAAAGTTGAATGGTTCGTAAAAACTTTCGTAATTTTTTATTAAAATACAACTAACTCTAAACCCATTGTACTTGTATCTTATGTAAGGTCTCGTGTTTTGTATTTTTGTTGGTGTACAATAAAGTATTTTGTATTTTTTTTTTGTATAAACCGTGGCCGCGTGGCTTTGATCGGATTATGACAGAAGGTTGCTTGAGATTATTCGATGAATAACCAAAACATTATATAAAAATGTATTGTTTCACGTTTTTAAAACTAGTTTAGCCTCTGGCTTCGTACTCGTTATACACAGTATGTCAACTGATTAACATGGCTTCCCGAACAAAGGGGGTTTTGCTTTAAAAACCACGCTGACTCACCAATTGCATAATATGGCGAGTCCACGCAGGCGGCATTATGTTAATAATTTCATTTTTTTTGCATTATTTTAGTAGAGATACCATCGTAAGAAGGTACTCAGTGTACTCGCAGCTTGGTATGATACGCTAAAGCTATAAGCAAATGAGTAGGTATCCCATAAATTATTCCACAAGCTTAGTAAATTGCAATGCGTAATGGTATGCATCTAAGGTATTACGGGATCGTGTTTCCCCGAAGGGTTTCAGATATTCGAACCTCAATCGAATTAGATTTACAAAATAAAGGACTGCCAAGAGATTAAAAGGCAATTTTGATCAAGTTTATCTAAGCTCAGAATATTGAAAGAAGTCGAGGTGATTGATTTTCAGTGTTATTTTATGATTGGAAGGTTAACGTTGTAAGCCCAAACGGTTCGATAGAAACTAGTTTCCTATGTTATTCTAAAGCTTATTTGTTGAGCTTCTTGGCTCAATATAATTCATCCAATATCGTAACAAAAGCAATAGATATAACTACCAATATAGGTATTTGGTTACTGGATCGGCCTAACCGAAAACTTACAAGGGATGGCTTGGGTTTTGGGGTACTATACGTATCGTATTTTTTTTTATAAAGACAACATCCAGATCAGTCCATAAGGTTAATGCGAGCGACCAGATGAATGACTGGTAGGAAAATTAAATACTGACAGCTTTTAAAAAATATAAATTAACATGTTCGATCCTGCACTTATGTTTCCCTAGCTTCTAAAGGTGCCAGTATTGATTTCCCTAATTCCCCTATTCTTCTCGCACAGGTCACTAGCCTATATGCAAAACGTGCTGTACAAAGATCCTCACTTAACGTATTGATATCAAGCATGCATACTGCTAGGGCACTGCAGAATTGTGCTTCGTTTTTCTATCTTCTCTAATACAAATGCATAACACTGCATTAAAATATAGAATTTGAAAATTTTAGAAGCACTTTTAAATAGCAAGATACCTAATAGATTCAGGCGTTACTTTGCGGAAATCCATTGTATAATATTATGATAAAACAATATTTAGTAACAATTCCGCGCAAAACCTTATCTGATAAGATCCTACAAAATGTAATCCGTGTGTACCGCCCGCCCTCCCACAAATTGATCCTACTTAAAAGTAGAGAAGGTAATCAATAGACTTATGTAATATAAAATAATCTAATTAAATTACCTACCTACCTCCTTAAATTGATCCTACTTAGAATTTAGAGAATGTGAACAACAGACTTATGTAATATAAAATAACCTAATTAAATTACCTACCTACCTCCTTAAATTTATCCTACTTAAAATTTAGAGAAAGTAAACAATAGACTTATGTAATATAAAATTGCCTAGGTAAATTACTTTCCTACCTCCTTAAATTGATCCTACTTAAAATTTAGAGAAGGTAAACAACAGCTTATGTAATAAATAATTACCTAAGTAAATTACCTTCCTACCTCCTTAAATAGATCCTACTTACATTTAGAGAAGTTAAACAACAGACTTATGTTGGTAATATAAAATTGCCTAAGTAAATTACCTTCCTACCTCATTAAATTGAACCTACTTATAATTAGAGAAAGTAAACAACAGACTTATGTAATATAAAATTGCCTAAGTAAATTACCTTCCTACCTCATTAAATTGAACCTGCTTATAATTAGAGAAAGTAAACAACAGACTTATTTAATATAAAATTGCCTAAGTAAATTACCTTCCTAACCTTTAAGCATGAACACAACTTAATCCGTGAAAGAAAAGACCACACTAATTACAAAATGAAAAAACTCATCAAAATAAGTCGTCGACTAGTTTCGTCTCTCCACGAGACATCATCAGGACGCTATAACAATACTCGACTTTGGCACTGAGACCGTCAAGCAACAACGACAGAGTCCTGCCAGTGATGTTGCCTCTCTGAGCTCCCTGCGTAAAGTGAAGCCTTGTTCGCAACACCCCCACTTATATAGTCACGAATGGCGTGACACAGCACGTGTTCAGTGTTGCCACCCTTGTCTGTGTTGCCACTACCGCTGCTCATATTACCCAATCAACAATGTATTTTTTATTATTATGAATATGATGGCCTTTGCCCAGCAGTGGGATAAATTTGGCTAATAATAATAATAATGAATATGAAAATGAATGTAGTTACTGCTGGCGCAGCACGTGCGTAGTACCACTACCATCACCTGTGCTGTCGCTACCTCCAGAGTTGTCATTTGAGAAGATTCGCAATAATGGTGACCTAGGTAAACCTATACTAAGTTCATTTAACAATGTGTTACCACTACACTTTACAATTTCTAAATTTTCCAAGACTGACAACGTTATGTTTTTCTATTTTACATACTTGTGATAAAGGGTTTAGGTTGTCAGTCTTGGAAAATTTAGAAATTGTAAAGTGTAGTGGTAACACATTGTTAAATGAACTTAGTATAGGTTTACCTAGGTCACCATTATTGCGAATCTTCTCAAATGACAACTCTGGAGGTAGCGACAGCACAGGTGATGGTAGTGGTACTACGCACGTGCTGCGCCAGCAGTAACTACATTCATTTTCATATTCATTATTATTATTATTAGCCAAATTTATCCCACTGCTGGGCAAAGGCCATCATATTCATAATAATAAAAAATACATTGTTGATTGGGTAATATGAGCAGCGGTAGTGGCAACACAGACAAGGGTGGCAACACTGAACACGTGCTGTGTCACGCCATTCGTGACTATATAAGTGGGGGTGTTGCGAACAAGGCTTCACTTTACGCAGGGAGCTCAGAGAGGCAACATCACTGGCAGGACTCTGTCGTTGTTGCTTGACGGTCTCAGTGCCAAAGTCGAGTATTGTTATAGCGTCCTGATGATGTCTCGTGGAGAGACGAAACTAGTCGACGACTTATTTTGATGAGTTTTTTCATTTTGTAATTAGTGTGGTCTTTTCTTTCACGGATTAAGTTGTGTTCATGCTTAAAGGTTAGGAAGGTAATTTACTTAGGCAATTTTATATTAAATAAGTCTGTTGTTTACTTTCTCTAATTATAAGTAGGTTCAATTTAATGAGGTAGGAAGGTAATTTACTTAGGCAATTTTATATTACATAAGTCTGTTGTTTACTTTCTCTAATTATAAGTAGGTTCAATTTAATGAGGTAGGAAGGTAATTTACTTAGGCAATTTTATATTACCAACATAAGTCTGTTGTTTAACTTCTCTAAATGTAAGTAGGATCTATTTAAGGAGGTAGGAAGGTAATTTACTTAGGTAATTATTTATTACATAAGCTGTTGTTTACCTTCTCTAAATTTTAAGTAGGATCAATTTAAGGAGGTAGGAAAGTAATTTACCTAGGCAATTTTATATTACATAAGTCTATTGTTTACTTTCTCTAAATTTTAAGTAGGATAAATTTAAGGAGGTAGGTAGGTAATTTAATTAGGTTATTTTATATTACATAAGTCTGTTGTTCACATTCTCTAAATTCTAAGTAGGATCAATTTAAGGAGGTAGGTAGGTAATTTAATTAGATTATTTTATATTACATAAGTCTATTGATTACCTTCTCTACTTTTAAGTAGGATCAATTTGTGGGAGGGCGGGCGGTACACACGGATTACATTTTGTAGGATCTTATCAGATAAGGTTTTGCGCGGAATTGTTACTAAATATTGTTTTATCATAATATTAAGCAAGATACCTACATAAAATATACAGTTAAAAGGTAACATAATAAAAAACAAGGTTGGTAACATTAACATTTAAACAAAACGTGTTTATTCGCAAATTTTTCTTTCAAAATAGTTGTATTGGTCAGCAGGATGTAAAGGCCGGAAGTCAATCACATCATCTAATTCTGACTCTCTATTACCTAAACATAAGCCTTCTAACGCATAATGACCAACACGCTTTACACCAAGAGTACCAACTTCAGTATTATTGACCATTTGATGACGCTATTGTCAAGGAAAAGCACCAATTACGTATCGTTGACTCAGGACATCATTAATTCACGGCTCACCTGCAAGTTCGCTAAGCAACGGTCATTATTTAAGCACCAGGTGCTGATTCTGCAGTATGTGCAGACTTGACTTGAATGTAGTCCCTTTGAGCAGGCCATTAGAACTCCTGATGAGGTACTGTTGAATTGATCACTATTCACATGAATGTAATATCACGTACAATGGAATTAGGAAACAGAGAGTTTTGTTTATGAGTAGCAAACATACAATAAACCACTCAGCGCCATAAAACTACAAAATAACACAATACAAAATATAAAGCCTTTTTTTTTATTTAAAAATATATTAACGCTTCACGAGCAAATAATATTTGAACATGTTTCACAAAAATAATATTAAACTATTAAAAACTTCGCCGACAACAGTTGTTAAATGATAGCTCATAATGGCCGGACACTGGTAGAACCGTACAAACACTAAAACACCGAATATGAGCGTTTATCACAAGCCATAAATAATTCTCAAAGGCTTATAAACCTCTACGGAAATGTTATAAATCTTTGAAATGGAAAAACCCAGCGAACATTGGTAAAGGGATTCTCTTATAAATATCGAAATGTTTTTTCTCGGATACTCATTATCCGAGAAAAAACATATGATAGATCAAAGCCAAAAAGGTCGCTTTTGGGAATTTCCAATTACTAGATACATGAAGCTTTGATGCGTGGGCACATCACAAATCAATGGATACGAATATCATCATTACGAATATACGAATATCATTAGTTAAATTTAATTTTATAAATTCTAGGCCCTTTTACAGCCAACCCCTATTATTCTTTATTTTATTGTATGTATAGTAATCACTGTCTTTCTGTTTTTTTTCTCTGTGTAATTATGGTTTGTGCTTCATTTCATAATGTCACACAAATTGTTATGTTTTTGAAATATTCCCTGTGTAATTATAACTTGTGTGAAAATCCTTTTTTTTATTGGCTTTTATTCACTAAAAAAATTATACTAGTATTTACAATTTAAAATCCTTTTTAAATTTATAAAGAAACGATATCAAGTGCTTATTTTAATTTTTCCTTTATTTATTTTGAGTTTGGCCACATGACTCTGAACTCACGTAGATAAAAATTATATTCCAAAACATGCAACAAAAACCAAACTTACGAGGTATATCTTACTCAAAGTAAGATAAAACCTAGTAGGTTTGACACAATGAAATGAAGAAGAAGAATTTATTTATTTATATTTGCGTGTGGCCAATTCATTAACTGTCGACCCAGAATCATCCGTCCTCCTTGAGTAGACTCAAGAATAGCCTGGCCAAATAAAGATACCGTTACTGCGATTAGCATTCTTCATCATTGACCGGTGTCGATCTTTCAGCAGGTCGTCAGTCCACTTCGCGGGAGGTCTGCCCAAGTTGAACTTTCCGGTACGTGGTCACCTCTTCAGAACCGTATGGCCCATCAAACTCTACTTCGTATTAAATTTAAAGTTTAGAGTGCGGACGCAGCTTGAAGATTCAATATACGAAATGGGAAATGTACACAAGCGTCTGTCATTAATCAATCATATTAGAAGGCGATTCTGTCTCCCGACACCATAACATTGATGGCTCCCTTAGCCCTTTAATCGCAATCTCATCTGCGATTCACAACGTTTTTATTCCTATCGTTGTAAGGCTTATTTTGTTCAATTTTTTTTACGATCTCCTTTGCGCGGCGGGCGAAGAAAGGTCCGCCTGCGACGCAGGAGGTTGCGGGTTTGATTCCCGGCTCGAGTCAAATGTTTGTAAGATCTACAGATATTTGTTCAGGGTGTTCTGGATGTTTTCTATATATAATAAAAAATATCTATCTATGTAGTGTATTGTATTTAGTATATCAGTTATATACCCATAACACAAGCTCTGCTTAGCTTGGGGCTAGATGATGCTCTGTAAATTGTCCAACATTATTATTATATTATAATTGTGAATGTTTCTATAAAGTTCCATTCGAGTAGAAATACTTTGTAATTGATATCCATGTGGCAGATCTGTGTCAGATTGGTATGCCTCGACGGATTGCAAACAATTTGTTTCTTATGAACCTTGCACACTTTATTGGTACTAATATTTTACGCGAATGGAAAACAGCGTTGAGTGTTTATTGTTCCGCAATCCTGAGCCAATTCCAGCACAGGGTTAACGTTGCTATATTCGATTTAATTATGACATTTTCATTATTTATTGATACCTCAATTTTTTGGTTTTGTTTTGTGCATACGAGTACATATTCAGTGTCCGTTTATATCAAATATCGGAATAAAAAGTCGTAAATGACGATCATCTACGACTTTTTATTCGGTTCTCAGTTTTATAATATTATACCATGCATTATTATAATAATTGTAAGTGGTATTGTAATTGTAGTTTTGTTATTTTTAACAAAACTTAATTATTGTATTAAATAATTTCGAACAGCTTTTTTTGTATCGACTAACGAAACTTAGTAATTAGGACGGTAGGTAGAAAGAAACACCTAATGCAGGAGGTCACTAGAATTACTAATAGTAATAGAAAAAAACCTACTTAATTCTAGACCCTTTGGGTGTTTCTTTCGTGTTGAAAACTTTGCAATACTGCAATACAGTTTGGCAACATCAACTCTATACCTTTCACCATTTAAACGTGGACTAAACTTTGCACGGGGAATAAACCCGCATTGCATGAAAAAACGGTGACGGCTTATTGCGACAGTCATTATTTTGTCACTGACTCATTTATTTACAGGGTGGCTTTATGCTGTGTGGTGCCATGGCTTAGAATTTGCACCAACCCAACTTTTCCCGCGAATGTCGTAAGAGGCGACTAAGGGATATCCTTCGGGGGCGGGCAGCAGCACCCCCTGTAGAACAATTCTACCACCGAACTGCGATCCCCGACCCGCATGCCCAGCGTGGGGATTATGGGCATTACCCCCATGTGATAAAAGCCAATAAGATGCTTATCAGGGGGAGGCCTGCGTCCAGTAGTGGACTAATACAGGCTGTTGACGTTGACGTTATGATAAGAGTGGATGGCCAAATCAGAAACCATGAGAGTCAGAGAAAAGTCGTAAAAGGAGACATGACCTCCTTATCTCGCGCCAGTCACCTCGCAGTGATTGGGCGTTTCTTCCTTTTCCGGCCCGGCACCGATACCGACACCGAAATCAGTGGACGCATAATATGAAATTGTATCTGTATGGCACTCTGTCTCATTTGCCCGGCCCGACACCGACAGGCTGGCGGCGTCGGCGCCGACATGTTGTCGCAGCAAGTCTCCCACTTGTGTCAGGCTGGCATCGTACGTATGTGTTGTGTACCCACGCAAGCCTCTATGCGGGCGTGCGTGCGAGGTCTCTGTGGAATTACAAGGCCGTCGTGTCGTGTCGGTCAAATCAAGCATGTAGCTGTCGTTGCTGTGTTGGTGGCGGTATCGGTGCCGGCTGGGTGCTTAAAAAAACACCAACGACGCTAATATCATTTTCAAAAGTCGTCTCTCATTTTGCCTCTCTTTTGCGCATCGAGCTAGGAGCTTAGTTAGCAGACAAGGAAAAGAAAAGAAAAATGCAAAAAACCAAGGATTGTGGTCTACTGCAATGTTTCGGTTATATTCAGTCATTTTTAATTAATTCACGAGATATATTTACATATGACTTTATGGGCAGGTAAGTTTAAAAAACTTAGGTATTTCCTTGAAGTTTTAACTTAGTACTGTCAAAATACGTCCGTTCTATTCTTCTACCGTTTCACACAAACCTTATCTCGCACTCGTCACCTCGCAGTGAATGGGTGCTGATTGTGAATCGCAATTTTTGCGAGCGCCTGAATTCACACGATTCATACGCGACGGTTTCGCTGCGTGGAGTTCAGAGAATCTGTAGTTCACAGGTTGTGTGTAGATTGGACTGTCGTGATTTGACGAATTCTTTCCGAAGTTAGTGACTTTTGTAAAGGTGGTATGTACTAACGAAAATTTGGGAAGTAACGCGGAATAACTTCGAAATTTTAGCAGCAGTAACAAATTGAACTGTAGGTTCCTAATTTTTCCATAACCTGGTAAGAATTTAAGTTGAACTCGAAACGAAACACGAACTAAATAAATGGTTTCCTTCACATCCGGGTAGTGAATTCGTCCAACTTGGTTGGTGATGGTTTTTGTAGTTTATATAAATGGTTTTTAAAATTTTGACGTAACTACCTGCAGGCTGTAAAAAGTGGTTATGTTGGATAATGTATAGACTAGCTTCTGCCCGCGGCTTCGCATGCGTATTTTCGGTATTATAAGCCTATTGTTTAAGTTAGGATGTATGCCAAATTTCATTTTGATCTGTTCAGTAGTTTTGGAGATCCTAGGTTCCAAAAATGTCACATTTCACAAACTGTCCTATTTATAATATTAGTAGGGTAATATTGTGAAAAACTATGTTGGTAGTGCTTTAGTTTTCCTCGAGTATGGCCTAAGATCGGCGGAATTGTGGCTTCTATATAGGTTGGTACACACATTAAGTTTATCTAACAACGACTTCTCGCTTTGGAATAGGTTTGCAACGTCTGTAGTTTTAAGAAGCTGCCAGCGCCATTTATAGATAGCTGGAGTGTAAACTGAACATAGTGCAAGACAACTGTGATTTTCTCTTCAATGGCCAAGATAAATAAACTTATATGTACAAACTTACTTATATGCTATCTAGTAATTAACAGATTGGTTGAAATATTCATTCAAAATCCTACCAAAATAAAATGGAGTTCTTATCGAATACTTCAAATCAAATATCATGAGCAAAATCGCTTTAATTTTACCTAAGCATGATAATGCGATCATAGACCCAGAAAAACTCTTTAAGTGATGATTGTTAACATAGAAAATATTCACATCTCGACGACTTTCATAAAACCAGCGCTAAAAACATCTAAAATATTTTAGTACAATTTCTTAGCAATCATTTTTACGGTTTCGTTCACGGTGAAAACAGCCTTATGCTGATAGAGTCACGTCTCGTAACGTGCAGACGTTGCTTTAAAATGTTCACCTCAAGATACCGCGGGGAGTTAAAAATGCAATGTTTTAGCTTGTAAGAAACATGTGCACTACATTCTGTGTGTGTACATTCTATACTTTTCTAAGGTATTTTATACCCCATCCACGAATTCATGTTTTGTTTGGTATATATGTCGTGGCCATATCCTAGAATTGATCACTTCATGATGTGACCGACCATTTCAAGAAATGGTAGAATTTCATTAAATGGAAAATACGCGCTGGCCATTCATGATGTAGTCAGGCCAGATCAATGAATAATCAGCGTTTAACGATATGAAAAGCTAAACGCACGGCTACTTCATGATAAGGTCAAACAATATCATAAAATAGTTACATTATCCACCGTTAGAGGCGCTGATATTGTTTTGTTTTGTTTTTGACATCTGTGGTTTTTGAGTGTTTGTTTGTTTCTGTTCTGTGGTGCATCATGTCGGCGGACAATTATTTAGTTAAAAAAGTGAATAATAATGTGCAAATATAAGACAAAAATGAAGTAAGGAGCCGTTACGATAAAAAACTACAGGAATTTTATAAAAGTAACTCGAAAAACGAGCATAACGTCTAACTAAACTGAAAGCCAACTGCAAGCAATTTTTAAATAAAAAGTTCCTTCCTAATTCGAATTTTTCATTAAACCTTTTCATCATCATCATCAGCCTATATTAGTCCACTGCTGGACATAGGCCTCCCGTAATGAGCGCCATAGCCTTATACCTTTTGATGTCATGGAATCCCTACTTAAATGATATGGCCAAACGTTGATGGAAATATCATTTAACGTTGATGCTTAAACGATATAGTCAGTTTTAGCTGGCCATGTCATGAAATTCTACCATTTCATGAAATGGTCGGTCACATCATGAAGTGATCAATTCTAGGATATGGCCACGACATATGCACGACTATGAAGTTCGTCATTTCACAGATGAGTGAATGAAGAGACATTTATTCACAAAGAAAATTATACTAGTATTTACAATTGAAACAATTGAGCTAACTGCCGACTGTTGCAAACAGTCTACAGATAGCTCAACTGATCCATATCAACACCAGTCGGAAGCGTCCCCAAGACGCTGGCTGCATTGCCACGCTGTATGGCAATGCTGATACGCTGTGCCAGATATTCACCAGCTCTCGGGTCACGCGTCGCTTCGACCAGACGCTCAGATAGTTTTTTGAAAACCCGAAGAGCCTCGGTACCCCACGGACCTAGGGTCTCGACTCCAAGGGGAGCAAATGTGTAGGCTCTGTCGAGACCTGCATATTTGCGCCTCTTGAGATCTTCGGCCAAATCTGCCGCCGCACCCGCCCTCACGGATGTCCTCGGAAGATGGGAAGGCGCAAGTGTGTCGACGCATGTAGCGTCCCACACAATGGGCCTCCCCAACTCCCATGGGACTAGTGTCATACCGTCGGGCCTCTTACCATCGTCACGCAACAGACCATTCGGTTCGAGAATAGCTGGTACGTTAACGGTGACAAAGGCCCGCCGGATGATGTCGTTAAGGCTAGCGTGGCGAGATATCCGACCAGCGGCCCTAGTGCACGATAATCCGTGATGACCAAGCTGTTCGACAGCAGTACCGCACTGGCATTGATGAGGCGCGCAACACCTTGCACCCAACCGGAGACATGTTGCGATACGGAAAGTTACGGGATCCAATAAAGTACCAGTGTTATATGAAGGAAATGCTTGCAACCAATGTCCTGACTCCCATTTAGAAACGGCCAGGAGGCGGGCACGATCTGCAGAGCTGGAGCACGTTTGTAACAAACAGTTCCGTGTCAACTCACACAGAGGCCCGTCCCATTGCCGTTGGGACAAAAGTGATTTTGGGGGAGCAGCATCGGGGCAAGCACTATGCCAAGCCGTTCGAGCTTCGTCTAAAAATGAAATTTTCAATGACATTCCAGGTGGGACCAAAAGAGAAGGATTTAAAATTTTTTCAACTAAGGAACTAGTGCTGTAGACAGAAGACAAGAACGCTGGTAGGGCTACACTTGAAATTTTGCGTATACCTAAGCCTCCCAATTTGACAGGCAGGGAGGCCTGCGACCATGCCTTGTCAATGTGAATGAAGACGTGTAAGAAGTGAATGAGTGCATTTGGAAGTTTGGATGGCAAGATGAATGGATGTTTAGATGGATGGATGTTTGGATGAATGTTTGTTACTTCCTCACGGCAAAAGTACTTAACGGATCGGGCTGAAATTTTGCAGAAATGCAGTTCTAGGCTGGAATAAAACATACGTTTTATGCCATTAATCAGTTCCCATGGGATAGAAATAACTTTTAAACGATTCCATAAAAACTACGCGTGTGTTAAAATTTATAGGGTTCCCTAGACAGATTGTATGTCTTAGAGTAACTATTGCTATATATACTGCATAACTGCGAAGTAGACAAGGTGATTCTTAGGATTCTTACGTAAATGCATTAAACGAAATACTACTGTAGTCATCAGTCAATCATTGATCACTAATTCGCGGGCTGGATAAATACGAGAAGCTTCTGAAAACTAGGTAGAACAACCATCTTCCATAATCCTTAATTTTAAGAGTAGGTACGGAGGGTACCTACTTACTGTTATCCAACATGAGGAGCTGGATAAATACAAGAAGCTTCTGAAAACTATATAGAACAACCATCTTCCATAGTCCTTAAATTTAAGAGTAGGTACGGAGGGTACCTACTTACTGTTATCCAACATGGGGAGCTGGATAAATACGAGAAACTTCTGAAAACTTTATAGAACAACCATCTAAACTTAAGAGTAGGTACGGAGGGTACCTACTTACTGTTATCCTACATGGGGTAATCTAAGTTGTATGGAAAGGAAGCAACACAGTAAATTATTTAAGTACCTTGGCTATATTGTAATTTCACAAAAGCATACCATCAATCAAAAACATGGGACATAGTTCTATTATCCTACATGGGGTTACTAAGAGTAGGTACGGAGGGTACCTACTTACTGTTATCCTACATGGGTTGTATGGAAAGAAAGCAACACGTAGTAACTATTTAAGCACCTTGGCTATATTGTATCTTCACAAAAGCACACCATCAATCAAAAACATAAGACATAGTTCTAGTACTCAATAATAATTATGTTAATTGGCATAATACAAAAAGAAATACAAATGAAGGTACTTGTGAATTTAATTTGAAGCGTTGAAGCTAAATCAACACACAATAAAATAATGAAAACAATAGTAATTAGAAGGTATTAAATTACATAGGTACTCCTTCAGTTTAACAAAGTACACAGTAATATGTAGGTACATACAGTTATTATTTAGTTTCCACTCGGAAGCTATATTTACAAAGAGAAATAATCTAGGTAGGTACTTGTAGATGTACCTGTACGTGTACATGGAAAGATACATAAGGAGTATAATAACGAAGGTTTACTTAACTTTGTTTCTGGAACTGCACAACACAAACTGAATCCCGTTCTGGCTTATGTTTCTATTTTATACTGCCTCTCCAAGGCCTATCCATTCTCTTTCCTATCCAAATATGGTCATGTTTGTTGAATCACCAGAGCCAATCAGCAACCAGATCTACTTTTATTCTAAATCTAACCCTTTTCGAAACAAATAACATGGTAAACCTATGTTGAAACTTATTCTAAGCCTTTTGCCGGTCATCAAAATGGGTACATTATCTCCCAGAGGTTAATATCGTCATATTCAGGATTTCGATGATGAAGCAATAATTACAAACTTATATTTAAATAGATTCTATTTTAACAACGGTAATCCATAATTACAATAACGATTTATGAATATAATCTGCTTAATGAATTGTTACATATAAGATTATTTAATTGCTAAACAAATACAAAATCAGTCAATTATCATCATATTTCCGATTTAACTGATGTAATCGTATACCAAACTTATATTTAAAGAAATTATAACATTACAAAACTTCTCTTTTATCCAATTAATGATTTATGAATATTATCTGCTACTATATTGATACAGATTAAATAAATAAGGTTGCTAAACACCCACCAAATCGTTCCCATTACAAATGTAGACGATTAAAGCGACATCTGTTACATTTCTGAGATACTATTTTGTGCACGGTGTTTGCATTGCATCGTCATCTATCCGTAGACTCGACCTATTTCCACTAGGTGGCAGTTGATTTCGATGTTGTGATTGAAAAATATTCGATTTATTTATTGAAATCTGTCACGTGCGAAGCCGCGTGTTGAAGCTATTTTAATATAATATAACTCTTTGTAAGAAAGGCTTCAAGTATGTTGACCCTCATTAGGAGACAAAAGAACCCTTTGGGTTTAAAGACATCCACTAATTCTTACCTTTGTGTTTCTAACCGTGATTGCTGATCAGATACCCGCGACCCACGGAGAAACAAAGGACTGTTTGTTCTTATTGCCTCGAAGATGCTAACTTTTGACTCTTTGGTTCAGCTTTTGGCACATTGTGGTAATCTAAGTTGCCCTGTTATGATGTCATGTCATAATATAAAAACGCCGGCATAAACGTGTAGAACGCGACTCGGCAAAACGTAGTGTAGGACGCTTTCCGACTTGGTGCCTTTCGAAAGGCGGCAGGTCCGATGCTGGATACAGCAAGCTGAATACGGCGTTAAAGCGTTCATTAGGGGAGGCCTATGTCCAACTGTGGAAATCATAAGATGAGGAAGAACATGAAACTTATACATGACAGGCGTCAATAAGAAACAACGGGTTTTATCTGTCAATGCATACATTTGACGACCTCTGTGGCGCAGCGGGAGAAGGTCTGCCTGCGACGCAGGAGGTTGCGGGTTCGATTCCCGCCTCGGGACAAATGTTTGTACGATCTGCAGACATTTGTCCAGGGCGTTCTGGATGTTTTCTATGTATAATAAAAAATATCTATCTATGTAGTGTATTGTATTAAGTATATCAGTTATCTAGTACCCATAACACAAGCTCTGCTTAACTTGGGGCTAGATAATGCTGTGTGAATTGTCCAGCATTATTTATTTATTATTTATTTATTTACTTATTAATGACGACTACAATAATTAATCGCCTATAATATTCCGACTAGAGCCATTCATGTAAAGCCCAGCGCGAATTTCTCAAACTTCAAAATGTGAGGACTCATCCGTACATTCATTACAACGAGCCCATTTAACACAGAGAGTGCTTATAAGATAATATAATTAAGCAAAGCAACTCCGAGGCAAATTGACGGTTTTATTTATACGGAACTAGGAAGAAATTCGCGAAGTGAATTTTAATTTTTTCATATAAACAATTATTTAATACAGTTTTGGATGCCCTTACGTTTTCTAACACGGTTTTTTAATGGCGAGTAGTGTAGGTATTAAGGTTAGCAAATATGATATTTAATTTAACCCTGGGAAAATGGCAGACGATAAAGAATTTTCAGTAAATCGAACAACGCTAGAAAATAGCTACATATGAGGCGTAATCTGAAGGGTTAAATTGTATTTTGTTCCACCTTTGATTTTTTTTAACAAGCAGTTTAAAGAAAAGTTAAACTAACTGCAGTCTGCAAACAACCTACCTAGAGGTAGCCTCTAGGTTGTTGAGTCTTTAGGTTAATCCCCCTGGTTTTCAATGGTTCATTTGTAGGTACTCATGATGATGTAACCGGGTTAGCTAACCAACCCTTACTCCATATAAACTAGGTTCGTAGCTACGAACCTACTTTCTCATTGAGATAAATTAATTTAAGACTGTACTATCTTCAAAACTCTGGTAATGTTACCAGAGAATGTTCTCAACTGTGCCAAAAGTACGTAGTTCCCAGTGACTCGTATCTGACGAAATGTTAAACCGCATAACAGTTATCTAGTACCCATAACACAAGCTCTGCTTATCTTGGGAGATAATGCTGTTTGAATTGTCCAGTATTATTATTTATTTATAAATCGTCTTGTGGCAGGCAAGGATTTTTTTTTCTGGGTTTCTTTTCGATTAATGTGGCGTTTGTCATGGATGAAAAGCTTTTATTAATGTTGTTCCAGATCTAGAACTACATTAACCTTATTATAAATGTCAGTCGATTTTATTCAATATTTTTTTAAGTAGCATATACATAAATATCCATCGACTAGACATGGTCGTGCTAGTTGACAAACGATTCGGTAGATGGAGAGGCTATAACTATTTATCAGCTAGCAACTCGTTATATCAAAACTTGATTCTCGGAATGTGTTGGTTATTATCGAAAAATTCTACCAGGTTTATACCTCATTTCCAAGCGATGAAAGCAAAGTGAAAGAAATTCTTGAAGAATAAAATGAACAAAGTGTTCCAGCTTTTTAAATCTATTATTCGGCTAAATCATGTTTTTTCCGATAACATTCCGACCGAGAGCCGCCTAATCCGTTTATTGATTCTGATGGTTCTTCTTCGGATATCTTTTTTATGTGCCAGCAGGGTTGTCCCTGATGGCTCATAAAAAGGTATCCGATATATAACTATACTTCTAAAAAACATGAATAAAACGATATCTACGTTACAAAACCTAGATATCGTTTTGTTCATGTTTTAGAAGCACTTCGTAGCATAGACACAAGGCGACGGAGGCAAGATTTTGAAAATAGACTAGAAAATAAAACATGAATACAATTTTACACATTGCGTAAATATTGAAGAAATTAATTTCAAATACTTTACGCTCAAATGCGTAAAGTATTTGAAATTAATTTCTTCAATATTGTTTTTTCCGGGCGGTTGATTTCATAAGTGTCCTTATGTCCTAAAAAGCCATGTCTAGGCTAAGCTGTTTATCCGAAGGCTACAGGCGGGCCTAGTGAGTAAACGCAATTTTCTATCCAAAAACTATTAAAAAAATGGATAAAGGGCCGAAATCCTAATGTGAACATAACAAACAGGCTACAAAACAAATGATATTATTTTCGGGCACATGAAGCATCAGCCAAAAACGTGAAATTTACAACACTGCGTATATTAACGACCGTATTTTCTACGAAGTAAGACGTTTTCTCAAGACCATAACTGTAAAGCTGTAAATAGTGTCAGAGCTAGTTTGGTAAATTGAAACATTACACTATTCTGATTTTACTTTTGTTTGTTTATGAATATCCAAAATGGATTGTTAAAATACAGTAACGGTTCCAAGAAAATCATTTCGCGATACTTCCTAAAATGACAAAAATACAATCGAAGACTAGCTTGTTGTCGTGATCAATACTTTTTGGATGTGCTCAAGAACAACTCTGAAAAAAAAAAAACAAATGTATCATCGTTTTATAAACATATGACGGAGAAGCCTCCGTACGCATTTAAAAAAAAAATAACGACTTCGCGCCGACATATACATTAGGCGGTCAAAATTGGCCAAAAGATTTATCGTGCTAGGTGCACATAACTTTAATACGGTATTGGACTATATTTGAAGTAGGAATTGTACCATTACCTCTGTTTTACGAATTACCGAGTTCCTTTGAGGTTCATCCAGATACAACACGTTTACGATCCGCAGAGCGAGTAGAGGGCTCTTGCTTTGCTAAAGTCCGGATTATGGGTGTAATAAAACGAGCACAAGTTTGTGGGGTTCTTGTATTTAATTCCATTTTAAACGATGTTTATGAGATTAGCCGGTGAAATACTTTTAGTGGTGGATGTTGCCAGTCTAAATTAGGCAATGAATTGTACGACTGTATTACGGAATACCGGCAGTCAAAATACCGGATAACGGTATATCGAAAGTACACGAAACCCTCGACTGCCGGTATTCCGTAATACAGTCGAATTGTACATTTGGAGCTGCTAGAATTACACGATACGGTAGGTATTTTTGGGCAGTTTTGTTAGCATTCCGAACACATCCGACGTCAAAAGAGACTTGTAAGATTGAAGTCTTATTCCTCAGACTGACAAACGCTTGAAATAAGGTGTAAAGACACTGTGTCTGGGAATTTTAATAGTGTGTCAGTCTGGCATCGTAGCTTCCAAACAAATGAAATGATTTTGATCACGTTTTTTTCTTTGAAAGGTCTCTTGACCGAGAGTGTTCTTCTTTCATGAGAATCGAGGTATCTTTTCTAATGTTAAGATGGTTTTCAAACATAGCCAAATTTTTTTTCTTTCGATAGGGTTGTCGAAATTTTTACGATTTGCAAGTTTCTGCATCAAGCCTTCAATTGACTATTGTCAATCAACGCGACCTCTCAAACGATAAAATCAAGTCTTTTGTAATTTTTTCATTATCGTCTTCTGACTCAGAACTATCTCAAGTTTTCAATTGCCTTTGTCAATCTATCAAAAAACCTCCTTCAATAGAGAGATTAAAAATACTGCAACTACTGTATTTAGGCAAATTATAAGCACGGCATACCAGTTCCTAATTTCTCTTTGTAAGGGGAAATTTTCCTATTCTGCGACTATAAAAGCACGAATAAAAGCACGAAACGATATTGAATGTATTTTAATACTAGCTGTGCCCACGGGTTCGCTGGCGTAGAATTTTACATTTTTGCATGAAACCCTAATTGTTTGATAGTTATTCCGCTATCCTGGATAAAGACAAATTCAACAAAACAAAGATCTTTGAAATCGGTCCAGCCGTTCTTGAGTTATAAATGGTGTAACTAACACGACTTTGTATTATTTATAAAAAAAAAAAGATGTAGACTGCATTTCCGCTGGACAGCGGGAGTCTTTTTTACAGCATTTAAAGAAATCCTCTAGCCATGCCACTATAAAATACCTTTGGTTCATCACATTGAACGATAAAGTAAAGTTCACTTTCATAATACAACTGACGGTAAGTGACTCACTGCGCCTAATAACCGGACAAGGCAATCTCCGAAGTTGGTCTTTGTTGGTGATATCAAAATAAGCTGGCTTTTATCCTAGACGATTTAATAATAAATTCATAAAGTTATATTTTTTTGCCATTCTCACCCCACACGCTGAAATCTATTATAACCTCAGCGGCTTAGTTCCGAATTTTTCATAGGTACCTTAAAATAGGAAATTGTTATTATTTTCGAAGTTGAAGAATGCTAATGAACAGTTTAAAGAGTCTAAAAAAATTGGTTGTCTGTAAAGTCGGTTTACTGACGATAGTTGAACGTGACAACGCAGACGCATCGCTCACTCAAGTAGGAGAGAGACGGATGTCGAGCGCTCTCGCTTGCACTTCAAGCCTTACATGGAACGCCTCAGAGCGAGGTAACGCCGCATGACGAGGTAACGCCGCATGACGTCATGTTTTTTCGTGCGTGCAGCCGGCTTTATCGAATTAAAAGACGTTGTCACGTCAAAAACAAAGCAGCGATAAAAAAATAAAATAAGTTCCTAATTTCAAACATGCTACGAACACAATGCTACGAAAGCTCTACGTTGTAGCGTCATGCTACGTCGTAGCTTCGTAGCCATTAAAATAGCTACCACTCTCGACACTCTTTCATTTATTGGGGTTGTTTTACGAAAATATAGCGGATTTTTTTATAACTCTAGTCTAGACTCTAGCTAATAAACATGATAATAAATAATAAACTTTTAAATACAATCCATACAATGGGAGCTTTACCAAAATATTTTACATCCTCAACAAGTCATGGATTACAAAGAAGGTTTTCATTTCTCAGATTCTAAAATACGTCAAACCCATTTCTATGGTTTCTGTTCTCTTCAGAAGAGTTCTGTTTTGTTGGTCTACAGAGCTAGACAGAATCTGTCTCGACCAAACAAACAGAAAAATCAGGTTTCCTTTTAATTATGAACAAGCCTATCATAATATTTTATATAAGCCATTCAACAAAACCGCAAAATCAGGGTAAATTAAAGATTTCACGGAGGCTATTCCAAGCATTGTTGTCGACAAAGAGTTAATTATTCAAATAACCTCACTTGACATAAACAACGCTGCTATTAGAAGCTAGGCTGGTGGTTTACTCGGGCGGATACACAATAGTGCTAGGCAGTTTTTTAATACGCCTACCTAAAAACCTGTCTCAACTTTAAGCCGCTTTGATTTGACGAAATGAAAAAGAAGTTGACAGATTTTATAAGGATAAAAAAAATGCGACAGTGTATGCTCGAGCAGTCATCATCATCATCATCGTCATATCAGCCAAACGAATTCCACAGCTGTACATAGGCCTCCCCATATTGACTGATCCTGCACTGCCCGCATCCAGCTCTAGAATTAGAAATAAATATTTAATGTTAGCTGTGTTTGAATAAAAAAAAATTCGCCATGGGTAATGTTGATAGATTATACAGTTTATTTAACAAAGTTATCCAGGAGACATATTGCCGGAAGAACTTATCATCCTCATCAGCAACCTACTTGCATTCTTCTTCCACTGCTGGGCATATGTCTCCATACTCTTGTACCACTTCTAACAGTCCTGCGCTGACCAAAATACCCTAAAATATTAAGTGTTGGGCTACTACCACACTAGGCGTGGTGGTATAATGTGTCGCTTTAAATAAATTTTTAAAAAATGGCGCAATCTCTTTTTTCCGCTTACTGTATGCCTAGACTTGTGACGTCAGCGTGGATAATTGTTTGAAAAAAGAAAAGACAATCGCGCCAGCTTTAAAAAAAATCTATAACGTCAAAAGGCAGTGGTTACAAGACTTTTTACTGGTGCGTTGTGCCTCCGTAATAATGTGTTTCAACCATACATAAGTGTACGAAACCGACATGCTCCTAACGCGCCTCGAAACACCACACCAATATGGTTCTAGCTGCGTAATGTGATTTAAAATATTTATTTTGCCAATGTACCGTCCCAGTCCCATACAGATAGCGCGCAGACTACACTTTCCTTTCGACACTAGTACCAAATTCGCAAAGTGCCAACGCACGCATTTATGTCCAAGTACGCAAAACTTGGCAAAGTATCAAGTTTGTAAAGTCACAAACTCGCAAAACACCAACTACGTTAGTTACCAAAACTGTAACACGCAAAGTACCAAATACGCTTGTGTACAGACATTTTTACACTTTTCACTTTATTGCAATGGGATAAGTTGCTAAAACATGTCCCACCCCGTGGGGTGGGGCATGTTTTAGCAATTGTACAGTCACAGCCAAAACAGTTTTGGCTCTAGGTGCAATTATACACATACACACTCTTTCAGTCACAGAGTCGCCAAGGACCCCCCCCCCCCCCGCTTCGCGGGGGTTGGACGCCTACAGCTCGGGTTAAATCAAGTAGGAACAACTTAGAACATGGACTCCTTTATATTCATGAAAATTTATTTCGTGTTAAATGGCACTTTGTGAATATGGCATTATGCCTAATGGCAATAAGCGTTTTTGGTAATTTGAGAATCTGGTGCTTTGCGTGTAAAAAAGCATACATTTCACGAAAGGCCAAATGGCACTTTGCTAATTTGATACTACGCGTCGAAACTTACACTTTGGATAATCTTTGTTTACGAGAAGCGGTGATCGTGAAGCATGATGCCTTTGTTTTTGCGAATGATCGTTGACTTTTTCAGATTTGTTGCCCTTCTTGACGACCGTACTCAATTCTCAAACTATGGGTAACCTTACGATTACCAACTGTTAGTAATAATAATATCAGGATCCAAAACGTAGTTCCAGTTTCCACTCAATCAACGTGTGATCACCGCAACCGTATTAAAGCTAACGAACTAAAAACCAAATAAAAATGCTAATACACTTGAAAACCCATTCGTAAATCACTACAAACTGCCTGAGGGTAGTTTATTGCCGGATAATGGCGGCCGTGACCTCGGGCCATCGGCGACGGCTTTTATGCATTCTTGATTGATTTGATTGCAAAACAACCCGTAAAGGCATCATAGTATCATTTTACATGCGTAAAATGATTGTTATACCTAACGCAGCGCACTAGTGTTCGCGTGGTCCTACTATTTTTTCCTACTAGTAGGACCACAAGGGAGACCAGTTTCTGTTTGTCCTACTATACTACGACGACCTCTGTGGCGCAGCGGGCGAAGGTCTGCCTGCGACGCAGGAGGTTGCGGGTTCGATTCCCGCCTCGGGACAAATGTTTGTACGATCTACAGATATTTGTCCAGGGCGTTCTGGATGTTTTCTATGTATAATAAAAAATATCTATCTATGTAGTGTATTGTATTAAGTATAACAGTTATCTAGTACCCATAACACAAGCTCTGCTTACTTTGGGGCTAGATAATGCTGTGTGTGAATTGTCCAGCATTATTTATTTATTTGTCCAGCATTATTTACTATGACAAGAGAGCTGTAATAATTTATTTATACGACCTGTATATAATTAATACATATGACACTAGTGATAAAAAAAAGAAAAAAAAAAACAATTTACTCAAACTCTTCCATTGAAAACTCGCTATCACTCTACAACTTTCTTTGAAAAATCCTTCACTGTACAAGCCATTCGTCTTTGGAATGCTGTTCCTCTGGATATTCGGTAATGCTAAGTCTCTTCTTATTCATGTTTTATTGACGCTTCTGTTTTATATTGATTTGGGTTATTGGAGATAACTCTATCTTGTTTGTAACAGTCTGCGGAAATTGAGCTACGTCTCATTATTCTCACCTTACACTACTCGAAACATCGATCAAAAATTTCCGGCCGGCGACCCCCCTTAGATGCACAATGCGCGCCCTGAAAACGTCAGTATCAAAAGGTATCCCATTTGGCATTTTGGGATACCTTTTCAACTAGTGCCATTTTAGCTCTCGGACCGAAAGCATGGTCAAGTGCTCGTATAAAAAATGCAATATTCGACCGACCAAGCAACAGAAAAAGGATGGAATTTCTTATTTTCAGTAAGTTTTAATGTAATTTTTACCTGTGTATTGTGTTATGAGCCAATTGAGCCTTATATACTTGAGAAATCAGCATTAAATATTGTTGTTGGGTTTGCCTTTGTAAAAATAATTTATTTTGTTCTAAGTTGATGAATGGAGCGGCCGTTGTTTCAATTTTTTTTTTATTTATTTGTGATAAGTTGTAAGTGATAATTTTTTTTTCATGAAAAGACATTTAAAATAACTGGTTGAGGTTTATAAAATAACTAGCTGACCCGCCCTCAATTTTATTTACGTGGACTCTCTAATAAAAGAAAGACTACCAAAAGTATTAGATTTAATCAACTTAGTATTTAATTTTTATCCTTATAAAAATAAACAGTGTATGAATTATTTTTAGGTACCTTCCTACCTACTTACAAAATAAAATAAAATAAATTCGACTCCACTAATCTCTTGTTCCGCATGCAAAAAACCTTGACAGGCTCTGCGCAAACTGTCTGCGTCAAAACAAAACGTGGACACTTTTGAGTGTCATTCTTGTAAGGTTCTAGGTATCTACGGGGGAGGCCGCATACTTGATCGATGACTCGAAATGATTTTATAAAGTCTTTATGTTATTATTATTTTTGTTGGTATCACAAAATCCAATGCCCATTTAAGGCGCTGCATGGCGACGATTGTTCGTTTTCAAAGTGGCGCGCCAGTCGTCTTTGTAAGCGCACGCGTCTTGGGCTTATCTTTACGAAAACCCGGTACAACTTTTAATTACCTAGGTACTCGTTTCTCGCTCAGGTGGTGGGTCACCATGGACGGGGATCCTCCCTATGGTAGAACAAGTTGGAGTATTTTACCAGTAGATGTTGACCTACCAGAAGATTATGACGAGATTTCAGTTAGCGAAGAACAAGTTAACAACATGGAAGTTACAACTAGTAGTTCTACGAACAGTAGACGTCGCGAACACTAACTTTTTTCAACAATTAATTTACTTAATACTTAATGTACTAAAGTAATTTTATTTAAAACGGGATATTTTGGTACCTAGGTAGGTACCTATATAATGAGAACTTCTGTGGGGTTCATACCTACTTTATTGAAATAATGCCCACCGTGCAAGAATAGGCGTCTGTTTCTCCTGAACGGATTCAATCTTGTTTGTGGGTAGGGTAGGTGAGGTAGGTAAGGTGCACTTGGAAAGGTAGGTAGGTATTACAGATCACTTCACTTGCGATACGATTGTTGTCGGAATTTTTGAACGAAATGTTGCACAAACACATCAACCATTAGACCAATTGTCCATACAAAGTACGTAAGTTACGTTCCTCAGCAAAGCTCGAAATTCTGTACCTAGTATCAATAGATGGCGTTGATCCATCAGCCCAAAGTTTTTGTTATTATTTAACCGACGACGACGGTGTATGCGGCCGCGCTATTTCATATAATTCTCGAAGTGTTACAAAGATGTTCTAATAGGTGGCGCTGTACTGTAAATGCTCTCTTGCATATTACTGCATTTTGCGAAGCTATTCTGCTCGTCATGCCGAAAATCCTCATCAGATCTTTACCAAATTTTTATGAGAACAGTATAAAGTTATGACCTTTCAATTAAAAGTACAATCATCAAAATCAGATCTCTTAAAGCGGAGATATTCCAAATCCGCCTTTTTGGCTTATTGTGGAAGAAGCACGCCTTTAATCAAAAAATCCCGACGACAATAAAATTCTATAAAATCATAAAATCTGTACACAAAGTTTCATACCGATCGGTTGTAAAATACAACCTGTAGAGGAGTACGGACATACTGACAAAATAGCCATTTTGGCCAGACCTGAAACGGAGACTTTCGTTCATTTCATTCACGACGTCAACTAAATGCGCCGGCGTTTCTTCGCCAGCGGTAAGAGATAATAAAAAAAAAATAGGAAAAAAAAAATCTGAACAAGCCACGTCTCCAGTATTGTATAATATTAGTTCCAGTTCTTACAAAACGTAATAGCAGAAACTTTTCACGATGAAGATATTAATTAAAATGATACATCTTAGAATTTAAATTCGAAATATTTTGATAACTACTATGAATATAAACTTGTGATTTATTGTTAAAGATAGGTAACATGTTGATCTAGTTTCTTGCTTGATCGTTTTTGATAAAGATTCATATTTAATTTACCATTAGTTTATTCGAAAAGCTGCAGGCGCACTGCGCACTGTTCTCATCCTTATTGACCTGATTAGCGCGATAGCGGCTCACAGCTCCTCAATTAATAGGTACTAATTATTTTCCTTTCACTATTATTATGCAAAACTATTATTACTCGGAAGAATTATTTTGATGATCTTTGGGGGAGTCCAATCACGTCATTTGGCGCGAGATGATGATAATAATAATACGCCTTACTTCATTGGTAATCAGTCGTTCGTTTCAATCTGTCAGAAAAATCAGTGGAATTTTTGAAAGGAGATAAATGCTCAAAATCCATTACTACCCACCGATCTGTTCCAAACCCTGACCCTTTAACAAATGGTCTAGGGCCAATTAGATAAATAACTCATATAAACCATGTTGACATTGAGCTAACAACAATTACAGAACCTCGGCTGAAGCAAAGCCATCTCTTCGTACGCAACTAATTACAGGGCTTGTAAATGAAATTTCGTATGCTAATTGACTAAATACAATTATGAGCAGGGGCAAGGCTGTGCGCGTGTTTGGAGTTGCTCGGTGGGCGCGGAAACAGACTGTGAGACCTACTAGATGCGACTTGCCTTTCCTCAACAGCCTGTATTCGTCCACTACTGGACGCAGGCCTCCCCCTAATAAGCGCCTCATTGGCTTTTATCACATGGGGGTAATGCCCATAATCCCCACGCTGGGCATGCGGGTTGGAAATCGCAGTTCGGTGGTAGAATTGTTCTGCAGGGGGCGCTGCTGCCCGCCCCCGGTGGATATCCCTTAGTCGCCTCTTACGACACCCGCGGGAAGAGTTGGTGTGGTGCAAATTCTAAGCCGGCACCACACAGCTAATAACCGAATTCACATCTCTGAACATTTATACTGAAATCCCGCGGGAATAAATATTTTATCGGGCCACTGCGGGATCATTCTATAAACAAAAGCGAATTGTCCAAACCGGACGACAATCGGCCATAAATATTGACAACATATTGAGTAACATAGTAGATAATACTTTTATTCATCACCATCATAGATTTTATATAATTAAACATATAGAGAACAGCAATGGAACTGGCGCCCTTATCGCTTAAAACGATTTCTTCCAGGCAACCAAAACGATCGTGATAAAAATAAAAGATTGCGGTGCGTCTTAACATAAATTCAAATTTAATTAAGCTTATTAATACCTACACATAATACCTATTAAAATTACATAAAAATAAAAAATAAACATACAGCCGATTTGATAAACTCCATTTTGTTATTCGTTATTATTCGTCGGTTGAAAAGAGGATCAAGCGTCAGCGACTTCCAGTGTTCCCTAAGATCAATTAATTAAATACTTATTTAAAGCAAGAAGCGGGTGGCCGTGGCCCTGATAAGAGCTATACTAAAGTTTTTGAGGTAAGCCTTATTTACAACCTCAAGTTCACTTAGCGAAAAGTGGTCACATCCCACTTTTTGCTTAGGCTGCCCATTTTTTAGATGAGTGAATATATGAATGGTTACTTTTTATACGCAGCCGAGCTTACTTTTTGTTGAGAAAATAGACTTTTTCGTTTGAATGCGAATCAGTGAAGTTCCTATTTGTATTTGATTATTACCAAACGTCGCCCAATTTTGTCTGTTCAATACGAAATCCTCTTGTCAGCGGTGTGACGGTTGGCACTCTTCTCAGAGATCCCTAAGATCCCTAAACGCGTAAAAAAATTATAGTGACGCGTCACTATAATTTTTGTCCGTTTAGGGACAAAATTGTCAAAATGAAATTACCTTTGGTAATAAACCTAGTTTTCGGGTGCTTAAAAAAGCTGATAATAAGTATTTATTATTTTATTTAATAATTCTCAAACAATAAGTTAATGTGAAGTCCAACTGTATGACTATAAAATGTCACATGTCTACCTCGTTTTTGTGGAACGAGCAAAACGTGCATAGAAAACACACGAAAATATTATTTCGCAACACCCATATCGAGTTTTTATCACACATATCTGAAAATTCCAACGGGCGCTTCGACACGACACGTGTTTAATTTTATGTGTGATATCGTTTATGAGGTTGAGGGGCTTTGATTGAGGGGCTTGCTATAAAATTATATGACGTCATTGAGTCAAATGAAAACTGGCCATCTAAATTTTAATTTTGAAGAGAACTGAATGCTCAATTGTATTTTAACGCCAACCTATAGAATGCCGTCGCAACTAGCCTATCTCGGAACAGGTTGGTTCATCAGTTTACATGATTGTAACTCATACTCTGCATTTTGACTACTAATAAAAATCAAAGGAATATCAACCAATGAGCGACGAAAATAGAAAGAATTTCCCTACCTTTGCTTTTATCTATTCCATGCCTTCGTTTCGCAGGTCCTTTACATCGATACGATACGACAATAGAAATAGGTTGCAGCGTTGCTCTTCAAACATGGATGAACGGAAATGCATTCTGTTTGCAACTCAAAGTGGTCGCAAAAGGCAGAGGTTGCTGCGACCGATATTGGACTGAAACAAATAATTCCACGACTTGCTTTATATGCATGAAAATCGCCTTCAATCCGCTAAACCGAATACCTACAGATTGGAACGAACGAAGGCTTAACATTTTTATGAGATACTGTTTAACGGTGTTTCCCAGTACTGAGATCAAAATCACCGTGTTGTGTTCTATGTGAAATAGTGGGTTTGATGATAATTGTGGAAGTCTCCTTGAGCAAACTCGACGGTATAGGACCACTATACATGAATGCTGATGCGCTGCGCTAGAGACCTACTCATCAGCTCTCGGGTCACGTAGCTTCGACCAGACACTCAGAATTTTTTTTTAAACCCGAACGACCTCTGTGCCCTAGGGTCTCGACTCCAAGGGGAGCAAATGTGTAGGCTCTGTCGAGACCTGCATATTTGCGCTTCTTGAGATGCCCGCTGCACCAGCCCTCACGTATGTCGTCAGAAGATAGGAAGGCATTGGACTAGTGTCATACCGTCGGGCCTCTTACCATCGTGCATCGTCACGCCACAGACCATTCGGTTCGAGAATAGCTAGTACGTTAGCGGTGACAAAGGCCTGCCGAATGATGTCGTTAAGGCTGGCGTGGCGAGATATCCGACCGGCGGCCCTAGTACACGATAATCCGTGATGAAAAATCTGTTCGACAGCAGTACCGCACTGGCATTGATGAGGCGCGTAACAGATTAATATGGAAAATCGTGTTAAAGAAATGTGAAATGTATGTCTAAAATAGTTTTAGCAATTTAGATTATCTGTCTAATTGTTATTTTTACGTAATAAAATCATTACCGTATAACTTTGATAAGCATCGATAATTCTTTATCGTTAATAACTTATTTTTGCGACTATTATAAATATGTGGAATATTATTTATTCAATTTTTGATATCATTATTTTGTTCTGAAAATATTGTTTAGTAATAAGAAAATTGTAAATTGTGGTAATGACTCTTCGCGCCAAAAGCGGTTTTGAGGTAACGCCCACCGCAGGGTTTTGTAACGATTTGTTGGTCTTTAAATACGATCCAAAAGCAAGGCAGCGCCTACTTTTGGATCGGCAGCCTACCCAGACAGAACTAAAAGCTAAGTATTGTTCATGTTTCTTGTGACTAGCAATGTATGTGTATAACCTTAAAATGTTCTTGAGTAATGTTTCTTTCTCTTCATAATTTGTGTCCTAACCAGATTGTTTTATTGAATATAAGAGTATTCATGTTCCAAGTTGTGCTTCTTTTCTTTAATACCCCCAATAGCAACCCTATTAGGATTTCTAGTATCATTTGTAGTAACTTTGTTGAAAATAGAGATCAAGGTAGGTTTATCCTGGATTCTATTAATTTTTATAACGAGTAGAGTCTTCCAAATCTATCATCAGAAGCGGGATAATGTACAATATGTGCCTTACTAATGTAATTTTTTTTTTTAGATGGATTTGTCTTTAATGCAAGACCTTCTTCGAGCCATCAAAGATGCTGTTTCCGGCGGCGGCCGAAAAGATGATGACGTTGCCCTGCCGATTTTCGACCCGACCACGTGTGACCTGGGCGCCGAGGCATGGTGCAACAACATCGAGGCTCTCGCGAACGAATTTGGCTGGAGCAGCATCGCAACCGCCGCTAAGGCAGGTAAGGCTCTCAAAGGGTCTGCTCTGTTGTGGTTCGAGACATGGGACCCTGCAGAGGGCCGTTCATGGCAAACTTTGCGCACCGAGTTGTCCGCTTTGTACCCCGAGAAAAAGAATCTTGCAGAGAAACTACAAAAAGCAGTTTTGTACACCTCCGATTCTGCAGATTCATATTGCGAATACGCTAGGGAAAAGATTAGGTTATTACGTAATACTAAAATAGCATTTAGTGAGTCGCAATTAGTCGAATTAGTATGTGGCAGTATAACTGATATAAATGTAAAAATGGCATCATTTAACAACAGTGTAAAAACTACTTCCGAGTTGATTGCACTTTTTACGTCGTACGTAAAAACTAAAAAACGTCCTTTGGAGCAAAGCGGTAGGGATTCTAGGGACTCTTCAGGGCCCAAACGTGCTAAAAATGATACACGCCCAAATGATATTAAGTGTTTTAACTGTGGCAAATTAGGTCATACTCGGCTACAATGTCGTTTTAATAATGCTGAGGGTAGTGCTCAAGCGAACAACTCACTATCGCGAGAGCAGAAACCCGTTGAGCCTAAAAAATACTGCACCTACTGCAAAAAAGCCGGACACACGGACTCCATTTGTAGGTACAAACCTCAAAGTGCTAATAAATCTGGCACAACCGAAAAAGAGGTTAATTTTTTAGAAAAACCGACCTCGAACTAACTAAAGTTTGCATTAACGACGTTTACATAGATTGTCTTATTGACACTGGTGCCAATTGTAGCATAATTAAGGAGTCTATAGCAAAACGTCTTAGTTGCGACATTACTCCGCATTCTTTTCGCGTGACTGGGATAGGAGAGGGTAGTTTGCAGGGATTTGCTAAAATTAAAGTACCAGTTCGATTTCAAGATTTATGTATTCATTTATGTATTTTTGTTGTTAGGGATACAGATTGCAATTATGATTTGATTATAGGCAGAGACTGTGTTCGCTACCCTGATTTAGAAATAGTAACAGATTCTCAAGGTTCACGTCTTGTACGAAAATATTCGCCTAAATCGAGCCTGGAAATAAATTCTTTGGGCATTGAGGCTACTTCTGATCCGTTTTCTGAACTTTCAACAGCTATAGCTCATTTAGATACAGATCTACAAGGTAAAATTGCAGCCATTTTTCAAAAATACAATTCTGTTTTAAAACCTGTAGGTAATGTACGAACCGGTGAGTTAACCATTAAATTAAAAAAAGATGGGGTAGTTTATTATAGACCTTACCGACTAGCCCCGGTAGAAAGAGAAAAGGTTAAATTAATAATACAAGATTTATTAGACAAAAAAATCATTGAGGAAAGTCGTTCATCTTTTGCTAGCCCTGTGATTTTGGTAAAAAAAAGTGACGGCACTGATAGAATGTGCATTGATTACAGGGCCTTAAATAAGCTAGTAGAAAAAGATAGATACCCTCTCCCTCTTATAGAGGATCAAATTGATAAGCTGGGAAATTCTAAGTATTTTATTTCTATAGATATGAAAAATGGCTTCCATCAAATCCCTGTTTCAAAAGATTCGAGAAAATATTTAGCTTTTGTGACCCCTGACGCTCAGTACCAGTGGGTTAAAATGCCTTTTGGGATTTGCACAGGGCCTTCAGTGTTTCAGAGAGCTATTTCCAGGGCTGTTGAACATCTAAAATTTTTACTAGTTTATATGGACGACATTCTAATTCCATTCAATACAATTGAGCAAGGTCTTGACTATTTAGAACAAACAATCTCGACACTTTCCTTAACCGGGTTTACAATAAACTTAAAAAAATGTAAATTCTTTGTAGACAATATTGAGTACCTGGGTAGACACATATCTTCTGAGGGTGTGAGACCAAGTGATTCGAAGATCGTAGCACTAGCCAATTCTCCTATACCCAACAATGTTAAGCAAGTTCGACAATTTATGGGTCTATCTAGTTATTTTCGTAAGTTTGTGCCCGACTTTGCCTCAAAAACTGCTTGTATTAGTAGGTTAACCAAAACAAATCAAAAATGGCAGTGGGGTTCTGAACAAAATGCGGCCCGAAAATATGTAATAGATCATTTAATTTCGAAACCATTATTAACCATTTTTGACCCTGAACTTCCAACTGAGCTACACACCGATGCTAGCTCTATTGGCTACGGAGCCATATTATTACAAAGGGTTGCTGGAGTCAATAAAGTGGTGGCTTACTTTAGTAAACGAACAAGTCCAGCAGAGTCTAGGTATAGTTCTTATGACCTTGAAACTTTAGCTATATATAATGCTCTAAAACACTTTAGGGTATATCTTCTTGGTATTAACTTTACAATCATCACTGATTGCAACGCGGTTAAATCAACTATGTCCAAGAAAGATTTGTCCCCAAGAGTAGCTCGCTGGTGGACGTTTATGCAAGACTTTCAGTTTGAAATTAGGTACAAGAAAGGAAAATTTATTAGTCATGTTGATTTTTTAAGCCGCAATCCGGTCGAATGCCCAGCCAGGTCTAGGAAATTATTCCTTGAGATAAATTTAATAGATGTGTCAAACGACCCCGGTAGTTCACAGTCATGGTTGAAAAATGCTCAGCTCAACGACCCCGAGACTCAGAACCTCGTCTCACAATTAGAAATAGGTGAATTAGATTCTAATCAATATTTAATGAAAAATGATTTGTTACATTATAAAATCAATCCCAATGCTGAGCCAAGGATGTTTGTTCCAAAAGGATATCGGTTAAGCATATTAAAATTATTCCACGATGAAAACTGTCATGTCGGTTTTGAAAAAGTCTTTCTCAAAATTCAAAAGTACTTTTGGTTTCCTTCAATGGCTGCTTTTGTAAAAAAATATATTTATCATTGTTTAATTTGTACAAGGAAGGGCCACTCTGGTCCCAAGCAAGGCTATCTACACCCAATATACAAAACGGCTGTACCATTTCATACCATTCATTTGGATTGTACTGGACCTTTTTCTCTAAGCAATGAAGGTTATAGACATATCCTATTACTAGTTGATGGCTTCACCAAGTTCTGTTTATTAAAGCCACTTAAAACTTTAAATTCTCAGGAATTAATTCCTATCATAAGAGAAACTGTTACATTATTTGGTACACCATCATTAGTTGTCACAGATCGTGGAACCAATTTTAGCTCTAACCAAATCCAGACCCTGTTTAGAGAATTAAATATTGAACACCACATGATAGCGACTGGTACACCCAGAAGCAATGGGCAAGTTGAACGTTACGTAGCAACAGTAATTAATATGTTATGTACTATGGTTAACGATTCGTCAGATTGGCCAAACGAACTCTGGAAGGTACAACAGTCTATCAATACGAATATCCAGAAATCTACGGGGTTCTCACCTTTACGCTTGCTGATCGGCGTAGAAGCTAATATACCTGTTGTGCAAGCCCGTCTTAATGAAGTTCTTGACAATGATAGCTTGGAATCGGATATAGATGTACGTTCTGATCGAGAACTTGCTAGGCAACGGTTACAGGTAATATCAAAAAAAATTAAAGAACGATTTGATTCAGTTAGACGAAATAATAAGAATTATAATGTAGGTGACTTAGTATATGTTAGTCAGAACCATAGGCGTAACGACAAATTAGCACCAAAATTCAAGGGCCCTTATGAGATTCTTTCTATTAATCCCAATGATCGTTATGCTCTAAAAGGCTTAGGTACTTTAAGAAATATAGTTATAGCAAAAGAGAAATTACGGTTTTGGCCGGGAGAATGGGTGGAAGAGAACGCTGTTGTTGAAAATGCCATGATTTTGTGATTTTTACTACTTGTTTGTGTTCACATTTACTTAGATAAATAAGAACCTATAGACTGTTATAAGTACCTACTTAAACTCAGGTAAATAAGTATGTAAGTAAAATTATGAATTATTACTTTCCTACAGTTGGTAAATGTAAAAATGATGCTATAATCTCAACGGGCACATGATCCGGGCCAAAAAAAATAAAATAATAACAATAATGTATCTACGTATATTCTATTTATACTTGTATATCGCTGTGTGGCCTCTTGCTGGATGCTAATCATCCCATCGACAGCGGATGGATGTGAGAAGCATAATCGGTAGTTGGCTAACGCTGTGGGCTTCGAGGCTCTGCTGATTATCCCATTGGCAGCGGATGGATGTGATCAGCATGGAAAAGTAGTCGCCCTAGCTGCTCTAGCCTCCAATTCCGGGTACTGACGCTCCATTGGCAGCAGGTGGAGGTTACGGCAGTACATACAGAGCAATTGGCCAGTAAATTAAAATAAACTAATAAAGAAAACAAAATGAGATAGTCAAACATCATTTAATGAACAACATTAAAACCTACTAGTGTACATACATACTTATTATACCTACCTTCCTTAGATCTATCTGGTTTATGTGTTATATAATTATAGTAAAATAAAAATGTTCCCTTGGTACTTGGTGAAATCTTGTTAGTGTGTATTATCTTGTAATAATGTATTTGTTAAAATTATTAGTAATTTTTCTGTTAATTTATATAAGAACTTGTTAAATAAGAGGTATTTAACAGTACGTTAAGTACCAATTATTATAGAAGTTATATTGTAGTACTTAGTACTAGTTTAGTAAGTTGAAATGTATAATAGAGTACCTAAACTAGGTAGAGCTACTTCGGGACGAAGTATAGGTCAAGATTGGCCGTAACAGATTAATATGGAAAATCGTGTTAAAGAAATGTGAAATGTATGTCTAAAATAGTTTTAGCAATTTAGATTATCTGTCTAATTGTTATTTTTACGTAATAAAATCATTACCGTATAACTTTGATAAGCATCGATAATTCTTTATCGTTAATAACTTATTTTTGCGACTATTATAAATATGTGGAATATTATTTATTCAATTTTTGATATCATTATTTTGTTCTGAAAATATTGTTTAGTAATAAGAAAATTGTAAATTGTGGTAATGACTCTTCGCGCCAAAAGCGGTTTTGAGGTAACGCCCACCGCAGGGTTTTGTAACGATTTGTTGGTCTTTAAATACGATCCAAAAGCAAGGCAGCGCCTACTTTTGGATCGGCAGCCTACCCAGACAGAACTAAAAGCTAAGTATTGTTCATGTTTCTTGTGACTAGCAATGTATGTGTATAACCTTAAAATGTTCTTGAGTAATGTTTCTTTCTCTTCATAATTTGTGTCCTAACCAGATTGTTTTATTGAATATAAGAGTATTCATGTTCCAAGTTGTGCTTCTTTTCTTTAATACCCCCAATAGCAACCCTATTAGGATTTCTAGTATCATTTGTAGTAACTTTGTTGAAAATAGAGATCAAGGTAGGTTTATCCTGGATTCTATTAATTTTTATAACGAGTAGAGTCTTCTAAATCTATCACGCGCATCACCTTGGACCCAACCGACGACATGTTGCGATACGGAAAGTTACGGGATTCAATAAAGTGCCAGAATCATGAAGGAAATGCTTGCAACCAATGTCCTGGCTCCCATTGAGAAACAGACAGGAGACGGGGATGATCCGCATCTCATTCATTGGTTCAGGTGGGTTAATTTGATTATTTATATTTATCACACGAGTAAATGCCTCCAAACAAAACACATTAAACAGGTACAAGGCATCTAATTATTACACTATCAACAATTTGGGTCGGCCATTAGGCAGCCTTGCACCACCGTTATTAATTAAACTTTCCCAAATATACGTAGTTCCCAAACTACTCCTGTTAAAACAGGGGCTGGTCCTGACTTCCGATGCGAAGCAACAAACTTCTAAGCTGTCGATTGACCGGTTGTGAAACAATAATAGACGATTACAAATTCATTACGCTTAATCTTGACAAACGTGAAGGACATTGGGAAAAGCAAAATTAAACGCGAAGCTTGAAGCAAAACAGGTAAAGCTGTTTACGTACACACTTTATGCCCGATTTGAGGGTTTTCAGACCTTAGGTGTATTTTTCACTTTGGTATAGTTCAATAATTCTTTATTTATAACAATAATGTTACATGTTGATAAATTTTAGAATTACTCAGATTAAACTTAGGCTAAACAATTATATAAATTGTAGCGAGAAATAGGTACAACACAATAAAATAATATGCTACTAATATTATAAAGCCGAAAGTTTGTGAAATCTGAATTTTTGTTACCTAGGATCTCCAAAACTACTGAACAGATGAAAGATGAAATTTGGCGTACGTTTAGAGCAAAACTTAACTTAGATAATAGAGTAAGTATTATACCGAAAATACGCATGCGAAGCCGCGGGCAGAAGCTAGTTAAAAATATATCTATAAGATAGATATCGCACATTAAGTAGGTACCTACTAATACTAAAAATCATTCAATTTAATTATATTTATATTGGTAGGTAATTAAATGTCATTTTGAGCCTAAGATCTCGTCAAAGCTATAGAAAGTTTGCTCGATAAGCCAGCGTTTTGGGCGGCGCTTAAATATCCGATTGTTAGCAGCCTCCTTGATAAAATCTGGTAACCTGTTGTACACCTGTGGGCTCATAATATGAGTCAGCTTGGAGAACTTCGTCAGGGGTCGCGCTAGTGACACCAGTTTGTATTATGGCTACAAAGCACATGTTAAAAAGTCAGCACAACTAACTTTTAAACATGCAACCGTTTTAATCATTATTCATGGACGTAGTATAAACGACTTTTTTCTTGGCTTAGAAGGCTAAACTCTGGTTATGAATAAACTTAATTACAGGTCTGAGTACAGGAAAACTGACAAAACCGTTTTAAATAGAATTTTAAATGGGCCAGTATTATATGAGTTCTGAAAGTTAACAAATCGAGTTTGTTATAAAAGTTTAATTGAGACCCGTTGGGTAATCCTTGGTTAATAGAGTATTAACGCAAAATATTTAAAGTTAAGCTTTCTGATATTCGCTCGGAACAATTTTGGTATTTCGAAGTATAACGATGTAATTTATGTGGGTCGCCATCGTTATTTTCAGATAAATTCATAATCATTTGTTAAGAAGAACATAATATTCCATTTAAATAACTAACACCATTTTGATTTTTTTATTTCTAATTTCATGTCCAATTAATAAGTACCTAATAGCTGTCACAGGCAAACTAGGCTGATTATGCAAGTAAAAATAAGTTGTGCTAATCGATTATGGCCAGTATTTAGATTTCCAGATAAAATGCTTTCTATAAGAACCTTCTCTAACTGCTGTTAGCTTATTTAAAATTAATGTTGTTATTTTAGATGCCCCGTATACATTTTTTATATTTGTATACCGTTTTCAAAAACATGTTGCTAAATTTACATTGATTATTATTGACATAGTGGAAACTCTCGATCAAAAGAGATCAAAAGCTTGCCGAGAACATTTTAGGCAGGTTTAAACAGCTACGGGACAACACCAAATACTGAATGTGCCCAAACAGCCCAGTGGTATCGATTTGATCATCCAACGGAAACACTGCAGTTTCCAGCGATCAAAAGTAGCCTAAGTTTTAATCCAGGATATAAGTTATCCTGGTTCCAAATTTAATCCAAATCTGTTCAGTTGTTTTCGTTTATTATTTTGTGTACGATCAATTTTTGTCTACAAAAAGTAATAACCCCCCCCCCCCCGCTTCGCGGGGGTTGGGCGGGCTTCGTTAGGAGTAAGTTAACGTTGAGAGACCCACCCCCCCCCCCCTCCCCCCCCGCTTCGCGCGCCTACATGTCGGGTTAACTCAAGTAGGAACAAGTTAAAACGGTATCGGGTCTTCCGCGAAAGAAATTCAGGTCATTTGCGTTCCGGGTCTATTGCGTATAAGGTACTTCACGAATGAAGGCATGGTCATGTGCGAAACTGGTAACTTGCGTTTCTGGCAGTATGCGTCGAAATGGTAACGGCAATGTTAGGGAAGACGTCCCCAGCTCAGATGTTTCGTTATTTTCTGTCATGGAATGTTGGACTTGGAAATTTAAAATGATCTACCCACTTAAGATAGCTATTTCTAATCACCCCTCCTTCTCGTGAACATTAAAGCGTGTTTTTGTTAGTAGTTTCACAAACAGAGACAGAGACGTTTTGTAGTCAATCGTGATTATTGCATTAGGGTTCTTAATTTTTATGGTTGTGATTGTGTTTCAAAATATTTGTAGGTACTGAGTTAAACAATGCCAAGGTCTTAGGTCTCTTGTTAAAAGTAGAGTGATTTAATTATGATGCCTTTGTTTTCTACTTACCATATATTATATTGACATTACCTAGCATAGCTTGCCTTGCGATTGAACCCTATATTGAGCGCCATAATATTATAGATATGCAAGATAATTCAGTCGCTGGCTCATCTCGTGTCTAGATTTCCAATACATCAAGAGAAATGGATTTCTGGAATGCTATTAAATTCATGATGGAATTGCAAATACAAAATCTTGTTCGAATACGTAGGTATATAAATAAATAAATAATGCTGGACAATTCACACAGCATTATCTAGCCCCAAGCTAAGCAGAGCTTGTGTTAGGGTAGGTACTAGATAACTAATATACATAATACAATACACTACATAGATATATACCGATAATATGGAGATACAGACCCGTTTGGAGTTGTAAGATAAGGTTTCCTACTTATCTAACCTAAATCAGGCGAAGGCTGCCTCGTTAGTCTAGCGGTAGCGTGTTCAGCCACCAAATAGCGCACCAAAGGGTTGACAATCTACACCCAGTAAATAGTCCGAGTTAAAAATGCTCGCCCAGTAAGGCTGAGCGCAGACTTGAGTCACGACAGTTTTAAGACAGACTTTCCTCACATAGAAAGTCTGCCTTAAAACGGAAACAAAACTGTTTTGTCTTGCATCTTCATACATTTTGTAAAGCAATAGTCTGCCTTAAAACTGTCGTGACTCAAGTCTGCGCTCAGCCTAACGCAGTTACCGACGTCACCGTAGCCGAAATCGGCTGGGATACATCACCATCAACGTTCAACCGCAGGTAGTGAGATCTCGGGTTCAAATCCCGGGTTGGGCCAATAAAGTCTTTTTCACAGTAGTATATAAATAAGTAACCAAAATATATAAATAAATATGTAATTCAGGATATAAAAATAGATGTGTAATTTTAAATACCGTTCAAAATAAGTATTGAACTTTAACGCGATAAGCCCGAGACCCTGCACTTTGACCTAAGCTCAAGCGAGATACTGTACAATTTTTTTTGATGATTCAAAACGCACTGTACTGTGGGTTCCTACTCTTCAACAAACTACAAAAGTAAACTACTTTGGTCGAAGATATACCTTACCATACCTTGCCAGTCTGCTGAAGGCTAACAATAACTACACTTGTTTTTACTAAAATAGTCCAAAACTCAATCTTTTCCCCACCTATGTTTCAATTTTTAGTATTATGAAAAGCAACTCATGGCTGTTAAAATAAACACGAAATTGGTTTCTCTTTGCGCAATTGTTTATCGATCAAAATCAAAATCAAAAACACTTTATTTCCATAAATTCAATAAATGTACACTTAGAAAATGACAAAATATAAAACTAAACACTGACACGGAAATAAATTGATATATTTGATTTCTGTCGCTACGATGATAACTGATGACTAGTAAAGAAGCGACGAAGAAACCTTTAGCCTGTTATTTGTTATTTTTCGAGTTGGAGCAAAACCCGTCTCAAGCTTTTTTATCCTCTAGCTAGATAATCTGATATTTTATAGTAAGCCTTTTTGCACAGCAAGGTTTTAACGATTTGTTTGAATTTATTTTAACTCACTAGGAGTTTTGTTGTAGAAGCGTATACATTGCCCTACATTTATTTTGTGTAGCCTAGTTGTGGGCACAGCGAGTTTATGTTTATTTCTGGTATTAAAATTATGTTTATCGCTAATTTTAGGGAACCGATCACTAATTGAGTTCTTTGAAAGCAGAATAGTGCGTTGTATGTGCCTCTTCCATTAAATATTGAAAATAATAACAATCTAATTAAATAGGACTTTTTATTTTTTGCTGTGAATTAGTTAGGCAGCTTTTTCGTAGGTAGGTTCTGTAAAGATAAATATTTAGGAAGTAATGGTAGAGCTTTATTTTCATTTCTGTTTACTTTTCATGAGTTTCGTCGCAAATGTATTTGGTAGACACTTACAGGATATCATAATGCTAAAATGACTGAATATGACCTGAGTCCTCTATCTAACCAAATAAGACTAGATACGATAATTAGTACCATATGGTTTTCTTCCAGATCCGATTATTTGTTCTGAATAGCTCTAAATAACAACAAACTTTGCTAGTAATTTTAAGGTTTGCTAGTATGTTTAAATGTTTCAATTTATTTAAACAAATTAGATTTATTGTACTTATGTCTGAAAGGACAAACCAGTGAGACCATTTTTTAGTTTTTTAAAACCAACATTGTATCTACACAGTACCACAATAAAGTTTGAATCTGTTTCAACCAATTTAATCGGCTGTCGCTAGCAGAAAGTGGGTCCTGAATTCCATTCTCCACTTAAACCCACTAACCCACTAACTAACCGTTGGTCAGTAAGGCGCTATGCATACAGAGCAACTATTGCGGCAACAGGCTACTCGCTACTAGCTGCTTAGTGCTTACTTATAAACTAGTAATTTTATACAAAATCATATTAAAAAGTTGACAGTTTATTCAACTAAAGTTGCTCTGTCTGCATAGCGCCTAAGGAGCCTCTTCGTGCAATTCAGCATGACATCGGATCTCAAGGGGTGTGCGACAGCAGTTGTCACAACAATTCTGACGATGCTCGAGGATGCTCGAAGCTTTGACATTGATCTAAACATGCGATGGGATTTTAGGTTCGGGCCGGCTCAGCATGCAAAGGAGAAGTAGCAAAGTCGGCTTAAAATCGAGCTTAGAGTGATGTTTGCTTGGAAGATTTCAATGGCTTTAGAAAATTTTCAAGGTATTTACTGGTACCTACGTGAATCGATGAGCTTAAGCTGAGCCACAGGGTGTTCCATTAACTAATTAATGATCAAATCTTCTGTGAACGTCGCTGTTCAATTTGAACGTTTTCTAATTGACCAGCTTCATTATGTTCTGCAATTTCAGAAGGTCTATACTCCTGTACTTTGAAAATTGTCAAATGGTGTCAGCAAAATCAGCTCTTACTTCTAAAAAGCGCGGGTAGGAAAGCGGAAAGGTCCAGACTTTATTAAGACATACCTGGTTCCAGTATAAAAAGTTCCGGACTGAGAACGAATCCTTCTACGGCGCATATCACGTTGATCAGGTCGCCATCTAGTCGATCCAGGATAATGTCAAACTTCTGAGACCAAAAATGAAGGCAAAAATATGGTTTTTATGTTCAACAAGAACATTAAACAAAAACAAACTACCTTACTAAGTTACTTCAACTTCCACGTATACAAGTTAGTTTTACTTCTTTCCGTTTCGTATGTCTATGCTACATTTCATATGGCTTTGTCTTTATGAACAGACTGTGAGAACTAAGTAAAAACTATTATTTGGAAACGCAAAACAAGGCTCACTCAATTTTGGGTCAAACATTGTTTGGCAATTCTTGATTACTCTCACGTGTTAGCTCCAAAATCTTGTGTTGGCTACACGGAATATCGACCTGAACTGAGTGAAAAAGAGTGTCTGGATAAACGAGGACGAGTCTGTCAGGAAGGCATATAAAGATAAAATAACGGAGCGTTACCCAGGCAGCCCTAGGAATCGCTGGATTGACGAAGTGGAACTCCACTTCTGTGAACACGATGTTTCTAGTTAGCGAGAAACAGCTCAGAACCGAGAAGCCTTGTGACAGTGAGAACTTGTCGCCAGCTAGAAGATGGCAAGGTATAGTTCAGAACAGATGAGTCTGGAGAAGGCTAAGATCCATTTTAGGTCGCTGAGCCAAAAAAGTCGTGGTAATAAAAGTGAATTTCAGACACCGTACGAATTTTCATAAAGTTCCGCGACCTCTTCGCCTGCTAGCATGTCCGCCGCCGAAACTACGTTGGGTGTTAGTATGCAGCTAGAGCTAGTAATTTCCGTTTTTCAACGCCATTCAGAGCTCCGTTGCTGTAGAATACTCAGGATTACTAACGTTGCAGTTTATAATAATAATAACGGGATAATGAGAATAATGAATATTTTCTTTCGATAATATGTAAGTGTAAATATAATAATAAAATAAATATAATATAATAAATACAATATATGTATAAATATGAATTTATCTGATGAGAACTAAGTGTACTTAGTTCTATTCAGTTAAATTCATATTTCATGCGAGATTTTCTTATTTATTATTTATTGCATTATATGTAGTAACTTATAATGCAAATAATAAAATCTAGCATCAATTTTTTAACTACAAAATAATATAATATGTTCCCGTGTAGAAAACTAAATACCTACTACTGGAGTCGGGCAAAACATTTTGAGACACAACCTATTTGACAGGAAACGGACGTGTCTATTCCTAGGAGAGAAGTTTTCCATTACACTTCGGGCTTACTTGTTATTTAGAAGTAACTTATAACTTTGACTGACTGAATAAACTAAAAATAAAATACATCCCTACAGACTCACTTTGCAGGAATTCATCTTAATTTTATTTAAAACAACATTAACATTAAAACATACAAATTAAAATTACAATTTTAGTCCACATCTTATTATGTGCGTCATTGTAAGATAAAGATTTAAGATTGAATTGCTTATCTTATTGTTAAGAATCCCCAAAGGCTGAGATTTCTGCCGGGCGGTATCAACTGGAACCCGGCTGGGTCTTATCCTCGATGAACCATTTGACAGCCAGACCCATGACGTTGCTGATCATGTTGTCACAGTCCAGGGTTACCTTCTCTCGTGTGCTACATTGGAGCACTTCGGGCACGCGAATGTTTATTATTCTTACGGAATTGACGTCCTGCGGAGACATTCAAAAGTTAGGTCAAACAACAGGAACTATTTTACCTACTAATATTATAACTGGTAATTAACAACTATTTTACCTAATAATATTATCTGGGTAAAGCCTTTAGCAGGAGTAAGTTAGGTATAAATGCAAAAGTTTAGATATTTACACCTGGGAACTAAATATGAAGCTGATCTAGGAATTAAGTGTAAGTGGCCGCGGGCATAAGCTGATTTAGATAAAGTCTAGTTCAACACTCAAATCTTTGTAGGTATTGGCTCAACCAACCAAAAATTAACAATTGAAAGGAATATCAGTTGGGAATAAGCCAACGCTTTGAGTACCTATTGAATGGTATTAAAAGTAAGTAAGAGTCCACCTCAATCTACGAAGCAATAATTCAAGAGTTTCATACAAGATTGTTTTTATTAAAATAGGGTTAAATTTACCTTTAAGCAAATTGGGTAGGAGCATAAAATATTCTCTGAGCTACATAATTTGCCCACAAAGATTTAAAATTACACAAAGATTCAAATACATTTTTAATGCTTCGTCCCAGGAACATCCGTAACCATCGATTCATCAAGCGAGCCGTGTTCGGGAATACCGAAAGGGACCCAAAACAGTAAACGGATATAAAATGATATAACCAATAATAACGGGCGGGCCCGTGTCCCGGGGGCTTTCCGCCTGACTGGGTTTAGCCTGGATCAGATCCTCAAAGCAGGGAACTACGTAATACTATTTATATGGATCAGTTAAGCTACATCTAGATTGTCTGCAAGTGTTTTAATTGTAAATATTTAATGTAAACTAGCTGCGCCCCGCGGCTTCGCCGTGCCGCGGCCCCGTGGAAATTTATGTTTCCAACTTTGTTAATTTTTTCTTTCTTAAGAACCTTCCTGACAATAACAAACACAACAAAGAAAGAATTAGCGAAATCGGTCCAGCCGTTCACGCGTGATGCCGTGACCAAGGAAAACGGATTTCATTTTTATATATATAGACTAGATTCTGCCCGCGGCTTCGCACGCGTTAATTAAACAAAATTGTGAATCTAAACCATTCCCAGATCCCCTTGAACACACACAAAAAATTTCATCAAAATCGGTCCAGTCGTTAAAATTGTGAATCTAAACCATTCCCAGATCCCCTTGAACACACACAAAAAATTTCATCAAAATCGGTCCAGTCGTTTGAGAGAAGTTCAGTGACATACACACTCACAGAAGAATTATATATATAAAGATATACGTGTATTATAGTTCTTATTTGTCTCTATCCTTTATTTGTAGTTTTCTTAGTTTACAGGTACGATGGATTCAAGACTTTCACTAATACCAATTGACTCAGGGCAAAGACACTTCTACATTTTTAATTTCTGTCAACCAATTTCGGTGCTACGATCTTTGATTACCTCATTTAAATTTCATCACAGTTATCACGTTATTTCTAGTCTTTGTGTATTGTACGGTATAGAAGGTCTAAGGTCGTTTCAGATTTTCCTGACCTCTTACTACTCTGAACTTTAAGCGATTGCTAAGAACAAGTAGACACTAGGTGTTCTGAATTGCGCGTTGCGCGTATTAACGCATTCACTGCCCAGCCTAGGCGGTGCGACCCGCAGGGGCGCGCCCGCCGCCACACGTGGGTCGAGAGGCTCGTCTGCGTCTTGGGCCATGAAAGTGTTAGAAATCATCTGGTCCCATACATCCAAACCGTACAAACCCCAACACATGTTTGAATAGTTACCGGATGTGTGAGCGGATGTTGGGAATAAAAGCCTAATGTGTAAGTAACTACATGTTCTAGGGGTCGATTATTTTTTTCTGTTGACTAACTTATGTCACATTGAGAAACAAAACACTCCTTAGCCATGACATTAGTTTTATAAGTACCTTATTATAGAAGTAGGCGTAAAGTACTTTTACCTCTGTAAGGCATATTTCCTATTTATTTATTTTAAACATTGTGATATATTTATTCTGATCCAACAGAAATAATGTTTCATATTTCCCTTTCGATTCCCTGAATCACTTGTTCAAATATTTTTCATGTTCGCGGAAACAATTCCGGAAACAAACGGTGAAATCTCTAATACAATTATCGTCATTTTCTCTTGGTGATTGCATTGATATTTTATGGAGATATATTTTTCCCGTTGTCTTTAAATTATAATAACGTTATATAATCCATGAAACTTTTAAAACTTTTGACATTTGTTAACTTACTAAACGCACGCTGTGCGATGAATGGAGGATGGCACAAACTTCGAGTGGCATAATTACCCTCTCTAAATTTGTGCCATCTAGCAATGATAAAAATCAGACTGCGGATAATGATAACGCGATAAATATCTAGGTACCCGATTAATGATCTCACCATCTTTACTAAAGGCACTCAATGAATACAAGACAAGACTTGCGTTCTGCAGTCAATAAAGGAAAAATTATCCCTTGTTATGCAAAGTTATCGATTTTAATGTTCATCGTGATGCCAGAGAGCTTTTGAGTTCCACGAAATGGAATCCTGCTATCTGAGTAATAAGTCGATGTCTGCGCAGTGCAATGCATCCGCTGTCACGGTCCCCGACTTCGATAGTAAAGTCTGTTTGCATCCGCGGGGAACTGCGATTTAGAAGAGCGGTTCGGTCTGTCAGACTATCTAATATTGTGGAGTTTTTGCAACAGCCTGTTCGACTTTTTAGTATATACCAGAAACCTCTAAAATGTTAAGTTAATGAAATTCCACCTCTTTTCAAAGAGTGGTGCCCCTATTTCTGATTCGTCTATTCTAGCCGGTGAACATCTCGATTCATCGACACTCCCTCACACACGATCACTTGGATTTCACAGCGCGGTGTAATTTGAGTCAGGTTTACCAACCTTCGGGCAATATGCCTCAAGGTAGCTATTTATTTTCTCACGACCTGATTTAGGTTTACCTGTGGATCTTCATCAAACTTGCGCGTCTCCTTGACAAAGTTGTTTTCAACAATACTCTCGAGAAACAAAAATCCGAGCTCTAAAAGGCACGCGAAAGTAACTTGTTTAATAGGTGGTATTCTCCGAAGTCACTTTTCCCTCTGAATTTTTAAAGCGAGCGCTCCGCTGAGTTTCTTACACGCGGTGTCCAGGATAAAAGTGACGAAGATACATTCTCCAACTTAGTAAACAAGTTGGCGGGAGGTAGGTAGTAAAGAATTCACCAGTGTCATGGCAAGTTTCGGACGGCAACGTCAGATTTTATTTGAAGACCGGTGTTTCAACGAAAAACCTAAGCACTTACTGCTACTTACACTAGTGTTAGTCACACTAATCACACTAATATTATAAATGCGAAAGTTTGGATGGATGTATAGATGGATGGATGGATGGATAGATGGATGGATGGATGTTTGTTACCTCTTCACGCCAAAATTCAAAGGCTGCAAGAAAATCAATCAACTATTTGAGTGTTCTTTGTAAATAATTATGTAAAATTAGCATTGAATGTTATTCACATACTTAATTAAAAAAATGTCTTAAAGGGTAAAAAGGATCTGTCAAGTGCGAGTGTAACTCGTGCGCCGAGGGCTTCGAACGTTTGTCAATTATATAATTTTGTATAGGTCAGAGACTTCGCTATTTTCTTTAAATAGCGAATATATGAAAATAGTAGGTACCAAACTACATTTGAGATGGATTGCTCTGCATACTTTGGATATTAGGTAAATTATTTGACTCCTAAAAATATTTCGAAAAGTATGAAACCTACAGAAATTTGTGAAAGAAAAAAATGAACCTACTCATACTTTTCATTTGATACCCCACTTGGTAGGTAGCTAGGTAGGTTGAGGTAGCTCCTTTTGAAAATAATTCCCTTTTGAACCATTTTTCAAAAATGAAAGTTCTTTAAACATAAATAAGGTTATACGGTTAAACGTTCTCGATAAACAACACTCGTTGAGAATAATTTAATTGAATATCAAAAGCAAATCAATGAACATTAAATTGTAGCGTTAATTTACTATCAAAGGCGGCGCCAGCTATTTCTTAAATAACGTTCAAGTTGTTAATTCACCGAAAAATTTGCTTCGGAAAGATCTAGAATGACTAATGAGCAAAATAGCTTGAGACCTTGATCTGGAACAAATAATTATAATAATATTTACATGATTTTTTATTTATATTTATTTATTTAGCAACTTAAACTAACATTACATGGAAAACGTATAATAATAACACTGAGTAAACCACAGAGGTTTGTAAGGTTTGTTTTTATTCGGGAGTCAGCCGAGTAACTACCATTGAGATAGGTTTGACAAAAATAAAAGCTTAATTTCTAAGTGTCAGTGTTTTATGGTAGGTACTAGATAAAATGGTAAGAGTTATAAAAGTAGGCAGAATTTCACTGTGAGTTAAGTACCTACAGTACATACATACAACAAAATTATAATTAGAGTGGAGCCCACCTTACACTAGGTGGTGACGTGGAATGCCAACGATGAGATGGCGAGAGGAGATTAACGCACATCATCCATCATGGCCTGTAACAGCGTTAAATCACGAGGAGTGGAGGAAGAAGAGGCAGACATTTATTTATTTTATGTACTATACAAACTCTTGCTGTAGTTAGAATTAGTAAATAAATACCCTGTTGGGTGGGCCCCGTAGGGTTATTATTTTGGCACAGATATTTATCATTATTAATTAATTCTTTTCAATTGTAAATCTAGCTCTAAACGCCTATCCATCTCTCTGTTGCCTCTATGAACTAAGTTTTTATGCCACAATACTCGTAATAAACAAAAGATAATTAAGTCTAGGAATCGTATTGTTTCAGAATTGTTCAGACATGGAGTGCAGTAAAGCATTCACCCCGCTTCAGCGGAGCGCAAATTCAACACGCAAATATTAGTTAATGTTAGTTTTATCTACTCGTAGCTCATTGTATGACTACATGGTGAATATGTTCGGTCTAATCTGTCAATCAAACCGTCTAAAGTCACAAAAAACGTCTGAAAAAGGCGTCTAAGTATATTGAAGTGATGTTTTGTGTCCAACCTGCCTAACGTTTCACCGTCGCCATATGGCAATCGATGTTTTGTAAGAACTGCATTACTAACTTTAATCAATTCTAATAATAATAATAATTTATTTCATCACAAATATACATGCATACATAATACAACAATCACTAGATTAACTTAGATTTATTCTTATTTTGCTACATTATATTAAGACTAATAGTGACTCACTTTGATCTCTACACTAGGATACCCTGTGCTGTAGAGTCAAAAAGTAGTAAGTGTCTAGTTTAAACATATGTTCGGACCATTCTTTTAGGTGACTTTGAGATCTTGCTTGTGTTGTCTATTGCAGTTATTATGTGGCTTTGTTCTGATGACAGTAAATTAAAATTAAAATTCCTACCCTATCATATTATACCTAACCTAATCATTTCTTTATTAATACCATCACGTACCTACCTACTTATTTACCTACAGTACGACAAGACGGCCTCCGTCTCATCGTAGTCTTTATCAAGAAGCCATGAATGCAGGATCTTTTTGCAACCTCTTCTGGTTTTGGAAAATAAGTTAAGAGTTTTGTTTATTTTTGTGTATAAGAAGGGACCTAACCAGGGATAAAATCTACAAAAAAATTGTGTTTGCCTAAAGGGGGTTTTCCATTTAATGTGTCGGAAGGACATAACAATTTTAGAAGGCGCTATTTTATGGTATTTTAAGATAACTGACATAATGAAGAGTTGCCTTACTGTCAAGAGGTTACATTCTCGATAAAGAGTTTTGGTTGGATACAGGAATGGCTTTTTATGAGCTACTTTAAGAACCGCTCTTTGACCACGCTCTAGCTTTAGCAGGTTCATCTTGCATGCTCCTCCCCAAGCTACTATACAATAGTTAACGGTCGACTGACATAGACTAGTGTACACAAGCTTTGTCAGAGACTCATCTGCTATGGCTCTCAACCGTTTAAAGATGAACATAAGCTTCCGGACTCTGCTAGTAATAGTGTCTATATGTTTAGCCCAAGTAAGTCCATCGTCAACAATGACCCCAAGATACTTCAATGAATTAACCTGTTTAAGGGATGGGCAGTCACAGGTCGTTGTATCAATCGAAAAACAGTTATGAATTTTTAACCTAAGAGGTTGAAGTGGCTTTGTGCGTTCACTAATTCTAAATGATATGAACTTAGTTTTATCAACATTCAGGGTTAAGATGTTTTGTTGTAACCAAGTCCCTACCTTATTCAAGCCAATTTGACTATTCCGCTCAACTGAGTCCCAACTATCGCCATAGAAGACAAGAGCAGTGTCATCTGCAAAAGTAAAGATTTGACCCTGGGCAATGTCAAGGGAGCAAAGATCGTTAATATATACCAAGAACAACGTTGGACCCAAGACACTACCCTGGGGCACGCCAAAATCTACATCGAGATAGTCACTGTAGTTATCTTCCACGCGGACTCTTTGCTTCCTACTTGTTAGGTATGAGTTGAACCAGCTTAGTGCAATGCCACGAATCCCCATCAGTTCTAGTTTCCTAGCGAGTATTTGACGAGACACCGTGTCAAATGCTTTGGCAAGATCGAGAAAAATGCCAGTGCACTTATAGCCTTTGTCAATCTTGTCGGCTACAAGATCACAAAGCTCAACTACGGCGTCTTCGGTGGATTTTTTAGCTCGGAACCCAAATTGCTGCGGTGCTAGGAGTTTGCTATCTTCTAAATACTTTAGGATTCTGTGGTTAACAATTTTTTCCAATAATTTGGATAGGCAGCTAAGAAGGGATATTGGTCTATAATTTGACGGTAACTTTGGATCACCATCTTTATGAATTGGTGTAACATTAGCTAGTTTAAAGCTGTCAGGTACGACTCCGCTCTCCATACTAAGATTACAAATATAGGCAAGGGGCTCTGCCAAGACAGTTTTAGTTTGTTTCAATATAATATTAGTGATGTTATCGTGACCTGAAGAAGATTTTAATTTTAAGGTTCCAATTAAACGCTCTATCTCATTTGTATCAGTGGGTGTAAAGAAAAAGGATTCGGACGAATTATTTTGTAGTGGTAATTTCTTTATGTTGTTTGCCAGATCGGACTGTGATATTTTTAATTTAGACAGTATATTATTAGCTAGGTTCTCACCAACGCAACTGAAATAAGTGTTTACCAAATTTAGTGAGTCTGTTGTAGAAATAGCAAGTTTAGTTAGTTCAATATTTGAAGTAGTTTTAGAGTTTAATCCACATATCTGTTTGAGTGTGCACCACGTTTTTTTACTATCGTCTTTATTTTTAAGTAGCAAATTTTTATTGTACATATTCTTTTGATTTTGAATGATATTGTTACATGTATTACGATATTTTTTGTAATTGGCTAGCAAATCTATGTTATTAGGATTTTTCTTTACTTTTAAATGTAGTTGATCTCGATGTTCAGCACATTTAAGAAGCCCTGTGGTCATCCAAGGAAGGAAACTTTCATATCGCTGCTTGCGTTTGCGTTTAATTGTATGCTTCAAAATAATCTGATTAAGTCTATCAGTAAAAAAGTTTGTAACCATGTTAATATCCGACATCGTATACAACTCATCCCAATTAAAGATACTTAAGTCTTGCACTAGTCCATTAAAGTCTATTTTGGTCACTACCTTATGACACGGTAATGTAACTAGTTGTTTTTCAACTGCAAATAATAAGGTATCATGATCTGTTATGTCAGTAGTACATACGATCGATTTACTGGGTAGGCGCGATTTAATAAAAAAGTGGTCTAAGCAGTTTGGGCCGCGGGTCGGATAAGTGTGACCTGGTACATAGCCGTAGTGTGCAAGGAGGTTAAGATAGTCATCTAAACGTGGATGTATACTACCCGATTTTATGTCTATGTTGATATCACCTGTCAACATGCAACATTCTCCCTTGCAAGAACTCAATATATTATCTAAACTGTTTAGGAAAACGCTAATATTGTGAAAGGAGGGTGATCTATACAGAGCTAATATTGTATAGGTTTTATCCACTTCAATAACCAAACAGTTAGCTTCACGAAATGGTGGCTCTGAGACGTGTACTTGCAGATAACTTTTGTAATAGACTACGATGCCATCGTTTTGGTTCAAGCAATATTTCGAAAAGTGGCAATTATAATTTGGTAAAATAATAGGACTAAAGGTGATATCTAAACGGCATTCTGTTAGAATAATTAGATCAGGTATAAAGTTTAACCTAGAGATGAATACCATAAAACTGTCCAGGTTTTTATTAATGCTCCTTATATTTTGAGAGACTACTGTCAATTGTTTCTTTACATCTCCTAGAAATGGCAGACATTGGTCTGGCGATGTAACTCGAGTGTTAGGTACAAAACAAATGTCATCCAGTTCCTGTGTCAAATTCACACAATCCATACTGATTTCATAAATAAAACATAGGTGCAAAAAGGGAAGTTCCATATTAAGTCAAAATATAAGTTCAAGATCGTACTCGTAGTTAAGCAGCGGGGGGCTTCAGAGTAGGAGTCTACACTGTCTACTTGCAGCATGTAACCAATTATGCAGTTAAATAAAGATCGGCCATTTCGTCGCACCTTTAAAGTTAAATCTAGGAGTACTAATGAAAATTTTACGAATTCTTTACGGACACTTATTGAACTAATGCAATATTCTTTAAAAAAAGTACTACAATTCAACATATATTTCAAAAAATAGCTGAATAATATTGTAAGTAAAAATACAGTGGTTGCCGTCAGTTCTTGTAGTGCTCCTATTATGCTGGATTTCCATCCGCAAAGCCGTAACAAGCTGAAAGTGTAATACGCATAAGGTTCATTTTTCATTGATATTGGGTTGCGAATGGAATGCGATTCACTCTTGGTCCAATAGTAGGTACCCTCATTATTACAATAATCAAGCGAGTTAGAAAAATGTATTTTAGACAATGATATCTCAAGTATTTCTAAGATATGTACAAACATACTCTGAACACATGCATAGTACGAAATATTTAGTAGGTTATTATACTCTGTTGGCTTGGTTTTATATCCAATTATTATTAGAGTAGTGTTGTTACCAATGAAAAAGGATGTGTATATCAAGCCTATTAAGTAAAAGTTACATACAAATGAATAATAACAATAAAAACCATTGTTTACAACTTTAGTGAATAAAGTGACGTGATATTGCATGTTATTCAATAGGATAATACTCATGTGATCACAACTGCCTAGACAAGTAGGTAATTCATAAATTATTGGTAATGTGCTATATCTATGGTAAGCATAGCTAATTGAATGTTTTATAGTGATGTCTAACATGCAGTAACAAATAGTCATCCTGTTTACAAATCTACAGTAGTAGTATGACGTGAGACAACATAAACTAATTACGTGTACAATAATTAAAACACCATAAGGTGTTCCAATAATAGTAACCGGCCGTGCAGGTGTATGTAGTCACTTAGCATTCCTAAGCTCATCAATCTGGTTCTCCGATCTAATGCAGATGTACGGCTGGTGGTCTACCTTCCTCAAGAATACTTGACCATTCTTAGTCCAGCAGTGGGCATATCCGTGGGATTTGGCCAATTCTCGGGCTAGATAGTGAAGCCGCCTCATCTTTGGAGTTAAGTGATCGGATATGTAAACGGGATTATTTTCCTTTAACCCCAGGCAGGTAGCCCTTAGCTGATCACGCGGCTGGGCGCGGTTATGGCTCTTGATATTCTCCAAGAAGTCTGCTTTGATAAAGGTGTTAATGAATTCAAACACAACCGTTGATACCACTTGATCCTGTTTGCTTGGGAGGCGATAAGCATCGCGAAGATATGCGGGTTGAAAATCAGTTTGAAGAAATTTATAGGCATTCTCCATGAGTTGACTTAGGTCTTTTTTGGTCTCACGCTGTCTTTTAGGAACGCCCCTAATTTCTATGCAGGTTTTATTAGACTCGCGTTGCATAATATCTAATTTATCTTCCAGCTTTGTAAGGCTTGATGCCATATCCTTCTTGTCCTGCTCTAAGGTTGATATTTTGTTTTCTAGGCTGGTGAGTTGGCCTGACATAAAATCAATAGATTTTTCTATGTTCGTATAGGAAGTGCGGAGATCTGCCGACTGCATTTGTATTTCAGTTTTTATTTTCTTCTCTATGGCGCTAAGTCTAGCATCCTGTTTTGCCGTAAAGGTGTGAAACAAATCACGCATTTCCGACACGAACGATTGGAATGCGTCACCTTGGGCTTCACCTGCTAATCGTTTGGTTTTCTTTGAACGCCGGTCTGAGCCGTCCGTCGATACATTGTCTGTATCTGAAGCAGAGTTGGTCACATGCAGGGTAGGTGGTGTTCGCGGCATTTTAGAGGGTAAGCCGGCTATGCGCTATGGCCTGCGATCGCTCGATAATTGTACCAGGCTATTGTGAATTCTCACCGTTACTTAGCGTGGATAGGTACGATTGCACAATTCTTTACACTTATGCACTTATTGTATGATTATATTTCAAACACTTTGATTTATTTATTTATAAACGGAAAAAAGAGAAAATAATAACAACGGAACAGAGACACGTCCGAACACCTTCAGTACAGGAGGGGGGATGAATTCCAAAGAACACTTTCACTGAACGCGACACAGTTTTATAATTTCAGCGTCAGTATTGTTGCATTTTGTTTTTCAGTTAAGTTTTCAAATAATGTATCCTGGAACCTACCAAATCAAGTATTTGTATCGTTAATCTCAATAAGGGTTGCATGAAGGAAATCAGCTAGAACTGTTCCTAGCATCCTTGGACATGTTGGCTGAGTCATCGCAAAAACTAAGGTCTGTACTCAGTCATCGATCTGCTTGAGAAATGCTTTTGCTATTGAAAAACTTTTCTCAAGCATAGACCAATGACTAAGTAAGCTCTTATAGTACCAGTCTAAGTACAGTGTTTTAAATGTTTTTTAGGTTTCGACCGTGTAGAGCAAGCCCTCAACTGAACATTAAAGATCGTAACAATGTACGAAGACTACATAAAGGCTGTAATTGAATTTTGTACATTTCTTCGCAATATTAGTATCTATTACCTTTGTTAGGAGCAGAGAAAAGTTAATTACACAAATAATAGGAAGTTCTACAAAGAAAACAATTCTAGACATTCGAACAAAGTCGGAAATGAGATGAAAGTAGAGTTTGTGACGGAGTTGAATAATTTTTGGGTTAAGTTTTCTGTTAATGATATGTTTTACTAGTAGGTATAAAAACTTTGTCCTAAGTTTATTTGCTTGTCGACGCATTTTAAAGCCTGTTGAACGGAGCGTATGTCACAATATAGTTTGAAAACATAAGTTCTTACATTACAAAATATCCCAAATGCAATCCCAATGTTTGCTTCCATAAGGACTTACACAAAGTTCTGTGCTAACAAAAAAAAACACTGACTTAGTATAAAAGTTTGATTAAGTATGTATTTTCGATGTCACGGTCACAACAATACATACAACACATTTTCCTTTCAAAACAATCACACATCTCATTCATAGATTTAAAAAATTCTGACTGTGTTTTCCTATATTATCCTAACTTAAAGGAAAAATACCAAAGAAAGAGCTATTTGTCTTAGCAACCGTTTGCAACAGAATTACAAAATTTGACCCCTTACAAAACCAACACACATTTCATTCATCGTGTTCTGAAATTCGTCAGAGCTGTCAGGTAAAAAATAGTTTATTATCATGGCATGATAACGTGACAAACGTTAAAATGCCATGTTACCGGACTATTTTTTATCTTAAATTAAAGCCCTCCACAGATTTCCAGGATATTCAGTACCTATCAGCAAGACGGCGCCACTTGCCACACAACACGTGAAACCCTGGTTTTATTATGAGAACAATTTGATGAACAGTTTTGGCTGCCTAGATCCTGTGACATCACACCCCTCTTTGGGACAATGTAAAGTCTATATAAATAAGTTAAGAAATCTAATTCCACGTGGACGAAGTCGCGGGTAACAGCTAGTTAGTAAAAACCTACGAATCAAAGCATAAGTAATTTCAATAGTAGTTTTGCTGTGATCTCGACCAAATTAGGTACGAAACAGTGCACTTTCATGATCTTTTTCATCATATTTTTTTTCTCCATTGTGTTCTACACAAGTAACCAAAGATTTTTTTTTTATGTTATTCGAATTTTTTACTACAGAGATGTGCGTACTGATCTTGGCCTAGTTTGACAACCAAACCCATTAAGTTCGCCCCTACCAGTTAATGCTTAGAATGTCGTAGGACGTCATTTCCCATAAAACGTCTATTCTCCATTCAAGTTTGATGACTCTTCAAACTAAATAATTAAAATGCCACGTAGATTAAGCTCCCAAGCAATAATTAATACAACTTGAAGTCACAATTTCAACGCACAACCTATTATGTTTCAGTAATTTCGCTAGACGTGCACAGCCTGAATATTAGAACTATTAGACTTTAGAGGTAGATATTTATAAAATAGTTGGTTGTATAGCGTTGAGGTTCTTGCGAAAGTTTTAGCGTAAAAAATTTACTCCTATGTACCAACAATGACGTTTATCTATTAGTAGTATAAGGTTATTACCTTATACCTTACATGAAATGTAATAACGAGACTTAACTTGCCAAGTTTTGTTAATAAATTGGATGAGGTTTTATCATAAACACGTTTTTTATCACTGAGCTCCAAGCACTCCATACCTATTATCGATGACAGATTGAGACCATTTGCTTTTCGCTAATTTGGCGGTGCTATGGAACTATTATGTTGGTTTGGTAGGTACCTACTCCAAATGTCATTTTTAAACCAGAGACGGTAGACAGGGGCGCTTCTAATCGGCACATTAGACAACTGTTATTGTGTATAGAATATTTCCTTCAGCGCACTTGTAATTATACAAGTACGCTGAAAGGAATATTAATTATATGAAATACAACAACATTTCTATGTTTTCTATGTTCTACATATTATGTAGAACATAGAAAACATAGAAAAGCCTGCTACCTCGACCGATTGAATCAAAGATAAAGAATCAAGTTTTAAAATATTTCTGTATTAACAGATATTGGCTTCAAACTCAATATGGGGGTTACTTATCGATGAACGTCACTGTGCCTAAATTGTTGTCATGTTTTTGAAGAGTGGATACATCGATAACTGATGATGCTCCTAGTCGAATTTCGGCCACGGCGGCCAGTCTCAACGGGGACCAGCCATGTGCGTGCGGACGATATTATTATAGTGCATAAAAGTGTGTTCGCAAACACTGGTGCAATCTCTATGCCCTCACTTTCAAATTTCGATAGGACGGCAAACCGACGACGTCAGACGCAGGACCAACGAGCTATCCGAAGTAACACTGTCAACTTCTTTAATCCGGGCTGCTACTGTGATATTTTCTTACTTTGAAAATCACAACAATATACATTATTCAAGATATATCAAGATTGCAAGTTCATCAAAAACATGGCAAAGCTACGGTTCTCGGAATGAGGTGCAGAACAATACCTTTGATTTTGCTGCTGTTTTGAATAAGGTAGCTTGATATCTTTGCGTGAGTAATTTTAGATTTCAAAGAGATCAATCATTTCGTAATTTCCATCGTTTCTTGTACTTTGATCTAAGAAATATTATATTCAATTTCCACGACGAAGTGATGTTTTTACTAGAATTCAAACTTATGAGTAAGTAAGTAATTACAAGTAATTATATAAAGTTATTCACCTAAATAGATAGTACCTACCTACCTAACATACGTGTGAGTTGTGACAGGTGTGCCAGTGCTACCGAGGTGAGCCAAATCGAATCAGTCTCAGCTTTATGTTGTTTTGCACCGGGGTACAAAACAGCGTTGGTTTTTAGACTGACCCAGTCTTGGTGACACCAAGAACCGAGACGAGCTCTTTGCTTTTTCATTAATTTTTTCATTCAATTCAATTTCAAGCTTACATTACAGGTTCCAATGTATAGATGGAATAAGTGCAAAGAAAACGCTGTTCAGAATTAATTATGTCAATGACAGAAATTACTGCAATGTCAATGTCAAAGTGGATAGAGGTTCGTTCTAGGTTACATTGACACTGGCAGAATTGTTGCTAACTAGCAAGCACAGCAAGCCATAAACAAAAGAAGAAGAAGAAGCTCGTTTTAACTCGTGTGACTTGACGTGACCTATTTTCACACTATCCAATCAGCCAGTCTTTCCAGTACGTAAGCGATAAGGAAGAGTTCCACTTCGGAGTCTTCGGCCTGAAAATTATTCTGTCACTTTCTATCGGGGTTTTAGTTTTGGAGTCTACACATGGAAGTCGCCAACACTGCCTCCACATCCTGGTAGATAGATGTCGATAACCTTATTTGATTAAATCTACTCCAAGAGTGCGAGCTGAAAACCTTACCTTTTTTCATTTCTTCGCCTTTTCGCTTCTCCTTTTGCGTTCTTCGATTCCATTTTACGCGTAGTATCATGTGCCAGTACGTACTATCCTACGGGTCAGCGCAGCTTTCAAAGCAAGCTTTATTACAACTGAAATTGCTAGCAGCTTTACAACTAAAGTGCAGCATCTTCACAACGCCATTATTCGTAGCTCGTAATCCCGGCAATATTATGGTCATGAGTGTCCATCTATAAGGTTTAATTATATTTAGTTGCTCACAGTTTTCACGATGCATTCTTTAAAAAGGATATTATAAGAATTATGGTGAGTAGGCTAAGGTACCATCTACTTTAAATTATTTGCTAAATCTACTCTTAAGCAATGTGAAAGATCAATTCAGTTCATTTATTTAACCATTGGAACACACATTGAAACACTTAATAGTAATGTGAATAAAGAACAGGCTATTGAAATAGACATAGATATTAATATAGACAAGTACAATTGCATAGATATATTTTTTAAATAGATATATAAAGATTAGTGATCGCAGTAAGGATTTTACTCTAAAAACTACCTATCGTATTTTGAAGAATTCATTGCGAATGTCAGTGGGTTAACTACGAACCATATTTGTGATGGAAGAAAACGACGTTTCATCCCTTAACGACGGACATCTTCAGGGTAAGTGCGGTTCTAGACGTGCGTGTTCCGCATCTCTCAGAGCAATACGCACGAGCGCGCATTGAGCCCGCGACGTGAGTGTTGCTTGTTGATGCTGCAGAGCGTGAGAGTCATCTTCTCGTAAAGATCCTACTGTGTTGGGTGTTCGTATCCTCTCTGTACATACGGAACAAACAGTATCTACACCCGGCAGTAAGTTTCTTTCGGTTCTTACAAAATTAGATAGATAGTCAGATAGTCATTTTATTGCTAAAATCATTAACAAGTCAAATCTAATTAAAATTGGTACTTACTAACAAATTAAATAATTAAAAATTTTTTTTAGCTTATAGACAAGTAAAATTTTAAACTATAAATTATTACAAGAGTAAATACTTGTGTGTTAATTGATTTGCTACCGACTGGTGTTGATATGGATGAGTTGAGCTACCTGTAGACTGTTTGCAATAGTCAGCAGTTAGCTCAATTGTTTCAATTGTAAATACTAGTATAATTTTCTTTGTGAATAAAGTTTTCTCTTCACATAATTTATTTGTTTGTTATCAGCGGCCCTTTCTATAAGCATTCTGCTGTGCTTGTCTGAAATAAACCTATTTAAAATATTATTTAATAACAAAGAAAATTACAATTACAGAATAGAAACAAATTAGGACTGGTATTTACAATTAAAACAGTTGACCTAACTGCAGACTGTTGCACGCAAGCAATCTACTTAACTGATCCATATCAATACCAATCGGATGCGTCTCGCAATGCTGGTGCCCTGCGCCAGATAGGTACTCACCAGTTCTCGGGTCACGTGACTTCTCTATAGTTCATACCAATGGCTCAAAGTCTTTTCAATATTTCAAGTATGTAATGCCACATGTACCTGCCTACGGTGAAATAAATAAATGCAATAATTACGTATGAAAAATGAATAAATTTTCATAGCAGCAAAAATCAGAATTTTCAGTTACACTTTTTCACATTTAAAAACCAGAATTCCAACGTCCCGTGCATTCGGAGCAATAAATTATTAAACAAGTTGGTGTCATAAACTAACAGTGCTTTTAACTTGGCACGGGAAAAAATGCTTTTAAAACTATACCCATAATGAATGTGATGAACTTTTTGAATGTAAAAAGCTCCGAGTTAATTGGGCATAGCCAACAAACTGAATAGATATTCATAGCATTTATTTTAATAATAATAATGAGACATTTATTGATAATGGACTAAGTATAATGAGATAAGGACTCATATTGTAATGATTTATAATGAGTCCTTAACATAACGTTCTTTGAATATGTTGACATCCAATGACACCCAAGCTATTTTGTCATTTTGCCAGAGGGGCATGTACTACCCGTACGTGCCCCACTGGCAGAAAACCCAACTCATAATAATAAATGATGTAATTAAATAATATGTAGCCCGGGAATTCAAACATTAATGTTACCCAGGTATTTATTGATTGCAATTTTAAGAAAACCGTTTTGGCCCACGGGTGTATATCACCATCACCACTAAGGCGACTACTTTTAGCTTACGGTGTTGGTAGACTATAATGCCATTTGTAAATTATTACCCATCTAAATGACACCCTGTACTCGTAATATACGTCAGAAACAGATATTCAATATGGCAGCGTATAAGAACGGAAAATAGATATCGCACCGGAAAATCAGGAGAAATCGGTGATACATCACACTGGGGGTAGACCCACACAAGGTGGACCGATGACAGTAAAGTGTTCGGGAAACTGCTGGATACCGATCGGTAAATGTGGCGAACTTAAAGGGAGACCACCTATGTATGTATGTCAAACAGTGGAGGGCTGAGATGCATGAGATACGTATATCTTTATTTTTGAAAATATACAAGTCGATTTATTATGTGTCCATTTAAACTTTGTCCGTTGAAACACCAAATAAACTGAATGACGAAGTTTGTTTGCCTGGTGCTATTAAGTGCACGGTAATTTGCAGAGCGTTGGTTTGTTTGACAAGCTGTATAGCAGCTCCATTATTTTGGAAACTCTGGTTTTGTTTATGTACACAGTGGTACATAAAAACTTTTTTAAAAAAAAGTGTATCACCGCGAAAACGGAAAAGCAAAAAATAATAAATCTTTTTTATTTAACCTTAATAACTAAGTTCTTAAACTGATGTGAGTATACCGAAGTAATTTTCTGTCGGCGCAAAATAAGAAAATTAATTAATTACGTAAATACGTACGTACATGCCCCTTCGCCGGAAAATGTTTGGTGGCGACTCAAAGTCTGACTGAAAACATTACAATCAGTGAGTGTATAATCAATCACCCCTGTTTTCCTACCCATAGGGTTGGTTTTCTTTCCAAATGTATATGGGACCAATTTCGGGTCTTCTTTTCAATAAACGGGGGGTTCAATAAACGGGACCTTCTTTTCAATAAACAAATAATTATCTAAATCGGACTACTCTGTAAGAAGTTATGCGTGGTCATACATAAAAAAATATTCGCATCGACTTGCGAACCGCACTGTTTGTGGTATATTGAGGACCCTTAGCAGGCAGATTGGCGATCGTGGTAAAGCTGTTGAATAATACATACACAGAAGGAACCTGCTACCCTTCCTCTGGTCGGCTCTTACGGCATTCACGGATTGACCAGAAGGGGTGATAGATAGATAGATTGATCATACTTTATTGATATTATTACTTTATTTAAATATAGATATTTATGTTTATGTTGTCACTAAACGTATACCTGAGTCCCTATGTACATAAGTAGTTTATGGGCTAGGGGCACGGGGGTCACAGCACGACTCGCTTAAAATTTTATTTCTTTTGGCCGCAGAAAACTGATATATCCCGCTCACTCCAATAACACGTTGCGCGAGCGAGCGGAACACACGATTGTTCGAATCGAAGCGCACCTCGGCTTAACTCGGCTGCGGTCGTCGCTTCGGTTCTCTTCGTCAAAATGTGTCGTTACAACTTTTCGTGAGAATTTTTTCCGTCTAGCCCCCTTTCACAACGCGCAATAAGGAACTTCGTTCCAAAAATCTGATAACAAATAAAAATCATCTCGAAAACTACAAGAATTGCGGAACAACGATGGGGTCCAATTAATAGGCATTGGTGTTCCCAGACCACAGACCTTCGCCGGTATAGGTTGCATGGGACACCCTGAATAAATTTCAAAATTATTAATGAAAAGGCACGTTGAGTACCGATCACCGCTAAGCAACGTCGGGCGCAGTCACTTGGATGGGTGACCGTGTCATATCAGCTGTTTGTTTTTTTCGATCCATCAAAAAAACTGTTTTCTGAGTTTGTTTTGTCAAAACGTTTGGTATGGTGTATGGTCTGACGTATGTCCTCCGTGTGCGACTCGATTCGCGCTCTAGACTAGCTCTAGACTCAAACTTGTGTTATTTCGGTAAACGTGTAAATGGCTTCGTAGCTAGAGCCTGGTTTTATTTAAAATGCCCCTGCGTGGAAGCAGCCCAATCCGTACATAATTTTTTATCATTTGCCCTTATAACGAATGGAAAAAGTCGGATGAAAAAATCTCTGCTACACGAAGTGCTGACATTAAACAAGCTCTGCTTAGATATGTTCTTTGGTGCCAGAAGAAGCCGTGAAAATATCCAGCCTAGCCTTAGTAGAAAGCTTAAAACTCTATAAAAAATGAGTTTTATCCACAAGAGACTATCTGCTTATCGATCTAGCACTAAAAGGACCTAAGCAGTTCACTAAATCGCGATGGGCGTTGCATATAAATCACGTAGTAGGTCTAATAAAACAGCACCCCCGTAGCCTTGGTCGACCTCCTGCAGAAAATTATATTTCTTAATCTACTATAGGTAATGATCTACGCCTCCTACGATGAAGGTATTTTGTGTGAAATTACGTCTTTGTTTTTTGTAATTAAACATAGGAAATAGTTAACACACTACAAAAATGGTTTTAAGATCATGTATGATTTCAATATGTATTATCACCGATTCCTTCGTGAATTGTGGGCCGATTTTGATTTATTCATTTGCTCTCCGATGTGGTCCCATTTATTTCTATTTGTCCCGCAAAACTTAATTCGTCTTTCTTTCTTCAGTAAAATATCCTGCAGGTGCGTTGCATAGTATGGGTTTTTACATTTTGTAAGCAAAAATGGAAGGATTTTATTAGAATACACCGGGCTAAATTAACAAAATGAAACGGTAGCTGGAAAATTCAACTATATGCGCACAGCAAAATTAGCATTTTTTAACTACTCTGTATACAAATTATCATTCGCCGTTCATTTTAATTTGCCTCTACGAAATCTGAGCTGGTTTTAAATTGAATATGATTATGAAAATTTAAGACAATTAATTTCTCGTAATTAAAACCACTGTAGGTAGGTATATAACTAGTTATTATGATGTATGTATATATAGGGTGAGTTATTTTCTGGGCCACTGAGGGAAGTCTGAAACCGTGAGAATTATCGAAAAGTCATGTTAGGATTTACGGGCTCAATTGTGACTTTTTAATAACTCTCACGGATTCAAACTTCCCTTCAGTGGCCCTCAAAATACTCGCCTTGTATATCCATCTTAATAATTAGTTATATACCTACAATGGTTTTGATTACGAGCAATAAATTTTCTAAAATTTTCATTTTCATATTACTACCTACAGTTGTAACACAGTAAAAAAACGTGCATTCAAACTCGTTATGTTTAGATACATTCTCCAGTTATAAAATGACTTCCCACAAGCTTCAAGAGACGTCCGCGATTTGTGTGATGCCAAAAATTTATCTAAATTTTACGAGTTGAAGCTCATATTTAAATGCAAATTAAATGCACTTTCTAGAACAAGAATAGGTAACAAAAGTCGTCAACTGTTCCGGACTTTTGTCACTTATAAGTACTTGTGGAATGCAGAATAACAATGCCAAGTGATATTCAGGCTGAACATCACTTGGCATTGTTATTCTGCTATCTCAGGATTTGCGGCGAATGCCTATGACGGCTGACCGCACGAATTAGCGACACTTCGTCGCGCAGTGATCAAGTCAACTTTATCGAGGCGGTTCAGTCATCTAGTACCCATAACACAAGCTCTGCTTAGCTTGGGGCTAGATGATGCTATGTGGATTGTCCAACATTATTTATTCATTATTAGCTTCTGCCCGCGGCTTCGCACGCGTATTTTTAGTATAATAAGTAGCCTATTACCTAAGTTGGGCTTTGCGCTAAACGTACGCCAAATTTCATCTTCATCTGTTAGTGGTTTTGGAGATCCTAGGTAACAAAAATTGAGATTTCACAAACTTTCGCATTTACTACTACTATACACTATATATACAGTATAGTCTGCATGAGATAAAGCTTTCCTGACGACCTTACACAAAGAAATCCATTTTACTATAAAAATTATTGTAGAAGAATTCAAAATGTACTTACCTCGTTAAGGGATAAATGTTATTCCTACAAAAACATGGTTCGTAGTTAGCCCCAGTCATAATCAACTTAATCTATTGTGAGTTTGTGAGGCAGCTTTTACGTATAATTTCTTTACAAAAATTATCTACCATAGAAAATATTTTTACTGCCGATATAAAATAGTCTTTTGACACAGAGCTATACAGAATTTATTTTTAAAAATGAAGTCTCAGATAAAACCTTTTTGCGTGGTTGTGCCAGTCTTGTGAAAATGTCTTCTAGAAATGTAGCAGATTTTGTATTCATTCCTCGTCTATCCTAAGAGCTTTTCTTGTAACTCCTTCAAGATCTTCGACCCCTGATTTTCCATCTTTAAAATAGTTGGCTACTATAATAAAATTGAAAAGTGGAACTTGAAACTAACCGAACTTTATACCTGTTCAGGATCAAGACTTAGGAATTTCTGTTCTCAGACCAAGCCTCATTCTGTGTAAATTCTTTACGATCACGAGGCACAGGACACACTGATTTTCTACGTAGCTGCGAAAGAAAACCAAAGTTTGTCTGCATTACGGGTGTTATGTAAATCGAGAGTTGGTAGGGTTACGCTCGCTTGTACTTGTTGAAAGCATCTCAGTACTGACTTCTTTAAAAATTCATACTGCACTCCTAAGATAACTTTGCTGATGTGAATGTGGGAAGATTGGATACGGTAAAAAAGCAACGTAAATAGAGCTAATTTTTTTTCTTCTATTTTCTGGTTTCATTTACTGCGTATATCAAAAGGAAGCTTTCTTTTAATATAGGTACTTAGGATAGACGAGGAATGAATACAAAATCTGCTACATTTCTAGAAGACATTTTCACAAGACTGGCACAACCACGCAAAAAGGTTTTATCTGAGACTAATTGGTAGATAATTTTTGTAAAGAAATTATACGTAAAAGCTGCCTCACAAACTCACAATAGATTAAGTTGATTATGACTGGGGCTAACTACGAACCATGTTTTTGTAGGAATAACATTTATCCCTTAACGAGGTAAGTACATTTTGAATTCTTCTACAATAATTTTTATAGTAAAATGGATTTCTTTGTGTAAGGTCGTCAGGAAAGCTTTATCTCATGCAGACTATACTGTATATATAGTGTATAGTAGTAGTAAATGCGAAAGTTTGTGAAATCTCAATTTTTGTTACCTAGGATCTCCAAAACCACTAACAGATGAAGATGAAATTTGGCGTACGTTTAGCGCAAAGCCCAACTTAGGTAATAGGCTACTTATTATACTAAAAATACGCGTGCGAAGCCGCGGGCAGAAGCTTCTTGTAACTCCTTCAAGATCTTCGACCCCTGATTTTCCATCTTTAAAATAGTTGGCTACTATAATAAAATTGAAAAGTGGAACTTGAAACTAACCGAACTTTATACCTGTTCAGGATCAAGACTTAGGAATTTCTGTTCTCAGACCAAGCCTCATTCTGTGTAAATTCTTTACGATCACGAGGCACAGGACACACTGATTTTCTACGTAGCTGCGAAAGAAAACCAAAGTTTGTCTGCATTACGGGTGTTATGTAAATCGAGAGTTGGTAGGGTTACGCTCGCTTGTACTTGTTGAAAGCATCTCAGTACTGACTTCTTTAAAAATTCATACTGCACTCCTAAGATAACTTTGCTGATGTGAATGTGGGAAGATTGGATACGGTAAAAAAGCAACGTAAATAGAGCTAATTTTTTTTCTTCTATTTTCTGGTTTCATTTACTGCGTATATCAAAAGGAAGCTTTCTTTTAATATAGGTACCTATATTTGTTTTTCGTCAAAATTGTCAAAAAAGTTATAGATCATTTAGCGTGCGAACTTCAGCTCTCTAAAGGAACATATAAAACCAACCTACAAAAATAAATATTGGCTGAATAAAAGTAAATACTGATAGTAAAATATTTATACTTAACGCAAACTACACACAAATCTTAAGAAAACTAAGTGTAAATAAAATACCGTCAGTGCGAAATTTCACTGAAATCCCACGAGTTTTTCTACTAAATCTCATCCAAGTTTTCATCAGTGAAAACTTCTCACCTCACGTTCACTTTATCACGAAACTTTTCACGTTTCCCACGCGATTGACGCGAACTCTCAAATAAATGGACCTACTCTTTGCACTCTTTCTCTCTTCACACTTAGTTCTACTACGAATCAGACACTGCAAGCTACTGCACTTAAGTAGAATAAAAATAATTAACGCTATTTTTAACACCCCACGCGAAAAGAGAGGATGAACCGATATTCGTTTTAGTTTTTTTGTGTCATAGATAATTTTATCCCGAATGTTCTTAGCCATGTTTCACGAAAATCTGATCAGCCAATAAAAGTCGGCGGGTTTTTAAAATTTTTAATTTTGTCTTGTTCTACATCACCTTATTTATCCTTTGCAAATATTATTAGGGACCTTTTCAACGGTTTTTAAGTTTGAACTGTAGCAACATTTTTCTTCACCTATAAATATTTAGGACCTGCGTCTTCTCATTAATAATAATATTCAAATAACTAAATAAAAAGTAGCATCTGTTAAAAAGCCATACCTGAGTGAAAGGGACTTCGAGATATTTCGTGCTAATCTTGGTAGTACCGAAGCCTCTAATATAATTTTAAGATGTTATTAAGCAGGTGCAAGCTGATTTTTTTACAGACGTTTAAAAAAATGTGTGAAGTAAGAAGGAAAAAAGGTGGGAAATTTCCGTTTTGTGCAGAGCTTCTACTTTCAAGTTAGAACAAGTTACAACAACAAGAACAAACTAAACAAAGTTTTTACTTTCATTAGATGGCTAGCAATCGAGTAGGTGCGTTCAAAATATTGAACTGGAATTTTGTTTGTATGCAGAATTTTGATGGCCATTGAAAAGGATGAAAAATGACAATGTAAAGTATAGGACTGGATAATGATGTTTATTCGATTAAATAAGATATGATATAATAAGAAAACATTTATTCAAACATCTCTTGTGTCGTACAATGTTTTTATTAATTTTGACAAAGTTTTAAAATAATTAAGTTGATTTATTAACGCAAGTTTTTGGAGTGTGCTCGCTCGCTCCCGTCAGATGACATTTTAATATCTCAAGCCTTGAGATATTAAAATGATGATACTTAAATTACCACGTACCTTGGTACGTGGTAATTTAATCATACTACTAAAGTATTTCTTCATTCTTATTTTCGCTAATTGGGCAGTGAGCCTACGTCCAGTAGTGGACTGGTAAAGGCTGTCGATGACGATGATATGGGCAGTATGGGCATTGATTTTTTAACTGGCAGTTCTATTCTAAAAGTAAACTTTTATATACTTAATTTTAAATTGATTCTTTATCCATGGAAGTACCCTCCACTGACTCGCGATAAAGATAGAACTCATACTACTACGTGCGAGGAGATATTTCAACGTAATGGACAAGAAGTTGATTTTTTTACACTTGTCCCAGTAACTTCAAGCGTATCTGTGGTGTTTACTCTTCATAAGTTAGATACGAAGAGTAATTAATTACCAAAGATACGCCACATATACTTTGCTTGTCAATCACTCTTTCTCTTCAATACTCTTTTATTGAGGCGGTACCCTACCTCGTTATTGTGTGAAGAGGATAGGCATAGGATTTCGCGTTCACAGGAGCGGGACAGAGCAAAGCGGCGTAAGCCCAAAATTCAAGTTTTTAGTAGTTATTTGCTCCCCACAAACATTAAGTAGTTAATTGAAAAAAAGGCAACATATAAAATGTTTTTTATACTTAGCTCAATTACTATGCTTAATCTCAAGATCGTATCATCTGTATTTATTGAGAAATTAGGGTTTTAGTAAAAAATTAGAGGTAACTTTGCGATTTTTTTCTATAGAGAAAATTTTATGGAATCGTGTTTTCGAAACATATGATCGATAGAATAAGTCCCACTTTACCATATATAAATTTCAAAGTTAAATATTCAGTAGTTTGGAAGATATGGAGGTCCGACGGAGTTGAAAATAAGCAATTTGAGGGTAGGTACCCCCTTAACCGACGAAAAACGGAGGAGGTTCTCAAGTCGACGCGTATATTTTTTATGTATGATGCATAACTTTTACAAAGAAGTCCGATTTAAATAATTCTTTTTTTATTGGAAAGGGTACCTATACCGCGAAATTGGACCCATACAAATTTGGAAAAAAATCCAACCCTAAGGGTAGGAAAACAGGGGATGATTGATTGTTCACTCACTGATTGTAATGTTCATACGTGGTCATCCACGCATAACTTTTTACAGAGTAGTCTGATGTGTCAACAAACGAAATTATTATAGAATTTTAACTAGCTGTCGCCATTAGAAGAATTTGAAGTCCGTTTATAGTTTTTTAAAACACGCCAAATTACGCTATTTGTGAAATCTTAAGAGAGAATATAATGAAATATATCACTAAATTCTTGTTTAGCCGTAAGAGTTCCTAAAATTAATAAATTAATAAAAAAGTAAGTATTATTCGAATAAACAACAATTTAAAACTTCCCAACACTAAACTGGGAACCTCCTAAACTTAGTTCGCTGCTGCAAGCCAGTAAGTTGATATTTTATGTTTCGCCAATGCAATCAACCTAACTCGCAGTAACACGGCTCGTAAAGAAGTTCCCCCAAAAACTTTCAGCCAAAAAAATCCGAATTAAAATACCAAACATACAAATAGTCCAAGCCAAAGACTGCTGGAGGTTGCCGTTGAAAGTTGGCAGACAGTTGCTTTCAACCTTTTCTTTATTTTAAATCCTTGACTCTAAAACTGCTTGGAAGCTTTGTGTGGTAAAAAGCTAATGCGTTATCGCAAAGTTCCGTATGAGTTAGCTTTTTAGTTATCCTATCCTACTAATATTATAAATGCGAAAGTTTGTGAAATGTGAAATTTTTGTTTTTGTCTCCAAAACTACTTAACAGATCAAGATGAAATTTGGCTTACACTTAGAACGTAGCCTAACTCAAACAATAGGCTACTTATAATACCGAAAATACGATCACGAAGCCTCGGGTAGACGCTAGTGTTAAATAAATATAACTAGCCAAGGTATTTGGCATTTAGTTGGAAAATATGATTGCGTTTTTTCACGGAAGTACTACCTACTTTAGCTCTATTAATTCACCTGTTTTTTAACCCCTGACTCCATTTAGAGAGGTGTGAAGTTGAACGTGTGGGTAGGCAAGTAATTGTTAGGCAATACTATTTTAGGAGCGTAAGCCTAAGGTTTAAGTAAGTTGTATGTATTGCATATTGTCTGTGACATCGAGTCTCCTAAGACCGAAACAGATTAACTGATTTTAATTTAGTTTTATATAATACTAGCTTCTGCTTCTTCTTACAAATTTACATATATAATATATAAAGAACTACATGTAAAAGTATTATTATAATATTCTCTGACTACACTTACATACATCTTCATCATAACATCTTCATAGGTACGTACAATACAGGTTACGAGGTTTATTAATAGAACCAGAATAGAACATGCTCCATTATGTCAGTGCCAGCCAAGCGTAGCAAATTATCTCGATCGGGGCAAAGTGATTCTGAGACAGCTGAGTCATTACTCATAGAAAATGTACCTAAATGCGAAAATAAACTTAATTTCAACTATGTCGATGAAAAAGATATTAAAAAAGCCTTCAAACTTTTAAATATAATGAAAACTGCAGATCTCTGGGGCATTTCCGTTAAAATTATTAAACCTTTAATTGATACGATTGCACCAGATCTAGCTTTTATATTCAATGAATCTATTGATTGTGGCGTATTTCCTGATCTAATGAAATGTAGTAAAGTAATCCCACTATTTAAATCGGGTAGTAGGTCTGACCCCACTAACTTTAGACCAATATCAGTACTGCCAACTTTCAGCAAAGTTTTTGAAAAACTTATTTTACATCAATTGCTTAGGCATTTTAATGGCAATGACCTGCTACATGGTAAGCAATTCGGGTTTACTCGGGGCAGGTCAACTACTGATGCCGGTGTAGAGTTAGTATCGCATATTTTTGATGCTTGGGAGAAGTCGCAAGACGCTTTAGGCGTTTTTTGCGACTTGTCAAAAGCGTTCGATTGCGTACACCATGAAACATTAATCAGGAAACTACATCACTATGGAATAAGAAACACCTCTTTGGATCTTCTTACATCTTATTTGAGTGATAGGATACAAAGAGTTGACATTAATGGGAAACGGTCTTCGGGGTCTGTAGTTACAATGGGTGTACCGCAGGGTTCTATCCTCGGTCCTTTCCTATTCTTAGTTTATATTAACGACCTGCCTCATCTTGTCAAGAATAATCACGAGATTGTATTGTTTGCTGATGATACTTCATTAATTTTTAAAATGATGCGACAAAACACAAATTTCGACGATGTGAATAATGCAATCTCAAACGTAGTTCATTGGTTTAGTGTCAATAATCTTTTGCTAAACGAAACCAAAACAAAATGTATTAGATTTATTGTACCTAATGTTAAACAAGTGAAGGCTGATGTAAACGTTAAAGGAGAAACTTTAGAAATAGTAGAAAGTACCGTATTCTTAGGAATCACCTTAGATAATAAACTTCAATGGGGCCCACACATAGATAAGCTATCGAAGAGACTCAGTTCTGCAGCGTATGCAGTCAAAAAAATCCGTCATCTTACAGACGTGGATACATCTAGACTTGTTTATTTCAGCTACTTCTATAGTATTATGTCTTATGGTATACTGCTGTGGGGGAACGCTGCAGATATTAACACCGTATTTGTGCTGCAGAAGAGGGCTGTTCGGGCTATCTATAACATGGGTCCTAGAGAATCTCTACGTGATAAATTCAAAGAAATAAACATAATGACAGTACCATGTCAATATATCTATGAAAACTTATTGTACACTCATAAAAATATAAATCGGTTCCCTAAAAATAGCGATAAACATAATTTTAATACCAGAAATAAACATAAACTCGCTGTGCCTACAACTAGGCTACACAAAATAAATGTATCTTTTAAAGGGCAATGTATACGCTTCTACAACAAAACTCCTAGTGAGTTGCAAAAATTATCAGTAAATAAATTCAAACAAATTGTCAAAACCTTGCTGTGCAAAAAGGCTTACTATAAAATATCAGATTATCTAGAGGACAAAAAAGCTTGGGACGGGTTTTGCTCCAACTCGAAAAATAACAACTAACAGGCTAAAGGTTTCTTCGTCGCTTCTTTACTTTAGTCTACATACCGAAGCGACAGAAATCAAAAAATATCACTTTATTTCCGTGTCAGTGTTTAGTTTTTTATTTTTTTACCTTTTCTAAGTGTACATTTATTGTATTTATGGAAATAAAGAGTTTTTGATTTTGATTTTGATTTTGAGAAGGTCTAAGCTTAAGTAAGCACATGCAGGTTATTCTGAATTCACTTTGATCATTAAATAATTTCTAAATAAAGACTATTTGAGAATTAAACTCCCTATTTGTTACTTATCTATGGTCTCGAAGGTACGACACTGTCATTTTTCCGGATTTCATATTTTAATAAATATCACTAGCTGGAAGTAGTTTTGCAACATCGTTCTCAATGTTTTTTTTTTATATTTTCGATTTTTTAAATCTTGCATTATTGATCAAATTTGGATCAAATCAAAGATGTCCGCATTGACATAGAAGTTTGTTATAACTTATACCTAACATACACTTAAAAAATGGTGGATGATTATCAGAAGCATACTTCCCTGCTAGTTTTAAAACTTGTAGAACGCAGAAACTATGTAAATTTATCGTCACTCGCGAAAAGGGCCAAAAATATTCACTCTACGAGAATTTACCACACATCGCATGCTAAGCCAAAAGTGATGTGAGTCTAAACTATATCCGGGTATGTTTTATGCTAAAACATTAATGTCGTAAGCTGGAAAAGTAGCAGCTAATTGGAAGGGATGGACAGGAAAGGTAAAAAGTTTCAGGGCAGCTAAATTATACGTTCCGGCATCAGTATTTGAAAAAAGCTTTTAACCAAATAGAAGCTCGCTAAGTTTGGAGCATTGTGTTTCAAACAGTATTTTTATTTACTCATGTCGATTACAATGGTTGCTCGCGTGACAAAATAAAATAGAAAACGAATATTGAAATATTCAACGGTAAAGCTAATTATTTATCTACCTATCTATTCTATTCCGGTAACAGCTTTTAGATACAACTTATTTTATAGTTAGGTACCTTTTTGTTTCAAAGTTACAATGCCAGGAAACTCCTTCTCATTTCCGATAAAACTGATTCTAATATAATTTTAGATTAAATCTTTATGATCATCATCACCGTATCAGCCCATTTAGAGATAAACAAGTCTAAAAATGCACGCCTCTTTTACTATAAAAACTATCGTAGTTTGACGAATTCATTACAAATAAGGGATGAAACGTTGGTGTTCTTCCAATACAAATAAGGTTCGAAGTTAACCCGCTTACATCCGTTATGAATGCACGCCCCCTCCACAAAACCTACACTCGGCGTGCATTTTTAGAATGCTCTACACTGCTGATTATTGGGCTCTACCAGATGACGTCACAAAAAATTGGTTGTCTGTAAAGTCGGTTTACTGACGATAGTTGAACGTGACAACGTCTTAAGAAAAGAGCGAGGTAACGCCGCATGAGGTAACGCCGCATGATGTAACGCCGCATGACGTCATGTTTTTTCGTGCGTGCAGCCGGCTCTATCGAATTATAAGACGTTGTCACGTCAAAAGCTGTCCTACTGCCTGAGTCACCTTTATCCAACGACTCCGTGCGACCACCACGACCGAGTACTGGCTGGTGTTACGGGGCGTATTGTACCATTCGCACCGAGTATGATACGTTACGTTACGGCGTGTGGTAAAACTCGTCTCCTTGCTCGTTGCGAGCACCTTATTTCCCCGCATTGACTTCACGAACGCTCGCTGTGTAACACAATTGCTGCGTTCCGTATATAAAAATAATCGATTTCAGTGCTAGCAGCGCTCAAAGTCGTTCCGATTTCTTTGAGCGCGATAACGACAGATATCGGGATATGTTCAACAGAACGGCTATAGACGCGCTCACATCGCTCACGTAAACATAACCTCAAGTTTATGGTGATTTTGAAAATGTCTTATGTCAAATTGTATAACCATATGACAATTTGACAGATCGTTCACAGCGACCATGCTCGGTAGCGTAAGCGTTGTGAGTGCAAAGATGGCGCCGGTTATGACGTCATCCAGTTGTTAACGCAACGTCAACGTAGATGCGATACTGATATACGGACCGATTTTATGAGCACTTAAATCGATTTTGTCTGTCAACGGACCGCAATAAATGTCGTCGGTCCTTCGAGTGGGAGATCTTTCCACACTCGGTAGACTCTTAGTCTAATAGATTTCTATATATTTTTATTTCTACGTAAATCACCTACACTCGTGTACTATACAAGGTAAGTTTATACATAAAATTATTACCCAAGCACACGCAACGAGAGAGATTTTCATCTCACATGAATTTTCCGAGTTCAATTAATTAAAAAGGTGATTACCAAGGCTTATTGAAATTTTAAATATAAATTGATATATCCGCGAGTATTTAATTTCAGAGGTTTGCGTTCATCTGGGGACTCATTAGCTTAATTTGATATCAGGACTATATTTCAATTTTATTAATTTCACACTCAGCTATTGCAGGTTTAACTATGCTGGAAATGAACATTCGCATCGAGGGAGTTGCTTATTTTTTTTAATTTTTTTTTTATTTACCAACTTAAACTAATATTACATGAAAAATTTATTATTATAACACTGAGTAAACCACAGAGGTTTGTAGGCGAGTGTTATTAGCGAGTCAACCGAATAACTGGCATTGAGATAGGTTTAACAAAAATAAAAGCTTAACTTCTAAGTGTCAGTGTGTTGCGGTTTAATTATTTGACAAACGGTAAAAGCTGGAGTACCTACAACGTCATCCTTTTTCGGTAGAAATTAGCATCGTGCGATCAACGGCATGTTTAAAACAAGACCAGCAACAATTGTTGAATTTCTTAATAATATAAAACAAGACGCAGCGTTTTTTGCTGTACTTACAAAAAAAAATTGACAAAGAAGAGGACAGAAATTCAAATCGAAAACGACGACTTCATTCGTCATGTGCAGTTACGAAATGGCGAAATTAATGTGGCGACCTTTTTGGAAAAATTTCGTGTAAATTAAATTTATAATAATAAATGTAACAAGGTGCAAAAGCTAGTCTTATTTTCAATTGAACAAACGAGAAAAGAAATCTCGCTAGTTCAGTCAACTTAACTAAACTAGCGGGGGAATAGACGAAGTTAAAACGGGTGGTTTTTCTTTTCTTGCTTTGGTTCCCATTTCTACCTCAAATCGGATAGTTTTATGATCCACTAGGTTCAGCCCGCGGCTTTGCACGCGTTTTCGTGCATTTCAAATAAAAAAGTAGGCCTTAATGTTATTGCAAGTCCAGAACTTTATGTATGTGTTTCAGCTATATTGTAGTACTAGCTTCTGCCCGTGGCTTCGCACGCGTATTTTCGGTGTAGTAAGTAGTCTATTATCTTTGCTATAAACGTACGCCAAATTTCATCTTGATTTGTTCAGTAGTTTTGGAGATCCTAGGTAACAAAACTCAGATTTCACAAACTTTCAGCTTTATAATATTAGTAATAAGTAGGATAGACTGCATACAGTAGTTTTTGCGTTGTCTTCTGCCAAACATCTTCACATCGCCACAAACTTTCAGTATAGTAAATAAATTGGCTCGAAAAATAACAACTAACAGGTTAAAGGTTTCTTCGTCTCTTCTTTACTTTAGTCTACATACCGAAATGACAGAAATAAAAAACAACAATGTATTTCCCAGTACCTATGATTTTATAATCTGACCTTTTTTAAGCGTATATTTATTTTATTTTATTAAAGGAAATAAAGAGTTTTTGATTTGATTTGATTTGTTTATTTCAGGCACACACTTAATACAAATTAAGTAGGTACCATTAGTAGGATAAGTGGTGGTGTTTACCTCAGGAACCAACCATCTGTTTAATAGTTCAAAACGTATCAGAGTTCACGATAAACCCTTTCACATTTAAATAAATAATTATGTCTCTTCCACATAGCACAGATCCTCAATTGACCCTTAGGTCGGTCACATGGGAGACGCCATTAAGGATTCACGTCGGTAAAATACGACACACAGTATCAGCAGCTACCAGAAATTGGAAGGCTGCGTTTTATTGGCAGCCCGAATGGACCCACCTGGGTTTGTCTTGTTTGTCATTTTTCGGGTTAGGTTTTGTTGGGGCTGAGAGATTTGGAGGTTTATTTGTGTATTTATGAAAAGCGAATTGAAAGCTTGCTGGTTTATTTCACGGTGGAACAGAAAGGGAAAGTGGAGGCTTTTGAATAAAGTCACGTCCCTGAACTATCTAATTATATTAGCATTACTTTATTGCTCCATAAAAGAAGGGAAAATACGACAAATTTTTGATCGAACGTAAACCTAAAAGACGGAGAGATCAATCATTACCTACTTTTTATCGAGAATATACAATTCGTTCGAGTACAATCTGTGACGACGTGGCCACCGACGTTTCAAAATGGTTTTAAATTGAAGGTATTTTTTTTCTAACATGACAACACTAAAAGTTTATTTTACATGCTTACAACCCTCTATGTAAGTCACTGTCAATTCCTTTGATATCTGTTTGTCAAAAACTCTGTTATGATCTCACCGCTGTATTATATTTCATAGTTCCATTAGTAGAAGATAATTTTACACAGGTAGTTACTTGATCCATTCGGTAGCACGCACGTTTCAGAGAATCGATTTAAATCGATGCACTACACTAAAACACCATCCCAACCCTACCACGCCAGCAGAATGTCATTCTTTTTCCGTGCGCGGTAGCATAAGCACACTACAAAATTTCTTTTACGCAATACATTTTGTGAATCTACGAAAAATTACAAAAGGAAAAGTGAAGACCAAAGCAATTCAGCGGTATCAAGTAGAAATCAAAAAGCTTGAACAAAAACAAGTGAGTTGATATCGTCGAATTATTGAATTCTCGAACAATGAAGGTAAGTTCATTTTTGAATTCATGACTAGATGTTGCAAATCTTTAGAATTTAACCATACCATACCATCATAAAGTCTGCCTGGAGGGTTTACTGTAGGTACTCCACGAAGGCTAGACATGATGAGTTAAAACCTTGGGGTTTGACTGTAGGTCACTCACGAAGGTTATAAAAGCAAGTAGACTATCTAGAACAATCTAGATGTTGTATTCTTTACAATTCAATCATACCATACCATCTTAAAGTCTGCCTGGAGGATTTACTGCAGGTACTTCACGAAGGCTAGACAGGATGAGCTAAACACCTGGTGGTTTGACTGTAGGTCACTCACAAAGGTTATAAAACAAGTACCTAGAATATCTAGCTAGAATAATCTAGATGTTGTATTCTTTACAATTCAACCATACCCGACCATCTTAAAGTCTGCCTGGAGGATTTACTGCAGGTACTTCACGAAGGCTAGACAGGATGAGCTAAACACCTGGGGGTTTGACTGTAGGTCACTCACGAAGGTTATAATAGCGCAAATAAACATCTAATTTGCACATCAAGGGTTTGTACATCACAAGAACTCATAAAAATTTAAAGATGCTTAGGTACCAGTTAAAAACCTAGCGGTTTGTCTGTAGGTCATTCACAGAGACCATAAAGCAAGTAAGTAGACATCAACTTTGCATACCATTGGATTTTACATCCCTAGAACTAACAATTTCGTACTTAATGCTGTTTCGATGACAAAAAATTGTCAGTAAAATACCTGGAGGTTTGACTGTAGGTCATCCACGAAGGTCATAATCATAAAGCATGTAGGTAGTCAACTAAACTACTCCGCATATCATTGAGTTCAATATTCATAAAACTCAATATTTCCTAAGATTGAGCTGATAAAAACATTTTGCACTACCCGCAAAAATATTTGAAGTGGAATTGGGTTCTTCTTTACAGAAATCGAAGCCAAATTAATTAACGAGCTCCTATTTGCTAATATCTCTGTAGATAATGAAGCGGGTATAAAATAATAATAATATAATACATTATAATATTGTATCCCCGATAATGAAAAATCTAGAAACCATCGAAACTGATACTGGGATATTGACGGACACCATGTCAAAATTGGTAATCCTGTCTTGATAATATGTTGTGCATGTAGTCGTGCACTAGGTGACTCAACTGAAGAGATTCCAGTTGTTTACGGTAAGAATATACACTCAGATGTCACAAAACGAACATTCAATCGAGACGAAAACGCGCAATAGGCCAATATCTAGATAAATCGTCCCTGAACATCATTCAAGACGAAACTCGAGATGACACCCGTTTTGGCTCAAAATTGTCAGAAAAATCAAAACTGCTAAAGAAATTGAGAAACAAGGGTCGTCAAAACCCACCCCTCAAGCTTCAAACGGGACGCCCTCCGCGTTAACCCGCGGTGAACAAAGGGGGGGGGGGAGGTACAGGTAAGTACATGGCGCACCGCCAGGCACAGAGTACGTACCAGTCGAAATTAAACTCAAGCGCCGCCGCCGGCGTCAGCTGCGCCCCTAGCGTCAGCGCAACACAACCGACCGAATACGAACCGACGTCCTCCACTGCGACAGTGGATCAGGTACTACGTGAAGGCATTATTATAACTGTTGGTTATCTATATATATATATAGAACAATTTGTTTTATACACCGATTTGAACGGTTACCAATTTTCGCTGACTAGCAATAATACTCAGTCATATATGCCTAAAGATATCCTAGCTAAGTTGATAAGTCTAACACTTAAAATAACAATAAAGAATTAAGTACACTTTGGTGCAATATCATAGTGTAAAATGAATACTGCTAGCACCATACATTACAATCATAATAACCAACAATGTTGACACCTAACCCTAACAGTACCCATAAGTTTATTTTAAATTTAAAATAATTTGAAAGTTCTTATGAACACAATCAAAATTGAAGATTATGCGACCTCTTGTAATCTTCAAAACAAGGCTATCTTCGTGTACAACAATGATCACAAGGATCCATATTTATATCATTCATCAAAATTATTTAAGAGAACTTTTTAGTTAACGCATTCACTGCCCAGCCTCGGAGGTGCGACCTGCAAAAGGGCGCGCCGCCGCCGCCTTGCCGCCGCCGCCCCGCGCGCCGGGCGCCGTCAGTCGCCTAACGGCGGCGATGGAGGCGAACATGTATCTCATGGGCCATTTAAGTGACGCATTCACTGCCCAGTCTTAGCGGTGCGATCCGCAGGGGCGCGCCGCCGCCGCCTTACGGCGATGGAGATGGACATGTGTTGCGTGGGCCATAAAAGTGTTTTTTATATTATATCGCATTCACTGCCCAGCCTCGGTGGTGCGACCCGCAGGGACGCGCCGCAGCCGTCTCACGGCGCGATGGACCTGGACATGTGGGTCCTGGGCCATGAAAGTATTAACGTTTCGACTAGAATCTACAGTTCAGTCTCATATTTAGATGATAGTAGCCAACTAAGAAAAATGTTTTGGTAACAATTTACTGAAACAATAAAACGATTTAATTATTATAAACAAAATACACTTGCACCTAAACAAACATGAAAGCTGCAAGTTTTAAGGCTTCATATCTAATACCTCATCAGACATATTGAGTTTAGCCTTACCGGAAGTAAAACGTAAACCATTATACAGTTGTCACAAAAATATTTGAAATTACCACGATTCGAGTTTTGCACAAGTTTTACACAATGGTTTTGAAGACAAAAAAAAAAAAAAAAAATCGCGCTTTGAAATAATATTAATGACCATCATTACAAAACAATAATAATAATTAACTGATAACAGACAAAAATTCGATTTATGCTGGTGACAGGATGGATAATATTATAAAGACTAAGAAATCCTTAATTTCTAACACCCACTATGACCCATAAAATGTTTACTGATGACTATCGGGGTGCTGCTTGCACTGGCATGGGCGCAAATGGTCACTGGAAAGAATGGGACCAACAATTTCACATTAATAACTTATAACAAGCGGTTTTTTTAGGCCCTAAGAGTATGCCCATAATATTGCGCAAAACTAATGCTTACAGTTAAGACTACGGCAATAAGATAATATAATAGAATTGGGAAAAATTAACCCAGACACTGAATTAGAACGAAACTCACACGACTGTATTAACTTTGGTAGTTCACTCAGTACATCACTTTGGTCTACCTTAGATTGATCGTAGCGCATCTCGCTCCAACGCCAAATGTGACACTTTTGTTGAATGGAACCCCGATTCGGTTTTCACGTTTACTGTTTTCGCCTTTCTCAAATTATTCTAAAGTGTTTACCAAAATTAATAACGAACAATCAACAGGAATGATTGTAATCCCTAACTAGCTTAGTTCCCTTTATTGAATCGATGGTATCCAAAATCACATACTTATACAAAGTTTTCATAGACTTAGAGACCCTTAGAGGGCTGCGATTGTCTCCGGGAAGCGTTTTCACTGCGACCTGTTTCTCAGAAATCACTATAATCGTAGTCATAATATTTAGATGTCATGATTGCTTCCTTTTCTGAAGGACCTTAAAACACTAGTTATAAGAAGGTTATAAGCTATGGTGGAATTATTGTTAGCAAAATAACATTATTGATTATATCGATTATTTAAATGCCCCAATCATACCTGTGGTAGAAGTATATTCTAACAGAACAATTCCAAAAAGGTGATTTATAATATTGTTCACTTAGTATGTAGTCAAGTCACCGATCGGCTCATTTTAGGCCACAAAATTGGTTCTGACGAACATATTATCTCGCCTCGTATAAGGAGTTTATACTCGTAAGCAGCGGCCGAGTGTACCTTAATACAGTTTTGCAAGGGACCCTTTAACAGTTCTAGATTTCATCAATAATTGATATCTTATGATTTTTCTTTAAATAAATTAACTAAAGAACTAGCGTTATTAAATTGTTATATACCTCTATATATCAGCATTATTATAAACCTCTGCAGCAGCTCGCGAGCAACCAAATATGACTATATATACCACATTTTACAAAAAAAAAAAAATGTTTACTACATTATAATTATGTCTGCCCCGAGTAACTTATGAAGTGAAATTAGTAGTAATTTATTGATCACCGATTAACATCGGCATAAGCGAGCATAGTCGCTAAGTAATGCTCGGTACATTGTTACAAGAACAAGCGGAATCGGGGCGTTGCAACTTTCGGCGCATATTGCAGCGGCATGCTGCAACGTCGAGCGCACACGCTGCTGGCCTTTCCATCGAGGAAGGCACAGAACTGGCTAGAAACAGAGCTCGCAAGCCTTTGCCCAAATTATAACCATCTAATTTCATCAGAAATTTTTTGCTAGGTCGGCTGATATACAATAGTAACAGAGACTTCATTATTACTTTATGCATAAGAAGTTATGATTGTATTGACTGATAAGAAGTTAAGTACTTACATCATTATTTTTCTTTAATATTTTGTGTTATAGTTATCGACATACTCGTACGATAATAATCTAAAAACACCTATTTGTTTTATATTTATAAAATCTGCTACAAATTAAGCAGAAAAGATAACTGCTCTGAAATACCAAACACTTAAGCAGATAGTTAGACTCTAAACATCTACCTGTGTAAAATTATCTTCTACTAATGGAACTATGAAATATAATAGGTGATTAAAAGAACTTAACAAGTGAAGTTCAATCTCTATTATATGAATAAGTTCCATTAGTAGAAGATACAAGAACCCACCCACCACATCCCAGCTCAAGTTTTGGTTGCTATCCTCTAAAAAGAATGACATTCTGCTGGCGTGGTAGGGTTGGGATGGTGTTTTAGTGTAGTGCATCGATTTAAATCGATTCTCTGAAACGTGCGTGCTACCGAATGGATCAAGTAACTACCTGTGTAAAATTATCTTCTACTAATGGAACTTATTCATATAATAGAGATTGAACTTCACTTGTTAAGTTCTTTTAATCACCTATTTTTCCTGTGTAAAATTAATACCTTTAAATCCACGCAATTTGCGCATTGCTTGTGTCTATTCTGAGAATAAATACGGTTTCCAAAATACCAAAGGCAAATCATCTTTTATTTCTGCGCTGCCGACTAAATAATCGGCTTCCACTGCAAAAGCTCCGGCACACTTTCCATCATTAATAAGGTCTAGACGACACATACTTACCAAACTAGTCTTGAAGAAACCCAGGTTGAAGTTAGTCGGAAAACCAAAAGCATGCAGTGAGTTCCATTCCAAACCTTACCGGTACGAATGGTCATGGTAGTGGACCAGCATTTCCGTCGTAGCGTGCATTTCCCTGGAATAATTCCCCACTCCAAAGTCACAGGCCTAATAGCGTTTTTCTCTTCAACTTCAAGTCCGTACAATTCTTATGTGTTCTATTTAGCCTCAGCGCATAAGTAGGCTTTGGTAAATGTAACTCAAGTAGGTGACCCCGTCACGCTATAAAGCAGGGCTAGCAAACTCGCAAATTAACTACTTGAAGATTACGTAAAAGTACCCACATTTTACTAGGGAATGGCTTTTGGACTCGTGTTTGTAGAAATCAGGTAGGTTGTAGCGAAATAAGTTATTTAGTCTATCACTACTGTTCTATGCTACAAAGCTCTTGTTACTTCTACCTTTTCTATTGACCGTTAATTGATTTTCTAGTTGGATTTTCAAGCTTTGCTGTTTGCTGTTCTGCACATAGTTAGATACCTATTCTAGAAGACCTAATTTAGATATCTAATTTAGGTTCTCTGTGCACGACCCTAAGTATAAGTACCTACTGGCCGCTTTTTTCACCAACAAACAGCTTTCTACGTAACTAAGTCCTTTTAACGTAATAAACAGGTAAAGTCATTATATGGTATAATGACTTTACTATGAGTTTAAAGTCTAATTAGTAACTGAAACTGTACACTTCAACGCGACACTTTCTTCCTTCATTTATGCTTAGTTGGCTTCGACAAAACTTTTGTGCTTTGGAATTCCAAGGTACTATTAAACCTAGTGGACTAAACCTTGAATTTGAATTGAAGCTACTAGATTTAACAATAATCCTGCCACTAGCATTTTCCAGAAAAGGCTTCGTAAATGAGCCTTTATAGAACTTTCTTACTTATTTCTTTCTGGTCTCACTTTACTTTAACATTTTTAATAAGATTCTAAAAAATATCTAGAGATTTTAAATTATATTCTTTGGTAGCTAGTTTTAAAATAGATTGTCTTGTTATTTTTGAAACAGAGCGTTAGGAGTTATTTTAGTTTTAGCAGTTAGTAGATAAATGAAGAAACAAGTAAGGCACACATAGTAATCATAAAGCTATAAATTGTAAAACGAAATCAACCCGAAGCATTATTAATAGTTACATCATGATTATTACGGTCCTGATCTTAAAAAAATTGTCGAACAATCTTATTATTACTTAACCTATTGCTTAATGACCGTACAAACGAAAGACAATGTAGTAAAGGGAGCGAATAAAAGAAAACACCATTAAACGCGGGAATAGACCAAACGGAATGGACGAAGGCCAGAGGCAACCGTCGGTAACGATTCTGAGGCCGAAAGTAACTGTGCTGTTTGGTAAATGTAAGACCGAAAAAATAAATAAATAAATAATAAATAATGGTAGATAATTCACACAGCATATCTAAGCAGCTTGTGTTATCGGGTGTAGAAATTGTATGAATTATAAAGGTACCCATGATATTATTTGTAATGATTTATGATTATCTGCTGCAACGAAACCGTAAGTGCATAGATTACAGTACTAAAAGGAGTTATTATGTTAATAGAAGCGATTGGAAAGAGACGTTGCAACGTCACTAGGACAATAAGACTCACTACTTAGTGGCATATAACAATAAAAATACAATAATGTCCCTCCCAACCATATGAAATATCAAAAAAATTCGGCCTCGCCTCTGAACGAAGCCGAATCGCTTGCTCTCTACCAAACGAAACAATTCTCCTAATTGCCCAAACAGCAATATAATTCTATTACAAGGCCGGCAATAGATTTATACGATTAATTAACATCGCTGTTATCAGCGTTTTTTTCTTCGGTGTCCCTTGGACCATTGTTACAAGGTAGTTCAGCCGTTAAATTCAATTTGCTAGCTCGTTCCCCAGTATATGGGCAAATATTTAATCTGTTTTGTGTTAGTTTTCTGGAATATGAAGTTTAGAAAAAAGGTTTCTCACCTCTACTAAAAGTATTTTATACAAAAGTTGTAAAATATTGTGTACGAGCCCGTGTCTTCGCACGATCTTTTCCGGGATAAAAAGTGGCAAATGTCTTTCCCCGGGATACCGTCTGCCAAATTCAATTAAGAACCATGCATCATTCAGCGTGAAAAGGTAAACCATCATAAACAAATAACACAAAAATTGAACAAATCACATAATTTTGTCATTTCTAATAGGTAATATTTCTTTGGTCTCGATTGAGGGCAGAGCTTGGCTCCCATTTAAAGTGGAGAGGAAACCCAACAATATCCAAAAAAGTTTGTGGCTCGTTCCGCTCGCCGCTAACAAGTATTTTCTGCTTGATTTAGGCCAAAGGCTTTTTTGGTCACCTTCCCCACCACCGCTAACAAATTACGAAAATCTAACAAGGTACATACAATTTTCGCGGCTCGCTTCGCCGGTAAAGCTTATGAATACGGTGCTCGGTGGCGGCGCCCCTCTCCCCCTTCCAATGAACTTGTGGCCACGGCTTGCTATAATTTTCATCTCCAAACAGTAGGTAAGTGGTCCGTGACAAACCAGGAAGTGGTCAAGTGGTCTCTCATCACAAAAACGTTGGGAACCACTGTACACGTACGTTAGTTCTCTATTATACGCACTGCGTTCTTAAACACCACAACTGTTCTATGCAAACCAATAGTCAAATTGGTCCGACGATTACATTGCCGCAACGATTGAAGCGCCTCCAAGTTCCTAAAATATGGGATATCGAGATCTTGGGAGATACCTCTATTTTAGCCTATTGAATTTGCTCTGGAGCTTGAAAGGGCTAATTTACTTGATAAATTCCCATTTTGAAGGTTTATTGTTCGGTTGGATTTGGATTAATGCAACGTTAACATTGTGTGCCACGTAGTTCTGTTACTCATAGAAATGGGAATGAACTGAATGTTGTTCATCAAATGATGGTGTGAGAAGATGTCCAGTATTATTTTTTTAGTGTCGTGCATGGGTGTTGTTAATTAATGCCCAAAATGTGAATTCCTTATGTGTGCCGAATTTAATATAATAATAATAATAATAATAATAAAATCATTTATTATGGAACAGAAACAATGGTTACATGGTTACAAAATGAAAAACGATGTCATCTGCAGAAGTTTAAAAACTGTGTCGCAGATGACAACGCCCTCATCCGAAATTAATATGGATAGAGTTCCAAAAAAATTACTTAAATAAAGCTACTTATTTATCTACAGTTAAGTATGATTACAATTTAGATGATATAAAAAACAAAAAAGAAATGAACAACCAAATAATTACAAACAAATTAAATATTACAGTTAAGATTCATAAACAGCCAGCCTCTGTTGGGGAAAATATAATATTTAAGCATTCATTATATTGTTCCTTTGGAATTATTCAGGTTTTTTATAAGCCGATGAAACCTACTAGTATGCACGTTTTTGTTATGACGGCTGTTAAATCTAGTGCATTTGGAGTAAATATAAGAGGGGTAGGGAGGGGACGTAAATCGGTCCAAGTTCATATGAACTGGGTCCGGATGACAAATATTTTAGACCCCACTTCAAATGTGAACAGCTGTAGAATATTCTTATTTTCGTATTTAGGCATCCTTGTCTCACCCCGCCCTTGCTTAAAAATTTAAAATATGCACTTAGCAACTGCAGTTTTATACTTATACCAGGTGTTCTTAGCGAAAATTTGATGTTTGTTCAAAGACAAATTTTCTACCTGAATTTCTATCCAGCAACCTTCAAGATGCAGTGAGTATTTTTATTTTAAATTCAACCAAAACATCGTGAAAGCAATATACGTAGGACATCAAACCTCGCTTCCGTACCGAGTGTCGACGAAAAATCGCTGGTACCTAAATAAAGTTTGTGGAATAAGTATCTGAAATTCTTTAAGAATATCATTTTTTAAACGTTGTCGTTTTGAAGTTTCGAGTTTTGTTGTTGCAAAGTTTAGTCAGTTTAGTTGTTTAGTGTTTAGTTGTTTAGTAAATTTGGTTGTTTAGTAGTTAGTTCAGTTGTTTTGCAAAATATGACAAAAATATAAATTTGGTATTTAGAAAATGTTTTTGTGTCCTTCGACAAGCGTTAATTTTTACCTAGAGATGTTTATTAATTAATTTTTCATGGATTTCATATTTTAAGTCATTTTATCAATTTCGTTTTCGCTCACCGCCGCCCGTGGCCAAAAAGAGCAACTTCGCATCTCTGCCTACACTATCTTATATATAAAAATGAAACCCGTTTCGCGTTGTCACGGCATCACGCGTGAACGGCTGGACCGATTTCGCTAATTCTTTCTTTGTTGTGTTTGTTATTGTCAGGAGAAGGTTCTTATGAAAGAAAAAATTAAGAAAGTTGGAAACATAAATTTCCACGGGGGCGAAGCCGCGGGGCGCAGCTAGTACAAAATAAAACTTTTAAATGTATTCTTATGATAGTTATCACAAACTGCAAATTCCATTTGTTTAGGAGCTCATGTTTGTGTTCAATAACAATTATTTATTTATTTATCAGTTTCAATTCGACATAACAACGTACTATCACATAAGTAATAGCACATTGTTATAAAACCATTTTTCAAATAGAAAAATCTTTATTTTCTCTTTCTTGATTCTAGCAAAACCATAAAACACCGAGAAATTACTCCACCAAAAGATTTAAAAAAATCACTTTTTCAAACGATGACCTAAGGAATGACAACGGAAAAGCATTAGCATAAACATTACCTCTTAAAAACAGCCTAAATTATTGAAACATTTACATGGGTGTGGATAAAAAAATATGCTTCGCTTGGGGAATAATTCGCGTTAAGTTGGACCATTAACTTTTATCTCGCTGGGGTTGGCCGGATGCTGGACAAGTTGGTAGAGTGATAAACGTCAGAGTTTTTAGAAACTTTGAAGGTTTGTTGGGTGGGAGTTTGTTGAAACCACTCCCGTTTCAAGGATGTCACGAAGTCAGATTGCAGTTACCAGTTTCTAGAATCGAAGATATTTTATGTCAACAAAGACATATAAGATGAAAAACTTAATACAAACTGTTAACATTAACAGAAAACATAAAAAAATTATAAATCTGAACATCTGAAATCAATATTAGTTTGTTAAGTAACGACTTTTTTTTTTTTTCTTTTTTTTTTTTTTTAATGCTGGACTATTCACACAGCATTATCTAGCCCCTTGGGGCTTATATAAAAGTAAACAAAGCTTGTGTTATGTGTACTAGATAACTGATATACATAATAATATACGAGTACATAGATATATATTTTTTATTATACATAGAAAACGACCAGAACACCCTGAACAAATATCTGCAGATCGTACAAATATTTGTCCCGAGGCGGGAATCGAACCCGCAACCTCCTGCGTCGCAGGCGGACCTTCGCCCACTGCGCCACAGAGGTCGTCAATTATTGAGGTATTGAAAGTTCTACAATCGAATAGAAGTGTATTTTTAACATAGGGTAAAACTCGAAAAATATTGAAGGTGCGTAACCTTTTTCTCTGCTTTTACCTTATTGCAAAGACCAGGAATGGGAAAATATTTGGGTAGGCTTTGGTATTTAGTAGAGCAACCGCATGTTTTCCCTAACTAATATTTTCTGGTGGTTTAGCTGTAGGATCCTGAATGAATTTCGGTAGCAATTTCCTATTTTGTTATTTTTAACAGGAAAATTGTGCCTGGTTAAAAACAAGCCACATGTTTGGAGACCATAGTGGATTCATTGCACTTTATTCAAATTCAACGAAAGCCTATCATACAAATTATTAAGTATTTCAATTCTGTACCTATACGTTTCTTCAAAATCAATTTCCTTTTTATTTCTCGGGTTAGTTTAAAAACTATACCTAAATTATTTGACTTGTCTGAAAGCTTATTTTGTAAGCCTAAAGAAAATACATAGGATGTTAAGCCAACCCCATAATTAACCCTCCTCCGATGATAGTCGAATAAGTAAAGGTGATTGATTTCTAATTTCAGAGTGCTCATGATAAAGCATTATAATAATTTAATTATTACGGAAATAACTACATTATTATGATAACAACTTTCTATAGTCATATCTAGCAGGGAAGTTGCCTTGTACAAATGCTAATACAGAAATACGTGCGCACGGTACATTCGTAGTATCAATAAAGGGGCTGATACCTCGAGCTCCACTGTCTACGGGTAATGTACTCAACACGCCACAAGTATCATGTTGATTTTACACTTCGGTGGGCGACTTGACTATACTCTTGAGTCTTCAACCTGTCTCGACGAGCAGCATTGATAACTTGGGATCGAAGAACGCACATGCATTTGCTATGGTTGATTTTCATGGTGGATCAAAGATGAAATTTGTTGTGTATCGAGTAGATAATTTAATACCCATAATTGCGGGTAGACCTGTACGTCGCCGTTCACAAATAAATGCCTACCGGCAGTTGGCTCTGAACCTCTGTTTTATTGCTACACCTCACTGGCGACGGGAGTAAATTAAATATTTTAAAGTGTTTAAAGTGCGTTTTACCAAGTCAGCATTATGCCACTCGGTAAAATAGAGTGTTTTGACATTAATGACCAAAATTGGGACACCTACGTGCGCCGTGTAAAACAATTTATGACTCTCAACGAGATCAAGGAAACTTTACACGTGTCGACATTGGTGACGCTCGTTGGTCCTCAGTGTTACGATCTCATGTGTGACTTGTGCGCTCCACAATTGCCGGAGCAGAAAACGTTCGATGCACTCGTGCAAGTTGTGAAAAACCATTTGGAACCGCAAAGGTCGGAGATAGCAGAGCGACACGTTTTTAGGCAAAGAAAGCAGACGCAGGGCCAAAGCATTCGTGTGTATTTGCAAAGTCTCAAACATTTAGCTAAGACTTGCAATTTCGGCGACTCGTTAGAAGTAAATCTACGCGACCAGTTCGTGTCAGGACTATTCAGCGAGGAGATGCGATCAAGGCTGTTTGCCGAAAAGAACATTGACTACATGCGGGGCGTCGAGCTCGCGTTGGCATTGGAGGCGGCGGAGCGCCACGCGTGCGTTGCGGGGGCTCCGGCTGCGGGCCTGAGCGACGCGCCTGCACCCGATGAGGGGCTGCATCGTGTCGGAGGAGGCGGCGGCGGCGGCGCTGCGCGGTTTCGTCGGCATGCGCCCGCGCCCGCTTCGGCGGCGCCGGCGGCGGCGGCGGCGGCGGCGCGCCCGCCGTGCTCGCGGTGCGGCAAGCCAGGTCATTCACCTGGCCGGTGTCGGTATAAGTTTAATACGTGTGACAAGTGCGGGGCGAAAGGACATCTTAAGGCGATGTGCAAAGGAAGTGAAGGTAATGCCGCGACGTCGAAGAAAGGTCAGTACTTTTTTAATGACAGTGATTCAGATGACGATTGCCACTTTTATAGATCAGCAGTGCGGGTGATAAGCCCTATTATATTCGTGTGTGTGTGGAAAATATACAGTGTAAATTCGAGATAGACACGGGCAGTAAAATATCGGCTGTTTCTAAGAAGTTTTACGACGAACATTTTTTCAAAATACCTATTCAAAGCAAGACTCTTACTTTTAGATCATACACGGGTGATGTAATCGAGACTTTAGGTTACATTGTGGTGCACGTAAAATGCGGTTCGGAAACCGCTGATCTAAAACTGTACGTTATTGACAACGGCGGACCCCCATTATTGGGCCGTCTTGTGATAAAACATTTAAAATTATCGTTGTTTAAAAATGATGTAAACATGATTCACAATGTAACCGAAGATTCGATGGCAAGCTCTCTTAGAAAGGAATTTCCCGAGGTTTTCGCGGAAGGTTTAGGTACATGTAAGTCTCGTATTCGGCTACACTTGAGTGACACCACACCGGTGTTTGTAAAGTCGCGGCCGCTGCCGCTGGCCCTCAGGGGGCGCGTGGAACGGGAACTCGATCGGCTGCAACGGGATGGTGTTATCTACAAGGTCGATAGGTCGGATTACGGTACGCCGATTGTACCGGTAGTTAAAACAAATGGCGATATTCGGATATGCGGAGATTATAAAGTCACAATAAACCCGCGTCTTAAGGACTTTCACTACCCGTTGCCGCGGATCGAGGATCTTTTCGCGACATTAGGTGGGGGCGAGCGATACACGAAATTAGATTTATCCAATGCCTTTCAACAATGTATATTAGAGAAAGATACACAGCCGCTCTCAGCGATCACGACTCACGTCAGAACTTTTGTCTACTCTAGAGTTCCATTTGGAATTAAGTGCATCCCTGAAAATTTCCAGAAAATAATGGAAGAGACATTGAGCGGTTTGCCGTCAACGGCCGTGTTTGCAGATGATATCTGCGTCACAGGCCCCACTAAAGCGATTCATTTGTCAAACCTTAAGGCAGTTTTACAAAGATTGAAAGAAAATGGATTAAGAATAAATTTTGCAAAGTGTCAATTTTTTCGAGATTCTGTAACTTATTTGGGATATAAAATTGACAAGTTCGGTTTGCATACTGATTCCAGAAAGGTGGACGCTATCGTGGCCGCCCCGGCACCAAAGAACGTCACTGAACTGAGAAGTTTCATGGGACTTGTGAATTTCTATTCAAAATTCTATCCGAACACGAGCGATATTTTGAAACCTATGTATAGCCTATTAAAAAAGAACACGGCATGGAAATGGGACGTAAATTGTGAAAACGGCTTTAATAAAATTAAAAAAAATGTTAAGCAGTTCTCCGGTGCTCGCGCATTACAACCCGCAGCTGCCGCTGATTCTGTCCGTGGACAGCAGCCAGTACGGGCTGGGCGCGGTGCTGGCGCAGCGCTACGCGGACGGCAGCGAGCGACCCGTGTGCTGCGCGTCACGCACGCTTAATGCGGCCGAGTCTAATTACTCACAGATTGATAAAGAGGCGTTAGCTATTGTGTTTGGTGTAACTAAGCACCATCAATATTTATACGGTAGAAAGTTTTTACTCAGAAGCGATCACCGAGCTCTCAGTTACATACTTGGTAAGAATAAAGGTATACCAGTGACGGCCGCGAGTAGATTGCAACGATATGCGGTTAAACTAGCGGCATACGATTACGATATCGAATTCGTTAGGTCTGAACAAAATTCTGCGGCAGATGCATTGTCACGGCTCCCACTCTCGACTACATCCGGTCAGTCAAAAGGTTCTCGCGATGAATGTAGTTACTTGAACTTCGTGCAAGAAAGTTTACCGGTTAGTTTTGAACAGATAAAATCGGAAACTGCGAAGGATAACTTTTTGAGTAAAATATATGGTTTCGTCATGTTCGGTTGGCCGTCTTCGGACTCTGAAATCGAATCGGAAAAACCGTTCTTTCGAAGAAAAGGCACACTGCACGCTGATGTTTGGTTTGGGGATATAGGATTGTCATACCTAAATCGCTACAAAATACCGTTTTGAACGAGATACACGAGGGACACCCAGGGATCGTAAGAATGAAGCAGATAGCTCGTAACTACGTGTGGTGGGGAACGCTGGACGCAGACATCGAGCGCACAAGCGCGGCATGCGCGGCGTGCCGCTTGCTGCGCGACGCGCCGCCCACGGCGCCGCTGCACTCGTGGCCGTGGCCACACGAGCCCTGGGCAAGGCTGAACATGGACTTTCTGGGACCCTTTCGAGGAAAGTATTATCTCGTTATAGTGGACGCACACTCAAAATGGATCGAGGTTGAAAAGGTAAGTAGCACGTCGGCGACCATTGTCATAGGAGCTCTGAGACGTTTGTTTGCGCGATTCGGCCTGCCGAAAAGGATAGTGTCCGACAACGGACCCCCGTTTTCATCGGCCGAGTTCGCTAAATACCTGAGCTTAAATGGCATTAAACATTCGGCCGTCGCACCGTACCACCCGGCCAGCAACGGTGCCGCCGAGAATGCCGTGAAGACGGTGAAAAGAGTCCTTAAAAAGGCTTATCTCGAAGGCGTCGACGACGATACCGCGCTGAGTAAGTTTTTATTCATGTACCGGAATAGCGAACAGAGTACGACGGGCTGTGAGCCCGCCGTGGCTATGTTCGGGCGGCGGCTGCGCGGACGGCTTGACCTGCTGCGCGCCGACGCCGGCGAAGCGGTGCGCGACAAGCAGCTGCGACAGGAGGAGCGGGGGGAGCGCGCCACGCGACTCTTCGCGCCCGGCGACCGCGTCCTGTCCCGGGACTATTCCGCACGCGCCGACAAATGGTCGGACGGGTTGGTGGTCGAGCGCACGGGACCTGTCTCCTATAAGGTAAAGATGACTGACGGTCGGGTGCATAAACGTCACGTGAACCAATTGATCGCAGATAAAAACGGTAATTCACGTTTTTCTTTATCCCGTAATGTATGCGAAAGTGACCGTGAGCTCGGTGATGCGGAGTCTAATTTAGGCGGGGAAGAACGATCGTCGAATATTCCTCATGCGGATGTTAGGGAGCGGTCGTATCCAGACAGTCCGAAACTGTCGGAGTCGACGGCGACGCCACCGGGTAGTCCAGATAGTGAGATCATGGGGGCCTGCGTCGTCGCCCGCGCCGCCAGCTAGCATTAAAAGGGAGCGCCGGAGGGCTGCTCTCAAGTGTGCCGAAAAGCTTAAAACACATAAATAATATTTTATTATGTATTCATTAGATTATGTTAAGTACCTAATACTTGTTATGTTAACGTACATTATCTATTACCTTTGTCATTTATTGTAGCCGCCAACTTGTGTAAAATTATCCATAAGATTCTACCCAACATGCGAATTAAGGGAGGACAGTGTTGTGTATCGAGTAGATAATTTAATACCCATAATTGCGGGTAGACCTGTACGTCGCCGTTCACAAATAAATGCCTACCGGCAGTTGGCTCTGAACCTCTGTTTTATTGCTATACCTCAAAATTCGTCATAAATTTGGCAGGAAGCTAGGGAGAGACAGGCATTCCTGGGAGAGACATAATTATGCTTCTTTATCTAGAAAAATGCGTATAAAGCCGCTGGCGAGAAGCTATTGATTTAATAATAATACATAACGTAATACAAAATGGTAAGGATGCAAACACACATTATTTGTTTGGTTGGTGTTTCGTTTGGTCGCCTCAGAGGGTAATACTGAAAAACATAATATGTAGGTACCTAAGTAAGTACAGTGTTTGCTCAGGCTGCAGCACACACATACTTAAAATTATTGAGAATTCATACTTTTTTTATTGTATGATATAATGTACCGATTAATTGTTTCCATTGCTCCTCAGTTAACACATAAGTATTTTTTATGTTCTGATGTACCTACCTTTGTACTGTGTGTTGCAGTTTGAAATAAATGTTTGATCTATCTGTTATCTGAAGAGAGGCTTGCTTAATAAGCAAGCCTCTCTTCAGATAACAACACCAAATTGTGCTCATGACATAATATGTCATGAGCACAATTTGGTGTTGTTAATGTTCACTAGGCTGGCAAGAATATAAAGTTATTTTTAGATTTTATTTGAAGGGACCTGTAATTTTAATTCGCTAAATGTGTACAGTCCCTTACGTCCGTTTCCCAAGGATCTCTGGTATCTGTTAGTTAATATCCTCCGCTTCATCGAGTAATGTTCCGGCCTACCGATATCAGACCGGCCGGTTTAGAGGGTGTACGTACGTACGTACCTATACCTACCTACCTATTTGTTGGTTAAATATTAAACTACATACTTACAATTTATTTTTTAAGTAGTACCCTACCTACCTTACAATTAAATCTTTGACATAATTAAAGTAAGGTAAAAAATTATTAGTCTATGGGGGAGTCATTTACAACGGGATATGTACCATGATTTGAGTTTTGAGTTTTCCAATATTTCGACACAGTTTCATGTGCCATGATCACGGAATATCTGAGGGCGCTGTGAGTGAGTTTTAATTGACAGATATATCGATCTACCCTCACTATTTGTCTTATGCTACGAACGTTAATTTCGAAATATTGGAAAGCTCAAAATGACTTTAGTGACGCAGCCAGCGTCTTGGGGACGCTTCCGACTGGTGTTGATATGGATCAGTTGAGCTATCTGTAGACTGTTTGCAACAGTCGGCAGTTAGCTCAATTGTTTCAATTGTAAGTACTAGTATAAATATCTTTGTGAATAAATTTATTATTTCTTTAGTGATAATAACCATGATGGATTTAAAAGTTTTATCTATGAGGGAGGTCTTTTTTATCTAGAATATACCATACTTTGACCACCATCTCATGAAATAAATATAATATTAATGAGAGAGCAAAGATGTGTCATTTGTATGGCGCAATCGAAGCAAAGATGTGAGCTGTGCCTCACACGCTAGCGAGGCGTTACGCACCGGAGATGAAAAAAGATGTGAGCGATATGCAGCGACCGGCGCCGCCAGTGCATTCATCTCAACAAACATCCAACGCTCGTCGCACGTATCTCAGTTCTGCTCCAGCCAGTACACATCTCCACTCTAGTATTATATTCTATCCAGTATCCATTACTACACAGCTTCTTTGAAAACACCCTGTCTAAAAAAACGTCTCTTTAACGTCTAAATAATTTATAACTACACTTATTTTCCGTCCTTTTACTAAATTTATTTTTGTTTTACTCATACCATTATTATCCGAGACCTAACTAAACTACCAGCAGCGGGGTGTTCACCTATTTTATTTACCTGTGTTTACATATTTAATATTGTTTTAAAAGCTTGTCACTGACTAGACGTACGCAAAGTACGTTTTTGCTGAAAAACAGCGCTGAGCGCGGCAATCGCTCAGCATGATGAGCCAACACCAATTTCGGCACAGGGTCATGGAATCAAAATTCGATTTGACGCCCAACATTTGTTGAATTTAGCATAAACCTCCTTGTTCTTTGTTTGGTTTTGTATGTCTTGTATGTGTGTGTCGAAATAAATGCTATTCTGTGCTCTTCTCGTCTCCGCTTCGGACATCACCACACATCTCCACTCAATGGCAATGAAATGCCATTGAGAAGACACACTAGAGGCTACTTAGCTTGTTTTGTACCTCCAATTCTTAAAGTAGGTAATGAAAAAGAAGTAGATAGTAAAGTCCTGTGGTTGCTGACCTCATCTACCAAGAATATCGGTTAGGAAGCTCTAGATAATCAGCAAATGGAAATAACTTACCGGACTGGAATTGAAATCTCACGGAAGGTTAGGATTTATGTTGGGAAAGGTTTCTTATCCTAAATGTAGATGCAGAGATAGGACCAGCAGCATCGAGCATATTTTAAAATAATGTTTCTTGTACTAGTAGGTAGTGTTGCCCGTTTATGATAATTGAACCCGAACGCGCTTTATCAGTTGAACATAATTATTATGTTTAACTTTCGATGTGGTCGCTAAGCGACAAAGTCCCTTCATTTTGATATATACAAAAAAAAACACTCGCGCAAGAATCACGGCGTAAAATCGCACTGCAAAACTGCAAGGGCCTCCACACTCGTGCTCCCTTTGTCGCGGTACAAAAAACCGACAAACTACGGGACGTGAACGCGACTCGTAGCCACGACAAGTATGCGAATGGGATCAGCACTCACGGGTGGTTTGCGTCCAACATTAAAACAAACGCCTCCTCAACCTCAACCTCAACAGCCTGTATTGGTCCACTACTGGACGCAGGCCTCCCCCTGATAAGCGCCTTATTGGCTTTTATCTAATGGGGGTACTGCCCATAATTGTTCTGCAGGGAGCGCTGCTGCCCGCCCCCGGTAAATATCCAATAAATTAATAAAAGAACGTTATACATTAAGATTAGCAAAAGCTTGGCACCTATCTGACGACCTCTGTGGTGCAGCGGGCGAAGGCCCGCCTGCGACTGCGGGGTCGATTCTCGCCTCGGGACAAATATTTGTACGATCTGCAGATATTTGTTCAGGGTGTTCTGGATGTTTTCTATGTATAACAAAAAATATCTGTCTATGTAGTGTATTGTGTATAAAGCATACTCGTATCAGTTATCTTATCTACTACCCATAACTCAAGCTCTGCTTAGTTTGCTAGATGATGCTGTGTGAATTGTCCAGCATTACTTATTTATTTTATTTTTCTATATCAGATAGATAGGTGCCAAGTTTCAAAGCTTACCGATTAAAGAGCTGAGATCATATAATGATGTGAAGCTACTTCTGAAAGACCTTGGCTTATTTTTACTACATATGTTTATGTTTTTCATTAGAATTAACCCTTAAAACAAACGTTTATGAGTTATTTCAGTACTATAGTAAGCAAAATCGTGATGAGAAACAAACAGGTGCTATACTTTAAATTATTCTCTTCCTGAGTAAAAATTTCTCTGCATTTAGAACGAGTTAACCCATAATGAACCCGGCATTGTCTCAAAGGTTTCAAATAACTCGCATTCTTTTAGTGCTCGCGATTCCGAAACCGCGATAAAGAATCCGAGAAGCGGAATACAATCTCGAACATTCCGGGCTGTTATTCCCTTCATTACCGAGTGTCAGTTTATTAAAACCAACAAAAATCTGTTCCGTTTGAAAAGGTAAGCGAAAGGTTCGGTTTCGAGATCAAATACAATGTTACTCTTTCGGAACGCTTATGCTGGTGTTAACAGTGTGTTAGTTTTTAATGCTACTTTCCATTTGGACAACTTTTATTTCAATAACTACAAAGTAGTAGTTAGAATTGGTTTTTAAAGACTATTTTCAATTTAAAGACTGGGAAAAAAAGAAAATAATGAATTAATTTGCTTAATAAAGGTGTTTCTAGAATTGTGACGTGTGACAATATTGATAGTTCGAGTTTCGGGTTACCACTAATATCAAAAGGGCCAGTACAAACAAATAGATTCACATTAAATTTATATTATTTGGAAAAAATGAGTTTTTTCTCTATTTTAAAATAGCTCTTTCTCCATTCCAAGCCTCATCGTTAGATTTTAAAAAATTGTATGAGTATATGTTTCAATATATTGAAAGGTACAGATTTATTTTTAAGTTCAAGCTCTGTCGTAACTGGACGTAACCTTGCCACATAAAGTCGCTGCCTCCCGGACCTCGCCTTATGGCGGAATAGGAGGAAATTCGGAATACCTACCCCTAAATCATATCGAGACACGGTTAATGGGGGTGAAACCCTGCGTCGCCCGGCGGTCACGTAGTTTAGACAAAATTTAATAAATTCCATCTAATAGAGATGGAATTTATTAAATTTTGTCTTATACACACGATTTTTTTAAACCCATAAATGCTCTTGGTTTGCTTGGAATATATTTTTACACAGACGAGGATTTGCGCTACGGATATTCCGCCCGGAACAAAAATGAGGTGCGGTATAAAAGTTTCTTCATAGTCCTCGAAAAATGATGGTAAATAAAATTTCTTGTTTTTGGCTTACTTGCTTCATTTTAAAATTATACGAAAGAACAGCCGTAATATTTAAAAAAAATCTGTTTTCTTACTACTACGAACTTACTACTACGATAAACAATTTATTGGACGCTTTTGCAACGGCCGGCCGGTGCGAAATTAGTTCACATTAGCAAATTCCGATTGAATTTTTCATTGAATTTTTTAGTTTTTTTTTCTGCAAAATCTGATTGAGAAATAAATTAATTATTATCACTTTCACACACTGATCACAGACGACCTCTGTGGCGCGGTGGGCGAAGGTCCGCCTGCGACGCAGGAGGTTGCGGGTTCGATTCCCGCCTCGGGACAAATATTTGTACGATCTGCAGATATTTGTTCAGGGTGTTCTGGTCGTTTTCTATATTATATAATAAAAAGTATCTATCTATGTACTCGTATATTATTAAGTATATCAGTTATCTAGTACCCATAACACAAGCTCTGCTTACCTTGGGGCTAGATAATGCTGTGTGAACTGTCCAGCATTATTTATTTATTTATTATTTAATTTCTAGCAATCATTTCATAAAGTTGTAACAAAATGTAATAAATAATGTTCTTAATTTAAACACCACCGACACCAAGAAGCAAAACGTATGAAACAGCGTAACCGTGTCATTACCGACGCAGGTCAGTGGAAAACATGCAATTTAGCTATGCGTCCACCGGATTGGAATCGGATCGTACGCGTTGTCGGTATTAACAATATGTCTGGCATCGGTATCGGTAGATATGCCATAGAAATAAGTCCTCCTAGCCGAATTTCGACCACGGTGGCCAATTTCATCGGAGACTAGCCAGATGCGCAGGACATATTATAGTGCACAAGTGTGTGCGCAAACACAGGTGCACTCTCTATTCCCTCACTCTCATAATCCGATGGGACGGCAGACTGACACGACTGGGGAGAGGTCAAGTGCAGGACCAACGTCTTAACGTGCTTTCCGAGGCACAGGGTGTAAACTGACTCCGGGCTGATACTGTGAATTTTTCTTACAACTATTGGCCCAACCCAGAATTTGAACCCAGGACCTCATAATCAGCGGTTAAACACGCTGACCGCTAGACCAACGAGACAGTCCAGAAATATTTACAAAACAACAAATCCTTAAGCTGCGTACGCTCCAATTCCGATCCGGTGAGCGCAGATTTAATTTCATACAGTTTTGTTGCCCCGGCTGCCGGTGTCATATAAACCAACTTTAATGTTTACCAGATTATTAACCAATTATTAAATTCAGGTCAACCGGATGATTCCATTTTCGAAGCATTCTATTCAATTAGTAAATTTAAACTGAATATTCCATCTGACAAATTAATTATCCTCGCTCTACATTATGCGCGCTTTTCAATTGGTATAGTAAATGTAATGATAAAATACAGGTTATTATGTCTTTTTATAAAAAAATCAGATTGAACTACAGTCCGATATTGTAATGACTATGTTGGGTATTGCAACTACGACCTGTCCGTATCTAAATATCTACCTATAGTTAGATACAAAGTGTCTATTCTGTAGTTTTAGAATGAGCTAAAATTAGTTAAAATTAGGATTTGGGAATGTCAAATAGGCGAAAGCTATTCTTTTATCTTTATTTTTTATCTTTCAAAAATTTCCTTCCATGTAAACCTCCGTGGAAAGGTACATAAGATATCGTCGCCCAAGGACTTCTATTTTAATGTACTGTGTCCTATAATGTGGCAGTGTGGTGGCGGTTTTGAATTTACACCACCCCAATTCTTCCTGCGGGTGTCGTAAGAATATCAATCGAGAGCGGGCAGCAGCGCCCCCTGCAGAATAATTCTACCACCGAACTGCTATCCCCAACCCGCATGCCACGCGTGGGGATTATGGGCATTACCCCCAATGAGATAAAAGTCAATAAGGCGATTATCAGGGGGAGGCCCGTGTCCAGCAGGCAGCGGACCAATACAGAGAGGGGAATAAAGGGTGAGGTCCTTTATTAGGATTACATAATTTTTTGTCTATTGCAAAGGAGGTCTAATATGTTGATTTTATCAAATAAAAAAAAATGTGTCAAAATCACCGTGTCATCCGTCATGGTAGCGTGAAACCTGTTGAGAATAAGTGAAATTGATGAATAAACGCAATAAATCCAAACAACATAATTTATGTTAAGAACCCAGTGGTAAAGCTAAGAGAAGCTCTTAGTAGATCCTAAAAATTTCTGCTCTTCAATATTAATTTATTGACCTCAATCGAAACCGGTAAACAAAATTTTAATTAAGTAATCACTGAAACATAAATAATCCCACCTACGGACCCTACTCACCGGTTAAATCAACCGTTAAGTTCTGTTAAGCCACCAGTAATTAACCTGAAATCGAATGCGATTCTAGCGAACCATTTATTAAAGTGTACGCTCATAGAGTTATTGAACGACAGTAGAGCGTATCGATAGGTACCTTTATTTTACGCAATCAGAACGGGACGTCACATTTCTGTTATAACCCGTGCGTTTTTTCAAACAGTAAACCTTGTCAACGCATTTGAATCAGTACAAAGATAAAGTATCTACATCCCATGCATGGATGATAACAAAGTATTTAAAATGAGTAACGTACAATTAAAATATAAAACATTGACAAAACAAGGATCAGAAGAAAGGTCAGATTTAAATTCAATAAGCTTTCTGGTATTTATCAATTTGTAATTCTGTTAATTTAATGCCTTTGGTTTTTCCTTAAATAAATTTTAAATATATAAAAAAGGAAGATTTACGTGGGCTCTAAAAAGGATGGATCGTCGCAAAACAAGAATATTTATCATTTTAATACATCGTTTTTGTGAATGACGGAGCTTTCCTATAACATCCATACAGCCAAATGTTGTTTTTTCATTGTTTGCGTTCATACTTTTAAATCAGTTAGGTATTTCATATTACCCCTTATTACTCCGAGGGTTAGTCACTGGTCGTTCCGAATCAAGCATCAATCTTTGAAACGGATCGTGCAATTGACTTCACATTTACAAAAGCTTGGGTAACTTTTGTTATCAGGTAAAACCCTTACTAGGTCGGTAGGGAAGCGAGTTGGTTAAATGTTCAAGTACTAAAATAACATTGTCATGTCAACTATCAGAGACGACCGATGTGGCGCGGTGGGCGAAAGTCCGCCTGCGACGCAGGAGGTTGCAGGTTCGATTCCCGTCTTGGGACAAATGTTTGTACGATCTGCAAATACTTGTTTCGAGTGTTCTGGGTATTTTGTATGTATAATAAAAATATATCCATGTAATGTATTGTATTATACATATATCAGTTATCTAGTACCCATAACACAAGCTCTGCTTAGCTTGGGGCTAGATGATGTTGTGTGGATTGTCCAGCATTAAAAAAAAGAGGTAGGACGGCAGCTTCCCTCTGCGTATTATTAACACTGTGATTGCCTGGTTGCCTGGAAGAGATCGCTTCTAAGCGATAAGGCCGCCTGTACGCGATTGTACTTGTCTTATGTAATGTCTCCTTGTAATGTTATTTTTATGGTGTACAATAAAGCATTGTTGTATTGTATTGTATCACTTACACTTATGTATCCGTACGCCAAGCGTGGCAGAACCCTTTTTTTGGGAGGCCGAACTTCACTAAATTAATTATGTTAGTTCTCAAGAGGCGCAAATATGCAGGTCTCGACAGAGCCTACACATTTGCTCCCCTTGGAGTCGAGACCCTAGGTCCGTGGGGTACCGAGGCTCTTCGGGTTTTCAAAAAACTATCTGAGCGTCTGGTCGAAGCGACGCGTGACCCGAGAGCTGGTGAATATCTGGCACAGCGTATCAGCATTGCATTGGCATTTGACGGAAGAAACTACATAGAGGGACGCGTGTCAAAAGTGTCAGGGTTGTAACCAATTTATCAATCTCTCCGTGCAAATATATAAATTCAATTTATATTGTTTATTTACATTTAATGTATATTTCCTGCAATAAATGAAATAGCACCGTACGCATTATCTAGAGTGTATTTCATCTATACACGATTCTGCGACGTTATCATTGTTATGGTAAAGCTAGGCTAGCAGAATTCGGCCCCTGGACGTATGTGTGCTGAGGAGAAGGAGGAGGGATATAAGGAGAAGGAGGAGTGGTATAATGTTACTGACAATCTTTTTTTTTTTACACGCGAGTAAGATATTTTTGAATGTATAGTCTAGTAGAATGGCCTCTAATCAGCACTATGCTTAGATACAGATAATTATGTCCACCCTGTCCTCGTTTTCAAAAGATACTATCCTAATCCTCGTCACAGTTCTTTCAAAATAAGTCAAGTGTATGCAAATGTCTATTTACGTAAGCGACACATTAAACTTGCATCTGTCTGTGGTTGTATAGGCGAGAACTTCTACAGGTGAAAACACACGGAATGAGCCGTTTTCCAAAAAAGTGAAACCCCTTTTTACCTTATGATGCGTCCAGGTTAAGTAACAAAACATGCTATAAAACTTAGTCGTGTAACATGTTTCATAATATGGATGTGATATAATTTAACATTTTAATACTGGGAACGTATTATACGTGGTGTCCCATGGCCATGGCTGCCAAGGCAATTGTCATTGTCAAAATTATCTCACCTCATCTCAACAGCCTATATTGGTCCACTGCTGGACGCTGACCTCCCCCTAATAAGCGCCTTATTTGGTTTTTATCTAATGGGGGTAATGTCTCTAATACCCACGCTCGGCATGCGGGTTGGGGATCGCAGTTCGGTAGAATTGTGCTGCAGAAGGCACTGCCAGCAGCACCCCCGGTAGAAATCCCTTAGTCGCCTCTTACGACACCTGCGGGAAGAGTTGGGGTGGTGCAAATTCTAAGCCGGCACCACTCGGCACGGCACGGCACGGCTCATGTAAAACATCATCACATGATAATTGAGAAATAACTGATAGGTAACTAATCAATTAATTTCTACAATATTATTATTTTGGTTTGGATATTTCTATGGTCTTTTTATTATTCTAAAATTGTATACATGCCTAAAATTAAGGTCTCTGGCGAGAGGACCGCATGAAAGGGTTTCTTATGATATCTCAAAGAATTTTAATCCAAGAAGAAGTATAATAGTTACGAAAACACCGCCCGTGAATTTTCTTACAGGCGCATGTGGCCTGAAGTTTTGTTAGTGTCATCCAGAGAGAAATTTAGAAATTTAGTGAAACTTCGCTATTGCTCGAAGCAGTTTGTGTTTCTTATTCTTTAATCTCCAGAGCAAGAGAGCGACCGCCATTTTATTTATAGCTAACCGCTTCACACTATTATTTTTCTAATATCTTACTCTACTTTACGATCATAGAGGGGTTTTAAAAGTATTTTATAGTATGCGAGGCGAATTTTCATCGCGAATGCCGGCGCTCGGGCTATTTATTTGAAAAATTGGTCTTATAAAAGCTTCAGGAAAATACATAGGATTATTTTCCATTTACTCGTAGTGTGTCTAGTGACAAGTTTTAGGGTTTATATTATAAGAATTGAGTTGAGTCTAGAGAGTTGGTCCACCTCCATCGAACTATGTTTTTGTCGCAAGAACGTGACAATTTTAAGACACCTTTCCATATTTACTGTAGTTTAATTGGCTTTGGTTGAATCGATTGTGCTGCTTTAGAAGTGTCAGAGAAAATGGGAAAGAGGCTTTGCACGTGCTTTTCCGGGATAAAAAGACTAATTCCGTCCCCGGGATACCGTCTATCTCCCTGCCAAAAAATCAAAATCAAAATCAAAAACTCTTTATTTCCATAAATACAATAAATGTACACTTAGAAAAGGTCAAAATAAAAAACTAAACACTGACACGGAAATAAAGTGATATTTTTTGATTTCTGTCGCTTCGGTATGTAGACTAAAGTAAAGAAGCGACGAAGAAACCTTTAGCCTGTTAGTTGTTATTTTTCGAGTTGGAGCAAAACCCGTCCCAAGCTTTTTTGTCCTCTAGATAATCTGATAATTTATAGTAAGCCTTTTTGCACAGCAAGGTTTTGACAATTTGTTTGAATTTATTTACTGATAATTTTTGCAACTCACTAGGAGTTTTGTTGTAGAAGCGTATACATTGCCCTTTAAAAGATACATTTATTTTGTGTAGCCTAGTTGTGGGCACAGCGAGTTTATGTTTGTTTCTGGTATTAAAAATATGTTTATCGCTATTTTTAGGGAACCGATTTATATTTTTATGAGTGTACAATAAGTTTTCATAGATATATTGACATGGTACTGTCATTATGTTTTTTTCAATAGGGTCGTTCAGCCGTGATAAGGTAACAGACAGACCGACAGAAATACTTTTTTTTTTATTAATATGGCTAATATGTTTAGAATGGAAACAATTCAAATCACTACCACCTACTTCTGACTGAATGACTGAAACAGTTCTGGCTTGCATAGTTAGCGATGCTGTCAGAAGCGGCGACGATATGACTTTGCAATATGACTCATGGAGTTTCGTAGTGAAATGTGGATAGTGGTGGATGCATTGGCACAGTCAAGATTGAAATGTGCATAGTAAGTAGTTAGGTGGAGATGAACCATTCTATTTAAGCAAGCCAAAAAGCACCCCCCGTCCACTAAACGTCATACAATCGGCGTTCATTTTTAGAATGGTTTATCTGTAGCTGCCTGCAGCTAGCTCAATTAAACATAAACATAAACATTTATTTATTCTTTAAAATATAACTACAGTAGGTTGGTACAATATACATAATATTAAGGTAAACATTAAGTAGGTTTTGAAGACTAAAAATAATATGAACAAAAATTACAAGAAAATAAAACAATAACCTATTCTATGTCTACGACTAAGTATTATTTATTTGGTATGAATGTATCAGTAGGTACCAGAACCTCAGTAGGGCGACAGTCCTCCGTACTAGTAAAAACTGTTTTACGGCAGGACGCCATGCTCTTCCATAAGTACATTTTTTTTACATTTTTTGTAGGATGGTGTTGTATACATTTTTATTCCTAAGTTCTTATAATTGTTTCAATTGTAAATAGTACTTAATTTTAATATATGTATTTGTATTATTTCATTGTATTTTTTTGTCAATAAAGTGGTTATGTACCTATATTGCTTCGTTCGTTACCCGGCCGGCTTTCCAAAAAAGATTTCGTTTACTTCAACTTGATAATAATTGTTTCTTTGCCTGACTAAACCTTGCCGTCAAAAGCAGTATATAAAGAAACACTTTATAAATCACTTGTATTAAGTTAAAAATATAGATGAAAGTAACTGAATTGAATGCTGCGTTGAAATTATTCTCTTTGCAGGAATATTACGTGGGTTTCTGGCATCTTTGTTTCACCTGTCACCTTTATGGTCTACGTTGTGCCGAAGACCCTGTATACAGGGTGTTCGTTGTTCGGCTTACCGTGGTACGGCACAAAGTGATACAGTCACGTGTACGTAATATTTATGTATAGGTACACTTCAGTACCTTGTCATACTAAGGCAGGCATAATATTTACCTACGGACGAAGCACTGTCGTCAAAAGAGCTTTAAAGTGACAAGGTACAAAAGAGTTACATTAATTTGCGTGTAAGTTTAGAAGGTAAAAATACTAACTTTTAGTAATAATCGCACAAAACAATGGAAGTATTTGTTTATTACTTCATATAGTCTGAAGATATCACAGGTGTTTTAATTTAAATGTAAAGTACGCAACCATGATTCTATGTTATAGGTACCTATGCTATGAAATAGCCAACCTTGTTATAATTTTTTTTCTTTACATTAATGCAGCTGACTACGTACACCTTAGAAGTGGTAGGTAATATGTGTCTTGGATTGCTACCTTGTATAATTTCTTCAATTTGAGATTGAAGTCAGTCTGGACTATTTAACGCAGAAGTGAAGCAGGGTAAGCGTAGAATAATTTTAAGTTATGACTCAAGTTTCAGTGGAAATGTAGATCGTGGTAGAACTTGACTAAGCTAAGACATAAGTCTATGTGAATTAATTTTAATTAAATCCTTCTCGTTAGTTGCGTCTGCACCTACTAAAACTAAAGATTCCATTAATCCGACTTTGTAACTGATATTCTCACTTCAAGTTCTAAAAGTTTACCCACGCTTTTATATCTCACTACAAGTGCTAAAAGTTTACCTACACATTTTATTTGCCACTAGTTCTAAAAGTTTACCCACGCGTTTTATTTTGTACACTTACTTTTATTAGATGGGTATGTTTCTTTGGAAAAACTGGTCCTAGTGGAAAAAGAGTCGATTTAAACCAACTTGTTTTTTAAATGACAAATGATTTTTTTTGCACACTGTTAACACATTCACTGCCCAGCCTCGGCGCGGGTTGTACCGCCGCCGCCACGCCACCGGGCTCAAGGAAGACATCTGCGTCTTGGGCCAAGCCATTTTTCTACTTATTAAACCTACACGTGAACAGAACTTTCTTACGTCGAGATAATGAGGTAGCTCCCCTCTGAATCATTCAATGTTAACCCACCCCATACCCAAAGCTGTATCTATACAAGTCAATATAACTACGCCTTAGTTGCTGATACAAAAGATCACAAAATATTGTAAAATAAAATGTTAGAAAACACTAAACTAAAGGTTTAAGTACTTCACTGCAACAAGTCACCACCTCCATAAGCAATGTACCTGTTATTTATTCATTGAATCATAATGACTATATCGCCGTGATTATAAAATTCAAACACAACTCGACCCCGTTTCACCTCGCGTGTGAAAGGGGCGTTAGGTTGCACCCCAAGTTTTAATTCCACATGTAGTCCACCATCGTCCATAGTATAGATGATTATTTTTACTTTTTTACTATTTGAAGTTTTAACTTTCATTGAACTAATGTAATGGTTAAAACGGCGCTCATTTTGAGCAATTTATTTCGTAAATCACCTTAATGTTACCTATTTACTTCTGATAAATTGATCAGTCGGTGCAGTAAAGACGATGATCCTTATAAGAAACAAGATCGTTTAGCATAAAAAAAGTTTTTGTAAAATTACCATTTTCTTGCTGACTGTATATTTTTTCCAAAATCTGTAAATGTAGTTCAAAATATCTCAAAAAGTTATGGATAGTCTTCTAGGAACATTTCCATGTAACTAAACTATAACGGTTAAGGTATCTGCCCTTACTGTCCCGTCTCAAAAATCCACCCTGTCCCTCCATCTGTAGTTTCTATCTGTTTCTATAATCTAAGGTAATATACCAAAATAAGTCAGTTTGTCTTAATACCATTTTCACGGTGAAGTGATTAGTTTAGCAGAGTAGGGTCCCTGATCGAACGCAAATTACACCTACTCTGTAGTGGTCTGGTCTTTATTTTTTTGTTTACTTCTCGTCAACTAACAGTTTTCCAACTAAAAATTATATAAGTTTTCGGTAGAAAAGATGGTAATCTGTAAGTATAATTTACAGCTACTTTAACAAGTTAACGACATCGTAAATTATTTAGTCGATGGTCAGTTGGGTGAAAATAGCAAGTCAGTAGAATTTTATGTGCGCATTACTTGCACTAAAGCAGGAAGTAAGAAAACTGTTAAAAGGAAATCAAGTTATTCGAACTATGTTAATAATGTCAATAAACTTAGTTAGGGTTAATAGTTATAGTAGTAGTATTATACTCAAGGAAAACCAAAAATAAAACTTTGTGTAACAACATGTAATAAAATAGGTACAATAACTAATTGAAATGTGGAAGTATTGCAAATTGAATTGAAAAGTATAATGAAATTTGGTAGTTCTTTCAGATAAATAATTAAATCAGACAGTATCAGTTATCATTGAATTTAATTATTAGAAACAATTTATATACCGCCATTGAAATGCTGTCTGCTGTTGTTTTTCCGGCCAATTACAGCCTGGGTATTCTCAAAACAAGAGTGAATATTTTTATTTCTGTTATTTCTGTTTTGAGGCAGCAGTGGTGCTCTAATCCCTCCATTACCCTACGTATAATTAAGTACGAGTAGGGAACAACATAACAATATAAATAAAACTTGATACCCATCTGTTAAAACATGGTTTAAACCATCAGTTTTCGGTTGACATTAAGCCTACTCTGTGTATTATTTAGTGCATTGAAGTTTTAAAATAATCCATAGTAATACTTAGTATAGATGATACTAAATATTAGCAATACGTATCTGTGTGTCTGTTGCACTTTCACGCCTAAACGCGTCCTAATGAAATTCGGCGGGGAAAGACATGCTACGTTTTATCCCGGAAAACTAATCGCGGGAGGGCTGCGAAGCCACGGGCAGAAGCTAGTTTTAAATAATTTAAATAAAAATTTCGTTTACTGTACTGTACTTAATTATAGACAAACGCGCTACAAACGAGGCGAACAGGCTACAATGCAAAGCTTTTTTGAAGTAAAAAGACCAGTAAAAAGGACCTAGCTGTTTACTGGCGTTTTTTTCTTCGATACCTAAGCCGCGATCTTTGGGTATGTAACAGAAGTGATACCTAGTTTTAAACATAGGCCCTATTTAAATTTTGATATAACTTGCATACTATAAGTTTTAGTTTTTCGATTATAAAATCGAAAAACTAAACTCCTGGCTTAGTTTTTCTATTTGAGTATGTGTTGTGTCGTGCTAAATAAACTTTTTCATTTCATTTTCAGTTATTTATAAATCCGTGACTAAAATTATTCCAGCTTTATGGCTCCAAAATGTTTTATTCACGCTGATTACGCTGATGAATAATAATGAGCATTTTGAATAGCACAAGCGCATTCCCTATTTTCGTATCAATAAAATGTACATGTTTTAATTAAAGTTACCTAATAATTTATGAAGGTATTCATTATAATTGTTTGGCAATCATGGGTATCTACCGCCCTACTTTTTGTCCTACTAATAATAAAAAGGTGAAAGTTTGTGAAGATGTAAAAGCAAGTGAAAATGAAGTGAGTTTGTCACGAGACAACACCAAAACTACTGAACGAGCTGAAATTTGGATGCATGAAGTTCTGTGCCGGGAATAACATTAAAGGGTTTTTTTGGACAACGCATGTGAAGCCGCGGGTAAATTCTAGTTAATTATAGAAAATGAAATTTTAACAACACTGCTGGAAACTATCGTAATTTTATGAATTCCTAATGAATGTCTTCCAACACATTCGTACCTATATCACAGATATTATAATACTACCTATATGGTATTAGCACAGAATTACCTACACAATTTGGCATTCCACCTTAGTTGAAAGAAACTACAGATGGAAGAACGCGCGTCTAAAGATTTTATTTATTTATTGAGAAAATAACATCGATACAGGTTTTTTATTAAGCCCTAAGTCGATGCTATGCCTAGTCTAGGTCTTAGGTATTAGGGGGTAATGCCCATAATCCCCACGCTGGGCATGCGGGCTGGGGATCGCAGTTCGGTGGTAGAATTGTTCTGCAGGAGGCGCTGCTGCCCGCCCCCGATGGTTATCCTTTAGTCGCCTCTTACGACAACCGCGGGAAGAGTTGGGGTATTGCAAATTCTAAGCCGGCACCACACAATCGATTAGATAAAAACTAAATTTACGAAACGGTTTAATTTTGAAAACGAAAGTTAGAGCCCTTAGCTGTAAATTGCAAAGTTGCACTTAGTTCCTGCTCCATAAAATAGCTTCGTATTCATGTAGGAAACTATTCCCAATGTCTCTCGCAGGACTATTCCCAGTGTCTCCGCATCATTAACTTCTCACGAAGAGTCAGACATCGTGATACAATAAACATCGTCGAAGCGCAAATACCCGTTTAAAAGTGTATGTCTCCATAAAGTAAATTCTAGAAAGAAGAGCGAACTTGCTGAACAACAGCTTTGAGAAATTCGTCGTCACGTCTCACGTTTTATAGCGGGTCTTTGAACTACTGTAAGTTTCTCCGTGTAAACAACGGCGGGGAACCGAATGCGCTTTATAGAAAAAGTTGCCTTTGGAAATCAGTTGGTTCCCCGAAGAGAATCAAGTTTAAATGACCCGAATTCTGGGAGCGTCCACAAAGGTGAAAGAAAGTGCTTCAAGGACTATTATGAACGCTATTAAGTCAAATAGTTACCCACCTTGCCACTAAAAAAGCGTCGTTTTAAGTATAGGTAACAAGGTTCTGCCCGCGGCTTCGCCCGATTTTAATGAAATTTCGTAAGGTGGCGTGCACCTTATAATAATAATAATAATAATGCTGGACAATTCACACAGCATTATCTAGCCACAAGCTAAGCAGAGCTTGTGTAATGGGTACTAGATAACTGATATACTTAATACAATACACTACGTAGATAGGCAGCCTCATCAGGGTCATTGCAATGCGCAAGCAAGGCTTCAACCAACGTCAACCAGTGAGTGGCTAGGTTGTGGCAAACTCGGTTACTGCGCGCTAGTTGCTATTTTAGGCCGTCATTGTAAAAGTATCTAAACATTACAAGCTAATATTTTTATACATGTATCATATTTATTATCTTGATATTATGTTATTATATTTATTGATATGTAATAATACATAATTATCAATAAATATAATAACATAAGAACCCACGGAAGGTGGTCCCCAAGATACAGGTTTATCCTAGTTTGGGGATCAACGATGTAATAGTTTTAAGTTCTAACCTTTTTAAATAAACGTTATTATTATTTTTATATTTGAACATTAGCAAATTATCATATTATAAGGTATATGATATTTTAAAATTCTTATCCTAAAATGTATTCATAAACAAGATTTACCTATCGGTTACCTCTTCCATTTAAAATGCTTTTAGCAGGCTGCCAATAAATAAAACAAATAACTATATTGTTTCGTTACGTGGCACCGTTTTAAAATTAAAATAAAACAAGAAATAGTTTTGCTGTGGCCGCCGCACGCGACTGCGAGTATGTGTGTATGTACCAAGATTTAAAAAAATTTAAGAATTCATTGAACATTTATCGAACATACGGAACCTACTCGAAAATTAAAATCCTACATAAATCCTTAAAAAGGTGAAAGTTTGTGAACAAACATTGTGACATGTCATCAATTTTGCAATACTTTTATATCAAAGTATCCGAAGCCGCGGGCAAGGGCTAGTTAAGTGGGCATAATCATTCACAATCATTAAAAAATCTCTATCTACACGTTAGAAAAAACAATAGAACACCTGAAACATATACATTACTTTTGACATAGTGTTGGTAATGACAACAGGAAAATTCACGGTAGACATTTTCCCATTTGATATTAGTTTTTTGTTTACATCTTTTGTCCTTTTAGGCACAATGTTATTTCCCTTAACGTGGTTTTTGTGGAAACAGGAAGGTAAATAAAGTAACAAATGTATTAGGCATTTGCTCCCCTTGGAGTCGAGACCCTAGGTCCGTGGGGTACCGAGGCTCTTCGGGTTTTTAAAAAATTAAACTAATTAACTAAACTAATCACTTCACCGTGACAATGGTATCAAGACAAACTGACATATTTGGGTATTTTACCTTAGATTATAGAAACTACAGATGGAGGGACAGGTCATAAGTGTCAAGGTTGAAACCATTATATTAATGTATGGGCCTCCCCATTGTGTGGGACGCTACATGCGTCGACACACTTGCGCCTTCCCATCTTCCGAGGACATCCGTGAGGGCGGGTGCGGCGGCAGATTTGGCCGAAGATCTCAAGAGGCGCAAATATGCAGGTCTCGACAGAGCCTACACATTTGCTCCCCTTGGAGTCGAGACCCTAGGTCCGTGGGGTACCGAGGCTCTTCGGGTTTTCAAAAAACTATCTGAGCGTCTGGTCGAAGCGACGCGTGACCCGAGAGCTAGTGAGTATCTGGCGCAGCGCATCAGCATTGACATACAGCGTGGCAATGCAGCCAGCGTCTTGGGGACGCTTCCGACTGGTATTGATATGGATCAGTTGAGCTACCTGTAGACTGTTTGCAACAGTCTGCAGTTAGCTCAATTGTTTCAATTGTAAATACTTGTATAATTTTCTTTGTGAATAAAGGCTGTTATTACACTAATATTATAAATGCGAAAGTTTGGATGGATGGATGTTTGTAACCTCTTCACGCCAAAACTACTGAATGGATCGGGCTGAAATTTTGCATGCCGGTAATTTTCGGCCTAGAATAAAACATAGGCTACTTTTTATCCCATAAATCAGTTCCCATGGGATATAAATAACCTCAAAACGTTTTCATAGAAACAACGCGTGCGAAGCCGCGGGCAGAAGCTAGTTAGGCTATATATCTACAAAGAGTCATCCAAGATCTAACTATGTTAGTAGGAGTTAAGAAAAATAAACACCTGTGAATCAAGAATCAAAATTTGGCAGTGGTGGTCACGGGTTAAGAACCGACCGCTCTCCAACTCACCTGTGGATATCGTGAGAATCGATTAGGGGTACTTACGGGGTGAATCGCAGCAGCTTTCTTCTGTGCGATCACTAATCCAACTACCAAGCGCGCTGATTATGGTAAAACCCCCAGTAGTATGCTAACTCTTAGAAATGGTATCAAGGTTCGCAACTACTCAAGAGCCAAAGGTACTGAAGAGCTTATGCAAGTGAGCCTACAAAAGAGAAACACAAAACAAACCGATCAAAACTCGAACTTTTTCCATTTGTTCACACTCGATACATTTGGAATTCATGAACTCTGTACAAATAAACTCGGGTAAACAACAATATCAAACTATATTTAACCGGTCTCTTGTACAATGGTCGCTCAAATCTGTTTTCTCAATGATTTGTAACTAGTACCCTTAACACCTTACAATTGGCAAAGTTTTACTGCCATTACATTAAAGTCGACTGCTGTGTAACCTCAGGTGCATATAGATATCTTTGTAAGAGCGTAGCCTAAAAACCGTTTAGCTGTCAAGAGAGTGCCAGGCGGTAGGCAAGGGTTCTCGTGATCTCTCCATGAAAATAATATAATTAATATTGCCATAGTGCCGCCACAACGGTGTTTACTTTTACTTTGTCTAGGTAGTAGAATATTTTATTATGGATAACGATTCTAAGGAATTATGGCGGCGCAGTGCGAAGCATGTGCGGCCTAGTCTGGAGCAGAGCTCCTCTATGTGACTTTCCCAAGTGAGACCACTATCGATTTGAAAACCTAGCAGCTTTGTGGATTCCACCATCTGTAGGGTGGTGTTTCCAGCAGTCACTGCAAACTGTGGCCTGGGTATGCCGTTCAGACGGAAAGTCATGTAGTAGGTTTTATCTTTGTTCGGCGCTAGGTCATTCGATCGGAACCACCGCTCGAGGCTCTGCACAACGTTGTTCAGCCTAAACTCGCCATTGTCAGATTTAATACTAATAAAAAAATTGGTTGTCTGTAAAGTCAGTTTACTGACGATAGTTGAACGTGACAACGCAGACGCATCGCTCACTCAAGTAGGAGAGAGACGGATGTCGAGCGCTCTCGCTTGCACTTCAAGCCTTACATGGAACGCCTCAGAGCGAGGTAACGCCGCATGACGTCATGTTGAGGTAACGCCGCATGACGTCATGTTTTTTCGTGCGTGCAGCCGGCTCTATCGAATTATAAAACGTTGTCACGTCAAAAGCTTAGTTTATAGCTCTGCGATTTAAACCGTTACTTCCGCTTTCAGATGCGGGTACTAGAGGTATGTTCGATCAGGGAAAATCTGGAAATCTACACTGTTGGCGCATTGACGTCAAATTTTCTAAGGAAATTTGAATTACTTACAATCGTTTTGTTATTTACAAATTATCAGGCGTCATCCAAACCAAAGTAAGACGTCATCTTTCCTTTGTTTTCGAATTTGCTACTGTTTTCATTACGTCAAAGAAACAACCGGAAAACTAGATTCAAGTGCAAGACGTAAACGCAATGTTATAGGTACATAATATGATTAACTAGCTTCAGCCCGCGGCTTTGCACGCGTATATTCGGTAAGTATACAGAAAATACGCGTGCAAAGCCGTGCAAAGTGCGTGCAAAGTTAGGCTACGTTCTAAGAATATGCCAAATTTCATCTTTTTTTTATGGACAATTCACACAGCATTATCTAGCCCCAAGCTAAGCAGAGCTTGTGTTATGGATATATTTATGAAAACTTGTTGTATACTCATAGAAATATAAGTCAGTTCCCTAAAAATAGCGATAAACATAATTTGAATACCAGAAACAAACATAAGCTCGCTGTGCCCACAACTAGGCTACACAAAATTAAAATATCTTTTAAAGGGCAATGTATACGCTTCTACAACAAAACTCCTAGTGAGTTGCAAAAATTATCAGTAAATAATTTCAAACAAATTGTCAAAACTTTGCTGTGCAAAAAGGCTTGCTATAAAATATCAGATTATCTAGAGGATAAAAAAGCTTGGGACGGGTTTTGCTCCAACTCGAAAAATAACAACTAACAAGCTAAAGGTTTCTTCGTCGCTTCTTTACTTTAGTCTACGTACCGAAGCGACAGAAATCAAAAAATATCACTTTATTTCCGTGTCAGTGTTATATTTTGACCTTTTCTAAGTGTACATTTATTGTATTTATGGAAATAAAGAGTTTTTGATTTTGATTTTGATGGATACTAGATAACTGATATAATTATATATACATAATACAATACATTACATAGATATTTTTTTATTATACATAAAAAAACATCCAGAATCCCTGAACGATCTGAATAATTTATTATATAATAAATATCTGAAGATATTTATCTGCAGATCGTACAAACCTTTGTCCCGAGGCGGGAATCGAACCCGCAACCTCCTGCGTCGCAGGCGGACCTTCGCCCGCTGTGCCACAGAGGTCGTCAAAATCTGATCTGATAAGTAGGTTTAGAGATCCTAGGTTACAAAAATTTCACATTTCACAAACTTTCGCATTTATAATAATAGTAGGATATGGGCACCTAACGTTATATTATTCAGTTACTACCTGACTGACAACCAGTGTTCTTTTGGAATACCTACCAATGATTTGATGATAAATAACTAAGAAGATGATAAATAACTAAGAAATCTAAGAAATATTTTTCTTCTTCTATTACTTTGATTAACCTTCTAGATTGTTTCTAACAGTCTGCATTTAGGCCAACTATTTCATGCTTATTTTATTAATACTGATTTGTCTCCTTATGTTGTAATTTTCTGCATATATGTGTACTTTTATGTGTATTTTTACATTAATATGTTTAATATTTCAAAGGATTTACATTTTTTTTGAAATATTTTCATAACGAAACACCGGTATTACTGAAGAAACAAGCAAAAAACATTTGTAAAATATTTATAATTTTAAATTATGTAAGAGTGCGTGTAAAAGAACACATAATAGGAAGAAAAAAACAATTAAAAAAAATATACTTAATTATAAATAGAATTTTTTAATTCACAAATTGATCCCCTAAGGGCAAATTTAAGGTGATCTGGAACCTTTCGGATTAGTCACATGTTACGTGCCCTGTAATTACCATGGACCGTGGAATAAGTTAAATAAGATTTATAACGTTTTTATCGGAGTCCAAAATAACTGAATTATTATCATTATACATAATAAATAATTTTATTGTGAAATTATTCTCTTGATTATTGTTAACACTAATGACTAAATTCTTCATTTTCTTTCTCTCGTCAAGTGCTCAAAGTCTGTTCTTCCGGATGAACAGCTTTGACAAAATCATTTATCAAACGTTTATTTATCTAGGTTTATACAAAATAAGCACAAAATCAAGTCAAATTCTAAACTGTTAATATCAGTCGGAATTGTCTCAAAGTCTCTGGCTGTGCTGTATGACAATGCTGATGCGCTGCGCCAGATACTCACCAGCTCTCGGGTCACGCGTCGCTTAGACCAGGAACAGGGACTAGGGTCTCAATTCCACGGGAAGCTAATGCCTTAACCTAACAGGTTAAGGCATTAGCTTTTGATTTTCAAGGCATTGATTTTTTCATTATATTTTTTGTACACTAGCGGAAGAACTGAAAAAGATGACGACACCAGCTACATGCACTGCCCGGTGATCCAGAACAATCTATGTACGTGGCAAAGAAATATTTTATTTGCTACCCTGTTCGTGCCTTCAACATCCTTAAGTATCGTTTATGGGACAAACAGTTTATAATTTCGTAAAAAAATTAAAATCTAATTCTTCCCTTTAAGTAATGGGACATAGTCGTAGAGATAAACGGGATATCACGTAAAAGCCGATGCATTTTTGAACAATCGAAATAAGGATTAAATAGTAAAATTGGACATAATTCGACTGTAGGAAGTATGCTGAATGGGTGAAAAGGGAAACCATTTCAGTCGAAATGCAGCTTAATTAAAGTTAAGCCTTGTCACAGAATATTATCGGTATAAACAGTATATCTACATAGAATATAAGCCTAGAGAGGTATGCCGTCCCATCAGATTATGAGAGTGAGGGACTAAAGAGTGCACCTGTGTTTTGCACACATATCTGTACACAAACTGGCTGTCGCGTGCCGTGACCAAAATTGGCTAGAAGGACATCATCATCATCATCATCATCACTAGTCTTTAACACAGACACCCAAGTAGGCATCAAAAAGAAGCAGGAAGATAGTAATAATGTAGGCAGTAATATTAGCCAGGAAAATTAATTAACTAACCTGAGTGTACCGCTGAGGTAAACGTATTCTTGAGTGGAGGCCGCGACTCGGCAATTGCAGTGTATAGTGCCTTTCGGCAAGGTGGGAAGACAACTCGCAAAAAACTGCTGGCAGATGCTGGATGCAACAAGCTTAAGACAGTGTGCTTTGGTGCTCATTTGGGGGCTTATATCCAGCAGTATTCCTATTTTATTTACAAGCTACTGCCCTTGGCTGGCAGTTTGCACCTATTCTCGGATAAAAAAAAATATCTATGTCTCTTATTAGGACACAGTCTTCTCCGCGCCAAATTTAATTACGATTCGTTCTACCGTTAAGTCCTGGAATTTAACGCAGACAGGGAGACAGACAGAGTTACTTTCGCAATCAGTATAGTTTGGAAGGAATAAGTATGGCCTTAGATGACAAGTCGAATGTTTTTCCTCAAAAATTTGTGCATTGTTTTTCTATAATAATTGAGACATTACATCGAAAAACAGTTTTTGTACGGAGTATTGTTACGTTCATGGCCGCTTCTTGATGTACTTTGTTAACTTACATTCATGACGCCACTTTCCATCAGGAAACTCCAACAATAAGCAACATGAAGTCAATCTACGCAACTACATGAAGGTCCCCTACGGTAAACACAGAAGATCAACTGTTGTTTTCCTTATAGGTAAAAAATATGCTGAATATTATTGACGGCACAATTTATTTACACAATAGGTAATAAAACAATTTTCCTTGTATCTTATTTGTATAAATAGAAAAGGGTTTTAAATCAGAGCAACGGCTTTTGTCGGCCAGTGTTTATACACCTTTAGTGGTGGTCACTTGTGTTCAGGTTTTTTGGAAATTCTGTTTTACAGATCCTCGATCTCTTTAGAGTATTTTATACTCAACTGATCGGAAATCCTGTTCAATACTCAAGATGTACAACACCATTAAATACGCAACCCTGGCTTTGATGGCACCCACAACTGCAGCCCTTCCTCCAGTTGACGAAGTCGATGGCAAAGTGCTGAATACCACCACAGAATTCGCTGTCGTGGCCGGAAAAGTTATAAAAAACCAAATAGCTGTTGCAAAGAAGCCTTTAGATGAAGCCATCATCAATTTTGGAAGCAGCCAATCTTCTAACTTGAAAAATCTCATGGGATTCAACTACGAACAGATACAAAGTGGAGCTGAGCTAAATCTTGATCAACTTAAGCTCACTTTTCTGTCTGAAGACCTGAACTCTTCCTTCAAGCTCGACTCGGTGGCAGAACTGCTCCCGAAGACTCTGGGGTACAACTGTAAGCAGCCCCTTGTGATTTTTATGCATGGATTTACTGATGACCCCACGTTAAACAACTTCTCCGCTGTTAACGAAGCTTTCCAGAGTAAAGGCCATTACAACATTCTGGCCTTGGACGCAAGCTCACTCATTCGGTTCATGTACTTGCGATCCAGCACCTACGTCCGCTTCATAGGAGAAAAACTAGGGCAGTCTTTAGCTGCTATGGTTGAATCTGGCCTTAGCCACGAGAACATCCATCTAGTGGGTCACAGCCTTGGCGCCCACATCGCTGGATTTGCAGGGAAGACTTTCCAGACACTGACCGGGAACTTGGTAGGCCGGATTTCCGGACTGGACCCAGCTGGACCGTGTTTTACTCACATTGATTCTACTTTGAGACTGGCTGCTTCGGATGCAGCGTTTGTTGATGTCATACATACCAACGCTGGGGTGTACGGACTCAAGGCGCCAGTCGGCCACGTCGACTTTTTCCCCAACGGAGGTGCGCAGCAACCTAACTGCTTATTCGAGTTCGAGTCGCACAACCGTGTAGTGGAACTGTTTGCTGAGTCCGTGAGAAACCCGGAGGCATTCCAAGCTCGAGCATGCAATGATTGGGAAGAATTCAAGAAGGAGGAGATGTCAGATGATGTCAGTTTCATGGGTTATGGGTGCAAGCCTGGAACGAAGGGCCAGTACTACCTCCGTACGGGTGACTCAAGCCCTTATGGACTCGGAAAAGAAGGTCTTATTTACCAAAGTTAAGGAATTATGAATTCGGTCAAAAACATAACTATGCGTTTTGCTAGGCTTTTAGTTTAAGACATCATCGCCCGTTTTGTAAGCCTATGGTTGACTCCGAGTTCTTTTTGTGGTTATTAAATTGCTTTTTTCACCAGATTTGTTTTTATAATTATTAATAGGTATCAAATATAAACCTGTTGATTGCATTAACTAGATGATGAAAATTATTGTAATTACAGTAAACCCTTATTGTGTCCACACTTATTAGTAAGGTAAGTAAGTATACTAACTTATTACATTAATCACACTATCACCCTTCACCTCAACCCTCAACCTCAACCTCAACAGCCTGTAATGGTCCACTGCTGGACGCAGGCCTCCCCCTGATAAGCGCCTTGTTGACTTTTATCTCTATAATCCCCATGCTGGGCATGCGGGTTGGGGATCGCAGTTCGGTGGTAGAATAGGTGATTAAAAGAACTTAACAAGTGAAGTTCAATCTCTATTATATGAATAAGTTCCATTAGTAGAAGATAATTTTACACAGGTAGTTACTTGATCCATTCGGTAGCACGCACGTTTCAGAGAATCGATTTAAATCGATGCACAACTAAAACACCGTCCCAACCCTACCACGCCAGCAGAATGTCATTCTTTTTAGAGGATAGCAACCAAAACTTGAGCTGGGATGTGGTGGGTGGGTTCTTGTATCTTCTACTAATGGAACTTATTCATATAATAGAGATTGAACTTCACTTGTTAAGTTCTTTTAATCACCTATTATATTTCATAGTTCCATTAGTAGAAGATAATTTTACACAGGTAGATGTTTAGAGTCTAACTATCTGCTTAAGTGTTTGGTATTTCAGAGCAGTTATCTTTTCTGCTTAATTTGTAGCAGATTTTATAAATATAAAACAAATAGGTGTTTTTAGATTATTATCGTACGAGTATGTCGATAACTATAACACAAAATATTAAAGAAAAATAATGATGTAAGTACTTAACTTCTTATCAGTCAATACAATCATAACTTCTTATGCATAAAGTATTAATGAAGTCTCTGTTACCATTGTCTATCAGCCGACCTAGCAAAAAATGTCCGATGAAATTGGATGGTTATAATTTGGGCAAAGGCTTGCGAGCTCTGTGTCTAGCCAGTTCTGTGCCTTCCTCGATGGAAAGGCCAGCAGCGTGTGCGCTCGACGTTGCAGCATGCCGCTGCAATGTGCGCCGAAAGTTGCAACGCCCCGATTCCGCTTGCTCTCGTAACAGTGTACCGAGCATTACTTTGCGACAATGCTCGCTTATGCCGACGTTAATCGGACGATCAATAAATTACTATTAATTTCACTTCATAAGTTACTCGGGGCAGACATAATTATAATCTAGTAAACATTAACTTTTTTTTTTTTTTTTTTTTGTAAAATGTGGTAAGTATAGTCATATTTGGTTGCTCGCGAGCTGCTGCAGAGGTTTATGATAAAAGATAAAGATAAAATATTTTATTTGCCAGAAAACTTAGTTAGACCATACAGTTGCTGGTGGTCCCCGCACGAGGCAAGCCTGTGTCGCGGGAGGCCTGTTTACAATAATATGTTTACCGTTCCTAGAATTAAGTGTACAGAGCCAGGGCAAACTAAGAAACAGAGATTTAAGTTACAATAATAATAATAATAATAATTACCTTTTACAGCGAAAACAAAATAAAATAAGTAGAAGAAATAGTAAACGTACCTAAATAAAACAGGTTTATAAGTTAGGATATCTGTCGGAAACATGTCACATGAAAATATTGGGAAGGGGAAACGGGGGGGGGGGGGGGGAGTGGAAATCTTAGTCAGCTTAAGATACTTAAGAGACCTTCAGTAGCGTCGTAGTCAAGTGTGAGGAGCCACCTTCTGATCTTTTCCTTAACGCCATATAGAGCACAGGATAAGTTGCAGTGTTTAATCGCACGCCGATAGATAAATGGGAAAGCAAAGCTGCGGAAACGCTTGGCGAAAGCGGATTTAGTGGCGGGGACCTTGATTTTTACACGACGACTGTTTGAAGGGGCACGTGAGGAAAAGATCTTGTGGAAAGATGAGACGACGCCTGAGACATATAGTTGACGAACAGTTAAAGTTTGTGTTTCGGAGTGAAGGGTTACAGTTGAGAACCTAAACGGTTTGCGAAACATCACTTTCAGAACAGACCTGTGAGCTCGCTCAAGTTTAATCAAAATTGTTTTGGCGGCACCACCCCAGGCCGTAATGCAATAGCTCATGATCGACTGACAGAGAGCCGAATACACAGTCATGAGAGTGTCCTTGTCCGCGCCTTCACGTAGAAGCTTCATAATGTGAATTAGCTTTCTAACTCTACCAGAGAGAGCATTTATATGCTGTCGAAAAGACAGATTTTCATCCAGCTGGATTCCTAAATATTTAAAACAGGTGGAACGTTCTATCTCGGAGCACGACAGAGAACACAACTGGAGATCGTTTGAAAAGCCACATTTGTGAATACGCAGGGACAGTGAACTGGGTGGACTTGAGGCAGCAGTTTTATGGAAGCACACGTATTTTGTTTTGCTGGCGTTAAGTGTGAGCAAATTAGAGTCAAGCCAGGTTGCAACACGTGCTAGAACTTCCTCCACGAGCTGCGAGACCTCCCCCCAAGAGTCACCCTGAACAACAATCGCTGTGTCGTCTGCATAGCAGAGGATCCGAGTCCGAGCATGATCATCAAACAAAGAGATTATGTCATTAATATACAGTGAAAATAACGTAGGACCCAGGATGCTACCCTGGGGCACCCCAAAGCATACACCCCGGGTATCACTTGTGTGACCGCCAACTGAAACACATTGTGCTCTCTCAGACAAATAGCTCTCAAACCATTTCAAGGCTATGCCTCTAACTCCCAAGCACTCGAGCTTTCGCAGCAGGATTTTGGGAGAAACCGTATCAAACGCCTTTGCTAAGTCTAGGAAGACACCGATGCATTTTTTATTACTGTCTAAAGCGGATGCAACAAAGTCAAGGAGATAGTGCACGGCGTCTTCCGTCGACTTCCCTTTTCTGAAGCCGAATTGATACGGCGACAAAATGTTGTTTTGCTCCAGAAAATTGTTGAGTCTCTTGCTAACAATTTTCTCTAAAATTTTTGAGAAAACTGGTAAGAGTGAGATGGGGCGAAAGTTAGCAGGAGAGAGCGCAGAACCATCTTTATGGATAGGTATCACTGAGGCGATCTTCCAGCATTGGGGAAATACGCCAGTAGATAAGCTTAAGTTAAGCACATGACACAACGGCTCTATAAATACGGTACTAAAAGATTTCAAGAATTGATTGGAGAGACCATCCTTACCTGGGGCGCTATTGCATTTTAGGGCACCGATAATGGTGTTGATCTCATAGCAGTCGGTAGGGACCATGAAAAATGAGTGCGGGAAAGCAGAGCTAATGCTAACCTCAGCGGCAAGCGCGTCCTGAGATTTATTTAGTTTGGTCAGAATAGAGTTAGCTAGGGTTTGACCAACATTAACAAAATAATCGTTACAGACGTCTAATGACTCTGAGGGGGAAAGCTCGATGTTAAGCAAATCAGTAGAGCAGTCTTTTCGTTTGGGTAATTCACAAACATTTTTAATTGTTTTCCATAATTTGAAGGAATTACTTTTATATTTAAGGATCAGTTCTTTATTATATGAAGTTTTAGCGTTTCTTACCATAGACCTGTAAAAATTTTGATAGGCATTATAGTTGGCTCGGAGTTCGGGGTTACCCGGATGTTTGTTAGCCCTGAGATGTAGAGCGTCTCTGTGTCGCATGGATTTAATGAGTTCCGGGGTAATCCAGTCCTTGTTTTTATGCTTACGACGACTAATCGTACGACTTCCTGAGTTGAGTTTCACAATCTCTTCGAGCTTATTAGTAAGTAGTGCGGCTGTTGTTGAGGCATCCGCACAGTTCATGACGTCAGACCAATCAACGTTTTCTAAATCGAGCGCTAAGGCATCGCAGTCAACCTTAGTTATAGTGTGAGGGAGTTTATAATAATGCTGATATATAGAGGTATATAACAATTTAATAACGCTAGTTTTTTAGTTAATTTATCCAAAGAAAAATCATCTGATATCAATTATTGATGAAATCTAGAACTGTTTAAGGGTTCTTTGCAAAACTGTATTAAGGTACACTCGGCCGCTGCTTACGAATATAAACTTCTTATAAGAGGCGAGATAATGTGTTCGTCAGAACCAATTTTGTGGCCTAAAAGGAGCCGATCGGTGACTTGACTACATACTAAGTGAACAATATTATAAATCACTTTTTTGGAATTGTTCTGTTAAAATATACTTCTACCACAGCTATGATTGGGGCATTTAAATAATCGATATAATCAATAATGTTATTTTGCTATCAATAATTCCACCATAGCTTATAACCTTCTTATAACTAGTGTTTTAAGGTCCTTCAGAAAAGGAAGCAATCATGACATCTAAATTTTATGACTACGATTATAGTGATTGCTGAGAAACAGGTCGCAGTAAAAACGCTTCCCGGAGACAATCGCAGCCCGCTAAGGGTCTCTAAGTCTATGAAAACTTTGTATAAGTATGTGATTTTGGATACCAACGATTCAATAGAGGGAACTAAGCCTGAGAAGGCTAGTTAGGGATTACAATCATTCCTGTTGATTGTTCGTTATTAATTTTGGTAAACACTTTAGAATCATTTGAGAAAGGCGAAACCAGTAAACGTGAAAACCGAATCGGGGTTCCATTCAACAAAAGTGTCACATTTGGCGTTGGAGCGAGATGCGCTACGATCAATGTAAGGTAGACCAAAGTGATGTACTGAGTGAACTACCAAAGTTAATACAGTCGTGTGAGTTTCGTTCTAATTCAGTGTCTGGGTTAATTTTTCCCATTTCTATTCTATTAGCTTATTGCCGTAGTCTTAACTGTGAGCATTAGTTTTGCGCAATATTATGGGCATACTCTTAGGGCCTAGAAAAAAAACCGCTTGTTATAAGTTATTAATGTGAAATTGTAGGTCCCATTATATTTGATCGAAGGTCCCATTCTTTCAGGTGACCATTTGCGCCGATGCCAGTGCAAGCAGCACCCCGATAGTCATCAGTAAACATTTAATGGGTCATAGTGGGTGTTAGAAATTAAGGATTTCTTAGTCTTTGTAATATTATCCATCCTGTCACCAGCATAAATCGAATTTTTGTCTGTTATCAGTTAATTATTACTTTTGTTTTGTAATGATGGCCATTAATATTATTTTGAAGCGCGAATTTTGTTATTTTTTTTTTTTTGTTTTTTTTTTTTTTGTGACAACTGTATGTAAGGCTAAACTCAATATGTCTGATGAGGTATTAGATATGAAGCCTTAAAACTTGCAGCTTTCATGTTTGTTTAGGTGCAAGTGTATTTTGTTTATAATAAATAATTAAATCGTTATATTGTTTCAGTAAATTGTTACTAAAGCATTTTTCATAGTTGGCTACTATCATCTAAATATGAGACTGAACTGTAGATTCTAGTCGAAACCTTAATACTTTCATGGTCCACGACCATGTCCAGGTCCATCGCGCCGTGAGACGGCTGCGGCGCGTCCCTGCGGGTCGCACCACCGAGGCTGGGCAGTGAATGCGATATAATATAACTAACACTTTTATGGCCCACGCAACACATGTCCATCTCCATCGCCGTAAGGCGGCGGCGGCGCGCCCCTGCGGATCGCACCGCTACGACTGGGCAGTGAATGCGTCACTTAAATGGCCCATGAGATACATGTTCGCCTCCATCGCCGCCGTTAGGCGACCGACGGCGCCCGGCGCGCGAGGCGGCGGCGGCAAGGCGGCGGCGGCGCGCCCTTTTGCAGGTCGCACCTCCGAGGCTGGGCAGTGAATGCGTTAACTAAAAAGTTCTCTTTAATAATTTTGATGAATGATACCTACCAATAAGTATGGATCCTTGTGATCATTGTTGTACACGAAGATAGCCTTGTTTTGAAGATTACAAGAGGTCGCATAATCTTAAATTTTAATTGTGTTCTTAAGAACTTTCAAATTATTTTAAATTTAAAATAAACGTATGGGTACTGTTAGGGTTAGGTGTCAACATTGTTGGTTATTATGATTGTAATGTATGGTGCTAGCAGTATTCATTTTACACTATGATATTGCACCAAAGTGTACTAAATTCTTTATTGTTATTTTAAGTGATAGACTTATCAACTTGAGTTAGGATATCTTTAGGCATGTATGACTGAGTATTATTGCTAGTCAGCGAAAATTGGTAACCGTTCAAATCGGTGTTTAAAACAAATTGTTCTATATATGTATATAGATAACCAACAGTTATAATAATGCCTTCATGTAGTACCTGATCTACTGTCGCAGTGGAGGACGTCGGTTCGTATTCGGTCGGTTGTGTTGCGCTGACGCTAGGGGCGCAGCTAACGCCGGCGGCGGCGCTTGAGTTTGATTTCGACTGGTACGTACTCTGTGCCTGGCGGTGCGCCATGTACTTACCTGTACCTCCCCCGCCCCCCCTTTGTTCACCGCGGGTTAACGCGCAGGGCGTCCCGTTTGAAGCTTGCGGGGTGGGTTTTGACGACCCTTGTTTTTCAATTGCTTTAGCAGTTTTGATTTTTCTGACAATTTTGAGCCAAAACGGGTGTCATCTCGAGTTTCGTCTTGAATGATGTTCAGGGACGATTTATCTAGATATTGGCCTATTGCGCGTTTTCGTCTCGATTGAATGTTCGTTTCGTGACATCTGAGTGTATATTCTTACCGTAAACAACTGGAATCTCTTCAGTTGAGTCACCTAGTGCACGACTACATGCACAACATATTATCAAGACAGGATTACCAATTTTGACATGGTGTCCGTCAATATCCCAGTATCAGTTTCGATGGTTTCTAGATTTTTCATTATTGGGGATACATTATAGTGTATTATATTATTATTATTTTATACCTGCTTCATTATCTACAGAGATATTAGCAAATATGAGCTCGTTACTTAATTTGGCTTCGATTTCTGTAAAGAAGAACCCAATTCCACTTCAAATATTTTTGCGGGTAGTGCAAAATGTTTTTATCAACTCAATCTTAGGAAATATTGTGTTTTATGAATATTGAACTCAATGATATGCGGAGTAGTTTAGTTGACTACCTACATGCTTTATGATTATGACCTTCGTGGATGACCTACAGTCAAACCTCCAGGTATTTTACTGTCAATTTTTTGTCATCGAAACAACATTAGGTACGAAATTGTTAGTTCTAGGGATGTAAAATCCAATGGTATGCAAAGTTGATGACTTCCTACTTACTTGCTTTATGGTCTCTGTGAATGACCTACAGACAAACCGCTAGGTTTTAACTGGTACCTAAGCATCTTTACATTTTTATGAGTTCTTGTGATGTACAAACCCTTGATGTGCAAATTAGATGTTTATTTGCGCTATTATAACCTTCGTGAGTGACCTACAGTCAAACCCCCAGGTGTTTAGCTCATCCTGTCTAGCCTTCGTGAAGTACCTGCAGTAAATCCTCCAGGCAGACTTTAAGATGGTCGGGTATGGTTGAATTGTAAAGAATACAACATCTAGATTATTCTAGCTAGATATTCTAGGTATTTGTTTTATAACCTTTGTGAGTGACCTACAGTCAAACCCCCAGGTGTTTGGCTCATCCTGTCTAGCCTTCGTGAAGTACCTGCAGTAAATCCTCCAGGCAGACTTTAAGATGGTATGGTATGATTGAATTGTAAAGAATACAACATCTAGATTATTTTAGATAGTCTACTTGCTTTTATAACCTTCGTGGGTGACCTACAGTCAAACCCCAAGGTTTTAACTCATCATGTCTAGCCTTCGTGGAGTACCTACAGTAAACCCTCCAAGCAGACTTTATGATGGTATGGTATGGTTAAATTCTAAAGATTTGCAACATCTAGTCATGAATTCAAAAATAAACTTACCTTCATTGTTCGAGAATTCAATAATTCGACGATATCAACTCACTTGTTTTTGTTCAAGCTTTTTGATTTCTACTTGATACCGCTGAATTGCTTTGGTTTTCACTTTTCCTTTTGTAATTTTTCGTAGATTCACAAAATGTATTGCGTAAAAGAAATTTTGTAGTGTGCTTATGCTACCGCGCACGGAAAAAGAATGACATTCTGCTGGCGTGGTAGGGTTGGGACGGTGTTTTAGTTGTGCATCGATTTAAATCGATTCTCTGAAACGTGCGTGCTACCGAATGGATCAAGTAACTACCTGTGTAAAATTATCTTCTACTAATGGAACTATGAAATATAATTGTTCTGCAGGGGGTGCTGCTGCCCGCTCCCGGTTTATATCCCTTAGTGCCTCTTACGAAACCCGCGGTAAGAGTTGGGGTGGTGCAAATTCTAAGCCGGCACCACACAGCTCACACTTCACACTAATATATAATTATTATAAATTGAGAAAATTCGGATGAATGAATGTATGTATGTTTGTTACTTCTTCACGCTAAAACAATTTAACGGACCGGGCTAACATTTTGCACAGATTTACATACTAGACCTGACATAACTGTTAATACCATAAATCAGTCCCATTTGATAGAAATAATCAACAATTAGTTATTAAATGAATTTGCTTTGTTGACTTGGAATAACGTTTATGGCTTATACTTTTATACTTATACTTTTTGTCCCTGTACTGTTCGTTTTTTGTTGAAGCCGCGGACAAGTTATATATTTAACTAGCTGCGCCCCGCGGCTTCGCTCGCGTGGAAATTTATGTTTCCCACTTTCTTAATTTTTTCTTCGCTATAAACCTTACAGAGCCCGAGACCTTTCCAACGAATGCAAAATCGTGGAAATCGGTTCGTGCGTTCTGGAGTTATAGCGTCAGGAAGGAAAACCCGACTTATTTTTATATAGTAGATTTCAACCTTCTACTCATAAAGATATTGTAATACTGTGTCTTGCTGTTGAGAGGGAATGGCCCCCTCTCATAATTAATTCCTGCGGGATATAATTCGGCCGGATTTAGTAACAAACGCGCCCGCAAAAAGGCTTAGAATAATACAAATGTTCATGTACCCATAGAGGTAGAGTTCCCATCCCTGCTTAGGTTTATAGATAGATAGATAATACTGTCATTCATCACCTTATAAAACAGATTTTACTTAATCAAAGATACAGAGAACTGCAATGGAACTGGCGGACTTATCGCTTTAAGCAATTTCTTCCTGGGTACCCAAACAATTGTGAAAAAATAAAGGGTGGCGGTGCTTCTTAACGTAAATATAAGCTATTAATACTAATACACATAATACCTACTAAACTATTACACTAATACGTACAACAAAATAATTATACTTAGTAACTATATTGGACATGCTAAATAATCTACTCTGTCGTGACATTTAAATATTAATTAAGATTTTCCTTTTAAAAGCGTGATGTGATGTGAACCTCTTAACATCCCCTGGCAAATTGCTCCAAAGGCTGACAACTTGAGTAGTGAAAGAGGCGCTGTAAAAGATGTTCACTGTACTGGAGCTGCGAGGAGCAGGGTAGCCGATGACCTTAGAGAGTCACTTGAAACTTTTCTGTCTCTTTGAGAATCTGTCTTTATGAGAACTTATACGCAACATCTTTGAAAGATAGGTATTCTAAAATTCAAAGGACTTTGGTGCAAGAATTGCTACAAAGCTGCTGCTGTGTTAGATACAGTCAGCAAAAAAGTATCAGCACAATCGGTTTTAATATTGCCTTAATGGTACCTATATCAGTTCCTATAATTATGAGCTTTAACCATGATGTAGGGCAGGCTTGGATTTTGCTGCAGTACTGACCCATAATCACAAAAAATAAAAAAATAATACTCAGAGAGTAAACTTTGCTTTGTATTCGTTTGTAATGAATGTTATGGTCATGTTATGGGTACCTACAGGTTTTTTATAAAAATAACTTAATGGGGCAGCAAGTGACTTTATTTCAGAGCCTATCGAGCAAACTCAAGTGTCCCACAAACTCGCGACCGAGATAAATAAACCTCCAACGGGCTTGTGCTATGAATTTAAACAGTTAAATTAAGGCCGAGTGTTATATGATATAGCGTGTGTGCGTAATTTCATTGAAGCTGTAACAGCCTGGGTTTATACAGGGCACTGGCTTGCTCCTTTTTTTATACCAAAATACAGGGTGTTCGGCAGACCGTGTGCCATATGGGAACTGGGGGTAGGTGAAACCAAGTGCAATAGCTTGGCGGCTTTTTTAATTCCGATAATCCTCTCGGGTATTTTATAAAATCAATATAAAATATTACAAAATTTGAAAAAATTTTGTACGAAATAACGTTGCATACAATTTTTTTTATTACGTCTGGCATGTTAACCAGTACTATTACAATTACAATCAATATTTACGTGAGCAGCTATGGGCACGCAAAGTGTTAAAAACTGAAAATGAAAAACAGAGAGAGATCAACTTTGGATTGATGTAAAAAATAGATTTGTCATTGATCTTCCAATTCATACACACGTCATCTGATTTGTTTTATTTGACAATCTATACATGCCTGCGAACCCTTTCATAGCCCAGCTTCCGAACCGGATGGTGCGCTGCAACTCTGCCTGCTCGAATCGAGCATAGGGCTGTCGAGCGATGGGCGTCATAGGCACTGAAAAGGTTAAAAGATTCTAAAAAAATTTTTTTTATTATGTTATAGTTGTTGTTAAGTTTTTTGTTTTAGAAAAGATTTAATCTTAGATTCCAGTCTTTTTTTAAAGTGATAGTGAATTTTCTTCGAAAAATGATATTACGCCCTCACGACAGTTTATAGGCAAATTTGGTCAGGCATTTTAAGTTTTGGGAGACATGTCGTATATTGTTACAAAGAACATTTAGTAGAGCACTTTTTAAAAGCATTTGAAATTCATAAGCGGCTTTAATAATTTTTTTAAGCTTCTGGCAAGTTGAAGTGTTCGATATTTTTTTCCTATTTTCGTATCTTTAAAAGCCCATAAGTTTTTCGTTTGTTATTCTTTGCGGTTTGTATCATTACTTTTAGACCAGGAATACATTACAAATTGAAGCTAAAGAAATTGAGACTAAAGAAACAACACAAATCAAAAGTTATTAGGTCAAAAAGGCATAGTTTTGGGAATTTCCTGAAAAAAATAAAAAAAATCATATAAAACAGTGTTAAGTCTTAGGTAAAAGTTTTGCAAATGACTCCAGCTAACTGTCTTTTTTTTGTCGGACTATCCACCAAACACCCTGTATTAAAAAGCCAAAAGTGTGTGAAATCTAAATTTTTCTTAGCTAGGATCTCCAAAACTACTAAACAGATCAAGATGAAATTTGGCGTACGCTTAGAACAAAGTCTAACGTAGATAATAGGCTACTTACTATACCGAAAATACGCGTGTGACAGATTTCAATAAATAAATCGAATATTTTTCAATCACAACATCGAAATCAACTGCCACCTAGTGGAAATAGGTCAAGTCTACGGATAGATGACGATGCAAACACCGTGCACAAAATAGTATCTCGGAAATGTAACAGATGTCGCTTTAATCGTCTACATTTGTAATGGGAACGATTTTGTGGGTGTTTAGCAACCTTATTTATTTAATCTGTATCAATATAGTAGCAGATAATATTCATAAATCATTAATTGGATAAAAGAGAAGTTTTGTAATGTTATAATTTCTTTAAATATAAGTTTGGTATACGATTACATCAGTTAAATCGGAAATATGATGATAATTGACTGATTTTGTATTTGTTTAGCAATTAAATAATCTTATATGTAACAATTCATGAAGCAGATTATATTCATAAATCGTTAATGTAATTATGGATTACCATTGTTAAATTAGAATCTATTTAAATATAAGTTTGTAATTATTGCTTCATCATCGAAATCCTGAATATGACGATATTAACCTCTGGGAGATAATGAACCCATTTTGATGACCGGCAAAAGGCTTAGAATAAGTTTCAACATAGGTTTACCATGTTATTTGTTTCGAAAAGGGTTAGATTTAGAATAAAAGTAGATCTGGTTGCTGATTGGCTCTGGTGATTCAACAAACATGACCATATTTGGATAGGAAAGAGAATGGATAGGCCTTGGAGAGGCAGTATAAAATAGAAACATAAGCCAGAACGGGATTCAGTTTGTGTTGTGCAGTTCCAGAGACAAAGTTAAGTAAACCTTCGTTATTATACTCCTTATGTATCTTTCCATGTACACGTACAGGTACATCTACAAGTACCTACCTAGATTATTTCTCTTTGTAAATATAGCTTCCGAGTGGAAACTAAATAATAACTGTATGTACCTACATATTACTGTGTACTTTGTTAAACTGAAGTAGTACCTATGTAATTTAATACCTTCTAATTACTATTGTTTTCATTCTTTTATTGTGTGTTGATTTAGCTTCAACGCTTCAAATTAAATTCACAAGTACCTTCATTTGTATTTCTTTTTGTATTATGCCAATTAACATAATTATTATTGAGTACTAGAACTATGTCTTATGTTTTTGATTGATGGTGTGCTTTTGTGAAGATACAATATAGCCAAGGTGCTTAAATAGTTACTACGTGTTGCTTTCTTTCCATACAACTTCGGTAAACCCATGTAGGATAACAGTAAGTAGGTACCCTCCGTACCTACTCTTAGTAACCCCATGTAGGATAATAGAACTATGTCCCATGTTTTTGATTGATGGTATGCTTTTGTGAAATTACAATATAGCCAAGGTACTTAAATAATTTACTGTTTTGCTTCCTTTCCATACAACTTAGATTACCCCATGTAGGATAACAGTAAGTAGGTACCCTCCGTACCTACTCTTAAGTTTAGATGGTTGTTCTATATAGTTTTCAGAAGTTTCTCGTATTTATCCAGCTCCCCATGTTGGATAACAGTAAGTAGGTACCCTCCGTACCTACTCTTAAATTTAAGGACTATGGAAGATGGTTGTTCTATATAGTTTTCAGAAGCTTCTTGTATTTATCCAGCTCCTCATGTTGGATAACAGTAAGTAGGTACCCTCCGTACCTACTCTTAAAATTAAGGATTATGGAAGATGGTTGTTCTACCTAGTTTTCAGAAGCTTCTCGTATTTATCCAGCCCGCGAATTAGTGATCAATGATTGACTGATGACTACAGTAGTATTTCGTTTAATGCATTTACGTAAGAATCCTAAGAATCATCTCGTCTACTTCGCAGTGTGCAGTATATATAGCAATAGTTACTCTAAGACATACAATCGGTCTAGGGAACCCTGCAAATTTTAACACGTGCAAAGCCGCGGGCAGAAGCTAGTTGGTTATAAAAATATCATGGTTAAGTCATCATAACATTCAATTTAATTTCAGCAAATGAATTCCCGCCGTCTACGGGACAAAGAAGATGGATTAACGTGGAAACGTCCAAGTAATTGTGAAAAATGCGATCCCTTTCCGTGCTTCAGAGGTTCCAACAACTCGCCAGACGAATTGATATTTAAACCGGCGATTTTAATGATTCAGCCATTCTGATTCAATCAACTTGATTGAGTTGCAGGCCTATTTAGCCATTATTGAAAATAAGTTTATTTGAAAGTTTTGTTTTCGTTTTTGTGCAAAACCAACTCTAATGTCGCTTGCATAAGGTTAACGTTTGCACGAAAACAAATCAGAAACTTCGATTTCGTGCAAACGCTAACCTTATGCAAGCGACATAAGAGTTGGTTGGTTGGTGGAACGTATCAGAATCTTCGATTTCGTTTTTGAGAGTACGGGCCCTGGATCCTTTTGCGTTTCTCGTCTCGAGAAGGTTGTTCCAAGAATACAATTTTAATAGGTCACATTTACTGAGGTAGTAGTTAATACGACCTCGGTGGCGCGGCGGGCGAAAGTCCGCCTGCGGCGCGGGAGGTTGCGGGTTCGATTCCCGCCTTGGGACAAATGTTTGTACGATCTACAGATATTTGTTCCGGGTGTTCTGGTCGTTTCTATGTATAATAAAAATATCTATCTATGTAATCTATTGTATTATGTATATCAGTCATCTAGTACCCATAACACAAGCTCTGCTTAGCTTGGGGCTAGATGATGCTGTGTGGATTGTCCAGCATTATTTATTTATTTATTTAATAATCTACAGGCCTTCGTTTGACTGCGATCTCACCTGTTGAAAAGCGGTGTCTTCTAGACCTATTCTTGTTTTGAAGAGACCCAGGTTAAAATTAGTCAGAAAAACAGCAGCAAACCTGAGCGGTGCTAATGATAACTTTTTAATCTCACTAACTCACTAACAGATAGGTAAAAGGAAAATTGTAACATATCGAATGCAAACATTTTGAGCCATCAACCGATAGAACATTCCTCATTGAAGTTTCAGTTTCATAACAGATTCTAAGCTAAAAACTTGCTTGAAAATATCCTACTTTTCTAAGTAATCTCTATTTGTATTATTTGATTGTAATTTTCTTTGTGAATAAAGATTTTTACAGAAAAAAAAAGTAAATAAATAATGATTGACAATTCACACAGCATCATCTAGCCCCAAACTAATCAGAACTTGTAAAGGGGGGGCTATTTTTGTCATATTTTGTATTATTTTTTGTAATAAAAAAAAACTTTAAACCTAAATATTTTATCATTCACAGACCTTTTAAATTAATATTCTTGTTGGTTCTTCCATTCCTTTCAATAAATAAATAGAATTATCATCATCAACATTGTCTCCAGCTAGTCGCCTCCAGAATTATGGTGACATACTCAAACCCCTTATCTAACGCAATGTGAATTTTACAGGACGGCGACTATTTTTTCCTATATATTGCACCCACTATGACTTCTCTCGTAGAAACCAGTTAACAATTACAAAACTATTTTGTACCCATCCTTTGATCGCGTTTTCGATTGCAGCATTCCTTTGGTTACCTACATTCCAGAGTGCTTTCGTGTTAATAGTTCGATGTAGTTCGGAGCTCTGTGGCCGTTGCGATCCGACTTCCGGTGTGTGGATGGAATTTAAAAATCCTACTAAATGCAAAAACGGTGTATGGATAGAAAATAGGTAAAAATCAGGGGATTCTGAAGCTTTAGTCCACAAATCTCTTATGCGTCCCTTTTTTTGCTGGCAGGGGAATTTGGCAAAAATGTCCAGAAGAGTTAGAGCTAGTCACATCCTACGGTAATGCTACAAACGAGTGTAAAAAATTATTTTCTGAGATAGACCAACGACATGGGCCTACTCGGAAAACGAAAATCGAAGTTTCTGCTTCGTTTTCGTGCAAAACTAACCCCAATGTCACGGATAAGATAGGGTTTTCACGAAAAATAATCAGAAACTACGATTTTCTTTTGTAAACAAGCAGATACGGGTCAAGGTGAAAGCCGCAAAGAACCGCTTTATTCGGGCAGGGCAGGACCAGTCTTTGTGGCAATCTTTGGAAGATGTCTATGCCCAGCCGTGACGTCTCCTTTCGTGGCTTGCATACTTTTACTTATAGGTCTATGCGTAGTACTATGCTTGTACTACCTCTTGAACCCTTACCTATCTTTAACCCATAAGACTTTCATCCATTCCCGACCTCACATCGCGTGACCGCAAAAGTGGGTTCTAATTCCGAGAACCACTTATCGCAATTATCGGTAGGGTGACGTCTGCTCTAATGGTTCAATTCGACCGATAATTGTGGTCACTTTTTGTACCACCTCACCTTTACTTTTCAGTCTGGTAGAACTATTTTTTGATAATAATAAAAAGCCTCATTTGAAATGGTTTCGTCAATGGATTTATCGATTTTACTTTCTGGGGCGACGCGCGTGATAGATTCATGGCCTTTACCTACCTATAAAATAATCTTATTTCGATAGAATCATGGAATACCTACCTTACAATGCAACCTCACAATTTAGGAATTGGAAATAATGAAATCAGAAGTCAATAACTTTATTCCTTTAGGCTCACAAGATAAACACATAGACAAGTCTATCCATCAATTACTATCAAATAAGAAATAAAGTGTTATTGAAATTCTCTTCACTTCAATCTTTTGTCCACCAGTGGAAGAAGTGAAAAAGAAACCACCAGCACATATATACTTAATCACATAAGTGTCTAATACTTACAATGTTCGTTATTAAAACCAAAGCATTAGATCATATGAATAGAAACATTATAAAAGAATAGATAACCTTATAATTTAATCTTGACCTTCAATAATTTCAATGCTAAAACAAACTAGGACACAATATCTAGAAAAAGGTTCTACAATGTAAAATATCTTACCATAATGAGAGATGCTTTCAGCTTACAGGGCCATCAAAGAGTGTCAGAGCCAGCCCACCATCTTTTTTAAATATCTTTAGTTCAACGAACCGTTGGCTGTCGTTATACCTTGAGCCATTCCGTCAAACATCGGCAAAATGGTTTGTTATAACATTTCACAACTAAATACATTGAAATATCTTCTAATATGCTATAATATCCATGACAAATGTTCTTAAATATAAATTAACATTTAAGATACCTAGTATATTCAATATAATGCAATATGAAATAGTTTAATTATTAAATGAAACTGATTTGTCCTAGAATTTGAATTTGAGCGGGGAAAACAAGTAGGAAATCAGGCCTGTTACATTTTAGTTTGGAATATCTTTTGAAACCTTATTGTTTACCACTATATATACTTGTTATATTATATATTAATTATTAAATAAATTACAATATCTTACACTGCCATTCTGACAAATGCTTCGTTCTCGAAGCATGTAATTTTTACATTTTATTAAACATTTTCTAATTTTAAGTTTATTGATGAATGTTAATAATAATGCTATTATTTTATGAGAAGACAACCTGTTGAACAATTTACAAGTAGTTCACAAGACCAACTATGTTAGTACCTACACATTTTGTAAATGTTTCTTATATTAATTCTTATTAAACTACTTATATCTAAAGGAAACAGAACCATCAAGCACATTATTATGTAGGTACCTTTATTGATTTTATTTTTCAAAGTTATTTATTAGTATTTTTCATTTATTTTATAGTCCAACATCTGGACACGCATCATTATATCTGTATAGTTATATTAAAAGTTAGTCGTAGAAAGTAAAGTCACAAGTCTGTTTTCCTCTGACCGAGGGACCTCGACATGTATACTCGCTATACCCGCTGCTAATATCCAAAGTATACATCAAGTCCGTGGGCCGCCAGCGGAAGGACCTAATTCATTAAGCATTTTATGTTTTCCTCTTACCGTATACCTCGGCCACATACTCGCTATACCCGCTATCAATATCCAAAGTATACGCTAAGTGTACGGTCGACTAGCGGGAGGAACTATTTTTATTTCGAATTCAGTAATTTTGTCCTCGTATTCGTCTGATCGATAGACCAAGTCAACGATCGCCAGCGGAATTTATTTCGTATTTTTGTTTTCGTTTTATTAAAATTTACTGAGTTTTATTTTCTTTTTGTTCTCAATTCTTATTATCACTTTCAACATAGGTACCTACTTAAAACCAACCTTTTTGTCATAAGGACACAAATGTTTAGTAATTAAGACTAATTAGAACTAATAACTTAGTCTAAGATAATGGTACCTATATAAGTAGGTACATCATCCGTAACAGATCGAGCATCTATCTGTGGATCTAGGCGAGTATCACCAAGTACGTCATTTATTCTAGTAGTACCCAGTAGGTATGTTTATTAGCCTCAACTTCCATATAAAAAGTAATCAGAGTGGGGTAAATCCTGGATAATTATTTCGATGGTTGTATTTATTGGTTACTGAACCTTACACAAATCGCTCGGCCAAGCTGACTACACAAAAATAAAACTGTTTCGATCAAATTAAAATAGCTCACTAATTTATTGCATTGGCCTTCAAATTATATTTATGTTGTGCAAATATGTTTATTTTGAATGTGCCCCCATAATTGAGCATAGTACAAAATATATTAGCAATTCATTTAATTATTCTAAATGCCTTCTAAAGCACTTTTATAACCAACCCTATATTAAGTCTAATTGTGCTTAGAAGTATCAAATTGTGTATTTATGTACCATTTATTTTTTTATTGATTCCGTATTAAAATTTATTCCATTAATTTTTTTGTTTGAGTTTATTTGACAATGCCTATGTACCTGCTCTATTTGCATGTGAATTTAAATTATTTTAATTCTGACATTATTTCATTATTATTTTCTCTGTATTTTGTAATCTTGTACATTATTATTTAGTATAGTTTGACAATGCCCTCACACAGCAGCATACTTTGACATACCTTTTAGTTAATTATTAACATTTTTGGCACTAATTTCTTTTATTTAATTCTAGTTAAGTCTATCTGTTTTTTGTTTTACCTTTGTACCTTATGGGGTTTCCTATACCGAAGTTTGTGTGCTATTGTTATAATAAAAATATAGTCTGTAACTACGATAATATCAATACAAATTACTATAGAACACAAAATAGCGGAGCTAACAGACGTTGTCCTGAGAAATCATCAAAATAGTCGAGCCATCTAAGACTGGTAGCTTGGTGCTCTGGAATTATTGATCAATAATACATAAAAGTAAATAAGATCTCAATGACATCAAATTTATGCACAACAATGCAATCTATCCATACACTGCAAATAAATGAAATATCAAGTGAATCATACAAGCTTTGCTTACTTTGGGGCTAGATGATGTGTGAATTGGCCAGTCTAATGAAATGTATGTGCATTATTTTAATTTAATTTAATTTCATTTCATTTCATTAAATACGTATAATTTCTTTCATTTAATTTTATATCATTTTATTTGAATTTAATTAAATTCCTTTGCACAATTGTTTTCTTCTTTTGTTCTTTTAATTACCGTCCAATCATAAATATTAATATTAGTGACCACGTGAAAAGCCTTTTACTTTAGATTCCTGTAGATTGTTTGCAACAGTGTGCACTTAGCTCAATTGTTTTAATTGTAAATAGATACTAGTTCCAATTTATTTCTATAATTTACTTTGTTAACACATTGAATAACCATTTTGTGTATAGGTAAGCACATGTTGGCTCACATCAGCCCATACAAAAATTTACGAGGCGAAGTCAAATCTATTGTGTGTTCGTGTGACTCTCATTATCTACTTAAAAATAAATCAGGTTATTAGTATTTCTACAAACTGAATTTTAGCAAAAAGTTAGGTAGGTACTTTATATTACAACGGAATAATCTGCGTTTTTTTTTTTTTTCGCTTACTCGCAGCTGTTTTCTGCAGATTTCTCTTAAGAATTAGGTAAATTCACTTACAGAGACACTTATAACAATAAGTATTAAACATTTTGGTTGGGCTAATCGTACAGAAGTAAAAAAAGCTTCAAAAATTATTAACTGCCGGTAGTTAGAAATAACGTCAACAACTGGAATTCCCGAACAATAGGCTGGTTAGCAAGAAACATGGATTAAACGTTACTAGAACTGGCAAATTTTGTTTAATATTTCTTTAGTGTTGTGTAGGTTTTTACGAATTTGAAAATAGAACATGAAAACAACTTATTGAACAGGTTTCTTTTTAGGATACAATAAAAGTTTTTTGCTATAAAGAAATTCCGTTAGTATCGTCCAACGTTAGGATTCCACGTGGTCGTACCAAGTTTACGAACCCTTAAGAAACTTTGTTACTGCCACGCTGCTCCTTTGTCCAAATTTCGTTGATGAGCATCTCAATGTGGTCGCACCAAATAGTAGCGCCGTCGTCGTGGGATCGGACATTGGTAGCATCACGTCACCATCTTGTCGCAGATTGGAAGACACAGCGTCAGTCAGAAATCGCCTTGAGCAGACCTTCGTACTCGAAGGTCTGCTGCGGGATCCAGTCTGAAACTTGTACAAGAATGTATTAGAATTTTGAAACAGTTCCAGGCTATCCCACTTCTGATGATAGATTCATGGCCTTTACCTACCTATAAAATAATCTTATTTCGATAGAATCATGGAATACCTACCTTACAATGCAACCTCACAATTTAGGAATTGGAAATAATGAAATCAGAAGTCAATAACTTTATTCCTTTAGGCTCACAAGATAAACACATAGACAAGTCTATCCATCAATTACTATCAAATAAGAAATAAAGTGTTATTGAAATTCTCTTCACTTCAATCTTTTGTCCACCAGTGGAAGAAGTGAAAAAGAAACCACCAGCACATATATACTTAATCACATAAGTGTCTAATACTTACAATGTTCGTTATTAAAACCAAAGCATTAGATCATATGAATAGAAACATTATAAAAGAATAGATAACCTTATAATTTAATCTTGACCTTCAATAATTTCAATGCTAAAACAAACTAGGACACAATATCTAGAAAAAGGTTCTACAATGTAAAATATCTTACCATAATGAGAGATGCTTTCAGCTTACAGGGCCATCAAAGAGTGTCAGAGCCAGCCCACCATCTTTTTTAAATATCTTTAGTTCAACGAACCGTTGGCTGTCGTTATACCTTGAGCCATTCCGTCAAACATCGGCAAAATGGTTTGTTATAACATTTCACAACTAAATACATTGAAATATCTTCTAATATGCTATAATATCCATGACAAATGTTCTTAAATATAAATTAACATTTAAGATACCTAGTATATTCAATATAATGCAATATGAAATAGTTTAATTATTAAATGAAACTGATTTGTCCTAGAATTTGAATTTGAGCGGGGAAAACAAGTAGGAAATCAGGCCTGTTACATTTTAGTTTGGAATATCTTTTGAAACCTTATTGTTTACCACTATATATACTTGTTATATTATATATTAATTATTAAATAAATTACAATATCTTACACGCGCGACGTAAACACAAAATTGTGACACAGAAATACTTTTAATTATTTTTGTTTGCAGAACATGGAGGTGTGCCTCAGCGGCACTGACAAATCATTAACGTTTATGAAACGTCCTTGCTCTTTTGTTCTTTTGATCTACAAACTAAAACCGCAATATTAAATTTCGTATTCATGAGTCTGAAAGTTAAAATCTACTTGAATAAAACAACAGGCAAAGGGAATGGAGGCCGATGGAATATTAGAAATTCCTAGAACATCAAATGCCTCGGCATTTGATCCTTAATTCATAGTATTTTAGGAATTTCTAATTATACATACCAACTTACACAACAAAACAAAATAATTAAAGGTTGATACTTTATATTCGATTAAACTTCTAACATTTTGGTAGATACCTACCTACTTAGATAAATAAAGCATCTGTTCTCAGTGGTTAGTATGGGCATCAGGATTAGCAAAACACAAAACGAAAAAGTTTTTGGTTTACAACCGCTGATCTGTCAAAGTTCTCCTAAATGCAACAAATCTCTGTAAATTCAGAAATGGCAGAATTCTGAAAAATAGTCGCAAAAACCTTGGAACAAAGAAGAAGAGTTATGCCATAAATACCCGATAAATAATTAATCTTATAGATAGTGTTCTCAGCTAAGTTTGATGACAAACGGTGCAGCCATTTAAATGAAAACTTCTAAAAGGTTAATACATTATTAACATAGAATATTACAATAAAATATAATAGAAACAAATTAGTACTTATATTTAGAATTGAAACAATTGAGCTAACTGCATACTGTTGCAAACAATATAAAGGTAATCAAAACAAAATGATTATTTTTGGAATTTGCTTGTTTCCCTTATGGGATAACTCAATACACACAAAACAATGTTGTATTTCCGAGCTAACGTTGCATGTCTCACCGCAATTTCAGCGAAGCTTAAGTTTAATACAAGCTTATTCACCTTCATAATTATGCCCAATTACAATCTGCACGTTTTATTTCCAGCATTATTGCTTAATTTTGTTTGTTGGGGTTGGAAGTTATTACCAAAGATCTTTTATTTTCGTATAAAAATATGTTCACCATTATTTAGATTTAGAGACAGAAAGTTTGTTGAGACTGATCTTCAGAGATAGATAGATCCGCACGTTATAAAAATTAGATGTAAACTAGACGAAGTAAATATCTGACAGCCTTTGTGTTGAAATGGTTTTTAACCATTCTAATCGCGAGAGGATGCGGTGAAATAGTTTTCACAGGATCTTAAGCATTAGAAAAACAGAAATCTGCGGGTTGGCAAAAACGCCTTAGGCTGCCTGTCCGGAGCGAGGCAGTGGAGCTGAGCGTGGGAGTAAGGCCTGAAATCCACCAAAGCGGAAAACTGCGGAGATGTCGAAGCGGAGACGATAAGAGATGTTTTTCAGCTAGATTTTATCCACAGAAGCTGCGCGAAAATTTGTACTGGCTAGACTAGAGCGGAGATGTGTGCTGGCTAAAGTGGAGATGTGTGCTGTCTAGAGCGGAACTGAGCTGCGGCGAGCGTTCGATGTTTTTTGAGAAGACACACTCTCTTCCCATCTACACAGGCACAGTTCATATCTCCGCTCTAAACCGCCGCCCCAGCACAATCTCAGTGAGGTACAGTTCATATATTCGCTTCGATCGGTTCTCTATGAATTTTTTGACGTGACAACGTCTTATAATTCGATAGGGCCGGCTGCACGCACGAAAAAACATGACGTCATGCGGCGTTACCTCGCTCTGAGGCGTTCCATGTAAGGCTTGAAGTGCAAGCGAGAGCGCTCGACATCCGTCTCTCTCCTACTTGAGTGAGCGATGCGTCTGCGTGGACAACTGCTGTACTATAGTACATTTACATGTTTTGATCGAGTATCAAATGCTACCATTCCATCAGTATTTTCTTAAGACGTTGTCACGTTCAACTATCGTCAGTAAACCGACTTTACAGACAACCAATTTTAACTAGTTCGCAAATCCCTGTCCACTGAAGAGGACCGGAGATTTTATGCAAATTTATTGAATAATATTGGCACAGTATAGTTTTTATTTTTTGATTGTGATGTTGTCTATACTAATATTATAAAGAGGAAAAATTTGATTGTTCGTTTGTATCGAATAGGCTCCGAAACTACTGGAATAATTTGAAAAATTCTTTTACAAAACGGGTAATAGGACAACGGGTAGTAAGAATGCAGCTAGTTTGTTAATAAAGAGGATAAACTTTAAAGGCAACACAATCAACAATTCAGTGCTAACCACCGTGAAAGCTTCATCATATTTCTTAATAATGACGTAGGGGCGAGAAGGTTACGAAATACAACTTTCTACTACTCAGCAGTGATTCACTGTATGTAGATTTATAACGCGGCACGAATGAATTTATTATTAAATAATCGTCGAGCCTAAATAGCGACGTTGCGTGACGGTTTGGAACTGCTGGTTTGTGGTAAGAAATTGTTGCGAGCTACGGTCTTGGAAATATTTATTCAGTTTACCCAAGTATTACCAAGTAAGGTACTTCCATGGTGTTTCCGTGAACAATAACTATATTTTTTTCTTATTTTAAATCTTATCTTAATCTTAAATCTCAATCTTAATTTAGTAATTTTAAGATTTTTTTACCTACCTTTCTTTATCATCATCTTTATCTCATATGTTAGACGTCCACACCTGGACAGGCTTTCCCTAAATCTATGATAGCACATTATATATATTATACATACTTACACCAAATAGCAAACTCTGTCGCTTTGCACATCTGCGACTTTAAACAAATTATATCATTGTTATTCTTTTATGTAAGAACCCATCCGTTTATCAGGTCCGATAAAATAATCTTCCCTTCCCACCTTTCTGCGATTCATCATCATCATCATCAGCCTATATTAGTGGACTAATCCACTGCTGTACATAGGCCTCCCCTAATGAGCGCCACAGCGCCCTGTTTTCAGCTTGCCGCATCCAGCATCTGCCTGCAGTCTTTCGCAGATCGTCATCCCACCTGGCCGGAGGGCGTCCTACACTACGTTTTCCGAGTCGTGGTCTCCACGTGGTCGTGGTGATGCGATTAATTTAGTGAAATCCGTCCAATATGTGCTTATTGTTTTTTAAATAAGACGCAAATTTAATTTTAATGGTAAAGTGTACAAAAATAAAACCCGTTAAATAATATACTGGAACCATTTTTAATTATTTTATTGAAGATATCATAATTATATTAGTGTAATTGGTTGTTTATATGGATGATTTCTGTAAGAACTTGCCTTCTTTAAAGATCTCCCAACAGTTTTTCAAGAAATTGCAAAACCCTTTCAGCGCGGCCTTATGGAAACAAGAACTAAGTTCCTCTTCTAAATAACAAACCGAAATTCTAAAGCCAAAACGAAAAAATACCTTTCCACTGCATTTGTTCAAATGGGCCGTTCATCGTACCTGAAGGGAAGAAAGAAGAGAAAGAACCGCGGTAAAAGCATCGCTCGATTCGATAAAAATCCCTATAGTGCCCGACGCCACGCGACCCGAAAAATTGTATCTTGAGCAGTATAAACGTCCTTTAATATTTCGTCTTAATATTTTTATATTTTACGTAATTTAATATTTCGTCTTAATATTCCGTTAATATTTCGTTTTAATATACGTCCTTTATAAACGTTCTTTTGAGAGAGAGGACACGTTGCTATTCTTCAAGTCAGATCACGAGATCCCTTGTCTAATTGGATTATAGGCCCTTAAACGTGTAGGTAGTCCGTAGATATGTCCGAGCATCCACTCGACTCTCCATCTGACATCTTGACATTTGCGGAGAGTCGATAAAGTTGAGGATGGAAGATTTAATGGCCATCATAGGTAGGTACGTGTACCGGTAGGCACCTACCTATACCGGTTTGCGATCAACTGGAAAATTGAAGTAGGTATTGTGATGGGATTGGTGTTTTTGTCATAGAACGCGTTCCTTTGGTTGACCAATTTTGGAATGATCCTTGTGATTCGAGGAAATAAATTGCATTGAATCTTGAATCGCATCTTGAGAAGTTCTCCTTGAGATTGAACCGTAGAAAAACTATAACTATTGAACCCAGCGTGTTTTTATGAATTGGTTTCTGTATCACACTCAAATTATTTATGCAAAAGTTTGGATGTTTAGTTTTCTGTTACTTCTTCATGACGAAACCACTGAACGAATCAATTTGAAATTTTGGGTGGATGTAGATCTAGAGTATTAGCTACATTATGTGGGACAAAAACACACACACACACAGCTAATTCTTGGTTCGGTGCTTGAATTGGATTAAAAGTAAATTTATTAAGATTTATCCCATTAATCTCTTCCTCTTATAATACTTATAATATAATCTGAAGCTTCCTTAAAATATTTCTTAATAAAGCTATTGCTTCTATAAATTTTTTATTTTGTATTATTTTTAAATACATAAATACATAATACATTAAATACATAAATACATAATTTAATTTCAATTTTAATTAATTCTTCAATATCAATAAAAATAGGATCTGCTCCTTTTCATTTTTGATTCCCTAATATTGTAGAAGGATTGCAATTGTCGTGCTAAGCCGCGGGCAGAAGCTTGTTAATAAAAGTATAATGTAGCATCAGAAGTAGATTGATATCACGACACCAAACAAGCGTAATTTTATCGCTTCTTTTTCTATACAAATCAAAATTACATATATAATGAAAGAACTCACAAGAACAGGCAGAGCAATATGCCAATAGTCAGATGAACAGATAACAAACCGATAAACATCGCATTTTATTATTCATATCTGTATTTCTTTTGACCTGCAAACGCTGGATTGAATATTCTAGCAGTAGTACATAAAAATGTTTTCCTGGGGCACTAAATTTTGTTTATATGGATAGGAAATTGCTGTAGAGGCAAATATCAGCACAGTACAAAATATAATGAGGGTATTCAAAATCTTAATTTCAATTTGAATCAGTTGAGTTGTGGTTTCGTTTATTTTCGTTTTTAAATTTTAATTACTGTGACGATAAATTGACTGTAATGAATTCTGATAATTGATGAACTTTTCCCCTCTTTGAAAAAGCGAAGAAAACCTTCTCAATCGTTCTAGAACACACCGATGAAAGAAGATGATCCTTATTGTGTTTAGTATGTCTGATTGTTAGGTTATAATAACATTACCGTCAGTCGTTCTAGCACAAAAAGGATTAGAAGACCTAGGAACCAATAAGTACCAAACTTCTAATGGAAATCCTGTAGTATTACAGCGGATAATAACACCTCCGGCCAAGCGTTTGGATTAGTGGCACTACGATGCGTGACGCATCCATAGGCTTGATGACAGGAATTTTCTTTATAAAGAATTTCAGTGAGTGTTGGTGGTGGAATAAATTCACTAGGTAACTTTTTATACTGATTAATTACAAAATAATATAAAAAGGAAGTAGTTTATTACCAAGAAAATTACACTTACCCAAAGAAAAGAAACAATTTAGAACTAGTATTTACAATTGAAACAGTTAAGTTACTTGCAGATTGTTGCAAACAATCTAGAGGTAGCTAAACTGAAAGCGTTGTGCGTCGCTCTTGAAACGCCTGCGTGGCAGCCCCAACACCATTCTAAGCACATTGGCGGATAGGTGGTATTCTCCTTTTATGGAGCACTGGATAAACTTGCACGCAACTCCTTTTAAGGGGTGGTGCCCCGGTCACTGATGATCCCTCGTGTCCGCATATTAGTCTGTCTGTTTCATGTATTCTTATTTTATCTGATTTTATTTACTTCACATTTTTATTAGTTTTTCATTGCATTGTATTTTATTATTATAGTGTATTTTAAATGTAATCTTATGAGTACTTGAAATAAACAATTTTTATTTTATTTATTTATTTTAAACTGATATGGATCAATACCAATTAAAGCGTCTTCAAGACGCTGGCTGCATTGCCCCGCTGTATGGCAATGCTGATGCACTGCGCTATGATATAATAAGATATTTGCCAGCTCTCGAGTCAAGCGTCGTCACTTCGACCAGACAGACACTCGGGAAAAAAAATTAAATAATAAATAAGCCGATCACCGAACGGCAGGGTTCCTAGAATATTGGATACATTGCCACCGGCTTATCTCTTCATTGCCATGACGCACATCTCCATGATCAAGCTAATTAAGGCTGGGCAGTGATTGAGTTACTTTTTGAACGTCGATCGTTCAATATACATACATACATATTAAACAAAACTTAAAAAAAATGGCTATTTTGGAAAAACAAATAAGGAACATTTTTCTGGGCAGCGATGCCTTCTGTGGTAGTTGTTTTTGTGAGTTGCAAATAAACTTAAGACAACCTACATTTCTCGACACGACTTAGGACTATACTTTTTTTTTAAATCTGGCACTAAGAGGAAATACGTGTTTTGTATCTAATAGCTTTACGCTGTAATTTTCATTGATGAATCTGGACGAAGCGTAGCTGTGATTATTCCTTATTATTCCGTATAATCCTATCGATTCGTGGCGGGCTTCCCTAATCCCGTATCGTATAACAATACCCATTGTTTTACCACTCGGGTAAGTTTATTACGATACGTACCTTCGATCACCGGAGATCTGTTTAGGATAATCTGGTTTGAACATAACAGGGAACGCCACTAACTGTTAGGTACTAGTATGTAGATTTTATTGAAAGTAAGTTCGGAAAAAATGGGTTGAATCATTCGACGTAGAATGAATAATTTAAAGATTTTTTTTAACTTAACGGTAGAAGCCTTTATTTACAAAGAAAATTATACTAGTATTTATATTTGAAACAATTGAGCTAGATGCAGACTGTTGCAAACAGTCTACAGGTAGCTCAACTGATCCATATCAATACCAGTCGGAAGCGTCCCCAAGACGCTGGCTGCATTGCCACGCTGTATGGCAATGCTGATGCGCTGTGCCAGATACTCACCAGCTCTCGGGTCACGCGTCGCTTAGACCAGACGCTCAGATATTTTTTTTAAATTTAAAACCCGAAGAGCCTTGGTACCCCACGGATCTAGGGTCTCGACTCCAAGGAGAGCAAATGTGTAGGCTCTGTCGAGACCTGCAAATTTGAGTGTTACTTGACAGAATAAGAGTGTACTTGAGGAGACTAGGATAAGTCTACCTTCTTCAAACGTGAAGATTTCATAGCAAATTCTTTTAATTTTTTCAATGTTAACGTACTATCGTACGTTTATCAAGAGGCACCTGTGCGCTACTAATTATTTGGTCCATGATTATTTAATTTATTATTAGGTATACCGACGTACCTACCTGCATAGCATACCTGCTTGTATGAACTGAGTCGTGGGTACCTAGGTTCTTTGCATGGTTTGCCCTCTTGCTGGTCCTCATCGTCGCAATAATAAATGATCGCGTAGAGCAAACATTATGCGTTGTCATGCGCGGTCAAACTCCGCGATAAATGCACACGCAGCTTCGCGCGTTTCCTCTTCCAAAATCGACATAAACTCCCAACAGAAGTATACTGTAAATAAAATCTCATTCGTCAATCCTTCTCCACTGCGTATGTAAATACGAAAAACTACGCAGATACCCTTAGGGGTATCTGCGTAGTTTTCGTATTTTTAGGGTTCCATACCTCAAAAGGAAAAAAGGAACCCTGAAAAAAGGATCACTTTGTTGTCCGTCTGTCTGTCAGTCTGTCTGTCAGTCTGTCTGTCAGTCTGTCTGTCAGTCTGTCTGTCAGTCTGTCTGTCAGTCTGTCTGTCAGTCTGTCTGTCAGTCTGTCTGTCAGTCTGTCTGTCAGTCTGTCTGTCAGTCTGTCTGTCAGTCTGTCTGTCAGTCTGTCTGTCAGTCTGTCTGTCAGTCTGTCTGTCAGTCTGTCTGTCAGTCTGTCTGTCAGTCTGTCTGTCAGTCTGTCTGTCAGTCTGTCTGTCAGTCTGTCTGTCAGTCTGTCTGTCAGTCTGTCAGTCTGTCTGTCAGTCTGTCTGTCAGTCTGTCTGTCAGTCTGTCTGTCAGTCTGTCTGTCAGTCTGTCTGTCAGTCTGTCTGTCAGTCTGTCTGTCAGTCTGTCTGTCAGTCTGTCTGTCAGTCTGTCTGTCAGTCTGTCTGTCAGTCTGTCTGTCAGTCTGTCTGTCAGTCTGTCTGTCAGTCTGTCTGTCAGTCTGTCTGTCAGTCTGTCTGTCAGTCTGTCTGTCAGTCTGTCTGTCAGTCTGTCTGTCAGTCTGTCTGTCAATCTGTCTGTCAGTCTGTCTGTCAGTCTGTCTGTCCGTCTGTCAACCCTCTTTTCTCAGGAACGCGTGGAGGTATCGAGTTGAAATTAACATCAAATACTCAAGTCTATAACCCCTTGAAGCCGTGATATAAATTAAACTTCTAAGTCAACGCACTCAAAAGTTACAGCCGTTTATATCCGAAAATTTTGAAATTTCCAAGGGAAACGCATGCACCCAAAACCTATAGGGTACTTCCTGTAGATCTAGAATCATGAAAATTGGTGAGCAGCAAGGTCTTAAAGCACAAGTAAAGGGAAAAGATAGAAAAACATAAATTTGTAATTTATTCACAAAAAAAATACTTTTTATGTCCATGGCGAACCAAAACCTATAGGGTACTTCCCGTAGGCCCAGAATTATGAAATTTGGCAAGAAGCAAGGCCTTATGGCACAAATGAAGGAAATTATCCGAAAACTGTAAATTTCTAGTTTATTCACAAAAAATAAATAGTTTTCATTCTCTCGCTCGACCATAATATACAGGGTACCTACTTCATGTTGACCTACAATCATGATATTTTAGGCAAGAAACAATTTCTTACGCTTAAACAGAACCCTAAGTGCGCGAGTCCGACTCGCACTTAACGTTTTATTTTATATTTGAAGACTTAGTTGAGTATAATGTGGTAGCATAGAAATAAAGCTTCATGTACTTTTTTCATTTTATGTATGCCATGAACAGTAACTTGGCAAACTTATTATCATTTCAACATTACGACCTTCCAAAGGCACTTGTTGAAAGGTGGAAGTTCTTCTTGGCCAAGAGCCAGCTCTCAGATACGAAAGCTGAGGCTATTGCGTTTTAAATGGTACGTTCACTCGATGTCATGTGGCAAATTAGTGATTTTATTGAATTGCTAGCTTGCCTGCGGCTTCGCACGCGTATTTCCGGCATAATAAGTAGCCTATTGCTTAAGTTAGGCTACGTTCTAAGTGTATTCGAAATTTTATATTGATCTGTTCAGTAGTTTTGGAGATCTTAGGTAACAAATATTTCACATTTCACAAACTTTCGCATTTATAATATTAGTAGGATTTATGGAAGTTTACAAAGATTTCTTTTTTCGTGGCGGTGGGCCAATATTGTTTCATCTATAAATGGTGACGGTGTGAATAGAATAAAAAACAAGAAAAAATGTATTTGAAACACATACACAAAAAACACACTCAGCATTTTTTGTACACAACAAAACAAAAAATAAATATTGGGGGATTTTTTTAACGACATCGGAGCAAATCCCAGAGGTTGGAAGCACTTTAAAGTTTTGACAGCTTTAATTTATCACTTCTTTTGTGTCTCGTCCGTTTTCGAACTCGATTTTTCACCTTTTTCGTTGCACGTGTGCAATTACGCATTTTTGAAGATTTTTGGTTTTTTTAGTGATAATATTGCCGTGTGTTTTCTGTCATTGTTATCAGTTCTTGTTTGTTTAGTTTTCGTACGTAAGTCTCTATGTTTACAAAGATTATCTTGGTTTATAGAACCAGGTATGATCGCCAAGCTTGATGTGAAAAGCAAAGGCGCATTACTAAATAAAATGTACACAAATAAAATAATCCTCTCAGAACAACAATAGTATAAAGTAACAGACTTGGAACCGCAATATCCAGACCACAACTGATAACCGATAACCTGGTAACCGATCACAACAGTTGGATATCACCAAGATTTCGAAAATCCATCTCGCAACAAAGCTTTACGCAACTCAATATTTAACTTATATATACATAAATATCTACATGTTTTCGATGCTAACCTTACGACACTGGAAAATGTTATGTTCGCTCTGCCTACGTCAAAATAATAGACCATAACATAGGATATATCGTTATTGGCTTCAGGTGTCTCTGTAAAAAGTTTGTCAGGGAGTAACGATTATGTTGAGGGTTTATTGCGAAAACCAGATAAATACGGTGACATGAGTTTTGGGAATTAATTAGAGTTTTGAGGTTTTGCCTGTGTCACTTGCTAATCCATCGACAGTTTTGGTTTAATATTATTTACTACTGACTTTTTAAACAGTTTGAACGCCAACATGTTGAACTATCGCAAAGTAAGCAGAACTGGGGTACTAGTTAACTGATAGACTGAATGCATTTATAGCAGTTCGTAAATAATATTTGTCCCGCGGCGGGATATGAACCCGCAACTTTCTGCATCGCAGGCGGCCTTCGTCCGCGGCGCCAAACACGTCGTCTGTATTTCGCATAAATCTCTATAAATCTCTCTATCTACCATAGATTCGAATTCGCTACGTAACGTCTCGTTATGGGAATCATTCATTAATATCAGGTCGTGTTTGTAAAAAATTTACAGAATCCAAAGGAGTCACATGCTACGAGAAAGCATCCCCGTAGACGCTCTACGAAGTAGCTCGTAGCAACTTTCTCGTAGCTGTTAGCAATGAAAGTCACAGAGAGAAAATGATTCATACTGCCGGCAGCAAGCGCATTGAAAAGCGGAAAAGCGAAGCTTTTTTCTCCTACCAAACTCAAGACTCAATGTTTGTACCTACATTGCCCATGACTTTCTTGTTTTTGACTTTTTGACAGAATTTTCACTACTTGTCGATTGAGTTCTTTCCATCAACGTATAATACTCGATGACATAGAAAATTTTGGATTTTTGTGCTGTGTAGTGGGTTACTGTTATTTGAGAATGGCTTATGTATAACTATTGCCCACTAGAATAATGTTAACTTTAGTTCATATTGAGAAACCTGGTTTGGTTCTCATTGCTCTAAGGTTTTCTTGCGGCTCCGGAAAAATCTGGACGCTCTACAATTGCTGTTATGGGTTTTGCGGACAATAGATAAACTACTGTGTGTAATTGTGTGTGAAATATTATCAACACAATACAATCAGATTGTTCATCACAAAACTGACGTGTACGAAAACCATTGTTGTGTGTGGGCTTAAAACAGTTTTTAAAATCTCGTAAATCAACAATTTATAATCCGCGCCCAATCGAAATGATAAAGAACCCTTTCAAAATTAAGAAAAAACGATAGAGATACATTTAATATAATTTTAATATAAAAACAGCACAGACTAGATACTGAACAGATTTAGGTTAGATTTATTTAGTTTATCGAATAGGTGGCAACTAGAGAAGATACTTAAGGATTATTTATGGAAGATGGAGGAGTTACTCCTCCGTCCACCTGTGGGAATACTGTTTCTATAAAAAATCACTACAACAAACTCAAAATGCGCATTATGATTTCTTCTCTACGACGACGTCCTAGAATCTGAGTCACATTCCTATGAAATGACTGTCTCAGAAATGTCATTTATGGTGTTTTTTTCTCGACATCAAGGAAACAGTGTCGGATAAATTATATTTGTCTAGTCGGCAACTTGTTGTGGTATTATTTCGGTTCTTTTCTTTGATCTTAATTGATGGTTATTACTATTGGTCACAGTAAGAAGCTTCTAGCAAATACACGAGAAACCCCTGTATTTTTTTTCAATTTGCCTTTTTATATTTTTTATTGATAGACACAATATATTAAAAATCTAAGACAGCAAAAAAGTCATTGAAAGTTTTCGACTAGATCTGGTCTCCGGTTGTAATCGAGTAATCACACTAAAAATGCGGAAGTTTGTACCTATGTGTGTGTGTAAGTTTGTTACTCCTTCACGCTTTAACGGCCAAATAGATTTGGATGTTTGGTGCCAGGGGTTGTCAGTTATTCGGGAAAAAGTCACGGAATATCACAAGGGGGAGTTTAGTATTACAGAGTTTTTATAGAGATTTGTCGTATATTTCTTTTTTCAGAACGCCTGATTTCTTAACCACAGACACTTTATGACAGACATTTTATGACTCAAAGATTACTATTTTTTGTTTTTATTGGAAAAGCTCGAGCATTTGGCCATTATGTCACTGAAGAAAGTGATGTCTTAAGATGGAGAACGTTTACCCAGAAGGAACTTATTCACTCTGGATTTAAAGACTATGAGATCGTTCTGCCGTACTCTTTCTATCGTACTCTTTCTCAATTCTAATTAAAGCCGTCACTAAAAGGCAGAGTGCCCAGAATGCTGCCAGCATTGCTACCCTGATTAGGAAATTGTTATTTATTCAGACAAGTAAAATTTTTGCTCGTTCTTGTCACATGGTAAGCCTATCATGATGTAATATTTGACATAATGTCGTGTATGGCCCTACCTAAGGACATAAAGCACTTAGATAAGATTTTGCTGGTTGAATTGAACTAGCAAAATCATATTTTTGATCATGTTGCAAACAGGTTAGTAACACGTCGTGTTCTTGGCTTGTTTTCTCCAATGAACTCAACGATTGTCTTGTATTTTAAAGGACACGAAAATACAACCACTTCGTTAATTCGGGGCTGTGCCTTGTACTGGAATCGAAATGTCTACTAAAACACAATGTTTATTTTTTTTCGATAAACATGAACATTTACATTTTAATGTAAGTATAAACCTACTGAATTTTAAAAGCGAATACAATGTTATTACTTTAAGTGCGGGCTGTAAACACAGAATAGTAAAGGCATGCGTTATTCATTATTATGTCATGCTTAGAAATCGGTGTTATTGGCCGATGGGTACTTTTACCAATTGAAAATTACCTACTTTGCCCTTTGTTCTGAGTAAACCTACTGGGTGGAAAAAGTTAGTTGTTCTGTGCGGTAAAGGTCAACTCCCCTATATTAATTTAGCCTTTGATACACACGGAGTAATTCGGCCGGGTTATTTGTTTGTCCCCTAATTTCAAGTAACACAGTTTACAGTGGCCGACTGTTGTTTGTGTTAGAAATTTACAGTAGATCTTGCACCTTGAGTTGAGGGGTGTAAGGTGATAATCGTAAATCTAAGTCGGGTTTAGGGGTTTAGTTTCGTTGTTAAAGTATTGAGTGAATCGAATTGGGAAGATTCTTTTTCAGCTTGTTTTGACTTGAACGAACGTACAAAATATCCACGTTTATTTTTCAACACATCAAATTATGCCTACAGATTTCTAGAACTAATCGCTGGTGACTGGCTAGTGAAGTTAAACTCAAAAATCCTTTACATCTATACATCAGCGCTGGGTGGACACATCAGTGTGCATCCAGCACTACGCTGAGTGAAAGGCCATATTTGCCTTTAACGCTGCTACGCACAAAACAAATCTTTTTCTTATTTTAACTATTTGGTAGTCTTAAGGTTAATTGTGTATAGTAGGTATGTAGTTTTAAGGTAAATAAAAATATTTTCTTCTTCTTCTTTTTCTTCATCATAAATAGATATAAACAAAATACACTAGGACGTCCACGACGTCAGAAGGAAAAATATGTACTAGTGAATCTGTGTTTTAGTAGATTTGAGTACTTGACCTATTATGTCACTTTAAGCTCTAGGCAAATATCAAAGTAGTCAAATTGTGTTCTAGACCGTCCAAGACCAACCCGATTGAAGATCCTAATTCCGGGCCGTACGTTACGTTTACAATACTCGTTGGTACATAAAGAATTACTTAGAGTTGCCAGTTTAAAAACTTTTGCCACAATCACGAAACTCTGACCGGTAGACTTCCAGAACTTTCCGCCAGTTTGTCACTTCCAGTCAAAGTTCCTTCTTGAAAGCATCTAAGTTGTGATTTGGCGCGAAACTGTTCTCGCTAGTTCCTTTTGTTTTATGACTGGTGTCAATTACAGAGTGTTTCCATTTCAATTTATAGATATAAATTCCATTTTAATTACCTATATGGCAGGTTTAGTAAAAGTACATTAAGTGTGGGCAGGCGCTTTAAATGTAGTTATTGTAAGTTTTCACTTCAATAATTACCAAGACTTCTTTGAACGCGGTCAATACTCTAAATAAGCTGACTGCTGAGTCAGCTTATTTAGACTAAGACAGCTGTGTCCTGACGCTGACTACTCTAAAATTTAGAAAATGTTTGGCCTGACCATCCAAACATTCTCTTATAATGGAAATTCGAACTCAATTAAGCTACAACTTAGTTTAATAACCTCAATTTCTGGTAAATTCTAACTCTACGTAATTTGGTTGGCTTATAATTTGAGGCGGTATTCACACATTGCCCGGGTAAATCCAACAGAGAGCCTCTTACCTCTAAAACATATTAGCGCACCGGACAACTTATGCCAGGCCTACATGTACCTAAGCTTAGCCTGGGCATAGAGGGCGCATATCTGCATATCTGCCCGAATAACAGCCGCTCTGATTTCAAATTACATTCGAGGCTTTTGATGATTATGCAGCGAGGTTACTCTACCTAGTCCTACTTTACCGTCTCTAGTTTTTTCATAATCATTACTGGCTGCTACTCACAACTTAGTTAGCATGGTAGGTAGGGTACCTACCTACCTACTAAAGACGCATCAGAAAAAATAACATTAATAGCATAACCTTAATAGTGTAACTTTTTTTTAATGAGACCTTTATTCACAATGAAATTTACACTAGTATTTACAATTGAAACATCTGAGCTGAAAACAATCTACAGGTAGGTCAACTCAGCCGTATCAATACCAATAGTGTCAATAGTGTAAGTTGATCATTTTTAATTCGTTTAATCAACCAATTGTTTTTACAGTTCAACTTAGAGTCAATTTTATTTTATGTTAATTTCGTTTACGTTAACATAACAATTTTAAACGTATTTATAATTTTTTTAATAAGTTATTTACACAACAATCTGGAATCGTTTTAGTAATTTTAGACAAAATTAATATTTCTTATTTATTTTTGTTTATATAACCCCTCTTATGTAGTTTCATACAAAACCATGTAAAAATATTGATTTTTGTAGCGCGCGGTAACTACGCCAGCAAGTGCTGGCGGACGCTTGCCAGATGTGTCAAAAATTGCAAAATGGCAGCGCCTGCTAAGGGGATAAGGTAATCAACCACGATGATTTTTTGTACATCCTTTAAAAATGTTTATAGCAAGATTACGTCAATCATGACAACCTTAATTTATTTATTTTATGTGTTAAATTATTAATGTATGACGTCATCTTCTCGAACTATTTTTGTAACATAATAGGACGCAGCTGCCTATATTACAGACTTCTCAGTCTAGTTCAGGCAACTGAGGCAACATAAAAATTTGAACAACAATTTTATTATGTATCAAACTTAATGTCTGACAAATTAATTATGTTACATTTTTGTTATGATTCTTTTTGCCATAAATTTATTATTAAACAATCATTTATTATTATATCTAGCTATAAAATACATTTTTTACGATATAAAATAAAATATTATAAAACTATTCTACAATAAAAAAATATTTCAAAACGGTTAATCACCGGCCGCGAAGCTTGGCTCAAGCGGCCGGTATTATTATTATTACCTAGAGAGAGATCCTAGGTAACAAAAATTTCACGTTTCACAAACTTTCGCATTTATAATATTGGTAGGATTCAGGTCGGGCCAGGAGTTGTGTGCGTTTTTACACAAAATAATAAAAAACTTTCTTTAAAAGGAGGAGGAACCATAATATTATCTCTTTTACCGGAGGAAATAAAAAATAATGAGCCGTTAGAGAGTTCATTATAACCATTTAATAAAAACAAATGCAGCCGAAATAAATCAAGTTGATGTCTGATACTGAAAACGACGGCAGCACTTAGGGAGCAATAAAACGCTCTTCTCCTGACTAGGTACCATCTGTCTTTGGTTTTCATTATAAATTACCTCAGAAAATACCCGTATGTTTCGAGTTTATGTGACCTAGGTGAGATTTAAGAGACACGACAAAGATAACCTGTAAAATAAGACTAACGATTTTTTCAATCATTCGCGACCTGTTTACATATGGAAAAACTAGTTTATGCATGTAAAATTTCAGCCTGATCCGTTTAGTAGTTTCGGCGTGAAGAGGTAACAAACATCCATCCTTCTATACATCCATCCAAACTTTCTCATTTATAATAATAGTGTGATATCTTTTAAATTATAATTATGATAAACATTAAGTAACTAACTTCAAAAAAAGAGGATTCTATATTCAGCTGCATGTATAGTTGTAGTAACTTTTTTATTTAGTTTAACTATGGACCAATTTTGATGATTCTTGTAATGAAAACTTTCAAATTATTAGTAACTATTTAATACATTGCTCAAAAAAAAAAGTTTTATTTTTTCTATGTATACATACACTACAGACTAGGTATGTAAATGTCCATTGCATTATAGATTTCAACAACGCTTTTAACAATGTTAACTTTAAAATTCCCCTTGGATTATTAAATCTCATAATATATCTCCAGCAGTGGCTGATTGATTTTGCAGTTATTTGTAAGGGCGTTGGCAACGTATACGCATTGATGATGTATGGTCATCGTAAAGTCATATTTCTGCTGGCGTTCCTCAAGACGGCGTACTTTCACCTCTTCTCTTTCCTATCTTCATAATTCCTCTAGTCGAAACCGGTGCGGTGTTGGACCGCTAGATATCACATCTGGCTTCAGGGCGGAAGTCCCTACAACGCAACTTTACATCTCACGCGTCCACTACGCTGTGCAAACAAAGGCTGTGGAGGACTACCTGAAGACGAAGACTGGGCTCTCGCTGCGCGTCGAGAAGCTGGACTCTCGCCATAATTTAAGCTTCTGTTCATTTATGGTGAGAGTTCCAACTCAACATCTCTCGACCTACTTGAGTGAAGAGTTTTGGCCGAAGGGTGTCAAGTTCCGACGGTTCACAGGCCGCCTGCAAGGGGACACCGCCGTGCACCGTCGTCAGCTGACACCCTGATTGCGTCATACACGTCGACGCCGCAAATTTAGAACGTGTGCAATTTTATTTAAAATAAGTTTTTATATTTTTATGTATGTTAGATTTAAGGTATATATTCATATGGACCGTAGAATAAGTTAATAAGATCTGTACTTGTTCTAATGTTGTCTGAAATAAATGTATTATTATTATTATTATAATTTATATATCTCATCATATTACTCGTATAACTTCAGCGTACCACCTCTATGCAGATGATCTCCAAATTGGCGCGCAGGACCCAGTAGTAGATTGATTAACTGGTGCTGCACCGCGATAAATGAAGACTAGTGCCGTATCCTGGATAGAGATGGGCGTTGTCGTTGAATTTCCACAACGATGCGCATCGTTTTTGTCAGAATGGCATCCGTTGTGAACAACGATGTTGCCGCCAACGATGTCGGCCAGGTTGCTAACAAAACACTGACACGGGTGTCGATGTTGCCGCCAACGATGTCGGCCGGGTTGCTAACACAACACTGCCTATTAGACCAATTAAACCTAGCTAAAGCAAACCAAACAATTAAATTAGTAGGTACCTACCTACCTACCTACCTATTAGACCTATTTAACCTATCTAAAGCAAACCAAACAATTAAATTAGTAGGTACCTACCTACCTACCTATTAAACCTGTCTAAAGCAAACCAAACAATTAAATTAGTAGGTACCTACCTACCTACCTATAAGACCTATTAAACCTATCTAAAGCAAACCAAACAATTAAATTAGTAGGTACCTACCTACCTACCTATTAGACCTATTAAACCTATCTAAAGCATACCAAACAATTAAATTAGTAGGTACCTACCTACCTACCTATTAAACCTATCTAAAGCAAACCAAACAATTAAATTAGTAGGTACCTACCTACCTACCTATTAGGTCCCTAGCCTACTCGAGGGAATATTTTTTTGTATTAGGATTGGCCGTTTTTTGGCGTCTCGACATTATTAGGTACCTAGGTTCACACAAACACTTTTACAAGACTTTTTAAAATCCGCGGTGCGCACATCATCGTAATTTGCGTAATGAAAAAATCCAAACAAACGACAAGAATAACGAGCATATGAAACTTACTGGAAGTGACATGAGCTTTTAGACGGGTAGGTCCTAAATTACGGAATTTGATCAAATAAAAATAATTCAATATCTAACTTGGTTCCTAGTAGTAGGGTAAATCTAAAATACCATAATACTTATATTATATCGAGACATTTGATAAAAAAAATAGATATCGTATTTTTTTAAATAATAAATAACATTGGTACATGGTTCATGCCATATCTAGTTAGATATAATAAAACGTTCAGTTCTATGTTCTAGCATCCTCTCCTCTCGCTCACACACACGCAGGCATGCGGGCGGTGAGGTATGGATGGATGTTCGTTGCTTAGGTTTGGCAATCGGCATTACTCGGCTGACATCGTTGTTCGCCATCCGATGCCGCGCCACTAACCTCCCCGCTCTTCCGATGTCGGTGTGACGTTCGTTTGTTGTCGGTGGCGATCGGCATTACTCGGTTCGGCATCTCGTTGTCGCAGGCATCCGTTGTTCACCTATTCGCCATCCGATGGGAACAACGTACACTGACATCGTTGGTCAACAACGATGTTAGCAAAAACGACCACCTCTAATCCTGGACTAGATTTTTTTGTGTAGAAGATAAGTTGCTTTATTATTTTCAACACCAAAATTGTAGGAAAATAAATAAACTGGGTCGTAGTAAAAGATTGATAGTTGAAAAAAGAGACAAATTTGTACAAAGTATTTTTTCTCTGAGGAATCATCATCTTCATCATCAGCCACTGCTGAGCATAGCCTCTGTATGTTTATGCCATCGCGTAAATAATCGTTTAAATTGTTTCGTAGTTTTAAGTATACTTATGTATCATTCTATCTATAATGTATCATAATTTTCGATAGTGTTTCTGTAAAGTAATAATGCTAGTTTAGTTTTTAAAAGTTCTGAAACATGTTGATCTATAATTTGAATGTCCATTTCATTACACGATTGGCTGACAGCCATGGCTCCTGTCCTTCGTTAGGCACTGATACTAATATTATTACGCTTTCAATTCAAATATCGTTAATGACTTTGAAAGTAATGCTGAAATAACCAAAAGTAAAGTTAGCTAAATTCCAAGTGATTTTGCAGCTGTCTGGCTTTACGAGATAAACCTAAGCCAGGTAATAAATAAGCAAATGAAATGATTCTAATGTTGACGCCTCCTTTTAGTGAGTGAGTTAAATAATCCACCAGGACGGTGGGTGTAAAATTCCTAAAATGATCCATAAATGGTGGGCGTAAAAATCCATAATCTTTCAATGCACAAATTGAAAGGGGTGTGAAAATTCTCAAACGTTATATTTTTGGTTACTACAATAAATATTTTATAACATCACTCAACATTATCAATAGCAGTCTTTTCTTTTTTGTTGAAAGGTTTTAGTACCTACCCTGGTAAATACTTTCCTGAAGAAGGTCATCATCATCATCAGCATATATTAGTCCACTGCTGGACAAAGGCTTCCCCTAATGAGCGCCATTGCGCCCTGTCTTCAGCTTGCCGCATCCAGCATCTGCCTGCAGTCTTTTGCAGATCGTCATCCCACCTGGCCGGAGGGCGTCCTACACTACGTTTGCCGAGTCGTGGTCTCCACTCAAGAACACGTTTACCCCAGCGGTTGTCGGTTCTTCGCGAGATATGGCCGGCCCACTGCCACTTCAGCTTGCTAATTCTTTGAGCTATGTCGATAACTTTGTTTCTGTGTCGGATGTATTCGTTACGAATTCTATCCTTCAGAGAGACTCCGAGCATAGCTCTTTCCATAACTCGCTGAGCGACTTTGAACTGGTGGACCAGCCCTACCGTGAGTGTCCACGTCTCAGCTCCGTTGGTCATGACGGGTAGGACGCGCTGATTGAAAACTTTAGTTTTCAAGCATTGCGGTATGGATGACGAGAAGACTCGACGTAGTTTCCCAAACGCTGCCCAGCCTAGATGGATCCTCCTCTTGGCCTCCTTCTCAAAATTATTTTTTTCTAACTGCAGAATTTGCCCAAGGTAAGTATACTCGGAAACAATTTCGAGAAGGTGGCCATATTGTACGACGACCGGTCCCGGATCAATGAGGCCATTGATCATGACTTTAGTTTTTACAAATTCATGCCAAGACCGATGCGTCGCGAGGCTGAAGAAGGTATTTGATGTATTTTATAGTCCTAGGTCCTAACTCGAAAGAAAGAAAGAAAAATTTAAAAATATTAATTTTTCCCATAAGAGAAACGTACACACAGACTAGTTACTAAATAAAAAATTAAAAACTACACAAAAACAATAGAAGATGAAAATGAGAATGTTTTCTCCTTCTATTGTTTTTGTGAATGACGCGTGCAGTACAGATTCAGTACTGCACGCGTCGTCATCCAAAATGACCGAGCCGCACGAAATAAATGAAAGTATTTTTATCACTCGAACCTATAGCTGTGCCTATAGCCTTTTCACATAAATACGGTTGACGTCAAAACGGCACGCGTCGTACCGTGCAAGCGATTTCACATGTACACAATTTACGCACGGTCGCCCGACGACGCCGACGGCGGCAACGGCGATCGCAGTATTATCGACTTACCTACCAGACTGAAGACGTCCCGTCCTCGGTTGTTTTTATTATTAAATAGACGTAAAATTAATAAATATATACTTCTATTGTTAAGAATGATAAATATACTTATAATAAAAAAGCATATAGACATTACCACTGTGTGAACCTGGCAACCGACTTTGAGATATTAATATTTTTAGGGTCTTATTTGATTGTATGGTTTGTACTCGATTGTACCGACAAAATTATTGTTTGTACCCTAAGGGGTAAAAGTTATGGGCAGGTTTTTCAATAGTCGATTATAAAATTAGAGTGTAAAATGAAAAAATTTGTCTGGGAATTTAATATGTCGTAGTACTAAGGCATAGTAACCGTCAAACCTTGAAATTGCCAACATAAAACACGAACCTTTAGTCACAGGTTTTCAGGAGGTATCAAACAAAACACATGGATAAAAACCTGAAACTGGGTTCAAAAATTACCATGATCTGTAAATTGACATAGTTTTTTTAACACAGCGCTTAAAATAACATATAAAATTTAATATTGAATTACATATGTAAATGGTTTTCAGGTACAAATGAAACAATATGTCTTGAAACTTCGCATTACCCGCGCTCGCCATGCTGTGTTGCGCTCGTGTTCATGTGAACGAGTTTATGTATAATACAAGTCAATACACAACTGTAAAGACGGTTGCCGCGTCGAAACATTTTTTTATAGTGGATAAAAATGGGCGACACACGGTAAGGCACGGTCTCATATATGCCGTATGCGTATGAAAAGGGCCGAAGACGACATTATTTCTCTAGCGCACACTTGACACAAGCGGCTATGCATAATTTTTTGCAGACAAGTGTGAAAGTGTAGGTGGTTGAAGTACCTCGACATTCGAGCGTGCTGATGTTGTACTGAAACCTTACCGAGTAATCAGAAAATGGCCGTCTCCATGATGAAGCTCTAAAGTTCAATAAATAAAGGGCATAAAATATGAGCTGTAAGAGGAAACCAATGTTGGCATAAAGTTTGAAAAGCTTAGTCTGAGAAGCACGGCAAGGATTATGGCTGCACTTAAAACAGACGACGTGATGCGATCCTGTTGTTTTGTACCTGACTACGTTATAGAACTACTGAATACGTATTGTTTTGTACGGCACAAAAAAACAACAAACTTTAGTCAATTTAAAATTCCATTATTTATTATTATTTATTTACACAATGGCCTTTTAAGTAACAATACAAATGCAACTCTCGAAATCGTTATGCCTAGTACATTGAATAATCATACAATCTTAAAACTACAAAATAATGAACTTATAAAACAGTAAAATGATATTACAACTAACACAAAAAAAAAGATCATAAAAATATGAAAGGCTAAAACTTTAATTTTATTTTAAGATTGCCTTGCTTTCTGACCAACAGAACTGAGAAATTCTGTGGATGATTCAAAACTAGCATGGTGATAAAAGATGTCAGTGCTTATTTACTCAGTAGGTGAAAGCATATACATCATTTTATATTTTAAAATCACCAACATTTATAAAGAATTAACTTTAAAAAACTCAGTCGGGGCGTGTCTTGGTTTTTATATTCGCCAACCGATCGTTTTAGAGAATAACTATTTTTAGAATATTTGAAGAATCTGTTAAGAACTTAACTGTACAGAACATTCAAAGGCTTTTTACACCTTAACATCGATTTGGGCCACTACATATATACATACTAACACATACAACATACTACACATAATATGTTACCGTTTTATATGTCCCGTTAAAATCGAAAAGAAAGTTGAAGAAGTTCCGTTAACGAAAGGTCTGCGTAAATAAAATAAAAATACATTACACAACGTTACCCAAATACATTACCCAGTTTTAATAGCGGTTTTCGAAAACAGGGGGGGTCGAGATCAAAAGGTTAATATTTTTAACTCAGTTTTAAAAAATCTATTTAAAAATAAATTAACAAGAAAACCGGAGCACTTTTCATTGAGGGTTGCCACAATTTGCGTTTGCACGTAGGGGGTCGATTTGATAATCTTGACTGCACAAACTGCATTATTGCCTTTTTTCGATCCAACAAAGATACATTTTTAGGGTTTCTTTTGCAAAATAGTTTGGAGGAACCTCCGTGTGCGAGTCGACTCACACTTGACTGCTCAAAATCAAAATAATAATATCGCTATAAGAAACTTATTAGAAAAACTTAAAAAACTTATAAGAAACTTTTGATACGGTCATGGTTAATAACACATGACGTACGGAAACTGCTTGTTTAGGTTTTGCCTAAAGTAAAACCAATATCCTGATAATAACGATAAAACACAAATCATGGTAAATATTTACCCGAACATCCCGTTATAAGTCATTTTATCGGAAAGGGTATACAACGTAGCTTTCTACATAAAAAATCTTCCAGCTAATCTTTCACGCAAAACGGAAAAAGTATATTTTTATTTTCCTGGTACACGCTTTGGCCAGGAACCTCAACACTGGAAGAGATTCACCGATACCGGACAATGTAGAAGAAATAAATAAATAATAAATAATACTAGACAATTCACACAGCATTATCTAGCCCCAAGCTAAGCATATGGGTACTAGATAACTGATATACCTACATAATACAATACACTACATAGATGGATATTTTTAATTATACGTAAAAAAACATCCAGAATACAAGTAGCAGATTTGTAGAACAATGTAGAATACAAGTGCAAGTAAGTGCAAGTAGGCAAATGTATTTCTGCAAACAGTTTGTTTTACTTCTTGTTTTTATTTCAATGAAAAGTTTGTTATCAAACTAGAGGCATAATAGGCACCCCACATAGTTAGGAGATAGATATCACGGGATGACATAGGCTACTTTTTATACATAGAAAATGCGTGCAAAGCAGTTACTAGAGATTGTGCGCTAGTCACATCACACTAATATTATAAATGCGAAAGTTTGGATGGATGGATGGATAGATGGATGGATGTTTGTTACGTCTTCACGCCAAAGCTACTGAACAGATTGAGCTGAAATTTTGCATCGTTGTGGCTCTAAGCCTGGAATAAAACATAGGCTACTTTTTATGCCATATATCAGTTCCCGTGGGAAATAAATTACCTTTGAACGTTTCCATAGAAACAACGCGTGCGAAGCCACGGGCAGAAGCTAGTAATTTATAATTTAGTTCTATGTATGATAAAAAATATCTATCTATGTAGTGTATTGTATTATGTATATCAGTTATCTAGTACCTACCCATAACACAAGCTCTGCTTAGCTTGGGGCTAGATAATGCTGTGTGAATTGTCCAGCATTATTATTATTATTAAAGGTATAAATGTGAAAACAGTGTGGTTAGCCAATACTTAAAGTAAACTCATCGCGCAGTCCACAACGCAAAGCGGTAGATCGATCAGGGTTCAAAACATCGCTGTCCAGTACAAAATTATGCAGACGCCCAACACGCGAACCTCGTCGTGTAAGGCCAATGCAAGGCTTATCCGAATTACTTTACATTGCTGGCTTTTCGCCAGTATTTTGTTCGAAACAGGAGCAACAATTAGATTTTTTGTTTTTTTTTCTAGGGTGGGTACCTACGCTTGACGGGCTTTATTTATTAGTAACTAGCTGCGCCCCGCGGCTTCGCCCCCGTGGAAATTTATGTTTCCAACTTTCTTAATTTTTTCTTTCATAAGAACCTTCTCCTGACAATAAATACAACAAATACAACAAAGAAAGAATTAGCGAAATCGGTCCAGCCGTTCACGCGTGATGCCGTGACCAAGGTAAACGGGTTTCATTTTTATATATATAGAAAAGCGATTTGGGCAGGGATTATGTTTTCTAAATTGAAGGGAAAGCCAACTCATCAGCCGATGTTATAATTATACAATGCATGAATGCTTGCTTAATCAGTAATCACAAAGTTTTACTTATTTTTGAAAACACTGAAAAGGTAAGTACAGTAAACACAGCAGTTATAAGAAAATAAAGTGATTCACGACGTATTTTACTTCAACCTATCCATATGAAAGTACGAAAGAATAAAGCAATATTACTTTCTTATTCTCTGATAGTTATGATCGATTATTGCTCGTTGACTTTGAACCGCCCCGACTTGAGAGTTCCCACGAAGTCTGAACATTATTCGTATTGATTTGTATTGAAGTGAAGAAAAAACATATCTTGACAGAAAGCTGGTATGTTCAGATTTATTACATTTGAAATATTGATGATTTAAAGATATTAACAAATTTGTTTTAAATTGTGGGACTGCTATTTCAGGAGGAAAAAACCTTAGAAACCTTAGATAACAAACAAACGGACTTACAGAGAACCACCATCATGGATCATTGATGGTGATGATGGTGATGGGCTCAATTATACTAAGTGCTAGGGACGTGCAAGTATTTACAAAATATAAAAACATACTTGAACTATTTGCAGATTGCTGCAAACAATCTAGAGATAGGCTGCTTATTTTACTACGCTTATTTTACAATGAAACTCTAAAACCATAGTGAAATCTAAAGACGCATTATCTTATATATAAAAATGAAACCCGTTTCGCGTTGTCACGGCATCACGCGTGAACGGCTGGACCGATTTCGCTAATTCTTTCTTTGTTGTGTTTGTTATTGTCAGGAGAAGGTTCTTATGAAAGAAAAAATTAAGAAAGTTGGAAACATAAATTTCCACGGGGGCGAAGCCGCGGGGCGCAGCTAGTACATATATAAAAATGAAACCCGTTTTCCTTGGTCACGGCATCACGCGTGAATGGCTGGACCGATTTCGCTAATTCTTTTTTTGTTGTGTTTATTATTGTCAGGAGAAGGTTCTTATGAAAGAAAAAAATAATAAAGTTGGAAACATTAATTTCCACGGGGGCGAAGCCGCGGGGCGCAGCTAGTAAGATTATAAAAAGCGACGTCAAAAGCACTATGCAATTTATGGACCGAACGCGCTCTAAGGGAAAGTATTTAAAAAGATATAATTAACTGGAAAAATGTTCGAGTTCATTTTATAGAGATAACAACCCAAAAGGACTCCGTGTGACATGCCCACCTATCCACCTGTTATTTGCCTTGTAAAGTAAAAAAATGTTTCATTCTAAACTTAGGGTGGTCCAAATAAGCCAATGGACATCTATCTTGTTTGAAATATGTCTGTGATATTACTCGGAAACGTTTTATACCTTTTCACGTAATGGGGACCCAGTATTTTATTATTAGGTCTGCGGTCCACTGAACCGTCACCCGTTATGATCATTATGTAGCCAGATATTGTACCTAGGTAATATCTGAGAGAAAATCAAAATATGAGATAATAAACTAGCTTCGTATCGCTTGCAATCATAGCCCTTAGAGTCATTAGTATACTGAGATTTGTATGCATGTAACCTGTCTACAAGCTGGGAGCCGCCGCCAGTCTTACAGTCAGTTGTTTGGACGCTGACTAACTAATCAAGGATCAAATTTCGTTAAGTAGTTCCTTTTCATGACGTTGAAAAGAGATTTGATAATAGATGACTTGATTTCGTAGATGATCAGCCACACGAAAGAAGTTGAAGTTGAGATGATTAGCGTCTGAACAACCGGCTGTTTAGTTACATCATCAGAAGATTTCATAAACGGCGCTTGAGTCCGTAGAAAGTCGCAAAGATTTTCGACTCCCACGTCACTTGACTTCGTGGTGTAGTTGGTTATCACATCCCCGTACTGAGGGGAGGACGCGGGTTCAAGTCCCGTCGAAGTCGAAAATTTTTGCGATATAATTCGATTTCTTAGAAATTTCATAAACATTTGAGAAAGGGTAGCTTAGTGGTATCTAGTTTAGTATTCGGAAAGAAAAACAATAACAAGATGAATGTAACTTGTAATCCAAGAATTCCCAACTGGAGCTCAAACAATTCGTTACGCCTTTTTCGATGTCCTTAAAAGTTCTCAAATCGTGTAGTAAACCTCAAAGTTTAGCGCAGGGCCTCGACACTTGGCTTTTCTGAAACTCACCGTATCAACGCGGTGTCGTCCTACATACATTGCGTCCAATCCATGACCAGTTATACCATTGGACTGTCCATTTGGTTTTGCTTACTTGGAAAAAACACATCCAACTGAGATCGCTTTGATTTGAAATTTATCTACCGATTAACAATACTTAGTGGGTATGCCGTCAGTCAACGGTATCTCATACACAAGAAAACGGGATGCTTCCAATTTATGTTCAGTAATCAATGTCGAAGCTTTCCTTCAACATTCAGTGCTGCAAAAGAAATAAATTGTACTCACAAGGTAATACAAGGTAATACATAATTTTTTAATAAACATTTGCCTACAAAATGGTAATAATAAAACATTCTCATCTGGTGGTTGAACAGTCAAACCAAAACTTTTCTCATCCTTGAGACTTTAATACGAGTTCCGTGGTGTTCAGAGACGTTACTTTATATAATCACCATCGTGTTTTTTTATTTCTTTCTTCAATGTGAATCCGGCCAATCTTTTTCAAGTTTAGCAGTTCTGCCTAATTGATTACACTTGGAATTAGTAACGAAATTAGCAAATATTATTCTTTGAATCTCACAGTAACCGTGAGGTTTTATGGTAATTCTGACTGTTGACGTTATTCATCCATTTTTTTATTTCTTCGAATAAATGAAGAAATAAGGAAAATACCAAAAAACTAGAAGATCCACATATAAGTAAAGTATATATTTCGGGTGACAATCTACATATTTTTTGACACCCGGTCAAAAATTAACAACAAAATTTAACAATACCTATTCAATTAGGTATTTCCATATTTACTAACAATACCAGACAAAAATGGCTCGATTTTTTCTAACGAAAACAAAACAGTGAGAGCGGATTTGGATAAACGTTTAATTTGCACAAAATGTCCAGTAATAACGTAAACCGTCAGCTGAGACAGAGGCAATAGAGTCCAACGAACAGAAAATACAATCACCGCTAATGATGTTTCGTTTAACGACGACAATAAACTTACAAATAGTCCTACTAGCCCATTCAGACAAGAATTGACTAAACGGGGCACGTGGGTCCCCACTTGGATGGGCAATAACTATGTGGATACAAATATTGTCCCTCTCGGTCCAACCCTTAGCCTGTCCCAGCTGGCTTCAGTTCAGTCATGAAGGCCGCTTCACCGCGAGCAGACGTCCCGCCGAGCTCTGGACTCGAGCAAGTTACGTCACGCGATCATCGAGGGTGTTACGATAAGTGTTTTGGATTGGTTCAATTCTGTAGTATGGTGATTTGATTCTGGTGAGATGGTGCGCAAACGAGTAAGAGGTCTTGCGCATTTGTGCACCGCAGTGTTGTGGTTTATCACATGTTTTAACGGTAAGTTTTTTGATAAGGGTGTTACGGTTGACTGGATTCGGCCGTTGGGATAGTGGACGGTTGGTTTGTTTCATTATTTTTTGTTATAGAGTTAGATAATAGTTTCGATTGCCTTGTCTTTTCTTCGTAATTGGGGCTTAAGTAAAACTTGTGAAAAAGTTTATGGAAATTTAAGAACATATCATGCATTAAAATTGCAAAAAATAAATTAGACTGTAATGTAGGTATTAATTGAAATGCAGTAAAAAATATTTCTACCAGGGTTTTATTTTGATTGAAGGCAAATATTTCTTTCTAAGTAAAATCAAAAACATTTTAAAGCACTCTTCACATTCATAATTACCCGTTTAACCATGAAGACCTCCTCAACTTCGACTTTTTTATACCATTTGTACGAATGTGGTGCTTGTTTTTCTTGTAATAAATTTAAAAAAAATAAAGAATTCGTCCTACTAATCGTAGTTTGTTCTTTTATAGTAAAATAGCATACCTTCTAGAATTATTTTCTATATAAAAACATTGGAGGTCAAAGCTATTTCACGAATAAAATTTACGTGTAGAAAGTTTATTAGCTCGTTCATCATAATAAAATTCAAAATCAAAGCTAAACTATATTTACAAATCACACGCAAACTTAATGAAGATATTGGAATAAGGAGCAAAGTAAATGAATCCATGCGCAACACGCAGAAGGAACGCGAAACATAAGTTCTGAGTTTTAGCGAGCCCACCACGCTGTTAGTTTTTACCTACGGTAAGAAGACAACACGAAAAGATATAAGAATTTATTGAAATCAGAATCTCTTTAGTCAGATTCCGTAGGCTATTTCAATAAAGCAAATGATAGATAAATCAATACTAAAACAATGAAGAAGTGAGTGTGGAGCATAGGTGTAAGAAAATATAGCTGAAAACAATTAAAACGACCTAGGGCAATTAAAAAATTTATTATTAATTAATTATTATTTATTAGCCTATACGGCACTTATCAGGGGGAGAACTGCGTCCAGCAGTAGACCAATAGAGGCTGTTGAGGTGAGGAGATTAGGGCAATTAAAATAAACTTTGCGGTTGAGTATGAGTTAGGAATTGTAGAGTCTAGGCTCTTTGTGTACGATAAATCTTTATTATAACAAACTCTAAATCTTTATTAAAATAAGGTATAGCTTAGATATGTGCATCATTTTATATGCTGAGAAACTGAGTGAACGTGACGACTTATACGTCACAATGTTATAGTTGTACAATTCACGTAGAATGGTAGAGCAAAAAATTATAATACAAAATGGGAGGAGTTGTATTCCAAGTGATTGAATTTCGGACATTTTTTGTTATTATAGTGCGTAACCCCACACTAAGGGTAATTTCTAAGAAATCCATATATATATATCAATAATTTCTAAGAATTTATAAGGAATCCCTGTAGGTGGAGCTAACGGCGCTAGAGACCGTAGGAAGTCGCAGAGATTTTCGACTCCCACGTCACTTGACCTCGTGGTGTAGTTGGTTAGCACATTCCTGTACTTAAGGAAGGATGCGGGTTCAAGTCCCGTCGAAGTCGAAAATTTTTGCGATATTATTTGATTTTGAATTAGCAACATCTTCAAGAAACTGATCAAGTTTGTATCTGAAACTATAATTTCAGCTTTTAATTCATTAGGTTATCTCTTGATTGGAGGTTAAATATTAGATTACAATGCGTGGCATACACGTTTTCAAATACCTACCGTTTTATGTATAAGTGCAACACGTAGGAAGGTTTGTACTGTACAACGAACTCGGTCTTAGATAGAATTCTAGATTTTTTGATAAGCAAAGGGATTACAAAATCAAAGTTATATTCATGGAAAATATTTAACGACACTGATATCATCGAAGCAATTTGCTGAAGTACACAACCATTTTTGGTTATGACAGCTGTCATTTATCATTTCATACGTTTTTCTTCCGTTTTTCACTGCGCGTGTGCAATGATGCAATGATGAAGTTTGTGTTCTGGTTTTTAGTGGTTAACTTGGTGTTACTGTCTATTATTGTTTTCAGTTTCTGTTGAGTTTTCATTATTTTATTCTACTTTATATTGGAAAACTTATATAATAAACTTATATAGATAGAAATTACAAAGTAAGGAACATTTATCTAAATACATGAGAATTACGTGTACTTAAGCTGAGAGCTATTTATAAACTTTTTACTGGAAGCAAATTAATAAAATTAAATGCCTTTGTTTACAAGAAATATTTTGGATTCTAGAACCGAGTAAACGCTAAATGAATTTTTTGTTCGCTAAGACGAAACAACTAACCTCTATGTTTGTTCTGGGCCGATCCGGCGGAAGACGGCGTTTCTTCCGGAACGGTCCGATAGCCCCCACCTATAAATCACTCGCTGCAACTGGATTTTCACAAGATTTTACCTTATTCAGTGAAACAATGAAACAGTGGAATTTGGATTCGTGAGGAATTTGAATTACAAGAACCGCTTATGTCATTACTAGCGTCAGCCTGCGGCTTCGCATACGCTTTTCTGGGAAAACACATACGCTTTTCTATTGTCTATGTCCATCCCCGGGATACCATTCAAACAGACAGAGAGATTAACAGAAACATTTAAGAATTTAATGGAAATTGGAATTTGCTCTACCCGTACCTACATTAGAGAGGTCTATTTTGAAACGACTTCAAAAAGAAGGAGGTTCTCTATTCGTCAGTATATATATATATATATATATATATGTACGTTACTTGATATCTCCGCCTGTGGTTAACCGATTTTACTGATTCTTTCACTATTGTATAGAGAAAGATCCCAAATTGGTCCCATAAAAATGTTATATCCAAGGGATTGGTACTCATCCCGTAAAGCTTAAAAAACGAATTAAATACTTTTGAAAAATCACAATTAGCTACAACAATTTCGGTGATATCTTCGCCAATTCATACTAGATTTTGATGATTCTTTCGTTGTTGTATAAAGGTTGATTTTTAAGTGGTCCCATAAAATTTGTCTCTCAAGGAATTGATGATGTGCGCCGTAAAAACATCATCACATGATGATTTTCACAGTCACTGGAATATAATGGTGATCATGGCAACGGGCTTAGACAAAGGCTCTACCTACAAAAACAAATTCTAAAGTTGACGGATGACGGAACGCGAACGAAGGGTGACCGATCCGTTCTTTTTTGATTTTTGATTTTAAAAGGTCTGGTGTCAAGCTGAAGACAGGGCGCTATGGCACTCATTAGGTCTAGCAGTAGACAAATAAAAGCTGATGATGATGATAATGGTGTCACTTGGTGGCACGTCTACTTTGGACGTGACATTCAACAGTAAGGTTGTTCGTTTCGTGCGGTCCGTCTACCGAAACTTCGTATTTCGTGTTTGAAAGTAGGCCTTCTTTCATTCGTCGTTTCATCCATGTGTTATCAAACTAAATTAGACTCGAATTTTACACTAGATGTCGCCACTAGAAGAATTTGAAGTCTTTTTATATATTTTAAAACACGCCCAATTATTTGTAAAAGCTACAGAATGGAAAATAATAACCACGTGTCATAATAACCCCGCTGACAGATTTGCCTCGCTCAACTTTAATAAGTTATTAATTATAACGAAAAACTTGGTGTTTCTTAACTGACTTACAAACATTCTCTAATTATTTTTACCTTTTAATTCTCAGAAAATTATTTTTCTTTTATACTTAGCAAGATATACATCTTAGTAGGTATTAAAGGTATACTAAGTAGATATATTGCAGGATATTTTATTTTTGTTATGTATAAATGTAGAACAAGACATTCGGCAAGATAAAATGTTAATATCAATTTATTTAAAGTTTTGATGAGTCTAATAGTCTTTATTCAACTAAAAAATAAAATAACTGCGCAGTATTAATTTTACAGTAAGCTAACGTATGGCTCCTTATCTCAACATATTAATCATTGCTCTCAGGCAGTAAACAAGGTACATATCTTCAACGCTTGACTGCGAGTAGATACGAATGAATAGATTTATAATGTTCCTAAATATTTTGATAATATAGAACACTTTTGTAGAATTATTTCTATATTTGGCTTGTACATATTGTTCGGATTTATAGACGGTGTAATTTTAAATAAAACTAAAAGAATGAGATCCCTTAAAATGTGTCGAAATAGGTATTTCAGTATAGCATCAACAATACCCCCATTACAGAATCAGTTTTTCCTTAATTTTTTTGATAAATCAATTACCCTTTCCCATTATTTTGTTTATATGGGGTTGGCAGTCATATTACCAAAATTTACGATTTAGCATGTCTGAAAATAATTTAAAACTTAAAATACAACTGGAACTTGCGTGCATTTTGAGTACAACTGGTAGTGACTTCAATTATTATAAATTTTAATAAGATTTCCTATGACTCGTGTGCCGATGATTGCCCACCATAAGTTTGTCCGTGTATTATTGCTACAAACTCATCAATTTTATCTATCATGCGTATCAGCATTGCCATACAGCGTGGCAATGCAGCCAGCGTCTTGGGGACGCTTCCGACTGGTGTTGATATGGATCAGTTGAGCTATCTGTAGACTGTTTGCAACAGTCGGCAGTTAGCTCAATTGTTTCAATTGTAAATACTAGTATAATTTTCTTTGTGAATAAATGTTTATTATTTTATCTTGTCTGGGAGCTGTGATCACTGGGAGTCCATGATCTTTTTCACAATGTCACAACGGCTAGGTGATCGGTCTCGTGGTCTTTTCCCATACCCACATTTTGCCCACCACAACCAGTTTCTCCATGTTATCAGAGCCTTGGTTTAGTCTAAATAGAAAAACTACTCAGCTCTGGTTCAGCTTAACCTGTAGTACCGTAGTTATGAAATAAAAAATAATTTGAAAGTTTGGAAATGATGTCCAATGTGGAAACACAGCTAGAAATTTATTCAACACCGGAACAGTGGCATTGCTTTCCTACCTACCCATTACACACACTTGAAATAACGAGGTCGTATTACCATAATGTCTGTGTCCTAGGATTTTTTGGTACCAACCTCTGAAATTAGTTGAAATATTTTCAGCTGAATGGCGCCGTATCTACAACAGAATGCTTTAGCTCAAACAGAATATTGATTTAGTTCTGGGTTTTCGGATGATATTTCAGATTTTATGCAAATAATTGGTTCATTCCTGTTGTGTGGGTCTATCTTTATTCAGATAAGCCATGTCTAGGATATTCTATTTTCTTTTATTTGGACTGAAATACATATATTTATTGGACCACCTCGGAACCATTCTCCATACAATGCATAATGTTACTTTAAATTAAATGATAAGTCTATGACTAGTCTATAATAATACTCACATACTTAAATAACATCCCAAAATATATTTGGTAAAGCATAAGTGGGCTATAAATGAAGCCCTAAGGCAGGTAATAGATATTTCGGAACTTCCATTCTTTACGTAATTGCCAAAGTAGTACGGTACGATAGGTAGGTGATTTTTCTTAAGGTAGGTTGGTACTAAACCATAATATACAAAATGGCAGAAAGTTGCAAACTGCTTAATATGCATGAATATATGAGGTAAGCGAGAAACGATAAGGACGTGTTATTGCCAAAACGTTTTAAAACCGACATTTAGTCGTTCTTGGCTTCAGCTTTAAATAGGTTTGCTTTAATATTTTTCAAAAAATATCTACATCTAATCTAGGGATCTAATCATACGATTGTATATTATGTGTCATTGTCTTTGAATCACATTAAAACCCAGGCTACTTGGAAAATTTTCTTATTGTGTAGAAAAATGTAAGTACTTGACTCATCATCGCCATCACCAGGATTATCCACTGCTGAGTATAGGCTCCTTTCACTTTTGACAGCCTTCTTTCTTGTTGATTTTGCATCCAAACATGCCCCACAAATTTGCCGACGTGAGCAACACATTATGTGAAAGAACGACCCGAATTTCTCCGGCTGAATATTGGCCATTACTCTGTCAAGTTACTCTAGCAAGCAGCTATCGCCTCGTCTGGCCAAATGTCCTGTCCGGGAAGATAGAAGCGAATCTAGCGCCACCTTTTATTTCTTCTTAACAATTATAGAACCAAGGAACAACAAACTAAACAATCCGTACATAGCAATCTAGGTTAGAGCTTTTTAAATTAAGCTCTGAATCATAAAAGTGGGTTTAGTTGCGGCTTAAACACTACTATAGGCTTAGAGTAGCGATCAATGCACTTAGTAATGTGGGCTAGGTGCTCACAATAATAGTTTCTATTTGAGGCAGCCCGAGCACGAGTTGGTTCTTATAGTAAGGCTGTTTAAGTAAAGATGATGCAATTGCGAAGGGCTCGCCACATTGCAACTTACTGTCAGAGTGCTACCTCGGAGCTCAATTTATAGATGGTCTCTATAGGTGCCTCCATAGAACCAACATTCAAGCACGCACAACGTACCTACATAACATTTACACACCCATGAACATTCCCAAATACGGAATGATATCTAGCCTTCGTAAATGTGTATTGTGATTGTATAAAACGCTGTGCATTTAATTTAATTGTTCCTATGTACATATATCTACTCAATGTCAGGTACTCTAGATTGTTCTATTTTTTATGTATTGATCGTTATAATCCCGCTATCACTTTAACCTCTCGGTGACTAGGTATCCGCGAGGAGTAAATTGAAAAACAGCGCTGCTTGCATATTAACCCGTTCATGGCCCAACACGCAGACGAGCCTCTCGACCCTCGTGTGGCGGCGGCGGCGCGCCCCTGCGGGTCGCACCGCCGAGGCTGGGCAGTGAATGCGATACAATACACTGATGCATTACAGCAAAAGGCTGAATTTACTCCTACTGTCTTAGTTTATTAGTTTTAATAAGTAGTATGAGGCGATTTATACTTGGTACTTATTTTGTGTATTTTCCAAATTAAGGCAAAAATTATTTTCCATTCTATTCTTTAGAAAAATATTTTCCACCTTTTAGATACCCATCGTTTTTAGCTACGTACCTACTGTTACAATAGTACAAAGTTCTGACTTCTGGAAACATTCTTCTCACACAAAAATTTGCAATCAAATGTGATCAATAAATCTGGAACGTCAAGATGCTAATATGTGTGAATAAAATCTTTCAAATTGAAATCGACTTCTTGATGTGTAGGCGATCGATTGGTTCATTCCATGCCTCACTGGGCTACTAATTATATAGAAACGTTTTCACCGAATGTGCAGTAAGCTGCCATAAGGCTTGTTACGATCAATGCATCAGTGTGAGTGGCGCGATGTGGGCCGCGTAACAGTTAAGTGGGGCAGAATTATCTGCCCCACTAAACTGTTACGTGTTCTAAAACAGAAGGTATTCTCCGCTTACCGAGGAACTTCAAGACAGGCAAGGAAGTTTCAAGGCATTCTAATTTGTAATCAATTACCTACCTACGCGTTTACATAAATTGCTAGATCCTTCAACTGACTTTAACATCGGTATGTGGTCGATGGAAGTATACTAACATGAGTCACACTAATATTATAAATGCGAAAGTTTGGATGGATGGATGTATAGATGGATAGATATTTGTTACCTCTTCACGCCAAAACTACTGAACGGATCGGGCTGAAATTTTGTATACAGATAATTATAATCCTGGAATCAAACATATAACATATATCACATACTTTTTATTCCATACATCAGTTCCCATGGGATAGAAATCACCTTTTAACGTTTCCATAGAAACAACGCGTGCGAAGCCGCGGGCGGCAGCTAGTAAGAAATAAAAGGGTTGAGTGCTGAGATGACGACTGGTAGAGGCGAAGGGGAGAAGAAAACCTGTTGTGCCGACTCCACCTAAGTGGGAAAAGGGCAAGAGAATGATGGTGATGGTAGTATTACAACTAGCTTCTGCCCATGCTTTTAGCGGTAACTGAAGAAAACGTACGTTACACCGTGAAAACTGAAAAATATTAGTTTAGTTAGGTATGTAGGTATGTAATTTTAGCAGTTGGAGTGTATGTGTATGGCTCACATGACGTCATTTTCGGTCCTAACCGTGAACCCTCGGCCCAAATGGGTAGAGATAACGTAGCCTTTCAACCCCGAACGGACATTTCTCGTATTTCTGGAGGTATACGTGTACTATATTATTATAATATATCTATGGGTATACTATATTTTACTAAACGTGATGGGTGGAAGAATGAATGCTATTTATTTATCAACATTAGTAAAGTTTTATGAAAATACCTGGGCAAGTGTGATTTGGTTAATTATTCCATCCTCATCTACCTGCAGCCATTTAATAGTCCACTGCTGGACAAAGGTCTGCCATGATAAGCGCAGTGTCAAATTTTGATTGTTTGGCAGCCGTGTAAATTTGTGGTGTACAATGATCATTTGGCAAGCCGTTTGGCAAAAGCTAACATCAAACTAAGGATACAAAAGTCTCAAAAGTCCGGTACACTTTTACACCCGGACTTCTAAGCCTTAAAGTCTGGTCGAGTAAATTAGTAACCGGACTTCTGATACTACACCACGGTAAGTAAACTTTTCAATAACGTTGCCTGGTATACAAAAACTAGCTTCTTAATATCATCGCTGGCCACCAAAAATTACCAAGGGTAGGTAGTTTTTAGTGACGCAGGCACACAGGCAGGTATTATTAGATATGTAAACTGTAAGCAGTGAAAATTTGTTTTCTAATGCTATAGAAAATAATTTATCAACGCATTTTCTTTATAAAATAATTATATGGTAGGTATTAAGAGCCTTTCCACATTGATATAAAAATGATTTTAGCGTAAACAGTCCAGCGCCAATGGGAGCTAATCACAGTAATCACCAAACATAAGGCTTAACGTCAGTCAATGATAAATTACACAAAATGCCCGATAATTATCGATGGTCGATTATAAAGTGACATATTTATTGATGTTTGTTGTTGTCTGTGGACTATGTTGTATTGTAGGTTGGCTACACGTAGTTAAATAAACTCTTCCAGAACATAGAGCAAACAACCAGAGCAGTATAAAACAACATAACTAAGCTTGAACTTGTGGCAATGGGAGTAGTAGTGGGTGCCTTTGCCTCAATGGAGGGGACCTAGCCGTATTTTCGACTACAGTGGCCATTCTTAACGGAGACAATACAATGTGGACATTCACTTAATAAGTATCTGTATGCACGTTTTCATACATGCACTAGAAAGGGTTGAGGGGGAAAACTGGAAGTCAAAAAAAAGAATTCCAGTTTTCCCCCTTGCAGATTAGCCTCAAGGGGGAAAACTGGAATTCATTTTTTTGACTTCCAGTTTTCCCCCTTGCAAATCCCCCTTAAGGGGGAAAACTGGAATTATTATTAACTATTTGAAAACTATAAAAAACCCCGACTCGCTTTTTTACTTTTTTACGCCAAATAAGAGAGCGAAGAACCTACAAAATCGGGATATTCCAGTTTTCCCCCTTGACAAATCCCCCTTAAGGGGGAAAACTGGAATTCATTTTTTTTCTGAGTCTAGTTTTCCCCTTGAGAAATTTTTTTCAAGGGGGAAAACTGTTTTTTTTTTTTCAAATTCCAGTTTTCTCCCTCGATGATTGTTCGCGTTCCAGTTTTTCCCCTTGAGAAAAGGAAAACCAAAGAGAAGCAATAAAAACTACAGTACTCAACAGTAAACTCAATTTTTATTTTGTATCTTGACAGTACCATTAAGGAGTCAAGACATTCAAGCAGTCAGGCATAGTCATATATCAATATCGCTTCAGCCGCTTGGATGCTTCAAGGTATAAATAGTATCAGATAACCCCATAGAAACCCTCGAAAATATAACAATAATAAAAATACAACCGAACATGAACCAAAGTATTATTTGACCAAGCAGGTAGGTACCAGCCAGCTTACTCCATTATGTTAGGACGCAGAAAACTTGAATAAAGGTAGCTACTGATTCTTTAACAAAAAATCACAAATCCTATGTAACTTTCCGTGACAAATTACAAAAACTCCGAAGCATCAAACAGCTAAAGCGTAAGCGTGTATTCAACAAACAAGGGGGACTGAATGATCATTAGTCATCCTAATTTTTTCGGTAGCACAGTTGGTCAGTTTTATTGTGCAAAATTTATTACTGACCAAACAAAATACGGTGTTATTGTGTTTATTTTACTGTCGTGTGCTTGTTGTTTTTGTGCAGTACAAAATTAATGGAAATTTTTATTTTGTTTGAAATCTCGAAGTTGAAAAACTTGCATAGGTACCTACCTTTAAAAATTTTGTTTAACACATTCAGTTTAACACAGTCTCGGCGGCGAGACTCGCAGGGGCGCGTCGTCGTCGCCGCGCGCCGCCGCGCCGCCTCACGTTGCTGGGCGCGGACTCGTCAGGAAATAAAATGGATGTGTGGTTGGGTCTGGTTTTGGTAGGTATAAAGTGTGCTCATTATCATATCAGTCATTGGTCCCATAACACCAACTCTGCTTACTTTGGGGTCAGATTATGCTGACGTCACAGTTTTGTTTTCTTATCTTTTTTAAAAAAGCTTGAAACGTGTTTTGCTCCTACTCGAAAAATAACAACTAACAGGCTAAAGGTTTCTTCGTCACTTCTCTACTTTAGTCTACATATTAAAGTGATCAAAAATATCACTTTATTCCCTTGTATTTTAATTAAAGAATTTAATATTTTAGAAGTATACGGAAAAAAGAATTTTAGTCTCCTTCACCTAATTATAAGCACTAAAATACACATGTTCAAACAGTGATCGCTGAATATTTCAATGTTTCAAGAAATAATTTCACCTTCCTTCACTAATGAATGGCTTGGTGTTCCCAGCCAAATTTCCAAAATTCCGGAAGCATTTCATGAAAATCATTTAGATACAATATCATGAAAACTCCTGAAAACTTATCGGCTGAAATTTCATCGTCTACGTACTTTGTTAAAAATATTTAGTTTCTTCAAAATCCAGGCAACAACGCTAAAAATAAACACGAAACTCTAAGTTCGCGTAATCTACTTTACGCGCTCTAAAGGCGTCGACTTTCAAATCACAATTTTATTACTTGAAAATTTAATAAGTTCTCGTGACAACCCTACTGGCATTACGTTCAACGCCGACGTATGATGTGTATGTAATTACTTAGCGAGTGAAGCACAGTCATGCCTTGTCATTTCCCCTAACGGACAACTTACCCGACTCGAGTTATGGGAGTAGAATAGAATCATTTGTATTTTATAAGTGTTGACATTATTGTGAGGACTTGCTGTGTTTTAGGGAATTAAATATACCTGTCCCGTTTTGTTTTTTATCTTTTTGGCATTAGCTTTAAGAGATTCGTTAATATTTTGAAGGTATAACTAGATTCTGCCCGATGCGTTGCACCTGTTGTTTCTGTGGAAACGTTAAAATGTATTTTCTATCCCATGGAACCTGATTTATGGATTTTGAAGCAACTTGAGTGTTATTCTAGGTCTAGACCTTCATCATAATCATCATCAGCCTACGTTAGTCCACTGCTGGACAAAGGCCTCCCCTAATGAGCGCCATAGCGCCCTGTCTTCAGCTTGCCGCATCCAGCATCTGCCTGCAGTCTTTCACAGGTCGTCATCCCACCTTGCCGGGGGGCGTCCTACACTTCGTTTGCCGGTCTAGACCTACATCTATGAAATTTCATCCCTATTCGTTCTGTAGTTTTGGCATGAAGAAGTTATGAACATACATCCATCTATCCATCCAAACTATCGTTAATAATAATATTAGGTGTATTCCTATTGGCTCCTCTTTGGCGCTATGGCGCTCATTAGGGGAGGCCTATGTCCAGCAGAGGACTAATTATTATAAAATAAATTTAATAAATAAAACGTAATGCTTCTAAGCGATAAGGCCGCCCATTGTACTTGTCTTATGTAATGTCTCCTTGTAATGTTATTTTTATGGTGTACAATAAAGCATTTTGTATTGTATTGTATTGTATTGTAATTTAATTATAAAATTTTCTTCTCTTTAAATTAAAGAAGCCTAATTATTCTTATTTCAGCAAAAAAATATACAGTAGCTAACTGTAAGATTTAATCTAAAAGATTAGCAATTTCACTTCCTTAAAATCAAAAATCAAAACGCGCACACAACGTTGAACACTTTTAAACATCAATTTACGGCGAGATGGGAAGAAAATCCATTATAACTTCGCCCAAGAGATTTGAAAAGAAAAATGAAAGTGCCCGTAGTTTTTCCTTCGACACTTAGAGAACCTTACCTACCGCTTGATGAAACTTGGACAATTCTATGAAATTAGATCACGCGAATATTAAAATTACTGGATGTTATATTTATCCAAAGTATGAAATCATATGAGGTTAACAGCTAGTAATAAGAATAAGAAAGTATATATAATTAAGTAGCATTCATAAATAAAGTTCTTAGCTTAGTAGTATACTTATCAGATCTAATAATCAGCAGATCTCGACAGAGCCTGTAGGCTCTGTCGAGATCTCTTTTGCTCCCCTTGCAGTCGAGATCCTAGGTCCGTGGGGCACCGAGGCATTGTGCCGAGGCTCTTCGGGCTTTTTAAAAATTATCTAAGCGTCTGGTCGAAGCGACGCGTGACCTGGTGAGTATCTGGCACAGCGCATCAGCATTGCCATATAGCGGGGCAATGCAGCCAGCGTCTTGGGGACGCTTCCCACTGGTATTGATATGGATCAGTTGAGCTACCTGTAGATTGTTTGCAACAGTCTGCAGTTAGCTCAATTGTTTCAATTGTAAATACTAGTTGTAATTTATTTCTATTAGATGATTGTAATTTTCTTTGTGAATAAAGGTGTTATTATGAAAAAAAATAGAAATAATAATTAGTCTGCGCATTATGAGATCTGGATGCTTGTACTATAATATGTATGAAAACAGATGTCCTAGAAACATTCTTACAGTACGCCACGCCATCTGACGTAGGTATGCGTCGTCGCACACGAATGAATGAATGAATTAAAACATTGTACTTACTTGAATCAAGTAAGTACAGTAAAGTGTTAATATCAGATATGAAAATCTTATCCTCTCAGCTGTCAGACCCTGCGCGGTATGAAAAAAATAACACGAAAAGCGGTTTCTCCCAATGTTGGCTCAGTTTGTTTCTAGCAATCTTAAAACAATTCAAGATTTTGTATACCTAATCAAAAGTAAAGTCTCTTCTCTCAGCTTTTTTGTTGTGTCTATCTACTCTTTGAATTATTATATTTTCCAATGCAACTATGCCAATGCCACTGAACAAAAATCCCCGTGCGCCTGACGAATTATCCGCACTACCGAAATTCAGTTCTCGGTCCCGTGACATAAAACTGAATTTCCCTGAGCGGATAGTGCAGATAAATTGGATTTGCTGCGAGCGCGTGATCTATTTAGTAATCCTAAAATTTTGTATGGTCAGCACAGCACTCAGCTCAAATTTATGATGTTTAACATGGACCGAAATACCAGTACAATGTACAAGTACCATGGTTACGAAAAACTGCAGGCAGATTCCAAATGCGGCAAGCTGAAAACAGGATGCTGTGGCTCTCTTAGTAGATAGACTTTTTTTAGAGGAGTCATATGTTAAGCTGTGGATTGATACATGTTAGGTATACAGTCAACGACTGAATCGGGTCAATCTTCAAAAAGAGTTCACGTGGCGAATTCAAAGTCAAACCTATTGAATTCTCAACCCTTACGCCGTGCTTACTTTGGTTGGACACGATTTCCTCCGAATTTGATTCGCGCAGAAACGCACGACTAGGTACGCACGAATGACTTTGCATCACCGCTGCTGATGCAAAGCCATTGTCATGGGTTCCTTCTCTGCCAGGCTAGCGTAAATTAGAATGGAATCCCGTGATAGGTTTATCCAACCTACCTATCGGGGAACTACCACTAGGAAATGAAAACACGTATAAATACCGATACCTTATATTAAACAAAAACAGTGAAAGGATACCATTAACATTCACCTTAACCGGGAGTGTCTCAGTTTTTTTGTAACCAACGTATAACGTTTTTTGTTTGGGATCTTAGAACGATCGTTGAATGATCTTTGAAGTGTAATTATATTATTAATGCACGCCTAGAATACAGGTTATACGTTGGTTACAAAAAAAACGGTTAATAGCAAACAGTAAGAATTACACTTCAGACTGCGTGTGATTAGTTGTACGTATACCTACGTGCGTTTACTTACGACGTCTGAAAACAATCTGAATTTGTTGGGATTTCACCACGCATTCGTACGTTGAACATAAACAATGGATGTAGAAAATATAATCTTGGTTTATGGACATTAACGTTTGAGCACTAAAGGCTTGGCCAAACCAACGCGTTCAGCTCGCGTCCGCGGTGGCTGGCGTGCGCGGTGGCGATACTGCGCGTGCAAAAGTCGTATACACCGTCGCGTTTGTTCTTGCGTTCACCAGGCTGGAGTCACGTCATTGACTACTACTAAAACTAAACAACATAGTTCTTCTCAACAAATAAATAGCTGCGTGCAGCGTCCTAACGTAACAAGCCCGATCTGATCGCCACCGCCGCGTGCAGACGCTGCACCGGACGCCGCGACCAATCAGAGGACGCATCGATGTGAACACGTCGCTACAAGTTCGTACACAACAACTGACCGCCACCGCGCACGCCACCGCGGACGCGAGCTGAACGCGTTGGTTTGGCCAAGCCTTTATTCGGTTCTACGATAACGATGACAACGACGATCTCCGGTGTAGAAGATCTTGAAGATACAGATTATTTATCGCAAAAAAATGACTTCACGAACGCGATATCACCGAGGCACTGCCTATTTGACGGAGAAAAACGTATCAGTGTGCGCACTCAATTCGTACGAACAGTACCCGTACGTTTACGTGCGAACAAATCCGGATCCAAAGTGAGCGGGGCCTAAGTTTTCCATTTTTTATTACCCCTACAATCATTGCCTCCTCTAATAATAACCGTAAGCCTTTTAAATGTTAAATAAACCTTATTACAACCATTAACCTTATACCTAACCTTATTTAAATTCGTAACGAAGTGTCAATTGCTGTAAACCACAAATATTCATCAACACTGTAAAATAATGAGGTATTTTCAATCACACAAAATGACCATTAATTATGCAGACTTGAAAATGAGCGGTCGTATCCATTTGCGAATTGCTCCATTTGCTTTAGACCTTCGTTCACCCTTCACCCTCTGTCGCTATCATTCATCCATTCATTTAATCGTTCTTCAAAAGCATTACACGGTAAACGGAAAATCAACTTCATAAAACTTTAATAATGTATCACCGATCGAAGGAAAATCGTGCAGGTGTACATAGTAGTGCTGCGTAGGGCTTCACAGCCATACCAAATGCTCGATACCAAACCACGTTCAACCATAGTTCTAATCACACTAATATAATAAGTGCGAACGTTTGAACGTTTAGAAGTTTGTATATTTGTTAGGTACCTCTTCACGACAAAGCTACTGAACATATCGGGCTGACATTTTGCATAGATGTTGTTTTAGACCTGTAACATTATGGACTACTTCTTATCCCAAATAGAACGTCAAGTAGGTATAGTTTTGGATATACCTTTAACTTGATACCTACCTGTGTAATAATATGTGTTGTTTTTCGCATTTGAACATGAAAACATGCTGCCATATTGAATTTTCAAAACTAAGCAGTTTGAAGGCGTCTAGGGGATAAAGTTTTAAAATGGCGGGTTATTCCTGCAAAAGTGATAGGTACCTACTAGGTCGCGTTTACAACTACTCTTGTCTAGATTTTATACTTTATTATTATTTGGCTGTGGTTTTATAATGATTAACTGAGAAATTTTATGAAATAGTAAAAGAGGACCGGTATACGTACCTGCATGATTACTAACTAGCGTCTGCCAACGGCTTCACAGACGTTTTCCGGGTAAAAAGTTGTCTCTGTGTGTAGTTTTATTGTAAAGCCTTCGTAACAGTATAAACTACCCTCAAATAATAAGCAGAATAAAACAAACACTACCTTTGACGTGACAGCAGTGTTTTTATCCTCTATGATCTACCCACTTATATTTTTCGTGTACTTCGTGGTATATCCAACTAAGGAAGGTGCTATCAAATGCTCAAGTGGACTCGATTCTCGTAATGTGAAACAAACAAGGTACCTATCAAACACCCATGGTAAGCATGGCTCGATTCGAATCGCTAATCGATGCACTAGATAACGGATTTCCCGTCTCATCATAGGCCGGTAGCTGAATATATAGAATATAATAGAATATACTCATTCTATGATTTTGTGTGGTCGGGCATGGTGCGGGTTATATTTAGTGCTTTGAAATGGATGTATCAACTTAATTGTTTTTGTGAGTACATTTTAGGGTTCCGTACCTCAAAAGGAAAAAAGGAACCCTTATAGGATCACTTTCTAGTCCGTCTATTTGTCTGTCTGTTCAACTAGTCCAATTTTTGTCCGCGTCTCGGTCTCTGATCTATGATTTTTATAATATTTCTAGAAACATGGAGACTATAAATCATACTTAAATAAATAATACTGGGCAATCCACACAGCATCATCTGGGCCCAAGCTAAGCTGAGCTTGTGTTATGGGTACTAGATGACTGATATACATAATACAATACATTACATTGATAGATATTTTTTATTATACATAGAAACGACCAGAACACCCGGAACAAATATTTGTAGATCGTACAAACATAAGTCCCAAGGCGTCAATCGAACCCGCAACCTCCTGCGCCGCAGGCGGACCTTCGCCTGCCGCGCCACCAATATAGCTATATCGAAATCTAAATATACAACCTATTTTTTACATAACATAACATTTCTAGATGAAAACTTTGGAAACTCCGTCCCAATTAGCTCAATGCTTCCCAAAAAACAAAAATTATTGCCGAAAGTGAAGATTTTAATTAATTAGAGAGTACAATGGACGCGGAACAATGTTGGCTCCGCACAATAATATCACAGCTTCTGCTAGCGAATGTAGGTCACTGCTGGAGCCGGTCACAAAGATCTTCATAATGGATCTATGCTCTTAGCGGAGAGCGATTTTGTATAAACTACAAATTCATAATGGACTTGGCAAAGTGGCACGTATCACTACTGCAGACCATCGGGACTTTAACCTCCCTCAACCTCAACCTCAACAGTCTATATTAGTCCACTGCTAGACGCAGGCCTCCGCTTGATAAGCGCCTTATTGGCTTTTATCTCATGGGGGGTAATGCCCATAATCTCACGATGGGTATGCGGGTTGGGGATCGCAGTAAGGTGGTGGAATCGTTCTGCAGGAGGCGCTGCTGCCCGCCCCCAGGTGGATATCCCTTAGTCGCCTCTTACGACACCCGCGGGAAGAGTTGGGGTGGTGCAAATTCTAAGCTGGCACCACACGGCCCAGACTCTACCCTACCCTACCCGAAAAAAAACCAATCACAATATGTTTGACTTGGTTTATTACCGTGTAGGCAAATTCAAACCTTTTCCTTTCCTCGAAGAAACTTACAGTATCAAGAACTTTGTATTATAATCACCTTTTCTTTAATGTACTATGCTTAAGACTTCCACCACCATCTTTGTAGCCGCAAGGTTTGTAATTTCTTCTGATGTTGGACTCACGCGTTCGCGTCTTTGCTTAGTTAATAGCTTGTGCAATGTTTTTAAAGCAGTTCTTTTAAAAATAGACAATAGCTTCTTGAATACACTTTCTGGCTTAACTGAGTGATTCGTGTTCCTATCTATGGTAGATGGTTACAAGTTATGAGTCAGCAAAAATACCTTACGCAAAACTGGATTCGTGTGAAATTCATGGTTTAAGTTGGTCAACAACAAAAATAATGCAAACACTAGATTATTTTTACGCTTTTATTCCACATTTCTCGGAATTAACCTTCATCGGTTCCGCAACTAATATAATTTGTTTCAGCAAAATAATCTTATCTACGAAACCGTAAAGTCGAAATTCACTATCACTTAACGCTAAGAAAGGAATTAAAAGAATTTGATCCTTTCTACACCCTCGCCTGGTACAACTCAAAAACTGTTAGGGCCAATTGAGTTGAAATTGATATGTGGGTCAAAGAAAATTCAGAAACTCATTATGGCAAGTGGCATGTTTCAAGCAATCCCGTTTTCTCTACAGTAAACCCTTTTGTGCCTTCGAAAATCAATAACAGTTGACCTGGAGGTCTCGCTTTCACAGCTTTTACGAAAATCTTTCAGGAAAACAAAAACAGGAATAGACGAAGGTATTTGCAAACTTATAAACTCCCAAATTTTAATCCCTGTACTTACCTACATTATTAACTTGATAAGGACTAAACTACAAGTTAAAAGAGAAAAGGAAGTCAAAATTCCATTGAATTTCAAAATGAACCATCTTAACAAACCATTCTGATTCAAGTGGGTATCATAAAGCGAGACGATAAATGACAGAAAACTGCCATCGTTACTGTCAGGCGCAAGTAGCGTTGGCAAAGAAAACCCATTATTTATAGCCCTGGACCAGCCCAAAGGTTGGCAATGGGGAATAACTTATTTCGATGACCTTTTGCTGCTGGCGGTACATCTGGAGGTTCAATTAGGTCGTTGAGTTTTAAAAGGAATTTTATAAACCTCCATCTAATAAGTTGCTCTTTTTTGCCAATATGGTGAGCAAAAAGAGCAACTTCGACTGAAAATTCCTTCGTTTAACGTAATAATAAGATAAAATAGACCAGGTGGTGGTGCTGATTTGGGTCGGGTATGCGCCTTAACCTAATAATCGTAATTTTCTAAACCCCAGCAAAATGGTATGTACAAAAAATCTATTACGAACAAAAAACCTCAAGAAACTAAAACTTCATGCATTGTATCTTTAGAAAGATGGAAGTCGTTATTCTATTATCGAGCCGAGCACACAAGAGGCGTCACATTATGCCACCAGACCTTCGTCAACAAAGTTGTCAAAGTGGCTTCGATAACTTGACTCATGTTAGCACTTCAATGAACCTGCATTTCTCACCTTCACGCTTTAACTTCACGCATATGCAGGATATGCAATACCGTTTATTACTTCTCAAAATGATCGAAGGTACAAAAAAATGGTAGAAACATTTTATAGTGTCACTGGCTTATTGAGCTGGAAAACTTAGTAACAAATAGTTTGTGCTTTCATTAGATACCTGAACAGAATTTTCAAGCGGTTCTTTCCTGTCTTTTTGTTGGATCGGTTCGGTTGATATGTGGGAAGATAAAAGTAGGCTCGAGCATTCGAAACAATCTTATCAAAACAAATAGGCAATACAAAGATGAGCCCTACCTAAAAAGAGGTGTAAAGCTAAAAATTTCAGACTGTATAAATAGTTTAGATTTGACATGATATTTTGTATTGCGAAGTTATACATATAGTTCAGTTATCCAACTTGAAAAGTCACTACAAATATCTCAATAAGAGTTCTCCCGATCATACCGACAGGGTAATGGCGATGGAGTAGGAAATGTCTATATTTTATGGCAAGTCTTTTACTACTGACGTTTGAAATAAGACCCACGTCTCAGAGCGTCACTTTCATAAATTTTTATTAGTTTACTTGACTATTTAGTATCACTTTTGTTCTTGTATTAAAGATTTATTGTATTTTGTCTGTGTGCCCAAAGGAAAGCTCTAATTTATAAAAATTTTGTGGATAAAAAAATTGTCTATTGAACCCCGAAGTGAAAGAAATAAGGAGAGTGTTACCGGCGATTTGTTTGTGTTCCTAAGCAGAAAAAAAACTGTATTATCCTCAGAATAATTTCTGCTTCAAGACAAAGTAATGCTTTAAGCTTTTAACGATGTCAATTTAACTAGTCAATGTTAACAAAAGCGTTCCCCGGCGGAAAACATCTCAGATCAACAAAAGTTGGTTATTTTTCGGCTAAACGTCCATTTTGGTGACGTCTGCATTAGCCGATACGTCAATAACATGGCAGTCAATAATGATTAATCGGGGTTTGAAGGCTGAATAAATACTAATAAGCATTCACCGAGATGATGCGATTTGGCCTCCGTAGGAAACATTTTTTCCTACAGAGGCCAAATCGCAACAACTTCAGACCTCGTATTGAAACATGATCTAAGGTCTAACTGATTATTATAAATTCACCAAGCTGGGATAAACTGGTAGTAGGTACATGTACAGTAACAATAAAGGAAACTTTGATTTTCGGGTATTCTTATTCGGGTTTTTCTTATTTTATGTAAGTATTGTTTAGTTGTACTTTGTAGAATCACTTCATTATTTTTTATGATGAATAATTTAAATACTCTTGGTCTTTTCATCATGAGAAAAGAACTAAGAAAATATTTATGTTTAGTGTGTAACTAATTATCAACCATAGATAATAAAATTTAGTAGGATAAAATTTACTAGTCGACTTTGACTGTGATGGTATGTTAAAATACGTAAACACAACTACCCAAGGTCTATGGGTATTTCAACAAATTGTAAATTATATGCAACTTATTAGGAAGCTCGAAAAGTGTGCGAGGCAATAGCAATCTCTGTCCTTTATCTCCGCTATATTCTCTTCCCTAGTCATTAATATTTATAAACGCAGTTCCAAGTCCAAGTGACATTTATTCACAAAGAAAATTATACTAGTATTTACAATTGAACCAATTGAGCTAACTGCCGACTGTTGTAAACAGTCTACAGTCCAAGTTGTTAAAAGCTTATTTAAAATTTTATCCCCGGTACCTACCCGAAAGCATGACTACGCGTTTTAACCATTTGATTTTATCCAGCTGAAGATTTACTTGTCAGGGATTTTGTAAGATTTTAGAATATTAATAAACAGGTCACGAGAAATTTCAAATGCTGAGAACATAAAAGCTTTAAGCTTTGCCGAACTTTACACTATGTGCTTGTTTTGTAGATTTATAGCTTTTTACTTTCGTATCCAAATAAATGTCCACTTTATCCTTATCTCGAGAGGAAAATTATTCAATTTTCTTTTAGTCCTTTTCTGTCCTAGATGACAATCAACTACCTACTGATAGACCTGTGTGGATTGTCCAGCAAATTTATTTATTTGTTAGTGTACCTCCAACCGAGAGAAGAATTGAGAATTCTAAAAAAAGTGGTCTCCAATAACGTTAAACAACAATTTACTGATAATGAATTAGGCCTCTTTGAGCATTGCAAAGTGTTGCCCGTCCATACTCTATTTAAATATATGATACTTCGAAATTACTTCTTTGATGAAACCATTCGACGAGTTGTTAGTCACCCTATACATACACGAGCGGTTACTAGGAACCTGTTAGTCACCTCGCGCGCCAATAATGCGTACGGTGAGCGGACAGCCAGTTATCTGGTACCGCGGCTAATAAACGAACTTCCCATCGAATTACTTGAAACTATAACACCTAAAAATATAAAATATAAACTCAGATCGTACTTTTTATCGAACCTACATCAGTATCAAAGAGCTTGATCTCAGTTACTTACCTAATTCCAATTTATGTACCTACCTAAGTTTCAGGATATACTCGTATAAATATTGTATTTTAATAACTGCAGGTACTTAACTCACAGTGAGAATTTCACTACTTTTACCCTTTTACCTAGTACCTACTATAACACACTGACACTTAGAAATTAAGCTTTCATTTTTGTAAAACCTATCTCAATGGTAGTTATTCGGTTGACTCGCTAATAACACTCCCTTACAAACCTTTGTGGTTTACTCAGTGTTATAATAATAAAATTTTCATGTAAAATTAGATTAAGTTGGTAAAAAAAAAAAAAAAAAAAACCTAAATAAATAATGCTGGACAATTATTCACACAGCATCTAGCCCAAAGGAAATCAGAGTTTGTGTTGAACACTGATAAACATAATACAATACGTTACATGACATACATAAGTAGATATTTTTATTGTACATAGAGAATACCCAAATCTCTAATATATATCATATATAATCTCATAAGATTACTTAAATCCGACAATGATGTTTTCATCCTTTTCTAATTGCTCTTTCTCTTGTTCCAGGTTTAGCATCAGTGAAGATAGTGAAAATAGTAGTGCCAGAAATAATTCAGTATGGTGTTATAGACGCCGTCCTATTAGACTGTGATTACACACTCAGTAACGATACAGCAGGACTCATGGTGAAGTGGTTCTTTAAGAACAAGGCTCGACCAGTGTACCAGTGGATAGCTACTCAGAAGCCACAGGACATGGGCATTTTGAGAGGGCGAGTTGACTTGTCGTATAGAGCCTCAACGGATCCGTTGAAAATGCATAGAGCTATGAGGATAGTTAAGCCAAATATTGATATTTCTGGTAGTTATACGTGTGTAGTGTCTACTTTTATGGAGGAAGATTCGAGAACGAGAGAGATGACTGTTTTTGGTGAGTTTTTCTAGATTATTTTATGTAAACTATATAAAAACACACGGATTGATTCGTCTATTCACCCAATGTAGGTAAACTCAAGTTCTACAATGTGAAAACAATAGGTAAAGTAAAGTGTAGTGAGGGTACCTATAGCGAAATCGTGTTCAAGACACTTCGGATTGGTATTCATTTGGATCAGGTGAACGTTTTCAAAATTGTTTGCGACAGTCTGCAGATAGTTTAACTGTTTCATATGCATTTTGATAATACTTGTATCTATTTAGTAGTTGTAATTTTCACAACTAAAATGCTGAAAATTTAATTAAAGCATGCAAGATAAAATGTGGTCCTCAAACTTTTCAATCTTTCCGGGGATTCAATTTTCTAAATCTGTTCAAAATATTTGTGCTCAGCCAGTGAAAACGGTTTGGCTCCACTGATGGCCTATTTTATGACTGAACAACCAACCAATTAAACTGCACGTGGGTTAGCATAAACTTACTCAGAATGGAATATATGTCCCATTTTAATTCTACTGCATGATAATAACGCCTATATAAAACGTTGCTAGCGGCTAGGGTATTAGAGCATGTTTGCACATACACGTCTTTCTTAAATTAAACTTACCGGACAGGAGTTCAAGAGAAGCTAGGTAAATTCGATTTGTTCTAGCCAATTCTACTAATATTACAGAGTCGAAAAGGATGTTGTAAGGATGTGTGTTTGTCAAGAGGCTACCCCAAAACTACTGAACCGATCGGGCTTAAAAATTACACAAATGAAATTGTGAACCAGAAATAACCAAAAAAAACTACTTTTAGCTCAGAAAAATACGTTACAAGCAAGCCTAGACAGTGTTGTAAAGAAAGACAGTAAATTTCTAATTTCTAAGAAATCTAATCTAAAGACTAAAGTTACGTTTAGTTCGTTTTGACGAGAGGTGTCTTTGAACAGGATTGGACAAACTTCAATGTTTCCCCTGTAGGTGGAGCTAACGGCGCTTGAGTCCGTAGAAAGTCGCAAAGATTTTCGACTCCCACGTCACTTGACTTCGTGGTGTAGTTGGTTATCACATTCCCGTACTGAGGGGAGGACGCGGGTTCAAGTCCCGTCGAAGGCGAAAATTTTTGCGATATAATTCGATTTCTTAGAAATTAGAAATTATCCAGAGTGCGAGGATTACGCACTATAATAACAAAATCTTAAAGACAGTAAAGTCTCCGTCTGGTCTATTCAACTGGTACGGTCTTTCAATTTGTTTAAATCATCACGCTATTGCCATCGGAATAAAAAAACTTTGAGCAGGCTCAACTGGGCCTGGCATTTCAACATGACTTCGTTTAACACATGAGCGAGGCGAGTACGGTCAGTGAACATGTCAGACGGACAGAGGTTAACGTACCTACCCATCTACATGTCTCACTTGACGTACCATATTTCTTTTCTCTTTTATTTGACTGTAGAAGTCCGTCCCGGAGTATGTCTATTTCTTTTCGTTAATTTTTTCGTAATGCGGCATGTTGCCCAGTGTTATTCCAATGTTTGGCTTTATTTCGAGAAACTCACAGCTCGCGATTTAATTTAGAAATAAAAATATTCCCTACCAATTTTTCATACACTCCTCACAGAATTTCAAAGATATTTTCCCGCAGGTGTTGATTAGCTCTCCACACGAATATCCCATCTACAAGGTTTTTGTTTTACCTTCTTGCAACTGTTATCCGCAAGCATTTTTTGCATTAGAAGTACTTGTTAGCTTTCCAACCAGAAGTTGAAGTTTCAAGTTCTCATAATTTCCTTCTTCTGAATGATTAAGTAGCAAAACTTATTTTGAACAATACAGATTCTCAATGTGTTTATTCAAAATCAAAATCAAAAACTCTTTATTTCCATAAATACAATAAATGAACACTTAGAAAAGGTCAAATTATACAACTAAACACTGACACGGATATAAAGTGATATTTTTTTATTTCTGTCACTTCAGTATGTAGACTAAAGTAAAGAAGCGACGAAGAAACCTTTAGCCTGTTAGTTGTTATTCTTCGAGTTGGAGCAAAACCCGTCCCAAGCTTTTCTATCCTCTAGATAAATAATCTGATATTTTATACTAAGCCTTCTTCGCCTTATTCATGGTGTAAATTAACTTCTTCTCACTGCCTTCTTAATTATTATTTTGTACGTTTATCCGTAAATCTGTGGTTGTTATTTTATTTTCCGGACTGAATATGATTTGACAGTAAAAAACAGTGTATGGACAAACTGAAGAGTGATTTGACACCGTGTTACTACTTACTTAACTTTGATTATTTTCGCATTGCAAGAAAGTGACAAAGTGCGATGACCGTGTGGTTTCTCGAAAATTCTTCATCGTCAGACGAATAGGTGAATACATTCTCCCTGTTACTGTTACCCAAAATTATAGCGTAGGTATCGGTACATACGTACGTTACTCTAGGCACTGTTCGTTTTTGGCCCCAACCGGCATTTTCACCCTAATTATCAGCTTTTGAACATAAACCCCAGGGGGTCACATTCTGAAGCATCACAAAGCATTTAAGTTTCAGTTTCACTTATTTTTATCATAACGTTACATTTCAAAACAAGCAAGTCAAGTACTAAGTTCATTCAAAAAAAGCGCGCAAATCCAACTAGGTAAAGTACAAATATATACGCTATAGTTTCAACCAATTCATAACAACATTGAAGAAGTTCAAAGTGATAGGTCGTGATAATAACAACTGCACACCAACTACTGACACTTTTGTACCTTTTGTCCACATGTCCGAACCATCCACACTTCCAAAAACAAAACACAACCACTCAACTGCAAACAAACCTAATCGTTCTTTGTCCGTGTATTACCAAGACTATCATGTTTCAGTACCGGAGACGAACTTCCGCCTCATCCAGAACAAAACGGACGACGAGACGGTGAACGTGATCTGTGCGGCGGAGGGAGCATTTCCCGCGCCGAACCTCACGCTCGCCACGCCAGAACGGTGAGTCCGGTCTTCAAAACTCATAGTCAATTGATAATGTACTCCCAGCCAAATTTCAACCACGCCGGCCAGTCTCAATCGAGACTAGCCATGTGCGCAGGACATGACGGAAATTACTAAGAGTAAAGTAGGCCAATATAAAAAGTATCTAAAAACAACATTTCGCGTGAAACCTTCGAGTAACGCCCTGAATCTATTTTTTATTCCCGAATTCTAGCGGCAGATATATCAAAAAAGGTTTAGATTTCATGCATTTTGCCAAATGGATTAATTTAATTTTAATTACCCAGAGTGTTCTTACGCACTATAATAACAAAAACCTTCTGTCAGGAATAGTTTTAATGGAAAACTTTTCGAATGTAGTACATTCACCATATATTGGATGCATTTCATACTTCATAGACACTACCTACATGCTGATTGGTTCTATATTAGTTGCGCTAATTGTGGTCAACTGGAGTGATTGAGTGGCGTCGTCGTGGTACGATAGATTAAATGATATTGTTGACGTGAAGGAGCACTCGGCCCTTCGGCAGGTCTGTGATCTTTGGATTATAATACACATATTGTATTATGACATTCACGAGATCAAAACCAAATCAGTTGCTTTAATCCGTTCTGGACTAGACCGCTAGAACTGTTCCGTGTCCGATTTCTATAAAGCCCGATAATCTTTGAGAGAAATGCCACCCTTCATCCGGTTGTTCGTACGCTGACTTAGTTACGTGTTTCAATGGTCTAATAATTCATTCGAATGTCGAATTGAGGTTGACAAATGATTGAAATCAAATCATTTACTTCTGGCACAGTGAAATGTTTGCAACATACAATATTTAATTCGCAGGATAAACTTGATCATTGTCAGTACCGGTAATAAGATTTTTATAGACTTTGGCTTCAGAACTACTAATCCGATAACTAAATAAAAGATTCAGTAACCTAAACAGCTAAATTATTCCTGAATGCTATAGATGGTATTATCCAGGCACCACATGAGCGAAGCAAGTACTCACCTAATAATTCAGTTTTTTTTTATGCCAACAATACATTTTCGCTAAACACCCACCGATATTTAGGATAGATACATCTATCTGTCTACTTAGATAGATACTGCTAATAACTCATTAGAGCATTAAATTCTCATCAGAATTTTAGAAACCTTTTTATTATTGACCTAAAGGTTAATACTTAATGCTATAAGAAACCGACCCCGCTTTTTCTCAGCCACCGTCTATCGGCGCGAGCTGAGGTATCGATTACTTCCCGACACTAATTTTTAATGCCCGAGTAGACTTCCGAAGTTGCGTGCGCCGTGAGACAGCCCTTGAGGTTTGCATGCTTTGTTTACAAGCCAATTCGATCTTAGAAGGTTTCATTGTGGGAATATTTTGTGGTATCAATGGGAATAAGAACCTAGATACGAACATGGATCTAGATACCTATCGTCTTGACTTTGACCAATCCGTTGTTGGTCGAAATCATGTCACATGCGCACGTATATTTTTAGTGCTGCTGAAATTCATTTACTATTTTACAAGTGAATACTGGGACATACAGTAACACAACGTCTAAGCTCAGTACTCACATACGGTATTACTCGATAGTTTTACTCGAAGTCGAGTAAAAATCAACGTGTGGACCGCAAAACTCACAGCTCGAAGGCTTGCACCGAGCCGGCTCGATGGAATTAAATGAAAGTAATTTCCTTCGAACCTACTCGAAGCTAGCCGTCAATCTTGACTCGAACGTGTATACGTGACTGCGAGTGGCGCGAGGCGAGCGTCAGTCTGGTATTGTTTATCGTGATTGAAACACGTGTTTTTAAGAGAAATGTTTTTAAAAAAAATGAAAAAAAAATATTTATGTTTTTTCTTTCATTTTCTCATAAAGCACTGTGAGACTTGCTAAATACAGCCACCGTCTCCTTTGTTGCACAGACATCCTTTGGCTCGAACGGTTCGGTGAATACTGAACGGCGCGCCTCACTCGATAGATCAATGCTCAATGTGTGGACGAAAGCCCATGCCATGGGTTTTACTCGACAGTTTAGCTCGATCGAGTAATACCGTATGTGAGTACTGACCTGAGTTAAGTTACTATGAAGTCAAAAGTCCATTAAGTACTTAATTTCATTAGGTTTATAAAATAAGCACAAAATAGGAACTTAGACAAGTCAAATTTTAAATCTATAAATTATAATTAAAAAAAGTATAAATTATAATTAAACCCATACTTTTATCATATATAAATAAAACATACAGTAGGCCGACGCCTTTGATCTCGCGGTACATCCCGATAAGAGCGTCAGCGTATGTTGGCCAGGGTTGTCACATGGTGCCCCAGAAGGGTTCCCACCTTACCTTATGTAGGTACATAATAGTGCATTTTACACTTAGGCGAGAAAGTGATCAATTCCCACCGAGTGTGTCGTTTTGGGCCCGAGGCGCAGCCGAGGGCCTTAAAGCACACGAGGTAGGAATCGCACTTTCTGCCGAGTGATAAATAGTGCTTTATACTACACCTTCGAGGAAAATAAAAAGCAGAATTAATTATTAATTGAAATTTATATTAATTTAGAAGAACTTACCGCGCGCAATGATGTTGGTAAAACCTCATTGACCGCGCCAGCCGTTGGGTTTTTTTTTCTCAAAATATTGTTCGGAAATCGGAGGAGGCCTAATGGACTTGGAGTAAAAACTTTTTGTCGTTTGACCGAACGAAAATAACCATAGCTACCGGCCAATCTTTTAGGAAATTAAAAAAAATTAACACGTTAGAAATGGATTTCCATACACTTTTTCCTCCCGCTAAAACACGTGAGAAATGAAATTCCATAGAGTTTTTCCTCCCGGTTTCCTATAGGCCTGCAAAGACATACTTTCTATTCTATAAATGGAAAAGGAATAGGCAACTTTCCGAGCAGGTGTAGTATAAAGTAACATTTCTATTGCAGGCGGCTCGAAGGTGTGAACCAGAATCTGAAGCAAGCACTTGACGGCAGGTACTCCGCCGTAGCGTCAGTGACACTTAACGACGCGGACCTACCCTCGCCAGCAGAATTCATCTGCACGCTGAGGATACCGCAGGCCAAATATGCGGTTAGGAAAGAAGCTATTTATTATCCAGGTGAGTTTATATACCTACATGCCTTGTAAAACCTGAGTTCTTCAAGAATGGGGTTGAAAATTATGTCATCTTTCATGCTGTCCCGCTCAGATCGGATTCGAACGAACAGGTCAGCATGAGAAATCATCTTCTAACTCTTTATGCTAATTAAATACACCTGTCAAAGTTGTGGATGAAATGTGGAAGTATAGCGTCAAATTGTTTTAAAAAACAAACGGTACAAGATTTGTTATGACTTTTCAGTCTGATTAGGTGGTCTATCTACCTAGTTACCGAATTTCATTGGGATAATTTCAAGTTTTCCTTAACTAAAAATGTATAAAACCTTTCGATTTTATAACAGATTTGGGAGGAAAGTGTTAGTGTGAACGACAAAACTCTGATTTTTTTCGGAGTCTATTCCGTATTCCATCCTCTACACTGTCACACGCCTGCCAGCATTGCATATTGAAATGGCATTCTCGGTATTGCACGTCCAATCGACATTTCCCACAGGATAAAGTCTTATGGTCTGTCCACATTTTGGCTCAGCCATAACAAACGTAGACAGGTAGTTTGTTTTGACAGCCATCAAGCCATGGTGAATCAATGAAACCTAGTGTTGACCTAATGTTGACCTAGAAGTTTTATTTATATCGAGGCATCAAGAGGTTACGGATTTGAGTATTTGATGTACATTTCAACTCGATACCTCCACGCGTTCCTGAGAAAAGGGGGTTGATAGACGGACAGACAGACGGACAGCAAATTGACCCTATAAGGGTTCCTTTTTCCTTTCGAGGTACGGAACTCTAAAAAGAAAATACGAAGCAACCTAACACATATAATAACAATTTAAATGAACAATGAACAACTAGGTAAGTAGAGCACCTAATAACGTCCGCACAGGGTAAATTTAAGAAGAGAGTGCGCGCCGTTGTCATCGCGCTTATCCGACCGGTAGCTTGATTTTCTATTCGGGTAGTTTTCATCCAACACTATGCTTCCTTTAGTCTCAGAAAATTAAACTTTCCATGTTAGCGAAGTCGCGGGCGTATACTGTCATAATGTAAGACTACCAGAGTCCTTTTCATAATATAGTTGGTGGCACACTATTACGTTCTCTTGCTCGGGCAAACAAATGCATCTCTAGACATAGAAAATAAACTATAAATTGCGAAAATTGTGAGAGAGCGAAAATAAAGATTATTTGCACATTTCGCCTAGCATTTGATGAAGATGAGATGTCTGCTTGTAAATAAGTTATGCAAATGAGATATTGGTTCATGATATTCATGGAACGTGAGAGTTATTCCGTTTCTCTTTTGAACACCGCTTGCTAAGCTTTGGCTCGGCAATAAAACCTGATTGATGAACATAATCTTCATAATTATTTTGGATTGTTCCGCCTACACAACCAAACTTGACAGCTGGTTGTCTACGTTGAAGAAATTTGCCTCGGGGACAACCAGTTACATGGGCGGAATTATATTTCCATCTACACAACTGCTTGGTAACTAGTTGTCTTTTCACCTAATTCTCGATGGATTAACGTCAAACAAGGAACAGCATTACGAAATTGTTGCTACTTTCTATCCTCGAAAATAATCTACTCGTTTGAAACCAATTTGAAACACTTATAGAGCTATAAAACGAAATGTTAAATGATTATAATCGAATTATTAAAATTAAGCTTGTTATACCTTTTTACACAACAATAAGAAATATCCTAAACATCGCAAATCGTGGTGATTCTAATCCTAATATCATACTAATACTATAAATACGAAAGTTGGTGAAATCTGAATTTTTGTTACCAAGGATATCCAAAACTACTAAACAGATCAAGATTAAATTTGGCGTACGTTTTGAGCAAAGCCTAACTTAGATAATAGGCTACTTATTAAACCGAAAATACGCGTGCGAAGCCGCAGGCAGAAGCTAGTTCCCCATATAGAAGTGTTGTTGGTTACATTAAAATTACCAAGTATTCCAACGTGTTCCTACTTCATAAACAAACTGAAAATTTAATAACGATCACAGTTTACAAAGTTGTATCATTTTAAAACATATCTTATTTAATTTGATAATAGTTTCTTTTCAGGACCTATCAGCACAACTCCTGAGATGCCCACGGCGGCGGACTTTCAGCTGGCTGCAGCTGTTGGTTCCAAAGGTAATTCAGTAAATTCAGTTATTTATTATCAGTAAGTAATTACTAATTAATTCAGTCTAGGTAGGTAAGTCCTAAACCGCTTTTTGTTTACATTTTGGACGAGTCGTCGAGGGGATCTCCTAGGATTGCCATAACTCGGCCAACATTGTGGTTTAATTGTTTTTTCGTAATTTTTTTATTAGCCTGATTCGTCCAACTGCTCCTGTGCAAAGTCCTCCCGAAAATCTTTCCACTCGGTGCGATAACGCGCGATTTCCCACCATTCTCTGTTTCTTTGTATTTACGTGCTTTAAATAATGTTTGATCTAAACCGGGTGCTTCTGGACTCCAAGAGGGTCAATTTTTGAGTACCGATTTGTTGAATTTCGATTCCATTTTATTCCGTTTTTTCTTCCTATTTGTGTTCTTTTACACGAACTCTTGCATTATTTAACATTATAAAATATTTCTCAATGTCTTTTCTTGCTTTTTCAGCAAATGTGTGTTCGGTCATGAAATCATTACAAAAAAATATGTAAATCCTTTGAAATTTCAAAACAATAATACAAGTAAAAAAACACGAAAAATTTTTTTTAGGATGTAGAAAAACGTTGATCCGTTCGGCGTCCAGAATCACCCCCTTTCGGCTTAGTACACATTGTGTGGTAGTTACCTCTAAGCAACAGAATTACAAAGGTAAAACGTCAATAGAGAAAAGATAACAAATCCTAGATCACGCAAACGGTTGGTTTCAGGAACAACTTGGTCAAGTTAAAAGATAAACAACTATCCGACATCAACTGTCAGTCGAAAGACCCCGGGAAAAGTGGACCAGCTGGGTCAGCCCGGTACAGAGGTGATCTCCCTCTGTAAATATTTGGGGGAAATTCCACCTTCACCCCCAAACACATGTTTCGTGGCACCCTGTATATCTCAGTCTGGTGGCGAAAGGTCAAAATACTCTCTCTAATCAAGTTTCTAATGGCATTTTTCCAAAATAATTCCTCCATTTAATTAATGAGAGCTCCTCGGTGTTTTAATTGTTTTAATGGCTTGCACAGCGGCATCAAGTGTCGATCTATCTCCTCCAATTAGCGATCAGGGTCTTCCACACAGCTCTCTCCTTAACCATTTACAATTTTCAGCTCAAAATCACCGTCTCACTCAGAAAATATCAAAGTGGGACTGTGCGATAATGCCAAAGCTATTCTGTGGAAAATGTATGAAAATAATGCAGAGTTATTTCAAAACGGAAACACCAGTAAAATAAAGTTTGGTTCATGGTGGTAGGCAAGTGTGGAAACCCTAATTATTACTTCAGATAATTGGTTTTCTCATTATGGAAATTGACGATGTTAACCATAAATATCTTTAAAAAGGACTAGGTAACGCAACAGCGTTAAAACGAGGATAAAATATATAATTACTTTATGCCAATATTTATACAAATATGTGACAAATTTTTAATCCTTTGTTACAGGAACCACCGTCTACACAGCAGTCTCGATGTTGCTCCTGCCCGCGCTAGCTCAAATAATCGAGTAAATTAATTTACTTTGTGAATATGCCATTATTTATTTTGTTTTGCTACAAACGCGCGCCATTCCTGTGTCAGTTTAAATTAAGCAGAACTCGCTACATTACTTTGTGGGTGATATCAAAGTGCTTTGTTCCCTTTAGACCTTACGATACTCTTGGACACGTCACCAAAATTCAAATTAATAAGTGAAACTAGGAAATAAAGTGATCACTTTGATTTATTGTTCACATCTTGTTAAGGTAAACTAAAGAAGCGAAGAAGATACCTTTCCCTTGATAGGGTGTTAATTTTTGAGCTGGAGTAAAACTGGTTCCAAGCTTTTTTATCCTCTAGATAATCTGATATTTTGTAGTAAACCTTTTGACGTGATAACGTCTTTAAAATCGTTTTAGTCGGGTGACATGTTCAGAAACTTGTGTCACACCAAAACCTCACGAGCGCGATCGCAGGTATAACGAGAGAGAGACGGACTGATCTCCCGTCTCATCTCGAGCGCTGCCAGTCATTCCGTGAAACTTGTCACGCGGAATCCTCACGAGCGGAGGCTGGCATAGCGTGCAAATTGTGTAAAAATGTATATCATAGTCGAATAAGTAAACTTGTCATTTTACACCCGAAATTTATCATCAAAAGTGTGAATAAAACGATAGATGTAATTTAAAATTTGAAAAAATTGTTATCTTCATTAATTCCTTACTTCCCAAAAACTTATATCACCAATAAGACGTTATCACGTAAACATCTCGATCGTAAACCTACTTTACAAACAACCAATTTTTTATACAGAAGATAAAGTTACAGAAGATAAATTTATGTTGTTGTATCTTGTTCCAACAAAGAACTACCAACTATGTTGCGACATAAATTGCGTTAAACAACTGAATGTCAAGCAATTTCACTTGCTTTTCTCTAACTTTAAAAAATCTCTTGATTTCGGACAACTTTGAGCTGTGCGCGAATTTAAAATTTTAATAAAATACTAAATTTAATTTCTTGGAGAATTTATTAGTGGTCTTATATTTGATTTAATCTTAGATTTCGAACAATTTCAATTCAACTAAAAATAGTTTCTATTCATCATCATCATCATTAGCATATATAAATCCACTGCTGGACGTGGGTTTCCGCTAATGAGCGCCAAAACGCGCTGTCTTCTTGATTCTATTATTCAGCTGTAATTTTCCTTGTAATATAAAAAACATTTTCGACCGAATTTTAATCAACGCGTAGACTACTTAACAAACTAAAATGACTTTGACATCCTTAAAGCAACGTAGCGAGTATTCGTAATAGTTTTTGTATGCACCAAAGCACCGTGTAATTGCCTTTGTTATTAGGTTTTCTTTAAAGCTCTAGTCATAAACCTAAATTTAAACGATGATAATATATGCCAAATATTAAACTAACCATAACCTTATGCAAGGCTTTATTTTTCTATCACATTTTCTTCACATTTCAGTTTGAAATGTTACACATAAAATAATTTTGACTACAGCTATGGTTAAAACGGTACAGCTATGCTCAGATTGAGAGCAATTTAAGGCTTTTTATACTATCCTGTACGACTGACGACGATTATGTACAGAATCCACAGACTAAAGTACCAACTACACTTGCGAGCTTTAAAATGGAATCGCTTTCATCGCGAGTTGATCAAAACAATTTTTAATGAACTATAGATTGTGGTATATCATTTGAAAGGTAATTTTGTTACCTTTCAAGTGATATCAAGAAGATTTAAAATTAATTAAATTGGCTACCTAAATTTTGGGAATTATTGCAATAGGTCGAAGTTGCATCTATCGGCTTCTATCGGCGCCGGAGCTGGATGAGCTGGATTTCTCCCTCGTATCCGCTGTTTTAGCTCGTCCCACATATGCCAGATTGGGTTCAAGTCAGGAATAAGTGCTGGCCAGTCTAGTGTGGGAATGCCGACATGGAAGACGTCTGTCGGTACTGTCTAGTCACTGCTGGGGTGTGGCAGCGGACATTATCGTGCATTAAATCAAAATTTATCGTCGCCAATAAATCCTGCGTAAGGGAAAACATAACTTAACTCATAGTTCACTGCAAAGAAATTGTAAAAATTAGTCTTGAACAACCCTTGAAGCGATTCCAGTTTAAAGCTCGCAAGTGTAGTTATTATACCAGTGCGTATTCGGTGAGGTGGCATTACGGCGACCTAACATATTCTCTTTCACACTTATAGTCGTGTCGGATAGCACAAAAGTTATCTAGCATTCAAGTTGACCGCCACAATATTGCCGTCATACCATAAATTGCAATGCACATTTTGAGACTCACGATTATAAACATCTATGCTACCTCAAGCTTAGATATGGTGGATGTACAGTCGGCTGCAAAAATATGTATACACTCCCAAGTTTTCAATTTGACTAAATAGTAAGTGTATAGTAATTGTGATAATTTATGTACCGTATTCTGACGAAGTACAATGACTACTTTGTACGAAAAACGTATGCATGTCCTTTTATTTGAAAAGTTCCGAGTAAAATAAAAGTTAAACTTTGGAAGTGTATACATGTCTGTGCAGCTGACTGTACTTGAATAAGTCTGTTTATTATATCCGACATAAAAATAATTTTAGAGGTAACATCCATATTTTAATTTTCTTTATTGAAGTTAAGTTTTTTAAAACTTATGCGATCAGAACACATGATTAAATATATAATAAAATTAAAATTATTTAATATTTATAATAATTTATTGATGTTGTCATACCAAGTAGCTAAGTAAAATATTTGTCTTGAAAAAAAACTACGAGACACTAATTAATACACCGGCCTAATGGATATTATGTTTCACTTGGCAATAAATTATTCAAATTTTACCTTTTTAGTTGTAATTAGCCAGCTTTACAATGCTACGGTATCAGTAGAGGCCTAAGGCCTGCAAACACATCATAATAAAATGCATCAATTCGATACTCGTAGCTTTTTAAGTGTCTATAAAGCTAGCTTATACTGCATTCTTAAAAAACTTTAATTCGGCACAACTTCTAAAATTTCAATAACATTTTTGTGAATAAGGGCCAATGTAAATATTTATATGAAGTTTGTAGCTAGGTAAGTTTTTCATTTGAATAAGATGTAAAAATAAAATTTTGCTGCGCATATTTGCCGTTTAAGGATAAGATCCATTTGAGACTTTTATTGTGAAATTTCCTGATATAAATAAACCGATCGTTGTGTACAACTTAGTTTCATTTATTAAATAGCTTCTGTCCGCAGCTTCGCATGCGTGCGTTCAAAAAAATCGGAGGATAAAAGCAACCCATATGCTAATTCAGGCCTAGAACTACATCTATGCAAAATTTCAGCCCGATACATACTGAAAATAAGGCGTGAAGTGGTTCTAACGTAAGAGACTGAAGATTTATACGCTCAAGTTATTAAGATTCTAATTAACGTAAGAGACTGATGGTCAAGTCAAGTCAACGTACAAGTTATTTAGATCTTATAGTTGCTTATGATACTGAAGGTCCCAACGCATAAGTTATTTAGATCCTTACAGTTGTGAAAGAAACGAGGGCAATTGTGAATATTTACAGTGAGTCCCTAAGGCAGCGATTCCTAAAACGTGGTCCGCGGAACCCTGGGGTTCCGTGGAGGAGTCACAGGGGTTCCGCGGTCTGTCCGAGACTTAAATAAAACGTTCGTAGAAAATACTCATAACCACGCCAATGGTTGATAAGATTGGCTTACTTGGCCGATATATACGATAAACTCAACGTAATCTGCAAGTCCTTACAGGGAAGAACTGTAAGTACGTTTACTTTACAGTAAAGGACAAAAATCTGATGTGAAAAAACATACTTACATAAACATTTGATGACCTGATAAAATCCTGAAAGAGTATTTCCCTGAGAAAATACAGGACATCGACTGGATACAGAATCCATTCGCAAATCATACGAAACCGTTGGTGCTAACTGCGGCAGAGTACCTATGAGAATTTGATTGACATTAAGTGTTCATCCCTTCTTAACAATTCCAGGCAGAAGATTCTAATCTGAATGAATTTTGGATTGGACTTAAAGATGAATACCCCCCGCAATCGTTAAAAAAATTATCCTGGTTCTACTTCCGTTTGTGACGACTTACCGATGCGAGATTGGTTTTTCAGCGTACGCTCACACCAAAAACAAATACAGAAACAGACTGGATGCAGCTCCAGATCTTGGCGTTCAATTGTCAGACATAAAGCCTGATTTTAATACTATTATAAGAAAATGTGTGAAAATTTTTCATTCTTCGCATTATACAATTACCTATCTACATTGTATTTCTTTGTTACAATAAATGTTTTGCAATACTTACAATAATTATGTTTCATCTATAATTTGTTCTTTCTTCTGAGTCTAACGTGAATATATCCAAACCACAAGGTATCGTACAAGGTATACACTTAAGTTATCAAAACAGCCAGCTAGGGTTCCGCCAAAAAAATTATGATCAAATAAGGTTCCAGGGCCAAATAAAATTGGGAACCTCTGCCCTAAGGTAACCTGTGAGCTATGCAGCTGCAACTGCTGGAATTGGGCTGCTGAGTAGCTCGTGGACTGGAAGCCAGCTGCGTCCGTTATGTAGTGGACTGTTGGAACTGGGTTGCCAGGAAGCTCGTGGACTGGAAGCCAGCGTCTGTCGATGTTTGAGATTGGGTGTAAGTAGGTTCCAATTTAAGGGTCTTCAACGTGGGAGCAGACTCTTCCTCTTCAAGGGTCTTCAAGGTAGGAAAAGGGGCTCAGGTAAGCTGAAAGCAGTTCCTTCGAGGGTCTTCAAGATAGGAAAAGAGGCTTAGGGAAGCTGCAGGGCAGATCCTCTTCAAGGGTCTTCAAGGTAGAAGAGGCTCATTGTTCCATGGCGGAGACTCAAGATTCTTCAAGCAAAGAAGTAGAATGTATAGTAACTGTCTTTCCTAAAACCAAGAGAAGAATGAATCAATTTTCTCGACTCTTCTCTATTTAAATCAATTTGCTTTCAAACTCAGAAATTAATTTCAAGTGATCCGAAATCATGACCGGCCAGAGATTATTACCTACAAAGGTTTTAGTTAGATTCCTTAAAAAACCTCTGTACACAGATCAATGATAGGTTAACATTGCAAGATAATAAATATCAAAACATCTGCTATCCAAACATGTAAACATCCAAACTATTCCCTTAATAATATGTGTGATTCTACTTAATATAGGTACACTACACGTAAATCTTTTTTTTTTTAAGATAAAAATCATTTATTGGACACAGTTACAGTGTTTCAGTATAATAATGAATCCGTAGGGACCTAAACTAGCCTTCGCTGTATATCATAACTCCTCCTTACGTCGTAGGACGTTGTGTCTCTACTAGTATCAGGACGGTCTTCTGCAGCGCGGATAGCGTCGCTCATGCTGGATTCCAGCGTTGGGTGGATATGGTCACACCGACATCATCTTCATCTTGGCTTCATCCTCGCGCTCGCTTTCCATCCACTTCGCCGGTGGCCACGAGTCTTTACAGATCTTTCCTGGCAAGGTGTTTGAAAAACTCAAGAAACTTGCGAAGATATCTCACAGAGAGTCTGATCACGAAAGGACAAGGTAAAAGAAACTATGTACAAAAGAGACTTGAAATTTAGTAGCATAGATACATAAGAGCTAATTCCAGTAGAGTGCGACTAGCAACCAGCCAATCGAATGTTTCCACGACACCAAGAAGTTCGTTAATAATTTAACGACAGAAATATTTACGTGTTCGAGGAAATCGATACCATGAACTATCTTGGCGTTCAATCATACAAACACAAGGACGGCCTAGGTATAACTCATTTTCTGGCTTAATTTATGCCTTTCATCATTAATTATTTTCACTTGTGATCAGTGACTATAAAAAGTCATAAACCTACATCTGAGAAGTTAAGGAGTACTCAAAACTGAAAGTAGGTACTTTATTTCTTTAGACCTTACCAGAACAGACCTCTTATGGTTGTGGATACCGACTGGTGTTGCGGGGCGTAATATACTTACCATTCGCAGGGAGCATATACTTTATGTAGTGTGCTAAAATCCGTCTCGGTGCTCGATCATTCCCGGTACTGTGTAACACGTTTCAATACGCACTAAAACGCCGCCGGTCAGTGCCTACCCACTCTAAGATACGTCAGATATTTCTAATTATAAGTAAATTAGGAAATAGAAGGGAACTTTACTGTTTTGTTTACTTCGACAAATAAACTTCAAGGTAAGTAAGTATATGAATATTATTATTATCTTGCACAAAAACCAAGGCACAAAAATCTGAAGATTACCTACAAAATGTAATGCGCATATTTTCGCCACAAAATGTGGGAAATTCATGCCGCTTTTTATCCGCAAAAAGCCAGCAGAAAGACCATATCTACAAAGTACCCACGTTCCTTTTTCCTCGTGATATCATATGACATCACAGTACCAACTTACGTATTATCTTGTCGTAGGGTAGTAGTGGGTGATTTGATTAAGGGCAACCTTTTCCGCGACGACAGGCAGAAGGCAAATCCCCGAAACATCCTTGTGAAATTTACGGATCAAAGTAGATTGACATTCAGGCCGCGTAGATTCAAGCATTTTGTTATTGCTATTTTGAAGCCAGAAATAAAACAGCAACAACCCAGCAAATCCAAAATTTACTTAATTAGTATTACGATAAATTGACACCCACATGGTGTCAATCGGTGTGTCACGGTGGTGCGACACCACTCACGAAAAACCAAATCATTACCAATTGAAGTTAAATTATACCAGGAATGTAATGTTTACGTTTCACACCGCCACAATCCACCTCCACGTGAGATGAACAAAAATAATAAAATTATAAATTGCTGGCAAATAAAAGACCCTCTCACAAGTTCATTAATTGGGTCAGGCAATGAGGCCGGGTCAGGCGCCTGTGCCTTTATCAAAGCGATATGTTTGCAAAATCGCTTGGTTACTGCGTGAACGAACACGTAATAGTAGGTAGGTACCTAGGAATGGGTTATGAGCTCTGCTAGGTATTTAGATTTACGAAGAGAAAAGTACAGATCAAGAATATTCCACAAATTTACGGTTTTGAAATTTCAGAAGAATATTGAATTTCGCGCTAGTGACAAAAAAGATGAGGAACAATTATTGGCATGGTACGTGGAGAGAAATAAGTCATGTGACAATTAAAACAGGTTCCTATTCTACTAAACTTCGACGCAGAATAGCCTCCACACGTTTTGGCATTCTACCTTAGAGAAAGAAACTATACAGACGGAAGACGTGATACGTGTCGAGGTTGAAACCAATCTAGAACCATTCTATCAATATCTCCGTGCAAATAGCACACACGACGTGTAAACATCGCGCACTATCTGGAGTTTCTTTCAAAGGATTCTACGTGACGTTTCCACTCTCAAAGTGAAGCGATTGGTTAGCATAATAAACCTCTGGTCCAATAATGATGATGATCAACATATTGATTGATTGACTACTAGATAGTTTACTCACTACTCTAAATCCCAGCTCCTCGAAAGCAAAAAAAGATAAGTGACGAACAAAACGAATTGTTATAGGTACTTAATGTGTATGATATCGCTCAGTAACGGCCAGAGGTACCGTGCCCAATAATTTAGCCGGTGATTCGTCGAGACCGGAGCCACACATCTATTATTCAGCGCAAGTCAGGACGAATGATTAGAGAGGCCTCGATTCGGCGGATTTCACTCATTTGTTTTCTATGGCCAAGGTATGTGAATACAACGGGAACTATTCAGAGTAATTGTACACAGTATTTTATTTTAGCGTTCTCTTAGTTTATTGTATTTTAGCGTTCTGTTAGTTTATTGTTAGTCTATTGACTTTTGCTGGGTTTTTAAATGGTTCCAATATTTGTTAATCACATAGGTTTTTGATTTATGTTAGGTCCCAAATGGGCCAGTAGCTTGTGGGACTAAACAGGAATTAGTCCTATTTTTGGAAGTCGACATTATGCCACTCCATAATTATTTTATCTTTCAAAGAGGTTTTGTAGGTGCATAAAGTATACTCTGATTTAGTAAATATAATTCTTGGTTTATCAAGGTGATTTAAATCTACTAAATACTGTACTTAATGCACCCGGAAATAACCAGGGTGAATCAAGTCTACAAAAAGTGTACTTAGTGCACTCGGGTGAATTACCCCAGATGAATTAAGTATACCGCCCCGTATCTAAACGTCTATTTACCGCTGACTTTTGCTGGGATTTTGCATTTTTCGAATACCTATTCAAATCATATTTCTAAATGTACAGGCTTTTACTGCATACTCTGGGTACGTTAGTATTATTGTATATTCTCAGGTCTAGGTTGAGAAGTAACCCCCTTTATGATATACTAGACGATCGCCTCGCGGTTTTACCCGCGTAGTTCCCGTTCCCGTGGGAATTTCGGGATAAAATATAGCCCATGTCACTCCCACACCAAAAGTAAGCTTCCTAACGGTGAAAGAATTTTTCAAATCGGTCCAGTAGTATCTTCTTTTTAGAGCCTATTCAATACAAACAAACAAACAATCAAATCTTTCCTCTTTATAATATTATATAGTATAGATTTGCTAAAAACAATCAATTAGTAGACTTTTTTCTCACTCTGACTTACGATAACTTATTAAAACAAATGACTCTTAGCTATAAATTACTTAAAGCTAAGAATAGGCTAAGAAAGGTCTATCAGTATGAGAGTATACATACTTATTTTAATTTATTTATTTATAGTTACAAGAAATCGGGGGTGAGTCTATTTGACGTTAGTAACGAGAAGTGATCGTGACGTCTTATTTTTCCATTTAATTTGGTACAGCGCCTCCATCGTGCAGACAGGAAACTATGCAAATCCCTATACAAAAAGGATATGTCGCGATCTTGTCTCACCCCTCAGGACAGGCAAAAATTGATTTGTTGCTGAAAGAAAAATGCTATAAAGTTAGAGTTAACTCCAGCTTCAATATTTGGGCACTCATTTACGCTAGCAAACTTCTAAAAGTAGCAGAAACTCGTCTCGCCCGCGTCAGAGGAATGTTCGCGAATTTTCCAGAACGTGAGCCGGAGATATAATGTAACTTATGTGCAATCATGACCCTTCACTAAAACGATTTACACCGTACTCATACTGACTGGGCTTCAAACACTCGGAAGTACAGTTGCGAGCACTAGCGTAGGTTAAGGGATAAGAGAGGTTACGGGGGGACTTCGTTAAGGGATGAAACGTTGGTGTTATTTAACACAAATAAGGTTTGTAGTTAACCCGTTTACATTCTTAATGAATGAGCGTAGGTCTTACCACATTTTATTAAAAGGTCCGCAGGTTGATTTCTTCGCAGATTAGAATGATTACTACTGAATGAATATTATATCCCTTTGATTAAAGAAAAGTAATTCAAAACACATTTTCAATTTTTGAAAACATTTATTAAGAATGTGAGCGGGTTAACAACGAACTTTGTTTGTGTTGAAAGAACACCAACCCTTCATTATGTAGTTTATTTAACTTTATTCTCACGCTGCCTGTACAAAATCCACGTTGGAAGAACCGGTGACGAATTTACCTTAAAAATCTACCCTATCAATAATTATGATTGCAAAAAATTCCTAAATAACTGGCTTTTAACTTTAAACTACGAGGAAACTGAAAAGCTTTTGGAAAATGTTTGGTAATATTTAAACAAACTCAACACGCTAGATACTCACACTTGCACACAACACACACATGCACACAACACAAATACACTCACAGACTTGCACAGAACACTAACAAACACATACACTGACACACACACTCACAGGCACACACCATACAATCACATGCTAGCAAACTACGAATATTGTAAAACATTATTATCTGTTTAATTTTAATTTCAATCTTTCAAAAACGCTCCTTCCAATATAACTGTATGTTACGGAAGAGCGGAACCCTCTAACACAGGTATCTCTATACTTAAAAGAGGGTTCCAAACCCATGCTATGTAAATTAATTTAAGTTTACTGAATATATATTTGTATTTTAATTGTATTTAGTTTGAGAAATGAGCGAGTTACCGGGGTGTGGGACACTCGCTCATTTCTCTGTACAAAAGTCGCGTCTGGTCATATACACGTGCAACTGTGTGTGTGACGTCCAGGGTCATTTCATGAATATATCGTGTGAGTGAGACAGCTGCGAAATATCTGAAAGTCATTTTATTTTCCTGTCACAAAAGGTGAAACGAAAACTCATAACAGAAAAGAATTCGTATGTCCATGATCAAACAAACAAAATCATTGGCGTCATCTGTCAAAATCATTACAGATGCCATTCCTTTGCATTTACCGGCGGCGGGGTGAGAAAGCTCTGTCAGGTGAAGTGCAAGGAGTGTCCTTTCTATGCGTTAGTATGATATTATTAGATGAGAACCAAGGCACAGGCGCGTGAATCACAAGAGACCGCTTGGATATATATAGCGCGCTGGCTACGGCGCGCGCTCAGTTGGCTTGCGCATTTTGCCCTGTGCGGACGTTATTTTGTGCTCTACTTACCTACTTGTTTATTTGTTCGTTTAAATTGTTAATAAATCGTTTTCGGTTACTTTGTAATTTCTTTTTTTAAATAAATCCGCTTCTGATTCCTAAAAATATTTATATTCTCTCGTTTGACTTATGTATGTTTGAACGGTTGCAAAATATCATTATTTGAAGTGGCAGAGGCTATTATATTATGCTCTTTATGGCTACTTTAAGTCCGTTTTCCCCCTTGATAATTTTTTTTCAAGGGGGAAAACTGGAATATTTTATTAAATTCCAATTTTCCTCCTCAACGATTTTTTGATTTATGCCATATTCGTCCCGGGAAAGTTCGGCCCAAATCAAAAAATCTGCTTTCGTCCCACATTGTATGCCGTACTCGGCCCATAATTTATTTTATTTAAAAAAATCTTAGTTCGTCCCACTTTTTAGCTCCACGTACGGCCCAAGTTGTTTTGTATAGGCAAATTATAATCACTATGGTACAGTTGAAGCAATAAGTCTTCACTTGACTTTCATATTTATATGATACTAGCTTCTGCCCGCGGCTTCGCACGCGTTGTTTCTATGGAAACGTTTTGAGGTTATTTCTATCCCATGGGAACTGATTTATGGGATAAAAAGTCTATATTTGATTCCAGGGTTAGATTTACCTATATGCAAAATTTCAGCCTGATCCGTTGAGTAGTTTTGGCGTGAAGAGGTAACAAACATCCATCCACCCATACATCTATCCATCCAAACTTTCGCATTTATAATATTAGTGTGATTACGATTAATGATGAACTTGTTTATACCATTGAGTTAGGTAAACTCAATTTAAAGCGCATTTATTAAAGTATATAATAGTACAAGGCGTCCCACGGCCATGCTACATGGAAGGAAAGTATCTTAAATATTGTAGAACAAAAAATGATAAAATCAGTGTTTAGAAGCACGGCAAAGGAAAAGGAAATGCTCAGTACCTTTAATTTACCCCGAAATTATAAATGTAAAATTTCAACTTCCTTATATTTAAGATGCTATGTTATCTGGAAAAAATAATTCTTATGATTGAGCCTTTAGATCGGTATCGTAAAATTACGGGTTTTTTTACAATTTAGCGGGTTCAATTCCCGGTTCAGATAGGCGATTATTCTAAAATCTTTAAAAGCAGTTTAAATATCAAAATAATAATAATAATAATAGATTCAGGCGTTACTTTCGGAAATCCATTATATAATATTAAGATAAAGACCATGATTTCTAAAATATTTAGCGAAATAAACGGCGAAAAATATGTTGACCCATCAACGTCCTTTTTATTTTTTTTTCTAGGTACATACCCATAGTAGAACACTATAAGAACATTTCCACCAAATTATCTAATCTAAAAAATCAAAAAATAAATTATATAAGATACAGCAACTCATAAGAGATATGACAGAGCGATGTTTGTCGGCGTTTCAAAGGACTTTTCGGCTTTTATAAGGGGATACCTATTTACCTGAGTTATCCAATGTTTTGACTAATGTGTTTTCAGTATGTGTTCTGTTTATTATTCGTTCTGAATACTTGTGCGGTTCAATAAAATTGCATTTCGTACACGTTTCGTGATTTTCTTTTGTATTGTTCTTTAAGTTTTTCTAATTATTAGGGAGTTTAATTTAAGTTTTCAGATAGTTTTTGGTGTGTGCTTTATGCAAGAAGCGCCGAGGATCCTACATTCCTGGATCGTGTTCATCGGTCCACAATCAGGCTAGCTCAGCTGTGCTATGAACGAGGTGGGAGTTATGCCATTTCTGGTTCGGCCGAGGCTGCGGCAAAATTAGGTGCCTAGGTACCTATTACCAACTTATAACCTACATTACTTGGCATTTGCAAACTTACGTGGACATTGTTGGCTAGCAAAACAAATAAAAATCTTAATAAAATAATATCTCCGGCTACAATTTTTTTTCGGACACATTTATTTTTATTGGTTTTGTTTTGAGGTACAGCACCCCAAAACAAAACCAATATAAATACATACCCTTGTTTTTGAAAGTGTTCTTGACAGACCCTGTATATACTAAAATAAATATTTTTCGCTGCGTTTTTGTTTCTTTTAATTATTACACAAATCTTTGCAGATTTAGGTAGTAACTGAGCTTTGAATTTGATAATTACGTAAAGTTAATAGTAATACTAGTAATGAATGACTATCACTATTGGGTGGTGGTAATAAGTGCTTCGTAGTAGATGACAACCTTCTTAGTTCTCGGCATATAATGATTGACGTCCACAGTTTTGGTCGCTGTGATAAATTATATTTTTGACGCTAACTGTACTTACAATAATTTTGGTATGCGGGACGAATATGGACAAATATTATCTTGCGGGACGAGGAAAGACTTTTTAATGGCGTGGGCCGAAAACTAGGGACGAATATGGCATAAATCGATTTTTTGCGTTCCAGTTTTCCCCCTTGAGAGAAGGAAACCAAAGAGAAGCAATAAAAACTACAGCTCAACTGTAAAAATAATTTTTTAGGATTCCGTACCTCAAAAGTAAAAAAGGAACCCTTATAGGATCACTTTGTTGTCCGTCTGTCTGTCTGTCCGTCTGTCAACCCTCTTTTCTCAGGAACGCGTGGAGGTATCAAGTTGAAATTAACATCAAATACTCAAGTTCGTGACCTCTTGAGCCGTGATATAAATTAAACTTCTAAGTTTACGCACTCAAAAGTTAAACAGCCGTTTATGTCCGAAAATTTTGAAATTTCCAAGGGAATCACATGCACACAAAACCTTTAGGGTACTTCCTGTAGACCTAGAATCATGAAATTTGGTGAGCAGTAAGGTCTTATAGCACAAGTTAAGGCGAATAGTAGGGTGAATAGTGGCGCCACTACATATTTAATTTTATAATTACGTTCTACAAAGGAATTATCAAGAAATCGGACCGCGCGTAGACGATATCTATCATAAGCTTTTTTTAAATGTACCTGTAATAGTTTTTTGTGTTATTACCAGTGATAGGAATAGGTAGTGCTTATTTACCTAAACTTCGAGGAATAGTGAAAAGAATCGGAGACTTCCTTCCGAAAATATTTTTTCTGTCCAAAAATTCCGGACATTACTTAGGTACATTAGAAAATAATGTTATTCGTATTAGTAGTTGGTCTATGTTTACCTAAAGTTTGCGACTAGAGATAACATAGCATAGAGTCATTACAACCACAAAATTTTCTTTTGGAGAACGTTTTGTAAATAACTTGTTGATCTTAAAACTATCAAACACTATCTTTGTTTACGAAGCCGACAGTACAGAATTTGAAGTAAATATCTGCTTTCTCGCTCGCTCTCGACCACGTTTCTTGAGATTTCTAAAGTTCAAGTATATCATTGAAAAAAATATTCCGGCCATCTTTAAAATAATAAAATAGACATTTTTATCATTTTAGCATTCTCTATACGTATTTTGAACGGAGATAGAGGATTAATCATTTTTAAAATCGAAAGGTATGTCTATTATCTTACTAAAGATCAAGATATAAAAGTTTATTTCAAAATGTGCGTAATGTTTTTATTAAAATAATGGGGGGATCACATGTTTAGTAACACACTTAAACTGTAAAAATCTTTAAAAACGTCGTCTTCCGCGACCGAGAAAGCATATAGTTTCCACATAACGCGTACAGCCTATGAGTAGATGTTTACGGTATAGGGGCTACCCATTTCGTTATTTATTCTTGGAAATTAAAAAAAAAAACTAGTCGGGGTGGTCGCATGCCTGTGCAGCTTGGGGACGCCGCCCAGGTTACTTTCACTCCTGTACCTCGGTCTGTTGAGTGCGCAAAATAAAAGTCAAAAGTCTTAATTTCTATAAACACAGTAAATGTACACTTGGAAAAGGTCAAATTACAAAATTAAACACTGACGCGGAAATAAAGTAATATTTTTGATTTCTGTCGCTTCGGTATGTAAACTAAAGTAAAGAAGCGACGATAAAACCTTTAGCCTGTTACTTGTTATTTTTCGAGCTGGAGCAAAACTCGTCCGAAGCATTTTTATCCTCTAGATAATCTGATATTTTGTAGTCAGCCGTTTTACAAAGGATATGTTTGACAATTTGTTTGAATTTATTTATTGATAATTTTTGCAACTCACTTGGAGTTTTGCTGTAGAAGCGTATACATTGCCCTTTAAAAGATGCATTTATCTTGTGTTGTACCTAAGTAATGTCCGGACTTTTGGACAGATGTCCCGGAAAAAAATATTGTTGGAAGGAAGTCTCCGATTCTTTTCACTGTTCCTCGAAGTTTAGGTAAATAAGCACTACCTATTCCTATCACTGGTTATTACACGGGTACTTCCCGTTGACGTAGAATCATAAAAATTGGCAAGAAGCAAGGTCTTATAGCACATATAACGATAAAAATCTGAAAACCGTAAATTTGTAGTTTAATAACTAAAAAAAATAAGTTTTGATTCTCTCCCTCGACCAAAATATACAGGGTAGGTGTACCTATTTCATGTTGACCTAGATTCATAATATTTGGCAAGAAACAAGGTCTTACAATTAAACGGAACCCTTAGTGCGCGAGTCTGACTCGCACTTGACGTTTTATTTATTTTGTATCTTGACAGCAATGTCAAAAATTATTGAGTGTGATGTGATGTGATTGTGATGTGATGTGATTAATTTGCTTGTTGTTCAGATAGTGAATTTAACCTGATCGGTCTCAGGTTAAATTCACTAACTGAACGTTTCAATACGGAGTTTTACGAGGCACAGTAATACATTGCCTTTGTTCAAGTAAGTCAAAGTTATAATTTCGGTGGAATTCATGATTGTAACACATCATTATAAGGGAATAGTAATCGGTTGACATTTTTTTGTTACGCCTCCATGTGTGAGCTGGAGCATATGCTAGCTAACTTGCTTAGCGTGTTACAGAGATAATCAAAGGCCCTATTCTGCTAAACTAATCACTTCAGCATAACATATCGTTGCAGAATTGCCGGCATAGACACGTTATGGTATTGGGTAGTATTAAAATGCAAATCTAAAAATTACTGATTGCACAGCTATTTATTAAATTAGTTTAATCGAGGCCTTGATATTAAGCTGATGTCTTGCCATTTTGGTGACACAGTTGTAGCCCCGTGACATCTAGCTGGTAACCCCTTTTGTAAAGGTCATCGATGACAAGATTCCTTAAAATAGATTTACATACTCGTATTATGTAGCTTTGGCTTGTTACCCACATATCTATAGCCTACGCTACGTGTTTATGTATCTAAACACATTGTTTATGCTTATATTCTATGTTTGAATGTTATTAGTAACTAACATACATTTTGTCCATAAAGTACCGAGAAAAGCTCAATAGAGAGAGAATGGATGGATTCCCGGTACTTTTTTGATAGAGTAGTAGATTTTTAATTGTGCACAAATATTTCGGAAAAAGATACATTAGATTGCCGTAGCAGTCGTGGCGTAAGAATCGAACCCTCCATCTAAATGCTTTGATTTTATCGATTTCATCATAGCCTGCCTACTGATAGACTTCATAATCCATAAGATTATCGCGTAGCCAAACAATTTTTTCGGCAAAGCGAACAATGAAAATCGCGGTTACAAAAGCATTCCAGTAGTGCAACTTGATTTTCCGAGGGCAAAATTTTCAGAATTAAGTAGTTATGAGGGTAAGTACTTTTTATTAAGAATATACAAATAAGAATGGTTTGTTAGGAACCTCAAACTAATCAAAAATTCAATTTTTCTATTTATTTTAAAGCTTCAGCATTAATTATGCAAAGTTGTCGCCATAAACGTAGTTGTGTAGGCTTGACATCTTTTACAAATCTAAAGCAATGTTTCTGGTTATCCAAGATATGGTGGCAGAGCTGAGCCTGCCCTTCCCGGGTTAACGGCTATCGATTTGCCATCAGCTCTGCCCTCACCTTACTGACATGTTACATCCCATTGCCATTGGATTCCAATACGGTCACTGGATCATGAATGGATACGGAAATGGGGAAGACATAATAGGTCGTACTTTGGATGGAATAATACAAGGAAGTGAGATAAAACAATAAGTTTTCGTTATGAAAGTGAGCAGGTTAACTACGAACCTTATTTGTGTTGGAAGAACACCAACGTTTCATCCTTTAACGAGGGAGATTAACTGACCCTGGCATCACGCGTGAGTGCGATTTGAGTTAATCTGCTCACATTCAAAATATTGTATAGAGTAAATAAATAAGTTAAGTGACGTGTTGTCGAGTCCAGTATTCCTTCTACGCCAGATTTCTTCTCCTCATTTCTCGTCTTAAAACGAATTTGGGTACTTACCTAATTTTTTATTCAGTTGTTTTCTGGAATTGGCAGAATTAAGAATGGCATTGGTGTGCGCCATTTAGATTATTGTTTAACAGTTTGATGAGACGAGTTAAGGAGACCGACTAGATGCAGGAAGCACTTTTATAAGCGGCTGTACCGAATTGGTACCTGTTTTGAAACAAAAGAGAAATCGGATGAGTTGACGCACGAAAATAATACTAATTATTCAAGGGGTCAACTCATCCAAAGTGGATGAGTTTGCGTGGATGAGATGACCTACTCGTTCTCTTAAATACGGATTTAGATAATTGTTTAACTGTTTTTTCTCTTAAAGACATACTCTCATAAGGACAGAGATGCACACAACACACTGAACAAACATTGCTTGATTTCTTCATGATTTCTCGCCAGATTTAGTACACAACATTTTTTCGTTTTTGACCCACTTATTAAGTGTATGTAGAGACGATACCAAATGATTCTGTTGGTTTAGCATGGCCTAGACATGGGCTTGTCTAACTAGGCTCCATCTATCCTGTCCGTCTATGCTAAGCCAAGGGATTTCACTGATTAACTTTTGGGTAGCGGAGCCGATAAAATAACGATTGCTATGCTATATATCACTTGCTTTATAACCGATTTAAAAACATAAGGAACCTCCTTCTCTATGTTCGACTTATGTTGTAGGTTGGTCGATTTCTCAGTCAAATAAGGACCGATTTTGTAAATTATTTATGTATTGTATAGAAGATGACCTGATGTTGGGCTTTGCGGAAAGTTCGACTAAAACAATTCGACTAAAAACATTTCAACTAATAACAATTCGACTAACGACTAAAACAATTCGTTTAAACAACGAAAAATTTTGTGTCATCATATGGCTCTGGGTGGCGTGGTGGGAGGCCTACAAGTCGAGTCAAATCAAGGTCGAATTGCTTTAGTCGAAATGTTTTTAGTCAAATTGTGTTTTAGCCTAACTATTTTAGTCGAATTGTTTTAGTCGAATTTTCCGTAGACGGATGTTGGACCCATCAAATTTTTGTTGAAAAGGGATTAGTTTTTATCATGCAAAACTAAAAATCAGTGTAAAATTTAGGGATTCAAAGTCGGATTTATAGTTTTTCAAAACATTAAAATTATGTCAACCAAGTTTAGTAAGATATGCTCGCTCCTTTTGCGTTTATGGGTGGTGGTAGGCAGCAGCGCCCCCTGCAGAATACACCCACCACCGAACTATGATCCCAACCCGCATGCCCAGCGTGGCGCCCATGGCACTACCCCCTAATGATAAGAGCCTTCAAGGTTCTTATCAGTTAAATTGATAAAAGGATACGGAGGTTTGATAGTAAATGTTTGAGTGTGTCCGACCGACATAATTGCAAACTCCATAATGATTAAATAACTATTAATGTCTTTGAATTCTTGCAAATCTACTATTAGTACTTGACAACTCATGTTATTTTCTTTAATGTATTGCTCAGTGGTCGAAACTCAATTCCGCAATTGCAGCTGTCTGATCCGGTATCTCTGAATTACACTCAAGTTCTACGCGAAAGCTTACCTCAGACCTATGTCCAATAATATAAATGTAAATGAAGTACCTAGTCCTTACCGAATTAGGGAGTCAGTCTCAACCTGAATTGTCTCGCTAGCCACAAAATAATCCGCCCTAGGATCCATCTTGGATCATCATTAAACACATACGCCCTTGCCAACCATTTCCCCCGATCAAAGACACATAAAACTCCGTTTTTCTCTGTCTCATTCCCGACTCAGAATCAGGAATTAATGAGTTGGAAATAAAATATTGGTTGTTGTCCTCTTTCTTATAGTTTATTTGCTTTCTGATTTGTATAAATCTTCGGATTTATTATGTAAGCTTTGACTTGTGGGATTTTTGGGATACGACTGGATTCACGGCTCGTTTCTTTGATAACTGATGTGGAAATAATATAATATTTATGGGTAAGTATGGATGTAGGTATGGATGAGCATGTTGATGGTTAGCGAATTTCTTATAAAATCTGGTTCAAACAACTTCATCATCCCAAACTCAAGCGCTCCATCACGTACCTACTGAAACCATGAAAAATATGTATCACCTGCGTACTTTTGAACAGGATTTAAAATGCAATCTCTCATGCTCTCACGCTCAGATCGAGTTCAAAATGAGCAGAACAGATACCGTCATTCTCAATCCCATTCTATAAGAAGGTGCGCAGGTTCTAGCTGTGCGTAACTACATCTGTTTACGTGCATCTCTAAATTATTTTAGTCTTAAAATTAATTAACATACAACAAATATAACAAATTAGGCATTGAGTTTTGGTCGCGTGACCAACATTTGAAAAATGACCGATTAGAAGCGAAACTTACCATTAATTATCTGCAAATGGCATTCTGTTTCTTTCAGGAAAAGAGTTTTCAAAGTTTGGCAAGTTGAAGAAAAATAATTACTGCTTTGGAGTTTCAAAGCCGACTGTCCGCTGAAGAAAGATTGATTTATATGTCGGGTTGATAAAAATTGTGATTTAAAACGTCATTCTGTCTCATAATGCTGACTTCATTAATTTTAATAATAAAACGACAAACCACAAATTTCGACGATGTGAATAATGCAATCTCAAAAGTATAGTCCATTGGTTTAGTATCAATAATCTTTTGCTTAACAAAACCAAAACCAAATGTGTTAGATTTATTCTACATTAAACAAGTGAAAGCTGATGTAAACGTAAAAAGAGAAACGTTAGAAATTGTAGAAAGTACCGTGTTCTTAGGAATCACCTTAGATAATAAACTTCAATGGGACCCACACATAGATAAGCTATCGAAGAGACTTAGTTCTGCAGCGTTTGCAGTACCTTTGACAACCTTTTACAGGTATTTGCTACTATGTTTATATTTTTTTCTTTTTAAAGGTACACTACAGTAGTACACTTTTCTACCCCGCTAAACGTGCGAGAAATGAAATTCAGTAGAGTATTCCGTTCACCTTTTAGTAGGACGCCTGCAATGACGTACTCTCTAACATATGTTTGGAAAATGAATAAGCACTGGGCAGGTGTAGAATAAAATTACATGTTGTCTCCTTCTTCGTCTCCTAAGCCTGTTGTCTTCCAAATCCAAAATTATTATTAACTTATTTATTCTTCAATCTCGTCTATAAAATATTTTTTTTACTAAAGAAAATAAAATATTATAAAACTATTCTATATTAAAAAATATACAGATACACAGACAGACACGTCAAACTTATAACAGCCCTCTTTTTATTATTAGTCTCTGGAATCTCGCTCCAGGGCAAAGAAAACGTAAAATACTCTGATTGTTTTATCAAATTTTTTACCCTTGTATCTATGTTATCACTACCAATATAATTTTTAAGAACTTTTAAAACTTTCGCAATTTGTTAACATAATTAATGATAAATGTAGGAGAAATAATGACAAAAAATACGCGATATATACCCGATAAAATTAATTAAATTATTAAGAAGCAAAACTTTCGTTTCAGTTTCGAATTGTAAATATCGCCGTAAATCACCACTCTTCCTCAATTTGCCTCAAAGCCAATCTGCTTTTTTAAAATACATTTTTGAATTGCTGCTGCCGCTCATATTTATTATTTTCTCTATTCTTTCTCCAATTCATCTTCAACTTCTTCGACTTCGACGAAAAATCTTAATTATTTATACCAAAAGACCGCGCACCGGGACTTTTGGCTGCAAATGCATTATACATATAAACTCAAATTGGAAATCTGTTGATATTTAATAATTAATTAATAATTCATTTATTTCAGACTATAGAACAGTTATAGATCTTATTTAACTTATTCTACGGTCCATAGTAATATATACCTTAAAACTAACATACACAAAATATAAAAAACTTAATTAATAACACATTGTGATTACATATTTGATTGCATTGAGAAACATTTAAAAGCTTTTAATGGAGTACTTCTGCATTATCTATAAGTAAAATCAACCAAATAAGCACCAAGAGATTTGACAATTGATATGATTTAAAACTAACTGAGGTTCATCGTATATCTTTGCGATCTTTGCATTTTCATTCAACATAGCCTTGATAAATTGGAATTAAGCAAATTGGGAATCACCATTGCAGCAAAATATTTATATTGGTTTAACTGATTGGCATGCATACGGTTCAGTTAAAATCGGGCTTTTCAGTTAAATCGAGTTTAATGGGCCGATGAAATAAATCAACGAAACTTGTTCAGACAAGGTATTTTATATTGACAACTAAAGGCCTGGCATTACAGGGTATCAGAACTTCCCTCTTTGGGAAATGAAAACGAATGGTTGAAAAATTGCGTTTTTTAAATATTTTGCTTTTGATCTATACACAAAAAGTATTTTTGTTATGGACTTGACGATAATTTACATTAATTCTAAGAGTAAAATATATATTTTGTGTTTTAAGTAGTTACATTTATTTCTTTATTTATTTCTTGAATCGGTACATCATCGGTACCTACCTATTAATTAAGCTTATGTTCTAATTATTAATTCATAACTAAGGTCTCATAAAGGCTAGGTAAAATAATCTGTTTAAATAACAAAATCCTTTAGGCTCGGGTACAATTATACAGGGTAATTCACTGACACTGCGTGAACTGTAGGTTCTGCCCATCAACACGGTAATGAAGACCAGGTCAGTCCTAATTCTTAAAATGGGATGTAAATAACCTCCCATGCAAAATGAATAATGTCTCAAACCCAATTAATTCGCTTGGGACTGAATAATGTGCCATTGAATTAACAATAACCCTGTATATTATGATTGGTTTTTGCAAGAGATAAATACCCTATTATTGCAAATAAAGCAAGCAATCCACCTCAAAGATTGCAATTGGGATAAAAGTAACCTATGTTATTTAAGGTCTTAAAATTCTGTTAAAGTGCGATGTGCTTGTAATTCACATACCTAATTAGAACTCTATCATCATAATAATAGGGAATAGGTACAGAGCTCAGTGGTAGAATGTTCGCCAAAGTTAGAATTAACGCTTATCATATGTTCAAAGTTCCGTGCCCTTGTAACTTATGATGATTAACTGCTAACCACCGAAACTAAAGACATGATGAATTATCTTCATAAACAGGGTAGAGTGATACCCAGTCGAAAGTTTTTACGAGTCAGGGCTGTTTATTTCGCCCAGAAAGTGATCTGATAACTTATACGTTGACGTATAGTAGTTCGTTTTCGGTTCTTTTTAAATTGCTTAGTTCCGGTTACTACTAAACCGGAACAGGCTGAAATTTTGAACAGAAGTAGTTCTGGACCTGGAATATCAAACGTAATTAAATATAATGTATGTAAAAGTTTGTCACATTACTGTTATACAATACGAAAGTTCGAATGAAAATCTAAACATATTAGATGTTTGCGGCGCGGCAGCTGCTTAAGTATGTAGGTACAACATTGCCCGTATTTTTATTGGATTTGCTTTGAGCAGTAGAATCGAATATGTGATGGCTATATAGGGGCTGATAGCCAATTGTAGCCAATCTACAAACGAACTAATTCTTCAATTCTACTGATCAAAGCAAATCCAATAAAAATACGGGCAAAGTAGGTACGACATTCTCACAAACGGGCTGATTTTACAATCTGGCGGCGACAGATATACTTTACCTCCCAACCAACATAGCCATTGGATGTTGTTACATCGACCTACATATTATATCCTTCATTGAAGTGAACTCATGCATGTTCCGCGGATTATAGCTTTCCACTCGGTGGCTGAGCAATAAGCCGGGACGTGGCCATGACTCACTTTCGACTGTATACGACTCATGTTTAGTCAGACTCATTTAATATCTAGGTCTATCTAAGATTAAGCACAGTTAGGTTGTTGCTAATAGTAAGTTTTTGTATAACCTGCGTACTCATAGAACGGGATTAAGAATGACGTCATCTCCCATGCTTGAACAGCATGGGAGATGACGTCATTCTTTCGCTCAGATCGTATTCGAACTGACTACTGCTGCTCGTCAATAATTATAGCATATTCTGGCATTTCGTTTATTTATCTAGGTACTTATTTTTCCCGATGTTTCAGCAGGTTACCTACACACTGGCGTGGTCAAAATATGACTCTTATCTAACACTTTAATAATTGGTCCTAGGGGCTAGTCCCTAACAATAAATATGATTTTTTAAAAGTGGAGAAAAGCTTCTGTGATAAAAGTTTCAATTTGAACACTCGATATAAAAGTACAAAATGCCACCCTGCGAGGGCTTGTGATTCAATCAAAACTATAAAACGACACAATTAAGTAGAATAAAAATATTGTAATTTGCTAATTCCAATATTTCCAGAACAACCATCTGGATAAAACAAATATTTTAACAAATGATTATTTGAGCCAATTTAATGCCAACTAACTAACCGCTATTGAAGTTTTTATTTTTTATTCTAGCGCAAACTAGCTTATAAAATTCGTAGCTTAAAATTAAATTATTTATACTGTTTTCCTAAAAATAACAGGGATCAATATGTTTTCATACAATAGTTTGTTTAAACTACGTCTTTTACTTTCAAACGACAACTTCCTGCTTGAGATTCGCTGAGATTTAACTTGTTCTCATGATTAAATAATCATGAGAACAAGTTAAATCACAGCGAGGCAGAAATAAGAGCCAGTGAAGCGGCGACGGTGGATTTAATTTAATTTCAACTCATCTAGGTTACTACCTTTTCCAATAAACAGGATTATTTTGCTTATTATGGGTACGACACACTACAACTTCTACCTTTTACTTAACAAATTAATTTTTTTGAAACTCTTTTTTATATTCAGGTGGGCGTTGCTATCTGCGACACATAATTTTACTTCTGCAGGTCGTGCATCGCTGCCTATTTTTGTTATTTGTCTCAATAAGTTCCTAAATAAAGACTTTTAACGCTACTACAAATGCACAACCCATACTAAGGACTTAACACAGAAAAACAGGTAAACAGAATCAGAAATGCATTCAAAACCTCGCGCCTGCCTCCCTATTAAATGAACTTTAGAGTTCTAGATTTTAATGCTCAAGATTAAGAATGCGTCCATATAATGTAGATATAACTTATGTTATACGGGGTAGATTTTTTCGACGGGGCAGTTAGGAGTGGTACCTTAACAAGTGTAGCTAAATCAACACGCCTATCAATCAGGTATATCTACTGAAACAGCCCTACACCAAGTAGTCCACAAGATTGAAGGTGCGCTTGAAAGTAAGCAATCGTGCTTGGTCACCTTCATAGATATAGAAGGCGCTTTTGACAAAACAACGTTCCCATCAATAGGAAACGCTCTGTGAAAGCAAGGAGTTGATGAAAACCTGAATCAGTGGATAACTGAAATGCTATCCAGTAGAGCAACTCAAATCGAGAGTTCAGAATCCCTGGAAGCAGCCCAATGCAGGGAGACGCGGGGTTGTCCGCAGGGCGGGGTCCTTTCACCGCTCCTGTGGATACTGGTCGCGAACGAACTCCTGGACTCACTGAATGTACTGAGTGTACACAGATGGTATTCTAACGATCGCATATGCAGACGACCTGATTTCGTACCCAATACCTTACCGACTAATCCGAAAACAGCCTAGTTTGATTCCTATTCGAGAAGGGTTTCTGCGAGCAATAATACCCTCTCAATAATGTAAGCCTTCGTCGATCGCCCCCAGCAACATCCAAAAATAAATCGAAAAATTAGGTTACCATTTATATTGCCGACGATATCACCCAGAAATGTTTTAGGTAGGTACTTATCAATTCCAATAAATGCCATTCTTTCAAACGGGGAAAAGGAAAAACAACCGAATATCTGAAATTCTCATTAAAAATCCATTACAGCGACGAATCGAAAAGACTATGGAAATAATATTATTAAGCTTACGCTATCTGGACTTGTTATTATTACTTCTATTTAAAGCGATAAATACCTTTTTATATACCTGTAATACCTGCTAAAAATGACAATATTTATTTTGATAAATTTGAAAAATGACTTTTGTGGCCACTCGGCCGTGTGGACGGACTAGGTTAAAGCTTCCGTTATGAATGTAAGCGGGTTAACTACGAACCTAGTTTGTGTTGAAAGAACACCTATGTTTCATCCCTTAACGAGGGACTTTACATGGGGTAAGTCATAATGAATTCGTCAAACTACGAATGTTTTTATAGTAAAATAGGTTAAAGCTTCTTTAGTTTTACGTATAGTATTATAATATCTGTGGTTTTACATAGTCTGTAACAAGGAAGTATTATAATTGACACATGACATGTGATTATGGTAACAAAGCTAATATTCATATTAGTATTCATTATTATTATATTGGTGTTCAACATGTGTTCAATGAATAAATATAAATAATTGACGTCGTGAATGAAATGAACGAAAGTCTCCGTTTCAGGTCTGGCCAAAATGGCTATTTTGTCAGTATGTCCGTACTCCTCTACAGGTCGTATTTTACAACCGATCGGTATGAAACTTTGTGTACAGATTCTATGATTTTATAGAATTTTATTGTCGTCGGGATTTTTTGATTAAAGGCGTACTTCTTCCACAATAAGGCAAAAAGGCGGATTTGGAATATCTCCGCTTTAAGAGATCTGATTTTGATGATTGTACTTTTAATTGAATGATAATAACTTTATACTGTTCTTATAAAAATTTGGTAAAGATCTGATGAGGATTTTCGGCATGACGAGCAGAATAGCTTCGCAAAATGCAGTAATATGCAAGAGAGCATTTACAGTACAGCGCCACCTATTAGAACATCTTTGTAACACTTCGAGAATTATATGAAACAGCGCGGCCGCATACACCGTCGTCGTCGGTTAAATAATAACAAAAACTTTGGGCTGATGGATCAACGCCATCTATTGATACTAGGTACAGAATTTTGAGCTTTGCTGAGGAACGTAACTTAGGTACTTTGTATGGACAATTGGTCTAATGGTTGATGTGTTTGTGCAACATTTCGTTCAAAAATTCCGACAACAATCGTATCGCAAGTGAAGTGATCTGTAATACCTACCTACCTTTCCAAGTGCACCTTACCTACCTCACCTACCCTACCCACAAACAAGATTGAATCCGTTCAGGAGAAACAGACGCCTATTCTTGCACGGTGGGCATTATTTCAAAGGTAGGTACCTAAGGAAATCATTTCATTAGTTTTGAGCTAGGTATATATAAGTATGAACCCCACAGAAGTTCTCATTATATAGGTACCTACCTAGGTACCAAAATATCCCGTTTTAAATAAAATTACTTTAGTACATTAAGTTAATAATTGTTGAAAAAAGTTAGTGTTCGCGACGTCTACTGTTCGTAGAACTACTAGTATTTTCACCAATATAGTTTACAAGTACATTGTTATTAAACGATACCCTCTACATTTTAAAATTTCCAGCATAATTGGTAGATTGGAGTGGTATTCCCAGATCAATATGAAACTTAATTGGAACGATTGGGACTTGCATTTGTAATTCAAAGTTATTGGATACAGTTTGAATTTATGTATTTCGTAAACTATTCGAAACTCCTGGATTGGTGTAATTTACATTGAAAACAACAATGTTTCAGCTACACCACGACAGATGTTAAATCATCGGCTTGTTACCGATAAAAAGTAAAAACGTAAAAGCTCTTGTACAATTATCAAAAACGTTTTTCTAATGGACAGTTTACTTGTTAGCCGAGTCTCTCTTTGTCATATCATAAGAAATTTGCAAGTATCAAACGGACGGATGGACCTAAATGACGAATCACCAACGATCTATTTATAGTAGTTAGGGTTCAAAAATAGCATGACTACTGACTACTATAAATTACCCAGCTAGTCAATCAAAAAACTAGATAGCTAAACGTACACGTCCTATTACTTTTACACCCCGACCCGGAAAAAAACACCTATTTACAGATCATAAAAACGGCTAGCAAAGCTAAATATTTGTGATTTCCGTAAATAAAAAAAAAAGCTGTATCCTTGCGACTGTTTCAGCGGGCAAGAAAAATGAGCTGTAGCACAAGTCAACGTTGCTTTTACCGTAATTGATGCTTTCGTACATTTTCCTTGTACGTTTCTGTGGCAATGCTATTTTTCAATTTAGACCAATTTTTATAGCCGGTAAGGTTAATTTGGCTTAAAATGGTTTTTATTACTACTGTCTATCAGAGCATCTAGATTAAAAAAAAAAAACAAATAAAATAATCAGCAGAAATCTGTTAGCTTGCAAGTTCTCTGCCTTTGGGTACACAGTAATATACAATTATGTAGAGTAGTTATTAGTAATAGCATGCAAATACTAGCAATCGTACACAAAGTAACACATCACTTGTTGGTAGATAATCGCAGGGTAAGGCTTCGTCTCCTGACTAAAGTTATCACAAAGAGTTATATTATTTTATTTCGTAAATATAACATTTCGTAAGCCAATAAAGTTATTTGATTTGAACGCAGTGGAAGTCTGCTTTCATGCTGATAATGATATTAATAACGCACGCAACCTCAATCTACTTCCATTATGTCCAATACAAGTCAAAATTTAATCATTTTCTCAGTATCGCGTGCAACTTGAATTGACACGAAATAACTAACGGTATACCAAGAAGTAGTATTTGCATTCTAAGTTATTCTGTTAAATGTGTGTCTTGTTTTTGTCTCTTTGTTTTGTTGTAATTAATAAATGTCTTTCTATTTCTAATTCTATAACAGTAAATAAAGATGCTGAGCCGAGAGAGCTGAGAGAAACAATTTTTAATGATAAATAATGAAAGAGTGCGTGTAAAAAAACACAAATTTAAAAGAGAAATAACAAAAAAAAAACGAAATTCAAAAAATCGTTATTATCATCGTTATACAAGTTGATCACCTCAATGTCCAGAATCACCCCATTTCGGCTTAGACCCTTTTCGTGGCACTCTGTATAGTGACACTCAATAGGTATAATGTTCACCTCCAGATTATTTCCCTAACTTCTGTCTGCACCTCAGCTGAAAGCCGTATCTAGATCGGTGTCATAGCACAGCACGTGCATTTTACGGCTGTCAAGAGACTTTTTTAACATCAAGCCGGCGGTTTGTATGAACACGGAACAGCCTCCGATGGCTTTTGTTTTGAAGAAGATAATGCAATGCCGTTGCATGTTTGGGATGCGGGACAAAAAAACTGCATTCACGAGATGCCACTATTTTCTGTAGAAATTGGTTTTATTCCGCAGAGGAAACTGGTACAGAGTGCGCCTTGCAAATTCAGAACTGCCGGAAAACAAAAGAATATCAAACAGAGTTAAAATAAACAAAGGAACAATGTTTATGTTAGTGTAGTTAGAATCATTTATTCAGGTTGTTGCATGTTGTACATTGGTCGTAGGTAAAAAGTATACTTTGTATCAATCGTGAACCCTGTGAGGGCACTACAGCATAACCTAATAGCTCTAAATTAATAGATATATTATGCAATTAGTGAATAAAGTACGGATTTAAAGCGAAGGCGGATGAATCACGAGCAAGTGAAGGATTCTAACGACTGAATCACGACCGTAGGGCGTGATTCAAGTCCTGAGCGACGCGACTGTTTCATGCCCTCGATATAAATCCATTTTATTCAAGAGTTGCATAGGTACTATACTTTATACCATGACTACAAGAAAAGGAACCTATTAAATTTCGAGGAATTATTTGCACAAGTTTGTATGTCGAGTATTCTTTGCACAAGGAGTTTGTATCGAGTATTTTTTGCGCAAGGAGGTTGTATAGCATTGAGATAGAGGTCGAATATATTAGTGTGCTCTAAATTCAAACACCAAAATAGTGATTAAAAGTGCTAAGTGCGGAATGATACAAACTATGTTTAAGTTACTGAAAAAACACGTTAAAAAGGGAACAAACAAGGAGGTTTTGCAATATTCATCACGCTTGGCAGGCGAATCGATGTAGAGGTGTTCATAATGCACAGAAGGAAGTTGCTACATTTCTGGTATATTCCCTTAGTCTGAGTGTGAGAGGTTGCTTCTTACGACACTGATTCATATTTAGATGATAGCAGCTGTCTGTTGGCAGCCCTAATTCCCAGCGACCTTGAACGGGTGAAGGTGATATTGCAGTGAAATTACCATGATTTGTTGTTGCTTGTAATGCGTCAACGTCACCATCACTCATTCTGTCTCGCAAATCAGAGGTTGCCGTATAAAATTGTTTACCATAGTAACATAAAAAACAGTACTTATTTTATATCATACTCGAACCCAGTAGGTACACATGGTTTTAATCGCAATTTTATTGCATTTATTTTTTATTTTTACATAGATAATAGTTATGTAGTCCTTATAGTGTTGGGTAATTTAAGAAATTAGCTTAGTGAAATTCTAGTAAATGATAAAGATTTTTTTATCCTTATTCTTAACTACACTGGTTTTTAGGTTGAATTAGATGAGAATAAGTTTTTTTCTTCTATTGATTTTGTGTTAACTTTTTTTATTTTAGATTTTGTACCGAGTTGGTAATGCATGTATGTTTCTATATGGGTAAAATTAAAAAAAATCTTTTTTCTTCCTTTTTCAATGTTCAAGTCATGCGAAAATTCAAGCTGATCCGTTCAGTAGTTTTCGGATAAAAAAGATCTTAACCAACATCTAAACACTTATGTTTTTCTAATATTAGTGTGATTTCATAAGATAGCTTCACATACCTTCACATTACACTAGAACCTTCTAAGCAAAATAAAATGTTTACACTAGCAAAACATCATACTGTATCACTTCTACTATGGCTCGACGAAGTGAAATCGCAACTTATATGGAAATAGAAAACAAATTATGCGCTTAAACAAATCGCTTTACGTTGAAAGCCGGGGTTTAAAAATAACCGATGGGTATGTTTCGTTTTCTGAATGCGAGATAATCCTTAATGAGTTTTGACCGCAATCAACTTGTTATAGCTAGCGGCTCATCGGTGGATTATTTGTTAACACGAAACGTTTTTCGAGTATTTCTATGTGGTTGGCGGACACTCTTTATTACTTCCACGACTTAAGCGTTAACTCGTTTACTCTACTACTAATATACTCGTCTGGACTCCTATATGGTTATAACAACATTTTGTAGGTCATTGTCACGCATTTTGAGAAGAATAAGTGAAAAATCGAGATCAAGTCCGGTAGTTTATAGTTTTCAATTAATTACTATTTTTAATGGGACAGTAGCCTTTATCCACAAAGAAAATTAAACTAGTATTTACAATTGAAACAATTGAACTAACTGCAGACTGTTGCAAACAGTCTACAGGTAGCTCAACTGATCCATAGATTCAAAAAAAAAAAACAACTAAAGAACTAGTGCTGTAGACAGAAGACAAGAACGCTGGTAGGGCTACACATGAAATTTTGCGTATACTTATGCCTCCCAATTTGGAGGCCTGCGACCATGCCTTGTCATCTAAATTGATATTCAAAACCGATGATAAAGTATTCTTTATTATGTTGTTTAAGCCATCCAAGAGCTCGCTGTGTTTCCACAGTTGACTACATCTCAAAGAATACGTAAATTTAGTTACAAATAGACAGAACCGAATAATTGTAAAAGCCATGACTATTTATTTCGAGCAGTCAGTCCGAAGTTTTGTTGAAATTTTGAATTTTCTCGTCTTTAAGAAAGGGCAACACTGGCCTGTCATAATTTTGTAATGTTCCATCTTGCATTGAAAATAATAAACGGGTGATAACCAAAATGCTGGAGTGTTTTAATTAATTACAGAAACTCAAAATACAACATTTACTTTATGTTTGGTATCAAGTCATGACATAAAATGGTTAATCGTCTGGTTAAATGGTAAGTTGACGCATGTACACTAAAGATAAAATTAATTGTTCTAAGTTGGAAAGCGTTGTTAAATAATTGCGGTTCTGCTGCTTTTTATTCATACGAAACAAAATTAGAAGATTTCAAAAAACCTACTCAACAGTGGTTTTGTCTGTAGATACGGAGTCAGAGAACCCAATTTGGACACAGGTTCTTTTATTTATTGCAGTAATACAGATGTTTGAAAATCAGTATGCATATAAAATTATTTGCACATCACTAGTCTGCGTAGCTAGCATCTACGTCGTAGCTCATAGCTGCTAAGTCGTAGCTCGTAACTAGTCTACGCGGCTCGTAGCATTGACGCCGTAGCCGTAGCGCGTAAGCGCTACGACGTAGCTCGTAACCGTTACGCTGTTGTTACATTTATAGCGTGTCTTGCAGACTGAAAAGCTCGCAAGTGTAGATACCATCTTTATACAGGGTTGGAGTCTACATATCGAACCCGTTGACCTTGCCGACACAGCCTGGCAAGCGGCTTTATTGTCGTCGGCTTGAGAGATTATCCGCTACACATTGAAGTCATCAGACAGATTTTTTGAGCGGAACGGTGGTGCGTCCATTGTAACCGCAGCAATCAGACTGCCGATGCCACCTCCATTTAAAACGAATATTCAACATTGACATCCGGATTTTCATAGCAAGCTGACAAATGAGAATGGGGACCTAGAGGCGCCAAGCGCAGAAGAAGAATTAAGGCGAACGGAACAAAAAGTAGCACTATCGCCGACATTATTCTCATAGTATATAGAATATCGAATGTACATTTGTTTAAAGAGCTTCTCGCTCGTTTAATTCTTTAGTACATAGAAAAATTGAGCTAGACATATTCAACACCAACTAAGGGACAACTAAGGGAACCTACCAGAGGAGAGGTAGAAGCATCCTTCTGTGTATTTTTAACATACGTACTGCGATCGCTGTGTGGTGCGGGCTTAGAATTTCCACCACCCCAACTCTTCCTGCGGGTGTCGTAAGAGGCGACTAAGGGATATCCACCGGGGGCGGGCAGCAGCGCCCCTGCAGAACAATTCTACCACCGAACTGCGATCCCCAACCCGCATGCCTAGCGTGAGGATTATGGACATTACTCCTCATGTGATAAAAGCCAATAAGGCGCTTATCAGGGGGAGACCTGCATCCAGTAGTAGACCGATACAGGCTGTTGAGGTTTTTTGAGGTACTGCGAGCACCAATCTGTCTGCCAAGTGTGATTAAGGTAAAACCTTTGATAGGGGGAGGCATGTTCACCTGTGGATATTTGTGTGCTGGTGAATAAATGAAGAACACAAAGAACGTAATCTTATTGCTATACTAAAATGAAGTGACCGAGCCGAAGCTCAGGCCAAGTATGCCTGCAGCAGTAGGCGTAAGTGCTAGCGCGCGACTGATCGCGCCTTCCAAGCAGCCGCGCGCGTGCATTTTGCAGGTATTTAAACATAGTGATTGTTTAGACGATTTGTGTAGAATATCTATTTAGTACCGTTGTCGGCAATAAACTAGATGTCGCTACTAAAAGTGACCGACGGCTAGATCGCGCTGACGAGAACGAGCGGGTTCTTGCTATAAGGTTGAACTGAATTTTTGTTTGTGAGCTCATTTAGAACGGTAAGGTGTCTTTTACTTTGCAATAAAGTACCATTATGATTTGATTTACAAAGCGCCGTTTTATTTGTGTGGGTTCCATCAGTGATTAAGAAAGTAATTCTATCAAGTCAAACACTGCGAATATGTTTAGAAATATTTAGTGTCTTTAGTTAAGTCCAAAAAAATATGTTAAATATCAGTGGTTCAGTCATAATAATAAAAATCATTACAAAAAGGGTAACTTTGGGATTTTTTTCTATCGAGTGAAGTTAGATCTTAAAATAAAAATAAAAAAAATAAAATTCTGAAATAAAACACTTTTACTTTACTTTACTAAACGTTTACGGTGATTTTTTAATAATTATCAAGAGTTCTGCTAGCCAAATCCGTAATTTTCTTTATATTATGTAACTAAGCCGCGTTTATAAAGAACAAGGTCTGTGTCTTGCGGGTTACTTATGAGCACATTAGGGAAAATGTCGCTTTGTTTCGCAGAAAACTGGCGGTATATCTCTAATGCGGCTCTGTAGGTTATTAGTTCACTAAATTCATCACAAAAGTGGATTTGACAAATGAAAACTGTCTATGTAAGTTTGTATCATTTTTATTTATTTTTTCTAATTAGGTAAATGAATTCGAAAAACATTTAAATGATACTTTAATTATGCGCTCTTGTTTGTACACACACAACACATTACAAAGACTTATTTATTTTATTTTGGAATTTTAGGACATCTTACAGTTAAAAAAAGGCACATTTATCTAAATACACGAGAATTTCATGTACTTATGCTGAGGGCTATTTTTAAAGTTTCCACTGATAGCAAAATACGCCATGGTTATACATGCATGTTTTAGTATTAATGGACGACTAAATAAAAAAAAATTACTTAACTGATTTGATATATAAAAAAACCTTATATTGAAATGCACACACACATTAAAAATGACAAATAAGGTAAGATGACAAAAAGTAGCTAACTATGTAGATTAAGTGGAGATGTCCGGAAAGTCATTTAAGCTTACTTGTAGACGTAGTTAATGATTATATCGCGACCGGTCGCCCCGTGACCACGATCGCTGTAACGCGGTAGAAACGTAGGGGAAATAAAACAAAAGGTACGCGATAAATACCCGATATAATCATTAACTATGTTAACAAATCGCGAAAGTTTAAAAACTTGTAGACGTGTTGAAAATATCTGACGGGGCGTCAGGATTTTGGTCCATTTTTCTTCCAATCTAGCTGCTGTGTGCGTGTCCAGGGTAGTTGAGGCAAATAAAAGGTGTTGTGCAGTATCACAGTGTATTTTACAGGAATTATTTGAACAGGGAGGGCACTAGTGTAACACGGACGGGGTGACAGTTTCGCGTCTGTCTCCGCCAAGCGCCGGGAATAGATTGCCTGTGAGCGCTTGCTAGCAGCCGCTCGTCGACCGGGCGCTTGACGACACGACTCTGTCAGGCGCGCGCGCAGTGAATCTGGCTTTCGCAACGCCTCCGTTCGTGTTGGATGCGACACGGCCATCCTTGTGCTGACACACGTCCTCGTGTGTTAATCTGTAACAAGAGAGCAACTAGCACAGTTTCCGTTCGGCCAACCCTGTGTACCAGGGCTTGATTCTACATCAGCGTCTTTTGAATAAAGAAACTATTTTACCAGAGTGAATTTTATTCAAAACATACAATGGGGGTAATATCCCTTTAGATTAACTCAACATTAAGGCAAAATAAATCAAAACTATGCTATGTGGACTAAACTACTAAAATGCTAGAAGAATCCTGAGATCGAGCACCATTGACAAAGAGTAAACACAAACAAAACAAAACCATTACAAATTTTAACCTTAAATTTCCATCAATCAAATAACAGGTGTCAATTTCGTGGTCCCCGACTAAACCTTAGTCCCAGCAAATAGTATTGCTCCATAAGTCGAGTTGTCCCATAACTCTATGGTCTTCGCTACAAGGCAAGACCCGACCGTACCACCCAGAGCTACCGCTTACTGCTTACTCACGGACTACCCAGGGGTAGACGCCGATTTCTAACGAGCTACAGCTACGATACTCTGGTACAGTCTCCGACCCATTTGACTTTGAAACCTGTCTGTCGACACAACTGATTATTACTCAACGTTTGAGCCACCCAAAATCTCGTCTATGTCAATAGGTACTTGACCCTCAGGCATCTTCCTTACACGATCATGAGCATACTTATAGGTACGCCTGATAGTTAATGATTTCAAGAAGTAACGGTCCCCATCTAATACATCAACAATCTGAAATGGTCCTTTAAACTTAGCGTCTAATTTCGTTTACCGCTACGTTTACTAGCTACTTTCTCTTTGATCAAAGAGCACTCAGCACCTGAATCATAATCAAATCTAAAACACCTACCAGATTGTGATAGTGTTCCTGACGGGGGCTCGACCACGCACTGGTCGACGCGTCGCTCTGCCGGTGCTGCCGAGGCGCTGGTCTCCGCCGACGTGCAGCGACTCGCTATGTGGCCCGTTACACCGCACCTGTAGCATTTAACCGAGCTGCTGCCGCCGTTGGTATGTTGCCGCTGTCCGGAAGCTGGTGTAGAGGGCTTCGTTGAAGTATCGTTCGCGTCCGCTATCTTTTTACGACAGTCCATTTGTTTATGCCCCATTTTTCCACAGTAATGGCATTTGATCGGCGACGATGTAAGCTTCTGTCGTTTTTCGTTGTATGCGTCGTTTCCCGAGTCCGTTGTAAGCTTTCGTTTTAAGTACGTGAAGGCTTGAAGCTCTTGTTGCAGCTGCTGGCGTGTGGTAACTTCCGTTGTAAAAGCTAGACGTTGTAGGCGAGTGTCGATTTGAGACAAGTGAGCAATTACCGTCGAAATAGCTATTTGCTCCACGCTTAAACCTTTCCATTTGTTCAACAATGACGTCACAGTACGGCTGGCATACGAAGCATACGACTCGTTTTCTTTTGGTTTGTCACTATTGAGATTTATGAGGGTAGCGGCGGAAGTTTCCGCACAGACAAATCGAGCCGTAAATAATTGTTTAAATTCTACCCACGTCATACCTGGATAGGTTATTTGCGATAACCATGTGGTAGCTGATCCTCTTAACGCCTTACTAATCGTCATAATGAGTTGACTTCCTTCGATATTTCTTCCTTCGAAGCATAAATCTGCGGTACTACACCAAGATTGAGCGTCCGCTTCACATTTATCTGGGTTGAATTCGGGCAAAATTACGTCATGTTTTTCTGTAGGCTTGTTGCGTGCTTGAATAAGGGCTTGAATTTGTTGATTTTGCATCTCGAAAAGTACTCGCCATTGTGACTCGTTCCCGCTGCCAGTGCACGTAGAATTCGATCCCAGTTCTGATGACGGGGCGTCAGGATTTTGGTCCATTTTTCTTCCAATCTAGCTGCTGTGTGCGTGTCCAGGGTAGTTGAGGCAAATAAAAGGTGTTGTGCAGTATCACAGTGTATTTTACAGGAATTATTTGAACAGGGAGGGCACTAGTGTAACACGGACGGGGTGACAGTTTCGCGTCTGTCTCCGCCAAGCGCCGGGAATAGATTGCCTGTGAGCGCTTGCTAGCAGCCGCTCGTCGACCGGGCGCTTGACGACACGACTCTGTCAGGCGCGCGCGCAGTGAATCTGGCTTTCGCAACGCCTCCGTTCGTGTTGGATGCGACATATCTATATCTATATAAGTATAAAATATCTATCTGCACTTATTTGCAGCCTTGTTCCTGCTAGTCTACGAATACCTCTATTTTGCTGCGAGTTCGTCGTACTGTCTATCTTAGTACATTTTGCCGAATGGCTGTGTCTAATTTCCGAGAAATTTGTTGCCAGGTAGCCAGACACTCAATGAGACACTCAATTGACGGCAAACGGACACTATTATTTATTATTTATTTATTTATGTTGTCTAGTTACTGATAGTGGTACGCTATAGAGATTTTGTAGTAAGAAAGTATCTTTAGCGAGCTCTATGTGAACTTGTGTTTTTATGTTTTCATTTTACTTCCTCAACAGCCTTTATTGGTCCACTGCTGGATGCAGGCCTCCCCCTGATAAGCGCCTTATTGGCTTTTATCTCATGGGGGTAATGCCCATAATTCCCACGCTGGGCATGCGGGCTGGGGATCTCAATTCGGTGGTAGAATTATTCTGCAATGGGCGCTGCTGCCCGCTCCCGGTTGATATCCCTTAGTCGCCTCTTACGACACCCGCGGGAAGAATTGGCGAAATTATTTTACTTACCTACTTATCATTATTTGTCGTAAATTGTCATTTTTACCCGGCGAAGCGGCCACATGAAATAACGTAACCCGGGTTACGTTATTTTATTTACTTACTTTTTTTACACAAATATTATAAAGCGGAAAGTTTTTGAAATCTGTATTTTTGTTACTGAGGACTTCAAAAATACTGAACAGATCAAAATGAAATTTGGCGTACGCTTAGAGCAAAGCCTAACTTAGATAATAGGCTACTTATCATATCGAAAATACGCGTGCAAAGCCGCGGGCAAACGCTAGTATCATTATATGTATGTAAGATACTAAGCAATTAAATTAAAATGAGGCTCCTTTCTAGTACCTACCTTCTTTTGTTCTGTTCTGTGAAGTGCGAACCTACTTAATCCTTTCTTTGTGCACATGCCAGCTACAATGCCATAGCTACAGTACGATTCTCGTGCTGTTAGTAAACGAGCGTGAGGTATAAAATAAATAAATAGTACAAACCATGGAAAATATAAACTATTTATACCGGACAATTCACACAGCATTATCTAGCCCCAAGCTAAGCAGAGCTTGTGTTATGGGTACTAGATAACTGATAAACATAATACAATACACTACATAGATAAATATTTTTTATTATACATAGAAAACATCCAGAACGCCCTGGACAAATGTCTGCAGATCGTACAAACATTTGTCCCGAGGCGGGAATCGAACCCGCAACCTCCTGCGTCGCAGGCGGACCTTCGCCCGCTACGCCACATAGGTCGTCAATCAAATAATATCGCAAAAATTTTCGACTTCGACGGGACTTGAACCCGCGTCCTCCCCTCTATCGCTAATACTGTTATCGTTATTCGTTGATCCGCTCGCGGCAGGTAAAAATTGTACATATATACAACCGTTACGGTTAATGACCCTACACACGGAACCCGCCGACGCGACCTGGCGGGTTGGTTACGGTCGGCGGCATCAACCATGTCGGCGATATTGCTACCCAGCGACTTGCGACGATGTTTCGGTGTTTTAATACTGCATACCGCGCACAATGTTTTGTCAACCTGGAAGTAGCTCACATGCCGGTCATGCCGCGGACTGAGCCGTCCGTCTTTGTCAGCGGACAGTGGACTCCATTACCCAGAGCTTGCGAGTTCTGAAGTATTATCGAACTTTCCAAAACAGACTGGCGTGTGTGGATCACACTACTTTGGCTACTTTTCTGTTAGAAAGTGAAAGTGGGACGAATCAGGAACGATTTGTGCATAAAATTTGATTTATCGCATTCGGATTACTTTGGTCCAAACGCAGAATGCGGAATAACTCAAACCGACCAACCTAAAATCTTGAAAAACAAAACAAAGCCCACCCCGTCTCTACTTCTATCTACGCCAGAGGTACTCCGCAGCACTCGACATCAAAGGATCTGTGCGAAGTACATGGTTAGGTACAGGCATGGGCCAGCAGTGGCCCAACACAGACTGTTGAGGTTTGAGGAGGTATAAATTGGATGCTTGGTTGTGATGTCAGAGCTAATCGATAGCCAGAATAGATAGATATGCGGGCCTTAAAATAAAATCGGTGGTAACAAAGGAATGTTACTATTATCCGTTGTGACATAAAATCATTCAGTCAACTAGGTTTGTAGTTTTATCTTAGAAAATTTATTGTGCCCATATGTAATTTTGATAAAATACGGCGCTTTGTCTCAATAATTGTATTGTATGTAAAGAAAAACTACAAAACTTTTAAATCCATCATGGTTATTAACAGTAAAGTCATTTACAACGGGATGTTTACCATGATTTGGGTTTTGAGCTTTCCAATATTTCGGCACAGTTTCATGCGCCATGATCACGGAATAACTGTGCTTACTCGCAGTGCCGTCAGTTATTCCAGTCAGTCATACCAATTGCCATCAGCAGGGCAATGCAGCCAGCGTCTTGGGGGCGCTTCGCTTGCTGGTATTGGGATCAGTTGAGTTACCTGTAGATTGTTTGCAACAGTCTGCAGTTAGCTCAATTATAAATACTAGTTATAATTTATTTCTATTAGTTGATTGTAGGTAATTTTCTTTGTGAATAAACAGTCATACCAATGACTCAAAGTCCTAAGTAATTATGAAAATAAACTTAATACGTTTTCTCTGTATTAATTATACAGAACAAACGTCATATCCTCACTTAAGTCTCATTAACCATGTCGTTAAATAGATCTTATTTTAACTAATAACTTTCTATAGTCTTAAATAAATGAATTATTATTATATTATATTAGCCTTCCCATCTTCCGAGGACATCCGTGAGGGCGGGTGCGGCGGCAGATTTGGCCGAAGATCTCAAGAGGCGCAAATATGCAGGTCTCGACAGAGCCTACACATTTGCTGCCCTTGGAGTCGAGACCCTAGGTCCGTGGGGTACCGAGGCTCTTCGGGTTTTCAAAAAACTATCTGAGCGTCTGGTCGAAGCGACGCGTGACCCGAGAGCTGGTGAATATCTGGCACAGCGTATCAGCATTGCCATACAGCGTGGCAATGCAGCCAGCGTCTTGGGGACGCTTCCGACTGGTGTTGATATGGATCAGTTGAGCTATCTGTAGACTGTTTGCAACAGTCGGCAGTTAGCTCAATTGTTTCAATTGTAAATACTAGTATAATTTTCTTTGTGAATAAATGTCTGTTATTATTATTATTATTATGATTATTATTAATCTTTCTAAATAATAATCCAGTATTTTTGACATTACATCTTCAAATCTTATCGAGACCCATTTTTGGAAATCTAAGGGAACGTAGGATCTACTGAGTGGCTCTTTGAAGATGAAAGAAAGCTTTTTATAAAAAAGAGTTTAAGAAAATGATGGTAGGTGGCTGTACACAAGATGTGCTTACCTAAATAGCTACATATTCTTTTCATTATATTATGCTAAGCACTTCATACGCTATATTTTAGACAAAATTATATGAATGAAAACTTAACTGGGGCTGAGGAAGTACTAGATAATTATCGATAAACTAAAAACAATAGTTTTTCTGTGACAGTTGATAGATTTTATTCAGTAAGTACTAGCTGCCCCGGCGAACATCGTACCGCTCTCACCTCACCTTTTAAACCTTCCTTGGACTTCTACAAATATTTCAAAAAAAAATTGGATAATCGTTCCATCCGTTCTCGAGTTTTTGACTAACAAACGTCAATTCATTTTGTATATACATAGAAAACCCCCAGGCAAAGAATAACATGAAACCACCATTCTCTAAATAACAAGCCACAAGCTTATTATAGGTACCGAGGATTCCGATCGATTTGACTAATTGGGTATCGGGTTGATATTTAGGGATTCGTGAAAATACAAAAATAGGTCACGTCACTCACGCTTTTCCTTCATTTACATATTTTACGAGAGGGAGATTTCGATATCGAAAAGTGCCAATTTTAATGGGTACTTACAATAATTGAATTGGGTAGATATTGAAAAATTATAAGAAGCGAATATTGGAAGCTTTTTTTACACCTTGAAGGTGTTTCTGAGGAAAAAAAAAGAGAGGCAGATAGACTTGGAAGTCGAAAATGATCCAAGTTTAGTTTTGGCGATTAATCATAAAATGGGTTCTCTATGAAGACGAGATGCCATACAAAATTAGATCGACTTTGAGAAGGCGTAGGTATCCAATATTTTGCAAAAATTTGCATCACATGCAAATAGGTATCACCATAATGTCATTGTAGGTTTTTGAATTTTATCGATAGGTATTGTTCTAAATGAAAATTATTTAACTTTTTACAGAGAGGATCTATTTTTAATAACAAGTCTACCCATCAAAGGGACTGTTGATTTTGGGTAAAATATGCCAAAAGACATTATTTTTAGGGTTCCATGCCTCAAAAGGAAATAATATATTCGTAAACCTAGAATCATGAAATTTGGTAGGAAGCAAGGTCTTATAGCAGAAGTAAAGGGAAAAATAGTTTGTTCTATAAAAAAAAAGTTTGGATCTCGTCATGCCATTACCTCGCCATTGCCTCGCCAAAAAAAAGTAAATTTGTAGTTCAATAACAAAAAAAATTGATTCTCTGCCTGGACAATAGTATACAGGGTACTTCCCAGTTCCCGTTAACTTAGAATCATGATATTTGGCAAGAAACAAGGTCTTACAATTAGACGAATAATCATCATTATAATTTGAGTTTAAAGCTAAAAGTTTGGGGACGCTTCCGACTGGTATTGATATGGACAGATGAGCTTCCTGTAGATTGTTTACAACAGTCTGCAGTTAGCTAAATTTTTTCAATTATAAATACTAGTGCTAGTTTATTTCTTTTATTGATTGTAATTTTCTTCGTTTAAAGCTCAACTCGTAAGAATTTACTTTCAAATCGACCACGCGGGTCAAGCCGCGCGCATTCAACTAGTATAATAAGTATTGCAAAGAGGTATCTTCTCTATTATCGCTATTTTGTGTTCATTTTACTAAAAAAAATATATTTTGGCTAAAAAAATAACATCGACATCGATGAATTATGTGGTTCAAACACTAGGTACTTATGAGGACTTATTTTGGGTAATACATAATGTTACCCAAAAAAAGTCCTTATCGCTTATCCATTAGCCTCCCTGATCGAAGAGGCACCTACATAATATTAAGCGATAGCTAAACGGACAGCTGTCCGCGCCGAGACGGCCGAATCGTCAGGGTTCATTTGTTTCAATTCGTTTGAAAATTTAATTCCTTTGGCTCCTGCGAGTTTGGCTCTGTATGCGTAAGCTTATCTCGAAGCTATTGCTTTTGCAACCGGAAAACTCGACAAACTTTTTCAATAAATCAGCCCCTAAAATTAATAGGTAATTCCGGCAACGGTAAAATATGGTTATTTACATTATAATCAAGTGCGCCTGGCAGGTTAATTATTCAATTACAGAACCTCCCGGGGGCTGAGTTCTGAATTCTGATTTGCATAAAGGTCAATCAGGTCCAATCACACTGTGATTACAGGGAGGTATTGTACCCACGCTTTGCCACAGATGCGATAAACGGGACACCGCATACAAGCTGTCTAGGGTGCCATACATGAAATAATGTAACTTACCGTCCTTAAGATTTCTTTAAATCTCATCTAGTAGTATAAGTGATGAAAAATATCACATACTTTTAGACAAATGACTGATCTTCACAAGTGGATCCTTCTTAACAATATTTTGAGTGGTTTTTTAATAAATTACTGGAAAAAATCACTTTAAAAAAGCACGCAATATTAGCCCTCACAGAAAACATAACTCCAAATGAATTAGTAGACAACCAAGCTTTTTTTTTTTTTTTTTTAATGGTGGACAATTTACACCGCATTATCTAGCCCCGAGCTAAGCAGAGCTTGTGTTATGGGTACTAGATAACTGATAGACTTAATACAATACACTACATAGATAGATATTTTTTATTATACATAGAAAACATCCAGAACGCCCTGAACAAATGTCTGCAATATCGTACAAACAATTGTCCCGAGGCGGGAATCGAACCCGCAACCTCCTGCGTCGCAGGCAGACCTTCGCCCGCTGCGCCACAGAGGTCGTCTAGCTGTCACACCTGTATTTTCATTATTACAAATACTATACAAAAATGCAACGTACTACTACTGTGCGATGTACCGTACACCAGAATATTACAAAGAGACATTACATAAGACAAGTTCAAAGGGAGGCCTTATCACTCAGAAGCGATCTCTTTTGAACAAACACATGGCCAATTAGTGCTGGTACCAGCATCCTGGCATAGCAATACCTTGCAGGCAGGCTAGGAGTAAAATTATTTATTCGTAGCGGGCGAATCCTAATTATTTACCTACTTTTCTTCATTTACATAATGCACGTTAATAGCGAGGCCACGCGAAGGGTTCTCCTTTCCTCTTCCGTGTTGAAGTAACCTAGGTAGGTACCACCTTTCTTATTTGAATAGGCCCCGTTTGAAATTCGAAAGCTTGCGGATAAAGACCTTATTACTTAGTTCGCTTCGTATTCCGATTCTTCTTTGACTATTCGATCCCATTATGTTGGTTTGGGATGTTGATGAAGAAGATTTTGCCATGTTATTTTGTTACGGCAGAAATGGGGAGAATCGTATTTTGGAATGTAAGTATTTTGGGATTAATCCCGTTATACACTAGGATTCACACTAATATAACATTACTTATATTATAATTGCGAAAATTTAGATGTTTACTTAGATGTTTTGATGTTTGTTACCTCATCACGGCAAACCTTCTGAACGGATCTGGCTGAAAACTTTTCACGAGTTCGATGATCGAACTAACGTAAGTATAGAATATAGTGAGCACAAACGGAAATTCATGCCTAGGTGTAATTTTTGTCCCGGATGAACATGCTACTTCTAATCATGAAAAAACGCGTGCAAGCCTGCGGGCAGAAGCTAGTTTTTTAATAAAAAGTTTAATAATTACAAAACTAACGTAGAACACTGAAAAAAATCGGCATAGCGTTACAATATGTAACAGAAGAGCGAGACTGGCATATGTAAGTTATAAAAAAGTCTAACATTGGAAAATAATAAAACATGTCATATGTTCTTAGGTGCTTTATTAACAGTAAGGTGTGTTCTCGTTGTCCATAATAGCCTGGCATCTTCGAGGCATACTTTAAATTAGTTTTTCTGCGTATTCACGAGATAATGACCTCCTATAGCCTTCAAATTGCGAGTAAGCTCGACACTCATCCCAGAAAATGTGCACTCTATGCGAAGTGAACACGAAAACTTGATAAAACTTTTTAAACTTTCGCGATTTGTTAACATAATTAATGATTTTATAGGGTATTTATCGCGTAGCGCGTCTTCAGTCGCCTCGTGACCACGATCGCTGTAACGCGGTAGAAACGTAGGGGAAATAAAACAAAAGGTACCTACGCGATAAATACCCGATAAAATCATTAAATATGAAAACTTGATAGTTGTTATGATGCACTATGGGCAAAACGTTGGGCTACCTGCTCGTTTCTTTTGTGTTGCAAAAACGCCCCAACACATTTTTTTACGGTCGAAACACACAATAGTTCGATTTCATGATCTTTCGATACAACGCCAACGTTTAGAGATTGTGATTGTTCGATCAAAAGTTTTGCGAATTTGTGTGCTTTTGGTATTCCGTTATGCGCTTTCATGTGCTTTCGGTATTTCGTTCTGCGGTTTCCTGTTCTTTCTGGATACCGTTCTCCGGTATTTCGACTTCCGGTATTCTGTAGTATAGTTGAATATTTTTATGAAATAGCTTTCGTTAATATAGAGACAAATATTCACCCTCGCGTAAACAATAAAATTTATGGAGGTTTGGCCCTTTGCAAGCAAAATTGCAATGGGGATGATTTATTGTACTTTTATGGAAAAATTGTTCATAAAATGCCTAATAACTAGGTAGATACTAGTTGAATAAACGATCCGCAAGGTATTTTAGTAGAAATAGAAAGTGACAGTAAAGAGTTTGAGAATTCACATTTATACGGTTTTAATTAGTTGCCCAGCAAGATAAATACTTATTTTGTAACAACTGGTTGTGAAACATAGCTGCCAAAGCGGCCGGAGCGGTAATTTTTTAGTATAGGGATGGAAGCTCTTAAGGCGCTACCCCGACCCAAATCAGCGCCACCACCTATTTTATTTAATTACTAGCTGCGCCCCGCGGCTTCGCCCCCGTGGAAATTTATGTTTCCAACTTTCTTAATTTTTTCTTTCATAAGAACCTTCTCCTGACAATAACAAACACAACAAAGAAAGAATTAGCGAAATCGGTCCAGCCGTTCACGCGTGATGCCGTGACAACGCGAAACGGGTTTCATTTTTATATATAAGATTATGTTAAACGAAGGAATTTTAAAAACCGATTGGCCAATTTGTGATTCCTATCATAAGCTTTTCTTTAATGCCTCTATAAATGTTACCTATAGTTTGTTGAGAATAGGAAGAGATGCGAAGTTGCTCTTTTTTCCCACCATGGTGGCCAAAAAGAGCAACTTCGCGTCTCTGCTTAAAGTATACAAATAAAACTTATACATGGACATTAAAAAAAAGCTTATGATAGGAATCACAAGCTGGCCAATCGTTTTTTCAAAATTCCTTCGTTTAACAGAATTATAAGATAAAATAGGCGGTGGCGCTGATTTGGGTCGGGGTAGCTCCTTAAACATTGTAATGTGATAATTTTTCAACAATTTGCTGACCGCCTGTTGAAATTTTATGCCCTTGCCAATTCTGTTTTGTTTATATATCTATGGTATTACTTGTTCAAGCTACTCATACGTACTCGACGCACGAAATGCGAAAAAAGGTTTCTGTATTTTTTTCGAAGGGGAGCAGAACGCACGAAACGCGACTTACTTGGTTGTTTACTCCAAAATGTCGACGCACGAAATGCAACTAATCCGTTTATATCGTTATGTTTTAGAACCTGCTTGTAATTATATTTCTTTATTAATTAAAAACTTGTGCTTACTATTCTTATATACAAACTAATTTACTCTTTTTATTTCTTATACTTACTATTATTTATTATTTATATAAACCAGAGAAGTTTTATCTAATTGTTTTCATTTGAGAATCTCTCAGAAACCTGACGCTTTAGGACATTATTTAATTTTTTATTTCTTTTAATGTCCTCTACCCAAATATATAAAAACTGGCTTCTGCCCGCTTATTTTCGGTATAATAAGTAGGCTATTATCTAAGTTAGACTATGCTCTAAACGTACGCCAAATTTTATTTTGATCTGTTCAGTAGTATTGGAGATCATAAGTAACAAAAATTCAGATTTTACAAACTTTCGGCTTTATAATATTACAAGCTTGTGCCCGCGGCTTCGCACGTATATTTTTGGTATAATAAGTAGCCTATTATCTAAGTTATGCTATGTTCTAAATGTACGCCAAATTTTATCATGACCTGTTAATCGGAACTGTTTGTTACAAACGTGTTCCAGCTCTGCAGATCGTGCCCGCCTCCTGGCCGTTTCTAAATGGGAGTCAGGACATTGGTTGCAAGCATTTCCTTCATATAACACTGGTACTTTATTGGATCCCGTAACTTTCCGTATCGCAACATGTCTCCGGTTGGGTGCAAGGTGTTGCGCGCCTCATCAATGCCAGTGCGGTACTGCTGTCGAACAGCTTGGTCATCACGGATTATCGTGCACTAGGGCCGCCGGTCGGATATCTCGCCACGCTAGCCTTAACGACATCATCCGGCGGGCCTTTGTCACCGCTAACGTACCAGCTATTCTCGAACCGAATGGTCTGTTGCGTGACGATGGTAAGAGGCCCGACGGTATGACACTAGTCCCATGGGAGTTGGGGAGGCCCATTGTGTGGGACGCTACATGCGTCGACACACTTGCGCCTTCCCATCTTCCGAGGACATCCGTGAGGGCGGGTGCGGCGGCAGATTTGGCCGAAGATCTCAAGAGGCGCAAATATGCAGGTCTCGACAGAGCCTATACATTTGCTCCCCTTGGAGTCGAGACCCTAGGTCCGTGGGGTACCGAGGCTTTTCGGGTTTTCAAAAAACTATCTGAGCGTCTGGTCGAAGCGACGCGTGACCCGAGAGCTGGTGAATATCTGGCACAGCGTATCAGCATTGCCATACAGCGTGGCAATGCAGCCAGCGTCTTGGGGACGCTTCCGACTGGTGTTGATATGGATCAGTTGAGCTATCTGTAGACTGTTTGCAACAGTCGGCAGTTAGCTCAATTGTTTCAATTGTAAATACTAGTATAATTTTCTTTGTGAATAAATGTTCCTGTTAAGTAGTTTTGGAGATCTTATGTAACAAAAATACACATTTCACACAAAAATAAACTTTCGGATTTTAAATATTAGTAGAAAAGTATAGTATAGTATAGTAGGATATGGTGCGCGGCGATTTACAAAAAAAGTCAAATGTTCGGGTTACAAAAATCTTCAAACTCCTTTGATGCTCCCAGGCCAACGAGCTTATTTTTACCTTAATTACTTTTCTTGTTTGGAAACGGCGAAACAGGGACTTTGATGTTATAAAAATAATATTTAATACGCCGCGTTGTTGTTCCGGCGTCTAACATCAGTTTTCATTTCAAGGTCAGGAAAGGAAGAAAGAGGAAAATTAATCGACAATGATAGAAAGATAGATAGAAAATTCTTTATTGCACACTTACAGATAGAAACAATACTACAGAACAGCTTAAAAACTAAGTAACAAGTGGTGACAATGGCACAAAAAGTAACTTGCTTTATTGCTAGTTAAAATATTAAATAAGTCATCAGGAACAAATATCTCCCGACCGTACAAACATACCAAGGCGGGAAAAGAAATCGCAACCACCTGCGTCGCAGGTGGACCTTCGCCCGCTGCTCCAGTGAGGTGGTCGAGTTGTAGATACAGAAGCATTGAAATCTTCTTTGTATTATCCGAACGGGACTTAACAGCAAAAAAACCATACCCAGCAGACATACGTACCTATGTCTCTTCGGGAATCAATTGAAATAGAGAGAGATCGACTTTGTTTCTATTCATCAAGTCTTAGGTACATAACACTTGATGTATAATGAATAAAATATTAATAAAGTAGAACTAGGTATTTACAATTGATATCAATACCAGCCGGAAGCGTCCCCAAGTCGCAGGCTGCATTGCCCCGCTGCTGGTTGTATGGCAATGCTGATGCGCTGCGCCAGGTCCCACCACCAACGGGTAACATAAAATTCCTATCATCAGTCCATCGGAGCCATAAAACTCCACTCTATTTCACTTGATTGCGAAGTCCATTAAGGAATCAAAGGCAGCAAACTTACAAAGGAGGATAAATGAAAATATTATCATCTTTCATTGATTTTAGGATTACACAGAGAGAGGTAGTTTTTAGTTTGGTTTTCAAAAGCGTTTACGGAACAGTTTTGAGGTTTTCCATTTTATAGGCACGGAAGCTTCGTTATATCACGAAGCTTTCGTACCTAGAATATGGAGTTAGAGTGGAAGTTAAAAATATTAAAACAAAAAAAAACTTAGCAAATGTAATTTATAGATATTTTCAAAAGATTCATCTAGCCTATCTTGCAAGTGAAATCGTAAGGACCTAAATCGAAAGTAATACATACATTTTATGAAACTTTTGTTTGGGGAGCAAAAAAAGTTGAATAAAAAGCAATTTCAGTTCCAGTGACCTCATTGTGTCTTTATTTACGCTAGAACCACCTTACGGAACGTATAACAAAGGTCACTTGCTCACGAAAGTCAATAAATAAAATTTATAACAAATTCGTGTTAAAACTAGCACATGAGATTTATTTACGAATGTGTGCTTTGTTAAATTGTTTTTGTTTTGCTTTTTGTTGAAGTCGAGGTTTCCCGTGGCTCGCTTACCTAGAGTAAAGTCCCGATTGACGGCCCAGCAGTAATCTGCCGAAACGTTGACCGGGGCAACGTTCGTTCTACGATTTTTTTGAATTCTTTTACAAAAAAAGTATCAGGTAACCTTTTTACCTACTTACATAATTTGTGTTGTTTTATTTGTATTTTAACATTATTTTTCGTAATAATTTCACAACAAAACAATGGTTTTGTAAGCAAAAGACCTTTGTGAAATATTATATAATGTTAAAGAATGCGAGAGTGCGTGTAAAAGAACACTAATAGGAAGAAAAAAACAATATTTTTTTGTAAATATCAAAAAAAAAAATTCGTCGTTAATCGTTATTCACAAGCCCCCGGGGCCCAAAATCACCTCCTTTCTGCACCCGTGGCACTCTGTTTATGTTGCCTGGAACATAAACTAAATATTTAGCCAAGCAAACAAACTTGATTGTGATTTTTAAAAGTAACATTTTTTGGCAGTGGGGCTCGTATTACTTCTGAGGTGACTATCCAGACAAAATAGCATCTTCAATGTCTGGTTGACTACAGACAATTGAGTTCGACATTTGTAATTAATGACATTGGCAGCTTCGTCGTCGGTCGGCTCAATACAGTCAGAAAAATGTCTGTAATTGTTTTTGTACCATGTGATGGAAACAGAGTTTATTATACCCAGTCTCCCCGGATGGCGATCCATTGAATGGGATCTTTTACCGTAATTGCACAGCTGGAGACACATTTCATTTATTCCAAAAAGTTAAAAAAATACATAAATTAATACTGAGGGGAGGACGCGGGTTCAAGTCCCGTCGAAGTCGAAAATTTTTGCGATATTATTTGATTTCTTACATAAATTAATGTCCACCCGTGCGAAGCCGGGACGGGCCGCTAGTTATTAATATTTCATTCAAGAGACGCAGTCATTTAACAACAACAGCGGTCTCGTATAAAAACTGTCTCTACAACGCGTGCGAAGCGTAATGTAGAAATGGATGTTTGTTACAAAGAACCTCGGGTGCGCCGCGAGACCGAGCAAGAACCCGAAACGCTTCGTTAGCGCGATCTAGCCCTCGTCCATTTTAAACAGCGACATCTAGTTATAATTTGGAGCAACAGAAGCGAATGCCACAGATTAGCTAAGTGTTAGTTAGTGTAAGAAAATGTAGAGTTCTTTTTTGACGACGAAACCCTAAACATCAGGAAATTAAAATTTTCCCTTTGTTTTGGCCATGAATTCTACCTATATTCAACTTAAATGTTAGAGTAAGAAAAAACACTATGAGAATATTCTTAAAAATAACAAAAGTCTGTGAATTACATGTGGAGCAATAAATGAGTAGTAGGAATGAGTAGAACGTATAAGGTTGGTGAGTAACTAGGAGTTTACGAGTGTTCAGTAATCACAAATACAGTCACAAAATGCGATCGTAACGTAAGTAAATATAAAGGGTGCCACGGAAAGGGTACTAAGCCGAAAGGGGCTGATTTTGGATCAACTTGTGAATAACGTTTTTTAGAATTTAAAATACCTATCTATTTTTTCATATTTTTGCAAAAAGTAAAGTTTTATTTTCTTCATATTTGTATTCTTTTACACGCAATCTTAAATTATTTAACATGACAAAATATTTCACAAATGTTTTTTAGCAAAATGTGTTGTTAAAAAATTTGTATGGCAGTGATATTACAAAAAAATCCAGAATCGGGGTGATTCTGGTTTTTTTTCTTTCTGGTTTGTTTACTCTTTCCGTGGCACCATGTATCGCGGCGAATGTGTCGTTTTCTGAACATAAAATGCCTAGATGGTACCTACACGTTGTATGAACATTCTGATATTATATACTTCGAGCTCTATGAAGGGCATATGGAAAGGCCGCGATTTTAGTGCTTAACCTGCTAAAACCGGAATCTACGCTTGAACATTACGATCGATTTAAACGGCCTTTAGACGATGGAATTAAAATTGATCGAAATGTAATAAGTATAACTCTAAAGAAGTCTTCTGGTATACTGCGATCTTAGCAGACCCCTGGTCTTCTCTCTCCATTTTTTTTTATAATGCTGGGCAATTCACACAGCATTGTCTAGCCCCAAGCTAAGCAGAGCTTGTGTTGTGGGTCAGATAACTGATATACTTAATACAATACACTACAATATAGATAGATATTTTTTATTATACATAGAAAACATCCATCCAGAACGCCCTGGAAACATGTCTGCAGATCGTACAAACATTTGAACCGAGGCGGGAATCGAACCCGCAACCTCCTGCGTCGCAGGCAGACCTTCGCCCGCTGCGCCACAGAGGTCATCAAGCAGGAATTTAAAAAAAATATAGTCACCGAATCACGAACAGAGCTGGTACCGCCGCTAAATAACCAGTAAATAACCAGCCTTCGAAGTTGCCGCGGAAGACTCATAGCTCATAGTTCATACAAAAACTTGGTTTTATGGCCTGCCAACATTGAACTTTCTGAGCTTTCTTACTGGGCATTGAAAAAAGGTACATTTTTTATTTCAACTGCAACGCCAAAAAGTTATATGTCATTTTAGCTTGTAGATACCTCCGCCATTAGATAGCTTCGGAGTCGAGACAGAAGCCATCTCTTTCTGCACTATGCAAATTGAGTGAGACTAAAACCCTTGGTTAAGCCCTAGCTGACGCGCTTAGGCTTGTTGAAAAAATATCGATACATCGAAATATCGATATTATTTTTCGATGTATCGATATTTCTGAGCGATATGTAATGTTTCGATATTTCGATGTATCGATATAAAGTACCAAGCATCGAAAAGGTATAAAAATCGATATTATACTTAAGTACAATTACATAAGTACATTTTATAAAAATATCAATATCGATTTATCGATATCGATATATCGATATTTTTTATCATTCCTAGACGCGCTTTCCGGTATAAAACACTATTAAGGGAACCCATGGCGTGATGGCAGTTCCAGTCTCTCTGACTCTACCGTTACTTACTGTGAGCGTTCGTCACGTTCGTCGCGGTCATATCCGAAGGGAGTAGAGCGGGAGACATCCTTAAATTTTCATACCGCATTTGCCTTCCCTCGTGTCACCGGCAAAGTGAAAATACCAAGCGAATAGAATTTTACGTACGCAATAAGTTTGTATGTTACTGGCGTCGATACGGAAGCAGGGAATTTGGGGTGGATGCGAAATTTCATGGCGCCTCTATGCATGACGCTAATACGAATCTATCATAGCAATGTATGTTTCTAAAATGTGCTAGGTACCTATAAAAAATCATTATGGCGTTGAAAAAAATAGGAAATTCTTTACCTACTTAGTACCTCGGTACATTTTATTCAAGCAAGAAGAACGTGTGCGGAGTCGAAAGCAGTTGGTATAAACTTATAATCTAACTAGTTTATGCCCGCGGCTTCGCACGCGTTGTTTCTATAAACGTTTAAAGGTGATTTTTATCCCATGGGAACTTTTATGCATTAAACATTTATGGGATAAAAAGTATCCTATGTTTGATTCCAGGATTAGAACTACCTGTATGCAAAATTTCAGCCCGATCCGTTAAATAGTTTTGGCATGAAGAGGTAACAAACATCCATCCATCCGTCTATCCATCCATTCAAACTTTCGCATTTATAATATTAGTGTGAAAGATCTTACAAAACATCTCATAGAGTCCACAGGCGATCGGAATGCTGGCTTCTATTTCGGTCAACGAATTGGCAACCCATTGCACGTTGAATGGCATTTGCATTGCCATTCAACGTGGCAATGCTGCCAGCATTCTGGGCACTCTGCCTTCTGGTAACGGCTTACATTTTTATTAGATATTATGTAAGTGTTTATACTATTTGTAATTGTTTTATTCTATTATTCTTATTTTGTAGGTACTAAATAAATATACATAATATTATATCAATCAACTCATAATCCTCTTACATATTTTATACATAGGTATGAATTCTGAATGTCTTCATTTGATTCTTTCGTATCGTTTGACGTTTTAAAGATCAACGTAAGTACCTATTGGTTATTGGAGTTTCATTACTTAGCCCAGCGTTTCTAACCGTTGGGAAAGACCTAACACTTCCCGGAGTGTCATATCTATCATTTTTATTCTTTACAAGAAAGTCGCGCTATATTACACTGAGACTGAGATGTAGGCAATTCGAAAGTAGGTATATTGGGAAATGGTGATGACTAAGTGAAAATCGGTCGGTTCCTTTCGAAAGTTGCTACGAATTGTATTATGTATAGATTGGTATCTTCTGTGTTCTAAAAGATGAAAGAACTCTTACTTTGTTTCTTTGTAACCAACATAATAAAAAGAGACAACTTCTGATTTAGAGTTTTTTATTAAATCAACTAGCTTCTGCCCGCGGCTTTACACGCGTATTTTCCGTAAAATAAATGGCATTTTATCTAAATTAGGCTTTGCTCTAATCGTAAGTACGCCCAAATTTCATCTTACTCAGTTCAGTAGTTTTGGAGATCCTAGGTAACAAACATTCAGATTTCACAAACTTTCGTCTCTATAGGTAATATTAGTAGGATAAATGATTCTGGACGATTCGCACAGTACAATTTATCCGGAAACTAAACAGAGTTCGTGTTATGGTACTAGACAACTGATATCTAAACTAATCACACTAATATTATAAATGCGAAAGTTTGGATGGATGTATAGATGGATGGATGTTTGTTACCTCTTCACGCCAAAATTACTGAACAGATCGGGCTAAAATTTTGTATACAGATAATTTTAGGCCTGGAATAAAACATAGGCTACTTATAATCCCATAAATCAGTTCCCATGGGATAGAAATCACCTTTAAGCGTTTCCATAGAAACAACGCGTGCGAAGCCGCGGGCAGAAGCTAGTATTATATAGAGGAAAGATTTGATTGTTTGTTTGTATTAAATAGGCTCCAAAACTACTGGACCGATTGGAAAAATTCTTACACCGTTAGGAAGCTTACTTTTCAGGGAGTGACATAGGTTTTATTTTATCCCGGAATTTCCATGGGAACGGGAACTACGCGGGGAAAACCGCGAGGCGATCGTCTAGTACTCTATACATTACATACCTATAGATATTCTGAGTCTTCAAAGCCCACATCACCAACACAATTCAGGCAAATCCCGAAAATAAATCCATAGATACGAGTATATGTCATTCGTTAAATATCCATACCTTTCCAAACATAGAGCATTGAATAATGACACTTATTGTGAGTAGAGCATGGTTGCTTTTCGACTGAAGGGATTTAACAGATGGTTATTATAGTAGAAATAGGGTAGTTACTGAATCAATCGTGTTCCATGAATATTTATAAGTTTCTGCTTATACCGGGGTCTATTAGTTCTGGTTGGGGAACAGGGGAACAAACTGTGCAAAAATATTATCCTTCTCCCTCCAACTCAGTCAGTAGATGTCGTAAGAGTCGATTAAGGGAACCTACCAAAGAATGAGAGAGAGAGAGAAGGAGAGAATATTTTTACTTACCTTAAAACTACTATACGCAATTAGCCTTAAGACTATATTAATTAACTAGCTTCTACCCGCGGCTTCACACGCGTAGGTATTTTCAGAATAGGTAATGTGTCAATTCAGATGTCGCCAAATCTAAATTACCTAAACTAATTTGACAGCACTAAAAATTATGTCACCCTCTTTATTTAGATCGTTATGAGAGGGACTGCACCATTTTTAGTCCTGTCAAATTAGTTCGTTTAGTTTTGGCAACATCTGAATTGACACCAATAAGTAGCCTATTATCTAAGTTAGGCTTTGTTCTAAGCGCACCTACGCCAAATTCCATCTTGATCTGTTTAGTAGTTTTCAAGATCCTAGGTAATTAACATTCAGATTTCACAAACTTTCAGCTTTACAATAATTACCCGCGGCTTCGCACGCGTATTTGCGGTATAATAAGTAACCTATTATCTAAGTTTTTTGCTCTAAACATACGCCAAATTTCATCTTGATCTGTTCAGTAGTTTTGGAGATCTTAGGTAACAAAAATTCAGATTTCACAAACTTTCGGCTTTATAATATTATTAGTAGGATAGGATACTACCAAATAGTTACAAAATAGAGTTACCAGAACTAGAGGATGGACAGTAGCTTCCTTCCGTGTATTTAAGCACCTCCACTGCAATTACCAATACCTACAACTCCTCAACCTCAACCTCAACAGCCTGTATTGGTCCACAGCTGGACGCCTCCCCCTGATAAGCGCCTTGTTGGCTTTTATCTCATGGGGGTAATACCCATAATCCCCACCCCTGGGCATGCGGGTTGGGGATCGCAGTCCGGTGGTAGAATTGTTCTGCAGGGGGCGCTGTAACTACACCTGCAAGCGGGGTGTTTACCTCTTTTATTTACCTATGTTTTACATACCTACCTATTTAAGTAATATTGTTTTTGTTTGTTTTAAGTTTGTCACCGACTAGTCCGTAACGCCAACACACAGGTTTTTGGCTGAAAAACAGCGCTCAGCACATGCTGAGCCAAAGCCTATTTTGGCACAGGGTCATGGGGGCAAAGCTCAGACAGTCAAAATTTGTTTTTAATTTAGCTCCTCTTTGTTTGGTTTTGTATGTTTTATATGTGTGTCGAAATAAATGCTATTCTATTCTATTCTTATTCTCAATTTCTCCTAAGGATTCTAAAGTAGAAATAAACCATTCTAAAAATGCACGCCGAGTGTACCTATGACGTTCTGCGGACGTATTTTTAGAGTGGTAAACTCTACCTAATTATGATAATTTTTAGAATCGGTTCCCCATCCGCCATTATTGATATTCCACACGGATAACTTTCACTAGAGACACATCCGTTTCAGGTATTACTTAATGAAAAAAAAATCGATCTACTTCATCCATAATCATTATGTACCAGTGACGTAATCAGGGCCCGTACTTTTAAAAACGAAATCAATGTTTATGATTCGTTCTCGTGCAAACGCTTATTCTATGCAAGCGACATAAGAGTTAATTTTGCACGACAACGCGAAGGAACCTTCGATTTTCCTTTTGTGAGTTGGCCCCCAGTGCCTACCAACATCACATTGATGATTCATCTGATCTGATCTGATTCGCATAGGTATTTACTACATATTTTAGGTCTCTGGCCAGATTATATAGATATTCTCCCCTGTGACATTCCCCAGAAGCAACTCAGTCGCTCCGCTCAGCACATCGAGTTTGTATTTTGTTTCTGACCCTCTAACTAAATGGTACCTACCTAATCTTGTTTAATAGCTTAAAGAATACTTTTATTCCAGAAAAGTACAAGAAGTATTCTATAAGCTATTTCAAGTCCAGCTCTATAATGACTTAATTCTTTTATCTGTGTTCGAAATTTGAGCCCCATCCATTCAGTAGTTTTGACGGTGTCGTCGGCCAAACATCTTCACAAAACGGCCCAAACTTTCGCTTTTATAATATTAGGCTTTGCGGAATATTCGACTGAAACAATTCGTCTAAAACAATTCGACTAAAACACAATTCGACTAACTTAAAAAATGTGTCAACATGGCTCTGGGTGCAATTATACAAATACACACCCTTTGAGTCACAGAGTCGCCACGAAATGTTTTAGTAGAACTGTTTTAGTCGAATTGTAGGTAGTAGACGAATTGTTTTAGTCGAATTTTCCGTAGACGCTAGAAGACACCTATTCATCCCTGACTGCGGCCCAGGTGATCAGCTCCGATCATTAATATTTATGCGACTCCCCAGCCGCCGGTGTTGTCGAAAGCTTATTTAAATTCATCTCCGGTAGAGTGCTGACTACAGCTTAATTTGATTTGGTAACGCTTATTATCGGAAAGCCAATATTGCTGATTATTTTTTGGATACAGAAAATCCATTTTCCATCTTTATTTTGTTGGTATATTTTTTGGTAGTCGTCGTTACAATTATCTTAAATTGTCTACAAGGCATACGCTTTGTAGATAATTTAAGATTATTGTTCGCTGAGCATTGGAATGGATTGGAATATCTGAACGGGATTGGCCCAGGACCGTGTGGAGTGGCACAAAATTGGAGGCCTTCACCCAGCAGTGGGTGAAGTCAGAAGTGGATGACGATGATGATGATGTTCACCGAGGACGACATTTCACTCGCTGGTGGCCGTTCCTTTTTGCGAACGAAAATAATGACGCGAACATTTTTAGGCACCAGAAACTAAACTATCTTAGTTTTTGGTGCTAACAGAATCAACCCCAGTCATCATAGAGCCCCTATAAAACTACCATTATTATGTGTTACCTAAGCCTACTTGTTGTAGACGTCGTTTGTATTTCTAGTTAGATCAATGTCATTATCAGCCTGTACAGTCATGCATGAATTAACGTACTCACTGTCCAGACGTAGGTACTACGAGAAAACCATGGGTAAAAAGGGCATGGACAGTCAAAATACTAAGCTAAACTCGCCAACATGCGGTAGGTCTATAAGCCTAATATTGATATTGCTACACTAGGGGCACCGTAACCTAACTATCCTGAGATCGCATATCCGAACTAACAAGGTGACCTCAAATTCAGTAAGAAACAGCCTTGGTCAGCGGATTTAACTGTCAGAGGTCGGTTCGTGTATGACTAGTATAATCGCCCCACATTTTGCTGACCATTGAGCTTGGTAATTGTCTTAGTTTGCTGACCGCTCGGTTTGAAGTCCAGTTCATTTCAGTTGATATATTGAAAACGTTTTGGGTTACAGGTCAGTTCTAAATATAATTTACAATTATATTGTAGGTAAGTATACCTACATACATTCATACTTAACACGTTCCCTGTGCAGTCAAGATTATGGAACCTCCCCCTAGGTGCAAACCACGTGCAAACGCACTTTTGATGGTAGGATACTGGCTACTCGAAATGAAAAGTCCTCCGGTTTTCTTGTCAATACATTTTTTGGCCACATGTGTATGCCGAAAATGTGAATAAGCGCATGCACACGTGTACCTACATGTTAACCAGCTTTTGAACTTGTTAGGGCTCATGCCCCATAGATGGGTCATGGGGTGAACCTTAAAATGCACCACCGGTGGGTCATGCACAGGGAACGTGTTAAATAACCTACCTATTGCAATAATAAATTGATTGTCTATTAAAATATCCACTGTGGACTCACCATACCTACCCGTGGCCATACCCCTGGGGAGGTATGGTGGGACGAAACCATACCACCATAGAGATGTGACCTAAGGACTTCCACATATCTATGAAAGTATTTATTCATATTACACTAGCTTCTGCCCGCGGCTTCGTACGCGCATTTTCGGTTTCTTAGGTAGCCTATTATCTAAGTTGGGCTTTGCTCTAAACGTACGACTTCTGTATTCTGTACGCCAAATTTCATCTTGATCTGTTAAGTAGTTTTGGAGAAAGAGTTTTGGTAACAAAAATTCACATTTCATGCGCAAACGGACCTTCGCCCGCTGGCTGTCGTTTTTGACATAAGCGGTCATTATTGAATTAATGCCATGTTTCCGCAATTTTGACAATAGCTGTCATTTTGAAATTGGTCCAGCAGTTTTTGAGTTTATTCCATACAAACATACAAAACTTCAAATCTTTCCTCTTTACAATATTAGTGTAGGTAAGAATTATCTCAATAAATGATATGAATAAAATATATGACGACCTCTCTGGCGCAACGGGCGTAGGTCCGCCTGCGACGCAGGAGGTTGCGGGTTCTATTCCCGCCTCGCGACAAATGTTTGTACGATCTGCAGATATTTGTTCAGGGTGTTCTGGGTGTGGTCTATGCATAATAAAAAAAATATCTAAGTAGTGTATTGTATTAAGTATATCAGTTATGTATCCATAACACAAGCTCTGCTTAGCTTGGGGCTAGATAACGCTGTGTGAATTTTAATTAATTTTCTATTTTTTATAGACTACCTTTTAAGGAATGTGCCTACGAGAAAAATAAATGAATGAAACTGAATGTAGGAAATAAAACGTCAGCTCTTAGTTTTGACCACATTTATTGGTTTTTCGTGTCAACAGCCACACATTTTTTTAATAAATATTTTATTCTTTACATAAAATGTATGTACAGACAGCGACGAACTCAGAAGAGTTTACACGCCAAGGGACCTAACTAGACAGCCTCGGCCGCCCCCGCTTACATTCTAAGCTTTAGGTTGTTAGCATTCTTAGCTTTTTTAAGGATATTAAAAGATTGAGGTCATCAAACCCAAACTAACTACGCTTGTCGTCTTTCAAAGCAGCCGAAATTTCTATTGACCGATTTTTCACAGGCGAGACCTTAGATCCAAATAGATTGAATGTAAAATTAAAATGTTTTTACTACTCTACGTACAATCAACACGTTAACCTACCAAGCGGTATAAGGGGCTTATGAAGCTGTTACAAGATTGAGATTGGAAAATTTAATGTTCGGTAATTTTCGTTCTTACAAATACTAACCTACTCAAAAATAAGTCAAAGAAATAAGTCAACATAAAAATCTCATAATCTGTAGTTAGCTCAATTATTTCAATCAAATACTTAAATACTATTTCTAATTTGTTTCTATTAGTTGATTGTTATAATATAAGTACTGAGAATCAGCGCGTTCCATTCTATTTTATTACGCAACCACATCATAATATTGCATTGATCAATTAATTACAAAGTTAAAAGAAGTATGTTAATCAAAGTAATATAAATTAATTATTCAAATTATTATTTTCTAGGCGGTGCAGATATTTGTTTAAACTCACGGATTTCAGTCACTCACACACACTTTATACAAAATCAAATATTAGGTGATGATTCTGCCCATTCACTAAAATAATTTTATACATTAAACTAAGTAAAAATCTACGGCGGGAGCGCCGCCGGGGCCTTGTTGCGCAATAATCATACATATAAAAATATATCCTTAATTTAATTTCGCTAGCCTAGAAGGAGTTATATCTATAAATGCACAGTTCAAAGTATGATATGAAACTATAATCGGAGCACCATTCGAATAAAAGAAGACGAGAAGTCCCCTACGTTTTTATGTGGTGTAAAGTTCTGCTAACTTATCTGTGAAGGCCGAAATGGAAGTAGGTACTTACATTCGGCTATCAGTTGCTTTTGGTTGTTGTCAAGTCAACCGTATTTATAATGGGGAAGATAGTTGATTAACTGAGGGACATAGGCTTTTTTATTTTTATACAAGCAAATCAAATTGACAAATAAAATGAAATTTCTGAATTTATTTTGTAATAGGATTTAGGATTTCTTATGTACAAAGCGTGAGCCAAACTTCAAAGTTTTGGAGACTTTTCTTTATGAGAAAACTATGTACCTACTCAGTTTTATTTTTCTAGTAGTATTTAATTCACTAGCTCTAAAGCTTTTATTTTATGCTTTTATTTATCTAACATTAGTGACTAACTAAAAAAGAGAGCGTTGTTTATGACCCCACGACCACGATAGAAGAGAAAATTTATACACAAACGATGCACAGTTGTGGATAGTAAACGTGGCTGATGACGACTGGAGTCGAGTATATGCGATTCAGTGTATTCGTCCCAAACTAGCATTCTATTCTACTATATTCACAGATAAGTCAGCAGTTCCATTAGTAGTAAGGTAAAGGTACGCTAGTCAGTCATGCGGCTAGTGGCCGCGGGCGCGTGCGTGCGAGGCGCGCGCGGGAGCCCTGCGTCACACGTCCGTGTGCCGCGCGGGCGGAGGCTCCTCGCCTTCGGAGTCCGAGATCTCACAGAGGCGGGCCGACAGCGAGCTGCCGGACCGGACTGAGCCGCCGCCTAGGAGGGATGTGCGCTCCTCTGTAATAAAAGAAATGGTATCCTTAGAATTTATATATCCCAAAAAATGTCAACTCTGGTGAGACTTCAACCCGTAACCTTCCACTCTTTGGAATGCGCTGCCAATTATGCCATCAAGGCGACCAACTGACCAGTCGATAATCTGTCTACGGCTCTTGTGCCGCTAGCTTCACCTACGGGGGAAACATTGAAGTTCGCCTAAATTTATAAAACAAGCAACATAAGAAATGGCATTATTGTTTATATGACATTTTACACAGTTTTAACGATAACGTGAAAGGCAAGATCACTTTTTACTTTGGAAATAATACCACCTCATTTAATTACAATAATTTTGACTCTAATTTTTCGAATCCAAGTTTTAGAGGAAATTGGCGCTGTATTCGCGCTCTGCCCGACGCATTAGAAACTAAATTCTTGGCGCGCTGTGGCGCTGATTACTCAGAAATAAATTTATTGATTCGAGGGGAAGTGGTTGCATCTGATCAGACCCCAGGAGTATACCCCACATACCCCTACACAGCGTGACGATAGAAGCAAATGCTCTGCTGTTCTATAGCATGCAAAAGACGATTCGGGCTCTCCACTGCCGCTGCGTCCTTGGTCCAGCGTACCAAAGATTTTTCGGCACGGATTGGTGTTATAACTAATACTCGTACTGACCCAGCATGGTAATAAGGCTAGCTGCGTCGGGCTCCCGCAGCAGGCGCCTTCCCCCCGCGCAGTCTTCCCCCGCGTCCAGGCACGGCGGGGGTAGGTACGAGTCCGGGTGGAGCAGGTATGAGGACGCTGGAAAAGAAAACTAAACTGATTTTCCATTGCATTTTGAACCTTATTTCAATCAGAGAACGTCGTCCTCGCAGTATATGCCTGATAAGCTATTTTTGGGTGCGAGGCGAGCGACGCTTTACGCATTTAGACTAGGTTTCTGCCTGGTTTACCCTGGTGCATCTACATGAACAGTGAGCACTTACCTTCCTGTAAGTGGTCCGTGTCGTGCGTGTGCTGGTCATCGGTCGAGTTCGGGTGCGTCCGGCGGCAATCGGGCTCCGAGGAGTCGGGCCGCTCCGAGCCCGCAACCTCGCTGATCCCGGGCAGCGCGCCCACGCCGCCGCACCAGTCTGAGCAGTCCCAGTGGTACCCACCCACCATGTGAGGTTCTACAAGGCGACGCGCGCCCGGGGAGCGAGAGCCGAGCGTGCCTTTTAGGTCTGAAACAAAGAGCAACATGATTAATGTTGTTCTTCCACCCCAATAGTCTCAAACTACTGAGTGGGGACTCTGTAGTTCGAGTCTAATGTATTTTATTCTAAGCTAGAAGATTCTTATTCACTCAATTGGGTTTAGGTTGAACCTAAATAAGATTTGAAGTTAAGCACAGAACACTTTATTTTCTGCGTATTATTTTCTAAAGTTGAGTGCCTTATTCTATTTGGAATTAAAGTCATTGCTTCTAACTGTAGGAGGAGGAGTGACGCACTCACCGTTGTAGATCTTGTTATCGACGAATGTGTGCAGATGCATTTGCTCGGACCAGGGCTTGCCGACGTCGATGTTGAGGTTCCGTCGGTAGTCGGGCGGGATACCCTCCAGCTCGTCGCCCGCCGAGCCGTAGCTCCGCAGCGTGTCGACGTTGTTGAGCGGCGCGGGCGGCGGGGCTGACAGAGCTTCTGCGCAGGACGCCGGCCGCTCGCGGCGCGATACCGCCTCCAAGTTCGATAGTTTGGGTTTCGGTGGAGCTTTGCCGGGCGCGGGTGGGGGCGTGACGCGGCGTCGCAGCCACAGCGGTAGCACGGCTAATAGAAGCAGTAGGAGGAACGCCGCGACCGCCGCCGCCAGCGGCCAGCGTGCCGCCAGCGCCCAGCTCCACAGCTCGGCCAGCGCGCGCGCACCGCTAGCACCTCCGCTCGCCGTCACCGCGTCAGAGTACAGAGGGTTTCCACAGTTCATTCCTGAAACCGGAGTCGGTAAGTCAAAGTCGCGAGTGCGAAACAGCTGAGTGGTTCCGAATAGCGCCTTTCGAGAAGTTTAATAAGTCAATAAGGTAATACATTCCAAAAGATTGATTTAAAATAGTTAGTTTACAAGATATACATGGGTTAAATGCGTTTTGCTTGAATAAGAGCTTAACTGGGGGAACTGACTCGAATCGCCCAAGCTACGACAGAGAGGGACGAAATACATGATTGTATAAATCTAAGCAAAATGAAATACATCGAAGGGGTATAATATATTACCGGTCTTGTCAGGCGGACAGAGGCACCGGAAGGAGCCAGGCTCGTTGAGGCAGGTGGCGCCGTTGAGGCAGGGCTCGCCGGCGCACTCGTCCACGTCGAGCTCGCAGCGCGGGCCGTAGTACCCGCGGCAGTTGCACGACGGGCCCGCGTCGCCCTCCTCGCAGGCCGCGGCGTGCAGGCACGCGCCCTCCGTGCAGTAGCGGCCGAGCTCACAACGCACCCCGCCCAATCCTTCCGGACAAGCGCACGTGAAGCCACCGTCAACCGACGCGCATACTCCTCCGTGGAGACAGGGCGCCGACGCGCACGGTGTAGTATCGATCTCGCAGTTATCCCCCGCGTAGCGCGGCCGACACGAACAGGCGTAGCCTTCACCCGGCGTTTCTAGAAGCTCAGACGCGGGCAGCGCGCGGCATGTCCCGCCGTGCTGGCACGGGTAGGACGCGCAGGGGCCGGGCGACGGGAGCGCGGGGCACGCGGCCGCCAGGCGCACGCGCACGCGCCGCGTAAGCTGCACGCGCCCGTCGCGCGACGTGCCGCCCACCTCGAGGGGAAGCGCGCTCCCCCCGAAACGAAGCTCTGAGATGCATCCCTCGAATCCGTATGTGACCTGATATTTACCAAAATTATGAGTTCCTAGAACTTTTAAACAAGTTGGGTTGTTATTGATGAGGTTTTTTGTACGTATTCATAAAAATAGTATCTAAGTAAAATTTGGTAGCTTAACTAGGTATACCTGTTCGTCGGCTGCAGCGTGGTCGTGCCTGGCGAGCTGCGCACCCACGAGGAGGCGGCGCGCGGGGCGCACGTCCAGCACGGCGTGGGTGGGCGGCGCCTGCGCCTCCTTGCTGCGGCGGTCCACCGTGAGGCGCACGCTGCCGCCGCGCCGCTCCAGCCGCGCCTCGTGCCAGCGCCCGTCTGCCACCTCCACATCCGAGGCCAGCTCCACCTCCCCGCCGCCGAGGTTCATGACGAACCGCAGCGCGCCCTCCGCCACCTCCAGCACGGCACCGTCCACTCGCCCCGCCACCGCCAGCAGCACACCACGCACGCGCCGCGTCCGGAACCGCAGCTCCACCACCAGCTCGTCCTCCAGCGGGCGCGCGCCGTGCACGCTGCCACGCTCCACACGGTATTCCAGGTACCCATCCGCCTGTAGCCGCAGCACGCGCGCCGAGCACGACGCGCACTCCTCGCCCGCCAGCGCCGGCGAATCACAGCGTGCACCGCCCCAGCCCGCCGCGCACGCGCACCAGCCTCGCAGCGCGTGTCTCGGCGCTACGAACGACGCAAGCTCAGTAAGCACGACGCGCGCGCGCCGCCGCAGCTCCACCCGCTCGGCGCAGGCGCCCCTCGCGCAGCCCCCGCACGCGCCGCGCACCAGCTCCTCCACCACGAGCTGCGCTCGCTCCTCCAGCCGCTCCAGATGGGCGTGCAGACGGCGCCGCAGCGCGTCTGCCTGCATCCAACCGGCGCCGTCGGCCGCGCGCACCGCGAAGGCTACGTCGAGGTCCCGGGCCACCTGGCGGCGCGTGCGGCCTGCCGCCTCGTCTTCGTGCTCATCCTCGTCGTCCTCGCCGCTGGGCTGCACGCTGAGCACGAGCACGTCGGTCGGCTGCGCGTCGGCCGCCTCTGCAACGGCGCGCAAAAAACCGCGGCGGTGCCGCAGCACGAAGTCCTCGGGCGACACCTCGCGAAAGCGCACGACCACGGCGCCAGCGAGCGCCTCGTCGGACACGAGCGCGACGGAGACGCGCACGGGCGCGGACGCGAGGAACCGTCCGTCTGACACGGTCACGTTGAGCCGGTACTCGCCGACATCGAGCGCGGGCGCGGCGCGCAGCTCACCGGTCGCGGGGTCGATCTCGAACAGCGCCTGCGGATGCGGCGGCGCCAGCGCGAACGTCAGCGTGTCGTACGCGTCGCGGTCCACGGCGCGCACGCGGCCCACCAGCCCGCCTGGGAACTCGTCCAGGTACGAGTTGACGCGCACCTCGAGCGCGCTCACGACCGGTGGGTACAGGGACTGCTCCACAACGCGCACGCGCACCTGCGCGTCCGCGAACAGCGGCGGCGTGCCGTTGTCGAACACGCGCACCGTCAGCGTGTACCACTCCTTGATGCGGTGGTTAAAGCGCCGCGCCGTGCGCAGGTAACCGTCCTGCTCCAGACGGAACGCACCCATCTCATTTCCAGCCTGTAACACATTTACAATCGGAAAGTAAAGTAACAACCTACAATCGAGCCGAAATCGTTAAAAACTCAAATAACAATGAAACAAAAACAATTTGATAAGAGGGTTTTATTACCTGGAAGTCGAATGTGAAGGGTTCAGCGTTGGGCGGCGCGTCTTTGTCCGTGACTTCGAACTTGAGTAAAGCGTGTCCAATGGCGCGGTCCTCGCGGACCACGGCCGAGTAGTTGTCGTTGGCGAACTGCGGTGCGTTGTCGTTGGCGTCCAGTACCTCCACCTCAAGAGGCACCTCGGCCTCCAGTGGTGGGAGGCCCCGGTCGCGCGCGCGCACCGTGAGGGAGTAGCGAGCGGTTGCCTCGCGGTCGAGTGCCGCTGCTACGGATAACAAGCCGGTGTCCGCGTCGATACTGAAGACAGCCCCCGGGTCGCCGCGCGCGATGCTGTACGTCAGCCGGCCGTTGGCGCCGCCGTCCGCGTCCTCCGCCAATAGTTGGATCAGCGCCGTGCCCCGCGCTGCGTCCTCCCGCACATGCGCTGAGTAAGTCGCTCGCGCGAACACAGGCGCATTGTCGTTCGCGTCTAGTATTGTCACATTGAGAGCTGTCAGGTCACTGAGCGGCGGCCGCCCGCCGTCCACCGCCTGGACAGTCAAGAGATACGAGCGCCGTCGTTCGTAGTCTAACGGCCGCGCGACGATCAGCGCGCCTGAAGTACCGTCGAGCGCGAAATCGTCTTTATCATCGCCGGCAACAAGCGCGTACGTAACGTCAGCGTTTACGCCCGCGTCGCGAGACGTTGCGCGCACACGGAGTAGCTCGGCTCCGGGTGCCGATAGCTCGGAGATTGCGGCGCGGTAGGTGCGGAACTCGAACTCTGGCGGGTTGTCATTGACGTCTGCGACGGTGAGGCGGAGAGTGGTGGTCGCCTCGCGCGGCGGGCGGCCGGCGTCGCGCGCCCGTATCGCCGCTACGTGCTCGGCTTGCGTCTCGCGGTCTAACGCCGCGCGCAGAGTCACGATCCCGCTGTGCGCTGCGAGGCTGAATGCGCCGCCGTCGCCGGAAGCCCACGAGTATACGACTGTGCGGTTTGCTCCGAGGTCGGGATCGTATGCGTGTACCTGCGTGTAATGTACAAAATGTTACTATGTTCTTATGCTGGGACCTAGTATCACATTTTATCATTAGTACTGGTAATAATTCAATCTAAACTTAATGGTGAGTATACTGTATGTAGTCTATACTTAATGGTACCTACGTTGACGTCACTCATCTATCGACACAACGAAAAACAAAAGACGGTCGCACCAACTCTAGTTGCGCTTCCTATACTTACAATACTAACTAAGGGTCTTTGTTCACACAAGCTTTTTTCGCCGTGAAAATCTACCGTTAATTACCCGTGTCAGGCACAGTCGTCAGTGTTGTATGGATCATTATGGAAGCGTGTTTGAAGGAGTCGTGCCTACACAAGGCGAAAAAAACATGTGCTAACAAGCATCTGTGGTGATCCATACAGCACTGGCGAACTTATGCACGGCGAATTAACCATAGATTTGTACGGCGAAAATAAATGTATGTACAAGAGCCCTTAAAGCCGTCACACACAGAAGCCGTGGCCGGGCCGGAGGCGAAGGCGTGCGAGTTGTATCATTTGAATTTATATGAAAGACTACACACACATCGAAAGCGGTGGCGAAGCGGTGCACGGCCGTGGCGGGCCGGCTCGGCGACACAAACAGGCGGCGTTCTCGACACGGCGCTCGGCTACCGTCCGCCTCCGGCTTCTGTGTGTTGCGGCTTTTACACTTAACTATTATACTTTTTAGCTAGCAAACAAAGCTTTTTTTGCCAACGATAAAAAAGTAAGTAGTTTACCTTAGCGACAAGCGTGCCAAGATCCGCATCCTCCGGCAGCGTCACACTGTACGTGTCAGCGGAGAATTTCGGCGCATTATCATTGACGTCCTCCAACGCGACCTCGAGTTCGGACGCGCACTCCCAGTCAGCGCGCGCGCGGTCTTGCGCATGCGCGGTCAGGGAGTACCGCGGCACGGTTTCACGATCCAACGCTGCCGCGACGGTCACGACACCCGAGCTTCGGTCGATTGCGAAGTGATGCGCGTTGGTCCCTGTCAGGTAGTAGCGTAGGCGCGCGTTCTCGGCTGAATCCGCGTCGCGCGTTTCTAGCGTCATTACTGTTGTTCCTACCTCCGCGTCTTCAGGTAGGCGTACGCGGTAGCGGTGCCGCACGCAGTATGGTGGGTTGTCTGCAATGGAGGAAGCAATGAAGGCCTTCGTGATACATCGTCACTTTCCGTCAGGTGAGATTGTGGTCAGAACGAAGTCTACTTGACTATAAAATAAAACGACAAGTGCGAGTCAGGCTCCCGCACCAAGGGTTCCGTATAATTGTAAGACCTTGTTTCTTGCTAAATGTTTGTGTCTAAGTCAACGGAAAGTAGGTAGGTACTCTGTAGGTTTTGGTCCATGGCGAGAATCAAAAGTAATTAATTGTTTTAGTGAATAAGCTACAAATTTACGGTTTTCGGATTTTTCCTTTTACTTGTATTATAAGACCTTTCTTCTTGTCAAATTGGATGATTGCGTTATCTACAAGAAGGGGGGTATCCTATTATATATTAGGGTATCCTAAGTATAGGTTTTGTGTGTATGTATGTGATTCCCTTGGAAATTTGGACATAAACGGCTGTAACTTTTGATTGCGTTGTCTTGACGACCTCGGTGGCGCAGCGGGCGAAGGTGCGCCTGCGACGCAAGAGGTTGCGGGTTCTATTCCCGCCTCGGGACAAATGTTTGTACGATCTGCAGATATTTGTTCAGGGTGTTCTGGATGTTTTCTATGTATAATAAAAAATATCTATCTATGTAGTGTATTGTATTGTCTATCAGTTATCTAGTACCCATAACACAAGCTCTGCTTAGCTTGGGGCTAGATAATGCTGTGTGAATTGTCCAGCAATATTAATTTATTTATTTAGTTTTCGTTATATCACGGCAAAAACAGGTTACGGACTTGTGTATTTGATTTCAACTCGATACCCTCCACGCGTTCCTGAAAAATGGGGGTTGACAGAAGGACAACAAAGTGATCCCATAATTCTTTTGAGGTACGGAACCCTAAAAACGAAACTCACAAATACACTACAGTACTTATGTAATATTTTATTCATTCGCGAATCCTGGTCGTTATGAAGTCAATAAACAAATTTTGGACCACAATAGAGGAGAGGACGACTAAAAATGTGAACATCCTTGTAAAACATGTACTTATATCACAAATTAATCAATGAACTTATGAATTTATAGGGACACTCACCGTTAACATCTAGTACGGTGACTGTGACGCGCGTATAGGCTGTGAACTTCCCATCAGTAGCAGCCACGGTGAGCTCGTGGCTCGACTCGGTCTCTCGATCAAGCGCGCGCGCCACGTATAGCTCGCCCGATGCACGAAGTTGGAAGCGAGCGCGAGGGTCTCCGTCGGCGACGAAGAAAGAGAGGGGTGCTTGCGCGGCGTCCGCGTCAGAAAGTGTGAGGCGTGCGGCTACTGTGCCCGGCGCTGCGTCCTCCCGCACCTGGGAATTACGTATTTTAGGGTGCGTTCGCACTAACGACGTGAAAAATTGATTAGATTCTTCTCTTCGCGTCGTCAGCGCAAAAGCACCCAAACAGGTACATATCGCCCAAACGGAATGACGAAAAGTGTATTTTCAATCTATGTGATTTATGTATTCCGCTCCGCGGAAACCACTGTGAAACGCACCCTTGTGGTAGGTACATCGAAAATGATGTCATTTAATTCTCACCTCGCAAGTATACTGATCTCGCTCGAACGCCGGCGGACAGTCGTTATAGTCCACAAGACGCACCACCAGCGTCCCCCGTGCTGACCGTCTCGGAACACCACCATCAGTCGCGAGCAAAGCGAGTCGATGTTCCGCGCGCGCCTCTCGGTCCAACTCGGTTAATGTCGTCACCCATCCGGTGAAAGGGTCGACTGCGAAGGCGGTAGATGGTTCTACGCCTTCTTCGTCCGTCGCGATGGAATAGCGGACTTCGCCGTTTGATCCCGCATCCAAGTCCTCCGCCATAACTAAAACACGCAGTTTGATTAAATATACACCTTGTGTGGAAATGTTATTAAGCAGAGTATAGCGAACAAAACAAATAACACAGCATCGCGAGCAAAGCGAGCCCGCTGTGTGCTGTTCTTTCTAGCAAGCACAGGACGTTTCACGCAGCGTCCCTGATACAGACTACCATGGTGAACCATGGGCACGTTCACAAGGATTACTCTCAGTAAGAACAAGAGACAGCTACTCACGTCTGATGACAGAGGAGTGTGGCGGCGCGTTCTCAGCCAGGTGCACGACGTAGGGCTGCGAGTGGAACGCGGGCGCGTGCTCGTTGACGTCCAGCACATGCAGTGACGTCACAAGCAGCACGCCCGGCGCCGGCGAGCCGCTGCCTTCCGCTATCACACCTAAACGAACAAACATTCTACATGTATGAAGCGTTTTCATAAAGGTGTCAACAACCTAAGAGGGAAAACAATGAGTGGAATAAAATGCTTTTGGAAAGGAGGCCGTCTTCACCGGTTTATTTCATTGCCTGTCATAGATATCTAAATGAATGTTATAGAAAAAACATTTATTTGGATACAGGTACACAAAAGGCTTAAAATAAACAAACGGAAAACAAAAACGGTAAAACATCCATGTTTTACCGGTAAGTGAAACCTACCATAAGAATGTTAGTACTTACCGATGACGTGTTCGGATATCGTCTCACGGTCCAGTCTGCCCGCGAGCACCAGCCGGCCCGCGTCGTCGATGCGGAAGAGATCTGGCGGGTGCGCCGCGGCGGCTAATCGTAGACGCGGCGCTGGGTCACTGCCTGATAGTAGTTCGCATAACACGGCGCCTTCCTCTGCGTCCTGAATTATAAAAGTAGTAGTTAAATGGTTTATATCCGGACTCAAGGTGCATACAAAATAAAATAATTAATATTTTTTATAACAAACATAAATGAGTTTTGTATTTGTTTTTTTCCGACTGGTATTGATGTGGATCAGTTGAGCTACCTGTAGATTGTTTGCAACAGTCTGAAATTAGCTCAGTTGTTTCATTGTAAATACTAGTGTAATTTTGTTTTGTATTTAAGTTACAAAATTACAATATAAAATTTGAATACTTAAAGTGTATCTTACAACATAGCACTTCTGCGAGAACTAGTCACATTCAGTAGTATGCGAGCGGCGAAGAAAAATAAAGAAATATCTGCTCAACGATAATAGGATAGTATTTTTGCATTTACTCCCCTGACTCGCTGCCCGTATAGGTACTATTGAGGCTTAGGAAGGGAGTGGCCCTTAGACTAGGTTGTATGAATAATACCTCCGGCAGGAATACAGTGTGCGGCGGCGCGCGGACCGCCGGCGCATTCTCGCCGGCGCCCAGCACGTACACTGAAACCGGCGCCTCGGCCGCGCGCCCGCCGCCGTCCCGTGCGCGGACCCACACTTGCACGCTGCGACCCGCTGCAAACAATGCATTGATTAGCACTGCTACTGATTCTCAGAAACTGTACAAAAAACAAATTAAAATATATATCTAAATAGGTATTACAGGACATTACAGACCTTTCGGTTTTGGTCAGATTCTGTTTAGGACTGATTCTGGTTGTAGGCCGCGAGCAACAAAGGAAGTATAGTTTGTGCAATCACTATCTATGACTCAGCTGTACTAATTAGCGGCGTGCCCTGGCACGCTGATGGGGCTTTGCAGTAAATAGGTTAATATAGTTATCACACATAATATCAGTCCACCATGGTCGACTGCTCCCACAACGCAACAATGGCGGCGTTGCACGAACAGTCGTTGATCAGGAGGACATAACCATACTCTGTGAGTGAACGACTAAGAAGAGGACATAGCGTCACATAGTCAGGAAAGGCTGTCGAGGCGCTAGGTCAGACCGAACGCTGGCATAGTAGCTGTGGGAAGGGAGTCTTACCGAAAGCTTTAGCATATCGCGCGAAGGACAACGCGCCTGTAGCTGGATCCACGTGGAATAGACCAGCGGTGTCTTGAGGCGGTGATTCGCCTTCATACACTTCGTATGTCAGTCGCGCGTGTTCGCCAGAGTCTATATCCCGCGCCCACACGGTGAGGAAAGGCTGTCGAGGAGCGAGGTTAGACCGAACGCTGGCTCGGTACTCGCGGAGAGGAAACTCGGGCGCGTTGTCGTTCTCGTCTAACACGCGTACTCGGACGGTGGTGTGAGCGAGTAGACCGCCGCCGTCTGATGCCAGCACGGGGACCTTAAATTAGATATAAACTATTATTCAAATATAACAATAATCGTCACAGAATTCACTCAGTTATAAAATACACAAACGTTCAAAAAATACTTAAATTTTTCACTATTCTTGGTATAAGATCGTCGACATTGTAGAATGCCTTCTCAACCAGCATTTCACTGCTCTTGTTCTTCTTAGTTCTTGCTCTTGATTCCTTCTGACCCTGAAGCAATGTACCTTTAACACCCATCCATTGTGATAACCGATCCGTCTGACAAGCGCGGTAATTATGGCAAACCCCCTTATAATGGCAACTATTAAAACTGGCGTCATCTAGGAAAGGTCTCAGCAGTGGACGATTATGGGATGATTGATACAGCTAAGAGTACATACTTCCCAGTCAGTGCGTGCTTCGTGATGGAGCGGCGCCAGCGTCGTCAGCTGCGAGTGTCAACTGCGAACGTGTCCCGCAGCAATGCCAACGGGATGGAGTAGCTGACGGTGTCTTATTCTGCAGGGTCGCCTGTAGCGCTGGTGACTAGTTCTTGGAGTACATACCTCCCAGTCAGCGCGTGTCTCGCGGTCGAGCGGCGCTCGCGTTGTCAGTGCCCCGCTGCGCGCGTCGATTGCGAAGGTGTCGCGCAGCAACGCTGAAGGGATGGAGTAGGTGACGGCGCCGTATTCGGCCGGGTCGGGGTCGCGAGCCTGTAGCGTGGTTAGTAGTGCGCCCGCTGGTCGATTCTCGAGCAGGCGCGCTTCGTGCACCTGAAGAAGAAGCAACCAACTTAAAAGTAGAACAGAATAAATCAAACGACACAGACTGTCGTTTGGAAAAGAAGGTGATGAGCAGATGTGCCTGTTCTGAGGTAGGAGGCTTACTGACAAACCGGAATTCGTTGGATAACATGAACGCATCGTGCGCGACGTGATACGGGGGCATCTAACGCTCGCGGAATTATGCGCGGCGCGCTGTCGAGCCTTAGAACACCAGTGCGCAGGTGCAAGCGGAAGGTGTCCTAACCAGTACGGCAATCGAGCAGGTGTAAAATATGATCAAACCTGGTGGGGGAAAGCAGGCGGCGCGCGGTTGGCAGGCGCCGCGTGGAGCTTTAGACGCGCGAAGGCAGCGTGCGCTCCATCAGACACGGAGACGTTTAGCGCTCGCGGGGCTGTAGGCGGCGCGCCGGCGAGTGTCAGAACTCCGGTGCGCGGATGCAAACGGAACGCGCGCGCGGTGCCGCCACCTTAGGAAAACCAATAGCTAGTATTATAATATCTGTGCCAATAGTAATGAAGGACAGATTTTCAGTAAAAGACAAGAGGTGAAATGAGCATGCTAAATTGAGTCTAAAACGGTCCCGGTTAGAGCATTGTGTTGGTTGTGTTTAGAACCAACGTCTGATCTTCCGACATACTAGTCGTTTGCTGACGTCATTACAACATGTATTATACATAGTATACCTTCCAGTCTGTAGCGCAATCGCCCTGCGTCCGCTCCGTCCGGGTCCCAAGCGGCCGCGCGCGCGAGAGCCGTACCGCGCGTCGCTTCCACGGATACCGCGCCGCCTACTAAAGTGCGCTCCATTCGCGGCGCGCAGTCGTTCACGTCGCTCACTGCAATCATAAAGAGTACGTATTAGGAGCAGTGACGTAGAGTTCATTGCAATCTGAGTAAACGTTACAGACCTCATAAAACACAGTATATTAGAATCAAGAAAATTTTCACACAATCATCAATGATAAAAGATGTTCCAACTAAAATTGTACACAGAATGTCACTCCACTAGCCTCCAAAACAAGAAACCTATAGTAACAAACAAGCAATTTAAGATTACAAAGCGACCTTGCCAACATAATCATCATCATTATCAGCTCGTATTTACCCTTTGCTGAGTGCAGGACTTCTTAAAATGCAGCTCACCAATCTTGGGCTGAATAAATCCCGTTTTTATCGGCAAATCTCGCTGTATCATCCCTCCCAGGCTAGCAGTTTTAATGAAAAAATGCATTACCTGTAATAAAGAGATGCGCTGTGGAGTGCAGCGGCGGGCGACCCGCATCCGCCGCGGTAACGCGCAGGTGGTAGGCGGCGCGCGTCTCGGCGTCCAACGGCGCCGCCACAGTCACGGCCCCTATAGCTGATACTGAGAACTCGGTACATGACGCGCCGTCCAGTTCTGATATTGAGTAAGTTATTTCGCCGTTCGCTTCTGAGAAAGTAAGAAGGGCGATTTTACTAAAAAGTTTTAGGAGCGTTGGTCGCGTTAAATACGCTTGGTAGAAAATAAACACCCGAACATTTTTACATTTTGACATTACAGCGATAAAATTCCGAGGCATATAAAGCTGCAACACGTATGGCGGTAAACACCAATATCGTATTTACAAACAGAAATCCTACCAATAAACCTTTAAGTACCTACATTTCTGTAACAAACTAGACTATTGTTGTAAGTGATACAAAATCCCCCTCACCTTCATCCGGATCCGTAGCAATAATCTTCACAACAACATCGCCCAGCTCTGCGGCCTCAGAGACTGTAGCATTGTACGCATCTTGCGGGAACTCAGGAGCGTTGTCATTCACGTCTAGTAGCGTGACCGTCAGCGCGGCGTCAGCGTACGCGCCGGTGACGCCGTCAGTCGCGCGAACGACCCCGGTTAGCTCGCGGGTCGTCTCGTAGTCAAGATCGCTTCGTGCCACCACCACGCCTGGTAGACCGGATACGTCACAAAACACCTGAAGGGTTATTTACACTGACAGTGCTTAGCATATCTTGTTTGGCTAGAAAAAAATACATTTTAGATTCTAACTGCAACGCAATTAAGTTAATTTTAGCTCGAATACTTGCCCTCTGAAATTTTGGATAGTCAGAGGGAGATGTGTTGTGCGAGCTGAAATAAACTTAATTAAGTTGGAGCTAGAACCTAAAATGTATTTATTTTTTAACCCTGCTGGCCCTGCTAAGCACTGCCAGTGTAAAGAGCGTTGAATGAAGACAGGTGCGTACAGATGCGAAGCGGAATCGACCAATCATTGGTTCAACCACAGATATTATAATACTATAGGTTCAACTAAAAAATGTCATCTCGCTGGTTGCTCTTAATTGGTTGATTCCGCTTGTGGCTACTGCATTTTTGTTTCGTCTTATTTAACTTTAGCTTTGTCGGTTTTTTAAATGTCATAATATTAATGGTGCGTTAGATCTTTGAGCAATAAAAGTTTTAAAAAGCATGAACATATTTACAGAAATACAGCATAAGTTAACTACAGATGAATATAATAGGGCAGTTCCAAGCAGTGTACTTTGGTCCTTAATTCTTTAGTAGAAGTATATGACATCATGATGACCTTTAATAAAGCGTGACGGACCCGTGATGACGGGTATCAAATCAAATAATAAGCCGACTGGTAAAGCTGTACTTATTAATTTCAAAATCAACTCAAAGACAAGTATTTCTTTTGACATAATATTCAGAGTGTTCGACAGAATTTGTGCCATGTGGTAAAAATGGCAATGGCTTTAAAGGGTTAAAAAAGCCGCCAAGGTATTGCACTTGGTTTCACAGTTACCCTAAAGCACACGTTCTGCCGAAAACCCACTATATCTTTCAGTTCGGATAGATATGAGTTCAGCTTGCGCCGTCATAAAACTTAACGAGTTAAGTTTTCAAACGAATAAAACGATTATTCAGCGCGGAGTTTGGGAAAGGATAGGTTTTGCGTTCAGGCTTAGCCAACATTTTGTCAAGATCTAGGTGCTGTGGGGGTGGCGTTATTCGCTCAGTTATAAACAAAATAATTTAAGAGGCTGAGTTTAGGTGTACCTACGAGAAATGATGAACAAAATTGGGGTGGGAAGACATCGGGCTTTTACCGCTCGTTTTTGACGTGAATTCCATGACGAAAAGAAACTCCAACATGAATCTCGGCGAATCGATTCAGTTCAATTTCCTCTTGGACCTGATTGCTGTAATACAATTGTCTAGGAATGTCTTTAATATAATCTTTAATAGTAAGTGTAAGTGGGGTAATGCAAATAATGCCCACGCTGGGCATGCGGGTTGGGGATCGCAGTTCGGTGGTAGAGTTGTTCTGCAGGGGGCGCTGCTGCGCCTGCCCGGTTGATATCCCTTAGTCGCCTCTTACGACACCCGCGGAAAGAATTGGGGTGGTGTAAACTAAGCCTGCCACAATAGCTAGACGGCACATAACTCGCTTTTAAGGCGTAAACCCACTAATTGGGCCATAAATGAGACTTTAAGGCCCGATATTTCGCGAACCGTGCTCCTAAAGTGTGCCGACTTTTTCCGAATTAACGGAAAAAACCACTTATATGTACAGGTTCTTCCCTCCGGGGTACTCAATTTGGGGCCTTGGGCAGAAGTTGAAGCGCCAAAATTCTCCCAGTGTTATGCGACAAATTTCTTTTCTTCTTTTTAATAGTAGGCACGGTTACGGTCTACCTTGAATGGGTTCCTGGTCGAAAAGAACTCGGCTTTGGGCCTTTCTTGATTTGTGCGAGCCATTTTGTCAAAACTAAAAATTTTCACAAACTTGCTAATGTGAATTTTCAAAGACTATAAGTGATTTATAATTTAAACTGTAGGTATTAGCTATCTAACCACACCAGAATTATTTGAATCTGACAACTAGGATAATAGTTATCTGGCCTGTTAGCTGACACGCTACATAGAATATCAGTATTGCGTCCCCCCCCCCCCCCCCACTATTTCCGGAACTCGCATAACCTCCGTGCTATAACATTTCCAAAGTTCGTAAATATTGACTTAATTTCAATATTTCAACTATAATAAAAAATATTTCTAACATGAGAGCCCTTGCCAGATCGATTTGACATTCATCGAATTCACGTCAAAAAAATTTACACGTTAGAGCACGTCCACAATATCTACACGATGACTGTAAAACGATGAAAAGGTGCTTTGCAGTTTTGGCGCCGAGTGATGAATGAAAAAGCTTGCAAATTGGAACCGTGAGCGGTACATAAAAAATATCTCAAAAATCAAGTAAGTATAGGAATAGGTTTTTTGGCGAGTTCTAATGAAACTGATTTGTTTTTATTTAAACCTGAATCAAGACATGAGTAGGATTCGATTGGATATTTTGTTGTTTGAAAAAACGGAATATTCAGCTTTTTTTTAATTAGTAATATTTGAAACTCATGCGGCACTGTACAGCTCACGGTTAAATGCAAGAAGCTCACAAGACGATTAGCCATGTGATATACTCACATGGATTTCCGCCTCCATCGGGCGCTGCGGGACAAAACCAACCTCGATTAGTGGATCGATCAGAATTGGGGGGACTTTTAGTAAGGTAGGCTTTACTTGGGTAATAACTTTTAGTAGAGAGTAGTGGAACTTTTAGTTAAGAGAGGCCTTAGTCACTACCAAGTCTAATGATCTATCTAGGTCAATACGACACACGCCGGGACTTCTAATAACCGCTTTCTCTTACCCAAATCCCACTCAATAGGGTGAATGGTATTCTAATTAACAACGTTGGAGAATGCAAGGTAGGGAGGGAGGTATTAGTAAAGAACGAGGGGCCTTTCCGTAGCTTTTAGTTTAGGAGGACTTTTAGAATACAGGTAGTACTGACCGGTGTCAAAGTGTATTTCCAGCGGGGAGTCCGCAGAATTCAGTAGCGTGTAAATAAGCTGTCTTGCAAGGGGGGAAGTAGCTCGAAGTGGAGGGCCCAAAGCCGAGCCAGGCGGAGTGTCCTCGCGCGCTTGGAGTGAATAATGCGCGCGCTCCCAGGCGGGCGCGCCGCCGCCGGCCCACACGCGAACCGACACTTCTGCCTCTGTACCGCAAGGGGGCGCGCCGCCGTCGAATGCAGCGATCACCTGTACAAATGATTGGTTGATTATTTTTACATAATGTGCTATTTTCGTTGTTCTATGTGTCAAATTTGATTTATTTTATTAAAAAAAAGGCTTATTTTGGCATTTTATAGACTCGTATTTTTTCTGTGTAGTTAACTCCATTGTTTTGTTGATTGATCTTATATTATTATGTTCTGGTCTGGGTGTTCTGAATCATACCGATCGGCGCGGACTAGCACAAATGTATCATTTCCCTCTACTTCTCTCTTTGAAGTTCTTAATTTCATATTGAAAAGGTGCTATCGTTTTCATAATAATTTACGCAAAATTGCCAGTTAATAATAATAAAGCTGACTGTGAGCATCCATCGTCAGCTTGAGACGGATATCCCTCGTGCGTCGATCGTCTCTGAACAGCTCGCCGTCTCCGCGTTTCATCTCACATCGCACGTCACCATTGTCCCCTGAATCCGCATCCGTGGCTAGAACTCTTAAGAGGCCAGCGGAAGGCGACTTGTCCATACAAACGTAATACCAAAATTACTTCTAATTCAAGCATATTTCGACTATATTATTGTATTATTTGTATTCAAATAGTATTTATCTAGGTTCCTGGATAGTTTTTTTTTCAAAATACTTACCGAAAATTAAATGAAAGCCAATCGCATTTTGCAATTTTTAAGACAAAATTGGCCAGTTTTCTTCCTATTTGTTTCGTAATAAAAACAACAATATCTTATGTGTTATTTGTTTGGGAACATAGGTAATATTGTCTAGTTACAGAATAACAATACTTTGTGAAGAATACAAGAAGTTTTCAGTCATCATTTTTGGTATTACAGAACACAGCGAAATTCATACCAAATTTTAAACGGCAATCATGCTATCGCGCACGCACGGGGCGGGGTGCAGGGCCGGGGGACGGGACACTTCGGTTGTGTGATCGCTCGCTCGTGGCTCGGACAGACACACTAATGCAACGTGTATTTACACGGGGCGCCGCCACCGCTCGGGGACTTTCGGAGGTCGTCGTAGGGGTAGGAGAACATAGATAGGTTCATAAAATATGGTAGGAGAAGCTAGGTTAGGTATTATTATTTAGTAAGTATACTATTTTCTAAATCAATGTGTCTGACAAGTTACGGTGCTGTGCGTGCGTAGGTATTTGTTTGTTCACTATTCTATAGACCTGTGCCACTGCCTTGGATTGAGATTTGCCTTGTTGTTTGGAAACAATAACCTACCTCCTTAGGTACATTACATACCTAGAGGTACCTACCTACTACGACTTTGGCGTGCTTTGGCTTTGTTTACGGACTTTGATATTTTTCACTTACGGTGCTTACGGTTTGGTTAATGATATTATGGACTCGGAACGTTGGGATGTAGGTAGGTATCTCACAGTAAGTAGGTAGGTACTTACTTACCTACCTACCTACGTACCTACCTAAATTATTTTATTATTAGCTAGTTGTTTTCTTATTTTAAAGTAAATAGGTACCTACATACCTACCTAGGTAGGTAGGTACCTAACATGTTGTTTAGATATATGTACCTATCATAAGATAGGTAGGTACCTACAATGTATGTGAAGTAAGGAAGTACTAGGTAGGTAGGTATCCAGGCGCGGTCGCAGCCCAAGACTTTGGGGGGGGTCACACTTGGTGCGGGCCGTAGCACCAAATGTACTTGTAGGCGGTTGCAGACCCCACTGAAAACCACTTAACTTTATCGGCGAGCGGAGCGAGCCGCGGAAAATTTATACTCAACTCCCAACTATAGTAGGTATAAGTTATAGCGAGCGAAGCGAGCCTCGAAATTTTTGAGATGTTTTCTGAAGTTTGGGCAAAAGTAAGCAAGAGTAGGTCTACTTGCTTACTCTCGCCCGCATCATTTACTTTGTTGTTGATAGGTATCTATAAAAAATAAATGATAGCGATCGTAGCAAGCCCCGAAAATCTTAGAGACTTGCGGTAGTAGATATAAAGCTATGAATATAAATAGGGGTGAGCGGAGCAAGGGCATCAACAAAAAATTCAAAATACAAAAAAGACATGGAAAATATGTAACGGCGAGCGGAGCGAGCCGCCGAAATTTTTGTTACTTTTTCGGGTAACAACCTAGCAAAATGATGTTAAACACACTGGACCAAATACAGAGAAGGACAAAATACTATCGGCGAGCGGAGCGAAACGCAAAATGCAGTGTTTTGCATATTGGCCGCAAAAATGACATCCCTTCCCCCAACTCCCAACCCAACAATAGGAAGTATAAGTAATGGCGAGCGAAACGAGCCCAGACACCATATAGAATCAACGAAATTTTTTATGATCTGGCTGTGCGTGTGAGTTGTTTGGTATTAGATATTTTGCAGTTGCAAACTAGCCTGAAACGGAGAAGGAGTCCTGAACTAGAGCAAACCAGAAGCTTATCAAAACAGCAGAATGTTATCAGAGGCAAGCAGAGCGTGCTGCGATAATTTTTGGGTTTTGTTAGATTTTGGGCAACTTTTTAGAAAATTTGGCAAAGTGACCTAAAGCGGGCCGGGTTTTGAGCTTTGGATCATAGTCAGAAGGAACAAATGTTATCAGCGACCAGACCAAAACGCGAAAATTTTGTTGTCTACTAATTTTTTGTACTGGTTGACAAAGTGACCTCGCAGATTATTTGTTATATTTTGTGCTTTTTATTGTGGTGGTTGGATTGATACAAACTGACAATAGCGGACCAGCCAGACCAATAAAATTGGGAACGTTGCCACTGTGCTAATCAAAATACAGAGCACAAAAACAGTAATATCGGCGAGCGGAACGAGCCGCGATTTTTTTTATTGCTGCAGTTGGTAACCATGATCAATGTAACGAAAGTAAACAGGAAAAAATTAGACGTTTTTTCATCGTTTTTTACGTGTATTCTTAGGTATACAAAACGTACCTACAAATAAATTATAAATATTCGAAATTTAAAAAATCGTTATTCACAAGTTGAATCTCTCGGATTCCAGAATTATCCCTTTTCGGTTTAATAAACCCTTTCCGTGGCATCCTGTGTATATTTTATCACACTCATATTTTGAGTTTGGATGTAGGTGGATGTTCTTAAAGTTTGGATATACCTAGATGTTTAGAAGTTTTCGCGTAAAGAAGTACCTAATCAACACATACCAATCCATCAATCCATACTTGTTTTATAAGTATATTTCACACTACCTAGGTATATTTTTGACTAGCTAGGTAGGTACTTACCATAACAAATTTCGTAGTGTTTAGCCGATATGGTTACCCCACATGGCTTTACCAAAATCGTAAATTGATTTGTTTTTTTGATAAGTAAATAAATGTGTCAAGTCAAAATCAAATGTTTTTTTTTTAAAAATGAAAGTGTCAATATCAATGAACAAAAAAGTGTTTACGTTTATATCCTTGCCTTTTATTTTCTTGTCAGAAATTCACTATACCTACTCGTGTATTTTATTTAATCCTAAATTTAGGTAGGTATATCCTAGGTATTGCAGAAGCAGAACCGTATGACGAACCTACCTACACTCCATCCAAATTCGGTTAGTTTACAAAAATGTCACACCGAATTTGGCTGGAGTATACGTAGGTGCTTACATACTACCTAAGTACGTATTTCCTGATCGATCAGTTTAGTTAGGTTCTAGGTACCAATGATATTAGGTACCTATATTTGGGTTCTACATAGGTACCTAGGTACCTAAGTATTTCTTGAGAAATACGTAGGTAGGTAGGCCTTGTAGAGAAACTTGAAGAAAAAAACGCGTTATCAAACTAAACATTCACTTAGATTTTTTTTAAATACACTTGCACTTCCCAAAATGTAAATACCAAGGTACCTATGTAGGTATGAAACGCAAATAGTACTTATGCCTAAAGAAATAGGTAGTCAAATTTAGTACCTAGTCTAGTATCTAACCTAGGTAGGTACCTGCCGCTTTCGATAGCAGAGGCACGGTAATATTCAGAGGTGTGTATACCTACTCACGCACACGCACAAGCACGGCACTATGGATAGTTGTGTTCACGTATGTAGTACACCTACCGCGTCCCGCGCGCGCCTGCATCAACTAAACAGAGATAGCGATATTCGGGGCGATTTTTGCACGCGCCTCGAATTGAAGTTGCGATCGAGCTCCGCCGGACTCTTAACACGGCCATTCGACCACTAGGACAGTTGTAAAATAAAACTCACCAGTGTATAAAGCTGACTGTGCGCATCCAGCGTCTGCTTCAGACTGATATCCCCCGTGCGTCGATCGACTCTGAACAGCTCGTCGTGTCCGCGTTTCATCTCATATCGCACGTCGCCATTGTCCCCTGAATCCGCATCCGTGGTGGCCATTTGACCACTAGGACAGTTGTAAAATAAAACTCACCAGTGTATAAAGCTGACTGTGCGCGTCCAGCGTCTGCTTCAGGCTGATATCCCCCGTGCGTCGATCGACTCTGAATAGCTCGCCGTGTCCGCGTTTCATTTCATATCGCACGTCACCGTTGTCCCCTGAATCCGCGTCCGTGGCACGAACTCTTAGCACGGCCGCGCCTGGTTCCGCGCCTGCATCAATAAACACTTTATTGTATTTGTTCACACAACAAAATTTCAACCGTATATTTAATTAGATTTTGCTAGCTTGATACTAGATTTAAAACATTTACAGAACCCTTATAAAGTAACGACGATCTCGCGACGATCGCGGACGAGTTGTCCCCCTCACTTTTGGTTAAGTGTACAACTCGTCCGAATCTAAAACCAAGAGACTTACATTCGGACGAGATGTACCCTAACTCGTTAAAACATGGCATGTCATTCAGGCAGGGATAGCAAGCGTTTGAAAGAATTTTCCCAATACATAGATCTTTATTAGTTAGGTTTGCGAGTTGCTTTATTAAAACTTTTTTATACCTTGTTATAATAAAGCAACTCGCTTACCTCGTAGATGTTCGGAATCAGGCTCGGAATCTTCTTTAGGGCGACGTAGAAGATGCTTCTAGGTATTCCTTGTCTTCCCTTGATGTTTTTGATGTATTCGGGGAGAAGCCTTTCTCCTCCAGGGCTGCGTTGAATTCCTGTACGTCGTCAGTTTCGGACGGGATACCTCTCATTGCTACCTTTAGACTTCTCTCTGCTGTTAGTGAGAAGGAGAACCAGCTGGAAGATTGTTCCTTTTCTCGCTCGGTTAGGTACGACTGGATCAGCCGGTATTCCTTCTTGTCTTCAGGGTTGGTTGTGATTCTTTGTCCTTATGGGCGTTCATTGGGCGCTCGCCCTAGTCTCGCCGCTAGATTTCGGAAATGGAGCGACCGGTAATCCAATTTCTTCACTAGCGGCGGGTACTTAGGTCCCGTCTTTTCTATGGGGGCGTTTTTTATCTCTGTTCCAGGGGCAGGTCTCTTGTCATCGCCACTAGTTTGGGCTTTGGGGCCGCACAATATCCCGTTGTGATTGCAAAATGTTTGATGCTTTATTGTTGTGTCGTCCGTTCTCCACTTGTATTGTTCGGCGCGCCCAGTGATATTTTTCCTTTGAACCTATAGGCACAGCGTACAGAGGGATACTTAAAGAAATAAACTAATAGAGTAATCTCACCTGCCAACACCGCGGCATGGTACGGCCGTTCGACGAACACCGGGCAGTTGTCATTCACATCTGTGACGTCGACATGCAATAATGCGCGCGCCACACGCCCATCGCTGTCCGTTTCGCCCACGGCTGGGGAACGCGCTTCTAGGAGAAGTGTGTAAGAGTCTAGTGTCTCACGGTCTAGGGGTAGACCTGTGCTCCGGACAGCGCCTGAGGTGGCGCCCACCTGGAAATTATAGGTATCAGAGATAATTTCTCAGTATGTTATGTAGCAATCGAACATTACGGGAAAAACTCACTGAAAATATTTAATGGTAGACTAAATTATGCAGCGCCCTGACAGGTCCAACCTATAGGTACTTTTAATAAAACCTTAACAGGTTCAATTCAGCACATTGTACAAATGTTATATATGTTTTTGGAGGGCACTCTATTATGTTATTTATGACTGATGCCAAAACTGTTATTTTTTTCATTTTTGTCTGTCTGTCTGTTTCTTGACCGCAGATCACGCCGAAACTACTGGATGAATTCAAATGAAACTTGGCAAGATTTGAGTTCACACTACGAGGAAGGACATAGAATACTTTGTATCCCGGAATTCAGTATGGTTCCCCTGGGAGTGAGGATGAAAGTGAAATTCCTTGGCCGCGCATCACGCCGAAACTACTGTATTCATTCTAATAAAGTATGTAAGTATTCTCGAAATAGTTGTTCTGGGTCTATGAGTTCTTAAATTTTGTTTTTTTAATACAATCAATAAAATATCTTACCTCAAATCCAGAAGTTGGGTTGAGTATAGAGAAGACAATGTGTTCATTCAGCGCAGCCCCCAGCACATCTAACACAGCAATGGTCGCTGGCCTTGTATTATTCTCTAACAGAGCCCCTCGGTATTCCGTTCGTCGAAAAGCAAGCCCCGCCGGTTCCAACGCACGAGTGTCTACATCAACGCGAGCAGTACTCGCGAACTTTCCATCCGAGGCTCGCACACGTAACCGGTACGGACCCGATAAATCCGCACGGGACACACGCAGCTCGCCGTTAGTTAAAGTAAAGTGTTCACGCTCATCGCCTTCGATGATGTCGTATTTGAGGAGATTGTCTGGCGGAGGATCGGGGTCGCGCGCGAGTAGAGATAGGACTAACACGCCGGGAGCGGTGGGAAGTAATACGCGAGCGGAGTAAGCAGCGCTTTCGAAACGCGGCGCGCAATCATTAACGTCTATAACGTCGATGTGAACTTTCGCGCGTGACTCGCCCGGTAGTCGCGGCTCGCCTGCGTCTAACACGCGTACGGTAAACTCGTGTGATGACGCTCGTTCGTAGTCAAGCGGGCGTATTGTTCGCAGCGCGCCCGTTGCAGGATCAATGCGGAATAACGCAGCGGCGGCGGGGTCTAAGATCTCGTAGGTGCGTTGTTGGTGCGCCGGTGAGTCCGCGTCAGTAGTTTCCAGAACGAGTGGAGTGCCGAGCGTGTCCGAACGAGACACGAGCGCACCACCCGACGCTGCTTCGGACACTCGGCCTCGGTATTCGCGTGCAACTAGCTCTGGTGGGTATTCGTTGCGGTCTAGTACGTGGACTGTCACTTGCGCAGTTGCACTACCGCCACCCTGTAAAATATTGGCAATGAATTCCAATAACCCTATAGTTTGAATGATATTATATACAATACGGAGGCAGAATACATCTGTCCTTTTTTCAGTCTATAAGGTAATTCTGGTGAGCGGTTTAAATAGGTACCACCATCCATCAGAGCAGACCGATAAACAGGTCGTATAAGCTACTGCGTCTAACTTTACATGTAAAGTTAGCGGAATATGTTTTATGTACAGAGTTTAAAATATAATAGAACTGACCATGTTCAGAGCAGTCACAGTGAAGTTATACTGCGCCTGCCGTTCGTAGTCTAGTGGCGCTGCGGTCGACAACAGACCCGCAGCAGGGTTAACCCGGAACATTCCATCGCCGCCCTCCAGTGAGAACCAAGGCGAACTGCCGCCGCGAGCTTCTACCGCGCCGAGCGCAGTGCCGCCGGGAGTGTTCTCGTATACTTCGAATACTAGGTTTGATTCCACAAATCTGTAAATAAGTTAAATATTTAGTTAGCTAAAAGCCGTCTGATCCGATCAGTAGTTTAGGCGTGAAGGTGTAACAATCATCCGTTGAAACTATCCATTTTTTTTTATAATACTAATTTTACAATTTGTGCATTACAGGTGTAAGCGTCTCGCTCTTAGTAGTGGGAAAGCTTAAAACTCAAATCATCGTAAGTCCCGTTGTAAATGACTTTTATTATCCCCACAGTCTCACGGGAGAAGAGGCTGATCCAACACCACACATGTGGTTATTCCCAGCGTGTCACTTTTGACATAGCCATGGCTGTGGAAGGACGAGTACTGCATAGATACATACTCTCGCACTAACTGTCGAGCGTCTTGTGTGCGTCTACAGTGCACAATCCGGTATGTACCTGGGAGGAGCATCATCCGGCTCCACGACCAGCACGTGCAGCGGCAGCGTGGCAGCGCGCGCGGCAGGCGGCGGTCCCCCCGCGCGCACGTGCAGCGCGTACTCCCGCACGCCGCGCGCCGGTAGCTGCCGCGCGAGGGTCACGTCTCCGAGTGTCGGGTCTATGGTAAATAGGCCGCCTGCGTCGCCGCCAGCCAGGGAGTAGGTGAGTGCTGTGCCGCCGGCGTCCGCATCTCCGGCGCGTAGGGCTGCCACCTGGAAGGAGTAATTAGCACATCATTCCAGCCTTCAGACGTTCACTGCTGGACATAAGCCGTGTGGTATCCGTGCTGGATATGGAACGTATTTCATAAGTTAGCTTACCTGTCCCTTCTAAGCTACTCTCTCAGAAGCACCGTAATGATTGGTCCATGTCATTCTGTGTACTACTTAATATATGTTAAAGTTTTGCTCTATCCCCCAGCCTAACCAGCCCAACTTTTAGAAGTAGCAGACCTTTGAGGCTTGGCAGCGAAGAGGACCCATAGCTTCAAAATCAATATCAGTAGAATAATCCGCCCGCCAAGCGCGATGATTATGGCAAAGCACTCTTGTTGGGGGAGGTATGAATGCTGATGAGGGGGCAGTAGAGTACAGACCAGCGTGCCAGGCGCCGCTCCCCGAGTGATGCGCGCCTCCGCCAGCCGGCGGCCCCACACGGGCGCGTGCTCGTCCGCGTCGCGCACGCTGACAGTGACGCGCGCGAAGGCACGCGACGCGCGCGGGGCGGTGTCGCGCGCCCATACTGTCAGCTCGTGAATGCGGGCGCTTTCTCTAAGAACAATACATTAGGACATTTAGTAGGTACTTAGTTACAGAGGCGTACAAAATAATTTATTTGGAAACTGCACAGGATCGAACAAAGTTTTAATCGAAGGCCAAGACTATCACTGACATAAATACGTAATTTTGAATGCAGCCCATAGGTTTAGTATTGTTCTTGTTCTTTGAATTGCTTAAGTAGCCCGTGTACCTATTTACCAACTTTAAGGTGTTAATATTTTACAACTAACTCATACAATCGGGCTTAATATAGACTGAGTACTTACGTATCCAACGGCTGCGCCAACTGCAGCGCGCCCGTCAACTCATGCAGTCTAAACAATGGCAGAGAGGCGGGCGCGCGCGCCGCATGCAGTCCATACAACAGTCGCCCGCCGCCCGCCGCGCGCGCCGACACGCGCGTCACCTCACTACCCACGCTAGCGTTCTCGTCGATTACTATGGTGTACAAGTTCTGGCTGAATGATACTCCGCCTTCGTCGCCGTCGTTTACTACCGTTACCGTCACCTGTAATCAAAGAACGTCGGTTACCGAAAGCTCGAACACAATGCAAAAATAGTGCAGTGAATAAGGGGCCGTCCATTAATCATTGTGTTTTTAGCAAGTTTCTAACACCCCCTCCCCCTCCTCCCTATACCCAAATCACATGTATTGTTTGAAGATAAGTACAACAAAGTACCAAAAACCAACTATAAATGTAATTCGCTCTATGGAGCGTGGGACTCAATTGGTGAATTAACCATTATCACTAGTGATGTAGCCAGCTTAACTCTAATAACGTGTAACCTGTTGATTGCAGTATTAAATACAAACCTGTGTAAAGACAGTATGTAGTCCATCGGACACAGACACGTTGAGTTTGTACTCGCTCTGTTGCTCGTAGACAAGCCGCTTAGCGAGCACTAAGCTGCCGTCTTCCCGTCCCAACCGGAACTCTTGTCTTGGGTCGCCATCTGAAATATTGTGTTTGTATGGTAAATAAACATAAGATTCGTCTTAATTATGGCTGGTTGTGCTCTCAACTCGCACTGACCGAGATTACAGAATAGCTACTACACATAAAACCGCTATGTGTGTCAAACGTGTATTTTATTGAAGGCTATGGTAGTAGATAGTTTAGGGAGTGGTTAGTTTTTTAACCGCTGACATAAAAGAGGGGTTCATAAGTTTGACGTGTGTTTTCGTGTGTCAGTCTGTGGGTTGTACCTACAACCCTCAGCTACAACCACAGAAATCTAAATAATTATTTAGATTTCTGTGGCTACAACCTAAGAAGCCTATGGCATAAAACGCTGTGGAAATGTACAGTCTACTATTTCTATATTGCAAAATTGAGTCTGTGGGTTAGTAGCACCAACTTCAACTTCTTTCTTAATGGCATCGTTTCTTTTCGCTTTTTGATTAACTTAACTTTAACTTTTTTATTCACTAAGTTTTTAGTTGAATTGTCGATCTATGTTTGTTTGATGAAAATCTTGTAACGTCGTCGTCAGAGTGGAGTATGTTCGTGTGTTTTATTTTAGGAACAGTGTTCAGTTGGGCGAGTTATTTGATGAATTTACAGTTTTTTCATTAGTTTTAATTATGAAAAGACTGTAAATTCATCAAATAACTAAATGAGTATCTCACCAACGATATCATAATACAACGCATCTCCATCAGGATCCGTGGCTTGCAGCACAGCCAGTAGAAACCCAGGCGCGTCCAGCTCCGCGGCTTGAAGCGGCTGCGGTGGCGCCAGCCGTGGGGCAGCCCCTCCTCCGGACACCGCCACTCGGATAGTCGCTCGGGCCACCCCACATCGTGGCGGGGAGCCACGATCGCACGCACGTAAAGCCATTTCTAGTAACGAGGAGCTTCGTAGCACAGCGTGACGCGGCGCCCATATCCGTCCGCTATGAGTATCGATGTGCAAGACCCCGCGCGCTGATCCTCTCGCTCGCGCCCAGTATCGAACGGTCCCGTTGTCTCCTGCGTCCGCGTCCAACGCTAGGACCGTGCCGAGGTAGATTCTTGAGCTGGGTTCAGGCTCGCTGTCCCACGGCGCGCGGCCCGAGCCTTCCTCTTCATCGTCGCTTTCCCATTCTGAGCTGATGTCTCCGGAACCGGGTACGGAGCGCTCCACCTGAACAAAGTTGTATTAAGCTAAGGGCCTTTTTGATCACTCATAGTGACAGGCTAAATAGGTAAACAAGGCTATCTAAGCATCGACGTATGCAGATTGGTACCACATGAATCGATCTATACTTTGATGCTCGAAAAGGCCCAGAGAAGGTTTTTGCGCTTTCTTTATTCGAAAAGTACTAAGAGGCTACCTATACATGTAAATAAAAAAATTCACACAGGAGACCTCGGGTTCAATTATGTGAAAACGCGCAGGCCATGTGAGCAGATCGTTTTCCGGGGGTTGTAGACTGGTCGAACTTAGTGAGCGAATCACGACCAGCTCTCGCGCCACGCCCGCCAGCTTGCCCTCCGAGCACTGCACCTCAAGCGCGTGTAAGGACACGGTTCTAGAATGTTCTGTTCTTTACCTCTGTGGTCAGTGCCGGCTCCGGCACTCGCATGTCGTAGTGCCGCTGCGTGAACTGCGGCGCGTGGTCGTTGGCATCTTCTAGCGCGACCAGCACGCGCGCCACGCCCGCCAGCTCGCCGTCCGAGCACTGCACCTCGAGCGCGTGTAAAGAGCGCGCTTCACGGTCTAAGGCTCTGCCTGTTGTTACTATTTCACCTGTGAATGGATAGGTCATTATTTAAGTGGCTCAGAGTTGTCTAAATCTTAATTCTAAGAGTTATGATTTCATTTCACCAACGTCATCAATGCTGCTACAGCCACAATCTAATCTTTTTTACCCACTGGCCAGTTTACCTACCGAAGTTTGTGTCCGTGAATTTGCCCCGTCGTCGTACCGCTGCGACTTGCCTACAGCGTCCGCGTCCGTACACGAGACATGCGTAACGCGTGTTCCTCCCACCCGCGCCCTGCATGACCCACGGAGATCACTAAAGCGCCTTAGTACTTACCCGTACTATCATCAATAGAGAACAGTCCATCCGGGTTGCCGGCCAGTATGGCGTACCGCAGCGGCTTGCCCGCCACGTCGGCGTCCGTACACGAGACGTGCGCCACGCGCGTGCCTCCCCCCGCGCCCTCTACGACCCGCGCGGAGTACGCTGCGAGAGCCGGCCATGGCGCCATGTCGTTTACGTCTTCTAATGATATGTATACCTGGACAAGAGGTAGGTCAATTTTAGGGTTTACTAGTTTCTGCCCGCCCGCGTCTTCGTGCGCGTTGTTTCTATGGAAACACTTTTAAGGTTATTTCTATCCCATGGGAACTGATTTATGGTTACTGATTTATGTTGATATATTTTATTCCAGGCCCGTAGACGTAGTAAACACGTAAATTTTGCAAAGGTAGAGACTACGTCTGCGTCAGTTTCAGCCCGATCCGTTCAGTAGTTTTGGCGTGAAGAGGTAACAAACATCTAAACATCCAAATTTTTGCATGTATAATATTAGTGTGATGTGATGTATTACGTAAACCGTACGTTCTTCTTAGAACTCTATACCGCAAAACCAATGGAACGGATTGTCCATCTATCAGGTAGGTACTAAAGTCCCTTAAGTTGAAACTTACCTCAATGCAAGTGTGTTTGGGTACGAGGCCGTGATCCTGCGCACACAGTGTCAGCCAGTAGTGGTCCTGGGTCTCACGGTCCAGAGGTGTCAAAGTCCGAATTACGCCTGGGAAAAATTAAATTAAATTATTTATTTATTTTATTTTTACATTTTAGGAAAAATAAGAGCTTATCAAGAAATCTCAAGAGGCGCAAATATGCAGGTCTTGACAGAACCCCACATTTGCTCCCCTTGGAAAACTAACAAATTATCTGTGTGTTTGGTCGAAGAGACGCTTGACCCGAGAGCTGGTGAGTATCTGGCATTGCCATACAGCGTGGCAATGCAGCCAGCGTCTTGGGGATGCTTGCGACTCGTATTGATATGGATCATTTGAGCTACATGTAGGTTGTTTGATTGAACCGACCTGTGTCGTCAACGGCGAAATGCGGCAGGCCCGTGCCGGCGACTAGATAGTACGCAAGGCGCGAGTCTCGTCCCGGCGGGTCCGCGTCCGTGGCGGCGGCGCGCAGCACGCGCGTGCCCGGCGGTGCGGCCTCGCTGACGGACGCGCTCTGCACGGGCGGCGCGCCGAACCGCGGCGCGTGAGCGTTTTCGTCCACGTCCTCCACCTCCACGATGAGTGCCGCCTCCGCCCACAGCGCTGGCCGCCCGCCGTCCGTCGCGCGCACCGTCACCCCGAATACCTGCCGCGCTTCGAAGTCTAGTGCGCGCGCCGTCCGCAGCGCGCCTGAAACCGCGTCTACCACGAACGGACCCTCCGCACCCTCTGGCAGGCTGTAGCTGACGCGACCGCCCTCGCCCAGGTCCGGATCGAACGCCTCCAGCGCGGCCACCAGCGTGCCGACGGGCACGTCCTCGCGCACGCGCGCCGAGTACGACGCCAGGGGAAAGTGCGGCGCGTTGTCGTTGACGTCGTCGACGGTGACGCGCACGCGAGCCTCCGCGCTCAGGCCGCCGCCGTCTGTGGCTCGCACGGTGAGCTCGTAGAGTGCGCACGTCTCGCGGTCGAGCGGCGCGCAGACAGCCAGCGCGCCCGTGGTGCCGTCGATGCAGAACTCGGGCGGCGCGCCGGGCAGACTGTAGTGCAGGCGCGCGAACTCGCCGGCGTCCGCGTCGGAGGCGTTAGCGCGGAACACCACGGTGCCGTTGAGCGCGTTCTCGGTGACGCGGAAGGAAGCAAGCGCGCGCGCGAACCGTGGTGGGTTGTCGTTCACGTCCAGCACAGTGACGGGCAGCAGGCGCGAGACGGCTCGCCGAGGGACGCCGCCGTCCCACGCTGACACATTCAGGAAGTACTCGGCCTCGCGCTCGCGGTCCAGATACCCGATCACCTGCAGCTCGCCCGTGTCCGGGTCTACGCGGAACGCCGAGTCGGGGTCACCGCCCGAGATGCCGTACGTCACCAGTCCGTTGTAGCCGAGGTCTCGGTCGCGAGCGCGTAGCCGGACCAGCCCCGTGCCCAGCGCGACCGACTCGTTCACCTGCAGAGGGAGAGGGAACGCGATCAGTGGACACTTGATGGCAATGAGATTAAAACTAAAACTAAAACAAAATAATCATGACTCACCTTGACCTCAACGGGAAAGTCGATGAATTCCGGGGCGTGAAGGTTCTGTGCGAGGCGAGCCGGCGCCGCGGCGAACTCGTCGGTGAGGTCGAGCGGCGCGTTGGCGCGCTGCGCGGCCGCCAGCAGGTCGGCGAGGCGGCGCGCGGCACCCGTCTCGCGGCACTGCAGCCCGGAGGTGCCACCCGCGCCCGCTGATAGATGCAGCGTCAGCGAGCAGATGTCTGCGAAGTGCGTGCCGTCGGTGGCAGTCACGTTGAGCACGCGTGTGTCAGTGCGCACGTCAGCAAGGTCGCAGGCGAGGCTCAGCACACCGGTGGATGGCTCCAGCGCGAAGCAGCCGTCGTCGTTACCGCCAGCGATGCGGTACGATACCACGTCGCCGGCGTCGAAGTCGATCGCGGAGAGGGTGACAATCTCCTCGCCGAGCGGCAGGCGGCGCGGCAGGTGACCGACGCAGTCGACGCGTTCGAACTGCGGCCGATTGTCGTTGACGTCCTCGATGCGTACCACGAGCCGCATCTCGGCCTGGCGGCGGTAGGGCGCGCCCCAGTCGCTGGCGCGCACTCGTAGTTCCCACTCACGGCGCATGGTCTCGTAGTCGAGTGGGCGCGCCGTTCGCACGGCGCCCGTGAAGTGATCCACCTCGAAGGGCGTGGGTTGCAGGTTGGCGAGGCTGTAGGACAGGTATGCGTTGTCCCCCGAGTCGGCGTCCCGTGCCTGCACGCGCGCCACTGCGCCGCCCGCCGGCCCGTTTTCTGCCACCGAGACGCGCAGCTCCTCCTGCTCGAACACGGGCTCGTTGTCGTTGGCGTCCAGCACGGCGATCTGCACCTTAGCGGAGGACTGCTTGCGCGTGCCCACGTTTCCCTGGTCGATGGCGGACACGGTGAGGTGGTAGAGCGCCTTGCTCTCGGCGTCGAGCTCGCGAGCCGTGTACAGCACGCCGGTGTCTGGGTTGACACGGAACTCTCCGCCCTCGTTGCCGCCCACGATCTCGATGTAGACGCGCGCGTTGCGACCCTCGTCGCGGTCCGATACCTTCAGCCGGATGACGGGCGTGTTGGGCGGCGACGTTTCCGGCACGCCCGCCTCGTACAGCTCGCGCGCGAACACGGGCGCGTTGTCGTTCACGTCCACCAGCGCCACCGGCAGCGTCAGGTATGAGGAGCGCGGCGGCCGCCCGCCGTCCGTCGCACGCAGCGTGAGGTTGTATCCGTGCGGCGCCGCCTCGCGGTCCAGCAGAGCGTGCGCCGCCACGTCCCACTCGCCTTCAGCCCGCGACGCGCGTACGCGAAAGTGTCCGTCCGGGTCTCCGTCCACGATTTCTACAGAGACGACGCGCCCCGCCGCGCCCTCGTCCCGGTCCGTCGCCTCCACTATCGCGTAGATCTCCGCCGTGGAGTTCTCCACCAGCTCGGGCAGGCGGCGGGCACGCATCTCGGGTGCGTGAAGGTTGACGCGCGTCACGCGTACCGTGAGCGAGGCGCGTGCAGCCGGCGCCGCCTCGCCTTTGTCGCGCAACGAGGCGCGGTCGCGCGCCAGCACGATGAGGTTGTGGCGCGCGCCCTCCGCCGTGTCTAGCGGGCGCGTCAGCGTCACCACGCCGCTGGTGGGATGCACCGCGAACCGGTCGTCAGGGGTCTCCAGCGCGTAGTAGATTTCGCCGTTGAGGCCGAGGTCGGCGTCCTCGGCACGTACGCGCGCCACGCTAGTGTGTAGCGGCGCATCCTCGGGCACGCTCACCTCGTACTCCGTGGGGTAGAAGAGAGGGCTGAGGTCGTTCTCGTCGGCGACGGAGACGTGCACGACGGCGTCCGCCTCGAGCGAGTCGCCGTCCGGCAGCTGCGCGGTGGCGCGCACGTCGAGACGGTAGGAGTCGCGGCGCTCGCGGTTGAGCACGTCGGCGTGACCGGCGCGCGTGCGCACGAAGAGGAAGCAGAGGTCGCCGACGCAGCGCTCCTCAGCCTTGAAGAACTTGTCGCGGTCGCCGTGGCGGATGCGGAAGCGCACACGGGTGCCGGCAGCAGGAAGGCGCACAGCGGGCGGCGGCGCGCCGGGTTCCAGGGGCTCGCAGTAGGTGCGCGGTGGGCTGTTCTCGGGCACGCTCACGTTGTACTCGGGCTGCGTGAAGCGCAGCTCGGGGGGCGCGGCGGGCGGGCCGGGCCCGGCGCGCGCGCACCATGCCACGCACGCCAGCACGACCCACGCGCCGCCGTACACCTGCATCTCGGAGCCACTGACGATCTAACCACAAGCAAACACACACATTGCATCAAATAAAAATATTGCTATATTTTTAACGAACAGTTTAAAGAGCAAATAGGTACGTATACTTACATCATGTAGCGGGACTCGATGTAAATCTGTTTCACGTACTTAGTACTCGCGTTTGTGGCGCCATTTTTTTGTTTCAAATCTGGAAACAAAAAAGCATGTTAATACCAAGTAGTTACCATAACTAGGTATGTGTGGAAGCGGCTTAGCTTAACTCTTCTAATATTGTGTTTAATCTTCTAAATCTAAAGCTTTTTGTTTCCCAAAGATAAATAAATAAATAACTAAACTAACTGTTCAGCAGTGGACTAGCATACCTACGCTAGATGTGAACGTAGACCATAGTCGTATGTAACGTAGACCAAATTTACCCAGCTTTACGGTACGACATAAAAGAAGCCGAAGGCAAACAAAAGCTAGTAGAATCCTAAACGCTATAAAAATTACGGTTCATTTTGATTTAGCACACTATACCTACGCTATGCACTCTACGACTGTGCGATCTTGAATGGCGCCCATTGTCATCAAGTGGCGCCCATGCCGCCGCCGCGCAAACCCACATACCTACAGATCATATACCTATAGCGCGCCTACAAGCCTTGTATGAGTTAATTCCTACTGCGACTTTTACAAAATCCTACTAACTGTAAGTAAATAAATAAATAATGCTGGACAATACACAGCATTATCTAGCACTAAGCTAAGCAGAAGTGGTGTTATGGGTACTAGGTGAGGTGACTGATATAATATGTATACTTACTTAAAGCCTCTACCCATAATTGTGTGCGTCTTAGTACAGAATGTACTACAAACAAGTAACGCAACAAATCGCGCGATACAAGACGCACTTCAAAATCGTGGCTGTGGGGTAGAGGCTTTTACACTACGTAGATAGACGTTTTTTTATTATACATAGAAAGCATCCAGAACATCTGGAACAAATATCTGCAGATCGTACATATATTTGTCCCGAGGTAAGAATCGAACCCGCAATCTCCTGCGTCGCAGGCGGATCTTCGCTTACTTAATTTATAATTCTTCATATCCGTAAATACAATATTATAAGTTAGGATTTAAGACGCTATTAACAAATTGTAACAACCTTGAAACAATAAATAAATATATATCTATCTAATAGATGTAAGTACCTATAGTACCTATAAATACCTACTAATGTACACTGTATGTATGTTTTCTAAGCAGAGTCGGCTTTTCATTACAGCAAAGCCGATGCTTTTCTTTAATGAAAAGCCGAGCTGTTAAATTAATTAGGTAGGTAGGTAGGAACTTGTTAAATATTTAAGGTTAATAGGAAAGGAGAAGCGAGAGGTGCTCTACCTAGAGGCGGTCTGCAGAAAAATTTTAAATTTGTACCAAGAGTTTAACTTTTAATTGTATTTTATAGGGTTTCGAGATTGGTTTCGAAACCCTTATAATAATAATAATAATTCTTTATTTCAGACAAGTCCATAGTTTTTTAAAAATACATAAGTACTGAAACATACTTAGTACATAGGTAGGTACTATATTTCAAGAGCCTTATGATCTCGCTTTGTCTGTGCGAGGATCCATAACGTTCTATCAAGAGTGTAGCGTAGCGACTAAAAAGATGAAACTATTCGATCGCAGCTCGTCATCTTACTACAGAAATTGAAGTAAGTAATTTCAGTTAGGAGATTTAGGAGCTAAATGTATGGAATGAAACGTAAAATTTTATAAATAGGTATCGTAAACTATGCAAAACAAATACTAGGCCTCAATACGTTGACCAATGATCAAATGATCATGGGCTGGGTCGTTTAAGATCAATGATCATAAACGACCCAGCCCACTGAATTATAGTGGGCCAGCCAAAGTTAACTTTAGGTATTTAAGTAAAACAATCTAGAGAAATAGAATCTACTTAGATTGATGGTAGATAGATACCTCTAACGTCAGCACAGAGGGTGCTGAACGTCAGCGAGGTAGGTATCTAACACAAAATGCACGCCCCCTCCACTAAACGTCATACAATCGGCGTTCATTTTTAGGGTTCCGTACCTCAAAAGGAAAAAAGGAACCCTTATAGGATCACTTTATTGTCCGTCTGTCTGTCTGTCTGTCTGTCCGTCCGTCAACCCTCCTTTCTCAGGATCAGGTGAACGTATCGAGTTGAAATTAACGTCAAATACTGAAGTCCGTAACCTCTTGAAGCCGTGATATAAATTAAACTTCTAAGTTAACGCATTCAAAAGTTACAGCCGTTTATGTCCGAATATTTTGAAATTTCCAAGGGAATCACATGCACACAAAACCTATAGGGTACTTCCCGTAGACCTAGAATCATGAAATTTGGTGAACAGCAAGGTCTTATAGCACAAGTAAAGGGAAAAATCCTAAAAGCGTATATTTGTCGTTTATTAACTAAAAAATCATAATTTTTGATTCTCTCCCTCGACCAAAATATACAGGGTACCTACTTAATGTTGACCTAGATTAGACCTAGAAGAAACAAGGTCTTACAATTAAACGTAACCCTTAGTGCGCGAGTCCGACTCGCACTAAACGTTTTATTATTTAAAATGGTTTATCTCTATCTGTGTTTAACATAAAATACTTATACTTACCCATAGATCTAAGTAACATCTGAAAATAGCTGCCTGCGTAATAAATAATATACATATACTGTAGCCATCCTGCTTGTAGAAAGTTTACCAACAAACCCACTGACAGTTCAATCAGCTGATGAACGGGTGAAAAACATTTTTCATATTTAGTTTAGCTCTTGCCTGCCGTTTTTGACATCATAATGACGATTTGTAAATTGAAATAATTAGATTTTGAATACAATTCATGCAAAGATAAAAAAAAGTAACGAATCTAATAGTATTTATGGGTGAATCATATGAATTCTGTCAAGCCTGCTTCATTTCTTGATATATCTATACCTATATATAAAATAAAGTCGTCTTAGTTACACTATTTATAACAAGAACGGCTTTACCGATATGGCTGAAAATTGGTGAGGAGGTAGCTTAGAGCCAGGAGACGGACATAGGATACTATTTATTCCGTTCGATAGCATTCAAGTGTGACTTGACATAACCTCAAAAATAGAATAGGATAGAAATAACCTCAAAACGTTTCCATAGAAACAACGCGTGCGAAGCCGCGGGCAGAAGCTAGTGATATAAAGGGTGTTTTTTTTAGAGGTATAGAACTTTAAGTTGGCAACACTTTTTTAGCTGGCGCCCATTTTGTGAGCTGTCAAGTGATTTACGTTTAGTTTGGTTTGGCATTTCAGCATGAATAGACTGACGCCTGAACAACGCTTCCAAATTGTGCAAATTTATTTTGAAAACCATGGTTCTGTTCGAAACACGTATCGCGCACTACGGCCATTTTACGGTCGACATAATCGTCCATCAGAGCAATTAATTCGATTAACTATGGAACGTTTTCGCACCACCTTTACTCTAAATGATAATACGCATCCACAGAGATGTCCTACAGTGCGTACAGAAGAATTCATTGCTGCTGTAGAGCGTAGCGTAGAGGAAGACCCGAATCAGTCTATCCGCCATCGTGCACAGGAATTGGATATGTGTCCATCAACTTTATGGAAGATTTTGCGGAAAGATCTTGGTTTGCGTGCTTACAAAATCCAACTCGTGCAAGAACTAAAGCCACGCGATCACCTAGCAAGGCGTAATTTCAGTGAATGGGCCCAAAACATGATTGCTGTTGATCCCGATTTTCATAAGCGAATTTTGTTTAGCGATGAAGCTCACTTTTGGTTAAATGGATACGTCAATAAACAAAACTGCCGTATTTGGAGTGAAGATAATCCTCAAGTGTATGTTGAGACACCGTTACATCCAGAAAAACTGACTGTTTGGTGTGCTTTATGGGCTGGTGGAATAATTGGTCCATACTTCTTTAAAAACGATGCTGGCGAGAACGTTACAGTCAATGGTGACCGCTATAGAGGCATGATTACTGACTTTTTCGTTCATCAATTGAACAACCATGATGTGCACGAGCTGTGGTTTCAACAAGACGGCGCAACATGTCACACAGCTCGTGCCACAATCGGTTTATTGAAGGAAACGTTTGGTAACCGAATAATTTCACGTTTCGGACCCGTAAATTGGCCTCCAAGGTCTTGCGATTTAACGCCACTTGACTATTTTCTGTGGGGATATGTGAAGTCGCTAGTCTACGCCGATAAACCCGAAACGATTGACCACTTGGAGGACAACATTCGCCGCGTTATTGCCGCTATACGGCCACAAATGTTGGAAAAAGTCATCGAAAATTGGACCTCCAGATTAGACTACGTCCGAGCCAGCCGTGGTGGTCATATGCCTGAAGTCATATTTAAATTATAATGGCAGAAGATTATCTTTCGAATAAAGTAAATTTCATATCAATTTTAAAAAAATATCTTTGTTTTATTCCATTTCAAAGTTCTATACCTCTAAAAAAAACACCCTTTATATAGATAACCCTAAAAACCAGCTGATTTCCAATATTCACTAACATTCTACAAGCAGGATGGCTCTAGTATACGAGTAGGTATGATATGCAAAAAGAGAAGACTATCACCTGTTATAATTTCACCTTGACAATGACATTTATGCTGATTGCTGATCATCGAAATTCTAACTCGATGTTGCTGATTGATGAGTTGATGACAGATTCTTTATTATTGTGACATGTGGACATGTTACAGACAGGTACTTTACAGTACGGTACGGACATGGTATTGGATGGCGGACGCGGGGGCAGACGTACACCGCGGTGCAAGGGGCGGGCAAAGCGCTGCCGGCGCCACAGATTAGATACCAGTACCACAATACATAAATATACAGTAATCCGACTCCATACTAGACCGCCCGAATCGACGCACGCACATATAGGCGTCATTTACACGGCCGCTAAGGTAGTCTCGGCATGCACATCTATCCAGTGTCACGCCGCGCGCCGCGCGCCGCCGAGACTGGTCGCTGCGCTGAACGAGTTTGTTGTGCCGCGACCCCCGCGCAGTCAGCTCCCGTTTCGGTACCTCAACGTTGCTAGTGCGCGAAATAATAAATTAAATAATGGCGGCATCACGACCACGAGTGTACTGCAGTGTTTACGGGTGCCTAAACTCAACGATCGTTAAACCAACACTGTCATTTTTTCGACTTCCTGCTAATGCTGAAAGGTAAAATAAATATAGTCTTTACCACGTTTTAGGGTTCCGTACCTGAAGTATAAGTAATGCCAATGTTACTAACAAATATTTATCTAGTACCTCCATATTATTTTTTCTGAAATTCACTTATTTTTTCCTACCTACTTATTTTGTGGTCTAAATGTATTCTACATCATCTATCTTACTATATATAATTCTTCTGTGAGTGTGTATGTCACTGAACTTCTCTCAAACGACTGGACCGATTTTGATGAAATTTTTTGTGTGTGTTCAAGGGGATCTGGGATTGGTTTAGATTCACAATTTTTTTTTTCACAATATAAAAATATGAAGGTTTAAAAGGCGAGAGCGGTACGAAGTTCGCCAGGTCAACTAGTTATAATATATAAATCTTATATATAAAAATGAAACCCGTTTTCCGTTGTCACGGCATCACGCGTGAACGGCTGGACCGATTTCGCTAATTCTTTCTTTGTTGTGTTTGTTATTGTCAGGAGAAGGTTCTTATGAAAGAAAAAATTAAGAAAGTTGGAAACATAAATTTCCACGGGGGCGAAGCCGCGGGGCGCAGCTAGTTTATATATAAAAATGAAACCCGTTTTCCTTGGTCACGGCATCACGCGTGAATGGCTAGACCGATTTCGCTAATTCTTTTTTTGTTGTGTTTGTTATTGACAGGAGAAGGTTCTTATGAAAGAAAAAATTAATAAAGTTGGAAACATTAATTTCCACGGGGGCGAAGCCGCGGGGCGCAGCTAGTTAAATATAAAAGTCCTAATTTTGGTACGGAACCCTAAATGTGCCAAGTCGACACGCAATTGGCCTTCGCTTTCTTGTTTGTCTCTTCGGAGGTGGGTGATGGACAAATGATAGGTAGGCTAATAGGTAGGTACTATCATTAAAATTTAATGTGATATGTATGTAGGTATATATTCGCTTTTAGGGCGCTTTTCCTGTCATGCGTTTTTGCGCCCGCGTGCGGTTCTCGACCGCGAGCATGTCAAAACACGCTCCGGGCCACACGCATCACAGATTTCGTTTGTCGCTGCTAGAGATGGAAGTTATTCTTATTATACATAGATAGGTATTTTTTCTATGTATTCTAAATTAACATAATATGTTTCATTCCTGAACTCAAACCACACATTCAATAAAAATATACACACCCCTGTATTACTTTTTGTAGGTACCAACCCTAGCGCTCCGCTCAACTGTAGGTATAAAGTTCAAAGAGACGGCTGAGTCGTTGTACTGTATACATTTATCTACTGTGCCAGTACTGAGGCCTTACCATGACGCGCGGCGCGGGGGGTGGCGGCGGCAGCTGCGCGCACGCACACACGCGGCCGTGTTTACAAACACGACGCGACCGCGCCTGCATACAAGTCAAGTCAATGTCTGCGAGCTTTTACCACTCACAGGATAACTTGTGCATGCTATAGCCGAGTTGCTGTGGTTTTTGCCGTGCTTTGCGCGTTTCGTAATGTAGATTCCATGATGATTTGATATTTTATGGATCTTTTCGAAGTATTGGCGCAAAATCCTCGAGGAATCAAAGGAACCTTGTAATAGAATAGAATAATTTATTCAGGTAAAAAATAGGTTTAACTAGACACAGAGTTCTCACCTGGTTCAATAGGAGGTATTAAGTAATAGGTAAGTATATTAATCGTACCTAATACTTTTTTTAATACGTGCTGGTTTCATGCCCTAGGTAGGCCCTAAGCTTGTAAGCTACTAGGTATGGATAGCATGAAACTTTCAAGTTTCGATACTTAAAGCAAACGGTGAGGGCAGCGGTAGGTACCTACCTAACTATAATACAAAATAAGTAGGTACAGGTAGGTACCTATCCTAATCCTAACCTACCTACACCTAAACTAGGTCGATAGGTAGGTAGGTACCTACCTAAGCGGAAAACATTTCAAACCATATTTTGAACTAGTTTCTGCCGGCGGCTTTGCATGCATCTTTTATATGGACAAGTTTTATGGTTATTTCTATACTATGGGAACTGATTTATGGGATAAAAAGATTAAAAAAAATAATTAAAATAGCGCATGTTTTATTCCAGGTCTAAAATTACCTACCTGTGTACAATATTTTAGTCCGATCTGTTCAGTAGTTTTGGCGTGAAGAGGTAACAAACATCCATCCATACATCTAAACATCCAGACTTTCACTTTTATATTAGGTATACCTATATAAAATGGCATTTATAAAATGTCCTCTTATTTTGAGGAAAATATCTACTTCCCACCGACAATTTATACCTAAGTACAATCGAAAATTACCAGGACTTCTGATCCTTTCCTCGGCTTTGTAATGCCGTCATCGACGCCCCTTCGAAGAATGCCATCAATCAAACAAAAAGCTTACTACCTACCTGCCTGCGATCAATAAACGAAGTTAGTTCCTTAAACAACCGTAATGTTACCTACTACAATATTCTCTTAGGTTTTTATTTGATGGTTCTATTAAGAAAGAATTTTTAATTTCTAAGAAATCAAATAATATCGCAATAATTTTTTTAACTTCGACGGGACTTGAACCCGCATCCTTCCCTCAGTACGGGAATGTGCTAATCAACTACACCACGAGGTCAAGTGACGTAGAAGTCTAAAATCTTTGCGACTTTCTACGGACTCAAGCGCCGTTAGCTCCACCTACAGAAACATTGAAGTTTATCCAATCCTGTTCAAAGACTAAAGTTACATTTAGTTCGTTTGACGAGAGGTGTCGCGTTGCTTAAAATCTAAGATTTTTGTTATTATAGTGCGTAAGCCTAAGCCTAGCACTCTGGCTAATTTCTAATTTCTAAGAAATCAAATAAAATCGTAAAAATTTTCGACTTCGACGGGACTTGAACTTAGAAATTAGCCAGAGTGCGAGGTTTACGCACTATAAAAACAAAAACCTTAAGGGGGTACCCTACCTCGTTATTGTGTGAAGAGGATAGGCATAGGATTTCGCGTTCACAGGAGCGGGACAGAGCAAAGCGGCGTAAGCCCAAAAATCAAGTTTTTAGTAGTTATTTGCTCCCCACAAACCGTCGCTAATCTGACTAAGTGACGTAACTGACATTATGGTAATCTTACAGAATAAGCTTTTCTGTTGACAGTGGCATGCAATTGTGATTGTAAAACGCATATGTATGAATCGATTAATATGAAAATGCACACCAATAAACTTCAAAATAAGGCCTTCCTGATAACGTGCTTTGGCTATTATTTTAATAATAGGTTACTTCAATAAATTAATTTAACGTAGATACGTCACTTCGTCAGAACTTCATTTAAAAATTTTTGGCTTCAAATTTCAGATAGGTCTGGGTATGTTTTAAATTAAATTCGTTAATTTTAAATCAATTACAGTTTAATCAAACAATTAAAGGGTTACAATAAATCACGATGGCGTACTTGGTACGTTATAACTTACTTAGTAATTATTACTAAAGGAACATTTTTTTCCATATAAGTAAATCGAAATGAGATCTATCGAAGATAATCTTTGAGCAGGTACTTAATTTATTAATAAGTTACTATTTTTATATAGTAGGAAGAATAGAATATTAACATTAACTCCTTATCAACAAAATGCCGTTATAAACAGTTATGTCTGAGATAATAAAGGCTTTTAAGAATAATAATGATAATTAGGTAACACGTTCCTAGACTAAGAGTATGTTTAATTGTTTCGTTAATGCAATCAGTCTTACTTAATTAAATTAAAATTGAATATAACAACTGGATCATTGTTATTTATTAACTAGTAACGAAAAATAGGGTATTTTGCGTTAGTGTTTCTACGCAAGAATTATTGACATTTTATTCATTCAATCAATGAACATTGCTTTGTAAATCATCAATTTAATCAAGATGTGGAAGAGATTTATAAAAATTCACGTGCTCGGACAATCTGATGACCGGCGTATCACCAGTGGTTAGCGAGACCAAATCTTCGTACTTTTCTTTTTGAGACTTTTGGTTGCGTCTCATTTAGAGAACTAACTCCAGCGTGCAGCAAATGGGACATATTTCTCTTCAACGTCAAAGATCTGTAACATGCTTCTTTATGGCTTGTTTTGAAGAACAAAGTGGTGGGATCTGTTTTACGAACTGAAAATTCTGTCATTTCGGTCCAGTTTACCTGTACTAGGCGTAAATCAGTTGACAGTTTTTTAAAATTGAGAAAATCTGTGTGTTCTAGGACGGTGACATGGTATGGTTTGCTTCTTCTAGCCAATTTAAATATTGGCAGAAGCTGCGCAGGCACAAAAACATCTCCAGTTTTCTTTAGGGCGTAACTGATTGCACTGTGTGCTGAATCCCCTTCGCTTTGACCGTGGTTTGGCACAGAGAACCGTAGCGTAATTTCTTCAATACTTCTGCAGTTGTTGATGACATAGATCAAAGTTGAAGCTACAATCGAATTACGATTCTGTCCACTGCATCCCTCCGCAAACAAATAAACGAATAGTAAGGTTGATAGTGGCGCCACTACATGTTTAATTTAATCATTAAGTTATACAAAGGAATTATCAAAAAATCGGACCGCTGGTAGACGATACCTATCACAAGCTTTTATTTAATGTATCTGTAATAGTTTTGTTTTGTGTTATTCAATCAAAAACCTTGTTTGGAGAGCTTGGTGGCCACCAATAGGAACTAAACTCTTGAAACAAAAACAAGTATCTGCCTAAATAATACAGTACAAAACTATTAAAGATACATTTAAAAAAAGCTTATGATAGATATCGTCTACGCGCGGTCCAATTTTTTGATAATTCCTTTGTATAACGTAATTAGAAAATTAAATATGTAGTGGTGCCACTATCCACCCTACTATTCGCCTTAAGCCGTTTTCATCACTTTTCTTAAGAAAAATATGTAGTGCCGTAGACACTTCTGATGCTCCTCTTTTGCCCTGGCCTTCATGCCAAGTGAAACAATAACAATCTTTTGTGGTCATATCATAAATTGTTAATTTATAAGTAGACAAACGCCTCTTATAAAATACCGCATTTGAGACGTAACTGCACTTACGACTTGTTTGACGAAAATCTTGTATGGATGAAAATCATACTAAACGTCGTAAGTGTACTTACGACGTTTAGAATAATTATTATTTTTAAGAACTGTAGATACGTCACACATAGTTCTGGACCCAGGATGAAGATACGGATACGCCGAAGTAGAAAAAACCAACATAAAAAAGTTTTGCAACAAAAAAAGTTTTATAACCAACATTTTGGCGTAACTGCGCCAAAATGTTGGTTACGTCACTTAGTCAGATTAGCGACGAAACATTAGAATAGTTAATTGAAAAAAAGGCAACATATAAAATGTTCTTTAGCTCAATTACTATGCTTAATCTCAAGATCGTATCATCTGTATTTATTGAGAAATTAGGGTTTTAGTAAAAAATTAGAGGTAACTTTGCGATTTTTTTTCTATCGAGAAAATTTTATGGAATCGTGTTTTCGAAACATATGATCGATAGAATAAGTCCTGAACTTTACCATATATAAATTTCAAAGTTAAATATTCAGTAGTTTGGAAGATACACCCCCCAACTTCCTGGTTTTTTGTACTTTTCTAAGCAATGAGGTTGCTTATTTAGTGATCGTGTCGGTTAGGCACCACCGCCTTGATGATGAAAGAAATAGGTAAGTGACGTATTCACTAACCATCCGACCCGTGGTGCTGCAGTCGGATGTGTGCGTTTTGGGCAATGTAAGTGTCAATACGGTGTAGCGGTGTTTCGCACCAAATTTTTCGCACCACAAGCTAAAAGTAATAATAATTGTGTCGTTTCTCACCGGCTGTATTTAAGATTGTCGTTTCAACCTACAAATGAATAGCAACAGCTGTTTGGAGATGACATTGCGAACCTCTTCATTCATTAAACAAACTACCTATCGTCTTGTCTGTCTGACTAATCAGGATCCAGAATCCTAGCTTTCGCAGTTTTTGAGATTCCGTGATAAGTGGTAATTTTGTTTAACATGTCGTTATCGTACAGGGTGTTCCAATCGAGGAACACCCTGTGGACCCACCCCAAAGGATCAAACGATGCAGGTAAGTGGGTAAGTACTTAGGCTAGAGCCTGTCTTTATTGGATAAATCTTAATAATAATAAATAATAAATAATGATGGATTGGAAAATGATGGACCAGGATGAGATGGCGAGACGAGCTTGACGCACACCATCCATCATGGCCTGTGACAGCGTTAAATCGCGAGGAGTGGAAGTAGAAAAGAGAGGCTTTTGCCCAGCAGTGGGACAGTAATGGCTGAAAAAAAAAAAAAAAAATAATAATAATAATGATGGACAATTCACACAGCATTATCTAGCCCCAAGCTAAGCAGAGCTTGTGTTATGGGTACTAGATAACTGACATACATAATATAATACACTACATAGATAGATATTTTTTATTATACATAGAAAAACATCCAGAACCCCTGAACAAATATCTGCAGATCGTACAAACATTTGTCCCGAGGCGGGAATCGAACCCGAGTGAGTAAGAGTGTTATAGAGTGATTAATTATCGGAATAAGTACCTAATTCATTTATGAATCTTATTCACCAACCAATTTGAAACAGATTGTAAGTACAAAAATCTAAATTTAAAACTCTTTATTTCTTCATAAGAACAATTAATGTACACATAAAGAAGGTCAAATTCGTCAAATAGAAACACTGACATGGAAATAAAGTAATATTTGTTGTACTTACCAAAACATTAAAGAAAAAATAAATTTGTGTTGAAATTATAGAGTCCTTAATCGATTATTATTTCGCCTAAAATCTGGTTTCTACGAATAACGTGTTGTCTTTGCAAATGGTGAAAATAATTTCTAAACCGAAAAAAAAACAATGAACTATTTCAACTGTAACCAGTAGCAGAGCAGTAACATAATAAGAGGCAAACATTGAATAATTTTACCAACTTCGGTAAAACTGTGTGTGCTTTTTTCGGCCCACAATTTCAACACGTCCGTTTCTGAGAAATCCCGAAAGGTTGTCTCACTCCCACACAGGGATTACAGAGTCTTACCACTCATGCATTGTGGATCGGATACGTGCTCACACGACAATAATTTTACTGCTGAGTAGCTGACACGGCTCTTGATCTCGTGACCTATGCGTTTAACATTATATTGATACGAGAATGTAGGCGGATTTTGTACGTTAAATATCACGACAAAGTTTAGTTAATATGCGTTATGTTATACAGGGTGTTCGGCAAAACGTTTGTCATATGAAAAATGTTGGTAAAGGTACGAGTTGGCAGCGGGCGACATGAGGCAGCAGCAGACGACGTGTATGACGCAGCGACACTAGTGGTTTCTATGTAAGTTTGTCCAAAGTCGGGTGCCAAGTTCACATGGCTTACCTAAAAATAGACCTAAAAATCTTACTTACTAAAATTCACTACCTAGATTCGTTCAGCCGTTTACCTGCCTAGTAGTTTTATGTAACGTTTCCATCCAGTTTCTCGTTTGAGAAGATAACAGACAGAATTGCTTTGGTATTCATTATATTGGTGTGGATATGGATGAAAGTATAAATAATATGCCGCGTTGAATTTCAGGGCCCTTTATTATTCTTCAATTCTGCTGCTCTACGGAACTGGAAAGTCAAAATCTTAATGTTCCTTTGGGAAATTAATAAAACATTCGGTAGGAAGGAAAAACGTGAGAGAAGATGCGACACCGACTGGCACTCGCCTGGTTTTATTACCTTTTAATCCAATCTAATTTTATTTCGCTGCATTGGAGTAGGTACTCTCCGAATTCGCATTCAGAGCGTGTTTGTTCCGAAAGCACCCGCGAATCCCCCATGGTAACGAAGACTCCAGACTTACATCCGTAATACTCAGTACCAAAAGCTCAAATTCACTTGTTCGTAATTCAAGGTCAGGGATCAATATCATAGCCAATAAATAATAAAAGAGCACAGCGAATGTACCCCATTCCTATGTTATCCCATATAGGGTCGTTGTAGGGCGATCTTACACAGCAGAATGCCGAATTGCCTTTTGGCATTAGAGAATTAATGAAATTCCATCGAAGGGACTGATTTTCCCTTTCACCAAATCTGACAATAGCATTGCACAATAAGGAAGGAAAATGTGCCTGGCCTATTGCTTATTCTGTGGCTTGATGCTGGGTGGAGGGGAACCATTGGCTTTGAAGATGTCCTGTTGAAATCCTGGAAATCTATCTCTGAGCCAGTAAGTCCTCAGCACAAACATCCACAGCTGAACCCAAGCGTGGTGATGCTTATTTTACATAGTATAAAACAAAGTCGCTGCCGCTGTCTGTCTGTTCCTATGTACGCTTCGATCTTTAAAACTACGCAACGGATTTTGGTGCGATTTTTTCTAATAGATAGAGTAATTCAAGAGGAAGGTTTATATGTATAATACATGCATAATATAGTAGAGAAACACTGATAGTTTTAGAGGTTTCTATTCTGATGTCGTGAATAAACACATTTTTTTTGCGCTTACATTGCAAACGCTGGCTGAACCCTACGAGAACGATCAAAATAATGTACTACAGTATTGTACCTACAATTTAAAAAGGTCTACAAAAAAGTCCACGGTGATATTATTACGTCTATCTCTTAGGGATAACCCAAAATATTTTTTTAACTTTTTCTTTTTAAGTAATAGAAGTACCTAATGGCTTATTTACGAAGCGATTTTAAGCAATACACCATTAATCCTTATCCAATTAAGTACTTTAAATACATTGTGCATTTAATACAGATCAATATTGTCCTTTACAGCATGTAATTTGAATGGATATTTTCGAAGATATTACAGATTTAAAATGCAGGGACATAGCGGTTGCGGCGGTACCGGTAGGGTTGCCAACTCTCCCGGAATTACGGGACTCTCCCGTAAAAAGGCAATAAGTTTTTAAAATCTCCCGGCTCCAGGAACGCAGCTAAAATATCCCGGATTTCTGATCGAATTGAGGATAAATTTGTATGACGACTATTGTTTACTGCGAGAAGTTCGTGAAGTTGTGGCAAGTAAAACAAAAAGGGTAGACTTGCGCTGGGTTAACTTTTTGAAAAATTAAGGGTGAATCAGGCAAAGAAATAAAAAAGCTTGTTACATTCACTCTATCGATCCCAATTAAATATTTGAATTTATTGATTTTTTATTTCATGTCCCGGATTTCTGATCCACACAGTTGGCAACCCTAGGTACCGGCCGGGGCGCCGATTCTGTAGTTTATTTAGTTACTACAGAACGCTAGTTATTATAGAAAAATCACCATCACCACGCTTGGTAGGTAGGTGGATTGGTGATCGCGTAGAGACCGGTATTAGGAATAAATGTACAGAAGAAAGCCCCTGCCCTTTGTCTTCCTTGATTATTTCTCAAATATTTTTTTATTATTGTAAAGGGTTTTAATTTAAAGTGAGATTGAACCTACGCAGAAGAAGCTAAGTAGTTTTCCTTCAAAAAACCCAACCTACCCACCTAGGTTTCCCACCAACTAAAGTTAATAGAGAACGCCTTCGATTTCGTTCGCGACATTATTTATACCTAGGTAGGGTAAAACACCCGGTAGTCAGCCCCGCACCAATAGTCAGCCTTTACAGATACAGACATTATTTCAATATAAATAGTGTTGAAATTTGTTTACACCTGTAAAATAACGTTCAATCGAATCCATGTCTCATTATTGGCTAATACGCACACCTTCGAACCAATAGCATCACGGGTTGACGAGCTACAGTCATTCATTTGCACTGTCGCCAAGGATATGACTATATGCGTCAATTTTTCAATTTTTTTCTTAAGGAAACGCGTTCGAGTTTTCGATAAGTTTTTGTATGTATTTGTTGGAATTTGTGGTAGATTGTTATACTGTGTTACAATAAAATGTTTATTTTGTGATAAAATTAACTGTTACATGCATTTTATTTGTTTATTACGTTGTAATTTAAGTGGCCGACTTCTGGGTTTCGAATTTTTAAGGTAAATCCAGCCATAAGTGGCTGACTACTGGTTTTTTCACATTTCTCTTGTATATAGTTGAAATTAACGGAGCGAATAATCCCAATTGTGCTCATTAGATTGGGCTTAACTCTTATAGACGAAAAGTGTATTTTACCAGTAGTCAGCCGCGTAGAAATTTCAGGGGCCGACCAATGGGTCTACAAATCCAGTAGTCAGTCATTATTAGTCCTGTTGCAGAAAATAGCACCTTAAATCCTTTCAATTAGGGCTAAATTTATTCACGGTTATTTTAGCATGAAAAGCATAATGTTTTAGAATTCCATCATGTCAAAAAGACCAATCCAATGGCAAAAAAACAGAATCAGGTGCACTAACTATAAAGAGGAATTGACTAGCTACACAGAAATTAATCACTGAAAGAATATTGGATGTGACAGTTATTTGCCCTGTATGGTATCATTTGCAATGTACTGAATTCGCTGGAGACAAATTAAATAAAAGTATTGTTATACGTCATTATAATAATTAAAATTCTATGCCAAATACGCAAGAATAAGAGAGAGGCTGACTAGTGGGTAAGACATGGCTGACTTCTGGAGAAATGAGGCTGACTACTGGTGAAAAGTGCCATTATTTGTTTAATGTCAATTTTTTCTATACAGGGTTATTGGTAATTAGACCGGATCCTTTTAGGGGGTGATGGGGGAGGCCATTTGCAACTATTTTGACCCTATATCGTATTATGCAAAAGTTAACCATTTTTGAGATATTCGCAAATTCTTAATTTTTTGGGAAAACCCTGATTTACGTCTTCAAAATTAAATTAAAAAAAAGTGATCATCCAATTCAAATTTTAGTGACTGATTTAGATAGCCTGAAGTCTAATTATTAATAACCACTAACACAATCGTATGAATCTGTACCCATATGGAAGCTTAAGGACATGTTTATAAAAACAGAGTTTATTTTTTTTGTAAAGTCCTTACAAAAACCCCATTTAACAAAAAAATACTCCAGTGAATTTGATCGGCATGTTATTTAAAAAACATCTACACATCTTTAGCTATCCAAAGAGGTATAAATCAATGCACTTTGTAACATAATTGCAGAAAAAAGGATAAACCATAAGCAGGTAGTAACTTCCAATAAATCAAACTATGAATTTTGTAAAACAAACAAAAAATTTATTACTATCAAAACAATTTACTATTTAATTTACTATTTACATTATTAATTTACAATTTACAAATTTTAATTTACAATTTACAATTCGTTTTCAAAATGTCCACCTCTATTCCGTATGCAAAGCCGCATACGATGGCGTAACTCAGTTTTAACAACCCTTGTTGTCAAATTTATTTTCATTTTTTCGGCAGCTCTTATTATTCGGCGTCTTAATTCATCCACTGATGAGATAGGTGACGTCAAATCGTCATAGACTAGGCTCTTCATATGACCCCAAACATAATAATCACATGGGGTAAGGTCGGGACTCGCTGGCCATGGAATACTACCTCCTCTACCAATCCATCGGTTCGGAAAATGCTGATTGAACCATTGACGCACACTAGTCCTGTAGTGAGCGGGGCAGCCATCATGTTGGTAAATCATACCTTGGCGTGTTGCTAATGGTACCTCACTAAGAAGGCCAAAAACTTCGTTTCTTAAAAACTCTTCGTATGTGTCACCATTTAAATAATTAGGCAAGAAATAGGGACCAATTAAATTATCATCAATTATTCCCATCCATACATTAAGTGAGAATCGTCTTTGCGACCCTTGCTCTTTCTTTTTATTGGGATTAAGATCAGCTTTTCTAGACCAAAAATGAATATTATGGTAATTTGTGATTCCATCTTGATCAAACTTTGATTCATCCGTCCATAATATTTTTCTGAAAAAATTAGGGTTCTCTATGTCAGCATTTAGCATAAATCTGCAAAATGTTATCCTGTTAGCGGGATCTCCGTCTTCTAATACTTGTACAGGGGTTAAATGGTACGGATAGAGACCTGCTCCATGGACCGTATGCCAAACTTTCCATTGGGTTACACCGAGTCTTTGAGCAACCATGTTAGTTGAAATGGTAGGATCCTCTTCAAAATGACGAATGATTTCTTCTTCGTCCTCCGTTCGATGAACATGCGGTCGGCCGGCGTCACTTTGTCGTCTCTGAACACTGCCAGTCTCTCGAAGTCGCCGATATGTATTATCAAATACACTTTCATGAGGTAACCGGCGCTGAGGAAACCGAGACTGATACTCTGCCCGTGCACGTGTAGAGACACCGTTTGCATAACCATAACAAAACAGTATATCCGCATATTCTTCGTTTGAAAAGTCTCGAGGAGGTGGTAGGATGCGTGGCACTGCAGCCATAATTGTTGATAAATTAAATCTTTTATTACTTCACCGGTTCGAAAAATGCGAGAAGAAAAACTATTAGAATTTCATTTGACATGCGTTTAGCGGGAGATTTCGGCGGTTATTTTCATTGCAGGTCAAACAACAAAAAGTTTTTACTCCGCCATGATATCAGCCTATTCTGTTTTCGGAACAATAATTCAAAAAAAGAACTAAGTGAAAATCGCGCAAGCAAAGCCCAAGTCCAAGATGTTGGTAAAGCAATGTATCCAAACTTATTCACCAGCTAAGTCATTACATTTACCCGTATTTTTCTGCAATTGTGTTACAAAGTGCATTGATTTATACCTCTTTGGATAGCTAAAGATGTGTAGATGTTTTTTAAATAACATGCCGACCAAATTCACTGGAGTATTTTTTTTTAAATGGGGTTTTTGTAAGGACTTTACAAAAAAAATAAACTTTGTTTTTATAAACATGTCCTTTAGCTTCCATATGGGTACAGATTCATACGATTGTGTTAGTGGTTATTAATAATTAGACTTCAGGCTATCTAAATCAGTCACTAAAATTTGAATTGGATGATCACTTTTTTTTTAATTTAATTTTGAAGACGTAAATCAGGGTTTTCCCAAAAAATTAAGAATTGGCGAATATCTCAAAAATGGTTAACTTTTGCATAATACGATATAGGGTCAAAATAGTTGCAAATGGCCTCCCCCATCACCCCCTAAAAGGATCCGGTCTAATTACCAATAACCCTGTATATCTATGAGAAATATAAGATTTTGTTATTGTCTTTAGTAAATATAATAAACAACCTTTCGGAAAATAACGATTGTTTTTATTCATAGTGTTTAATATTTAAATTACAGTTGAATCAAATTTGAGTCCTCACTAAAAGGCTGACTACTGGGTGTTTTACCCTAGGTAGGTACCTACCCACTAAACCATCAATGTAGCTAAACGACCTTGGTGTGTGAAGGTCACAAATAAGCTAGAACATTGAACCTTCAGCTTTACCCATTAGGTAGGTACTTAATATAATATGTACCTATAGGTACATGCAGGCCGGATTTTTTGTACGGGGCAGTAAGAGGCACCTAAAACAGTGTAGCCTGCCTGGCTAGGTACAAGAAAATGATCTTACGAGACTAGATAAGTACTTATCACACACACACACAGTGTACAGTTTTTTAAAACAAGGTTCTTGATTTTAACACGAAAACTTTTTTGATGCTAATCGATCCTATTTCATACTGATGAAAAACTTATATCAGACCAACTGAGGTTGGAGTATACTAAAATAGTCAGAATCAGAAATCACAAAAACTTTATTTGAACCCTGTTATATCTAGGTAGGTACCTACCTATACTAAGCCTCCGCTGTCTGACCATCCGTCCGTCCGTCTGTCAGGGGCTCTAGGTATCTCATGAACCGTAAGAGGTAGACTGTTGAATTTTTAGAGAAATAGTGCATTTTACACCAAGGCGAGAAAGTGATTTAAAAAAATAACACGTTAGAAATGGATTTCCATACACTTTTTCCTCCCGCTAAAACACGTGAGAAATGAAATTCCATAGAGTTTTTCCTCCCGGTTTCCTATATGCCTGCAAAGACATAGGTAGGTACTTTCTATTCTTTATATGGAAAAGGAATACCTACCTAGGCAACTTTCCGAGCAGGTGTAGTATAAATGTATTTCTCTTGCCGCTATAGCAGCAAATAATAAAAATAAAATAAAAATACAAAATAAAGGGGGCTTCCATACCAAAAACGTGATTGTTTTGAATATTTTCGAACTTCGTTTGTCAAGGCTTTCTATAGGTATACTTACTTAAGTACCTATTACTTGAACTGTAATGGTTAAAATATAATAGGTACCTACCTAATAATAAAGTTGTAAATTTAAAGGGGTCTCTGAACAAGTACAAAAGTAGCCTGATTTTATGGTACGGAACCCTTCGTGTGCGAGTCGACTTGAACTTGGCGGTTTATTTTTGAACAGAAAGCAGTCAAAAATGTGCAAAAATGTATAAGGAGTGCCCAAATTAAGCTTCGGCCCGTCGGCCGGCACACGTCCAATGCACATTCAATATTTATATACCTAGTACATGTCTCCTGGTTAACCAGGAATCCTTAAGGATTCAGGGAAACCTCTAAATTAATAATTTACGCGAATTTTCGTAGTTCCCTGTATACATTCATCATCATCACATAAAGTTTAAATACCTACCTACTGCAAGATGTCGGAAAAAAGCTGCTAAACCTATGTGTTTGCGGCAAGATTTATCGGGATACATACCCGATAAATCTTGCCTACCTATCTACATTTTTTGAATCTGTAAATAAATGAATGAGAAGGATAGAAATTCATCTTCAAATTATATTATTTTCCTGCGGCTGCACTGGCTATGGTAAGTAAGGTACCTATACCTACGATCCTAACTGCCTCGACCAAAAAATCCACCCTGTAATATGTAGGGACTTAGATGAATTAAAAATCTCGACATGAATAAGGTGGAGGTACCTAACTGTGGAACCTAAAGAAATTAAAAGTAGGTTCAACTGTATAGGTATAGGTACCTACTTGGTGAATGGGAAAAGTAGATTATTTTATTTACCTACATAATATAAGGATGGAAGTTTTACCTAAACCCAGTCGAAACAAAGTTTTCAGCCTACAGAATGATTAAAAGCTTTGGATTATCCACCACTCACCGTATGATTATCGTAACCAAATGTGTTATGTATTCCTAATGATTCATGCTATTCCGTGGAGAATGCAGCAAGTGGCTGTCTGTACCATAAAAAGTACAGTTCTCCTGGTCGAGACTCGTTTAGAAAGCACTAAGCGAGCCGAAGGCACTGGCTCAATCTGCTGCACACGCACAAAACCGGCCTCAAGACACGAGGTGAACCGGCTCCAATCACACAATAACAATCACTAAACTGCACCAAGTATTGCCTCAACACAATATGCTTTGAGAGACAATTTCACGGTAAAGTAAATCACACGCGAGAGAAGGATCGCGCAACATAAGTTCGTTTTCGTAAAACGCGGGATCGGCGCTCGCCGGTTGTGGTACGTACGTGCTTTTAATGCCGTGGCTGCGGGCTGACTGAACGGGAGGGAGGCGCGCGGGGCGGGACGGGTGGAGCGGAGTACGCGCGGGGCGGGGGGCGCAGCCAGCCGGTGCCGGACGGACTGCCTGCCGCCTGTGCCTGCATGCATTCTGTCCCGTCCGGGGCCAGCGACGAGACGCGCGACGCGCGAGCGACGGGGTTGCCCACGCGAGTGATGCAAAAATCGCAGCTTTTCTTCGCCGAGTTACGTATGATTTTCAAAAACCACTCGTATTTTTTTTGGGACATTAGAGTAAACAAACAGTAGGTAGGTAAGCTTGTATACCTAAGTCGGCCATTCATGAATGAACAGTGGCCAGTGCAATTCCTAACTATTTTACCAGCTGCTGTAGGTAAGGTTGCCAGACGGCCGGGAATTCCGAGAAAGTCCCGGAGTTTCATGTGTGGTCCCGTGTCCAGTAATTACACTATAAAATAAATAAATAAAAATAAAAAAGCCTTTTATTCCTTAACCTTAAATAAGAAATAATTAATCAAACGTGCTTTATAAATAACTAGCTGTACCCGCGACTTCGTTCGCGATTGCCATTCCTGCCGACTAATTAAGTTCACATTTAACCACAGTTTCTCTCAAAATATGAAACGCCGCCGTGCAAAAAAACTTCGATGCGCAGAATTGGACCTATTACACTTTTAATAAAAGCATCTACATTTGGATCCTTGTTAAATTGTGTATAAATCGGGTAGGGTCTACGCGGGATAGCATGTTGTCATTTTGGTATTCTACCTTAGATGAAATAAATTATGATGAATGCAGATGGAGAGATGCGCGACAGGTTTGAAACCATTAATTTATCTCGCACGTACTATCTGGAGTTTTATTAATCTAGAAATTCTACGTCATAATTCTGCGACGATTCCATTGTCATAGTGAAGCAATTGTATTCTAGAATTGGGCTCTTGATCCATTTGACTTAATTTTTTTTCGATAGTAGGTAGGTACAGTTGATTGAGCATCAAAGTAAAAAAAAATGTTTTGTGGTCCAGTTAGTTTAATTAGAGCACTTACTCGAACCAAACTTCGGTGGTACAGTTAACTGGACCAGCTAAACCACCAAATATCATGTTCATGAAGATTGCATGGACCATTTGTACATTTTACTTTGCCTGAAATAGGCATTGACGCACCCATTAGTTAGGTTCTACCTAACTAATGGGTGGCGTCTTCAAAAAATAAATAGATAGAAACTTACCTACCCTTTATCTACTGATTTTTTCTTCAACCTACAGATTATTTCATCAATCTACCTATTTTCTACTCGATTTTCTACTGATTTAGTCAAATTCGATATTGCAACACTGTTTCTAACAAAAAAAACTTGAGAGGTGTCAAGGGACACCCGGATGGAACGAAGTTCCTTTCGATTAATCGCGCGTCCTCGCGTCATCTTCAGTGAGGCCGCAGAAAACTGATCTATCCCGCTCACTCCAACCAATGACATGTTGCGCGAGCGAGCGGAACACACGATTGTTCGAATCGAAGCGCACCTCGGCTCAACTCGGCTGCGGTCGTCGCTTCGGTTCTCTTCGGTTCTCTTCGTCAGAATATGTCGTTACGACTACAATCCTATTCTACTATCCTATCCTACTATCCTATCCTACTATCCTATCCTACTATCCTATCCAACTATCCATCCTACTATCCTATCCTACTATCCTATCCTACTATCCAATCCTACTATCCTTTCCTACTATCCTATCCTACTATCCAATCCTACTATCCTTTCCTACTATCCTATCCTACTATCCTATCCTACTATCCTATCCAACTATCCTATCCTACTATCCTATCCTACTATCCTATCCTACTATCCTATCCTACTGTCCTATCCTACTGTCCTATTCTACTGTCCTATCCTACTGTTCTATCCTACTGTCCTATCCTACTGCCCTATCCTACTGCCCTATCCCACTGTCCTATCCTACTATCCTATCCTACTATCCTATCCTACTATCCTATCCCACTATCCTATCCTACTATCCTATCCTACTATCCTATCCTACTATCCTAACACACGATTGTTCGAATCGAAGCCCACCTCGGCTCAAGTCGGCTGCGGTCGTCGCTTTGGTTCTCCTCGGTTGTTACCTCTTCACGCCAAAACTACTGAACGGATCTCCTCGGTTGTCTTCGTCAAAATGTGTCGGCTCAACTCGGCTGCGGTCGTCGCATATATATCCCGCTCACTCCAATGACACGTTGCGCGAGAGAGCGGAACACACGATTGTTCGGAGAGCGATTCTAATTTTTGTGCAAACCTAATGTCATTCGCGATGACAGCTGCCTATCATAAACGCTACAGTGACAGTTCTACACTTTGACACTGACTTAATATTGTGTTTACTTTCCATCAAATGTTAGGATATATTTGTTCTGTGGCAATATATTTGTTCTGTGGCAAAAAGTGTCGCTCCAATTTTTGTTACAATTTTTTCCGTCTAGCCCCCTTTCACAACGCGCGATAAGGAACTTCGTTCCAAAAGAATGCATGAAATCGGACGACGCGTTAATGAATTACAACTAAGTACTTACACATTTTGACTTTTATCCCCTCTCCCGAGAGAACCGTGCCTACTGTCCTAGATAAAATGTATCCTATGTTTTTCCTCGTAGTATGAGATCAAATCATGCATAGTTTCATTTGAATTCATTTAGTAGCATATTTTTACTTTCATCCACTCTCCTAACCTAAGGGAACCGTACTAATTGCGGGATAAAAAATATTGTTCATTTGAATTCATACTGTACTTTTGGCGTGATGCGCGGCCCAGGAATATGACTTTTATCCTCTCTCCACCGAGAACCTTACTAAATTCCGGCATAAAATGTACCTATCTTTCCCCGTAGTAAGAACTCAAATTATGCCCAGTTCCATTCGAATTCATTCAGTAGTTCCGTCGTGATGCGCGATTAAAGGATTTTACTTTCATCCTCTCTCCCGGGGGAACCTCACTCAATTCCAGGATAAAATGTATCCCATGTCCTTCCTTGTAGTATGAATGAACTCAAATCGTACCATTTCAGTCCAACTCATTCAGCAGTTTCGGTGTGATGCGAGGTGAAGGAGTTTGACTTTAATCCCTTCTCCCAGGGGAACCTTACTGAATTCCAGGATAAAATATATCTCTCCTCGTAGTATGAACTTCTATCGTGCCGACTTCCATTCGAATTCATTCAGTAGTTCCGTCGTGATGAGCGGTTAAAGAATTTTACTTTCATCCTCTCTCCCAGGGGAACCTTACCGAATTCCGGGATAAAATGTATTCCATGTTCTTCCTTGTAGTATGAACTCAAATCATACCAAGTTTCAGTCCAACTCATTCAGCAGTTCCGTCGTGATGAGCTGTTAAGGAATTTTATTTTCATCCTCTCTCCCAGGGGAACCTGACCGAATTCCGGGATAAAAAGTATCCTATGTCCTTCCTCGTAGTATGACCTAAAATCATGCCGAGTTTCATGTCAATACCTTCAGTAGTTTCGGCGTGATGCGCGTTTAAGAAACAGACAGACAGACAGACAGACATGAATGAAAAAAATTACAGTTTCGGCTTCAGTATCGATAATAGAGTGCCCTCCAAAAAAAAAATTCAAATATCTTCAATGTACAGAATTGGACCTGTTACAGTTTTATTATAAGTATAGATAATTGCTTGTATTAATTTAAACAAGATCCGTCAAGTGCGAGTGTAACTCGACCACCGAGGGTTTCGATCGTTTGTCAATTATACAAATATGGGGTTATTCCAGTTTTCCCCCTTGAAATCCCCTTAAGGGGGAAAACAGGACTTCAAAAAAATGAATTCCAGTTTTCCCCCATGAAGATTAGCCTTAAGGGGGGAAAATATGTACCTACCTACTAAAAGTACCGGTAAGAGATATCGCTATTTAATGAATACCTACCTAAAATTAGTAGGTACCTACTTAGGTAGTACCTAGGTACCTACAGAGCGATCCATTTAATATAGTTTGGTACCTAGTAGGTACCAAACTACATTAAATGGATCGCTCTGCATGCAGGTACCTACATCGGAGAATAAGTAATTTTTTTGACTTTTTTCAAAATAAGTAGGTATTTCAAAAAGTATGAAACCTATACATATATTTCAAAAAGATGTACCTATTTACATCTATGACTAAAATAGGACTTAAAAGTTAGAAGCTCTTTAACCTCTGGTTAAATAGGTACAGGTATTTAACTAGAGATCAAAGTCTACTTATATACCTACCGACACCAACCAGATATTAAATGCTACCTACTTATTGGTGTGACTTGGTGATGATGAAATTGGCACTTGTGTACTTGGCGTAGGTTGGTAGGTAGGTGAGGAGGTAGGTTAGGTAAGTACCTTTAGCTACCCTACCTACGCCAAGCAAGTACCTAACGCCTATACCTCCCTAGGTACCTAATAAACTAACTGTGCTAACGTCTACGCAAATAGCCATGTTATTTATCATGATCAAATAGACCAATTAAACCGGGAACGATATATTAATAAGTAAACAAGCAAGGTGAGTCGTCCAGTGGAAGGCAAACAGTAGGTAGGTACCTATGATTTGAATTTAGTGCATTAACCGCTGATAACAGATGGCTATATTGATAAGGCAAGTAGGCATTATCAAATTTGTGTTAAGCGTCGCTATCACGTGTTCGTCGTCCATACCGCAATGCTTGAAAACTAAAGTTTTCAATCAGTGCGTCTTACCCGTCATGACTCATGCATGACCTACGGAGCTGAGACGTGGACACTCACGGTAGGGCTGGTCCACCCACCAGTTCAAAGTCGCTCAGCGAGCTATGGAAGGAGCTATGCTCGGAGTCTCTCTGAAGGATAGAATTCGTAACGAATACATCCGACAGAAATCCAAAGTTATCGACATTGCTCAAAGAATTAGCAAGCTGAAGTGGCAGTGGGCCGGCCATATCTATCTCGCGAAGAACCGACAACCGCTGGGGTAAACGTGACGATCTGCAGAAGACTGCAGGCAGATGCTAGATGCGGCAAGCTGAAGACAGGGCGTTATGGCGCTCATTAGGAAAGGCCTATGTCCATTAGTGGACTAATGTACGCTGATGATGATGATGATGATTACGTGTTTGCGGCTTGTTTTGTTTATTGAATATTAATCTGTGGCAGTAGGTGAATAACCTCCTGCGATATGGTGCCCTAATTCAAATAACACCCTGTATAAACCATCAGCAATACTTGGCAACTATATTTTTTTGGTCAGTAAATAAATAGCTGTTTGATCAGCAAAATTAATGTTTTGGTCAGCAGAGTTAATTATTTGGTCAGCCGATTTCGTTAAGCAAAAAAATTATTCAAATTTATTTATTCTTATAGATGTCAGTTATTCAAACAATGTCAATGTCAGGTCTCTTATCGCTAAGTAGATATTAGATTAACTGCATCTTACCCTAGGGGCGTATGAATATGTCTAGGTTTGAGCGAGGTTCTACTAATTTAGCTAGGTATTAATAAATCACAGAAATACTATGAAGTTATGAGAAGTTATACAGTTTCAATGTCAAATAAATAATGCACTGTAAAAAGTGTATAATACAAGCCTCCATATTCTAATATTCAAAATGTTTATTGTTTGTGTGTCTAGGCGCTACGTGGGAGGGAATAAAAAATCAATTTACACGTTCGCAATTTTAACATTTCGAACTTAGAAACTTATGATTTTATATTTTTATGTTAGATTAATGGGAATATATTAATACCTATGGACCGTAGAATAAGAACAATAAAGATCTAATTGATATCTACTCTTCTAATCTTGTCCTATACGTTCAAGTTCGACTACGATACATTATTATTATTAGATATTTGTTCAGGGTGTTCTGGATGTGCTATGTATAATAAAAAATATCTATCTATGTAGTGTATTGTATTAGGTATATCAGTTATCTAGTACATAATAACACAAGCTCTGCTTAGCTTGGGGCTAGATAATGCTGTGTGAATTGTCCACCATTATTTATTTATTTATTATTAGTAGGTATGTATGTAAAACTGAAAGAGAACTGTCTTATGGTGAGTGCCTGAACCCAGGTCGCGTCACGATTGCTGCTGCTTTAGGTACTGATATGTAGACAATCAGCAAAGCAGCCGCGTATTGCTGCAGAAAAATTTGATAGGCTGCTCAATGTCAGATTCCTTGCTGACGAATTTAGTCATACTTTTCAAAGATTCACCCAGTTCAGCGATTTTTATCAAACGCTAGAAGAAATTGCTAAAAAGATCTGAGATTTACCTCTTGAATCAAGCAAGAGTCTTGGCGATAACACAATAGATATAAATTTATCTACTATGACGATAATGTCCGATCTTCTACGTTTTGAATTTAAACTCTACATTGAACAGAATAATAAATTATGTAAGTAGTTTGTTTGGCAAAAAGCTTGCGTTTGATAATAATTATGTGCATGGCGATTACTTACGCCCTAGCTTCCTTGCAAGCAGCGAAACGATCTCCAAGTCTGTACCTTTCTCAAATAGGTATGCCGTCGTAGAATATACCTATTACATTACACTGCAAGAACCAGCTACCAAGGAGGTAGGCAGCTCTATCCACAGTTGTCGGTAGTAAAACGAGGTAAACAGACGGTCGGCGTGGGATGAGGCCGAAAAGGGAAGGTTGGTATGCTAACTTGTACTCGGACAAAAAGCTGTGTAATTTAATTAACAATTAGAGAGCCTTCTGGAATAACTGCGGGAAAAGATGACATAACCCTCCGGGATAAAATTTGTGAAGTTTTGTTTTTGACCGCATCTTCTTTGTGGAATGCGACCTCTTGAACATAGGATGGGGGTTAGAAGGTAGGTACACCTACCATTAATAGGTATCTATTACAGGAGATAGGTACTTACTATAAAAACCTACTTACAATAAAACCAATCTCTAATGTACCTACCTAGATTATGGGTCTCCGAAGCAAATAAGTAGATGCAATCATCGTCATCCGCAACCGCATTTTACTGACAGCTGGATTCAGGTAAGTATCTACGTCCCTACAACACCAGCCAGTACAGGTTACTACCTAGACCTACCTACATAGGCGTGTGTCGTTCGTTCATTCACAAAGATCCATATCAGTCACAACCCGTTAAGAAAATGATCCGGTTCATATGATCCGTTCATATGAATGATTGTTTTGCCGGCGGATCTTTTCGATTTTGTGACTGACTGATCTGAGCCTGTGCGAGATCGGTTCGTTTCGTCAAGGTAATATTATCCTATAAGTAATCCGACTTCATACAAACGGGCGAAACGCGAGCTATACCTACGCGCCTCGATCTCGGCATGCGCTCAGCATGCAGACAGTCGCGGCTGTGCCGCAGTGACGAACGGATGGTGTGATGGTTTTTTAACAATAACCGCGCGATTTTTTCTCTAAAAATAAGTTCAGGTACATATTTAATAAAGTAGCTGCAGGTATCTATAACCAAGTAAAAGATATTCCTTTTTCTCCAAAAAAATCTCCTAAAATTTAATAAAAAAGCATTTTGTAGGTACGTCTCAGTCGAGGCGCAAATATTTTTCGGTCGCAAATTTATAAGACCGATTTGTTATTCAAACATAAACAGGTTTTTTAATTAAATCTACCAATCAAAAAACAACACGCATTTTTATTGAACACTTCCCATTCAATTCACAAAGTATTTTATTTGTTTATATAAAAAAAGTACCTTCCTATATTTACAATCACAAAACTAAATGGAAACACAAAGTAGGCAAATGTAATTAAAATGCTGGAGGCGGGCAGCCCTATCGCATGTTTACCTACCGCGCGGCTGTAGGCATTTATTTCAAAGATACGGCCGAGTCCAAATACTGTTGGATAATATTACCGTGGTTTCGTTGCGTGTCGTCGCGTCGTTTCGTTACTGACTGATTTGGTTCTGTGGTGGATCTTTTCGAATTCTCGGTCTAGGTATATCATTCATGATCCAATTATCATTAAATTATGGTAGGTACATAGAGTAAAAACTCGCTGCTGGGTAGGTAGATATTTATTGACCTGAATTGAGATAGGTACTTACCTACTTATAACGTCTCAAGTTAGATTCTTCTAGTAGGTAGGTACCTACATCTTCGTTAGTATATCTTCCTCACAGGAGGTAGAAAGATGTGTAAATACTTACCTACCTATCTTGCGTGCCTCCAACAACCGTCGTTTTATTATACCTAGGTAGGTGCGTCTAAAATGGTCAAATTGCGAGATACCTACTAGGTAGGTAGGTACTAGATACTGAGCTATAAAAAAACTCAAGCAAGTAGGTAATGTTGTCCGACAGAAAAATATATAACTCCTTAGGTAGGTACCTACTCAATTAGGTACCTGGGTACCTACCTACTACCACGGCTACTACCTATTGAATTGAATGAGAATTTAATTTAGGCAATTGAATAGGTAGTAGCTAAGCTTATTAATTTGAGGTGAGGTTTGTCTGTGTCGAATGCTAATACCTAGTTACCTACCTAGGTACCTACAATAACACCTTCGTTCGTCTGATGCTTTTCTTATAAATTTTATCTTCCTAAAGGATCCCAAGGCTACTAAAAAATGGATTGATTGATGCGACGACTTTGAGGAAAGCTACTTTAGAAATAATACCTAAGGACTACCTACCTACCTAGGTAGGTACTTACCAAAACTTTACAAAGCTTATCCGACTATTGCTAGACCATTTCAATCAGCTTTCATTTCACTTTGATTTAATACCTACCTACCTATGCTTGATATTTTTATGAACTTGTGCAAGCGGGTTTCCTTGTTGGTAAATAATTTACATAGAGGTACCTACTTACCTAACCTACCTAGGTAGTAGGTACGTACAGTAGGTACCTACCTACATACCTACTTAGATGCCCAAGTACTTACATGTACCTATCTACTCGAAAAATAATAGCCTCCTCTCTCGGGCTATCGGGTAAATCGATTATGATTATTATTCGTCTGTCAGTATAAAATCGATTTGGTTGCTAACTGGTTTTCGTATGGAATGTAAATAGGTATTTTGGTAAATAGTTAAAACATTTATTTGTAAGGAAGGTCTTTAAGGTTTCAAGTAAATTGGAACAAAAGTATCAAGTATCAGTAGTAATATTTTTACTATTATAGGAAGAAAACAGTTGTGTACAACACGCAGAAATCAACTTGGCACCTGGTGCCAAATAAACTTCTAGGCACGAGGTGCCTAGTTAACTTCTGCGTGTTATACCTACGTTATGTTTGGTAAGGAATAAAGGAATGAATACCTAAGTACCATACTGCGACAACAGACTCTACTACGTTACCTTAAGGTATCTACTTTTAATCAGGCTGTGAGTAGATGATACAAGCCACAGAATGTGTCCTATCCTACTCGCACGCACCATTTACGGCCTCGCGAGAGCAAGACGCAGCGGATCTTTGCGTTATGTCGCGGCGCGCGTCTCAGTCGTTCACAATGAACCGAACGTAGAAATGAACGGGTCTTTTCGTCGAGACTGTTCGGAACAATCACGAGCGGCCCGTGATCCGGATCATATGAGCCGTTCGTTCATGAACGACACAATCCTACTACATTATGTGTTCCCCAACACCAATGCGCCCAATGGATGCCCTTGCTCTTCCTTCCGTCCGGTTCAATTCCACTGATTCCAAGTGAATGCACCTCCGAGATGTATGTAGGTAACGCAACTCGATAACCTACTGACATTTTCAATGGCGAGCACAGGGCTACATCTAGGTAGGGTTGCCATTTACTTTTATTGGTTTGATAAAGTAGGTTTGTGGATCTTGCTCGTAAAAAATATACTTAGTAGGATAGGAAAAATCTAAAAAAAAATAAGAGGATTTTCTGTCATACATTTGGTCAAAACTATTCTGTGTAACAATTACAGGCAGGGGCGGACTGTGACTTTGTGGAGCTAATACCTATACTATGAAGGTCATTGTTTAACCACAAATTGAAAATGTTATGTTTAAGTTTAAGTTATCGGTTTGATATTTTTACTATTATAAAGCTAATACGATGTAGAATAACGTCAAATAACAATAACATAGGGTTTGTAGGACGTTTTATTTAGAAATTTGTTATTTCTTATAAAAATGATCAAAAAATAGTAAGTTTTTCTTCCAATATCATTTATTTATTAATTTATGATGTTTATTTTTTGAAGCATTTTTGGTTTATAAGCACGGCCTATCATTAGAGATCATAATTAATTTTGATTCATAAAGATACGACTCTTAACTTAGTTCTCTTAGTCTCTCGACTTAGTTCAAAAGTAATAATAATAACAGTTTGTTTATATTGGGTAGACAGTGGTTATCAAAAATATTAAAAAGGCCATAAAAAAATTAATAATATTTTTTAGAATTTTTTTAACTTGTTTTCTGTCGATAAAATTGAGTATATTTTCACCCATTTTAGTATGTGCACTTTATAAAGACTCACACTGTATAGTAGGGTCGGCAACCCTAGCAACATCGCGTAAGGATTACGTAAGTTGAATAAAAATCAAGTGAAAAGTCAACCGCTTATTTCAATGGCATGATTGCCCGACGCACTGCAGCTATTGATGAATAAGCTCGTTCAGGGCTTTTATTACCACCGTAGTTTCATAACTGGCCGTATTTATGCAAAACTTACTCCGACCTTTGCGAAGAAACTTCGAGAACTACAATCTTCTTGCAACTTGTTTCAGACTTGGTCAAAATACGAACGGTGTTCGGTGTTGAACTTATTGGTGGTTATTAGTATGTATAGGTACTATGTACTTTACTTAGGTAAGATATTTTATGATTCCTATCAGAAATTCACGAAAAGGAAATGTTGTGATGTTTCTCGCCTTTTTTAGAGCAAACCCTGGTGATGCAACTCTTTTGTCAACTCGTCATCAGGCAATAGGTAACCTAAGATACTATCTCATAGAAGCCATGACGCTTTTATTATTTTTAGGGTTCAACCACAGAAATCTGAATAACTATTCAGATTTCGGTGGGTTCAACAAATCCCTGAATTTTTTGGCGTAGTCTACAATAAGCCGGCAATGTATCATCAACACCGACGACATTACAGTTGCAAAAAAAAGGCTCAAAAGTCGGGTTCAAGTTAAGCAACCGAACTACTGAGACGTCGAACGACTCAGAAGTCCGGTCCACCTCATTGTAATTGGACTACTGAAACTAAACCTATTTTTTGTCTTACCTACCAAAAAAAATTATAGTCCTTTCCTTGCCCAAGGGCCCTTTGGGCTTGATAAAATACTTTATAATACAATGCACCAAAAAAAATTAAGGCCTTGCCCAAGGGCCCTTTGGGCTTGATGAAATACATTTTATTACAATGCACCAGCAGGGGTATTTTAATTCATTCGATTCGTTTCCGAGTCGAATCCGACGGATTCGAATTCGATTCCGACGGATCTATAAAACGCAAATTTGATTTCGCCTCGGGTTGATGATCGAAAATCCGAAGCGAATCTATTTCGCCTCGGGTAGATGATCGAAATGAGGAGTTCCTCCTCATTGACATGGCCATTAGTTAGGGTTGCCATCCGTCCGGGTTTCCCCGGATTTGTCCTAGTTTAGAGGGGGTCCGGGGATCGCCCGGGCGGGGTTTCATTTGTAGTCCGGGTTTAAAAATTTCATGACTTGCGCCGCCGCCTCTGGGCGCGACATTATACTACGCACTGTGCCCGCCGCCGCCCGCGCCGCCGTCGCGATCAACCGACGACGCGACGAACCGACTCGCCAGTTGAGAAAAGCGTTCCGTTCGCGTGAAGCATGTGTCGGTAAGAGCACTAATTAATAATACCTAGGTAGGTAGGTACATCAAGTTTAATCTCGGAGCATATGCCACGCGCTAAGTAGGTAGGTAAGGTACTTACTTGGATACTTTACATCTGTTTGAGATCGTATGGGTGTCGTGAAAGATGTTAGCTGAGTGGAACACACGTGTGAGCTTACGACAGCCTTGTATTGTAATCTTATCAGCTGACTCACCGCATTCGCACAATCATGCTTTGTTATAGGTGGTAACAAGGTATCATTTTATTTACATTATAGGAACGTGCCTCTCTGGCTTCATAGGTAATTTAATTATAATCATGCTGCACAACACAAGCCGTAGGCAGGCAGTCTTGGTGGCTTGTGGATTTTTCTAGTGGTTTAGTAAAATTTCCTTTCAATTTCTTACTGAAAATACTATCACTGAACCACTAAGCCACGTTTTGAAATATTACGACTGGTAAGTACTACGAGATAGATCAAAATAATGTACTACAGTACTGTACACCTTAATAAGGTCTATAAAAATGTCCGCGATGGTATATGTCTATCTCCTAGGGATTTTTTTTTATCCTTTACTTTTCACGAGAAATAATGGCTTATTTACTAAGCGATTTTAAGCAATACAGCATTAATCCTTCTTCAATTAAGAACCTTAAATAACATGTGCATTTAATATAGATCAAGAATGGCCTTCACAGCCTGTAATTTAAATCAATATTTTCGAAGATATTACAGATTTAAAATGCAGGGACATATCGGTTGAGGCGGTACCGGCCGGTGCGGCCGATTCTGTAGAATATTTAGCATCAGCATTGCACCCGTGCGAAGCAGGGGCGGGTCGCTAGATAGGCTATAAATATATTTTTTAAATTTTGTTTAGAACATGCTTAAGCTAGCACACTCCTTGATCTTGTCAGGCAAGCTATTAAATAACTGCACTCCCTCGTTAACAATGGTTTTCCTGTCGTAATCATTGGTGTCCTCGATTCATTTAGTGCCACCTGGATAAAGAATATTTTTTGGCAAAAGCAATCCTTTTAATACGGATTAGTTTGTATTTAGTGATGTTTACAAAAGGTGCCCCTTGCCGGACGCTCGGTTGGTTTGGTGCATCGGTCGTTGACTTCGCCTAATATGGAGCAGCATCGCACAACGCTCTCATTTCGATCACTGGCCTCTCCGTGTCCTTCCATGGTCGGCCGAGCTCATCAAAATGATCTCATCGTTCAATTATGTCTCTAGGTGACATACACTAGGTACTTTATTGATACAGCAACTGTTTTTCTGTTCTGCTTCATAAAACCAACTTTGATTCAACATTGTTAAAGTTGCTTAAAATATGCATGCTCGGCTTCGCACTGATGAACAGTTAAATTTAATCCGTCTAGTCTAGCTTAAAGAAATAAAAGTACATGGCAAAGGGTGTCAGGGTGTCGGTCAGTTATGACGATGTCAGCACAAACGCAGGCGCGTTGCATTTCACAAGATCAAGCAGGAGTTATTTCCGTGGGCGTCGGTCGTTCGCGTCACCCAACGTCCCACCGTTTAATGTCCCCACAGATTAAACAGCAAGTTCGTATAGCCACAAATTAATGCAATCGCCGGCCACGGCCATCGCCCATATGTCCCTGTCTGATTTTGTAAAGCTCACAGTTCAATGAATCACCTCGCTGACTCAAGGCGTTACTCATGGAACATTGTTTTGACCGTTCAGATTGCATTTCGTTGCAATAGGAGAAAGGACTTCCACTTACTCGTGTCACGGTCACGTGTCATTCACAAAACATCATTAACTTTCCTTGATGCGACGACGACGGCGCGCCCGTACGATGTAGGTACATTCGTTATTAAACCACCCACACTCGCTGTAGTAGGTTACCTACCCTTATCAACAGTAACGGATCCAAAGAAAAAGTGAAATACCGACAACCTACGTAGGTACTAGATCCAATGAATTACAATAGTTACAGAAATAAACAATACGTTCCTTTCCTACATGAAACGATTGAACTAGTTCAGTATGCAAGGTTGTAAATGGCGAAGGTGAGGGCTCCCACGCGCCTCCTCTGGTGCGTTGTCGATGTCGTTGCATAGTGAGCCCCGTGCTCGCGTAATTATTTAGCGAGACCCGACCTACTACGACCCCAATTCACTCCATCTGAACCAAACTGTGAAATAACGCCGATGGAGAATTGGAGAGTATGATATAACTGTGCGAATATTACTGCCCTGTAATTTCGCTACAGAGGTCACGTTAATTGTCTTCATTGAGGGTTATGTAAGTAGAGGCGGGACTCTATGCTCACAACAGTTCACAACAGTTGTGCGTGTCGTGCGTGCAGCTGGAGATACATCGGTCGGGTCGGCAATTGTCGTAATTACAAGCCCAGTAGACTATTTTTTATGAGAGGCGTGGTGGGACCAACCGCTGAGCTAGCAATCTGGATCTAAAATCCCAGTGCATGGGGTCCTAAACAATAGTTCCCCTCGTGAAGTCGTTCGTCACTGCCCAGACCAACATAATTTTAAAAAATGTTAATAATCTCTTTCTGAATTTTATTTGACAACGATATTCATGATACAAGACAATAACACCTTATTGCACACCAAGAAAATACAAAAATAAAAATACAGGAAAAGAGAGATACAGAGTTGTACCAGATGATACAATCATGATGATGTTAAAGAGTGACATGAAATGGCAGATATATAAACCAACTCTACAGCATTTAAATCAGTGTCATGTCAGCAGCTAATAAGCATGAATGCTTTTAGTTTCGATTATCTCCCCTTCCAAGCGAGGATTGCTACGCTCGAAAACTTAATTAACTCCATAATTCAGTATCACATCACAGTCCCATAAGGATTTTACGAGGTCCCATGCCGCCGTTGTCGTTGCCTTCAAACAAAACTTATATTTAGGCGGGTCGGCGACCTGCTGCGCCGTAGTGCAACACAACACTGTACCAGCAGGACTTCCGCGTGCGTTTCCCATTTAATTACTAACATTCGATCGAAATGTTCCCAGATGCTATTTACGCAGCTACAAAACTACAAACTAAATGGCGTTTAGTGGGTTTTTAATATAACCGTCGCGCCAGACGAAGCCCACGCTTGCATGCACTACACAGGTTAGTAATAGTAGGTACCTACACCTAATCTTTCTTCCTTCCTCCGCAGGTAACTTCCACGACCCACACATACCAAACCTAACTGACTGTAAGTCTTTAATGAGGCCTGCGCAGAGATCCCACCGGAAATGAGTAGAAAGGCGCGCTATTGCATCGCATATCGCTAATTAATCTTCCGTGATTACGTAATACCAGCGATAGGTGGAAAACTAATATACGTCTATCTTATCTGCCCACCATTTAGCATGTCCTAGATACAGGGCGAAGGCAATGCCCGGTGTAGAGACAGAGGTTGCGGGAAGCCCGTCAAGTGGCGTATGGTATGGCGCCCCCTCCCACTGGCGACATTTGAGCCGCGGAGCCCCGTTGCTCATTCAATTTATCACACGCGATTAATCCGCAGTGGGTCCGAATAAGAGACCTTCCGCGCTCGACATTAATCATCAGCCGCGCGGCTGGACCAACTGAACTGAACCGTAGGTACCTACAGCCTGTCTCACGAAAGTGTATTACTGCTTCGATTACCTTGAGATAAAATGAAACAAAAACTTAGCCAGTTATAACTTGGTTATTTTTTTGACTACAATAAGAGCACACGATGGCTCCTTTAAAGCACGGACTCCTCAGAAGCTGATAGCCACTTATCAGCTTCCATTTTGTGATTACAAGTTGGACCGGGTTGGCCGAGCTGAGCGGCTCTGTGGTCGGTAGAACTAGTGGTAATCTGGACTAGCAAGCTTGAACTAAAATACTTTAATACAGTTTATTTTTCGGATATGTGTAGTGAAACCACAATATCGGTTACCGGATTGTCGCGATGGCCAACTCCTCTACCAAAGCACAAAGTAATAATACATAATCTGTGATCAAAGTAACATTTTATAATCTGTGCCTCTACAGTGGCCGACCTCGATTCCTGACAAGGGGCCTTAACCTACTGAACGCACCGGGAGGGCGTCAATTTCACATCCCAAGGATTTGACGAATTGCGAAATTGACAAATTAAGCTTATGACTTGCACATGGACAAACAAGTATTTGACGACTGTCTGCGAAATCCACCTCAGCACTTCCCGAGGACGATCAGAACTATACGGTTCGGCTCCATACGTCTACGGAGCATTTTTTAATACGATCTAACCCATCACACCTATCTAATCCATCCAACCCAGAGGCTTTCTCTTACCATGATTATGATTAATAAGATGTTTCCTTGCAATGTTCCTTGCTCAACTTCCTTCACATTCGCCATGGGTAAAGTTCGGAGTCATCGCATCTCGTGTCGACTGGCAAACGTGAGAGTTTCCGGGCAGGCTCCCAATTTGGCATGAAACACCTACACTACAAGCTCTAAAATAAACTGCCTTGCTCTGAGTTTACCTACGTTGAAGTTTTGCTTGATAATGGTGCTGTGCTATGCTTCGCTACCCGTTATCCCAGCAGTCGGCTAGAGGTGAAAAAATACTGGTAGATCTCACAGTTTACGATAAAAAAACTGAACGTCTTCGCTCATTTGTCGTAAGCTGCCAATATTATACTTTGATTTCCATAAAGAGGCTCGCATACCTCACAATGTGGGCTGTGACCAGGCATTGTGCCGACGATACCTACGAATCTGTATGCTCCTAGATTCTCAATGTGGCAGTGTGCGAACTTCCGCCTGAGACACAGAGGGAGGGAGTCAAAGAAGGCTGCGAGTTCGATTCCCGCCGCGAGACAAAAATAATGTACTTGTGCTCTGCAGGTACCTTGGAATAATAACGGACCGGTAGCTAGGTATCTTAGTATCATACCTTCTATCATACCTTTCAATGTTACCGTACCCATAAAACAAGTTCTGCTTTCATTGGGAACAGATAATGCTGTGTGAAAATGTCCAGTAAGTATTACATTCCTCTTCATCATCAGCCTGTATTATGTATTAGTCCACTCCTGGTAGGTATTAAATTAGGTACATAAATACCTACTTATTATTCTCATTCTGCTGAGTTTGTGAATAAAATAAATATTATTGTCCAGTATTTTAGGCCTACATTTCCTCAATCTTCCATTAGAAACTGTAGTGGAGCAGCGAGGGGCTAACAAAACATGCGATAGTATTCTTTCAACAATATTCGTTCTTTCAACAATAGGCGTTTCCAGCTAAACACTTTTAATTTCCATTTAATTTCCCTTGCAGCACAGGAAGGGAAAACTACCGAGGCGACGGCGGATGCGATACCAGCCACTCTATACTGTAGCTTGTTAGTTTTCTTTTCTAGGTATTTTTCTGTAGATTATATTCTTAAAGCAAAAAGATTAGCAAACTGCCTTTTCTCAAGGGTAGGATTTTCCTCGATGGACCCCCAAAAAACAAAGTGTTAAGGTTCATTAGAGCAAGTATCGTTTCGGCTCTACATTAGTCGGTAATCGTGCAATATGAACAAGCCGGGGTTGCCAGTATTGAAGTTAATGTCGGTTCATTTGGCAAGCGCGACCTAACGAACAGGCATTCACTGGCCTCACGAGATCCGGCTCTATTTCGCGACCTTGTGCTCTATTACCTGACAATAAGGGTGGAATGGATTTCGTAGCAGCTGTGCCAAGTATTGAACGCGAAACACGAAGGTTTGATAAGGTTTATTGAGGTTCAGATCAGTGTCTCGCGTCGCGACGTCGCGAAATCAACAAAACCTACCTACTTCTAACTATATACGGTGGGGCAAATTTTTGCCAAAACTTACGATTTGATTTGGTATGTTACTTTGGGAAAAGTGTTCCTGGTTGGAAATAGAGTTGACCAACTTGTTTTTATTGACAAATGTCATTTTTTGGGTGAATCGTACTTTTTTTCAAAAATCTAAAAATGGCAATATTTTTTTCTTCAAAATAAAACAGAAAATTCCTAAGAACAAAATCTTCTAACTACAAAAGAAAAGGTAGCTACCCTTACGGGTCCAAAAATTTGCCCCACTCTGTATAGTCTAATCAATCGATTAGGTACACTAGGTAGAGGTAAACCTCCCTAGTAATTAAGTACAAAAAAGGTTTGATGTTAATTTCCTTGGATCAAGAGGTGTCATTCGTTGTCACATCTAGCAGGTTCCTATCAGTTTAAAAAAAATTAAGATATATTTGGCTCGAAACGCACAAGACAAACTACAACCAAAGTTGGTAGAGCAGGAACTTATTGTATAAAGGCTTAAAGAGACCAACTAGCTTATCGTCTAATCAATTTGTTGTTGTTGTCCTTTAGCAGCATATTCCGAGAGAGGCAGGAAACGGGAAGTGCCAGTCATATTCTAATGAGCTATGATGGAGTATGAGTATACCTCCAGTAATTACCTATCTCAGTGGTACAGCCAGTGGGTACAGCCGACTCCAAATAGATCGCTTTAAATTGTGCGTGACAGTTTCGTAGAGTCATCCGTGATATCTTTGATGAATAAACATAATCGGATTTTATTTGTAGATATTGCGTTTCCAGCTTTTCGTGGCTAGGCTTTGTTCCAAAATTTTTACTCTGACTGAGGTTTTATAATCCGTCACTATAAAAAATTCTTAAAAAGAAATTATTACCTAAATTAGAATATAGAAAATTGCATATTGACGTGTGCCAAGCAGAAGATAGTGATCTGTTCTTCTGGATGAAGAGAAATCGCTGTTTCCACTTTTGGGACCACAAAATGTGGGTCGGCAGATAGATAGAGATCTGCCGTTGGACCATGAAATTGTCCAATTGTTTCCTACAAACTGAGTCACGCTACACACGCGTTTTAGGGGGCATTACATAATAGTATCGTGTTGTCAATTAGCTGGTTGGTATGGATGGAAGTGGGACGTAAGTCGGACACTGCTTATACAAAATGAATGTGATGCATAAATGATAGGATTCTCATACTTATCTGATGAAAGGGATGGAAGCTTCGTGACATGGCGACATAGCCAGCCACAGGCCACAGACATAGCGAGATTGATATACCATGGTACCATGATATGCAAAACCCAATCTGATATCCTCATAATATCAGTCCGGGCTTACTCAAGATACAATGTTTGTAAACATGGCCCCCTTACTTAACCTATTACACGATATTGCTGTTGTTTTTTTTTCTGCAATTTGCTCTAATTGTAGATTTTAGCTCTTTCCCACAATACATTGTGCTGATAAAAATGCTTTTCAAGCTCGACGCCAAATAGAGATTTTAGATGTTTGTGTTGTGAGTTGTTAACAAACATTGGATCTTATGAATAAGCTTGAGTATTGATTTATGATAATTTTATATTCCAGGATTTTTTTTTTACTAAATGTGGTTTTACATAGATTAATATTCAGCAGAGCAGCATAGCAGTCACTATGACAAGTAGTAATAAGTGTTAGCGGTCAGTGGCACCTCTGGTAGAAATAAGAAAGTCTACTAAGTATGTTTTGGCCAGTCTGCTAAAATTGGACAGTGACTCTCACACATGCATGAGTCACACAATCATATGTTATCTCGTATTTGATGCGTAAAATAATAACACACAAACAACACGCTCTTACGAAATTGGATTTGCAAAAAAAGGACCGTCAAGTGCGAGTGTAATTCGCGCTCCGAGAGTTTCAGATGTTTGTCAATTATACAAATATTATGTGCTATAGCGGGTAAAAGAATTCGCTATATAATGAATACCTAAAAATAGTAGGGATTGCTCTGCAAACTTCGGAGATAAGTGGTAGGTAGATAGGTATATAATATGGTCAACTTGTAGACTTCTTTCGAAATATTTCAGAAAGTATGAAACCTCGAAAAAATTTAAGTACTATTTTGAGATGTACAAACCGATACCTTTCGTTTGATACCCCACTTGACCTTGTTTCTTCGAAAATTACGACATCACAATTTGTACTGAAAATTAGCATTTCCTTTTTTCAATAAATCTGTACACGAGTGCAAGTAAATAGGTGCGGTAATAGCTGAGATATTAAAGAGGGAAAAAAGGACAGACCTTGTTCCCTTTGTCACGACAAGAAAAGATAAGTGAAGCCTTGCCTTATCTCGGGGGATATCTATTCTTGCTGAATAAAAGCTATTTGAAGCGTTTCTAAAGCAATATTTCAGCAAATAAGTTGTCGTTTACTCTCATGGGGCAAGAGGAAACACTTTCATTGAAATTTGAGCTATATTATTCTAAAGTAGGTTTACCTTGAGTAAGTCTAAGTTTATTAATAGAAACGGAATAGGAACAAATTAGTATTACCTTCAACTAAACTTAAACTGATTAGTCAAAGCCCATACCATAGATTGGCAAAAATTCCACTAATATTATAAATGCGAAAGTTTGGATGGATAGATGGATGGATGGATGGATGTTTGTTACCTCTTCACTCCAAAACTACTGAACGGATCAGGCTGAAATTTTGCATACAGGTAAGTCTAACCCTGGAATCAAACATAGATAGATAGATAGATAGAAAACACTTTATTATACCACACAAATACAGGAAACAATACAGAGAAAAGCTTATAAAAAAAGGAAGTATAAAGGGCGGCCTTATCGCTGAAAGCGATCTCTTCCAGGCAACCTTGGGATGGACTGGAAATTAAGGAACAAAAAAGACGGTGGCACTGAATAAATAATATAGATATGTACCTATTTAAAGAAAACGACTGGTGACTTTTCATCCCATAAATCAGTTCCCATTCGATAGGAATAACCTCAAAACATTTCTATAAAAACAACGCGTGCGAAGCCGCGGGCAGAAGCTAGTATACAATAAAATACTTAAATGTTTAAAAAATGAAGATAAAGATACTTAGAAATTTTCTTTGTGAATAAAGAATTGTTTTAATAATGTAAGTATTTTAAACTCTATTTGACATGTGTAAATAAAATCCGTACGATCTCAGTTTTGCAGTGCCCTTCCAGGGTGCATGTACCTGGCTAGTGACAACTTATACCTAAGAATTCACTTAGACCTAAGAATTCATGTACCTACACGCAAGCAAAAAAAAATAAATAAAAAAAATTAAGTAATTTTTAATAGATTTAGTTTTGTAAGTGTTCAGTTATGTAAGTCTCCAGTACAATTTAATAAAAAAAAAAGGTAGCACTCCGGGAGTGCCGGCAGAAGTGAAAACTTCAATATTAACGTTGTGTTTAATTATAAGTATAAAAGTACTTCCTCTCCCTTTCCCTCGATCTTACGCTTTTTCGATCAGCATCACGTGACCCTGACGCGAGTTTGAAAGTTTTTACCCATACAAAAAAAGTGCTCAGCGCCGCTAAAGAAGTTTTCACTTCAAAAATCATTTTAAGGTTCCTTACCTCAAAAGGAAAAAGAAACCCTTATTGGATTACTTTGTGGTCCGTCTGTCTGCCTGTCTATTCGTCTGTCAACCCCCTTTTCTCAGGAACGCGTTGAGGTATCGACTTTAAATTAACATCAAATACTGAACTCTGTAAGCTCTTGGAGCCAAATAAAACTTATAAGTCAACGCAATCAAAAGTTACAGCCGTTGTCCGAATATTTGAAACATCCAAAAAGCGTACATTTGTAGTTTATTCGAAAAAAATATTTTTTGATTCTCGTGGACATGGACCAAAACCATAGAGGAAATACAGAGTTGTACTGAGAGTACTGTTCTTAAATTACGCATAAAATTACTTACACATGAAATGTGATGCCATTCATAGCATCAGAACGTCTGTCCGAGTAGTTTTTACAAGTTAAAACACAACACTTCATCCTTTTCTACTTAGCTACATTAAAATTACACGAAATTCCACCGTTAACAAAGTTGTGCACAGGACGAACGACGACAGTACACTGACTAAGGCCACGCCCACTGTGATGACGTCAGGACCTAGTTGAGAATCACAGTGCACAGTTGCTTAGGCCCCCTCCTCTCCGTATCTGCTCTATGACCAAAACCTATAGGGTGAAAAAACATTGACGAAAAGGAAAGCTTAGTAAGCTTATCAAGAGCTTTCGAGAGCTCTACAATTTATTGCGAAATGTTTTTTCTCATGTTTATCAGAGAGAACATTTTCATTAACAATGTCAAAGCGGCCATCATTCCTGAATTTATTGCAACCGCGAAACATGACCACTATTCGTACCTTCATTATACAGATTCCATTGTGGTTTCCATTTCCACAATGACAAAGGTAAATACAAAAATTATGCGGACGAAATCCTGATGGCGAATTAAACAAGGTTAGTTTAGTACCGTATAATACAAGTTGGAGTGAGAGTTTATCATACAAATGAATAAGTGCACGCACATCACAGGTGTAGTTGCGTTGCGATAGCCAAACTCTGCCTCATGGTTTATGCATAGCTCCATTTGTAGGCGGATGGCCGCTAAGATCCAGATAAGATACCGCCGAGGTAATTGTAAGAAACGGGTCACGGGGCCGCCACCGCTCCCGGCTAACGAGTCTTACGTCGAGCATTGCGATTGTCATGCAATGCCGATTTTGTTTTGATTCTAATTAATCCTTCTGGTGAAGGGTTTCGTTTCGAGGAGAGCTTGTTAGGATTTCGTTTACTGATAGGCGACCTGTGACTTATCAGCGACTTATCTGAATTAACTAACGAATATCGAGTTCATTTATACTTGGATTTTAAGAATCACGTTTCATTTTCAATTTTAACCCCACTGCGAAATTAATGATGTTCTGAACGACTGTTTGCTCCGCTTTGTTCACTGCATTGTCTTGTGGCTGTAATTTTATTTTTCTATAGCAGAGAACAATAAAAATAATGGACTTATCGCTTGGCTCGGCTGCATTCACGTGACGTGCGCAGTGCGGTGTGCCCCTCGACAGCATACACTCCACTCCGAACCAATTATGGAGAGATTTTGTTGTCGTATCAGTTATTCAATGAGCATTATGACCCCAATCAGCTCATTGCATAACTTACCTATTGTTTGTATTTTTGCCGAGAGCAAGGTAGTAAACAAAGATTCCTAAAATTCTGAATACAATACCGAAATCGACTCCCGCTATCCCCTAATCTCCTAAGTAGCTTTATCTTACTAACCTAACCGCATTGAATTACCAAACAGATTAATTGAACATCTTCGTGCTACGTCTGCTTAATAGAAAAGCTACTGAATTTGAATTCCTAAGCATGACAGAGTAGCGTGTCTCCGACGAGCCATCACAACATTTCACGCGGCTGGCATTATGCAAAGTTGCAACTGAGACTGCGGGCCTTGTGTGCACGAGACACATTACATATACCCACATACACAGTTCGTGTAGGTAGGTGTGTGGGAGCCATTACGGGGCGTTCTGGGGCAACTTGTCACACGGCGGCGCAGCGGCCCGGGCGAGGCGAGGCGCTCGATTCATTAGGTGCCACCATGGTGCCACACGTACCGTAGATTAGCTATTCCTGAGTATTATAGTTTCCTGAAAAACTTGTGATTTGCAATAATAATATATAGCAAGATAATAAAGCATTCTGCTTAAGATACCTACAGCTTTAAAACTCCTTTAAGGTACACTGAGAAAAAAATCTAAAAGGTTAGACAATAAACAACATACAACTGAGAGCCGTCAAGGGGCTGTGTGCCTGCAGCCCTGAGACAGGCCGTAGACAGAGTAGTCTGGAAACAGCTCATCAGAGTCTCCGTGAAAGCTTTCCAGGACGGGCACGACCTTCAGCAATAAAGAATGCGACAGAGAAGAAGAAGGTTAAGGATCACAAGATCATAATCTCTAAAAAAAGAAGCTGTAGACATTTGCGGCTTGATAGTAATTTTGATCCCATCGCAATGTCAAGAGTAGAGTGTTCTTCCATCTCAAAATGAAATAGAGTTGACGTAAGTTTCTGGGAACAAGTCAAAAGGAGATGGCATAAGAAGGCTGAGTACCTAATCCACGTTCGGTGTTAGGGCGGCGGCGTCGCTCAGTAGGATTTACGTTTACTACTACCGCATCCTTTCTAGTGCATAATGCATGTGGGTAGTCGTGTCCTCTCTACAAGCTTGTGTAAACTGTAATTTTTTAACCCCGGACGCAAAAAGAGGGGTGTTATAAGTTTGACGTGTCTGTATGTGTATCTGTCTGTGGTATCGTAGCTCCCAAACAGATGAACCGATTTTCGTTCAGTTTTTTTTTGTGTGATAGATAATTTTACCCCGAGTGTTCTTAGCCATGTTTCATGAAAATCTGTTCAGCCAATAAACGTCGGCGGGTTTTAAAAATTTTTAATTTTGTTTATTCCCGAATTGTTGCAGTCTTCCATATCAATACCAGTCGGAAGCGTCCCCAAGACGCTGGCTGCATTGCCACGCTGTATGACAATGCTGATGCGCTGTGCCAGATACTCACCAGCTCTCGGGTCACGCGTCGCTTCGACCAGACGGTCAGACAATATTTTAAAAACCCGATGAGACTCGGTACCCCACCCCGGACCTAGGGTCTCGACTCCAAGGGGAGCAAATGTGTAGGCTCTGTCGAGACCTGCATATTGGATTGATCGAAATTAACATGATTCACTGCCGGCATAATCTATGTTGTTCTATCTCACGAAGTCCGTAAACTTACCTCGCTACGAACAACTTTGCGCTTAGTTGTCATGCTGACGGTACTCGCTACCAAAATCTGACGTGAATACAATGAGTACTAGTGACCCGGAACGCGTCTCGGGCGAGACTGATTGCTTCTGAGCTTACGCACACTAAAACAATGTGTACATGCATTCACTATGACATGCATAGCCCAACGGACTTCGTGAAATAGAATATCTACCTATACCTCGGATCGTTTCTATTGACGTACGATTAGGTTATAACGTGGCCCATTGACGTTGCATGTTTGAAACATTTAAAAACGAATGTAGGTAAGTATGTGAAGTGCACTGTACACTACACTCGCACAGTGCTAAAAATATTTAACTTCTACGTAAAATGCACGTTTGGTTGGCCGCTTAATCTAAATACCATTTGGTTCGCGTGTTTGAATTTTTCATTTGGAAATGAAAAGCTTAAAATTCGGCAGCCCTCGCTACTTTTAATAGCGGTCATTTTATTCAGTTAATCGATGTGCTGAGCGTGTTTGAAACGGCTTGAATTGAGGGAAATAGGTTTTGGCGAGAGAAACGATGATGTTAATTTTAGGCTTCATGACTGTTCGTTCCATGGCTGGTTATGATCAAATATCTAAAGGCTTTGATTCGCACCTAATTAATTTTAGCTTCACTAGTTTGATATTGCTGATCTGAATTCTAAAATTTAACCCATGCAGTACCTATACACAGCACAGAATAGCAAAATTATTACACACTAATAACAAATAATAAAGAAATAATGCTGGACAACTCACACAGCATTATCTAGCCCCAAGCTAAGCAGTGCTTGTGTTATGGGTACTAGATAACTGTTATATAACACTACATAGATCGATATTTTTTTATTATACACAGAAAACATCCAGAACACCCTAAACAAATATCTGCAGATCGTACAAACATATGTCCCGAGGCGGGAATCGAACCAGCAACCTCCTGCGTCGCAGGCGGACCTCACCACCACCACCACGGAGCTCCGTGTAGCGGCGCGGCGCGGGTCATACCACCGAGGCTGGGCAGTGAATTAGTTAAAGTTTTACTCCCGAGGGATTACTATTTGCCCCGTACCTAATATTTAAAAAAAAACGTCACGTGCGAGTCGGACTCACGCACTGAGGGTTCCGTTTAATTGTAAGACCTTGTTTCTTGCCAAATATTATGATTCTAGGTCAACATGAAGTACCATGTATATTTTGCTGTATAGAATCTAGTCTAGGTCAACATGAAGTACCATGTATATTTTACTGTATAGAATCAAAAAAAAATATTTTAGTTAATAAACTACAAATTTACGGTTTCAGATTTTATCGTTATTTGTGCTATTATGACCTTGCTTCTTACCAAATTTTATGATTCTAGGTAAACGAGAAGTACCCTATAGGTTTTGGTCTATAGCAAGAATTAAAAGTATTTTTTTGGTGAATAAACTACAAATTTACGGTTTTAGGATTTTTTCCTTTACTTGCACTATAAGACCTTGCTTCTTGCCAAATTTCATAATTCTAGGTCTACGGGAAGTACCCCATAGGTTTTGGTCCATGGCGAGCATTAAAAGTATTTTTTTTTGTGAATAAATTAAATATTTATGTTTTAGGATTTTTCCCTTTACTTGTGCTATAAGACCTTGCTGCTCACCAAAAATCATGATTCTAGGTCTACGGGAAGTACCCTATAGGTTCTGGGTGCATGTTGGAAATTTCAAAATTTTCGGACATAAACGGCTGTAACTTTTGAGTGCGTTGACTTAGAAGATTAATTTATATCACGGCTTCAAGAGGTTACGGACTTGAGTATTTGATGTTAATTTCAACGCTCCACGCGTTCCTGAGAAAAGAGGGTTGACAGACGGACAGACAGACAGACAGACAGACGGACAACAAAGTGATCCTATAAGGGTTCCTTTTTTCCTTTTGAGGTACGGAACCCTAAAAAACATTATTATTCAACTAATTGCGAAAGTTTGTGAAATGTGAAATTTTTGTTACCAAGGATCTCCAAAACTACTGAACAGATCAAGATAAAATTTGGCATACACATAGAACGTAGCCTAACTTAAACAATAGGCTAGGTACTTATTATACCGAAAATAAGCGTGCGAAGCCACGGGCAGAAGCTAGTTTAGAAATAAAGTCTGTTTTAGTTTTTGTGAAAAACATCAAGCTACGTATGTAGCACCTCATTTAAACCTAGCAACTAGCTATTTCAAATAAGCTGATATTACAAAAACCTTTTTTGCTTCGACGTTGTCGGATAAAAAATAGTCAGTTAGGCTGTATCAATGTAGATATAACAAGGGTATTATGAAGGTGCTAGAATGGCACGTACCTACAAGATTTTATTTGGGAGAAATAGTTAGGAAAATTTGTGGGAACCTTTTCTAAAAGCAGGGTTTCGACCTAGACGTTACTTGCAAATGGTTTCGACCCGAACATTATGTTATTCTCTTTATACGCCTACAGAATATAAAATATACTTTAAGGTAAATACAAAAAGCCTACGTAAAAGTTGTAAAAGTTGTTGCGTTTAATGTATTGCAAATAAGATATTTACCGACTGTCCTACTTTGCGTATTTGACCAAGTTTTTAAGGCACCTAAGCTTTCAGGAAAAATAGAATTAACTTATTCGTAGTATGAAGGTATTTGCATTAGGAAATAGACCTTATTCATTGTAAATTATGTACATCTGACTAACTGCAAGTGGTATCTAGATTAGGAGGTACAATGAAGGTTTTCTCTCAGTTGTGCCTTATCCGGACTTCCCCATTGTCTGCACTCTTCTGCCACGTCCGTAGGTAGGTATAGGATCTCTCTACTAATTCCGTACACTAGTAAAAATATACAGTCATCTCTTACAATTCCATCGTAAACGTTAAAATTGACATTAATCGGCTATTTTTGTCGTTGACTGTTCTAGGAGCTGCTGATGCTGATTCTACCCTAAAATAGGTAGAACTAAGTAACCCCCACATCATAGAATTTAAAACTTGTTCAACTTGAGTTTGTTTAAAAAAGTTTTGTGTTCGAAAGCGAAGGTTACCGAAGTGATAACGGCCGGCGGCCAATGCTGTGAATACCTGTAATGAGGATCCGTAATGTTATAGAAATCAATAGAATTACAGTTTCCGACAAAATCACTAAAACTGATATCTGCCTACGGGCGGCGACCGAGCGAGTGACGTCACACGCACACGCGGCTGTCACTCAATGAACTGCGCTAGTAATTTGGTCATACTTCGTCAATTTTTGTCGTAGAACAAAAATTTTTGTACTGTGTGTTATGGATTTTTTAGCTCTATAAATCTGCATTGTCAACTAAAAACGTTACGGATCCTCATTAGTCCAAGAAGTAAAAATTCTACGCTACTTGGTAGGAGTAAATTTTTCTGTGGAATCCAGTGCGTCGCATCGCCGCCGCGCCGCCCGCCTTCCACCCGCCCAACTCGATTACCTTACCGCTTTTCAAATATTAAACCAAACGACGCTTTCATACGCTCTCGAAATATTTTTCATATTTATGACCGAAATGGGAGCGCAATAGGTACTTAATTTGTGTTATTCATGTGGATTGTACGAGCGCGATGATGGCCCTTACATCAAAGAAGCAATTTTCCGGTAACATTGCAACAGAAGGAATAAAGTAGGCCAGTAATCTGCATCTTTTAAACCCCCAACTCTGGGACCCAGTGAGTAATTTCCTCTATTGAAGGCAGGAAGGGCCTTTACGTCAACACTGGCGTCTGATTCCCCCAAGTCTATGTAATAGCAAAAATCGCTCGGGTTACCTGTTTTTGATATTGAAGCGTCGCGCGTCGCTTCCAAAAAATGAATCTTTTATTACATCGACTGGAAGTTCTTCAAACTCTCACTCGTAAACAAATACTTACTGTGAAAACAGCTGAGTGATGTAAATGTTAAATGTTACATTTCTATACTATTTTCTTCTACTTCGTTTTTAGATTTCTAGTTCGTTCAAAGTAGATACAATATCTATGTTATGTGCTTTGGTATGTGGGATCTATTGTTTATGTTCTTACTATTATAAAATTTCATTAGAAATAAGGATAGTTATAGAACCTAAACACTTTTGAAATAAGCTTTTATATTTTATGCCTAAAATATTAAGAACTAGCTGCGCCCCGCGGCTTCGCCCCCGTGGAAATTTATGTTTCGAACTTTCTTAATTTTTTCTTTCATAAGAACCTTCTCCTGACAATAACAAACACAACAAAGAAAGAATTAGCGAAATCGGTCCAGGCGTTGTTGAGTTATGCGCTTACCAACACATTTTGCGATTCATTTTTATATTATAGATAGATAAGTATTATCCACCTAGCAAAATAAAGCGATGCTATATGAGTGTGCATGATTGAAGCGACTTGTTATCTTGATAAGACCCTTGTACAACATTGGCTATAAAAAAAAACGTGCGTGCGAAGTCGCGGGCAGAAGCTAGTCTATTAAGTGAACATGATAGCGTGCGCTGATTTCTTTCTTCCCTACTATCAAGTTGGACATTTAATCAACGGTTTAATACGTGATTTCTTTCATTGGAGTTGTTTTATGTCAGTCTGTCCGATAAGTGTCGGAGAATAATGTGGTATGACCAGTTCGCGAGGAAATCCGATCAACAGGTGGCGCCTGTCGCCGCCGCGTCACGCGAATGACTCGCTAATGAGCATTCCCCCCGCCCATCCTCCAATTACTTATATAGGTAGATAAAGGGTACGGGTTCAAGTCCCGTCGAAGTCGAAAATTTTTGCGATATTATTTGATTTCTTAGATAAAGGGTGTCTCAATAAGAATGCACTATTTAAATTTGACGCCATTTTTTTTGCAGGTTTGAGCTCTGAATTTTAACAGCTGGAATTAACGATTGTTCCGATTATTAACAAGACCCGTCAAGTACGAGTGTAACTCGCGCGCCGAGGGTTTCGAACGTTTGTGAACAAGTAGGTATGTACTAAAGGTACCGGTTAGAAACTCCGAAATTTAATGAAGACCTAAAACTAGTAGGTACCAACCTACATTTCAGATGGATCTCTCTGCATGCTTCGGTGATAGGGTGTAGCGTTAAATTTTTGGACTTTTTTGAAGATATTTCGAAAAACATTGAACCAGCAGAAATTTCAAAAACTGTCTTGAAATGTACAAATCGATACCTTTTACATGATACCCCACTCATTGGGGTAACCCCCCTTTTTGAAAATTATCCCCCCTCTTTTTGACAATTTTTCAAAAAGGGTTCATTTAACAGACTTTTCTATATTTTTCCTGTAAAATATAGATCTATATCTACAAACGCTCCATACATTTTGAATGGATCGCTCTGCAAACTTCGGAGATAGAGGGGGGGGAACGGGTAAAATTTCGACTTTCTTCAATATATTTCAAGAAGTATGTAACCTACAGAAATTTGGAAAACGGTTTTAAAATGTACAAATCAATACCTTTCATATGACACCCCACTCAGTGGGGTAGCCCCCCCTTTTGAAAATCATCCCCCCCTTTTTTGACCATTTTTCAAAAAGTGTTCGTTTTTCAGACTTCTCTATATTTTTCCTGTAAAATATAGATTTATATCTACAAACGCTCCATACATTTTGAATGGATCGCTCTGCAAACTTCGGAGATAAGGGGGGGGGAATGGGTATTTTTTCGACTATTTTCAAAATATTTCAAAAAGTATGAAACCTACCGAAATTTTAAAAACTGTTTTGAAGTGTACAAATCGATACCTTTCATATGATACCCAATTCGGTGGGGTAGCCTCCCCTTTTGAAAATTATCCCCCCCTTTTTTGACCATTTTTCAAAAAGTGTTCGTTTTTAGACTTCTCTATATTTTTCCTGTAAAATATAGATCTATATCTACAAACGCTCCATACATTTTAAATGGATCGCTCTGCAAACTTCGGAGATAGGGGGGGGGGGGAGCGGGTATTTTTTCGACTATTTTCAAAATATTTCAAAAAGTATGAAACCAACAGAAATTTCAAAAACTGTTTTGAAATGTACAAACCAATACCTTTCATATGATACCCAACTCATTGGGGTAACCCCCCTTTTTGAAAATTATCCCCCCTCTTTTTGACCATTTTTCAAAAACGGTTCATTTTACAGACTTTTCTATATTTTTCCTGTAAAATATAGATCTATATCTACAAACGCTCCATACATTTTGAATAAATCGCTCTGCAAACTTCGGAGATAGGGGGGGAGGGAATGGGTATTTTTTCGACTATTTTCAAAATATTTCAAAAAGTTTAAAACCTACAGAAATTTCAAAAACTATTTTGAAATGTACAAACTGATACCTTTCATTTGATACCCCACTTGACTCTGTAGGTCTCTTTTAAAATTTTGACATCTCAATTTGTATGGAAAATGTTCATTTTCATTTTTCATTTATTATATTTTTTTTTCTTAAAATCTGTACAGGCGCACGAAATGTATTATTATTTTAAATTTCAAGTTGATAGCTGCTGTAGTTGCTGAGTTATTAAGGAGGGAAAAAAGGACAGACAAAGCGAGACCATAAGGGTTTCGAAACCGATCTTCGAAACCCTAAAAATGGAGCGCACTTTTGTACGGGTAGCAGCGCAGTTCAATAGATCTTTCAGTATTACAATGTTTTCATTCATATTACTCTAGGTAGGTTAGGTACCTATTGGTTCATTTCACGCCAGAAGGTAAAGCTATGTCAGCATAATTTTTACCGACATCAACAGTTATCGTCAAATTTCAGCCAGTTTACACGAAACCTTAATGTGTTCACCCGCTATATACCTACTTTTTCTTTATGAATCACTCCGGCTAGGCGGCTATTGTTGAAAATCCGTTCTGTAATTTTGAATTTAACGCTTGAGACAGACATACGCGGCGGGGGACTTTGTTTTATAGTGGTATACCAACCAAGAACCTCTGTTTCAAAGTAAAGAAGTACGTAAGAGTTGTTGGAAAGCTCGTTGTGTTGCATTATGCGGTGCTATGAGATTAGAGAAATCTCGGGTTGTGAACTTTAATGGGTCAGCTCTTTGTAGAGTGCACCGCAAGACACTCGCGCATTACTGGGACACACTTCGACAAATTGCGTACAAAGCGCTGGAACTCAAAAGCAGTTTATTTTCATTTGTCAACTACGCTCAAGAAAAACTTCAACCTAGAAACCTGAATCCATAGTGGGTAGGTGTAAAGTCCAACGCTTGCATCACAATGAGCTTGAGTTTGCACAGCGCAGGTGGCCGCTCGCATCTGGCGAGGAGGCGAAGATAGCACGTCCGATTTGAGAACCGTTCAAGCGAGTATTTCAGCTTCACGCTCGATTGTAAGCGAGTTCAGCGCCTTTCAGGAGGTGCCTGGAAAAAGAAGAATAATGCATCAGCGTTCACATATTGTTAGTATTGTACCGTTTGCGACGAGCCCAGCCGGGTCCCAGGGGAGCGCCGCTGACGACCAGATCGGAAACGGGTGGGAAATGTTCGCGCGGTCATTTCATGAAAAATACAAGTGCGTCGGCAGGGGAGAGGATAAGGGAGGCAGGGAGGTTCTGCCTAACCTCCACCCGCCAACGCAATCACTACACCGGTGGTACCGGCCCCAATGATTTAAATTATTCACAGAGCTGCAAATCAGCAGCTCAGAAGCTTTGAAAATGTTTTTGAGATTTTTTTCAAATATCGGATGGTGACAATGTAGAATGTTGTCTATACTTACTAATATTATAAAGAGGAAAGATTTGATTGTTTGTTTGTTTATTCGTTTGTTTGTTTGTATTGAATAGGCTCCGAAACTACTGGACCTATTTGAAAAATTCTTTCACCGTTAGGAAGCTTACTTTTCAGGGAGTGACATAGGCTATATTTTATGCCGGAATTCCCACAAGAACGGGAACTACGCGGGTGAAACTGCGAGGCTATCGTCTAGTGTAGTATAAAATAAAAGAGAATGATGTGATGAACGGAGCGTATTGAATAAAACAATTTACCAAAAATATAAGGACCAAATTACAACAAAAATTACGAAAAAAGCAGAACAACATCCCTCAAGACGGGATTGTTTGGATCCCCATTAGGGCGAGATAAGCTGAGTATTTGCTCCGATTCGCCCCGATCCAATCACGATGAGCGCCTTGAAGGACCACTGGGGTCCGAAACGTTATTATGATTGCTAATTGCCTCTTTGCAAACTCTCATAAAAAAAGCTTCTGTAAAGGGAAGATGTGCTGCAAAGAACAGAATACAAATGCTTTTAAGATTAAGTAGGTAGTGTAAAGTGTACGAGTGCAGATATTTTGATAGTGCTACTGACTTGGTGCCAATATGTTTCACTTCCTTTAACCCCTTTAACCCCAAAATTAAGTGAAATCTTTAAAAAAAACTTCCGCAACTCTCCTAGTTAGGTAGTGAGAAATTGGAATTCCAACGTCGCCGAGTGCTGCAAAAACTTGAAGATGTCTCACCGGGTTCCTCTGAATTATTTACTGGAAGTAGTACAGCGTCAAGGTGCAGGTATTGATCACGAATACTGAGTGAAAAAGAACAAAGAGTCATTGGCATTTCGGTAACCGATCGAAACACCGGTGTCGAAAGGCTTACTGCGCTCTAACTTGTTTTAGGCTTACGGGGAAGTGTTGAGGATTTAGCTGGAGTTAGCTAACACGATTTGTATTAGGTGTCGCTAATGAATGCTGCCTTTAACCTCTATCACAGACACAAATACGTTTGCTTATGTATAGTTGTTATTTGCTCTCTAGGGTCGTTACTGTAATATTGCGGTCCCCAAGGCTGGCCCGGCAGTCTAATAGGTTAACGTGAGTAATCCTACTCTGGTGCTCTGGTGCTGTTTGTGGGCCTGTCCGTGCGAGTTGGGAAACAACCGTGTAACCGACCCAGTTGGGGAAGTAGCTCGTTACAGACTCAGAGGAAATTGGTATTGAGGGGACCGCGACGCAACACACTGAACTCACACGTGGCATGTGAAATTACTCACCTGATTTTGATTCGTTAGATTTTGTAGTCGAAATACGCCGAATTATGACATGAGGGGATTGGCGTCGTCGTAATTGGCCGATCGCGCCTTGCCAGATCTCTATGACAGTGATCGCGCGATGACGCATTAAGCGTAACCAATTAAGATAGGTACTTACTCTAAATAAAAATGTAGGTGTTTAGATTATGTTTATTCTCGTCGTGCGACACAATCGTATCGATCAGTCATACGATCGTTAGCTAATTAGGAAAATTAAAATCGATAGACACTGAACGAGTTTAATTTTTCAAAAGAATCCACTTTCGGGTGAGTGTATTCCACGCAAGGCAGTTGACAAAAAAGTTCCCTGGCAAAGTTGACTCACTGAAAAAGAAACCTTTTCTGTTCTGAGGTCAAGTATTCAGCTAAATTGTAAGGTCATGGCTCTGCCTAATGGTGTTTGCCCTTGTGAAGAGGGCCGCTGAGGGCCTCCGAGAACCCTCACGGGGGCCGCGAGAATAGAACAACGGCGCATCGTCTATTATGTAACTGGCTTTTGTCGTGCGAATGATTTTCCATGGAGCTCTTTGAAACAAGTGACACTCTTGTTAATAGATAAGGTAGGTAGTATGTCGGTTTCTTTGTGAGGCCACCCACCTGCATATTGTTGACTTCACTTGATAACGTTGGCGCTAAATAGCTATACTATGATTAGGTACCTACTAACCTACCGAAACAAAATTGTTTACCCACTTTGAATTATTTTGAAATGATTTCTCCGAAACTAAACTTACCTACCAAAAATTGGTTACTGACTTTGAATTCTTTGAAATAATTTCTAGTTATTCTGAGAATTGTACAAATTACATTTTAAAATGCATGAAACGCAAAACGTTTGATATATAATTGCAGCTCTTCAAAGAAATAGAGGATGAAAGGATTAGCTTTTTTAAGGTGAACTACAAGTACCTAAGCTTTGTAGCTTTTAATGTCGAATAACCTCATACCTAAAGACTCAGGTTATTTGCAACAGTGGATCAAATCCTGGCTGCGGCATTTTTGATGTAGTTTTGATAAATGAATTCCAGTTTTCCCTCTTAGGGATAATCTTCAAGGGGAAAAGGAAAACTGGAATCCGTTTTTTTGAAGTCTAGTTTTATTTTTTTTAATCTCAAGGGGGATAACTGGAATAACCCGTTTTGATTTATGTAGTGTCCCATTGGCAGTATAGCAAAGTTCTGCTAGTCGCCGACGGATACTGTGCCAATTCTACAGATTAATTAAAAACTTTGCTAAAAACCACATTATTATTAATAATAATAAACACATTTAGTTCATTTTATGTTATAATTTTCGGGTTAGGATTAGACGTCCCGTCTCTGTATACGAGACGTCTTACCAATATCTTTTACTAAGGTCTGGATGCAGTAAACCAATGCATGCTAAAATCTCCAGTCATTTTAAGCAAAAAACGGTTGAGCGGTAAATACTTCTTACTAGTTTTAATTTGCTTTTTTTATTTGATTATAATTTTCTTTGTTAATAAAGTAAAATAAGTGTGTAATAGGTAAATAATAAAATAGAGTAAGTTAATAATCATAATATTTGAGTTAAAAAAATATGTAACAAGAGTGTTCTATAAACTGCAGACAGACCAAAACTTGCCACAGCCTAATAACACTGAAACTGCTCATTTGTCGACACTTCGTGTAAAGTCCCGTAGTTCAGAGAGCGAGCCGCGGCCAAACTTGCGAAATTTCGAGGAGACGAGGTTACAGAATATGTACTATACTGACTCGAAAGAATAACTCCGATTTATAGATGAAAGAATGCGTCAAATGTGTGGAGTTTGTGAGTGGTACTTGGAGGAACAAGTTCTGTAGTAAATTTTTGTTACTTTTAATTTTGGATATACTTGGTGTTTTTTTTTTGGTTAGTACTTATACAAAAATTTTTATATGACTAGCTGCGCCTCGCGGCTTCGCCCGCGTTGTTTCTATGGAAACGTTTAAAGGTGATTTCTATCCCACGGGAACTGATTTATGGGATAAAAAGTAGCCTATGTTTGATTCCAGGATTACAATTACCTGTTTGCGAAATTTCAGCCCAATCCGTTCAGTAGTTTTGGCGTGAAGAGGTAACAAACATCCATCCATCCATCCAGCCAAACTTTCGCATTTATAATATTAGTGTGATACTATGGTATCACATCACTATATTTTGTTATCACGACGTCAACTTGACCTACCTACATGTTGAGTAATGAGTTGGTGACTCCGGTTCCGCAGCGGGTTTTTAACCTAAGATTATAACGGCGGCGGGCAGGGTAAGTTACCAATAAACCAAGGTACGAGTAATGGAGAAACTTTAATTTAAAATTAAGCAAACGCTTATAATCTTACGACACCCGCGGAAAGAGTTGGGGTGGTGCAAATTCTAAGCCGGCACCACACAGCTCACACACACCACACAGCACACAAAGGGATATCCACCGGGGGCGGGTAGCAGCGGCCCCGCAGAAAAATTCTACCACCGAACTGCGATCCCCAACCCGCATGCCCAGCGTGAGGATTATGGGCATTACCCCCATGAGATAAAAGCCAACAAGAGGCCTGCGTCCAGCTGTGGACCAATACAGGCTGTTGAGGTGAGGTGAGGTGAAACGCTTATCTATCCTACGTGAACAGATAAAAACAGACGACAATAATTGCAATACATAATAAGATTCAGTGCAGAATTGGAAATTAGGAATAGTTATCAGGTATGTATTAGAAAGCGCGGGCAGCAATTCGAGCAGAATCTTTAATTTAGCTTAATTTTAATTTTTGCTTTTGATGCCCGAAATCTTTTCCTAATTTCAAATTTTACATCGTAAAAGTATTTTTGTTAATAAATAATTTAAGTAAACTAAGCAACTAATTTCTTTCATTTATTACTTACTCATAAATTAGCAAAATTACTCATTTCATTGGCACTTTTCTGGTTGACCTGAAAACCTTACATATGACTAGCGACTTACCGTTGGAAAGGTGACGAACCAGAGAATTAACTTAGGGTACAATAAATTATGCAAACACCGTAGTTTTTTTATTATTTTAGGATAAATTTTTTCGTAAAGTTTATGTTTTTGAGTAATTTTTTTTAAAGCGTAAATCTTATTTTTCGATCCTAGGTTGAGGGAAGTTCTGACGTATTTTAATGCCAAGAAATATTAAAAAAATACTGCATTGAAAAGAAAAAAGTTACGAATGCTTGAAGGTCAAATTTTGGAAAAATCTTAATAAAGTATAAAAATTTACACATCACCAAAACTTAAATAATAAAACTTAAGATTTAACGAATTATCTGATATGGATCAGTTGAGCTATCTGTAGACTGTTTGCAACAGTCGGCAGTTAGCTCAATTGTCTCTATTGTAAATACTAGTATAATTTTCTTTGTGAATAAATTTATTTTTTACATTGATTTAAATTTAATTTTTACATTGATTGAATGTCCTCCTCTATTTGCGAATTCGCTATGGCGGGTTGAGTTCCAGTCACCCTGTATAGACTCCTAATTTTAGTTCTTTATATAGATAGGTTTCAATTATAAAAGTGGCCACGTACTCCGATCATTTCTAGTTTGTACACTTTCTCAAGGGGTAAAACTGGACTCCAAAAAAATATATTCCAGTTTTCCCCCTTAAGGGGGATTTGTCAAGGGGGAAAACTGGAATAACCCGAAAATTCGAAGAACTTTCTTTATAAATAATTCTAATTCTAATTCTAATTCTGTTTGGGGGGAACTGAGATCTGCACGGACATCTCGCATGGGAGTGTATTGTGCATTATCCCCCTGCCTAAACAGGCCCTAACCAGCCCAGCTCCTTGAAGTACCGGAGCAGGACTTTTGGTGACTGACAGCTTCGTTTCAGCTTCTCTGTGGGTGTAGACGAGGTTGACTCCTCAATGAGACCCTTCAGCCCCGTCTTGCGTCTGGCTTCCTCTGTGGCCGTGCAGTTTAATATGACGTGTTCCACAGTCTCTTCTTCTTGGAAGCAGCCACGACACAAGCTGCTGTCTGTGGCTCCAGTCTTGAACATGTAGTCTTGAATATATCTTTATATATAGGTATTTTATTTACCAAATGACCTACAAGGATTAGTCATATCTGATTATTGAGAGGTTTGTTATTGTATCGATGAACAAAGCAACGGGTGAAAAGCTCGAGGGATTCAAATCGCCAACATTGTGCTGCTGACCTTATTACAGTTCGTTGTAGTGGCTACCATGAGCCTCGAAACTTTAGCTTCCGGAATTCTAATCAATTTTAATATTTACCTTATACTACATAGAATCTCTCCTTAACTGAGTTAACAATAGTTTCAAATGGAATGGATTAGGTAATATACCTATATAGATTTAGAAAATACCTACCGGTTAACTAACCGGTAGGTATTTTCTAAGTCTTAGTCGTGACAGAGTTTGTAGGTAATTTTGAAGCGTTTAAAGTGCGGCTGGGTTCTGGCAATGCCGTGCCACTGGCAGGATTTATAGCAGCTCTATTTACTGCTTGTCAGATTGCTGACCGCATCACGAGTGCTCCATGATGGATCACTGCCCACTCCACCACGCGCTGCCGATAAATGTCGGGTTCATAAAACGTGTTTCTGCAAGTTAACATTTTCATAGAGTCAGTACTGTAACTCACGAAGCGCACACGAACGCACTCTATTGATATTCCCGCGACGCTACCATCGCGTTATCAGCGATTTTTATCGTGCAGCTGATTTTATAATCGAATCAGGTTTAAAATCGAGCAGTGGGCTGCGGCGCGGTAACTTGTATTACTTACTCATTACAGTTGGCACTGGTCGCCCAGGCCGGAGCCAGCAATATTATATTGCACTTTTATTACGTGCTTACACATTTCGTTGAGGAAAACTGCCTGTGATGGAAATACCTAACCTCATTCCAGACTAAATATCAGCCGGAACTTTGTTTCCTTCTCGTCGCAATACAACGATGTAGCGAGATCAAATACTTTGAATATCCAAAGTACCATTTCTCTGTTTAAGATTACGTTGTTATCATTTACCAAAGGTTTTTTGCATTGATCAATGCAAAAAACCTTTGGTAAATGATAACTTTTGATAACTTTTGATTTATGGTCATTACCATAAATCAAACGCTTCCTACTCTTTGTGCTTCTCAAAGCTTTTCGCGTGGCAGAAGCGAATTTTTTCACTCGTTCTTTGAATTTTTTCCAATTTGAGAGATGCAAGAGAGCCCTGGTAGCCGTTATTCTTAAAATCACCTTGGTATAAATAGCAGCTCTGTCAGCGATCTATTCCATCACTCAATGGGAGCAAGTTCAGAAAAGTGCAATGTGTAGCGTTCGATAATTGACCGTGAAAACAGTACCGGCTTTTTTCACTGTGCAATGTGCATACAAACCTCTGGTTTTCCTTTAAATAAATATAAAAAGTATCGTAACAGCTTTGTCGTCGGCGCCACTAACTCAGCTCCCACTAATAGCTCGCTAAGTGGCAGTACATCGACAGTGTACTCGGGAAAGCAGCAAATTGTCGTCTTTGTCACCGAGCTGGCACTATGGCACACTGGCTGGCGATTCCCAACACTTTATGTGCTCTACTGTACCTACGTAAACGTCAATGAAGCGCCGTATGATGTGACTTTATAAAATTCCGTAGAAGACTCTTGTTCGGGAGACTAGATGCTATGGCACTAATTGAACGGAGTCAGCGAAGTGAACGAAGTTCTCAGTGGTAGCTTTATAATGATCTTGAACCAAAAACTTGGGAAGACAAATTCAAACTCGACGGCGTTACGTCGTTTCGTTTAGGAGTTCCTATGTTCACCTTCTGTCTGTGTCATCATACCAGCTCGATGATACCATAACACTGCATTAATGCATTTTGCATACTTATGGAAGTTTTTAAGACAATTGTCACGGAACTTACATAAGTATGCAAAATTTCAGCGCAATCGGGTAAGGATAACTTGTCAAAAATTCAGTTGCATGTTTTGTCTCGCACATAAAGGGCAAGATAAAAACTTGTAAAAATAAAACTGAAACCACAGGGTCTCAGTTTTATTTTTACCAGCTTTTTAACTTACTTAAGGTGTAACTTATAGAGACTATACAGACAGCTGTATCTATAAGTTACACCTTAGGTTCAAATCTCTTGTGGGACGAGCTATCGAAGGGTCAATAACCACAAGATAAACAGTGAAGTGAAAATATTCGAGGAGGGACCCATAGGCCCGTGATTAGGCTCCGGAAGTCGTGGTGGCGCCAGGGGTCCACCCTTTCTCTTCATTGAAATCAACTTGATACGAACATTGCACTTGCCACTTGCCGATATATAAATAAATAAATAAATAAATATTGCTGGCCAATTCACACAGCATTATCTAGCCCCAAGCTAAGCAGAGCTTGTGTTATGAGTACTAGATAACTGATATACTTAATACATTTCACTACATAGATAGATATTTTTTATTATACATAGAAAACATCCAGAACAACGCCCTGGACAAATGTCTGCAGATCGTACAAACATTTGTCCCGAGGCGGGAATCGAACCCGCAACCTCCTGCGTCGCAGGCAGACCTTCGCCCGCTGCGCTACAGAGGTCGTCATATAAATGTACTTGTCGATATAAATGTACTTACTACTACAAAAGTACAGCCACCGCCAAAAATCAACCGGTAGGTACAACTTCGACTGATGTTTATTTTAAACGAGGATTGGAATATGAATTAAAGATGTAACGTGTGATATAATATAATATGTACTAAGGTGAAAGGGGGTGATTCTAGACCCCGAGGTAATAGACTTCTGATATTCGATTTTATGAATTTGGAATATTTTAATTTGAGAACAAGATATTTTTCTTCCTATTTTGTATTATTTATCATTGTAAAATATTTTACAATTAAAAAAAAAACAGTGTTTTATTATGATATTATTACAAAAAATTGATGTAGATCCTTTGGAATTGCAAAACCATAAAATAATATTATAATAATCTAAGATTACGCGTAATAGAACACGAATATGAAGAAAACAAGTCAAAAATAATTTAAGGCCTTCGTATTGAAATCGGGGTTATTCGGTCACGATGCCCACACGTCTCATAACTAAAAAAATATCTTGCTTAAGCACTTGACAATAATTGGTAATACGCAACATGAGATCTGCCGGAGATAGGATACGTAATTGGTCCAATTATGTCGAACCTGTGTTACCCTTTAGGTAACTACCCAGTTTCAGCCGGTAATCCAGTAAGTAGGTAGGTACACAATAAAGCGCACACATTTGCTTTGATATGCAAATGTGAGCCTACTCGCAGTCCTCGCTAAGCGGTACCTTCTCGGCCTCACTTGTGGTAACCTTAGCACAGGAACATAAAACAACGTCTGAAATAAAGATTTATTTTTATTAATGTGGCAAACAAGAAACAACGCATCTAAGTTCAAAGGGTCTTAGCGTAGAGTCAGTGCCAAAAATCGATGAACAGACCAACCTTCGATTTTCATAAGTTTTTAAATTATTTGGTTAGTTTTTAAATTTAGTTGGTTTAAAAAAGACAACTTCTGAAAATCGCTATCAAGTATTGATAGGTTAAATACCTGTACTTTTTTTTGAAGGCAGAAGCCTTTATTCACAAAGAAAATTACACTAGTATTTACAATTGAAACAACTGAGCTAACTGCAGACTGTTGCAAACAATCTAGAGGTAGCTCAACTGATCCATATCAATACCAGTCGGAAGCGTCCCCAAGACGCTGGCTGCATTGTCACGCTGTATGGCAATGCTGATGTGCTGTGACACATACTCACCAGCTCTCGTGTCACGCGTCGCTTCGACCAGACGCTCAGATATTTTTTTAAAACCCGAAGAGCCTCGGCACCCCACGGACCTAGGGTCTCGACTCCGAGGGGAGCAAATACCTATACTTACCCATTTCATAATGTTTAGTTACGTTAGTTTTTTTGAAGCTGGATTGACCACGTCCTAGGGCTGGGGCTTCTTGTTCGCACTTTATTATGGTGTTTTTTCGTTCAATTGAAATCAATTCATACTAATTCCTATTTTAAAAGCGAAAATAGCTCTGTGTTACCTTTCCATACGTCTAAACGAATCTTAACGAAACTTTGCCCTGTCCCATCACCTAACGCGTGCAAATCCATTGGCAGAACGTTACCCATACTCATTTATTCGCCGTAGGAACAAGGCAAACTTTAAAGACCATACTCGCTTGAAGGTTACTGCGATTTAAAATAGTAAATTTCATCTTACTCCAAATTTCAGTCCAACATTATTACTGTATACTGCACGGCATGCGTAAGCGAAATATTATCGAATAATTGTGACAAATTGTTTTAATATATCATTTTTAATGGTGTTAAAATAAATTCTTTTTTATTTTTGCTGCTTTATTTCCTAATACTAGTAGATAATATAATATTAAGCCTCAAAATTAGGGTAATTATTAAGTGTTTACTTTGTGGATTTGAACCTGGGACCCAAATAATAACACCTATTGAAAAGGTCGTAAGCATCACGAATGGCTGCAAGACAATGTGTTTTAGTATCTAGGTCACCACTTTGACTGCCGCTGTACGTCAATTTACACAATTTCAATAAAAGGTGCAAGCCATAAAACCAACACGACTGCTAAACAATCGAAGATCTTCAACATGAATATCAAACATACTTTACTCAGATATTTTCTATGATAGAGCCGAACTTTCTTTTCGGAGTGCGTGATTGGAAAAATTTCGCAGCGACAGTCTTCGCGTATCAGACCCTCGATGAATAATAGAACACCAGCACTGCTATCTGACAGACACCCGAAAGTTGTAGAAACTTGAACCCTTTGATCCTGGATACATGTCTCGTTATCGATTCTAAGTAGTTTTCATAGTGGATTGTGAAACTTTTGTCTGACCTAAATAAAGTCCTGAGTTGTTGATCTTTGCAGTTTCTTTCCAAGCCTGCGTAACTAAAATTACATAGTTTTATGTTTTCGAATAAAATATTTTCCAAATTCTTTGGTTCTTACCTGCATACGAAAAAATAAGTACCATTATCTTAAAAAAAGCATCATAAGAAAAACATTGGGGCCAAGTACCAACAACAACCAAGTAACTGAAGTCCCATTTCCTTTCAGTCTAAACTAATTTCATTCTCTACTTCTTCTTTATGTTTAGATGTTATTGCAACTTAATTGGATAATATAGCTTATAATAATTGTTTCCTTTGGACCTACTGTATTAGTTTATTATTATTTTTGTTATTTTCTTTTTTCTATGTTAGTAGATAGTATAGGTAATTTTGTATTGTAAATATGTATGTATTAGGTATATAAGTTCAGTTATTTACTGTCTGTGCACTATGAACCCTTTTTTCTTTTCTTATATCTTTTTCTCCATCCCAAGGTGGCCTGGGAGAAGTCGCTCTCAGCGATAAGGCCGCCTTTCGCCCTAACTATGTTTATTTCTCGTTCGTATATTATTATGTGTATCAGTTATCTAGTACCCATAACACAAGCTCTGCTTACCTTGGGGCTAGATAATGCTGTGTGAATTGTCCAGCATTATTTATTATTTATTTATTATTTCTCATTTAGATATGTATAAGACTTATTTATGTCAATTACTAGTACATTATAGTGTTCATTCATTAATTCAAGTAACCTTCAACCTAATAAATGACCCTAGATAGGCTATAATGGTAATTCATAATTCTTTAATGCACAAAAAAACATGGTACAAGTAGAACATTTACAAGGAAAAATAATGGCAAAGGCGAGCTTAACCCTAAATAGAGTTCTCTTCCAGCAAACCTTATTGGGAGAGAGAAACAAGTTTGTGAAAGTGGGTACATGTGCTTAAACAAAGGATACAAGATTTAATTTTAACCTACTTATTAAATAGACTACATAATAATAATACAATACATAAAATACTATAACTTAACAAATACTATATTTATATACATACATAAATTGAATAAATATATTAAATACTACAAAATCATAAAGATAGGTAATGCTCTTTGACTTTACGCTTGAAAATGAAGAGAGAGGGGCTGGCACGAATTTCATGTGGGAGAGAATTCCATAACCTAACCGAGTCGACAGTGAAAGAGCCACCGTAGCGGCTGGATGTGTGAACCGGAAATTTAAGGATGAGGGATAAGGTTGATCTACATGGTCTATCACGAGGGTAAAGAAACTCAAAACGCTCACGGAGGTAAGAAGGGGAGAGAGGATTGTTCAGAATGTTAAAAAGAAGAGAGAGAACGTGCAGATCACGCCGGCGACGGATTGGAAGCCATTTTAACTGATCTCTGAACATTGAGACGTGATCGTATTTACGCAAACCGAAAATAAACCGGATGCATAAATTTTGAAGACGTTCTAATTTGTTGAGAATTTCCTCCGTGTAGGTAAGCTAACTTAACGGTAAGCTACCTTATTATTAATATTAACCTAATAGTAGGTATATAAACAATTTCTGCGCGTTACTATACACTGGCAAATAAAAGCATGATAAAAGAAGACAATTGTTCCGAGAATTGGCTTTAATTCGTTCAATTTGAGCAACTCCCCTAGGAATGCGAGACGTCACGTTTGCCGATGCTGTGACTTGCCGGCGCCAAAGATATTCCTCATTATATTTATTCGTTATACAGGGTGATTTATGATTGGAAGCTGGGTGCAAAGCTTCTAGGAGAAGCTAGAATAGATCATTTAGAACCATTTGAGCCACGGTTGTCTGAGATGACATCGCACTATTGTTTTTTTTTGTTTCTGTGGAGAAAACCCAAAATTCAACAGTCAATTGCTAATAATGGCCAGTTTAAACAATAAGTGAACTGTTTTAAAGTGTATCTTATTAAAGGTAGAAAAAATAAATTTATTCATAAAGAAAATTATACTAGTATTTACAATTGAAACAATTGAGCTAACTGCCGACTGTTGCAAACAGTCTACAGATAGCTCAACTGATCCATATCAACACCAGTCGGATGCGTCCCCAAGACGCTGGCTGCATTGCCACGCTGTATGGCAATGCTGATACGCTGTGCCAGATGTTCACCAGCTCTCGGGTCACGCGTCGCTTCGACCAGACGCTCAGATAGTTTTTTGAAAACCCGAAGAGCCTCGGTACCCCAAGGACCTAGGGTCTCGACTCCAAGGGGAGAAAATGTGTAGGCTCTGTCGAGACCTGCATATTGGCGCCTCTTGAGATCTTCGCCTTATTAAAGTAATGTGTAAACTCTGCAACAAAAGATGTCCTAGATATTTGTAACTACAGGCATTTTTTTACAAACAATTAAATTTCACGAAAATTTTCAAAGGTATGTAATAAATCAATTTAAATGTTGATTTAAAGTAAATAAATGAAGTTTTTGGACGCCAGTTTAAAATAAACGGAAGATGTATCTCATTAGCCTCATTGAAAACATGCTTGGTGATTTTTTTGACGTGACAACGTCTTATAATTCGATAGAGCCGGCTGCACGCACGAAAAAACATGACGTCATGCGGCGTTACCTCGCTCTGAGGCGTTCCATGTAAGGCTTGAAGTGCAAGCGAGAGCGCTCGACATCCGTCTCTCTCCTACTTGAGTGAGCGATGCGTCTGCGTGGACAGCTGCTATACTATAGTACATTTACATGTTTTGATCGAGTATCAAATGCCACCATTCCATCAGTATTTTCTTAAGATGTTGTCACGTTCAACTATCGTCAGTACAGACTTTACAGACAACCAATTTTTTACGTATCATTTACGAGGATGGCTTGGAAGTGGTTGAATTTATGGCCACAAACCAAAATGAGGAACTGAAAATAAATTTGTAAGCTGACGTATAAAGCAACATTTTCATTTAAAATCACTAAGTTTTGATGTTCAAAATGACTGCTTCTGCTCCGGCTTCTAACGACAGCACGGGTGTGTCTTTTCCAGCCTTTTCCCAGCTTCATGGTTTTAAACGCTGAATTAATTTACTTTTCCAATTATTTTTTTCGATTTACTTCTTTCTGTGTTCTTATTCGTGGATTTAAATTTTTAAACGTTGTTAAAGTGACACTAAATACGAAGCACGCAAATAAAAAGAAGATTTACGAGAAAACTAATTCAGCGTTTGGAAACCTCGGAGCTTGATGTTAAGAAAAACAACAGCAGAGTGAGAAGATAGGCCCGTGCTGGTGTAGTAACCGCGGCAGTAGTTTTGAACATCATAAATAAGTGACTTAAAACAAAAATATTGCTTAATTTGAATTTTTTTCCCTCACTTTGGTTTGTGGGCCCTAATGTCAATGACTTGCAAGCTTTCCTCGTAAATGAAATCAAACACAAACTACGCGCCTACTATTGCTCATGCTTTTTCACCTTTTAACTACAGTTTTATACTTCGAACAACTTTTTATAAAGCAAAAAAAGTATGCAATGCACACTTTATCCAAAAAAGATCCAAAAAAAATCCAAAAAATCCCAAAAATTCTACTCTACTTTTATATTAAGCACGGCCAAAGAGTGGAATGAGCTTCCTGCGTCTGTTTTCCCGCTGGAGTACAATCTTGGAGTCTTCAAATCCAGGGTAAATAAGTTCCTTCTGGGAAAGCGTGCTCAATCTTAGGCCACATCTTCACTTACTTTAAGTGAGTTGGTGGCCAAACGCTTAACATTTTTCAATAAAAAAAAAATTGGTTGTCTGTAAAGTCGGTTTACTGACGATAGTTGAACGTGACAACGTCTTAAGAAAATACTGATGGAATGGTAGCATTTGATACTCGACCAAAACATGTAAATGTACTATAGTATAGCAGCTGTCCACGCAGACGCATCGCTCACTCAAGTAGGAGAGAGACGGATGTCGAGCGCTCTCGCTTGCACTTCAAGCCTTACATGGAACGCCTCAGAGCGAGGTAACGCCGCATGACGTCATAGCGAGGTAACGCCGCATGACGTCATGTTTTTTCGTGCGTGCAGCCGGCTCTATCGAATTATAAGACGTTGTCACGTCAAAAAAAAGAGATACTTAACTTACTCTGCATTGCGGCAATGTTTGTTAGAAAACATAAAAAATTACTTTAAAACAAAACAAGACTAGACAATAACTATTAGGTAACAGAAGAAATAAAAATAAAATAATACTCCCCAATACAACCCTAACATCTGTTAGTAAAACCCCATTTAGATAATTCAAAATATTTAACAAACTAGGTACTTGATGGCACCGCTAACTTCTTGTATCTGGGTACCACATGAACACAACCGCGGGCTGAAGCTGGTTTCAAATAACATTGCATTTGCATGTACCTTCCTAATACCCACACGCATTACAGCTGAAACAGGCTGTAGTCGCGTGACTCCAGCCTCGTCACGTCACGACATATTAAAATCAAAGCGACGTTATCGCGCCGCCAGAATTAAGGAGGAAATGGAGAATGTAATGCTCCATCATTCGTGACGTCACACGCCAACAAGCCACGGAATACCGTAGGACTCTGACAAGTTTTATTGGGGTACCCCAATTTTCCGGGCAATTACCATTGAAGAAAGGTATTGGAGTTTCTAAGGACTACCATAAGGCTGCTGTGTCTTTTTATGATTTAAATGTTGGTAATTGTCCGCAACAAGGTTGCCAGAGGATCAAACGACTTCTGTCGCGTTTGCGGACCTATAATTTTAGTACCTAACTCCTATCTCTAACAGACCTTTAAAGTGACAGCAATAATTTTTTTTTTTTTTTTGGGAAACAATAAGCTTACAAATGCTTGTATAACAATACATAAAACTGAAACAAATAAAGCTAAAACAGTTTCCGCTTGTAGAACATAAATACATACTAACTGAACTAATTAATTAAAACATAAAAGAAAATTAGTAACGTGCCTAAAATTAATGTTAAAATTAAAATTAAATATTTTAATACAACAATGAACTATGAAAATGAACTAAAATTACAATATTATTATGAAAACTGAAAGATATGCCTGCCGTCAGTACTACAATTAGAAAGAGTAGCTAATGATGCTGGACAATCCACACAACATCGTCTAGCCCCAATAATTATAATAAATATAATAGCAATAAAATGCTATTAAATATATGTCATCCTCTCTTGACTTTATTGGTAAATTGATAAGCCGAATATGTCTTAAGCAGAATCAGAAGAAATCAAAATCAAACAACACTTAGATCGGGTAAACTTTTATAATATATAAGTTTATCCAGGTCTACGTAAGAGGTCAAATCTTTGTACATCGGCTACCTATCCTATCCAAATCGGAGAATGGGTTCCTAACTAAGAGCATGATGTATTTTTGGCTCAACCCCTCTCCACTTTCCTCTTCCTAGTTCCGTGAAAGGGCTGATTCGTAAGATTCAATTCTCAGCCCAAATTATCCTAAACACGCGAAGTGTAGCCGCTAGCGGCGGCAACGAGCGAGACCCTGCCTAGGGTTGGAACATACTCAGATTTGCCGGAACAGAACTCTGCCAAACACTTGACCGGCAAACATAAATCATCATCATATCAGGCCACAGCATGTCCACAGCTGGACACAAGTCTACCGCATACAATGACACAAATAAAGGTTCGGAGCCGCCTCTATCCATTGACTCCCTGCGACCGCTACAATTCGCCATCGAGTGCTCAACAACACTCCGTTCGTTCGTTCTGGTGCTGCAAACATAAATAAGTATATTTTATTATTTTAGATGGATTGTCTCCTCTTGAATGAAACATTATAATTATGTCATCTAGAAGTCGTTCGATCGTGATGTCATTCTACCTAATAGCAGAGAAATAATATATGTATATACTGACCCATTTTTTACAATTCGCAACCCTTTGTATAAGGTGACACAGGTGGCAAGACTAGTTTTTGTAAATAATTACAAAAACTAGTCTTGCCACCTGTGAGTTTATAAAGCGCTAAACCACGCTACCCATATTTGAATATAGCTCGAAAAAGTGCGAGATTTCCCTAAGAAAGCTTACCCCCCCTCCTCCCTGTGACCAAGCGTCATATTTTGAAGACCTCCTGACCCTGAACGGGTCACGTTCCCAAATAGTATAAACTCTGGACGCGAACCAAAACGTCCTTGGACGAGCTTTTTTGTAAGAAACATTTAAAAACATTGAACTTGTGTCTTTCGAAGTAGTCGTCAGCGAAGGTGTGACTGCTGAAATAATTATGGTAAAACTTTTTCAACTTTCGCGACAACTAATGATTTATTTATCGCGTACCTTTTGTTATTGTTTCCCCTACGTTTCTTCCACGTTACAGCGATCGTAGTCACGGAGATAAATACCCGATAATCATTAATTATGTAATTGGGATAATTAAATAGGTAGGTTCCTTCTTTAACATTATCTGCTTACTCCCAGATCACTACGTGTCATTTCCAATGGTCTCCCGCCTATTCCAGTTTCGTTTCAATCCGGCCGAATTTTTTCTTAAAAACTTATGCGTCTTTCTACGCTACTAAACCCACTTTCTTTCTTTTTTTCTTTCTAGTAAATAGACGGGGAAAATAACTTTTTACCTAGTTTTGATGTGGCGGTAGATTATGAGAGAACGGTAGATTATTAGGTACCTAAGTATTATATTTTCCGGCTGTAGTTACTGAGAGATGTTTTGTTATGGAACAAAAATCCGATATTTTCACGATTTAGGCCATGGGAGGAAGGTATATTTTTCTAGAATTCTGAAATATACCTGGAAAATTCTCGAAACGGAACAAATAATTTAATCACTTTGATGGTTTTGAGACCAACAACAACGAGGAAAACTGTTTTGATCATTGAAATTATTCTAGGAAACTTTTATATTGCTTGAAGTGGGGAAAATGAAAAAGAGAAGGTTTAAGTGAGATTACTAGGAAACTACATCACAAGAATCAGCAGTATTGATTGTTTTGTGGTCCAAATAAATATTTTTTTCCTGCCGTTTTTTCAGTAGGAACCTAGATAATTGTTGAGTAGTTTATTCACCAAGCTTTGTGCAGCGATTAGCTAGCAGCAATTTACAGTAGAGAAGCTGCCACGCGCGCTATCGACGTCTGAGTGATGCTCACGCTACCAGCCGGAAGCAGAAATAAACAGCACTCATTCTGGAACTTACCGCTGAAGCCCAGGTTTTGATGGTTTCCGCGGTGTACGATCACAATTAAAAAGCACAACAAAAACTAAAGTCATTTACAACGGGATATTTAGTTTGAAACTGTGCCGAAATATTGGTAAGTTCAAAACTCAAATAATGGTACATTTCCCGTTGTAAATGACTTTAGTATATTAACCATGATGGATTTAAAAGTTTTATCACAACAAAAACGTCTAAACTAAGCAAAATGTCCACGTGAACCCTTTTATGTTACTACGTTACTTATTATATTACCCACTAGCTTCGATCCGCGGCTTCGCACGCGTATTTTCGGTATAATAAGTATTATTAAATATTATTAATTTGCCTATTATCTAAGATATGCTGTGTTCTAAATGAACGCTAAATTTCATTATGACCTGTGCTGTGTTAGTTTTGGAGATAGGTAACATATATTCACATTTCACAAAATTTCGGCTTTATATTATTAGTAGGATGTACCTATAGGTACGTTCGAAATCAAACAGATATGAATCATTTTCTAGGTAAATACTCTGTTAGTTTTAATCCGGGAGAAGATGTTCGAAAGTGTACCTAGATTCGATTGATCACGTGCGTCGTAAACTCATCTAGGAATGTGGAGCACGGACAACATCTTTTAACAGGTAGGTAATGGTAATAACAGCCATCCATCCATGAGAATTAAGAGCATGTGCCTGTACTGTAAGTTGTTGAAAAAAGGCTTATATTTTTGTTCTCTGCGTCACAACTACTGGGGGATACTGTATATTCTGATCTTTCCATTTTTGACGTGACAACGTCTTATAATTCGATAGAGCCGGCTGCACGCACGAAAAAACATGACGTCATGCGGCGTTACCTCGTCATGCGGCGTTACCTCGTCATGCGGCGTTACCTCGCTCTGAGTTGTCACGTTCAACTATCGTCAGTAAACCGACTTTACAGACAACCAATTTTTTTTTCATGACTTTTTTTTTATGCCGGTGTTGGGTAGCGGGTGGCGGCGGAATTGTATGCAAATTATGCCGGTACGTGTGAGAGCTATCATGCCCACAATTTTGCCGCCGGATAACCAGAACCGGCCGACGTATGGCACTTACTTAGGCCGTTTGTCCACCGCAGCCGTCACCGGGACGTCAACGAAAACGAGATGACGGCGCCGAAGTACTGACACATAGACTACTATAGCCGCGTGTCCTCCGCAAGTCCGTCACGTCATCTTAAACTCGACCCGAAATAATCTCGTTCTCGTTGACGGTCCGGTGACGGCGGCGGTGGACAAACGGCCTTACTCTAGCTGCGCCGGGTGTCTATTTGCTCAATGTGTCAGAATCGTGGCCACACCCGATAATTCACTAATTTATTAGTCATGACTACATTGCATAGCCGACCGCAGTATGTATAATTTGAGCTATTTCTCTCGACACGTTATTATCCAACAATCAACTGATTCTATTATTAATATCAACTCCAGTATTGTACGGCATGTTGGCTTTATTTTGCTTCAGTGGGCTATAATTAATTATCATACAAGGTGGTACAAAGAAACGCTACCTGGACGGCAAGAAGCCGAATTTTTAAATATAGCTTTCCTTATGTTATGTTATGATTGACTGCATTATTCGGCGTCATAAAAAAATGTAAGGTTTGTTTATTTATGGGATATTATTTGATTTCTTAGAAATTACCAGTATAATATAAATTAAATTACCATTAAAAACCAATACCATTAATAACCATTATATATAATATAAATTACCATTAAAAATAAATTACCAGAATAATAAAAACCTTAGAATATTGTGCGGTAGAATTAGCGGTGTTATTGAATGTACTGAGTTCGATTACCAGGTAAAGCAAATAAATTTTTAACATTCATTGAATGCTTAAACTTATATATTTTGAAAGTAAAGGAATGATTTCTATGAGAAAATCTGCTTATATCAATTTTTTCGGTTCTTGCCATCCAGGTAAGGTTTGTTTGTTCCACCCTGTATAATTAATCAGTGCATTCGAAGTGACCACAATCTATTCACATAATCTCTGAAATTATTCAAGGAATCTAAATTGCTGCGTTAAATACCTAGTGTTTATTTCAGAGGCTGCGTTTTTGGTGGACAGCGAGAGCGGAATTATAAAGCGTTTCACGACCTCTGTGGTGCAGTGGGCGAAGGTCCACGCTCCACGGAGGAGGTTGTGGGTTCGATTGATACCCTGAACAAATATCTGTAGATCTTACAAACATTTGTCCCGAGGCGGATATCGAACCCGTAACCTCCTGCGTCGCAGATCGCGCTCTAATACTAGTAGTATTTAGTAAATACTACTAGTATTATAGCGGGATCTACCGCACGTATTTACACTGTGGTTAGTCGCGCCAGCACGCATTATTTACACAAATGATGTGGGTCGTATATGTATAACGTAACTCGACGTAACATTTCATCGTATGGTTTATTCGGGTGCGGAACACGTGGAGTGAAGAACATGCAAATATAACGAGAATATCATATTCCCATGATTATGTAGTGCCCTAGTTATGAAATGTTTATCGCTTATCGCTTGTGGATGGTGGCGCTGGCGGGTTTGGTTCACGTTGCGGGGTAAAATTTAGTATGATCTGTGAATACCAATTTCTTACGTGTGTTCATCGTTAAGTAGGTATATAAATGTCGATACGTAGGTATTTATATATAATACTAGCAGCGCCCCGGCTTTGCCCGCTTGTAAATTTATGTTCCCAATTTTCTTAATTTTTTCTTTTATAATATAAAAGAAAAAATTAAGAAAATTGGGAATGAACCTTCTCCTGACAGGACTACTTAAAAAACAAAACAAAAAAAGGTATTTAATTTTATATCGATAGTTATGTACCTACTATTATAATATTTAGGTACATCTGAGATCATCTACATTGTAGAAGTATTCTACATTTCAATACACTCTTTCTAAAATGTTAGAATTATTTTATTTTTATTAATGGTAGGAAGGAGTATGTCGCCAAACTCAACCCAAAATATTAAAAATCTAAAGGGACAATAAAGATTACTCATATGACCTTTCGAAACACGAGATGCTATTGGAAAACTGCAGAGTAGTAACATCAAAATGTGTGCGACTTCCAGTCTACAAAAAATACGATCTAGCACTCAATTTAAATGAATTATTCTCTTGAGACAGACAAGTAGCTATCGCGCTATCAATCGTCTGACTAACACCTCGGCGTCCAATAAAACTAAAGGCGTCGCGCGCGCACTACCGGCAGCGACGCACAGTGCAGCTTCTACAGGGGCACCACTTTAATTCACTGTACTGTGATCCTGATCACAGAATATATTCTGATACGAGTATATTCTGATCATACATCTTCTACTATATAAAAATAAGTCCGGTTTTCCTTCCTGACGCTATAACTCCAGAACGCACGAACCGATTTCCACGGTTTTGCATTCGTTGGAAAGGTCTCGGGCTCCGTGAGGTTTACAGCAAAAAGATCCGTGAGGTTTACAGAAAAAATTAAGAAAGTGGGAAACATAAATTTCCACGCGAGCGAAGCCGCGGGGCGCAGCTAGTATTCATATAAAAATTGCTCTACGGATTCATATAAAAATTGCTCTCGGATTCATATAAAAATTGCTCTGAATTTTAGAGCCTTTGCAATGGTTAGCTAAAACGAAAGCGGGAACGGACTCAGTTAACTTAAAAATCTCTAATTTTTCTTCCTGTGTAATCAAGTCGGTCACTACGAGAGTTCTCGAGCGGATGTTTTAGGGTTTTTTTTTCTCAATAGTTCTTCGTTTGACCGCAATCTCACGTAAAGGCATGTGACGTTTTTTTTTTCTTTGCTTCCAGCAAAGGAGAATAACAACTCTGACAGTAATTTTAATACAAAGATATTCAAAAAGAGGGATGAAAAGTAAGTACTTAACTTTATTCACAAAGAAAATTATACTAGTATTTACAATTGAAACAATTGAGCTAAGTGCCGACTGTTGCAAATAGTCTACAGATAGCTCAACTGATCCATATCAACACCAGTCGGACGCGTCCTCAAGACGCTGGCTGCATTGCCATGCTGTATGGCAAAATGGGATGAAAATACTCGTGTGCCTTATATTAATTTCTTCGCCAAATGATAGAGCCTACAAAATGTTAATAAGAGCCATGTAGAAGTCCGGAGTTCCAGAATCCTCATTTCTAAAACCGCTTTAGCTGTTTTGATGCTTCGAGGTCATGTAGAGTGTCGTCATTCATTATCCAACCACATAGATAGAAACACTCAAAAAGCATAACATTCGAAGAATTAAAAAAACCGCTGGTGCTTCCGCTTCCGGTTCACACCGAAAACGCAGCCACAGAGTTTTTGATGCACTCAGCCAGCAACCGCGTTAGTAGGCACCAAGTTAAGTTTATTGCTACTTACCTTTTCGTAAGTCCATAAAAGATCTTAGAAAGGAAACCACATAACCTGCCAGGAGCTATTTTCGTAAAATTGAAAACACTGCCAGTGATTGCGGAGTATAAAAGCGGAGTCAGTTGTGATCACTTTTTTTACTTGTATGAAGATCAGTAATCATTTCAAATAGTTTCTGAATTTTAGTGGAAACTATTTGTAAACTTATAGCTACCATTGTGAATGTTGGTCTTTTAAATAAATAAAATTAAAAATTAACTTAAAATTAAAAATGTTCTTGATATGCCTTCCCTTCTGTAAGTTCAGTTCCTTTCAGAGCGTGCGCACGAGTCGTTGAACTCGGCTATTTCCGTCCATCGCCGGAACATGAATGACATCCATCGTAAACATACACTTTTACAACACGCTACTAATCTCCCTTTCATCTTGACGCATTACTGCTCCATACAGAAATATTGTAAAACCACAAAAACAAAATTAAATTCAACAGATGTCTATAAAATGTTGCCAATTGGGTCACGCGGGATCGTAGGAAAGGAGAAATTACGATATCATAGCTCTTTGATACTCGTAGGTGGGGTTTATAGAAAAGCATGAATGAATAAACTTACCTACCTACATACAGCTTTGTAAAAATAAATAGCAAAGCTTTTTATAAGAAGTGAAATTTCGAAAGTGGAAAGACATTAAAAAAATATTACCTTTCAGAGCGGTGTAGGAGCGTTGCGGTAACTTTATTAATATTACCTAAATACCGCCTCGTAAAATATTTACGAGGAAAACGACACGAAGAGGTTAAAACGAACCGTGTATAGAAAATGCTGAAAACGCAAGGTTCAGAATAATAAATACGGTAAAGTGAAACTTTTTGCTGTTAGTTAAGTTTTGGTTCGCAGAAGATGTTGAAGAGTTGAATATTGAGAGGCTGGCCCTCGTTATAACTCGGCAGAGGGCGCGCGCGTCGCTGGACAATGAGCCCAGTTACGGCGCGTCACGTTCTACGCAGATCGCTTCACTTGGAAGTAAATCTTGTTATTCGTACCGTACCCTTTGAAGACCGCTTCATTGATAGATATAGACATTATTTGTTAGACCTTTCTATGTAAAAGTACTTCCAATTACCCCATAAAAGTATCATCTAATTGTCCTATCATATAATTCGCTTGGGTACCTACCAAATTCAACTTAGGTAAGTACGATATATATCGTTCGACACAAAATCACAAATCGTCTAGCGCAAATAAATGGATTAGTTCACGTTCAAAAAACACAGGTCGATATACGTTTGCGTGTATTGGCGATTGATTGATATCGTGTAGTTACTCGTACTCTAGGCGATTACAATAACACCGAGCTGAATTTAGTACGGACTTTTAAATAAATAACGGATCGTTTTCATTTGGCTTTTACGAGCGGATTATCTACCGCGGCTCGTGTGGGATACCATTGAACCGTTTAATTTCTATAATTCACAGAAAACGATTCCTGGTTTAAATCATAACATAATAATAAAGAATGCACCTAAATCTGGCACCCATCTTTGTAAGCTGGCACTCCAGAAGTAGCCACATATTTGTATAGTGCTTGTTTGTATACGTATATATTTTGCTTGTTTACACAAGTGACTTGCACGTGTTGCAAAATCTAGGACGTTTTATCGGAGACGGTGAATAGAGTCCACGGGTGATCGGAATACTGGATTCAGAAATTTAATATACTATCATTGCCCTGCATGTACAGTACACTGTACATGTGGGATATGTGCCTGTTTGTGAAACAATAGCCTCATTACTATAAGACACACGCCGATGTGATGGAGAAGGACGAACGAGACATAAAGACTTGCTCTATGTTCCGGAACACAGAGTAAAACTTGTAATAAAGAATGCCTATCACCAGGCAATAAAAATTACAACAAATTGCCCAATTAACTAAAAGCTATACAATATCATTCATTTATTTAAAAAGAAAATAAAAGTGTTGTTGATGAAAAGATGTTTTTATGACACCAAAGAATATTTTGAATGTGAAACTTTTTATTGGCCTTCTTGAAGTAACATTATATTTTTATGCACATTTTGAATTGTATAAATTAGCTTTAGTTATCTGAATAGTATTAATTTTTGACAATATTACTTTATAAGGCCTGAATTTTAATTTTGCACGCTTCGACGAGGCATAGGAGTTACCAGTCATAGAGTAAAAACTCGCTGCTTTAAGAGCTTTTTTAGGTACATTCTTGGAAATAAATGATTTGGTTCTATTTCGGCCAACGAGTTAGCAATTCAAAGTGGCAAAGCTTCCGGCATTCTGGGCACATGACAATGCTACAGGCACTGTAAATATTATTTGTAATTGTTTTCATCCTGTTGTTGTAACTTTCTCTGTCACGTATCAAAATAAATACGGCTGTCAAAAAAAAGACGGTAGGTAACAAAATGTTAAAGTTTGTATGTTTTGATGGAGACATGTTTATTATTTCCTTTCACGCCATAGCTAGTGAAAAGATCGGGCCAAAAGTTAAATTATCATCATCATCATCATCTTAGCCAAACGACATACACTATTACACATAGGAAGGCTTCCCCGAAAGATGCTCATATTGTTATCGTTGTCACGGTAAGTGTAAAGTACGGTAAATGAAATCGAAACAAGACTTATACAATCATACCTACTTCTAGACCTGGAAGGGTACTTGTTCTTCCGATAAATGAGGGCTTAGCCGTAGGCATATCTATTCGTAGTTACATATTAAGGCCGTTTTCTGATTACTGATTAAAATATATTAGAGCCGCTTGTGACATAGTGAAATAATATCGTCTTCGGCCCTTTTCACATGCATACATACGGCATTATGAGACCGTGCCGTACCGTGTCGCCCGTTTTTATCTTTATATATATAATTCTTCTGTAAGTGTGTATGTCACTGAACTTCTCTCAAACGACTGGACCGATTTTGATGAAATTTTTTGTGTGTGTTCAAGGGGATCTGGGAATGGTTTAGATTCACAATTTTGTCCGCTGGACAATGTTTTTTTAATTAATTTTTAATATTCTATAGAATAGCAATCTCCTTTAAACGTTTCCATAGAAACAACGCGTGCGAAGCCGCGGGCATAAACTAGTCCACTATAAAAACGGTTTTGACGCAGCAACTGTCCTTACAGTTGTGTATTGACTTGTATCATACATAAACTCGTTCACATGAACACGAGCGCAACACGGCATGACGAGCGCGGGGAATACGATTCATATTGGAAAAAGTCTATAAACTTTTTTATAAGTAGTGTAATACATTTATTGTTAGCAATACATGTAAGGCTTTATACACATCTCGTTCCATTTAATTATACGCTTACCGCCTTATCAGGAACGCTCCATATAAATATAGGCGTTCGTTATGGTTTCGGTACCGCGAATACCGAGCGTACTGATGTCGTACCGAAACCTTACCGAGTAATCAGAAAACGGCCTAAGCGGTGGACTTGACCGAGTTCCAGACCCTCTAATATTTCAGAGATTCGTGAACTTTTTCAGCGGAATGCGTTTATAATTGTGATCGAGTGTCAACTTCAATATTAGCTTCGTATGTGTCAATGTCGGCTATGATAATATTCGGCGGAAAGTTTGGCAATAACGGTGTAGAGCGCGGGCGGAGGACCACGTCGCGGGGCACTCCCAGTAGCGCAACTTACAAGCTCCCCAAATCGACCAACTGGCCAATATTATAAAACTGGCTGGTAGGTAAACGCAAAAATGCTAGCAAAACTATTTAGCTTGCAGAACTTCATTACTAAGGCTCGTGCAATTATAGGCAGCGAGAGCCAGAGTGGGAGCAGATATTCGACCGTTTTAATGCAAGGCACGCGGAAGAATTTCTATCAAAGTACGTCGTAAATACCGTATTCACTCTCGCTAACTAAAAAAATATCTGTCTGAGTAATATAGGGTAATTTGCACTCCTGAACTCACACTGTCCAGCAGTTGCAGATCTGTAAAATTTCATTAGCTACGGGTCACAGCGCCTGGCGGAATATGCCCAACGAAAAAGTTTACATATTTTCCATCGGCCAATCCCAAACTTACGATGAACGACTTTGGAACTCCAGCATTTAAAAGTCACTGCCGAATAATATTGCCGTAGCCGACCTTGTAATTTCAGGAATCGTGGAATTTATTACGTGAAAGGTACTTGTTATTCCGTGAACAATAATTCAGATCTAGGCCGCTCCTCGTAAGACGAACATTTAAATTCATTATGATAATGAATAATCGTTCTTAAGGGTTTGAAAGGGTGGTTAAGAGGTTAACAGGCGGATTAGATGTTTGATCGATACAAAGACCATTCGTTTATTGTTCGATTTAGATGATATCTCTACTTGGCTATAAAGAGACAGAGCTTTCCTGAGAATGAGAGACAATCTTCACGTTGTTATTGCTCGTACGCCTGAAAGCGGCAATTCAATGAGAATCGAACGTTTATTATGTCCTCGAGCGAAGTTATAATTGCATCTTTGTTTCAATTGGAATCTCATTACGTAATTACATTACACACCGTCCAATCCAATCCAATATACTTCACTGAATTGATTACTCATTATGCCACCAGTGTAGCTAATAACAAAACGTTATTATGGACCTGCTGTTCCCATTATAAATTACGATAAAACTTAACAAAACACGGTAAGACCACTATAAATTGGACTTAAGCTCATAGTAGAGAAAGTGGATATTTACGAATTTATACCCCAGCGCCCGACCGTGACCTATTTCTGTTCCACAATGAGATAAAACAACACTCGAGCATGTTCGTTAGCCGAATAGATGTTCTAGTCTAGTCTAACGACCTCAGTGGCGCAGCGACAAATGTGCAGGGACAAATGTTTGTACGATCTGCAGATATTTGTTCAGGGTGTTCTGGATGTTTCTATCTACACTAATATCCTAATATTATAAAGAGGAAAGATTTGTTTGTATTGAATTTGCTCCGAAACTACTGGACCGATTTGAATTTTTTTTTCATCGTTAGGAAGCTAATTTTTTAGGGAGTGACATAGGCTATATTTTATCCCGGAATTCCCACGAGACCGGGAACTACGCGGGTGAAAACGCGAGGCGATCGTCTAGTGTATGAAAAAAAAAATCTATCTATGTAGTGTATTGTATTAAGTATATCAGTTATCTAGTACCCATAACACAAGCTGTACTTAGCTTGGGATTAGATAATGCTGTGTGAATTGTCCTGCATTATTTATTTATCTATATATATAAAAATGAAACTCGTTTTCCTTGGTCACGGCATCACGCGTGAACGGCTGGACCGATTTCGCTAATTCTTTCGTTGTTGTGTTTGTTATTGTCAGGAGAAGGTTCTTATGAAAGAAAAAATTAAGAAAGTTGGAAACATTTCCACGGGGGCGAAGCCGCGGGGCGCAGCTAGTTGTTTATAGATAGTACTAGTGGTACTAGCTTTGAAGTACAAGTCACAAGGACACTCTCGGCACAAAAACAAATGCAGTTTTAGACCGGATGATGGCGCGTGAAACTGTCGAAAGTTGTTTTGTACAATGATTGCGGCCACAAGCTCGACGCGTCGAGTGAATTTTTGGCAAAGGTAGCGAATTGTTTTGGACCACAACTGTGTGGCGGGGATCAGCCACAGGCCAGCATCCCTGGCATTACCAACTACCAACAGAACGAGTTATTAATTATCTGTCAATTAGAGCCGCAGCAATTTGCGGTGGGCTGCGATTGTTGATTCGGTCAGCTCTAAATGATAATGTTGGACAATTCACACAGCATTATCTAGCCCCAAGCTAAGAGCCAGAGCTTGTGTTAAAGGCACTAGATAACGATATACATCTTATCTTACAAATATTATAAAGCCGAAAGTTTGTGAAATCTGTATTTTTGTTACCTTGGATCTCCAAAACCATTGAACAGATCAAGATGAAATTTGGCTTACGTTTAGAGCAAAGCCTAACTTAGATAATAGGCTATTTATTATACGCGTGCGGAACAGAAAGCTAGTAATACAATACATCACATAGATCGATTTTTTTTTATTCATAAAATACATCCAGAACACTCTGAATCTGTAGATATTACAAACATTTGTCCCGAGGCGGGAATCGAACCCGCCACCTCCTGCATCGCAGGCGGACCTTCACCTGCCGCGCCACGGAGGTCGTCGTAAACATTACATTTCATTGAATAAAAACCGAAGTTTTACACGTAAGGATTATTATTTCTTTGACTTTCTTTATATTTAGATCCCCACCATGAGAATGGCTTGAGAAAAATAATAAATCATGAAATAATTGTTGCTATTAGCTTCCTGCTCTACTTGACTGATACCATATTAAAAAGGGTATTATGGGAAATTAAAATAAAAACAATCCCAGGCATTTTAAGCGTTTCTATTAATCCTTTTACTGTTATAAACGTTACTGTAAAATATGAAATGAAAATGGCAAGCGAAGGTAAACTATTCTCTTAGGCGCCCGAGGTAGACGAAACTCGATCCGTTTTTGTGATCTAATTTAATATTAATTGAGTACTTGAGAGCGTTTGCGTTACTTTACTACAATCCTAAGGACGTGTTTTTAGTGGACAGCGGGTGCGAGAGCGATATACGTATAGTAGCTCAGTGACAATATGGTTCAAAGAGCAAACATTGATGATCTTCAGTGGAGTGAAGCCAGGCGAGTCTTTGATGGTTCGTGATTGGTTGATTTGTAACAATTGGAATCAAATCTACTAATCACGAACCATCAAAAATTCGCCTAGCTTCATTCTCCTGAAGATCAGTGTTGCTATTTTTCTGTTGCAGCTTCCTGCTCAGCCTTCGATTTGATTAAGGTGTTCAATGGTTTTAATAAAGTTACTTCTATTGAATAAAGAAAAGCAAAATTTGGTGGATTCGATCTTAATTAATTACGGTTTACGCTCAACGTAAGCTCAATAAAGACCTAAATATTAAGCAAGCAATATGCCGCAGCGATTATTAATTAAACCAAAACAATAGTTATAAATTAAACCGGCACATCTATCATAATTTTAAGGAGCTTTACAGGGATACCACGTAAGCTGTGGAAATTGCCAGAGTGAATTAATGAACAGGGGATCATTGTTTAGGCCACACCACCCGCTGTGTGCCGTTCGGCGATAATTTTATATTTGTGAAACGTTGCACAAATTACAGAACACAATGTGCTGCGCCAGTTAAGCTTTTTCATGCTGATGTGGCGCTATTCCGCAGAATAGCACGCTCAGCACATACCTTCATTATTCATGGAAAATTGACAGGGTGTTGGGTTTTCTCGGCATGTTTCTTTGGTTATAAAGAACCCAGGTACCAACCCAGGTTCAACCTGAATAGGCTTCGTTTCACTAAATAGTTATCATGAGTTGAATGAATGAATGAAAGGCTACACTACAAAATTAACTACCATCTGTGACACGTGCCTTCATCAAATTCCATTTTGACATGAGAAAATCCCGTTATTAATAAAAGTTTCTTCGAATTTGTAACAATGTCGGAAAACCGATACCTGTACGTAGGTATACGCACGTCGCAAAAGGAGTTTATAATAATTGAATTTGTTTTTAAGTAACTTGAGTTTCAGGATAAATGTGAGTAGGTCTACAAATTTATTCCTACTATATCAAAAGGCTTTATTATCGCTGACTTTCAAACGATCACATAGAATTGAAGACAACTTAGCAAGACTCTTCGCTACCAGAAATAAGCAAACAATATTCGAGAGAGACGTCGAGAATCTCGTTATAAATCCTCCAGTCTGGATGAAACAAATTTTGTGGAGAATCAGCCTGTCCCATCATTGGATAAGCTTATTTTAAGCTAGCACTGAGGGATACTGCAAACTCAGCAATACTGTAATGAGCTTTTTCAAATTGTTTCGTTCTGAGGAATAAAGGAGGTTTATCGAAGTTATGAGATATATTGCAGCAAATTTTTGAATAATTGCTGCTGCTCTTTCCTATCTTTTGGTTATGAGATCATTTTTTTCTTGGATTTGTAAACATTATTCGATGTATTCATTATGAATGTAAGCGGGTTAACTACGAACCTATTTTGTGTTGAATTATTCGATGTACTTATTCTACTGTTTTTGATAAGACATCAAAATTGTATAAGCAACCACTTATTTGTCGCAGTTTCACTTGGCTAAAAGCAGCCACATTTAAATCGCTAGTAGGTACGGACGGTTTCTTATTGTATTCTTGAATTTTGCCTGTTTTCAAAGAAAACATAGCTTTAACAGAATGTTTTATATGTGATGCACATTTGCCTGAGGAGATTTTTCAGAGCTTTCAATGTAAACCTGTCTAAAATTCCCTCGCGCTATCCACTGTTAAACACCCTGAGATAAGGCCTTTCAAGGAAAGACTCAAAGTTATCTAATCTGTACCCTTAGTCGAGTCAATACAAAAAACACTAAAATTAATAGTAATCATCGAGAACCACTGATATCTTACACAAAAAAAGCTTAGGATGGTAGTGGTCACAATCAAGGTGAAGAAAAAAAAAATGATTATATCTAATTTTCCTATGCGTATTCGCTCGTATGCGTGAAAGCATTGAAGTTATAATTATGCTTGTCAACTCACACTTAAATTCGTTTTTGCCTTCGAAATCAGGAAAATTGTTGAGCGAGCGGTTTTACCTCTATGATTCACGTGTTTGGGTTAAACTTGGTATGCTCATAGACCACAAGGGAAAAAGTTAAACTCGGTGCAAGTACCGAGTGAAATGTTTTCCTGTGTGTTCTTTTTTTTTAAAAGCACGAATTAAAGACCAAGCTATGTTGGTAGTGCTCTATCTACTTACTTTTATAACATCAATGGCGCAAACGTGACTGCCGCTGTCATGTCAAAGTGCGAAAAATTACTCAAAATCATTCAAAAACGCTCATTAGGGGAGGCCTATGTCCAGCTGTGGACTAATATAGGCTGATGATGATGATGATGATGATGATTCAAAAACGATTTTGTAAGAAACGATTGAATCATTGTCATACTACGAAAAGTCGTAGTAGGTAAGGGTGCTGTAAGGCGCTAAATGTATATGTAGAAAGGACTCGAAAACGACGGAAGCATTCGTAAAATAATGCGTACAGCCCATAATAAGAACTCTGTGCTCTAGTAGTAGACGTACGGCCCGTGTGGGCTCGTAAGCAATTATCATATATCAAAGTTCATTTCACCTAACGCTCAATGAAATGAGAGGTCTAGATTTATAGCCTTGGTATTGCTGCGGTGTGGCGTGACTGCTTGAGTGCTTCACCGCAAGTCTCGTACACAACCCTATAGTGGTTTCATGTTGATTACCTTTAGCGATCTGTATGGTATTTGATTTAGGTACGTTATAGTCCTAGGGTTAACACTCTTGCGGATAACCAAATCTACTCAAATGCTTTAAAATGTTATGATAATTAACCATAGAATATCCAATTGCTGCTCGCTAATAAATTTGTAAAACCGGGCTTACGTTGCCTGCTGAATCTGTGTTAGCAATTTTAGGCGGAACATTCGTCTTTTGATGTTGGTATCTTCCTGGAATTGTTATAAATAGAGACAGCCTCTGTTTGAAGAGAGCCTGAATCGATTATCAAAACCCATTTCATCAAAGCAAAGCGGAATTGTGTTAAAAGCATGATGACAAAATATAGCGTCAACTACAAATTACCTAAACACAAAATTCGGTTTGGCTCTTAATTTTCCCGTTCGGGGGGATTTGAAGATGGAAAACTGTAGTATGCCAATAAGAATTAGGACAGAATTGTCCCAATTTTTAATTCTAAATAGTGACCCGATTCAGTGGTTCTATTTATGATTCAACAGGGTAGATACACTTACCTACTATGTATATACATTATACATACAGTAAGTATATTATTAACCCTGTACAAGTACATAGGTACATACATAGAGCTCTGCTTAACTTGGGACTAGACGATGCTGTGTGGATTCTCCAGCATTATTTATTATTATTATATACTAGCTGCGCCCCGCGGCTTCTCACGTGTTTTTTCTATGCAATCGTTTAAAAGTGATTTCTATCTCGCGGGAACTGATTTATGGGATAAAAAGTCGCCTATGTTTGATTCCAGGGTTAGACTTACCTGTATGCAAAATTTTAGCCTGATCCGTTCAGTAGTTTTGGCGTGAAGAGGTAACAAACATCCATCCATCTATACATCCATTCAAATTTTTGCATTTATAATATTAGTGTGATAGTGTGATTGCAAAATTTATTCTGCAAATTTGTGTCTGTTACGCGTAACGTTGTTATGTTCTATTGTAAATAATGTTTCTATTAGTGGCATCTTGATTGGTTTATACGTAGCTATAAATACTGTTAACATTAAGAAAATTGTATATTATGTGTGCCGTTATAAACGAAAAATAAATAACATATATAAATAAGCTACAGCACAGGCCCCGGGGCCTTGTTCTCGCAATGATGCAAACGAAGGGATCACATAAATCTGCCTTTTCCCATGAATTCAAATTCAGTGCGAAAGAACCTCCGGAAATATGTTTATGGAAGGTAGGCTTCATGATGTGTTTGGGACCAGGTATTGTCTGGTAAAGGTACCTATGGCCTCAAAGTAAATCGTAAACAATATTGCTAGTTGCCATATTGCTGCATTGTGTGGAAAGCAATATTCTTTAGGTACGACATTCGCATGCAATAATTTCACGTTGAAATTTGCGGTCGCTCTGTTTTATTGCAGTAGATATCTTGCAAGCTGTGGGGATTGGTGCAGGTATTATGTCACTGTTATTGCCTGCGCACGAGTCGAATGAGTTATTTATATCTATTATAGACGGGAAAATATCAGGTTTTTCATGACCACACTAAATAATGAGATTAACAATTACCTAGGTACTTGCTGGTTTTATGTAGATACCCAAAAAAAATATCTAATATTTTTTGTTTTATCTAAATCTACGGCCCTTATGTCTAGACAATTATAATTTTACTTCATTTTATAAAAAAAAATTCAATAATTGACCGCCAAGACATATTTTGAAGCCAAGGCACATTGTGGTTGCATTCTAACTAATCTAATCGCTATCCATCCATACGTCATCTCCCATTGTCATTATTTGTCATTCGAAATACAAAATCATCACGATCTACTCCGGGACCTAAAAAACGTTCGTAAACAAAAGACGGTGATAGTTAAGTCTTCTGATTCATAATGCTTATTCGTGGGTAAGTTTAGTTCCCGGTTAAACTTGGTTTCTTCTTTATTTTTTGCCATCCAAACATTTATTACCACATCGGGAATCGTTTTTTTGTACAGACAAATGTATAGACTAGGCTCCCAGATCTGTCTGCTGGTTAAATCAGCAACCTACATGTTTAATCATCTCTACAACAGTGCCACGGATTCCATCATAAACTTAGCTATTTTCCTCAGCCTTGGCCGTATTTGACGACCTCTGTAGCGCAGCAGGCGAAGGTCTGCCTGCGACGCAGGAGGTTGCGGGTTCGATTCCCGCCTCGGGATAAATGTTTGTACGATCTGCAGACATTTCTCCAGGGCGTTCTGGATGTTTTCTATGCATAATATAAAATATATATCTATGTAGTGTAGGTATTGTATTAAGTATATCAGTTATCTAGTACCCATAACACAAGCTCTGCTTAGCTTGGGGCTAGATAATGCTGTGTGAATTGTCCAGCATTATTTATTTATTTATTTGTTGACTCGTCAATAGAGAAATAACTGTTTTCCTCTTCCCTAAGCGAGGGATCTCTTGAAGCGTAGGGGAGAAAGCCCGCGGGGGCTGCTTTCCTAAATCGGAAACTAATCTTGTTGGGAATTATCAGTGATAGTAAAAGTTACGAGCACGCTATTAATCTTCAGATTGATGGCGAGTGTTATTTCCGTCGCTCAAATAGATTTTCTTTAGTATAGACCAAACCAGATGGAACTATCGTATCAATAATATCAATGGAACAAACGTGTGTTCAAAAGTGCTTCTCAACCTCCCATATAGACACTCAACTAGTCTTGTGTATGACAGAGCCGAGTCTTGAGCATCAGAAAGCTCTTTATTTCTGAAGGTATTCGCCGATAACATCGACAAGCCGTCCCCCTACAAAATTGACCCGAGACGACGCAAAGCAAAATGTCCCATACCACAGGCCAAATCAACTTTTGCTCAAAGGCAATACATGGTAGTTGTACCGCATATATACAATATTCTAAATGAAAAACACGAAATTAGGAACAGTAAAGCAAACGAACTCAAAAAGTTTGTACAAACATGGTTGAACAATTTTGATTACGACAATATCGAGGCGTAAATCTTAATAATTTACGCCCTTAAAATTTAAAACGTTTACAGTGTATTATAATTAGTTTATCAGATAAAAGCAACCTCTTTTTAATTTTAATTTATGATTATTATAATTTAGATAAACCATAGAATCATTGTTTATTAGAGATCGGTAGTGATAGGCAGAGATAGACCATTCCTCTCTATTCCATTATCTTTGTCTTTTTTTTTATTCGTGTGTATTAACACGAATTAATTGTCCTTAGGAACTATAAGTCACATCTTTTGTAGGACCCAAAATGTATTTTACCTGGGAAAATCCACTAACCTGAAATACAGTATTATGTATATATATAAAAATGAAACCCGTTTTCCTTGGTCACGGCATCACGCGTGAACGGCTGGACTGATTTCGCTAATTCTTCATCACGCGTGAACGGCAGGACTGATTTCGCTAATTCTTTCTTTGTTGTGTTTGTTATTGTCAGGAGAAGGTCCTTATGAAAAAAAATTAAGAAAGTTGGAAACATAAATTTCCACGGGGGCGAAGCCGCGGGGCGCAGCTAGTCTAGTATAATTGTTTGGGAGTCTTTGGATTCATTTAGTTTATTAGATTAATGTACATAATGTTTACTTGTGTCAAATAAATAAATTTTACTTTACTTTAAACATGGATAGATTCTAAAGGAAATGGGATAAAAGAGTTTCAGCAATAAATAAATGATTTCCACCTAAGCGGAAGTTAAGTAGAAGTTTAAAACCGGCCAAGTGCGAGTCAGACATAAACCGCTGCATGTAGCGCAGAACTGTTCACTGTGGCGATCTACAATTTTTTTTTTTCGTATCTTCTGGGTATAGTCACACTTTATTATTTTAAATGCGAAAGTAGTAGTAGTGGACGTTTAGATATGGATGGATGGATGGATGTTTGTTACCCCTTCACATTTAGACTACTACTGAACGGATCGGGCTGAAATTATGCATACAGGTAATTCTCAAATCCTGGAATTAAGGAAAGGCTTCTTTTTATCCCATAAATCAGTTTATCTCATAGAAACATCGCTTGCGAAGCCGCGGGGAGAAACAAGTATCTGTCTGTGTCATATATAATTATATATATTGAACCTCTCACGGTAATTGTTGATCCGTACCGATTGTTGTACCGTGAAAGGTTCATTATATATATATTTACAGAAGTCTTTATACACAAAGAAATTTACAAAAACTAATAGAAACAAATTACAACTAGTATTTACAGTTGAAACAATTAAGCGAATTGCAGACTGTTGCAAACATAAAAAAAATTAAAAAAATTCTGAGCGTCTGGTCGACGCGACGCGTGACCCGAGAGCTGGAGAGTATTTGGCGCAGCGCATCAGCATTGCCATACAGCGGGGTAATGCAGCCAGCGTCTTGGGAACGCTTCCGACTGGTATTGATATGGACCAGTTGAGCTACCTGTAGATTATTTGTAAGATATTATAGAATATCCAGTTTTCTAGTACCCATAACATAACAGAAGCTCTGCTTAGTTTTGAGCAAGATGATGCTGTGTGGATTGTCCATCGTTATTTATTTATCTAAAACGGAGGTCCATCAGAGGCCGTCCATCGGCTGACATTAGGACTGGTTGTAGCCAGGTGTGGGCCTTATAGCGCTTGTCAGAGGAGGCTTAAGTCCAGCAGTGGACTGGTAAAGGCTGATGTGATGCCATGTTTGTACAGAATGTCAACGCCGTCAGCGCAAACGTCGTTTACGATGGTTTGGCCATGTTTCTGCACCGTATGACATCCCAAAAACTAAACTACAAAATGGAAATGAATTTTTAAGAAAATACATTATTTATATTGCCATTATAATTCAACAAAGCTACTGCCGGGTATTATTTTAAAATGATACATTTCGCGGTTTTCATTTACATTTACCTGCATAATGCATTCGCTTCCGTTTCAGTTAATATTTTCAACGGAAGGTATTTTGCATTATGGGTAATTTCAGTTCATTCAGACTGTTCTTGTTCCGTTTTAAAATATATAGTGCTTATATTTTGTTGCGAAGATGGTTTCGGAAGTAAAATGGACGAACCAAATATATTGTGAATCTGTGATTAAGGTGATCGATTTCCTTAAAATCGTTTTGCACATTGTATCGTAAAATTAGATTGAATTTGATTAAAAGTGTAGACTACCCATTAATTCTCGGCTGTAACTCCGAGTACATCCAGTGATCCCTTAACCACGATCGCTGTAACGCTATGGAAACATACCTATAGTACTTCCTATCTTATCCTATCTACTATAATATACTATACTATACTATGCTGTATACACTATACTATTCTATTTGTGAAATTTTTGATCTCCAAAACTACAACAGAGGTCAAGATGAAAATTGGCATACATTTTGAACGTAGCCTAACTTAAGCAATAGGCTACTTTCTCTTGGGGCTTCGCCCCCGATTTGGGATTCAAAGAAGGGTTTGATAATAATGAGAATAATAATAATGGAACATAGATAAAAAGTCTGTCGAAGCAATGTGGGCTGCTGCCTGACTGCTACGACACCCGCGGGAAGAGTTGGAGTGGTGAAAATTCTACCACACAGCGATTTTTTTATCTGATACAATAAAATGATCCTTACAAGGATCTGAGTCGATTTACTATCGATGTGTTATTTACATTATGTAATGTAAATAACACATAGACAGTAAATCGATTTCCTAAAAGAAAAAAAATCCGAAAAATATTCTGAGAAATACATCTTCTTCTTCTTATTTCTCAGAATATTTTTCAGAGAGACTATAAATTAAAGCAATCATTGTTGTTATTATATGATTCTAATGTTCCTTAGTAAGTGTCTAATATAGACTAAGTTGTCTAAAATAAACTATTAGATATATTCATTTGTAAAGCCTTGAATTCATGAATTCAGTGCACAGTTGCAGTTGTAACCTACTATTAGTTATCAGAAATAATAATACAGTAACTGTTTGGCAAAGCACCAATTCGCAATAATTATATTAGACATTAAGTTTAATTTCTCGGATAAAATTTGCTTGCTATAATCAACTGCAGCAAATTACTACGTCCAATTACTTTGGGACCTATTTGCAATTGCAATTATAACTCTCATCACAGCTACAGGCTTTAAATTGGAAGTGTGCTCCACTTCTGAGTTTCTCTTACTCTTTGACTTTCAACACCAACCAAGCAATCAGTTTTGTGCATCTGTCCGTATTTATGTATATCAGTTGCAGTTGTTACCTACTTTTACTGTAGTATTTTGGAAGAGAGCTTGGGTTTTTGTCATCTGGTAGGTAGATGCCATTATTTATTCATCTTTTTACCCAAAATTAGTTTTGTTGAGTACCATAACTTTAAGTTTTTATGTTCAACGGGTTTATTTAAAAATTATCTGAGCGTCTGGTCGAAGCAACGCGTGACCCGAGAGCTGGTGAATATCTGGCACAGCGCATCAGCATTGCCATACAGCGTGGCAATGCAGCCAGCGTCTTGTGGGGACGCTTCCGACTGGTATTGATATGGATCAGTTGAGCTACCTGTAGACTGTTTGGAACAGAGTCTGCAGTTAGCTCAATTGTTTCAATTGTAAATCACACAAATATTATAAACTAGCGGCCTGACCCGGCTTCGCACGGGTGGATATTATTTAAAAAAAAATTTGGAATAAACGTAGGTTTCTAATATTTCTGTAGCAGGACATTTTATACTTTTATCCAACTGCCCCGTTGGTATGGTGGTCGCGTGTTCAACCGCTGATAATGTGGTCCCGGGTTCAAATCCCGGGTTGGCCCAAGATTGGGTATTTTCTAGCAAGAAATATTCACTGTAGCAGCCCGGAGTAAGGAAATTGGCGGTGTTAGATGGCTTAACGTGCTCTCCGAGGCACGGGGGCGTGCCTCAGAAAGCACATTAAGACGTTGGTCCTGCGTTTGACCTCTCTCCGGTCGTGCCCGCCCCCAGTGGATATCCCTTAGTCGCCTCTTACGACACCCGCGGGAAGAGTTGGGGTTGTGCAAATTCTAAGCCGGCACCACACAGCAGCGCACACACTTGTGCACTATAATATGTCCTGCGCATCTGGCTAGTCTCCGATGAGATTGGCTGCCGTGGTCGAAATTCGGCTAGGAGGACATTAATTATTATTATTTTACCTACCTCCCTCGCTGCGTTGCTCGGGTGCGGCGTCATTTATTTTTCTAATAGTATTATGTTTAGAGCGACATTTTTAAATTTTTAATATCTTTTGAATGGAATGTCCGATTTGAATAATTCAAAAAGTAATCTACAGGTATTGAAACAGTCTTCATTATGAAATGATTTATTTGGATAAGGATTAATACAGAGGTATGGCTAACATGGTCAGACTTCGGTCAGAATTTCTATCAACTTTTAAAAAGTAAAAAAATAGTTATACTGACATAACTACAATAGTTGGACATATGGTATCGCTGAGTTTTTTGTAGATATTTATTATAGTCTTTAATATTGTAGAATTTTTTTTTGTTCTATAATCAATAGTTTCCGCAGCGCATGCGATGATAGACAATTTATGGCGAATTTTTTTACACCTAGGGTTACATTATTGAAGTTTTAGTAGGGATCCCTAATTTTTTCAAAAACTAAATATAGCCTATGTTACTCAAGAATAATGTAGCATTCTAATGGTGAAAAAATTTTGTAGTTTTTGAGTTTATTCGTAACAAACATACAAAAGTACATAAATACAAATCTTTCCTCTTTATAATATTAGTATAGATAAAGTTTGGATGGATGTATAGATGGATGGATGTTTGTTACCTCTTCACGCCAAAACTACTGAATGGATCAGGCTGAAATTTTGCATACAGGTAAGTCTAACCCTAGAATCAAACATGGGCGACTTTTTATCCCATAAATCAGTTCCCATGGAATAGAAATAACCTCAAAACGTTTCCATAGAGACAACGCGTGCGAAGCCGCGGGCAGAAGCTAGTACTAGTATAATTTTCTTTGTGAATAAAGGCTATTTGCCCTACAAAAAAATAAAAGTTTCGTTATGTATTTCTACTAGAAAAGAACTTTGATATGGATGCAACTTTATGAAGTTGAAGCGCGTGAATTCAATGTACGAAAAATGATGTTCGAATATCTTTAGATTCCTATACATATTTTCATCGTCAAGAATCGCGTGACCCTATTCCACACCTACTTTATCTTAGAGATATAACAACGATCACACGATATTGCAATAAAGAATATTCTGTCTATCTTTCTATGATTCCTTTTGTTCAGTGCCTGTTCGATTACGATTCCTATAATACGTTCTGATTGAAAGTCTGAACATTTCGTGATGAGTTAAAATATATCGGAGCTCATTCAACCTCGAATCAGTGTGCGTAGCACTAGTTTTAAGGTTTTCATTCGCATTCGAAAGTGATAACTTAGTGGTCGTGATTGTTTGATTTCGATGTTTTTTTTATTCTATAAATATTGAAAAAAAATTAGTACAGTCAATGACATAGGTACCGTACAACCTGAAGTTGCTACAAACCCACGTACCTACTTAAACAATGAGATTGATAATGACTTCATTTGTCATGCTGTCATCCTCAATCCCATTCTTTAGGTTCGCATGTTTATACCATGGAGTATCTACAAATAATCGAAATAGAAAAGGCAAACGTCGAGTACCGTTTTTTTCCGAAAAGACTGGCGGAAAACTGATTGTCAGACGCAAACAATGTGCAAACCGTTCGATATCATAGTATTTTCAATGCCTGGCTTGCGGAGGATGCGGCGTCGACGAGCGGCGAGGATGCGGTGGCGGAAGCGCGTTGTCTTCCTGTCGCGACGTCGCCGCCCGCCCCACGCTGCCGCCCGCCCTCGCTTCCGACGCTGAAGGCTATCCGATCCGCCATCTGCCTTAATAGCGAAATGGAGCGTTTTAAATAAATCCTGCTAACAATAAAAAGGTTAAAGTTTGTGCCATTGTGAAGATGTTTGGCCGAAGACAACGCCAACACTAATGAATGGATCGGCCTGAAATTCGGCACACATAGAGATCTGAACCTGGAATAACATATAGGCACATACTTTTTACTCCAAAAAACGCGTGCGAAGCCGCAGGCAGAAGCTAGTAAATAATAAATACTGCTGGACAAATACCATCATCATCAAGCCCCAAACTTAGCAGAGCTTGTGTTTTTGGTGCCTACTAGACAACTGATATAAGTACTCGTAAATAAATGTATTTATTTTTAGACATAGCATTTTGATATTATTTTTTATTACCCTTTTCTGTTCCACTGCCACAGTTCTCTATTTTGCGCCACTGCGTTCTAACATTTTAAGTGCGCGTCTAGTTCGTCTTTTCACCGACGCTTTGGTCTGCCGCATGGTCGTTTTCTGTCTTTCAGGATCCATTCTGTGGTGGATTTCGCCCACAACTTATCCAGCATGCGGCAGACATGATTGGCCCAGTCCCAGTTTAGTTTGAACGCTTACTGGCAACATCTGCGTTTTGAGTTTTGGATCAAAATCTAATACATTCGAATATGAGTAACCTATGCAATTTTTTCGAATATTTCGAGAGGCGATTTTTTCGTCGTACGATTCATTAGGAGGTGAAAGATTAGTGACAAAAATACCTATTAGTATGCCCAAAAGCATAGTTTCTCTACGCTCCGCTCTCCGCTTCGCCCGTAACGAGATATCCCAGCCCTCATTGTGTGACTATTCTCGCCTCCATTATCCACCGTTTTAATGAAATAACATTCCCTTACTACGGCGCCATTATACTGACAATGTCTACGGAGTACTTTGCTTTGAGCTTGTTAGGGTAAATTTCTGTCAAAAGCTCGACATGCCTTCATTAGCGGAAGAAGGGGAATATCTTTGGGCGAGGTTTTAAAAATATTTATTATGGAAAATTACCACAACAATCGCCGCCTATACTGTTTGATCGTTTATTTTGTGGAATGTTAGTGGGCTTTCTCACTTACGGCTAGTAAAGTATTATAATATCTGTGCCTACAGCATAATTCATGTTGAAGACGATAAAAGAATAGTGTATACCTATCGTAATATTTCTATGTTTCTATATTTTTTATCGCGTATATTCTTTTTTTTTATCGCGTGCCACCGTCTATTTGGTCTTACATGTCCAGTCCATCCCAAGGTTGCCTGGAAGAGATCGCTCATAGCGATAAGGCCGCCTTTGTACTTCGTCTACTCTTGCATTTATTTCTGTATTGTTATCTGTCTTTGTGTGGTACAATAAAATATTATCTATGTATCTATTTAAACCAATTCGTTTCTCTACCCATATAATTGCAAATGGTATGATTTAGTTTCAATTAAACCGTCAGTAAAGTTATTAGTAACAAGCGCAGCAGCTGTTGGTTCCTGGAACCAGTATCTGAAATGCTTAAATCAACTCCCGAGCTTTAGAATGTTGTTTAATCCTTACCTACGTCTGATTTAACGGTATCGTTATTTAGAAGCTACAATAATTTCGATTTCCAAGTAAACCCAATTGTGTTTTGCTGAATTTGAAAACAATAATTGTTAAAATTTTACTGGAGGCTTCGTACGCGTTGGTCCAGGTTAAAAAGAAACCCTTACACTATTTATTCCAGAACAAGAACTTCAAGCATGCAGTACTTCAGGCCAATCGGTTGGAAAGTTTTAGCGTTGCCTAGCGACAAGTTGGTGCTTGTGGTGTTGTGGCGAAGTGGTCTTCGCCTACCTCCGTGACGTGGCGGGCAAAGGTCTGCCTGCGCCACAGGAGGTTGCCGATTTGATTCCCGCCTCGGGACAAATGTTTGTACGATCTGGAGATATTTGTTTAAGGTATTCTGGATGTTTTCTATGTATAATAAATAAATATCTATCTAAGTCGTGTATCCTATTAAGTATATCAGCTGTTTAATACCCATAACCCAAGCTCTGCTTAGCTTGGGGCTAAATAATGCTGTGTGAATTATTTTTCGCATACATAATCCACCATGTTCCAGCCGTCAACTTCAATATTATACGAAATCTTTCAACGTCACACAAAACAGAAAAGTCAATGTCATGTCAAAATGATTTAGTTTTATATACTTACGCTTGACCTTTTTTGACATTAGCACTTTTTTGTCTCTGTGGTCTTCTTCCTTCTGTACGTCTGTACTGTACTCTTGTTAATTTTAACTAAAGGAAACTATTATAATCCTGGACGTAAGGGATTTTATTGAAAACCAACCTATAAGGCAGCTCCAAAACCCACGCATTTACACATCATTTCGTAATAGTTACACTAGTACGAGTAAATGCTGCTTTTCCAAGGATGTTTGATGTCTAATAGCGGTGACTATCAAGAGTTGAAGCACTTACCGAGATCAGAAGCAGAGATCGTAAAGGTGAGAGCTTCGCTGGACCAATTTAACGGCTCTGTTGTTTAAGATTTGAAACGTTTTGCCTTGAAGCTCGAAGCTGACCTCATTTCTCGGTTAATTGGTCATTTATTTTTCATAACTTCGTAGAACCTTTTTAGCTGCGGAGAATAAAATGTTCTACGCCCAGGGGATGACATGCAGTCGCGAAAAACTATTTCCTTCTCTATTAATATTCTTTTTATATTACAGTTGTCATTTTATTTGCAAACATTCGTCTATTTTTGATCATTATTCTCTTATAAATTATCCAATTTAGTACCGCGGATATCAGATATCAGTCTACTTTTACGCATTTTACATTACTTGCTTGAGATTCTTCTTTCAATAATCTATCTTCCATCTGAAACTCGATGCCAAGCAAATGAGTTTTAGTTTTTTGTGTCGTGGTTTATTGATGACCAACAATGGACATGTGCGGACATTGATCTGTTGGGTAGTGCATCGGACACCTATACATTTATTTGTAATGTGACTGGGTCGACGACATGGCTTGATCACTGTATTGTCAGCAGCTCTGCCTGGCAGACAATAAACAAAGTTGAGGTAAAATATGATACATATTGGTCTGATCACTTACCACTTATTATTGAATGCGATTTGAACCTAATTGTTTGTAAAACTGTTTTAAACCATAAAATAACTCAACGTAATAATGTGATATGGGGAAATAGAAACATTGATCAAATAAATAAATATAATGAATATTGTAATAATAAACTTAAATTAGTGCATTTTCCGAATGAATTTCAAGAATGTAGTTTTAATATTTGTAATGACAATGGACATAAAAATAGGTTAGATATACTTTATAATGACATCATTAAGATTTTAAGTGACGCAGCAATTTATAGCAGTGAATGTAAAGTTAATAAAAGATTCCACAAAGCCCGTGTTATAGGTTGGAATGCACATGTAAGCGAGGCGCACCGGAAGGCTAGGCTTGATTTCCAAAATTGGGTTTGGCATAATAAGCCTAAATCTGGTAATATATATAATGAAATGTGTATTAGTAGAAAAATATTCAAAAGCAAATTAAAGTGGTGTCAAAATCATAAGGATCAAATTAAAATGGACATAATTGCAGAACAACGCGCTTCAAATAATTTTAGTGAATTTTGGAAAACAACGAATAAATTAAATATCAAGCCAAGTTTACCGGTGAGCGTGGAGGGAGTAAGTAATGCTGGTCAAATAGCAGATTTGTTTGAAAAGCACTTTAGAGTAAGCTCCTCATTGGGCCCATCAAGTTCAGTGATCAATGCTGAGCCTGTCGAGGCCGGTGAACTGTACAGTGTATCAGCTAAACAAGTAGCGGCAATTATTAAAAAGATGGTAAGAGGCAAGTCACCAGGCCACGATGGCCTCAGTATTGAGCACTTAAAGTATGCGGGAACCCACTTGCCTAATGTCCTGTCAATGTTTCTAACGTTATGCCTAAACCATTCATACTTGCCCAAGGAACTTATGCAAACAATTGTAGTACCAGTTGTGAAAAATAAAACAGGTGACCTATCGGATAAAGGCAACTATAGGCCGATATCGCTGGCCACGGTAGTTGCCAAGGTGCTGGACAGTGTGCTTGACTCTGAACTGGATAGACATTTAAACATCCATGATGCTCAATTTGGTTTTAAAAAACAGCTATCAACTGAAACAGCAATTCTGAGTTTAAAGCATACTGTACAGTACTATACAAGGAGGCGCACACCTGTGTACGCATGCTTTCTTGACCTTTCCAAAGCATTTGACCTTGTGTCCTACGACATTCTCTGGGAAAAGTTGGCGAGAACAGGCGTGCATACGCAGGTGCAGCGTCTCTTTCACTTCTGGTACGCCAATCAGACAAACCATGTAAGATGGGCTGGTAGTCTGTCTGAGGCGTACAGGCTGGAATGTGGTGTGCGGCAGGGGGGGATGAGTTCACCGAAACTTTTCAACCTTTATGTTAATGACCTGATCGCTGGGCTCAGCAGTGAGAGTGTCGGATGCTCGGTTGATAATGTTTTTATAAACAATATCAGCTACGCAGACGACATGGTACTGCTGTGCCCATCGATCAATGCTCTTAGAAGACTGCTGGGAATATGTGAGGAGTACGCTCATAAACATGGCCTGCTCTATAATTGTAAAAAAAGTGAGTACTTGGTCTTCAAGGCCTCTGGTAGAGTACCTGATTCTGTGCCAGTTATTAGGCTTGACGGTGCGGAACTTAAACGCGTCTACAAGTTTAAATACTTAGGGCATTACGTTACCGATGACCTTGATGACCAGGAGGACATAGAGAGGGAGCGCAGAGCGTTGGCGGTCAAATGTAATATGCTGGCACGCAGGTTTGCTCGTTGCAGTAGGCAAGTGAAAATAACTCTCTTCAAAGCCTACTGCCAATCTTTCTACACGAGCAGCCTGTGGTTTAGCTGCACTCAGAAATCGCTTAATGCTCTGCGCGTCCAATATAATAATGGTTTTAGGATGCTGATGGGACTGCCGCGCTTCTGTAGTGCATCCACTATGTTTGCGGAGGCACGGGTCGATGGTTTTCACGCCATTATCCGTAAGAAAACTGCCTCATTGCTCAGCAGAGTACGGGGCAGTTCCAACAGCATCCTGCAGGTCATTCCAGATCGCTACGACCTGCCAGTAATGAAGGCCTTTATTCGGGTCCTGATGAAGTAGTAAGTCTCGCTTGAGACAGCTTCATCGGGACACGAGTTAAGGTCCTTAAACCTTACTTCTAATTTGTATGTACTGTGCTCTCCTTGTATTTTAACATAGATTTTAAGACAACTCACTAACAAAAAATGGACTTATGTTGTCTGATTTAATAAATGAATTATAATTATTATTATTTATTTACAAGCATTTCACATCAAGTTTGGTTAGTGTACATATAGTGTATTTATTCATATATTTACATTACTTATATATATTTACATTACTTACTTGAGATTCTTCCTTCAATAATTGCTTACTGAAACTCTATGCCAAGCAAATGAGTTTTAGTTATCTGTGTCGTGCGTGGTTTATTTACAAGCATTTCACATCAAGTTTGGTTAGTGTATGTTGTATTCAAACTCTATGTTTTATAGAAAAGCAGTGTGCGATTCGCATTTGAAAGTAAGAACGTTCGCGATCGTGATTATTAAACATTGTTTATCGAGTTTGGGAGATAAAAATATCATCACACTCTGAATATGTCATGACAAGAATATTATCGTATAAGGTGGGCCACTTATTTGGTATGCCGCGAAATGCTCTCCTTTCCGAGGGGATAACGCATCGATCACACACCAGCCATAAGCTGCCTATTTACGATGGGGATGGGGATATATCATAGCCACGGGATTTTTTTCGCTTGCTGTGAGACCTTTGTGGTGCAAAAACTTAACGTATTAACCTCTTTGCCTCATAATAAAGTCCGAGGGATATGATAATTGAATGTTGGGACAGGTACTTTTATTTTGACAAATTATGGTTTACGATTTGATTTTAATACACCTACTTATTACCATTTAAATAAGACCCGTCAAGTGCGAGTGTGACTCGCGCGCCGAGGGTTTCGAACGTTTGTGAACAAGTAGGTATGTACTAAAGGTACCGGTTAGAAACTCCGAAATTTAACGAAGACCTAAAACTAGTAGGTACCAACCTACATTTCAAATGGATCGCTCTGCAAACTTCGGAGATAGAGGGGGGGGGGGGGGGTAAAATTTCGACTTTTTTCAATATATTTCAAAAAGTATGTAACCTACAGAAGTTTGAAAAACGGGCTTGAAATGTACAAATCAATACCTTTCAAATGATACCCCACTCAGTGGGGTAGCTTCCCCTTTAGAAAATTATCCCCCCCTTTTGACAATTTTTCAAAATGTGTTCGTTTTTCAGACTTTTCTATATTTTTCCTGTAAAATATAGATTTATATCTACAAACGCTCCTTACATTTTGAATGGATCGCTTTGCAAACTTCGGAGATAAGGGGGGAGGAATGGGTATTTTTTCGACTATTTTCAAAATATTTCAAAAAGTATGAAACCTACTGAAATTTTAAAAACTGTTTTGAAATGTACAAACCGATACCTTTCATATGATACCCCACTCGGTGGGGTAGCCTCCCCTTTTGAAAATTATTCCCCCCTTTTTTGACCATTTTTCAAAGTGTTCGTTTTTCAGACTTCTCTATATTTTTACTGTAAAATATAGATCTATATCTACAAACGCTCCTTACATTTTAAATGGATCGCTCTGCAAACTTCGGAGATAGGGGGGGGAGCGGGTATTTTTTCGACTATTTTCAAAATATTTCAAAAAGTATGAAACCAACAGAAATTTCAAAAACTATTTTGAAACTTACAAACTAATACCTTTCATTTGATACCCCACTTGACTCTGTAGGTCTCTTTTAAAATTTTGTCCTCTCAATTTGTATGGAAAATGTTCATATTAATTTTTCATTTATTTTAAATTTTTTTTCTTAAAATCTATACAGGCGCACGAAATGTATTATTCTTTTAAATTTCAAGTTGATCGCTGCTGTAGTTGCTGAGTTATTAAGGAGGGAAAAAAGGACAGACAAAGCGAGACCATAAGGGTTTCGAAACCGATCTTCGAAACCCTAAAAACCAGTTTATGCCAGTTTACGCCTTCGCTTCGCACGCGTTGTTTCTATGCCAACTTTAAGGTGATTTCTATCCCATGGGAACTGATTTATGGGATAAATAAGTGGCCCATGATTCCAGGATTAGAATTACATGTATGCAAAATTTCCGCCGGATCCGTTCAGTAGTTTTGGCGTAATGAGGTAACAATACTCATACTCATACTCATACTCATTTATTCGCCGTAGGAGCACAAGGCACACTTGGAGATGTCAGTTTAAATATACATTGGTTACAATAAGTGGTGCCTAAATTATGATTCAAGGCCATAAAACAGACAAGACAGAAAATAACCAAGAAACTTGGGAATATTGGTACATACAAAAATTTTCAATCCAATCCATCCATTCTTCCATCCATACATCCAAACGTTCGCATTTATAATATTAGTGTGATGTGATGAGTGTGATGTGGTTATTTAGAATTATCAGATTGTATGTAGCTTAAGGCCTGTTCAGATCTACGCGGTACCCAGATTTCGATACCCAGACCGGGAGCGAAATTAGATTACGCGATATTGTCACTAAATATAATAATAAAAATAATAATAATAAAATGATTTATTGCCTGAATTATTCAACAGCTTATGTTTATAAACCTGCATGCATAGGTATACAATACATTAAAAGAACTAACAATTTAATACAAAAGAACTAAGTTGGTACATAATTAAAGTAATAATCTAGTTAATTAAGACATTAGTAGCAATAGCTTTTTTCAGGCAATAGGGACAAGCTCAGCATGATGCCGACAAGCTTATCAAGCATGTGCGGCGCTGGTTTTCAGTTTACCCCTATGCACTGGTCGACTGGTGATCGTCGGCAAGATTTCAGTGTTTTTTTTGCGGGTTTTTTTGGCTTGCTCTTCTATACTAAGAATGGTGCAATATACAGGACATCGAATCTACCAGAGAAATGGACTCTTCCAACCCCCCAAAAAAATTGGTTGTCTGTAAAGTCGGTTTACTGATGATAGTTGAACGTGACAACTCAGAGCGAGGTAACGCCGCATGACGAGATAACGCCGCATGACGTCATGTTTTTTCGTGCGTGCAGCCGGCTCTATCGAATTATAAGACGTTGTCACGTCAAAAATTTTGTCGGTGCAATACCTAACATCCTATATGCTTGGCTGAATACCGCAAACCACGCTTCACCCCGAGCGAAACCTTGGTCGTTCTGGATAGGTTGCGAAAACCACGGAAGTGTAGATAGGCCTATACATTTTGCTGCCGCTGACTTACCAACGATGAACTGTCCAGTACGACATACCTACACGGTAACTCCATTTTCATTTCATCGCCATTGACGCCATTGATATTTTTGACTGGATTTAACAATTTTCGGAACGTGACTGAACTTTGATTTTAATTTGAGTTTTGGATCGTGATGTGTTTTATTTTCGGAATTCGAATGGCATCTTACATTTCGTTGATAGAATCAAGGCGAGGCCATACTCCTTCGTTACCTAGTTGATGTTGTATGACTGCTATAACCGGTATGTACTAGTCGGATCCATGTTATATTATTGTATCGGATGTAAATACTATTATTTTGAGTTGTTTCTAGTGTACTTTTCGCTCGCACTTGCGCCACAAGCACCGCGATACGCGTCAGAATGACACATCGCGCACATTTGTTACGCGCATTTATCATAAATCGTTCGCGGACCGTACACAATCTTTTTCCGATAATTTGCTCATTCAGCCAAGTGGAACTTTATTAGTAGGTAACTTTGGTGATGAGTTGGCCAGATTGTTTATAAGCTGCTTGTAATATTTGAAGCTTTTGTAGGTTATATCGGGGATTAATAAACTTATGAATTTGACAAAGTTTATATTGGGCGTATTCATCTCAAGTAAAGTCTTAGTTAGGATTTGGTTTCCAACTGAGTCTTCATAATTGATGTACTCTAAAACTCCAGCAATTAAAACTCGTGTAGCTTTGTCATACCTACACTCAGTCTGAGTGAATGTAAATAAATCATGCTCGGATAGTACTCTTTGAGATCAGCCATCTTGGAAGCAACATGGCGAGGCTGGCGTGTGGCTGGCGCATAATCATAATGCAATAGAAAGCCTTGTTGTGGATGCAAAGGAATGAGGTCATACTGCTTTCAATAAGCGTGAGCTCCTTTGTACCATTTTCTTTCAGGCCACCGGCTTCGTGTGTACTACGAATAGTTTGAAGCTTTTAAAGGTTGACTTTGTTACTTTGTCACACAAAGGTCGCGTCGATGACGAGGTACAAATATACGGTAGCTTTATTTCATGCGCCGCGTGTCGGAAATTGCGATATTTTTAGAAATGTGGTGTTTTGGAGATTTTGGAAGTAGTGGAACATGAGAAGTGTCATTTTTGGATGATTGAGATGACCATGTAGTAGAATAAAATTATAGAATAAAAAGACTCAAATTTATTCGTCCCTTGCTCTACCGTAGTCATTGGTAGAGCTTAGTTAGGGTCACATGTCATTAGTTAAATTGTTACTAAACGTGAAAATCTTTAATATGCTCTCTGATGTTATTACGTAATTTGATCAAGTTAGTTTATGCCGTTGATTTTAATTAAATTAAATTAATTAAGTACCCGACTCACCTATTGGTCTGTAAAGTTGATGCTGATGACACTGTAGCTGCTTAGGCTCCTGAAACATCAGGATAGCTAAGGCGGCTTATGCAACCTGCTGACTCTGGCCTGGAATATAAGACGTTTTAGTCGGTACCTGAGAACGTCGCTTGTATAAAAACGGCCAAGAAAAAAAACTGGTGAACGACAACGATTGGCTATTCGTAAGAAAAGAACTCGTAATTGGTATTTTATAAACTCGTAACTACACATCAAAGCGAAAGTAGAATGTTAACCCGGTTCTACTATTGTTTAAATCTGTTCTGCGATTTTCGTCGTTGACTATACTAAATCGTAACAAGATACCAAATCGCCACTCAGAGTCACATAATAACCGCGTAAAGTTACCTATAAATTGAATCTGGGAAGCAAACAACTCTCAGCTATTGTGCGAAACAGAGTTCCAACACAATCTTTTAGTCCAACTGTCGACCAGTGTAAGCATGAGGCATTGAATCAGTAGACGACGTAGTGCGGTGATTCAGTAGCACAACCATAGAAATTTAATAAAGTGTTTTGAAAACTGTAAAAGTTCTACAAAATTACGGGATTCTTTAAGTACAGTGGCGTTCATTGTTCGCTGACCCCCCTCTGACTGAACTATTTTATAACTAGAATATTTCGGTAAAATTAATGTTACAAGCCGCGTTACCACAAAAAACTAAATCTCATCAGTTTTTTTTTTCATTACATCTAATGTTGAGGCTTGGAACCTGCGACCTGCGTGGAAGATGATGCTCTACCGTAAATCATAATATCCGGAAGGTGAAAATAGGTGACGAAAGAAGACTCACGATACTCCGAGCCTTCCTTCTCAACTTCAAAATGCCCAAGAAAATATTTCGCCCAATGCTCATAGTTTTTACGCCTAGAGTAACTTTAAATTGGGCATTATAAATATCCCGTGTTCATGTTCTTTTACGCTGTAGGTAGGGTAAAACGAAAACTTTCGTTTTAAAGAATGCAGATTTCACAGAAAAAGCTGGCTTTTCCCAAATCATTCTCAATTATTTTCTACCATACATTGAATGAGAACACTCTACAACTGTATTAGTTAAAAGTTACTTTACAAAAAAAATAATGATGTTTTTTTAAGGTTTTTGTTATTATAGTGCGTAAGCCTCGCACTCTGGCAAAATTCTAATTTCTAATGATGTTTTTTTTGTAATAAACTAACTTTAGAAATATAAACGGTTTTCATCAATAACAAATCTAGATCAAAGTTTGTTTTTTGGAGATAGAAGTTCAAACACACAAAAACCCACAACTTCTGTCTTACCTGCAACTGCCTAAACGCATAAATTAAAAAAAACTCTATCGCTGTGTGGAGTGTCCAGTATTATTACTATTATTCGTCTGGTCGGGGGTAAAAGATGCGTTGCTGCCGCTACCGACTTTGCCCGAGAGTGTTTGCTTGCGGCACTCGCAATCCAACGGAAACATACAACATCGAGTGTTAGTCAATGCACTTGTTCGGAGCTATTGTACCTACTTCTGTACCAAGTATGAGTTTGCAATGTGTTGTGTCAGTTTACTACCGCTTACTTGCCAAAGCTGGCACTCGTACTGCTAAAATGCAGCAATTTACTCAAAGAAATCAAATAATATCGCAAAAATTTTCAACAAACACTGTGATAAGTGACCTGCTGGGAACCTTTTGTTTATAAGTATACATTTATAAAATGTAAAATCCGTACATAATAAACATTTATGTACAGCCAAAAAAAAAAAAAAAAAAAAAAAATAACAAAAACCTTAGAATTTACTCAAAATCATTCAAAAACTATAATTTCGTATGAAACTGTTGGATCGCTGTCATATTAATTTCGAAAGTAGTTTCTCTCAGTTACTGGATAGGAAAGTAAAACCAAATGAAACAGTTTGAAAGGCTACACCAGTTTACTGTTCGATAAAAGCTACAAAGGAGAAGAAGATGCAAAACTCATAGTAATGCCTCTGTCATCTTTCACGTTGCCAACGTTTGCATTGTTATTCAATTGTTACGTTGTATTGTAATAGTTATGTTTGTATGGATTTTTCGCCATAGTTATGTAACGGTCCAGTTTATGCTGGTTCGTTTAATTTGCAAATATAGAAATAATTAACACATTTTGATATAGTTTGAAACACTAAAAATATATTCTGAACTGTAAATCGGTTCGAACGCTTTGCTGGAAGGATAGCAACCTTTTTAAGTCTTACGACAGTTTAGTAATGTTTGAATTTGACGATTCTAGGAAAACAAATGGGGTTCTTGATAGTTGGTACAGAGATGTCAGGGGGAGGAGATCGTGAGTTTTGAAGTAAAGTGAAAATTTGGGGTTTATTCTAGTTTTTACAGAAATAGTGAATTCTTTTTGACGGGAATCGTTCGGCTCAGCCATCGAACGAGACCAGGGAGGAATTCTAGGATGGATTGCAAATTTCTATCAATCAGATTCAGGTTACGTAAACCCACACTTTTCATTTCTAATAATTCTCCGTATTGTAAACGGATGGTGTTACATCCCAGAACCGACTATTCTAATTTATTATTATATTTATTAAACACATTCTGTCGATACTGCAACGTTCCTGGATGTGTTGGTGAATGCTTGTGCTGTAAGGCCCTGAACTAACCTGATTATTAAATCTATTGTTTTGACCTACGGTTGGACTGGAATGTGGTTCCACACGTTTACTTCTTAGGACTCCCCGCGTGGACTAGGTATGGAATTAGGTGGGCTAGAGTTTTAGTAAGGTAGGATGTATTTGGATCGCTTGAGATCATTCCCCGTCAAACTCTCCTGAGTTAGCGATTTACAAACGCTTTGCTTTTAAATGTCTGGTTATCTCTGAGTACGGGAAGGGCGATAGCCGTCTGCTTTCGACTTTCCCCGAGGAGAAGAAAAGATTAACTTCGTAGTGGGGCACCAACCAGATAAATTTGGCTTATACCTATACGGGATAAAGCAAAGTTCTCAGGTTCCGCGATAGGAGAGGCAGAGTAACCAACCAAAGTCACAATGCCGAGATATTATAGGTTCTTCGCTTACTATGTAATTTCAGTTGTTTCAGAGCATGGGAGTATCATGGTTTGAGACGGCCATGAAAGAGGGGTGCTATACTACTGTACCAGGATTGAAGAGTCAATAACCTAAGTAGTTTTAACGTTTATTTCATTTGTCTTAAGCTTCTAAAAGAATCTGAGTTACTACATCACAATGTATGAGTCCTACCGCTAACTAGACGATCATTGGCCACTTTAAATCACAATTTTAATACAAAACTTATAGTAAAATACTTAGTTTTATTGATAGATAATCACTAGTGATCAGGTAGGGTAGGGTACAATATTTCCGAGCGTTACAGTTATATTATTATAAATAAAATAAAAATAATAAATAATGCTGGACAATTCACACAGCATTATCTAGCCCCAAGCTAAGCAGAGCTTAGCTTGTGTTATGGGTACTAGATAACTGATATACTTAATACAATACACTACATAGATAGATATTTTTTATTATACATAGAAAACATCCAGAACGCCCTGAACAAATGTCTGCAGATCGTACAAACATTTGTCCCGAGGCGGAAATCGAACCCGCAACCTCCTGCGTCGCAGGCAGACCTTCGCCCGCTGCGCCACTGAGGTCGTCATTATCATATTACCTTAGTTATAATTGACGTCGTGAATGAAATGAACGAAAGTCTCCGTTTCAGGTCTGGCCAAAATGGCTATTTTGTCAGTATGTCCGTACTCCTCTACAGGTCGTATTTTACAACCGATCGGTATGAAACTTTGTGTACAGATTCTATGATTTTATAGAATTTTATTGTCGTCGGGATTTTTTGATTAAAGGCGTACTTCTTCCACAATAAGGCAAAAAGGCGGATTTGGAATATCTCCGCTTTAAGAGATCTGATTTTGATGATTGTACTTTTAATTGAAAGGTCATCAACTTTATACTGTTCTCATAAAAATTTGGTAAAGATCTGATGAGGATTTTTGGCATGACAAGCAGAATAGCTTCGCAAAATGCAGTAATATGCAAGAGAGCATTTACAGTACAGCGCCACCTATTAGAACATCTTTGTAACACTTCGAGAATTATATGAAATAGCGCGGCCGCATACACCGTCGTCGTCGGTTAAATAATAACAAAAACTTTGGGCTGATGGATCAACGCCATCTATTGATACTAGGTACAGAATTTCGAGCTTTGCTGAGGAACGTAACTTACGTACTTTGTATGGACAATTGGTCTAATGGTTGATGTGTTTGTGCAACATTTCGTTCAAAAATTCCGACAACAATCGTATCGCAAGTGAAGTGATCTGTAATACCTACCTACCTTTCCAAGTGCACCTTACCTACCTCACCTACCCTACCCACAAACAAGATTGAATCCGTTCAGGAGAAACAGACGCCTAATTCTTGCACGGTGGGCATTATTTCAATAAAGTAGGTATGAACCCCACAGAAGTTCTCATTATATAGGTACCTACCTAGGTACCAAAATATCCCGTTTTAAATAAAATTACTTTAGTACATTAAGTATTAAGTAAATTAATTGTTGAAAAAAGTTAGTGTTCGCGACGTCTACTGTTCGTAGAACTACTAGTATTACCTTGGTTTAGGGTGCTTAACTCGGTAAGCAGCTACAGTTTTCAATTGAACTTTAGCTTCAGATTTTATTTTATTTTTGCTAAACACTAAAACAAATGAGCCTCCAAATAATAAACAAGCGAAAAACAGTTGAAATGTAGGTAGGCGTACGTACGTTACAGCTTGTTGTTGATAAAAGTGGTTTAAAATAATAATTTTATCAATCATGTGAACTGAGAAAAGATTATTAGTAATTTCTAATTTGCATCTATGCAACAATGTTGTAGTGTCGTAAAATGTTGTGTTAATAATTATTAGTTTTTGCAAGGTCCTAAAGTTGTAACTAGTTGATACATTGTATCTACGACCAACGCAAGTAGCTTACGAAAAACAGCTGACTCAAACTGTAAGGAGATCCTAGGAAACCTTAATAATAACAAAATGCACGCTCTGATGATGATGATTTTTACATTGTTTACAAAAAACTATAAAAGTTTGCATTTCTTTCCTTACATTTAGCGCCTTGAAGCGTCACCTAACAACAATCCAATAATTTCATACGAACTCGATAATAGTTTTCGAATAATGATGAGTGATTTGCTATACAACTTTGACAAACAGCGGTAGTAAACGAAAACCTAAAGGTTTATAATAGTATTGTGTCAACGCATGTCAACTCATGTTATCCACTCTGTGGTTATGATAGGTTGGTCAACTATCATAACCACAGAGACAGAGTAGTCAGACTAAGCTCTGTTACAATATAAACTAATACTGAGTATCATTTGCATACACTGTTGCCGTTTGCCTTTGCTCAGCTGTGGGACAACGTAAGTTACTAAAAAACGTTGCTGACTAGCTATACGATTGCCATCAAGGTGCACGGCGACGTTTTTTTGCCAGTGTTAAACACCTTGCCTCTTGGAAAAAGCGGTAAGGTGTCTATGTGCTGTCCTCTAGGTGCTGTGGTGGTGTGGCGAGCACTCGACAATATCCCGACACCTATTTACTTCGCGTTTTGTTCTATTTCAATAACAAGTTTCACTGCGACGCTGCACGACAACTATTTCTATTTTCTATTGTGTCCACCGTTAATGGGTTACATTTCCGCGGGTTTAGTTGTTGGAAATATTTATTAGGTACAGCTTTTGCTTGAAGTTTGCAACTATCTGGTTTTAAATATCTAAATATTTCGCCGCGCTGCCCCGGCATGTAACTATACCTATAAAACTAGTTTGACTACCTATTATAGTAGTGTATAATAGTACCGTAAATCATCCAGCTCGATGCCGTGACCGTTCAGCCGTATTCAGCGCAAAGATATGTAAATGTGAGCAGTAAAGGTACGACCACAAACAAAGCAGAGCGGCTATGTGCGGCACCAACAAAGTGGACAAAACCTCAACCGGGACGCTGTTTTCCACATACTAAGTTAAGCTCATAGGTCTTATTCGACGTCAGAGAACTTGGTTTGTACCTATGGCCAGTATCTTTACCATGGAGTGGAACTATTTCACATCTTTGCCCTTATGATTCTTCGGCGAAAATAAAAGATATAGATCTATGTGTGAGTAAACAAAAGGACGTAATAATGCAAGAAGTACTAATATAATTTGGGGTGTTTTAAAAACTAGGAACTGACTTCAAATTCTTCTAGTGGCGACATCTAGTTAATCGAGTCTAATTTCGTTTGACCACACTTGGAAGAAGGTCTACTTTGAAACACGTAATACAAAGTTTTGGTTATCTGATACTGCTGAACGTGCAAACGTGCGTTGCTTCGGACACGCCACTAAATGACACTTTTGGTTTCGGATCTCTAAGAATGAAAGTCAAAATCATTTTCATAGAAGGGCCATCGAAAGAACGTGTCGATCATCCTTCGTTTTAAGCGATCCGCCATCCGTCAGAGATCTACTTACTGTCAGAACTGACAAAAACTGTCACAAATCCAAGATATTATACAGAAATAGACCTCTATGCAGATCTTGTTTACGCCCGTTGCCATGGAAACGTTTGGTTACCAGTGATTGTGATAATTATCATGTGATGATGTTTTATATACGTTTTACAGCGTACATGATCAATTCCTCGAGAGACATCTTTTATGGGACCACATTAAAATAAATTTTTATACTACAATGAAAGAATCATCAAAATCTATTTAGAATTGACAAAGATGTCAATAAAATAAATGTAGCTCGTCGTGATTTTTTCAAAAGCTATGTGTTATTTTTTATGCTTTACGGGATAATTATTAATCCCTCGTGAATAACATTTTCATGGGACCACCTCAAAATCATTATCTATACAATGGTGGAAGAATCAACAAAATCGTTTATCGGTGACGGAGAAATCAAGTTAGGTACATACATACATTAAAAAAATACAGCGAATTGGGAACCTCCTTCTTTTGAAGTCGTTTAAAAATAAGTGCCGTTTATCTGTGTAAATGTTGTGCCTTAAATGGGAATACTCCTATTTTTATTTCCATTGGTCCTGCGTCTGACCTCTCCCCGGTCTCCTCGTCCCATCGTATTACCAGAGAAAAGAGAGCCAATACAGTGCGTTTGCGCACACACTTGTGCACTATAATATGCCCTGCACACATGATTAGTCTCCTTTGAGATTGGCCGCTGTGGCCGAAATTCATCGCACATCATCATCAATATATTGAATGTAGACTTAAAAGTTCTCTACATAATTTACAAAGTCCAACTTGCCTTAGCACAATTCGAGAAACCTAATATTTTTCTAACACGATCACCCACGTTTTCATCCATTCAAAAAAGACAAACGTTTGCTTGTTTGTACAAAATTTAAGTAGATGCAAAGTCAAGTCAGACGTGATTAATGTTAATGTTCCATGGGAATCGAGCCGTTTAGCTGACGGGACAGTGTGTAGTAGAGGTAGTAAGGTCTATGTTAGGAATGTGTAAACTTAAAATGCATTTAAAAAAAACAAACAACTATATTTTTGTCAATAAAATACATTTTATTTTGTATAAAACTCGCAATGCGTTGTATTTGATTCGTTTCTGTCTTGGCCTGTTTTGATTACATGTCTCTAACCGCAAAAAAAGAATGATTTAATGTTTACCTTTTATTAATTTAGCTACTTTTATAAAGATACTAGTTTATGCCCGCGGCTTCGCACGCGCTGTTTCTATGGGAATGTTTAAAGGTAATTTCTATCTCATGGGAACTGACTTATGGGATAAAAACTGTGTTTGATTCCAGAATTAGAATTACCTGTATGCAAAATTACAGCCCGATCCGTTCAGTAGTTTTGGCGTGACGAGGTAACAAACATCCATCCATCCATTTATCCATCCAAACTTTCGCATTTATAATATTAGTGTGATTTTTTTTAATAGGTACATATTTGTTACTTAGTAGTGTGTATTTTTTTTAGATTGTTAATTACTTAATTGCTAGCTTATTTGCCATGAGTTAGGATGATAATCACTGAAATAATGATAATATTAATTAACTAGCGACCCGCCCCGGCTTCGCACGGGTGCAATAAAATACTACTATTACTATACATATATTATGATTTCTCAATCAAAGAGCAAAGAGTTTTCATTCAAAGAAATTAGACCGAACCACAGATCACTACATATGTACCAAGCTACGATCAAGGAGTATTTATATACCCCGGGGAGCGATTTCTTCCGTCCAAGACCGAACCATAGACATGTTTATACTTAATTGACATGTTTACTTTGCAACGCCGTTACAATTTTTTTAGCAATTTATTCATTTTCATATTGAAACTACTCGATAATCCGAATTTTCCGCCTATAAGTTGTCGACTCGGATCGACTAATTTTTTACGCTCTTCAATTTGATGTGCATTTCGTTCGAGTCTACCGTAGACCGGTCCGAAATTATTAATATAGATACTTACTTTACTAACGAGTTGTTGTACTGTAACACACAGTGCCCGCTCCGTCACATAAATAACGTTCGACTGGCGTAGCACCGGATGCCACGTAGAGGTCCGTAGAGCCGCGTAGCAGCCTCGTAGCAGCCTCGTAGCTCAGTGCCACGGGGCTACGAGCTACAACGGTTATTAAAAAAATATTCTTGTTTTTGGGAATACCTGGATTGCATTGGAGAAGCATAGAAAGAAGATAAAGAATTCAGAGATTCATGAGCATGATATAAAGGCTGTTTAAACATTTTTTCACGGGATTCACGATGCTCACAATATTGTGTAATGAAAATATCTTTTAACCGCTGACCCGTATAAAATAAAAGTATAAAAGATTAACTTGACGTTTTTACGCCCGTAGCACACCTCCGCTGCGAAACCATAACAGCGGAACCGCAGTAATTTCGCCATGTTTTGTCCGTATGTAGGAGAAGCGGAACACTATCGAAACTGCCTGTTCTAGCGCATATATTTGACCATAATTTTATCTCTTTCCCATAATTTTATATCATAATTTTATCGGTTTCGTCGATCTGTTCCGACGTCAGCCACACTTCCGCTATTTTGTTGCGGTGCCGCGTTGTTTTCGCATATGTTTGTGGAAGTCGACAAAAATAAAAAGCGCAACTAAATTTTTTTCATAAAATGGACGTCGATTTTATAGAATAATTAATTCAAGAGGTCAGAAATAGACCAATTTTCTATTTATCTTTTTCAAAGTCCACAATGATATTGCTCCCTCCTCTGACTGGACTCAACTGACCCTCATGATAATCCGACGCCCAGTTTCACAACTCAAATACACTTGATCGTAGCGGAATTCATCGAGCGGTTCCGCTACTCGTATTCCGCAACGGAGGTGTGCTACGGGCGTTAGAGATACAGATACAGAGGTATCTGTGTAATTGTGTAAATACCTGTGGCATTAAAACTCTCAAACGAATGGCCCGATTTTGTTATAGTTGTTTTTTGTTTAAAAGAGGACACTCCCTATAAAATTAGAGTGTTCTTGGCTATGTCTGATGGAAATCACAGCAAAAACAGAAATACTAAACAAAGAACAATAGATAAATAAATAAATAATGCTGAATAATTCACACAGCATCATCTAAGCAGAGCTGTGTTATGGATCAAAGTAAACTTTGAATTTCAGTAAGCTTCATTAATATTAATAAAAATCTCTATGGATGCAGCGACTCGTTTAACTATGGCCAAACTTCACAAAAAGTAAGTTTGTTTAACCTTCAAACATCAATCAAATATACAGCAACGTTTCTCCTATCTCTCGCTTTCCCATTATTATCTTGAATTTAACATTATGTGAGCATGTTCTTCAAAAGGCTTTATCTATCAATATCAGCGTAATGCAGAGGAATGGCTGCGTCGTGTTTGCCGAGGAGTGCAGGTTTGATATTCATATCGCAGCTTGAAGGGGAAAATCTAACGCCTTCTCCCCTTGTCATGAGAGTCAGCGTTTGTGATATCACATTGATTTTCGATCTCAAATGTAAGCTTGAGAACATATTTTGAAAAGAGATTGTAGTAGTGAATTGAGAACTCAAGATAATTGGACGACGTAGAATTTATTAGAAAGGCTACACGAGATGCTTGTACTTGTATACTAATAATAACTAAAATAATTAAAATAGTTTAGTTTCTCATAAAATGTTTTTGTTATGTATTTGATATTTATGCTCTAGTAGGTTAGTTAGGTATATAACAGGGTGTTCGGTAATTAACGATAATTGTTACAGGTTCTGTTTTTTATATTTTTAATAATATAAAAAATCTATCTGCAGCACTTATCAAAATGTCAATTTCATCATAAATATCAAAATTTATAAAAAAGCAAACGGTTACATTATTATTGAATTTGTAGCCGTAGTGCCCAATAAGAACAAAGGTATCATGTTTCGTACTTAAAAAAAGAAAATTAACAAATCGTTTACTGCTGCAGATATATTTAATAAAAATATTTTTTCCTGCGTATTTGTGGGGCAAGTACCTGCGGGGTTATCCATTAATTACCGGACGCCCTGTATGTTATAGTTATCGATATTATTAGCACCCTATAGAAACATGTGTTTTTGGTCGGCAAGTGGAAAATGCCTCAGCATTAAACCCACCCTATGTATCTTAGTGCAATAAAGTTTCAATAAATAAATTGATTCACTTTACAAATGGCTTAAATTTTAAGAAAAACCAATTGTTATGAGGAAATAAATAAATTATTTATTGATTTTATCCTTTGCGTCTAGAGGAAAACTGGTTATTTTCTGTCAAAAGGAACTAGTATTCAGTATTCACAGTTTAAGTAATTTGGGAAACGTAGTAACAAACATTTACATAAACTATCGCATTTTTATAGTAGGCTCTATACATCGTTAATACTTGCATTTCCTATGTATAAAAGTAGTAGGTATTTCTTTCATTTTGTACTAAGTATTTAGTTTTTATAGTGGAGTGGCACAAAAGTTTGGAGACCTATACCCAGCAGTGGGTGAAGTCGGGTTGCGGATGATGATGATGATGATTTAGTTTTTATATAGTACTCTTTATGTAAGTAGGCACGCTGAAGACAGGGCGCTATGGCGCTCATTAGGGGAGGCCTATGTCCAGCAGTGCACTAATATAGGCTGATAATGATGATGATTATGATGATGTAAGTAGGCGTAGGTCCGTTCGTGACGACATCTGTACGGGTCCGAACGGAAGACCAGCGCTGGCTAGGCCTCTTACGGGAGCTTAGCCATTATTATGCTGAGTTAGGGCCTTATTATAACATTTTATGTACCTATATCCCATACGTGTGTTTTCTTTTTTTGTACTTACTGTGTTGTTATAAATAAATGTCTTTCTTTCTTTCTTTCTATTCCCCGTGATGTTCGATACAGAAACCACGATCTAAGTGCTCTGACCTGAGCGAAGCCTTTTGATCCGCTTATAGGTTATTCTGGGGTAATTAGTCGGATTAAGTTAGTTTACCACAAAGCCTGGTTATTATCGTTTGATTAATCGAGCAGAAACATTAATTAAAGGTTACCTCTAAGAATTAATATTAAAATGTTAGATCAACTAATTCGAATCGTAGTAGACTAGACCAACCTTGCTCTATTGTTTATCAACTATACAGGGTGGCTTTTTGAGAAGGGCGGTGATGGCCAAGTCGTAAACCACGAGAGTGAGAGAAAAGTCGTGAAAGGAGACATGCCCTCGATTTATAAGAAAACAATAATAATAATCATCATCATCATCATCAGCCTATATTAGTCCAGTAGGACATAGGCCTCCCCTAATGAGCGCCATAGCGCCCTGCCTTCAGCTTGCCGCATCCAGCATCTGCCTGCAGTCTTTCTCAGATCGCCATCCCACCTGGCCACGCAAAGAAAACAATAACTGCATTTTTTTTAATATTTTGCTTTTGAAGGAAATCGGGATAAATATTGAAAGTAATTTGTAAAATTTTTCTTTTTCCTTTTATTTTTAGTAATACATTTCTTTACAAAGATTGATCCTTATCAGCAAACAAATTCATTGGTAAAATAGCTTGGGGCTAGATGATGCTGTGTGGATTGTCCAGCATTATTTATTATTATTTATTAAATAATACAGGGTGTCTTTTTTTAAATCATTCGTGTCCATTTCCGTCAAAAGTAATAGGTTAAAAAAAAACTAAGCAGTTATTGTTTTCTTATAAATCGAGGGCATGTCTCCTTTCACGACTTTTCTCTCACTCTCGTGGTTTCGGACTTGGCCATCACCGCCCTTCTCAAAAAACCACCCTGTATACTGTAATAATATTTTCACGCCTCTGCCTCAAAAAACGTTTTCAGCTGATTGCGATAAGAATAACCAAAATCCTATCTCGTGTTCTCATTTCAGCTGAATATTTTTGTCCGAATCTCGGGCACTTTCGAGCAGCGTCGTAATTGGCTGAAATAAAACGTGTCATTTACATAAGACTCCATTTTCGTAGCTAAGCATTTACTTGTAAGGTATTTTAGGAATGGCTTCATTAGCACGCAGGTTGCCTGGGGCCTAATTTTGGTAAACAGTAAATAAATAATGCTGGACAATTCACACAGCATTATCAAACCCCAAGCTAAGCTGAGCTTGTGTAATGGATACTAGATAACTGATATACATAATACAATACACTACAAAGATAGATATTTTTTATTAGGTATACATAGAAAACATCCAGAACGCCCTGGACAAATGTCTGCAGATCGTACAAACATTTGTCCCGAGGCGGGAATCGAACCCGCAACCTCCTGCGTTACAGGCGGACCTTCGCCCGCTGCGCCACAGAGGTCGTCAATCGCTTTACTATGACAATGGCATCGTCACAGAATCGTCACCAAGAATCCTTTGATAGAAGAAACTCTAGCTAGATAGTGCATGCTACTTCCACAGAGAGTTAGGTAGAATGGTCTCAACCTTGCACTTTTCATGCGCATCCTTCCATCTGTTTCTATCATCTATGGTAGAATACCATAACGTGTCATTCTATAACGATACCATTTCATATTGATGCGACTAGTTTAGCAGAATTGGGCCCTAGAGCGTGGGAAGCTTAGAGCTAGCGTACGTACGTATGTGAATGGATGCGATAAGCCAAACTACGTCATAATATCTGTTTTCCAATTATAGATTTTCGGAAGTACTTTGGTTCCTGAAATATTGGAACTATCTCCCTTGGGCGCAACTAGCTACTTGTAGGTATACAACATTCTAGAAGGAAAATAAAGATTGTAAGTTTGTGGTGCTAATATAAAGTAATTGGTTTAATTTCGCTCCATCACTACCAAGTGCTATAAACTTGTTGCATGTACGTCACAAAATTATAGAAAGAAGCTTGTTTTTCTCAAAATTTCTGAATCAAAGGCAAAAAGTAGTGTGAAATAAAGCTATTTTTCCTTAACAGAGAAATGGATTCCCTTTGATGTTGTACCATAAAAATAGCATTCGAGGCAAAACGGCTTAAGGGGGTACCTACCCTCAAATTGCTTATTTTCAACTCCGTCGGACCTCCATATCTTCCAAACTACTGAATATTTAACTTTGAAATTTATGTATGGTAAAGTTCAGGACTTATTCTATCGATCATATGTTTCGAAAACACGATTCCATAAAATTTTCTCGATAGAAAAAAATCGCAAAGTTACCTCTAATTTTTTACTAAAACCCTAATTTCTCAATAAATACAGATGATACGATCTTGAGATTAAGCATAGTAATTGAACTAAGTATAAAGAACATTTTATATGTTGCCTTTTTTTCAATTAACTATTCTAATGTTTGTGGGGAGCAAATAACTACTAAAAACTTGATTTTTGGGCTTACGCCGCTTTGCTCTGTCCCGCTCCTGTGAACGCGAAATCCTATGCCTATCCTCTTCACACAATAACGAGGTAGGGTACCGCCTTAAGAGGTATTAAAAAGTAAACGATACTCTTCAGACATTTTAAAGTAAGAGGGTTAATGGGTAATACTATCATCATCAACCACTAATAAGACCCTCTTACTTAAAAACCTCTAAAGAGTCTTGGTTACTTTAAGAAAAAATAGAGTGAGAAACAACACTGCCCAGCCATTGCTTAAAGTAGGGGGCCAAGGGGCATACCTATGATTAAAGATCTCTGTTTAAGTAACGTGTTGTGAATGGAACGGGACAATTTTTAAACAGAAAAACTAAAGTAGTAAAATATATGCGACGGGAGCGTGGAAGTGAAGCCCTTAGCCTTTTGTACGAAAAATTTTCCCGTTCCGTCCGGGACACGTTACGTATGCAGAAACCTTTAGTTTGTAAAATGAACGTTACATTCACATATCATATGTGCAGCACCATAATGGTGCTAGATCTAATGATGTGCATGTTCCGATCCCAGCGGCAAAGCTCGACGTTGAATAATGTGCCCTCAAGAATACACTTTTAAATAAGCACCAAGTTTTGCTTGTTTGTATTCTAAACGTTCTGGATTTGTTTAAGAATAACTATTGCTTATGGGTCGTCCATTAATCACGTGTTTTTCGCAACTTTTTTAACTCCCCTGCCCCATGGTGATACGTGGTGGGGTTATAGACAGCCCCATACCCAAAATCACGTGGATCAAAAAAAATCAGGTATAATTTACTTGGTACTATTTATTTGGTATTATTTATTTGGTCTCCAAATACAGGTATAATTTAATTCTGAAAAATTGTAACAAAAATGTCTGTGTTAACGGTTTAGAAATCGCGCGTTATATCACTACAAAAACACACACACTAAAAAAACACAAAAAAAACCACTTAATATTATAAGGGGGGGGGGGGGAGGACACCTCATAATCAGCGGTTGAACAAGCTGACCGCTAGACCAACGATGATAGTTGTTCAATGTAACGAAATCTAAGATTAGCAACATCTTACAAAATCTAGTTTTACATTACAAGCTCAACTCCAATGTGTTTCGTGACTTGACTACTTCATGCACTATATTGCTTATAATTAATAGGGTAGCTTCTATTGTGGGGGAGTAAGGTCGATAATCTGAGGCAGGCGCCGCTCGAAACTGTAATGGGGTAGTCAGTAGTCACGCGACTGAGGGTTGTAATTATTCGGATTTGATAGATTCTTGTATGTGGGTTATCGCTGATACTCGACGGGTGTATGCGACTTGTTTTGTTACATTGAAAGCTTTCAGAGGGAATCGCTTAAAGCTGAACGAGTCGCTCATCTTTCCATACAAACGTGGAAGGGTAACTACAACGCTGTTTGATGTTGACCATCCAAAACTAACAATAATATCAATTTATCTCGTCATTAGCTATGTTTGTATGCACCCAAAACTGTTAAAAAAATATACATTTGAAAAATACAAGCTTCTAAACTTTCGTGTTTCAACACTGATTGCCTTGATTATCTATTGCCCAAAGTTGGGCGAACCAACTTTGGGCGAAAATAAATAATATACGGAGAAAGAAAACTCTAAAATTAAGTCCGTACCGACATAGTTTAGTTGTTCAAAAGTTGGAATACATATATTTTGATAAGATACACTCAATAGTTTTTTTTATATTAATATAATCCCTTGTGATAAAAGTCTATTCCCATTTTTTACGCGGCTGTTTTACGAATAAATCGTTGTGAATTTCATTCTAGGGCGCGGGTATGTATATTATGTCAGGTGAGATAGCATTACACTTAGGCCGCGCCCACTGATGAGTTGGCCTGGAGGACTTGTGCAGCCTAAAGGTTCGTTTATAATTTCTAAAAACTCTAGGAACAGAAAATTTGATCAAATCTAGCTTGAATAAAATATGATACCCGTTAAATTTTACTGTTATTGAAGTTCAAAAGGTCTTTCAGATATTCTTGTGAAATAAACATGGATATAAGTAAAATTCTGTAGATATGGTACGTTCACCCAGCGCTAGCTCAACAAATGGCCTGTGTTGTGTTACAATTAAACGCAAAGACACTTAATACTTCCAATCTTTTGCAATATACCTACCTAATGAACGACAAAGATGGAAAGACGTACCTAGACCGAAGTGCGATCGAGACAACAATACACGCGAAACCGTACGCCGTTCGCGCCGGCCGGTCCGACTGTGACTGAGGTAGGTGGACACAATTGGACTCAATTTGAGCGTTCCACTTCCGAGAAGCTAGTGCCCAATCTTACGGATTTTACTTACATCGATGGAAATAAACGAATTTATTAATAGAGACTGTGTTACCATTAGCTCGTACGCATTTTCAGTCTCGCTCTAAAATAGCTATAACAGGTTTAATGCTATAAAATTATATATAATAGAGCACATAAAACTATAAACAATGTGCGTTAATGGTAACGGTGCCGTGCGAGCCGAGATAACGATACTTGCGGAGACTTGATGAGCTGTCGTATGATACTGCAGAGCCCTTTCCACTAGAACTTGTGAGGTCCTCTTCTGTTATCTTCTTATAAATCCATTCTAAATATTACAAATTCGAAGGTAAATGTGTCTCTGTCTCTCTGTCTGTCTTCTTCTACTACCTTTCCACTTTTACGAAATTATTAAATGGCTGAACGTCTTAAAATGAAATTGGCCTGGATATAGATGGTTCCTGGAATGGAAAAAGACTACCATTCAGTTTAACTTTGAAGAACTACAACTAGACAACCAAAGCTAAGCTGAGCCAAACTTTAGCTAAACTATTAAAAAGAAACGATCCTTTTCGTAAGTTTTGCATACGGCGAAGTCTCGTAGGGAATGTAGGTAAACATTGTTATTTCCTCAACCTCAACCTCAACAGCCTGTATTGGTCCACTGCTGGACGCAGGCCTCCCCTTGATAAGCGCCTTATTGACTTTTATCACATGGGGGTAATGCCCATAATCCCCACGCTGGGCATGCGGGTTGGGGATCGCAGTTCAGTGGTAGAATTGTTCTGCAGGGAGCGCTGCTGCCCGCTCTCGGTGGATTACCTTACGACCCTTATTCGCCTCTTACGACACCCGCGGGAAGAGTTGGGGTGGTGCAAATTCTAAGCCGGCACCACACAGCTGCCGTTGTTATTTATTATTTTTGAATCTTTCATCTTTTATTTCTTGTAGAACACTAGCACGGTTGACTCGTTTGGTAACGCGATTTGTGTGAAGTTTGTCGGTACGATGTGAAAGGGCCCTAACGTCTTCTAAAACTAAACTGAAATACCATAAGTATAGCTGTGATCTCGTGTTCACGCCGCTCTTAGCTCGTTATGTCTACCGAAGACTATTAGAAGTTAGAGCCTTCATATTACCCTTAATAAATAAGATGGAATTTATAATTAAGCAATTAAGTGTAAGGCTGCGGTCTAGACACCATGATTATTTTTGGAGATAAAGATTTTTTAAAGTAGAAACCGTAAAATATTCTGAAAACGTTGGCATAGCCACACTTTAATTTGCAAAATAAAATGAAACTAAAAGCTCATACTCACGAAATTAAATATTTAGCATACAGCCTAAATAATAAGTTTGGTGTAACAAACTATATGGACAAAGCACCAAAATCACAATAGTTACTAATTAAGTAAACTAGGTAATGGTGCTGACAGAAGAATCTACGACCGATAACCGCTGGGGGAAACGTGTTCTTGAGTGGAGACCACGACTCGGAAAACGTAGTGTAGGACGACGTGTAGGAAGGTGGGATGACGATCTGCGAAAGAACGCAGGCAGATGCTGGATGCGGCAAGCTGAAGACAGGGCGCTATGGCGCTCATTAGGGGAGGCCTATGTCCAGCAGTGGACTAACATAGGGTGATGATGATGATAAATGAGATGATTGTAAAATGTAATAAAAGTTACAATGAATGCAGTGGACTTGAAAAGGACATGGGTCTAAAATTTATAGGTTAAGGAAAGCCTCAATTGAAAGGGTCAAGGCGGAAGCCGATTGCGGTTGCAAAAGCCAGATGTTAAATGATTGATTTCCCGTTGGTTGAGAATGATCTTTGGCTTTTCGGCCATTAGCTGCCATCCATCATCGAATCTTGCCAATAAAGTGGAAGTGGATAGAGGCTTGGCGAGATGCATGCGGAATAAATTATTTTCTTCTAGAGGCAAATCGTCAAAGAAACCTTTGTAAAGTTCAGTCTCAGACTCAACCCCTCTGCTTACTCCCTTACTTTTTTAACCCCCGACGCAAAAAGAGAGGGGTGTTTAGATTCGGACGAGATGTACCCCTACTCACAAGTGAAGTGGACATCTCGCCCGCGGATGAGTTTGAGATTCGGACCAGATGTACTCTAACCCGTTACAAGTTTAACGTGTCTGTCTGTGTATCTGTGTATTTGTCTGTGGTATCGTAGTTCGCAAACGGATGAACCGATTTTCGTTTAGTTTTTTAGGGTTCCGTACCTCAAAAGAAAAAAAGGAACCCTTAAAGTATCACTTTGTTGTCCCTTTGTCTATCAGTCCGTCTGTCAACCCTCTTTTCTCAGCAATGCGTGGACGTATCGAGTTGAAATTAACGTAAAATACGCAAGTCCGTAACCACTTAGAGCCGCGATATAAATAAAACTTTTATGTCAACGCATTCAAAAGTTAGAGTCGTTTATGTCCGAATATCAAACTCAATGTATCCAAATGTAGTGTTCTACATCTGGGGCAAACAAACCCCAAGATTACATACACTTTGAACACCCCTATCCCTTCAGTCCTCCAACAAAAGGACCTAGGCATTACTGTTACTACTAACCTCAAATGGGAAGAACACATCACAGGAATAGTGAAGAAAACTAATTCCTTTATCTATGTCATAAGAAGAGCTTTCCAGACAATGACGGTGGAGATATTCCTAAAAATCTATAAAACTTATATTAGACCTCTGTTAGAATATGGCTTTCAAATTTGGAGCCCCTATTTACAAAAAGACATAAACCTACTGGAGAGTGTACAAAGGAAAGCCACAAAAATTCCCAAAATCCTGTAGGTAAAGTAGGACATCCAGCGAGGATGTCCTACCCAGAGAGACTAGCCGCCCTACGCCTCACTACCCTAGAGGATAGACGCCTCCGTGGTGATCTAATAGAAACATTCAAAATTCTATCCCACACCTACAACCTGCCCGACATACACAAAATATACACGCCCAAGGTGCCATTCAAAACAGCTAGAGGCCATAGTCTCAGAGTAACCCGCTCACCATCAAACTCTAACATTGCTCATCACTTCCTGAGTAACCGAGTGGTGCACAATTGGAACCAGCTTCCTGAAGAAGTTGTAACAGCCCCCTCTGTGAACAGCTTCAAAAACAGACTCGACCACTGGTTACGAACGCACAATCTGACCACAACAAGAGACAAACCAGTGTAGTGAAAAACTTTAAAAGCACTGTGATATAGACATATCAGCTCTCAGCTGCTCGTCTATAATCCAATAATAATAATATTTTGAAATTTCCAAGGGAATCACATGCACACAAAACCTATAGGGTACTTTCCGTTGACAAAAATCCAGAAACAGTAAATTTGTAGTTTATTGACAAATAATTTTTTTTTCATTCTCGCCATAAACCAAAACCTACAGGATATACCTACTTCCCGTTGACCCAGAATCATGATATTTGGGCAGGACACAAGGTCTTACGGAACCCTTAGTACGTGAGTCCGACTCGTACTTGACGTTTTATTTTGTGTCATAGATAATTTTATCCTGAGTGTTCTTAGCCATGTTTCTTGAAAATCTGTCGAAGGGTTTTCGAAATTTTTTATTTTATTTTTGTATATTAAGCTAACTTTAAAGCAATGGCAAAGCAACGATTTCTTCTAAATTCTGACATGAATGCCAACCCTTAGCTTACCCCAAGTAATATCACAGGCACGTGAAAGTTTCGGGTAACTTGCATTTTCGTGGAATAGGACAGTCACTAAACTTATTTTGCTAGCATTCCGGGTACCGGTTTTTTTCCGGTCAGTTATAATTCATTGTCACCAAGAGGCAGTATGGCCGGTAGTATTTAATGTTTATTATAATAAATTAAAAATCTCAAAAATAAATAAATTATTAATTAAAAATCTCTGACGGAAATGAATACAATCTATAAATATAATAGAAAGTCGTGTTAGTTACACTATTTATAACTCAAGAACGGCTTTGGATATTATTTGCATTTAATAAATCGTAAGTATTCATTTGAAATTGGATGGATATACCGTTCCAAATAAGTACCTATCGAGATCGTTTTATCCAAAGATTTATAGAGGGTTTTATCCTATATCCTGTTCCAGTTTGTTTGGGTTTAAAAGCCTCAAAGTTTATTTGTCGACATCAAGCTTGTTGTTATCCCAACTCATGTACGAAAACCATCTCCTATTGAATCATCTGTAATTTTATAAAGCAAAATAATATATTTCTCTTCAACTTTTCAAGTTAGTTTGAGCGCTTCGTCTGGAAATTTTAACTTTTCTTGGATTCTTTTGATTCTGTTAGGAAAATGTTGAAAGAATTTGAATATCTGGCTTTCCATGCAGGGTCACGGAGCGGGGAGACATAAAACGCTCTGATGACATAACACAATGCAGTAGGTACTTTACACTGCGTATTTTGCTCTCTGTAAAATATGGGAAACAGAATGCGCGACTGATACTTATTCCAATTGTTATCGTACAGGACTTTTTTACTTGGTCTGAGTTCAAGGAACTCTTTGCGTTCTGGCAATTTTTCCAATGCCGATGGCATAGTGATTTTTAGTTACGATGATATGACGGATAACGATGAAGAATCCTGTTTATTTGACTCGATACGACATGAAAGATTTTAAACGATTATCGTTAATATTTTACTCATAACACAAGCTCTGCTTAGTGTGATAAATGATGCTGTGTGAATTGTTCAGCTTTATTTATTTATTTTATTAGATACATATGTAGGTAGTAGTTATATGTATAACTCAGCAACAAGGTATTTATTTTGTGCATTTCTTCCCATAACTTGGGTTGGGCAAGGTCTACGAGTATAAGTTTGCTCAAATCTATATGTTTGCACTGAGCACATCGATATCAAGCATCGACGAAGCAATTGTCAGCTGCTAAACATCTCTTAGAGAAATAGCTCGCCCTGAAATAGCTATTTTCTCGAATGTTGGCACGCTGCAGAAGACGTTTCCTATTTAAATAGAGATGTGGACGCACTCCGCCAAGAACCGTCACTTTATGTATTACTTGCAGCCCGCTTTGTTATCCTGATGTGTATTCCACTGTCGATTTATTTCCAGATTTATTTTGTTCATTTCAAACAGAATGAAATTGCTCTCATAGCGAATTCCCAAAAAATCCTTGTATAGTAAACATTTCCGGAGCGATTCGTATAAATATCGGGATTTACGGAATTGAGAGCTGCTATTTACCTGAAAATGAGAGGATTACCCGATTCGTACCTTTGAATCTTACTACAAATATTCGGAGGTGCTTAATCAAATGGAAATCTATTTATATTTAACAGTATAAATGCGAGTGTTTCGATGATTGGATGTTTGTTACCTATCACACCAAAACTACTGAAACGATCTGGCTGTAATTTTGCATAAAGGTAGTTCTAGGACTTGAATATACTTTTACCCCATAAATGCCCAGATGCAGCCCATGGGTTAGAAATAACTTTTACACTTTTACATAGAAACAACGCATGCTTAGCCGCAGGCAGAAACTAGTTTAGATAAAGATACATTTATTAGACCAAGAACGAGAATTACTCACGGGTAGTAGATCGTGTTTATTTACCTTGACTTTCCCGACGTACGCAGGTCCAGTCACCCGGACGGGATAAATAGGTACCCATCAATACATAGGTATAAGTAACCTATAAAATAATTGCAAAACCTGTAACAAGGTTTATTTCTACTTTATATACTTGAAGTCAGAGTTTTGATTAAGCCATTCTCTACTAGATCCGCAGCGCAGCAAATACACCATTAATTAACCAGTTCCTCCACAAACGGATTCTATTAACTGCTATAACAAACAGATAGATATTGACTGGTCCGCTACTTGCCATTTTGTGGCCAATTATAGCAGCAGTACCTATTCAATCCTATGATCACAAACCGACTTTTGGAAACTGAGCTCTGTGGGTACCGTTCAAGGTATAATGTCTTATGCAGGATGGGTAGGTCTTATTTGTTTGCTCGTCGCAGGGCGAACAAAGGTCCACGCTAATGAACAGGACCCCGTGAAGGCCTCAATGGCCCATTCAGCGTCTCGTAAGTGTTGAGCTGCAGTTGAGCTCATTTATCAAAACTGTCGCGAAAATATCTGGCTTGGCTTGAAGACAAGAATAGTACGTTATTAAGATGGAAAACGGCTAAGTTTTCAAAATAATAAACCATCGCAATGTTTAACATTAACACCCTTTGTACAGTCAGCTGCACAGACATGTGTACACTTCCAAGGTTTAACTTTTATTTTACTCTGAACATTTTAAATAAAAGGACATGCACACGTTCTTCGTACAAAGTAATCATCGTACTTCGTCAGAATGCGGTACATAAATTATCACAATTCCTATACACTTACTATTTAGTCAAATTGAAAACTTGGGAGTGTATACATATTTTTGCAGCCGACTGTACTACCGTCAAAAACCGGCGCTCTTATTCATAAAAGATTGCTGTGGTGATTGTTTATTGCGATTACTGAAGGGCATTCCTTAATAAGCGTAACGGCCGGTTTCGATGTATCGATGGAATCTTCAGCAAGCTCTGATCACTGACCCACGGCTCAAAATGAATTATTTGTATCTTTCCGTTGAAAACCCGCCCCAGATCCAAGATCTTCGGAGTTCCTATCCCGCCGCAGGAAACCCACAAAACGTAACCTGCATCAGCTCGAAACAAAGAAAGATATTCGATTAGTCCAGCAGTCATGCACATACCAACACAGGACAGTTCAGGCGGTTGTTTGCGGGGCACTTCGTCATATGAGCAATCAACCTCTCTGATATACATCGGAGAGGTTACGGACATGGACGTAGCTAGATCGACTATTACTTATTTGATTGCAAAACTAGCTTCTGCGAGCGGCTTTGCTTACGTGGTATGAGTGGTAGGTACGTGGTGAGCCCTTAGTTTGTACATAGTTTACGAAAACTATAAAAGTTTTCGTTGCCTCGTCCACTATTTGACTACTACCATACTACTTTATCTTGCCCCTACCGGATAGATAGCAAGAAAGTGATCGAATAGTTTCATACGAACTCTTTCTCTTCTTTGTTTCGTGGCTTTAGCTACTATTTGCAACAATCCAAATTCTTTATTGCACACTTATAGATAGAAACGATGCAACAAAACAGCTTAAAAACATAGCCAAATCGATATGTAATGAATTTTTTTATGCAAATGATTTTGAGTGATTCGTTATTTGTAGGTAGTATAGGTTTGACAACTTTGAGAAGTCAGCGGTAGTAACCGAAATCTTTTGTGTCGTTCTGGTATTGTGCGAACCCATACTAGTCTCTCTGGGGAAAACAATCGATAGTAACTGCGGCTATCTAGAAGAACACAAGCTTGTATGTCGGACCTCTGAGGAAATCTGGAGATGACCTATCACAAACAAACTTGTGACACATAGAAAGTTTGATTCCGACTCGTGATTCTATTCGCGTGGACCTAAAGTTAGCAATACCTAGGTACAGATTTCCGAAGAAACGGTGTAGCGCTGTTTCGCGCCACAGGGAGAGCCTGTGGTTCCACAAAATTCAATTAACCACAAATTCATTTTTGCCGTTTCATACCAATAAATGTCCGCGTTGCAACCCACATAATAAATATTTTATCGGCGTTTCACATTTGCTTTGAAAGAAGCATTTTCCTAGTGGGACAATGTAGGCTAAATGAAAATAATAAGTCTTGACAGAAATAAGCACGATACACTAGAAAATCACACTAACTATAAAGGCTGAATTTTCTCTTAATGATCTTTTTCGGATGATGTTTGGTACCACGATAGCTTATAGAGATTGAAACATAGACTACTTATGATCCCAACTTACTATTCCCGTGAGATGATTAAATTACGTTTACGTGGCGCATCTACTACGTATAGGAAATATATCGGCAAACGCTGAAATGATTGAAGTGAGATTCTAGGTACCTACCGCTACAAAAAATAAATATTTTAAGTAGGTACTAAGGTTCCGACAGCGAAAATAAAAATGTCATAACTTTTACTTTACAAAAGAGAACTATTTAAAATACGGCTTCCTAAAATGATGCGGCAATCTCATCGATCTGACCAGTGAAGTGAAAGCCTACGTGCCTCTTCCGTTTTGTGGATGGAACTAATATTCCTTCAACTATAACATGTGGTTGATCGTTCATATCAAGCACCACTCGGGCTTTATTGATTGAAATTACGCTCATGAATTAGGTACCTGGACAAAATGAAAACAACAGTGATTCAAAGCTGAGAGTGACTCATTTTGGCCCATTGTAGCACGGACGTCAATGGTAGGTATAATGTTTCTTTACTCTGTTTTCAGGCGTTTACAAGGCATTTACGGGAGAATATAGAGAAATAAATGTTCAGCATTTTATCACTTTTGTTTGTTTTATCTGTCTGTCGACCCTTGGTCCGAGTCAATACAAAAAACATTCGGTAAAAGTAATCGAGAACCATTGATGTCTTTCACAAGAAAGGCTTAGAATGGACACACAAACGAGGTGTAGTCAAAAAATGCGACAAATACGTCTCATTTTCCTATGCGTAATCGTGCGCTCGTATGCGTGAAGGCACTGAAGTTATAATTATGCTTGTCAGCTCACACATAGATTAGTTTTTGTCTTCGAAATCATGAGAATTGTTGAGTGAGCGTGTTTTACCTCTGTGATTGACGTGTTTGGGTAAGACTTGGTACCGCTACGCTCATAGATCGTAAGGGAAAAACTTTGATTCGGTGCAAGTACCGAGTGAAATGTTTTCCTGTGTGTTCTTATTTTTTTAAAGCACCAATTAAAGGTATACCAAGCCATATTGATAGTGCTCTATCTACGTACTTTTATAACATCAATGGCGCAAACGTGACTGCCGCGGTCATATGTGAGAGATTTTTTAGTGATTTGTCGCAAAGTGCGACAAATCACTCAAAATCATTCGAAAACTATCATCAAGTTTGTAAGAAACGATTGGATCGTGGTCCGACTACGAAAAGTAGTTCTTCTAGATCCGGTAGGGGTGCTGCAAGGCGCTAAATATGTAGGAAGGACTCGAAAGCGACGGAAATATTTGTAACATAATGCGTACAACCCATACCAAACACTGTCCATATTGTTCCAAGAAATGTATTTTACTCTTCCTAGAGAGAAATAAAGTAATCCTATAAACCATTTATTCTTCGATCAAATTCCAATTTATTAAAACTTATCACGGCTTTGGATTTTCTACAAGGTTGGTCTATCTGATAGCGGTCTCGGCAGCTCATAAAATAAATAGGGCAGATGCCTCTCCTATCTGCACGAATATCTTCTTTAAGAACCCGCGGCTCCAGATTTATCGTAACGCTGCGGTCGGCCCGCACGCAAGGTCAGTCTGAGGAGGATTAAGGCTGACACTACACGGTGCCATGTGATTTCGCAACGCCAGATAATGCTAGATGTATGGGTGGCACAAAGGACGCTGCGCTTCTGATGTTGGTTTGCAGTTTGTCTTTTGAAGTTTGAGCGTCACAAAACATTTTCATGAATAACCTATTTCATTGCAAGCAAATCAAATAGCGCAGTGATTAACTTTAAGTTATCTAAATAAGTACCTGATTGTTGTGGCCAAAGTGTCGCTGTAGCAGTATTAACGCAATCTAACTTTTTACGCAATAATCAATCTATAATATCTTGCCAAACTTTTTATAGAGTCCACAGGTGATCGGAATGTTGATTTTGAGTGATTTGTCGCAAAGTGCGACAAATCACTCAAAATCATTCGAAAACTATCATCAAGTTTGTAAGAAACGATTGGATCGTGGTCCGACTACGAAAAGTAGTTCTTCTAGATCCGGTAGGGGTGCTGCAAGGCGCTAAATATGTAGGAAGGACTCGAAAGCGACGGAAATATTTGTAACATAATGCGTACAACCCATACCAAACACTGTCCATATTGTTCCAAGAAATGTATTTTACTCTTCCTAGAGAGAAATAAAGTAATCCTATAAACCATTTATTCTTCGATCAAATTCCAATTTATTAAAACTTATCACGGCTTTGGATTTTCTACAAGGTTGGTCTATCTGATAGCGGTCTCGGCAGCTCATAAAATAAATAGGGCAGATGCCTCTCCTATCTGCACGAATATCTTCTTTAAGAACCCGCGGCTCCAGATTTATCGTAACGCTGCGGTCGGCCCGCACGCAAGGTCAGTCTGAGGAGGATTAAGGCTGACACTACACGGTGCCATGTGATTTCGCAACGCCAGATAATGCTAGATGTATGGGTGGCACAAAGGACGCTGCGCTTCTGATGTTGGTTTGCAGTTTGTCTTTTGAAGTTTGAGCGTCACAAAACATTTTCATGAATAACCGATTTCATTGCAAGCAAATCAAATAGCGCAGTGATTAACTTTAAGTTAACTAAATAAGTACCTACCTGATTGTTGTGGCCAAAGTGTCGCTGTAGCAGTATTAACGCGGCTAATCAATCTGCCATAACCGTTATGTTACGGTACGGCACCGCAACGTAACGTGTGGCGTCGCTCAAATTAGCGTAATACAAATAAATATACGGTTGAATTACCTTGTCTGAGTATTTCGTGCGGTAGTTACGCTGCTATTTAGAATGCTAGTTTATGGCGTGCTGGCGCTAATTCCATCTTAATTTAAAGACCTGGCTAACCCTTATTAAAAAGAAATATTTATTTAAAACTGCTAACATAGGATACACAATTACAAGCACAACAAATAACACATAAGACATCACCAGTCGTGCTCCCACAATAGAGGTCTGTAGATCCGGAGTCAAATGGCTCCTGGAGTCGTGTCCGCTCCTGGAGCCGTATGGTTCCGCTCCGGATTAGCGTTCGTGGCGTGTCCGCGGACACGTTGGACGCGTCGGTCTCGGTCCATCAAGTCGAATGAATGTAACAGCGAGCGATTGGAACTGTGTGGATCTGGGCTTCGATTCGGGTTCGGACGTGTTCGATCGACAGATCCGGGTCCATTTACGAGTAGCTACTACAGTCAAATTATACCTACTATATTATAATTTGCTAAACAAATCGGAATATACCCACTTATTTGTACTTTTGTACCAAAAAATAAGTAATTAGGTATACGTTTACGCGTGCGTTTACGTTAGCAACTTAAGTAACTTAGTAGGTACCTATTTGTCACAGATTAGACAATCATGTCATCCCCTAAGGAAAAGCATTGCTATGTTTTTATTAGTCATTGATTCATTAGATCCACCGAAACAAACGTGTCCTACAAACAGACTGATCTAATGGACATGTAGGAAGCGAAACTGCACGCGGATCCAAACAGATCCACGGACACGACTCCTGGACACGTGTCCGGACCCAACTGGAATCGGACCAGATCCGCTCCAGTAGTGGACACGTTTAGCGCATGCCTATCCCACAATAACAGGCAGCACAGTTATAATCAGTTACAGCTAGGACATAAAAATAAATTGAGTTGACATGGCAAAACACAATTTAGGCATAAAGGAACTTAAAAAAATAAACAAATTAGACAGAGAGACAGAGAAGACAATAATGATAATAATTAAATCCGTGACTAACCGAGTTTACTCAATAAGGATACTTTCACAGAAGTTTGACTTTCAGCTCAATGTGGTTAAAAGTTGGCGAAACACATTTATCTCGTGTCGTAGGCATTACAAGAACGAGACAAAACCGATGAGAGACTTGGTGTATCGATTTCCGTCACGAGGCCGTTCCCCAAAGTGTTTAATCCTTTCAACGCCCCGATACCCGCTGCGAGGCAAACTTGGCGTCATTACTAAGTTTCCAAGTTTCTGACTTTCATCTGCTTTGTTTTAGACGCAATTTTCTGTATCACTTTGTCGCAATTCTAATTTATTTCTTACGTTTTGTACAAATTACGGTTAACATCAAAAATAGATGAGCAGAGACTCTTGTATGAGTTTGGAATATACCAAAACGGAAAAGTTGTTCTACACCTTACTTATCAAATAGTAACTATTGAGATACTATTCGATCGAAAATCAGATATGAATAACTTTACTTCCTTAGGCTTTTTGATTTTCTTGTAATGTTTTATATGGGTGCGGTTTAACGTATGGACAAAATGTGTCTGAATAAATAAACTTTTTTTTTTTATTAGGCTTAAATAAATAAATAATGAATAATGCTGGACAATTCACACAGCATTATCTAGCCCCAAGGTAAGCAGAGCTTGTGCTATGGGTACTAGATAACTGATATACATAATAATATACGAGTACATAGATAGATATTTTTTATTATATATAGAAAACGACCAGAACACCCTGAACAAATATCTGCAGATCGTACAAATATTTGTCCCGAGGCGGGAATCGAACCCGCAACCTCCTGCGTCGCAGGCGGACCTACGCCCACCGCGCCACAGAGGTCGTCAAAGCTTACAAAGTATTTTTTTAATACTAACTATTATAAAATTAGAAAGTAGCGTTAGGTATTGATTTTATTTTGATCGCCGTCATTATAGTTTACTTACGTAATAACGAGGTACCTAATCGCGTTTTTGAAATAATGTCAACGTTCATTTAGCCGTTGACCTTAGGAATGTGGAGATAAACTCAAAGCCTTTTTTCCATTTTTCCTGTATTCCATTCCATTTAAATCCTTTCAAAATAAAATATAACGGCATGTACGTGATTTACTTGCCAACGATTTTTGGCTCATTCATGTTCAGCCTAAAGCAGTGAGAGGTAAATGTTACCTCATTTCAACATTTGAACCATAGATTTGAAGGATATTGTTCCATCTACATATTGGGACGAGCATAGAATTATAAATTAATAGCTGCTGCCTGCAAGCTGCTCTACCTCTCTGCCAAATTTAATTCAGATTCGTTCAGCCGTGAATAGGTAACAGATAGACGAACAGACAGAGTCACTTTTGAATTTATAATATTCGTATGGATTAGTATGGGTGGATGATGAATTTAGTTTCTGTCTGTATAGTGCAAGCTGTGCTTAGTTTGAGGCTTAATGATGCTGTATGGTTTAATCAAAAACATATGCACAATTCTTTATACACAAAGAAAATTACAATCAACTAATAGAAATAAATTACAACTAGTACCTTACCTACTTACAACTGAAATAACCTACACCTCAGTCATAGTCGGACCGGCGGCGGTGGCCGTTGCGTTTCAAGTGCTTTTTTTTTTTTTTATTCATTTTTATTTAAGGGACTTTGAGTCATTGCTGACTATGTCAGTCCCGTGATTTAACAAACTAACTACTTACTTAAAACTAAATTATATATAAAATTAACCTAAATAATTTAATTGCCGCATCACTCAGTGGAGCGGCTAAAATTATTTGGATAACACCATTATCCGTTAGGTTAACATTGTACAGGTCCCTTAATTCTGCTCTTATAGACTCACTCCTCTCACACTCCACTAGAAGATGATGCACATCTTCTAGGACGCCACATGTGTCACAATTGGGCAAATTTGTGATTTTCATCAAATGTTTAAATTTATTAAGGGGTATGTGCCCCGAGCGTAATCTATGAGCTATTACAATATGTTTTCTTTTAAGTTTACAATTGCTCCACCATGGTAGATATGCAGGCTGTTCTTTGCTACGAGGTTCTTTTGTGTGATTTTGAATATAACAATACAGCAATGCCCTCGTATAAATTTTCTGACAATCATACTGCTTTACTTTGACATTTGTAGACAGATATAGAAATATACGATATATTATGTGTACTTCGGTCTGGGTACGTTTTTCCCTATGCACAATACACTCCCCTGCGAGATGCCAGTGCAGATCCTAGTCCGCCACTTAGAATTAGAAATACTGTGCAAAGACGCGGAATAGTTCAAAAATCCAATGAAAGTAGTTTCGTTCAAATCCGATCGTCAATATCAGCCAATATCGAGCTCTGATTTCACGCGATATGGTGTTAGATCGGTATCGGGTGACTAAGCCAGCCTTATGTCACTTCCGGCTTACACACCACACGTATTCCTAGCGACTGGCAATACTGGGGCCGAATTCTGCTAACCAATCGGTTTACTATGGCAATTGTAGCGACGCAAAATCGTAGATAAATAAATGATTATAATAGTAATAAGTTATTTATTGGTCTCTTCACACAATGAACTCACATTTAAAACTAGAATAGTAAGTATGTATTATTCATTATGAATGTAAGCGGGTTAACTACGAACCTATTTTGTGTTGGAAGAACACCAGAGAAACTCTCTTCTCAAGAGAAACTCTTACAACACCAACTGTTTGGCGACTCCCTTTTAAATATTCCAGTATATCTCATTTTTAGTATTTTTTGCTATGAGAATGGAACTGTTACTTACTTATAGAAAGTTTCATTATGTATCTACCTGTTATGGTTCAAGAGATACAACCTCAACAAACTTAGAGCATAAATAGCCAAAAATCGTGTTTTTTGTATGGGAGCCCCCTTTCATTTTACTATTTATTTTATTTTTAGTATTTGTGAAATGTCATCTGTCGGAAAAATGTTGTTAAATTTTATTTTAAAAAGTAATTAATGCTATCTATAAAATTCAAATACTATCAATGACTACATCACTAGTAAATTAACGTCAAATATTGGTTACGCCTTCAATAGGTACAAAATGTACTAGATTGACATTATACGTGGGTGGATTGAAAAGTACTCGGCCTAACCAAGAAAATAAACACATACTAAATCAGTTATATTTTTATTTTTCTACATAATCACCATCAAGTTCAATACACTTTTGCCACCTCCCCTTCCAAGCATTTAGACCCTTGAAAAAAAATGATTCTTCCTTAGAGTCAAAATATGCGTCTACAGCTGCTTTGACCTCGTCGTTTGTCGAAAATCTTTGACCTCCCAAGTGCTTTTTTAGGTTAGGGAACAGAAAGAAGTCTGATGGTGCCAGATCAGGTGAATAAGGTGGATGCGGTAACAGTTCAAAGCCACAGTTGTGAATTTCAGCCATTGACTGTACTGACGTGTGAACACGGGCGTTATCTTGATGAAACAGGACTTTTCTTCTGAGCATTCCTCGACGTTTTTCTTTTATTTCCTCTCGTAAACGACGTAGTAAGGTGCAGTAGTAATCAGAGTTTATAGTCTGACCCCTTTCAAGATAATCAATCATAATCACACCTTTCGAGTCCCAGAATACTGAAGCCATCACCTTATTTGCCGACAAAATCGACTTAGCCTTTTTAGGGGGTGGTGAACCAGGTCTTCTCCACTGTTTTGATTGTTGTTTTGTTTCCGGTGTACATGAGTGAACCCATGTTTCGTCCATAGTAACAAAACGATTCAAAAAATCATCCGCATCGGCTTCAAATAACTCCAAACAGTCGCGTAAAATAGTCAATCGCGTCCTTTTTTGTTCAACTGAAAGCAGTCGCGGAACCCACCTCGCAGACACCTTGTGGAAACCCAACTCGTTGACTATGATGTTTTGAGTTCGTTCATAAGAGATGCCTATAATCTCGGCTATCTCTCTAATTTTTAATCTGCGGTCTCCCATTATTAGATAAAGTACTTTTTCAATATTTTCGTCAGTAGTGGACGTCGAAGGCCTTCCAGAGCGGGGTTCATCTTTCACACTCTCTCTACCACGCTTAAATTCTGCTATCCATTTTTTGACGGATGAATATGACAGAGCACAATCGCCTAATGTACTGACCATGTCATCATGGATGACTTTTGATGATAGCCCCTTCTTATGGAGGTACTTAATGACGGCACGCTGCTCGATTTGCTCCATTTGCGGAAATTATGTCCGATGGCTTTGTTAATAAATTTATAAAATCACAACTAATTATCGCACACGTTTCGAACTTCACACAATGAACTAGTCTGAACTGAACTAAATAATGTAGGTAGATTTGATTTTTAGAATTGAATGGATCTGTGTTAGGCCGAGTACTTTTCAATCCACCCAGGTATGTATAGCACGTCTCCTATAAAGACTAGATTTTATTGTCGATGAAAAGTTATAAATCGTGACAACTTCTAAACTCATTAGAAAAAATATAAATCTTATTGAATTTAATTTTCTTTTTAAAAAGTTTTCAGTTACTACCCTTTCCAATGATATGGTACATGGTATAAAAAAAATATATTAGTTGGTCAAATTATGAGATACTTGACTGATAGAGTCATGATCAAGCAGACACTTTTTTATGTTTTGTTTCTCTGAATGAAGTTATAAAGGAAAATTTGCTCAAATTGGCCTTCTTCTCACCTTATGTAAGCGCCACACGATTTTCTTATGTGGATGGTGGTGGTTAGATGCCGAATGTAATAATTCACTTTTATTTATTTCAAAATTAATGGCGTTGTGCTCAAGAATATTACAATCTTTAAGAACGCTTCTATATCTTAAATGTGAGCTTGTAAGACAGCACGAAGGTACAATATTCTCAGGCAACGGTCCAGCGATGGGTTTTAATATCAATGTAATGGAAAATTCAACAGGCGCGCCTCGCCCCAATATCGAGAGTCGGGGCCTACTCCAAAACTTTGCAAGTTAATATCGCATTCACCGGCTAAGGGCTGTGTATCTTCTGGTTGGAAACTTGGGGGATTACCTACGTGGTTTACGTAGAAATGGTATTTCAGTGCTTTATTATTTATCAACTGAGTTTCCTTCGCATAAGCTTTGATGCAGTATGTTAGGTTGGATGAGGATAGCGACATACATAATCTTAATACTAGAATTAAACATAAATTTGCTATGCCCTCAACTAGGCTATACCAAATTAATGTATCTTTTACAGGGCAATGTATACGCTTCTACAACAAAACTCCTAGTGTGCAATAATTATTAGTAAATAAATTTACACAAATTGACAAAATCTTCCTGTGCAAAAAGGCTTACTACAAAATATCAGATTATCTAGCTAGAGGATAAAAAGCTTGGGATGGTTTTTGCTCCAACTCGAAAAATAACAACTAACAGGCAAAAGGTTTCTTCGTCGCTCCTTTACTTTAGTCTACATACCGAAGCGACATAAATAAAAAATATCACTCTATTACCGTGTCAGTTTTATTTTTTAATTTGACCTTTTCTAAGTGTACATTTATTGTAGTTATGGAAATAAAGAGTTTTTGATTTTGATTTGATTTGATAAGGAAGAAAATGTTTAAAGAGGTGGCTCTAATTTTATGTTTTCAAGATATAATAATTGTATGTTTTTCATGAAAAGTAGTATTAAAACTTGGGAGTTCTCGGTAGAACCAGTTTAGAAGGGGGTGCACTGTGCACTGGGCACGTGCCGCAGCCACGTGGCGCGACTTAATTGACGATATAAGAGCTGCATTATTCAGCAGTAACTGCATTCATTCACAGTAGGGGAAATGTGGGACTTCACACTGAATTCCAGTTAGGAGCTATGAATTTGATTAGAATCTTAATGGCTTTTTAAGGCTAGGTGCCTTAAAAAGCAATTATGATTCTTCATTTCAGTGGAGTTTTCCAAATTGCAATAATATTTCAATAATACTCTTGTTGGGGGAGGGATGTTCAGTTGTGAGCGTATAGGTGCAGGTGTGGGGAAGGAGAATGTGTCGGTTACTGTTTGTTTAGTGCTTACGTTTTCAGAGATTATCAATATTTTTTACTTATGAAAGCGTTGAACCAACATCATACTTCAGTATAATTTTTGGCACGTTTTAAATAATCCGCAAATGGAAACTACTTTGCACGTGTTCAATTGATTGTATCCATATATTTATGTTCTTATAAATTAACTATTTTTTACAAGGATGCGTCTTTAATAAGCCCAATGACCCTCTGCCCAAGAATAGAGGGTGTCAGGTTAATCCTTATCTTAATACCCTTGCGGTAAGGATGAATACACCAATACATAATACTACTCCATAAACCATTTCATAGAGGATTCGGTTCCCTTACATTCCGCCTTCAATGACTGGTAACTATCAGAACCAGATAGTTAATTGTCACAGTCATCAATTAACTCTATTATCCCATTCTAATCTAAACTCTCCGTCAGTGACGGTCGTCGTAATCCCCTGCAATTAGGCGCCTGTGGGTATCAATCAAAGCCGAGTGCTCGCGCCTTGTCTCGCTAATGGCTTCTATTAGAAGAGACTTGGTGAACGGCGTCATTAAGACTGACTTACTCAACTTTTACCGTCGGATCCGTAGTTTTTCGTTCAGATTAAAGGTTAAATCTAAAGGGGTCGAATTAACCCTAGCGCCGTTTGTCCACCACCGCCTTCGCCGGGACGTCACCGAGAACTATATTATTTCGGGTCGAGTTCAACATGACGTGACGGTGATTGTTTGTCCCCATCGTCACCGGGACATCACCGAGAACGAGATGGCAGTGGGGACAAGTGCGCACGTGTTTTGAAATGGCGGCACATCGATCCGTCACAATCTCAAGCTGAGATCTAGCGGTAACGCCGAGCTACTTATATCTTCGGCGCCCGTATGATGGCGCTCGGGTAACGGGCCTGCACAGCACAGGCAGCCATAGTAAATAACAAGCTCTGCTTACCTTGGGGCTAGATAATGCTGTGTGAATGGTCCGGCATTATTTATTTATTATTTATTTATGTATCGTTTCTTCAGCACCGTCATCTCGTTCTCGGTGACGTCCCGGTGTCGGTGGCAGTGGATTCTGCGTTATAGAAAAGTTCGATTAAGTAGCTTTCAGTTCAACCCTTTTAGTGAGTTCAGAGGCTGTCATCGCGTTTAAGTGGGGAATTGAAGACAGGTCAAAAATATAGGTAGTGATGTTCTGCCACCTAATTACTCGCATAGCGCTTGTTTTCGTTAATGAAATGGGAAGTGCACCTGTGGAGTAATGAATGTACTTAGACGATTAGCACTCAAGTTACAAATTACACAAGCAGCTCGGCTCATAACTTAAAATTGCCAATCAATCGCTATTAGCCAAATCCGTCTACTTAATCGGTCCAAGTATCATTGTTTAATTGTCTTTGAGTTCGGGATAATGAGACAAGTTCCAGCCCCGGCAACTTACAAACTACAATAATTGGATTAATACTTCGACAACGGATTTGGCTTTAGTATTGAGAGGCGACCGACAGCGCACAAGTGGGTCGATTATTCCCTAACGAGCGACAAACAATGGGATCCCTATACAGACCTTTTTGACAGTTTTTACTCTGAAATATGAAACAAAAACAATTTAAGTGTCCAAGATTCGATGCATATTTTAGTTTAAGTAGTAAAATGAGCCCGTAGTCATCAATCATACCGGCCACCAACAAATACTTAAATTAATTTAGTGCCGATATGATCGAGCGGCGATGGCCTCCACGACGACGATGCATCCATTACTTAGACTCCACCACCATCTACGTCAGATTGACCCGGATTTGACCTCTATTCGACAAACATCAATATTAATTTGCGGCATTGTACTGTACTGTGAACCTCTGCCCCGGGCCGCCCCGTCCGGGTAGGCGCTACCATTTATCCACATAACAGCTTACCCACTGTAAATTGTTTTGTGCAGGTTAATTTTAAACTTAAACCGCCCGTGGCGGAAGGATTTGATACGATGTATTTTGGAAATTTTATTACATTTGGTACGCTAGAAATGTTTTTTTATATGACTATGCAATGAAGATTATTAGTCTGTTTAGTCAACGAGATCAGACATAATTTCAGCATAATCCTCGATACAGGGGCTCACCTAGTTAGGAAGCCGATTAGCCAACGAAAATGACATAAAAATTGGGTTAAGCAGCGTGTTAAAAAGCGAGCGTTCGGATGAAGACGGTCGCAACGAGCAACGATTTTAGAGCAACGCGTAAAGTATCTCTCGCTATGAATAGTACAGTACGCCCCGTAACACTCTCTTTATACAGGGTGTAACAAAAAGTAAGGACCAAACTTTCAGGGGTGGTTCAGACTTGGTCATAAAGCCAAAGAAAAATATTTTGCAAAATTGCTGAATTTTAGTTAAAAAAAAGCGAAATGACCACTAGACAAGGCAATTACGGATGCATGGGCTTATTGTCATTAAAAATAATCTAAAATGGCCTACGTACCTGCTCACGTCTCCTTTTAACGCACAACACCTTCTTCGCTGGTCTATGAAAGCGGTGGTTAACGACGCCGCGACGTCATCGGAGCGGGCGACCCGCCTTCGATGCGATAGCTAGGTACCACAAATGCATTTTTCCTCGGCTCTATGCCAATAAACACATGCATCAGCCATTGCCTAGTCTAGTGATAATTTAGTTTTTATTTATTTTTCCCTTGTACTGGGATTAAAGCTAAACCCCCCCTTAAAGTTTGGTCCTTACTTTTTGTTACACACTGTATACAGTGCTCACCAAATTTTATTACAAAATGAACGTAGGCTAACTTTGTTATTTCTGAGTCTTTTCTCCAACAAAATAAGACACACACTTTTTTAAGAATTCAAAACTGTCTTCATCAATTGGAAATCAAAACACGTTCTTCTGATTGAGTTGTTACTGCTTCGGGTTGCTCGAGGTGACCAACGCCGTGGAAGATTAAACATAGTTTGTTCTGTGTGTGGTGGAAGTTAGATTGCAAGCTATCAAACTAAATAAACAGTGATTGAAGCAGAATTGATGAAGGTGTGAGTGAGATCTCTTTTCAACTTTATAGATTCTATTCTTCTACGGAAAATACCCTCAACGTATTAGTTCGATAATAACGGACGACGACTCCGAAAAAAGGAGGTTATTGAGGAGTTCGGCTGAGTTTGATGCTTCTTTTCGTTTTAGAAAATGATCCCGAGATGAAAACTAAAAAACCAGTGTAAATGTAAAGAAATTCGAAGTCAGTTCTTTGTTTTTGTAAAAAAACAACAAATTATTTTGTTCATTGAGTTAGAAAGCTCGGCTGGAAAGGATAGATAAATGCAGAAAAAGACCATTAAGGAATCGAGACTTGTTGAGTGCTCTTGATGCAGTGCAAAATGAACGCCTGGCATGGAACAACTAACTTCCGGACTTCACAATGGAACAGAATAGTTATAAAAAGGAATGGTAGAACGCGGGGTGAGTTACAACCAGAGCCCAGACAGTAGCAGCGTTGTTCAAATTCTGATATGAATGTGGGACAAGCCGCTGAATGTTTCATCACTTCGACAAATGTATTCCTGCTCGAAAGTTTTCGTATGGCGAGGCTTTCGTAGGGTGTAGTTACGCTATCTGTGCCATTTATTATAATAATTAGTGGAATTAAAATAAATTTTACAAGAAAAACCATGATTAATAACAGCAGCTTCACGCCGTTGAACTGCTAGTGCGTTATTGACTGATATTCTTACCCAGAAAACGTATAAATCTCAAAACTTTTACAAGGTAAAAAGTTATTACTATCTATCGCTAAAGCTAATTAATTAGTTGTCACGAGCATCCTAATCCTTTCCTAATTAGTATTTTCAGTGCGCTGCAATCAAACTTAACCACACCTTACCTACATCACCAACGCTGAGAACTTTAAGGAAGTTTCCCTCCGAAAGCCAAACAGAACCAACCCATCATGAATGCAAACCATGATTAGATCTGCACCTGAAGCGAATTAGCACACTCTCGCAGATCTAATTCAAGTTGTGTGTTTGTTCGTCTGACACGTTGTACTACTTGCTCCAACGCCACCGTGGTAAATGTACTACCCAGGTACAATCAGGATGGAATTGAGGGAAGGAATCTTTTTTGGCTCAGCAACGCACGTGTAATGCCCCGGTTTCGGTACCGCGTATACCGAGCGTGCTGATGTCGTACCGAAACCTTACCGACTAATCAGAAAACGGTCTAACACTAAAAATTTTGTTTTTCTGTTCTTATCGATCGACTAAAAGATCGCCTCGCGGTTTCACCCGCGTAGTTCCCGTTCCCGTGGGAATTCCGGGATAAAATATAGCCTATGTCACTCCCTGAAAAGTTAGCTTTCTAACGGTGAAAAATTTTTTTCAAATCGGTCCAGTAGTTTCGGAGCCTATTCAATACAAACAAACAAACAATCAAATCTTTCCTTTTTATAATATTCTACCTATCTACTATATAAAAATAAGTCGGGTTTTCCTTCCTGACGCTATAACTCCAGAACGCAAGAACCGATTTCCACGGTTTTGCATTCGTTGGAAAGGTCTCGGGCTCCGTGAGGTTTATAGCAAAGAAGGCGTGCGAAGCCGCGGGGCGCAGCTAGTTATGTATAGAAATAAAAAGGATCGCATCAATTTTAATACTGTCAAATTAGTTTAAATATTATTTGTACCAGAATTGATTCTAATGTCATACTAAATAGCCAAGAGTAACAAATTTAAGGGTAACAAACAACGTCTAAGTAAAATTTAAGGGTAGTTTTAAGATTGGGTAGTAGCTTCTCGAAAGTGGAAGGCTCAAATTAGGTCCAATTAGGTCCACCCACCTCAGTCATAGTCGGACCGACGCTGCCGCCGGCATTCGTGTTTCGTGTTGCGTATTGTTGTCTCGGTTGCACTTCGGTCCAGGTGCGTCTTTCCATCTTTGTTGTTCATTAGGTTTATGTTATTAATATACCTAATATTGCAAAAGATTGGCAATAGCGTGTCTTTGCGTTTAGTTGTAACACAACACAGGCTATTTGTACTACTTAATAATACCGTAAGTTGTAATTATTGCAACTTACAGTATTATTGTTACAGATGTTGCTCAACGTTGCAATTACAAAGCATCAATTCATACCACAATCATATACCTAAATCGCCGCAAATGTTCCATAATGTTATCTTACAATAAAATGTTGTTTCATAAAAAAATGCCTAGGTAAGACCAGGCACTGAAGGCTTTATAACATCTTCGTGTAACCGACTGTACTACAAACCGCGAGCCCTGATGTGCATTTGATAGATATTGCCTCGTGTGCGCTGGATATTCCATTTCGGTGACTTACAAGACGTTCGCTTCCCATTGAGGAATTAAAGCGTTAATTTCATTGTTAAGCAATTATAATATACCTAGCTACGCCTGCAAATTTTACTATGAATCTATTTTAAAGAGACCACTTTCGTTTTAAAACGGCTGCTCTATAAAACAGTTCATTTAACACCTATTTATTAATGCTATATCATTGTCACAATTGGCGAAGATATTTTTTTCCGGCCAACAACAACAATTACGCCTATTTATGGTGAAAGTGAGGAGTGTCTTCTACACCTTCGTGATACATCTTCGGCCACGTCACTTACCATCAGGGCTCTTATTTTTAAGAAATCGAAGTTTCTGATTCGTTTTCGTGCAAACGCTAATCTTATGCGAGTGACATAAGAATTGTTTTTGCACGACAACGAAATCGAAACTCCGATTTTCTTTTTCCGAGTAGGCCTCCAGGTCAGATTGTGGTCAAACGAAGGTCTAATCACGATAAAAATACAACCGATTTGAGAACCACCTTCTCTCAACCAACTTAAAAGTCGCTTAAAACTAGTACGGGCACTGCACCAAATTTAATTTAAATAATAAGCTTGGTCACGCTGCTATCGAATCGATTCACGATTTGCTGCGCGCAATGTTTTCCGACCCAGTTTGATGGAGCGTAGACAGGGATGTTCGGTTGAAAGCACTACAAAGGGTTCAGCTGATTGCGATTGAGACTGTGACGGGTGCTGCATCAACTGCATGTGACCTGGGGCCTGATTCCGCACAAAACCTTTAGTCCCATCTCGTAGCCAGATTTGGTAGTTGGCTTCAAAATGGGAGAAATAATCCCGATTCGAAGCTGGCTACGAAACGGGAAGTTTTAAGTCTCACGTCGTAGTCAGGTTTGAAAGCTGGTTTCCATATCGGAGAAATGTTCAAAATGCAATTGCTGTCATGATATTTATGTTGACAGAAATACAAAAGAATGCTAAGCGATCACATGCTCAATCAGCACTTACACCATAAATTTGAAATCTTGATCCGTAATTTATTTATCAACCGGGACTTTGTCTATCAATTGCGTAAAATTTATTACGGCTACACAATTTCTTACTATACCTACCCATTAGTCTGCGGTTTAGCAGTTTAATGGTTTCGTTTTAAATAAATTTAGTCTCAAAAAGACACAATGTCACTTACATGAGAAACAAGACCCGTCAAGTGCGAGTGTAACTCGCGCGCCGAGGGTTTCGAACGTTTGTGAACAAGTAGGTATGTACTAAAGGTACCGGTTAGAAACTCCGAAATTTAATGAAGACCTAAAACTAGTAGGTACCAACCTACACTTCAGATGGATCTCTCTGCATGCTTCGGTGATAGGGTGTAGCGGTAAATTTTTCGACTTTTTTCAAGATATTTCGAAAAGTATTGAACCAGCAGAAATTTCAAAAACTGTTTTGAAATGTTCAAACTGATACCTTTCATATGATACCCCACTCATTGGGGTAACCCCCCTTTTTGATAATTATCCCCCCTCTTTTTGACCATTTTTCAAAAAGGGTTCATTTTACAGACTTTTCTATATTTTTCCTTTAAAATATAGATCTATATCTACAAACGCTCCATACATTTTGAATGGATCGCTCTGCAATCTTCGGAGATAGAGGGGGGGGAACGGGTAAAATTTCGACTTTTTTCAATATATTTCAAAAAGTATGTAACCTACAGAAATTTGAAAAGCGGTTTTAAAATGTACAAATCAATACCTTTCATATAACACCCCACTCAGTGGGGTAGCCCCCCCTTTTGAAAATTATCCCCCCCTTTTTTGACTATTTTTCAAAAAGTGTTAGTTTTTCAGACTTCTCTATATTTTTCCTGTGAAATATAGATTTATATCTACAAACGCTCCATACATTTTGAATGGATCGCTCTGCAAACTTCGGAGATAAGGGGGGGGGAATGGGTATTTTTTCGACTATATTCAAAATATTTCAAAAAGTATGAAACCTACAGAAATTTTAAAAAATGTTTTGAAATGCACAAACCAATACCTTTCATATGATACCCAATTCGGTGGGGTAGCCTCCCCTTTTGAAAATAATTCCCCCCTTTTTTTACCATTTTTCAAAAAGTGTTCGTTTTTCAGACTTCTCTATATTTTTCCTATAAAATATAGATCTATATCTACAAACGCTCCATACATTTTAAATGGATCGCTCTGCAAACTTCGGAGATAGGGGGGGGGGAGCGGGTATTTTTTCGACTATTTTCAAAATATTTCAAAAAGTATGAAACCTACCGAAATTTTAAAAACTGTTTTGAAGTGTACAAACCGATACCTTTCATATAATACCCAACTCGGTGGGGTAGCCTCCCCTTTTGAAAATAATTCCCCCCTTTTTTTACCATTTTTCAAAAAGTGTTAGTTTTTCAGACTTCTCTATATTTTTCCTATAAAATATAGATTTATATCTACAAACGCTCCATACATTTTAAATGGATCGCTCTGCAAACTTCGGAGATAGGGGGGGGGGAGCGGGTATTTTTTTGACTATTTTCAAAATATTTCAAAAAGTATGAAACCAACAGAAATTTCAAAAACTGTTTTGAAATGTACAAACCGATACCTTTCATATGATACCCCACTCATTGGGGTAACCCCCCTTTTTGAAAATTATCCCCCCTCTTTTTGACCATTTTTCAAAAACGGTTCATTTTACAGACTTTTCTATATTTTTCCTGTAAAATATAGATCTATATCTACAAACGCTCCATACATTTTGAATAAATCGGTCTGCAAACTTCGGAGATAGGGGGGGGGGAATGGGTATTTTTTCGACTATTTTCAAAATATTTCAAAAAGTATGAAACCTACTGAAATTTCAAAAACTATTTTGAAATGTACAAACTAATACCTTTCATTTGATACCCCACTTGACTCTGTAGGTCTCTTTTAAAATTTTGACATTTCAATTTGTATGGAAATTGTTCATTTTCATTTTTCATTTATTTTCATTTTTTTTTTCTTAAAATCTGTACAGGCGCACGAAATGTATTATTATTTTAAATTTCAAGTTGATAGCTGCTGTAGTTGATGAGTTATTAAGGAGGGAAAAAAGGACAGACAAAGCGAGACCATAAGGGTTTCGAAACCGATCTTCGAAACCCTAAAAACGTTATTAAAATTAGGTACGTTCTGTTTTAAGTGCATTGAATGATTTTATTAACCATTTTCTGCTTGCAGCTTTGCTCACACAGCACATAGCTCGCATAGTATAGCTGTGGTGGCTTATTTAATTAAGAACTGATTTTCACTTGTTTATAAAAGAGCAATTTCGCTATGTTTCAGATTACTTTGTCATAGTCGCGTGCTCTCGAACCGTGTTTCGCCGCGCTACAGCCTCCCCCAGCTTTGTGTGCACTTTTCATCCCCCAAGGCTTGTAGAAAGATGCGAAGCTACCAACAGCTCAAGTCTAAATATTTGACTTTACCGCGAGTCGCGATGTAAGAACTACCTACTCAAAAACATGGAAGGGACCTATGCAGAGACTTGTTTTATAATGTTTCACGCCAGGGGATTCAAATATTTATTTTGGGATCAGTGGGGTCATAAGTTGACATATAAAACGTTATCAGGGACGGGAAAACTTTGAAGGCAAGGAGTATTAAAGTAACTGTCAGCGTTTTCTATTTCGTTGTGATTTGTTTCTATACTATGTATGCCAAATATTCCATCTATCTTATGTACCTATGAGAGAAATTCTTTTTTTATTAAGGTGGAACGTTTTATCTTATCCTTGACAATATAACTGGTTTTTCCAGAATCGCATCGCACAAGTCCGTAAAATTCCATCACAGTCAAGAGAAAGAAAAACCCTTCAGAATTCTGATTCTATAATTTGCAGAAAGATGAAATTGTCAGAGAGAAGATAATCTTCAGGCACGTCTGCGATGGCGCGGAACAAAAGCCGCTTTATGTCTTACAGGAATCCGAGGAGCCAGTTGAATGTTTAATTCCAGTTTACACGTGTTTTATGTACGATCGTAAATTTACCAAAAACGGTATCTTTCGGCAGATGAAACATTAAGTACGCTCAAGGACTTTAGGCAATCAAAATACCTTGAAGTAATTTAGTGTAACATACCTCCTCATCATCACCCGAATTGATCAGCAGAATTTTAGCAATCGGGTGATTGTGACATCCACTATGGCAACGTATTACGTAAAAGTTTCCTTTCACCTATTTCCATTCCTGATTTCCGGTACAGCTATGTACATAGTGCTGCAATGCCACTTTCGAGGTATGTTAATTCGTAGGCTGAAAAAAAATCCAGCATTCATCTATGTAAGCTCTATCAAGAATTCTTAACATTTCAAAACAACGTTTTAATGATAGGTAGATAGGTATAGAGCCTTTGGGGAATTCTCTACAGGTGGAACTCAACTGTTTGCTTATCAATTATAGTTTATCGTCTCAATATCAGGTACGAGGAAGTCAACTCGATTTGAGCTTGAACACAGAGTCTGAGATAAGTTAGGCCTCAGTGCTACTTTATAACTTTATATGTAACTTGTTTTTGGTTACCTGCCTACATCGATCGTTTGAGAAACTACTTTGAAAATACTGTTAGAAAATACATGACAGTCACATAATTACAAATTTCAATTTACTTTGTGATCGGTTCAATGAATATTTCATTTCAGGAGAGAGGTTACTTTCTTTGTAACATAGAAATAGACTTCTTGGAAAAAGAACTCAAGGAATATCATCACAGGAAAAACGTCGTATAAATTGCCAATTTATAACATTTTCTGTGCCCATACAGGAAAATAAAATGACAAAATTGTCCCAGAGTCAATCAGTAGTTATACGTATGAAATGGTCCTCTGTAGAATTGATACAAATCAAATAGTGAGACAATTCATAGGGATCATCGATGGATCAGCCGTGTTTTATTTATGTAAAGTTGTTTTCGCCCACGGGTCCATATTTTTCCATGTTATTATTTTGCTTCTTATTATATCAAATTCAATCCAAAACGACCCTGTTAATCCTACAATGAATTTATAAGAGTTTCTTTTTGTGTGGGTAGGTACTTTAAAAGATTCGTATCAAAGCCGAGAGGTTTCGGCCTGTGATGAATAATTGAGTTTGAGTTTAGCCGTTTGCCTCCAAGTTAGCGACTTCTTACTAGCTTCTGCTCGCGGATTTTTAATTAAAATAAAAGCAGTAAGTATTTGTCTTACGTAGGTATGAATTGAAAATTATAACACTCGCTAATGATGAGAACCCCGTAAAAATTCGGAGTCCCATCATTGACTTCGGTATAAAGATGTTCATTTTCTCAAAACAAAAACAAAGTATTTTTATGTTGAACCATTTTCTCTTTCTAAATTTAGTAGGTACCAGTACTCATCTCCTTAGTCGACAAAGTTAAAAGCGTTGGATGGTCAGTTTTGCAGCAACACGACCAAGCGTTGCTTTGTGACCGATAACTGCATGAAGAGGATCGAGTGTCCCATTTCCCGCCGTAGGCATACCCCATTGATATATCGGTACGACCTGCATACACCTTACCCACTAACCGTGCAAAGTGATTTAAGCCCACAGCGGGGGTAGATAAAGTCTGATATAGGTTAAGGCAGGAGACTGCCGTTTATGGCCATTGTCGGAGCTATAAATTTACGAAGAAATTGAATTTTAAAATACTGTTCTATGGGACAGCGGGGCCTCTTGTTTAGCGCTTTATTGAACTATTTTATGACGTGTCTGGATTTATGATAACTGTAAGCACATGTGGATAAATTTTTAAAAGCTGGCGCGATTTTTTTTGTTTTTCATTTGCTTTCTTTCCTCTATGTTCGAAGACGGGAGGCTTGGATTTCTCTCAAGTCAGCCGCAGCGTCGATAATTATAAGATAAAGATAGAAGATAAAAATGTTTATTTCGTGTTAAGTAATACATTTGTAAATAGTGTACTTACAGATTCAGTCTTCAGGTAGTTGGTACCTTGTTGGTGTGACAAAGACACATTTTAAGTCATCGCTAGTGAGTTCTACGCTCTTACTCAGTCGAAACTTGTACAAAGAAGTGAGGGCTCCAATTCTGGCTAATTTAATTTTTTTTTCTCGCAATGGTGTACATTGAAAAGTAACAAAATATTCTAAGTTAAATCTAGTAAGATTAATAACATAAGAAAACAAATCTAGTTTATACATAAAAAGACTACTATTTAGCTTAGAAATGGAAGAAAGGTATGTTAAAATAAAATAAATAATTCTGGACAATTCACACAGCATTACATAGCCCCAAGCTAAGCAGAGCTTGTGTTATGGTTACTAGATAACTGATATACATAATACAATACACTACATAGATAGATATTTTTTATTATACAAAGACACTTAAGTTACTAGGTAGATATTATGTGTATAGGATTAGGCGGATTTTCAGGATATTCTGCGAAATAACTCCTCACTGTGATCATAGGTTAGGGATTTAAGGTTATCGTTGAGCTTTGATTTATAATCGTTATACGACAGGTCTCTTATAGAGACGGTTTTATTTATTTTGTCGTAGATGTATGGGGCTAGAAAAGAGCTATGTTTTTGTGCAAAAGTAGTTCTAGAGCTATGAATTGGAAAGCTTTATCACTGCGCTTACTCTCGTTTTCAGGTTTTGGTAAAACATTTTGTTTTAAAATTAGATGTTGCGTAAAGATTTATCTACAGGTGAGGATTTTGCAATCACTATATAACTGAGTCGTTGAGTATCTCTAAGGGAGAGAAAAGGCAATTATATGAAGAAACAATAGACAATTGCGCAAGCTTTAATGCAAACTGGAATCGTTGCTGTGTTAACTTTTAGGAATTATATATCACGTAAAACCTAATTTTCTTTATCAAATCTTTGCCAGTTTCGTAGCGTTCTTAGCTATGGTACTTCTCATAAATTTATACAATAGGGCACGAAATGCAACCGTTCGTGTAGGTATTTTTTTCTTCGTTTGAAATTGGACAGGAGATAGGAGTAATCTAGTTGTTTATTCCAAAATCATTAGACACGAGATAAGACTAGACTGTAAAAATTTAGCTTATACTGAGTTGTATTGGGGGAAAACTGGAACGCGAAAAAAATGAATTCCAGTTTTCCCCCTTAAGGGGGATTTGTCAAGGGGGAAAACTGGAATAACCCGATATTTTGGTGGAATTCGTATAAAGGGTTGTTCAGATTAATGCGGTATTCGCGACCAGAGAGGCATCGAAAAATTTTGCTCTGTTTCGCCGTCATTTCGCCGGGCATTTTGCATATTATTATGTACCGCATATCTCACTTGGCTTTTGCTACCGCTCTTGGTAGCAAATAACGCGTTGCTCTAAATGGGCCTTTATTCTAGTAGGTATCATGTAATTCAATTTCAGACCTTCGTATTCACAACTCTTATTCAGGGATGGATAAGAATTGGACTGACAACACAAAAACACTTACAATTTCTTTGATATAATAATTACTGAAGTAAAAACTTGAGGGACAAGAGCTGTCCTTTAACCGCTTTTGACAGCAAATCTCGCAGAAGGTATCTTCCTTTGGTATCACTTCAATGGGACCCACTCGATTAGGTAGGTCAACATTATTTTTATCATTCTCTTTGTTGTTTTAAGAAGAGGTTCCATTATTTTTTCCTTGGGGTTTAAAGTTATAAGAACGCCATTGTACCAAAAAAAAAAAAATTAACTGCTCTTTGTAATTATTTTGAATTCTGTTTTCCTACGTTTCTATTTCATTGTGTTTTTCTGGAATAAAACCGCTACTGATTGTGGGAACCGGCGGAAGAACAGCGTTATGTGTATCCTGCCTGCACGTAGCATTTATGCTGAGCCAGCTCCCAGTTTCTAGCTTCAATCATATTATGTAAACAAAAATATCACATCATTTTAAGGTTGTTAGTGGTACTTAGTTTGTAAATAGTACTTAAAAACTCTTGTGATTGAAGTTACAAATAAAATTATTTTCTTTCTTTCTTTCTTTTCTGTATTTATTCAATTAGAACAATTCATTTGATAAGATATTAGAAAAAACAGCCTATAAACTATCTTTACCATTTCTCTCCATTTTAATGCTATAGCATTAAAAACAGAACTATAATTTTATCCTGTAACATAGTGGGTATCAGGAGTAGTTATAGCTACTTCTAACATAGTGGGTATAAAAGTGGTGGAGGAGTTTTATTTAGATGGGAATTGTTGGGGTTCCTTCAAAAAACAAACAGAACAATAATTTTATCCTAAGATAGATCCTAGGATAAAATTATTGTTCTGTTTTTTGAAGGAACCCCAACAATACCCATCTAAATAAAACTCCACCTGGACGCGCCCCCAGGGCACATATCGATGTACAAATTCCTAAACCTAACCAAACTTGTTTTTCATGTTTTTGTTAGAAACGAACTCGTTTGTTCGTAGGTAGTTTATAAAACAAAATAGGTTCACGATTTTAATTGAAAAAAAAATTAGTGGTCTGTAAAGTCGGTTTACTGACGATAGTTAAACGTGACAACTTCTTAAGAAAATACTGATGAAATGGTAGCATTTGATACTCGATCAAAACATGTAAATGTACTATAGTATAGCAGCTGTCCACGCAGACGCATCGCTCACTCAAGTAGGAGAGAGACGGATGTCGAGCGCTCTCGCTTGCACTTCAAGCCTTACATGGAACGCCTCAGAGCGAGGTAACGCCGCATGACGTCATGTTTTTTCGTGCGTGCAGCCGGCTCTATCGAATTATGTCAAAAAATAAAATACTGCTGTATAGGGATACTCATAAAATTAACATTGTTAGGGAATATTGATCAAGGAACATACATACTTCCTATCATATTGTAGTACATTAACTCATGGTGAGTTGCAAAAATTATCAGTTACTAAATTCAAACAAACTGTTAAAACCTTCCTGTGCAAAATGACTTACTATAAAATATTGGATTGTATAGAGAGGATAATGGTGGCGCCTCACATGGGCTTATGACTTGGTTCCAACGCTGGCTACGAATAGAATGGCCAATAATTGCAACCAAGATTGCGGCCTCATATGGGCTCCAATATAATTGGGCAAACACTCATGCCAAGAACATTGGAAGGCTAGACGTTCGAGCAGGTATAATTTATTCATCAAATTTATTGCTAGCAAGTCATGTCGTAGAGCGCGTACTGATGCAACCAATGTGTGGATCGAGAACTGACGTTGGACCCAAGCTGCCCCCCCGCCTACTCACTTCACTCCCCTCGCCTTTGAACTTGTACAAAAAACCGACACAAGTCGGGTTGACATTGGCTATTGGACGCAATGTTCCGCTTTTATCCAACAATGTTCCAAGATCGATCCTCACATTGGTGTGTTGGATCCAACAGTATAACTTGGAACCAACATAGCCCATGTGAGGCGCCGGCATAAAATAGCTTGGTACGGGTTTTGCTCCAACTCAAAAATAACAACTGACAGGCTAAAGGTTTCTGTGTTGCTTCTTCACTTTAGTCTACATGCCGAAGCGACAGAAATCAAAAATATCACTTTATTTCCATATCAGTGTTTAATTTTAAGAATTTGATCTTTTCTGAGTGTACTATTATTGTGTACACGGTGTCCCACGGCCATGGGACAAAGAGAGCAAGTACCAGAAATATTAAAGTTAAGGAAACGTTCCTTTATTTTTGAAAATAAGTATAACTACAAACTTTGAAAAACTACTTGCCTAAAATCCAAAAAATAGCATTCTGTATTTTTAAGGCATCGATCTATAGAGTCAATCACTAGAATCATATCTGTATCATTAACATTGCATTACATATTAACATATTAAATTAGAGGGAGACCATGAAAGGGCTTCGCCTAGTGCGCAGGCCGATGGTAAATTGTAACTTGGATTCTTTATACATCAATAAATATATTTGCATTATATATTTATTCTTGATTCTTCTCTAAATAAAGATGGCAGAGGCTGAAGGACAGACAAATAAATATGAAATCTTCATTATAATGTAATAAATAAATACAATAACAAATAAATACAAGTATTTACATCATTTTTTACAATTTAATTGTAGGTAAGTACTTAATGAAAAACAACCGTAGGTAAGTTTAATAAAAATTCAAATAAAGAACCAGATACAAATCGCATTATGGATACATAAAAAAGCTCTATGGAATTCTCAAAAACCCCATACAAAAACAAAATTCGGAACAATACTGTGTACTGAAATGAAGGTATTAAATGTGGGTCACCTCTTACCCATTACCGATATCTAAGCGTTGACTAAGTTCCCTAATTATAGCCGCTGGAATTATTGAATTACATACCTAAATACTTAATTAATGCACCAATAGGATGCTACCGGAATAACACCCGGGAAACTCGATTTCAGTCATGTATTTGAGGTAAGTACACTTCCTCAACCTCAACCTCAACAGCCTGTGTTGGTCCACTGCTGGACGCAGGCCTCCCCCTGATAAACGCCTTATTGGCTTTTATCTCATGGGGGGTAATGCCCATAATCCCCACGCTGGGCATGCGGGTTGGGGATCGCAGTTCGGTGGTAGAATGTTCTGCAGGGGCGCTGCTGCCCGCCCCCGGTGGATATCCCTTAGTCGCCTCTTACGACACCCGCGGGAAGAGTTGGGATGGTGCAAATTCTAAGCCGTCACCACACAGCTTATTTCAGTATAATTATTATAGGTCGTTCAGTCTGTTTATTTTCACGTCGGAATTTATTTAAATGTGACAAAGGTTGAAGATGGTATCCCTCGGTAGGACATAGGCTACTTTATTCCCAAAAAATACGTGTAAAGCCGCGGACAAAAGCTAGTTTTAAATAATTAGTATTTAATACGTAACCGAATTCACAGTTTTTTGTTGAACGCTTGAACATTGTTTTTCTTGTTTTATACCACAAAAGTGTTACTCTCCGTCAATCATCATTTTAGCCGGAAGACGTCCACTATTAGACATTGGCCTCTCAAAGATCGACACAATGTCAGCTTTTGCACTACCTGCATCGGACTTCCATAAAGCTTACGAGAGTGAGCTTGTCTGCCTCGTTGGTCTAGCGGTCAGCTTGTTCAACCGCTGATTATGAGGTCCTGGGTTCGAATCCTGCGTGAGGCCAAGAGTTGTTATTGTTCACATTAGCAGCCCGGAGTCAGGAAGTTGGCGGTGTTACACCTCCATGCCTCGGAAACCACGTTAAACCGTTGGTCCTGCACCTGACCTCTCCCCGGTCGTGTCCGTCTGCCGTCTCATCGGATAATGAGAGTGAGGGAATCAAGAGTGCACCTGTCTTTGCGCACACACTTGTGCACTATAATATGTGTATGAGTTCAAAAATAGTCATTGTTGTTTATTTTCAAATTGATGATTTTTTAATTAACTGCAATTGTCATCGTCCCGTTGACACTGTCCCAGAGTTTGATTGAGAGGCGAATGGGGTGTGTGCATGATTTATCTCAGTTCTCCGGCTGTCCGCAATCTGTTCTGCTGATTTATGTTCCGCTAACACTGGGACAGTGTCAACGGGATGATGGCGATTGCAGCCAAGTAAAGATCATGAATTTAAAAATAAATAATACAATTTTTTTAATGGATTCACTCTCGTAATAATAATGTCCTCCAAGCCGAATTTCGACCACGGCGGTCAGTCTCAACATAATATCATAAATCAGCAGAACAGATTGCGGACAGCCGGAGAACTGTGATAAATCATTACGCACACACCCCATTTGCCTCTCAATTATACTACAATTATACTTATGTACATAGATGAATAAGGGATCCGAATGGCGGGATGTATATGCTCTACGACAAAAGAATTTCATTGTTTTTAAGTTTGAATGCAAACCAAATCAAAAATGTTTTGTTTTTCTAAGACGTACACACGTACATAATGTTTGAAAATAATAATACCATATTATTTACTTGAGAGCGATTGAAATCTCATAAGATTTTAAATAATGATTTGATGTTTCAGGAACGCTGCCTTTGTGAAATGGACTAAAAATATCAAAATAAATTCTGAAAAAAATCTTCCCTCTCTCTTTTTCTTTGTATTCATAAATATGTCTTTGTATTAGGCGTGTTTATGCTTACATCCCTCTCTGCACACAGGTATATAGTAACTCCCTCACTCCACTCATCATTAAACTCTCGAATCCATCGTTACTCTCGGGATCCATCTACTTACACGTTCTCTCTTTGCACTCTGTACAACTTTGTAAACCAACCCAATGAACTCAATGTCAGTGAGCTATCCAGCATTCGAGTTAGCAAACATTAGTCGAGCATGAATAGGGAATCAAGGTCTACATAATCCGTTAATTGATTCCGCCCAGAGTCCGCCCGCCCATGCTCGCTCGAATATTAAACCTCACCAAGACGAACTACACTAACGTTAGCACACAAAGTATAATAATAGAACTGAAACTCTCTTTCTTCTTTCTTGAGAAGTTAAACGAAAATCTACTCTGTTGATCTATCCCTTTATTTTCAAAACGTCAGACTTTCAAATGGTCAGATTTTCAAATAGTCGTTCTTTCTAATTGTCACCTTTTCAAATCGTCTGCTTTGGTACAGTCATATCCAATTCACACAATTCGTCGTCTACTTTGGTAAGAAATATACATATACATACATATGCTTAGAGGACACCGATGTCTGATGCGCTTATTCCCAGTTGTCTTGTGTAGTTGTTCTGTACAGGACAACAGGGAGGAGTAAAAATATCTACTGCGCTGATGCAAAGAAAATCCTTAACTGCGTGACATGCGAGAACTTGCGGTAAGAATCTCGGTCAAAAAAGGTACCTTCAAGGAACTTTCATAATTATAATAAACTAAAAAAATAAATAATTGTTTCAGTTCTATTTATGTCAGTTTGTTTTCTGAATTAGCATAATAGCTGCATATCGTACATTTGTAGCGAATTAACTACGGCGTAGAGGTGGCGTAGCCATCTAGTAGCAATTCGTAGCATGGGGAGATTGTTACATATTGTCGGATATATTTGCACTTTTCAGTATGTCTATGTTTGCACTTTTTAGGAACTTGGTAAGTAATTACGTATAACGGCCGTATCCCGTACCTACAAGTTCTTTGGTACTTTTCATGTAAGCATTCACTGTCTCAGTTTTTTTAAACAAAAGAGGTTTTTGGTTGTGTAAACTCGCCACGGCCAACGGCCATAAACCCGATTGTAGGTCACATTTTATTCAAGTACCTCGTGAGCCAAGCTGTGAGCTAAGGTTAATCAAATGCATACGAGTTTGAAAAGCAAAGCCGCAGAAAATTTTGCAGAATTTAACGGGGTACGTATATACGACATACGTATACGTAATAGCTCGCACGTGACCGATCAAAAGTCATAAAAAGTAAATGAGTTTCGCGATAAGTAAGAAACATCAATATTCGAAAAGGCTTTATCAAATGAATGCGTTCGGCTCAAGTATTTTTATGAGAAAAGTCGTAAAGGCTTGAAGAATCCGAAGTTGATAAGTTTTATTAGAAAAGGAGAGCGAATTTATTTGTATGGAAGAAGTTGATATTACCGAGAGTAGATGCCGGCTTTCAAGTAATGGAATTTTCTATGTCTCCGTTGAAAAAACTTTCGATAAAATGTTGAAAAACGATACGAAATACGTAATCTTTCATTTTTATACATCACACGTATTTCGGGTACGTGTACCGGATTGAGATATTTCCCATGTTTAATATTCATAAACGTTTTTGGTAGTGTCAAATGTTGGGTAACTGACATCAAAAAGTTTGTACTAAATGGCGTGAAACTGAACTTGAAAATATCATGACTAGTATCACGTTTTAGTGCGCTTATGTACCTTAGTCACCTTTTTAGTTATAGAGGTTATATGAACTTCCACGTGCGGCATAGCTCGTGTTTTATCGCGGATAAAAGATAAATAAATAAAATAAATAAATAAATAAATAATGCTGGACAATTCACACAGCATTATCTAGCCCCAAGATGAGTCACAACAATTTTGATCTGTATCTGAACCACCTAAAAGTTTGGTTCTTACTTTTGTTTCACTCTGTATTATTTATGATAATGATGTGATAGTAATAAAAAAATAATAATAATGTTGGACAATCCACTCCGAATCATCTAGCCAAGCAAGCTAAGCAGAGAGTTTGTGCTATGGGTACTAGTCTACTAGATGACTGATATACATAATGTAATACATTACATAGATAGATGTTTTTATTATACATAGAAACGACCAGAACACCCGAAACAAATATTTGTTGATCGTACAAATATTTGTCCCAAGGCAGGAATCGAACCCGCAACCTCGCCCGCGGCGCCACATCGGAACGCCGCAGGCGGACCTCGCCCGCCGCTCCACATCGGTCGTCGGCTATAAGGGTTATAAGGCTTGATAGTTTTTACCATAGTTACTATTTAAAAAATTTAGACGAGACCCTTTCGGTGCGGAACCTTAAGGCTCTACCTCCCCGAACACTAGCGCCACCACATATTTTATCTTATTATTACGTCGAAGAAAGGAAATTCCAAAAATTACGTTGGGCAATTTGTGATACCTATCATAAGCATTTTTTTAACACCTCTGTAATAGCTTTATTTTGTATAGTTCAGGCAGAGATACGATGTTGCCCTTGGTGGCATCTCTGTTTAAAGTGAGGCGTTAAAAAAATGCTTACAATAGGTATCACAAATTGCCCAACGTAATTTTTGGAATTTCCTTTCTTCGACGTAATAATAAGATAAAATATGTGGCGGCGCTAGTGTTCGGGGAGGTAGAGCCTTAATACGAGATACGATGCTGGCAAAAAGGCTCGACCGCAAACGCCCGAAAGTTAGATGAAACCGAGTTGCGCGGCTCAGTCGTACTCCACAACTTCTAATTACTAATTACACTGTTTTGCCTTCGGATAGGCGTTATTCATTAAAAGCGGATCAAAGCCTTTTGAAAGTCTTTGGAAATTCATAAAGAGTTTTTCTTCCTTTGAATAACACTTAAGAACCTTTACAGCGAGAGTAAAGTCTCGCCGTGCCCTTACTTTTATACTTACGCAACGAGGGCTTATTCCAGTTACCCCTTGAAATTCCTTCTTATGAGGGAAAACTGGAATCGAAAAAATCTATATCCAGAAATCCCTCTTAAAAATCCACCATAGTGTTTTTCTTGTAGTCAAGTAGTCATCTCCACACAGCGATTTCATGGTAACTATCAATAATAAATACTTACCTATGTATGTCTAGTAATTTTATAAATATTTTAATTATACATATACCTAATACGAACTGTATTAGGTATATGTATGTATGTATAATACCGGTTTGTACCAATATAGGCAAGACACTAATACTTCCAGACAAGCTTTTGCAAGCTTCTATCCTTATGCTTAAGCCATAGACATATAAAGATAGAAATAAAATCGATCTTTCTGGGAAAGCTTTCTATGTGAAATTGTCTTTGTATAACGTTGAGATATCTTACAATGTCTAGCTATCCCAGAAATAGAAAAAAATCATGAACCTCGACATAAAATACCTCAACGTTATATGGCCGACAAGGCAGTTCGTTCGACGGGAGCTATACTTGGATTGACCTTTACGTTCAGCTGGTGCTCAGGGACAATATAAATCTGTTTGAACGAGATGGTAGACAAACAAATTGTTTACTAGCGACGGGATAAGAGGCAAACAGACGATTATTTGTGTGTAACAAAATGACAAGAATTATTATTGTGTGATCCTGATATTTAAAATGATTTATTTAAAACATTACTTCTTTATTACAGGTCAGACCTAATACAACAGAGGAGTCATTTAAATGATTCATCATTCATCCATCAGATATGTTGAAGCGTTAAAGCAATCATATTATGGTAAAAATAAATAATGATGTCAATTAAGTCAAGATATATGTCAAGATTATTTAAGTAAAACAATACGCAAAGTAATTCAATACAAATGTCAATTAGCAAAACTATAGAAAAATTCAGAAAACAATAAGCAAAATAATTCAATCTTTATGTCAATAAGCAAAACAATTCAATAATTCGTTAAAACCATACGCAAAATAATTCAAAACAAAAGTCAATAAGCAAAACTGATAAATTGAGTTGATTGGATAATTTTTACATAAACCTCTGACATTGTTTCTAATAAATTTCGTCAAAAATCACAAAAATTGCTACAGCGATCGTTATACAATGAATGTTGAGCTCGCTAACGCGGAGTGTGAATGTGTGATGGAGTTGGAGGCCTTGTTTGCGACGTTGATAGACTACAGCTTTGCCTTCAAGCTACACAGCTTAAATTTATGACAAAGGAGACCTATGTACAGTCGGCTGCAAAAATATTTAGTATACTCTCCCAAGTTTTCAATTTAACTAAATAGTACATAAGTGTATAGTAATTGCAATAATTTATGTTCTGACGAAGTACGATGACCAATTTGTACGAAAAACGTGTGCATGTCCTTTTATTTGAAAAGTTCCAAGTAAAATAAAAGTTAAACTTTGGAAGTGTATACATGTCTGTGCAGCTGACTGTACTTCGCTATACAAAACCCGCAATGGTTTTTCATTAATTCGTTAATAACAATTTCGTATGTTTAATATTTATCATCTCAGAAGCAGCATACATTTACAAAAATAGAATTTATACTAAGCAATCAAAAGTCGCATCAGTTTAAAGGCTTTTATTTTGTTTTATAATGGGAAACAAAAAATCTTAATTTATGAGGGCAATATTAATGAGTGCGGCATCTGATGCCATTCATTTAAATAATGCGTCGATTTAAATGATGACGTCATTACGGTCGCCGTGGTCGCTCGCGTATTGTATTGTTCTAGATACATATTATAGGCTCTCGCATATGAGGACCATTACGGTGCGTTTACGGTGGGCAATGGGAGCGGGAGCTGATTTCATACGGTTCTCAGTAGTGAATGTATTGTGTAGCTGTCGAATTGCTCTAGCTCTACTTATTCTCAGTTATTATTCTCTTAGGTTCTTAGGTTGGCTTTTCTAGACCTTTTTTCAATTTTTTTTTCATCTAATCCAAGTTTTTGAGAAATGTATTATGTATCAAAACATTTTTGAGTCATAACCACTGATCAAGGTTTTCGCCGGCCCCCCGCGGAATACCTTATCGAAGGTGATTGATAACACATCAAAGTATATTGTTATACACGTGACGTGTAGGAAGGTAGGTGCCAACACATTTCCGGTATTGAAAGTGGCACAGCAACGGATACCAAAAACGACAATTTCCGATGAAAAATCCAAACAACACGCTCGATGCAAAATCTAATCCCTTATTTGCGACACACAACCAACTCGACAAGAGAATCGCGAGGATTACCATAATAGCCGTTTTGCTCCGAATCTGGCAACATACAACTCTAGTTCAGTGAATGTTTTCGAGTGTTTTTTACGTGTCTGGCTAGATTTCGTTGAAAAAATCCATGATTGTGGCGCAACAAAGCTTGGGCGGCCATGTCTAATTGCTCTTTTAGCTAGTTTTTACGAAATTTGTATGTTGAATCAAGCCTTTTCAATGGCTTGTATTTCCTATTCAACAAACCAAGGCACCCGAAGCAAAAGGACTAGTCTATTTTTCAATAAAGTTTTTAAAATTTATTATATTATTGTGGAAATGTGTTGTTAGTATTGCTCCTAAAATTATAACAAATTACCTAAACTGTACATAAACCTGAAAGTTCAAACATTTACACAGGAAATTAAAATATTATTAATCTCTAAATGTTACTTTATCCTCGACGAATTTATTAATGATACATTGTAGATAGTTTTTAATGTTGCATGTCATCACTCTAATTATTTTTGCATACCATAAACGGTCAAGCATGTAGTTTCTCCTTAAGTACCTATCTTTTTTGTACACAATCATCTATATCTTACTATATATAATTCTTCTGTGAGTGTGTATGTCACTGAACTTCTCTCAAAGGACTGGACCGATTTTGATAAAAAAAATTGTGTGTGTTCAAGGGGATTTGGGAATGGTTTAGATTCACAATTTTGTCCGCTGGACAATGTTTTTTTAATTAATTTTTAATATTCTAATAGCAATCTCCTTTAAACGTTTCCATAGAAACAACGCGTGCGAAGCCGCGGGCATAAACTAGTCTTACTATATATAATTCTTCTGTGACTGTGTATGTCACTGAACTTCTCTCAAACGACTGGACCGAATTTGATGAAATTTTTTGTGTGTGTTCAAGGGGATCTGGGAATGGTTTAGATTCACAATTTTAACGACTGGACCGATTTTGATGAAATTTTTTGTGTGTGTTTAAGGGGATCTGGGAATGGTTTAGATTCACAATTTTGTTTAATTAACGTGTGCGAAGCCGCGGGCAGAATCTAGTCTATAATATAAAAATGAATCGCAAAATGTGTTGGTAAGCGCATAACTCAACAACGCCTGGACCGATTTCGCTAATTAGATAGATAGATAGATAGATAGATAAATGTTTTATTTGAATCACAAATGGACAGCACAAAATACAATAGAACATAAACAAGTAGGTAGGTATATAAAAACTAGTTTAAAACTTATGACAAGGTAATATTATCCTATAAGTAATCCGACTTCATACAAACGGGCGAAACGCGAGCTATACCTACGCGCCTCGATCTCGGCATGCGCTCAGCATGCAGACAGTCGCGGCTGTGCCGCAGTGACGAACGGATGGTGTGATGTTTTTTTAACAATAACCGCGCGATTTTTTCTCTAAAAATAAGTTCAGGTACATATTTAATAAAGTAGCTGCAGGTATCTATAACCAAGTAAAAGATATTCCTTTTTCTCCAAAAAAATCTCCTAAAATTTAATAATAAAGCATTTTGTAGGTAGGTACGTCTCAGTCGAGGCGCAAATATTTTTCGGTCGCAAATTTATAAGACCGATTTGTTATTCAAACATAAACAGGTTTTTTAATTAAATCTACCAATCAAAAAACAACACGCATTTTTATTGAACACTTCCCATTCAATTCACAAAGTATTTTATTTGTTTATATAAAAAAAGTACCTTCCTATATTTACAATCACAAAACTAAATGGAAACACAAAGTAGGCAAATGTAATTAAAATGGTGGAGGCGGGCAGCCCTATCGCATGTTTACCTACCGCGCGGCTGTAGGCATTTATTTCAAAGATACGGCCGAGTCCAAATACTGTTGGATAATATTACCGTGCTTATGAGTAGGTACAAGTCATAGTTTATATATTCTTATAGCTAAGCTTACATTCTAAAAAGTTAATTTTTTGTTAAGATACTTTTAATTCTTTCTTTGTTGTGTTTGTTATTGTCAGGAGAAGGTTCTTATGAAAGAAAAAATTAAGAAAGTTGGAAACATAAATTTCCACGGGGGCGAAGCCGCGGGGCGCAGCTAGTGTTTTAAAAAATATTTTTGGTTGAATTTTCTTCATCAGAACACTTACGTCCATTGCTGAACAATTTTTGGTTTGGTGATCGCAATGAAGTTTTTAAATAATACACAGAAGGAAGCTGCTGCCCTTTCTCTGGTCGTGGCGTACGCGGCGTAAGAATTGAACCCTCCAACTCAGCCCATGAATTTCGTAATAGCCGACTAAGGGAACTTAACAGAGGAAAGAGTTGAGTATTTTAACGCTTAAAAATAAAATGCTTGCACCCGGAAATGTAAAAGAGCTTAGTCAACAGGGCGGGTAGCCAACAGCAAAGTGCTAGCCAAAAGCCGATTAAGTTGATTGGTATCCAGAGCAAAGATTTTTATTTACATTTACCCGAAAAATATTACCACCCAGAGCACTCCAGTGAATTAAATAATGCTTGATTCTTTATTTGCCCATAGGTAAGTACACACACGACGCACGGTGTCCCCCAACTTCGAAATTAAAACGTTTTGTGAATTCGTATCAGCTTTACATATATTAACGAATTGTTACGCAAAAAATAGCGCTGTATTTTAACAGTGACCTTTATAACAATTTGATTGTTTTGAAAAAGCTACAAACTGACTTCGGATCCCTTAATTTTACATTGTTTTTAAGTTTGCTGGGATAAAAACTAACCCTTTGGATAAAAAGAAATGGGATTAGGTAATCCCATTTTTTTTTATTCCTCATCATTGCTTTCTACACAATGGCGAAAGAAATTTCAATTTCGGTTCATGATTGACGGAGAAATCGACAAACATACATAAAAAAACATCAGAAATCGACAAACATACATAAAAATACAGCCGAACATTGAACCTCTTCCTGTTTTCGAAGTCAAAAATGAAGAGAGTGTAGCATTGCAGTACTTAGCTTACACACATTCAAAATTACAGGTTTTCGGAGTTCTGTTTTCCATTTCCAAAGTTTATCTCCCTGCGGTGAGCCGATAGCGTTGTTTTGTTTCAATCGTCACTTGTTTCCATTGTTCTAAAACCTGCTGCGGCCTGTCCCGCATTTGTCCGGGGCTCTCAGGGCTTCCGGGGCTTTCAATAAAATTGTAATTGAAATTTCTTGAAACCGAAATTCGGGAACTCTTTTTTATCGAATTAACGAGGTTGTTCCATAAGCCCACCCATTGCTTTTAAACAAATTTAAATTACTGTTAACCAAAGCAAAGACACACGCATCTATATAGTTTTTAAAGATAAATCCAAGATAATAAAATCAATTACATTTTTTGACGTGACAACGTCTTATAATTCGATAGAGCCGGCTGCACGCACGAAAAAACATGACGTCATGCGGCGTTACCTCGTCATGCGGCGTTACCTCGTCATGCGGCGTTACCTCGTCATGCGGCGTTACCTCGCTCTGAGTTGTCACGTCTATCGTCAGTAAACCGACTTTACAGACAACCATTTTTTTTCTAGACTTACCCCTAGCCGGGTCGATATTTAATCTAGCGAAAAAATACCAATGTTATAAGTACTTAAAGCAATTTCTCATACCATTTCACAAGGCTTTTAATGTTTCACGAAGTTAAAGTACGATCTCCGACAAAAACGTTTTCATATAACTTCGAGACGTGTAGTTGACTGACTGGATAACTTTCCGAGACGCTAAGCTGAAGTTTGACTCGCTTTAATATTCACACGAAATGAACACGCAATTTATGACTAGCGCAATATGATATCTACAGATAAAGTATTCATCCGCCTGTTTCAGAATAAACAACGCATATCAAAAACAATATTTATCTTAATACTTGTCAAGTTGTCAGACAAAGCGAATTCATCCCATCGAGGTAGTAATCCTGACAGACTTTTGTTACGTGGATATGAAAGTCTATCGTGCGGAACCCTTGTCACGCGGGTAGTTTCACGCTTCACTTGTTCTTTATTATTTTCATGCTCAGTGGGCATTTGAAACAGCTTGTTTGAGATGGGTTGCGCGAGTACACATACACAGGAAGAAGGTGATCTTCAAACTCGAGCACGGCAACAGGTTTGAAAATAAATTGCTATCATTATAATACAACAAAAATTTCAGTATTTTCAGTTCAGGGGTTGCAAACAAGATTAACCTTTTGTTATTTAAAACATGTATTTCTATGTGTAATTTACCTTTTTTCTGTTTCCGTAAATAGGATTTTTATGAAGCTATATCCTATTTACGGTATCCTCCTTCTTTTATGGTGATTTATTAAAATCCTTATTACGGAAACGTCAAATTAAGTGCTTCTATTATTAGCTACGGCGTAACTCTTCTGCGTCATAGCCCCATACGGACTACGCCATTTTCAGAGCATCTACAGTTTGCTCCTTATGTCCCTAAGTACAAAATGTTGGCATCACTAAATTTCATTTATTAATTGATTTTAAGCCTGTACAAGCGAGTGAGTCAAGGCTAGTCTCAATCAAACTCTCGGATGAGATTTTACCGTGTAAAACACAGTTAAAAACTCTCTTTCGGTATTCAAGTTACTCTGTCACGGTGTCCTATATCGACTGCTCTCGAACTATAAATTGCTGTCTGGTCCACTAACAACGAGTGAATTACGGATTCAGACAATATGGAGATTGAATAGCGTAATAGATCGTGAAACCAGATCGGAACATTTAACTCGTAACAGACGACTTTTTGGACTCCCCGAATTAAGGGAACATCGGAATCGTAAAATATCTTTGAGAACAGTTTTGTAGATGGTCGAACTTTTGTTTCTTGGTAATAAAATCTTTTGCCGGATTTACACACTCGACGAGAAGTCTCGTGGTGAGCGCTCGTTCGTTCAACGAGAAGCACCATGTACTCGACCGTATTTTTAGGGTAAATGATAATAAAGCTTTGATCATAACGATCACCCTCAGTGAAAGTAGATTAAAAATAGATCAAATGGTAAATTTCCTGGCATGAGAATCAGGCTTTATCACCGAGTAAGGTTTGTTTAGATTTTCTAAAATTTGGAAAAAGAAGAAGGTACTTCTTAATATCTAGGTCCATGAAGGAAACCCTACCTATTTTATACAATGAATTATAATAGAATATTTTATTTCTAACTCATACAAAAATAAAAAGTTAGTACAGAAAAACAGGCTTATTGTTGCATTGAGTAGCAAAACGGTCTCTGTGTCAGCATGAGCTGGTTGTGCACTCGTTACAACGCTGGTCTTCCAACAGAACCGTTTCGTGACGTCACGTTACAAATTTTAATACAAAGTAACAAAATTAAAATGATTCTTATACTAAATTGAAAAGGTAGCACCGCAATAAACCAGCCCTTATTATCTCCCTACAGCGGCAACGCTCATGCTTTGAAGTTAGAAATTACATCAGCAACGAAATTCTCTTTACTGAAACTCCCTTTAGGGTCCTTTAGTGTAATAATAGCGTGAAAACGCTTCAATAACAGGCGGTAACTGGCCAGCTTGTTGGCCGTGACCGCAAATTGAATGGCCTAGTCTTGTGGACACAGTCGACTCAATGGTGGTGTTATAACTAGGGCCACTCATTGTGTTACTAAATCAATAGAAGCTCACAACACTTAGAGAAATTAAGATTTAATATACTTCTTTTTAAGCCTTGCAAATTTTTGCAGGAACCTGACTACCTAACTGACAACAAATCTAAGAAATAAAATAACAACCCAAAAAATTTTGCGGGTTCAAGTCCCGTCGAAGTCGAAAAATTTATAACGGGCTTAGGCACTATAACAAATACCTTAGAATTGGGGAACGCGACAACTCTCGTCAAACGAACTACATGTAACTTTATTCCATGAACAGGATTGTTTCCCCTGTAGGTGGAGCTAATGGCGCTAGAGTCCGAAGGAAGACCCAAAGCCTTTTGACTCCTACGACACTTGACCTCATGGCTCAGTTGGTTCACTAACCAATTCCTGTACTGTTCACAGCCTAATAGGTGAACACTGTGAACAGTGATCAGTGAGACCAGTGAGAACCAAAGATACATAACTTCTAATAGAGTCATTTATTTCGGTCAACGAATTAGAATTCAATGTGGCAAGGCCAGATTTTTTTTATAAATTCCAGTTTACCCCCGGAGATTTGTCAAGGGAGAAAACTGGAATAACCCCATTTTGGGCCTTTTGGTAATTTTGAAATTTTTCGATATTTATGTATGTAACGAAAAATTAAAATATATTTACTGTAGCACATTATACAAAATAGGAACAAATAAACTTAACTAAAACACATGAAAGGGACATTTTGTAAACATAAATAGTAGTTGAATATCGAAGTTTTTTTCAAGACGTCAGCATATTCGTGGCATTTTTATTAGAAGTTGCATTGACCCACTGCAATTTGTAACTGTGTCCGACCTGCCTGTCCTTTGCTGTCCGGAGGCAGGGATATCTAATTGGATGGAACAGTTCATTTGCGCGGGATTTGCATCGCCGACCCTCGGCTCGATGGTCTGAACAACACAATTTGTCCCAAGAACCGAGCGGCAGGTATTGCTTCAATGTTCTAGTTTGAAAAACTGAAAGGTTTCTCTATTTTGCCTTGCAGGTCTGGAGCTCTTTTATAATGAAAATGTTGAAACACTTCTGTACGCTCACCTGAATTTATGCGTAATGAAATATATGTCGATGTCACACCAAACATTTGACCTACAACGAATTTTAACAAATTAATATTGACGAAGCAGTATTTACGAACACCGTAATAACGTAACAGTGAACAAACAATTCCATCAAAATGTTTTTCCAGTTGAATAACTCAAAACTCACTAATGGTTCAGCAAATAAACAAGCTAACAGGAATAATAAATTAGCAGCGTATTCCGTACGCTTGTGCAAACACGGTGACATTGAAGAGACAACAGTAAAGCTGGGGCCTCAATAAACCTGTTTAAACATTTTCATGATAAAAGCAGTCTCTAATAGGCGTGGCGTTTGAAGCTGCGAGCGTATGTCCTTGACAACAAAGGATACATTCAGACTGGTCTGGTAGCGAATACTGCTTGGGTCTGGACCCAAGTGGTATTCGCTACCCGGCAGTGGTAAATTTATCTCTGATTTAGCAGTATTTTAGTGACAGTAGGATTACCGCATACACGGCCTTTGCTACCGTTCTCGGTAGCGAATACAGAGTAAGCCTGAACCGGCCTTTAATAAACAGAACATAACAAAAACCCCTGATTATCTACTAGAGCATAAAAATTATTAGCAATTAACACAGACACACATTTTATCACAAAACATTTTCAATTAGTTTAATTTATAAGTAGAAGCCCCCATGATGTCTTCTGTCTAACACAGTGATTCTTAATCGATGGTCCGCGGACCACACTGGCGCATTCCATGTGGTTCACGAAGCACTCGATGTGGTCCCCAGCGCTATCTTAAACCTGTATCATCCGACACATCACTCAATGCTATTTTGCGAGGTTATTTATTTTTACGCCTGCTGTTAATTTTCTATCATGATTATCCTCAACCACCACAAAAAAGTTGGAGTTGAAAAGTTGCGGCTCGCTCCTCTCGCTGATATTACTATATTTGTGTCCTACCTATTATTTGTGGTGTTCAATTCAACTCGAAAGCAACAGGGTATTTTAACGTGGTGTGGCCCGGTCTGTTTCAGTCAGATTTGATCAATGTTATAGGGTAGTACCCGTAGACCTAGAACCACGAAATTTGACAAGAAGCAAGGTCTTATAGCACAAGTAAAGGAGAAAACTGAAAACCGTAAATTTTTAGTTATTCACAAAAAAAATTGATTCTTATTATGGACCAGAACCTATATTGTACTTCCCGTTGACCTAGAATCATAAAATTTGGCAAGAGGTGGTCTTATAGCACAAGTAAAGGAAAAAATCCTAAAACAGTAAAATAGATTGACGTTTATTCTTTAAAAGAATTACTTTTTATTCTCGCCATGGACCAAACCCGGTACTTCCCGTTGACCTAGAATCATAAAATCTGGCAAGAAAGAAGGCCTTAAAGCACAAATAATGGGAAAAATCTGAAAACCGTAAAGAACAATGGCAAGAATTATGAGCTATCATGAGGAAAGATCCCACGGGTATCAATCGATAGCTCCGGAAATTCTGAATAAAACTGTATATTTAGTTTTTCCATATTTATTGCAGGAAAAATTAAATTAATTTTTGAAAATGTAGATGAATAGCAATTTGGGCGAAGCTAGGGTGATAAAAACTCGTAGAATCCGCCATTTTGTTTTTGACATTGACAGCACTACCAACTCTGCCTGTCATTATTATTCTGTGGTCCAATCCGCGCGCTTTTGTAATGTGTTTGTTGACAAAATGATTTTCAAAATAAACTTATCAAAATAATACTACAGGTGAACCTTCTATCCTTACCCAATATAGTATTATAATATCTGTGCCCAAGTGTTTGTGAGAGTGATTTCACAAAAAGTAGTAGTAGCAAAGAAACTTGGTTCAAAGAATATATTTTCTTTCTTGGGTGCTAAAGAACTACATAGGTACCTAGTTACGGAAACCCCTCACCCCTCTGTTTTAGATTAAGTCTAGACTCTAGTTACTACGAAATGTGCTGACTAGACAGCACACGGTGTTCTTGTTCTAAGAATGTAAGTGCTTACTCGACGCAACTCTGGTGGTCGATGCATCTGCATGCACCTGTGTGGAGACAATAAAGAGTTTGCCTCCGAATCGGCAAGACCTATTTTTGGTATTTTATTCAATTTCCTTCAGTTTTCATCAAAATGATATCCGTAAAAACGTTCCCAAATCAAGAGTGGCGCAGCCGATACAGATTTCCCTCATTTTCTCGAGTTTTCCGCGATTTTCCTACTTAAAATTCAGTCAGAAAATTCGCCATAAAAATTGTAGAAATTACGGTCTTCTGTGTGAACCAAAAAAATGACTCTAAACGGGTATCGAAAAGTGAGTGCGGGAGTTGCAGTTGGTTGGTGAGTCAAAATTTTCGCCAAATCCTTCCTTAGTCCTCTCCTGTATTTTAAATGGTTTCTTTTTGTTTAAAAACTAATTAATTTGTTATTATTGAGATCAAACCTTGCTCTTTATAACGCTGGAATAAAATATAAGAGATTTTACATAGAGTTAAGAACAGATAGAAAGTGCACATTTTCAAAATCAAATGTAAGTACTGTAAGAATTAAATTAGGGAATTGTGGATCTTAGCATTGATCAAAAATTAGTCTTAATTATATTCGTTGAAAAATATTTTTATTTTTTGATCTTATATTTTAATTTTACAATTTATTTTTACAAGAATTTTACATTTTCCCTGTTCTAAAATTTTATGCTTGTTTTATAAGTGTAATTTTCACTGTGTTTTTTGTGTCGTGTGCCATTTAATTGTTGTGTCGTGTATTTTTTTTATAAAATTGTGAATTAAGCAAGTGTATTCTCTGCCAAGTTATAGCTCTGTGTTTTCGCATTAAGTTACGCGGTAAAGATGACGAGTGAAACAGTGATTAAACCGATTCCAATAGAAATAGTGCAAATTATTCCAAATTTTACCGGTGATAAAAGACAATTAAATCTATTCTTGCGAAAATGTCAGTACATAATTGACTGCTTTGGCAGTTCAAAAGAAGAACAAAATTTATACGTGTTCAATATTATCACGAGCAGGCTTACAGAGAATGCAGCTGCCCTTTTATCGGAAAGGGATGATATTGTGACGTGGTCCGCCCTTAAAGCCTTGCTTATCCAACATTTTGGAGACCCCCGTAGTGAAGCGTGTATTAACATCGAGTTAGAATCATTAAAGATAAAATGTGTGAGAATTATTTGGATTTTTGCAATCGAATTCAAAGCGTACGATCATTATTAATTTCAAAAGTGAACACCAATGCGGAAAGTGATTTAAAAAAAGGCTAAATTGATTATTTATGTTAATACGGCTCTGAATGTATTTTTGTACAATCTTCCTGAAAATTTGTTAAGAATAGTGAGGTTAAAGGCGCCCAGTACTCTAGAAGCGGCATTGAGTGTTGTGCTTGAAGAATTGAATTTTATAGAGCAATATAACATGAGAAATCGTGTTCACGGTAATAATCAAAACTCAACCTCAGGGTCAAGGCCTTTGGTAAGTCAAGGTCAACCGATGAGTTTTATGCCTATGTTAGGTGATAACAGTAATAATGTGACTCCGAAATTTAATTTTGGGATTCCCCAAAATGCGCAGATTAGGATGCCTCCATTTCAAGGCCAAGGTCAAGGGAATTTTGGAACACGCCCACAGAGTTTTGGATATCGGCCACAGTATGGCTTTCAGTCACAACATTTCGGCCTTCCGAGATTTGGCCTTCAGCCTCAACAAGCATTCGGGTATAGACCTCCGCAACAGTTTGGGTATAGAGTCCCACAACCATTTGGTTACAAACCAAATTATCCGGCAGTAGGAGCATCAAATATTCCTCCTCAAGGACAAGGACCACAGTTGCAAACTGCCGACGTATCTATGAGGTCAGCGCCTCATAGACCCCTACAAAATGGGTTTAGGTTAAACGAAATAACCATGAATGACCATGAATACGGCGACACAGTTATGCCTACAACGGCATTTTATAATAGCGACGCATATTACGATAGTTGTGATGGCTATGGCTATGGTTATGCAAATGAAATGTACTATGGTTATGATGACTCTTCATCATTATTGCCTCTACCATCAATTGAAAATAACTTACAAAAAATAACAAAAACGTAAAAACAGAGAGTAATGCTGAAAATCCTTCGGATTTTTGCATAACAGCCTCGGATGCCAAGTAGTCTTAGAAATAAATTGTGACCCAAAATTAAAACTTCCGTATGTTTATTTGGAAGAGATAGACGCAAAAATAATGATTGATACCGGAAGTATGAGATCGTTCTTTCCGCGAAAAGCTAATGAATATTTTCCCCAATTTATTCAGAAGGAACGGTTTCAAGTTGTTAGCACCCACGCATCTAGTATTCACAATGAAGTAGTAGAGATCCCTCTATTCCCATCCTTTGTAAGCAACGATTGCCATAAATTTTACCTTTATGACGTTGATACGCGTTATGATGGACTGATTGGAAATGATCTTCTGCAACAATTAGGCGCGATTATTGTTTTAAAAGAACAGCCCTTGAAGACAAGTACCAACAACTTGTACTCCAATAATCAATAATAGTTTAAATTATATAATCGATATTCCCCCGTGGTCAGAAAAAAGAGTTAAGCTGCCTATAAATCAACATTCAGGCGAAACTATAAAAACACCTCAGATAAAACGAAATGCATCACATTTAAGGCACGTCTATAAGTAACATCATTTAATCAGTCGGCAAATTAGCAAATTAAACCGTACAAAAGATACAATGGATGTAGAGACAGATAATTTATTAGAAGAAAACTTGTGTAAACTCAGACTTGACCATACCAACGAAGAACGTGAAAAAATCTACAAGCTTTGTTTGGACTATGAAGATATTTTCTACTGTGACCAAATTCCTTTGAGTTTTACAAACCAAATTAAACACAAAATTAGGAAAAAGAACGAAGACCCTATATAATATGTAAAACCATATAGACAGGCCCCTTTTGTGCAAGAAGAAATTAATAGGCAGGTAGACAAATTGCTGAAAGACAATGTCATCCAAGAGAACTAACGTTGATGCGTTATCTAGGATAAAAATAAACGCTTTAGGCTCAAATGCTAATAAAAAAATCAATGGAGGTTAATATCGATGAAAATGAGCACAAAGATAGAAGCAAGTTAACGGCTGAAAATAATAGAGAGCGAAAAGATTCTTTATCAGACAATAGTAGGACATTATCAGCGAGCCCTTTCTCTGATAAATTATCAACTTGTTCGGATCACGAACAAGTGCCTGTGCGATCGGAATCGAATAAATCTGAAACCATTCATTCTCACGTAGAGTTAGAGTCTGTAGGAATTCCAATTATACATGAAGCAGTTGACACTAAACCCAATCAGATCTTAGTATATTCTTGGTCTAAGAACGAATTACATGTAAAAGACTTATCTAGAAACAATCAAAAGGTATTGGAAATTTTCTTACCTTTGAAGTAGGAAATTGTTAAAGAATTTTTAAAACGCTACATCAAAGATAAAATATTTCATCTATTTTGAGGAATCAGAACATCGTAGACTATTTGGAAACTTAATAATAGAACTTTTTAAGAAAGGAATGGTATATTTTTACGAATGCACGGAAAGAGTCCTTTAAATTGAAGACGAGAGAGAGCAAAGAGTAGTAACTGTTAAACATCATTAAGGAAAGACATGCCACCGTGGTATCAAGGAAACGTTAGTCAAGATTCGTAGAAATTACTATTGGGAGAGAATGCAAGAAACAGTTGCAGCGGTTATAAATGCTTGTGAAGCATGCCAGAAAATGAAATATGATAGGAAACCAATAAAACCAGTTTTACAGTTGACGCAAACACACGACGCCCCATTTCAAGAAATTTTCATAGATCTTTTTAGTATTGAAGGGAAAACTTATTTAACCCTATTGATGCCTTCAGCAAATTATGACAGGCTATAAAAATTCAAGGTAAATCAACTCCTGAAGTAGTAAGAGCATTGATGAGCTATTTTACTGGAAAGAAATCCGGGAATACTTCCGGTCAAGGAAGGCAAAGATTTCTTTCAAACTGATTATTGGACTATAGACTATAGGTTATAAACTTGGACAAGATTAAACATGATTTAAATTACGTAACGACCAACTTTGAGCATTTGTGTAGATTAATCGACTGGAATTCGTCATACTCTCAGGAATTTATAAGTGTTAAAATACATACAGAGATTGTACGCGATTTAACTAAAGACAAGTTTAAACAACTTGTTCCATAACAACGATTTAGAAGAGGGCTTATAAATCCATTGGGTTCACTAATAAAAGTTGTTACAGGAAATCTTGATCATGATGACGCGATTAAATTTGATAGAGTGACGTCGGAATTACAGCATGATCAAATGATTATTTAAAAAAAAATTACCTTGGTCTCTAAAATGTTTGAAAGTTTCATAAATGTAACAGAGTTGATTAATCGAAACACTATCAATTCAGCTAACCGCATTAAGAAGGTAGAAGAAATGATTAGCTATTCTATATCTGCTATATCTAATAAAGAAAAGAGATGGGTATTTTAATCATATGTTTTCGCATTATTTAATGTTGACTGAAGTAATTTTCAAACCATCTTTATCCGGTTAAGTGAAATTGAAACAGCTCTAGCATTAAATAGAGTCTCTATATTGCACCAGTCTATTGTGAACTCCACCGAATTATTGTATCATTTGAAATTAATTTCGGAATCCGTAAGTTTAGTATATTTTCCTAATGAAAATAACTTGTTAAAATTAGAGGAAACTATTGTTGTAAAATCCTTTACTAAAAATAATCCGATAACGTTTATTTTGGAAATTCCGATAACTGATAATTGTACTTATAATTACTATAAAGTATATTCCTTACCAATTTTCCACCAGCCTGATAACAAACTATCTCCATTTTCCCTAAGTATCCCTACTACCTTTTGGCGAAGCGTACTCAATACATACCAATTGTCAAACCGTGCCGCCCGTTATCTGCTGGCGAACATTTCCTGTGTGCCGAGGATAATCGAGCATTCTACCATGAGCTTACCTGCAGCTCATGAAGTTCCAAGATGACCCTGATCACTGCACGCAACATCAGGTAGAGATTGAAAGAGTCAAGGTCCAACGAATCAGTGAAAACAGTTGGATAATATTCAGCAGAGTTCATATGATGTTATCAAAGCATTGCGACGGCGAGATCACTAAGCAGCCAATATTGGGGACTTACTTGGCAACCATCGACGAACCCTGTGATTTGGAGATCAATGGAATTCGTATACCTACTTCACCGGATCCTTATGGAATCGGATGCTGTTGAGCCAATTCCGCTAATCGCCTTACTGCAGCTACGCGTTAAAGCAACGATATCCAGTAAACGTGTGCTTAATATGAACGGAGTTAACTTGACGGAGACGAAGTAACATACATGGCGTATTCTCTAAGGCCTATAGTGAAGTGATCGAAAGTGTTATTATAAGTTATAACAAAGGCTATAACTTCAGTGAAAATTTAGGATTCACGACTCTAGGTTTAGTAACTTTTAGTTTTCTTTTATTTGTATTTTATGTCCTTCGGCAAAAATTGCTGCGTTTTATGTGTAAGAAAAATTATCGGCACAAATCTCAAATCGATCCAACCGATAATTTTCCTCTTAGGGAGGGAGGAGTTACGGAAACCCCTCACCCCTCTGTTTTAGATTAAGTCTAGACTCTAGTTACTACGAAATGTGCTGACTAGACAGCACACGGTGTTCTTGTTCTAAGAATGTAAGTGCTTACTCGACGCAACTCTGGTGGTCGATGCATCTGCATGCACCTGTGTGGAGACAATAAAGAGTTTGCCTCCGAATCGGCAAGACCTATTTTTGGTATTTTATTCAATTTCCTTCAGTTTTCATCAAAATGATATCCGTAAAAACGTTCCCAAATCAAGAGTACCTACCCTTCGCCATCGTAAGTTATTGTACATCGAGAGTTTATTTTGTTTTCATTGTTCACCTACCTACCTACTTCGTAAGATTGTCGGTAGGTATGTGCCTAGTCAACATAAAATTATGCATACCTAGTAAAAGTTAGTAGTACTTACCTAATACTCCGTAAGTACCTACCATAGAAATCTAAATAACAATTTAGATTTCTATGGTACCTACATACCTATGTGCAGTGTTTGTATTGTACCTACCTAGCTATCGTTACTAAAATTCTCCCATACATTTTAGTAATAAGACTAATAAGTCTTACAAACATTGAACATTCCTTTCCTTTTATAAATAACTAGACGATCGCCTCGCGGTTTCACCCGCGTAGTTCCCGTTCCTGTGGGAATTCCGGGATAAAATATAACATATGTCACTCCCTGAAAAGTAAACTTCATAGCAATAAAAGAATTTTTCAAATCGGTCCAGTAGTTTCGGAGCCTATTCAATACAAACAAACAAACAATCAAATCTTTCCTCTTTATAATATTATAGTATCGATGTGTTTATTTTTCAGGTATTTAGGTACCTATCTAAATGACGATAGAGAGGAAACCGAATAACAATACTTACTCGGTAGCGCTACCTCACAGATAATGGAAAAACTTACTAAGAATTGAAAGAAACTAACCCCAAGAATTGATATACTGTACTTACCTAAGCATTCTTGAAAATGTATAATTTAGCACCAAGATAAAAAATATTTCATCTATGAGTTTGCCTGCGCATATTAATAAAATTATACGATTCCACTGACCAGTTACCTAGTTGGTATGTTTTCTTATCTTATGCATATACAGCCAAACTCGATTTAGAATGTTTGTAAACAAACCGCCCATACTTAACCTAAAATTCACTCTGTTGCCGCGTCTTTTATATAATATAAATTATTAGGTAGGTATTTGATTGCACTTATTTTCTTTGTAAATAAAGTATTTAAAATTAATAAATTATAAGCAATATTTATTGAAGGAAGGATCTCAAATCGGCAGACGTAAGGATGTAAATTGCGTATAAAAAGACGCAGCAACAGAGTGAAATTAGAACTAGTATTACTTATTGAAACAATTTGGCCACGATTTGGCTAACTGCAGACTGTTGCAAACAATCAATGCAAGAGCAATCGCTAAACTACACTTATTGCAAGACAACAGAAGCTGCTCTGTGCTTTGGATTGGAATCTTCATCTGTTCACCGCTATACCTAGGTAAGTAATTTTGGCGATGACTATAGGTAGGTAGACCTATGACTTTTATTGAGATAGCGGTTAATTATATGTCTTCACTTCAGGAAGGTACGGTACGTACGATACTCCACCTATAATACAAAATAATAGTTGTGCCATGGGTAAGTTAAGAATCGAAAAGCAAACGTGTTCTTGTCTTTAGTGGAGACTGCGACTCGGCAAACGTAGTGTAGGACGCAATTGGTAGGGAGATGCTGGAAGCGGCAAGCTGAAGACTGGGCGATATGGCGCTCATTAGGTACCTATCAATTTTATTTGAACAGGTAGGCGACACGTTCTTGGAACACATTGTAAAGCCGCGGCAATACACCTGAGCTGGTTTAGGTTAGGCTGGGCTAGGTAGGTATAGGCTAAGGGTACTACCTACATAAAAAGTTAGGAAATCTCTATCCAAAAATGTAGCAGGGCCTAAGACCTAGCTATTTTCGTCCATGGCCGATAAACCTACTCTATTCTACCTACCAACTGAAAAAAGGAGGTTGGTTTTAATCCTGCCCCTAACCTGAAACTAACCTCTAGAATTGAAACCTTTTTTGTCACCCCGCCGCCATTTGCAATGAAGAGATGAACCAAGGATAGGAAATTATTCTGCCAATTTTCAAAAAAATATTTAATTTTTTCTGGAATAATCTCGGAAAAACTAAAAATGCAGAGTTCCTTAAAATTTTGAGTAGAATCGAATGGTATATTTCTTATCTTTCCTCAAATTTTTGGGACAAACCATAAGGGAAAGTTGCCATTGTTCTTTGTAATTGATTAATAAAATTAATTTTGTTTGTCTCCCTGAACCAAAATATACAGGATACCTACTTCCCGTTGACCTAGAATCACGATAGGTGGCAAGAAACAAGGTCTTACAATTAAACCCTTTGTACGCGAGTCCGACTCGCACTTGACGTTTTATTGTAACTTACATGTATTTTATGTTTGGTTTGGCCCGGAGCATGGACCCCATATAAGTACATCTTGCTCATAACCGAAAACAAATTACATAAAAATCTAACAAGGCGCATAAATTTTCGCGGCTCCACCAGACCCACTTATTTAACATTTACACTGGTTGTAAGAGAAAATAATTCAGCGAGACAAGATCGGAAGTGCTACAGCGATGCCGAATGAGAAGGTCGTGTTCTCTACACCAATCCCATTTCATCGTTGAGTTTATTCTGCTTATTTCGTTCTGGCAGGAAATCGAAGGCTGAATCAATTTATATGAACCTTTATGCGTCTCTGAGTGGACACCGATGTTTGGTTTGGTCGTGATGAGATAAACACAGCACAAACCAATTCCATGCGCAAATAGCATCAACTATCCGGGAAGATCAACAGTACCTACCTAGTATTGAGTATACTCTGAGGTACCGTAGGTAGCAAGGTACACAGTAATTCAGGTATGAAGGTACACATCTGGCTCAGGCAGCAGACCATCAAATACGGGCTCGGTAAATATGCGTACCTAACCAATGACGGTCCATCATTTACTTCGGTTAAATTGTGAATTTATTGAAACACCTGCCACCGTTTTTAATTACATTAATTTTCCATTCATTTCCACTAAAAAAAGTGACGCAATGACTTAATTCAACCCTGTATGATATAGAGAAATCAGCCACAGGCTGCTCGTCTATAATTAATAAATAAATAAAATAAATATAAATATACACGCATACGTAAGTTTGCTTCTCGTAAACACCTAAAAAACTAATGGCATTGTATTTATTACACTTTTACTTGTTTTATTTTTAACGAGGCTCCAAGAAGTTACGGACTTGAGTATTTGATGCTAATTTGAATTCTATACCTCCTACTACACTACCTGCACGTTCCTGAGAAATGGGTTGACAGATGGACATACAGACAACAAACTGATCCTACTAGGGATCCTACTAGGGTGTAATTATTGAACTTAGGAAACTAAAATCATCATTTGGCGTGTTTTAAAAAGCTAAAGCGACTTCAAATTCTTCTAGTGGCGACGTCTAGTTAAAATTCGAGTTCAATTTAGTTTCATTACACATAAATGAAACGACGAATGAAAGAAGGCCTACTTTGAAACACGAAATACGAAGTTTCGGTAGACGGAACGCACGGAATGAAAATGAATGCTGAATGTCACGTCCGAAGCAACGCACGTTAGTAACGTGCGTTGCTTCGGGCGTGACACTTTATGACACCAGAACTTTTAAAATAAAAAACGAACTGATCGGTCATCTTTCGTTTTACGCGATTCGCTATCCGTCAACTTTGCATTTTTTTTAATGTAGGTAGACCTCTTGTCTACGCCCGTTGCCATGGAAACCATTGGTTTCCAGTGATTGTGAAAATTATCATATTGTGATGATGTTTTTATGGCGCACACCATCAATTCCTCGAGAGACAAACTTATATGTGAGCACTTAAAAATCAATCTTTATACAACAACGAAAGAATCATCAAAATCTAGTTTGAATTGGCGAAGATATTACCAAAATAGTTGTAGCTAGTCGTGATTCTTCAAAAGTATTATGTTGCTTTACGTGGGATTAACAAGCTCTTTGAAAAGTGGCTGAGTATTGTTTTGTGTACCAAACGTTTTGAAAGGTGATGGAAACAAAAGCTTGGAATTTTTTAGTTCTTGATAGACCATCCATAGCCGAGATTGGTTTTTTGAAATCATCGTACCGATAACGTCTATTTCTCTGCGAGACAGCCTTAGAGTTTATTAATAACAATCAACATTGCTTCTTATCTAATTACCAAAATTGATTTCAACTCATTGACATTGAGTGGAGGGGGAAAAGAGAATTCATTAGAAGCAAATTTATCGTCGGTAATGAATGCCTGAAAGTACCTATTTCTTTTTTGTCGATCGTTTTTCAATGTCTACATAAGCGCTCCAACCTGAGTGGGGTTATTGGTATAAGGAAACGGTTTTTGTAGAAAAATACCTTCCTTTAGTACACCCATCTAAGAGGAATTTTGATTATTTTTCTTGTTCTCTTACAGTTCGTGTTGTAGTCGTAAAGTTCAGGAAAAGGAATTCTCAGTGTCAGTTTAGTTTTCTTATGTCGGTAGCTACTGCTGAATTTTATAAATTTATTTTCATTATGCCTTAGATCGTATGCAATTAATAATTCTCTCAAGTTTTTAAATAAGCCAAGTACTTATGCCTTAAAAAATAAAGTGATTGTTTTGAAAAAATAAAAAAACGACTTCAAATGCCATTTTTTTTTAAGTTCTGTGAGACGAATAGGTATAGGTAAGAATCCCTCGGAAATATTTTTTATTGGAGCATCTCTGATCTTAATGGTGATTCTACAATAAATAGGTACAATATAAATATTATTTATTGTAAATTAAGATAAAGAAAAACAGAACAGAAAAACACAAACACACACATGTTGTACAAGAATCAATCGTAACAGTTTTATTATAGGTACATATTAGTATCAACACAGCTATTTTCGGAGCCAGTGCAAACCAAAATATATTGCTTTAATTTCAAACTTTTGGATACATTTTACAAAGACAGCATAAAAAAGCAGACAGCGCGTGGTCCACTCGCTTGACACAACCTTGCCTAGGCTGCGGCAAGCAAGTGACCCGCGTTGTCTAAACTCGTCGGTTAACGTCTTCCTCACCGTAAGCTTTATTCTTGAGGTAAGGAAGGCGTCAGCCAACGAACGAGTGGTTGTATGATCGTGAGCGGCCGCGCAGGGATAGACCGTGTTAAAACGTGGCTTTCTGTTTTCAGCTTTTCCTGAACCGCTTGCGTTGAATCGCAGTGCGTGCACAGTTTACGTTCCGAATTCCGAAACACTAGTTTGACTTTGAAGCCCCGTTGCCATGGAAACCATTAGTAAGCAGATTTTGAAAATTAGCATGTGCTTTAGATACGTTTTACGGCGCACATATAAATTCCTCGTGAATCCAACGTTTATGGAACCACCTTAAAGTCAACTTTTAGACACTAACGAATTAATTAACACAATTTATTATGAATTTGCGAAGATATCACCAAAATTGATATAGTTGTTAGTCGTGATTTTTCAAAAGTATTATGTTGTTTTTTAAGCTTGGTGAGATAAATACCAATCCCTCGAGCATAACATTTTTATGGAACCATTTCATTTAAAGAGAAATCGGTTAACCATAGGCGGATATATCAAGTACCATATGGGTACATTAAAAAAACACACACACCCGAACTGAGAATCTTCTTCTTTTTTGAAGTTTCGGGACAGTCATTGCCGTCACAGATTATTCAAAATGCCGTCAATATTTTACAGCACGCCCGGTGATAAGCCTGTGGCCTATTTATGTTCTATTCTGTTCTTTATATTATATTAGTTTATATAAGTACTATACTCAAATACTAGTTCTAATTTGTTTCCTCTAATTTGGTTCGTAATATATGATTACTATACAAATTACGTCTAAGGGGGAATTATAAAAATAATAATTCCTGTTTTCCCCCTTCAGGGGGATTTGCAAGGGGGAAAACAGGAAGTCAAAAAAATGTATTCCAGTTTTCCCCCTTGCAAATCCCCAAGGGGAAAACTTGAATTCGTTTTTTGGCTTCCAGTTTTCCCCCTCAAGGGGGATTTCAAGGGGGACAAAACTGGAATAACCCATATTGTCAAATAACACAAAATAGGAACACATAAAATAAATCTTTGCGATTGCATCGCCCTTTCGACCAACATAATAACATTATAGGTATTATAAAAGGGTACGACGGTTTCCACCCTGTTATCTACATCAGCATTTTGGTTTTCGGTCCAATTTTCTGATGGTTAAAGCTTCAGAGCCGTGAAAGTGTTGATATAAAGGACATGTCTAATCAAGTCTTTGCAAAAGATTTCGTTCTGAGGCCTATTATTTATTCACAAATCGAACAATACTGTTTGGATTTCGGAAAGAGTTTTTTAGATACCTAAAAACTTGTATTTTTTTCATTAATAAACAAGTTTGTCTTGGACCTAATTCAACTGGAACAAAGAACAGAGACACCCATCACCTCCTCAAATTCAACTTCTGATGGTAAAGTTTCAATTTTAACAATTAATCAATATCAGTACATTTCCGTTTATTTAATTAATTTCGGCGCCCCTGATTGATGGAAAAGCTTTTAATAATCGTTGGTCTTCAATTTTATATTTGTATCACGGCCCAATTTTATTGTTCCTTGTTTCGGGGAATAGATTTTCCAATACGGCATTTGATTGCCAGACGAGTTTATTAAAAAGCGCTGTTATTAATTTCCTCAACTCTGTTACTTTGTTGCTGGTTGCTGGTATATTTCATTTAACAGTCACATTATTATGTTCACTTACACTGTCTGTTCATTATAAGGTTTGGCTCAATCATCCAAACTATAACTTTTACATGATTATCTCACATAAATCTCGATCCTAAATTATATACTTAAATAAACCTCTATCTATGTTATCCATTACATATCTCTACACTTATACTTATTTGTAACGTATCAGCTATTCTCGAACCGAATGGTCTGTTGCGTGGCGATGGTATGAGGCCCGACGGTGTGACACTAGTCCCATCGGAGTTTGGGAGGCCCATTGTGTGGGACGCTTCATGCCTCGACACACTTGCGAATTTCCACCTTTCGAGGACATCCGTGAGCAGTGTTGCCAGATCGAATTTGACAAAATCAGTAGAAATTCACGTAAAAAATCAGTAGCTTGAAGAAAAAATCAGTAGATTTTGAAAAAACTACAAATTTCTAGCTTTTGACACGAAAAATGCGTGGTAGGTATCTGTAAGGTTTTTTGTAAAATCGGTTCATCCGCTAGGACACTATATTTATAGTTCCCTATCGGATGAACCGATTTTGATTCATTTTTTTTGCATGTTTGTCTAGTGTGTGTGTTTCACTTTTAAATGATGGCATTCATCAAAGTACCTAAGTTGCAAAGTAAAATATTCATGGCTATCTAATTTCAAAAAATTATGTGTTTTAAGTAGGTTTGTAATAAACTTTTTACATTGATATAAAAACATTGATCAAAGCAACTCATCAGCTTGGAATTCACCGAGATTTGTTCATTTCCAAGGGCACTGATCAGGTTTTTTGGGGTAGGTAACTAGGTAGTGTACAATGGTGTTCCGTTGTTTCTTTCAAGAAAAACAAACTATGTTCATCACAGAAAGAGGGATGCTAGGTGTCTATTTTTTTAAATTTCCATTTACCTGATAAAACCTGATCAGTGCCCTTGGAAATGAACAAATCTCGCCATAAACCAAGCTGACTCGAGAATCGTATGAACACCAAGTGAAATTGAATTTATAATTTCTTTTGTTGTTACGAGGCCTTATGCCTTGGCCTTGAATCTCTCTCAGGAAAGCTGGTTGATTTCTCGAATTTTACAAAATAAATCAGTGGCTCTTCAAAAATCAAGCAAATCTATCTACTCGTAGGAAGTGTAGGTACTAATAATCCATTTACAAGATCTACTGCTAAAGCAGTAGATCTGGCAACAATGGAAAAGTTTATCGAAGAACGAACGGACCGACCAAACAATTCGAAAAAGATAGGAACTATGATAGGAACACACAACAGATGTTTACAGGAAGTGGAAGAAACGAACGGACAAAACAAACTCTTCAATTTCATTCATATTTTGTCAGTATTGTGACGAACCGGATTGGTAAAAATTTCATTGGCTTGTGAAGTGACACTGACAAGTGACAGCTTACATAATAGACACGGAGCCATTGGCGCTCGGGAAAAATTAGGTAGATTTCACGAAATTTTAGAAATAAATCAGTAGATCAGTAGACGGTTCAAAAAGCAGGTAGATCTACTGCTAAATCAGTAGATCTGGCAACGCTGTCCGTGAGGGCGGGTGTGGCAGCAAATTTGGCCGAAGATCTCAAGAGGCACAAACATGCAGGTCTCGACAGAGCCTCCACATTTGCTCCCCTTGGAGTCGAGACCCTAAGTCCGTGGGGTACCGAGGCTCATCTGGTTTAAAAAAAATTATCTGAGCTTCTGGTCGACGCGGAACCCGACAGCTGGTGAGTATTTGGCGCACCGCATCAGCATTACCATACAGCGGGACAAGGCAGCCAGCGTCTTGGGGACGCTTCCGACTGGTATTGATATGGATCAGTTGAGCTAAATAATAAAAAAAAAAATCCAAGATTATTTTTATTTTTACGTAATTAAACATTTGTAGGGAAGAAGTTAGATGAATACGATACACATACTCAGCAATTACGGTAAAAATAAAAATAAATGACTTTCAATGAAAATACTTTTAGGAGTTGTTTCCTTTTTCAAAAGCTTGTGTGTAATATTATCCTATCCTATCCTAAACTACTACCTACTTCCGACTAATTATCCTACTAATATTATAAATGCGAAAGTTTGTGAGATGTGAAATAGGTAACAAAAACCTAGGATCTCCAAAACTACTGAACAGATCAAAACGAAAGTTAGCATACATACTTTTAGAATGTAGCCTAACTTAAACAATAGGCTACTTTTTTTAGGACTTCGCCTCCGATTTAGAATTTAAGGCAGGGTTTGATAATTTACACATCACGTCCAACGAGAAACCAAAACATAGATAAAAAGTTCGTCTATGCAATGTAGTCTATTTTTGTCAAAATAGTGATTGAATTTGTGATGTTTTCATGGTTGTCATATCTGCTTTGTAAAATATGAATATTAAACAGGATGTTTTTCTCCAGCAAAGAAACGAAATAATTCAATAATTGCTAAAGGTTACATTCTATGGATAATATAATATTTAATGCTTCGTGTGTAGTCACAGATGTGTCCTTTAGTAAGGTAGGTCCCCTACCTACCACGCTAACGAAGTTGCGGGTAACAGCTAGTAATTTATATACCTAGAACTTTGTGTAAGATGTAAGAACTTTGTGTACATCTTACACAAAGTTCTAGGTATTTATGATGAATAAATAAATCCAAATACAAATGTCATGAGAAGTGAGTGTCACCCAACACGGTCCTGAGCTCAGAAGAGAGAAAACAACTTGGGAGTCAACCAACCGAATAAACTTAAGACTTAAGATTACTTATAAATAAACTGAACAATGACTATGACATAGGTGACGATAAACTTAAGCACAATGGTGAGAAGATTGGCGTCCAGAGGGATCAGGTGGTATACCTGGAACCGCAGGCCCCGCGCCTCCACGTACCACAGGAATCGGTTCAACTGCCACTGACGCCTCTCATCTGAAGTTAGAAAGATCTGATTTTATTTTCATGTTCACGCTATAACGTGGCCTACCATCAATCCTAAAATGACAATGTCACGTTCCAACCCAACTAACATTTTGGTGTCAGTTACATGTTTTGCTAAAACTATTATCCGTTTAACTGAGTAATAATTATCTCAGTTTTAACTAAAAACGATATAGAGGAGTTAAAAAATAAATTGAGAGCCAATAGTGGTTCTAGAACTTTAATAAACGTTGTAAGACAGCTTTTACAGTTAGAGTAGTGTTAATTACAGCAAGTATAGTTAAGATGTTATAGCTTTAGCCTGTTTGTAGCATCTAAATCTATACAACAGAGGTCGCTGACCCTCATCAACACTTATTGTTGTTTAGTTGTTGCCGTAAAGTGTCTTATATGTCTTTAGGTAAACTGATCGGGGGCGTCGACCACAGGTGCGTCGACCACTGGGGGCCTAAGCCACGAACCCATTATATTGATTTTAAGGTTCAGTGCAGACATGGGTTGTAAAACAGAGTTTGTCAAGAGTTTCAAAGACTAGTCAGTTTGTAAAATGCTTAGCCTGTATTGTTGTCTTGACAAGTCAATGTAATCATTTAAGTCTATTAAAGCATTGCTATGTGTCTAAGCCTGCACAGCATTCTTAACTAATGAGGTTGTATCTCAAAATGTGTAATAGATTACTTAAGCGAAGACATAAAGCTTTAATGTAAGTTTGCCATTGTTTTTGGTGAACTAACCTATGCACTGAACGGGTTATTCAATATTTGACAACAAATACTTCATTATTTATGTTACTTTTGTCATTCCATTGATGTCACTTTATTTAACATGTCACTGGCCAGAAATTCTGCCGTGCTAAGGATAAGAGCGACAAGTGCATGCGTGCTAGTTTGGAGATAATTGCGCCTAAAGTTTCCAATTTGTTTTTGTTGTTTAAATCTACAAAATTCACTTTTTGATACTTCTGATACATTTGTGTTGTAGAGAAAATGATGTAGTTTTTAAAGGCTGGATAAGAATACTCCTACAACAACGATTACTTCAATAAAATAACAAAAAACATGTTATGCTGAGGAATCTTACGTTTATTTAAAAACAAATACTTGCAATAAGCGTTGTAAGCAACACACATAGAGCGCTAATGCTATGGAATTCATTTTATTGCGCTTTTGTTAAAAAGAATAAAATTAGAAAATATTGTTATTTTAAGCATAACCGCGCTAACCACGTCACCTACGACGGTTATAAGAAGGAATTCATAATATAAATACATTTTTACCTCAAACTACTTACGCTACTTACGGCGCTAGTTGCAAGTTAGTGATGGAGTCATTCGAAGAAAATCTTAATACATTATAAGCCTTCATTAACTTTATTATCATTTATTCCATCAGGGTTTATTAGAATAGCAAAAATAAGTTAAACAAAATATTTTTCAGTCTAAAATGTTTATTTGGAATTCAAAATTACCTAAAATCTAATTACTATGTAACAGTTATGTTATGTTATTCAATCATAGAAAATCACAGTCAATAGTTTTCAATAGTTTTTTTTGCGTAGCTTGTGCTGCGAAGACATGTCTTCGTAAGAGATGAAATCTGCTATTTCCAACACCTTTACAATGTATTTCCTTATGTTGCTCTTCTGGACCGAGTCCTCAAAATCGTTAAAATCGTAAACTTTTCCTTTTCTTTGCAAAGATAGTTCCACCTGGTGGTGGAAACTATTTGCTGACATAAAGGTATGCGTGGCTCAAAGAATTTTAGCGTTATGCTCTCGGCTGCAATATCTCCACTGTTAATAATATCGACCAGAAAGCATAGCAGTGCCCAGTTCTTATTCTGGGCAGAGCAGTTGTCGAGCCAAAGCACTACGTGTTTCACGTCTTTTTTGTGTTGAAGAAACACCTTGAAGGCAGAAATTAACTTCTTGGCTACGGCCGGATATAGTTTCATTCCATACAACAGCGTATGGCAAATTTTCTGCTGTTGCTGGACCAAGAGGGACGAAGCTTCCGTTAATCGCGATGATCCGCGGGCAGAAAATGGCAGTTAAAATACGTAATGTTTTAATACGTAATGCTTAATAAAATGTTATTGTAAGACGTTACTGCACTTATGGTAAGCACTGTATGGGCTATATTTTGAAGTAGTATGGGAAGTTTAGAGCATAACCGCGGCATGAGCGCTTACAACTGTAATTATAAGGATTATAAAAAAAATACAGTACTTACTGCGCTTATCTAAATTGAAAATAGCCTTTAGAGCCTTTATCTTGAAAAACTGTCAAAGTAAAACTTATAGATCTCGATACGGCGGTTCCGAATATGATAGTAACTCAATATTGAAAAAAATGTTGCTTACGGCGGTTATCTTTAGCACGGCAGAATTAAGACTGAATTTATTAAATCCTGAGCGCGTTAAAATTGAAATGGGAAACATGTTAGACATTTACTTGTTTTAACTTCACTTACAATATAACTTGAATACTTTATCATTCCTCAGTCAATTATGTCTCGCCATTCGGTGATTGTCACGTTATTGTCGTACGCTAAAAAATACCTTATTATAGGTAGCAGGGACTGATTTGGTTAAGAGTATATTATTAACAAACTCGATCTACCTAGATAGAGTTTGTTAATAATATACTCTTGAGATTATTTTAGATAACTATTACGCGTCAAACTGTCGAACAACTATTTTGAATAGGTTTAATAAAGTTTTAAGAGGTATATCATTCTTGGTCGACGTTTTTCTATCACCTATAGTGTGAAACAACAACATCTACAAGCACAGTATAACTCCGCTGCTACAGGTATTATTAACACTTAGATACTCGAATAGAATCGATATATGAATGATGTACATATTTTTAACGATAGTGTGCTAGTTGGGAAATACCTTACATATGCCAAAGTCTAAACTGGCACGACCACCAACAGTGCTGACTAACAGCACTGTTGGTGGTCCAGCTTTATGTAGAGCCCAAACCAAAATATACTATATATACATTTTACGTAAACGTAAAAATATCCGAACCTTTTTCATTCAAAAGTTTTTCTTGCAGTAAAAGCTTTAATTTTTCTGGTTGAGAAGCTGTCCATTCGGCAAAAAGTGCCGGCGCAAAAAAACTTATCATTCCACTGACACCAAGCAGCAAGAAGTATTCAAATTGTACCTGAAAATCGTGAAAATCAATGTAAGAGTTTTATTACGACTGGAAAAAAATTAGGTCACTTGTACTTAATTCCTTGTTCTGTGCTTGTATGTTATGTACGCCTCGTATGAACAAATAATTTTTTATACAAAATGTAAAAAACTGCAACGCGTCAGTGGAAAATGAACGTTGTCAACGTGTGAGTAAAATAATTTTTGGCTTTGGTTATTAGGTAGGTACTTACTTCACTTGGCTTACCTTTTGCTCAATTATTTCCCGCACGATGTAAAAAAAGTATGCCATGTATTCCGCCGTTTTAAAAACAATGGCCAATAAAAACTGAAAAAAGATGTTTCATTTCAATAAATTATTTTATAGAATTACAATGTAACCTAGAAGAAAATTACCGATGTTATTCTTTTTATCCACTTACTAATGGGTCGAATGCAGCCTTATACAACTCGGCGACTCCTACAATATTTTTATAGCAAGTTTGCATGGAATTTATGTCGATATTCTCGGATTTCAACATAGACAACAAACAATTTAATCGGCATGTCAGGGAATAAAAAAGAAATGCTTTAGAAACGTAAACTACGCTCAGAAATGCAAGGCAAGAAGTAAGGATCATCCTAGGTAATAAGGACATATAAGAACAGGTGCGAGAATGATTGGTACAGAAAATAAGATTTTCTACTATGTTTGAAAGTACGACAAAAACATTCCAGAAGATAATTTTTTTCTCTATATTATAAGTAGTGACATCAATCGAAAATTTATGATCAATTAATGCGAGATCATGATGTAACATACAAAATGTTTTGTTAGGATCGAAACAAGCTAAAATTAAGACAGTTATAAAATAGTTAGATATTTGATAAATGGCCCAATACAGAGACCAGTCCCAAACTTTTTCATAATCGAATAGAAGCATAAACGCTGTTATAATGCAAATAGCACGACAGATCGTAAATAACTTCCAAATAATTCGATTCTTGAATGATTCGTGTTTAAAATATCCGAAATCAAGACAGCTCAATAGTTCTATAGTCTTGTAAAGAATAGAAACAGCTTTAAAACGTTCAACTTTTGTAGCAGCTAGCGAACTAACTTCACTTGGGCGGGTTTTAGCAGCGGCACAACCGAAAGTGACCCGCGACATTTTAGAATGAAACACATAAAGTGTAGCCACCTATGTACATGCTACGCTTCAAGTTTAATTTATGTGTTTAGATCCCACTTTCATTATGATATTGCTCTGATGTTCTGATATCAAATTCAAATTTGTTAATAGCCAATTCTGCCGCCATTGGAAAAAAGCCGGAAGACGGTCAGAGTTGATACGGTTTACGGTTTGAGAAGTTTATCAAAAGAATATTCATTTACTGAGAGATAAATACAGGATTATCTTCAAGTAACATGTGCAGAACAAACTAAATTATGTTTTATGTATGTAACCCAGTATATGGAATACAGCCAAAAAGAAGTGGCCCTCAGTTCCCAGCGGCCTCGCTATTTCAGGCCATGGTAGCGGCCACGGAAACGGCGGGGCAGGGGGTGCTAGGAATCCCCGGGCTACATTAGGTTACCATTCACTACTCACTAGAATACTGACTCTGGCGACGTTCAACGGACGTACTTTGAGGCTTGACCATTATCTAGCGCAGTTGGAAGTGGAGTTAGAGAACATACGATGGCATGTTCTGGGGTTATGTGAAGACCATAGAGAAGGGAAGGACACCGTAACCTTGGACTGGAGCCATCTTCTCTATTTTCGCGAGGGTGATAAAACATACCAGGGTAACATAGGTTTCCTCGTTAATAAGGCCCTTTCTAACATCATCATCATCATCATCAGCCTATATTAGTCCACTGCTGGACATAGGCCTCCCCTAATGAGCGCCATAGCGCAATGTCTTCAGCTTGCCGTATCGAGCATCTGCCTGCAGTCTTTCGCAGATCGTCATCCCACCTGGCCGGAGGGCGTCCTACACTACGTTTGCCGAGTCGTGGTCTCCACTCAAGAACACGTTTACCCCAGCGGTTGTTGGTTCTTCGGGAGATATGGCCGGCCCACTGCCACTTCAGCTTGCTAATTCTTTGAGCTATGTCGATAACTTTGGTTCTCTGTCGGATGTATTCGTTACGAATTCTATCCTTCAGAGAGACTCCGAGCATAGTCGGCCTTTCTATCAACGTTGACAAATCTACAATGTGTCCATCAGGGTAGCGTACCTGATCCTGCGGCTGTCTAACTACTACAGCATTAAGATCATTCAGGTTTACATACTAACCTCGGCATACTCGGATGAAGTGGAGGATATGTACAAAGACATATCCAAAGCCTTGCACAGACAAAGGCTAACTTTAGCGTTGTTATGGGTGACTTAGCGGCAAAGTGGAATATACAGATAGTTACGTCTCATACGTCATATGTCTTTGTACAGGCAGATGCTGGATGCGGCAAGCTGAAGACAGGGTGATATGGCGCTCATTAGAGGAGGCCTATGACCAGCTGGACATGTTGATAATTTTGGTTCTATGTGGACTAATATAGGTTTATAATGATGATGATGTAACCCAGTGTTTTAACACGACATGTTGATTCTGAGAAAACACGAGTTGTGTGAGTGAATGCGCAGGGCGTTGCTGATTTCTGTATCTGTCTACAATTCCTTTTTACTAAAATGTACTAAAAATTTCAACTGTTTACCTCTTACGGACGGACGGACAGCGGACGCTTAGTAATACGGTTCCGTTCTCACTCTCCGGGCATGGAACCCTAAAAACTGTGTATAAAAACTAACTTAAAGTAAAATCTTTTAAATTTACAGTTACTTAACTTAAACAAAAAGCTGTGCCAGCTGTGCCGGGAGCACGTTCAGCAATCGACTTATATTTGTTGATGATGATGAATCTGTACTTCATTAATTCTGTATGGCAACACGGGTTGTTTTATATATTTCTTGTATGGTGAAGTGAAGATCTTGAATGTGTGTACCTATCTTTAATTTAAACAATAATTCAATTATTTAAATATGTGTTTACTTATTCCTATCAAATACTTAAAAAGTTAAAATCGATTGATTTGAGTTGAGTTTGAAATGATGAACCCAACAAGTTTTTTTTAAAGTAAATAATAGTAAATAAAAGTAAATAATTAATAGTTTAAGTAAATAACACCTTTATTCACAAAGAAAATTATTTTAGTATTTACAATTGAAACAATTGAGCTAACTGCTGACTGTTGCAAACAGTCTACAGGTAGCTCAACTGATCAACAAGTTAAAGCATAGTGATGTAGGCATGTTCGTTCATTAGTGTTTACTCTGTCATCCTTGATTGTACAATTTCACGTAATTGACCATTATGGTTTGGTGCCATAAAGTGGCTAGATGAATATACCTTCAACATAACATAGCCCTTTGTTCGCTTTGACATTAGATCAAATCAAATCAAAAAATCTTTATTTCCATAAATACAATAAATTCACACCTAGAGAAGGACAAATTATAAAATAATACGTTTACATTTTTTATTTCTGTCGCTTTGGTATATACCGCTACACTAAAGTAAAGAAGCGACAAAGAAACCTTCAGCCTTTTAGTTGTTATTTTTTGAGTTGGAGCAAAGCCCGTCCCAAGCTTTTTTATAGTCTGAATAATCACAAATAGCTTATCTATGTGTGGGCCCCATTGAAGATTATTATCTAAGGTGATCTATGAATATGGTACTTTCTAAAATTTCTAACGTTTCTCCTTTTACGTTTAAATCAGCCATAGCTTTTTAAACATTAGGTAGCATTAATCTAATATATTTCGTTTTGGTTTCGTTAAGCAAATTATTCTTGACACATAGTCGAAATTTGTGTTTTTAATAATTAATGTGTTTTTAATATTTTAATAATTAATGAAGTATCATCAGGAAGCAATACAATATCTTAATTATTCTTGACAAGATGAGGCAGGTCGTTAATATAAACTAAAAATAGGAAAGGACCGAGGAAAGATCCCTGCGATACACCCACAGTAACTACAGACCCCGAAGACCGTTTCCCATTTATGTCAACTCTTTATATCATATCACTCAAATAAGATGTAAGAAGATCCAAAGAGGTAGTATCGAGACTTCCTCGAGACGTGTCTTATTTTTGTGTAGAATTTGCGTAGTTACATGTCCGTATGATAGAGACGCGTGAGATGTGCACATCTCACGCCTCACTGATAAAAGATGGACCATACGGAGTACAGGATGGAAGGGACCAGATGGCAAAAGAAATGTTGGCAGACCGTATAGACGGTGGGCTGATGACATTATACAAATAGCAGGAAAACGCTGGATGAGCCAGGCACTCGACAGACAGTCGTGGCTGAAGATGGAGGAGGCTTTTACCCAAGAAGGGATCCAACTCTCCCAAGAAGTGTAAATACTAATATTTAAGCACCTACTAACTTAATCCTAAGCATAAAATACGAACCCGTAAAAATTTTGTACATAACTAGGAGTTTGGAATAAAAGGCTTTATTATTATTATTATGATAGAGACGCTGACATATATCCCATAGAAAAAAGAGGCGTCTCGTTGACGTCTGTATACTTTCGTCATGCCGAACTGAGGGCTCTAAGGGATGAGTCTATTTTACATCCAGTAACGGGAAGTGATCGTGACGTCTCGTTTTTCCATACAATTTGGTACAGCGCCTCTATCGTGCGGACAGGGAACTACGAAAATCCCCATACAAAAAGGAGAAGTCAGGATCACAAAACATCTCGTTACTAACGTCAAATAGACCTACCCCTCAAGTCACGAATTTAAATCATCAGAATTTTAATGCATCTCAATATATTTAGTATCGGGAACAAGCCTCCAGAAAAATGAGCCATCGGCCACGGTCCTGTGCTCACAGCTATTAAAAAATCACTTATACATAAACTGTACAATGACTATGACATAGGTGACGATAAATTTGAGCACCGCGGTTAGGAGATTGGCGTCCAGGGGGATCAGCTTGTAGACCCGGAAACGCAGTCCCCGCGCCTCCACGTACCAGAGGAACCGCTTCAACTGCCGCTGACGCCTTTCATCTGAAATATAAAAGGTTGATTTTTTCTACATAAAAGACATTGACGGATCCAAATGCAAAGTCTACATTTACACTCATAAATGTTACCATGGCCGCTGCTGCAGTCGCGCACGCTTCGATCTCGTGTAATTATTCTCAGGAGCTTATAAATATATAAATAATGCTGGACAATTCACACAGCATTATCTAGCCCCGCCCCAAGTTAAGCAGAGCTTGTGTTATGTATACTAGAAAACTGATATACTTAATACAATACACTACATAGAAATATATTTTTTTATTATACATAGAAAACATCCAGAACACCCTGAACAAATATCTGCAGATCGTACAAACATTTGTCCCGAGGCGGGAATCGAATTCGCAACCTCCTGCGTCGCAGGCGGACATTCGCTTGTCATAGTTATAGTCGTTATAGTATTGTAAAAGTTATAGTAAAGCTGTTTGTCCACCGGATCGGAATCAGAGCGTACGCAGCGTAAAGAGTTGTTGCTTTGTATTGATTTATATATGGTACAGCGTGCACTGGGTCGGCATATCTGCTGATACCGATGCCAGAGTTCTCCCATGACGTCATCAGTAACAATATCCTGGTCACGACGAGGATTGTAGCGGTCAACTATAATCTTCGTAGTGACCAGAAGTAGCGGATGAGGTCTTCGGAAATCTCGATCTGCATTGCCAATGCAAAATCGGAAAGCAGTGGACCGGCATATCGTAAATACGGACGCCGCGCCGCCTACGCTGCGTACGCTCCGATTCGGATGCAAAGGACGCGCGACTTTAAATTAATTTTCTTGTTTGTCATTGTCTTCCGCTGATTTTTGCAGTAACCTGTCATTTAGCATTCATTTAGCATTAACTCAAAGCTAATGCATTTTGCCGCAAACGACATTTACAAAACTTACACAGTGAATTTTTGCAGATCTTCATTGCAAATTGTTTCCCTATTCATGTTTAATCGCTTGTCTGTAAAGTTTAGAAAATTTTTTTTTAGTTATTCTAACCTTTTTCATAAAAAAGTTTGTCTTGCAGTACAAGCTTTATTTTTTCTTGTTGAGTAGCTGTCCATTCGGCGAATAGAGCTGGCGCAAAAAAACTTAATATTCCACTGATACCAAGCAGCAAGAAGAACTGAATGTCTACCTAGAAATTGATAAAATCAGAAAATAAGAAATTATTTAGCTGCACAATATGTTTTCATATAAATTGTATGGACACTATACATTGTGTTGTTTTTTGATTTATGAGACTAACTTCCGCTTAGGTTTTTTTTCATCCGATGCAGTGAAATTGATGATCCTTACTATCCAAATATGGATCAACTCGACCGGATCGACCCGCATAATTTTTTTTACAATTACACAAATTTTATGCGCTACACAGGCTTGACTTTAAAATGTACAAGTACTTACTAAAATATTTTTTCTGATGTTTCCTAATAAAAGAGTGTACTATGAGTATGGCTATGAGTACGCCATTCTGTAAAAAAACTCTACGTAAAATAGGTTTTGATCTGTATTAACTTACGCTTTGGTCTGTTAACTCACGCACAATGCGTAGTGAGTATACCATATATTCCACAGTTTTAAAAACAATGGCCGATAAGAACTGTAATAAAGGAGAACAATTAAAAAAGCAAACAAAAAACGTAACTTAATAACTCCTTTTAATTTACTTACTAATGGATCAAATGCAGCTTTATAAGACTCGGCGACTTCTACAATATTTTTATAGAAATACTTCATCGAATTTATGTCGTCATTCTCGGATTTTAACACAGACAACAAACAATTTAATCGACATGTCAGGCAATAAAAAAGGAATGATTTAGATACATAAACTACGCTTAGAGACGCATGGCAAGAAAAATAGATCGTCCTGGGTACCCAGGACATATATGAACACACGTGACTATGATGTGAACAGAAAATGTAGTTTTCTATGATATTAGAAACTACGACGAAAACATTCCAGAGGATCATTTTATTCTCTATATTAAAAGAAATTATATTGGTATGAAATTTTATATCAATCAATTTAAGATCATGATGCAACTGACAAAACGTTTTATTGGGATTGAAACAAATTAAAACAATAACAGTCAAAAAATAGTTGGACAACTGAAAAAAGGACCAAATGATGGGCGAGTTTCTATCTATACCTTTAGAACCATAATCAACTTGAATCATAAATGCTGCTATAATGCAAATTGCACGAAGAAACGTGAATAATTTCCAAATGATTCTTTTTTTGGAGGATTTATGTTTATAATACCCGAAATCGAGACAGCCAACTACTTCTATGGTCTTGTAGAAAATATTTACTGCGTTAAAACGTTCAACTTGTGTAGCACCTATCGAACCAACTTCACTTGGGCGGGTTATTATTCGTGCCATGATTTTAGATAGAAACTTAGTTGCAGCACAACCGAAAGTGACCCGAGACATTTTCGAATGAAAACACTTAACTGTAGCGTAAAGGTAAAAGCTCATTTTATACTGAACACTGCTCCCGCACAGCAGATCAATAAAGCTTCCAAATGTGAGCTCGAACTTTTTAATTATTTACACTTTACAATGGCAGAAAAGAACGCGACGCTTGCCTACAAAGCTTTTCTGGCCAACACATGCAGCCAAGGAACGGAAATCAATTTAAAACCAAATTATTGAGAACAAAGGCAGTGCCTTGCAGATTTGCAGCGCTAGTGAAAGTTAATAATTTATCTGGGTGTGAAAATTATCCATACACATATGCAAAGGTACAATGTCATCAACATGAAATAGAAATAGAGTAAGTAACACATACAGCCGCTTATGGACAGATTTGTGCGCTAAATATAAATAAATAAATAATACTGTTTCGAGAGCCCCTTGGAGAAGTGCCTCTTCTTGGATTCGAGACTGGGTCCGAGGTCCGTGGGGTGGGGTCCGGGGCTCTCTGGGTTTAAAAAAAATTTATCTGAACGTCTCGTCGGAGCCGAGTTACCCGAGAGCAGCTAGTGAGTATCTGACTCAGCACATCAGCATTGCCATACAGCGGGGCAATGCAGTCTGCGTCTTGGGGACGCTAATGACTGGCATTGTTATGGAGCTACCTGTAGTTTTTTTGCAACTGTCTGCAGTTATCTCTATTATATATATATATATATTCAATTTTAAATACTAGTTCTAATTAGTTCATATTGTTCATTGTATTTTTTTCGGCGCTAAATTAAACATGAGCAGTATCAATAATCAGAATAACTATACGTACTCGTACCTACGTACGAGTAACGCGATGGAAACGTATTGGTAAATTATACACTGCACGCAACTTTTTAAAAAGTAGGTACAAAAACTAACAATGCTGTCACTGTAAAGTGTAGGTAGAAAACTAAAAAATACGAGCTTAGGCTCATATTTTATTGCTCGTTTTTCAGCTGTGATGATGAGTGATGTGTGCGTCGGAGCGGTGCGGTATAAATAAGCTATGACCTTAACACTTAAGTAATTACTTAGATAGGGATCCGTACCTACTCTTCATTATGGTATTGCTGTAATGACAGCAGCTCAAATTCCAATTTGTTAATAGCCATAAGCCGTATGTACTTAGTCAATAAAATGAGCAATTTACAAACATTTACTATACCTTTATATCAAAACCATTTTGACAGTATTTTTAAATGTTACCATCATCGATTTGAGTAAAATTCGGGAGATTGGGCACTGGCTTCTCGAAAGTGGAACGCTCAAATTGAGTCCAATTAGGTCCACCCACCTCAGTCACAGTCGGACCGGCGCTGTCGGCGTACGGGTTTCGCGTGTATTGTTGTCTCGATCGCACTTCGGTCTAGATACGTCTTTCCATCATTGTTGTTCAATAGGTACGTATATTGCAATAGATTGGAAATAGCGTGTCTTTGAGTTTAGTTGTAGGTAACACAACACAGGCCATTTGTTGAGATAGCGCTGGGAGAACGTACCATATCTACAGAATTTTACTTAAATCAATAGTTACCATAGTTTAATACTTATCAAAAGTAGAATAATATTCAGAATGGAGGAATAGCGAAGAGCTCTTTAACCAGTAAAGAGTGCTTTCAGTCCGAGTAGGAAGGATAACTAGGAAGGATATACTTGGTTATTGGTAATTCACGGACACTGTATGAATTGTATGTTTTGCCCATCATCACAAACATGTTCGTGAAGATGCCAGGTCTCGAGTATCAACATCCTAGACTTTCATCCTTCGTCAGATCTCGGTGTTCGTGAATGCCGAGTATGGAGTATGGAAAGCGTTCCATGGCCCTCTGTACAACTCGGTGAACAAATACTATTATTATTCTCAAGTATTTATTTTGTACTGAAGGGCACTAAGATTACTTATAGATAAATTGTACAATGACTATGACATAGGTGACGATAAACTTGAGCACCGCGGTGAGGAGATTGGCGTCCAGGGGGATCAGCTTGTAGACCCGGAATCGCAGTCCCCGCGCCTCCACGTACCAGAGGAACCGCTTCAACTGCCGCTGACGCCTTTCATCTGAATATGGAAAGCTCTGAATTATTTTACTCATAGATACATGTTATGGCGGCTCCACATTAGTGCCGTGAAGCCCCGTGAACAGGCGTGAACGTGAATGTGGACGGTTGTCGCGGGGTTCACGCGCATTCACGCCTGTTCCCCGATCAGTGTCGGTATTTTGTCCCGCGACAAAGGGTTTGCGCCCCCTTCGCGCGGCGTTCACGCATACACATCCACATTCACGGCCCCGTGCCAGTTTACTCCGGACTACAAAGGCAAACGGACGTATGCAGTCGTTGCGCGAAATGGAGTCGCGCGCAAACTTTTGGAACAATTATACTGAAATGCTCTATTTAGAGCATTACCATTCGGAAAATATACTGTGGGATGCCAAAAACCTGCATTATAAGGATAAAAACATTTCATTGTGAATTCACGGCACAAGTGGTGCCCTCCACATTCACGGGATGCTCTCAATCGGTTTGTGATTTCTTCGGTAAAAATATTTAAAATGGCAGACTATGTTGCCCAGATTTAAAAAAAAATCGCTATCGGCCTTATGCCGTTCACAGGTCGTATTATTAAAACCTTTTAGCGCCCCAACGGGATTCATGTTATGATCTCACTTTATTTTGATCTTTATTTTGATCTTTCTCTATAATATACATGAAACAACTCAATAATGATTATAGGATTATCTACCTGATTCATCCAGAAGCTTGTCTTGCAGTACAAGTCTTATTTTTTCTTGTTTCGATGCTGTTAATTCGGCGAACAGAGCTGGCGCAAAAAAGCTTATCAGTCCACTCGCAGTAAGAAGAACGAAGTATTGAAATTGTATCTGCAAATTAATGTTAGTTTGAGGTTACAAATGACAACAAAAACTTTACCTATACTCCACAACAGAATATATCGCAACAAAGCAGGCGTGTGAGATGTCTAACGACATCAGCGAGAAGTACTGAGCCCTATTATATATGTAATACGTGCGTAGACGTGTGTATATACAAGATGTTTGTTATTGCGATCGACATAATTTTTGGGGAGTTGGAAGGGTCATGAGCTACATTACGGTAGATTTAATATTATTGTGTTAAAATCAAAATGAATTTAGAAGTGGTCCCGATTTACAACTTTCACGCGGACTTGTGACTTTGAATGCTCTGAACATATGTTTTTGGAATGCATTGTATTAACACGTTCCGGCGCGGTACTAGATGGCACGGTGGAAGGGAAAGACAGTAGATTTTTTCATACCAAATCACAATACTTCTACCACCGTACTGACAATAACAGGGAAAATAAATCGTTTACATAGGGCGGTAGACGGCTATGACCGTAACCATATTGGTAACCCGGTTGTGGCCGTACTAGCGTTTTGAAGACATATGTCTATGTGTGTCTATGGCACACATTGAGAACTCATTAAACAACTTTTTTCGGTAATACCGCAACGTAATCTGTCTTATTGCGTAGGCATTAAGGTCTAACATAGATTAAATGTTTTTATATGCTGCGATCGCCGTACCTACTTGATGTAAGCGAATTTGAAAAATAGACGGCGGTCACCGTACTGTCTATTTATGATCTTTCAAAAATACCGTCACAGCCGTACCGCGCCGGATCGTGTTAAGTACCTAATGATTTATGAAGATTAAGCCTACACATTGGAAAAAAGAGCACAAGTTGTTTTGTACCTATTATATATTTTGCCTTTTAACAACAATTTTATGACGATTTAAAGGCAATATTGATTTTTATAGTAAAATATATCATAAAACTTTTAAATCCGTCATGGTTATTAACGTCGTAACGTAAATATCCCGTAGTAAAGTCATTTATAACGGGATACTTACCATGAATGACACTGTGCCGAAATATTCGAAAGCTCAAAACTCAGAGCTTTCGAATATTTCGGCACAGTTTCATGCGCCCATGATCACGGAATAACAAAATATTATAAAAATTATATCTCAGCAAACCATTTACTTACCAAAACTTTAGTGATATGCTGTGCTTTCTGTTTGGTGAATTGGGCTTTAACTATATTATCCTGAGTTTGGGCGCTGGGAGGTGCAACATAGTTTTTAACTTAAGCGTTTTCCAGTGTTCCATTGTATTTTTATTAGCTACATAATGTATTTGTTCATTTTAAATAAATAAATACAATAAAAAAATTAAAATAAAAAACAAACCCGACACTTAGGACATTGAATCTGCCCGGAAAATGTAGCACATGACTACTCTCCTCTTACCTCCTAAAACATTATATCGCTCCCAATACCAAACACCCTGTACATATTTTTATACCAGTGCGCTGGAGCGAATATTCTATACGCAATGATAGTTGTTTACCTATTGTGTTCTTTCAACGCGCCCCTCTCGACCGTCTCGGTACAAAAGTTGACATTTGTCGAGGACCAAAACAACACGACAACTACACTTGCGAGCTTTAAACTGGAATCGCTTCAAGGGTTATTTAAGACTAATTTTTACAATTTCTTTGCAGTGAACTATGAGTTAAGTTATGTTTTCCCTTACGCAGGATTTATTGGCGACGATAAATTTTGATTTAATGCACGATAATGTCCGCTGCCACACCGCAGCAGTGACTAGACAGTACCGACAGACGTCTTCCATGTCGGCATTCCCACACTAGACTGGCCAGCCCTTATTCCTGACTTGAACCCAATCTGGCATATGTGGGACGAGCTAAAACAGCGGATACGAGGGAGAAATCCAGCTAATCCAGCTCCGGCACCGATAGAAGCCGATAGATGCAACTTCGACCTATTGCAATAATTCCCAAAATTTAGGTAGCCAATTTAATTAATTTTAAATCTTCTTGATATCACTTGAAAGGTAACAAAATTACCTTTCAAATGATATACCACAATCTATAGTTCATTGTACATAAATTGTAAAAAAATTGTTTTGTTTAACTCACGATGAAGCGATTCCATTTTAAAGCTCGCAAGTGTATTATATTAGTTTCATAGACGGTCACGCCACCCACCCAAACGCTCAGCGTCAAAATGACGCAAATCATACATTTTATGTGCGATAAGTACTTCCTCTAAACTTACCCTTTGTTCAATTATATCCGTCACGATGATGAAAAAGTATCCCATGTATTCCAGAGTTTTGAAAACAATGGCCAAAAAAAACTAAAATACAAAAATAGGGATAAATCAATAAAATGATACTTGCATTTTCGCATACTTATAAACAATTATATATTATTATATTTTCTTTCACATGAGAGCTATTTATTTCTATTGGTTTTAGGGATTTATATTATAAGGCAACGCAGACCTTAAATCCATATTAGCTTATCATTTCAGCAGACAAACTTAGATCCGTTACTTTAAACTTTACGTTCGCTACTTTACAATAGTTATTGGTCTTCTTAGGGCGATTGTACACTACAAGGAATTTTACTGTCCGGCAGTCCGATTTTTTACGGTCCGATATGGCACGCCATATTATTATAATGTATATACTAGTTTGTGCACTATACGTAATTTTACCGTCCGATATTTTACTTTTCCCCATTCCGGAATGTAATGTAATTTCGCGTGCGTGGCGTGTAGTTTAACTGACGGAGAACTGAAAAGACGGAGCTAAACTGAGGCGTATCATCCGACTAAAGACGGACAAGTGCACAAGCCAATCATCCGTTTTCATGCCACTTCGGACCGTAAAAAATCGGATGTTCGGACAGTAAAATTCCTTGTAGTGCACAATCGCCCTTACCAAATAACAATATTACCCTGTTATCGTTATTACAAATAACTATTATTTACTTACTAATGGGTCAAACGCAGCTTTATACGTCTCAGCGACTTCTACAATATTTTTATAGCAATGCTTCATTGAATTTATGTCAACATCATTGGATTTTAACATGGACAATAGAGTTTTTAATCGATATGTCAAACAATAGAAAAGAAAAGATTTAGATACATAAACTACGCTCAGAGATGAGAGGCAAAAAAAATAGATAGTTTTAGGTATCCAAGACATATGAGAACATGTGCGAGTATGATATGAACAGAAAATGTAGTTTTCTACAATATTTGAAAGCACGTTGAAAACATTCCAGAAAATTATTTTTTTCTCTAAATTATGAACAGTTACATCAATCAGAAATTTTCTATCGATCAATTCAAGATCATGATGCAACTGACAAAACGTTCTTTTTGGGTCGAATAATACTAAAACAGTAACCGTTAAGAAGTAGCTAGACAACTGAAAAATAGCCCACAAGATATTTAATCCATCCTCACCAAAATCGAATAGATAAATAATACCAGTAATAATGCAAATTGCTCGAAAAATGGTAAAAGATTTCCAAATAATTCTATACATCGTGGATTTGTGTTTAAAAAAACCGAAATCAAGACAGTACGTCAGTTCTACAGCCTTGTAGAAAATGTTTAATAATTTATAATGTTCGGTTTTTGTAACACCTATCGTGCTAACTTCACTTGGGCGGATTAATATTTGTGCCATGTTTTCACTTAGAAACTAGTTACAGCACAACCGAAGGTAACTCTTCGACATTTCAAATGGAATTCTTTGAACATTACTCATTAGTTTTCCTTCTTTTATTATACGTGTTTTTACTCTAACGACGTAATATAAAATTTCATTTCATTAGTGTCTACCTCTATAGTTGAAGATTAATTGTTCTGCTTTAATTTCATAATGCTATACGATGAAAATTTACTGCCTTCACCTACTGAAGGGTATATTTTATAGTAGTTGATGTCCTCCTAGCCGAATTTCGTCCACGGTGGCCAGTCTCATCGGAGACTAGCCAGATGCGCGGGACATATTATATTGCACAAGTGTGGGCGCAAACAGAGGTGCACTCTCTATTCCCTCACTCTCATAATCCGATGGGACGACAAACCGACACGACCGGGGAGAGATCAGGCGAAGAATCAACGGCTTAACGTGCTTTCCGAGGCACGGGGGTTGTAACACCGACAACTTCGTGACTCCGGTAGTCGAGACCCTAGGTCCGTGGGGTACCGAGGCTCGTTGGATTTTTTAAAAATTATCTGAGCGTCGTCTGGTCAAAGCGACGCATGATCCGAAAGCTAGTGTTAATACTAGTTCTAATTTATTTCTATTATTTGATTGTAATTTTTTTTCTGAATAAAGATTATTTATATTAATAACGTTTGTAATTTGTTGTGGTTCTAGAACCTTACTATGGAATGGTACTTTATGAGACATCAAAACCGTTCTATAAGTAGGTACATTTGTCGCAAAGATGTAATCTGATTTTCTGACATTATTTGCCATTTGTTTTCGAGTGTCATTGTCCACCGCTGTTGGAAAATGCCACGTTTTTATAAAAAAAAACAACTTATCCAGTGGGGATATCTCAGTGGTGGACAACGGGAATAATCCGTTTTTACTGAAGAAGCCATCCCAAATCGCATCTTTCGGTTTCAGATAAGACTATACCGTTCGTAGAAGTTGAATAATGTCAGGGAAAAATGTATATATAGTATAGGAGTGGATCAGAACTTTGAACTTTCTTACTATTTTCTGGATGCAGGGTCGGTGCCAGGAAGAATGATGATGGTTACTTTACAAAGAAATAGGCTTCTTCTTGAAAAAGCGCGTGTGAAGTTGCCGGCAGATGCTAGTATTTCTAATAAAGTCTATATATAAATATGGGACCTTTTACGCCTTTAGAAGTTAATATTTTTTAGGGAAAATCTCTTTGTATCTCTACCCTCAACTATTTTGTATCTTCAGTGTGATTTTCTGAAAATACAATCTCACAATTTTGGAAATCAATGCATCCCTTTTCATCTGATTTTATAGAAATATAATAGATTCGTTCATTAACGACTTTAAGCATAGGTAGCTACATCATGAAAGAAAGTTAAAGAACTTAAAATCAATTCGTTACTTAAGTTAAAAAACGGTCTCTGTCTCAACATGAGTTGGTCGTATTTACGAACAATGCCGAGGCTGAGTTTTTGCTAACCAATCGCTTTACTATGACAAAGGTATGGTCGCAGAGTCGTCTATAGATAAAAGAAACTGTAAATAGTGGGTGCGGTGCTATTTGTACGGAGATATTGATTATAATAGTTTCAACCTTGAAACTTTTGAAACGCGTCCTTCCATTTGTAGTTTCTTTTATCAATGGTTCTCAACTATTATTGTATAAATCTAAATTGACATTCAAATTGGTAATTATAACCCTGACATTATGTAGGTATTTATGGACCTACTTGTTGACACTATTTTTATATACATAGGTATATGATTGGACAATGCCCCTTTACAGCAGCAAATACCTATTATTTGGTCTTGTGACATATCATTACTAATTTGTATTTTAATATGGTAGGTTCATACTTACCTTACTTTATTTTTGTTTATTTTGACAAAGCCCTCATACAGCTGGTTTTGTTTATTGACATTTGTTGACATGTATCTTAATTTTAAAATTTTATTTCTGATATCATAATTAATTGCAGGCCCTTTTACAGCCAACCATTTATTATTTTATAATTAAGTGTTTAGATAGGAATCACTGTATGTCGGTTTTTTTATTCGCTATTGTTCTGCTTACAATCCCTTGTGGTGTTTCCTTCCCTCTCAAAAATCTTGTGTGTCATAATTGAATATTATGTTTCATTAGAATTATTCATTAAACTAGATTTCAACGACCGAGACCGACATCAAGTGTATAAATATGTACCTACGGTCGAGTAAATGAATTGAATTGAATTGAAAGGTATAATGCCAAAATGTGTCCTTCTGAAATGATACTATTGTTATGGTAAAGCAATTACTTTAGTAGAACTAGGTCCTTGTTTTTGCGGCAAAGCCGTTTCATGACACAGTAAAGGCCACGTTTGAGTTTTTTTTATACTCCTCAGTCCTGATTCCGTCCCTGGCGGCCGGGGTACTAATCCCATCCGCTGTCGGAACTACGGCTCTTAGAAAGCTTTGTTTGGAAAAGGATTTTACTTTATTTGCAGTCTAATGCAGAGATTACCTAGCACTCCTCTTTAATGCCAAAATTAGGCCTGTTTTAGATGGTTATAATCGCTTTTGATACAAAATATTACTTGTTATTATGGATTTTGCGTAAGTAGTCGTTACAAATAAATAAGTTGGTACCTATATGAAAAAAATACGGAACTAACGAACCCTAATACTAAGAAATTAAATAATATCTCGAAAAATGTTGACGTCGAAGGGACTTAAACCTTTCGTACACTGCCGGACACGCCCTTGGTTTTTTAACACCTTTACGTCGTAATCCTGGACAAGCTAAATCGTTCACAATTGTTATGCATTTGTATTTTGTTCAGGTGAGCGAAACCGTAGTCAGAAACTAATTAAAATTATAGACAAAATTTTCAAAACATCATACACTTTTCAGATGGAACATTATTTTTTTCCGTTGAATAATCATGAAAGCTGAATAATCATTAAAGCAGCTTCACTTTTTGTTGTAATCCAGCAATATGCGGTAGGTGATTGTTACTATTGCAATATGAGTGTTGCTATAACTCATGAGAGCAAGTTATACTCGTAGCTCCGAACAGCCGTGGAGTGCACTTGAGAGCATTTATTCGGGCGCAGCGTGCTTTGTCCTCTATCTTACACTACCGTGAATTTCCCTCACTCAAGCGCCCCAGTCACATTAGTTGCAATAATTTTTTTCCGGTTGAACGTCTCAGGTTGCAAATTTCACCGCTCGGAGATAACTGATTTTATAGCTAATTTCACGCACAAAGTTTCCGAAAACTAATTTTTTTTAAATAAAAATCGTTTCTGTGTCGTCATTGAAACGACCAATGTGTGTAGCAGTGCATAAATCTTTTGGAAAATATTAGTATTTTAGTATGAATTGTGGTGAAAAGGTGGAAAAAAGTGTTTTAGTAGGTAGTAGTCTCGTATATCAAATTAATTTTTATAAATAATAATTTCGGATTACAGACAAACTTCATAGGTTCTAGTTTCATGCGACGACCAATACACATCAAAATAGATTGTAATATCAAATATCCAAGAGGTCAAGAAACCTTTACCTTGTTAGTTAGGGTGCGGTGTTAGTTTTCGAGCTTGAGCAAAACTCGTTCCAAGCTTTTTTATCCTTTAGATAATCTGATATTTTTTTACAAAGTTTAATGATTAATCTAGTGTAGTCTAGATGTGGGCACAACGAGTTTATTTTTATTTCTAGTATTTGAATTATGTATGCCGCTAATTTTTAATGAACCGATTGATATTTCTATGACTGTACAACAAGTTTTCATACAGATATTGACATGGTACTGTCATTATGTTTATTTTTTTTAATTTATCACGCAGGGATTCGCTGGGACCCATATTATAGATTGCACGAACAGCCCTCTTCTGCAGCACAAATACGGTGTTAATATCTGCAGCGTTCCCCACAGCAGTATGCCATAAGATATAACACTATGGAAGTAGCTGAAATAAACTAGTCTAGAAGTATTAATGTCTGTAAGATGACGATTTGTTTTGACATACTGCAGAACTAATACTCTTCGATAGCTTATCTATGTGTGGGCCCCATTGAAGTTAACAACTTCTTACGTTTCTTTTTTTACATTTACATCAGCCTTAACTTGTTTTACATTAGATATTATAATTTTTATAAAACATATTTATGTACCTATCTACTAACATTTTTGTTTCATTGGGACAAAAAGTAGGTTCTAAGTACCACGTGGTCGATTCAGATGTACTTATTCATAAGGCTATCATTTAATCTTTGTATGTGTCTTATTATTTTCACCTTGATATTTATCGTTCGTCAGACAATGATTAGCGAATATAGTAAGAGTCGTATCGAATACATCTGACTCACAAATATATCTGAAATTAACTGCTGGTGAAATAATTCCATCTATGAATAAAATGTCTACACAAATTAGTTTACCTATTCAGTTGCTAGGCCATTGCTTAGTACCTGGATGGATGAACTTCACTTATTAATTTCAGCAACTGGCACGATTGTTCTTACTGAGAGATCTCGGTTGTTACAAACAATCAAAGTTCATGCCAGAACATGTAACTTTCTCACAACTGATTTGCCTAAAGAGCGTCCTGGAAATCCAAAAAGCCACTAAAACGACGTAATTAAGGCACTTGAAGCATAATTCCAAATTGCCCTCGAGTTCAAACTCTGAACCGTGCAAGTATTTTAATTTGCAAAACTTCGGCACGAACGAATGCCCAAAATTAAAATTTTCCGCACGGACGACAAGCAAAATAGTGTGTTCACGAGAAAACGTAACAAATGGGCTGTCAGCACAAATGCGACCTTACCGCGAGGGGGTAAGTGACATTTTAATTGGGGTCATTTAGTTGTGAAACTATAAACGTGGCCACAAACAAGGGGCCAGCCGTGTACACGCTTAGCTCACTTCGAGCATGAATAACTTAGAGAGCTTTTCTTAGTGACGACGGCGTTGTGTTGAGTCATTGGCTACACAGCTTCACTTCGAAACAACTTTTGTAGATTACATAACAAAAACATGTGCAGCACTGGCACCTAGAGTGGATTAAAGTGGCTGACTTTGTTTATATCATCCAGCAAAGTTGAAAAAAAATAAAGCTGCTTTATCAACCAGACGTCTGAGCGTGACAATTACCAAGATTTTAATCCGAGACTATTCGAAATCCTTTGGGGTAGAAGTCTTGCTTAATGTGTGAAAAAGAGTCTGTAAGACAGAATGTGTACTTAGGTAGAGTATAAAGAGTTGCGTTGCCGTACGTCCATGCTCAGACAAACGCCGCAAGTTCAGCTATTAACGGGAAGATTCGTTTTTGCGCTAAGAGCATCTTCCGCCTCGTAGCAAAACGAGAACGGATGAGACTCCTGAGTTTTATTACTTGAAAACTAAATTACTGAAGAAGTTCTTGGGTACAGTTGTGCAATTGTGGAGTTGTAATTTAAAAATAAGAGGTTATAAGACAATTCGTGAGTTAAAAGATTGTTAAGAGATTGTTATGACGATTTGGCGACGACCGGCGCGTCGGGTGAAGGTCCACCTGCGACGCAGGAGGTTGACAAATGTTTGTACGATCTACAAATATTTATTTGTTGGTGTTCTGGGTATTTTTTAATAAATACTAGCATCTGCCCGCGGCTTCGCACGCATATTTTCTGTATAATAAGTAGCCTATTATCTAAGTTAAGCCATGTTCTAAATGTACGCCAAATTTCATGTTGATCTGATAAGTAGTTTTGGAGGTAACAAAAATTTCACATTTCACAAACTTTCGGCTTTAAAATATTAGTAGGATAGGATAAAAAATATGTATGTGTATCGTATTTTGTATGCAAATCAGTTTTCTATTATCATAACACAAGCTCTGCTTAGCTTGAGACTAGATGATGCTCTGTGGATTGTCCAGCATTATTTATTTATAGTTTGTGATAAAATAAAACTATTAACATAATATTATTAACTAGCAAGACCAGAGTATCCACTCGTATGTTTATTGACCTCTTGACCATCGGAATAACGGACAGCCCATTTTGTGAGTGATGTCTGATCTACAAAGAATCTGCTACTTACGTAGTCTTTGAATGGAGGGATTAACAGCACCTCTACAAGAAACACCGTGTAAGAAAATTTTCTTATAAATAAATAACTGAACTGAACTGAACTGAAACCTTCAAACACCCAATGTGCCTGCGAAGATTACTCTTAGATTTTATGCTTTTGCTAGGAGTTGGGCTGGAACGAACTGTCTTGCTACTGCCATTCCAACTTCGGACGGTCACTAATGCGTAATTTTGGCAAGCAATCAGAGTTCAAATGCGAAAAACGAAATGCTTAGACGCAACAATATCCAGTGTATCCTGTGTTCGTTCCAGTAGCAGTGGAAAACGTGCATAAGTTCAAAGTCGGAAACGGCAAGGACGTGTAAAGCACAAGTTTGTTGCAGGCAGCGAGCCGTGTTATTTATTCTGCTTCTAGCGACACAGGTTCCGGTCTGTTTTTACGCGATATTGTGTGAAACTTGTTTGGAGAACGTGAATTAAGGTACAACACTATTTTATGGAACACCGCTTCTATGAGAATTACAGCAGTGACTGAAAATTTGTTTGTTTTCAACTTAACTACTTAAAGAGATCAACCTAACTTTTTACTGTAGTTATTGGTATGTTGGGACAAAGTTTAAAAACATATGGTATAAAAATCTTCGATTTTTAATTTTATTTACCAGACGATGCTGCGTACATTTTCCTTCATTTCTATTATTTGATTTCCTACTTATGTAACTACCTAATTTGATAGGGCTTCATTGGTGTTTCTTTTGACATGGTACTAATAAATGAATAATAGACTAAGGTGTTCACTAATAAATAAAGATAGTTAGTAGGTTCGTCGGTACACTTTGACGTTTAATGTAAAAAAAATCTGTCGAAAACCTGAATTAAAATGTAATTTCCCGAACATCTTTTTGGTGAACACCAGGGTAAGTCGCTGTGTCCCGGTTTAGAATTTGCACCACCCAAACTCTTACCGCGGGTGTTGTAAGAGGTGACTAAGGGATATCCACCGGGGGCGGGCAGCAGCGCCCCTGCAGAACAATTCTACCACCGAACTGCGATTCCCAACCCGCATGCCCAGCGAGGGGATTATGGGCACTACCCCCCATATAATAAAAGCCAATAAGGCGCTTATCAGGGGGAGGCCTGCGTCCAGTAGTGGACCAATACAGGCTGTTGAGGTTGAGGGTTAGTACATGTCACGTCTGTAAAGTTTAGAAACAAAGTCAAAGACTTTAGGTCAAAGCTGCTTATTAAAAAGCGTTCCGATGCCATAACACAACGTTGCAAAGTGGTTGCGGAGCTTCTACTCCTAAAACAGCATTATCTTTAACTTCATCAAGGACCTTTCATGTACCTAATACCAACTTTGTACCGATAGGCAGTTTACGTGTGTATAGGCAAAGGCACCTACTCGGAGCACGAAGTAAACTTGTGAACTCGTTATCAGTCCGTTACAACGAGATAACGTCGTTACTTGCCGCTACTCCCCCTCGGTGAATTGAGTCAACAACGTTTGATTCGATTTGTTTGGTCACATTTTTGGCCTTTTGGATCACGGACTTTCTTTGAATACAATGTGCACACACACAATTGTTTTTGTTCTTTAGTTTACGCAATACGTAATAATGACATTTCAGTTGCTTAGTTGCACATTGTCATGTGTTTTTAGATTTATTTTTTAAATATAATTATTAAACAGACATTTATTCACAAAGAAAATTATACTAGTATTTACAATTGAAACTTGAAACGAGCTTCGTCTAAAAATGAAATTTTCAATGACATTCCAGGTGGGACCAAAAGAGAAGGATTTAAAATTTTTTCAACTAAAGAACTAGTGCTGTAGACAGAAGACAAGAACGCTGGTAGGGCTACACTTGAAATTTTGCGTATACCTAAGCCTCCCAATTTGACAGGCAGGGAGGCCTGCGACCATGCCTTGTCATCTAAATCGATATTCAAAACCGATGATAAAGTATTCATAAATAGTATTATTAAATATTTTTAAAAATTATTTGTACAAAAGACAACATTATTAGTCCTAGAAGAAATGAAGTTGGTGCTTGGGTGAAATTATATAATAACGCGACACAATTCACACAGCATTATCTAGCCCCAAGCTAAGAAGGGCTTGCGTTATGGGTACTAGATAACTGATATACTTAATACAATACACTCATCGATCAAGGACGCCAGCCCCCCATGGATTCACAATACGCACCGTGAAACCGTCTGTATCAAAGGACATTCCATTTGACATTTTGGGATACCATTACAACTACACTTGCGAGCTTTAAACTGGAATCGCTTCAAGGGTTGTTCAAGACTAATTTTTACAATTTCTTTGCAGTGAACTATGAGTTAAGTTATGTTTTCCCTTACGCAGGATTTATTGGCGACGATAAATTTTGATTTAATGCACGATAATGTCCGCTGCCACAACGCAGCAGTGACTAGACAGTACCGACAGACGTCTTCCATGTCGGCATTCCCACACTAGACTGGCCAGCCCTTATTCCTGACTTGAACCCAATCTGGCATATGTGGGACGAGCTAAAACAGCGGATACGAGGGAGAAATCCAGCTCATTCAGTTCCGGCGCCGATAGAAGCCGATAGATGCAACTTCGACCTATTGCAATAATTCCCAAAATTTAGGTAGCCAATTTAATTAATTTTAAATCTTCTTGATATCACTTGAAAGGTAACAAAATTACCTTTCAAATGATATACCACAATCTATAGTTCATTGTACATAAATTGTAGAACAATTGTTTTGATCAACTCGCGATGAAAGCGATTCCATTTTAAAGCTCGCAAGTGTAGTGTTATTTGCAAATATCACACGGCCAAGACAAAAACAAGATGTCAAGTGCGAGTGTAACTCGCGCGCCGAGGGTTTTGAACGATACAAATGATGTACTAAAATAGGTATCGGTAAGACACTTCGCTCTTTCATGACGACTTAAAATTAGTAGGCACCAACCTAAATTTCAGATGGATCGCTCTGCAAACTTCGGGGATTAAGGGGTACCCCAATTGGTGAGGTTCCCCCTTTTGAACCCTTTGACCCCTTTTAAAAATATTTCTGCTTTTTTATTTATTTTTATTTATTGACTCAGTACAGAAATTACTTTTCTAATCACACTAGTCATACAATAGAATTAATTTATGACTAACTAGTTGTTTCTGTGGAATCGTTTAAAGGTGATTTCTATCCCACGGTAACTTATTTATGGGATAAAAAGTCTATGTTTGATTCCAGGATTAGAATTACCTGTATGCAAAATTTCAGCCTGATCCGTTCAGTAAAGTAAAGAATTATTCAATTTATTCCTACTGTTACGTGTGCAATGTCTGATTTACAATGTCATTTATAATGGATGATTTAATTAAAGAAAGTAGTTAAGTCAGTAGTTTTTACGTGATCTAACAGAGATCCATCCATCCATCCATACTTACAAACTTTCATTAGTTTAGTATTATTAGGAAGTAGGATAGTAGGATTTTTAAAAAGTGTTTTACTCACAGACTTTTTTATATTTTTTCTGTCAAATATAGAGCCATATCTACAAACGCTACATACATTTCAGATGGATCGCTCTGATAACTTCGGAGATAGGGTGGGGAGAACGGATAATTTTTCGCTTTTTTTCATTATATTTCAAAAAGTATCAATCGTACAGAAATTTTAAAAACTGTTTTGAAATGTACAAACTGATACCTTTCATATGGTACACCCACATCAATTTAGATGCACCTATTCGTGAGTTTATCACTCATAGGTACTCTATTCGCCGCTCATGTGTTCGTTCTCTTTGTTTTTTATTCGTTATTAAAATGCAGTCAATGAGTGGTGCAAATAACGGCTGATACTTAAGGTCAAGGTCAATTCAGATGTATTCGATATCATGAATTGACCTTGCCCTTACCAATATGATTGATAAACTCACGAATACATCTGAATTGACCTTCCGTTAGGTTTTTAGTATTCACAAAAGCCTCAAACGACAGAGCGATGTTCACATTGATAGACCGACAAGTCTAGAATTATATGAATTAGAACCTTACAATGAAGACGCTACGGTCGGAAATGATGACGAGCCTACTCGTAATTGCATGTCAACCGCACGATCCGCTGAGATAAACAGACAGATTAGTTCTCTAGTCTGTTTGGTAGTTGCGATTGAGTCGCGATTGAGCAGTGATTGATGGAATATATATTTTCAATTATGGCCGATGTTGAATCAAATTTTTATCTTAGGGCACACCATCTTCCGTGGGCTCGCCGGCCATGTATAGGAGGAAGAGGGGACGCCAGTCGGGCCGCGGATGTTTAAATGTTCCCGTGGTTCAGCGAAAATGGCGAGAGAGGGACACCGGAGAGGTTTTAGTGGGTATTACGTCCTTTTCAGGATAAATAATTGGCTAGCTAAATAATACGCCTCGTTTCAATGTCATGCAAATTATAACCCTGTCCTAATAAAAGTAACTAACATGTTTTATTGACAACTTTTAAACACGGTTGAATAAAAATAATTCCTATATTTGATGAATGAATGATAGAATAATTCCTATATTTCATGAAATAGCGCACAAGTGGCCGGTGAGTTGCGGAAACTTTTTTATTACAGAAGTATATTTGTTTGGACACTCACGGTAGGGCTGGTCCACCAGTTCAAAGTCGCTCAGCGAGCTATGGAAAGAACTATGCTTGGAGTCTCTCTGAAGGATAGAATTCGTAACGAATGCATCCGACAGAGAACTAAAGTTATCGACATAGCTCAAAGAATTAGCAAGCTGAAGTGGCAGTGGGCCGGCCATATCTCGCGAAGAACCGACACCCGCTGGGGTAAACGTGTTCTTGAGTGGAGACCACGACTCGGCAAACGTAGTGTAGGACGCCCTCCGGCCAGGTGGGATGACGATCTGCGGAAGACTGCAGGCAGATGCTGGATGCGGCAAGCTGTAGACAGGGCGCTATGGCGCTCATTAGAGGAGGCCTATGTCCAGCAGTGAACTAATATAGGCTGATGATGATGATGATGATGATATTTGTTTACAAAACTGTAACTATATCAGGAGCCACGGTAGTGCCCCTGCCAAGTGGAGCTGACGGCCGCCACCGGGAACCCTGTTCTCGAATCATCTCGAGGCACTTTTCAGGTATCGAAATCTTTCTTACAAATAAAACCGAGGGTCTGAGAATTATTTCAGGTACTACTTAGCGTAGTTAACCGACTCCTAAAATAACTCGTTTCTAATAAATTTAATTATGGATATATCTATCATCAAATTATCATAGACTAGCTATTTCCTCATCACTCACTGACTGACTGATTGACAGATCATAATACGAGCAGGCCTACAAACGTTAATTTTTAATGTAGGTAGGTAGAATTCATGGTCACAATAAGGGGAAAATTCTAATATCATGATGTCTAGGATTTCGTCGTCAAAAAAAACCCAACATTTTTTTACACTAACTAACACTTAGCTAATCTGTGGCATTCGCTTCTGTTACTCCAAATTATAACTAGATGTCGCTGTTTAAAATGGACGAGGGCTAGATCGCGCTAACGAAGCGTTTCGGGTTCTTGCTCGGTGTCGCGGCGCACCCGAGGTTCTTTGTAACAAACATCCATTTCTACATTACGCTTCGCACGCGTTGTAGACAGTTTTTATACGAGACCGCTGTTGTTGTAAAATGACTGCGTCTCTTGAAATATTTCTAACTAGATTATGCCCGCGGCTTCACGCGCGTTGTTTCTATGGAAACGTTCAATCAAAGGTGGTTTCTATCCCATGGGAACTGATTTATGGGAGAAAAAGTAACATAAATATTTGATTGCAGGATTAGAATTTCTTGCATGCAAAATACGTAGGATGCCACAATTTTTCACAGGGTTAGGAGCTTTACGACTACATCTCTATTTGACTAGGCAGCGGATGTGACTAGATCGCTTTGGGACTAAATCGCGATATGACCATATCGCGTTAAGATGCATGTACTATTGAATTGACCTAAGCTAACATTAGGACCTAAGCTGTGTGTGCACAAGTAATGTGAGCAAAATTAAAATTTAAATAATATTTACATGTTCTAATAAAGTGTACTTTTTTTTCAAAAATTTGTATTCGGCTGTATGCCTGTAACTATATAATGTTCGTTTATTGTGGACCGATTTAGATGATTTTCTCTTTTGCTATTGTAAGAATAATCCCACGATAAGATGGTCCCAATTCACATTTTATTCCCGAGGAATTAGTATTAGGCCTGCCTTTTAAATTAATTAAACATTTAGATTTGAATCTTCTCACTAGACCGATGAAAAGACTTAAAGATTAGAAGATATCACACTAATATTTTAAACTAGTTTATGCCGGCGGATTTGCACGCGTTGTTTCTATGGAAACGTTTAAAGGTGACTTCTATCCCACGGGAACTGATTTACGGGACAAAAAGTAGCCTATGTTTGACTCCAGGGCTAGAATTACCTGTATGCAAAATTTGCCAAGGTGGATGGATGTTTGTTACCTCTTCACGCCAAAACTACTGAACGGATCGGGCTGAAATTTTGCGTACAGGTAATTCTAATATGAATCTGAAATCAAACATCGGCTACTTTTTATCCCATAAATCAGTTCCCATGAGATAGAAATAACCATTAAACTTTTATAGAAACAACGCGTGCTAAGCCGCGGGCATAAACTATTAGTTTATACGCCTATTAATCTAAAGTTAAAGTTATGAAAAATATTTAAAATATTATTATCAAATATTTTGTGTGACTGCTTTGTAAAATAATGAGCTATTTCGTTTGTATATTTTCGCTGTAGATCGTGTATTTTCTATTTCAGTCTATTCAATAAAACCAGAACAGACTCGTAATATGAATATGACCAGGTAACTTTGTGAACCTCAAGACGTGTTCCTAAAAGCACCATCGACAGCAATGACTTTAGCTCCGCGATTTCGCTTCAACGGAAATCATACCCTGCGTTTAGCAAGTCAAGGCTGACTTTCCCTTGGTTTTCTTGGTGTTTGTGATATTGTGCTCAGGTTCCTAAAAGCTATATTCTTGCCGGTCATGTTTACACATCGGCTTTCGATGTGAGAATAGCCTTTATAAGCACTCAATCTCAACTCTGCGTTCGCACGGGGCTTAAAACATGAAAGTGGTGGTATTATTTCGCTTGAATTATTATACTTATCACAATTTATTATATCACACAAATTATTATATCACAATATTTTATCGAAAAATTTGAATACATTATTTAAACTGATTTGAATTTAATAATAGGAGGTATTAAAGACGCGCGTTCAGAATATAATTATTATTTCACAATATTTCATCGAAAAATTTCAATACTTAATTAAACTGATATCCACTGGATTCAATGATAGGAGGTATTATAGACGCGTGTTCAGAATATAATTATTATTTCACAATATTTCATCGATTTGAACTGATATGAAAATGAATTTAGTGATAAGAGGTAAAGAGCGCGTTCAGAATACGATGAAAACATTTCGACTGAAACAAGAATGGTTGAACATTTAATTTGGATAACATTTCATCCCTATTGATGGCTCGTAGTATCACAATTATAATGCAAAAGTTTGAATGGATGGACGGATGGATGAATGGACGAGTAGGTTCGTTCAAAACTACTTAATGAAACGGGCTGAAATTTAAATTTAGATCTAGATCTGGAATAACATCTAAGCCTCTTTTTATGCAATAAATCTGTTCCCATGGGATATAAATAATCGTTTCCATAGAATCAACGCGTGCGAAGCCGTGGGCTGGAACTAGTCACTAAAGGTGGATTTTTTGGACGAGGTCGTTAAGGGAAGTTTCCTTAACCGGTGTAGCTACAGTAAAATTATGCCGATTCACAGATTTTCGAAAAAATTTACAGTTACCAAAATAATGACATTCTACACGGCACGTTATTCTCTGGCACGAGGATCGTACAGAATACAAAAATGTGAATTAAATTAATTGGATACTTTAAAAAACAACAACCCTTCGGATTCATCATCATCATCATCATCAGCCTATATTAGTCCACTGCTGGACATAGGCCTCCCCTAATGAGCGCCATAGCGCCCTGTCTTCAGCTTGCCGCATCCAGCATCTGCCTGCAGTCTTTCGCAGATCGTCATCCCACCTGGCCGGAGGGCGTCCTACACTACGTTTGCCGAGTCGTGGTCTCCACTCAAGAACACGTTTACGTTTATCTCGCGAAGAACCGACAACCCTTCGGATTATAAGAATGAAATATCCACATTCAAAGTATTAAAAGCATGTGGATATTTCATGGTTATCCGAAATACCATGATTATATTTATTTTCAAAGCTGTCAGCAAATCTTCTAGATAAAAGGATTTCTGCGTATTCTGACTCGTTACCCAATAAAACGTGACTCCCCAAAACAACTTGACCTCAAATCGATTACCAGAAACCAAGACACCGTGAAAGCAAAAGGTTGTATCCTCAATTACATCACTTCAATGTCAATTTGCGTGATAACGATGCGATACGAACCTTTGTAGCGCCCTTACTTATTCATGCTATCCCTTCAACTTTCGCTTCAGCGAATGATCCAGTAGTCTAGTGGTTTTCACACCCCAGGCGCTAGATATTATGACTTGATTAATTGATTTGATTTGATTGTTGTTATTGCAAATATGCAGGTCTCGATAGAGCCTACACATTTGCTCCCCTTGGAGTCGAGACCCTAGGTCCGTGGGGTACCGAAGCTTTCAAAAAATTATCTGAGCGTCTGGTCGAAGCGACGCGTGACCCGAGAGCTGGTGAGTATCTGGCACAGCGCATCAGCATTACCATACAGCGTGGCAATGCAGCCATCAGTTGAGTTACCTGTAGACTGTTTGCAACAGTCAGCAGTTAGCTCAATTGTTTCAATTGTAAATACTAGTATAATTTTCTTTGTGAATCAAGTATTATTTTGATCTTATTGATTATTATAATATATTTAATGCTCTTTTTGAATTGGGAATGCTAATCTAATGAAGAGATTATAAAGATAGGTACCAATAGTCTGGTACTTATAACATTTTTAACATACTCCTGTCGTCTAAAATAATTCGAAACTGCATTCTTTTAGACGACAGGATTGAGTAACGGGAAATCATTAACTTTATAGAATCTGATTTTCAGCAAGTTCTTGTTTAGCATGTCTGTTCTGTACCTACATATGCACGAGTACTCTTCTGTGGTATTTTTTCATATGATTCACTGAAAGAGGTTCGCGTTCTTATTTGAGAGTTTTCTTTAGAATTCCATGGAACCGATTTAGCAAAACGCCTGAGTCTTTAATAACCAGAACACAAATATTATTTCAGAAAAAAATTATTTTCCTTTCTCGAAAACGATTTCTTGACAGAAAATATAATTTTTTAACCATATAAATTCTAAGAAATCAAATAATATCGCAAAAAATTTCGATTTCCACGGGACTTGAACCCGCATCCTTCCTTCAGTACAGGAATGTGCTAACCAATAACCAACTACACCACGAGGTCAAGTGACGTGGGACTCGAAAATCTTTGCGACTTCCTACGGTCTCTAGCGATAGCGCCGTTAGCTCCACTTACAGGGGAAACATTGAAGTTTATCCAATCCTGTTCAAAGACTAAAGTTACATTTAGTTCGGTTGACGAGAGGTGTCTAGAGACCATAGGAAGTCGCAAAGATTTTCGACGCCCACGTCAATTGACCTCGTGGTGTAGTTGGTTAGCACATTCCTGTACTGTAGGAAGGATGCGGGTTCAAATCCCCTCGAAGTCGAATTTTTTTTTGATATCATTTGATTTCTTAGAAATTACCCTGAGTGTGGGGTTACGCACTATAATAACAAAAAACCATATAAATTCTTCCTTTTCGACGCGACGCTCACATATCGCAAGAGGTGACTAGCTCTCGCCACAGACCTATTAATATTTCTTACTAGCTGCGCCCCGCGGCTTCGCCCCCGTGGAAATTTATGTTTCCAACTTTCTTAATTTTTTCTTTCATAAGAACCTTCTCCTGACAATAACAAACACAACAAAGAAAGAATTAGCGAAATCGGTCCAGCCGTTCACGCGTGATGCCGTGACAACGCGAAACGGGTTTCATTTTTATATATAAGACTAGCTGCGCCCCGCGGCTTCGCCCCCGTGGAAATTTATGTTTCCAACTTTCTTAATTTTTTTATTCATAAGAACCTTCTCCTGACAATAACAAACACAACAAAGAAAGAATTAGCGAAATCGGTCCAGCCGTTCACGCGTGATGCCGTGACAACGCGAAACGGGTTTCATTTTTATATATAAGATTAAAGATAAACTAAGGGCACAGTGCAAGAAATCTAGTTTAGTTCTAGAGGAGTTAGTACCCAATAACGCGCTCCGAGCAAGCTCCGAGAGGCAGAGTGTACGTTCACGACTCACACCACTGGCTTGACTTACTACTTCCAACGGCATTGTACACCTTACCTGTTTGCACTAGAAAAAGCGCGTTTACCTTTTAATAGTGATTGTCACTTGCTCTGAATCATATAATCATTCTCTAGGCTGAATATGTGCGTAGTATGGGTTCTTTATGGCATCAAAAATTAAACTGTTAAATCAACCAATCTCTACTTAAGCTCTTTTTAGTTGTTGGTAGGTTGATGAATCTGGATAATCAATAGCGACAACCTAACATCAGAGTGTATAATACACTCTGATTCCTTCTGCAATGCTCTTCAGTGCAAAGCAAACCAGTTGCATTGCCTACATCAAATAGGGCGTGTTTACTTTTTTTGTAGCTGTAACTATCTTGTATCCACTCTTGCCATAAAATCATTAAATAGCATCTTAAAACAATATACTGGGTACTAATGTAACACACACACGCACACACACACACTTGTCCTATTTGTCTTTAATCTATGGACTTGGCAAATAAAACAATTAGCTAGTACTTTACTGACTTTATAATTTCATTACTTTTCCTTAAGGGGCAGAGTTACCCCTAAGAATTAACTAGAACGACTGAACCCCGTTTTGGTCGGATTCCGGCTTTTTATCACGTGGCTTAGAACTACTTTTCTGTACTGGTTTTGACCCCGCCCAATCAACTCGCCAACCAGTCTTGCTCTAGTCAAACCAGTGACTGTTTCCACTACCCGATTATGCGAGTATTATTGTAGAAATGTTACACTAATCTGACCAAAATAAAACCGTGACCTCCATTCACTAAAACCGTAAAAATTGCGACTTTTTGGACAAAAAGACGGAATTTTTTTTCTGCACTATTTCTTAACAATTCTTGTTATAACTTTTAAAATGTTACAAACCTACTCTCCAATAACTTCAGTTAGTCCGATAACATATAGCGCATGCTTTAGTGCCGAAATATAGGAAAGCGCAACGCAACACAACAACATCAGTTCCTTTCCTAGACATAGACCTCCCATAATAAACGGCTTGGGGACGCATATCATGGTAAATTTGTAACGTAAAGTTCTACACGGCGTGTGTACAACTTTACATTCAACATGACCATAATGTACACAAAAAGTGATATAAAACGTCATAGTGATGTGCCGAGTCGCTGTTTTGGTGAATCGAGTCGACTCGAGTCGGTGGCATTCGAATCATGACTCGATTCCGGTGTTCGAGCCAAGTACTCGAGTTCTATTTTTGGGTATTCGAATGTTGACTCGAATTTCTAGACTCGAGTCCAAGACTCGGGTCCTGAACTCGAGTCCACGGCCGTGCACTGCTTAGCATCCGCGTGGTAGTCTTTCATATGATACAATAGGAGATACAACTCGCACGCCTCCGCCTCCACCACGCCTCCGGCGTGTCTGTGTGTGGAACTGTGGGGGCCTTAAAAGTTGCAGGTTCGAACTTGTATCAAAAGGCGTCACTTCGTTGCTTAGGTAAAAAGAGATCGAGTATGAACGAGTCAACCTAACTCGAATACAAGACTCGAGTCAGTTGGACATAATACTCGTATGACTCGAGTACCGGAATCGAGTCCGGCGTACTCGAATCATAATAAATTGGTATTCGAGTATGTGAGTCCTAAGCAGGAATCGAGTCTGAATCGAGTCAAGCCGTACTCGGCACATCACTAAAACGTCATGGGCACTGGCCACAAAGTAAGAATTTTCACTAACACTCAGTAAACGAGGCATCTAACGTTAACCAGTAGGTTACATCCAATTTACTGGCTACACATTGAGATAGTCCGGTGTAAAGCCTCGAGGGCCAGACAATGATGCTGCGCTGAATTCCTATCTCCTAAGATAGATTTTACAATGTGAGCTCGAATAACTCGAACTTGTAAACATTTCATTCTACTTTTATGTGTTTATGTCATCACACTAATAAGAAATGCGAAAGTTGAATATCTATATGATTTTTAGGGTTCAGTAGCCGAAGGATAAAAACGGAACCCTTTTACAAAGCCTCCGCTGTGAAAAAATAATACGTCCGAAATAAGAACCTCCTAAAAAGGAGGTTCTTATTTCGGACGTATGTATATTTTCAACAGAGTCCAAAAGGACTCTGTTGAAAATATACCTTCACAGATTCACCCTTTCAACTAAGAACGTCCATTTCTTGGTACCTTAAAGTTATCAACGATCAAAGTAAATATCAAACTATAAGTGGCCCCTGCAAAAGCTCGTTAGCACAGTGTAATGTGGGCCAGTAGCTTGCAGTAATTCAAGTTTAGGGATACATATGTTGCAAGCAAGATTGTAGCTATACTAGCGTAGCTTGCTACGCCGTAGCAGATGTAGCGGCGTTGACGTAGACAACCTCCATATTATTTTATCAAAATACATTTTAAAGTGTTCTAAGAAAATAATAGCGGCAATAAAAAAAATTGACAAAATATGTTGAGTAAGATGTCATTAAAATTTAAGGTCAACTGAATAAACTGTGACGACAAAAACGACGCCGACCTGGGGCTTAGTCTTGGTTTCAATTAAATTAAAAAACCCATGGTCAAAATGAGGCACTTTAATTCAAAAACTTGAGCGTGGTGTCGTCGTTTTAAAGTTACGTAAGAACAAAATTTAAATTATGGGAGGGACGGTTTTGTTTGTAATAAAGGAATACCTACACAGACCTACGTACGGGTGATGCAGTCAACGATAAAATTGCTGAACAGGTGAACTGGGGAATCAGTGATAACACCGCCCATCGTGCACGCCTTTTGTCTATTTTCAATGTATTTTTTATACTCGTATGTACAATGAAATATGTTTGTAATGTATTGTACAAGAAAACTTTAAATTCCCCATTTTGTACGTGGCAGAATCGCTTAGTCTGTGGCCGATCGCAATGCGCGCGCATAGGAAAATGATTAATTGTTATCTAAATAAAATGAGTTTTAAAAATGCAATGTGTATTGTTATTTTATTCACAAGTGTGTTGAAAAACGTCGTATGATACACATGTGTATTGATGATTACCGTCCTCGGCTCTCTTAAGACCTCTACTAATGGCGCCTCGGCGGTAATCACCAATGTTACACACTAGTACCATAATGTACTATTATCATTATAATAATAAATATTTTATCAACATTATTTAACAAAATCTGTGGGGGGTACTGGTGACTAGTAACACAGGTTTTACAATCTATCACTGGCATCAGTATCTCAGAAACAGGTATCTGTATTTTCTACACTACACCTTGCTGTAACAATGATCTGTAAGAAGACCTTTCGTTGAGTGAAAATAAATTTTTTTTTTTTATTGTTACATAGTCAGCTTCTCTAAAATGTTTTTATGATGGTGGTTCTCACTATACCGAATTGAAAAATAATGGAATGGAATGTTTGTAGGAAACTGAATCTAACTCACAGGCACAAACAGTGGCCTGTACCGAGTCTGCTTCCAGGCCCTGCTGTCTGCTGGCATGGCTGTGCCAGAAGGGCTGGGTTTCTAAATTAATGCCGGGCCTCCTGGTAGTTGGAGCTCTGCTCCTGGAGTTTTATACAGCCAGGATTGAATGCCGTCAAACAAACACCAAAAGTCCTTTTCGAGTTAGAGTGCAACAATAAAGGTGCAACAATAAAGTAGGGAGATTATACCTACACAATACGGATGTTCCATTCTCAGCGATCATGATACGTTACGTCTTGAGCTAAAATCTGTCTCGTAACTCGTTGCGAGCGCCTTCTTTTCCCGTACTGACTGCTCGAACGCCCGATGTATACCGGTCTGCACCCAACTTAAGAATTAAAATAAAGCGTCTTGCAGCTTGTGATATGAGTAAATATTGAGCAATATTTGTCGTTGACTGTCCCCTGTGGTAGCTGGCTCAAGTCCAGGCGCAGTACAATAGGTGCTTATGTATACTCAGTTATGTGTGCAAATGTTATTCACACTAGATATATTGATCTATTCCTTTCTAATACCAAAAAACTAATACCAATGGTATTTGTTTATTGTCCTCATTAAATTCCATTCCTAACGAATACCAAATTCGAAATCTTTAAATGAAATACAAAATCTATTCCCAACGAATACCAAAAATATGAAATATGAAATAAGGTCTGTTTTTTCTTACAATAATTATGTCCTTGCATAAATTATAGTATTACCTGCCCTAATTTTGAGGGATGTTTTGTCAATTCCTCCTGTACTATTCCGTAAGGTGGCAAGCGAGGAGTAGGTTACTAAAAACTCAGTGAAAGTGGTATCTGGTAAGTTTTTTATTATTTGTAATTTTATGGTGTTTTAATTTTTTAATTACCTATCTAAATGTTCCATTTAGATAATTTTCGTAAAATATCGTTTGTTTAATTTATATGTATTATGTATAGTTCAATTTTTTGAAAGATAAAATTCTTAACTAATTTGTCATGTCAAAGTATTCTCAGATTTAGATACTAATGTATATTTTTTCTTAGATATGTCTGATGAAGCTCGGCCACGGGCCATCCACATGTTCGGGAATCACTGGAGTATAAACATTCATAAAAAGAAATAGTGGCTTGGTTCTACTAAAATCTGGTTCATCAATCACCGTGGTCCACTACTGGACCCAAGCCTCCCCCTTATTGGTTTTATTTATAAAATCTGGTTATCAATACACAAAAAAAAGAGAGAATTAAATTAGAATAAAAATGTTTCGATAAGATTGATTTTGTTTAAATAAACACTACTTTGAATCACTTGAGCATTTTTATTACTGACTGTACCTCATACCATTTATCTTGTTTTGGTATTCGTTTGTGAGTGGTATTCGTTAGGAATAGAATTTAATGAGGACAATAAACAAATACCATTTGGTATTACTTTTTTGGTATTAGAAAGGAATAGATCGATATATTATGCGCCAAATATAAATGCCATACTCTCGGCATGGGTGACCCGGATGTCACTTACTTTTCCGAATGCGAATTTTTTGAATGCTATTTCGGGATAGATATTTATTATTTTTCTATTTGGTTATGTTTATGATATTAAGATCAATCTTTTTGTTATAGAGACTATAAAAAATCCAGTTTTTCCCCTTGAAAAAATTTTCTTAAGGGGGAAACTGGACTCCAATAAAATGAATTCCAATTTTCCCCCTTAAGGGGGATTTGTCAAGGGGGAAAACTGGAATAACCCACTAGATCGATGTTGCATGATGACATTGACTGTCAAAAAACTTTCAAGCCCTAAAGTCCTAAGCCATTTTAACCTTTTTATAAAAATAACTAGCTGCGCCCCGCGGCTTCGCCCCCGTGGAAATTTATGTTTCCAACTTTCTTAATTTTTTCTTTCATAAGAACCTTCTCCTGACAATAACAAACACAACAAAGAAAGAATTAGCGAAATCGGTCTAGCCGTTCACGCGTGATGCCGTGACCAAGGAAAACGGGGTTCATTTTTATATATGTAGATAGAGAATAAGTGTAGAGTCACGATTACCTCAATCAACGCCGGAATATGCCAAGTAAGGGACTCCAATGGCGCTTCGAAAAGGGTAGTGTTGCTATCAGTGAGGAGGCCCTCACCCGTTATTCATATCTCAAATAACTAACCCTAATTATAAATGGCGGTCTATATTTACTAAAAAATTATAGATCCTTTTGTTGTCCGAAATAAAATATTTATTTTATTTTATTTATTACTAGATAATCGCCTCGCGGTTTCACCCGCGTAGTTCCCGTTCCCGTGGGAATTCCGGGATAAAATATAGCCTATGTTCCGGTGAGAGAATTTTTCAAATAGTCAAGTTCAAGGTCTAGTAGTTTCAGAGCCTATTCAATACAAACAAACAAACAATCAAATCTTTCCTCTTTATAATTATTAGTATAGACAAGCTTTTGCCCGCTGCTTCGCACGCGTATTTTCGGTAGGTATAAGTAGCTTATTATCTAAGTAAGGTTTTGCTCTAAACGTACGCCAAATTTCAGCTCGGTTTATTCAGTAGTTATGAAAATTAAGGATACAAAAATTTAGATTTCACAAACTCTCGGCTTAATAATATTGGTAGGATTTTATTCAAATCCAACTGTTGATTTGATCATATTGTATGGGTATTCGTCATGTGGTTTTAGCTAATTACTATCAAAACAGGAAGACCCCATATTTTTCCACAACTACCTAAGTGAGGCTGCACACCGGCGGCACCACATTTACCTCGACGATGCTACATTTGTGTCTACACACCAGACATACACTTGTATGACGACAATTGTATCGCCACATTTAAATATCTATCTATGTAATGTATTATATTATGTATATCAGTCATCTAGTACCCATAACACAAGCTCTGCTTAGCTTGGGGCTAGATGATGCTGTGTGCATTGTCCAGCATTAAAAAAAAAAAAAGCGACACATTTATCGCCCCCGTATAGAAATACGGAGTCGTTGGTGTTCTTTGCGTGTGTCTATACAAATCATAAAATCTATTAGTGGGATCAGTTTACCAATTCAAAATATGCTTAGGTCGAATGATCCCGTTGGGATGAGTCCGAGCGGCCTCAGTTTACTAAAGAGCCGTTCGTGCTTGCGCACATCTTCGTGTAAGCAGGAACACATTTGTAGCGATATTTTCTTAGATCGCTACATGTGACACGGTATATGTGGTGAGGTAAATGTAGCGTCAAGGTGAATATGGTGCCAGTATGTGGCCTCACATAAGCTACATAAATGCAATGTGATAGGATATTACCAAGCCGTGCCAAGTTTCACTAATCTACGAATGCTTATGTTAAATTACACTTTGAAACTAGAAATGAACAAGACTAGCCTGCCAAGATCGCCTTGGCATCATCTCACTGCAATTAAGGTGATAAATGAGTGGGGGGTAAAAGTGGTCTCATTAATACCCATTAATAAGACCTAACCACTTTTACCCGGGTTACTAGTCACTTATTTTTAACACTATCTCCATTTATAATCAAAAGCTATTCTGCAAATATGGTAATGAACGTAAATACGTATATGGTAACTTTCCCAGTGTGTATTAAAATTAATACACACTGGGAAAGTTACTACTAAAAGCAATGCAGTGTAATTATTCCAAAAACAGTATCCCTAAATACTTTCTTTTCAAAAACTTTTCAGAAGAGAAAAATGATCAACAAAAACAATCTAACAAATCAACATAAACATAAAATTTGCGTAATGGAGCGTAAACCGCGAAATTACGCCAAAATCAAGACATTCAATCCCCTTAATAAAATTAATAACTCCCAAAATGTCAAACAAAGCTTCGTGAGCCATAAAGTTGGATTCCTTTCTTTGGAAAGCCCTGGAATAAATCATAGTAGTAAGACTCAAACCATCTTAATTGGCTGGGTCACTTTTTCAGGCTTTGCGGAAAGTTCGTCTAAAACAATTCGTCTAAAACAATTCGACTAAAACACAATATGACTAAAAACATTTCAACTAGTAACAATTCGACTAACGACTAAAACAATTCGTTTTAACAATGAAAAATTTTGTGTCACCATTATGGCTCTGGGTGCAATTATACATATATACACCTTTTCAGTCACAGAGTCGCCACGAAGACCTCCCCTCCCCCCCGCTTCGCGGGGTTGGACGGGCTTCGTTAGGAGTAAGTTAATGTTGACCCCCCCGCTTCGCGGGGGTGGTAGGCCTACAAGTCGGGTCAAATCAAGGTCTTCGTGCTTTAGTCGAATTGTCATTAGTCGAAATGTTTTTAGTCGAATTGTGTTTTACTCTAACTGTTTTAGTCGAATTGTATTAAACGAATTGTTTTAGTCGATTTTTCCGTAGACGCTTTTTCAGAGCTTTTCGACTAGGTATATTAATCAGATGGTTTTCTTTTCCCTCATCATTTTTGTCGATGAATAATTCACATCGACAAATAATGAGAATCTATCTCAGAACGTAATATAAAGCATCGCACAAATACTCGATGAAACCTGTTCTGGGATCGCACAATGGATATTGCGATGCGATAGCTGCTGCTACTTGTTTTGACAGCTAATTTCAGTATCGTAATATTCGTACCCGATTTAATGGTTCAACGTAGTAACTAATTATTACCTTGTCCTAGAACACAACATAAACTAGGTACTACAATTTAAATGAGAATTACCTCTACAACCTCTGGAACGAGAGTCGTGACCCCACCTGATTTCTTCGGCTTGCTAGCTTAGACCAAAAATTACACAAATTTTCTTAAGGCGAATAGTAGGGTGGATAGTGGCGCCACTACATATTTAATTTTATAATTACGTTATACAAAGGAATTGTATCTAGTTTTGTACTGTATAATTAAATTAGGTAGATACTTGTTTCAAGAGTTTAGTTCCTATTGGTGGCCACCAAGCTCTCCAAACAAGGTTTTTGATTGAATAACACAAAACAAAACTATTACATACATTTATGATACATTTAAAAAAAGCTTATGATAGATATCGTCTACGCGCGGTCCGATTTCTTGATAATTCCTTTGTATAACGTAATTATATAATTAAATATATAGTGGCGCCACTATCCACCCCACTATTCGCCTTAAGAAAACAAGAGGTATCCAAACTCAAAAGCGTCAAGCGCGTACCTGAGTTAAGTTGGTTAGCTGGTCTTGCGAAGCTAGAAGCAAGTACCGACTAAAGTATGATAATGTCACTTTGCATAATAACATATTTTATGTACATAATACCCACAAATAAGTTGAATAAATTGTGGAGGAGAATGGAATTAGATTGAAAGTTATTGGTTCAGCCTGGAATCCACGAAACGTGTGGTGTACGTAATATGTGATCATCAGGGGGAGAACTTGATACATCGGTTTTATCTCGTTTTATTACGTTTTTATAGCATTGATCTTATGTACTAAAAGCATTAATTTTCCCTGAAATAGGTTGGTCCGAAAATAAATATGCAGACTACCGATAATATTTGTAATAATAATAATTGTAATTAGTTTTTTTACTCGATAATAATACCTTTGTTTCATGTTTCATTCATTAATTTCTCATAGGCATAATTATTAAATCCGACCCAAGTCAGCGCCACCACCTATTTTATCTTATTATTATGTAGGAATTTTCAAAAGTCGATTTTGCTGTTTGAGATACCTACATTGTGATTATTTTTAATGCCTTTATAAAAGTTTTATTTCGTATAGTGTTTTGTTAAGTTTTATTTTGTATAGTTGATCTTTTTGCTCACCATGGTGAGCTAAAAGAGCAATTTCGCATCTCTGTCAACACTATAATAAATAAAACTTATGTGCTATGATTAATCGGTCCGGATAAATACCTATTTATTGATTTGTTAAGAGAATAAATTATTGTTTTACTCTCTAACAATACAATACAAGACTCGAAAACAATTTGCGGGCGCTAAAGGAAAATTACACGCAAATTTTCCTCCCTTGAGGCATTCAAAGTGCGGGTTTTGTTATGGTACATCGTAAATATGATGTCTTATTGAATACTCTTTGGAAACAGAATATGAAGAGCAGATAAAGTATCACATACACAAGATTCCACCTACCGGTTGACAAATAAAAAGACAAACGATGGCCACGCTGAAGGACCTATTGGTACCAATATGGAATTTTCGAAACGTGGGCTTTCTTTTTAGTTTTTTTTGTTATTATAGTGCGTAACCCCACATTCAGGGTAATTTCTAAGAAATCAAATAATATCGCAAAATTTTTCGACTTCGACGTTACTTGACCTCGTGGTGTAGTTGGTTAGCACATTCTTGTACTTAAGGAAGGATGCGGGTTCAAGTCTCGTCGAAGTCGAACATTTTTGCGATATTATTTGATTTCTTTTTAATGTTTCAATGGGGATTTGATAGTAATTATTTTAATTAGATGTTTGTTGTGGTTTGAAGTTATCATTGTACGGATGGATACCACAAAGATGTAATTAATGTTTAAAATGTTGCTCTGACAGAGGTAAATTAAGAAAATGAATTCCAGTTTTCCCCCTTAAGGCTAATCTTCAAGGGGGATAACTGGAATAACCCAATTAAAACCATGCAATAACAAATGTGTTTTATAAGGTCAAGTAGATACTTAGATGTTACTTTATTGTGTTGTTACAGAAACAACCATTAGCCGTACCCGCTCACTGACGGCAGTAAAACGCTTGACTGATTCCTTCTCTGAACGCCCTCTGACGACTTTCTGAGAAGGATTTGATAGCTCGTACCGTACAGTAAAAAGGTCTTAGTTTTTTGCCAGATTTCTATGGTCCCTTTGGCTTTGGACAGAAATTGTTTGCTTGAGTCTATTAAAGTATTATAATATCTGTGCTCGAGTCAATAAATTAAAGTGGCTAGTACAATCACTCCGATCCACGTCACTCAGGTCAGCCTTACGTTGTTACAAGAATAAATAAATAATTAATGCTGGACAATTCACACAGCATTATCTAGCCCCAAGCTAAGCAGAGCTAATGGAGTAATGGAATATTGCGAATGGAGCATCCGCAATATCATGCAATCTATATCTTCTTCTTCTTATATATAAAAATGAAACCCGTTTCGCGTTGTCACGGCATCACGCGTGAACGGCTGGACCGATTTCGCTAATTCTTTCTTTGTTGTGTTTGTTATTGTCAGGAGAAGGTTCTTATGAAAGAAAAAATTAAGAAAGTTGGAAACATAAATTTCCACGGGGGCGAAGCCGCGGGGCGCAGCTAGTTTACATAAAATTATATATTTTATGTATTTCAGCCTGACTATTTCAATATTCATCAATACTTTTTACAGGCTGTCAATACTTTTCGTACTCTAGTTCGTACGTACTGGGTTGAATTTATTGTAAAACTAGCTTCTGCTCGCGGCTTCGCACGCGTTGTTTCTATGGAATCGTTTTGAGGTTATTTCTATCCCATGGGAACTGATGTATGAGATAAAAAGTCGCCTGTTTGATTCCAGGGTTAGACTTATTTGTATGCAATTTCAGCCTGATCCGTTCAGTAGTTTTGGCGTGAAGAGGTAACAAACATCCATCCATCCATCTATCCATCCATTCATCCAAACTATCGCATTTATAATATTAGTGTGATTTATGCTTATTACTATTTTCTAGGCTTATTTTGTAAGTCAGTCGAAATACGCAGCAAGCAATGCCACTCGAAAACCAAGAACAGAACCACTCTACCAATCTATTGGCGTAGAATCAAGTGCTTTACACACGATAATCCAATCGCAAACATACTACAAAGAAAAGTCAACACAACAAAGGAAGTAGTGAGAGTGTTATAGTAGGTACTGTTGGTTCCGGGTAGTTACTTGTAGATTTGTGAGCACAATCTGGGCAGCACGCTTGGCCGAGCAAGACGGCGCATGAGAAATCAAGGTGAATTACTGGATTATTGTGTTTATTACTTGCTCATAGAGTCATAGAGCATATACAGTTAGGAAAACTCAAGCGGAAAAAATAGATACAGAAATTTGAGCGCCACCATGACGCCTCATAATCATATAGGCGTCATTAGGCGTGCACGTTCCCCAAAAGTCAAATTGTTTAATGGTTCAATGGTTCCATGGTTCACTTATTGGTAAAAATATAGTTTTAAGGTTTTTGTTATTATAGTGCGTAAGCCTCGCACTCTGGATAATTTCTAATTTCTAAGAAATCGAATTATATCGCAAAAATTTTCGACTCCCACGTCACTTGACTTCGTGGTGTAGTTGGTTATCTGGTGTACATTCCCGTACTGAGGGGAGGACGCGGGTTCAAGTCCCGTCGAAGTCGAAAATTTTAATTTTAATTTTAATTTTAAATTTTAATTTTAATTTTGACGCAAAATTCGGATTATACGGCCGATACACGCCCTTTTTGGAAAGTTCTAAGTGAGTACAAAGCTACAACTCCTATTTTTAAACGAATTCCTCGAGGTGCCCGCATCTCTGTCGCTTCCGCTCTCTCAGAGGCCATTAGGAATGCTGTATCAAAAAACACCAAGCGAGCTTGGGAGCATTTATTAGTTTTCCCTTACAACGTACTTCATGTAAAAAAAGATACGGCCAACAAATCATCAATCACGGTTAGAATAAAACAAAATTGTGTTAGGTACACTGCACGCGAAGGACAGCCTATTTCAATTGTTGATCAGGACACACAACAAAATTCGAAATCTAATGAACCATTGGCTGAGTCTACTATATACAGACTTGTAGAGAGTAAACTCAGTGATGGTGATATTAAAGGTGCCTCTCGCATTATGTTTTCAAATGACACGATGGCACCAAATGACGATGCTACCCTCATATCTCTTGAGAGTAAGCATCCATCCGCAGGGGCCAATATTCAACTCCCCGATCCACCGGAAGAGAGTGATGTCGCCGTGGACACGACCAGCGAGGATGTGCTTAAAGTTGTCACATCATTTCAGAGTGGCTCTGCCGGCGGCCTGGATGCTGTGACTCCACAGCATCTAAAAGATCTTCTATCTGGCGGGTCTGGCCATGCAGGTGAAGTCCTTCTGAAAGATTTGACATCTCTGATCAACCTGATGTTGTCAGGCCGAGTCAATAGCGAGATCACAGAACTCCTTTACGGTGCGAATCTTTGTGCACTCAAAAAGAAGGATGGCGGAATAAGACCCATAGCCGTGGGCACCACCTACCGCCGCCTCGCAGCTAAAGTCTGCTGTCGGAAAGAAGCCGACTATCTAGGCGACTATTTCCGACCAATTCAGCTAGGCTTTGGTTCGCGAGGTGGATGTGAGGCCACAGTACATTCCCTTCGTACATTTTTAGACCAAAATTATGGGGAGGTAATTCTGAAGGTAGACGTCAAAAACGCCTTCAATTCCGTAGACAGGGGCGCCTTGCTAAAAGAAATTAAAGACAAAATTCCAGAAATTTACCCATTTCTTTGGCAATGTTACGGTTCGCCATCAAAATTAATATACAGGAATAAAGTCATTTCGTCCGCTGTTGGCTGTCAGCAGGGCGACCCTCTTGGTCCGGCCATATTTAGCCTTGCCATCCAACCCATAATTCAACGTCTCCAATCCAAGCTTAATGTTTGGTATTTGGATGATGGAACATTAGGTGGAGAAGTGAACGCAGTTTTTGATGATCTAAAAATCATCACAGACGAATTTCGACAAATAGGTTTGGAATTAAATTTTTCAAAGTGTGAGCTTTTTATTTCGGACTCTTGTGTAGACAAAAACAATATCATTGAGAAATTCAATACATTAGCCCCCAACATTACAGTTGTTGATAAATGTTCACTTCGACTCCTTGGTTCACCAATTCTTGATGAGTCTTTTCAGTCATTTGTAGATGAGAAAATTCAAAATTTCCACAAAAATTCGGACAGACTGCTCAAAATTAATAGTCATATGGCTTTTACAATTATTCGGTTCTGTCTATTTGTACCTAAATTTACGTATTCTTTGAGATGTAGTCAAATGTGGAAACACAGCGAGCTCTTGGAAGGCTTAGACAACATAATAAAGAATACTTTATCATCGGTTTTGAATATCGATTTAGATGACAAGGCATGGTCGCAGGCCTCCCTGCCTGTCAAATTGGGAGGCTTAGGTATACGCAAAATTTCAAGTGTAGCCCTACCAGCGTTCTTGTCTTCTGTCTACAGCACTAGTTCTTTAGTTGAAAAAATTTTAAATCCTTCTCTTTTGGTCCCACCTGGAATGTCATTGAAAATTTCATTTTTAGACGAAGCTCGAACGGCTTGGCATAGTGCTTGCCCCGATGCTGCTCCCCCAAAATCACTTTTGTCCCAACGGCAATGGGACGGGCCTCTGTGTGACTTGACACGGAACTGTTTGTTACAAACGTGCTCCAGCTCTGCAGATCGTGCCCGCCTCCTGGCCGTTTCTAAATGGGAGTCAGGACATTGGTTGCAAGCATTTCCTTCATATAACACTGGTACTTTATTGGATCCCGTAACTTTCCGTATCGCAACATGTCTCCGGTTGGGTGCAAGGTGTTGCGCGCCTCATCAATGCCAGTGCGGTACTGCTGTCGAACAGCTTGGTCATCACGGATTATCGTGCACTAGGGCCGCTGGTCGGATATCTCGCCACGCTAGCCTTAACGACATCATCCGGCGGGCCTTTGTCACCGTTAACGTACCAGCTATTCTCGAACCGAATGGTCTGTTGCGTGACGATGGTAAGAGGCCCGACGGTATGACACTAGTCCCATGGGAGTTGGGGAGGCCCATTGTGTGGGACGCTACATGCGTCGACACACTTGCGCCTTCCCATCTTCCGAGGACATCCGTGAGGGCGGGTGCGGCGGCAGATTTGGCCGAAGATCTCAAGAGGCGCAAATATGCAGGTCTCGACAGAGCCTACACATTTGCTCCCCTTGGAGTCGAGACCCTAGGTCCGTGGGGTACCGAGGCTCTTCGGGTTTTCAAAAAACTATCTGAGCGACTGGTCGAAGCGACGCGTGACCCGAGAGCTGGTGAATATCTGGCACAGCGTATCAGCATTGCCATACAGCGTGGCAATGCAGCCAGCGTCTTGGGGACGCTTCCGACTGGTGTTGATATGGATCAGTTGAGCTATCTGTAGACTGTTTGCAACAGTCGGCAGTTAGCTCAATTGTTTCAATTGTAAATACTAGTATAATTTTCTTTGTGAATAAATATATAATTCGATTTCTTAGAAATTAGAAATATAGTTTTACAAGTCAAATGGTTAAGTACATAGTACACCTTAAAATATACTCTACTAAAGTTTACATTATTTAATGGCACCATTACAATTAAAATAATAAATATGTAATTAATTAATTATAATATATCAATGATCAAATTACATATAATGTACATTTCAATAAAAATAATAAATTGTTGTTCAAAGATGCTCACTAAAAGTGAAATATTCCCATGATTGGAAATAATAGTTATAACCTTGTGAGTGTGAAAAAGCGCCCTGCTAGAATAGAACCCTGCTCTAACAAAAACAGCACTATCCTTGTAGCAAATTAGCCATAGCACCTACATTTTGCAATCTGTATCAACATGACGGTACAATTATCTCTCCAGTTAGCTAACGCGACAGCAACACGGCTAACTACTCACATTATCCTCAAGTCCTCTATGTGAAAAACACGATACCCGGCAATAAAATCGATGGCAGTGAGCTGAAATACAGGGTGCAACGGAAAGAGTGTACTAACTAAGCCGAAAGGAGTGATACTAGACATCGAGGGAGTCAACGTTTGTTCTACGATTTTTTTGAATTTCGCACATTTTTGACGTCGTGAACGAAGTGATCGAAAGTCTTCGTTTCAAGTCTGGCCAAAAGAGCGTTTCTGTCAGTATGTCCGTACTCCTCTACAGGTCGTATTTTACAACCGATCGGTACGAAACTTTGTGTACAGATTCTATGATTTTATAGAATTTTATTGTCGTCGGGATTTTTTGGTTAAAGGCGTACTTCTTCCAAAATAAGGCAAAAAGGCGGCTTTAGAATATCTCCGCTTTAAGAGATCTCATTTTGATGATCGTATTTTTAATTGAAAGGTAAAAACTATAAACTGTTCTTATAAAAATTTGGTAAAGATTGGATGAGGATTTTCGGCATGACGAGCAGAATAGCTCCGCATGATGCAGTAATATGCAAGAGAGCATTTACAGTACAGCGCCATCTATTAGAACATCTTTGTAATACTTCGAGAGTTATATGAAATAGCGCGGCCGCATAGGTACACCGTCGTCGTCGGATAAATAAATAACAACAATTTTGGGCTGGGATCAACGCCATCTATTGATACCTAGGTACCAGGTATCAATAGATGGATTGGTGAAAGGTAACCATTTCGACTATTTTCAAAATATTTGTAAAAGTATGAACCCCACAGAAGTTCTCATTATATACCTACCAGCAAACAGGAATTATAAAAAACATGGTACCTGCCGAACCTACCTACCAAAATATCCCGTTTTAAATTACTTTAGTACATAATAAGTAAACTAATTGTTGAAAAAAGTTAGTGTTCGCGAGGTCTACTGTTCGTAGAACTACTAGTTATAATTGTATTGAGGAAATATTCGTGTTTTTTTCACGTGCATTCTTACATAATTATTATTGTTTAGAAATTACAAGGGATTTAGATTATTTTTTGTTATAATTTCATGACAGAACACTGGTTTTACTAAAAAAACACTCAAGAAACACTTGTGAAATATTTTGTAAATCTAAATAATAAAAATGTGCGTGTAAAAGAACACGAATAGGAAGAGTTGATCCCCTCGGGGTCCAGAAAGAATCACCTTTTCGGCTTAGTACACCCTTTCCGTGGCACCCTGTATAAACTAGATATAATAACGAGTTTGGTCGTACCTACAGGAAGCGTCGAATGTGGAGTCTACACACCAAAGTCCAACACAGCCCAGCGCGGGTTGATATCGACAATATTATTTTATAGAATCATGCCGGCGACAATGCTCACCGAATTCTTGCGACATGTCACCGACACTCCGCGACTGGTCAAATATTGCTGATTTCGTGCAGATATGGATTAACTTAATACTACTACTACTAATACTAAATAAATATTTCATAGCAATGATCGCCATACACGTTAATTTTTTTTTTATTTAACACCACACTACAAAATGCTTAAATAATACCTCACGAACACCAACTTTTTTCAACAATTAATTTACTTTTAAACGGGATATCTAGGTAGGTAGGATAGGTAATTACCACGTGTCCAATCTAGAATCTGTCCTACACCAAAGGTGCGAAACAGCGCTACACCAAACAAAGGACTTATTATACCGATAATACGCGTCTAAAGCCGCGGGCAGAAGCTAGTGATTTTATAAATGTAGGTACTAGCTGTAACCCGTGATTCCGTAGGTACGCGTTATGCGTAGGTACCTACAAGCCTCTACAACCAGTGGTTCGGGCTGAGCGTTGTCTGTCAATGAGTCAGGTAATATATGCTTTGTAATATATTATGGATAAGGAAAACAACTTCCGAATTTCAGAAAACGATGTCTGAAATGTGTGTTCTTTTTGTGAGGGAAGTGTACATGTAACATTTTGTAGTTTTATTCAAAACGGTTGGTAAGATACAGAGCATTATCTTTAAAACTTTTCGTTTCCACTTAGTTATAGGAAAACACCGTCATAATTTCAGAGAACGAATGAATCAAATGTGAGATCGTTATCAAAGGGGAATCTAGATGATTTTTTTTTACTTCTATTGCTAACGGTTGCTGAGATACAGAGCATTTGCGTTTAAGGCTCCTCCTCCCCGAACACTAGCGCCGCCACATATTTTATCTTATTATTACGTCGAAGAAAGGAAATTCCAAAAATTACGTTGGGAAATTTGTGAATCCTATCATAAGCTTCTCTGTAATTTTTTTATTTTGTATACTTTAAGCAGAGTTGCGAAGTTGCTGTTTCTGGCCATGGTGGCAAAAAAGAGCAACTTCGCATCTCTGCCTACACTATACAAACTAAAATATTTATAGAGGCATTAAAAAATGCTTATGATAGGATTCACAAATTGCCCAACGTAATTTTTGGAATTTCCTTTCTTCGACGTAATAATAAGATAAAATATGTGGCGGCGCTAGTGTTCGGGGAGGTAGAGCCTTAAGTGGGTGCAACACGGCGGCAAAAGACAATTTTTGCCCTTCCTCCTTACCAAAAACACGAGTAAACGAAGCGCTTATTCTGCTGCCGCCGCCGCGCCGCCGCCCCGGTTGGAGTGTGTAAACTTTAGTTTTCTGATTTTTACTTAGACGCGGATAAGGCTTCGGTTAAATACAAACAATGTATTATTTCGAACCTGTGTAGCATCATGAGGCCCGGAGCGGGCCGAAACATTTTAACCGTCAGGGATTACGCGGCCCCCTCCGGGCCCGGTCCCTCAGAAACCTGATTATCAAATGATAAGGGTCACAATGGCTTGAAATCTATAACTAATTTGATTCGAAATATATAATTATTTAGTATTAATGGTTTTCTCAACAGATAAGCAACAAAACATGCGTACAATCCATGGAATTAAAGTAATTACGAAATAATAAATAATAGTTTAAAAAAAACTAAAAAACACGCTTTTTATAGAAAACCGAACTAAAAAATAGAAAATAAATTTTAATGAATTTAAATTAAGAAAATAGTGTTAAAAATTTCAATGAATATAAGTTAATAATAGTGTGAATAAAAAAAAATTATTTTAATTTAAAAAAAGCGTGGGGTGCTTTTTAAAATATTATCGAAATGATAATCACTCTACTCATATCTGTCAATAAAATATTTATAACTATTGACACCATGCACACCACGCTTTTTTTAAAATAAAATAATTTTTTTTTATTCACTCTATTATTAACTTATATTCATTGAAATTTTTAACACTATTTTCTTAATTTAAATTCATTAAAATTTATTTTCAATTTTTTAGTTCGGTTTTCTATAAAAAGCGTGTTTTTTAGTTTTTTAAACTATTATTTATTTTCTACTTTTTAGTTTGGATTATTTATAATAGCTTGTTTTTTTGAATAATTTTATCAAATTAGTGTATTGTCATCGGTCCTCAATAAATCTACAAAGTTTGAACGAAATCTGGCCGTTTAAAGTGGGTCAAAATCGCGCCCAAAGAAGTCGGTTACAAACAAACATACAAACATACAGGTGAAGCTAATAAAAAGCGAATAAAAATGATACGTTAACAGTCACCCTTAAGAGTCCGGCGGAGCTCGATCGCAACTTCAATTCGAGGCGCGTGCAAAAATCGCCCCGAATATCGCTATCTCTGTTTAGTTGATGCAGGCGCGCGCGGGACGCGGTAGGTGTACTACATACGTGAACACAACCATCCATAGTGCCGTGCGTGTGCGTGAGTAGGTATACACACCTCTGCTATCGAAAGCGGCAGGTAGGTTAGATACTAGACTAGGTACTAAATTTGCCTACCTATTTCTTTAGGCATACTATTTGCGTTTCATACCTACATAGGTACCTTGGTACTTACATTTTGGGAAGTGCAAGTGTATTTTAAAAAAATCTAAGTGAATGTTTAGTTTGATAACGCGTTTTTTTCTTCAAGTTTCTCTACAAGGCCTACCTACCTACGTATTTCTCAAGAAATACTTAGGTACCTAGGTACCTATGTACCTAGAACCCAAATATAGGTAATATCATTGGTACCTAGAACCTAACTAAACTGATCGATCAGGAAATACGTACTTAGGTAGTATGTAAGCACCTACGTATACTCCAGCCAAATTCGGTGTGACATTTTTGTAAACTAACCGAATTTGGATGGAGTGTAGGTAGGTTCGTCATACGGTTCTGCTTCTGCAATACCTTGGATATACCTACCTAAATTTAGGATTAAATACACGAGTAGGTATAGTGAATTTCTGACAAGAAAATAAAAGGCAAGGATATAAACGTAAATACTTTTTTGTTCATTGATATTGACACTTTCATTTATTTTAAAAAACATTTGATTTTGACTTGACACATTTATTTACTTATCAAAAAAACAAATCAATTTACGATTTTGGTAAAGCCATGTGGGGTAACCATATCGGCTAAACACTACGAAATTTGTTATGGTACCTACCTAGCTAGTCAAAAATATACCTAGGTAGTGTGAAAGATACTTATAAAACAAGTATGGATTGATGGATTGGTATGTGTTGAATAGGTACTTCTTTACGCGAAAACTTCTAAACATCTAGGTATATCCAAACTTTAAAAACATCCACCTACATCCAAACTCAAAATATGAGTGTGATAAAATATACACAGGATGCCACGGAAAGGGTTTATTAAACCGAAAAGGGATAATTCTGGAATCCGAGAGATTCAACTTGTGAATAACGATTTTTTAAATTTCGAATATTTATAATTTATTTGTAAGTACGTTTTGTATACCTAAGAATACACGTAAAAAACGATGAAAAAACGTCTAATGTTTTCCTGTTTACTTCCGTTACATTGATTATGGTTACCAACTGCAGCAATAAAAAAAATCGCGGCTCGCTCCGCTCGCCGATTTTACTGTTATTTGTGCTCTGTATTTTGATTAGCACAGAGGCAACGTTCCCAATTTTATTGGTCTGGCTGGTCCGCTATAGTCAGTTTGTATCAATCCAACCACCACAATAAAAAGCACAAAATATAACAAAGCGAGGTCACTTTGTCAACCAGTACAAAAAATTAGTAGACAACAAAATTTTCGCGTTTTGGTCTGGTCGCTGATAACATTTGTTCCTTCTGACTATGATCCAAAGCTCAAAACCCGGCCCGCTTTAGGTCGCTTTGCCAAATTTTCTAAAAAGTTGCCCAAAATCTAACAAAAACCAAAAATTATCGCAGCACGGTCTGCTTGCCTCTGATAACATTCTGCTGTTTTGATAAGCTTCTGGTTTGCTCTAGTTCAGGACTCGTTCTCCGTTTCAGGCTAGTTTGCAACTGCAAAATATCTAATACCAAACAACTCACACGCACAGCCAGATCATAAAAAATTTCGTTGATTCTATATGGTGTCTGGTCTGTTGTTCGCATATTTGGTTGTTATTCGTGAAACTTTAAAATTGTTCTTCACACTAATATTATAAATGCGAAAGTTTGTATGGATGGATGGATGTTTGTTACGTCTTCACACCAAAACTACTGAACAGATTGAGGTAAAATTTTGCATTCGTGTAGCTCTAAGCCTGGAATCAAACATAGGCTACTATTTATCCCATAAATCAGTTCCCATGGGATAGAAATTACCTTTGAACGTTTCCATAGAAAGAAGCGTGCGAAGCCGCGGGCAGAAGCTAGTAGCTCATAATTTAGCTTCATGCTTCTAGCATAAGGGTCTTGCATGGACGCTACCTAACCAATTTCAAAAAAGGCTCATTCAGAGCTCGCTCCACTCGCTGTTATTTATTTTCTGAACCAGTTTGTGACAATGACAACCCGAAAAAGGGAAAAAAATTCGGCTCGCTCCGCTCGCCGCTACATCTTTTTCGGTGTCTTTTTTGTATTTCTAATTTTTTTTTAATCTCCTTTGCTCCGCTCGCCCCGATTTATATTCATAGCTTTATATCTACCACCGCAAACTTTTTAAAATTTTCGGGGCAGGTTTCGCTCACTTTATTTTGTCATAGGCTCTGGCTTACTTTTCCCCAAACATCAGAAAAAATCTCCAACATTTTTGAGGCTCGTTTCGCTCGCCATTACTTATACTTCCTATTGTTGGGTTGGGAGTTGGGGGAAGGGATGTCATTTTTGCGGCCAATATGCAAAACACTGCATTTTGCGGCTCGCTCCGCTCGCCGATAGTATTTTGTCCTTCCCTGTATTTTGTCCTTCTCTGTATTTGGTCCAGTGTGTTTAACATCATTTTGCTAGGTTGTTACCCGAAAAAGTAACAAAAATTTCGGCGTTACATTTTTTTGTATTTTGAATTTTTTGTTGATGCCCTTGCTCCGCTCGCCCCTATTTATATTCATAGCTTTATATCTACTACCGCAAGTCTCTAAGATTTTCGGGGCTTGCTACGATCGCTATCATTTATTTTTTATAGATACCTATCAACAACAAAGTAAATGATGCGGGCGAGAGTAAGCAAGTAGACCTACTCTTGCTTACTTTTGCCCAAACTTCAGAAAACATCTCAAAAATTTCGAGGCTCGCTTCGCTCGCTATAACTTATACCTACTATAGATGGGAGTTGAGTATAAATTTTCCGCGGCTCGCTCCGCTCGCCGATAAAGTTAAGTGGTTTTCAGTGGGGTCTGCAACCGCCTACAAGTACATTTGGTGCTACGGCCCGCACCAAGTGTGACCCCCCCCCAAAGTCTTGGGCTGCGACCGCGCCTGGATACCTACCTACCTAGTACTTCCTTACTTCACATACATTGTAGGTACCTACCTATCTTATGATAGGTACATATATCTAAACAACATGTTAGGTACCTACCTACCTAGGTAGGTAAGTATTAGGTAGGTATGTAGGTACCTATTTATATTTACTTTAAAATAAGAAAACAACTAGCTAATAATAAAATAATTTAGATAGGTACGTAGGTAGGTAGGTAAGTAAGTACCTACCTACTTACTGTGAGATACCTACCTACATCCCAACGTTCCAAGTCCATAATAACATTAACCAAACCGTAAGTGAAAAATATCAAAGTCCGTAAACAAAGCCAAAGCACGCCAACCAAAGTCGTAGTAGGTAGGTACCTCTAGGTATGTAATGTACCTAAGGAGGTAGGTTATTGTTTCCAAACAACAAGGCAAATCTCAATCCAAGTCAGTGGCACAGGTCTATAGAATAGTGAACAAACAAATACCTACGCACGCACAGCACCGTAACTTGTCAGACACACTGATTTAGAAAATAGTATACTTACTAAATAATAATACCTAACCTAGCCTCTCCTACTATATTAATTATAAGAACCTATCTATGTTCTCCTACCCCTACGACGACCTCCGAAAGTCCCCGAGCGGTGGCGGCGCCCCGTGTAAATACACGTTGCATTAGTGTGTCTGTCCGAGCCACGAGCGATCACACAACCGAAGTGTCCCGTCCCCCGGCCCTGCACCCCGCCCCGTGCGTGCGCGATAGCATGATTGCCGTTTAAAATTTGGTATGAATTTCGCTGTGTTCTGTAATACCAAAAATGATGACTGAAAACTTCTTGTATTCTTCACAAAGTATTGTTATTCTGTAACTAGACAATATTACCTATGTTCCCAAACAAAGAACACATAAGATATTGTAGTTTTTATTACGAAACAAATAGGAAGAAAACTGGCCAATTTTGTCTTAAAAATTGCAAAATGCGATTGGCTTTCATTTAATTTTCGGTAAGTATTTTGAAAAAAAAACTATCCAGGAACCTAGATAAATACTATTTGAATACAAATAATACAATAATATAGTCGAAATATGCTTGAATTAGAAATAATTTTGGTATTACGTTTGTATGGACAAGTCGCCTTCCGCTGGCCTCTTAATCCTTGAAGTATAAAAGCTATTATAAGTAAGAATCCTTCACAGGTTTATATACCTTCTAAAATTCGAACACTAAGAATAGTCACGAAAACCACGGTGTGTGTTGGCTCCTGTATGATACTGTCCGCTTTCACTCAGGCAATCGTTTTATAATAATAATAATAATAATGTTTATTTTCTCTCACAAAGGTATCTTATCTATATCAAGCTTACATATCTATGATTCAGGCTTAGATTAGGTAGTGTTAAAACTATTGGAGAGTAAATACATAAGTACTAAGTATGCATAACCATCTGTGTTGTGAGAGACTGGTGCCTGTTAAGGCGGTACCCTACCTCGTTATTGTGTGAAGAGGATAGGCATAGGATTTCGCGTTCACAGGAGCGGGACAGAGCAAAGCGGCGTAAGCCCAAAAATCAAGTTTTTAGTAGTTATTTGCTCCCCACAAACATAAGAATAGTTAATTGAAAAAAGGCAACATATAAAATGTTCTCTATACTTAGTTCATATGCTTAATCTCAAGATCGTATCATCTGTATTTATTGAGAAATTAGGGTTTTAGTAAAAAATTAGAGGTAACTTTGCGATTTTTTTCTATCGAGAAAATTTTATGGCATCGTGTTTTCGAAACATATGATCGATAGAATAAGTCCTGAACTTTACCATATATAAATTTCAAAGTTAAATATTCAGTAGTTTGGAAGATATGGAGGTCCGACGGAGTTGAAAATAAGCAATTTGAGGTACTATACCCCCTTAAAGGTTTATGAAAAACCTGTAGCACAGGTCACCAGTGTACTCCGCGTGTTACCACGGAATCGTGGAAGGTAAACATGGCTTTATGCGGGTATAAGGAAGAAAAGACCTATAATAAGGAAATTAAGTCTCGGCCTCGCACGATTCGTGTGAAACGTTTCCAATTAGTTGAGAAATAACAAGCTATTTACACTGAACGAGTTCTGTTCCTCCGTGCTCACTTTTTATGGAAATTAGAAGGGAAATTGCGTGAAGCGTTAAAGCCCAATCAATGCAGTAGGTGTACTGGTAGGAATTGAGTTCCAAAGATCGATCGCAATTATTTTAATCAAAAAAGTTTTGGGTAGGCATCTTTAATTTTCATAAGAAATTAATGACATACCTGCTTGTCAACACAGGATGTATTTGAGAGTGTAACACTTATATTATTTTCGCACCTCAGTGGCTACATTTCGGACAAATTAAAAAAGACGCTATCCCGACTCAAATCAGCGCCACCACCTATTTTATCTTATTATTATGTTGAACGAAGGACTTTTCAAAAATCGATTTTGCAGTTTGTGATACCCATCATAGGCTTATTTTAATGCCTTTGTAAAAATTTTTTTTTTATAGTGTAAGTTGCTCTCTTTGCTCACCATCGTGGTCAAAAAGAGCAACTTCGCATCTGACATCAATTATTTAAAAAAAGAATTTAAAACAAAAGAAAATTGAATTGTCTTGTTGTGAAATAACGCCTAATAATAAGTATTTCGTTATAATTATAGACAACACTATTTAACGTTCAGTTCTAAAACTTTATACATTATATTACGAGTAGTCGGCCAACCACTCAAACCTTACAAACACAAAACATACAAGATCACCACGATCGGCTTCAATATAAACAAACAAGCTAAGTACAGATTAACAAACAAAAAAACATATATTTAATGAACCAGCCGTTTAATATACTTTTTTTTCTGACTTTGCCTATATTAAATCATGCAATAAGCTGGTGTAGGTTTCCTTCAAACTCATACAGCGGTACTACAAAAAATTTTGACATCTGTTGAGCGCGTGTTTAACAAAAAAGTTACCACAAAACTGCGTTTTACGACGGTTTACGGTTAGACACGGCCTTGTTAAGCCCATGTCTAACTGTTTAGACACTGTTTAGCTAAACGCTTGTTAGACCAGTGTTAACGTTGGTTTTTGTGGTACCACTGTTATTGTTTCTCTGGTTTTGACCAGTCAGAGCGAGTGCACACTGGGTGTTTAGAATCGCACGATTCGCACGCTTCGGTAACGCGCTAAAAATCTACTTTCGTACACCCAAACGCCCTTTTAGGTATTAAAACGCGCGTAAAAAGCGCGCGCTTTAAACAACTTATAATGTGTACCTACTCACTAAGTAACGGCTCCTTATCGTAGTGAGTACACATTATAAGTTGTTTAAAGCGCGCGCTTATAATTGTGTAATATCTGGTATTTGTATTAACTTTATTACCTGGAATTTTGCTGGGTCTGAGTGGCCGTGTATGTCGTACATGAGTCGGTCTGATGAAGTTGGAATTCATGTGAAGTTTACGTTCATCCAACGTTAATCGTAGATTCTGGGAATGTTTGCCCAGAGGATATTTACGTGGGTAAACTCTAAAATCTATTAGGCTCTAAAATAATGATCAACAGAGAGTGGAAAATTGGCTACTTTTTACTGGGTCTCTTATATATACATATAAGTATACTTAACGAGACAAAATCATGTGAAGAACGAATGAAAGAAACATTCGCGATTTGTGTCAGTAGAAAATTCGACGAAGCCGAGAAGTCTTGAGGTACCAATAATTCAATAAGTAACCTATTATTGCTATACTATACCTGCCTCTCCCTGATTGGTCTAGCGGTCAGCTTGTTTAACCGCTGATTATGAGGTCCTGGGTTCAAATCCCGAGTCGGGCAAACAGTTGTTTTTGCGATTTTTCCTAGCTAGAAAAATTCACAATAGCCAGCCCATAGTCAGAAAGTTGGAGGTGTTACACCCCTGTGCCTCGAACAGCACGTTACGTCGTTGGTCGTGCGCTTGACCTCTCCCCGGTCGTGTCTGCCGTCCCATCTGATTATGAGAGTGGGAATAGAGAGTGCACCTGTGTTTGCGCACACACTTGTGCACTATAATATGTCCTGCACATCTGGCTAGTCTCCGATCAGACTGGCCGCCGTAGTCGAAACTCGGCTAGGAGGACATTATTGTACCCGCCTTACAATCTTGAAGTTGTATAGTTTTCTTGTAGCAATAATTATAAAGGTCTGCGTCCGAGAGCTCCACATGTTTACCAAGTTTAAGTTATTTTATAGCACCCCGACGGGGTTCATGTTTGGTACTATACTTTTTACCTAAAACATGTGTAAGTAAGTAACAATAATGTAACAACTGAATAAAGAAAATTACAATAATTCCAAAAAATATAAATAAATTAGAACTAGTAATTACAATTGAAACAATTGAGCTAACTGCAGGCTGTTGCAAACAATCTACAGGTAGCTGAATAAATTATTCTAAAAGTTTTTAAATTCACGTACTCCCATTCTTCCCACCAAAATCAAATTCGAATGAATGTTGCTGCCTTTGCTTCTATATAACAATACAATACAACAATACAAAATGTTTATTTCATTAATCAAATATTATAATATACTATGACCGTGCTCGGAACCTCCTTTTATCAAGATGATGATGATGACAATGTTCATGCTGGAACTACCTATTTTAGTCATCTAGTACCCATAACACAAGCTTCTCAAGCTCTTCTTAGCTTGGGCCTCGATGAGCGAGTGGTCCTCGGAACCCGTGGGCTGAGTAGACCTTGTAGCAATAGCGAGTGGTCGTCGGAACCCGTGGGCTGAGTAGACCCTGTAGCGATAGCGAGTGGTCGTCTGAGCCTGTGGGCTGAGTAGACCCTGTAGCGATAGCGAGTGGTCGTCTGAGCCTGTGGGCTGAGTAGACCCTGTAGCGATAGCGAGTGGTCGTCTGAGCCTGTGGGCTGAGTAGACCCTGTAGCGACAGCGAGTGGTCGTCTGAGCCTGTGGGCTGAGTAGACCTTGTAGCGATAGCGAGTGGTCGTCGGAACCCGTGGGCTGAGTAGACCCTGTAGCGATAGCGAGTGGTCGTCTGAGCCTGTGGGCTGAGTAGACCCTGTAGCGACAGCGAGTGGTCGTCTGAGCCTGTGGGCTGAGTAGACCTTGTAGCGATAGCGAGTGGTCGTCGGAACCCGTGGGCTGAGTAGACCCTGTAGCGATAGCGAGTGGTCGTCTGAGCCTGTGGGCTGAGTAGACCCTGTAGCGATAGCGAGTGGTCGTCTGAGCCTGTGGGCTGAGTAGACCCTGTAGCGATAGCGAGTGGTCAACTGAACCCGTGGGCTGAGTTGGCCAGACAGGTGGGATGAGTCACCCACAAAAAAAAATTGATTGTCTGTAAAGTCGGTTTACTGACGATAGTTGAACGTGACAACGTCTCAGAGCGAGGTAACGCCGCATGAGGTAACGCCGCATGAGGTAACGCCGCATGAGGTAACGCCGCATTAGGTAACGCCGCATGACGTCATGTTTTTTCGTGCGTGCAGCCGGCTCTATCGAATTATAAGACGTTGTCACCTCAAAAACCGTATGGGGCGAATGAGCCCGCGGGACGACTTTTCTGTGGGCCCAGTTGCCCACAGAATGGAATAGTCCTGCATTGTAATCATTATTATAATTTGACTTGGCAGTAGCCTGTGTATACTGCTTTACGAATTCAGTTGTGCTCAGTAATTATCATTTGAGCATCAAATCTGCCAATTTGTTTAACATCCACAGCTGGTCACTGGGACACAGGTGGGCTTAATTAGGTGTGCATTGCAGTTCAGTGGATTGTCTCATTTGCTTTCAGACAGCTTTATTAATTGCTCCTGAACGGAAATTATGCAAGCTAAATAGGTAAGTTATGTATACAATAAAAAAACACAACAAACATAACTTTAAAACCACCGTAAATAGTTATAAAGTTATATTGCACTTGAGTTCCGTGTTATAAAAGCAACCTAAATTTTATGGCAAACTACCAACCTACCTATAGAAAAGTAAATACTTAAAATGAAAGCTGTATGTATCTACTTAAGTTTTGTAGCTTTTGTCTAAAGAGGTTCATAAACGGGCATTATGTTACAGTATGCAGCAAAAATGTTTTTGGGATTGCCAGAAAATATGTAGCCACATTATGTCCGGCAAACTATAGCCCGATTCATCATCATCAACCTATATTAGTCCACTGCTGGACATAGGCATAATGAATGAGCGCCATAGCGCCCTGTCTTCAGCTTGCCGCATCCAGCATCTGCCTGCAGTCTTTCGCAGATCGTCATCCCACCTGGCTGGAGGGCGTCCTACACTACGTTTACCTAGTCGCGGTCGCCACTCAAGAACACGTTCACCCCAGCGGTTGTCGGTTCTTCGCGAGATATGGCCGGCCCACTGCCACTTCAACTTGCTAATTATTTGGGCTATGTCGATAACTTTGGTTCTCTGTCGGATGTATTCGTAACGAATCCTTTCCTTCAGAGAGACTCCGAGCATAGCTCTTTCCATAGCTTGCTGAGCAACTTTCAACTGGTGGACCAGCCCTACCGTGAGTGTCCACGTCTCAGCTCCGTAGGTCATGACAGGTAGGACGCACTGATTGAAAACTTACGTTTTTCAAGCATAGTCCGATTAGAAGCCTGTTATGACAATTATCGGCGCCTAGTGACGCCACTTGTGCAAGGAGACTAAGGTTTGGCGCAAACGGACCACCACCCACCGCCACCGGTGGCTGTCTCGCGCTACTGCCACAAGACACTGCTGTAGCGAGTGGCCGCCGCCGGCGACGCGTGTGCGGCGAGTTCCTACTAAATGTATGAAAAAGCATGTAAACAGCTTCTCGCCGCCACCGGTGGCTGTGGTCGGTGGTCAGTTTGCGCCTAGCCTTAAGGTTTACATTATTACAATCCAGTAATCCAGCAAAACCAATCTGAATAAGATCATCGAAATACATTCCAATGGCGTTCTAGGACTTGAGTCTTTTACAGGAACCATTCAAGCCTGGTTGAGATTATTTCAGTTCCGAACCAGCGCTGGATTCGATCGCTACTTTATTGCTACTGGAAGGATGTAAACGAATCATGAAGTAAAAAGGCAAAGATGCTTCTAATGAGGCTATTATCACGTACTACCCCATATTTTCAACACCCTGTATCCTTGTCATCGTGAATATCACTGTAAGCAGTCGGGATAAGGTTTAGTTTAATGAATGACAGGAGTTAAGCTAAAAAGAAATAAGTAACGTCTCTGTTTATTCTGTCCACGTTTTTTCTACACAATTATATTTCGTTTATGGTTATTTCGGGAGCATCTGTTCTTGGGTTATTAATTAATTACCTTTGAGGCAATAATATCACAATAGTTTGTCAATTGTCGTTCTTCTGAATAACACTATCGAATCATCGAAGCTTATTTTTGGTTTTGTCATTTAAATGATTAAACCTACCTCTACCTTTATTTACCTACTGTTAAAAAAAATTGGATCTAATAATATTAGAAGACCATTAATAAATCAAAATTTTTACTAATATTAATTCTAATATTTTCATTGTGAAGGCTTCTGCATGTTAAAAAAGTGCAAATATTAATTTGAACTAATATAAGCAAAAATATTGATTGAACCAAAATTTCAAACGAATAATAATTGAAACGAATGTTACTTTTACAAAGATTTGACATTTGAGATAAATTAACTTTTAATTTTTCAATTATGAAAATAATTCATGTTAGAAGATAGATGTTAACTTCTGACATTAACAGGTAATTTAAATTATCAAAAAAAAAGTCATGCTGTATAATATAATAATAAAGTTTCAGGAAATCACATTAAATAAATCTCAGGAATCAGTCTTAAAGTAGCATTTCCACTCCTTTCTTCCTAATGGAATAAAGGTGAAATTGGAACGGTTCTGCAAATGTTACTTTCCATGTTGGTAATTTCCTATTCAATTATTTATTCGATTTCCGTTAACATGTGAACGGGGATTCATTAATCCTCCATGTTGCCATCCAGCTGACTTGAGGTGAAGGTAATTAAAAGTTTACTGAACTGATTCCAAGCCGAGTCCTCATGTGTATAGCTGTGAACGTGTTGAGTATTCGCCAGGGCGGCAAATATTCCTAATCTATTCCTAATCTGATGTAATTTTGTATTTTTATTAGGTTGAAAACTAAATCACAATCAATTCTATTATTATTAATTCTTGCCAAATATTACTAATACCTATTTGAACATGACATTCCTAAATTAATGTCATAGCAGACTCGATTTCAGATGTTGCGTTTTAATACGGAGTTAGAAGTCGGTACATAACTTCCTCGGCCACAACTTCTTTGGCCAGATAACAGAGTGGCTAGTACGAGTTTGCACAGTACCAAAACGGTTAAAGTTTTCGTTAGATAGCTGTCTTACATGCAAAGAGGTTCTTCTCAGTTTCTGGTAGGGGCGCTTTAAGGTGCTTAATGTATGGAAAGAAATGAAACCTTTTATGGATATCATAAACTATGAAACTCATGAACTAAAACTCAGCATAAAGCCTCTGGAAAGCTAAGTATAGGGTTATTTGTTCAAAAACAAGTTTCAATACATCATAGAACAAAAAGGCCTCCTCGCTGGTCAAAAAATTTAATTGTGAGCATGATTTTACGCAGAAACCCTAGAGAAACAAAATATTGTCCTGCTTATCTTAATAATTTAAACAAAGGAGAGTAATACAGTTCCTTGACAAAGGAACAAAACAGAGCTTTCGATTCAATCTTGTAGTGCTTTGACCCTGTCATCTCCGAGCTATTATGTTGTTTGCAACTACCTGATTACTGACGATGTAAAGCTGGTGTTACTGTGTAAGTGTACCTAGAACAATGAGAAAGAGAATACGGTAGGTGATCTCTCTAAAGAAAAAGTTAGGTCTCTCGTGCTATCTTATATGTACCTACATTTAAGGTTGCCCAAGAGACCTAACTTTTTGTCAATGACTAAAATAACTAAACAAAAACTAGAATATGACTCGTATTCGCTTTTAGAAGATGGACTCTAGCTCTTTATGTCGTTGACTGAACATATTTTTTGCAGTACTTAGTATTTAGAACGAGTGATTTTTTTCAACGAAAAACTTGAATACCTAGCTAGGATAATAATGAATAGCCATTTTCCTCTGAAAATTAAGCATTACCAAGCAACATCGGTCACAAAAAAGAAAAGAACAGGAAAATCGTTTCTTTTTACAGGAAGTTTCAAAGCCCACTTCGCTTTCTTCGAACCAACAACCGCAAAATTACCTTACAGTACTTGCAAATAAAGTACAATTTTGAGTCAACTATTTCGAGTGATTAAAGAGTTCATACAGTCGTAAATCCTGCGCTTCTGTATCAGAGCACAGCGGGTTTCATTACTGAAGGACTTTCGCGGATTACGACAGCGCATTGTTCGCGACACAAAGACGCGCACTCAAGACGGCTACCCTTCTTACTGCTGCATAATCTCTGCCACTTCCATAATAACTCTTACTTCCACCATGGCTGAGTCTATACTAACTGCAGGGTAAGCTGTGGCTACTGTCGCAATTACATCTCTTGCATCACCGCTTTTACATCAGAGCGAGTCCTGTGGCTTGTTAGTTCCAGAAATGTTTGCTATTCGGTACTAGCTGTACTGAAAAGTTTTGAAGCATGTGGAGAGGTAAAAGCTTGGTATACCTACCCATTTTGCTTATTAAGATTCCCGGTATATTTGCTGCAGCTTTCCATTCGTGTTTATACGACATTATGCAGCCCCAAAGATCTTGAATTTTTGTTGTTACAAACAAAAAAACATAAATTGTTATTGTCTTTGTAGGAACTAATTTGTTTCGCCTACCAAAGTATGCAATTTCGCCTTAGAATAAATTACGAACTTGAAAGAAACACTCATATTTAAGTAACTCTTATACCGATCAACTAAGTAGAAAATTGTTATAAAACCAAAATTATTTTCGAATATTTTTAATGGCCACCTCTAGGGAAAACTCCCAATTGTGAGCTGTTTTGGAAAGAATGGGTTAGTAAAAGAGCGTGGTAAGCACCGAAGAGTCTCCACAAATTTTTACGAGGCCTCTGGAGCCGGTACAAAAGGCGCAATTAATGTTTTATCGTCACCTCAGGGGAGGGTCGTAAACCTGCTGTTTTTATATTGTGCGCTGATTTTTGATAAAAGAAGAATGGAGGGGCCATTCTTCTTTTATCAAAAATCATCCGTCCGAGCGCAAATCACCCTCCATCATAACGGTTATAAAGGGCCGATGTGTGCTATTAAGACCGTTACTTGTTACTTGTACAATACTTAATAGTAATGGAATTTTAGAAATTTCTTAAGAGGGCGCATTGCGTGCCATTTTGTGAAAGGGATAACATAGAATTTCGAGTTCATAGGAGCGAGACAGAGCATACGTTTTTGGAACGGCGTAAGCGCAAATAAATAAATATTGCTGGACAATTCACACAGCATTATCTAGCCCCAAGGTAAGCAGAGCTTGTGTTATGGGTACTAGATAAATATTAATATTATTAATAATATCTAATAATATACAGGGTGGAAGGCTAAACAGTCTTATCCTTGAAACCAGAAGTTCAGAATCATGAGCAGAGTCCAAAACCGATGAAAAAACTAAACTTTTTTTTATACATAATTTTGAAAAAAATATCCTCATACATCATAAAAGCATTTCACCCTACATTTATACCTACGCCGCCTGCTTTAACCGACAAAGCAGGCGGCGTCAAACAAAGACCCGCTCGCGCGCCTACATACCTACGCCGCCCGCTTTGTCGATTTCGAACAAAGACGCCGCTCGCGCGCTCGTCAGTCGCGGCCCGTCTGCTAGGTAGTGAGCACGTCACGACGCGTTCCGTGCTAATTTGTGATGTGCCGATTTGTTCGCGTATTGTGTTAAGTAGAGAAGTGACGATGTCGTTCACAAATGAACAGTGGACTGAAATGGTGCGACTTTATGCCATCGCTGGTGACAACATGAACTTGGCTCGTACGATGTACGCAGAGCGGTTCCCAGAACAACGTGTGCCAAGCCGGGAAACGATCCTATCGGCTACACAAAGGCTACGTGCCTACGGCCAGTTCACCGTGCCTAGTCATGCACAAGTCATGAAAACATTATATGCCTAATGTGAGTAAATCAAACTGTACATAAAGCTGTAAATTTTAATTGAATTGTACATAAAACTTGATTGATGATGAACTTTTTAAATACGCCAAAAGTACCTACCTACTTTAGCCTACTTACTGGCAAATGTGTTAGAGTAGCTATTTTTGCCTGTCCTAAGCCAGGAAAAGTATGAAGGGAAAGTTCCATCACAAATTGTAGGTACCTACGATTCGATACCTACACCACCGGCCGGCTACAGGCGAAAGCGGGCGGCGCGGCGTGATAAGGTCACTAGGGTGTCCATGAAATCACGTAGCAGAGAAATGAATTATGAAATTCCATCGATACTAATTGACTTTTATTTTAAAAATAACTTGTATCGTCTTATTTTAGGGGTGTACATACGTGGTTTCAAGGATAAGACTGTTTACCCTTCCACCCTGTATATTATAATATTAAGTTATTGTTCATTTAGAAGAAAACTACACAACTTATGAAGAAACTGGTTCAAGGAACCGAATAATTAGTAACGATCTACGAATCAAAACAAAAATCATTTCAATAGACCGCAGGGTTCCTGAGATCTCGACCAAATTACGCACAGATACACTTACATGTTTTTGTAGTACTAGCTTATTTGATTAAATTTAGTTCTCTATTTTTATTTTTTAAACTGAATATTAATTATAATTAGACAGTCAATTTATTATTATTATTATTATTTTTTGCAATACCTATGTATAAACGTATACAATGAAATTGTAAATTGTACTTACTTATTTAAGAACTGATCTGTAACCCAAAACGTTATTAATAAATAAACTGAAACTGAAACTAGTATCATTTTTTTTCGCAATCGTGTTTTCACATTCAAAGAACCAATGAAAAATACTGAATTTTACGTAATACGATTTTTTTACCACGGGAATCACGTGAATACTGAGATCTAGGCCTAGTTTGACAGCCAAACCCGTTAAGAGTTCTTTTTCGCTTCAGAGCTTCAGAACGGATTTAGGCTCCGTGGTACAATGCTAATATAGAAATTGTACTTAGGAAGCATTTTCCAGGTAAAATTGCCTGGTAAATCAAATAAGATCAAATAAGGTTTGTTGGATTTGAAAAAACCTCTACAAGCAAGTTAAAGTTTGCTATACTCGGCCACCAAATGGAAAATACTCTTAACATTTCTGGAGACACAACAGCCTGTTAAAACAAGTGAATGTCAGTATAAACATAGTCTCGCAAATGAAATGAACGACAGCTTCTCGTTTGGCATTTAGAGCGGACTATAGATCTAAATATCCTCTAAACCCCTACATAATCATTTAGAATAGCAAATAATAACAACGTAAGGATCATTCAGCACTTCAACCGTAGAAAGTGGAGAGGCCTGTAACGACGGCTCTGGGAGGCGTAATGGCGCTCGCGCTAATTGTGGACGCGATATAATGTCTCCCCGGGCAATAACCATAGCTGTAATACTGATATGTGCTGTACTGTGTCGTTTACCCGGCAAAAGTTATATCGAGTTATACACAGACTATCGCTAGGCATCAGGCTCGTGCAATATATACTGGGTTATTGGTAATTCACTGACACTTCGTAAACTGCAGGTTCTGCCCATCATCACGAACACGTTCGTGAAGACGCCGAGCCTTCATTCTTATTTTTTTTGTAAATCGCCTCACGTAAAACATTATAGGTAATTACTAAAAACCGATCTACCACACCTATTTAAATCTACATCATCATCATTGGCCCATTTTACACCTACGCAAGATGATTTAAGTGGCGTTAGCCTGGCTGAGAGATAGCCGTACACACACACACCCACTGATAATTCAGCGCAGAGCCATTTTTAGGTTTAGTTTCAAAGAAAACCCCTATCATGAACGATTTTTGAATGGATGGAAGTAAATAATAACATTCCCTTTCCATCAATTTTAAGAATTGAGACCTGGCGTCTTCACGGACGAGTTTATGATGGTGGGCAGAACCTGCAATTAACATAGTGTCAGTGAATTACCAATAACCCTGTATAAGATGACTTTACTTAAAATGTAGATGGATTGTAAAATATTGTTTTACTTACGAACCGGATCAAACGTTCAGTATTTTTTTCGTGAAGAGGTAACAGATTTTTTAAATATCTAAACATCCTTATGCCTAGTGCAAATTTTACATGCATACATATGTACAAAAATGTGTATCGACAAACCAGATTGTCGGTTAACAATAAAATATATCAACCAACAAACCAACTAGGTGGACAGCGTGGTCGGTCGGTTGGTATTAGACGAAAATAAGAGCCTACAAATTCGTAACATTTGAATACATTTTACAATGACACCATAAAATAGCAGGCGGCGCGTGGGCCACTCGCTTGCCGCGACCTAGCCACTCGTTGATTGAAGCTTTCCTTACAGCCTCAAGAGAGTGAACTGCTTGCTTGGCCGGACCGTGCGTGGCAGGGACGGATTGGCTTGAAAAAGCTTTCTGCTAGGCGACGCGGCGAGTTGACTGCTAACAGTAGCCGCGTGGAAAGTGTGCGGCCAACACGATTTGATTCGGAGTGGTGTGGCTGCTAAGTTGGAGAAGTGCGGCTTTAACTGTTGTAAACATCCAAACTTAATATTTATTATGATTATGATGATGTCCTCTTAGCCGAATCTTCGGCCACAGTGGCCAGTTTCAACGGAGACGAGCCGCTGCAGTACAGGACATATTATGTTGCTCATGTGTGTGCGCAAACACAGGTGCACTCTCTATTCCCTTACTCTCATAATCTGATGGGACGGGAAATCTGATGGGCAGACTCTACGACCAGAGAGAGGTCAGGCGCAGGACCAACGGTTTAACGTGCTTTACGAGGCACGGGGGTGTAACACCGCTAACTTCCTGATACGGGCTGCTACTGTAAACTTTTCTTGCTAGAAAAATCCCAATAACCAACAAGCGACCGCTAGACCAACGTAAACACAGGCGCACTCTCTATTCCCTTACTCTCATAATCTGATGAGACGGGAAATCTGATGGGCAGACAGCACGACCAGAGAGAGGTCAGGTGCAGGACCAACGGTTTAACGTGCTATCCGAGGCACGGGGGTGTAACACTGCCAACTTCCTGACTCCAGGCTGCTACTGTGAACTTTTCTTGCTAGAAAAACCCCAATAACCAACACGCGACCGTTAGACCAACGAGTCAGCATCACACTAATATTATAAATGCGAAAGTGTGGATGTTTAGATGATCGGGCTGAATTTTGCATGGATGTAGCTCTCAGCCTAGAATCAAACAATGGCTACATTTTATTCCACTAAACAGTTCCCAATGATAGAAATAATTTTTTCTTTAAACGTTTCCATAGAAAAAAGCAGAAGCTAGATTATAATATTAGTGTGATGTGATGTCAGATTCAAAACATTTTAGCACGGATCATGAGAGAATGCGGTATTATTTGGTTTGTATAGAACACTCAAGTGGCAACTCCTGAAAGGAGAGCATAACATTCCTTTACTCACCACTCACCACTTTGTAGGTAGGTAGAAGCTTCAGTTATTATATCCAGGCTTACCAAGCAGTTCAGCAAATGATATTAGTTCACCTGGCAGAAGGTAAACAAGTCTAGAGTTCATGAATAACAAATTATGAACCAATTTCAAAAGGTTAAAGCTAATGACTCCCACGAGTCAGAAACAGCCGCCAAGTAAAACAAATTGAATTGGTAATGATAAGAAAATGGAGGTCAAAGCTAAAAAGAAATATAAATAAACAAACATCGTTGAAACTGAGAGACTTGGTGTCAGGGTAAATAATAAAATTGACACCTTTTCAGCAACAGGCAACACTGCGTAAATTATAATCATTTGAGTCGTGGGCGCAAATGAATGCATTTTAAACGGCTTTAAAATGAAGGAGGTTTTATAATTAAATAAATAATAAATAAATAATGCTGGACAATTCACACATCATTATCTAGCCCCAAGCTAAGCAGAGCTTGTGTTATGGGTACTAGATAACTGATATACATAATACAATAAACTACATAAATAGATATTTTTTTATTAGACATAGAAAACATCATTTTGGCTGTATGTTGATATCTCCGCCCGTGGTTAACTGATTCTTTCACCATTGTCTAGAGAATAATCCGGAATTGGTCCCATAAAAATGATAAGCCCAAGGCATTGGTATTTATCCCGTAAAGCTTAAAAAACAATATAATACTTTTGAAAAATCACGACTAGCTACAACAATTCTGGTGATATCTTCGCCAATTCATACTAGATTTTGACGATTCTTTCGTTGTGGTGTAAAGGTTGATTTTTGAATGGTCCCTTATAACTTTGTCTCTCAAGGAATTAATGATGTACGCCGTAAAAAATCATCACATGAAAATTTTGTCGCCACTAGACGAATTTCAGTCGCTTTATACACTCGAGAGCAATGAATCCGGGTCACTCAAAGAATCCAAAAAATCTCGGAAAGTAAGAATGCTAGGTTAATGCAATAAATTGTATTTAATAGACAATTTAATACTCCTTAAATGAAAGTATTAAAACTTCTTAGTTATTGTAAAGTTATATCATAAAAAAATCAAATTTGAAAAGGGAACACTGTCGAAGATGGAACTACGAAATTACAGGATTTGTTTTTGCTTTTGTTTGTAATCTGTCATTTATGTTGGTACATAAACCAGGTTGATAGTGCTCAATATTCATTATTCAAGCTGAAATCATGTCGCTTACACTTGAAGAATGCACCAGAATACTTACATTGGTGGAAACCGGCCGGAGTCAGCGCGATACAGCCAGGACTGTCGGTGTGTCGCTGTCAACAGTACAAAGAGTTCTCCGACGTTACGAAGAAACTGGTTCTAACCTACGCAGACCAGGAACGGGCAGAACTAGGTGTACCACAGCACGAGAAGACCGATACTTGGTGAACACCATGCTTTGAAATCGCTTTCTCACAGGAACTGAACTCGCAAATCAGTTTCGACGCCTCGGAGGAAGTAACCCAAGTGCATGGACAGTAAGACGTCGGCTTGCTGAATCTAACTTAAAACCCCTTAGACCTGCAAACGGCCCTAAACTGGAGCGTGGCCATCGTATTTCAAGACTAAGATATGCCCAGAACCACGTAAATTGGAGTATTGAAGATTGGTCGAAAGTTATGTTCTCCGACGAATCAAAATTTATGCTCTACAAGCACGATGGAAGACACAGAGTGTATAGAAGACCAGGGGAAAGATTCAAGCAAGCATGCATCGAAGAAAAAGTAGCCTACGGTGGTGGGTCTGTACTTGTGTGGGCCGGAATTTCCTCTGAAAGTCGCACAGAGCTGGTGATCATAGAAAACGGCTCTTTAACTAGCGTAAGATATGTGGAAGAAATCCTCAACGAACACGTTGGTCCATTTATGGTCAATTTGGGTGAGGATGCTATATTTATGCATGACAATGCCCGACCTCATACAGGTAGGATTGTGAATGACTACCTTCAAGAGATGAACATTACTTGTATGGAGTGGCCAGCGCGCAGCCCGGATATCAACCCGATCGAGCATGCTTGGGACGAGCTAGGGAGACGCGTAAAACAACGAAACCCTCCCCCAATCACGCTTCCTGAGCTCAAAATTGCTCTCACAGAGGAATGGGAGAATATTGCCCAAAATCGTATAAGGAACTTGGTGTACAGCATGCCAAACCGCGTAAACGCAGTAATGGAAGCACGAGGAGGTAATACGAAGTATTGAAATTCAAGAAAATCGTCATAAAGTTCAAAAATTTCATGTTTCCTATTTTTGTTTTAAGGAGAGATCAGCAGTTTTTTTTCTTTATGTAATTTTGTGTAAATAAAATGTATGGTGACTCATATTTTTTTAACTTTCATTTAAGGAGTATTAAATTGTCTATTAAATACAATTTATTGCATTAACCTAGCATTCTTACTTTCCGAGATTTTTTGGATTCTTTGAGTGACCCGGATTCATTGCTCTCGAGTGTAGATTTTTAAAACACGCCAAATTATGGCCACGAGCGAGTGGCCATAATTTGAATGATGAATGAGAGACATGAGAAATAAGAGCAAATTATGTTGTTTTTTAAGCTTGACGGGATAAATGCTCATCCCTAGGAAATACCATTTTTATGGGTCCACCTCGGGATCATTTTCTATATAATGGTGGAAGAATCAGAAAAAACGGATGATCAATGGCGGAGATATCTAGTAACATACCTATATACATAAAAAAATATATACAGCTGAGTTGAGAAACGCCTCCATTTGAGAATTTTCGATGCCGATTAAAAACAGTCTGGCTGTAAAAATAATCCTACCAAAAAAACGATGTCCGGTTTATATAAATTTGATGGTTACACATAATAGTGTGGAACGGCTATAATTTAGGATAACTATTTCCTTGGGTGTTGGTACAAGTCTAATTTCCTCGTTAAATACATTCATATTCTATACCTTTTGTGGTAAATCGTTCTGAACGTACATATAAACGAAATTTTATTGGGTTTTATTTCAGTACAGTAGTATAATCTGTCCGTAAGTCGCTACTAGCTAAAATAATGTTTCGTGTACTAATTTTTACATTTTGTTTTGCTTTTGCAATGGTAAGTTTTGAATATTTGTTGATATAGGACTTTAAATGAAGCCGTTCCTAAAGTGAGGAATTGTGAATAATACTTTTATTTGGTGATGTTTTCCGTAATATCTACTACCTATTTATTTTCAGGGTGTGCCAGACCATCCTCCATTGGGACCCAATGGTCCACCACTGATGATTGTAAGTTAAAAAGCACATAAACAAATTATTCAAAATCTATAGTACCTAATAAACAAGCTACGGGCTTCTCGACGGCTATGCGGCTGTTTGATTCGCCTGAACCACGTTGTATTTTTGAAGCATGATTTTGATTACTATTATCATCGGACAGCTGGCTAAAATCTAGTGGAGAGAGTTTTAAATATCATGATTTATTTAATGGCTATTTATTAAATGATTTCCAATCAACAAAAATGGGCATCCAAGTTTGTTCCGTCCACCACGCATAAAATAAATTCTATTGATTCTATGCCAAAACAAAGACGTAAGTAAGTCAATCAATCAATCAATCAAAAACGTTTATTTGCAACTAAAACATAAATTAAATAAACCGTTACTTTATTAAAAAAGATTAGAAAATAACAATATACGATTTAAAATAAGTTTTTAACTACCGGAAAATATTTTTTTTTTTTCAGAAAGTTGAAAATTGCTGCAATAAGGACCTGTTGCAACACGACGATAAGGACCTCGAAGCGCTCAAAGAATGTTTCCAAATGGAAAATAAAGCCCGCACGGTACCTACGTTTATTTTCTCTGCTTACTTTGGACGAGAACCACTATTTTGAGCTAAATTATCTTAAGATCACTATTTTGAGCTAAATTATCTTAAGATCACTATTTTGAGCTAGATAATCTAAAGATCAACTCAAAATATAGATGCCTAAGTATACATAATACATAGGCTGATGCCTATGTATAATCCGTCCATATGTTCTTTTTAAGAACGTTTTCTGTCACATTTTTTTTCGATTTAATTCTTCTTCCTGATTCCTTTCCATTACTGGTGGTTTCCTTCAGCTTTTGACTCAGTGGAATCTCGTGCGATGTCATCAAAGGTGAAACAATAAACGCCTGGACTGAACGCGTTGGTCAACATTAACTATCGCTGACAAGTTTTTACCATTGTACTTTTCCAGTGCGACAGGGACATTTGCATCGCTTCAAAGAAAGGCTACGCATCATCTGACGGAACAATCGATATGAAAGCTTTACAAGAAATTTTGGAGAAAGATTTTAAAGACAATACTGTAGCTCTAGAAGCCTTAATAGAGAACTGCGTTAACGGAGATCTGTCCAAGTACGGGAAAGAAGACTTCTGTGAGCTGATGAAGTTGGATAATTGTATTAAGGTCCAAGTCATAAAGGTTGGTGGAAACTTGCCTCTTTTATTTCTAGCTGTTAATGGTTTTAAACGCTTTAAAGATGGACGAATAGCATCGACCATAAGTAATGACGCTAGTAATACTTTCCTCACTCAGCACCCATATTTTGTCTTTTTCGGAATCACACTCATGGCACTAAGGGCAAAGTTTCGTATATTATTTAATGTTATAATCATAGATACTGAGCTAAATAATTATTTTTAACCGACGACGTCAAAAATTCACATTTCAGGTTCTATGTTCGGTTGTTTGAATGTTTTTTTGTATGTTCGTCGATTTCTCCTTCAATTACGGACCGATTATGAAAATTATTTCGCTATTGTATTGAAAATAATCCCGAATTGGTCTCATAAAATTGTTATTCCCTAGGGATTAATAAGTATCCCGTCAAGCTAAAAAGACAACATATACTTTTGAAAAATCACGACTAGATACAACAATTTTGGTGATATCTTCGCCAATTCTTAATAGATTTTGATGATTCTCTCTCGTTATTGTCTAATGTTGATTTTGAGGTGGTCTTATAAAAGTTTGATTTTCGATGAATTTATATGCAAACGTATCTAAAACACATGATAATTTTTAAAATCTCTAGTTACTAATGGTTTCAAAGGCACGGGCCTTCAAAGGCAAACTAGTGTTTCGGAATTCGGAACGTAAGCCGCGCACGCACTGAAATTCAAAGCAAGCGGTTTAGGAAAAGCGGTGAACACCAAACCACGTACGAACACGCACTGCGGCTGGCGTTATGCTAAATTTTATTTCAGTAACACCATGGATTTCGTGCGAACAGCATGTGTTTTGGTTTCGGGCTTTTAATAAAAAACCAAATGCGGCTAACCGCTGTGCGTACGCTACCATACTTTTACTGTGAGACACAAAAAATCGCGCGTTTACTAACAGCAAACCAAATGTAGCAAGTTGCGTTTTTAAAATCAGTCACTGAAAAAAATCGATAATGAGTGCTCTTGTACAGAAAGCTGTGTTACTAATGTAGAGATTACCGTACTCCGATTAAACGTGTGCGTTTAATCACAGTGCGTGCTCGGCCGTAGGCTGCTTGATCTAAGTTTCATTCCTCTGTGGCGCAGCGGCCGAAGGTCTGCCTGCGATGCAGGAGGTTGCGGGTTCGATTCCCGCCTCGGGACAAATGTTTGTACTATCTGCAGACATTTGTCCAGGGCGTTCTAGATGTTTTCTATGTACCTATAATAAAACGTGTATATTTATGTAGTGTATTGTATTAAGTATATCAGTTATCTTATCTAGTACCCATAACACAAGCTCTGCTTAGCTAGGGGTAGATAATGCTGTGTGAATTGTCCAGCATTATTTATTTATTTATTTCATTCGTCTTTTCATCTATGAGTCATAATACTAAATTAGATTTGAATTTTAAGTAGATGCCGGCGCCACTTGGGGGATTTGCAGCCGGTTAATAGTTTTCACGTCAAATTATTATACATGTACCTAATTTTAAGTACTTTTTTATTTCAGAGTTGTGATGATTGGAAAGAAAGTGAAGATTGCAAGAAGCTCAAAACATGGGTTGACTCTGTTATTAAGAAATTCGAGTGATTATTTCATAAATGTAACTGTAATTTCTCAACGGAAAACAGGCGTGTATACATACATACAGAGATATAATTTTATAAGGATTAAATAATGCATTACTATGAAATGTTTAACTTTTATCTTTGTATACACTGCCACTATAAATACAAGTTAAGTACCTACATACGTACGATAGGTAGGTGAGTGCTGTGAGCTGAAGATGATGAGAAGGTGAATTAAACTCGTAAGTCATAAAGGTAAGTAAACTTTTCATTATACTTTCATTATACTTTCATTATACCCACTGTCCTTATAGATGCAAGTTACAATAGGTTCTTGCAAAAAAAAATCGAACATTTTTACGAAACCCAAGCAAAAAAAGTTTTTTATTTTCTTTGATTGATGTTCATAGAATATCCAGATAGAAGATAGTCACCTCCACCGCAAACTTACGAATTTGCAGTTTTTGTGATTTTGACATTTCTACAGAAAACTACACTTTATATTCTAGTACATCATGTGGAAAATTTAGAAACTTCCATCTCTAACGATTATAGAAATCGAGTAGTTCGGAGTTTTGTTGATACGCACAAAGCAAACATATGAAATTGATGTAAGTTGTTTTGGCGTAGTCGAATATAATGAAATCCAATGTACCACGGTCAACTTACACATCTGCTCAAAATGTTCGTTTCAAAAAAGTTTTCGTTGCAAAATTGCCACCCTTTTTTAACCATTTTTCAAAAGTGTTCCCATAAAAGTTAGATCCTCGAGGAATTTATATGTGCGCCGTAAATCGTATCTAAAACAAATGATAAATTTCAAAATCTGTGGTTACTATGGTTTTCATGGCAACGGGGCTTTAAATGCAAACTAGTGTTTCGTAATTCGGAACATTGGCCGCGCACGCACTGCAATTCAATGCAAGCGGTTTACGAAAAGCTGAAAACACCAAACCGTGTACAAACATGCACTGCGGCTAGCGTCTTGCTTAATTTTATTGATCTTTATTAGATTATTTAGTGTAGGTTTTTTCTCTTGTTCTTAGCGCGTCTTTGGGGCTACATTTTAAAATCTTATACAGGCCCTAGTTTTTGGAAGGTTTTGCCAAATTATAATTTTGTGAGCAGAAAAGAATTATTAGGTACTGAATTCTTTTGCTAGATATCAATAGTTCAAACCAATACAAGAATAATTACTATTCGTTCATTTTGTTCAATAGAATTGGATTGGCTGCGAGATATAACGAGATATTCTTGTAAATCATACAAAGGACTGATTTGCCGTGAGCTCATGCGGAAAGAGGAACAGATGGGAGTACAATGATACAGAGTTACTTTATTATATCTGGAAAGAAGAACATAAAACTATAGAGACACTTTACTATCAATAAGAGGTACAAAGAGCTAGCATTTCCGCTAGATGCAAGTGACAAGTAGGAATAAAAAATATTCGACTTGTCGTGCGCTGACAGTATTTTTTTCTCCGGTCGCATTATTGGCCAAGCTTGGTGATAGTTTTCAAGGCTGGACTAGAGAAACATGGGTCGCTATGGAGTTTACGGGTCGCAAGGAAAATCACCTTTGTTTCAAGGTCTAAGTCATTGACCTTTGACCTTGAGGTCAGTCACCCTAAGACGGCTTGGCGCCCCCCCTTCCCTTCGCGGGTGTGCGCCTACAGGTCGGGTTTAGGTACTCAATCAAGTAGAAACCAGTTAAAACAAGGATTCCCTTATATTCGTGAAAATTTCGTGATGTCTTTTTGCCTTCGTCCCGTAAACTCCACTCCAACCGAAAAATGACATCACATCGTCATCGAATGCTTAAAATATTTGAAATTCATTCCTTCAAATATCATTTGCGCAATGTATGACGTTACAATGTCTTTTTTGTATATTCTCCCCTAGGGAACAATCACTGTGCTTGACTTATAGTATAACGCATAGTACAGTATACAGCATAACGTGAGGCAACAAGCTCTTGGGCTAAAGCTAATTATTTTTGTGCATTCAATCCCCCTACACACTTTTTTATGAGATGATTTAGGAGAGCGATTCTCTTCACACAAATAATTGCACAAGTGTACTTCACTCCCCAGTATTTGTACTCCTCTGTCCTTGTGCACCGTCTAGACAGTCTCTTCCAACCACTGAGCATAGTAGCATAAATCTACAGAAGGGCACACGATAGGCAGTACAGAAAAATTATACCTAAAACATACTATTAATTGTCGCGTAGATAAAGATAATAGAAGAAAAAAGTCATGTCATAATCCAACGTCCTTTGTAATCCTTTGTTAGACAAAATACGTGCAGCTTACCTTAATGTGTATGTTATATAAAATTTCATACCGTTGTCTTATTCCTAATTCAGCATAAGTACTTTTTAGGGTTCCGTACCTCAAAAGGAAAAATGGAACCCTTATAGAATCACTTTGTTATCTGTCTGTCTGTCTATCTGTCTGTCTGTCTGTCTGTCTCTCCGTCTGTCTGTCTCTCCGTCTGTCAACCCTCTTTTCTCAGAAACGCGTGGACGTACCGAGTTGAAATTAACGTAAAATGCTCAAGTCCGTAACCTCTTGAAGCCATTATATGTATAAATAAAACTTCTAAGTCAACGCAATCAAAAGTTGCAGCCGTTTATGTCCGAATATTTTGAAATTTCCAAAGGAATCACATGCACACAAAACCTATAGGGTACTTCCCGTAGACCTAGAATCATGAAATTTGGTGAGCAGCAAGGTTTTATAGCAAAAGTAAAGGAAAAAATCCGAAAACCATAAATTTGTAAATAATTCACAACAAAATACTTATAATGCTCGCCATGGACCAAAACCTATAGGGTACTTCCCGTAGACCTAGAATTATGAAATTTGGCAAGAAGCAAGGTCTTATAGCACAAATAAAGGGAAAAATCAGAAAAACAGTAAATTTAGGTGAAAAAACAGTAAGTTTATTCAACTAAAAAAAAAAAAAATTCTCTCCCTCGACCAAAATATACAGGGTAGGTACCTAGTTCATGTTGACCTAGAATCATGATGTCTGGCAAGAAAGAAGGTCTTACAATTAAACGGAACCCTTAGTGCGCGAGTCCGACTCGCACTTTACGTTATAGTTTTCAATTCGTTACTTACCTACTCGTCACGCCTGCGGGGGCTTTTATGCGCGTGAGGTGTCTCCGAACTCATTTACGAGTATATGAACTGGAAGATATAATCAGATAGACGTTTATTGGACAATATATTACAATGTTTTCTATAGGGTTCTCTAAAAATGTTGCTATCCCTTTCATATCGATCGATATAAGACGGAAGGCATATTTTTTGTGCTGTTATTGTATTGTATTTTGTGCTGTTAAATTAGTTTAGTTTTGACGACATCTCAATTGAACCCCCGTTACGCACTACCGAAGTTATAATTTAAATTTTTGTTAAAACTTTAATTAAAAAGAGCACACTGTATTTTACTTTCCATAGGCACTTTAAAACTTTGGTCAGAAAGGTTACCGGAGATTGGAGAACGTATAAACTTTTGTTTACTTACTTTAGTTGGAAAGTTTTTCATTACAAAAAAGTTTTGCAACCGACTCAACTTAATCAGCCTTGAGATTTGTTGGATTGGTTTATACAGGTAATGTTAAATAATGCACGAGTGCGCGAGAAAGAACACGAATGGGAAGAAAAAAAAATCGCAATTAAAAAAAATAAATCACAAGTTGATCCCTTCCGGGTTCAGTCTCACCCCCCTTTCGGCTTGGTACACCTACCACCACCTACCACTACCCTTTCCATGACACCATGTTTAACTGAATGATGAATGTTTGGATAACATTCAATATAATTTTGCTCACTTACCTAAATACAAATTTTCGAACCAAGATCTACCTACTTTGAGGCTAGATGGTCCAACAACTTTATTATTCGATCCTTGACTAGATAGATAGGTACTAAAATCCTAAACTCATTTTCCCACGGCAAAAAGGAATATGTTCGAATGTGTCTGCTAATGTATGAGCTGGTTTGAATTAATATTAAGTGACTAAATTGTAATAATACAAAAATAATAAGTGATTAAATTGACCCAAATACCAATATTACGCGATGTATGGGTCCTTTTTCACATTATAAAAGTTATAGGCTATCCATCACTTGCGTACTGCGTCATTTTACGATCGCTGTAAAATAAACAAGCCACACGTTTACAAAGTAAACGTGCGATGCAAAACATGTAGAAAGAAAGATGGCGCGATTTTGGATTGAGAGAAAACTATGGGTTCAAGCAACTTTTCGCGGCTCCTTCCTATCTCGCAACCTTCCCATTTCGCAACTATTTTTACAATGAGTGATACAGTCAGCTCGAATTACATCATACATTATTCGCCACTACATGCATTCTTGAAAACCTGTAAAAAACCGCATCCGTTGTCCAAAAATGCAAGAAAGTTGTTTTTCTAATGACAACTATTATGCGAGGCCATCTTAGCAGGTTCCTGTAATTTATCTTCAACTTCTTCTTTGCAATATCCGCAAGGTTCAATAGGTACTAGTACTTCTTACAAAATAGCCCAAAATAATCAACCCAGTTTCAATTTCAGTTTCGAAGCCCAACCATAATTGAAACTTTGTCGAAATCAATATTTGTCGCTTAAATATTTATGAGAACAAATAAAAACATGGGTAGGGACCTCTGTGCGTGACATTATCCGCCGATAGCCGTCACTGGCAGACTCTGGCAGGCCCTTTATACGCCTTACACGTGGGGTTATCGGGCTTGTGGCTTGCATCCTAATGGAACCTCCATAGAAATGCTGTCGTGAAAATACGCCGTTCTGTCATTTTCTGAACTATCTAAAATCATAGAATAATTTACTGTTTGTGTAATAAACACAAATGTGCAACAAAGTGTAGGTCATAATAGTAAATGATGCTCGACAATTCACACATCAGATCATTTTTATGTCGGCACCGGCACGTACGCTGATTATTTCTATAGTTTTTTTTTTAACATGGCTGAAGCCTTTATTCACAAAGAAACTACACTAGTATTTACAATTTAGCTAACTGCAGACTGTTGACCATCTACAGGTAGCTCAAGTGATCCATATCAATACCAGTCGGAAGCGTCCCCACGCTGGCTGCGTTGCCCCGCTGTATGGCAATGCTGATGCGCTGTGCCAGATACTCACCAGCTCTCAGAGCAGACGATATTTTTTTAAAAACCGTAGAGCCTCGGTACCCCACGGACCTAGGGTCTCGACTCCAAGGGGGGCAAATGTGTAGGCTCTGTCGAGACCTGGATATTTGCGCCTCTTGAGATCTTCGGCCAAATCGGCCGCCGCACCCGCCCTCACGGATGTTCTTGGAAGATAAGAAGGCGCAAGTGTGTTTATAGTTAATCAATCAATGATCAAATCTCTGGTTTTTGTTATTATAGTCCGTAAGCCCTCACACTTGGGGTAATTTCTAAGAAATCAAATAATATAACTATTTATTAAGTATAACAAATAATTATATGGACGCAGGTTCAAATGCTGTTGAAAATTTTTGACAACATCCAATTCCGCAAGAAAAAGAACCATTTGACAAAAGATTTAATCAATCATAAGAAACGCAGACCGAGATAAAATTGTACTGCCACCGCAAACGTGTCGTTCTCGGAATATCGTACCTATGTGGTGATTAGAAATTAAACGGATTAAAAAATAAACTTTTAAAACTTTCACAATTTGTTAGCAAATTAAAGATTATTCGTTCCGTAACCAATCACTGCAACACGATGGAAACGTAGGGGAAAAAACATGGTAAGTACGAGATACATACCCGATAAATAAGGCTTAAAACGGACTATTACGAAAGTTCTGGTAACTTCTTCACGAACTGTATTACTGCTTTACCGACAACATAGCCAGGTAGGTTTTTATCAACTCCTTGTCATTTCCAGTTATCATTTTCCGTGATATTGAATATAGAATGTCGGTTCAATTTTATCTCAATGGAAAGTTCTAAGGTTTCACGAATCGAAAAGAGGCAGACAGTGACGCAATTTATAAAATATGTTTTTAAAAACGCTGTTAGTAAAAAGTTTTTTCTCATAACATTTTGCGACTCATTTTCAACTTTAATATCTTGAAAGTTATTTAGATGACTATCTTAATATTCAGTCTTCTCCAGGCTAAGAGCTTAGTTATTGCTACGTTAAACTTCACCTACAAGATTAGGTACATCGTGATCATGGTATTAGCTCAGATTAGTGCCTCAGGTATAAGAGTTTATGCTCCATTTGAGGATTAGTAAAGTTATAAAATAGTCTGGGACTAGAATAACAACGAATAAATTTATATTTTTCTTGCAGTGTATCATGAAACTTTATAACTACTTAAATAGATGTACCTATTAGATGAAACTGTGTTTAAGCTGAGCGCCTTCTCTAACAGACATCTGCCTCTTACCAAATATAACAAACAGGTACCTACAATATAATACCTATATATAATTATATATAACTAGCTGCGCCCCGCGGCTTCGCCCGCTTGGAGTTTATGTTTCCAACTTTTTTAATTTTTTCTTTCATAAGAACCTTCTCCTGACTATAACAAACATAACAAAGAAAGAATTAGCGAAATCGGTCCAGCCGTTCACGCGTGATGCCGTGACCAAGGAAAACGGGTTTCATTTTTATATATATAGAAGATTTAATTATATATATGCAGAGTTCAAAGCCCCACTAAAAGTCGCATAGTGATGATCATTTTAGGGCAAATATGGCGTGACGTCATGAAACGTATTACACTGTCGTTCTCGGATATATTCGTGCACGAAAACGGAGTGATGCAGATTTGAATTAGAACCTCAAAGGTGTGCGGTTGAGTTCCAATTCTTGATGGTGAACTACTCTGGTGACGCTAATAAGGGATGTGACGGGTGATACGTTCACACACAATTTCCTCGCGTACCGCCTGTAGGGCTGCTAAACGGACTTATCACTCACTGAGCTTTCTGCGTCTGTTTGCCCGTTAGAGTATAATTTTGGAGTCTTCAAATCCAGGGTAAATAAGTTCCTTCTGGAAAAACGTGCTCCATCTTAGCCCATATCTTCACTAACTTTAAGTGAGTTGGTGGCCAAACGCTTGTCCATCATCAACAAAAAAAAACTCACTAATTTTAACTATCACTATTTAAATAAATAAATGGATGGATAGCAGGCACGCACGCAGACAGACAGACATACAAATAGATAAATATTTCTTATGAGGTCGCGAGTTTGATACCCACGTCACTTAAAGTAACCGCCCGCGCGGGGGACAAACGTTTATACAAAATACGCTCTGCAAATTTTTATTTCGGGTATTCTGGATGTTTTGTAGGTACAGTTAAAAAAATATTATTTATCTATGTACTTAGTGTATTAGTTAATTTAACATACATCTAGTAGGTATTAAGCGTGTTTATAAATTATATTAGAGAAATCTAGTTTGGATAAACTAATCTATCTATCCATTACTCAAGCTCCGGTTAGTTTAATGCTAAGTGCAGTATGAAGAAAATGGTGCACACGTCCGTTCGAAAGTATCCCAATAAGATTATTGAGCCTATCATTTTCTACTAGGGCAAAAAGAAGCTGGAATGTAGTTGTGATAAGTAAATTCCATAAATTAAAAACAATATTCAACCACAATTACAAAGATAAATCGAATTAGATACTTAATGAAAACTTTACAGAAGACTTAAATCAAATAAAACAGACTTAGGTTTAATTTAATTTAAAGCTGTCTTTGAAATGCGAAATTATTTTATCAGCAATACCAGAGTTTCTTACATTGAATAAGTTGGAGCTGACCAAAAAAAAGTTGGTTGTTTGGAACGTGTTTTATATTTTTTCATTTCTAAGAGACTAACAGAGATACGACAGACACTTGAAGATTAGCTTTCCAATTATCCAAGTAGAAAGAGTTGAAATTAAATTCCTTACCATCTACTTATTTCAGTGAATTTTCTAGACAAAAAGGAAACGAATTACAAAACTAGGCGTCATCTAGGAAAAACAAAATCTGATAGTTGGGAAAACTGGCAACAGGCAACCGAATGGTTCCCTCTGCGTCGACGTGGCTCTGCGTCGATACTAAAAATCTATTGTTATGCAAATTAAATATTATGCTAATTAGTGCCTCTGCGTCGATGTACAGTCAGCTCACAATGGAAGTAACTATTGGTTTCTAGCTTTAGTGTTGCGTTGCAATTTTGCCTTGTGCTTTGCCAAATTGAAGCACCACTTCCATATGTTTTATTTATACGATATCGGCATCCATCTTTTAGTACGATTTTTCCTCCATTTTTGCTTTCAATAAAATAGAAACTCTTAACCAAGTGAGAACTACGTTCAGGATCCGAGTTTCTCTCTTGATTGTCTTGGTTATTACTTTTCGGAACATGTAGCTCTGCATCAATATCTATTAGAAGTTCAGGTTCTGGTTCCGGGTGTGTTTCTTGGACATTATTTTGGGTGCTGCTAAAATGTTGTTGATCAAGATCTAATAGTAGGTACATAAGCGTTATCATAGTCGCTGTCATTGCTTCTATATTCATTTTGTTGGACAGGTTCATCTGATAGACTGTTTCGTCTCCTTCCAAAATGTTGATAATGTTGACGAGGTCCTGCACTGTGTAATAACGATGTACTCATCTGGCTGGTACTATTCTTGTGCTTTTCCTAACAAGGAAATAAAGTTCAATTGAGATTCAATGATTATATTACATAATCAATAAAATTAGGAAGTGCAGTGAATAAAAAACAGGGTAGAAAATAACTAATTAATTATTTGTGTTATTTTATTATTTATTATTAATCTTGGGAATTTTTGATAAAAATTACTTATGTATTTTATTATTCCCTACAAAAAATAAGATTAAACTCCATGACATCTTTAAATAATCTGTCGACCTACGAATAAGCACTCGCTTTTTTGTGATCACAAATTATACTATTAAATCCACGGATTTAGGAATAACGGATGTAATCCTACCGCATCCAACGTGAACAACAGCAATGGCGGACTTGTCACTTTGTCTTCTGTCTTGTCACTTGACATTGTCAATGTGTGTATTTATTCATTTATTTATTTTTGTATTTAGTTTGCAACAGAGTCAATTTGTCGGCGTTTAAAGCCGTAATGGCAGCCGTTGGAGAAAATGATGTCAATGTGTGTGTACCTACATGCAACCTACGTGTACGTACAGAAGATGGAGAAATAATTGAGTTCATCGTTTATTTTCTTTCTGAGATTACCTACATACGTACATTCCTAAATCCGTGAGTAAATCAATGTAAAGTACTTTCATATTTTGTATGAATAATCCACCACCACATAGGTAAACACACGAAATGGCACAGACACTCCACTATACCTATCACATTAAGAGTCTATTCTTTTCCAGGGTTGATGGGTACCTAACTGATAAGATAATGCTCGGTAATTTAAACAATAGGTGTGAATGAAATAGGCTGATGTTTGAAAGAGAGAAAGATATGCTACCAACCCTCGAACCTGCTGCTTCCTGCTTATAATAGACAATGCCAAACTTTAAAAGGTGCGACACAAGCTGATATATACCTACTCTACACAGAGGTAAGATCTCTGTGTAGTCCAGTAGTCCATCCTTATCTGTTGCAATTGTCAATAAGGTAGGTTGGCATCGGGCGGCTAAGGCGACAAGCTTGCTCTATGGCTAGTACTACTATTCCTACTGCCGAGACGACTGTACCAATGACCTTGAGTCGAGCGAGCCGAGTGTCGACGCAGAGCCACGTCGACGCAGAGGGAACCATTCAGGCAACCCTATAACCCAACGAGTTGTCGGCAGATAAACGCCCTCAATTGCCAGCTCCTCGTATTTCTTACTGAGTGTGCCGTACATGAACCACTCCAATGTTCCCATTACTGGCCCACAAAACTCGTTCGCAATATGAAACGATATTAGAATATTTTATTCCGCCTATTCATTTTGGTTTTCAGTTGTAAGCCCATACTAAGTGCTCATAAACAGTGAAAAATAGTGAAAATATATTTTTCTGTTGAGATTTTAAGATCTACACAGTAACGTAGTCTCGATGTTCAACCTGATTGATGCCTTTGATCAACTTTCATATTTAGAAACCAGCACACTGAGTAGGTACTTTTTTAATTCCTAGCTACTTTTTAAAATTAATAATATCCTACCTACCACTTTTTTATTATGATCAAAAGTACAAGGGGTGCTGTGCTGTAGGTTTTTCTACCTCGTCCAATTTAAACCGTACATAATAAGCTTTACTCCTGAACTATACCATACTTCTAAAAACTGGTGATCCGCAAATAGTTTTCCTCGAAAATAATAGCTTTCGAGCGGTTAGCTACTCGGGCAGGAGGCGATAAAAAACACATTAAGTATTTTTTGGGATCTGCATTAGCTCATCTGTCTTCGAAAGATGAATGTGGGTGCTATCAAGAATTCCCTCGCAAATAGAGTTGCTTCATGATATACTGGAACATAAGAGCCGGAAAAGTGCTTTACTTTAAGTTAAACATACAACCAGCGGGGCCAGCGAATATTATTTAATAGGTATTAAGGTTCAGACATTTATTCACAAAGAAAATTATACTAGTATTTACAATTGAAACAATTGAGCTAACTGCCGACTGTTGCATTAAGTATTAAGTAATATTATAATAAAAATATTTATTTTAAAAAATGTGTCTTGTAATTTTGTGAAGACATTGTTGATGTCAAGTGTCATCGATTGCGTAACTGTTTAAAATTCGCTACATCAACTTCAATAACATTGTCATACTACATTTCCTTTCAATATAGGATAAACAGAACCTCATTTAGGGTATTCATGTTAGCCCAGATGCTTTCTCAAACAAGATTCGTCAAGTGCGAGTATGACTCGCGCGCGGATGGTTTTGAGCTTTTGTTAATTATACAAATATGTATCAATTAGAGACTTCACTATTTACCTACATTTCGGGACTTGTTTAGATGACATCGGTTATCTCGACCACCTAAAAAGATATCATCTTATAATGAAAGGTGAATGAAGTTCGAATGGATTCGATGCCGGTTTTTAATGATGCGTCTTCCGGCAAGACCCCCTCTCTATCAATGTACTACAGTGAGCGGGCTGCTAAGAAATTTATGTAGATTGCCCTGTAAATAGCGGAATAACACTGAGAGGGTTAGTGGCTCAAAATAAACTTAATTTCTGCAGGAGATAATTTATAATTTTCAAACGAAATGTGGGAACATTCGCCGAATGATGTATGGCTGCTTGACACAAAATGCTTGTAGTTTTTTTTTTTTAATCTACTTTCCGATCTCACTTATCAATGGTCATTTTTCTGCCGCATCCCACTTTATGAAAAACAATTTGAGGTATGAAAAGGTATAACTTAAAACTCGACATAAAAGGGAGCCATAGAAAAACTTGAGCCTCTATGCATCTCAGCATATCTGTAATATTTCATAGTGGAAAATAATAAGCAATCTCATCACAAAGTGGTCAGTAACCTCGTTTGTCGCTTCACAGCGAAAGCCAACCTCATTGCTAGTGGTCAGGGTGCCTTGCATGGAACTTTGTCACTAGTACTTTGTAAGGAAACCACTAGAAAGTTCTAGAAAAAGTTCCTGGTTTTATCCATTTTGTATTTTTGCAAAAAAGTTTGCAAGACGTTGCCGAAAACCAATTTATTTACAAAATGCTTAAATTGGAGCGAGAATGTTGCATACAGATATATAAAGATCGAAATTCAGTGCCTTTTACCCTACCTTTTACCTGACCAATTCTAGCATGGTCGTGTTTAAAATAACAAAGTAACAAACATGACATCAAGAAACGTCCAGCCATTTTGAGCATAAAGTACAAAAACTTTCGATTTCTCCTTGATACCACATTTGGGTAACTTAATGAATCTAAATGAAATCGACAACCTATTTCTCAGTAAACATAGCTTTGAATTTCGTGCCAAAAATACAATTTTACAATGCAAATAGAGAAAATATGCATGACTCGTACTGCGAAAACTTTGGAAATAAATTGAAAAAGCGAGCTTCAAGTGTTGTTTGCTGACAATTTTAACGTATTCACGTTATTTACATAGCTTGAAAAGCTTTCTTTCAGCTAGAGTGGGTCAGCACAGCAGCGACATCTGGGATTCTGTTTTAATTTTCTGTTTGTCTGAAAATAAAAGATAAGTGATGGTGAAATGGCATTTTCAGGCGGTGCCCATGTTACTTAACTCATTAAGGTCTTTACGACAAGTGTACTTAAAACATTTTGTAGCAGTTGTTGTTGTTACCTAAGTCGGCTGCACTAAAATAAACTTAAGTATCTTGTCATCAGTATCAAAATAGGGCTCGCTCTTTGGGAGTACCAGTACGAGCGCGGTCGTCAGTAAACTATAAACTTAAAAGCGAGGGACATGGTACTAAACAGAAGTTACTTATACCATTTATGCAGCTGGCTGTAGGTACCTAGTCGTACTAGTGCTAAAAACACTGATGATCTATTAGTCTATTTGAGGTACGGAGGATAAAGCTCGTGTTTTTGTTATTCTCTCCCATGGGATCACGAAATTTGCAAATTTTCAAATAACATCAAGAATTTCAGCGCTGCTAAAACTTTCTAAGACACACAAGGTTAAATAAAGTTGAAAGCAATCAAAATAAGAGCGAATCCACGCTATTTCGGCACGCATTCATTTGCTGTCGTAAACATGAAAAGCGAATTTTATGGATATTAGAATAAATTCATTCGTTTCAAAGAATCTGAATCAACCCATGAACGTTTTTATGCCTCATTTGGTAAATGTACGGAGCCCTTGTGATTGGAAATGTTTCAGGGCTCTACAGGGATTCAAGCCTACTCTCAGTAAGACATAGTAACAAATAAAGTAAGTAGGTATGGTACAAGTAAGTATCACGAAGATAAGATTGAAATTCTTTATTAGCAGGTATACGGGGTGACCCATGACATGCATGGACAGATTTGATTCTTATGATTCACTCTACCGATCGATACCATAAAAAATCCAGGCTGTTATTTTTTGATTTAAACGGGTACGATTACAGGATAATGCACGTAAATTTTTCAAAATACAGTGAATGCATTTATATATATTTAAAAAAAATACGTTTCCTTTTAATAAAACTTCCTATCTTCAATATTTCTGGTACTAGCCCTCCATGTCCCATGGCCGTGGGACACCCTGTATAAGTACCTGTAAGAAGATTTAGTCAATTCTATTCTATTTGAATTCCATGAGCCCTCTACAAATGAGAGTTGTTATTCCAATGTGGTGAAATAGGTACAACGAAGCATGTACCGCATTTTCACCACATCAACAAAATATATTATGTAAGTATAGATAGTAACTGAAATTTAATTTTTTTACTATAAAAACTTCCGTAGTTTGACGAATTCATTATGAATGTAAGCGGGTTAACTACGAACCTATTTTGTGTTGGAAGAACACCAACGTTTCATCCCTTAACGAGGGACTTCATCAGGGTGAGTGCGGTTCGCGTCGCGCCTGTACCGCGTCCTGAGGTTAAAATAGGTTCGTAGTTAACCCGCTTACATTCATAATGAAATTTAAATTATTGATAAAAAGCGCTGCAAAAGATATTTAATATTTGGTTTAACTATAAGGCTTCCATCAGATTACTGTGGTTTCATTAAACACAAAGGGAAATCGAGTTTAAATTAAAAGTTACCACCATTACCAATTCCGTCTGGTTTTATTCAATTATTTTGCTGAAAACAGTTTCGCGAGAACTAATTGGATGGAAAAATACATGACATATTGAAAAACATTTTTAATTTAACCTTTCTATTAATTGTAAAGATGTTTCTAATATTGTTGTCAAAACACGCTGGTCTGTAAGTATTGTGCAATGCATACCAATAAGACGTAAATTTATTCATGTGAAAATAAAACAAGCTATGAATAATATTTACATTTTATTACTTTCTGATATTTTTGTAATTTGAAATCACTTAAGAACACAGTTGATAAGGTAGCATGTAGGCACAACTGATCTTACTTATGTTAACCTACTTAGGTATTCAGGATTTCATTTTAAAATTGACCAAAGCTCAGTCCATATTGTTGTATAATCAGGACGCGTCAGGATCATACAGGTTTCATAAATTTAGTATTTAGAGACACATTATTCCATCCTCATCAGCACAAAAACGTCTACATGACGACACGTCTACGTGTAAATGACTTTGTGGATTTGAACCTAGGACCCACATTTACATTTTGAAAACTAATGTCTGCAATATCTTTAGAATCACTTTTGACCGCTGATCATCTATAAAAATGCGCGCTATACAAAGAGCTCATATGAACTATTGTTTTATGTATACACTGCTAATATTTTTTGTATTTGGTGTAAAATGCACTATTTCTACATGGAATCAATTTCAAAACAATCTTGAAACAAAGAAAATGAATAAGGTAATAGAGTCATAGAGCAACTACGTGACCCGAGAGCTGGTAAGTATCTGGCACAGCGCATCAGCATTGCCATACAGCCTGGCAATGCAACCAGCGTCTTGGGGACGCTTCCGACTGGTATTGATATGGATCAGTTGAGCTACCTGTAGTCTGTTGGCAACAGTCTGCAGTCTCAATGTTCCAAATGTAAATACTAGTATAATGTTTTTTGTGAATAAAGGCAACTTTTCTTGTTTAAAAAAAAAGCATCTACGTACACAGTAGTCTATTCTGTGTTTTTAGATAACAAGAAAGTTTTGCCTACTTCGTATTAGACAGACATTATTAGAGAGACATTGACTCCTCGCCTTAACGTTATAGCCAATATTAGTCTATGTGTATGGCCCGGATTAAAATGTATCTTTTTGCAAATTTCATTACGTTTTTGCATAAATCGACCTCCAGCAGATATTCTCAAAGGTTTTGTTAATTCGATACTTAGGTTCACACCCATACATCACATATTCCAAGACATGTTTGTGCACATTTTTACGTCGTGTGTATCGCGACTATACTTGTAAACTCTTAAGATATTTTTTATAAAGAAAAAAATAAAAATAAAAATCATTTATTTCAGCACCAGGTACCATATACACTAACATTTTTTACATTAAAATTAAACCATTGAAAAATACACAATATAATTCATAGATTGATTTAGTGCCTACTTTAAAATCTATTTTTTTTTATATAGGTACCTAAAGGAAGTTACAAAAGTCAATAGATATCTCGAAAAGGGTTAAGTTTAGGGTAGGGTGTTTAATAGTGAAATAAGTCAAAAATGATGAGTACTCCACGCCCTTAACGGATCTAGTACGATTTTTCCTCTAACCCTGCATATGGAAATAAATAGTTTTTGATTCGTTTGAAACTTGATTCTTGTGAAGACAATCAAAATTCGTTAAAATGTGACCGGTAAGACTTTGCGACCGATGTCGGTCGCCATGTGATCGCTATCTATGTCGAGACTGCATCTCCTAAGAAAAGGCGCTTTGGTGTTTGGCTGTCAAATTAAAATGGCGCACTACATACCCTGCCACAATGCAAATTCCCAATAACCCCATAAACCGTGCCTGCATAGTTCGACATGACCTCCTCATACTCATCGTAAAAGATCCGCACAATCTATTGAGTTCTATGGTAAATTGAAGACTTTTTCTCATTTGCAAAAAACATCATTGACAGAACAAGACATGACCCACCTAACATTAAGTGGTAGAGGAATACCTCGCATCTCTCACGATGTACAATGAAGTAGGTGTATAACCATTTATGATACCAAATTTTTGATTAGAAAAAAAATGTGTAAAGCCGCTTAAAGAAACTAGTATAAGCTTCTATATACCTAAGGTACAAGAGCAATCAACAAGCTATCTTTTGTACCCTTTTGGCCCCAAGATTCAAAATAACGTAGCAACAATGTAACAGTAAAACTGTAAAAAACATTTACCGTAAGCTTTGTAACCCTTTTGTGAACAAGTTTTAACAACAATACCACAAACAACAAAGTAGGTACGTTTGATACTTTCGTGTGCTGCACCTGACAAAGTTGCTGGAAAGTCGTTACTTACGGCTGAAACTTTCCTTTGCTAAACTAACTCAAAGAGGAAATACTGCTGAATGATTGCGGAGAGTTTTAGACGTGTTTAAGGTTAATAAACTTAAATGGTTTGAAGTAAATACGAGGGCCTACCAAGAGATTAATGGAGAACTGAATTGGATTACAAAAAGTTAATTAAACGATGAATAAGATTAGGCTTGTAGCTTTGATGACTAGGTACCTAAATAAAATTTAAATATGTAGTGCTCAAAGATCCTTTGTAGGTACTCATGCAGATGGGATTATTATAAGTTTTCCATACTTACAAACTTCCAAACAACAAGTTTACGATATTCATATCTAGTGAGACATTTTGGCTAACCACATCTTCGTCAGGTTATAATGGACAAGGTCTAGCTGATACGTATTCACTCAAGCACATAATGATAGTTGATTGATTAAACGCCTTGAATAAAGAAAACTTACTATGCGACAATGCTCTATATTCTTCACTAAACTAAATATAGGTACATGACCTTTATTGACTTGATTTAAAAACCCCCCGAAAGATTTTCATGAACCTGTCTCACGCTAAGATCACTCGGGACAAAATTATCTATGACAAAAAAAAACTAAACGAAAATCGGTTCATCCGTTTGGGAGCTACGATACCACAGACAGATACACAGATACACAGACAAACACGTTAAGCTTAGAACACCCCTCTCTTTTTGCATCGGGGGTTAAAAATAGAAGTAAATCCCGTTATACGATGCTATGCATATACAGGGTGCCACGGAAAGGGTGACTTAGCCGAAAGGGGATGATTCTGGACGTCGAGAGGGTCAATGTTTGTTCGACGTTTTTGGATATTTCATATTATTTAATCTTTTTTTTTAAATAGAGGTGTTTTTTTCTTCATATCCGTGTTCTTTTACACGCACTTTTGTTTTGGGTAGTTGTTTGACTGCCTGTGGTAGTTATTCTGATCCTGCTCAAAGCTCCCGGGTCATCAATTTATTTGATCAAGATCGGAAAGTTGATGCAAGTTATCATGTCAAGCTTAGGTACATGTCAGGCTAGGTTCACATTAGGTGGAACCGACAAGCTTAACGAAACAAAAATACATGGAATAAACGTTCTATCGTTTTAATGTGAAAAGCGCTATTGAAATACATTATGACACCTTTATCGTTCTGATAAAACAGTCGGTCCAACCTAATGTGATACCGCTTTTACAGGCTCGCTTGCTAGACAAACGATGGACTGAGAAATTTGTATAAATGCTCAATTTTCAGCGTCTGCACCTGTAAATTCAGCATAATAAAAAAACATGAAAAAAGTTAAAACACGAATCTAATTTTAAATTTTGTTCTATGTAATTTTAAGATTGTAGTAATTGTCAATAGCCAATTGATGATTCAAGTTCCATTCCATCCCAGGAATCGGTGTTGATTCTATCCTCTCTGAGAGGGCGCGACGCTGACGACAAATGTGTACAATATGAAATCGATTCAATCAAATCCGAGGACGAAAAATTCGAATCCATCCCCAATGTCTCCTTTGTGAGGATCTGTGAGTATTTATCTACATTTCCATTCAATGTCGTCATTACAAGTCAAACATTTGTATAGACATTCTCAAATATTTTGCTTGTCGGCGGGTAGATTATTTCTGGCGTCTAAAAAACGTGTGCATGCTCGATCAAACATTTTCTAAGTTATACATTTTTCAATACGTAATAGTAGAAAGATGGAAAATTTGTATTAGGTAGTGCCTATACACGTTCTAACCACTCCACAATGCGCCATACAATCTACCATTCTTGTCACGTTCTACAGATTCCGTGGCAAAATGAGTGTCGTAATTAGAGTTATCATTACCAGTTACAGTTACTCCAACTTCCTCGATAAAACGAGAGTTAATGTGATTGTCACACTTATGGCGCATATCCGACCGAAATCAGCGCCACCACTTATTTTATCTTATTATTATGATGAACGAAGGAATTTTTCAACTTCGCATGTCTGCCTACACTATACTACTCTCTTTTAGTGCCTCTTAAAATGTTTTATTTTGTACTAGCTTCTGCCCGCGGCTTCGCACGCGTATTTTCGTTAATAAGTAGCATATTATCTAAGTCTTTGCTTTAAACGTACGCCAAATTTCAGTTTGATCTGTTCAGTAGTTTTGGAGAGCCTTGTTAACAAAACTTCAGATTTCACAAACTTTCGGCTTTATAATATTAAATAAAGAAAATAAATAAATAATGCTGGACAATCCACACAGCATCATCTAGCCCCTAGCTAAGCAGAGCTTGTGTTATGGGTACTAGATGACTGATATAAGTACATAATATATTACATAATATTAGTAGGCTATTAGGATTGTGTAGGCAGAGATGCGATGTTTCTCTTTTGTTCGCCCGGTGAGCAAAAAGAGAAACTTCGGTGGCGTGGTGGCGCTCTGATTTGGGTTGGGTATGCGCCTTAAGGTTAAGGGTGACATGCCATGTTCGGGAAAACCCTCATGCAAGAAATAAATGATTTAAAAAAAAAGGTCTGTAACGTTTCAAAGTTCACCCGTGGCGTAACGAATTCGTTGCCATGATTCTTGTGATGGTAATCCACGGACTCAACGGAAGGTTCTGTATAACTTAGCGTCAACCATCATGCAGCGATCGGGGGTTCAGCATGGTACAATAAAACAGAGTATGCTACTCCGAAAAACAACTGTCACGTGGGTTTTGCCAAGCCTACGTCATATCCGCTACGGTGGTTCCCAAACTTTTTAGTTTGGATAGATTCGAGATCTAGATCTAGGTTTTAGGTTTTCCATTAAATTCTTCAAACTTAGTTTCCACAATTTGAGCAACGCTAATGAGCTCTGCACATGGATAAATAAAATTTTCCCTTGAAATGAAATTTATCTAATCCCAGGAACATTTTTCAGCCACAGATTCTCTTTTCGGGAATATAAAGAACCTTATTTTACCTTTCACACTTACAGTTACGGATAGATTAACCACCCATTTTACTTTAAAGATTTATTATCCGATCAACAACGCGAATGATTCACCGGCGTCAATAAAAGTTTGATAGTCACCGGCAAATGAACGTAACCTCCCATTTTTGTGGCAAGTGGACAGTGATATAGGCTTGGAAAGATCTGGAAGTAGCATACCTTGTATTATTTTACCAAGGGGTTTAGCTCAGTCCAGAGATGCAGAGCGTGAGCGTGCCTGTGTTCTTAATGTTCATTCAACTCTCTTGTTTGACAGTGATCATAGGATCATAGGACAGTGAATCATAGAAAAAAAGAAAAGTGACAGTGATCATAGAACAGTGATCATAGGATCACTGTTGAGCGCTTGGGAAGATGGGTAAATATTGTTTTTAATTTTATGTGACTATTTTTAAGTCTCCACGACCTAACATTTTATAAGGGTTTAGGGAGAGGCTTAATCAGTAGTTCAAAATGAGTAGAATGATTTATGGGTTATTTTTATGAGTGAATGAATGTATCCCTAGTGGCGTTATGTGTCTTGTAAGAGTCTCAATGGAACCTAATTCACTCAGACATAAAACCGTACTGCTAATTCCTGAACCGCGTTCAATAATAAAAACTTATAGAAAGGTCAAATTCAATCATTTAAAAAGATTTTTGTATTATCGGGGAACATTTTATTTTCACTAAAATCCCTCGTCGCAAACAGGAGTAGGTAAATAGATACTACTAGCAAACCCTACTTATTGTGCTAGTATTACCAAAGATTATGGACGCTTTTGAACTTTACGTATCAAAGAGACCGCAAATAGGTTGTTACTCTTCAAATAAAAGGCTTTAAATTTAAAATATATACGTAATAATGAAATAATGAAACATATCTACTACTAGCTGCGCCCCGCGGCTACGCCCGCGTGGAAATTTAAAATTATCACTTAGGGGTATGAAAAATAGATGTTGGCCGATTCTCAGACCTACTGAATATGCTCACAAAAATTCATGAGAATCAGTCAAGCCGTTTCGGAGGAGTATGGCAACGAAAACTGTGACACGAGAATTTTATATATTAGACTAGCTGCGCCCCGCGGCTACGCCCGCGTGGAAATTTAAAATTATCACTTAGGGGTATGAAAAATAGATGTTGGCCGATTCTCAGACCTACTCAATATGCTCACAAAATTTCATGAGAATCGGTCAAGCCGTTTCGGAGGAGTATGACAACGAAAACTGTGACACGAGAATTTTATATATTTGATTACAACATTTTTAGAAAACACGTTAAGCTGTTGGTCCTACGTCTTACGTCTGCCCGTCGTGTCGGTTTATCTTCCCATAGGATTATGAGGGTGAAGAAATAGAGAGTGTACCTGTGTTCCCGTGCATACTTGTGTTCTACAGGGTGTCACGAAACATTTGTACTAACCCGAAAAAGGCTGGTGCTGTATATATAATAGCGATATCTCTAACCTTTAGTACATCACACTATAATATTATAAATGCGAAAGTTTGGATGGATGGATGGATAGATGTTTGTTACCTCTTCAAGCCAAAACAATATAAATATACAATAATTTAAATACATTATATAATATTGACGACATCGGTGGCGAGGCGGGCGAAGGTCCGCCTGCGGCGCAGGAGGTTTCGGGTTCGATTCCCGCCTTGGGACAAATGTTTGTACGATCTACAAATATTTGTTCCGTGTGTTCTGGTCGTTTCAATGTAAAATAAAAAATATCTATCTATGTAATGTATTATATTGTGTATATCAGTCATCTAGTACCCATATCACAAGCTCTGCTTAGCTTGGGGCTACATGATGCTGTGTGGATTGTCCAGCATTATTAATTTATTATTTATTTAATATTTAAAACAAAAAGCTTGTGTTCTGGGCATCTGCCTAAATGCACAAGGAGGGCATCATCATCATCTCAACATTTTTGTTAATATTAGTAGGTTTAGTACCGAGTACTTGAAGAGGTTAATTCAAAGCAAATACCTACCCTAATTTAATATGTCTACGACCTTTTCGACTAGCAGAAAGTATGTCAAAATAATAAAATCAATCAAATGAAACCCTCATATATATCATGCGAGGCCAAAAATGTATAATGTTTATCTAAGAATACAAGTACAGGGTGTTCATCGGAGAAAAATCAACGCCTTCTGACACGGTGGGTACCTACTCTTATTCATTTTAGAAAGTCAACCAATCAGAAATTTTGACAAACTCCGTAGCACAGCGGGCGAAGGTCTGCCTGCGACGCAGGAGGTTGCGGGCTCGAATCCTGCCTCTGAACAATTGTTTGTACGATCTGCAGATATTCGTCCCGAGTGTTTTTTATGTAAAGTAAAAATATCTACATATTATGTATGTAACTTATCTCATACCCACAGCACAAGCACTGCTGACTGTGGAGTAGATGATGCTGTGTCGATTGTCTAATGTTATTTATTTATTATTTAATGCACCTCAGAAGGAACTCAAAAGTCTAGCACCGCTCTAGGAAAGTTCTTCAAGACGTTCACTTTACACACTCATTGTAGAGCGTTACTTTTAAAACAACTAAGCTGACTTCAGTCCCAACTAAAACGAACACCTTGTATATTTTATACCATAAGTTGAGTGAGACGTCTGTCCCATAATAATGCCTTTCAAATATTTACGAGGCCCCCAGAGAAAACATTATTCTTTCATCTTTCTTACGTTTGTGGACTCAAGCAGGTAGGTTTTTATGTAATGGAAAATACACAAGCGAAGTTTTGGTAGTGGAGTCGACTGACTTTGTTGTATCTATAAAGACGAAGGTTAAGTTTTTTATTCAGGCGAGGAAACCTTAAAAAGGCAGGTTTTGCAGTATTTTAGAGACGGAATAAGTTAATAATGGTAATTCTAAAAACAATGACAGCAAATCTGATGAAATTATTACGGCAAAATCCCTTGGCCTCCTCGGCTTGGGGGACGAATGTTTAGTAATGGCCGTAAGGTATCGAGTAAGACAGCATATCATTTGTTTTCTAACTACACACTGCTGGACCAAGATCTTCTTTCTCCTTCAGCTGCTTGATGGAAATAAAGCAGGAGGGGGTGAATGAGTTGTGTGTTGCTTTTAATAAAAGCAACAGGAGGATGTGATTGAGTTGTGCGTTGCTTTTAGTAAAAGCAACAGGAGGATGTGAGTGAGTTGTGCGTTGCTTTTAGTAAAAGCAACAGGAGGATGTGAGTGAGTTGTGCGTTGTTTTTAGTAAAAGCAACAGGAGGATGTGAGTGAGTTGTGTGTTGCCTTTAGTAAAAGCAACAGGAGGATGTGAGTGAGTTGTGCGTTGCTTTTAGTAAAAGCAACAGGAGGATGTGAGTGAGTTGTGTGTTGCTTTTAGTAAAAGCAACACACAAAGTAGTTGAAAAGTTCGTAGTCAAAACAACACACTCACACCCTCCTGCTTTATTTCCATCAAGCAGCTGAAAGAGAAAGAAGATCTTGGTTACCCACAAAGATCCTTGTCTCATTTATTAAACAAACATCTTTTGTAAGTAGGTACTTCGTTATTAGTAGGTACTTACAAATATTTTGGTTTTTTATAATTCAATTAACTTCATACTTCATTGGAATGTGAACATTTATGTTTTACACACGAATACATCGCAATTTCCTGAAGCAAATTGCTATTTCACTTCGCATCCTGAAAGGACGCTACGAGCCGGATATTTGAATTATATGCGATGCTTATTAATTTACCTACAGTCTGAATTGGTTTGATTTGACGAACCAGTAAATTAAATAATCTCTTTGGTTAAACAAATTAAATTTTCAGAAGGTTTGGGCATCAAAAGGGCCGCTTTCTCGTGGTCCTACTATTTTGTCCTACTAGTAGGACCACGAGGGAGACCAGTTTCTGTTCGTCCTACTAAAAAAAAAAAAATACTGTAGATAGAGGGAAAACACTTTATTGCACACCATACATATAACAATTACAAATAAACCCTATTGGCCTATTGGCGTAAGGCCGCCCATTGCATACAATAGGCGGCCTTATCGCTGTGAGAGATCTCTTCCAGGCGTAGCCTGACACAAATGCTGCCCATATTTATTTGAAAGTAACTTACCTGTCATTCATACTTATAATTAAGAGAACAGAAGTGTCTTTTTTAAATTAGGGTAGAAGCCTTTATTCACAAAAAATTACACTAGTATTTACAATTGAAACAATTGAGCTAACAAGGAGTGTCTTGGTGTCAAGCTCCAAAAGAAGAGCTAAGCACTTGCATATAAAATTGTAGGTACGAATTAAGACGAATTACATCATGATTGTACCTTAAGGGCGAAGAAAAAAATACTTGACACGACTGAGCAAAATTAAAATCATTAATTAGCGACACCAATCATGAAAAATATCCCCATATTTTATTGTATAGGTATTAGTCATATATGGCTTAGAATTTGCACCTAAACTCTTCTCGCGGGTGTCTTATGAGGCGACTAAGGGATATCCACCGGGGGGCGGGCAGCAGCGCCGAACAATTTTAACACCAAAGTGCGAGCCATAACCCGCATGCCTATCGTGGGGATTATGGGCACTACCCCCATGTCAATAAGGCGTTTATCAGGGGGAGGCCTGCGTCCAGCAGTGGACCGGTATAGGCTGTAGATGTAGATGATGATGATGAAGTCATATTACGCAACAGTCTGCATTTAGCTGAATTGTTTCAATTGTAAATACTAGTACTTATTTGGTTCTGGTTATCCTATTGTAATATTTATACATGAGATTTGTGCCGTTCCGCACTGATTATTACAGAAAATAAATGTATTACACAGTTTTTTAAAACTGTCCATTTTTGTGACTATCCGCCCGACCTATCAGCATGAAAGAAGCTTGCAGAACATTTGGGAGCGTGTAAGGGATATAGGTCAACTGGCTCGATGAATACTTGATGCAGGCCGTCCCGTTTGCAACGTAATTCTAAGCGCCACTAAATTGGTAACTACATGCCCTTCACGGCGAATAAAATTACTTGAATAGTACGGTTTCGGCGAAATAGAAATTGGTACGGTGGGTGTCCCCAGAGAGACAAAAGACCGCAGCAACGGTACTTGAGTTAACCTTCACTCGCAGTTTTTACAGCTTTATAATTTTGATACATGTGGTCACAACGGTGTAAAATGGATACGGTAGAGTTTGAAGCCCGCAAGCCAGCAGTAGAAACACGATTCTAAAATTGTTTGAAAAACTAGCTATTCTGTCTTCACTATTGTTTGGGATTAGTAACAATCTTCAAAGAAATCGGTAGGAAATAAAAGATCTCCAAGGTTCTCCGACCTCCGTGCATTATAGCGACCACTTTTTACACACGCTGACTTCTAGGCACATTTTGCCGAAAACTTAAAACACTGTTTCGTAGCCAAGATCCTATTTCCTAGTTTCTGATGGGCATTATTTTTTTTTACTGAGATGCTTGCTAAGCTAGCGTGGGGATTAATAAATAAATAAATAAATAATGCAGGACAATCCACACAGCATTATGTCATGCGTTGTTTCTATGGAAACGTTTAAGGTTACTTCATTTCGATGGGAACTGTTTTGTGGGATAAAAAGTATGCTTATGTTTAATTCCAGGCTTAGAGTTATGTATATACATATACGCAAAATTTCAGCCCGATCGTTTTAGTCATTTTGGCGTGAAGAGGTAACAAACATCTATCCATCCATACGTCTGAACATCCAAACTTTCGCATCACACTAATAATTATAAATGCGAAAGTTTGGATGGATAGATGGATGGATGTTTGTTACGTCTTCACACCAAAACTACTGAACAGATTGAGCAAAAATTTTGCATCGGTGTAGCGCTAAGCCTGGAATCAAACATAGGCTACTTTTTATCCTATAAATCAGTTCCCATGGGATAGAAATTACCTTTGAACGTTTCCATAGAAAGAACACGTGCGAAGCCGCGGGCAGAAGCTAGTATTTTTATATGCGAAAGTTTGGATGTTTATATATTAGTGTGATGTGATGTGATGTTATGTGTATGATGAAGTTGAAGAGTCACATCAACTTCATCACACACAGGCGTCCCCGAAGTCATTATGACTTACACATACCTATGATCCAATTATTGGATCAATAATAAAACGAGCAAAATTAAATGATAAATGAGACTTATTTTGCCTACTTCTCTTTCGTAGGTACCCAGATATTTATCAAATAAATTACTCTTGGATATTTCAAAGTATAATTAAAATGATTTAGCATTGTACGTTTTGACGACGACCCTCCTTATTAACTTTGATAATGGTTATGATAATACAGTGCTTATTTTGATTAAAAATGTCGTCGAAATCCTTTTTTGCTGCCTCTCATCTTCAGAGCGAGTGTCCTTTTTCATCGTTATAGTTGTCGCTCATAAATCATAACTGAGTGACAAAATAATGGGCAGCTCGCAGAGATTAAGCCTCTAATATATCAGCTGCCCGGAGAGCGCGATGAAGGGATTCCCACGTCCGACATAACACATGCTTTAGGACCAAATTATGTTTGCGCAAAATACCGTCTTTGCCCATTTTTATGTCGGCATTCCCTTCTTCATTATGTCGTATAACAGTATGATGCATGGCCGGTACAATATCACTGCCCTGACAACTAATGTTTGACCAACTAAAGTAAGCATCTCATCTCGTCTTATCCCACGAGTTTACGGTTCAATATCCTCTGATTCGGTGTTGGTTAAGATGTAGTTTTGCACCGTAAAAGCCTTTTTTGTAGCCGGAACGGTGTGGCTATTGTTTCTAGTTCACAAATCGGTCGTAATGTTCATGAGTTAGGCTGTAATAAAGTAACGTGGTGTCTATTAGGTGTTGTAAGAGATACAAAAACAAAATTAAAAAAATTAAAAACTCCTACAGTCCTACTACTTTCATGAAACATGGCTAAGAACACCCGGGATAAAATTATCTATGACACAAAAAACCTAAACGAAAATTGGTTCATCCGTTTGGGAGAGACCACAGACAGACACGTTAAACTTATAACACCCCTCTCCCCCTCTCTTTTTGCGTCGGGGCTTAAAAATAACATTTGTGTGAAGGAAATGTGAGTTCATTCAAAAAGATAAAAAATGAAATCATTTTATTTAGCATCAATGGACTGAATTTTACGACTCGCAATATAAACGAGTTTTTTCTATTTGAATTTTAATTCTTAAAACACGCTTTAAGCTCAGTAAGTTGTTAAAATACGAGATACTTTTTCAGTGGTCTTTGTTTTAAAATTAATTTGTGCGAGTAAAAGTTATTATAGAAGCCTGTAAAATGTAAATTAACAGTATCCACAATATGCGTCAATTCGTTCAGACAGCGGCGTAAAAGCCTGTATGTAATTGGAGCGGAAGTGTCCACAGTCACTCTCGTTAACGTACTCGTATATCTACATCTACACACACAGCACGAAATTCAGTTTCCGGTAGTATTTAAAGTGTAAATAAATACTAATGATCACTGCCAAAAACAGCGATAATACAGGCCAAAACATGTTGTTTAAATTTGAAATGAAATGAAAACAAACATCGTATTTCGGCAGTTTTCCTAAATTAATTTCTTGATTGAAACTTTTATTTTCTTCTCATATAAGGGATCCACTCTTTCATGATTAATGGAAATTGAAAATGAAATTATAAATATTTGTCACAATATAAAAAAAAACTTCCTTCGCTGTGATAAAAAAAAACCCTTAAGTTACCTTTTTGACGTAAAAATATAATTTTGTTTGTAAAAACCTCACTTTTAAATGATAAACATTAGCATAAGCTGACTCGAATGTAACAATGTTTATTTACAACAACCTAGTCAGCTTTTGCAGCTTAGGCTGAACGTACATCTATCTGAACTGAACCGAACTTGTTGTGAGGGCCGAAGGATTCGAATTGAAACCAATTATTAAGATTCATGTAATTTGTCGTGGACCAGTGTGTGTCACAACATTTAATCCAAGCTCGATCGCACCGAGGGAGCCGGTCAGATCAAGTTTTAAAATTCTTATAGACGATTCCTTGACTTTAAGAATTCTAAAACTAGATCCCATTTTGGTTGCCTCAGTGCGTCCAGTTTGGACAAAGGTGCGTGTAGCTTAAAAATTAAATTAAATCGGACAAACAGTAAAAAAATGAACGAGAGCCAAAATAGTCAGCAAAAAATCGAGGACGTTCAGCTGGTCCGTAATGCAATTAGCACGAAATTGTTTTAACGTTGTAATTTTGCATTTTGCCGGTTTGGCCTTTCCGTTATTTTCGACGCCTACGAATTGGCGAAGGGATTCGGTGTGTGACAAATTAAATGTTCGTGGATTGGACGTGCTTCTGTATCACACTTCCAACGTTTTGTTCATTATTTGATTTTTTGATGACGACGTAAAGTGATAGAGAAAATTTGTTTTCACCACTCTCGTTCGAAAACGGACTTTGTCGCTCAATAATAGTGGGCCACATCTAACTAATTACAATTCTGAATTCAAATACTTTTTTCAACAAGTTAAATAGTATTTTTTATCCCAATTGTCCATCGATCAAAAATTTCCGGCCGGCCCCCCTTAGATGCACAATGCGCGCCCTGAAAACGTCAGTATCAAAAGGTATCCCATTTGGCATTCTGGGATAGCTTTTCAACTAGTGTCATTTTAGCTCTCGGACCGAAAGCATGGTCAAGTGCTCGTATAAGAAATGCAATAATCGACCGACCAAGCAACAGAAAAAGGATAGAATTTCTTATTTTCAGTAAGTTTAAATGTATGTTTTACCTGTGTATTGTGATATGAGCCAATTGAGCCTTATATACTTGAGAAATCAGCATTAAATATTGTTGTTGGGTTTGCCTATGTAAAAATATTTATTTTGTTCTAAGTTGATGAATATATGGCTATTGTTTCTAATTTTTTTTTATTTATTTGTGGTAAGTTGTAAGTGATAATTTTTTTTTCATGAAAAGACATTTAAAATAACTGGTTGAGGTTTATAAAATACTTGCTGACCTGCCCTCAATTTTATTTGCGTGGACTCTCTAATAAAAGAATGACTACCCAAAGTATTAGATTTAATCAACTTAGTATTTACTTTTTAATTACCCTCGAGATCCTGTGCGTTGGGAAAAATTTTATAAGATCCTAGTTGAAATAACGTTTTTTTTGGCCCATAGAAAAAATCTTACGAAGCCGCAGGCAGACACTAGTTCTTTTAAATTTGAAGTACCTGTCTGAAATTGTATTTTAGGTTTATTTCACTAGCTTTTGTTAACTTATTTATAATATTGTATGTCCGAAATGACCCTTTTGTTTGTTGACTGTTGCGTCGCTAATTTATAGTTGTATCAATAAATGATTCGTTATCTTTACCTGAATTCTGTTGATTTTATAATCCTTATAAAAATAAACAGTGTATAAATTATTCTTAGGTACCTTCCTACCTACTTACAAAATAAAATATAATAAATTCGACTCCACTAATGTCTTGTTCCGCATGCAAAAAACTTGACAGGCTCTGCGCAAACTGTTTGCGTCAAAACAAAACGTGGACACTTTTGAGTGTCATTCTTGTAAGGTTCTAGGTATCTACGGGGGAGGCCGCATACTTGATCGATGGATAGATGGGATAAAATAGTAGATTGTATCTTATGTGAGCAAAATAATATTTTTACGGCGAGGGTGCTTTTTTGAATCCAGAGCGAAGTGAGGGATTCTAGAGTAGAAGTAGAAAGAGAAGAGTAGAAAGAATTCTGAACGTAGCGAGGGATTCAAAGTACGCTGCCCGAGCCAAAAATATATTATATTGCGCCCGAGCGATACACTCCACTTTTAATCACCCACTATGAGAAAATAAAAGGCGCCTCATATTTTATTCTAATATTATTATTTAATAAAACATTTAGTTACAACAAAATTGAAATTAAATCGTATCTAATAATAAAACCACTAAAAACTTATATTTACATTTGAGACATTTTCGCCATTATGAAAATTTATTGTTACAGTTTTACTAGGAATAGAGATTGTTGTAGATTATATACCGGCGGCGGCGCGACTATGGGCCGTGGTCGTATCAGCTAGTATTTATACAAACAATATTTGCGTTCGATTTCTTTGGCGCTGAACACTAAGATGTTCCAAATTCAAAAAGTGCGCGGCAAAGATAATTGCGGCGCACATATAGAGAGTATTAAGAACTAATTACTGCCCGCTAAAAGTTTCTTCTAGATAACACCACCTTTGGGTGCACTTAAAGACGAACCAAGTCGTCCTTTTCGAAAAGATGGGATGAAAACTCACGTTGTAATTGAGCCTAGTAAGCCTAGAACAATTTTAGTCGCATCACACAAGCCCATCACGTAATAAATATTTTTTTCTTAAATTCTTAAATTATTTATTGCACACACAAGTTATTTCATACATAAAAGTTAACAAAAATACTGGACATGCACAAGGGCGAGCTTAACCCTCAAAGAGTTTTCTTACAGCAAACCTATGGATATAAAGAGAATTTATGAAACGAGTGTGGATAGATAATTTTTGTGTAAAAAAGGAAAAGGATGAATTGAAAAACCCCATTCCAGTGATAACTTCCTTTTGATATTCGGCTTGAAAATGATTCAGTAGGTTATTATGGAATTTTACGAAAGCTGTTTTAAAATAGCACTTCTTAACCAAGTATCGTTTCGATTTCAAGATATAAATCTTCCCCACTCTTGTTTTCCACTCTTGTTTATCCAAACTGTACATAATGATTCTAAAATACGACATCCAAGCAATCTCTTATCATTAAAATTTACCGTTTAATCTCAGCGTGGAATGCTTACGATAAATCAGGCCAGATTGCATCCCGGTAAATACCTACCTGACTGCGAGGTAGATATTACCCCGTAGGGTAGATTTATACCATGATGGACAGATTTTGGGAAAATTATATGAAAAGCAAAGATTAACGTCGCAATTTGGAGATTACAAAAGATTACTTGCTGTAGAATGATGCTTGTTTTAACTATATTTAAGTAATGAAATCTTTAATAACAAAGAAAATTACATTGGAAACTATTGAGCTATCGGCAGACTGCTGCAAACAATCTACAGGTAGCTCATCTGATCCATATCAATACCATTCGGAAGCGTTTCCAAGACGCTGGCTGTATTGCCCCGCTAAATATAGCGGCATTGCCTATAGGCAAGGCTGATGCGCTGCGTCGGATACTTACCAGCTCTCAGGTCACGCGTTTCTTTGACCTGATTTTGTTTTTAAACCCGGGGAGCCCTGGTATCCCTTGACCTAGGGTCTCAACTCAAAGGAGAGCAAATGCGTAGGCTTTGAGACCTGCATTTTTGCGCCTGTTGAGATCCTCAGTTGAATCTGCCGCCACACAAGCCCTCACGGAATTACTCGAAAGGCGTAAGTGTGTTGACGCATGAGTGGCCTCCTTAACTCCCATGAAGTACTAGTAGTAACTTTGGATTTAAAAATCTAATTCCGTGATTGAAAGTTAAAAACTTTACAATGCCTAAGTAATTAACCACTAACTGGAACCTGCGACTTCGTTTGAGTGGCGTATTATGTTTTATCTCACAATAAAAAATGATAGCAACCTATAGCTGCCCTTGTAGCGGTGATTGTTGGAACAGATTATTTAATAAGCTAGGTTAATGGTAGGCAGGGCACATAATCATGTTCCCTGCCTACTAGAGAGAGATCAACCGAGGAAGAGATTTCTCCCATCAGCACACACATGTCCTGCTGTACATGCGAAGATTATTTTCCACGCCTGGCAGGCGGATTGAGGATTGCAGGTTTTAAAAATACTCAGAAGAAAGCATCTGCCCTTCCTCTAGTAGTTTCCCTTAGTTGGCACATAAGACATCCACGAGCTGAGTTTTCAGGGTAAATTCTAGCGCTGCGATTGCTATAAAAACATAATATGCACAGTCAAACATCCAGTGAACTAATTAATGCGGTATAGTCTCAGTAGTCCGGTTACATTTAATTGAACCGGACTACTGAGTCGCTGTACGTATCTGTGGTCCGGTTGCTTAATTGAACCGGACTACCGATACGTTTTTTGCAACTGCTATTTCGGTGTTGATAATACATTGCCGGCTTATTGTACTTATCGAAATTGGTTCGAAGAAACAATTTGAAAAGTTAATAAAACGTGCACTCGGAATGACTTTTCAAACAAAACACAGTTATTCTCAGTAGGTATACCGGACGGCTTTTGAAGCTAAGCCAGAACACGTCAGGTAAGCTCTACGCTCGGGTGTTTGATTTATGCAGCCTTCGTAGCAAAGTGCTACGAGTGGGATCTACGAGCTACGCGTAGAACAGCTACGAATATTTGGAGCTTCGTAGCAAAGTGCTACGAGAAACGTCTTAGATTTACGCACTCTGCAAAGAGAAGATGTAGGTTTCTATATTTCATGAGAAGTAACTGAAGATCCTACACACCTAAATTAGCGCGCCGCCGACAAGGTGACAAAATACTGCCGTATCGTGTCTATTTATACGCCGGACTGTGTCGTCGACTTGCGTAGACATAATGGACGCTACACAGCGAACCCATTGACACAACCCAGCGGTGGCGGTAGCTTGATGGGGTATTTGAGTGTTTCAACATTCGAGAAAGCCGACAATGTTTTATCAACTAGCGAAAGGAGCAGTGACTTTGGTGTGTGAACTCAGCTACTTTTACGTTTGAAAACCAATACAGTCTTACTCGTCAATTTTAAATAAAACAAGCTCCAAGTTGACTCTATAAATTATGAGTTCAGGGCATGGGCATTTGAATTTCAGTGTGTATTTATCACGTTTTCTTAATGAAATTGACCTTTAAAACGTGTTTAAAGCCCATACATTAAAACAAAAGGGCTGTCAGAGGAATGATCCGCCTTTTCACGCCACGGCCATAAAACGGGACCAGCCGCCGCTTACGATACGCTTTATCACCACCCAGGCACAGAATACTTCGAACATAACAAAAAACAACCTTCACTAGAGTCTGCACCAGCCTTTGTGATAGCCGGTTTCTCGAACGCTGATTATTTGACTAATGACGTAATGACACCTTAGTTTTTGTTTTATAATGCTTATCCAAATTTCCCGCTTCACGCGGTGTTTGTATTATTAAATGTTCCGTCTAAGTCGTACATTTTTAAGATTAATAAATTCTTAGAATGACGCCAATAATTTGTCAAACACTTGGATAAGAAAATGCATATTCAACGCTAAACATTCATAATTGGATTAGCGTTCGAACTAGAGACTAGACTTCTTCTATATTTCTCAGTTGTGAGGACTTGAATTATGAATGATTTGACAGACTTGTCTACTAATAACTTGGCATGCATTTTGACCATTATTTGTTTTAATCTGCGATAGAGAAACTGGCAGTAAGTATGACGACCGTTACACCGTTACACTGTATGTAACACTGGTGTGAAGGTTAGGTATTTTTATTCTTATCCTATACACAATTTTTCACACTAGTGTGAAAATAAAAATTCATATCCGTAACACTGTGATACGAATCTAGTTAGAGTAGATACTCTAACTTGATATAGGATAGATATCCTGTATGGCCTTTTAGAAACAAAAATTGTTCTGATTTTTGACATCTGGGGTGTCTTAATACAGCTAACGCCCGTAGTGTACTACGGGCGTAAGCTGTCTGTGCCTCCGCTGCGGAATCCGACTAGCGGAACCGCTGGATGAATTCCGCTGCGATCAAGTGTAGTTTGAGTTGCGGAACTATTGCGGAGGTGTGGCTGACGTCGGAGCAGATCGGCGTAACCGCGCGGGGAAAGAGAATTATAGTCAAATCTATGCGTTAGAACAGGCATTTTCGCTAGTGTTCCACTTCTCCTACATACGGACAAGACATGGCGAAATTATTGTGGTTCCGCTGTAAAGGTTTCGCAGCAGAGGTGTGCTACGGGCGTTATTGAGTCTGTGCGGCTATTGCTTCTGTCACAGATCATAATTTTGAAACGATTTGAAAATTTTCTCCTACGATTCGTATTTTTGACGTGACAACGTCTTATAATTCGATAGAGCCGGCTGCACGCACGAAAAAACATGACGTCATGCGGCGTTACCTCGTCATGCGGCGTTACCTCGTCATGCGGCGTTACCTCGTCATGCGGCGTTACCTCGTCATGCGGCGTTACCTCGTCATGCGGCGTTACCTCGTCATGCGGCGTTACCTCGCTCTGAGTTGTCACGTTCAACTATCGTCAGTAAACCGACTTTACAGACAACCAATTTTTTTCTTGAATAATGTGATCACCTGATCTTGGCAAATATGTCCGAAAAACTCAAGGTCTCTGCGAAGACATAATTATGGTGGAGTATCTAAAGGAGCTCAACATCAAGATCAGAAATCTTGATGTTGAGGTCCTTTAAAATGAATACGTTGGTGCGATGCGCTGTCCACGATTACCGAAGCATTTTACGCCAAAATCACATCTCAAATACGCGATACGCGCTCGGTCTGCCTTTAAAACGTTTTAAAAGACACAGGGAAAATTCTGAGATATTTATTACATAAATTCTTATACCTTTTCTAACAGATATGTAATTTTTATGCATGGTTTTGTCGATATGTAAGTATTAATGTACTAGTATTTATATTCGGTTATGTTTGTATGTGTATTTATTTATGTTAATGGAAAAGACACGAATTATTAATTGTAAATGTTATTCTTATTGTTGTTTTCTTGTTTTCCTGTAAATTTTTAAATCTAGCACTCTAACTAAATTGTTGTCCACACTAACCAAAGGTTAGCAGGTAGAAAATGCTATCTAGCATTATGTTCGCCCATGTGCAACTTTTGTGCAATATAGTATATTCTATTCTATTCTATATCGTATGCTAACCAAACGCATAATATCTATCGTGAAAAGACAACGTTTCGCGGTTCGGCTGAAAGGTAGAAATCCAAATTCAGCGATATCGTTTTTTGACCGTCAAAATAATTTTTCTGGTAAAGAGACATCGATTCTTACTACACCCAGATAAAGCTCAATTTCCTTTCATATTACCATTGAAATGATAAATTCCTAGCCTGTTTAGGAGAAGGTAGAGCACGTAATTTAAATTAATTGCGATGGATCCCGGACCCCGTTAAATATTTAAAATTGAATATTTTCGTAATTCAAATGTTTATTTTGTGTGTTTTGCCGCCGTAAAAAAGTAATTATTTAAAAAGCCATCAGGTATTAAATTTTTCCTAAATAAACCTTTTTGTAATCCCAATCCCAAATCCCAAAAATTCAACTTCCCAAAAAAATACACCCTGTGTGGCGGTACCTTTTTAATGTGGGGCGAAACCAGAACTATTTTTGACATGGGGTAGAAGCAGAATTTTTTGGAATGTGGGCAAACAAGTGGACCGGACGTGGAACAACTCGGCGCCGCTTATAAAATGTTTGCATGATTTGCAAATATTTGTTTCGGATCCTTTTGTTATCTACTCTATTTACAAAAAATATAGAAAGACGAAAGAAATGAGTAGTAATTCAATTTAATCATCTGGTTGCCATAACACAAGCTTTGTCTATTTTGGGACTAGACGAAAATTATTTTCAACTACTCAAAGCAATAATAAAAACAATAGTACTTTTCATCATTAGTGGTTAAACTTTGTAATATCAGAATGGTCTCTATTTACCGAAGGTTTTGGCCTATTTACATATAAATTGGCTGTTTGTGAGGCTGCGGTGACAGTAACGACTTTGTATAACGATTAAATACGTAGAACGTTAGAAACTCCTCCGTTAATAAGCGCGTATAGGTTAGAAATTTAAATGGAGACAGTGCTTCTATGATTTTCTCTAACAACAACATAGTATGTAGTATATATGTAGTCGTAGTACGTACTTTAATCATCTGCATTATTTTATTCGTTTATGTTTTTCGGACAAAAACACATGCAGAATACCAAGGCCCTAAATAACTTCTTTTTATAGATCACAAGAAAAAATGAATATCACGGTGATCATTCTTCCAAAAATCCATTCTTCCAAAAAGGCCGGAACCGTAAACAGGCCGACTCGTCACATTGTTCAGCAAATCGCAGATTAGGGCAAGCTCATCCCGTTCAATGCGAAAACAATTACCGAAGGGTTGAATTTGAGATTGGGCGGTAATCGCTTTGTCCGGTTCCCGGGAAGGTAAACAAACGGAAACAAGACAACCTGCAGCATTGTAATTATTATAGGGGATTGTGGATTTTGTAGCCAATAGGGTTTAGGCGTGGGTTTCGTGTGGTTAACTGATACGGCAGAATAGGAGTTATTGTAATTTCTTCGGACATTGTGCTTTCTTTTTATGGGCTGCGGGACTAACGAGGTAATGTTGACGATTATCTCGTCCTTATTTTTTATTTAATTGAGAACCATACCTACAGATTTTATTAACTAATCAAAAAGAAAATACTTACTTAAACCAGGAAAGTTCCCACCATTAAACGAAATTTTCCTATATTAAACCATACCTTGCATTCAAACTTAAAAAACAATAGCTACTTAATTACATGCTTGTGTCAAGAGAGTCCAAGAGAGAACTATAATACTTATAAATCGATCTGTATCTTTTGCTATGTGGTCCCGGCTTAGAATTTGCTCCCTCAATTCTTACCACGGGTGTCGTTAGAGGCGACTAAAAGATTTCCACCAGGTGGGGGCAGCAGCGCCTCCTGCAGGACTATTCTACCACCAAACTACGGCACTACCCTCATGACATAAAAGCCAACAAGGCGCTTATCAGGGGGAGGCCTGCGTCCAGCATTGGCATTCAGGCTGTTAAGGAGGAGGGGGCAGCAGCGCAGCTCCCACAAAATAATTAAACCACCGAACTGAGATTCCGAACCCGTATGCCCAGCGTGCGGACTATGAGCATTACTCCCCATGAGATGAAAGCCAATAAGGCGCTCATCAGGGGGAGGCCTGAGTCCAGCATTGGCATACAGGCTGTTAAGGAGGAGGGGGCAGCAGCGCAGCCCCCACAGAATAATTAAACCACCGAACTGAGATTCCGAACCCGTATGCCCAGCGAGGGGATTATGGGCACTACCCTCATGACATAAAAGCCAACAAGGCGCTTATCAGGGGGAGGCCTGCGTCCAGCATTGGCATACAGGCTGTTAAGGAGGAGGGGGCAGCAGCGCAGCTCCCACAGAATAATTAAACCACCGAACTGAGATTCCGAACCCGTATGCCCAGCGTGGGGACTATGAGCATTACTCCCCATGAGATGAAAGCCAATAAGGCGCTCCTCAGGGGGAGGCCGGCGTCCAGCAGTGAACCAATGCAGGCTGTGGAAGCATCTGTAAAAGTCCCGCTCCGCACCTGTCTACCTGTTTCCGCTAAATCCTTCTAAACCACGCAAAGGGTTTTTATACGGTTTTTATGCTTAGTTTTTGTGTATATAATTGGCTGAAGTATGACAACGATTGTTAAAAAGGTTTAAAAAAAATGCCGGCTAGAAATTTTGCTGCCGTGCGCCGCGTAAACCAATAAAGTTAAATTTAAACTGTAAAACGTGTCAAGCCAGGGCTCACAGTATATAATTATAATGATAATAATTTATTTCAGGCAACGTAAAAAAAATACAGGTGGTATAAATTAATTCTAAGGACCTTACTAATAAGTAGTACTATACCTTACTAATAAGTAGTGTCAACCTGATACCCCCTTGTAAATAAATGGCCGTAGGTGCCAAGATATAGTGTAACTTTACTCAAGTTTCCTTATCTCACTTACTGATAGGCCTATAAAGATGTACAGTCGTGCGCAATACTGGTTTCAAATACTATTTCCACTGGCGACAGATGTGTTAGTAAAGCAACCTACGACAAAGAGCGTTCTTATAATGCTTCTTCCCATTTGGCAACCTTTCCATCTCGTAATCTTTTTATAACGAGTGATTCAGTCAGCTCTTAAGAATTCCCGAATTAAGGTCCACCGCTGAACGCAGTCATAAAGAATAATTACAGGTGGCGTCATCGCAAATCCCGTTTTTGAACGGCCTGTAAAATTACAAAAATAGAGAAACAAATGTTAGATCTTCCGAATGGTTTGTTATTTTAGAAACTCATGCAGTTTAATTAATTTACGTAAAGATTTCCGCAAATCTAAATAAGAGCTTTTCAACAAGATTTTCACGGAAATTGAGCTGTGTTTATGTGCCTTCGATGTTGGTGAGATTGGTGTCACCACCTGTACCGAAAGCGAGTATCTAACCGTTTTATTTACGTTATAGGTATCTACGTGAAGCTTTGTCGCGAATACGAACAATTGAGTTTTGTGTAAATTTAGTTCTCTTTGCGTGAATTCGCTATTTATCTAGCGGTACTATGCGATTTGTGGGGTGTTTGTGGGCAGAATTTGTCTTACTTGAGAGTTTACCTTATAAATGTATTTTATGTTATTCTGTTTTGGTTTTCACATCAACATCATAAATGTGTGTAAATGTGTGTTCAAGAATGAATGAATTCGAAGGAAAGAGACAGACACCATGAATCAGCATTTATATAAGTTGGGCACACACAACAATCGTTCATTTTGGTCTTCTTTACGACAATATCTCAAGTAGGTATGTGTGAATTGTCCAGCATTATTTATTATCACTTATTTATTAATATAGATTAGATAGATATAATATAGATTAGAATATAGATTAGAAGCAGAAATGATGGTAACTGGATGACAGTTACCATCATTTCTGCTTCTAATCTTGCAAAAACGTCACGAAACAAAGTTAAAACGCAAGACATATGTAACTGCGGCGCGTCACATATATGTACAGAAAAATAAATATAAAATGACAAAGTTGTCCGCGAGCTCTCGACTTGAATGCGCCGATATAAGCACCGACATCGACAAAGGGTAATGAAGCGACATCTGGCGGTGTACGTGACAGCCGTCTGTTCTTACCTTCTGCCGTCGTTTACATTCATGCTGCAATAATACGTTGATGTTGGTAGAATACTGGTTTTGTAACGCGCCGCAACGTGAGCTTGATGTCTAGGCACATTTATTTAACTAGTTTAATAAAAAGGTTGTAGTCGTGTGTGTATTTGTGCGCCTCTGAAACTACTTACGTACAGTAAGTTGGATTGGACTGATATTTTACACTAACTTAGTTTACAATAATGATGTTATTTCATTGGACTAAACATGAAGATTAAGAACACCTTTCTATTTCAATCGTTGTGAAAGGGACGGCAGTATTTTTAGAGCTGTCAAATTAGTTTAGTTTTGGCGACATCTGAATCGCCACCGCTGTCAAAACAGATTTTCTAGTGTAACGCCTGTAGCACACCTCCGCTACGGAATACGAGTAGCGGAACCGCTGAATGAATTCCGCTGCGATGAAGTGTAGTTTTAGTTGCGGAACTGGGCGTCGGATCGTCACGGGAGTCAGTTTAGTCCAGTCAGAGGAGAAAGCAATAATAATAATAATACGTCATCTTATGAAAAAAATGTAATTCCGCTTTTTATTTTCGTCGACTTCCACAAACACATGCGAAAACAACGCGGCATCGCAACAAAATAGCGGAAGTGTGGCTGAAGTCGCAGCAGATCGACGAAACCGCGCAAAGAAAGAGACAGAATTATAGTCAAATCTATGCGTTAGAATAGGCAGTTTCGCTAGTGTTCCACTTCTCCTACATACGGACGAGACATTGCGAAATTAGTGCAGTTCCGCTGTTATGGTTTCGCAGCGGAGGTGTGCTACGGGCGTAAGGTTGCGCAGGGCTTCACGACATGTAGGTACGCACAAAAATCAAGTGGTTTGATTCTTTCTTATTTCGCGAATGTGAAATGGGAGGAGTTGGAGGAATAAACAATAAGAATAACACAAGATCTCTAACACAGATACAGTAGTAGGTGCATTATAGACGTTTGTAATGTAAGTTTCTGGTTTAACTTCGTAAGTTTGTCAAAAAATTGGTTGTCTGTAAAGTCGGTTTACTGACGATAGTTGAACGTGACAACGCAGACCGAGGTTACGCCGCATGCGAGGTAACGCCGCATGCGAGGTAACGCCGCATGACGTCATGTTTTTTCGTGCGTGCAGCCGGCTCTATCGAATTATAAGACGTTGTCACGTCAAAAACGACAAAGCCGCGCGCAATTTTACACGGCAGAATATTACTTACTTACATAATACGTATATTATTTTATAAGTAGCACACCGTAGGTACGTATAGGATCCTTGAATCGTAGCTATCTTTATCGTGAGCTACTAAGTTCTCGTATTAAGTCTCTTCTACACACCTACACAAGTGTGTAGGTGTGTAACAGATTTAATACAGGATTATGTCTTATTTAGTTCTGAGTGGCGTACATATCTTGTGTATTTACCGCTTAATAGCAGTAACTTTAAAGTGAGCTTGGGTGTAAATATTTATAACCTATTATAGAACACAAATATGTTGCCCAATTCATGGCGAGCCTTAACTTCTTCCAAAAATCGGAGCAGCCTGATCGTAAGCTGCTACAAGGCTTATCATTTTTTTCGAATCAAACAAAATAAACGTCTTTGGTGCCAAGATTCGCATTTTTTGTTTTAAAACGAATACAAAAGAGAGTAAAAACTAGAGAAGTTAAGAAACTGGGGGCCTATTTTGATTCTCCAACATGAAATTGCTCGTTTCGTTTCGGGCAATAGATCTCCAATACAACGAATTAGAGTAACAATTTGCCAAAAAAAATAATGAAACAAAAAAATAAAGAATTAAAACACCAACTAGCGCCTAGAACTAGATATATATATTTTCATTAAATTTTTACATAAATGATTATCATACTAGGTTATTATTATATTATCTACTAGCTTCTGCCCGCAGCTTCATACGCGTATTTTCGGATTAATAAGTTGCCTATTATCTAAGTTAGGCTTTGCTCTAAGCGTACGCCAAATAGTTATCATCTTGATGTATTCAGTAGTTTTGGAGATCTAGGATCTCGTTACAAAAATTCTGATTCCACAAACTTCCGGCTTTATAATATTAGTATAAAAGTAATAGTAGGATGTCACAAGGAAGATAAAACGCTAAAACTATTTATCTTGGTTCTAGGTCTAATAAATGGTACCTACGACAAACCTGTTGCTAGTACCGGCCACGAATCAATATGTGCATGCCCTGACTAGGCGAACACCGGCAGATGATCTATTGCTGTGTGTTGCCGGTCTTAGAATTTGCACCACCCCAACCTTTCCCGCGGGGACTAAGGGATGTCCACCGGGGGCGGGCAGTAGCGCCCCCTGCAGAACAATTCTACCACTGAACTGCGATCCCCAACCCACATGCCCAGCGTGGAGATTATGGGCATTACCTCCCATGAGACACGAGAGCCAATAAGGCGCTTTTCAGGAAGAGGTTTTGCGTCCAGCCGTGGACCAATATAGGCTGTTGAGGTTAGGTGAGAATGACCTCCGGTGGTATCGATGTGGTTTTATTTCAACGATTTGACCCGATCCTAGTGAAACACGTAGTGCGTACTTTAAATTAGACAAGGGTATTCATTGATTTTGTATTTTATTTTTGTTTATTTATTTAAAAACATGTAGCCCTATATTTACAAGATATACTTACCATATTTAATAGAGTACCTACTCCTTTCAAATTTGTTATTGTTAAACAACTTTTCAGAAGACTATCAGTGTACATTAACAATTAAATTACATATTTCGTTAAACAATAGGTTACGAACAACATTCGGAGATTCCTAATAACGCTACTTTGAGATTAAAAACCTTGCGTTGTTCGCAACCAATAGGATTAATTATTAACACTTAACTCAAATTATCTTCACTCACACAGTTTTAAGTGCCGATTGCTAGTTTGATCATAGGATCGTTACAACTAGTGTAACAAAGCATGATTTTTTTCTTCGTCACATTCGGGCTAAGCTCCAAAACCAAAACCTTCGATAAGCGGTGCACCAACCGCATCCTAGCGCTAAGCAGAAGCAACCTTCGCATCATGACAAGAGCCCTAACTGGACACTGTCGCCTCAACAAGCACATGTTCAAATTAGGGCTAAGCGACACACAATCCTGCAGGTTCTGTGAGGAGGCGGAGGAAACGCCTCTCCATCTTCTAGGAGAGTGCGGAGCACTGATGCAAAAACGTAGCATCCATCTGGGCAAGCACCTGCTTAGTCCAGACGAGCTAAAAGACTCCACCCCGAAGAAAATCCTACAGTTCCTAGCAGCTGCAAGGGTTAGCAGCGAACTGTGAACGCCGCTTCGAGACTGAACACACAAAGTGGCGATCACAATAGGCCAATCATGGCCGCAGTGATACGAAAGCTACCAAAAGTAAATAAAAAAAAAAAAAAAGCTCCAAAAGGCAAAAGTTTGCATGTTAGTTAGGATTACTCGTTCACGTCAAAACAAGTAGGTACCTAGTAACGCAATCGGAACACAGACTTGAGAGTAACAGTTCAGTTTCGTTCATTGTTAAAAAAATGCGCCTAAAAAAGGTTTCACTTCAATAAGTATTAACGGTGCACCAAAACCCACCTCAATAATTTCTTACACTCCAAAACCGACGTAAAATTTGTACCAGACATTTATTTTCATAAAAAGTTGGCTGTTTTCGGTATAATAAATATGAAGGCGACCACAACGCTGTACAATGTGAATTCTTATTCGTGTACCACATAAGTCGTATACTTTAATTTGCAAGTTCCCACGTAGTAATATTACGTCACCAGCTACACAGAAGATAAACCAGTGAGACATCTTTACAAACTCGGCCTGACTTCTAAATTGCTTTCGTTTAGTGACTCTTATAAACTTTGTTAGGTAGGATGTTGATTATCATTTAATAATTTAGATGCCTATTCCGACCTACGCGGTATTCGCAACCCAGAGCGGTCGCGAAACTTAGCGCTCGGTTTCGCGTGTCATCACATCGGGAATTGCGTATGTTACCGCATACCCACTCGGCTTTCGCTGCTGCTCTGGGTAACGCATACCGCGTAAGTAGGTCTAGTCTAGGTCGCGTAGCTGGTCATAAGGTCATTAATAATGACCTTATGACCAGTTTAGACCTACTTACTACTTTTACTTACGTAAAATTCCTGTAAAATTAGAATATAATGACTCATTATATTCTAATTTTACAGGAATTTTACGTAAATATGTAAATAAATGTGAAACGTTCTATTTGGATACTCTCAAAAATATTTGTGTATTTGAACTGTCTATGTGTTCTCGTAGGTAAGTTTATATTTCAGCGAATCTTTTGACCAACTCCTTTCTTTTGTCTGTGACCTAACTCAGCTCGACGCCACTACTAATCCGACTTTATGAAAAAGTTCCGTGAATACCAAAGGAAATTATACTATGAGGTGTGGACGTGCGGGATTCCAGGATGTCGTAGAACTAAGAACAAGAAAAAAATGCTGTCTGATGTAAGACACATTGTCGCTTATTACTTTACTTACTCGACGAGCGAGTTCCGTCTGTAGTGTAAACGCTGGTTGGCAAAACACATTTAAGTGAACAAGCATGAGGTATTCTGTTAGGAGGCCTATTACAGCCATCAGAGACAGTAATGAGGACCATGAATGTTCTTACTACATTCTGCATACTTATCCCTGTTTTGTGTCAATAGAAAATCAAAAAAACAAAAAAAATACAAATCCTCTGGATTTTGACTTTTCGTTCGACTCGGTGCGGAAAAAGCATCATACGATCTCATACAACGAATTTATGGAGTTTTTTTTTCTTCCGCTCGACTCGCTCCTCAATCTTAGTCGATTTAGAATGTTTGAAACAATTGTTCTATACTTATGTATTTGATAAAATTATCGGACATATTAATTTATTTTGCATAGCTTGGTTGATGGTTTCACTGAATAAATATAAATTAACAGAATTGTTTGTTTATGCAAATGGAAACTGCAAATTAATTGCCTCCGTAATTAGTCTATTTACCGATTTTATGACAAACCTACACGGGTTGTTTTAATTGTACCATAACTCACATGTCATTCATATGTAACGGTACTTATATTATGTGAAAATGTTACTCACATATAATATTTTCACAATATATGCAAAAGAACATGTTTAGTTGTACGGTAGAAAAAATAATAAATGTTTTCCTAGCTCTATACCTATTTGCATAATAACAAAATTAAATCCCTAAGTTATAATGAGTAAACAAACCTGTATGAAAATATTCATGCAACAGTTTTGAATTCAAATCTTTCTCACAACTAAGCAATGAAGGCATTGGACAAACATTTATAATTATTTATGTAGCTTATAAGCAAAACTGAACACTTATAGAAAGCAACAAATGATTGAGTATTGAGTATTATGATTTTCACACCCACACAACGGTATTCATTGTTTATATATAAAAGCACTAATAAAACTTTTTAAACTTTCGCGATTTGTTAACATAGTTAATGATTATATCGGGTATTTATCGCGTACCTTTTGTTTTATTTCCCCTACGTTTCTACCGCGTTACAGCGATCGTGGTCACGGGGCGACTGGATGTACTCGGAGTTACCGCCGAGAATTGACGGCAGTATCCACGACTACCCTCAATTCGTCTTCAGAATCAGGAATGTCCAAGTTCACATTACGACACACTACACTGACCGTACGTAACGTAGGGGAAATAAAAACAAGGTACGCGATAAATACCCGATACAATCATTAACTAAAGCACTAATAGTCATTAAACTCGATCTACTAAGTATTATTAATACCATATTAAGTTCTTAATAATTAGTGGAACATCGCAACTATTCTTCAGAGCGAATAAGTAAATAACAGTTGTTGATTGGATTGACAGATCTGGCATATTTGTTTGTATCCATGTTGATTTCAGCTATTACTGTTCAGCAATGTTTAATTTGTGATTTGGTTTGAGCACAGAATAACTATAATCATGTTTTAGTTAGTACTTCATAAACCACACAAACCACTCTCGCCACAACATTTCCTGTTATTATAATTTCATAGTTGATAATGATTTCGCAAAATATTCATTATTATTTAAACGAACATTAAGCTGAAAATTTTACCTTAATCTGGAGCACAGCTATACAAACACAATTTTTATTGAATAGGCAAAAGACATTTGACTAGATTAAAAACTGTGTTTGTATTCTGCTTATTTTTAAAAAAGTTCAAATAAGAGTAGGTTCTATTCGGCTGTATGTATATAATTATATTTATTATGTATGTTCGTCGATTACTTCGTCGATTACTTCGTGAACAGATCTGGATGGATAGTGAATACAGAAAATAATTCCGAGATGGTCCCATAAAATATTTAATCCCGAGGAATCAGTTAAAAAATTGTGTAAATATGAAGGAATTTGAAGTTATTCATATAGTTTTTTTTAAACAATCTAAAAATTTTGCTAGTTGATGTCATTTGAACATGTTTAGAATTTTATTTTATGTCCGGTTTCCATAAAAGACTTCGCCTAAACTAACAAACTAACTTGCTTGCAAATAATAAAAGTCGCATTAGCGTGGAGTGAAGTGGTTCTGCGCTCATGCAACCACTCATGCAAATTGGAAGTGAGAAAAGCACATTTCTATGCCGGATAACGTGTCTCTTTTTGAATCAGTCGCCTGGCAAGAGTTGCGCTGTGCCACCGTTTGCGAACAGCTAATATTTGCCTTCCAAACAGTCCGCTGGGATCGCAGTATAAGCTGAACTATTTTGAAGCTCCGATACGATTCTGCTGTCGTACCATACTGGAGTCCTAAGTACATGATCTATTCACACGGTCTAACAAACCAAGGCTGTATAGTATGGCCAACTTCGGGAATACAGAGAGAGAGAGAGAGAGAGAGAGAAATAAATAAATAAATAAAATAAATAATGCTGGACAATTCACACAGCATTATCTAGCCCCAAGGTAAGCAAAGCTTGTGTTATGGGTACTAGATAACTAATATCGCGTGTGTCGAAAATTTGTTTTCCCTTTCGCTGTCAAACATAATTCTATGGAGTACTACGACTTCTCAATATGGCGCAGCCCGAAGGATGAAATAGGCTTCCGTCCGGAAATCTGTATAGAATACAGAATATGGTTATTTAATCTACTTAAATAAACATCCTGAAATAAGCGACTAAGAACGTTTCAAACTAAGAAAGTTCTTAAATACCTGCACCATCGTATAGTTCAAAAATTAGCGACGTTGGTGTGAGATTTCTATACTCTTCGTACGAGACTTGAAGCTTCAAATGCATTTGTAAGTAAACAACTGCTGAGCCATGGTTCGTAAGTAATGAATAAACGGAATGTTTGAATTGCTTCAAATTCTATGATATTCTAGTTCCGACCTTTGGAATAATTTGAAGGTGAATTGTCTGCTTAATATTTTGACGTAAACGCAAAATATTGTTTAGTATAGTAGATTGGTCAGATATAATTTTAGTGAAAGAACTTCTAAGAGTTACACCACTCTCGTTAGTATGCAACAACATCTTTGCTTTTTGGGTAATACATTTTTTATACTCATTTCTGTTTGCCCAATTCACATGCAAATTTTCCATGTGAGTTGGGCAAACAGAAATGTAAAAAATCTGAATTCAAAAATCCAGAGAAGATACTATAGGTTACTTATTAGTAGATATTAATTATAAGCTCCAAGTAGTTTTTATGAATAGCTGGTAAACTTTTATCAAAGTTCACCATATTCATCAATTAATGAAGCGCGGCGTTATCAAAATGCGTCTCTGTCGGGTTTTTGGAGTGAAAATTTAATAATTACGCCGACCATTTTAATAATAGACCGCTGGGAGATAATTAATGGAGACTTTAGTAATGAATTGATATAAATTGTCGTTGTCCAAGCCAAGCCTTACCAGGGATTCGTGAGAGGAGGGTCAGACACCTTTGTTCGACTTATAAAACACGCACACCTACTATACCGTGAATTACAAATTATATTTTGCTACCTGTAGTATTAAGTCTTAGATCGCTAGAGACCGTAGGAAGTCGCAAAGATTTTCGACTCCCTCGTCACTTGACCTCGTGGTGTAGTTGGTTAGCACTGTACTGAATGAAGGATGCGGGTTCAAGTCCCGTCGAAGTCGAGAATTTTTACGATATTATTTGATTTCTTATAAATCTTAGATATTCACGAAGCCCATAAAATGAAAAGTAACTAAACAAAACAATTTTCGTTTTGTACATTAAATTATATCACTAATACAGCATAGAAAGTAATTTCAAAAATCAGCTAGTTTTTCAGAAGGTAATTTTATTTTATAACCTTCTCAAACGATAACTCGGAGTAATAAATAAATTCCATAGCTTTAAATTAGCGGCCTGAATAATATTCATTAGAGGCGAAGCTGTGTCTGACTGTTTTGACTTAATTAGGATATCTAGATCTGACCCTGTTTCTGTTGGTCTAAAGTCCCAACTTTTATGAAACAATAGGTACTATTTTAATTAAGAATTAGAGTAAAACAATCTTACTTTGTAGCAAACTTACAGAGACTATAACATAATAGGTATTAAGTATTATCAAAAACGAATTAACAAGCAATCTATTTAACAAATAAATAGATTGCTTGTTAATTCGTTTTTGACTTTAGTTTGGAGATTTCAGTAAAATTCAAAACACAAAGAGGTATTTGATGATAATAAAAAATACAAAGAAATATACCATAGGCTTTGCCAGAAACTATTCAATGAAATTTACCTTTAAATAGAAAATCCTTTTATGACAAGGAGTTCTTGAAACCTTTAGGTCTAAATATAAATAAAACGTCAAGGGCGAGTCGGACTCGCGCACTAAGGGTTCCGTTTAATTGTAAGACCTTGTTCCTTGCCAAATATTATGATTCTCTCTTAATATACAGGGTACCTATGTACGTTAACATGAAGTAGGTACCCTGTATATTTTGAGAATCAAAACTTATTTTTTTTAGTTAATAAACTACAAATTTACGGTTTTCAGATTATTATCGTTATTTGTGCTATATGACTTGCATCTTACCAAATTTTATGATTCTAGGTAAACGAGATGTACCCTATAGGTTTTGGTCTAATCGCAAGAATTAAAAGTGTTTTTTTTTTTGTGAATAACCTACAAGTTTACGGTTTAAGGATTTTTTCCTGTACTTGTGCTATAAGACCTTGCTTCTTGCCAAATTTTATGATTCTACGTCAACGGGAAGTACCCTATAGGTTTTGGTCCATGGCGAGAATCAAAAGTATTTTTTTTGTGAATAAACTACAAATTTACTGTTTCGGATTTTTTTCTTTATTTGTGCTATAAGGCCTTGCTTCTTGCCAAATTTCATAATTCTAGGTCTACGGGAAGTACCCTATAGGTTTTGGTCCATGGCGAGCATTAAAAGTAATTTTTTTTAGTGAATAGATTACAAATTTAGGTTTTTCGGATTTTTCCCTTTTCTTGTGCTATAAGACCTTGCTGTTCACCAAATTTCATGATTCTTGGTCCACGGGAAGTACCCTATAGGTTTTGGGTGCATGTGATTCCCTTGGAAATTTCAAAATTTTCGTACATAATCAGCTGTAACTTTTGAGTGCGTTGACTTAAAAGTATAATTTATATCACGGCTTCAAGCGGTTACGGACTTGAGTATTTGATGTTAATTTCAACTCGATACCTCCACGCGTTCCTGAGAAAAGAGGGTTGACAGACGGACAGACAGACAGACAAACAGACAGACAGACGGACAACAAAGTGATCCTATAAGGGTTTCTTTTTTCCTTTTGAGGTACGGAACCCTAAAAAAGCTCAAAGATGTACACTGACTAGATTTGATAGGTAACAATGACTTTGAACGATACTCTTAGCTCAAAGTACCAGGAGAGCAGAAATTATTTGGAGATACACAGATTTTGAAAGAAATTTACTGGTAAAATCAAATGTACAACCAAAGTACCTACATCCTTGACATTTATACTACCCTATACCTAATTAAGTAAATATTGTGCAACAACACTATGGTGGTAGGGTTTCGTCCTAGTCTTCCATCACACCAGGGGTCCGCCTGGCTTGGCCGGGTCTGTAGCGTTTGTAACGTGTGACCTTATGACAGATTAAAATCATAAGACACATATACCCTCACACACACCTACCCAGAGGCTCATTACATTAAACTTGCCATATACCAGAAGTCGATATAGTTCTACTCTAAATGTTCACAGAATTTGCGCCATAAAATCACATTCAGATGAAACTAAATTAAAATGGAATCCGCTACTACAGCAAACACAATTATAGTCGTTGCATTATCAGTAGAGCATTCCTATGAAATCATTCGTCAAAACGCATTTTTCCTACCCTTAGTTATGTAAATAAACCCCTTCAAAATCACGCCATATGGTTTTGTATTTGAAAGGATTGATCTGTAGAATTAGAAATGCATTGTTTCATGTTTGATTCATGTTTGTCTATACTAATATTATAAAGAGGAAAGATTTGATTGTTTGTATTGAATAGGCTCCGAAACTACTGGACCGATTTGAAAAATTCTTTCACCGTTAGGAAGCTTACTTTTCAGGGAGTGACATAGGCTATATTTTATCCCGGAACTAACACGGGAACGGGAACTACGCGGGTGAAACCGTGGGGCGATCGTCTAGTACGTAATAAACGGAATGTAGAGCAGATCACACAACACCACTTAATTATTACACATAATACTATAATTATTTAGTAAAATCATTTTCCAGAATTGGACGATAGAACATGATAGATATTAGTTTTTGAATTATTCAAATCGGACATTCCATTCAAAAGATATTACGAGTTTGAAAATGTCAATCTAAACAAAATACTAAGGCGCTGGGTTCTCGTCGTCCGCCGCAGGAGCCGCTCGCCCGGGCTGCTATAATTCACCTCATCCTTTGTCACCATCATCATAATAAATTGGCTTAATCGATGCAGGTGGTCAACCAGCATCCACTCCTCTATTTCGTTTGATTGTGTATGGATGGATCACCTCGTATAATACTCACATTAAAGACATGGCCATATTCTCAGCTTTGTTGACCTTATTGTAAAAACCTAGCTCAGCGATCCGCTTTTAAATATTATTAATCTGACTGTCCTCGCGGCTTTGCCCGCCTAGAATTCACAATTCTTTGCCTTAGTTACCCGCTATAACATTTAGCTACCTGCCATTTCGTAAAAATCAGTCCAGCCGTTTCGAAGATATTGGAAACTTAAAGACAGACACACTGGTTTTAAAAATTGTACTTTTGTTATGAGTATCTGTACTGAATATCTGAGTACAGATACTCATAACAATAATATTTTTTTTTCAATAATACAATTTAAAATAGCTGCTATTTTAACATTACAAAAAAACACTTATATATATTTATGTGTATAGATTGTATTAACCTTTAGGTAGATTGCATAATATGTTGCAGAAGTCACAAAATTGCAACTTTGGCAACGTAAAACCAATAATCCCCTCTACGGAAGTAATCGCACGAACAACAGACAAAAGGCATACGATACGTGCTCACTGAGATTTAAATATATTCCATGCACTTCAAACTTTGCACTGGCGTCTCCTCTTCTGAAAGTAAAAAAAGTTATATAAATAAATAAAATGATAGGTAGGTACTTTATTTTTATTTGTAAAGTGCCTCTACAACAGTGCTTCCTTTCTACTAGCATTAGAGAGCCAAACTTTTAGAAAGGTTTTAAGAGAATCCGCTTTTAGAAAATCCGAAAAATACATGTCATACAAATTTGCCCTTTTCACCTTTGTAGCATTATCAGAATTATATTTGAAGTAACGGTCAACTTTTAGGAAAATCCTGTGTTTTCGCTACAAGATTTTTCAATTACAAGATAGGTTATCAATTCAATATCACAAGTCAATCGTCAGATAGCAGAGATATACATATCATAGGTACATCTTCTTAAGGTTCCGTACAGGAAAAGGGAAACCATAAAGGATCACTTTGTTGTCCGTCTATCTGTTTGTCTGTCTGTCCTTTTGTCAACCACTTTTTCTTAGGAACACGTGGAGGTATCCAGTTGAAATTAACATCAAATACCGAAGTTTGTAACTTCTTGGAGCTTCAATATAAATAAAACTTCTAAGTCAACGGAATCAAAAGTTACAGCCGTTTAAGTCTGAATATTTTGAAATTTCTAAGGGAATCACATGCACAACTAACCTATAGGGTACTTCCCGTAGACCTAGAATCATGAAATTTGGCGTGCAGCAAGGCCCTATAGTACAAATAAAATACTCGCCATGGAACAAAGCCTAGGGTACTTCCCGTAGACCTAGAATCATGAAATTTTATTTGAACTTGGAGTAACTTACCTACTTCTTGATACCTACTTCTGAGCAACGATGCCGCGAGCAAGGAATTTACTTACTATTTGTTACTCCGTCATGACACCCTCTTTAGGGACATCTCTTATGCAATACCAGGAGATACTTCTCGAGACAATGTCTAAGTTTGTCTTTTGACTTTTGTTTAATTTCTTGAACCTAGCTAAAGTTTTGCCGTTTACTACAAAACTTGACCAACTAAACAACCTTTTCAAGCATTTTGATGAAGTTTTGATGAAAGATATCTTTCAATTCGAGCAAAAATATTATATGAGTTATAAAAATAGCATAAGTTCTAGTCGTTCAAAGGCCTTTATGACTTCGGGACATTTTCCGTTGAAATGGTATTGTATTTTGCCATTTAAAATACGATCTCTTGGATGGTTGATCCATAAAACACTCTTCGGAAAATTTGCCAGTGGTATGGAGATCAATTAGTGATGCGCTGTGTCGATATCGTATATCGATTAGAAAGGAACAGATAAATAATTTTTTTTTGAAATTTCTGTTTTTGTACTAAAGTAAAGATTATAATACAAACAATAAGCCTAAGATTTTTGTGATACAGCTATTGCGTAAACATTGTCTGTGCAATTCAACTACAGAAATGACTTGAATTTATCATATATCGATAAATAAGTCACATGTGGCAAATCGACAATATATTTGTAAATAAAATCTTTATTCACAAAGAAAATTACAATCAAATAATAGAAATATATTACAACTAGTATTTACAATAGATACATATAGCTAACTCCAGACTGTTGCTAACAATCTACAGGTAGCTCAACTGATCCATATCATCATCATCATCATCATTGGCCTTGTTCCGTCTTTATAGACTGAGAGATTTAGGTAATGTCCATGGTCGGGTTGAATCCATATCAATACCAATCGGAAGCGTCCCTAAGACGATGACTGTAAATTATAATTTATCGATACCTACCTACTCATTATTGTCGATTCCCCTCACTCAGCGCTACTCGTTCTCTCGGAATCCGTTGGCACCCGTTTCAGCGTTATGAATAAATGATTATCAGCATTCCTCCTTTCTCGCATTTTTTCAATATAAAATACTAGGTGCGCCCCGCGGCTTCGCCCGCGTTGTCATTTTTCTGGATAGGGACACCATAGCGTGAAATATACTTTACGACCTAGTCTCATACGAGTAGGTACCTACCAAAATACATTAAAAAAAATTAAAAATCGGTCGAGCCGTTTCGAAGGAGAGTGACCACAAATACCGCGACACGAGATTTTTATGTCAGGAGATATGGAGTCGTTAAAATAAAGTTTTGTTATCTATGGAGCATTCAATTGACTTGTCGGAAAATGGGGTCTGCGGACGTTTTTCGTGTGTTGCTAAAATCTAATTTATGTTTTGAAGGATAAATGTTTGCTTCAGTTTTCGTAATAAATCGTTTATGTTATTTCTGTACTTCTTATTAAAATATTGGTTTCACTTTGGTTCCTAAAAATAATGTTTAAAGAAGAATTGAGGAGTGATTTTTCAAAAGGCCGTATTTCCATTTTGGACCTTATCGTAGATTTTGACGGAATCGCGAAGTCTAGGCAAAATTCTATCTGGAACTGGCAACAGAATAGTTAAAAACGTCTTACTTCCTAAAATAAAAGGCGCGTGAATATTGGAATTTCAAACAAACCCGCACAGTTCCACTCTTAGGGAAACAGGCAGTGTGAAACTAAACAAAACGCCGTATTTCCAGCTTGGTTACTATCCATGTTAAGAAATTTTATTCAAAACGGCATATTTCCTATTCAGATAATAGTAGGAAAAGAGAACAAGTTGTTTCGTGTGAATTTGAATTCAGTTTGTTTGAAAATTTACATGCATGGTAACACTAGGACTACACGGCAACAAATAGACAGAAAAAAAAAGTAATTCGTCATTAGCGGTCACCGTCAGTGTCAATCATTCTCGCGCTAAATCAATGTTCGATTCGATCAATGCCATTCCATTCCATCGATCGTGTTTGAAAACTTTGCAAGTTTATTTTATGTAGACAATGGACGATATTGCGAGCAAAAATGGATGAAAATACAGTGAGCGCACTAAATTCCGGTGGGAGAAAAAGGAGGGCTGGAACTACAACAAGAAACAAAAAGTAGTAAGCTGTTTTACCATAATGTCAAATCTCTAGCTCTGGACGCACTGTAATTTCGTTAGATCTTACCAAGATTTGAAGGAATTTTTGAATTTTTTTAACGGATTTATGGACCCAGATCCACTAGGAATAAATTTCATGAAACCATGTCAACATAAAAGTGAAAAAACCAAGTTTAGATGTGATTCCCTGAGAATGGACGTGATACTAAAAAACCGAAGAATGCTTTATCGTACCTACGTAGAACAAAACAGAATAAGATTAATGTATTTGAGTCTATAAATAATAGTGTATAATAATAATAATAGTTTATAAATAAACAATTTGTGTCCTAACATTAGTTTTACTAATTCTGAATTTTACTAAAAGTCTTATTTCCAAATTGGTTTGTAACAAAGTGGCATTATTTCCTATTTGTTCGAAACAAAAGGCCTTATTTTGTTTTTTAGGAAGCAAAAGGTCATATTTCCAAAATATATTATCAAATAAAAAGACTATGAGTAGGTTTTATTTTTATTTTTTAATGCCATATGTTCAGAAATACTAATGCTCACTGATCTTGACCTCTTTCAAAAGTAATAATACAACCTTTGTATCTCTCACAGAAATTTAGCTTTACTGAAAATTTGGTCTTGGTGGAAATACGGCCTTTTGAAAAATCACTCCTCAATTGTACATTGCTCTGCGTTTTGATTAAATATGCATCGGGCGTCGTCACATGAATGTACGACCTGAATTTGCAACAGTGTATTGATTGCGAGTTACTTTTTGGTGAATGACAATCTCCTTTTCAAAACCCATTGTTTCTTCAATTTTTAGCCTTTATTCACAAAGAAAATTATACTAGTATTTACAATTGAAACAATTGAGCTAACTACAGACTGTTGCAAGGAGTCTGTAGCTCAACTGATCTATATCAATACCAGCCGGAAGCGTCCCCAAGACGCTGGCTGCATTGCCACGCTGTATTCCTCAATTGTTATGTCTCAACTCATTTTCCTTGTATTTCGTATTTTTCAAAGCTTTTAATTTTCTCAGTTGGGTATTTTATGTCACAGTTTGTTCTCTTTTCGAAGTATAATGTAAAAAACATTTTGTACATCAGGAATTTCTAGCTCGTTCAAATAACTTTGACTTTATGACACTGAGATCAAGTCTCTTGAGGTCCAACAAAGTGAAACAAAATACCTATCTTCCAGAACCGTCATGGGTTGACTTGACTTCTATTATATTTCCGTTGGCGATCGTAATGGCTATTACATTTGATATTTTCGACTTAAAATTGTCACGAATATATTTTTTTTGACGACTCGTCACTTTATTTATAGTTTTAACGATGTTGTCGACGACTGATAATGAACGTATTGAACGGAACGTAACGATTAGTTTCAGAGTCGTTTCAGAGTGTCACTATGATGAGTTTAAATGGACTTGTTTTGATGGTGTTATATTGTTATCGGTTGGGAATTCTTGTTTGATAGGTCTGTGATTGATAAAAATTTATGGAACAACATCATTGGGTGGTTTCAAATTTATAATTGGGTAAAAAAAGAGTGGAATCCCGGCGAAAAACATAAAGCTTACAATTTGAGTCGGTCGTCGGGTAACACAGCTAGTAACAGAAAAACATTTTAAACTCTAATAGCATTTGCCTGATTTTAGGCACGATACGAACATACATTACGCCTCCAGGACAGAAAACTCATTATACTGCAAATAAATCCTATCGTTATTTCGTAATGCAAAACTTTATCACTATCATCGTAAATCAGATAGTAGATAAGTCTAGAAAGTTCCGAAATGGGCGCAGGTAGCCTTTATTAGCAGTAAGCAGGCTGTAAAGCTGAGCTAATCTAGCTGATACAGTCTGCTGATTTACGCCGACTCCGGGAATTACCCTAACCCCCTGAGTTATGGCTGATCTGTGCTCTGAGCCAATTCCGTAGGCTGAGATTCACACTTGTTTCAACTTGTAGCGGGATTTTTCACGGGTGCTTTTACACCGTAGTTGCTCTTAGGTCTGTGTTCACCAATGGATAATCGGACAATTAGGCTGCTTTGTTAGTTAACATTGACGTTTAATGTATGAAAACTTGTGGCAAAAACGTTAAAACAACTGTTTAAAATATAACCATGTGTTGGTGAACTCGGGTCTTAGTAGAGTAACTTCGTCACTTTGCAACAAATTTTTGATTGACTATATATTTTTTAAATTTTAATTTCAAAGTTTAGGTCAATATTTTTTTTTTGATGTACTATTTTGTGCTCGTTCTTGTCATGTGCATGAAGTTTCGTGTTTTACCAGTTTGACTGAGTTTTATGTCCGATAGCTACTTATACTATTTAGGTAAGTAGACGTCTAGCGCCTGATTGGAATGATTTATAAAGATACAAAATCGTTTATTTTTAAGATCAAAATTAGATCATTGTTATGTTGAAGTGATTTTTTTTTGTAGCTTACATCTTCCGTTTCTAATTTCTCGGCTGACCGAGTCACGGAGCAACAGTTGCATATTACCAATTCTTTTACGAAGTTTTCGGAATACATTATCGATACCTGAGCCTATAAGTCTTTGAAACACGGTAACTTCCATAAAGTTTTTCGTAAAGTTTGAGGATATCGAATCCCCGATATATTAACAAATGCGCATAAATCAACGCCTTCTTTCCCCTTAGATCAGAAACTTTAACATTACCTATTTATTTATTTAGGTATGTGGAAAACAAACAGCTTTTAAAAACTTAAATGAGTAAAAACAGTGGTGGTACAATTTAAGCTTATGAGTTTTCACATAAAGAACGAAAAATATGCTTAAACTAAATTTAAATAATCATTAAAAGTTGAAACAAGTAATTAAATAAGTAAGTAAACCTAGTTTGAAGTGGGTTGACTGTTCGTTAACAAATACCAGTTAGGAAGGAAAATATTCGTTTGAAGAGTCATATTCATCCCTTATATTATAAAAAACTAATTAACAATAATGTACTTCCATGATGATAAATAAGAATAAGATCTAAATATACAGCTGTTTATGTTATTACTAACCTACTGCTGAGAATTAAAAAATTGTTTGGTTACTGTGTGGTTAATTATACCGCCCCTGGGTCCTGCACCTGACCTCTCGCTGATTGTGTCGGTTGTTTCGTCCCATCAGATTATATATTATATATACACTTGTGCACTAAAATATGACCTGCGTAAAACTAGTGGTGAGAGGACATAATTTTTATATTATTATTCTGCTCTTACTTGGCTGGCTTGACATTGTACACGTAATTCGTTTTGTAGTTTCTCAACTCGTCTGCACCCAATGCAAGAAAGAACCTTTACTGAAAGCGGCTATATTACATTAAACATTTTACATGTAAATAGCTACGTCACAATAAATCACTATTAGTAATCACTAGTAATATGTTTCTTAGAAATTAGAATGCGAGGCTTACGTACTATAATAACAAAAACTACTAATGATTGGGCCGTAGTTTAAGTATTTTTTGAAAACAAGCTGATTATGTCTAATCAGAGTTTTGTGGGCATCCAACGGGACTCTAGAGCAGGGACTGTGGTACCTATTAATGAAATTCATACACGATGTTAAATTTGATTATGAATAAATAAACTGAAACTGAAATATTTTGTGTGTCGACATGCCAACTAATCGGTCTTTTCCGCTTATTGTGTGAATGAAGCCCCAAAAACATTACCCATCGGGTAAAAAATCCCATCAAGCTTCCCGAGACACAGAACGAGTTTTAATAAAATTTTATTGTTGTCTCGATACTGCAATCGGAATCACGAGGGAATCAAGTAATTTTACGATAATGGCCTTGTTTAATCTTGAATTGAAACCTATGCTTTTTAGTATAGGGCTTAAAGTTAATAAAATATGATTTAAATAAAAAGCACACCATAGGCATTCCCTTGATATATACAAATAAAGTAAATTGGCGCTTTACTGATCTGAATATGCCTTCCCTAACGAGGAGGGTATTGCCATAATCGTCACACTTAACTGGCCATCGGTGATCGCAGCGGAGGTGTTAAAAACAAAGAATGAAGCTGCACTTTCTCTGGTTCCTGTCGAGGGGTCGTGCATTCAAATATGGATTTTAACTCATAACATTTAGATACATTTTATTTTGACGGCATCAGATGACAGACAGCTCGGGCTCGTTTGAAGCTTGTGGGAGGCTTACTATGACAATAGGATGACAATAGGCTTATTGTTACTGTAAAATGTGTTTAAATACCCACATTCGATTGCAGATTTTTGTGCTATGCGGTTGCAGTGTTGGAGTTGCTAAGAGTTTTTCGCCGCGAAGCCATGACCTATAATTATACGTAAACAAAACACTTTATTGTTTATTAACAAAGTAAATTTGGGTTTTAAAAAATTATCTCAGCGTCTGGTCGAAGTGAGTATCTAACGCATCAGCATTGCCATGCAGCGAGGCATTTTTTTTTTACAATCGTAAATACTAGTTGTAATTTATTTCTATTATTTGATGTAATTTTCTTTGTGAATACAGGCTTCTGCCCGTTTACCCTAAAAAAAAGTAAATTAAAAAAATAGAAACTAGTGTAAAAAAATAATAAAATTCTGTTACCTGCAGACTGTTGCAAACAATCTAGTGGGAGCTCAATAGTTAGTTCGTTCTAACCAATGTAACCTTAATACATTGGTTCTGATCAATCACGATATAGGTACATGAAGTCATTCGACTTTATTATCAGAGTTTCAAACTCATGACAAACTGGAAAGTACTGCGGCGGATTTCATCTAATCTGGATATATCTTTGTCCTTAGCCTGACGTAGCCTCGGTCCAAGCCTACATCTCAATCTTGTTCAAGCATGATTAACCCTCTGAGTTTAATTTCTAGGAACCAACAGACATAAAGTTTTTTATAAATTAAATAAGGACATATACCATATTAAGAACTCTGTTTTAAAGTAGGATTAAGAATGGGTAAGAAACAGAACTTTGAACTGAAAAAAATATTGAACTTCCATTTAAAGTTTCAAGACAAAACAGAGCTTTAAACAATACACGTCTTGATCCGTCTACACGTTGGCCATGGACGTTTTATGCATCGAAGGATTATTCTATGTTTGATTGACTTACATAAATAAGGCCTTCGGAGGTGTCCCCGGTAGATTAGATCACTTAAAGCTGATTCAATACTACTGTATTGTTCGCTTTGTCGTGAAAGAACAGGTAAAGCACATCCGACCCGAGAGCCAAGTGAGTTGAAAGACCCTTAAAATGAATTCTCAACCGAATACCATTCGGACTAGTTGAGAATTCATACGCACCCGCGTACACTGTCCGAATACGTAAAAAGAATACTAGAACTCGATAAATTCGCGTCCCTCAGCATAGAAGCGCGTTCAGATTATGAGATCAGATTGTATGCGAGGTGTTATTCATAAGGCCGAAATGAAAAGGAAGCGAATTTCGATGATGGTGTCCTCGGCGTCCAGTCTTAACATGTGCACTGAATTATGGTGAAGTGTGTGGCAAATACAATAAAAAAGTTATACCCTCCATTCCCTCACTCACCTTATCCGATGGGACGGCAAACAGATATAATACGTGTGAAAACGTGTGAAAATTTTAAAAAGTTTTTCAATATTTATTCATTATTTCAATACCCAAAAATTAATATTTATTTAATTTAGCTCTTTTCTGCGATCATCTATTTGTTCAAATTTTTTCCAAGTGGTATATGAAGTTTTTCCAATAGGTAAAAAAATTTACTACGTCATAATTTTAAAACTACACATAAAAACCTTTGGACCCCCATCAAAAGTTTGACCCGTAACAAAAACAATTCGTGGGTCGTAAAATATATTCAATCCACCTTACGGACCGTTTCCGAGGTAAACAACTATTCAGGATACATTGCCATTTTAGATGTTCTCATAAATCCTTTTTAAGGCGGGTTGGCAAACTGTTAGGCAGTTTTTTATTAGGACCTTGCTACTCTGTTTTGTTTTGTGCCGTTTATGCTCTGATTATATTTTATGAAACACCTTGGATATATGCACAACCTATGGAAGGAACTTTGTGTGTGAATCGTATTTCGAAATTTACTGATAAACCAGTATGGGAAAATACGAGTAAATAATCGAGCAGCAAATGCAAAAAAAAAAAATATGGGTACACTTGTATATCTTGTATGATAGAAAGTGATTCAATTAATTCAACCCAAGTCATTATTTAGCTATGCGATAAGTAATTTGATGATAGCTGGATGCTTATAACTCAGGACCGAGAAGGTTGGCGTACGCAAATGGAGGCCTACCTACACCCAACAGTGAGGAAGCTATGGATGATGATGAAGTGAAAGAGTATAATAAATAAATAAAATAAGTTGTTTTCACACTTATTCACCTACCTCAATGTGGCAAAAAGTTCGAAATAGGTTGTCACGACCATCAAAGCTTCGTAGACAAAGTTTGTAGAGCTCTACACTCGTAGCGCGTGCTACGGCTACGAGCTAGTTCGTAGCACTCACTCGGGCTAAACTTTGTGCTAGTCTAAATAGGATGAAAGGTCTAGATTGAAACGTTCTTCAGTTTGGTTTGTATGTATAAATATATTTAGAGCCCTCTATTTTTTTTTTTTAAATAAACTGGCAAAGTACGAGTCGGACTCGCACACCGAGGGTTTCGTAAAAACATTCCCTCACCTCAACAGCCTTTCTTGGTCCACGCAGGCCTCCCCCTGTTAAGCGACTCATTGAGTTTTATATCATGTTGGGTAATGCCCATAATCCCCACGCTGGGGCGCTGGGCATGCGGTTTGGGGATTGCAGGAAACTTATTGGGGTAAATACGAATTTACGGTTTTAGTTTCTTTCTCAACTTGTGCTTATAAGGCGAATGCTTCTGGTAAATTTTTATGATAGGTCAACGGGAAGTACCTTTGTGTTTTATTTCTCTTGCGAGTGTCAACATATGTATCGGCCCATAATACGGCCGTATCTTTTGAATGTGTTGACTAAGAAGTTTCATTTTTTCACATCTCTAAGGGACTAAATGACTTGAGCAGGTATTTGATATTAATTTCATCTCCATGTATTTCTGAAAAAATGTAATGGTATTGACAGACAGATGGAAAACGACGTGATCCTATAAGGGGACGGTACCCTAAAATTGACATCTTCCCAGAGAATGTTATCACTGTAAGAACCGTCACAAACACTTAAAGCGAATCACTGTTACCTCGCCCTCGCCATACAGACTTTTCAGAGATCTAGTGCGAGGGACAGAGCTTTGCTTAGGTAGGTATGTACATGTACATAATATAAAGCCGGCAATTTCTTTCACAATAATATTACTTCTTTGTTAAGTCTAGTTAAGTAGTATACAACTTAAAACTTTTTGATTTGTTGATATCGCAGATTAAATCTTATCATATAAAAATATTAAAGTATTAACATTCGAATTAAAATAATAGTAAATAATTAAGGAATTTGGAAAGGATTAAATAGAATAATTCCTTTTTGGAGTAAGGATTTTATATTACTATTTTTTATTGTATTACTAGCTAGTAAAACTCAATAGCAATTGTTAACAAAAGTAATTTTCACATTTTGGAGCATGCAAATCTCTTCAGTCACAAATAAAAGTTCCTAAAGTCCATCAAACAGTCAGAGTTCTGCAATATGCTCGTAAATTTACGCGTCCGAAACATTTCATACACTTTTTCCTTATTGTAGCTTGCTACTGGCACCAGCCCAAGCGATAACACCGGATTTTTCCTGTAATATCGACAATCGTTTTTATTATACAAAAATATAATCTTGGAAAAATAACATTATTAGCCAATCTGCTGCGTTTGCTTCTATTTATCCTTATTTGCCTTTTTCTATCTGCAATATTACAAAACTCAATTTTATTAATAAGACAGGTGATGGCTGTTCAATTTGGATCGTTTAAGCTATTCATTAGTTATATTTAGAAAAATGATTGTTTTCGGAATTATTTTGTCTGTATATCTATGCATATAAATAAATTACATTTCAAATTTCATTATATTCGGCAGCAACGTTAAATAAAGTAGGTACTTACCTAGGCTTAAAAGCAAAATGAATTATTCGCTCATAATAAATGTTTTGCAAAAATTATGGCGCTTAAGTGGCCGAGTAAGGCTCATTAAACATGTCGGGGTACGTCCCACCCTTGCGAAATAGGAATCAGTAGGGTCAGTCCAAAAAACATTTATAAAATGGCTATTCATTTGCAAAAATATGGCCAAAAGTAGGTATGTATTATTCATCTAAATGAAATAGTACACTTGACACAACATATGTCCAGAAAATACAAACAAGGACTGCATAGCTTACTTATTCCATTATCGGTTTAAAGAATCTTTATTTTCTCAAAGAACATAAATACAGTTCACTTAAATGAGAAAAACAAAACTTGTACATATATTTTATGTATCTACTTAGGTTTATATTTAAGTTCGAGTGTGCTCATTTGCTGCAATGTTGTGCATTATTGAGTATTTAATTATGTAATTTAAACCTGTTTTCCCCAAAATAAATAGATTAATGTTAAGCATTTTTTTTATTTACTCAATGAGAAGAGTAGATCGTTGGATGGTTGACCTTCGATAGCTCGCTCTATTTTTAAGGTGACGCTCAACACTCGTTCGCTTTTTTTGTAAGTTTTTACTATTATCTAGGGTTTACAAGTAATTTCGATATAAAATAAGAAGTTTTGAGCACAATTTTAGATATTTTCTATGAATCTTTGCAATTTCAATTGTAGTTTGAGTTGAGTCTAATGACTTAATGTTGATTTTAGTAAAAAATCTTTTAATGGCAATAGATTTTAAAATATCACTAACTCACTTATATGACCCTGGCTGATAGGCATTGCAGTAAACTGCAAAGGCACTGGATGTCAAGCCTGATCAACCCCTGCGCTAAACAAATTTATTACATAAATTAATTCTGTTAATAATTACTGTATTATTGTTTGATTATCTGTGTGACATTTAATACTACTCTAATATATGGATCTTTGTGTCTGAATCAATAAATGAATTTGAATTTGAATTTTATCAGGTGGAGGCCTGCGTCCAGTAGTGGACCAATACAGGCTGTTGAGGTTGGGGTTGAGACTCTAAAACGAGAATTGATTCGTAGATTGTTTGAACGTGGATTCATAGCTCATGGCTTACCGTGTGCTCTAAACTTCTTGTCACAATAAATCAACCTTCTGATGCCTACTCAAAGCTTGAACACGTGCCCTGTGTAATTATATGCCCCCACGTCAGGGGTGACAAATCACTTCATTCCACTCAGTTTTATTTTCCGACTTTTTTAAATTATGCGAAGGGGAGATGAGATGTATAATTTTGCCTTTACGGAAGTTTTAGTAACTTTTTATAAACTTTTATGAAATGGTTTGGGTATAATGAAGCAGATGAATTTATTTTTATTATAATCCTGTTAGTGGGGTAAAATTTCGTATGGAGAGATAAGAGATCGTATAAGCTAAGTTTAGGTTAGTGTTCTGTAGAAGAATCTTCATTATTTTGTTGTACAGATCAATTTAAGGTTTCCATTTAAAAAGCTTTTGTAAACGTTTATTGGAACAAAAAACACATTTGACTAAGCATTTATTACGTTTGACTGGAAACATTGTGTACGGTTCCATTACTGTTGTTTAGTTTTTCCATTTTAAAACACAACCGAGGCTGTTGGTAAAATTGAATATTTCCATTTCAAATACTCGAGCGCTATTTCAAGCACCAGTGCGTGCGGACTGGTGTTACTGCAGGTGATGATATGAATTTTATTTTATATTGTTTTACTTTTTCACAAAAAAAATTAGAGAGGCTGATATACTATTCCTTAGTCAATATATAAACCCGTGATTTCATGTAAAATTATTTTTATGGTGAGCCTGTAACTTCTTCTTGTTGGACCATGGCGTCCGTTCATTTCTTCCCCCTTCAAGAGACACTAGCGCCACTCCTTATTTTTACCGAATTTGAGAAAGAGAGGATGTTCTATGCTTGGCTGTAGGTACGTGTGTTTTCAGAGGGCTTAAAATAAAGCTTATGATAGGTATCATAAGCTGTACAATGCACTTTTAAAAATTCCTTTGATTATGTTACGTAATTATAATACCTAAAGAAAAGGCAGTGGCGCTAGTTTGAGTCATATATGCGCCTTAAGTATGTTCACCGATTTATCTGTGAACTGTGGATCGATTTTAATTATTCTTTTGTGTATATCTACTTATATAAAGATTTTAAGTCCCATAAAATCTCTATAGAATATCCCGAAGAGCAACAAAATTAGAAAAATAGTAAAATTTATAGGGATTCTATTAAGGTTTTTAGTTTTTCTGAAACAATCAATAAGGCGATTGCCAAAAAATAAAAAACCTTATTTGACTCAAAACTCAATAGATGGCAGGGAGTTAAGGTAAAAATAACGTGGTAGTGTCATTGAACCGTACTACTGATACATCGAGCGACTCAGTAGTCCGGTTGACTTTAACGAAACCGGACTACTGAGACTACACCAAATTTGCGTCTTAAGCGTAAAAAAACAAACATTTTCCTCTCAATCTAAATGATAAATGTTACATTCAATTTTCCAAAATGCCGTAATTGCTATCAGGGATTAGCATTCAAAGTGAAAAAGTAGCATTAACATAACAAACAGTTGGTTTGTTGCCTCACGCGACCGAACCCTAACTAATGATGTCACTTAGTTATTCCCTTGGAGTATTATGAGCTAGCTGTATAAACTACTAGACGATCGCCCCGCGGTTTCAACCGCGTAGTTCCCGTTCCCGTGGGAATTCTGGGATAAAATATAGCCTATGTCACTTCCTGAAAAGTAAGCTTCCTAACGGTGAAAGAATTTTTAAAATCGGTCCAGTAGTTTCGGAGCCTATTCAATACAAACCAACAATAAAATCTTTCCTCTTTATAATATTAGTAAATGTAACACTCGGAAATATCGTACCCTACCCTACCTGATCACTAGTGATTATCTATCAATAAAACTAAGTATTTTACTATAAGTTTTGTATTAAAATTGTGATTTAAAGTGGCCAATGATCGTCTAGTTAGCGGTAGGACTCATACATTGTGATGTAGTAACTCAGATTCTTTTAGAAGCTTAAGACAAATGAAATAAACGTTAAAACTACTTAGGTTATTGACTCTTCAATCCTGGTACAGTAGTATAGCACCCCTCTTTCATGGCCGTCTCAAACCATGATACTCCCATGCTCTGAAACAACTGAAATTACATAGTAAGCGAAGAACCTATAATATCTCGGCATTGTGACTTTGGTTGGTTACTCTGCCTCTCATTTTGCGGAACCTGAGAACTTTGCTTTATCCCGTATAGGTATAAGCCAAATTTATCTGGTTGGTGCCCCACTACGACGTTTCTCTTTTCGTCTCCTCGGGGAAAGTCGAAAGCAGACGGCTATCGCCCTTCCCGTACTCAGAGATAACCAGACAATTAAAAGCAAAGCGTTTGTAAATCGCTAACTCAGGAGAGTTTGATGGGGAATGATCTCAAGCGATCCAAATACAACCTACCTCACTAAAACTCTAGCCCACCTAATCCCATACCTAGTCCACGCGGGGAGTCCTAAGAAGTAAACGTGTGGAACCACATTCCAGTCCAACCGCAGATCAAAACAATAGATTTAATAATCAGGTTAGTTCAGGGCCTTACAGCACAAGCATTCACCAACACATCCAGGAACGTTGCAGTATCGACAGAATGTGTTTAATAAATATAATAATAAATTAGAATAGTCGGTTCTGGGATGTAACACCATCCGTTTACAATACGGAGAATTATTAGAAATGAAAAGTGTGGGTTTACGTAACCTGAATCTGATTGATAGAAATTTGCAATCCATCCTAGAATTCCTCCCTGGTCTCGTTCGATGGCTGAGCCGAACGATTCCCGTCAAAAAGAATTCACTATTCCTGTAAAACCTAGAATAAACCCCAAATTTTCACTTTACTTCAAAACTCACGATCTCCTCCCCCTGACATCTCTGTACCAACTATCAAGAAGCCCATTTGTTTTCCTAGAATCGTCAAATTCAAAAATCATATTTTGCGGAACATGATTTATGAAGGTTGATATTCTTTTTAGCATGGCGTTCGAACTCATTTACAGCTCCGAATATATTTTTAGTGTTACAAACTATATCAAAATGTGTTAATTATTTCTATATTTGCAAATTAAACGAACCAGCATAATCTGGACCGTTACAGCGACCCCAAATCCTTAAGCATTTCCAAAGAAGTAAGGATTTCCTAAAATTTCAAATAATTTACAAATATATTTAGTTTTTTTTTTATGATTTTTCTATTTAATTTTATTAAATAGTGCTATTTTTGAACTCTTAATTTATTTAAACTTGTAATCACATACATTTTACTGTTTTGTGTATTTAAACCAGGTTTAAAACAATCAATATGGTCCAGCGCCACATTCTTCATCTAATTGTCAAGTTAACTCTATTGCATTATCAACGTTTCACAGAGTAAAAACAATAGCTCCTGGAACATGGTCGTGAATCATGGCATCCCTAATAGAACATCAGTCAACTTATGATAGGGTACCAGACCTCACACATAACTCAACTAAAACCAGATCAATTGCCTGTTACCTGCTTAATGATCCGACCAATAACACAATTTCAATTTACCCCAAAATCCCCACAAAGGCTTTAATCCCATTCTAAACTTGGAGTTTGTGAAGTGTGCTTAGTTCTGGCCTAATAGGTGAAGTATGAGGTTCTATGAAGCCAGTCCAAGCTGCAATTCAGATCTCAGATTTTTCAATGTAATCTGACAAGATCTCAGTAACCTAACTCCAGAATTATTCCTTCATAGAACCTGTATGTGATGCGCATGTGACTCAAGTCCAATAAACCGTCCCAGATTCCGAAATAAGATTAATTACGAGGGCACACTGCACTCCGATTTTACTGATACTACTAACATTCATACAAACTCACTGCTTACTCCTCTCGTACAAGTTATGTATATCAATCCCTCTTCCTTCTTACAAACCCCCCGCAAACAATTCAATCACGTCTTGCCCACAGTAGTCAATCCGTATCTGAATCCGTGACACAGAGCCTCCATTATTTTTAGTTAATTTGTTAGTTATTCACGACTCTTAATTAGTATTTTATTAGTTTGTTGCAGGCTATATTTTGTTTTCATATTTTATTCATTCCTCCTGCCGACTATTTTTCCGATGGCCAACCATTTACCTGGCTGGACTGACAATTAACTAATTTTCTAACCAAGCTAAATAGCCCAACTTGTTGGACGGTAGGAATATAGTCCATATACCCCAAGTCTATGGAACACGTAAGTAGGGTAGACACCTTGGACGAGTGAAATTAGGCCAGTCTTGTTGTTGGACAGAATGTAGACCAACCCTATGTCCATGAACCTATGGTCAATCTCGCAGTTCCTGGCCGATTCTAAGGCCTACTGTCACTGTCAAACCTACAAAATCCACCCGCGTTTCCGCACTATATTCTGAAGGCAGAATTGTGTCAACCCATGATCATCATCATCAACATCATCATCATCAATGGCCTTTACTTCCACAAAGGATGGTTTATGTAACCCAACTATGATATAAAGCTAAAAATAAACCGAAGAATAAAGAAGGATTCTGTAATAAATAAGGCCCCGTTCCAACGCAATCGAACCTTCATCATACTGAACCAAAATAAAAATAGAAGGTGGAAATTCTGAAATATTTAAGGTTCCATTCCATTGTAATCGAAGTTAATTTTAAGGCCCCGTTCCAACATAATCGAACGGTACGATATGGTCTCAAAAATATAAAAGGAAGATGTAAATTCTGAAATAAATAAAAAGAACAACGCTATGCTTTAATTTTAGTATTAAATTTAGTTTATTTTAATCGTTTAATTTATTATTATTATTTTTTTTTTTTAAAGTTCAACGCTATGCTTTAATTTTAGTTTTAAATTAAGTTTATTTTAACAGTTATAATTTTGAGACAATCAATGCTATGCTTTAATTTAAATATTATTTTAACAGTTATAATTTTGAGACAATCAATGCTATGCTTTAATTTAAGTATTATTTTAACAGTTATAATTTTGAGACAATCAATGCTAATTTTAGTTTATTTTAGATGATGCTGTGTGAATTGTCCAGAATTATTATTATTACTATTATTTATTATTGATTATTGATTATTGATTATTGATTATTGGTTATTGATTATTGATTATTGATTATTGATTATTGATTATTGATTATTGTTTATTATTATAAACGTTTTAAACGACCCCAAGTGTCAAATCGTGAAATCAATGCTATGCTTTAATTTTAGTTTATTTAAACGGTTTAATTTCCAATCGACCCCGAGTGTCAAAACGCGACCGTTATTCTACCTCGTGTAAAACGGCCTTAATATACCGTAACATTCTACCTACAACGTAGTTCCATATTGACACTGGCAGAGTCGAAGGCAAGCGGCCCCATTAAAAAAAGAAGTTGAAATAATTCGACTTTGACGTTTCGTTCGACATGACATTTGACAAAAACGTAAACAAACAAACATTTTTTTCTTTTCAAGGCACAAACAGACAAAATAACAATTTCGACAAGATAATTGAGGTTTCTAATGTTTGTTTCCAATCCTATGCGGAAGCCTGTGATTAAAAGAAACCGCGCCGCCGCGCTCCGCCACTGACCGACAAGAACAAATGGATTTCCTATGTTTATCGTGAGTACACCATTTTCTATCAATCCTACGCAAATCAATCCGCAAAATAACCTTTTCGGTAACCTCTGACATTTCAATGTAGACGAAACAAGTCCCTTTTGAAGTCAGAAAATGCCAGATAATGACAAACAATGCCAATTCATACGAATGTTTACACATTTTTCCCTTATTTATTTCAGAAATAAACCTTACGACCCCTACGTCAACTTACCCCTTCATGAGTCAAAACAGACCTCAGTCCATCCGCAACGCGTCGTCCAGCGGCGCGCCCCTCCCGGATTCCTTTGCCGAAGCTAGCAGAGCGGCGCGCTCCTCCCGGACTCCTTTGCTGAAGCTAATAGTGAACGCGCCAATCACCTGGCTAGCCGTTCGATACAGTACTCCATTTCTCCATTGCCCCGTCCAGCAACACGCCTCTCCGGTTCACTTCGTCGAAGCTGGCAGTGAATATGCCTATACCTCAAGAAAGAATCAAGTAAGTACATTTAATTGACTTCAAGTCTTAGATATTCCTAACTAGTTTATGCCCGCGGCTTCGCACGTGTTGTTTCTATAAACGTTTTAAGGCGATTCCCATCCCATGGGAACTGATTTATGGGATAGAAGTATTCCATGTTTGATTACAGAATTAGAATCACCTACATGCAAAACCTCAATCCAATCCGTTCAGCAGCCTAGACGTGAAGAGGCAACAAACGTCCATCCATCCAAACCTTCGCATTTATAATATTAATGTGACTAGCTAGACGTAATGTTCTCGAATCCCACGTCTGGGTGTGCCAACTGCTCTGCACTCAATCCTCTGTGACGCAGCGAGCGAAGGTCCGCCTGCGATGACAGGAGGTTCGATTCCCGCCTCGAGACAAATGTTTATACGATCTGCAGATACCTGTCCAAAGCGTACTTGATGTTTCTATGTACAATAAAAATAATCTATCTACACTGCACCTCTGATGCTAACATATTCGTAGCTAGAACCCTAATAAAAATAATTTTATTTCTTGCTTATCTCAGATGACGCTTGGAGATCGTTGTTCACTGCACGGCCCGCTTCTGCACCATCAACACCGCTTCAGATGAGGCCTGGAGAACGTTGCTCACAGCTCGGCCTGCTTCTCCATCATCAATACCGCTTCAGATGACGCCTGGAGAACGCTGCTCACAGCACATCCAGCTTCTCCATCATCAACATCGCCCATTCGACACCAGTGCTAGATATTAAGGAAAATTGAGTTATTGACTGAGATTAAATATTATTTTAAAGCGACCAACCAACTTGTCGATTCTTGTCTAACCTTCTACTCACTTCAGCCTCTAAACCTTATTCTATTATTTCACTTGCAACATATTTTACGAGAATCGAACCCGCACCTCGCATCTAAATCTTATTCTATTATTCCGTTTGTCTTAAGCTTCTTTCCATTTCACTGCAACAAATTGTGCGAGAGTCGAACTCGCACTTCACATCTAAATTTACTCTAACCTAACCCGAATAGCTATTTTAAATCATTTTATTCAATACTATTTTACGCGACTTTTGATTATGATTATGGATTAATATATTATTAGATAGATAGGTACTCATTATTATTTTGTTTGTTGTTGGTTTGCTGTTGGTGTTGTTTATTGTGTTGTTTGTTTGTTAGTTTGTTGATTGTCGTTAGTTTGTCGTTACTTTTGTCGTTACCTCGTCGTTACCTTTGTCGTTACCTTTGTCGTTACCTTTGTCGTTACCTTTGTCGTTACCTTTGTTGTTAATTTGTTTGTTGGTTTGTTGGTTTGTTAGTTTGTTATTGGTTTGTTAGTTTGTTGTTGGTTTGTTAGTTTGTTGTTGGTTTGTTAGTAATTTTGAAGGATTTTGGTCATATTTTTGATATTTTAAATGATTTTTAGAATCCTGGTCACGTTTTTATAATTTTGTAGGATTTTGGTTATATTTTTGATATTTTTAAGTGATTTTTAGGATCCTGGTCACGTTTTTATAATTTTGTAGGATTTTGGTTATATTTTTGATATTTTTAAGTGATTTTTAGGATCCTGGTCACGGCACCAAATTGTAACACTCGGAAATATCGTACCCTACCCTACCTGATCACTAGTGATTATCTATCAATAAAACTAAGTATTTTACTATAAGTTTTGTATTAAATTGTGATTTAAAGTGGCCAATGATCGTCTAGTTAGCGGTAGGACTCATACATTGTGATGTAGTAACTCAGATTCTTTTAGAAGCTTAAGACAAATGAAATAAACGTTAAAACTACTTAGGTTATCGATTCTTCAATCCTGGTACAGTAGTATAGCACCCCTCTTTCATGGCCGTCTCAAACCATGACACTCCCATGCTCTGAAACAACTGAAATTACATAGTAAGCGAAGAACCTATAATATCTCGGCATTGTGACTTTTTTTGGTTACTCTGCCTCTCATTTTGCGGAACCTGAGAACTTTGCTTTATCCCGTATAGGTATAAGCCAAATTTATCTGGTTGGTGCCCCACTGCGAAGTTAATCTTTTCTTCTCCTCGGGGAAAGTCGAAAGCAGACGGCTATCGCCCTTCCCGTACTCAGAGATAACCAGACATTTAAAAGCAAAGCGTTTGTAAATCGCTAACTCAGGAGAGTTTGATGGGGAATGATCTCAAGCGATCCAAATACATCCTACCTCACTAAAACTCTAGCCCACCTAATCCCATACCTAGTCCACGCGGGAAGTCCTAAGAAGTAAACGTGTGGAACCACATTCCAGTCCAACCGCAGATCAAAACAATAGATTTAATAATCAGGTTAGTTCAGGGCCTTACAGCACAAGCATTCACCAACACATCCAGGAACGTTGCAGTATCGACAGAATGTGTTTAATAAATATAATAATAAATTAGAATAGTCGGTTCTGGGATGTAACACCATCCGTTTACAATACGGAGAATTATTAGAAATGAAAAGTGTGGGTTTACGTAACCTGAATCTGATTGATAGAAATTTGCAATCCATCCTAGAATTCCTCCCTGGTCTCGTTCGATGGCTGAGCGGAACGATTCCCGTCAAAAAGAATTCACTATTCCTGTAAAACCTAGAATAAACCCCAAATTTTCACTTTTTTCAAAACTCACGATCTCCTCCCCCTGACATCTCTGTACCAACTATCAAGACGCCCATTTGTTTTCCTAGAATCGTCAAATTCAAACATTACTAAACTGTCGTAAGACTTAAAAAGGTTGCTATCCTTCCAGCAAAGCGTTCGAACCGATTTACAGTTCAGAATATATTTTTAGTGTTTCAAACTATATCAAAATGTGTTAATTATTTCTATATTTGCAAATTAAACGAACCAGCATAAACTGGACCGTTACAGCGACCCGCGACCCCAAATCCTTAAGCATTTCCAAGAAGTAAGGATTTCCTAAAATTTCAAATAATTTACAAATATATTTAGTTTTTTTTTATAATTTTTCTATTTAATTTTATTAAATAGTGCTATTATTGAACTCTTAATTTATTAAAACTTGTAATCACATACATTTTACTGTTTTGTGTATTTAAACCAGGTTTAAAACAATCAATATGGTCCAGCGCCACATTCATAATCTAATTGTCAAGTTAAATCTATTGCATTATCAATGTTCCACAGACCTTAAGACAATTGCTCCTGGAACATGGTCGTGAATCATGTCATCCCTAATAGAATATCAGTCAACTTATGATAGGATTTCATTATCCACACATAACCCAACTAAAACCAGATCAATTGCCTGTTTTACCTGCTTAATACTTAAATTAGAAACGACCAATAACACAATTTAAATTTACCCCAAAATCCCCACAAAGGCTTTAAATCCCATTCTAAACTTGGAGTTTGTGAAGTGTGCTTAGTTCTGGCCTAATAGGTGGAGTATGAGGTTCTATGAAGCCAGTCCAAGCTGCAATTCAGATCTCAGATTTTTCAATGTAATCTGACAAGATCTCAGTAACCTAACTCCAGAATTATTCCTTCATAGAACCTGTATGTGATGCGCATGTGACTCAAGTCCAATAAACCGTCCCAGATTCCGAAATAAGATTAATTACGAGGGCACACTGCACTCCGATTTTACTAATACTACTAAACATTCATACAAACTCACTGCTTACTCCTCTCGTACAAGTTATGTATATCAATCCCTCTTCCTTCTTCCAAACCCCCGCAAACAATTCAGTCATGTCTTGCCCACAGTAGTCAATCCGTATCTGAATCCGTGACACAGAGCCTCCATTATTTTTAGTTAATTTGTTAGTTATTCACGACTCTTTATTAGTATTTTATTAGTTTGTTGCAAATTATTTTTCGTTTTCATATTTATTCTCATTCTTCCTGCCGACTATTTTTCCGATGGCAAACCATTTACCTGGACTGACAAATAACTAATTTTCTTACCAAGCTAAATAGCCCAACTTGTTGGACGGTAGAAATATAGACCATATACCCCAAGTCTATGGAACACGTAAGTAGGGTAGACACCTTGGACGAGTGAAATTAGGCCCGTCTTGTTGTTGGACAGAATGTAGACCAACCCTATGTCCATGAACCTATGGTCAAACTCACAGTTCCTGTCCAATTCTAAGGCCTACTGTCACTGTCAAACCTACATAATCCACCCGCGTTTCCGCACTATTTTCTGAAGGCAGAATTGTGTCAACCCATGATCATCATCATCAACATCATCATCATCAATGGCCTTTACATCCACAAAGGATGGTTTATGTAACCAAACCATGATACAGAGCTAAAAATAAACCGAAGAATAAAGAAGGATTCTGTAATAAATAAGGCCCCGTTCCAACATAATCGAACGGTACGATATGGTCTCAAAAATATAAAAGGAAGATGTAAATTCTGAAATAAATAAAAAGAACAACGGTATGCTTTAATTTTAGTATTAAATTTAGTTTATTTTAATCGTTTAATTTATTATTATTTTTTTTTTGTTTAAAGTTCAACGCTATGCTTTAATTTTAGTTTTAAATTAAGTTTATTTTAACAGTTATAATTTTGAGACAATCAATGCTATGCTTTAATTTAAATATTATTTTAACAGTTATAATTTTGAGACAATCAATGCTATGCTTTAATTTAAGTATTATTTTAACAGTTATAATTTTGAGACAATCAATGCTAATTTTAGTTTAAGTATTATTTTAACAGTTATAATTTTGAGACAATCAATGCTAATTTTAGTTTATTTTAGATGATGCTGTGTGAATTGTCCAGCATTATTATTATTACTATTATTTATTATTGATTATTGGTTATTGATTATTGATTATTGATTATTGATTATTGATTACTGATTATTGATTATCGATTATTGATTATTGATTATTATTTATTATTATAAACGTTTTAAACGACCCCAAGTGTCAAATCGCAAAATCAATGCTATGCTTTAATTTTAGTTTATTTAAACGGTTTAATTTCCAATCGACCCCGAGTGTCAAAACGCGACCGTTATTCTACCTCGTGTAAAACGGCCTTAATATACCGTGACATTCTACCAACAACGTAGTTCTATATTGACACTGGCAGAGTCGAAGGCAAGCGGCCCCATTAAAAAAGAAGTTGAAATAATTCGACTTTGACGTTTCGTTCGACATGACATTTGACAAAAACGTAAACAAACAAACATTTTTTTCTTTTCAAGGCACAAACAGACAAAATAACAATTTCGACAAGATAATTGAGGTTTCTAATGTTTGTTTCCAATCCTATGCGGAAGCCTGTGATTGATAGAAACCGCGCCGCCGCGCTCCGCTGTTGACCGGCAAGAACAATTGGATTTCCTATGTTTATCGTGAGTACACCATTTTCTATCAATCCTACGCAAATCAATCCGCAAAATAACCTTTTCGGTAACCTCTGACATTTCAATGTAGACGAACCAAGTCCCTTTTGAAGTCAGAAAATGCCAGATAATGACAAGCAATGCCAATTCGTACGAATGTTTACACATTTTTCCCTTATTTATTTCAGAAATAAACCTTACGACCCCTACGTCAAACTCACCCCTTCACGAGTCAAAACAGACCCAGTCCATCCGCAACGCGTCGTCCAGCGGCGCGCCCCTCCCGGATTCCTTTGCCGAAGCTAGCAGAGCGGCGCGCTCCTCCCGGACTCCTTTGCTGAAGCTAATAGTGAACGCGCCAATCACCTGGCTAGCCGTTCGATACAGTACTCCATTTCTCCATTGCCCCGTCCAGCAACACGCCTCTCCGGTTCACTTCGTCGAAGCTGGCAGTGAATATGCCTATACCTCAAGAAAGAATCAAGTAAGTACATTTAATTGACTTCAAGTCTTAGATATTCCTAACTAGTTTATGCCCACGGCTTCGCACGTGTTGTTTCTATAAACGTTTAAAGGCGATTCCCATCCCATGGGAACTGATTTATGGGATAGAAGTATTCCATGTTTGATTACAGAATTAGAATCACCTACATGCAAAACCTCAATCCAATCCGTTCAGCAGCCTAGACGTGAAGAGGCAACAAACGTCCATCCATCCAAACCTTCGCATTTATAATATTAATGTGACTAGCTAGACGTAATGTTCTCGAATCCCACGTCTGGGTGTGCCAACTGCTCTGCACTCAATCCTCTGTGACGCAGCGAGCGAAGGTCCGCCTGCGATGACAGGAGGTTCGATTCCCGCCTCGAGACAAATGTTTATACGATCTGCAGATACCTGTCCAAAGCGTACTTGATGTTTCTATGTACAATAAAAATAATCTATCTACACTGCACCTCTGATGCTAACATATTCGTAGCTAGAACCCTAATAAAAATAATTTTATTTCTTGCTTATCTCAGATGACGCTTGGAGATCGTTGTTCACTGCACGGCCCGCTTCTGCACCATCAACACCGCTTCAGATGAGGCCTGGAGAACGTTGCTCACAGCTCGGCCTGCTTCTCCATCATCAATACCGCTTCAGATGACGCCTGGAGAACGCTGCTCACAGCACGTCCAGCTTCTCCATCATCAACATCGCCCATTCGACACCAGTGCTAGATATTAAGGAAAATTGAGTTATTGACTGAGATTAAATATTATTTTAAAGCGACCCCCCAACTTGTCGATTCTTGTCTAACCTTCTACTCACTTCAGCCTCTAAACCTTATTCTATTATTTCACTTGCAACATATTTTACGAGAATCGAACCCGCACCTCGCATCTAAATCTTATTCTATTATTCCGTTTGTCTTAAGCTTCTTTCCATTTCACTGCAACAAATTGTGCGAGAGTCGAACTCGCACTTCACATCTAAATTTACTCTAACCTAACCCGAATAGCTATTTTAAATCATTTTATTCAATACTATTTTTTTACGCGACTTTTGATTATGATTATGGATTAATATATTATTAGATAGATAGGTACTCATTATTATTTTGGTTGTTGTTTATTGATTGTAGTTTGTTGTTGGTGTTGTTTATTGTGTTGTTTGTTAGTTTGTTGATTGTCGTTAGTTTGTCGTTACTTTTGTCATTACCTTTGTCGTTACCTTTGTCGTTACCTTTATTGTTACCTTTGTCGTTACCTTTGTCGTTACCTTTGTCGTTACCTGTGTCGTTACCTTTGTTGTTGGTTTGTTAGTTTGTTGTTGGTTTGTTAGTTTGTTGTTGGTTTGTTAGTTTGTTGTTGGTTTGTTAGTAATTTTGAAGGATTTTGGTCATATTTTTGATATTTTAAATGATTTTTAGAATCCTGGTCACTACGGCACCAAATTGTAACGCTCGGAAATATCGTACCCTACCCTACCTGATCACTAGTGATTATCTATCAATAAAACTAAGTATTTTACTATAAGTTTTGTATTAAAATTGTGATTTAAAGTGGCCAATGATCGTCTAGTCAGCGGTAGGACTCATACATTGTGATGTAGTAACTCAGATTCTTTTAGAAGCTTAAGACAAATGAAATAAACGTTAAAACTACTTAGGTTATCGATTCTTCAATCCTGGTACAGTAGTATAGCACCCCTCTTTCATGGCCGTCTCAAACCATGATACTCCCATGCTCTGAAACAACTGAAATTACATAGTAAGCGAAGAACCTATAATATCTCGGCATTGTGACTTTGGTTGGTTACTCTGCCTCTCCTATCGCGGAACCTGAGAACTTTGCTTTATCCCGTATAGGTATAAGCCAAATTTATCTGGTTGGTGCCCCACTACGACGTTTCTCTTTTCGTCTCCTCGGGGAAAGTCGAAAGCAGACGGCTATCGCCCTTCCCGTACTCAGAGATAACCAGACATTTAAAAGCAAAGCGATTGTAAATCGCTAACTCAGGAGAGTTTGATGGGGAATGATCTCAAGCGATCCAAATACATCCTACCTCACTAAAACTCTAGCCCACCTAATCCCATACCTAGTCCACGCGGGAAGTCCTAAGAAGTAAACGTGTGGAACCACATTCCAGTCCAACCGCAGATCAAAACAATAGATTTAATAATCAGGTTAGTTCAGGGCCTTACAGCACAAGCATTCACCAACACATCCAGGAACGTTGCAGTATCGACAGAATGTGTTTAATAAATATAATAATAAATTAGAATAGTCGGTTCTGGGATGTAACACCATCCGTTTACAATACGGAGAATTATTAGAAATGAAAAGTGTGGGTTTACGTAACCTGAATCTGATTGATAGAAATTTGCAATCCATCCTAGAATTCCTCCCTGGTCTCGTTCGATGGCTGAGCCGAACGATTCCCGTCAAAAAGAATTCACTATTCCTGTAAAACCTAGAATAAACCCCAAATTTTCACTTTCCTTCCAAACTCACGATCTCCTCCCCCTGACATCTCTGTACCAACTATCAAGAAGCCCATTTGTTTTCCTAGAATCGTCAAATTCAAACATTACTAAACTGTCGTAAGACTTAAGAAGGTTGCTATCCTTCCAGCAAAGCGTTCGAACCGATTTACAGTTCAGAATATATTTTTAGTGTTTCAAACTATATCAAAATGTGTTAATTATTTCTATATTTGCAAATTAAACGAACCAGCATAAACTGGACCGTTACAGAAATTGTAATGCTCGGAAATATCGTACCCTACCCTACCTGATCACTAGTGATTATCTATCAATAAAACTAAGTATTTTACTATAAGTTTTGTATTAAAATTGTGATTTAAAGTGGCCAATGATCGTCTAGTTAGCGGTAGGACTCATACATTGTGATGTAGTAACTCAGATTCTTTTAGAAGCTTAAGACAAATGAAATAAACGTTAAAACTACTTAGGTTATTGACTCTTCAATCCTGGTACAGTAGTATAGCACCCCTCTTTCATGGCCGTCTCAAACCATGATACTCCCATGCTCTGAAACAACTGAAATTACATAGTAAGCGAAGAACCTATAATATCTCGGCATTGTGACTTTGGTTGGTTACTCTGCCTCTCATTTTGCGGAACCTGAGAACTTTGCTTTATCCCGTATAGGTATAAGCCAAATTTATCTGGTTGGTGCCCCACTACGACGTTTCTCTTTTCGTCTCCTCGGGGAAAGTCGAAAGCAGACGGCTATCGCCCTTCCCGTACTCAGAGATAACCAGACATTTAAAAGCAAAGCGTTTGTAAATCGCTAACTCAGGAGAGTTTGACGGGGAATGATCTCAAGCGATCCAAATACATCCTACCTCACTAAAACTCTAGCCCACCTAATCCCATACCTAGTCCACGCGGGGAGTCCTAAGAAGTAAACGTGTGGAACCACATTCCAGTCCAACCGTAGGTCAAAACAATAGATTTAATAATCAGGTTAGTTCAGGGCCTTACAGCACAAGCATTCACCAACACATCCAGGAACGTTGCAGTATCGACAGAATGTGTTTAATAAATATAATAATAAATTAGAATAGTTGGTACAGAGATGTCAGGGGGAGGAGATCGTGAGTTTTGAAGTAAAGTGAAAATTTGGGGTTTATTCTAGGTTTTACAGGAATAGTGAATTCTTTTTGACGGGAATCGTTCGGCTCAGCCATCGAACGAGACCAGGGAGGAATTCTAGGATGGATTGCAAATTTCTATCAATCAGATTCAGGTTACGTAAACCCACACTTTTCATTTCTAATAATTCTCCGTATTGTAAACGGATGGTGTTACATCCCAGAACCCAGATTATGCTGGTTCGTTTAATTTGCAAATATAGAAATAATTAACACATTTTGATATAGCTTGTAACACTGAAAGTATATTCTGAGCTGTAAATGAGTTCGAACGCCATGCTAAAAAGAATATCAACCTTCATAAATCATGTTCCGCAAAACATGATTTTTGAATTTGACGATTCTAGGAAAACAAATGGGCTTCTGGATAGTTGGTACAGAGATGTCAGGGGGAGGAGATCGTGAGTTTTGAAGTAAAGTGAAAATTTGGGGTTTATTCTAGGTTTTACAGGAATAGTGAATTCTTTTTGACGGGAATCGTTCGGCTCAGCCATCGAACGAGACCAGGGAGGAATTCTAGGATGGATTGCAAATTTCTATCAATCAGATTCAGGTTACGTAAACCCACACTTTTCATTTCTAATAATTCTCCGTATTGTAAACGGATGGTGTTACATCCCAGAACCGACTATTCTAATTTATTATTATATTTATTAAACACATTCTGTCGATACTGCAACGTTCCTGGATGTGTTGGTGAATGCTTGTGCTGTAAGGCCCTGAATTAACCTGATTATTAAATCTATTGTTTTGATCTGCGGTTGGACTGGAATGTGGTTCCACACGTTTACTTCTTAGGACTTCCCGCGTGGACTAGGTATGGGATTAGGTGGGCTAGAGTTTTAGTGAGGTAGGATGTATTTGGATCGCTTGAGATCATTCCCCATCAAACTCTCCTGAGTTAGCGATTTACAAACGCTTTGCTTTTAAATGTCTGGTTATCTCTGAGTACGGGAAGGGCGATAGCCGTCTGCTTTCGACTTTCCCCGAGGAGACGAAAAGAGAAACGTCGTAGTGGGGCACCAACCAGATAAATTTGGCTTATACCTATACGGGATAAAGCAAAGTTCTCAGGTTCCGCAAAATGAGAGGCAGAGTAACCAACCAAAGTCACAATGCCGAGATATTATAGGTTCTTCGCTTACTATGTAATTTCAGTTGTTTCAGAGCATGGGAGTATCATGGTTTGAGACGGCCATGAAAGAGGGGTGCTATACTACTGTACCAGGATTGAAGAGTCAATAACCTAAGTAGTTTTAACGTTTATTTCATTTGTCTTAAGCTTCTAAAAGAATCTGAGTTACTACATCACAATGTATGAGTCCTACCGCTAACTAGACGATCATTGGCCACTTTAAATCACAATTTTAATACAAAACTTATAGTAAAATACTTAGTTTTATTGATAGATAATCACTAGTGATCAGGTAGGGTAGGGTACGATATTTCCGAGCGTTACAATTTGGTGCCGTGACCAGGATCCTAAAAATCACTTAAAAATATCAAAAATATAACCAAAATCCTACAAAATTATAAAAACGTGACCAGGATCCTAAAAATCACTTAAAATTATCAAAAATATAACCAAAATCCTACAAAATTATAAAAACGTGACCAGGATTCTAAAAATCATTTAAAATATCAAAAATATGACCAAAATCCTTCAAAATTACTAACAAACCAACAACAAACTAACAAACCAACAACAAACTAACAAACCAATAACAAACTAACAAACCAACAAACCAACAAACAAATTAACAACAAAGGTAACGACAAAGGTAACGACAAAGGTAACGACTAAGGTAATGACAAAAGTAACGACAAACTAACGACAATCAACAAACTAACAAACAAACAACACAATAAACAACACCAACAACAAACCAACAAACCAACAACAAACAAAATAATAATGAGTACCTATCTATCTAATAATGTATTAATCCATAACCATAATCAAAAGTCGCGTAAAATAGTATTGAATAAAATGATCTAATATAGCTATTCGGTTTAGTTAGGTTAGAGTAAATTTAGATGTGAAGTGCGAGTTCGACTCTCGCACAATTTGTTGCAGTGAAATGGAAAGAAGCTTAAGACAAACGGAATAATAGAATAAGATTTAGATGCGAGGTGCGGGTTCGATTCTCGTAAAATATGTTGCAAGTGAAATAATAGAATAAGGTTTAGAGGCTGAAGTTGAGTAGAAGGTTAGACAAGAATCGACAAGTTGGGGGGTCGCTTTAAAATAATATTTAATTTCAGTCAATAACTCAATTTTCCTTAATATCTAGCACTGGTGTCGAATGGGCGATGTTGATGATGGAGAAGCTGGACGTGCTGTGAGCAGCGTTTTCCAGGCGTCATCTGAAGCGGTATTGATGGTGCAGAAGCGGGCCGTGCAATGAACAACGATCTCCAAGCGTCATCTGAGATAAGCAAGAAATAAAATTATTTTTATTAGGGTTCTAGCTACGAATATGTTAGCATCAGAGGTGCAGTGTAGATAGATTATTTTTATTGTACATAGAGGCATCAAGTACGCTTTGGACAAGTATCTGCAGATCGTATAAACCTTTGTCTCGAGGCGGGAATCGAACCTCCTGTCATTACAAGCAGACCTTCGCCCGCTGCGTCACAGAGGATTGGGTGCAGAGCAGTTGTCACACCCAGACGTGGGATTCGAGAACATTACGTCTAGCTAGTCACATTAATATTATAAATGTGAAGGTTTGGATGGATGGACGTTGTTGCATCTTCACGTCTAGGCTGCTGAACGGATTGGGCTGAGGTTTTGCATGCAGGTGATTCTAATTCTGTAATCAAACATAGAATACTTCTATCCCATAAATCAGTTCCCATGGGATGGGAATCACCTTTGAACGTTTATAGAAACAACATGTGCGAAGCCGCGGGCATAAACTAGTTAGGAATATCTAAGACTTGAAGTCAATTAAATGTACTTACTTGATTCTTTCTTGAGGTATAGGCATATTCACTGCCAGCTTCGACGAAGTGAACCGGAGAGGCGTGTTGCTGGACGGGGCAATGGAGAAATGGAGTACTGTATCGAACGGCTAGCCAGGTGATTGGCGCGTTCACTATTAGCTTCAGCAAAGGAGTCCGGGAGGAGCGCGCCGCTCTGCTAGCTTCGGCAAAGGAATCCGGGAGGGGCGCGCCGCTGGACGACGCGTTACGGATGGACTGGGTCTGTTTTGACTCGTGAAGGGGTGAGTTTGACGTAGGGGTCGTAAGGTTTATTTCTGAAATAAATAAGGGAAAAATGTGTAAACATTCGTACGAATTGGCATTGCTTGTCATTATCTGGCATTTTCTGACTTCAAAAGGGACTTGGTTCGTCTACATTGAAATGTCGGAGGTTACCAAAAAGTGATACTTACGATTATGGATATCCAATTGTTCTTGCCGGTCAACAGCGGAGCGCGGCGGCGCGGTTTCTTTTAATCACAGGCTTCCGCATAGGATTGGAAACAAACATTAGAAACCTCAATTAACTTGTCGAAATTGTTATTTTGTCTTTTGTGTTTTGAAAAGGGGAGACAATAATGTACGGCCGGATATTGTACGGCACAATAATTGGTGACAAAATTTGTACAGCCTAATAATTCGTGTACATTGCTTCTGATTTTGGTGGTTGTGCATTATCGTCACGTGACAAGCTTACACAGACTGATATTGCACGTCGAGATATTGTACACTCAGATAATTGAAACCGTTTTGGGCACGGATTATTGGGGTGAGCATTATGGTGCCGTGCAGTAAATTGTCGTGCATTGTGGTGACCCTTGAAAAGAAAAAAATGTTTGTTTGTTTACGTTTTTGTCAAATGTCATGTCGAACGAAACGTCAAAGTCGAATTATTTCAACTTCTTTTTTAATGGGGCCGCTTGCCTTCGACTCTGCCAGTGTCAATATGGAACTACGTTGTAGGTAGAATGTCACGGTATATTAAGGCCGTTTTACACGAGGTAGAATAACGGTCGCGTTTTGACACTCGGGGTCGATTGGAAATTAAACCGTTTAAATAAACTAAAATTAAAGCATAGCATTGATTTCGCGATTTGACACTCGGGGTCGTTTAAAACGTTTATAATAATAAATAATAAACAATAATCAATAATCAATAATCAATAATCAATAATCAAAAACCAATAATCAATAATCAATAATCAATAATCAATAATCAATAACCAATAATCAATAATCAATAATCAATAATCAATAACCAATAATCAATAAATAATAATCAATAATCAATAATCAATAATCAATAATCAATAATCAATAACCAATAACCAATAATCAATAATAAATAATAGTAATAATAATAATTCTGGACAATTCACACAGCATCATCTAAAATAAACTAGAATTAGCATTGATTGTCTCAAAATTATAACTGTTAAAATAATACTTAAATTAAAGCATAGCATTGATTGTCTCAAAATTATAACTGTTAAAATAATACTTAAATTAAAGCATAGCATTGATTGTCTCAAAATTATAACTGTTAAAATAAACTTAATTTAAAACTAAAATTAAAGCATAGCGTTGTTCTTTTTATTTATTTCAGAATTTACATCTTCCTTTTATATTTTTGAGACCATATCGTACCGTTCGATTATGTTGGAACGGGGCCTTAAAATTAACTTCGATTACAATGGAATGGAACCTTAAATATTTCAGAATTTCCACCTTCTATTTTTATTTTGGTTTAGTATGATGAAGGTTCGATTGCGTTGGAATGGGGCCTTATTTATTACAGAATCCTTCTTTATTCTTCGGTTTATTTTTAGCTCTGTATCATGGTTTGGTTACATAAACCATCCTTTGTGGATGTAAAGGCCATTGATGATGATGATGTTGATGATGATGATCATGGGTTGACACAATTCTGCCTTCAGAAAATAGTGCGGAAACGCGGGTGGATTATGTAGGTTTGACAGTGACAGAAGGCCTTAGAATCGGCCAGGAACTGTGAGTTTGACCATAGGTTCATGGACATAGGGTTGGTCTACATTCTGTCCAACAACGAGACGGGACTGTTTTCACTCGTCCAAGGTGTCTACCCTACTTACGTGTTCCATAGACTTGGGGTATATGGACTATATTCCTACCGTCCAACAAGTTGGGCTATTTAGCTTGGTTAGAAAATTAGTTATTTGTCAGTCCAGGTAAATGGTTGGCCATCGGAAAAATAGTCGGCAGGAGGAATGAGAAAAATATGAAAACAAAATAAAGCTTGCAACAAACTAATAAAATACTATTAAGAGTCGTGAATAACTAACAAATAACTAAAAATAATGGAGGCTCTGTGTCACGGATTCAGGTACAGGTTGATTACTGGGCAAGACATGACTGAATTGTTTGCGGGGTTTTGCAAGAAGGAAGAGGGATTGATATACATAACTTGTACGAGAGGAGTAAGCAGTGAGTTTGTATGAATGTTAGTAGTATCAGTAAAATCGGAGTGCAGTGTGCCCTCGTAATTAATCTTATTTCGGAATCTGGGACGGTTTATTGGACTTGAGTCACATGCGCATCACATACAGGTTCTATGAAGGAATAATTCTGGAGTTAGGTTACTGAGATCTTGTCAGATTACATTGAAAAATCTGAGATCTGAATTGCAGCTTGGACTGGCTTCATAGAACCTCATACTTCACCTATTAGGCCAGAACTAAGCACACTTCACAAACTCCAAGTTTAGAATGGGATTTAAAGCCTTTGTGGGGATTTTGGGGTAAATTGAAATTGTGTTATTGGTCGGGTCATTAAGCAGGTAACAGGCAATTGATCTGGTTTTAGTTGAGTTATGTGTGAGGTCTGGTACCCTATCATAAGTTGACTGATGTTCTATTAGGGATGCCATGATTCACGACCATGTTCCAGGAGCTATTGTTTTTACTCTGTGAAACGTTGATAATGCAATAGAGTTAACTTGACAATTAGATGAAGAATGTGGCGCTGGACCATATTGATTGTTTTAAACCTGGTTTAAATACACAAAACAGTAAAATGTATGTGATTACAAGTTTAAATAAATTAAGAGTTCAAAAATAGCACTATTTAATAAAATTAAATAGAAAAATCATAAAAAAAAAAAAAAAACTAAATATATTTGTAAATTATTTGAAATTTTAGGAAATCCTTACTTCTTTGGAAATGCTTAAGGATTTGGGGTCGATGTAATGGTCCAGATTATGCTGGTTCGTTTAATTTGCAAATATAGAAATAATTAACACATTTTGATATAGCTCGTAACACTGAAAGTATATTCTGAGCTGTAAATGAGTTCGAACGCCATGCTAAAAAGAATATCAACCTTCATAAATCATGTTCCGCAAAATATGATTTTTGAATTTGACGATTCTAGGAAAACAAATGGGCTTCTGGATAGTTGGTACAGAGATGTCAGGGGGAGGAGATCGTGAGTTTTGAAGTAAAGTGAAAATTTGGGGTTTATTCTAGGTTTTACAGGAATAGTGAATTCTTTTTGACGGGAATCGTTCGGCTCAGCCATCGAACGAGACCAGGGAGGAATTCTAGGATGGATTGCAAATTTCTATCAATCAGATTCAGGTTACGTAAACCCACACTTTTCATTTCTAATAATTCTCCGTATTGTAAACGGATGGTGTTACATCCCAGAACCGACTATTCTAATTTATTATTATATTTATTAAACACATTCTGTCGATACTGCAACGTTCCTGGATGTGTTGGTGAATGCTTGTGCTGTAAGGCCCTGAACTAACCTGATTATTAAATCTATTGTTTTGATCTGCGGTTGGACTGGAATGTGGTTCCACACGTTTACTTCTTAGGACTTCCCGCGTGGACTAGGTATGGGATTAGGTGGGCTAGAGTTTTAGTGAGGTAGGATGTATTTGGATCGCTTGAGATCATTCCCCATCAAACTCTCCTGAGTTAGCGATTTACAAACGCTTTGCTTTTAAATGTCTGGTTATCTCTGAGTACGGGAAGGGCGATAGCCGTCTGCTTTCGACTTTCCCCGAGGAGACGAAAAGAGAAACGTCGTAGTGGGGCACCAACCAGATAAATTTGGCTTATACCTATACGGGATAAAGCAAAGTTCTCAGGTTCCGCAAAATGAGAGGCAGAGTAACCAACCAAAGTCACAATGCCGAGATATTATAGGTTCTTCGCTTACTATGTAATTTCAGTTGTTTCAGAGCATGGGAGTATCATGGTTTGAGACGGCCATGAAAGAGGGGTGCTATACTACTGTACCAGGATTGAAGAGTCAATAACCTAAGTAGTTTTAACGTTTATTTCATTTGTCTTAAGCTTCTAAAAGAATCTGAGTTACTACATCACAATGTATGAGTCCTACCGCTAACTAGACGATCATTGGCCACTTTAAATCACAATTTTAATACAAAACTTATAGTAAAATACTTAGTTTTATTGATAGATAATCACTAGTGATCAGGTAGGGTAGGGTACGATATTTCCGAGCGTTACAATTTGGTGCCGTGACGAGGAAATGTTTTATTATTTGAAGGTTTCCAGTATTATTTTCATACCAAATATGAAAATGGTAACTGTATCTGGCGATGTAAAAATTTTAAAAAACCTGAAAAATGCACCGGAACTGTTACAGTAATGCAGAGTCCCGTTAACATGACGAAGGTGAAATCAACCATACATTTGAAAACATGCCTGCCAAATGAAAATGAAAACACTGTCTGTTCAATTGTAAGTTCCAGCATAGAAACAGCTGCTTCTTCTGTAGAGGAAACAATTCCGGCTATGTACAAAAAAACATTAGCATCTATGAGAAATAAGGGTCTCGATCTAATCCATAAATTGCCAAACTATAATCAATACCGATGTGTAGCGTATAGAAGAAAGAGGAAATTAGCACAAGTGGAAAAAATGGCTTACACTGATTTGAAAGAAGTTGAGGTACTGTAACGGTCCAGATTATGCTGGTTCGTTTAATTTGCAAATATAGAAATAATTAACATATTTTGATATGGGTTGTAACACTGAAGATATATTCTGAGCTGTAAATCGGTTCGAGCGCTTTGCTGGAAGGATAGCAACCTTCTTAAGTTCTTTACGACAGTTTAGTAATGTTTGAATTTGACGATTCTAGGAAAACAAATGGGCTTCTAGATAGTTGGTACAGAGATGTCAAAGGGAGGAGATCGAGAGTTTTGGAAGGGAAGTGAAAATTTGGGGTTTATTCTAGGTTTTACAGGAATAGTGAATTCTTTTTGACGGGAATCGTTCGGCTCAGCCATCGAACGAGACCAGGGAGGAATTCTAGGATGGATTGCAAATTTCTATCAATCAGATTCAGGTTACGTAAACCCACACTTTTCATTTCTAATAATTCTCCGTATTGTAAACGGATGGTGTTACATCCCAGAACCGACTATTCTAATTTATTATTATATTTATTAAACACATTCTGTCGATACTGCAACGTTCCTGGATGTGTTGGTGAATGCTTGTGCTGTAAGGCCCTGAACTAACCTGATTATTAAATCTATTGTTTTGATCTGCGGTTGGACTGGAATGTGGTTCCACACGTTTACTTCTTAGGACTTCCCGCGTGGACTAGGTATGGAATTAGGTGGGCTAGAGTTTTAGTGAGGTAGGATGTATTTGGATCGCTTGAGATCATTCCCCGTCAAACTCTCCTGAGTTAGCGATTTACAAACGCTTTGCTTATAAATGTCTGGTTATCTCTGAGTACGGGAAGGGCGATAGCCGTCTGCTTTCGACTTTCCCCGAGGAGACGAAAAGAGAAACGTCGTAGTGGGGCACCAACCAGATAAATTTGGCTTATACCTATACGGGATAAAGCAAAGTTCTCAGGTTCCGCAAAATGAGAGGCAGAGTAACCAACCAAAGTCACAATGCCGAGATATTATAGGTTCTTCGCTTACTATGTAATTTCAGTTGTTTCAGAGCATGGGAGTATCATGGTTTGAGACGGCCATGAAAGAGGGGTGCTATACTACTGTACCAGGATTGAAGAATCGATAACCTAAGTAGTTTTAACGTTTATTTCATTTGTCTTAAGCTTCTAAAAGAATCTGAGTTACTACATCACAATGTATGAGTCCTACCGCTAACTAGACGATCATTGGCCATTTTAAATCACAATTTTAATACAAAACTTATAGTAAAATACTTAGTTTTATTGATAGATAATCACTAGTGATCAGGTAGGGTAGGGTACGATATTTCCGAGCGTTACAATTTGAGTTACTACATCACAATGTATGAGTCCTACCGCTGACTAGACGATCATTGGCCACTTTAAATCACAATTTTAATACAAAACTTATAGTAAAATACTTAGTTTTATTGATAGATAATCTCTAGTGATCAGGTAGGGTAGGGTACGATATTACCGAGCGTTACAATTTGTCGCTGTAACGGTCCAGTTTATGCTGGTTCGTTTAATTTGCAAATATAGAAATAATTAACACATTTTGATATAGTTTGAAACACTAAAAATATATTCTGAACTGTAAATCGGTTCGAACGCTTTGCTGGAAGGATAGCAACCTTCTTAAGTCTTACGACAGTTTAGTAATGTTTGAATTTGACGATTCTAGGAAAACAAATGGGCTTCTTGATAGTTGGTACAGAGATGTCAGGGGGAGGAGATCGTGAGTTTTGAAGAAAAGTGAAAATTTGGGGTTTATTCTAGGTTTTACAGGAATAGTGAATTCTTTTTGACGGGAATCGTTCGGCTCAGCCATCGAACGAGACCAGGGAGGAATTCTAGGATGGATTGCAAATTTCTATCAATCAGATTCAGGTTACGTAACCCACACTTTTCATTTCTAATAATTCTCCGTATTGTAAACGGATGGTGTTACATCCCAGAACCGACTATTCTAATTTATTATTATATTTATTAAACACATTCTGTCGATACTGCAACGTTCCTGGATGTGTTGGTGAATGCTTGTGCTGTAAGGCCCTGAACTAACCTGATTATTAAATCTATTGTTTTGACCTACGGTTGGACTGGAATGTGGTTCCACACGTTTACTTCTTAGGACTTCCCGCGTGGACTAGGTATGGGATTAGGTGGGCTAGAGTTTTAGTGAGGTAGGATGTATTTGGATCGCTTGAGATCATTCCCCATCAAACTCTCCTGAGTTAGCGATTTACAAACGCTTTGCTTTTAAATGTCTGGTTATCTCTGAGTACGGGAAGGGCGATAGCCGTCTGCTTTCGACTTTCCCCGAGGAGACGAAAAGAGAAACGTCGTAGTGGGGCACCAACCAGATAAATTTGGCTTATACCTATACGGGATAAAGCAAAGTTCTCAGGTTCCGCAAAATGAGAGGCAGAGTAACCAACCAAAGTCACAATGCCGAGATATTATAGGTTCTTCGCTTACTATGTAATTTCAGTTGTTTCAGAGCATGGGAGTATCATAGTTTGAGACGGCCATGAAAGAGGGGTGCTATACTACTGTGCCAGAATTGAAGAATCGATAACTTAAGTAGTTTTAACGTTTATTTCATTTGTCTTAAGCTTCTAAAAGAATCTGAGTTACTACATCACAATGTATGAGTCCTACCGCTAACTAGACGATCATTGGCCACTTTAAATCACAATTTTAATACAAAACTTATAGTAAAATACTTAGTTTTATTGATAGATAATCACTAGTGATCAGGTAGGGTAGGGTACGATATTTCCGAGTGTTACAATTTTTATCTATCAATAAAACTAAGTATTTTACTATAAGTTTTGTATTAAATTGTGATTTAAAGTGGCCAATGATCGTCTAGTTAGCGGTAGGACTCATACATTGTGATGTAGTAACTCAGATTCTTTTAGAAGCTTAAGACAAATGAAATAAACGTTAAAACTACTTAGGTTATCGATTCTTCAATCCTGGTACAGTAGTATAGCACCCCTCTTTCATGGCCGTCTCAAACCATGATACTCCCATGCTCTGAAACAACTGAAATTACATAGTAAGCGAAGAACCTATAATATCTCGGCATTGTGACTTTGGTTGGTTACTCTGCCTCTCATTTTGCGGAACCTGAGAACTTTGCTTTATCCCGTATAGGTATAAGCCAAATTTATCTGGTTGGTGCCCCACTACGACGTTTCTCTTTTCGTCTCCTCGGGGAAAGTCGAAAGCAGACGGCTATCGCCCTTCCCGTACTCAGAGATAACCAGACAATTAAAAGCAAAGCGTTTGTAAATCGCTAACTCAGGAGAGTTTGATGGGGAATGATCTCAAGCGATCCAAATACAACCTACCTCACTAAAACTCTAGCCCACCTAATCCCATACCTAGTCCACGCGGGGAGTCCTAAGAAGTAAACGTGTGGAACCACATTCCAGTCCAACCGCAGATCAAAACAATAGATTTAATAATCAGGTTAGTTCAGGGCCTTACAGCACAAGCATTCACCAACACATCCAGGAACGTTGCAGTATCGACAGAATGTGTTTAATAAATATAATAATAAATTAGAATAGTCGGTTCTGGGATGTAACACCATCCGTTTACAATACGGAGAATTATTAGAAATGAAAAGTGTGGGTTTACGTAACCTGAATCTGATTGATAGAAATTTGCAATCCATCCTAGAATTCCTCCCTGGTCTCGTTCGATGGCTGAGCCGAACGATTCCCGTCAAAAAGAATTCACTATTCCTGTAAAACCTAGAATAAACCCCAAATTTTCACTTTACTTCAAAACTCACGATCTCCTCCCCCTGACATCTCTGTACCAACTATCAAGAAGCCCATTTGTTTTCCTAGAATCGTCAAATTCAAAAATCATATTTTGCGGAACATGATTTATGAAGGTTGATATTCTTTTTAGCATGGCGTTCGAACTCATTTACAGCTCCGAATATATTTTTAGTGTTACAAACTATATCAAAATGTGTTAATTATTTCTATATTTGCAAATTAAACGAACCAGCATAATCTGGACCGTTACAGTAAAGATTAAATGTGACGACCTCTGTGGCGCAGCGGGCGAAGGTCTGCCTGCAACGCAGGAGGTTGCGGGTTCGATTCCCGCCTCGGGACAAATGTTTGTACGATCTGCAGACATTTGTCCAGGGCGTTCTGGATGTTTTATATGTATAATAAAAAATATCTATCTATGTAGTGTATTGTATTAAGTATATCAGTTATCTAGTTCCCATAACACAAGCTCTGCTTAGCTTGGGGCTAGATAATGCTGTGTGAATTGTCCAGCATTATTATTATTATTATGTATTGCTAAAAACAAAATAACGTTTTGATAATGGTTACAAAACGGCAGCAATTGGCATCCGATTTCAGATTTTCGACGAAGTATCTAGAATGAGTTTCTTGTTGTTTTTATTATTCCCTTAGCCTGTTATAGATTTATTTTATTTATTGTTTTTGATTTACACATTGTGTGTAGGTATAACAATAATAGCTTCCTCCTAGCCGAATTTCGACCACGGCGGCCAGTCTCACCGGCGACTAGCCAGATGCGCAGGACATATTAAAGTGCACAAATGTGTGCGCAAACACAGGTGCAATCTCTATTCCCTCACTCTCATAATCTGATGGGACGACAGATCGACACTGCGCCTGACTTCTCCCCGGTCGTGTAGGTATATGCATAATATCACACTATCACACTAATATTATAAATAAGAAAGTTTTAATGGATGGATAGATGGATGGATGTTTGTTATCTCTTCACGCCAAAACTACTGAACGGATTGGGCTGAAATTTTGCATACAGGTAATTCTAATCCTGGAATCAAACATAGGATACTTTTATCCCATAAATCAGTTCCCATGGGATAGACATCACCTTTAAACGTTTCCATAGAAACAAGCCGCGGTCATAAACTAGTATGTATATACATCCTCATTTCGCTGTTATGAGATTAAGCATAGACTGTAGCTTCACTGAATATACAGCACTGTCATTTTTGAAAGATATGTAAGTGCTTACGGGGCGGATTACTCCGGTGGTCTGAGATTGCGGATTTATTCAAATAAATCCGCAAGATGTATTTTCTATTATAATAATTAGATTTAATTTCCCTTAAGTGTTTCATCAAAATATACCCGAAAACGTTACCAGATCAAGATTATGTATTATACCTTTGTTGTTGTAGAGTAGAATAAAAAGATATTTATTTATAACAATAACAGAAAAATTAAGAAACAAGACACTTAAAGGATAGGTACACACACACGTAAAGTTGTAGCTAAGTGCATGTCATAACCGTTGCTCCCTCATTCACCTTGGAAATCGCAAAAAAAACCAGTGGCAGTAGCGATTTCACTATACATGCTGAGCGATACCCCGTTCGCTGTCACGCCTTTTAATTGCTTGTTCTTACTAATTTAGTTTTCAATAGATTTGTAAGGCTTACCCCGCACTGCGACATTTCGCCACCCAATTATTCCCGCAGGATTCTGCAACATATGGAAATTGTATGGAGCTGCACGCACTTTCGGAAAAAACGCGTAAGTTACGGTTCATTACACGGACGCGAGAAAAAATCGTGTGGCGAGGTTTCGCAATGCAGGTTAAGCCTAAAGGTCGATTCACACATATCAGTGAAGTCACAGTTCCGGCACAGTGCGAAATATTCTTTCATACACTCATTTTTGCCTGAAAAACAAGTTTTTCTTAGTTCAGGCACACACATTATTTAATACCATAAGAATCTAAGATAAACCTTTTTGTTATCCTTCTAGTCCTAAGTTATTCTGAATAAATTATTTTATTTTATTTTGATTTATTTATTTTATACATTCTCTATGAACGCATATCCACTTGTCAGTGTCAGTGACGACACAGTGCTCTCAGTGTCAGTGCCAACACCGGCAATCACGGACGTATTCGTTGACGACGATATTTTTTGTCGGATCACGGACGCCGGGGCATCAAAAACAAAATGGAGGACGAGTGATTGATAGAATTGGACACGTTTTCACTGAAGCTCCGTGAACTGAGTACTGACATGTGTGAATTGAATCACTGACGCAACACTGTAGCACTGATACCGCACTGAGCGAACACGTCGACGGAACTGTGGCTTCACTGATAATGTGTGAATCGACCTTTAAAGTGACAAAATAAAACTTTTCTACTATTTTTACTGAAGGATGTAAGGTACGCAATACTTCCATTGAATAATGACAAAAATCCACCCCCGCTCACCGAGAATGGTTTTGGTAGGAAATCTAAAAGTGGCTCAGCTTAGGAAGATTGAAGTACACATGTTTGTTGGGTGTCATTTATTTCGCTATAGCTTGCTCGTTACCATCTCAACAATATTTCACTGCACTGCGCCCGTGTTCTATGAATGACTAAGTTTATACAAAGGATAATAGTAGTGAAATATTTCCTCTATTTATATTCAAACCTAGCGATTGTTGAACGATATTATGGTAAAGGAATTCTACGAGTATTATCTTTTTGGGCTCTCGTTTTGTCATAAATTTAATCAAAGATACATTGAGATTTCCGTTAAAAGATCTGTTTGCATAATTTAAAAAAAAACAAACTCACTTTGGATCAGTACATTATGTATACATTGGCTTAAAATAAGTAGTAGGTAGAGATTGAGACTTATAAATTTTAGGTGTGTTTAGTATGAGTATTAAAATAATTTAACTTTATAAATAAGCGAAAGGACGCGCGACTTACGACATTAAAGATAAATTTCAATTAATCTTAATTGTAAATTATAAAATGAATACTTAATTTTACCCGACTATCGACCTGGGAGGGTTTTAAGTGTATGTCACTCGATGGTTTTATTAAAGGAAAAAAAGATGGCGGCACGCATCGATCTATGTGGCACTCGATATTTCCGATCCATCTATAAAAACCCTTTTCTGCTTGTTGTTTTACTACATTTCTACAGGCAAAGGGTATACAAATCCCAAAGCTTTGTATCAAATCTTGTTGAGTAGTTGAACTATGCTAGTGGCTCGTAAATTCGCAGTTAACTAACCGACGGAACCGCAACTCAAATTAACGTCAGTAGATATGAGTAAATAGCTTACGATTTTACAGCTTGATCATTGAATTAATTTGCCATTGCGGCACATTTGGCCGAGGACCCCAACAGGCGCCAATATGCAGGTCCCGACAGAGTCTACACATTTGCTCCCCGTGGAGTCAAGACCCTACGTACCTAGACGTAGGGTTGCGAGGCGAGTAGGTGGTCATCTCATCCACACAAACTCATCCACTTCGGGTGAGTTGACCCCTTGAATAATTAATTTTCGTGTGTCAACTCATCCAATTTCTCTTTTGTTTCAAAGCAGATATCAATTCGGTACAGCAGCTTATAAAATCTCGTTTTAAAAAATTATCTGTGCGTTTGGTCGAAGCGACGCGTGACTCGAGAGCTGGTGACTATCTGGCGCAGCCCATCCGGATTCTCGTCTTGGTGACGCTTCCGACTGGAATTGATATGGATCAGTTGGGCTATCTGTAGTTTGTTTGCAACAGTCTGCAGTTAGCTCAATTGTTTCAATTGTAAATACTAGTTATAATTTGTTTCCATGATTTAATTGGAATTTTCTTAAGGATACTTGCAATTGGTTGTAGTTCCATTTCTACTAGTAAAATTGGATTAATCTCAGGTCCGTTCTCAGTTGGCTGAGGATCGCTAAGTCATGACGAGCCTACAATGGGCGTTTATCCACCCGACTGCACCGGCCCGAGAGCCAGGGAAGCAGAAAGGTATAAACACCTGCCGTTGCCAGTATGTGGAAAAACATGCCATATTATTTCATACACAGCCCAGTCCGATAGCTTAAGAATCATGCAACTTTAAGTAATAATAATAATAATAAAAAAAAATTGGTTGTCTGTAAAGTCGGTTTACTGACGATAGTTGAACGTGACAACGTCTTAAGAAAATACTGATGGAATGGTAGCATTTGATACTCGATCAAAACATGTAAATGTACTATAGTATAGCAGCTGTCAGCAAGTAGGAGAGAGACGGATGTCGAGCGCTCTCGCTTGCACTTCAAGCCTTACATGGAACGCCTCAGAGCGAGGTAACGCCTCAGAGCGAGGTAACGCCGCATGAGTCATGTTTTTTCGTGCGTGCAGCCGGCTCTATCGAATTATAAGACGTTGTCATGTCAAAAAGTTTATTTTCTCTCACAAAGGTATCTTATCTATATCAAGGTTACATAATCTATAAATCAGGCTTAGATTAGGTAGTGTTAAAACTATTGGTGGGAGTAACTTAAATTAGTGATAAAGCTAGTTATTTGAAACTGGCGTTAAAGCCAAAGCGTCATCGTAGCGTAGTCACAGTTAACAATTAATTAAAATCTATAAAAACCCGCCTCGGTCACCGATTTTTCACTTTTAGCAAAATGGGCTACAAAATGTAGCTACGAACTAAAAAGAAGTCCGTTGGAGTATTCCGATACCTCATTTTTCAAATTTGCTTCAGTCGCTTGAATGTTTTGAGGTGATAAAGTGATATCAGATAACCACATAGAAACACTCGAAAAACATAACCTTCCTCGCCAGGTGATTAAAAGACGATCATTCCAGATTTATATAATTTAGGAAATAGAACAGAGTTCCTAGGGAAAACTCAACATTTCAATAATGTTACATTAGAGAATGTGTCAGCCGTTTATAACAAAGCTACTAAGTACTATGGCAAGGAACTCACAGCCGCTCCATATAATTAATCTCGTTCCGTATGCTATATTGTCTTGGTTTCTGATTAAATTTTGAACAAGAGAAATCTTAAATTATGTAGGTATCTTGTTTGTTTATATTGCCTCTCTTTACTTATGAAGGCGTACCGTAACTCATGAAAATGTAAAATTGACTTATAGGATTTTCAAACATTAATTCCAGCCTATTTTGGAATATTCATATAATTAACAAGGGATTCTTTAATATAAGGGTGAAAAAATCGATTGGTTTCAAGGAAGTCAGCAACCCAGGAGGTCAACCCAAAAGGTCACAGTAAAAAAGGTGCCATACGGCAAAACTACAGACTGGATCGATTTTTTGTAAAACTGTGGTTAGGTTAAAACCTACAATAACACAGGTACGGACAGAGCTCTGAGTTTAATTTCTAGATAGTATTCCATGTCCGCATGCTAAAGACGCTGCACCAAATTCCATACAACACTGGAACGTCTCGACGAAGTTTCTATATCTTAGGGCTCTGGCTGATTTTTATCCTGCAAAATCGCGTACATGGTCGAGGATAACAACTTTCAGTCGTATAAACAGCGTGGAATCAAGGTGCTCATTGCTCATTTTCACGAATAATTTATGTCCTATCTATATTCATTTACCCTTTCGGTTGTAGAAACGACACCCGAGCGAAATGACCAATGAAAATTATGCCGGAAACCCACTTTGTCACAATTTTTACGACCTCGTTTTTGCCCACCATTTGCGGAATAATTTCGTCCGAAAAATGTCCTTTCCTTTGTTGTATTGTTATATGAAATTATCTATAGGTACATAACAATGATAGCCGCAGAATTATTTAATTTAGCCAACAATGAGGGGCCTTTATGAAGGCTTCGTTGAAAAGGTTCTTGTTCCTTCTGGGAATAAGTAAGTACCGGGACTTGTGTGTTCATTTACAAAAGATTTATTGCTGAAAAGATAATTCGTTTTAAATTATAAAGAATTGTTCCACAATATGCGACCGGTTACGATCATTAAATCTTGATAAAATATAAAACACTTCCTTGTCAACAATATAGGAAAATGTATACAATGTGTACATGTTTAATTAAGTTCCTTTTTATATTTTGTGTGTGGACATAAAAATAATCTTATGGAAGAAAAAGACTACGAATTCATACACCATTGTAATGAATAAGGATGAGCCGATTACAAATTCGAAAGTTTGGATGTTTGGATGCATGTTTTTACCTCTTTACGCCCAAAAAAACCACATGGACCTTGATTTTCCAAATTTTCTTAGGCTACCTTTTATCCCCGAAACGCGTCAAAACTCCAGGTAGAAGCTAGTAGTTATATAAACTCAATAATGTATCAATAGAGGGCAAATCATTTTACAAGTAAAAATTTACAATTGAATACAAAAGCTTTAAATATCTCGTTGCACGAGATATTTTTGTCCCAATTAGTCATAACCCGGGGGAGTCTCTCACACATGAATAAAGATTGTGGTTAATTTAATTTTATAACATTATCAGGATATCCGGCTCGATCGCGCACACGGGACATTTTATTATATCGTATTAAAAGGTTTATGAGCTGAAAATTTTAATATCGGCATTAAAATTGGTTCACACGTCTCATCTCATTTTCCGGTTAGCGGGTAATTTTATGGAAGCACACACAACGGTTTTGTTACTTCATTAAAATAATAACTAGGATAAATTCTTTCAACCTTCATAATTTATGCATTATAAGATGTTTCATTTCATTGCAGCCTAGACTAAATCTAATTTAGCCCTATCTGTTTTCAGAACATTTTTTTCACCTTGCGACCTTAATAAATAATCATTCAAAAATGTTCAAATGGTAATCAATCAAACTACAGGCGATAAAAACTACTGTGTCAGCCGAGTCGCCACTTACAGTCGAAACATAATAACAACTTCAACTGTTTTCATATTTCATTCCCTCGTTGAATGTCAACAAACATGCAAAGTTAAAATAAACCCCAATATTGATTTCGAACGAGTACAAAAATGAGTTTCAAAGTTTTTTATGAAATTATTATGTGTTTTGCTACAAACAAGCTTTATTTTTGTTCCTGAGGGGAAAGTTAATGTAAGTACTAGCTATAATTTCATTCGATTAACGGCAGGGAACGAACATAAGCTTGTTTTATTCCGGAAAAAAGTAAAGCAGGACCTAGTGAATTATTCTATAATAGTGGCAAATTAAAGCTGCATGGGTAGCAAAGTCAAACCTTTATCTAGGGAAAAAAGGAAAAAAAATACATACGAATATTGGTAAAAGATTTTAAATACTTTATGTTCTTTCAACTTAAATAATTTTCACATTGTATGATATTTTCTCAGCCCAGATAGGAAAAGTTCGTAAATTTTTGTTAAGGCTAAACAATTTGGCGAGCTGAGAGAGTAAAACAATGTAATTGTTTTATTATTATTTATTTGCTCGGCACTTTCTTGTCATCGTACTGGATAAAAAGTAGATTGTTATTTCCTGCATTTACTCTTTAAAATATACATAATACTTTATACAACCGAATATCTGTTTGTTGGCCAATTCAGTGGGTAAACATCAAATTTTAATATAAATACCCACTGAAGGATTTCCCCGAAGTGCCAAAGCAAATTTGATTGCAAAAGCAATAAAACCCGCTTCTCTTTAAATTGCTCTTTTTATTATTCACTGTTAAATTTGCATTTTTATGAAAATTAATATGTAAATGTCTTATGGAATCAAACAATTACTGGGACAGCAGCCAAAATCAAAAACTCGTATTAATTATTCCATAATAATTATCCCAAATTCAGGAAAATCACAGTAAACGTTAATCTCCTAAAGATCACCGTTTGAAAATTTTATTTCTTCGGCTGATTTGTGTTTCTTTGTCGAATCCAGTATGAAACAAAATCCGACAAGTGCGAGTGTAACTCGCGCACCGAGGGATTCAAACGTTTGTCAATTAAGTATACAAATACGTACAAAACGTACCGGTAAGAGATATCGCTATTTGATGAATACCTAAAAATAGTAGGTACATTTTAGATTTTGCATTTAAGATCGATTGGTACTTCGAAGATTAGGTAATTTTTTTGAGTTTTTTCAAAACATTTTAAAAGTATGAAACCTACCGAAATTTCAAAAACCATTTTGAAATCTACAAACCGATACCTGTCATTTGATACCCCAATCGGTGAGGTAGCCTCCACTTTTGAAAATTATTCCCCCCATTTTGACTATTTTTCAAAAAGTTCGTTTTACAAACTTCTCTATATTTTCCCGGAAAAAAATAGATCCATATCTACAAACGCTACATACATTTTGTATGGATCGCTCTGCAATCTTTGGAGAGAGGGTGGGGGAATGGATAAAATTTTGACTTTTTTCAAAATATTTCAAAAAGTATGAGAACTACAGAAATTTCGAAAACTGTTTTGAAATGTACAAATCGATACCTGTCATTTGATACCCCACTCGGTGAGATGGCGCCCCTTTTTGAAAATTATTCCCCACACACTCGCGGGAAGATTTGGGCGGCTTCAACGGGGGTTGGGAATCGAATCGTCAATCTCGGGTCGCAGGCCGACCTTCAACTACTCCTTCGAAAAGTCTTCAAATAAACACGATAAATACCTACCCGTAATATTTAAAGCAATCCGATTTTTCAGAATTTGCCGAAATTTTCAGAGGTGTTTGTTCAACGTTTATTACTGTATTGTTAACGATAAAAAATATTTCCAGTAAAATATAAAAGCCTACAGGAGATCGGATTCGGCGAAATCCATGTACAAAATGCCAACTGTTCGGATATTTCTCGTTAGTAGGTAAGTCTTTGTTTTTATTTTTAAATTACGTTCCATGTAACTGTTTCCATAATTGAAAATCAATTTTATTTTACCGTGAATAGACCTTTTACATTTTTGGAGAGCGGTACTCAATTAAGCTCAATTATTTACTTACTATTATTATACACTATTATTAGGTAGGAACAGAATTGAGATTTCTATAACGTTAATAATATGATAACAAGTTCTAATTGAAAAACTGCAAATATTTTTTTAAAATTTATTTTTAACATTTCCGGGAAACATCCTAATTCTTTGAAGATAAATTTTCAAAATCGGTTTATAATTGACGGAGAAATCGACGAACTTATATAAAAAAAACATACAGCCGAAAATAGAACCTCTTTTAATCGAACTCAGTAAAAAAAAAATCACTGCTATCGAAGAGTTATTAAAATTCGCATTGCGATTTATGAAAGGCTTCTGGGTTCATCTCTACAATCAAGAATCAAGAAAACCCTTCACTGGCTTTATTTCTATATCTTCATTGTGTTTGTCATCAAAAATTTTGAAGCTTTTTTAAAAGTTTCTAATCCTGGCTCCATCCCTGTGGCCAGAAAGTTATAGCTCTAGAAGCGGCCGAGTTATAACCTGTAAAACAGTTTACGTGACGATAAAATACGAGCCTATGACACTGGAGACATGGGCTTTGTGTCTATTTTTAGCCGACTTAAAAATTCACAAAAGATGGAGGTTTTAGATTCGGCTGTTTATTTTTTTTTATATGTTCATTGATTTCACCGTTAATCTTAGGTCGATTAAATTTCTTTTGCTATTGTGTAGTATTGATAATGATCCCGAGTCGGTTCTATTTAATTTTTATTCCCGAGGGTATTTATCCCGTCAAGCTTAAAAAACAACTATTATGTTAATATTATGTTGTTTTTTAAGCTTGACAATGACGACTAGCTTCGACTATCACCACCAAATTAGATACCTGCTAAAATTGCATATATTATGTAATTTTAGAGTGACGGAACCGTGGTCCCACTGCGATGTCCCACTGGTGGGACAAAACTTTTTCGTGGTCCCACCAAACACACACTTGGCCGTCCACATCCTCTCACCCCCCGGGGGGGGGGGGGGGGTCAACATGAACTTACTCCTAACGAAGCCCGTGACTGAAAGGGTGTGTATGTATATAATTGCACCCAGAGCCATATGTTGAACGGTCAAGTGTGTGTTTGGTGGGACCACGAAAAACTTTAGGACATCGCAGTGGGACCACGGTTCCGGAGTGAATTTTAGAAGGTATCTAATTTGGTCGTGATTAAAATTCTTTGCATTGCATTTTAGCCTATAGGCTTAAATAGACTAGGTAGAATAGGATTTTAAATATTTTAACTGAGTTGATTTGTTTTAGATCTGTCAACCGAATTTTAAACCTGAAACGAATCACGTTATTTCGCGTTGGAGAATTAAAATAGGCCCCCTACTCCGCTACAATAAGTTCTCCCCATAACAAAAACCTCCCAATCGTTTGAGCTCATGGAAGTAAATCCCAACGGAAAGCATTTATAAAACCTCGGATGGACACAATATTCTAATATCGATGAATCCTGACTGACAGAACACCGTTCGTAAAGTGAGGGACCGAATAATTACCATCGCATTAATATTCATTGACCAGAGACCAGTAAACCGAGGGACGGATAACGCCGTTATAAAAGTTGACCCAAGTACGTATTTACCAATATTTTTTATGGATACTGTGATTGATTTTTCTGAGGTCTCATTGGATTTGAATGAAGCCTGAAGTTATAAGCTTATGAACCCAAGGGTTCGGTGAGTTTGGTACGGGTTTTGCTTGTGTTAGGTTGCAACATGACTAAGTATTTATTTTTAGCTATCGAATATCGATGGAAGGATTTTTTTTACCCTTTTTTCGCATCTAAATCAAAACAGTTTAGTCACAGGGCCACCTCTGGCTAAACTGTGTCTCTAGACTCTTACTAAGGAAAATTATTATGCCTTCTTACTTGTTTTACAGTAATTTGATTAAACCGTTTTTATTCTCAGTGCCCTTGATTTCTTGTTTTCAAAAGCCTGATTCGTTATTAGGATCGTTATTATTTTTACTACAACTTCCCATTAGTATAAATTAATAAATAAATAATGCTGGACCATTATCTATCGTAAAATTACGGGTGTTGTGTTTGCAACTTGGTGGATTCGATCCCCGGTTCAGACAGGCGATTATTCAAAAATCTTTGAATGCAGTTTAAATTTTTAATAAAATCAAAATGAAGTACTCTTTCAGTCACTGTCTCTATCTACAATATTTAAGATACTTTCTCTCTAATAAAGCTAAAGAATATATACATCTACTTTACATAATAAACTAACGTAGTTTGACGAATTCACAAACAAGGCTTGTAGTAAGTCCGCTTGCATTCATTATTAATTTAGTCATATTAAAAATGTACGGCCACCCCTCAAAACGAATTAAAAACATAAATAAAAGTAGTTACCCTACTACGGGTGACAATTGTGTGACAACTGACGAGTTTTTTTTTGTATTACGGCGGGACCCGTTGTCCCAATTAAGACTTTTCATGTCAGCGAGTTTATTGGAACGAAACGCGAACATATTTTTTTTAAATAAGGCTGTCCTCTCTCAGAGGTTAACATGTTAGTCTGTAGGGCAGACAGTAGTAGACATATAAAACATTTCATAATTCAGAAAATTAAGTAATCTTAGAATTGATATGTGAATACCTACATGCAATATTCTGATTTATTGAAAATTACCAAAGAAGAGGCGAGGCTAATTAAATTATTTACCAATCAATTTTCAGAAACTGCTTTAAGCTTCAAACTCCAATAATTAACAAGCATTTCACTTGAATTTAATTATGAAAACTTGTTATTACTTACTTAAAACGTACTTTAGACCAACTTGAAGTTTCTTGTTGAACATGTTAAAACAAAAACGTATTAGATCATTGATGAAAAATGAAATTTGATCTCGAGTTCAACCGACAGCTTAGATAAATAGAAACGAATCATAATATACCTAGCTACGATTTTTAGATTTTAATAAAACGACCCCTTATGTAAGTACATAATAACGAAATCTTTATTTCCATTTTAACAATAAATGTATCATCCTCATTCTTATCATCAGCCCATTTCAGTCCACTGCTGGACATAAGCTCCCCTTAATGAGCATCATACCTGTAAAATATATGAAAAAATTAAGTAAAATTAAATTAGGTACCTACACTTGGGAAAGTCAAATTCTTAAAATTAAAAAAGCCATGGAAATAGAGTGAATTTTTAATTATTATAAGCCCCTTGAATTATTTATTACTAGTTTCTGCCCGCAGCTTCGCACGCGTTGTTTCTATGGAAACGTTCAAAGGTCATTTCTATCCCATGTGAACTGATTTATGGGATAAAAAGTAGTCTATGTTTGATTCCAGTCATAGAGCTACACCGGTGCAATTTCAGCTCAAACTGTTCAGTAGTTTTGGCGTGAAGACGTAACAAACATCCATCCATCCAAACTTTCACATCTATAATATTAGTGTGATGTCATGTGATGTCTTATCACAACACATGACATCACATCAATATTATAAGTTCATGAATACAATACTCTACATTTCAGTATTATCTTTTGTCATACCTCTATATTATTATAGCCTTCAACATAAACTAGTAGATTCACGCTTCTGAACTATTATAATCCGTATCATCTCAACATAAAGCATAGTTTAGTTTGCAAGTAGCCTAGTTCACTAATGAGGTGCTTACATTCAGGGTACGAGCGTAAAGTGAATAGCTAGTGTACGCAAATATAGTCACTCGACAGCAGAGGGATGGAAGGTTAAGTGTTGGGTAAAGCAAGCTATTTTGAGAATTAATTCCACGATCTTAGGTAAAGAAATAAATAAATAATGTTGGACAATCTACCTCCCCAGCCTCCTCCTAGCCTCAAGCTAAGTAAAGCTTGTGTTATGGGTAACAATATTTAAACGATATTTAAACCAAAATAATCTATAATATAATATAATAAATAAAGCATTCAGCTGCTAAGCGTTGGCGGTGGAGTGGGATCTGGAGGGCAGATAGACATGTGAATCGTGGGCCCTGAAAGTGTTAACAACTTAACTGTCCAATGAGTCACATATGACTCACAGTGAACTTTTGTAATAAGTCCATGAGTCATCTGTGACTCATTAGTTGATGCACTTGGATTTTTTTTTAAATCTCACGTCCATGAGTCAAAACGTGTCAAAAAACAAGAAAATAATAATAATGAAAACTAATTTTCGTGAATTTTTTTTTTTTCTTCAGAAAATGTGAATGTTATTTATCCTAACAGAAAATAAAAAAATGATGGACGTGGGGTAGTATATTTCTGTATATTGTATATTTCATTGTATGCGGACAGTTAAGTTGTTAATAAATTAGTCTTAAAGTTCTGATGTCTATGGCTTCAACCATACTGCGAGCCAAGCGTGGGCGCGTTTGAAAATTACGCGTAAGTACGCGTAATTTTCACTCGCACTCGCTTAATCCCGTCGCGTTAGGTGCCTGCCTTAGGCACCTTAGTATGAACCCTTGAACCAATTTTCTCAAGGGGGAAAACTAGAATTTATTTTTCAATTCCAGTTTTCTCCCGTAAGGGGGATTTGTCATGGGAAAAAACTGGAATAACCCAACGTAATCGACGGCTTCATACGTTTGATACTTCGCGCCACCCGTCGTCGTGCCCGCGCTTTTGGTAAGCCTAAGTAAATGAACTTTGATTTTTAATTTTTGCATTTATTATATTTGTAGAGATATTACACCTAGATCTATTTATAAAAAATCTAAGCCGTCACCAGAAGGCAGAGTAAGTCTAGAGATTTTTAATACTATACTGTCTTTATCTCCTAACAATTTGCTGGTACAATGTGCATGATACATAAATAGGTACAAAAAATATAAAAAAATCTGGATCAGAAATCTCCATCAAATCTCCAACAAATATTTACGAGACTTAGGCACGATACTAAGACTCAGTTCATAATTCGTTGGCTCCAGTCACGTATTTGAAAAATCTCGTAATCTCTCGCGACAGATTACAATTGTGCAAATGTGAGGCAGTCGGGATGTTCCGCGTATATTTTAATATCCTAAGGCGTACACTCGCGAGCACAAACACTCGTCTCCACCTCCGGCTAAAAGCTCGAGCCAGCCATCTCATGCAAATGGATTCTAGTTAGCTGGTGCAAGTCATAAACGAACACATCGACGTCGATAATAGGGATGTGAATCAGTTAGATAGATTTATCGTGTGGTCATAAAGACAGAAAATACAATACAGAATGAGAATTGTGGAAGTAAAAAAGGCGGCCATAAGGTCGATTCACACATATCAGTGAAGCCGCAGTTCCTTCGACGTGTTCGCTCAGTTCGGTATTAGTGTTGCGTCAGTGATTCAATTCACATATGTCAGTACTCAGTTCACGGAGCTTTAGTGAAAACGTGTCCAATTCTATCAATCGCTCGTCCTCCATTTTGTTTTTAATGCCGCGGCGGCGTCCGTGATCCGACGAAAAATTTCGTCGTCAATGAATACGTCCGTGATTGCCGGTGTCGGCACTGACACTGAGAGCACTGTGTCGTCACTGACACTGACAAGTGGGGATGCGTTCATAAATAATGTATGAAAGAATATTTCGCACTGTGCCGGTACTCTGTCGGAACTGTGTCTTCACTGATATGTGTGAATCGACCTCCCGCAGTGTCACTGAATTACCAATAACCCTGTATAGACAGGGTGGCTCTCGGTGGATAGCTGATTAACCTAAATGTTGTGCTAATTCCGCCGTTGTAAAACTTTGACAGCGTGTTAAATTTTCTAAGGACTTACCTAACGATTCACGAAGTATGCTTGACGGTATTTGGTCACGGAGAAATTTAATCATATAGCGTTAGCTGACGTTTTAAACGATATATTCAGTTTTTTTTAGGACGAGAGCTTAGACACAAAATAAATAAATAAATAATGCTGGACAGTTCACTCAGCATTATCTAGGCCCAAGCTAAGCAGAGCTTGTATGTAGCAAGGTATGGGTACTAAATAACTGATAAATATTATATTACAATGCACTTTAAATAAATAATAAAAAATAAACACATGCTTGAAACCCAAGGCCAAAAAGAGATCACTATGCAGGCCCTCGTACAAAGTTTTTAGATAAATTCTAGTATTTGTTTAATTAAAATCAATTAATTGAATAAAATTGAAATTAAAATACAAACCTCGTACTTTGCAAGGGCAACACATTCACATTCAGTACAAATAGTAAAAACATTATAAGACACATCACAACGCTGACTCTCCTCACTTGCACTACCACCAAGACAGCGTAAAAGCAAAGCAGGAACTTTTATTTGAATCTTCTCAAACTTGACTCATTAATAGACGTCGAATAAATTTTGAGCATTAAGCCCATCTGTTGACTTGCTAATTGACCATTTGGAACTTGAAAATTATATTCGAAAATTATTATTTATGAAAATTGGTTTCAAAACGCAAAAAAGACTAGAGTCCATCGCAGAATACTTATACCACAATGACTAGATAGTAAACTTTAGCCACCTTTAAAAATCCTAAAGCTAGTTCATTGTCTGCAGTATGCAAACGGCAAAAGGGTAGGAGCGTGAAAAAATAGTGGCAGCTTACAAAAAAATAATAAAGTTTCGATTTTATTTAAGTATATCTTATTAAATAATTGTTTCTCTGAGGTAGGATGCAAAATTTTAAATTTACTTTATTACTGTATTCACATTTTCCTATCTGAACAGTAGGTTTTTCATTTTCATTTTTATTCTTACTACTATTTTTATTTCTGGTTATTGTTTTATTTTTTATTTAGATAAAGGCACATGTGCAAAAATTTAAAAGGATTAAAAAAGGAATATTATACTGAAACACTGTAATTGTATCCAATAAATGATTTTTATGACTTATAATCTACAAGTACCTATGTGCAATTATTTTTCGTAAACACAGCTTCCAGCAATTCAATTGTAAATACTAGTATAATTTGCTTCCAGTATTTTGCCTGACTACGCTTCTCTCTCATAGATAATAATAATAATAATAATAATAATAATTCCTAAAAACCTCGCTCACTACCTGAATGTTCTTGGACTTCAACAAAACATTTTCATAACGATGCAGAAAGCTGCAATACTTAATACTTGTAGAACAGTCCGAAAATTCTTGCAGGACGACCAAAATGCAACACAATTATAAAGTGATACTCACTTGGCTTAGGCCCGTGAGCTTCATAAATCACCGGAATATTCCGAGAAAAACAGACTTGTAAATAATAATAATAATAATAATAATGGACAATTCACACAGCATTATCTAGCCCCAGGTAAGCAGAGCTTGTGTTATGGGTACTAGATAACTGATATAGGTACTTAATAATATACGAGTACATAGATAGATATTTTTTTATCATATATATAGAAAACGACCAGAACACCCTGAATAAATATCTGCAGATCGTACAAATATTTGTCCCGAGGCGGGAATCGAACCCGCAACCTTCCGCGTCGCAGGCGGACCTTCGCCCACCGCGCCACAGAGGTCGTCAAATATAGGAACTATAAAAGAAAACCATACATACAAATTAGTTTGGAAGGTAACGTTTTTGTTGTTACAATTACAGTACAAGTTACTATTCAATTCTGCTAAAAGGAATCCTCTTTACGAAACTAGAAGTTCAAGCTATCGGTGAGGTCGGTAACTGTTTTCTTCTAGTCAAAGCTAAGTAATTTCACGTCCACTTCTAAAAGCCAATAGGTATTTCGTCTTGAAAATAGCCTTCTGTGATAGAATTGGTTCCGCAACTTGATATTCCGAGCACTCGCAATGTTATTTTATTATTTTCTTTATAGATCCAATATTTTATCAATTCGTTTTTCCTGGCAATAATTCGAGTATTTAATTTTATTCAATGTTATTTCTGAATCGGTAACTAAAGAATGGTATTGATGTCGCAAGAGCCTTTGCTTGAAAGGTAGGCGTGAATATTTATTTGGTCCTAATGTTTTTCGTGGTTACTCTCTGTTCAAATACCTATTAGTAGGTTCGTCACAATTAGATATTTATGAAATCGTGACTTATATATTTATTTGATTGATACCATTTCTTATGGGTCTTGTTTGTCTCATCTTATATTATCAAATCACACTAATATTATAAATACGAAAGTTTGGATGTTTGTTACCTCTTTACGCCAAACGAACCGATCGGGCATGAAATTTTACATACAGGTAGTTTTAGGCTTGGAATTAATATCCTACTTTTTATCCCATAAATCAGTTCCCATGTGATAGAAATAGCTTTAAACGTTTCCATAGAAACAACGCGTCTGACATTAGGAGTTTTTGGCTGAAAAACAGCGCTGAGCATAAAATGTTCAGCACGCGCTGAGCCAACCCCTTTTTTGGCGCAGTGACGTGGATACCCACCTTATATTTTGAACTACCACCCTTTGTCACTAACCTCAATGTAATACCGTTTTTAATTTCCGTTTGTTTATTTTAAACTTTTTTTTGTACCTGTGTCCAAATAAATGTCTTATCTATTCTATACTATTATATTCTAGTATGTAAATAATGAAGAACATGGTCTACAATCTAGAACGTTGAAAGAAAAGTAGGCCATAATAATTTAAAACTGTTGGTAATCAGTTCGCAGATTATACGTAGCAGCGAGTAAAAGAGACAGGGATACAAACTACCCTCTTGTCCATACCTAAAAAGTAGTTATATGGTGCCAAATAAAGTAGTTTCGAGCTCAGCTCAGTTTATTGTGAGATGGTTAGTAAAAGCGCTGATTGCTTCCAAATTGGCAATTTACGCGGAACCAACATCAAAGGTCTTAGATTCAATTTGTGATTCACTTTTGTCGTCAGATTTAATACGTTTTCGTCACCTACTGTGACCAGTAGGATTACCATTAGGACATTCCAGGAATAATTCCAGTTTACTGGAGTAGGTCTCTATGATTCGTGGAATTTCGCTTGTACTCGCTTCCTTGTTATAATCTCGGCATTATAAAACGATTTTTCAGAAATTGTAGAGTCAACAGCTAAGACAAGCTTAAAATCTGTACAGGCGCGCGAAATGTTTTGTTATTTAAAACCAGCGGTACCCGCAATTTCGTTTGCGATTGCCATACCTGTCGACTAATAGGTATTCATATTTGACCACAGTTTCTCACATATTAAGAAACGCGGTGCAAAAATTGTCAAATTGAAACTATTAATTTGACTCTTCATGCAAATAGCACCGCGCGCACTATTTGGGGTTTCAATAATCTAAGGATTATACGTGACGATTCTGTGATGATACCATTGTCATAGTAAAGCAATTTTATAGCAGAATTGGGCCCCTGGTCCAGTTGACTGGACTACCTTATTTTTTTTGTTAGTTGGTAGGTATGGTTGTTGTACCTATACTACAGTAAAAAATGCATTGGACCACATATTGAAAAAACTTCGGTGGTACAGTTAACAGTACCTACTACGGGAAAAAGAAACTTGTCGGTGGTACAGTCAACTAGAGCAGCTGTACGGAACCATTCGATTTCGATCTTGCAACACTATTTCCAACAAAAAAAGAATGAATGAAATCGGACAACGCGTTACAACTAAGTACACATTTTGACTTTCATCCCCTGTCCCAGGGGAAACGTACCTACTGAATTCCAGGATAAAAAGAATTCCATGTCCTTCCTCGTAGTATGAACTCAAATCGTGCCAAGTTTTATTCAAATTCATACAGTAGTTTCGGTTTGATGCGCGGTCAAGAAACAGACAGACAAAAACGAAAAAAGTTTTGGCTTTAGCATCGATAACAGACGCCCTCCAAAAAAATTTCATAATATCTTCAATGTATAGAATTGGACCTGTTATAGTTTTATTTATTAGTGTAGTTATCAAGTCGGTTAAAAAAGGACACACAAACCGAGACCGGTTTCGAAACCGATCTAGAAACCCTAAAAGGGGTGTTATATAAGTGTCTGTATATAGTCTATGGCGTCGTAGCTTCTAAATGAATAATCCGATTTAGATTTCGTTTTTTTGTTTTGAGCTTCACTTTAATGTTAATAACTAAGATGGTTTCAAAAGTTTTAGTTTTTTATTGTTTCAAATGTGAACTTACATGAAAACATTCTCGATCAATTGATCGAGAATGTTTTCATGTAAGTTCGAACAAAATCAGTGCAGCTGTTCAAAGATGTTGATGGTTAAAAAGGCAATCAGGAATGGGGGTTGAATAAACAGACAAAAGTAGAGCCTCAAAATAGCTACTAATTTAAAGGAAGGTACTGCTTAAAGTACTACGTAAAGTGATGCAAATCTAACCTGTCGCAACTGCCATTAATTAGAAGAAGAGCAGGCTGAAAATCTTGGCTGAACATCATCATTGTGGTAGTTAATAAAAAACCTACTAAGCCTCGATATAAAACGAAATATACTACAAGCAGGAACGTGACTGTGTTTCCTCCCGAGGGATCAATAAATCACGACAGTTGGGAACTCTCGCAGCAAAAACGATCCAAGTTTGATGCTCGGTATAATTAATTTAAAGTAGGTAACCGGGGCATGGCTCTAAAACATACGGGTTTTTGCCGAAGATTCTGATCTTACTGAAGAAAACCCTTCAGGACCATTCGATTGACTTTGCAAAATATTGAAATCCCGAAATGTATTCCCAGAATGTTGTTATTTTTTTGTTTTGAAAAATGTTGAATTCTTAGAATGTTGAAATCTCAAAAAAACTTTGGCTCAAAACACACCTAGAGTTTTGGTCAGACTTTTAAAATAAGGATTTCGGGTGATTTAGACAAAGAAAAAAGAACGCGATATAGTGAAAAAAAAAGGAATTTAATAATGTGAGAGATAGTTATTTATTAAGTAAATAGAACATTCGGTATTGGTCGGTATAAAAACTTTACTAACTAATCAACCATTAATTAAGTGAATCTTATGGTTTAAAAAATCTCGATCAGAGAACCTTGAATGGCAAAGTTTGTTGGATTGTCGGAGCGACCGCAAAATGACATCACACTAATATTATAAATGCGAAAGTATGGATGGATGGAAGGATGGTTGATGGATGGATGTTTGTTCTTCACGCCAAAACTACTGACCAGATTGAGCTGAAATTTTGCATAGGTGTAGCTCTAAGCCTGGAATCAAACATAGGCTACTTTTTATCCCATAAATCAGTTCCCATGGGATAGAAATTACCTTTGAACTTTTCCATAGAAACAACGCGTGCGAATTCGTGGGCAGAAGCTAGTCGGTTATACGTCGTTTTATGCTTCTATACAAACCTAACCTAACCTGCTTTCAATAGAATAATTGTTATATCAGATATCTATTCAGCGCCGATCAATCCAACAACTATTATCATAGGTTAAATGTTTTAGCCATTCATCTCGTATGCCCGCCCTATGGCCTGTGAACTTGAAAGGACTGGGTAAAGGTCGACAGGGATTCATTTGTCGCTCGCTGATCGATTACATCTACCACTATGAAGATATATTGTAGCAATCTTTTTCAAAAATGTTTTGTCAAAAAATACCGCACGGAGATATAAGCGATCTTTGTATAAAGCTATCTTATCTAGCTTCTTTGAGTTACTCGGTATAAAGGCATCTTACATTTTGTTACAAATTTTGGGTTGACGGGAACTCTTTAACTGTGTCTATACCTAAGTTTGTGAAGAACCAAAGCAATTATTATTGTTTTATCAAGCGATATTTTTAGGGTTAGGAGTATAATGTAAGAATAAAAAAACGTGATTACGTATTTTTATAAATAAACCCCGTGTTCATTCCCGAGACACTAGGATAAAAGAGTTATATGGCAAGTAGAAAGACCTTAGAACTATTCATTGAAATCGTTTCGCCTTATTTCACTCCTCTTTTGTATCTTTCCCTTTGAAAGTGACCAGCTCGTTCAAAAGTGGGGCACCGTGAGCACCGCCCGCGGTCAAAAGGCTATACATCGCAAATTTGCTGGTGCCAAGTTACAAGCAGTAAGAGACATTTTTAACATGTGTCATGATGACAGTTAGGTACCTAATAGTTGATGGTGTTACAGTTGAAACTTTAGATAGATATGGACCGATAGATATGGTTAGAGGTGTAGAGTATGCAGCTTGACCTTCGTGGTACAAAAACATTACACAACTTTCTTTTGTGACGTCAAAAAAACTGCAATGTGGCCTAATTGTGTGAATGGCCCAGGAGGCCTATATTAAATTTTCCAAATTACGCAATTGCATCTTTCGTTTCGTTTTTTTTTTTACAAATTAGTGGTCTAGTTTTGTGTATTAGAGTACCAATTGGCCGAAACAAAAAACGCAATTGCGTATTTAAGGAATTTCAATAGGTAGAATTTCAATAGACCCCTGATAGTATGAATTGCTGTTTTTACTGTTTTTGTGATTGATGTCATTTTATACGTCTACTTGAGATTTCTGGTAGAAAACTATATCGACAAGCAAACACAATCGACTCGCGGGTTTGCAATTAAATAAGCATTGGAGCTTTTGACTCGAGCCACAACTGCAGCGGACACGGAAGCAGTTTGGTTTACCAAAAGTTACCCGCGCACCAAAATGGGCATTCCAAACTTCGTTATTGTACTAATTTTGCTCTTTCGGCTAAGCCGATGCACAACGAATTTAATTAATGAGCGCTGTTACAAAATAAAGATAAAAGCTTGCAGGAAAACTAAAACAAAAGCTTGCCCTAAGTAAAGCTATCCAGAACGCTGAAAACGTTATTTTATTCTATGTTCTAGTCATAAAAGCAAGTTCGGAAAGAGTTGTTGTTGCTTTGTATTCAGAAAATGAGAACCAAATTTTAAATATTTATTAGAATTATTTTGTTAAGCTATTTTCGCTCAGCTTTTTTGTATTCCAACTGGGCCGGGAACATAAAAATTACACATAATACTTCTTTAAATGTTAAAGCCATAAAACTGTCATAAATCGTAAAACGCTCAACGATTTTAAGCAAATTATCCCTAATGTAACGAGAAGACGATTCCCCGCGTAATTGCAAAATGGCTTTCTGTAACCCAATAATGAAGTGAATTAAATCTCGTCTCCTCAAACATTTTCCGTCTCAATTTATCAACTGCAAAACAAATCGGAGCTGACACACTGAACTTTGTTAAAGAGCCGTAGGGGCCATTTTAGAATGTAGTCACAACTCTTTGTGAGCTTCTATGATTCTGTAAGTGACATGAATTTTGCGTCGTAAAAATGAAGGTTCAATAAATCCCTTGAAACATAATTTACCTACCTATAAAACCAGCTAAGAGTGAGTGATGATTTTAGAGACGGACGATATAAAATGTTAAGAATAGAAAAAACGATTCGATTTTAGTCCTTGGCACGTAGCGCGGAGGCGAAAGCGGCCATTGATGCCGTGTCATGTACATTTTGTACATTCACTGTTTTTTTATGTCTCTCATGTTAAACTTGTTAAAAACTTGTTTGTTCTTTCAAAAGTGATTTAAAAGTACAACTCTGATGATACGATAAACTGAGAGTGGATTTAAGAGAATCTTCTTCAAAAACTCGTTGTCTGCAAAGTTTTTATGTTTGTTGCCCAGCGTATCGTACTCTTCTACACACGAGTGCAGCTTAATTTATGATATTAATTATTAGTTTAATATTTATTATTAGTTGGTTTGTGGTATTTATAAGTTTCCTAAGAGTTACTTTGTTTATTTTGTTTTTAATTTTATATTTTGAATTCTTATACAGTCAGCACTGTTACCAAAACCATTACTGATAAAAATATTGTTTAATGTAGGCACTACATTTTTAAATAACAAGTGGATTTTTTTCTCATATTTTAAAAGAAGGCCGTATACAACTAGAATGCGTACTTGCACCAAAAAATGGTCTGATTGAAATATATATAAGCAGGCAAGTACGCAGATAATGCATTTCACTCTTGTAGGGTGGTTCGATGAAAAATAGGTATTTTTACTCGACTGTATGTTTGACTCGATATATCTTCCTTCAAAGTAAAATTGGCTTTTACCTTTTTGATAAAAATAATACCTACAGTAGAGTTTTTTATTGCGAAATAAGCGAAATTAGTTATCATGAAATGTGATTAAAATACAGATACCTACTGGCTGTGTTGTCATCTATTCTTGCATTTTTTTACTATGGAAAAGAATAACCAAACAATAACTCTTCGTATAATGTTAACAACACGTTAAAAATTATCTCAGTAGATATTACTCAATAATATGCTATTCAATTCATTTAGGATATATCAGAAATAAGCTAAAGTTGTCTTGTGTAGTCTGATATCATCATTTAACGATGATTATACCAATTTCAAATTCTATACATAGTTATATAAGTAGGTAAAGTCCTTTCTATTTAAAATTCGAAGCTCCCTTTGAAAACGTTGACAGAATATTAAGAAAAAATGACAGGCCAATAAATAAATTTAATCGTGATTAGTTTTATTTACAATGTTATGGAACAGAAGCGACAAAATTCAAACTAATCCAAGCTTGAAATGCAAATGTTGTTTTTGTTTGAGAATCGAGAGCAAAGCTCACTGAATATTAACGATGACAGGAGAACGACTCAACACCAGAAGTGTTTCGGGTTTTGCTGTATGTAAAACAACACTATTTAAACGAAAGTCTGTTCTGTGTTTTGCTTTCCTTTGAAATTACATCTTTAAAGGTGGTTGTGTTTGTTACTTAACTTATACCAAACGTGAGATGCACTATTATTATTTAGTTATTATATTTAGTTTATTCATACTAGGTACGTTGAAAACCGTAGAAATTTAGATCTTATAATGGATTCATCTGAATTAACTATTGGTCCATTTTAGTACAATAAATAAATAATAATCATTATAATTTTTTAGACATACGCTTTCGTAACACGATACGAAAACGGAAATTATTTGCTCTTCGGATAACATCAGCATTAAGGTAAAGTTTTTTAGAGAACTAATATTGCAAAATCACAATTTCTGCCGCTGCACTGCGTTCGTACAGTTTTTGGCTGTATATTCAAAGCGTACCTACATTTCGCCTTGGGGTATTTATATGACGTTATTGTAAAAGCAATCTCCCCAATCAAAAAACACGCCTATTGTTCGTTCAAACTACATTGGTTCTAGTAAAATAAAGGAAAATTTTGCCTTGTAACAGATTTGAGTAATCTGGCCGAAAGCCGAAGGCCGGAGCATTCAGCGCAACTCTTTCTGCGGTCAGATTAAACATTCTGGGATCAAAGTAATTTTGAGCTTCAGTAACGAGGAAATTTTTCAATAATTACGCCGTCCATTCACGTTTTAATAATTATTCTTGGTGATATTTACACAGTTATAACAGGGACTTCCATGATTACTGTTTGAATAATGACAGAGTTTGTACTTATTTCTTTAGGGCGCGGTCGGTTCGTACGGATGACGTTTTTATTGAAACCTTTTTATTGAAGGATCGATGCCCTCCATGTCCCATGGCCGTGGGCACTTCGTATATGGGAACAAAGGACACTGTCTATAGCAGTAAGGATATGAACACATACACGTACCTTCTTTGAGGGCAGCGGAGGCGGCGTGGTCGACACGATATGCTATTACCAGCATGCTATGAAACAATAGCACTGCAGTTTCTTCAAAATCATAAAAACGGGTGTACAAACTTGTTTCATTACTATGGATAGCTATTAGAGTTAAATAGCTATTCAGGTTATTCCTTTAAAGTACACAAAACAAGACACTGGTACAGAGGAATAGCGGATTAGCGCGCAAGGGCAATTGATGATCCATTCTTCTTCGAATCGATGCGTAAACTGCCATCGTAAGATGAAGACGGCACGAATCCAAGTCCACGCAAAGCATGTTCACATGCACTTTGATTAATTGGATTCCTTTCTATCCTTTCAAGGATAGAAGATAAAAAGAAAGAAGTAGGTATAGCTCTATTCAACCAAATCCACTATCCACCAGTAGGTCTACTTTAATATAGTCAAATTCAACATTAGTTCAATTGAACTAGTGATTTAAAAAAACATCAGTAGTTCCATCATGGAACTGTTAATGGTACTAGTGGCAACGAACCACTACCTAACCTTCTGTTCCAAAGCCGTTTTAATTTTAAAGTTAAATTTTAAAGCTCTCTGTTTTAAATTTAAATGTATCATAATATAATGATATCGCTGTATTAATTTTAATGTAATTCTGTTTGGTTATGTTATAAAAAAAAATGCGCCACATGTCACACATCATAGCCACAAAGTAAGCAGATCTCATGTTTTGCGATCATGAAACTACTCGTGGAATTTATCATGGGTGCCGCCAGTAGGTAGGCCTCGGAAATGAGTCACTCAGGGCGGAGCAGTGCGCCGGCGGATATTGGATGGTGACGCCGCAATCCAACTGGCACACTCTATTATAAACTTTGACGAGTTTCATGACATCGGCTGAGGCGCGAATTGTTTGCTTCCATTGGAAATATATCTGTAGGGGTTCCTACATCCCATAAAACCTGGGTCTACTTCAGCTCCAAAATTGAATATAACAATCGAGAGATTTTTTTCCGTCTGATTAGGAGAGCTGCGCTAGCACGAGAGATTAATAAATAAATAATTCTGAACAATCTACACAGCATCATCTAGCCCCAAGCTTGTGTTATGGATACTAGATGACAGATATATAATACATAAAGTAGATAGATATTTTTATAGTGATAAACTAGTAGTAGTTTTTACTACTAATATTAAAACATTTCAAGTTTTTATTTGTGTCGGTTTGAACAGAATGGGTACCTACCTGGGTACCTATCAATTTATTGGGAACATCGAATATCGATCTGCTGTAGGTGCTTTAGTACATATATCTCTAGTAGGTACCTATAGGACGTGATTAGTTATGTGACAAATGACTGTGTCCGAAACAAGCGCTCTATATCGCACGGTTACAATATTACTGACGCTATTATGAACAATTTTTTAAAAACTTTCGCGATTTTATAACATGACGGGTACTCATCGCGTACCTTGTGACCTCAATCGCTGCAACGGGATGGAAACGTAGGCTGAAATAAAAACACAAGGTAATCTCATAGATGTACTTAATAGTAGATAGGTAATATGATGTTTGCATCACTGACTCGCAGCATCAAATCAGAGTAAATTGAACCTGGTTCCGAATAAGACATAAGATATTCCTGTAAATTCCTGACAGATGATTCGCTTTACAGCCGACTGGAGATCGGCTGTAGGTTCGAACAGAATGCGAAGGTATCAACTTATCGGAAACATCAACCGATCGGCGGTTGTGCTTTAATATATCTCTAGTAGGTAGATAAAGGTACACGGCTTACTGGAAATTGTACGTACTTTCAATATTGATCTGCCAATAATTTAGATATACGTAAAGGTAGGTACTATTGTTGTTTTCCCCATAAAATGTTATTAATAAGGCACCTCTACAAAGAAGTAGGCAGGTATGTATACGTCTGGCATTCAAGTATCAAATAAAACATCGTTATTGAATTTCTATGATCATGTTTTTTATGTGGTTGGGTAATGTACAGAATGTTTTTGATCTATCACGAGCCTAGGTCAGGGTTATTCCAGTTTTTCCCGCTGACAAAAAAGCTTAAAAAAAAATTAATTCTAGTTTTTCACCTTGAATATTATCCTGAAGGGACAAATCTGGAATCGAAAAACACGAGGTAAGATGTTGAATTTTTCTTGAATTTAAACCTTTCTTGCACTACGTTTCGGTCACCCTGTAGAGAAAGCTCTCGATGGTTTATCGGAGCGCGTGTAATAACGATCTCAAAAGCACTCTGCTTGTCTCCAACTAAATCATAAAGGGGCCTTCAAGGCCTTTCAACTAACCAAAGAAAGTAAGTTGAAGTCCTCTCTTTCAAAGATTTACTTAGAGCAAGTACATTGGTCATGGAGTTTTGTTTCTACCTTTGGTTTTTAACCGACTTTCAAAAAGGTGGAGGTTCTATAGTCAGTTGTATGTTTGTTTTATGTATGTTCGCAGATTTCTTTGTCAATTGTGTGCCGATTTGATGGTTTGGTTTTCTTTTGTAAATAGAAAATGATTCACCACCCTGGGATTATCCCGGAGGGATTACTATATTTATCCCGCATAACTGCATTTGACGACCTCGGTGGTGCGGAGGGCGAAGGTCCGCCTGCGGTGCAGGAGGTTGCGGGTTCGATTCCCGCCCTGGGACAAATCGACCTACAAATATTTGTTCCGGGTGTTCTGGTAACTTCTATGTTTAATAAAAAATATCTATCTATGTAATTTATACTTAGTATTAATTAGATCCGTTATCTAGTACCCATAACACAAGCTCTTATTAGCTTGGGGCTAGATAATGCTGTGTGAATTGTCCAGCATTATATATTTATTTATTTAACTTATAAAACAGATTGAATACGACGCTACTTAATATGCTTAATGATATGTACGTTACCTTATTTCAACTCATAAAAAAATCTAGATAAATCGAAATTTTAGTCCGAGGGGCTGTAAAATCAATTTACTCAGATCTTTAATTACAGATAACAAGATGCTAATTTGTTTACCCCTCGGTATTTTTGCGTGTGCAAACATGTAATTTCCAAACTTAAACAGAATTAAATTCGAAAGCCTGCGTAAATACAAATTCAGTCTCTCGAGATTAATTTCATCAACAAACAGCGTAGCCTAACATTGGAATCATAAGAACCCGCTTTATGAATATAAAGGGAATTATAATAGATTTAAATTATCGTTATTTTAATACTTTGTTTTATCGGTTAGTACCGTGGTTTTGCCTGCATAATTATTAATAACCTGCATCTGTTGTTTTAGTGGAGAGTGACAAAGTGTTGTTTTTACATTTTATCTATGGCATTTATCTTTCGCTGTAAAAGCCACTCGGTTATGGAACAGTCTTCCCATCGAATATCGCGAGGCAACCTCAATGAATGTCTTCAGATCTAGAGTCTATAACCACTTTCTTTCGCTAGAAAAATTCGGTACTTAAAATATAATGTATTATTGTATGTATCTACTAAGTACTTATGTATGTATTAATGTGACTAGTATTTAAATGTTATTATGTTTGTATGTGTATTTATTTATGTTAATTCTAGAAAAATTCGGTACGTAAAATATAATGTATATTGTATCTACTATGTAAGTACTTAAGTATTAATGTGACTAGTATTTATATCTTATTATGTTTGTATGTGTATTTATTTATGGTAATGCTAGAAAAATTCGGTACGTAAAATATATAATATGTATTATTGTATCTACTAAGTACTAAAGTATTAATGTGACTAGTATTTATATCTTTTAATGTTTGTATGTGTATTTATTTATGTTAATGGTAAAGACACGAATTATTATTTGTATGTACATATTATTATTTTCTTGTTTTTCTGTAAATTTTTTAATCAAGCACTACCTACTAAATTATTGTCAACACTACCCAAAGGTTAGCAGGTAGAGAATGCTATCTAGCATTATGCTCGCCCATGTATAACTTTTGTGCAATAAAGTATATTCTATTCTATGATAAGCTCAAGCTGCGACCGATATTTCCGTTGATTGCTCTTGCTTTTGTTACGTATGTACTAACAAAATTTTGTTAATAATTACATATACAAATACTAGAAATTAAAGTAGGTAAGTTAACAAGAACAAAATTAAAATTTTTAAAAACCCCCCGACTGATTTTCGTGAAACATGGCTAAGAACACTCGGGATAAAATTATCTATGACGCAAAAAAAACTAAACGCTAATCGGTTCATCCGTCGATAGCTACGATACCACAGACAGATACACAGAGACACAGATCCACAGACAGACACGTTAAACTTATAACAACTCTTTTTACGTCGGGGGTTAGAAAGTCTTTAATAATGAACATTTTTCTCGTGAAAATAGGTAAGATCAAGTCCATTTTTTTCAATTTTGGACTGTTTACCTAATAAAATCAAAACCGAATGCAGGTTTTTGACGTGACAACGTCTTATAATTCGATAGAGCCGGCTGCACGAACGAAAAAACATGACGTTACCTCGCTATGACGTCATGCGGCGTTACCTCGCTCTGAGGCGATCCATGTAAGACTTGAAGTGCAAGCGAGAGCGCTCGACATCCGTCTCTCTACTACTTGAGTGAACGATGCGTCTGCGTGGACAGCTGCTATACTATAGTACATTTACATGTTTTGATCGAGTATCAAATGCTACCGTTCCATCAGTATTTTCTTAAGACGTTGTCACGTTCAACTATCGTCAGTAAACCGACTTTACAGACAACCAATTTTTTATTGACTCCTTTCACATTAAGTTTAGCTATCAAAATAATGAAAATAATTTTAACTCGCAGATTTTTGCCAAAGTTATCACGTCCAGTGCCACTGACTCCCCCTGCGTGTTCATGTAATTCTTATTCCAGTGCCGGTGACGCCCCTAGCGCGTCCACCGTGAAATGTTCGCGGCATCCGGCAATACATTATGAAAATCGTGGTGGCATTGAACGCGTTAAATGAATAAAATTCCAGCGGACAACCAAGCACAAAAACGAATGTAACTTCGCCACGATCAATAACTGGTAGAACAATAGGCAATCAATGGATCGTTGCGTTCCACCGAGGAATCCGCTCACAGGTACGAGTAACGCCCTCTGCAGCAGATGTTGTTGTTTTGTGCACAATCGTACTGCATTGAGTGTCTGGTATGAGTTTGCACAGTACCAAAATGGAAAAAGTTTTCTGCTGTCTTGTCAAAGTTTGAGAAATGCTACAAATTACTCAAATCATTAGAAAACATGGAATAATTAATAACTATTGGATTGCTGTCAAACTATGAAAAGTAGTTTCTCTTGGTGTCTTTTCTGATTACTTGGTAACGTTTTGGTACTACATCAGCACGCTCGGTATTCGCGGTACTGAAACCTTACCGATCACCTATATTTATATGAAGTCCTTGATTAAATTCGTAGTAAAATGTTGGATGACGCGTGTACAATTTGTACTGAACGGGTCGTCCAACATTTTACCGAGCCGGACGAAACAAATGAAAGTATTTTCATCACTCGAACCTAAGGCCCTTTTCACATGCATACGGTGGCCGTCAAAACACAACTGTAAAGACAGTTACCGCGTCGAAACCGTTTTGTATATACCGTGTTTTAAAACATTAAAACAGGCGACACACGGTACGGCACGGTGTCATATGCATGTGAAAGGGGCCGAAGACGACATTATTAACTACGTCACAAGCGGTTCTGAACAATTTTTTGCAGACAAGTGTAAAAGTGCTGGCGGTGCAGTAAGCTTTCGACATCCGAGCGTGCCGATGTTGTACCGAAACCTTACCGAGTAATCAGATAAGGCAGTTAGTTATTGACGACCTGTGTGGCGCGGTGGGCGAAGGTCCGCCTGCGACGCAGGAGGTTGCGGGTTCGATTCCCGCCTCGGGACAAATATTTGTACGATCTGCAGATATTTGTTCAGGGTGTTCTGGTCGTTTTCTATGTATAATAAAAAATATCTATCTATGTACTCGTATATTATTAAGTATATCAGTTATCTAGTACCCATAACACAAGCTTTGCTTACCTTGGGGCTAGATAATGCTGTGTGAATTGTCCAGCATTATTTATTTATTTATAGTTCTCAGTTTATGTTAATGTCTACGTTTATTATTAAATTTTGTGGTGAACAATAAAGAGCCATGTATTGTATTGCCTTTGCCACAGGACACAAAAAAACTATACAATCAAAGCCTTGGCTTGGCTAAGAAAATAGGTATTAGTTGAAAAGTAGAGACTAGGTATTACATCCAAAAGATACAAAATACCTTCATAAGTGAAATAAACCAGATTATTAAGCGTTATTATCCATTCAAGAAGAAATCAGCCTTTCTCATTTTAGCCTTAAAAGAACAGCAGTGAATTTTTTCTCCATTAGAAACTTTGTTGCAAAAAACAAAATAGACAAATTGGTTTTACCATTCCAAACTAAAGCAAGCGCAATTTTATTTTGGCAGCTCTGAAGAACAACAAAGTAATTTTATCTTCTCAGTAGAAAAGCTGTTTGTTTTATCACCTCAACACGATGTCACAAAATAGGAAACGAGATAAAGTGGCACACTACAGACAGTATATCATCCCAGGGGTTTCTTGCCAACGCATCCGCCAACGAGAAGACAAAGACAAAATTGCAAAATATACCTACATACAATATATGCAAAAGAAGCTGTGTTAAGAGCTACACTACACAGCGTTAAGGACATAGCAAATACACCCAGCACCGCTACTGCATAGCAAAATAATTTGGCATGTTTTAAAATACCATAAGAAGACTTCAAATTCTTCTAGTGGCGACATCTAGTTAAAATTTGAGTCTAATTTAGTTTGACAACGCATGGATGAAACGACGAATTAAAGAAGGCCTACTTTGAAACACGAATTACGAAGTTTCGGTAGACGGATTGCACGAAACGAACAACCTTACGTAGCTTCGGACGTGACACTAAATGACACCAGACCTTTCAAAATCAAAAATAAAAAACGAACGGATCGGTCATCCTTCGTTCTAAGCAATCCGCCATCCGTCAACTTGTAAATTTGTTTTTGTAGGTCCGTAAGACGTAAGACCTCTGGTCTACGCCCGTTGCCATGGAAACCTTTAGTTACCAGTGATTGTGAAAATTATCATGTCAATTGTGATGATGTTTTTAGGGCGGACATCATCAATTCCTCGAGAGACAAAGTTTTACGAGACCACTCAAAAATCAACCTTTATACAACAACGAAAGAATCATCAAAATCAAGTATGAAATGTTTGAATGCTTATTTGTGCTGTGTGGTGCGGTCCAGATCTGCGACAACCTGTAACATTTACGTCGTCTACCAGTAGTTACGTCGTCTACAGCGGCCCCCGCGCTGATATTCGTCATGAGTCATTACAGGCCACTACCTTCTAATTCTGGCCAAGCCGCATTGTGCCGCACTGTTGCAGTCTTATTCCTGCTTAGGCCCAAGTGTGTTTGCACCTTAAGGCGGTCACTGACCGGGAGCATTTGCCTGTAATGTAACAGTTTGGATTCGAGCATAACATTAGTATGTGAGGTGATCCGAATATTTACTCGTCAGTCAGTGAGTCAGTATAGTAACGTTGGCGGTGTTGCACCCCCGTGCCTCCGAAAGCACGTTAAGCCGTTAGTCCTGCGCCTGATCTCTCCCCGGTCGTGTCGGTCGCCGTCCCATCGGATTATGAGAGTGAGGGAATAGTGTGCACTTGTGTTTGCCTTTGCGCACACACTTGTGCACTATAATATGTCCTGTGCACCTGGCTGGTCTCCGTTGAGACTGGTCGCCGTGGTCGAAATTCGGCTAAGAGGATGTCCTCTTCTAATGATGATGATGTCATCATCATCAATGTAGCGTTATACTCAAATCGAATATTGAATTGTTAAGGTGAGCTTAGACCAAACGAACATAGAGCTAGAACGTTTTTTTTAATATTCTGTCATTTTCTTGAATTAAAACAACGAAAGAATACTCTGTCTCTGTTTACACAGATGAATTTGATGTAGTGGTGATAGAATGAGCATTTGCTCATTAGATCTACATTGCAGCTGTCGCGGAAGTGCGCGACAGGCACCGGTGTTCGAAAGCGACCACATTTTATACTTGCGTGCGATGCGTAGGACGCGGCGCGACAGTGGCTAGAGTCTTTTATGTGTATGAGTCATGTATAAAAAAGCGTGTAAACAGATTGTCGCTCGCCACTGGTGGCTGTGGTCGGTGGTCCGTTTGCGCCAAGCCGAACAGACGTCTCCTCCTGTCAGCAACCGCCTTAAAGCGAGCATAGAACTCCAGATTGCAATCTTATTATAGAGGAAAATCGTGGATTGTTTCAAAGTTTTTCTCGTGAAAAGTTCTTTCTATTAACTGAATAAGGTTTTTATAGAACGGAATGATAAAGTTTTCACATCGGATCGGACACAGCTGCGTATAGTCTTTAGATACGAATAGAAGTTTCTGGACTTTTTCTTTTACAGCTTTCTTACTTTGAAGAACTGAGCTTCTGCACAAGTTTTTGATTAGGTATCTTCTGATTTACTTTTACTTGCAAAATGTTCAAAGATTTTTTTTCGTTTAAATGTTGACTTATTCGCTCTACTGTACTCAATACATCTTTGTTGGAACACCTAATTTTAATTTAATATGACGGCTAGTGACGTTAAAGATTGTCGCAGATAAAAGCCGCACCTCTACCATATAGCACAAACATACATTCAAATATGGGCTTTAACTCGTTTCATTTTAGATGCATTTTATATTGACGACATCAGATAACAGACAGCTCGCGGGCCGTTTGAAGCTTGTGAGATGCCATTTTTTTATTGTAATAAGCCAGGTATTCCTGCTTTAGAAGGCGTAAGGGAAAACGCGCGCCTGCCAAGCCGCCGCCGCCGCGCTCGTGTTTTTAAACATAGTGATTAAGAAAATCATTTTATCAAGTCAAAATCTGCGAATTTGTTTAGAAATACTAAGTGTCTTTAGTTGAGTACAAAAAAGTAACATATCTGTAGTCAGTCATAATATTGAAAGAACATTAGAAAAAAGGGTAACTTTGGGATTTTTTTCTATCGAGTGAAATTGATTAGATCTTGTAATTGAATGCGACTTTGAGCAGATTAGATCCTTAAATAATATGATATATAATATTATTAGAATTTTAAACCCTATTTTCTAAGTCTCAGATGATTTTAAAAATCACAAAAGTGCGGCCTCTGCTGGCCTACCAAGCCTTAAGACAATTCGTTAAGTTCCATATGTGAATGCACATTTTTGTGCTCTGCGGTGGCGGTGTTGGATTAATGTGCGCAGAGCATATCCAGCATAACGAGCATTAATTATTGAACGTTGATTTCGGCGTTCGTTCAACGATTAGCCAAGGAATTTAACTGAATGAAAGGTTGTTGGTAGGATTAGTAATTAACACGACTGTAGTTGGTTCTGTACTGAATGTTGATTGATGAAAAACCCCGCATTTTATACAAGAAAATTACCTTACCTGTAATTTTGATTTATTTATTCCTTATCTTGGTAATTATAAGCTATATGCTTAGTGTTTTAACATAAAATGATTATCTATTCTCTTATTTAACCCGGGAACGGTGACGTCGATTTGACTTAAATCTTCGGAGACCCCGGTTCCACGCACCGGGGTTTTCAATGGAAGATTGTCCAAAATCTTTTATTTGTTGTTATGGTTATCTGCTTTGTAAAATATGAAAATAAAATAGAATGTTTTTCTCCAGCAAAGAAACGAAATAATTCAATTAATTGCTAAAGGCTAATAAGTAATAAGTAAGGCTAAAAGTACATTCTATGGAGATTATAAATGTTCCGGTAAGAAGTCACAGATGTACTCGCTTTTTCTATGCAAATGTTTTTTCCGTTCATTAATGTGTCCTTTAGTAAGGTAGGTACCCTACCTACCACGCTAACGAAGTTGCGAGTAACAGCTAGTATAAAATATTTTGATGAAACTTTAAATCCAACAGACTACTACTCGCCTGACAGAAGCAAATATTTATGTAGATGCAATTCACAGATAAATCTCGAGTTTTTAAGCTGAGGGATAATTAAAAAATAACGCTAGAATAAAAATACTGACAAGTCTCATATTTTAATTTGTATGGAATGAATTGTATTTCTTGATGTTGTATCAAAGCTTGGCTAGATTCCCGTGTGAATTTGACACAAAAGCCAATGACCAATTATTAGCGATGCTGAAAATTTATTGTCAGTTTCTAAGGGTTTTTATCTACCGCTTGACTATTTTTATATACTCAGGCAAAAATGCGGGTACCCTAGCTTTGGGAATCGCTTAGACGTGGCTGAGAATCGGTCATTGTATTTGCGGGTAGAATGAAGATTCATTCCTTAGCTGTAATTGATCGCGAAACGGTCTCGCGTCATGTAATGATTCTAAATGTATAGTTGTTATTTAAAAACTAGTTCTTTCACATGAATATAAAGTTATTAGCTAGATCTAATTGTATTATTTGGAAAATCCTGAAAGTAACCAGGTGTTGACCTGGATGGAGTAAGTATTTAATACAATGAATGAGAGCCCATGACACAAAAGCTTTTGAAAAATCTTTTCTTGCCCTTTCAAGATTAATATTTTCGCGATAAAATTCAGAACAATTTATATTGCTCCATCAAAGTGACCCCAACCATCAATATAACTACAAGGTGTAACGTAATAACGTTATATATATAACGCTATATAACAAGTCCAATAGGGCTTGTTATAGCCGAAAGAGGGTGATTCCAGACACCAGTTAATTTTTTGTTTCAAATAAAAAATTGTATCATTCTAGAGTGAGTGGCCTTGCTGGGGAGTACCAACACACCAATTTTTCACAACAATTTTTTATTGAAAAAGAACTCATACAAAGATTTAATGTTGTTATTTAAAATTTACTTAACTGTTTTAGTTGTTAATAGGAACTGGTTGTAATTGTTTCTACTAGTTGTAATTTTCTTTCACAAATTAATGGTCTTCAACAATATTTATATTTATATACTTTTATTTACAAACTTAAAGTACTATAAAACTTTAGTCAGTTAGTTCCCCCAAGGACGCAGTACAGGCACGACGCGAACCGCACACACCCTGATGAAGTCCCTCGTTAAGGGATGAAACGTTGGTGTTCTTCCAACACAAAATAGGTTCGTCGTTAACCCGCTTACATTCATAATGAACTTGAAAGTAATTTACAGAGAAATGTTTTAATAATAATGATAAGAATGATAAAAACTAATTAACGTGGATTGTTAATTAGTTTTTTTCAATAGTTTTCCCCCTGGTGTACGTCATCTGCCCCTTTCGGCTATTTCATCCATTACGTGGCACCTTGTATAGACCTCGTTAAATTTTTGGAGGACATAAAGCGAATTTATGATTTTAATATAAAATGTTATTGTACCCTGATGATAACTGGATTATGTGACATAATGCCTCTTGAAACACAGAATTACATTATGCTTTTACAAGCCTGACTTTAGAGAATTGGATCAAAGCAAGACCTCAGAGAATATACCTTATACTACAAGATACTTGATACTGTAGATTATATAGACTTGGCCGTATCTCGCGAAGAACCGATAACCGCTGGGGGAAACGAGTTCTTGAGTGGAGACCACGACTCGGCAAATGTAGTGTAGGACGCCCTTCGGCAAGGTGGGATGACGACCTGCAAAAGACTGTAGGCAGATGCTGGATGCGGCAAGCTGAAGACAGGGCGCTTGGCGCTCATTAGGAGAGGCCTATGTCCAGCAGTGGACTAACATAGGCTGACGATGATGATGATGATGATACTTGAAGACGTACAGTCGCACGCAGTAAGATTTATGCTAGGTAAACCGTTTTGACGTCAACATTCGCATAAAACTCTGTAGTTTAATGCAATAGAATGATTAGAACTATAGGTATTTATGTATGTCGCAGGGAAATGGTGAAATCGGTGATTTTATCAAACCACTGAAGGGTCATTCACAAAAGGGACAGATCACTGAGGAAGGGATTGAAATGAGCCGGCAGGGACGCTGGAGTGATGTAGGAGAGAAATGGTTTCACAAAATCACTATTTATTTCAGGGAAATACCAAAATTCATTAATTAGAGTAGCATTTCTTAATAATTGGGGGAAATCACTGATTAAAACATTTCCCTGCGACATTTACGTTAGGTAAATAAATAAATCCTATCTTATTAATATTATAAATGAGAAAGTTTGTGAAATGTGAATATTTAATGCTTCGTGTGTGTAAGAAGTCACAGATGTATTCGCTTTTTCTATATGTAAACGTTTTTTCCTATACTTAATTACTTATTATAATATAGCAAATACCAAAGAAAATACCCATAATTATTAAGCCTTAGTGTCAGTAGTACCACTGATTTGTACCATTGATGGTACAAGTGACACAACTTTGTATCTTTAGTACAATCCCGCGACGGAAATTAAAGCCGCGATTTTCTGTGTTTCGTGGGGATGCAGAAAGAGCCTCATCAATAGTGTACCTATGGGGCCAAGGCAACCAAGCGGAAAGCGTTGTTTTAATATAAACACGACAACAACACAACAATAATATAAATTCGAAAGTTTGGACGTTTAAATGTCCAGATGGAGGTTAATTGACGCCAAAAAGACTGAACGGATCCAGCTGAAATTTTATATATGTAGATGTGGTCTAGACCTGGAATAACATAAAAGCTGTTATGCCTAAAAATACGTGCGATGCCGCGGGAAGAAGCTAGTTTTACTATAAACAAGCCCCTGCGAGGGAGGCTTAGCCCAATTCCCAAATTGCAGCTATTATGTAAATGCACTTACGCTGGTCCCCCCTTTCCCTCCGTGACTTATGGCTCGGGGCACAATACACATAACTACAATAACAGTAATAACACTCAAAGATTCTGGTTCTAAACAAGGTCAACAAGCGACGCAAATTATAAACCACCGTGTGTTGGCCGTGTTTTTTTACTAGACTACGGCATTCATTGAATAAATACATTTCTCATCACATTTTAAAATCTTGGAAATAAATAAGTCCCCTATCTATTTTGTACGTTTGTATTTATTAAATAAACTTCACATCTTAAATCGATACAATACAATACAATTACACTTTATGCACATCAAGAAAATACAAAAATAAAAATTCAGGAAAAGAGAGATACAGAGTTGTACAATGGGCGGCCTTATCGCTAAAAGTGATCTCTTCCACACAACCTTGGGATGGACACCAAGCAGTTGTACGAGTACATGTAAAGACAGTGGCGTATTACTTAAATATACAATACATACATTATGTATCAATGTTAGCAGTATCTAGAAAAAAATAAAAGCTGACTCAGTACATTAATTCTTTTTTGTAAAAATATCAATTTTTGTACTAACGTTAACAAAGAGCTCTATTACTGTGAGTTTTACACATTGTGCCAACCTATGGGGTTTGTGTGTCGGAAAAAATATATTAAGGTGCTATACGTTACAGAGTCGTAATAACAAAGTTCACGAAATACAACAGCTTGTGTTGTATTTTATACCTATGTAGTTACAAACGTTTAAATGTAACGAAATGTAGGTTACCATAAAAATTCGAAATTTGAATCATTTTTTGATTTTTTACTTCGTATGCAGCAATTGCAATTGCAAGGTGAGTCGACAACATAGTACGCGTCAGGGAAAGCGAAACACAGGACCGTGGTGGATGGCACAAACTTCGGGAGGCCTATTCCCAGCAGTGGGTAAAACCGGCTTTGGATGATGATGATGACGACGCAGCAATACTAATCCACTGCGGGCCTCTATTAATAAGAGTCATGGTACCCTATCATTCAGAATCTGTCTTCAGTAGGTGGAGGGTGTCGTACACTACGCTTGCCGAGTCTCAATCTCCACTTAAAACACGTATACCTCAGCGTTTATCTGTTCTACGGGATATATGGCCGGCCCACTGCCTTTTCAGCTCTTTTGCACTATGATATAATGTCGACCCTGTTTGTTGGTCTGCTCTAAATCTACATTAAAGTTAATGTAGGTTTAGAGCTAGTTATTACATTTATGCATGAAACAAGTAAAAAAAACGTATTTGTGCTGCAGAAGAGGGCTGTTCGTGCAATCTATAATATGGGTCCCAGAGAATCCCTGCGTGATAAATTCAAAGAAATAAACATAATGACAGTACCATGTCAATATATTTATGAAAACTTATTGTACACTCATAAAAATATAAATCGGTTCCCTAAAAATAGCGATAAACATAATTTGAATACCAGAAACAAACATAAGATCGCTGTGCCCACAACTAGGCTACACAAAATTAATGTATCTTTTAAAGGGCAATGTATACGCTTCTACAACAAAACTCCTAGTGAGTTGCAAAAATTATCAGTAAATAAATTCAAACAAATTGTCAAAACCTTGCTGTGCAAAAAGGCTTACCATAAAATATCAGATTATCTAGAGGATAAAAAAGCTTGGGACGGGTTTTGCTCCAACTCGAAAAATAACAACTAACAGGCTAAAGGTTTCTTCGTCGCTTCTTTACTTTAGTCTACATACCGAAGCGACAGAAATCAAAAAATATCACTTTATTTCCGTGTCAGTGCTTAGTTTTATGATTTGACCTTTTCTAAGTGTACATTTATTGTATTTATGGAAATAAAGAGTTTTTGATTTTGATTTTGATTTGAAGTATCTCAGTATTAGGTAGTGCATTTAATTTAGGGTATGGCTTGTACAGACTGTCAAATCTGTCATATCAATTCAAACATTTTGACTCGGCCAATATTTGGACAGGGAGTTCTGAATTTTAATAAAAATGTCTTTACGAGACAAGAGACAATATTTCTTAACTTTTTTACCTCAAGACCGCTATTCAACAGTATTTGAGATGAGTCCTCTAAAAAATGAGAGCTTGGACAATACTTCTTGAGTTGGAAGCTCTGAATTGTAATTCTCTCAGATTCACAATGCCGCTTGAAAGAAACTGCATAATGCAATTTATTTTATTGAGTTAGTCCTTGTGAAGTTTTTAGAGTTCTTTTAATATTTGTTAACTGGTTTTCCATTTTCGATATTATATTTTCGTTTCTTTCGGTTTACAGAGGCAAATTTAATCAACATTTTTGTGTGTTTAAGGAATAGCTTAGTAAAATGTATTATTTAGGTAATCTTACAAATAAAGTATCAGTATTACATTAAACTGAAGATATTTAGATACTTCTTTCTACGTTTATTTTAATTATCTGTCCTTAGGTTTCGATTCTATACTGGCCTCTACACTTCACTACCTCAGGTGAAGTGTAAAGGCCAGATATTCAAGGTGCTGCAAAAATTACTTGTTCTATCTAAACGGTGGGTAGTAACCACGGCTGCCTACGCAACCCATTCGGCCTGGTCGAAATACTAAGAGAAATTCTAAGAACATCAGCGGCATTTGGCATGCTCAAAGTGCGCTCGTACCTTCAGCAACAAGCTTGGGTACGCAAGCCACAAAAGAGCGCACAAAAGGGCAGAAAACCTTATAACTGAAGCCCTCTATGTCTAAGATAAACGCCTGACCAGGCATACAGTCGCCGTAGACGAAATCGGCTTGGAAGCATCATCATTTGCCCGGAGTGACGGCGCAACGCGCAAGTGGAATCTGAGGCACGCGAAACAAATATTCAACAAGGTAAAGGTGTTATATTGCGAACAGGCTCGGTCCTTGGGTAGGATGGCATCTTTCTACACTGCACAATCGGCATCCACGATGCGCCGTCAATCAGGAACAAGCCGAAGTATTTTTTTTTTTATATGTTAAAACAAAATATTTAGGTACACTTAGAAACAGTCTAATGAAAAAAGGTATATATTGATTTCATAAGTCATGTTCTTACCTTTGCATGTAAGTATCTACCTACGCATCCTCAAGTAGAACTTCATCTCCAACGTCTCTAACCGAGAAACGACTTGCACAGCTCAAGCTATTCAATCGACCCGACAACGTAAGTACATGGGTTCACAGAATATCCAATGCCTTGAAAGATCACTTTCGCCGTGCCACGGTGTATTTTCTTAGTGACAAACCAGTGAATCCAAGTGTGGCGGAAGATATTTAACATAATGTAGTAATTGTCTCATTTGGCATTAGCTTGTACTTTCTGTCGCATAAAAAAATTATCATACACAGGAGTATGTATGCACATAATAAATAATATAAGTCTAATCTTAAACGCCGCTTTTATAATGGGCTATAAAATTTACGAGTTTTCTGGCAAAACCAAAACGAGAACAAACCTAAATAATTAGCAAACACACCAGTATGAAATTTTGTGAAGAATTGTTGTAGGTAAGCGAACAACGAAATTCTGGCTGATATATTGACTTGACGTCCATGTGGTTCTAAACGTGGAATATTTTATAAACTTACTTTTTATCCGGGCAAAATGCGAAGGAATCCATGTTCGGAAGCTAGTAGATAGTAACTACTTTGTCTCTACTACATAACCAATTGTACTTTTTTTAAAGAGCTGGGTGCTTGCTATGCTGCGTTGTTCCTACAAATGAATAAAAGTTTGCTAATAGAACTGCACGAGAACTGCTCGTACCAACTCGTGGTCAACTGTACATCAAACTCGTTACTCTGTTTCTGAAACTCTATTGAGTTTCTAGGACACGCTGAGAGTTGCAGCACAATGATGGGAATTGTATCGGTGCTGTTGTATGCATATCGTACTTGTAGTCAATGAAGTCGCTTGTTTGCGACAACGACGACATAACTCAAAAAACATGATTTTCGAGTTAATTAAACACCTAAGTCCAGAAAAAAATCTAGTTTTTTCCTGCAAAACGACATTTCTCTAAGGGGTAAGGTAAGAGCAGGATAGAAGATAAGTCGTTGTTGCGCTGTCTCATTTGGTATAAATGGTTTGCGGCAAGAAGGTCATTATTCAGCGATAGTGCAATTTAGTTCGCGATGAGTGGTGCATGTTATCTTCAAGGTCGACATATTTTTGGTTTTGATGTTCTACGTAAAATGGTTGGTTGGATATATATAAAATTTGTTTCGAAAATAATGTATCTTTATAAAAAGTGTCATTTTTGCTCAAAATAATTAAGTAAATATTTGTGTATACAGGGTGGAATTTTGTAATGCCACCTGGAGGGAAAGTACTCTTAATACTGTAGATAGAAAATTGTACTAAAAGAAAACATTCCTTTATTTTTGAAAAGAAAGAAAACTGCATTCAAAGATTTTCGAAAATTTGCTAGCCACACCCGGGAATCGAACCGACTAAAATCTGTAAAAATTACACCCTGTACTATTATTGCATAGATCGTTAGGGTCAATAATAAGGATGAAATCTCTCGAAAAAACTTAATAAATTAAATGAAAGGAAAACCATGAAATCTTAAATTATAAATTGAATGGTTCAAGTTAAGCACTTTAACTTAAAGATCCATCTGTTTACTTGTGTCAGTAAGTACCTAATTAATTAATAATCCATTAAAATGACGAATTAATATTTAGATAAGACGATTGAAATTTGCACGTGTTTGTACCTAATGCAGACTCTTCTATCTTAAAATACTGGATCTCTTAAGAAATTAGTTAAATGGTTTCCCCGAGGCAGAGCGAAACCAAATAATTCTACAGCAAGATGGTGCTCCAGCCCATAACAGCAGAATCATAACTAATTTAATACCTGGATTGGTACCAACGGCACAATCAGATGGCCTGCGAGATCACCAGATCTCACCCCTTTAGATTTTTTTTGTGGGATATGTAATAATCTAATTTACATGAAATCTTATGCGAATGTAAACGAGTTGAGAGTTGAAGTTCAGAATACGATTTTTAATATTCACCACAACACGTTATTAAAAGTTACTAGAAATGAATTCATTAGAAGAATAAATTTGTGTATCCAAGAAAATGGAGCCCATTTTGAGCAACTAATTAGTAGTTAGTTGACTTTTTATTGTAAATAATTAAAATAATTTAAGATTTCATGGTTTTCCTTTCATTTAATTTATTAAGTTTGTTAGAGAGATTTCATCCTTATAATTGACCCTAACGATCTATGCAATAAAAATACAGGGTGTAATTTTTACAGATTTTAGTCGGTTCGATTCCCGGGTGTGGCAAGCAAATTTTCGAAAATCTTTGAATGCAGTTTTCTTTCTTTTCAAAATTAAAGGAATGTTTTCTTTGAGTAAAATTTTCTATCTACAGTATTAAGAGTACTTTCCCTCCAGGTGGCATTACAAAATTCCACCCTGTATATCTGGTATTGTGTCAGTTTAGCAGAAAAAAGTAAGAACAGTAAAAGTACTATTATAAAATATGACGATATTGTCTGTAAACAAAACACAAATCATTAATTTAAGTTAAAACTTTAGTCAAAATAGGTCACTCTTGCTGGAATATTTTGGGTTGTTTTTGTATTTATTGACAACAATCTTTAGTTAAAACGTTTTAGGTAAAATAAAACATACATTTAGTAACCGACTTTGACGTTAAATTATTATTTTTGCAGCCGATTCGTTACAATGGCGTTGTCCGGGAGTAAAATAATACTAGCTAAAATCAACCAAAACAGGAATAAAGCACCCGATCAAGAGTTTACATTGGATAAAACTAGTATATACTGCCTATTAACCTTAAAAATTCTACTGATAGTAATTGTCACTTTTTTTACTAAAGAAACTATTTGTTTACTGTATTTTACTTTACTAATCTATGACAGACAGCAAATTCAGGCCAGATTTTGATAAACCTATTCAGGTACCACCCAATTCCGATAAGTTAGAAACCTGAACCATTTTATATAAATAAAATGTGCACATAAAAAATTTTGGTTTGGCAAGATTCTTGATTTGAGATGGGAGTAAATACTACGAAAAACGAAGAACGACACTTAAAACTTTAAAATTATCTTGTTATGTTAAAGTTAAAAATTTAATACCGAGGTTCTACGCCCCATTTTCAAATATTGAAGTGCTTTATTTCCTTAAGACCTCACAGGACTCTTGGACACGTTACAAAACATCAAATAACATAAGCAAAACTAGGAAATAAAGTGATAACTTTGATTTTTTGTTTACTTCGATCATTTTAAGGTAAAGTAAAGAAGCGAACAAGAAACCTTTACCATGTTAGGGCGTTACTTTCGAGCTGGAGCAAAACTCATGACAATCTTTTTTTATCCTCTAGATAACCTGATATTTTGTAGTAAGACTTTTCACACAGGATAAGTGGTAATAAGGTGTAAGTGGTAATAAGGTGCAACTCACTTGAAGTTTATTTGTGAAAGCGTATACATTCCCCTTTATTTATAAGATACATTAATCTTGTGTAGCCTAGTTGTGGGCACAGCAAACTTATTCTTATTTCTAGTGTTTATAAGTATGAATGTATGTCGCTGTTTTCAGGGAATCGATTGATATTTATGTGTGTACAAGTTTTCATAAAGATATTGATATGGTACTGTTATTGTGTTTATTTCTTTGAATTTATCACGCAAGGATTCTCTGGGACCCATATTATAGATTGCACGATCAGCTCTCTTCTGCAGCACAAATACGGTGTAAAAATCTGCAGCGCAGCTTTTATCATGCTCTGGAAAACCTTTAATGGACTTTGCGAAGAGCTGCCTTATTTTGATTGCATCATTATCTTTGTGTTTATGAAACTATTATTAATTGATTCTGTTTTAATTTTAAACTAATCAATAATAATCAGGTTAATCTGAGAAACATATTAAGAAGTACTAAAGCATCAAATTTCTTTGGAAATGTAATGAATACTGATTAGTACTCCGCCAAGATCGTTGGTTTTTATAGTTTTAGCTAACGTTTTCAATGACTGACAGAGTTTTAGAAAGAAGAAATGTCCGTGTTTCGGTAAATTGTCGTGTGAATCCTAATAAAAGATTTTTCTAAAATATCACTTTATGTTTTATTAAGTAAATCAACAACCAAAATTAACACGACATATTGGCAGTATTGTCCTATGTCAAAATAATACAAAAATATAATTTAGTTTTTCTGTAAGAATGACACATTTTCTACCTTTTTTCATAAAAATGCGCATAAGATTTTAGAAGATAATCGTATATAATATATGCTGATATATTTTAATAAGTATTGAATCAGGCAATATTTCATTCTTCGGAAGTTTCTTTCAAAGAGCCAGAATTAATGAAATATAATTTTTCAAACTTTAAAAATGCTCTCCTGTAAAATCGTGTTTTTTGAGAAATGTCATCGTTGTAAGAAACAAGCGAAGTATATAAGTTAGGCAGCGCGTGTTTTGCGCTCCAACGGGTAGCACGTGTGGTTCTGGCAGAGGTGGCACGAAGCTGCTATTTCGCAACAGTTCACTCGGTGTTACAGTATGGTGCTGAGCTATGGGGGCGAGGCCGACTGGGAGTGGTATGAAGAAGCGAGCCATACGGACCTTGGTTAACATCCGAGGTGACGTCTCCGCTTTATTTCAAGGAACTAGGGATACTTACCGTGCCGGCTTCGCTGTGTGGTGCTGGCTTGGAATTTGCACCACCCCAACTCTTCCCGCGGGTGTCGTAAGAGGCGACTAAGGGATATCCACCGGGGGCGCACATCAGCGCCCCTGCAGAACAATTCTACCACCGAACTACGATCCCCAACCCGCATGCCCAGCGTGGGGATTATGGGCATTACCCCCCGTGTGGTAAAAGCCAATAAGGCGCTTATCAGGGGGAGGCCTGCATCCAGTAGTGGACCAATACAGGCTGTTGAGGTTAAGGGATACTTACACTAGCCTGCATCGTGATAACGCAAGTGGCGGTGTACGTTCGCATGAACCTGGACGAGTGCATGAAGAACGGCGACCCACACGTATGAAACACGGAACGCAGGCGTGCTACTATCATCGCCCGCTCCCGCACGAAATCCTTAAAGTTAACGCATGTTATGGGTACGGCAGTGTTCAATATACTACCAGAGTCCATCACAGCTAGTGGCAGTCTACGTTGCTTAAAAATCAAGTTGAAACTTTGCCTTGTCGAGTAGTATTTATATTCTGTGAACGAACTACAAGAAAATATATAATTGATTGGATCCACGTTTATTGAATTTTTTTTTGTTTATTGTAGGTACCACTTAATTAAATTTGTGTATATAAATCAGATTGAATGTTAGTATACAATTTTTATCCTAATAAACTGATTTAAATGCACAATTTGTACTTCTACTATTTTCAAGAAAATCTGACATGTTAATTGATTTTACTAATTAATTTCATTTTTGCATTTCTGTTAATAAAGTAATTTTGTGAGTTTGTAGTCTCCTACGACTACAAACTCACAAAATTACTTTTGTAGCTTTGCTACCGGTACTTTTTTGTTTATAGCTAAAAGATTACCTGTAATTTTAGATCTGGAATTTCAAGTAAGTTTCATTTTATCCCCGGACAGAAGCAAGTTATACATTTGGAATTATCAGCTGAAATAATTTTCACCCAACTAATCTGAAACAAAAACGACAAAATATTATATTTTATATTAGATTCGCAAGCAAAATAACCAACATCACACCTCTGTAAAACTGATCGACGGAAAAACCTTTCAGAAAATTCCCCCCAGATTTATCGAACACCATAAAGTGTAACGCATAGCTACATTACACCCTCACGCGAGACAATTCACTCGTGAGAATCCCGCATTCTCGTATAAATAAATCCTTCCCTCCACAATTGTTTTATAGGCGTGAAATGGACAATTGGAACGCGGGGCGTTCGCAAAACGCCGTGAATAGAGACGAAGGGTGAACAAAATGTGCGGAATCTACGACCTACCTATTTCTCTTCACGTAGGTACAAGGTTTTCACACATTCTATCGAGGGTTTAAGGTTCGTTTGATGTTCCGAATCCGTTGAAACGACTTTGGTAAGTTGAGCTGAGAAAGCTGAAGCTGGCGTTTTTGTGACAGTTTATAACCTACACAAAAAGAGGTTTATTTTTAATTCAGACACATTTTCAGTAGCAAATTCAGAAAAGAACTTATAATACTTACGTAAAATTCATGCTTTTTAATTTTAATTTATGTGTATGTTAAAAATGAGCACAATATCACTGTGCTCATTTTTCAACTTTGTTGTTCCTCTCTGTTGCTCTAAGTTTGATATTGAGCATTTACCTGGATAACCATATAATCCTATTTTATTAAGCGACTTTAAAAACATTGGAGTTTCTCAATTCATCTCTTTATTCTTTATTCCTATTTACATTCAAATAAATTCGGAGAACTTTCAATTTCCTAGTTTGAAGACTAAAAAAAACAAATGAAACATAGAAGCCTCGGAATTCAAATTTTGAAAACACAAACGAAAGCCAACGTGATGTGCGGATGGGATTCTCTTTAGCTCACATCCTTTTTGGCAACATCATCCATCCAGGGTGCTCTTTTCAGCAGCTAAGCGAACCTTAATTCCACCATTAAAATGAAATAACCGAGAGATTTTTCTGTTCCTTTACCCAAAGCCTTTTAAACAAACTTTTTTGTAACGTTTGTTGAAGAATTTCGTTAACAAGTTAGAGTGCCCTTTGATGAGCTGTTTAAAAGTTAATGTTTTTAATTCTATCTTTAAGAATTTTTGGGAATCTCTTGTTATCTGTTTTAAACTTTGTTAAGGTATCTCTAAGAAGCATGGAAAAGTTTTAAAAAATAATTTATCCTTATAGAATATATACGATTTTCTCATCGCTTATAATTTAAGATAACGCTGCACAGTGTTTTATGGTAGCCGATTTTGTGACCTCCCTTTTTTAATGCAGATTCCTATAGTTTGAATATTCAAATGCGAGAGTAAAACTCCCGCGTGTCTATTAATCATAGTTACTGAGAAATTAATTTTTTTAATTATATTATTATTATTTTACCAGACAAATACTTATAAAATCAAAACTTCTAAAATCTAAAAACAATAATCAAATTGATAATGATGGTAGATAAAATTCGACTCAAACTACAATATACAATACAATACAATAATTTATTTACTGGAAAACTATAAGAATCTGTATATGAAAACTATAGGAATCTGTATTAAAAAAGGGATGTCACAAAATCGGCTCCCATAAAACACTGTGCGTTGTGTGTACTTTTAGACAGTAAATGGTATGTCTGTCTTAAAACTATTATAACAGTTTGAATGACGGGACCTAAGCTAAAGACCCAAATGAAGGTTTACTTGCCTACGCCTACCCGTATAAGGTATCCTCAAAGGTGTGTTTGTACTGTTTGGCCTGTACAAACATGAGCTCCGCGTGGTTTTGTTATTGCAAAGGGTAACCCAAAATGTTTGCTATCGCCAAAAAAACAAATATTGGAGAAAAATATTACATCTGAGTGAAAATATTTTTAACATTCTATGCTGCTCAAGCCTATGCGGCATAAGTGGGTCCTAGAACGGTGCGATTTGCGGTGGCGGCTGCGGTCACGGTCATTTGTATTAGGTAGGTATTTCGAGAGTTCAAAGCGTCTGCCAGACTACTGATCCCTAACGCGGTGTTGATAGACAGCCATCGGGCGTTTCTGCTTTAGCCAACCCGACCCGACACCGACATCAGTGGACGCATACTCATAATTCTATGAAATTGTATTTCACGCCAGCACCGATATCTAGGTGTCAGCTCGAGTCAGTCAGACAGCGTGCACTACAATTTCATAGAATTATGCGTTCACGGATGTCGGTATCGATGCTGCTATCTGGTCGGGTAGGCCAATGAACAAACGCACATTGTAAGTCGCGCCAGTCAAGGAGTAGCTCTAATAGAAGACAAAAGATAAAATTGTCATTTTGGTTTGCCCCAGCTTGCAGCAGCGTCGTCGAGCTCTACGACGTAGCACGTGCTACGGCGTAGCACAAGCTGGGGCGTAAACCCAAATGACATTTTTTTCTACTGCTACGCCATATCTTCGTAGCAACTGCTACGAAGATATGGTGTAGCAGAAAAGAGGCGGCCACAGAACATTCTGCCCTCACTAACGCTCCCGCTGTTCACCGCAAAACGCAGTCCTAGTCTATGTTCAAATATCAAAATTTTGAAAACGCGCATCTAGACATCCTTGTGTTTACTTAAAAACAGTACACATGCGCGTCAAGGCGCGTTAGCGCGCGTTATGGCAGCGCTCAGAGAAAAGGTCTCTAGACGCAGGTAATCGCACGTTGATGCGCGCTTTGAAATTAATAAAACGTCCGTTTGCTGTTCAGTTGAGCACGCGCTTTCATAACGATTACACATACTTTACCGAACTGGCGAGTTGAGTCCAGTGCTAGCAACGCACATTAGCGCTCGTCACCTGAACTCTCTTTAAATTTTAACATGCGTTGACGCGCGCTACATGGGAACTTAGCCTTAGAGTTCAAATATAACGAAGAAACGAAACACTTTTTCACAAAAGACAAACGTTTTGGGCATCAGCATGTCGTGAGAGAAACTTTGTGATTCTACGAATCACTGAGGAATATATTCGTTTGTTTTAGTACGGGTTTCCCATTACGGATGTACGAACACGGTAGAAAACTTTTAATTAATGTCGGATAGGGATACAAAGCCGCATAAAGGGAACGGCTACGGCCTTTGAACGTACAAAAACTTAAACAAATTACTCACGGGTTAGGCTTCAGTCACACCGAATTTTACAGGCATTTGAATCCCGTGAGACAGGCAAACTGCATAAAAGGTTATGCGCAGCATTGGTGTGATGATGGTGCAGTATCAAACAATATAGTCATATAGTATCAAACAATACTACAAGAGACCGTGCCTATTATAAGTAATATAGTAAACACTTTCATGGGTCAAGGCGTAAATGTCGGTCTGCACCAGAGCGTGGTACCAGTGGTACTCCCTTACAATCACACTAATATTATAAATGCGAAAGTTTGGATGGATGGATGTTTGTTACCTCTTCACGCCAAAACTACTGTACTGATCGGGCTGAAATTTTGCATACAGGTTATTCTAATCCTGGAATCAAACATAAGATACTTTTTATATCATAAATCAGTTCCCATGGGATAAAAATCACCGTTATAAAATCCACGCGTGCTAAGCCGCGGGCAGAATCTAGTATATTATATTGATGAGGAAAATAACTTTAAATTTCTAAAAACGATGAATGAAATGTGTTATTTGTGCAAGGAAGTCTACATGTAAAATTTTGTAGTTATATTGCAAACGGTTTCAAGGATACAGAGCATTTTCGTTAAAACTTTTCGTTTAAAGTTAGTTATAGGAAAACACCGTCATAATTTCAGAGAACGATGAATTAAATGTGTGATCGTTATCAAAAGGAAATCTACATGTAAAATTTTGTTCTATTGCTAAAGGTTGATACAGATAATATTAGGATAACACAATATTTAGTAACAATTCCGCGCAAAACCCTTTCTGATAATATCCAACAAAATGTAATTCAGGAATAAACACTCCAAATTTCAAGCCTCCAGAACCAGTGGTTCGGGCTGTGCATTGTCTATCAGTGAGTCGGGTACTCCTTTATATTATATTGATGGGATTACCATTATCAAAATATTACAGAAGTACTCCAGTAGATATTCAGGAATGTGAATATAGATGTACTATTTAGCGGAATTTAAAGTCGGCTATATATTTTAATACACGCCAAATTATTAAGGAACGTAACTTGTATATTCACATCTTGTATATTCACATTGTTGAATATCTAAGTACTACAGTATCTACTATTTTAAGCAAAAAGTAATTTTAAGCCCGGAAAACTTCGAAACGCGATGTAATTTTTCTAGTGGCGACATCTAGTTTTAATTTGAGCCTAATTTAGTTTTGTTTTACGCCCGTTGCCAGGGAAACTATTTGTTACCAGAGGGTCTACTCAGATAACAAAAACCAACGTTTAGGAGTCGTTTTCTAGCTAAAACGACCCAATTCTGTATTCAATATTTTATTGCTTAGCTAAAATATTATAGAGCTTTGCACCTTGTCGTATAGGGTATGGCAACAGACCTTATAATTAAAACTTAATTTTGTATTTTATACAAGAAAACTAAGATCTTTGCGATGTTGACACAAATTTTACTTGCATTGATAGCGTTTACACGATACTACAGAAACTTCGATCTTCATTTCTACGAGTGATTATTAAAATCATCATGTGATGATTTTTTACACGCCTACGATTTACGGCGGACATATCAATCGAGATTGAAACTTATAGGGCACCACTTAAAATCAACATTGATATAACAACGAAAAAATCATCGAAATCTTCTAACAGTTGGCGCAAATACGAGAAAATTGTTATAGCTAGTCGTGATTTTCCTCCTTTAAAAAATATGTTTTTAAGTTTCACGGGATGGATATGAATGAAGGAATTTATGAAATATTTTTTTTGCCTTACAAACTACTACACAATATGTTCTAATACCTCAAGAATAAAATGTTAATGAAACCACCTCGGGATCATGCTCTATACGAAAACAAAAGAATCAGCAAAATTGGTTAAGCAATGGCGGAGATATCAAGTAACATACACAAATAAAAATAAAGACAAATTGAGAATGTCCTCCTTTTTTAAATTCGGTTAAAATTGCTTTTGAGACATATATTTTTCGAGATAGTCTTTTATTTTGAAAGCAACTTCTATCTACTTAGTCTCAGAGGTTGTGCAAAATGATTGTGGAAACTAAATTTCTTTTAATTATAGCCCTTCAAATTGAGCCCTTATTTACGAGTAGCCCTAGCAGGCCAGGGCTAGGACCATGGCCCTTATATAGGAGCTTATAACCTGGTTCCGCCTTTCCCAGCCTATATTCTGAGCAAGAGCGTTCAGGCGATAATTTACGAGCAACTGTTTGAAGATAATAAATTATTCGACCGCCTGATGATTCATTTCGGCTCGCCTCCTTGCTATAAATATTTTCAAGGAAATTTTCTTCAATAGTTCTGTTTATTCTGTAAAAAAGGATTTTGAATTCATTCTAACATTTTAAGTAAACGCGAAAGTATCTCCGGTTGGAAGATCTGAGGTTTTTGTTAAAATATTGACAGGGCATCCTAGCGGTTATGGTACGTAAGCATTCACACTCAGGGTAATTAAAAAATATACTAACCCAAAAAATTTCGGCTGGGACGGGACATGAAATTGTTTATTTTTGGATATTATTCTATATCTCTGTCTGCCCGTCCTGTGATCTATTACGACTAAACGATGACATAGAAATAAAGAGCTATATTCTATATGAAAAAAAAAAAAACACCTGCAAAGCCATGGTCAAAAGCTAACTCTGATATAAAATAAACTTGTAAGATTATGTAGTTGCAGTACAGTACCTACACTATGAAGCAATTAGAAGGCATCTCAGTAGCACCTCTTAATAGCGCCGGAAGCTCCTCTCACCATGGTTTCCTTACACTGCTACCAACTGCAGTTCCTCAAACTTTTACGTAACCGGTTAATAAATTTACAAAGAATTAAAAAGAGATTAACTTGGAAACTCGGATATAATAACAATAATGCTGGACAATTCACACAGCATTATCTAAGAAATCAAATAGTATCGCAAAAATTTTCGACTTCGACGGGACTTGAACCCGTATCCTTCCCTCACACCACGAGGTCAAGGGAAGGATGCAGGTTCAAGTCCCGTCGAGGTAAAAATTTTTTGCGATATTATGCGATATACATAAATACTTAAAAAGAGGTGGTAAAGTTACACAAAACTCTGCAGTTTCTCTGGTAGGTTCCAATAGTCGGCTATTATGACATCCATGGGGTTCAATTCATACGCCACGATCGCTTTGGCTATCTCACTTTCCTAGAGGATAAAAAATTTAATTCTGTTAGAAATATCATTCAAAACTAGTAAGAAAACTGGGTCTAAAGATTGAGGTCCGTTGGAACGAGAGGTGCTCGAGAAGGCTTGCCAATTTCCGTCAAGCTTGCAATGAACTAACCGAGTTATAAAGTTAAAATATTGCTCCGTTTATTGCTTATGAGCGCTGTGCTCTTTTATACTCAAATGAATTTTATAAACCGGATACTGTTTCATGTTTTTGCGGATTGGTTATTAAACCCATTACTTTCGAATAATGTCACCGCAATGTTGTTTTTTTGGTAACCCATGTTTTTTTGTTCTATTAAAAAATAGTCGATACGGGGAAATTCCGGTCACTTGAAACTGTGAAACCGTTGTCGTCGAAGTAAATTTAACCAGAATTTGAAAAACAAATATGTTCCTACTTGGAAAGCCTTTATTTACAAAGAAAATTTTACTATTATTTATAATTGAAACAATTGAGCTAACTGCAGACTGTTGAAAACAGTCTACAGGTAGCTCAACTGATCCATATCAATACCAGTCGGAAGCCTTTTACCTACTTGAACAACTAGGTAGGTGTAGAATGTAGGTTTGTCCAATTCGTTCAGTCTCAGTCAGAGTTCAGTCAGTACATTATAAAATCCAATTTAAAACAAAAACACTGCGATTTGAGCTCCGGCTTTATAAAACGGAATTTCCAATTATCAATTTAAAACCACGGAATTTTTCATAAACGGGTCTGGGTGTTATATAAAATGGTGAACACTTTGATATCTTAAATGTTTTCGATTCGTAACCAATTTCTGGATGCATTTTTATCCTTCTTATTCCTAGAAATATTCTGAGCATGTTTCGCGCAATGGACTCTACGTGACTGCCACCGTGGGCGCAGCACGATCCTAAGATCTGCCTCAGCCTCAATGCAATCCGTTTTTATTAAACCTCAATTAGATTTTAGTTTCATCATTTTAAAAATAAGTGCTGAAACGGCTGGTCGTGCTCTGAATAATAAAATGTGGGTGTCCTTAAACTTTAAACTCGTTTATCGGAATTATTTAGAAACTGGACGATCGCTTCGCGGTTTCACCCTCGTTGTTCCCGTTCCCGTGTTAATTCCGGGATAAAATATAGCCTATGTCACTCCCTGAAAAGTAAGCTTCCTGACAATGAAAGAATTTTTCAAATCGGTTCAGTAGTTTCGGAGCCTATTCAATACAAACAAACAATCAAATCTTTCCTCTTTATAATATTATAGTATAGATTTGTTTAGTTAAACTTTATGATGAATCGGGATTTTTAATGCTTTCAGTAACTGCTAGTAACAGTAAAATTAACTCGTTTTTAGCTCATGAAGGGTCATGGCGGCTCGCACCATTTCAAGAAAAAATGGCGGGAGGATTCTTCCAATTTCCTAATTTCTAAAGATGACGGCATTTGTTCACCTGAAATGAAGTTTGAAATTCATTCTTAGATACACTACTCAATCTTTAAGCTCTCAGTCTTGTGAAACAATGAATATCTAGAACCTGGTACTTAAAACCAGCTTTTTATATTGCTGTCCTAAGGTTTCCCAATCACTAAGTTTGATGTAATAGTAAAATTTGTATTTATTTGAATCTATTTATTCCATCGTAGGTACACTTGGTTTCGTTACATTCCATATTTATATTATAACAATAACACACAAACTTTGTTATAGGAAACACCACAAGGTACAAAGGTAAAAAAAAGAGACAGACATGACTGAAAAATTAATTAAAAATAATTAGTCAGAGTCAAATAAATTTATTAAAAGGTCAAAGTATGCTGCTGTATAAGCGCATTGTGTTTTTAACAATGTACAAGATAGCAAAATATAATAAAAATTACAATCAAATAATAGAAATAAATTAGAACTAGTATTTACAATTGAAACAACTGAGCTAACTGCAGACTGTTGCAATAAAAATAACATAAAGTCAAAGGTGCTAGTTTTGTTTAGATTATTTGTAAGTCAAGGTAACCTTTCATAACAAGGTGAGCCATTCACAAAATCCAAATTAAAACCGTTGCCCTTTTCTCTATCGGATCCCTAAATTACCAAAGGCTTTCTCGCTAATCTGAGTGTTAGCTCTCGGAAAGTTTCCCTTTTCAAGAAGATGCAAACAGCGGAACCGAATTTATACAAATAATTCAAACATCGTCAAGCAAGGGTTACACAGCTCAATTGACATTGGACCGGCCTGCAACAGGTTAAGGTCGGCATAAATAGCTTCACAACTTGTCTTAGATTTTTGATATTTATTTAAATCCTTACAGGATTACTTACGTAGGATGTACATAGGCATGGGTATGGCGATAGCAGGTGGCTTCCAGGAAACAAACGCAGTGTTTCACACCACCTGCTAGCTTCTCCGACAATATTGCAAGATTGGATGCGAAACGCTCCAGAAAAAAAACGAATGCTACTCTTGAGAGACACTAAGGTTTTTAAATGAGTGCATAATTAATAAAGTTTTTTGCACATTGTGTATAAGGTAGACACACTTTAATAATAATCACACTAATATTGTAGGTAAATGCGAAAGTTTGGATGTTTAGATGTATGGATGGATGTTTGTTACTTCTTCACGTGGTAAAGATACATTTATTTGGCCAAAAAAACAGGTAGTTACAAATGCTACTTCTTAGTTCACGGACCCTAGGTCCGTGGGGTACCGAGGCTCTTCGGGTTTTCAAAAAACTATCTGAGCGTCTGGTCGAAGCGACGCGTGACCCGAGAGCTGGTGAATATCTGGCACAGCGTATCAGCATTGCCATACAGCGTGGCAATGCAGCCAGCGTCTTGGGGACGCTTCCGACTGGTGTTGATATGGATCAGTTGAGCTATCTGTAGACTGTTTGCAACAGTCGGCAGTTAGCTCAATTGTTTCAATTGTAAATACTAGTATAATTTTCTTTGTGAATAAATGTCTATTTAAAGTTAAAAAAAAACTTCTTAGTCATATAAATCAGTTCTCATGAGATAAAAATAATTTTAAAACATTTCCATAGAAACAACGCGCGCGAAGCCGAGTGTTCAGCTACGTGTTCAGCTAATTTTAACGCGAGGGTTGTATAGCTCCCTAAAGCTGTACATTCGAGTGAAATTAAAATTCATTCGTCTGCGAACCACGTCCCAGGATGAATATGTATTGCGGAGCAGTTAGAATTCCGATTTTAAATTGATAGATAGATAAGTAGTTTACCTGGTGTAACCTTCAGAAAGAAAGCGCTGTTCCGAATTGATTATGTTAATGTCAGAAATTACTGCTATGTCAATGTCAAACTGGATAAAGGACATTTTTATTAGCACGTTTTAGCATAGTATGACATGTGTTCCATTTTTGTGGAAAAACATCGCTAATTCTTTCCCTCGTCCCTAATTAATTCATAATTATTTTGTGGTACGTGGTAAATAAATAGATAATATTCGAAGGAACGTGGCCTTTAAATAGAGTGGCACCACCATGTAGCAGTGAAGGTGAAATTGGGCTTTCAGGATTTTTGCTGCCTTTAAAAGCTCTTTTTATATTGTGCTCTAAACGACCCAACTGTTTCTAGGCAGTGGAGTAATGGAGGGAGTAGCACATTCCATCAACGAGTAGCCGCAAATCGAAAGGACCCTCTGAAATCCACAGACTTAGAAGGCGTGAGGAATTTAGGTGAGAACAAGTTCGCTTAGGATATCTAACGATTAAAATCACGAGCCACGTTAAGTTTGGAATAGAGGTAAGGGAGATTTTTTTTAAATGAAGCCAAAACGAAGTGGTGCTAGATGTAGGCCGCCTTTACATCTGTAAGTTACTTTCGTAATATTTATGTAAGTTACTTACGTTTGCATTTACACCTAAAATAAACTTACAGTAAATAATGCTCACGTAATTTTTGTGAGTTTAAACTTACATAAATTATTACACGCCCATTTACATCAGTAAATGAATCAACCAGTAATAAAAATGCCTTCTCATAGACGCCACGTTCAAGCTGCTGCTGCATATATAATTTTATCCAATATAAGGCGACAGAAAAATAAAATAATATTTCTTCAAATTATGCAATTTTCTAGCGATTTCCTCTGGAGTGGTACTAAACATTTCACTAAGTTCAACATGTAGTGAATTTTGTTTTACACGGTTTTTGTAGTCCTTATTTTTATAGTCCCACAGTATGGGACGTGCTTCAAAAACGGTAATTAAAGTTTCTACCTGGTTTGGTGCCCAGTTTTTATTTTGTTTTTGAGAGGACATTATTTTGTTGTAAGTTCTCAACTTATCAATTTAATTCGATAAGCTGGGAGTCGCTTCCGTAAACAAACTCGAACACGTTTAGACTTGTAATTTTCCAATTTACAAAAGTAATAAAAAATTACAGTAAGTCACTTACAATGAGTGTTTACACTTGAAAATTTATCGTAAGTGGCTTACGTAAGTGACTTACGTAAGTGAAACTTACAGATGTAAAGGCGGCCCTCTCTACGCTCTTTCGTTTTCATAAGGTTTGAGGAATTATGGAATAGGGTTATGTGTGTGCGGGGGGAACATGGAAGCAATGATTAATAGTTCGACTTAGAAGACAGGGGCCATAGACAAAATTGCTGTTATGTTGAGGCTACGTTCATATAATCTGAAAATTCATGTTTCTAATTAATAACCTATACTTAGGGCGGCTTGCGTAAGGATCGTATTTAAATTGAAATTAGTTAAATACGATTACCGACTTAAATACAATTAGCTTAATCTTATTTAGCATTGTCTTGCGCGAGGCTTTCGCAGCGGTCATTTAACGAAGCGCGCTAGTCTATGGATCATCATGCGTTCCGTTAAAGATTGGTCATCAAGCACGATCAAGCCATGATCCAACTGACATAAAACGGAACAGTTTTTGCGTAGAGTGGAACATATGAGACCAGTGTCAAGTTGGGAAGTTTGTTTAAGCCTCTACCCCACAGCCGCGATCTTGAAGCGCGTCTTGTGCCACAATTACTTTTGTAATAAATTGATGTTGCTCTTTTGATAAACGAAAACGTCTTACAAATTTATTATCAGATAGACTAGTAAACACACATCATGCACACAACAGACCACTAAAAAATATGTTCTCGGAAAAACTTGTCTTGCTATGATTTGACCTCCACGTCAAATACTCGATCATCTCTTCATCATCATCTGATAGGTCCCATAAATCCATTCCTAGTTCAACCCAACAGTAGCAGACACGTAAAGGAATTATCAAGAAAACTTTGTAAATAATCAAATATTTACATGAATTATTTGTCACAACAAAACATTTTTATGAAAACCACTGACAATGATGACATGATGAGTGATGTCAAACCAAACAGCTGTCAGGCGCTAAATACATTATCAAAGTTAAATGGCCAATTTTGGGCATTTAAGTTTGACAGCTTGTTAATTATGATTAGGAGCTTAATTTTTGTAGTGCAAGACAGGAATCGTACTTAAGTCATGAATTTCATTCAGCGACTATTTAAATATCCTTATGCAAGTGGCCCTTAGAGTTGAACATTGGTTTATTTACGATATTTTCATTACAAAAAATTAGACACCCTTGATTTTGGTACTACATACACAAATAATTTTCGTGTTGGAAATTATTTGTGTGTATTTATTTTGGTACCTACACTGTGTAATAAGGTGTAATAAGGGTTATTAAGTAGTTATTAAGTAGTTATGTAGAGAAATTACAACCCACAAGGAAATTTATCTACGACGGTTATGAAATAAAATCATTGATAATTCACATCAAAAAAACATCAAATATCCTCAATCCTAATTGGTCTTATGCAAAATCTCATTGGCAGGCTAACCCGGGCTAATTGTGGTGCGGGTTCAATCCCGGCCCGGCACCTGCGACGCAATTTATCGCTTACTTTACAACGACCTGGCGGCGTGCCACTCGCAACATTTTCAGAACCACTTTATGTCGCTGCAAAATAACCGTCGAAGCAAAGTGAGCTTTATTATACTATTGTTAAGGCTGGGTTTCTTATGTCACCTGTAACGCTTAGAAACCCAGTTTGGTAACCTGTCAAATCAACCAATAGAGTTTCGAATATATGACGTGATGGATACGTGATGCTGTTACGATGCTATTGGTTGATTTAGTGCATCACTGCGCTTGTTTATATTTTGATGACTTCTCTTGTAGCGCTGTGGGCAACGGCGCTCAAATGTTTGTGTATGTGAAACCTATTTGTTCCAGGTCAGAAAAGCGATTACCTACGCTATTCTTAGTGGATTCATGGATGGGAGACTGGGCAATAAACATTTCAATTCCATGGATGGGACAAATTGAATAAGACAAAATTTTATGGCGGGACGGTCAATGTGATTAAACATGGAGTGAACGAAGCGGATTACCCATTCTACGTTTTGCCTAAATTTTGTCCTAAAACTGACGATTCAACAAATTTTAGAAAAACATTCAAAGTACGTTAAAATTTGATTTGCTGTGTTAAAATAATAAATATTTTGTCGGAAACATTTAATATTTAGGTTGTGTAAGAAATGAGGCTTTAATAGATAAAATTTCATAAGTATTATGAATCGAATTGCGGAAATGAAACGTAATCGATAACATGGCATCGAAGCTGTCATTGTCATGTTATACATTTTCATTGCAATGTTGCTAATGTAGCCCAAAGGGCTATTTCTTGCCAATATTGTTTTTGGTAATTTATTTATTAATTGATTAGGACTATGTACAAACTTTTACTCCAAATCTGTTGAATTAGCATCTAGCCCTAGAATATACATAATCAATAGAAATACAACCATATACAAAATCCATAGAACTACAACAAAAACTACAAAAGTACCCAAAAAAATATACTACTTTATTCTATTGAATATTCTGATTCTAAAAATAAATTCATTATATTCTGAGTAATCTGAGTATTTCTGTAAAATAATACAAAAAGTTCATTGAAAATAACAAAATCTTAGATTAGAGCTTCTTTATAAATAAAATCTTTTGCATATTTTTCTTTGTCATATGGATAATGTCTGAAATAACGCATTATTAAGATCGAATATCGAATATAATATTATAATTTGGATGGGTTGGTTTAAATTTTGATTACTTACGTAAACGAATAGTAATCTCAATTGTGACGAGATGACAAGATTAATGGTCACTGACAGTGTCCAATGAATCTGTTCTGGGTATCTGTGGCAGGAAGGATGCAGCAGGTATTTTTGTATACCCGCGCCGATGCGGCCATCCATCTTATAGAGAGTTACGCGGGTTATCACGGAACATATGAGACACCTCACTCAATTTATGACGGGTCACTACCTGCCAACAAACCTCCACCACCCTATCCAACTCTAAACCTTACCGCGTAACGTTCTAAATCCAACAACATTCGCCAAAAAGAAAGGTTGCCAGGTGAAAAGAAAAACCGTCGCTATTGGCGAATTTGTGTCAGAAATTGACCGTAAATTTGTAGAGCAGTCATGATGCTGCGAAACGGCTTGGAATATTGGATGATAGTATCAATATTTAATTGGGATTCATCGAAGTTTATGCCTTCGATTTCGGAATGTAGAACCTGCGTTAAGCCCTTCGTAAATCTTCTAAAATTTTCTATAGTTAATTACTTTTCTAAGTAGGAGTTGTTTTTGGTCATAGGTAGGCAACCTATGACCAAAAACAACCCTCATTCGTGGTAAATTTAGTACACTAACCAAGATTGTGTTACCTTGTCAAAATAGGATACAACCCAAGGAAAATGATGAAAATTTACAATTTACATAAAACATGTTATTTAATATGGTGGTAGGTGATTAACAAATACATTTGTGTTTTTGTGTGCGTTTGTATAATTTATTCGTTTGTGTGTGAGTTTAGATGTGAAACGTAATTTATCAGCTAAATTCAAATATCAATCCATTAACATAGAGTTCGGGACTCAATGAGACGTTCGTTAAATTATTCACAAGCCTCTAAATCCAATTGCTTCGCAATGAGTGCTGTTTTATTACTGGGTAAAATCCGACGCCGTATTTCTGAATCCATATTTTTAGTGAAACGAGATAAGTTAGTTTTCAAACTGATTAAGGTAAAGTCAAAGACAAATATCACGGAATTGGTAGAGTCTAATCTAACTAATAATTTTAAGAAATTACAATTAAATATTATAAATAAATGGAACTAGTATTTAGAATTGAAACAATTCAGCTAACTACAGATTTCAAGATTAGGTACTAGAGTAATTTACCAAAAAAAAATGTTGGTACTTATTAGTGTTTCAAGATCGGTTTCGAAAACCTTATGGTCTCGCTTTGTCTATCCTTTTTTCCCTCTTTAGTATATTAGCAACTGCCGCGGCAATTAACTTGAAATTTAATATAATAATTTATTTCGTGCGCCTGTACTGATTAAAAAAAATTAAATTAAGTAAACTTAAAATTTTTAATACAAATTGTGATGTCAGAATTTAAAAAGTCACGGTCAAGGGTATCAGTTTGTACATTTCAAAACAGTTTTATGAATCTGGTGTTTATTTTTTGAAATATTTTGGAAAAAGTCGTAAAATTTACCAATACGCCCTAATTTCCGAAGTTTGCAAAGCGATTCATCTGAAATGTAGGTTAGTACCTACTATTTTAAGGTACTCATTAAATATCGAACTCTCTAACCGGTACCTTTGCTACCTCGACGAGTGGGGTTTCAAATGAAAGGTATCGGTTTGCACCTTTTAAAACAGTCTTTGAAAGTTTTGTAGGTTACATAAATTTTGAAATATTTTGGAAAAAGTCGAAAAATTTACCAATACTCCTAATCTCCGAAGTTTGAATAGCGATTCATCTAAAATGTAGGTTGGTAGGTACCTACTATTTTTAGGTACTCATTAAATAGCGAAGTGTCTAATCGGTACCTTTAGTACTTATTTGTTTAATCGACAAACGTTCCAAACCCTCGGCGCGCGAGTAACCTCGCACTTGACGGATCATGTTTTTCTCTTAGTTAACTTCGTTGTTCAGGAAATGACTGTTTTTTCATTCCTCCTCCGCAAGTAAGCAGTCTTTTAGCTGCTACATGCGAGGATACAAAAATGGTTATAAGTTATTATGTATTTATATAAAGTGTGTAATACTGTTTGTTCTCCGAATAAAACAAAATAAAATAAAATATGTAGTTCATATTTGACAAAGTGGTTGTGGATAGTCCTAGTGTCACACAATGTGTCCAATTGAAGCCCATCTGCATAATCACAGCCTTTTCAATGACTATTACACTAAAAGCGAATAGATAGTGTCATTACAATTAACATCAACTCATACAGTACCGCTGATTATTCGGCCGGCCATACAATGTATTGATTTATTCAAATTGCCCGCCCGTCGGATTAGGTATTCACTTATGAAAACTGAAATTGAATTCGGAATAGGTCCGTGTTATTTCTAACGGCTTTCTGGACTGACGCCTCACGGAATATTAGTAGTCGCTTCGAAGTTTCACTTGAGAATCAATCACATTAAATTCCTTAGCTTTTTTCTTAGGAATGGTAAGTCACTCAGCGGTAATAAAAATGTGTTTCTTAGGCACGTCGCTCACTGGTAAGTCGAGGCGAGGTAGCGGCTGCCTCGTGGCTTGGTCGAGGCGTGATCGCTTTGTAGAGTCGAGGCGTGGGCGGCTACCTTCACACAAATTCCTTCGAAATGACGGCGGACGAGAACAAGCGTGCGTTTCAGCATCCACGTCTATACGCCGCGCTGCCTCGACTCTTGCTCAAGTTAGCAACGTGTCTTAGAATTCAAACTTCTTAAACTGCACAAGACAAATCATTTTCATAAGGATGTGATTTACAATTATGATTGTATTATTGACGTCGTGAATGAAATGAACGAAAGTCTCCGTTTCAGGTCTGGCCAAAATGGCTATTTTGTCAGTATGTCCGTACTCCTCTACAGGTCGTATTTTACAACCGATCGGTATGAAACTTTGTGTACAGATTCTATGATTTTATAGAATTTTATTGTCGTCGGGATTTTTTGATTAAAGGCGTACTTCTTACACAATAAGGCAAAAAGGCGGATTTGGAATATCTCCGCTTTAAGAGATCTGATTTTGATGATTGTACTTTTAATTGAAAGGTCATAACTTTATACTGTTCTCATAAAAATTTGGTAAAGATCTGATGAGGATTTTCGGCATGACGAGCAGAATAGCATCGCAAAATGCAGTAATATGTAAGAGAGCATTTACAGTACAGCGCCACCTATTAGAACATCTTGGTAACACTTCGAGAATTATATGAAATAGCGCGGCCGCATACACCGTCGTCGTCGGTTAAATAATAACAAAAGCTTTGGGCTGATGGATCAACGCCATCTATTGATACTAGCTACAGAATTTCGAGCTTTGCTGAGGAACGTAACTTACGTACTTTGTATGGACAATTGGTCTAATGGTTGATGTGTTTGTGCAACATTTCGTTCAAAAATTCCGACAACAATCGTATCGCAAGTGAAGTGATCTGTAATACCTACCTACCTTTCCAAGTGCACCTTACCTACCTCACCTACCCTACCCACAAACAAGATTGAATCCGTTCAGGAGAAACAGACGCCTATTCTTGCACGGTGGGCATTATTTCAATAAAGTAGGTATGAACCCCACAGAAGTTCTCATTATATAGGTACCTACCTAGGTACCAAAATATCCCGTTTTAAATAAAATTACTTTAGTACATTAAGTATTAAGTAAATTAATTGTTGAAAAAAGTTAGTGTTCGCGACGTCTACTGTTCGTAGAACTACTAGTAATATAATTGGAAGGAAACAATATTTTGAAATTTAAGACAAAAGCGTGTAAAAGCAGCGCGAGTGCTGTCTCTGGGCCACTTTTGCTCGAGCTGTTGTCGTAAGTACACCTTGGTAAAGTACACTGTTATTATGCACAAATTGAGTAATTGATTGTAATAATTTATGGTGAAATAATTTTGAGGTTATTAAAATATTTTATTACCTATTAGATTTGTTAAATTTATAGAAACCGCTTATTATATGTACATATAATTGTGTGATACGAAACATGGACACAGAGGAAAACACATTCTCCAATTTTCGTAGTTAAAATTATTATTTCTGGTTAAGGAAGGGAGAGCTGCTTTGCTTATATCGCCTAGACACAGACACTTTGGTGTCAATGGCTACATTTTTTTAACCCCTGACGCAAAAAGAGAGGTTTGCTATAAGTTTAACGTGGCTGTCTGTGTATCTGTGTATCCGTCTGTGGTATCGTAGCTTCCAAACGGATGAACCGATTTTCTTGTCTTTTGTGTCATAGACAATTTCATCCTGAGTGTTCTTAGCCATATTTTGTGAAAATCTGTTCAGCCAATTAACGTCGACGGATTTTTAAAATTTTTAATTCTGTCTTGTTATTACATATCATGACAAACAAGGTAAATTCCAACAAAATTTCCTACGTGAAGTGATACAGCCTTTCTTGCGGTCAAGTGGGAATCCGGGGAATATTGAAATGTCGAAAAAGTTGCGGCGCGAGAATGATTTGACGTTATTTGAAGTTGGTTTAGGATTCGGGACGGGATAAGTGAGCAGGATTCTTTGGGTTCAGGTTTACAGTTATCATCATCAGCATTGTTATTAAAACAACTACAATTACGCACAACTGGGCCTTTGTGGATTTTTATCACCTCCACTTCGATCACAAATTCGTTTACCAAACGTGGTGATTATTGCAAAAACCCTTCTTGTTTGTTCAGCAGTGGACATAAATAATGTGCGCTGATGAAGAGGAAAATGATATAGGAGGGTAGACATTATTAAAAAAAACAGTACTCAGATAGGTAAGTAACAGAAATCACCACGCTAATCACACTAATATTATAAATGTGAAAGTTTGAATAGATGGATGGATGGATGGATGTTTGTTACCTCTTCACGCCAAAACTACTGAACGGATCGGGCTGAATTTTGCATACAAGGTAATTATAATCCTGTAATCAAACATAGGCTACTTTTTATCCCATAAATCAGTTCCCATGGGATATAAATCACCTAACGTTTCTATAGAAACAACGCGTGCGAAGCCGAGGGCAGAAGCTAGTATTATAAATGCGAAAGTTTGGATGTTGGGGTGGATGTTTGTTGCTTCTTCAAATTAAAACTACTGAACAGATCGGGCTGAAATTTTGCATACAGGTAATTCTAATCTTGGAATTCGTTCCAAGAATTGAAGATGTAATTCATTACAGGCTTTTTATCCCATAAATTAATTCTCATGGGATAGAAAACGTTTCCATAGAAACAATGCGTGCGAAGCCGCGGGCAGAAACTAGTAACTCATATTAAGACTCAAACTAAACCGATTTTAGGAATTGAAAGCACAAAACGTGTTTTGTAGATACTTATTAATAACGTATAGGCGTTTTGTTGTGATCTCAGTTTTAAGTTCGTAGACAGCTAAATAACAACTACTTCCAACTAAATAAGAAACTAAAGTTTGCTCGTTGACTACGATGCTTAAACAAACTACTTAGACCAAAAGGAATCCAGCACAGAATACAGATAAAGACGTAACGAAAACAAAATAACTTGCTAAATGAAAGCTATCTCGAGCTCTAAGCAAGACATTAAACAGTCTCTAAGAACTTTAGTTCTTACTACTGAGAAAGTAATATAAGTGGAACTGCAAACATTTGAACACAAACATCAAGAGCTACAATTGACATTGCTGTCAAGATACAAAATAGAAATTGATTTTACTGTTGAGCAATAAAAACTACAGAGTTTTTATTGCTTCTCTTTGGTTTCTTTCTTTCAAGGGGAAAAACTGGAACGCAAAAAATCGTTGAGGGGGAAAACAGGAATTAAAAAACTGGAATTTAAAAAAATATTCCAGTTTTCCCCTTGAAAAAAAATTCACAAGGGGGAAAACTGGACTTTAAAAAAATTAATTTTCAGTTTTCCCCCTTAAGGCGATTTGTCAAGGGGGAAAACTGGAATAACCCAAAAATACATGGGTAGCTAAGCTACGTCGAGTACCTACATTAAAGGTAACACAATGCTTGTGTCTATAAAGGAGCTTTCACTAGATTTTGTAGAATTTGTTACTTTTTTTGCATGCTATGATTGCAAACAATTAGGCTGTTAAATGTACGTATGCACCTAGGTTAAATTAATTCCTATACCATCACCATAGTCCATCAGTGGAAATAGGCTTATTCATTAAAACAGTAATAAATATTTACGCAAGGTTTTGTATTTTGCTAAGCCAAGTCTAAGTGAGATTTTCGTCGGCATCCCCAATAGACTGGGCATATAATAAAGGAACCAGATAGCTAACAAGTTAACACCAAATTTACAAAATTGCCCTCGGCTTGCTGAAAATCAATACGCCCACCTAACAAAAAATTTGCAGCTGTTTTTGTGAGTACAAAACAATAAATTGAATTAAGTTGCATAAAAAATCTCACAGCTGTTTTTTTAGGTAACTATCTGCCACATATACGGGACTACACTACCAACTAAAAGGCATAATGACCACCCTGTACCACCATAAAAATAATTAACTCCTGCCAACCACAAGTCAGATGACCCAATAAACTTTTGAATGTCTTTGTAAGTCGACCGCAGGTGTTACAAAGGCACAAACTGGTGTCTTTGTACACCTGTGGTACTCAAACCATAAAAGTTGCAATGCAAAAGTGTTATACGACTGCGATAAGTCGAATTGAACGTGTCGGCCGCAATGCCCGTATTTCCAATATTGGAGCTCTGGGCGCAACTCTTGCAGAAAACGATTGGAAATAGCTACTTTGAATGTCATTGTAGTTCAGTGAGGGTCAATAAGCTGACGAATGGTGACTGGTTTTGGAATAAACCAATCTAGAGTATCTACAATTTTATTGTGATAAATCTACAATTTTATGATGGGTTTATATTTTGTTTAACGTGGGTAGTTTTGTTCTCTAGTGTTACCTTGGTATTTAATTTTATTTTAAGTCAGCTAATAAAAATCTAATAATTTTTATGAAACACCGTTACGATCCAAAACTAAACGTCATATTATTTAAAACTAGACGATCGCCTCGAGCTTTCACCCGCGTAGTTCCCGTTCCCGTGACAATTCCGGGATAAAATACAGCCTATGTCACTCATGTCCTAACGGTGGAAGAATTTTTCAAATCGATCCAGTAGTTTCGGAGCCTATTCAATACAAACAAATAATCAAATCTTTCCTCTTTATAATATTACTAGCTTCTGCCCGCGGCTTCGCACACATTGTTTCTATGGAAACGCTTAAAGGTGATTTCTATCCCATGGGAACTGATTTATGGGATAAAAAGTAGCCTATGTTTTATTCCAGGCCTAGAATTATCTGTATACAAAATTTCAGCCCGATCTGTTCAGTAGTTTTTGCGTGAAGAGGTAACAAACATCCATCCATCTATACATCCATCCAAACTTTCGCATTTATAATATTAGTGTGATAATAGTATAGATAAAAAAAACGGTTGGAATAACGGTATTTTACAAACTCGTAGACATAGAGTAAAAACTCGCTGCTGTCTCAGCGTAGATATTTATAGAGTTCCTGAGTATTTGTTATTGGTTACAACTTGATACCTCCACGTGTTCCTGAGAAAAAGAGCTCTTGACCTACAGACGGACTATGAAGTGATCCTATTAAAGTTATTGTTTTCCTTTTGAGGTACGGAACCCCAAAAAGGCAGAAAGCGTTGCAGTAAGTACAATGGTAGTACTATCTAAATATTCTGTGGTATAATCTTATTCACAGAATCTCGGACAAGTGTCTCTCGCTGTTTGCAAGAAAGCGCTCCGAACTACATAATTAATTAGAATGAAAGTTTTAAGAGTAAAATAGCTATTCAGTTCCTTGTTGCGATGGTAATGGAGATTTGTTTTATTTAGGTCAGCGTTTATGGGAAAAGAGACTACAAGGATGATGATATTTGACGAGTATGCTCAGAGTTTCTATAAAGGGCTGGATTCGTAACAAATATATCCGACAGAGAACCTTAGATAACGCCATATAGTACGGTCATGATAGATATCCAAGACTACAAAAATTCACATAAAGCTGAAAATTTGGTATGGACGTTAGGGGCAACGTAATGAACAAAATGTGAAAAGTCCCCATCGATCCAGCGTGAGCAAAAAAAAATATTCAAGGTTCGCAAACACAAGTTTTTATATTTTTCAGCCAAACGGTAAGATACTTCATAAAAATACCTAGATGACAAAATAGAAGAATATACAATTCTTACAAAAATTATCCTCAGACTTATTTCCTAACAATCACCATTTTTGAGATATAGCGATTAAACGTCCTTAAAGCCGGTCTGACTAACATACATTACAGTCTTAACGGCTGGTTTTGAAGGCTTAAAATTTGGGTGGTGTGTTTCTTTCAGGGTGTAGAGTTCAACCAAAAAAGGTATTTATAAATTCGTACCCCTCAGCGTTCAAAACAGGGGGGTTCAATGTTAAACCAAAATGTACCGTAATTTTATTTTTACGCAGTAATTTAATAAATTCCCTAAAGTCTGCATGCCAAACTCAGACTGATTTGATGCGCAAGGGTGTTTTCTGCAAGGCTCCTTCTATTAACAATAAACAACCAAACTCACTTCAACAACTACCAGTCACTGTTTCGGAAAAAGTTAAAAACCACTCTGGAAGGAAAATGCTACTATACATTAAATAATCTCATGACGGACAAACATTTTTTATACTATAGTAAATGACAAATCTCTCGTTTTCATTTAAATTTTCAATTATATTTGAATATATATTCAGTTTCCAATCTATAAATAATTAATCTATAATAAATAAATGATATTGTATTCAGATTTTGAAAGCCGCAACGGTAGAAATACATGTGTCATATTTAAACACCTATGTATGCAGGTGCATACTCTATTGATAGTATTTATAGAGTAACTTATAAATGCCCAAGATGGGCATTGTATTACGACGACCTTAAAGACGATGCTGACATTGAACGAGATGGTAGGGCTCTAGCAATAAGAGGCAATAAGTTAATCCGTAGGTTTTCCCGGTGCACAGAAGAAGTAAAAATAACGGTTTTTAATCATACTGCCAAAGTTTCTACACTGCCTATGGGTTAACTACATCAATCGATCGCTAGAGACCCTAAGTGTACAGTATTATAATATTTTTAGAATGATGTTGGGACTGCCCCGTTTCTGCAGTGCATCAGGGATGTTTGCAGAATACGAGACGGATGGATTTGCTGCCATTCTTCATAAAAGGACCACATCCCTGATGCGCAGAGTGTCTGACAGTCCCAACACCATTCTTTAAACTATTGCTGGTAGAATCACCAGCACTGTCTCATGAGGAGAGTGATCTACTAAAATGTTTTGTATTATTTAGTATTGAGTACCAAGTATAACTAACCGTAATTTTATGTGCTTGGTAGTGTGCTTGTCTATATTTTGCTAAAAAAAAAATTGTTGTAGTTGGTATAATCTTTTTGCTGTCCGAAACAAAATATTTTTATATTTTTGATTTGCTGTCAGTGGAGCGTGATAATTCAATAAATTTTATTGATCCTATCGAAGAAGGTAATTGGGTTAGTTCGTTTAATATTTTTATATTTTTAGCTGAACTCGGGTGGGTGGGTGTGAGTGCTTTTTAATTTGCATAGTGCACGTAAAATTATGTAGAAAAATAGGTGTTCCAAGAGAATATTAACTATTGCCAAGTGAATGTTTCTCAACCAAATGAATAAGATCTTAGATTCTTACATAGAAATAATGGGCTTATTCCAATAATCCCCTGCCATGATCCCCTGTGAAGGGGATTCCTGGACTTTTTGTCCAGAAATCCCCTGCCGGCTCAAAGATAAGACGCACAGGGGATTTGTGAACAAGAGTTCCAGAAATCCCCTGATCCACTTATTTACACTGTAAGTAGTTGTTGGCTTACACCCCCTCCCCCTAAAAATCCCCTTAAAGGGTAACTGGAATTGAAAAAAATTATGTCCAGAATTCTTACTTGAAAATCAATATGAAAAAATTGGAATTAAGTCACTCGGTCACGCATGTGCTGCTTTTCAATTGCCAAATTGAGGCTTTTACCCATAAACAAATGAATCCTATCAATTAAAGACGAGAATAAAACGGAATAAATGGAATACTAAATGACGTCGTGTTTCATGTTTAATTCATTTAATTCGTTCTTCCGTTCATTGCGCGCATTAACACTAGCTGAGTGATTGGAGGTTTCAATGGATTTAACTCAGTGTAATTAGCTTTGTGAACCTGCCTCACTGGCATGTAATTTTTTTTTTTTTCAAGCTCCGCTGATATTGTATTGGCAACATTTGACGTTGTGAGTTGGGGTGATCATGTATAATAGAATACAATAAAGAATATATTATCTATAATATAAAAATGAATCGCAAAATGTGTTGGTAAGCGCATAACTCAACAACGCCTGGACCAATTTCGCTAATTCTTTCTTTGTTGTGTTTGTTATTGTCAGGAGAAGGTTCTTATGAAAGAAAAAATTAAGAAAGTTGGAAACATAAATTTCCACGGGGGCGAAGCCGCGGGGCGCAGCTAGTAATATAATAAATTTGAGGTTAGTTGTAAATAGTTACTATTTAATCTGCACCATCGAGCCACAAAACGGAGAATTTCATGCAAAAGATCTGCAGAGGCAAAAGTTATACAAGGTACAACTTCGCAAGTCACAAGAAAATAGAACCTGATTTTATAAAGCAAATCTAACGAAATTCAACTTTACGGTTGAACTCAATACGGGCTCCGATTTAAAATGCAAAACGCTTAATATTTCCGTTTTGTTAAACCGTGTTTCGCCACTTACCTTACCAACATTTACAATTCAAATGAGAACTTATATTGCACACTATTTCAAGCCTACATTATCTTTTATAGTGAAACTCGCAAATCTCGCCGTATTTCGTACAAACACTGCTGTTACTGCAGTGTATTTGGAACTTAGGTAACTTAAAATTCAAGCCGTAATATTACCTACAAGAATAGTTTCAAACAAAATAGGTGGGCCGACACAGTTTTTTGGGGCTTTATAATGTTTTGTGAAAACTTTCCAGGTAAACCTTTCAGGTAAAATAGGTAAGGCCCTTATTAGTCACGCACAAAAGCTCTCAGTTGGCTCAACGAAACTTGAGCATCCCATTTTATCATCTTCCTAGATAACATTATAAGCGATCAGCTTACCATAGAAATTTGTACTTCAACGTGGACTTTTTAGTGTGAGATCTGAATCGAAATAAATTAAATTAAAACGGAATTTGTGACACAAACGGTCGGCACCAGTCGGCACCTTACAAATGTTGACACGCGGGGAAGTTCTTACGCAAACATTTTCGTCGAGTCCACACCAACTTTCTGTTAGTTACACGGGGGACCAGGTACTGTGAATATATCGCTCCCAAGGAGGTACCTCTAAAGCTACTGTCTGTAATTGAACTTTATAAGCACGATGCCTACATCCAGTTTAAATTTTCCTTTAGTGTTTAAAGGTATACATAACCTTCACACATTCTAGCCTTTTCACAGAGCAACATAAATGTTACAAAAATATGGATCAAAGCATCCGCATGGGTATGCAACAGAACACAGAATATACTCAAACACATTATCTCAAAGAAACCTACAGAAACAACCAAAAATCTCAACGATCCCGAGAAAAAAGCGGCTACAAAACCTTCGCTAGCTTCGTACTAATCCACCCGCAAAGATAAGTTTGTCCGTAAGTCCGTATAAGCAGATGTATGGCGACTCGTTAGTTACCCCTAGATGGTGAGTAGCCGATGTAAAAGCCTCGTAGCCGCGCCACTTCCTCAATTAACGTTTATAGGCTGCGATCACGTGACGAGGGTATGAGCTCAGGAATTTGGGCGTAGAATGGATGGGAATTGTTTGAGGAAGGTGGATGAACGGGTATTTTGAATTTTTTAAAACTTTAGTAAAAAGTTGAGTCGGTAGAGTTTTGAAAAACACACAGGCACAATCAGACAGGCTTTATTCCAATAAATTGAAATATCGTGATCGTGGTCGTTAACGAACACCGTCTAAAATTGTTGGAAACTGCGGAGTTTGAATCTCTTTATGAAAGTTTGGTAGGTTAAAAATGGATCTGGAGGTTAGTACCTACTCAACCACCGATTGTTTATTTTTATACTTTCTATGGAAAGTATAAAAATAGACAATCGGTGGACATATCTACGCCTGTACTAGTTTCGGTTGTTAAGTTTAATTAAAGTGGTAATAATCCAAAACTTTTCTAGATGAAATAGAATAGACTCCTCTTACATCTCTTGTTTATAGGAACTCTTCTTTTAAGCTACGTAGTAACTTTAAAAACCGTATTTTAAACTAAAAGAGGAGTATGACCCGTACCCAATGAATATTAAAAATAGACTTTTGATTTATTTTTATTTTCCGTACAATCGCACGGGCGTGATGGTACAATACACGCTCATCAGTCATGCCCTAGGTCCGCGATTTTTATCACTTTGATTTACAACGCACAATATTTTGTGGAGCTCCAACACCTGCTGAGTCGTGATTCATCTGGATAACCTGATGCCAACTAAATTATCTAGGTGAAAGAGTTATTTATGGTTTAGTGAGCGTGTAGCATTTTTACACGATTTACCTATACGTAGCTTTATTAAACTCTTGACGACCTCTGTGGCGCAGCAGGCGAAGGTCCGCCCGCGACGCAGGAGATTACGGGTTCGATTCCCGCCTCGGGACAAATGTTTGTATGATCTGCAGATATTTGCTCAGGGTGTTCTGGATGTTATTCTATGTATGATAAAAAAATATCTGTCCATGTAGTGTATTGTATTATATATATATCAGTTATCTAGTACCCATAACACAAGCACTGCTTATCTTGGGGCTAAATAATGCTGTGTGAATTGTCCAGCATTATAAAAAAAAAAAAAAAAAAAAAAAAAACTGCCCTACTGGATGCCGATAACCTTGACAAGCGGCGTATATCGAAAAAATAAAAATAACCTCTAAGTAGGTCCCTATCAGCTTTCTTTTTTTATTACTACTTATGATTTTTCATATTTAAGTTTTGACATTAAACACAAATGATTACTGATAGTGATTACAAATGGCAAAACAAAAGCATAACTTAACCCTCTAGGTGTCGCATAAAACCAGCGCACAGTAGCGCCATCGTTACTGTGCATCATGCTGAGCGACGACCTTTTTTGATGTCACTGTTTTAACTTTTATTTATTTGTACCAACTCCATGTAATTTTTGTGACACAGAATAAATACTTTTTACTTTTTACTTTACTTTACTTTACTTAAATAGAAAAAATAATTATTAAATAAATGTTTTTTTTTATATTTTTGTTTATGTTTTGCCATTTGTAATCACTATCAGTAATCATGTGTTTTATGTAAAAAAATGTATGATTAACTTACTTTTCCTTCCCAGCCCAAAGCTGGCTAGGCTTCCCTTATGATAAGCGCGTTGTCTGTTTATGCCCATAGATTTAGTTAATTTTATCGACTTTCAATGGCAGTGGAAGAATTATTCGGTAGTGCAGATCGCTGGCGCATAATGGTGATGTAGTAACGCGCTGCGTGAATTAAATTTATTATTTCGCGCGCTGTGTTTATTTAAAGATTACCTAGCAGTAGATACATTGATCGTTTCGAGCAGTTATATCTGATGTAGCTTACATCGACTATTGCCTAAATCAATTAGAACCCATAACACAAGCTCTGCTTAGTTTGGGGCTAGATAATGATGTGTGAATTGTCCAGCATTATTTATTAATTTTATTTATTTATTTAGTGTTTAAAACAAAGAGACGCTAAGGTATTTGCCGTGAGCAAGAAATCTTCCGTAATTTTGTGAACTTATGATAAGTAAATTCAATCGAGTGCAATTCAAAAGGAATGGCTTTCAAATTATTAAAACTAAAGAAATTTCGTATTCACAAAGTGTATTGAGAAATTATCTCAAAAATGAAATTCTTCGGGGTACGTGACTGAGAGACGATTGTTGGAAATTTGCCTTTCTATCGGATTTTAGAAATGAAGCAATGACTTCAGTTCAAACAAGATAAGTTAAACGACGTTGTCTTGAAAATGTTTGCTCGGAGCAAAAAAGTTGAAAGCCCAAGTACCACAATAAAAATATCGTTACTTTATTTTGTGAAGTGATAGTATTAAAATTTTGTTTTGTATCACTAGGAGCATGAGCTGGATATTGGTCATATAAGGCTGACATGGCTCTCAGATATGTTTATGTTTTCGTAGATACCTATAATACAGCACAGCCATCTTGTATTACACGCTAGATTTACAGATTTTTTATATACAGTGCACATACTACAGTAACTATTATAATTTTCTCTGATTACCATATTGTACGATTCAAATTTCGAATGAGTCATCAGATATTAAGTGCTGTTGTTTAGCAATCATGTTTATTGGACAGATATTGTTCACGCCGGCAGTTTACGAATGTTCCATGACGTAGAAAGCCAGTGAGTAATGGCGACCAGTGTTTGATGACCGACTCTATATTTACGACGTGTAAACAAACAAATACGCATTGTGTTTATGGAGTGCTTGTTTATTTTTGATTCTCAAGTTTCGAATATTTACTGGGTGATGCGGCACTATAGAAATAAAGGTGATCTCTGTGCGGTCTCTCCCGCTTAAAATACAGGAGGTTGCGGGTTCGTTTCTTGTAGAGAAACAAATATGTGTACCTAGGCCAAAAAAAATTGTTCTGGATTTTGGTACTATCTCTGAACACCTATTGTGTTATAGAATAGAATAGAATAGAATTATTTATTCAGGTAAAAAACAACATTACATTTCGGTTAGAAGTGCCTTAAAGCCTATGTTAGGTTTAACTAGACACAGAGTTCTCACCTGGTTGAATATGTTAATATATCACATCACATCACACTAATATTATAAATGCGAAGGTTTGTATGGATGGATAGATAGATGGATGGATGGATGGATGTTTGTACCTCTTCACGCCAAAACTCCTGAACGTAATCCGTTCTGAAATTTTGCATACAGGTAAGTCTAACCCTGGAATCAAACATAGGCGATAGAAATAACCTCTAAACGTTTCCATAGAAAAAACGTGTGCGAACAGACCGTTCTTCCCGAATTTAATCGACGGCAGAGCCAAAACCGGTGGATATCGAATCATAACGAGTTTCAGTGCTCGCATTCCTGTTATCTAAGCTTGTAAGCAGTTCGACTCGTCCGCTTGGTCACACAATGAGACAAAGGCAAAAATAAGCTCATTGATATCCAAAGCCACTTCGTTTCAACTATTGCTAGATAATCTAAACCGGTTTCTGAAGGATCACCTGTATGCAATCATGCGGAGTCGGTCCTCTAGGACTCACAATCAGGGTCGTCCGCAAAATTACGAGTCTATGATTTCTGCCGGTAAATAACTGACGCGACTTACTAAAGTCGCGTAAAGTAGAGATGGTGACAATCGATCGCGACCACGACCAACTAATTTCTTTGTATATAATTTCTTTTTTTCGTTATCGCGTTCTTCTCATAACTAATTTCTTTATGAGTAGCAAACCAACCGCTTCGTACGGGTATTAGAGCAGTTTTAATAGATAGGAATAATTCCGAATATTTATTTATTTATTATTTGCATAAAACTCTATTAGTTAACGCGGCGCACGCTAACAGTCGACATGAGTTTTTCCAACGTCTTCAACGATCACCGTCATGTTTAAGCCAATTTTCACTAAACCCCAAAGAATACTTACTTAAACCATTAGTGATAACGTTCGGTAGTTTTTGGGCTTATCTGTCTTCAACGATCACCGTCATGTTTAAGCCAATTTTCACTACACCCCAAAGAATACTTACTTAAACCATTAGTGATAACGTTCGGTAGTTTTTGGGCTTATCTGTCTTCAACGATCACCGTCATGTTTAAGCCAATTTTCACTACACCCCAAAGAATACTTACTTAAACCATTAGTGATAACGTTCGGTAGTTTTTGGGCTTATCTGTCTTCAACGATCACCGTCATGTTTAAGCCAATTTTCACTACACCCCAAAGAATACTTACTTAAACCATTAGTGATAACGTTCGGTAGTTTTTGGGCTTATCTGTCTTCAACGATCACCGTCATGTTTAAGCCAATTTTCACTACACCCCAAAGAATACTTACTTAAACCATTAGTGATAACGTTCGGTAGTTTTTGGGCTTATCACGTTTAGACAGACAGTGAGACACGGTCTTTTGTTTTATAATTTAACTGCTTCATTAGTATTATTTATCCTTGTAAATAGTTAGACAAGCCTACTTAATGTTTATTATAATGTTTGGAGGTTATGTAGATAATATAGTATGTAGTGTAGGTAAGTGGTGGGTCTGCGACAGCCGCCGCAGCCCGTTGGTGCCTCAGTGTTTGCTTTTCATTTAGCTTTTGAAACCATACTACTATCCACCGGGGTTCACGGATGCCAATAATCTGCCATTCCCGTATAGGCCTTACAAGTCATCTACGTAAGTGCCGAAAAACGAACACTACATAAACCGTCCTTCGTGGACATAAAGGCCATTGATGTGTGTGTGTATAGGTAAGTATTTGTTTTCTTTTTTCTTTAAGTATCTCTATAGATTTATTCAGTGACACCATCTATTTTGTTTTTTCATGTTCAGTCCATTTTAAGATTGCCTGAAAGATAAGGCTGCCCTTTATATTATGTACTTCCTCTAATATACGCATTTTATTTGTATTGTAACTTGCTGTCTTTGTGTGGTATAATAAAGTGTTTTATATCCAACGATAATATGAAGTGATGAACGTAGATATAATATTATGTGATCAATACCGACCGATGTGGCGCGGCGGGCGAAGGTCCGCCTGTGACGCAGACGGTTGCGGGCTCGATTCCCGCCTTGGGACAAATGATTGTACGATCTATATCTATCTATGTAGTGTATTGTATTAAGTATATCAGTTATCTAGTACCCATAACACAAGCTCTGCTTAGCTTGGGGCTAGATAATGCTGTGTGAATTGTCCAGCATTATTTATTATTATTTATTTATTTATCTGCAAATACTTGTTCCGGGTGTTCTGGGTATTTTCTATGTATAATATAAAATATATATCTAAGTAATGTATATCAGCCATGTAGTACCCATAACACACGCAAGCAGAACTTGGGGCTAGATGATACTGTGTGTATTAATAAAAAAAAAATGTAATTCTGTTGCGACGGTGTACGTAATTATGCAGTATATCAGTCATGTGGTTCCCGTAAGATACAAGCTCTACCTACTTTGGGGTTTAAATACCAAATACAGTGGAAAACTTATAGCTTTAATTTACGTATATTCAACGCACGATGTTTTGTAGCAGATTTTCCTTGAGTCGTGTCCGACAGTTTGTATCGTGGTTGAGACCGCTTTCCAGGAAATTACGTTTTTATTCAATCTGTCGGATGAATGTGGTTGAATCCAGTGCGTCCTTTGTCAAATAAGTCTTTTTGAAATCAATCCAATCCAACGTAAATTGTTCTACGAGTATAGTTTTCCAACTTTTATAGCAGAATTCCGTTATGAGTTGGTTACCGTTTCGATGGACGTTAAGTTAGTATGAGTGACCTTAAGTAAGAGCTACTTATCTGTTGTGTGTCCGACTTCCTCATATTATCGACGTCCAGAACCACCCCTTTTCGGCTAAGTCTACCCTCTCCGTGGCACCCTGTACATCGTCAGTATCAATAGGTAATCGGTTCTAGAATCGTAGATATTTTTATATACTTATAATAGAAATTCAAAAATCATAAAAACATTATTTAAGAAATATTTTATGACATTGTTGTTATGATCCCAGCAAATCTTTATATCGCTTAATTTTTAAGCCTTTCGTTTTCCCCTAAATAAATAAAAAAAAAAACGCAGAATATTTTAATATTTTCTGTTTTGAAAGCTTTCATTAATCCGTCGTCTATTCTCAAACTCCTATATTTTGTACCCTGTTCGTTGTCGAAGACAGTGTTCTTATGTTTTGTTGTTACCTTTTACATTGTTGAACCTTGTTTTTTATTGTTTTAAAAATGTCTATTTCGTCTTATGTAACACATAAACATTTCTAAATTTAAGTACAGATTTAGTCTTATGATACCTGATGTGTGAGAAAAAACTTTACTTTTTACTTTTTTAATTTTACCAACCTTGCTAAATCGAAATTTGTATTAAGAAGCGAGGGCTTCTGCTCTGGCTTATTTAGGTTTTTTTTACTCACAATCGTGTACTAACGAAATATACTAAGTTCTCTAATTAATTTAAGAAACATATCTAATTTAATTTATACAAAAATAGAACAACAGATTAGCCGAAAAATTAAAAAAAAAACAATTCAGGGGATTATGTTTTAAGGATTAAGTGGTATTTTAAGATATTCTGCGAAATAAGTCCTCCGTCTGATATTAGGGATTTAAGGAAATTGTTAAGCTTTGATTTACAATCATTATACGACAGGTCTTTATATGTTTTATTATTTTGTTTTAGATAGGTACAATAGGGCTAAAAAAGCTACGTTTCTGTACAAAAGTAGTTCTAGAGCTAAGAGTTTGGAAGGCTTCACCTCCACGGCTCTATGCTTTGGTAAAATATTTTGTTTTCAAATCAGTGCTGCGTAAAGTTTGTCTATAGAATAGAATAGAATAGAAAAGCATTTATTTCGACACACATAATATAAAACATACAAAACCAAACAAAGAATAAGGAGCTAAATTAAAAACAAATTTTGACCGTCAAATCCAGCTTTGCCCCTATGACCCTGTGCCGAAATAGGTTTTAGCTCAGCATGTGCTGAGCGATATAGGTTCTGTTATTGTTATCAGTTTTTAAAAAGTTTCGGTGACATAAATTATCTTGGATTCCAGAACCCAGTTTACCTGTGTACATTAAAATTTAGCAGAAGATCTTCGATAGAGCTTCGGCCGTGACATGTTATATGTAAGAGCTCGTTATCTAGCAGCTGGTTAAGATGATAGAAGGATATTACAGCCATAATAATAATGTTACCCGAGGCCTCGCAACAAGGTATACGTCCCAGCATTATGCGACGGTCGCAAAGGAAACTTATTTCGTCTACCTACTTATACCTAAGCTCGAAATTGTGTTTTTAATAAAACCAACCGAAATGTTCATTACTGTACGTTTCTTCTCATAACAAACCTAGATGTTCGAGCCGAGATTTTGGGATTTATTGTCGCTATTTTCTTTGGCCTCCTGCTAGACGTTTTTTGGAACAGCACAGCAGACCGGAATGGCATGCGGCTTGTGGTGCAATATTGACGGTATTTCATTTTAAACTTGTCCTGATCTTATAATTCATGTCTTGCAATACTGTTGTTTGAAATCTTTTGTTCGTATTTTAAACTAAAACTTTTATTCGATAACCAAAATTCCTAAGCTCAATAGTATATCGTTGTGACCTGCACCACAGTATTTTACTTGTGCTGGTCGCATTGCCTTCTATTTTAGTTACTTGCACCTTTATTATGTTCTTATATAAAGACTTTTTATGTTATGTTATGTTTATGTTAATAATAGAGAGTGACTGGTTATTATTTACAGTGCATTGTATTGTAAAACTTGAGAGGTCTGCATTCGCATTTTACCCGCGAGGGTTTCTCAGTCTCCATGTCCTCAGTTTGTAAGTGCCAGCAGTTGTGCAAGCCTGGAATTGTACCTTCAAGCGCAATAAGATTAAGCGCTTCAATGCGGCGAGCGCTGAATACTTTTAATGCTTGTAGCGCTGCATTATATCAAGTTAGCGCTGCACCGCTGATTTATAGCGGCCGTAGTGGGGAACACTTGGTCTGCCTTTTGTATTTATTGCGTGTTTTTGAAAGTTTCATACAACGTCAAGATTTCCGGCAATCTATTTCACTAAAATGTTGTGCATATACGCATAAGTTTAGTTTTTCTTAAAATTACAGCTAGAGATTTAATTTTCATGCTTATCAATTCTCAGAATAGACGGTGGCTTTCAGTTTTAGTGGGTTGGTTCAAAAAGTGCCAGAAAAGTGCCAGTTCTTGCCAGAAGAGTTGAAATGGTTGTACTATTTCAACTCTTCTGACACAGTTTTAAAAAAAAATATGACTTCTCTACTATTTTTAAAGACAAATCTACCTTTATAATAAAGCCTTGTAGGTGAGTTAGGTACAAATTCACCCATAGAAAACACTCATATTTGATTTTTTTCTCTAAATGAATTATTGAGATTTCAAATAATCACCAAGAATTTAAACAACAAAACTTTATATACTTAATTTTCAAGAATGGGTAACGCACCGTAGGTTGCTTTGCTACAAATCTACAATCTTAGCTTTAATCTTTTTATTTATTTTATAAATATACTTGTTTACCAAAGAATGTTGATGTTGGCTACTAGATAAAAAACCCTAAAAAGGGTTAAAGTGGAAATTTTGGAAAAACAAGTTAATCCATACCTGCTACTGTCTTCCTTTTTGTTTCGTATTAAAAACAACAATATCTTACGTGTTGTTTATTATGAAACATAGCTTAAATTGTCTAGTTACAGAATAACAATAGGGTAGTTGGACCAATAGATGAACGCCCCCCAGTAGATGAACGAAACGAACATTTTGTTCCAATATAAGAATTGAGTGGTACCTACCTGTACTGGCATATTTTTTTTGAAGCGACAAAACTGTACCCTTCATTAATAACCAATAAATCGTTACTCTACAGTCAATCGTGCTCTAGGAGCTCATTGCACACGAGTTTCGGACATTTGCATTTTGAATGTAGATCGAGCTAAGGTGACTTAACCAGTTTCTTAAGCTTATGAGTGGATTGCAGATTCGTTGATATTATGAGGCCCCAATTATGTGATTCTCTACAATTAAGACTATTATCTCAAGTAGCAAGTTAAAGAAAATAAGTTATTTTTAATAAGGATTTTGAGAAATTTATTGTTCAATTACTGGTCTAAAAAAGGAACAAAAATCTTATTTGTGAACTAGTGTTCAGAATTAACTCAGCCCTGTTTTTGGTTTGATATTGTGGATTGTATCTTTGATTTTTTGATGATGTTTTACGTTTTTCTTAATTTTTTTGGATACAAAATTCTATAAGCCAAAACATGAACGGAAGTTAAATAAAGAAAAATCTTTCTGACATGTTATTAGTTCAGCTGTTCATATTTATTAAACGTTGCATTTGTGAACTAAGAATTATGTCGCTTCATAAAGACTTTAATTAAACCCAAATTATGAGCGACTGATTTTGATAATGTTTCAAAGTACCTAGGTATCTACTATGTGTAAAATACAAAAAGGTTTCGGTCATCATTTTTGGTATTACCGGAACACAATCAAATTCATCGCAAATTTGAACGAATTTTACACATGATAGAATTATCCAGATTGAGTGATGCGCGTGAAGAGTGAAGAGGTTCAAAACTCATCAGGTTAGACTAAGTAGCATCAGTTGGATAGGCGTCCGACGAATCGCGCTAAACTAAAAACTGTTTGCTATGAATACTCTACGTTGTGTAGTTAACACGCATACACATTCAGCTCAGCTTAAAACCTCCGCCAACGAGGGCCCTGAAAACAATTAATATCTTTAGAATTCATGTGAAAAAGGAGCTAGGCAAAGACTTTCCCTAAATCTTCCGTTGAATTGAATTGTGCTAATTCCCATTTTTTATTAACTACCAAGTATAATTATGCCTATATTTCTTCCAAAAACTATTTTACGAGCTCCAGCCGACAACACGCTCTTCCGGCAACCAAAGCTTTCATTAAAATTCAATTGCTCCGTCTAATCCACAATTATTCGCGTAATTAAGTTTGATGCATGCAAGAGTATCTGCATTTAGATGTGAAACAATCCCCCAGTTGTGAACAGCTCTCAAGTCGCGATTACAAGACAGTTTTCAACTAAAAATCTGTCAAAAATCATCAGCCCCATCTAAAGCCAGTTCAGCCCAAGCTTCATTCGAAGGAGAAACAGAGGTTTTTCCTACAAATTAATAAGAATAATAACCTCCTACCGAATTTCGACCACGGCGGCGGCCAGTCTCATTGGAGACTAGCCAGATGCGCAGGACATATTATAGTGCACAAATAAATAAATAAATAATGCTGGACAATTCACACAGCATTATCTAGCCCCAAGCTAAGGAGAGCTTGTGTTATGGGTAGGTACTAGATAACTGATATACTTAATACAATACACTACATAGATATATATATTTTTTATTATACATGTATTTATTTACATGTATTATGTATTATTATATATTTTTTATTATACAAATGTGTGCGCAAACACAGGTGCACTCTCTATTCCCTCACTCTCATGAACCGATGGGACGGCAGACCGACACGATCGGGTAAAGGTCAAGCGCAGGACCAACGGTTTAACTTGCTTCCGAGACACGGGGGTGTAACACCGCCAACTTCCCCCAGGCTGATACTGTGAACTTTTTTTGCTAGAAAAACCCCAATAACAACTATTGGCCCGACCCGAGATTTGGGTTCAAATCCCGGGACCTCTTAATCAGCGGTTGAACAAGCTGACCGCTAGACCAACGAGGCAGTTACCCTACAAATTAGGTACAGGCCTCTTAGGCCTCTTTAAGCCAAGAGTGAGTAGATGTCATCGTCATTGGCCTATATTAGTCCACTGCTGGACTTAGGACTCCCCTTGGGCTTGCCGCATCCAGCATCTACCTGTAGTCTTTCGTCCTACACTACGTTTGCCGAGTCGCGGTCTCCACTCAAGAACAAGTTTAGCAAAGCTATTGTCGGTTCTCCGCGAGATATGGCCGGCCCACTTCCACTTCAGCTTGCTAATTCTTTAAGCTATGTCGATAACTTTGGTTCTCTGTCGTATGTATTCGTTACGAATCCTATCCTTCGGAGATACTCCGAGCATTAGCTCTTTCCACAGCTTGATGAGCGACTTTGAACTGGTTGACCAGCCCTACCGTGAGTGTCCACGTCTCAGCTCCGTAGGTCACACTGTTTGAAACATTTCGTTTTCAATTTCAAGCATCATAACTTTTAGATGATATTCTGAGAGCCTCGGATCAGTCGGTGATCAGATCCGGTATTGAAACTTTTGATCTCTGAGACATCTCTGAATATGTGCTTGCTATCCGTCATGATGAAGTCGATCTCATTTTTAGTCACATTGTCGGGGCTTTGCCATGTCCACTACCTTTGAGGTTGTTTCTTAAAGAAGGAGTTCACTGAGAACAGACCTCCATAACCATGTGGGCCTATTCGGGATTTATTGCCAGTCTGGGTTCCCACCTTGCCGTTAAAGTCCCTCATAACAACGTTGAAGTGAGCCTTAGTGGTTTTGTGTAAGGCTTTGGCTATGTCTTCATACATACGCCTCCACTTCATCATCATGTGTGTGTCGAGGTCGGAGCGTTGACCTGAATTACCTTCATGCTATACCGCTTGGATAGCGGAAGGATCAGGTACGCTACCCTGGTTCGACACACTGGAGATATCTTGAACGTTGTTCGCGAGCGCCTTATTTACGAGGAAACCAACGCCACCCTGGGATGTTTTATCACCCTCGCGAAAGTAGAGATGATGGCTCGAGTCTAGGTTTACGGTGTCCGCCCCCTCTCTACGGACTTCACATAACCCCAAAACATGCCGCTTAATACTTTGAAATCCATCATGGTTATTAACACTAAAGTCATTTACAACGGGATATTGGAAAGCTCAAAACTCAAATCATGGTAATTATCCCATTGTATATGAATTTAGTGCCATTTAATGTTGTCTAACTCCACTTTCAATTACGCTAGATGTGTCGCCTCTTACGACACCCACGGGAAGAGTGTCTTTTCTACCGTAATAGGATGATTGGTTGATTGAACTCGATTATATTCTATTGGTTTAATTGTAGTCCTTTCACTTTACTGCTTCCATGTCGTCCATTTAATAAAAATGTAATAATTTGGGGCTTTGTTTGAAAAAATCCTATAAGTCTGAAGCAGAAAACAGGCGGTTTCGTATCCATGCGTCGTGATTACTTCTTGTAAATACCGACATACTAGTCCACTGACCTTACTATCGCGTGACGCACTAAATTCACTCGGAAAGAAAATTAAACGTCAAAACGGCAATCGCTCCAAACCCAAATAATTTACTTTTCACTTGAGAATTAAAATTGTAGTTACCTATTCCAGAAGTTTTAGCCCAGGAGTTCTCACTGGTTTGTTAGAATGCTGCCTCAAACTCATTACCTATCGGCTGTTTTATTTCGCAGTAGCATTTTTTCTCGATCGTGTATTGTCACGCCTTTTTTCACATTGGAACCCGGCCTAGTATCTATGCAGTTTGTAAAAAGATAATGCTTCTACTGATTAGACAATCACAAGATTGAAATTAGCGAAAAAAAAGAGCACTTTGACATCACCAATTTTCTAAACTCCCGGAAAACTTACCGACCAGGCTAAACTACCAAATGACTGGAATAGAATAGCATTTTTTTTTTCTCCATATAAACATCGGTTACTGTTAGGGAACTGTTATGCCACGGCTGCCCCACTGCTAAACTAAACGGTTCAACTGAGTTGAGCCTACAAGCAGTGAGATACATTGTTTACGAATTTATTCCTACCTAGATAAAACAAACTGACCCGGTATTGTGAAACAGAATGGGAAACAAAAATGGAATGCAAACCAAAGATAAACGAATACAGTAACATTCACAGCACATTGTTTACAAAAACGCAAGCCCGATAGAATTTTATCGGCCGGCGGCGTATCGGAAACGATAGGGAAGTTGTGTCATGTTGCATTCCCGCTATAGCTTTGGTATCTAGATTACCATGCCGCTGCCTACTGCACTTTACTGCTGACGCAGACTTCGACGGAAGAAAAGACCACACTAGAAGTCTAGATGTTTTTCATACAATTCTGTGTCCGGCACCGCATAGCGCATACGCAGCGTACTGCGTAGTAATCGAGAGACCAAGGCTTGTCGAGGGATTCAGCGTTGGTTCACACTTTTGTTACATGTGCAGTATGTAACAGAAGAGTTTAAAAAAATCGAAGTCTAGCATTAGATAATAATAATACACATTGTATATCATACGTACTTAGATTCTCCTCCGTTGTCCATAATAGCCTGGCATCTTCGAGGCACCACCCGTGAATACGCAGAACAACGAATTCTTCTGCGTATTCACGGGTTAGTGATCGATTAATAATAATAAAGTTATTTGTTCAATAAGTGGGCAAAGTGTTTTTTGTTGATCATGCCGATATTAAATTCCGAGCTAGCGCAGCAGTCTAGAATAGAGTCAAGAGCGTAGCGAGTGGCTCTAAAGTAGACTGCTGAGGTAGCGAGGGATTTAAAAGGCACGAAATGAAAAATGTTTTCATACAATTTTTTACCACAACTAGCGAGAAAATATTTTGTAATTTAGAAAAGAAGTCGAATGTCAGAAACTCATTTTGGTCAACAACCTTGGAGGGTCAAAATGCTACTAACCTCTTTCAAATCATAAACGGACGAAAATATTTTTTCTATGTAGGTTGCATTGTTCTGAATTCAAATTACTTTTTTCAACAAGGTGAATAATATTCTTTGTTCCACATGTGAGCAAAACCTGCTTTTGCTTACTGTTTTTGAGCAGCTTAGTCACCGTTTTTGAGCGAGAGCGGTGAAAAGATAATTATCCGCTTATCCTCGGCGGACGATTTTACTTTTTTGTTTTACCACGTTTTGGTAGGTCATCGACGTGTTTTGTTTCTAAATATCGGTTCACCCACTTGGTCACGAACGCCTCTGACTTACTCATATACTTTGCAGCCTGAACACGTGACATTTTTGGTCCTGTGGGATGCGAAAAAAAGAAAACTGCCTCATAGCGGGAAGCATACGCGGCACTCATCTCGGGAAATATGCACTCTGTGCGAAGTGAACATGAAACTGGACACTGACAGTTTTTATGATGCATTAAGGGCGAAACGTTGGGCTACCTGTCCGTTTTTTGTTTTGCGAAAAAGCCCCGAACACATTTCTTAGCGGTGGTCACGTTCTTGTGAATGTATACCGATCAGCACTCACATGTCCGCAGCTGAACGTGCATCCCCAAAATAAGGGATGTTTCTCCACAATCACAACAGACGGTTTTGCGATCACATTAGAGGTGCTAAAAATACACCGAAAGACACCACTGCCTACAGATTCCTCTGGTATGTTTCTTTAGTCGCCTCATACGAAATTCACGGATTGAGTTGGAGAGGTTGATTCTTAAGTCACGACTGTATGTAAAAATTGTAGGGATATGATATCATTTATTGTACCTTTGGTAAAATGTCGAGCTCAAGGATCTAAGCCAGGCGTAATAAAAATAAGTAAAATATTTTTAATGGATCTAAATTCTAATGACTGAACGTACATACCTAACTATTCACACACCACGGCTTTTAGCGCAATTGGGTATTAGAAGCATTTGCGTTTGTGTGTGGAACTGGCTATGTGGTTTCATCCACTATGGACTATTTATAATACAAATACATTTATTCGATCGAGGCTATTCCATTATCCTGATTACGCGCGTGTAGCCAGTTGACATAATGTCAGAGAAGTAGTCGACTTTACCAAACACGTTCACAGAATATAAAAATAGTAGAGTCGTCTTTATAGCAAGTTTTATTTCGGATGATATTACTCCATCTAGCCGGAAAAAATAAAGTTGATGACACCCAACCTCGTAGAAAAATTAACCCTCTTCACTTTACAAAACTGTCAACCGATAAGCACCTATTTAACCTCTCCAACTTTTTGCAAAACAACTTTTGTGCCAGGCGCCTACCGGATTAACCCAAATTTTATTACGCTATATTTTGTCCCAAATGAGGGCTTAACAAAAGTTTTCACGTAATTTGACATCGCATGCGCCTCTAGCTCATGTGTTTGATATAGGTCAGTGGTGGAGTGTTGTAAAATGTTTTCGCATAACCGTAGCCAGATCGAACCCCGTAAGCTATTATTATAGCTACTGTTTCCGTAATTTATGGCACAGCAACGTTGTTACACTGCGGTACTAACCAGGGCTATATTCTGCTAACCAATCGTTTTACTATGATAATTATGGTGTCGCAGAATAGTCCTTAGATGAAAGAAGCTGTAGATTGTGCGTGCGGTGCTATTTGCACGGAGAGATTGAGAGAATTGATTCAACCTTGACACTTTTGACACTCGAGTGTCAAAAGTGTGACGAGTGCACTCGTCCCTCCATCTGTAGTTTTGTTTCATCAAAGACAAAATTCCGAAATATATCATTCTGGGACAAAACCTTAATTTATTGAAATTCCGCCCCAGCTTTTCTTCCTTTTATGGGAGAATTTCGTTGAAATACAATGCATCATTAGCGTCTGAACTGGTTTGGTATAATTTAAGTTTGGAGGACAGCTGCAGCGTCGTTACCGAAACAGGATCAGTTTCAAACGAGACCGCAAGCTGTTCCTCGCTTTGTGATAGGAGTAGCGATATTTACTTTGTTACAACCATCGATATATAATATGTGATACATTTAACTCAGTGGTTACAACACTAAAATCTTCATGTATTGTGAGTTAATAGTATGGAGTCACAGTCATCTGTGTGAGTTGTATAAGGGACATAGCACACACATCCAACAGCGCGTACGTACAGCACAAAATGAGCATTAACATAGGGGCTCAAACTCGTAGTCTTTAGATAACCAATTTACAGAGACGGCATAAAATAGTCAATAGCCAGCAAATGGTAGGCGAGCTTGTCGCAACCTAGCCACTAATTTAGTTTGGTTGACACCTCAAGCGCCCGCGCGCTTGAAGCAATTTGTATGATCGATCATACATCTTTTTGCGAAACGTGCGTGGACGGGGCGTGCGGTCAACGTGATTTGAGGCGGAAGCGTGCAGGTGCTTTACTGGAGCAGTGTGGCCTATGCATGCGATGGCCTTTAGGATTCAGTTTAAAATACGTTCATCATCATCCACCTCCAGACTATACGCAGAACAGCACACTCATGTGCTTGTTTTATTCGTTGGCATTGTGACGTTTACAGAGAGCTCCTGTGGTAGATTTATACCTACCAAGTTGATCAGGGAAAAATCTTACTTAGCTCTCTATGTTTGTTACTTCTTCTTGCTAAAACCACTGAACGGATCGGGTTGAAATTTTGCATAGATTTATTATTGATCTGGATTAACACATAAGCTACTTTTAATCCCAAGTACTGTACCAGTACTTTTAATCGTTTCCATAGACCAATAAATAGCAGTTTACCCGGCCCGACACACAGACAATGATGGCACACAGACAATCATCATCAAGACTTGTTGTCGCCGACAACAAGTCTTGATGATGATTGTCTGTGTGCCCATTTCTTCGTCAAGTCTTGTGTTGTAATGTGAAAATATAAGAATTAGATCTTTATTGACTTAGAATAACGTCGGTATCTTTAAACTTCCTATCTTCCTATCTCGGAAAAAACCCGTGCGAAAACGCGAGCAGAAAATTAGTCATGTATAATTCAAGTGTAACTCCTATAATTCAAGTGGACCTCTGTGGCGTGGCAGGCGAAGGTCCGCCAGCGACGCAGGAGGTTGCGGGTTCGATTCCCGCCTCAGGACTAACGTTTGTACGAACTGTAGATATTTTTTTCGGGTGTTCTGGATGTCTCTATGTAAAATAAAAAATGACTTTCTATGTAATGTATTGTATTAAGTATATCAGTTATCTTATCTAGTACCCATAACACAAGCTCTGCTTAGCTTGGGGCTAGATAACGCTGTGTGAATTGTCCAGCACTATTTATTGTCTAATATTTATTATTTATTTAACTCTAGTCAACGCTCAGCACTATAATCTCTTCCCCTGCCACTGCCCCATCTAGCAGAGTACAACTGCGATGAAGTTGTTCTGTACTCGCGAGTCTGTCTGGGGGCCAAGTTTGACTAACTTCATTACAGTGAATGGTAGTGAGCTGGTTGCCACTTTTCGTATTGTAGGTATTATAATGAATATAATATATTCTTGCTTGTGTTATGGGTACTAGAAAACTGATATACTTAATTACAATACATCACACGAGGACTACTAGGTAATAAAAATACATATTAGTATCTATACTAATAACATTATAATGAGGAAAGATTTGATTGTTTGTTTGTATAGAATAGGCTCCGAAACTACTGGACCGATTTGAAAAATTCTTTCATTGTTAGGAAGCTTACTTTTCAGGGAGTGACCTGGGTTATATTTTATTCCGGAATTGTCACGGGAACGGGAACTACGCGGGTGAAACCGCGAGGTGATCGTCTAGTTTAAAATAAACTACAAGAACTTTGCCAAGTCTTACGAAGCGAACCGAATCAACATGCCTCTTATCCCAGTCGGTTAGGTTCATACAAAGTGCAGACGGTCACATAAACTTTACTGCTGAATAAAACTGTGAAATAAGTGCGACTATCATTTCAGAGCGATAAACCCCCATAAGAACATTACATTGTAGCGTAATAACCTCATCTGTCGGACAATAAAAGTCTACCATAAGACTTATATATGTAGTAGGTTTAACCGAAGCTCAATCATGGCCGGTGGGCAGTGAACTTTTAGTTTTTATTTATATTTTTTCGGATATCATCCGATTAGAATATGATATTGGTATTTACGAAGTCTTATATCGATGCACATTTAATCCTATGAAGTGATGGTTTTTAAGCTAATCCAAACAAAGCTTCAGCCCACCCGGTGGATAGAACAACTAAGTAGTTGGCTTTCGAAATAAAGCTTGTTGAAAAACGATATTGGTCACAACAAAATGTTATGAAATATGAAATATTAATCTAATTCTCGGAAAATCTTACAAATTCTTCGGAATGCGAATTTTATAAGCAGAGGTTTGCGAAAGCGGAGACAGCCGATATGAACGTTAAATTGATATTTTTTCATCATCATCATCACTGCTATTTAAGTCACCCACTGCTGCTGGTATTAATTGCCTTCCTTCAATTTTTGTTAGACTTTTGCATTTGTGTCCCCAGCGTTTTTGATAATGCAAAATAATTAGGTACTTACTCCTTTAAATAAAGCTCGTCAATTTTAACTAGAATTCGTGTCGTAAGAGGGCAGATAAATAACTACCTAATTATACCCGTAGGATACAAAAACCCGACCTAAATTATTCCAAACCGCGAAACTCTAATGATGATTAATATAGCCAGCATGTTTGGTTCAGTGTACACGGATTAATAGGCAGTACCAATTTAACTTGATTACTGTGTAATAAATTGAGTAGTTTCAGACCAAAATCTGAGTTTGGTAATAGGATATGTTTAATCATAAATCGGTTTTGAATATCGATTTATATGACAAGGCATGGTCGCAGACCTGTCAAATTGTCAAATTGGGAGGCTAAGGTATACGCAAAATTTCAAGTGCAGCCCAAAATTTTCAAAAGAAATTTTCATCAAAATCCAATTGTTACAATGCTGTTTGCTGGTAAAAATTCCATTCGTAGTATACAGAGAGAGGTTTGATTTGCCTTATCAGAAAGGAAAATATTCATCTTAAATACTTACCTAACAAACTACCAATTAGGGTCGGTGTTTCTCTTCAAATCATCTTTTGTTAAATTATCATCTATTCCCCAGAACAAACAATGTAATTACAAACTAATTACATTCAAAACCGGCAACCGTCGCTCGTCTAATTAATTAATTGTCAAAATGTCGTTTCAGCTTAAATAATATTACAATATTTGTTTATTCCCTTCGTCTTAACTTTATCTGTTAATCTAATTCTTCATTAAATAACAATGTTTAAAAAGCGTTTTATAGTTGTTAATAATTAAGAACAAGAACAGAGTGTGGAAAGCCCTCCCATCCGATGGACCGGCGTCGTTGTAGCGGTCACAGGGAGTCGATGGAGGCGGCTCAGGACAGGTATTCGTGGCGTCGTTGGGGGAGGCCTATTGTTCAGCATTTGACATACGGGCTGATGATGATGAATAAAGAATAACGAGCTCAATCTCGATGGGCCTGGGTTGTTTTACTTCAAATTTCCCATCAGTGAGTTCAGGGTGTAACCTTTTGTCTTTACCGAGAGACCCTAGATATCATCTAGAACCAGAGAACTTGTCAAGATGAATCACACCAGCCCAAACTCGATAGTTGCGCGTCATTTTATTACCATATTTCCATGGCCACATTCCCGTTCTATCATCAGATCAGCTAGTCATTATAAAATTGCATTGTCGTCGATTTCCTTAGGCATGCCAAATTTCAGCTCAACCGAAAACCGAAATGTGGGTGAAATTCAACATGCAAATTTGACAGACATGCACTGCACAGGTGATATTAAATTAATGGTTAAAAGAATATATGAATGGCCTCTTGTCTTTAAGGCCTCCCTCTACAGGCAAGTGAAGTAAGTACATAGGTATGTATCGCTCTCCGTGTAACTTGATCAAACAATAACTCTATGTTATGTGTATTGTGGTCAATAACAGCTCATATCGAATCATTAAATGGCAAGAAAAAAGATGCTGTTCTACATATTCCTCAATTTTTTGCAAAAATACGCGAAAGATAATAAAACAAACCGTTTAATTAAGCTTAAAAAGCCTAAAAGTTTCCTTTTAAGGTGAAATGTAATTTTTTCCGAGTCTCGTTTAATTTGTTTGTATTTTTGTCCTTAACGTGTCCCTCCTTAATTGCTTTTCTTATTTACGACTCTGACACAGACTAACGGCAACTTGGCTTCTCCACCAGATTTTCTATTCCCCGTAGGTTGTTGCTACGCTCATTCCAGTCTAAAGCCTAAGCATAGGTCTAAACCTGCTGAGCCTTCATAGTCTGTGACATCTAACTTTTAATTGCCCAAATGTTCAGTGATATCGTGAGATTGAGATAAATATTCTCGGTCTAATAAACAGAAATAATCTGCTTTGCTTACGAAGAAGCCTGTTTATCCTGAAAACTTTCTTAGTCTTAAATTAACGTACATTTCCTGTGTTTAACTCTAGAGGCTGTCCATGCTTTGGTTCTTATCTATTAAATATTCAGACCCAGATGCTATCTTGCATTTAATATATTCCCCAAACTAAAGCAGAGCTAATTAATAAACCCTGGGCCGGGCTGGGCCCGAAGCTGCCAGCGAGCAAGTACAAAATGATTTATTCCAGAATCTACATGAAAACAGTCGGCTGCGACCTTGGCCCACCTGTCAGATTTAATTGAACCCAGAAAATTCCGTTTTGCTTCAACCATTTTACTTCAATCCGATATAAATAATGAACGAATTGAGCATGGATACATCACAAAGTCGGAGAGACTCAAATAAAATTTCATTACGAAAGTGGTAAACAGTAATAGAAGCATTATTGAACATAAAAAACTTACCGAAAATCATGAACAAGCTTTTCTATTAAAATCTTTAGAAAACTTTTAATTTTAGATTCAATTTTATACTTAAATCATATCTAGACTTTATCAGAAAGCTTTTAGTTTTCAATTGTGCATCAACAGAAAAGCCAAAATGTACGTAGGTATACTTCAATTTCGATTCACCTGATAGATTGCTAACATTAAGATTTTAGATATCACAATAATTATGTTAATAAATTCAAGTAGGTACCACTGATAAAAGTCGACAGCAATAATATAAATCGGGTATTTGATAAAACACCAATTAAGTGTTCGTTTTATATTCGTTTTCCATCGACATCTACCACATTACCATTTGAATGGCGCTCGTTTATGGAGATACGGTCTGTATTGAATGGTCAGTAATTGGGCTGTAATAAAATTAGCTTTTGTTGCTAATAAAGGAATAAGTAGAAACTAAGATGAAGCTATGAGGGAGGTTTTATGTATATAATTTAACTCCAGATGACCCTGTGAACTTCGTGCAACCTATTTTTTTTATTTTAATCTTTCTCCGTATTACATCAAAAGAAACAAAAAACCGATCATAGCCAGGAACCATTCCCAACCAGGAAGATCCAGAAGATAGAACCTGGATTTATCTGGTCTCTCTGGTTTCTTAGCTACATAAAAAAAAAACTTTAATGAATCTTTTTTATAATATCAGTAAAAAAATAAACTACCTACCATGATTTGTAAAAAAATATCTGCCTATTAGTCTAAGTACTTTCTTGTCGTTTTTTAGAAGTACAGTTAGGCCGCTTTTTCAAATCATACACCTACCTAACGAAAGGTAGGTCTCCAATGAGCTCCTAATTAAAATATAACTTATCAGACTTTAAACCAAAAATGTAATTTTATCTTCAACAGGTGTTCCATAAGCCATCTTTGTTAGCATAATATTTCAAAGATTTATAATAATAACGAGCGATCCCAAGGAATGCGACCCGTAGTGGGCTATTTACATTGAGGCGGGCTAAACTAGACACGAATCCGGTCCGTGGAAAGCTAACCACGCATTGCCATTCATCCTTTACACTCAAACCCGGTCTGCCGGATCTCAATTTAAATTACCAGTTGCACCAATGAATATCGCTATACCACAAACAAACGATACCTATAAATTCGCTTTGACATGAAAAAGGATAGGTCAGTAGTTTGTTTGAGCTGATTCCTAACATGACATTCATTGCTTCCTAGAATTTAAACTTCGAATAGCAGCCCTGTTCTACTTTAACCCATTGTCAAATCAAACACAAACGCTTACGCCCGAATATTCAAACGCTACTTACATGTAAGGCGTTCGCACACGCAAAAAGTTAACAGTTTTCAATGAAAATCTGTCGAAATGTTAGCATTTATGACCGTTTCAAATGTAAATAGTATTTTAGTGTTCGGGGTTAAGAAATACAAGTCCATTATACAAAGCATAAAGTATAATTATAAAGTATTTATTGACGTCGTGAAAGAATTGAACGAAAGTCTTCGTTTCAGGTCTGGCCAAAATAGCGTTTTTGTCAGTATGTCCGTACTCCTCTACAGATCGTATTTTACAACCGATCGGTACGAAACTTTGTGTACAGATTCTATGATTTTATAGAATTTTATTGTCGTCGGGATTTTTTGATTAAAGGCGTACTTCTGCCACAATAAGGCAAAAAGGCGGATTTGGAATATCTCCGCTATAAGAGATCTGATTTTGATGATTGTATTTTTAATTGAAAGGTAATAACTTTAAACTGTTCTTATAAAAATTTGGTAAAGATCGGATGAGGATTTTCGGCATGACGAGCAGAATAGCTCCGCAAAATGCAGTAATACGCAAGAGAGCATTTACAGTACAGCGCCACCTATTAGAACATCTTTGTAACACTTCGAGAGTTATATGAAATAGCGCGGCCGCATACACCGTCGTCGTCGGATAAATAATAACAACAACTCTGCGCTGATGGATCAACGCCATCTATTGATACCTAGGTACAGAATTTCGAGCTTTGCTGAGGAACGTAACTTAGGTACTTTGTATGGACAATTGGTATAATGGTTGATGTGTTTGTGCAACATTTCGTTCAAAAATTCAATGCACACCACACTAGCGTAAACCAATATTTAGGTACCTACCTACTTATAAGGGTTTTTCTGATTTTTGGATATACCTACCTGGGTATCTACTTAGGTAGGTAAAGTGTAGATACACTACCTACGTATATAGGATATATATCCATAGGATTTTTCTTACAACGCGTCATAAAGTAAGAGGCACCGATAATTACATAGAAATTAGGTACTTACCTATAATACTTACGACAAGATTAGCACCATTATAGGAAGGCTGGTGCCTGCCTATGCTGGTGCTTATTCTGATAAGTAAGCACTTTTGCTCCGTGATACATAAGATGCTTTCATACTGGCATGGCGATTTGCAAGGAGTCACCGCCGAAAAACATGGTTGAAAGGGTAACCATTTCGACTATTTTCAAAATATACCTACCGAACCTACCTACCAAAATATCCCGTTTTAAATTACTTTAGTGCATTAATAAATAAATTAATTGTTAAAAAAAGTTAGTGTTCGCGACGTCTACTGTTCGTAGAACTACTAGTTATAACAATCCTTATATCCTAAAGTAACATTTCTCAAACATAATAGCTAAGCTAGTTTATATAAATAGGTTACATAATAGGTTACAATTTACATAATAAATTTACTTTTTAATTTTACTTCAGAATTGCTAAATCAATTTGTAAATAGCGCTAGCACCCACCCTAAAATAACCTGTTTTGTGGGTAGCTAGCCTCTTTAGTGCAAAAAATCAAGTTGGAACAAACACTAGAATATGGTACCTACAACAAGTATGGCATATGATAAAATTGTAATTTTAAATTTGTAGGGTTTCGTACTCAAAAGGTGCAACGGAACCCTATTCCTAAGCCTCCGCTGCCTTTCCGTCCGTCCGACCGTCTTCTGTCGGGCGGCTTTTTCTCATTAACCGTAATAGTTAATGAAAATTTTACATCAGAATCTGAATCAGAATCAATCGTTTATTTGCAGAATACAATAATTACATGCCAAGATCTTAAAGATATGTGGTATGAGTTTCTCATGTCGCTTTAACATTAAAATGAAAATAAAATTTATAAATTAAAGTTGGGTTTTCGCATGCTAGTATCGTAATATCTCTTGAATAGTCAATGAAATTAGAAATTAAATTTTCTTGAATAGACAAGATAATTTCATCCCAGAAAAAAGTGAACATGTTGCTGCACTAATGTTCCTTGAAAAACTTACTTATTTATGACAGCAGGGATCGTGAATGAGCCTATACCGGTTACGTTCCTGAAGCGGTACAGCGAAGAGTAAACTATCGTAGAACCGACATTTACTACAGCCACATCTGTGGATACCGGGCAGAGGTTACCAACTGTTGGACCATCTGCTGTAATAACTGTTGGGTCGAACGGTCGGGTCAAATAGTTAGGCAGATTGGCCCCGCTTGGGTGAATAGCAATATTTCTCAAATATTTGGGTAGATATAGGTAATTACTAGTTGTGATTGGGGAGCAAATTTAATTTAGCTTGAGGTGGAACTTTCTTGGAGCGACGAGAATAAATTCAAATTTCGCCATGGACTAGATTTACTTTACTACTAAGGGTATGAAAATTCTCAAAACTTAATTTTAGAAACTGTGAATCAGCTAGCTAGAAGAATCAGAGATATATTTTGCATATTTTTTCAGAACTTTTATGACTAAAATTGCAAAGAAAATTTAGGGTTATAGGTTTAAATATTTTACGTGGGGGTCGTCCATTGATCACGTGATGTATTTTAGTAACTTTTTTAACCCTTCCTCCCCACGGTAAGCCATGGTGAGATACCTATTAGGACTACGATCACCGAAGTTAAGCAACGTCGGGCATGGTCAGTGGGTACTTGGATGGGTGACCGCGCCATTTATTTTTTTTTAATTATGTTTTTAGGGTAGGTATCTCTTGTTTCTTCTTTCACATTTTGTAAGATGTTGCGTCTTCCGTAACGCGTTCGTGTGCGAGTCGACTAGCACTTGGCCGGTTTATTTGTAACACAACAAACTACCAAAAAAATTTAGAAATACCTCCAAATATCTATATATATAATTTAATTCTTGAAAATTATGCACTGAGATAAAAATGTCTTTGTGTCCGGTTTAGAAACCGCGCGTTCAACAAAAAAATAAATATATATGATAAATCCAACTACACCCCCTTGTGATATTTTGTAATTTTTTCCAAGACCCCTTTCGAGCCTCACGTTATTAATGGACGAACCCTTGGGTAAAAAAAACACAATACCACTAACAAATATTTCTTTTACAAAAATTTAAAACTGCCATCAAATTCCTTTAGATTTACCTATAGATTTTCGGGACAAATATTAATCCCTCGGGAACATACATACAGTTAAAAATATCTACTAGTTGTTATAATGTTTAGTATTTATATAATATTACTACATAAATAATATTTAGATAAACAATATTTAGTTATAGAAAATATTTAGTTAAAACTTATTTTAGGTCCCAGAGGTTAGTTTAAATATTTTTAAACCTAGATTAATTTGTTCTTATATATCTCATTTTAAGTAAGCCCTGTGTTTGTATGAGAAATAAAGTTCTTTAAACCTAAAATAGAAACTCTTCCTTTTTCCGTAGTCGATGGACATATCCATTCTCATTCTAAGCTTATCGCCTAACGAATCGAAACAGCGGCGACTTTCTGAACACAGCCCCTATAACTACAGAAAACATCTACGTACCGTAGTACGTACCTAACCAGCCTAATTCAGCTGATCACATAAGTACGCTGGGCCTCATTAATCAGCGGCTTACACAGTCGACGGTGAATTAACAGTCACATTGATTTTCGCAGTAAATACATCCGACGACGTATGAGTGCTCACCTACCTTGTAGGTAGTGGATTTGGTTAATTTATTTGTAGATTTGTATGTGCGGTTTTGGGAGGTGCTTTGGGAAGGAATCATACATTTGTGTAATGCGTTACTGATTCAATTCATTAAGAGTATTTGTTTGTTGTTCTGTAGGTGCTGGAGGGCGGCCAACGACGTCGTAGGCTGGCCTAGGGAGAGGCTTGTGAGGCGATCAGCTGGTCAATTGGCTATATATGACTTAGTAAACCAATAAGTATTTATAGATTTCCGAACTTTAAAGTATAAGATAGACTTTTTTTTAAATTATGTTTTTAGGGTAGGTATCTCTTGTTTTCCCTTTTACATTTTGAAATATATAATAAATAAATAGCAATCCACCCGAAAGTAGTACTTATAGCGTGTACAGTAAATGGTGAATTGAAGTCATGGATAAGTTTGAGGGAGATCTTTTACCAAGTGGGGCAAAATATCTACATACCTATGTCTAGCCTGTTATCAGCATCCTTAGTGTAGGCGGTGTCATGTGATATCTCGGCTTTCATATCAAACAAGACAATGTTGAGCAGTTATTGAATACTAGACGGTTTCACCCGCGTAATTCCCGTTCCCGTGGAAATTCTGGGATAAAACATAGCCTATGTCACTGCCTGAACAGTAAGCTTCTTAACGGCGAAAGAATTTTTCAAATCGGTCCAGTAGTTTCGGAGCCTATTCAATACAAACAAACAAACAAACAATCAAATCTTTCCTCTTTATAATAAGTGTGTAGATTGCACCTACCTACGATTACGAATATCTGACTCGTATCGTTAATGCCAATAAAATCTATTCGTATCATTTTTTGACTGCGAACTCAAGTCAAGGCTTCTATTGACGTCGTATTGAATAATTGTTTGAAAATCAAAGTTTTTTACATTCTCTGAAGTTTCATCATTACACTGCTCGACAAAATATCAACAAAAAGTTTTCTCTGACAAATGTTTTTTCGTATTTGATCTGCCAAAAGCTTGCGAAGAATTATTTTACCCTCGAGATTTCAGATTCAGAGCAAATGGGAATAAAATTAGCAATTTACTAGCGAAAATCTGTTGGAGTGACATAAATTAAATTGATGATTTGCGAAAATATTGCGTGAAAAATTGGTCTTTTGATATTACGTCCCATTTACGTTTTCTCCGAAACTTTGTGTAATTAATGTACATCTGCTGCCTTCGTGAACAGTTCTATTCATTTCGTGACAAATTCTGAAAAGACGACTTTTACTCAGAACATCTGTTGTTTCTTTAAAATTGAAAATCTAAATAATGTATATTTATTATTCACACCGAACAACCTGTTTGGCAGACCGTGTGCCATATAGTAACTGGGGAGTATGTAACCAAGTGCTATAGCTTGACGGCTTGTTTAACCCTGAAAAGCCGCTCGGGGCTATTTTTATGATTCTTGGACATTTTTCCGAAATTAGACGTGGAATTAGATAATTAGTCTGTTCAACAAACACTTTTTGAAAAATGGTAAAAAGGGAGGGCTACCTCACCGAGTGGGGTATCAAATGAAAGATACTGGTTTGTACATTTCAAAACAGTTTTTGAAATATTTTGAATAAATTCAATAAATTTACCTAATCTCCGAAGTACCTATGCAGAGCAAACCATCAAAAATGTCTACTGCCTACTATTCTATTCATCAAATAATGATATCTCTTACCCTTTCGTATCATCTCTTACCTTTAGTACATATATGTAAAATTGACAAACATTCGAAACCCTCGGCGCGCGAGTTACTCTCGCACTTGACGGATCAGGGTTTTTTAAGTATGTATGTTCCTTGATATCTCCGCCTGTGGTTAACCATTTACTGATTCTTTCACTAATGTATAGAAAATTATCCCGAATTGGTCCCATAAAAATGTTTTTACCCCGAGGAATTGTTGTTTATCCCGTAAAGCTTAAAAAACACATACAAATTTTTAAAAATCACGACTAGCTAACAACAATTTTGGTGATATCTTCGCCAATTCATAATAGATTTTGATGATTCTTTCGTTTTTGTATAAAGGCTAATTTTTAGGTGGTCCCATAAAAGTTTGTCTCTCGAGGAATTGAAAATGTGCGCATCTGTACCAAACGGCGCAGCAGTAAGGTTGTTCGCTTCATGCGTTTAACGTAGGCAAATAAAGCAGCTATGGACATGTAAAGTGTTAAAAGTGAATAGAAAAATTAATAACGTAAATATAACAAAATTTTAAACTGTGAGTTCAACTTTGGATTGAATTAAACAATCTAAGTGTGTCTCTGATCTTCTAATTTACTGAAAACCTTTCAAGTTAATGGCCAATCCAACAGTAGGTGCCACATGTGTCAAAAGTACATAAATAACAAAATAAGCATTTTTTCGAAAAATCTGTTTTCAATACCCTGAAAATTACTAACTTTTGTCTCCCAATCGTGTTGTAAGCATGTTTAGTTCGGTGGAAATTGTGCCAAAGGGTATGTGGGTGTAGGTAAAGGTTTTTTAACCCTTAAGGGTTAAAAAGTCTACAAAACTTCTTCGATGATGTCCTGGATTTTTCCCCTAATGGAATTGTTTAACGTGATGAAATGGCTAACAATTATTTTATTTTCGTAACGCAGCGGGAGTCTCCTGTTGGTTTGATTAATTTTATTGATAGAGGGTGCGTTAGGAGTCGATAAGGCCAGACTACGAGCTGTGTCGCAACCTGAGTCCGGAGCTTGGTTACAAGCGGTTCCTTCGCCTCACCTGGGCACTCTTCTCGACGATGACTCTTTGCGTGTGGCGGTAGCTCTTCGCCTGGACTGTAAGGTGTGTTAACCTCATATATGCACCTGCGGTTCTATGGTGGAGGCCGATGGCTATCACGCTCTGAATTGTCGGCGGTGCACTGGGAGGTTTCCGCGTCACCATGCCCTGAATGACATAGTTCGTAGAGCTTTTATATCGGCAAATGTCCCCTGCGTGCTTGAGCCTCCAGGTCTCAGCAGGTCTGATGGGAAAAAGCCAGATGGGCTGACTCTGGTGCCATGGAAAAATGGGAAGTAAGTCGATATGAAAATATGTGTAGGTAAAAATCCTAATATGCAGTAGGTATATCTACTTTACTTTTCTGTAGGTACCTACTTAAAAAGTATAGCAGAAGCCAAAGTAAAGAGGACCATTTCCAAATTGAATGCTTTCTGTTAACCCACTCGACTTCAGACGATTCTTGTTTGATTTTGAATGGAGTTGATTATTCTAGTGAATTCGGCTATGCAGTCCTCTCAAAGCTTCATTCTCATTCAGTAATGGAATTAGTCCATTTGAAATGCATTTTAAAGGTAACTCGTTAGCTCTGGAATATTCTATAAGGATTAACTCAAATGGGCTTTGTTGGCTGAATGGCGGCGGGTAATGATTCTACTTCAGTCCATGAAAGCCTTAATGGGTATAAGGTTAGATGGAATATGACCACTTCAAAGCATCGGCTTCGTGCCTAGGCACTTGAATGATTACTAACTTGATATGAGTAAATATAGACGTATTATCTAACTACATCTTAGTTTCAAAAAATAGAATAATGCTAATTTGCAATACAATGCAAGCTTTGGACGAAATACCTCAGATTTTTCGTTCAAAGCTTGCATGGCAACGAAAACAAATTTACTTCCAAGACCAGCAAGGTACAGACAGATTCATAACAGATTATCGAGCTCAAGACGGGTACAACGAACCCTCATACTAAAGTACCACGTAACAGTACCACAGATGGTTTTCGTGTCCCAAAAGGTCCAAGAGACATTCACGTCACAGATACTTTACAACACATGACCCTGAAAGCGAGTATGGTCATCAATTATGCATAGAGCCTGTAAGGGAAGGGTCACTGTCGGGATCTTGCCCTTATTTGGGCGTTATTTATACCGTCACGGAATGGTCCTTATTAAAGTTTTAAGCACTGTACCGACTGACTTAATCTAGATTTATGGCATGGACTTTGAGTGATCAACTTTTATGCCTAGGCAGTTGGAACCTCACTCATGAGTATTTTGTAATATTAACGGAATAACCGGCGGTATCGGTGTACCAAAACCATCTGGTCCGATACATCCAAACGCGCGCTTGAAAACCGAAAAACGCGTGTTTAGATGTGTACGGTCCGGGAGTTTCGGACCAGATGGTTTTTTAAACGCGCAATGAAAAAGCGAGCACTTCAAAACGCGTTATATGCATTTGTTCCTAATCTCTGGTGCATCTAATAACGACCTAAAAGACTCGGTTCTAAAATAATTTGGCTGTATCCATAATAAGATACAAGACAAAATTTAAAAATTTAAAAAGTCGCCGACGTCTATTGGCTTAACAGATTTTCATGAAATATGGCTAAGAAAACTCGGGATAAAATTATCTATGACACAAAAAAAACTAAACGAAAATCGGTTCATCTGTTTGGGAGCTACGATACCACAGACAGATACACAGACAGACACGTCATACGTATAACCCCTCTCTTTTTGCGTCGGGGGTTAATAATAAAGTAGACCCGATAATTACCTCTAACCTCCCATGAATAACTAACGTTTCATAAGTGGATGCTTTCGTCATTACTTATTCAAAACTCGCAAAAGTAACTTAGTGACGTCATTTGACGTCAGTAATTAGGAGAGTTGTGGAGACGCCTTTATTGCATTCAAGTTGCTTTTAGTTACGAACTGAAGTTGTATAAGTGAAGTTATGAAGTTATTTCAATTACTTCCTCAGTCGCGGTGCTTTTGAAACTTGCTAGTACTTATATCAAAATAGTTATGTCGTTTTGTCTGAGTTCGTTTAAGAGCTGTTGTTCTTCTTCTTTGCCTACATTATGTCTAGTGGGTCAAAGCAAATCAATTTTTTACGCTTACACATTTAACCGCCAACACCAGCTATTGTTATTGAGAACACCTAAAAGTTTTATTGCAGCTATTGGGTATCTGGTAACAAAAAGCGCAGTGCTCCCAATCAGTAATCCATCGTATCCGTTTCACATCCACATAGATATACGGCTGCGGAACGGATACGGAAGATATTCTTATTATTATTTCTAGTTCTGTATAGGGATACAAAACTAAAACAGGAATATCTAGACGCAGTTGGATGTGATGTGATATAGAGCACAACACAAATACACGACCACCAAGATATTTGTTTTCTACGTTAATTTACGTAATTTTTACGGATTTAGAACGGAGCGCAGCGTGAACGTGCTTTTAAATATAAATACAGAATTAAAGAAATCCAAATCACTTATTTGAAGAACACAGGTTAAAAGTTGGAAGAGTAGATATAACTTCGGACGTAAGGTTATTTCACTCATACAAATTGAATTGGACACAGTACAGAATCTCGTGTTTTCAAATCTATCAAGATGATAATTAATGTTGGACAATCCACACAGCATTTGTATTTGTATTTGTATTTATTCCATCGTAGGTACACTTGATGTTACACTTGATGTCGTTACATTCTATGTTTATGTACTATTTTAATAATTACATGTATAGGTATTTCGTTACAGGAAACACCATAAGGTACAAAGCTAAAAAAACAGACAGACATGACAGAAAATTAAATGAAATAAATAATAAATTAATTAAGGGTATGTCAAAGTATGCTGCTGTATAAGGACATCTTGTAGCCCCAAGCGAAGCAGATCTTGTGTTACTAGCTGACTGATTCTGTGTGACCGGTTCAGTATCGGTCACACAGTAACAGTCATATTGTACACTTTGAACAAATATTTGCAGATCGTAGAAACATTCCCAAGACGGGAATCAAACCCGCAACCTCATGCGTCACCGGCGAACCTTCGCCCGCCGCGACACATCGGTCGTTTGTGACAGCAGATTTTATTTTAACATAAATTTTATGCATGTCTCAATTACCAAGCCTGAAGTTTTATAAAGGGTTATTGGTAATCCACTGTCACTACGTGAACTGCAGGTTCTGCCCATCATCACAAACACGTTTGCGAAGACGACAGGTCTTCTTTCTTAAGCCATTTATTATCATTGAATAAATTATAGCTAGATACATTACAAAATTAAATATAAATTATTAAACATTATTATAAAATAAGATATTGAGCATTATTAGAATTAGATATTTTCATTATTCGATGATCTCTGTCCGAGTAAAGGCCTCCTCCAGACTGTGCCATTTTTTTCGGTCCGTCGCTAAAGTTTGCCACTCTTTTCCAACTATTTCTAAAATATGTATTTATTACAATACCAAGTTAGAGAATTAAGTCCTGGCATCTTCACAAACGTGTTCGTGATCATGGACAGAACCTGCAGTTCGCGCAGTGTCAGTAAATTACCAATAACCCTGTATATGCCGTAACAGAATGGGAACATGTCATTTTTTATGCCTACAACACGAACGAGCAATATCTAATTTAAGATTCACGAAGGAGAATTTAACAAACGTTACCACGGATTTCGCGGGTTTTAGCTGAAAACAGATAAATAAATAAATAATAAATATATAATGCTGGGCAATCCACACAGCATCATCTAGCCCCAAGCTAAGCAGAGCTTGTTTTATGGGTACTAAGATGACTGATATACATAGTAGACATTACATAGATGGTTAATAAGTAGGTACCTAAGCAATAATGGTATAGAAAAGGAAAATACTTTTACCAAACTGTTACCTACCTGTCTGTTCTAAGAACCAGAATATTATACTCACACATGGTTTTTGGAAGTTTTTACCTACTTCTCCGTCAATCTTAAGTACTTAGTACTTACCTAATACTACAATTCTCTGATCTTAGCATCATCTTAGGTGTAGAGAACCTATTTAAAAAGATGCTGCTAAGATCAAAAATCAATCTAACAAAAATATAAATCAAAAAATCTAAGCAATAATATTTTTTGAATTACATTTTTCATTCTCTCATTTACGTCATGTATATAATACTCATCAAAAATCTCTAATAGGGTCTTAGAAATTTAACCAGAATTCCGAAATGAGACAAATTTATTCACAAAGAAAATTATACTAGTATTTACAATAAACTAAAAAAACAAAACTGCCGACTAACTGAGAGCTGGTGAATATCTGGCACAGCGTATCAGCATTGCCATACAGCGTGGCAATGCAGCCAGCGTCTTGGGGACGCTTCCGATGAGACAAATTATATTTAAGTGCCTCAACTTTTTGAACAGGACCAATAAAATCCAAAAGCATATAATTCTTTTGAACACCTACCCTAAACTTATGTACGGAGGAAGCAAAAGGAATCGGATTGGAGTACATGAATTAATTCCACCGATAATACTCTGGCTCGGCGAGGTGATTGTGCGAGATTACCACGAATTTTTAAAATGAGGATGGCTCTCAACGGAATCAAATTTAAGAATTCGTTCGCACCGCGTTCGGCTGCAGAGAAATCCGAGTGGGTATGCGGTAATCGGTAATCCTTCTGTCACTGAAATACTCACAGCGCAGAATACAGCGGACTGCGCGATACCGAGCGAATGAATGAATGAATGAATGAACGAATGAATGAATTAACACTTTATTGTAAAAGTAAATAAAGTTATTAAAAGTCTTATATCTAAATGACAAATTAACAGAGTACAAAAGGCGGCCATATCGCTGAACGATTTCTCCCAGGCAACCTTGAAATCCAAATCCAAGCTAAACTTAACACATCCGCTCTGGGTAGCGAATATCACATAAGTTAAAACATCCCTTTAATTCTTTACGCTGAAATACCGGTAATTTGCCACTATACAGGGTGCCACAGAAAGTTCACCCTTTCTACAACTATACTAAATATATATTAATGTTAATGCTATGCTGGATGGGTTTGCTTACAAGCCCAAAATTCCATAGAATTTTGGGCTTGTAAGCAAACCCATTAAACAAAACAAAACTCATATTTTTAAAAGCTAGGTATCCGATGACTTACTAGGTAATACCACCTTTGGCTGCATTTGCTCGCGGCAATTTCCTCGTAATTTCCGCGTTGGGAGAGCAATGTTTCCCATCACTAGTGGAGCGTGGCCGATATCACACTAGCTCGCTAACTATTTAAGGGTGAGTTCCTACTCACCGAAGAGAAGCGGCATCGACCACAATCGTTAAAATAGAAAATCTCGTCAAATCTCGTCTCCCACTAGCGTTGGTATTATTATACAGGGTTTTTAGTAATTCACAGACATTAAAAAATAAGTCAATAGCCAATTGGATGATTTTACACAATATCTTCGCTCCGCTTTGATGTGGTAGAAATCAGTCCTATGCTGAGATTGCTAAATAAACTGGTTATGCAGAATATTCTCGATACTGGCCTCATTTCAGGCTATCGCTGGGTAAAACTGCGAAAGTCTTTGTTTGCATGATAAAAATCGAACTCAACTTTTATCATTGATTTTTTTGATATTTTCTTTTATTGTCGTCACTAAAACCAATTTTTATTAAAATGCATAGAAAATAAAATGCGTAGACACACTAATATTATAAATGCGTATGTTTGGATGGATGGATGTTTGATGATGGTTACTGTTTCACGTAAAAACTACTGAACGGATCGGGCTGAAATTTTGCATACAGGTAATTGTAATCCTGGAATCAAACATTGGCTACTTTTTATCGCATAAATCAGTTCCCGTGGGATAGATATCACCTTTAAACGTTTCCATAGAAACAATGCGTGCGAAGCCGCGGGGCGCAGCTAGTGTCTATTAAAACTGTTACAATTGATTCTTTAACATATCTGTGTGTTTGTATTTTTTGTTCTGTTTTTCTTTAACTTGGTGTGCAAAAATAGTACATTATGGTTCTAATTTCATTTCATTCTATTTTTAAACGTTTTCAATAAGAAGGAGGTTCTCAATTCGTCTGTATTTTTATTTTTTTAATTTATCATTGGCTGCAGTACAGAAATAAACACGACGAGTCTCCGAAAAAAGAGAGCTTAAATCATTAAAAAAAACTCCCTTATTGTTATGTTTCGATAAATAGAACCCAGTAAATTACTCGAAAAATCATCTCCGTCACTATCTCTCGATGCGGTTAACGTTTATGCAACAATTAGTTCGATAGAAGTCCATTCTGTTGTTTTCCGATAAAATCGGCAGCAACAACACCCACTGAATTATAGCCCAAACAATAACTATGCATACATATAAAAAATATCACAAATTTGTGCTGAGTTCTCGTTGCTACGGCGTAGACAATATTTGCTACGACGTCGATGAATTTGCTACATTATCTCGCCGTAGACGATGTGTAACGAAAATTATGAATGTAGTGCGTAAATGCTTTAGTAGCGACAAACAAACATCATATCGAATTAAAGATAACCACATAGAAACACTCGGAAATAAACCCGCATCGCCGATTAAAAAAACGCGCATACGCTACGAGCAAAAGTTGACCCAATTCAACCATGGTTACTACCTAGTTATATTCAACTTCGGGTCAAACGGAGGTCATTAATGTACAATGTAGGTATGCAACTGTGCATATAGATATCTATGACGACGCCATTAGGATGAAATGCCAAATGGCCGGCGGGACACTCTAATCACTGGCGCCGGGGCAATGCGCGACGAATACGTTAGCCAGGAATGGATTTTATGACCGCTACTACGGAACCCTGCTCGAACTTTTGTGGCCAGGAAAAAATGAGTTTGAATCTGATTTAAATTGTTTTAATAAAAGTAATGCTGGACAATTCACACAGCATTATCTAGCCCCAAGCTAAGCAGAGCTTGTGTAAGTGTTAGCTTGTTTGAATGGTTAATTCGTACCTAACACCCATCATTACGAGTGACTATGACGACGACAGAATAAATACAGCGTACTAATATTATCATTTTTGTGTAAGTGGGAAAGCGTGTTCCATCTTAGGCCACATCTTCGTTTACTTTAGTGATATGGTGGCCAAACGCTCGACCATTTAAAAAAAAAGTGGTACGACGATGTTGATGACAGATTGTTCTGTGTGAGAACGTTGTGTCATCAATTTCTTGTTCTTGCATCGACACACTTGCACGTGAGGGTGGGTTCGATGCCACATTTGAGCTACCTGTAGATCGTTGCAGTTAGCTCAATTGTTATAATTATAAAGACTAGTTCTAATTAATTTCTATGCGGCAGATTTGGCCGAAGATCTCAAGAGGCGCAAATATGCAGGTCTCGACAGAGCCGACACATTTGCTCCCCTTGGAGTCGAGACCCTAGGTCCGTGGGGTACCGAGGCTCTTCGGGTTTTCAAAAAACTATCTGAGCGTCTGGTCGAAGCGATGCGTGACCCGAGAGCTGGTGAATATCTGGCACAGCGTATCAGCATTGCCATACAGCGTGGCAATGCAGCCAGCGTCTTGGGGACGCTTCCGACTGGTGTTGATATGGATCAGTTGAGCTATCTGTAGACTGTTTGCAACAGTCGGCAGTTAGCTCAATTGTTTCAATTGTAAATACTAGTATAATTTTCTTTGTGAATAGATGTCATATTTCTATTATTTTATTGTAATTTTATTTGTCAATATAGTATGAAGTTGTATCTTAATAGTACTTTTTTTGTCAGGGAATTGAATATTGATAGTTAATGATTTTATCGGGTATTTATCGCGTACCTTCGGTTATTATCTCCCCTACGTTTCTACCGCGTTACAGCGATCGCGGTCATGGGGCGACTGATCGCGATAAATACCCCATAAAATCATTAACTATGTTAAAAAATCGCGAAAGTGTAAAAAGTTTTATTGAATATTGAATTTAAAATGTTTCCACCGAATTTCCGTAGTAGAACGGCAATCGACATTGTATCGCACCGTAAGTTCGGCACAATCGCTCCGATCACTCGAACGAACGTGTTTCGATGTCACGAATAATCTGGATTGAGCTGGAGGCCTGTGAGTGGCAAGGCTGGCAAACTGGACGGTTGATTTCTGCGAACGATCAATGCAGCCGGATTTCGGGAACACGCTTTTGGTAAATGTGCCTCCAGATGTTTGCCATAATTACCGGGGTCCTCGAAAGAACACCAATAGGGAGAAAAAAACTTTATTTATTGCAAATAAATAAAAAAAATATTCGAAACGCAAAAAATATTTATTCAGAAGTTGATCCCCTCGGGGTCCAGAATTCCCATTCGGCTTAGTCGGCTTACACCCTTTGCACCCTGGATCTGGCGAAATTATCTATTTCTGCCTGTCAGCCTGATTGTCACATTTGAAGCCTAAACCTCTCTTTCTCTCGGATCGGACTTTTATGCTTTTATCCAGGAAAAGTACGGCGAAGCCACGGACAGAAGCTAATCCAAAATATTTGTCATTTCACCATAGTGTAGGTAGGTAAGCCTTTGTCTAATAAATATTATTTCGTGTTCCAAATCTGTGCCACATCCGTAAGTATACCTACTTATTCAACGACCACCTGGCAAATTTAATATTCCTGCAGTAACACCAGACAACTGGCCCAAAACTAGCAAAAAGTGACACATGGAGGCACCAAAGTGATTTATTCACTCGCCTACTTACCGTCAAGTGTTTGAGTTATTTATAGGCCCTCCTCGAAGTTGCTTGGACTAGAGCTTCAACCAGGGAATCGAAAAAGCCGGAGCTTTCAAACTTAAAGTTTCCCTATTTGTTTTGAGAACTTATTCACAACTTACTAAACTTTTAATTGCGTCAAGCGGTTAAAGATTTTCTTATCGGGCTGTGGGACAGAACCTTTCAACCGACTTGTTTATTCCGTAACCAAAGTGTCGCGCTTGCTTGTTGCAATTGTTGTTTTGTTTTACAAAAACATTTGGTTTGACTTGTAATTGATAAGAAATCACCGTTTTATTATTGCTAAATCAATGTGACTTACCGTGCCATAGAATAGACTGGCCTGTCCACAGTTTGGCCGAGATATAACAAACTTTGTTGTTTTGATTGACTTTGGACTCGGTATAAAGTGAGTCAATCCTACCATGACTCAACTAACATGTGGATCCGCATTAAGGTAAACTGTTTGGTCTAGCTTTTTAAAGTTTTTCTGTAGTGCTAGGCATCTCTACCCGGACTTAATTTGGGTGCAATTTAGCGCTAAAGGATTCCAGTTTCGGACGGTTGAAGATAAAAATAAATTTATTGCCACGATAGCTGTGGGCGTAATTAAGCAAAACAAAAAGCTTTTGGCCAACTAAGTGACTTGTGAATTGTAGCGCTTAACTTGTTAGTACAAGTAAACTTGTTAGTATAGAATATCCTATCTACTTGCTACAAGGTTGCTTGTATATATATTCTTTGTTTTAGGTGGTTTTGGTAATAAAGTAACAATTGCTGTGTGAATTATTAGTACGTATTATTATTATTTAAATTCAATTTTTATATTATTAATTTAAATTTAAAATCATTTCTATCATTCTTGAACAAAAGTAGGGGCCTAAGGAAAATATAAATTGATAATTAAGAATTTTTTGGAATATAGTTATTGGGTCCGTCATAATATGTAAACCAAATATCGCTGATTATTCATTGATCTGGTCAGACTACATCATGACGTGGGCAGTGCGTATTTTTCATTTCATGAAATGATTGGTTGCATCATGAAGTGATCAATTCTAGGATATGGCCACGACATATATACTTCGTTAAATATTAAGTAGGTACCTAAAGACCTCAACACAACAGGCATTCTTTTAAAGAAGAAGTAATTTATGAGAGCACCATAGTCATAGCAAAAGAACGTAAATTAATTAATTAATCTATTATTATTATATTATTATTTCTCGCCACGCTAGCCTTAACGACATCATCCGGCGGGCCTTTGTCACCGCTAACGTACCAGCTATTCTCGAACCGAATGGTCTGTTGCGTGACGATGGTAAGAGGCCCGACGGTATGACACTAGTCCCATGGGAGTTGGGGAGGCCCATTGTGTGGGACGCTACATGCGTCGACACACTTGCGCCTTCCCATCTTCCGAGGACATCCGTGAGGGCGGGTGCGGCGGCAGATTTGGCCGAAGATCTCAAGAGGCGCAAATATGCAGGTCTCGACAGAGCCTACACATTTGCTCCCCTTGGAGTCGAGACCCTAGGTCCGTGGGGTACCGAGGCTCTTCGGGTTTTCAAAAAACTATCTGAGCGTCTGGTCGAAGCGACGCGTGACCCGAGAGCTGGTGAATATCTGGCACAGCGTATCAGCATTGCCATACAGCGTGGCAATGCAGCCAGCGTCTTGGGGACGCTTCCGACTGGTGTTGATATGGATCAGTTGAGCTATCTGTAGACTGTTTGCAACAGTCGGCAGTTAGCTCAATTGTTTCAATTGTAAATACTAGTATAATTTTCTTTGTGAATAAATGTATGTCGGAGATCAGGCCGCCGCCGGCGCCGCACTGATTCGTTCGTGTTTCGGTCTCCAACGCCATCTGTTAGCTAGTCGAGGAGTGTATAGTAGGAAACGTCAAGTAGACAACTGTCATTGTCTCGACTGTCGTCGTTACAACTGTCATTGTCACTTGGGCATGGTCAAGGCGGAGGGCCAGAGAGGTTAGGTTGGACCGTGAGTGACGGCACTTATGGTTGGCGACTTTCGAAGAGAGCACGGGTTCTCGTCTGGCCTCTGCTTTGAACTTGCCGCGTTTCACAATTTGCGAGACTATACTTAGTGAAGTGATTCTGATTAACTAATAAACACCTGGACAACACGTTGGAATATTTTATTTGGACTTCGAGGCATGTCTGACGTTCCGGACGGCAGACCTCCGGATCCCTCTCCGTTATGTATGTATGTATATATTAATTAATAATGATGAACATTTCACACAGCAAAGGTAAGTAAGTAAAGGTACCTTACCTTTACTTACTTAGGTACCTTTGCTGGTGCCTTTTACGAAATCAAACAAACTTCTGTTGTACAGGAGTAATTCATAGGTCAAAGTTCGTTAACAAATGCACTTAACAACAGTTTAAGGAAAACAATATCAAGTTGAAAGTAAAGGATAAGAAAACAACACTTGAAAACAATAAAGTCCTTAGTTGCAGCCGTGACTGTTCTTGAATCTAATGGATAGTCTCAGTCTCGACGAAACTCAATTATTTTCCGCAAGAAACGTCATTTTGTCGCATTTTATTTTTCTAAGCTGGATCTTCTTTTAGATTACTTGGGATTGTGATATTTTATGATTTGTTTTGTACTGGCGACTTGCTAATTTGTAGACATGGTTCGGACCAGAGTAGTTTGTAAGGTATTCGTGATCATTAGAAATCTGGCAGCATTTGTGCTGGATGTGTATTTAAGACATTTCGATACAGAACCCTTGAAAAGAAAAAAAAGAGATTCGGACGAGATGTCCCCTTCACTTTTGGTTGAGGTTACAACTGATCCGAATCTAAAACTAAGAGATTTTAGATTCGGACGAGATGTACCCCTACTCAAAAGTGAAGTGGACATCTCGTCCGTGGATCAGTTTGAGATTCGGCCCAGATGTACCATAACCCATTGTATCTACCACTACGTACACCTGCACAATTTGCCTTCCCTCGCTGCGTTCGCGCATATGGCTGCATATCCAAACCCAGAAATGAAAATAGAACGAAACCACAGGGCATTACCTAAATTCTCTCTACAGACGGAACAAGGCCGGTATTGATCACTCATACCATTCCCACTGCTGATTGGTTCATTTTCTTTTGATTGGTATTCGTAATCAAAATGCAGCCAATGAGCTGTGACAATAGGATGAGATGAGTAAAATTCGATAGATACGTACGGTAGATAACGTTCTTCCAGTGCTAACTCAACAAATAGCCTGTGTTGTGTTACAACTAAACGGAAAGACACGCTATTTCCAATCTTTTGCAATAAAATGTCCTCCTAGCCGAATTTTGCCCACGGCGGCCAGTCTTATCGGAGACCAGCCAGATGCACAGGATATATTGTAGTGAACAAGTGTGTGCGCAAACGACAGAAATTAAAAATATCACTCTATTTCCGTGTCGGTGTTTAGTTTTATAATTTGACCTTTTCGAAGTGTACATTTATTGTATTTATGGAAATAAAGCGTTTTTTATTTTGATTTTTGATATTGAAAAACACAGGTCCACTCTCTATTCTCTTGCCCTCATAATCCGATGGAACGACAGATCGACACGACCGGGAAGAGGTCAGGCGCAAGACCAACGGCTTAACGAGCTTTCCAAGGCACGGGGGTGTAACACCGCCAACTTTCTGACTCCGAGCTGCTACTGTGAATTTTCCTTGAAAAACCCCAATAACAACTATGTCCGACCCGAGATTCGAACCCAGGACCTTTTATTCAGCTTTTGAACAAGCCGACCGCTAGACCAACGAGGCAGACAATTGCAATATACCTACCAAATGAACAACATAGATGGAAAGACGTACATACCTAGACCGAAGTTCGACCGAGACATAAATCCGCACGTGAAATACTAACGCCGGCGGCGCCAACTTATTGCAATTAATTTGAGCCTTCCACTTTCGAGAATCTAGTACCCAATATCCCGAATTTTATTCAGATCTATGGTGATAAGAACACTCATAAATACATCTGAACTGACCAGCAGGAAATATCTTCTTTTGCAGTGAGGAGGCATTTTCCACCTTCAATACTGGTCCAAGGTAGAGCTAAGCTTATCCTACATTGCTACCAACTGCCTAGTTGTAAAGTATATTTAATCACAAAGCATTAAGTTCCCGGCTTAAACAGTAGCTATCATAAAAGTGTTAGCAAAGTAACTTCTCGTAATTCACGTAAGTTAGTCGGTGAGACGTCGGAGGTGACTTGAACTGTAATTTAAATGTAAATTTCACCGCGACCAGCGACCGCCACGAAGATGTGATACTGCGAATGGTGGAACAGTATACTAAATCACCAGGCTTCCGTGTCGTAGGAGGCAAACAGCGACCATACCGACTCGTCCTCATTTTACTTATTAGAGAAAGAATGGATAAAATTAAAATAGGCTAATATAATCCTTTATTCACAAAGAAAATTATACTCGTATTTACAATTGAAACAATTGAGCTAACTACAGACTGTTGCAAACAGTCTACAGGTAGCTCAACTGATCCATATCAATACCAGTCGGAAGCGTCCCCAAGACGCTGGCTAAATAAAAAATAAAATGGATATATAAATTTGCAATGTGCCGAAGTTCGCGCGTTTACACTTTAAAGGTAGCCACCCTTCGAACATCAGCAAACAAAAAAACAAAGAGCTCTCTCAGGTAGCTAGGATGCCATGCCACCAAATGGCATGACAAATGTGACGTACGGTGTCTTCAAGCAAATTTGCTTTTAGCTGTCGCCTGGTCCACAACGACCGGTCTGTTCCGAGACTATTGCAGAAGCGGTGTCTTGAAAATTTGGTACCAAGTGTCCCTTTTCAGTGGCAAAGCACATCACTGATGAAATTTTTTTCACAGTAGACGAGATAAGTAGCTAAAATGAGGAATGTGTCAAGTAAAAGCACCCTCGGGTATGGCTTAGCGACCCGTAGTAACCTACGCTATATCTCTCCAGTCTGTTCTGCTTTCAGCTTGTAGCTGCGACAGGTCCACTTCCACAACATGAATAGGTAGTTGCGCTACTTTAAGTTTGTTACTATGGTAACGCTATAAAAGCCTTCCGTCATTGGTTTTTCAGTTGATAAAGATTTATGCAAAGGTTAGTGGTATTTCGTGGGCTGCATACAAGTTGGTGTTTAAACAAAGTGGGCTAGGTAAATAGAATTTTTGTTAGAATCTGTTTAAAACGTACTATTTTGCAAAAACTCGTAACCGTTTTACTAAAAGTTGCAATTTTAACGCAGAATATTTTTATAAAATTGAAATACTTTTATTTGTGTGGTAACTGAGCCCGCACAATTTTCACGTTTTATTAAAGTTTTTGTTTTTATAAAGTAAAACAGCATTTTAACATTGTTATGAAACTTTTCGAATAAAATAACAAGTATTCGGTCCAACACGCGACCGTTACCTAGATAAAACAAGTTAGGTATTCAAACCTGTCCAAATCTGTGCAAATCTAGGGACATCTATTCACCCATATCCAATTTGTTATTTGTATCGGCATTACATTGTATCTGAAGATTGTCACGTAGGGAGCAAACGGCTCGACGTGAATCACAATACACACCGATTTGGGAATTCTGACTCTGACACTATTTGAATAGGTAAGCAATTGCTGTTATTCCGTTGAGGTTGATTTAAGGTTTAGTAAAGGTTTGTTTCTTCCCAAACCACAAGCTTTGCTTAGATTTTGAGTGTGTTAAAATATCAGAATTTAGCCCCTACCCCGATTTGTTGTAATTTGGTAGATTCCTTACACACTGCTGCGTTTTTGAAGCGCGATGTCTAGACCCGACGCCCCCAAAACGCAAGCCGCAGCTGTGAGTAAAATGGCATGCGTCCTAATACAGAACGTGTTCCGTAAACAATTGCCGCAAAACCGCAGGACGCGTAAACATTTCGTCCAACTTCTATCACGTCCATAAAATCACAGCAGTGTGAAGATCGTATGCGTCTTAGTACAAAATTTACTGCAAACAAATATCACAACAAATCGCGCGACACAAGACTCAATTCAAAATCACGGCTGCGGGGTAGATCCTTTATTTGTTCGACCTATGTGTGTCCTATAGACAAAGACATTTTAATCACCTATTATGGGTTTCTCGAAATTAAATAATCGTACAAAATCGTATTAAATCATCTGAGCTTCTGGTCGAAGTGACGCGTGGCCCGAGAGCTGGTGAGTATCTGGGAGCGCATCAGCATTGCCATACAGCGGGGCAATGGGCGACGCTTCCGGCTGGTATTGATATGGATCAGTTGAGCTGCCTGTAGATTATTTACAATAGTCTGCAGTTAGCTCAATTGTTGCAATTGTAAATATTAGTTCTTATTTGTTTCTATTATCTTATTGTAATTTTCTTTGTTATTAATGACATTAAAATCGTACAAAGACTATGAAGATGAAAAGAAAATATAAAACACAGCATTTCATAAAATAAAAACACTTCTATCTATGTAATTTCCTGAAATTCGACAAGAGGAAATGATATGAGCACCTAATGTGCTGTAGGAACAGCTGTAAAGCTGCGTGGCTTAGCTGTAAAACTCCTCCTCAATACCAGTGGCCTTGTGCGTCTAATGCAGCTTAGGAAGTCAATACGACTGGTATGATTTTCTCTGATTTTCTCTCTGTAATACTATTGAATTCCTGGTCAAGATATATAAATAAATTATGCTGGACAATTCACACAGCATTATCTAGCCCCAAGCTAAGCAGAGCTTGTGTTATGGGTACTAGATAACTATACACATAATACAATACACTACATAGATAGATATTTTTGATTATACATAGAAAAACATCCAGACACCCCGAACAAATATCTGCAGATCGTACAAACATTTGTCCCGAAGCGGGAATCGAACCCGCAACCTCCTGCGTCGCAGGCGGACCTTCGCCCTAGTTATAGAGCCTTAGATAGTAGTATGGAATAGAAATAGGGGACGCCCAACGGTGTTATGAGGTCGAGGAAATTCCTGAAAATGCGTATCGTTGTTCGTTGCGAGCGCCTTCTTTCCCCGTACTGACTGCACGAACGATCGCTGTGTGACGTAATGTCACATACATTACGTCCCAAACATCGGTCCGTATCTGAATTTAGAGTAAAAAAAAACACAAAAAACACAAGTCATGATAATCTTAAAGATCATCATTATTGATGTACTGTTGGTTATTTATTACAAAATACCTCAAGATAAAACGGTGTATTATCAGAAATCCGGTTATAAAAGTAAACCGGACATTTGAGACTTTATTATCGATCGACACAAAAAGAGAAGCATGTTATAAGTTTACGTGTCTGTCTGTATATCTGTGCATCTATCTGCGGTAGCTGCCAAATGGATAAACCAATTTTCGTTTAGTTTTTTTGTATCATATGTAGATATTTTTATCTATGACACAGAAAAACTAATCCCGAGTGTTCTTAGCCATGTTTCATAAAAATCTGTCGGGGGGGTTTTAAAATTTTTAATTTTTTTCTTGTTATTGTGACATTAGTTCGATGTTGACGATACTATCTTTCATAGTTACAGCTGTTTTTGTGTCTTATAAAATTGAACCAGATATTCAAACATTTCCTATGTTTCGCCTATAACAGTAAAAAGTTAAGTGTAACATAAAACCTAAGCTCGTACGAATAACTGGGATTACCAGCGGTATCATGTGTACTGATTATTGTAGCTATGAGTTTGTGATTACGGATTACGCACTTTTTGTGGCTTTCTAGAGAAATTACGGCGGATAAAAAAAGACTGAAAAACTTAAGTGGCTGTCTGTTATACTTAATGTAGGTAAGTACCTTAAGCGACCACGGGACCTTATCACTTCCAATCTTCAACGTCATTCAGAGGAAAATTTATCCGTCTGTCACAGCCCTCAATAATTTGAACTTTATGTGAATAATAGATATAATGGCTACAATCTGGATAAAAACCTGTAATTTCAATAGTTTAAGATGTAAAAGTGATTGTAAGCTGCTTTGTAAGGTTAGTACAATAAAGAAATTGCTTTGTTTTTGTGCTATTAAAATTGAAAATTTAAGAAACAATAAGTAGGTAGGTACTCGAAAAATAACAACTAACAGGCTAAAGGTTTCTTCGTCGCTTCTTTAGTTTAGTCTACATACCGAAGCGACAGAAATCAAAAAATATCACTGAATTTCCGTGTCAGTGTTTAGTTTTATATTTTGACCTTTTCTAAGTGTAACATTTATTGTATATATGGAAATAAAGAGTTTTTGATGTTGATTTTGACTGTGTTAGTGAGTTAGGTAAGAGTGCGTTCCCACTTTGTCATAACGACATTTGTCGTTACGACAAAATGAGAACGTCCGGAGGTGTTCACTTATAGGACGGCACGATTAACTGCCGTCCCTGTCATCCACGACTTATTTTAACCACCGACGCAAAAAGAGGGCTGTTTTAAGTTTAAAGTGTCTGTCTGTGTATCTGTGTATCTGTCTGTGGTATCGTAGCTCCTAAACGGATGAACCGATTTTCGTTTATTTTTATTTTTTGTTCGTAGATAATTTTATCCCGAGTGTTACGGTGGACGAAAGTCCACCTGCGACGCAGGAGGTTCCAAGGGTAAAATTAAAAATATATATCTATTTAGTGTATTCTTTAAAGTTAGGTATATCATCATGGTAACACAAGCTCTGCTTAGCTTGGGGCTAGATAATGCTGTGTGAATTGTGCAGCATTTTTCTATTCTTTTTTTAATAAATTCTATTCGCTAAATAATACATTTAAACTTTCTCTGATAAAATCCAACAGAATTCCATTCGCGCGCAGTGGGGGGGCAGTTGGAGGGAGTGATTGACATGCCATTCAATGATAAAAACAAGATTCGTCAAGTGCGAGTTGTAACTCGCGCGCCGAGGGTTTCGAACATTTGACGATCATACAAATCTATACCAAGAGATTGAATAGAGACTTCGCTTTTTAATGAATCCCTAAAAATAGTAGGTTCCAACCTACATTTCAAATGGATCGTTCTGCAAACTTCGGAGATTATTGGGTCATTTTTTCGACTTTTAGCAAAATATTTCAATAAGTAGTATGTAACCTACAGAAATTTGCATTTGTAACTTCAATTCTTTAATTTCCAACTTCAATTATTTGCGTCACCTAACTTTAACCTCAACAGCTTAGATTGGTCCACTGCTGGGCTCAGGCTTCCCCCTGATAAGCACCTTATTGGCTTATATCTCATGGGGGGTAGTGCCCATAATCCCCACGCTGGGCATGCGGGTTGGAGATCGCAGTTCGGTGGTAGAATTGTTCGGCAGGAGGCTCGGCTGCCCGCACCCGGTGGATATCCCTTAGTCGCCTCTTACGACACCCGCGGCAAGAGTTGGCGTGGTGCAAGTTCTATGCCGGCACCACACGGCAATTAATTATTCGCGTCAGTAACTCTTGATTCAAACAACGCATCGGCTTCATTCGAATTGCATCGCCAATCAAACGATTTTCAAACGGATTTCCGATTCAATGCACCTGAAATAGTTCAGGATTCCGGAGTTCAGGTTACATTCATTTCATTTCACTATGTTGACTCATTTATTTGAAACGCTAACGTTTGCTAGTTGGATATTTTGTGTGGAGTGTCGGAATCAAAGGGCCAGTTTAATTGTTTTAGCTAATAATTTGAGAAGATTTTAGTTATTTCGAAACAAACAAATTATTAGCAGTAGCTATGTATGTGGCTTAGAATTTGCACCACCCCAACTCTTCTCGCGGGTGTCATAAGAGGCGACTAAGGGATATCCACCGGGAGCGGGCAGCAGCGCCCCTTGCAAAACAATCTACAACCGAACTGCGATCCCCAACCCGCATGCCCAGCGTGGGGATTATGGGCATTACCCCCATGCGATAAAAGTCAATAAGGTGCTTAGACCAACACAGGTTGTTGGGTGAGGTTGAGGTTGAAATTATTAGCAGTGGTTGTACAAGATTTATAGACTGTTCGGTTCAGACAAGGTGCCACGAAATGGGTGTATAAGCAAAAAATGTTACTCCAGAAATCGGGATCAACTTTTCAAATTCAAGGGCTCAAATTCAAATGGTTGAAGAACGAAAATCGCTAATTCTCTTTTAGTTGTATTTGTAATTGTCACGAGAAGGTTCCTTACAGAAGAAACAAGACCCGTCAAGTGCAAGTGTAACTCGCGCGCCGAGGGTTTCGAACGTTTGTGAACAAGTAGGTATGTACTAAAGGTACCGGTTAGAATCTCCGATATTTAATGAAGACCTAAAACTAGTAGGTACCACCTACATTTCAGATGGATCTCTCTGCATGCTTCGGTGATAGGGTGTAGCGGTAAATTTTTCGACTTTTTTCAAGATATTTCAAAAAGTATTGAACCAGTAGAAATTTCAAAAACTGTTTTGAAATGTACAAACCGATACCTTTCATATGATACCCCACTCATTGGGGTAACCCCTCTTTTTGAAAATTATCCCCCCTCTTTTTGACCATTTTTCAAAAAGGGTTCATTTTACAGACTTTTCTATATTATCCTGTAAAATATAGATCTATATCTACAAACGCTCCATACATTTTGAATGGATCGCTCTGTAAACTTCGGAGATAGAGGGGGGGGAACGGGTAAAATTTCGACTTTTTTCAATATATTTCAAAAAGTATGTAACCTACAGAAATTTGAAAAACGGTTTTAAAATGTACAAATCAATACCTTTCATATGACACCCCATTCAGTGGGGTAGCCCCCCCTTTTGAAAATTATCCCTCCCTTTTTTGACCATTTTTCAAAATGTGTTCGTTTTCAAGACTTCTCTATATTTTTCCTGTAAAATATAGATTTATATCTACAAACGCTCCATACATTTTGAATGGATCGCTCTGCAAACTTCGGAGATAAGAGGGGGGGGGAATGGGTATTTTTTCGACTATTTTCAAAATATTTCAAAAAGTATGAAACCTACAGAAATTTTAAAAACTGTTTTGAAATGCACAAACCGATACCTTTCATATGATACCCCAATCGGTGGGGTAGCCTCCCCTTTTGAAAATTATTCCCCCCTTTTTTGACTATTTTTCAAAAAGTGTTCGTTTTTCAGACTTCTCTATATTTTTCCTGTAAAATATAGATCTATATCTACAAACGCTCGATACATTTTGAATGGATCGCTCTGCAAACTTCGGAGATAAGGGGGGGGGGATGAGTATTTTTTCGACTATTTTCAAAATATTTCAAAAAGTATGAAACCTACCGAAATTTTAAAAACTGTTTTGAAGTGTACAAACCAATACCTTTCATATGATACCCAACTCGGTGGGGTAGCCTCCCCTTTTGAAAATAATTCCCCCCTTTTTTTACCATTTTTCAAAAAGTGTTCGTTTTTCAGACTTCTCTATATTTTTCCTGTAAAATATAGATCTATATCTACAAACGCTTCATACATTTTAAATAGATCGCTTTGCAAACTTCGGAGATAGGGGGGGGGGGAGCGGGTATTTTTTCGACTATTTTCAAAATATTTCAAAAAGTATGAAACCAACAGAAATTTCAAAAACTGTTTTGAAATGTACAAACTGATACCTTTCATTTGATACCCCACTTGACTCTGTAGGTCTCTTTTAAAATTTTGACATCTCAATTTGTATGGAAAATGTTCATTTTCATTTTTCATTTATTTTCAATTTTTTTTCTTAAAATCTGGACAGGCGCACGAAATGTATTATTATTTTAAATTTCAAGTTGATAGCTGCTGTAGTTGCTGAGTTATTAAGGAGGGAAAAAAGGACAGACAAAGCGAGACCATAAGGGTTTTGAAACCGATCTTCGAAACCCTAAAAATTAAGAAGGTTTGATACATAAATTTCCACGCGGGTGAAGCCGCGGGAAGCAGCTAGTTAAATAAATAAATAAAACAATACAATCGATCCGCTTTGCTACGAAACTCTACGAAATGCTACGAAAGCAAACCGCGTAGCAAGTGCTACGCCGTAGCGCTCTATTATAATCGATTTCAACATAGAGAAACCCAGCTCAAATTAAATTGAGACCTGCAAGCGACAAAACTAAATTATTGGCAAGCTCAAACAGAACTGTGAGAGCGCTGACGAATTGCAAATCAACGTGCGATGCAAGCAATAATCGTGGGAATGCAATTATTGCCCGGTTTGACTATGGGTTGGACACCATTTATGTGCTGCAAGTTAATTATCTAGCTCGACTATAGCAAAATATAGCTCAGACGTATTTTACAAAAACTGAAAGACCTTTTCATTACGAATGCAAGCGGCTTAACTACTATACGAACCTTATTTGTGTTGGAAGAACACCAACGTTTCAAGACCTTTGATTACGACTTTAGCGTTACCATTACCACTAAGGAGGTTTGGGACTCCTTTGTTTCCACCAATATTTTGTTCTAGAAAATTCCAAAACTTAAAATTAAAACTTAAAATTCGTTCGTATCTCACAGCTAGGCTGGAGAACTTGAGATTTGACAGGTTTTATTTTGTTCCATAGAATTCAAACCCCGAATTCAAATCACATAATTACTGGCCATAAACTTGCTTTGAAGAGCTTATAACCGTCGACATTTAGTTCTTGTTCCACAGAATTCTAATTTCGAATTCCTCGGATGGATCGAGTGGCACAAGCTAGGAGGAGTATTCGTCATCCCGAGAACTGAATTAATTTCGTTGTTGGAATTGAGATAGTTCAACAATGCTCCGAGAAGCTAGCAGTCCATAGTCATGAATCAAAGTTTCAATTTACATAACAACGTCTCTCGTAAATTCCGCGAAATAAACAGAAAACAATATAGACGACACCTCCAAACAAAGTACTCGAATCTGATTGGCTGACATAGATGATATAGATACGCATAGAAACTAGAAGTAGAGAGTACGATGCAGGCTGATTCTTCAGGTTCAACCCCATAGCGTGCACCGTCATGTTTATGGCGCATACTGCTGCACTACTGACAGATTCCTGGAGCTAGGTACTTAGATTGGATATAATATACTTTTTCTTTTTTTGGGAGGGTACCGAGACCGTTCCGATTTTTAAAATATCTGAACGTCTGATTGAAGCGACGCGTGGCCCAAGAGCTGGTGAGTATCTGGCGCAGCGCATCACCATTGCCATACAGCGGGGCAATGCAGCCAGCGTCTTGGGGACGCTTCCGATTGGTATTGGATCAGTTGAGCTACTTGTAGATTGTTTGCAACAGTCTGCAGTTAGCTCAGTTGTTTCAATTGCAAATACTAGTTCTAATTTTAGGTTTTGTTTTTTTTAAATAGTTTACAGTACAATTGATGTTTGTCAGAGAAACGCTGGGTGTAGGACACTAGCGTAGGACAAAGACCTCGATAATATAAATATAAATCACGTTTAAACAATAAAAACAAAGAGCTAGTTCATTGTAGCTTTCATTGTTTGTAAATTGAGTATCATTAAATTCGTTGTTAGCGTGTAACTTGAAACTCACTTATCCATACAAAACGCTCTCCACTAACAATTTAATTAAATTTTGTTACGGTTATTTTGTTGAACAAATTCAGTCAAAAAGGTGTTTTATAAATTGGTTTTTACAAAAGTGCGCGATTATGATTAAAGGTGTGAGGCACATTTTCATACTTAAGTACCTAGTACCCATAACACAAGCTCTGCTGAGCTTGGGGCTAGATAATGCTGTGTGAATTGTCCAGCATTATTTATTATTATTATTTCCTACTATGAAGAAAGAAAATTATATTTGGTTTTTCGTATGTGGTAATGATCCATTATAATTTTTTTCAATCATATAGGTACTCCTAAATAGTTTTTCCCACCTTGCTAATTATGCCACGTCTAGTATAGTATTATAATATCTGTGGCCACGTTAACAAATCCGACGACAGAAGTTAGTTTTATAGAAATAGTTGAACCGAAGCGCTAATAACTGTGATAAAATGGAACATTTAGAATAGCCTATGAAGATATAGAGGTGGGACAGGTGGTATTGCGATAAATCGATGGCATGAATCACCGCGGGACAATATTTGCATGATCTGCAAATATTTGTTCCGGTTCTGGGTGTTTTCTGTATTTCCATGTAAATATTATTGTACCTATATCAGATATCTACCTACCCACACAAGCTAAGCAGAGCTTGTGTTATACTGTTATAATTGGGACTAGATTATGCTATATGAATTGCCCAGCGCTTGATTTTATGGAAAGGTTTAATGGTTATTTCTAACCCATGGGAACTGATTTGTGGGATAAAAATAGCCTAGTGCGGAGGCCGATGGTTTGCTTTTTATTCATAATAATAAAACAACAATTCATAATTATACAATTAACAAATATTTTAATTTTTTCATTCAGGTTTCAATTAATAAGTACCTACCTAGGTAAAACGCGTCAGTCTCTATATTTTTTATCGATATCGATACTTCAATTCATCACTAAATATGCAGTCCCAGCCGTTTCCTGGCGCGATAACGATATATTGTGTGGCCACAGTCCGTCGCCGTAAACTTTCATAAAAGAATAGACCATTGATGCGACAATTCGGGACAATAGCTCTCTTCCGCCGACAATAGGCCCAGATAAAGCGGCTGATATAATATCTAAGAAAAGGCTGATATAATATTTAAGAAAAGTTTTTTCCTGCGGCTTCACTCATGTGGTAGACTACGTTTTTTTATCCGGCGAGGAAATTTGTTGACGAATAAACTGATCTGGGGGGGACTAAAATTATGTGGGCCTCGACGCCCTGAGAAGGACGTAATCCCCACTAAAGCAGGTCCGGTGTCGGAGTGTGAACCACGGAACACTTAAAACCTACGGCGGTCCATTAGGTAAATTACCCGTCAATATTATACATGACCTCATTGTCTCACTACAGGGCAAAGGCCGTCGTTCACAATAATTACGTAGGTATATGTGTTTTTTTGTCCTTTGATAATGGTATGGGCCGTAGTATCAGCGAATTTCCGAGACAGCATTTATGCGAGAGGCACTTGGACGAAGTTCATTTGAGATACCCACATGATCGAAGGACATTGCCCGAGTAGTTTCGCGAAATAGTCTTACAGCAAACTAGATTCCTCATATCTCTGACATTAGAAGACGTGCCTACATGCGGTTTTCACTATTATTAATATTATTATAGATGTTCATTTTAACATCTCTGCCGCGGTGACTTATCACAGCGAGCCTACGGGGGCCGCCCTTCTAATACTGAATAATTATATTTTCGTAGACCTTCGTAGCATGTGCTACGACGCTATTCTGGACCTGCGTAGCAAAAACAGACATGCGAAGCGGCGGGCGGCGGCGGCGGCGGGGCGGCGTGTAAAAGATTGAACTAAATATTGTACAAAATTAAGAAATATAGGTAAGTACCTACCTAATGTTTCATGCATTTTCTACAAAACCTAAACCTAAGCAAAGTTAAAGTACCTAGTGTAGCCTTCGTACGGCCTGTTTATGATAGGTAGGTACCTACGCTTTTTTTGCTTCAAACTAAATGGCTTTCAAACGAAAACATTTTTCTTTGCATCATAAACCTTCTAACCCGGAGCTTTGCGTCGACGCAGCGTCCAGTGTGGCACTGCTGACTGTCCCGTATTCTGCGCCTGCGCATCAGGGACGCAGTTTTCTTGCGCACGATGGCATGAAAACCATCAGTGTGGTACCTACTGCGCCAACATTCCCGATGCACTGTAGATTCGGAGCAGTCGCAGCATCATCCGAAATAATGTTATTAAATTAGATTCTTAATGAAAAGCCGCCAAGCTATTGCCCTTGGTTCGTATGTTCCAAAGTACCTACTAAAGGCGGGAATACCTACACCTTTAGCGGGTTAGCTGTTCATTAAATGGGTCTGACTGAAGTGTGTAGGTACCTACATAAAGTGGAAAGAGATGTCCTCTATTTCAATGCTGAAAGACACCTGTTAGCCATTTAGCGCTCTGACGGAGAAATACAAGCTGAAATGAAGTAGGTATCTAAAATGTATTTATCCCGGCCCAGAAAGAAAGGTTATAAGGACGAACGAATCTTATCCAAGGTATGAATGTATTTTGGCTATAAATCCTATGGTCTGTATATACCTAGACTAGGGTTGCCAGATTTTTCTTAATCCTGTAAGTAAGGACACATGCTCATTTTGGCCAAAAAATAAGGGATTTAAATTTTTTCCCCGGGACAAATGAAAACAAATGTATTTAACGTTGTTTTTATTGCTAGTTATAGGTTAGGTATATTTTACAGAACATCGTGTATGGTTTAACATATCTTTGTTTGATTTTACACATTTTACACATTCAATGCAGCTATAAATCATAGTCGAAAACGGTCAATAATTCGCTTTTTATCAAATCCTTCCATTACTTTTTTCCATTTTTCAATAGCACCTACCGTCGAATAATGTTGAAATACGGGACAGAGTCTGTCCCGGCGCGGCGGGACGTTTAAAATTATGCCTGAAATACGGAACTTCCCGGAAAATACGGGCCGTCTGGCAACCCGTCCATGGCACAAAGTTCAACGTGGTTCAACCTTCACATGGAGAAAACGAAACGCAACTTGCGTTTCGAATTATTCTTTCTACGGTTTTCTCCATGTGAAAAAAGTACTGTCAACGTCAATAGAAACGTCATGTCACTGTCAGTGTCATTTTCCCCAAGTTCTTGTATCTCAGAGTCTTGTATCGATCGAAGAAGTTGAAGGACGCAGAAGCCATCAAAGCATCAAACAACAACAAGAAGTTGAAGGAGGTTACAAGTTTGTTTTGTTTTCGTTCCGTTTGTTTTAAATACAAAATGTTTCTCATTGAACGAAATTAAATTTGCTACGTATAATATCTATTGTTAAAATAATAATAACTAAAGTGAGCAACTACAAATGTGCAAATTGTGGGGAACCGTGCACCGCTCTTTTCAAGAGCTAGTTACACACCAACAGTTCTGAGGCTTACAAAGTGTGTAAGTGATTCTATCCGTTTCCTACATTAAAATTTTTCATTAAAAACAAATGGTAAAAGGTTATCTGATGTAAACACATCTATACCATATCCTACTCCTTACCTAAACAGGTAAGGAGTAGGTTGGTAAGTATAAGGTATACTACCTGCGCCCCATGGTGAATAATTTTGTATTTGATCATCCCCGAGAACACTGCACTTTTCCGGGTACCTTCCGAAATTACCTACAGCCACGATACTTCTTTATGCTATCCTGGTACCAAATTTCATCTGCATCTGTTTGAGCGTGTAGGAGCAACAAACATACACACACATTCAAACTTTCACCTTTAGAAGACATCAGTTAAGTTTTTAAACCTACGTTAACAGAACACATAAAGTAAATAAACGCGATAAACAATCATAATTATTATTTCAATTGTTTCACTTGTAGATAGGTACACAATTTTTTTTATTGTAAAGTGAGATCATAACAATCTCCGTTGGGACGCTTCAACATAAACTTATACTAATACCCCGTTGAATAGTTATACTATAAAACACCAGTCATCTTGTTCTACCTATAACAGAAGCTCTGCTTACTTAAGCACAGATGATGCTGTGTGAATAGTTTTGTCCAATTTCACTATTTGTTATTCGCAACTTCCCTTGCTTATTCATAGCTAAGTTGTCTAAGTTAACCCTTATGATAAAAAAACAGAACTGAACAGCTATGTTGAATATGATCAGAAATTTCAAACTATTGGTTATATGTTAGTTAGTCTAAGTTGCCAAGCTTTTTACTTCATCTGAATAAATTCAAAATATTAGGTTCCTACCAGTATAAAAAATCTTATCCATTCCTACCTGGTATGGTACTACCCATTATAAAATATCAGATTATCTAGAGGATAAAAAAGCTTGGGACGGGTTTTGCTCCAACTCGAAAAATAACAACTAACAGGCTAAAGGTTTCTTCTTCGCTTCTTTACTTCTTTATTATATATATATTTTATTTTTTTTCTTTACTTTAGTCTACCACTTTATTTCCGTGTCAGTGTTTAGTTTTATATTTTGACCTTTTCTAAGTGTACATTTACTTATTGTATTTATGGAAATAAAGAGTTTTTGATTTTGATTTTTGATCATGATTAACAGGAAATGGTACATCTTTCAGGAAAAAATGCAAAGGTTTCGTGGACAAGTATGTTGGATACGACCCAGTGATTGCGATGATGGATCCGGTGCTAATGTCCAGGGAAGCTCAGAGGCATGAGCTCTACAATACTGAGTTCAAGGTGAGTCCACTATATCAATTCTATTAAAAATCTTTATTAACAAAGAAAATTACAATCAAAAAATAGAAACATATTAGAACTAGTAGTTGAGCTAACTGCAAACAATTGCGATTTGCAACACAGTATTTTACTTCTGCAAGTCGCATCGCTGCCTGTTTTTGACATTTGCCCTTCAGTATGATAAAGACTTTTTGTGTTTATGTTATGTTTAATGTACAGGTTACTCAACTGATCCATTTCTATACCAGTCGGAAGCATCCCCAAGACAGTGGCTGCATTGCCACGCTGTACGGCAATGCTAATCCGCAGCATCAGATACTCACCAGCTCCCGGGTCATGTGTTGCTTCGAACAGACGCTCAGATTATTTTAAAAAATCCAGAGAGCCTCGGTATCACATGGACATAGACTCCAAAGGGAGCAAATGCGTAGGCTCTGTGGAGACCTCCGAATTTGCCCCTCTTGAAATCCTCGGCCAAATCTGCTTCCACACCAGCCCTCACTGATGTCCTCGGAAGATGGGAAGGTAAATATCAATAGTTACTTATAGCACAGGGTCTTAACTGTACCCTGACTGAGTCCATGTTAGAAAACCATTTTTTTATGTGGCGCGGCGGGAAAAGATTCGCCAGCGAGGCAGGAGGCACCTAAGGCAAGAATCGAACCTGCAAGATTCGATTCTCGCCTTAGGACAAACGTTTGCATGATCAGCAGTCATTTATTTTGGGTATTCTGGGTATTTCATATGTATCATAAAAAATATATAGTTATCTATGTTATGTATTAAGTATAATGTAATGTATGGTAATTGTTTCAATTGAAATACTGGTTCTAATTTGTTTCTATTTTCTGATTGTAATTTTCTTTGTTAATAAATTAAAATTAATTAAGTATTGAATGAAACTGGCTAAGTGCGTGAGTGAATACCTCGCCTGCACAGATAAATCCACAGGATAAATTACCTGCTATTCCTCCCCCCAAAAAAGGGTGGTTTTGCTGTAATCATCATGTGGATTGAATAACTTATCTGACTAAAACACATCTCCTCTCAACAACCAGTTACTCCTATTTTTTTCTAGTTTCAGGTTATTGGAAACTGCTTATAATCCTAATCATGTTCGAGACTTGCGGAGTGTGGCGCTCTGACAGCCTGGGGGCCTGCTCGGAAAAGGAAAATCGAAGTTTCGTTTTCGTTGTCGTGCAAAACCAACTCTTATGTCGCTTGCATAAGATAAGCGTTTGCACGAAAACGATTTAGGAACTTCGATTTCGTTTTTAACTACGGGCCCTGTTCAATATTGTCATCAGCACTATGTGCGGCATACCAGGTAATAGCACCGTCAATGCAACATATTTGTGAGTTCCTTTATTGTTACATAACATAGTCTGCCCCATTCATATGTGTTTTTCCGGGATAAAAAGTAGCCTTTATCACATCACATCACATCTACAACCTATACCGAACCATTGCTGGACGCAGACCTGATACACGCCTTGTTGGCCTTTGTAACATGGGGGTAGTGCCCATAATCCCTTCGCTGGGCATACGAGTTGTGGCTCGCAGTTTGGTGGTAAAATTGTTCTGCAGGAGGCGCTACTGCCCGCCCCCCGGTGGATATCCCTTAGTCGCCGTTGACACCCACCGGAAGAGTTGGGGTGGTGCTAATTCTAAGCCGGCACCACACGGGCCTGTATGTTAATCCGTTATTAACTGAACTGCGATCTCCAACCCGCATGCCCAGTGTGATGATTATGGGCACTACCCCCTACGAGATAAAAGCCAACAATGCGCTCAGGGGGACGCCTGCGTCCAGAAATTAACCACCTACATTTAAGAAATAAAATAATATCCCAAAAAAATTCGACATGGACGGGACTTAAACCCGCGTCCATCCCTCAGGGAAACTAAGGACACATGATCCCCCACTATTGTTATGAGTGATAAGGAATTTTATTTTGAATTGAATTTAAGCCCAGTTAAAACTGAAAGATGGACAATATACTTGTTTATATTTTTTGGAGCAAAAATATTAAAATTAACAACATTTATAAAAAATACTGTACATTATAGGTAAAAATGATTTTGTACCATGTCTCCCCATATACGGGAGACTTGATCCGTGAGGTTGGGTGACTTGATCCGGGGAGATCAAGTCTCCCATGCACTGGGAGATATGGTACACTTGAGAAAATGCATCTAACTTATTAACATTATTAATTAATAAGGCCTACATTATTTACATTATTAATTATTAAGGCTGTCCAGTACTATTTTTTTTATATTTACTTAATTACTGTGTCACTTAATTCATGTGGGAGACACTTGATCCATGTCTGGGAGACTTGATCCCCGGATCAACTCTCCCCAACCTATTCCGTACCATGTGTACCCCAATACGAGGTAAAAATTGTTATGTAGGTAAGTCACTTGAAAATGATCTTATTGAAGTACACATACTTGAAATAGTTCCGGTATAAAGTATAGATGTGATGTTTCTCACAAAAATAACGATATCTTTCAGTAATGGCGCTTCTAAACGGGCTATACTTTGCTGCAATTTGTAGCTGCATTATCGGCAACTGATGGCCCGGCCATTACAAAAACATTGCTCGGCAATTGATGTCCGGGCAATGTATGGCCGGGCCATGTGTTGCACATGGCCCGGCCATGTCGGCTATACAGTGGCTCATGATGCAGACTCCTAAACGGGCTACACAAATCGGCAACAATGGCTGACGAAATCACACTTGTCGCAGCGGCTTACATTATTTTAAAATCAAAAAAGAAAAAAGAGAGATTGTGGATTCGACCTTACTTAAATAGGCGTGAAATTTTACAATTTAAGTCTGGAAATAAGCCCTGATGAAAAAATATTTACAAACTTTACTAGAATATCGAAGGGTGACTTCGAGTTTCTTTTAAACAAAATCATTCAGCAGTTTCGGCGTGATGCGCGGTTAAAGAATTTTACTTTCATCTCCTCTCCCATGGGAACCTGACTGAAAAAATTCAAATATCTTCAATGTACGGAAATGGACCTGTTACAGTTTTATTAAAAGTATAGATAGATAACCTCAAAAAAACTAACAAGTAGTCTTCAAATCAAAACAAACACCAAAGCACAGAACAGAACATAGCAATTAGTCAAAGCATCACTCATAACAAACTTCATGTCGGTAGAAAAAGATGCACTATGCCGTTACAATAGGGAGCGACTTAAACAACAATAGAACTAGCCCGGCAATATTGCAGTTCAGATCGATCGGTCAGCGATCGCTCGGCCATGTATGGCCGGTATTGCGAGCAATACCGGCTATACAGGCCACACCGATAATGTTTGGCAATGATTGCCGGGCCATTACTGCAAGATTGCATAGTGTATCTGGTGTTGCTGGCAATGTTGCCGGGCCATACCAGACACATGTATTGCAGCTACAAATTGCAGCAAAGTATAGCCCGTTTAGAAGCGCCATAAAACATAAAATAAACACAAATTAAAACTACCAAATTGTCAGCCGATGTAAACACAATGATCGCCGCCATTTGCAAACGTCACGCATTTGACAGATGCATTTTGATTAGATGGATAGAACATATCATATACAACCAGTGTTGCTAGTTAAACTAAATAAAATGGTAGTAACAGTATCGCAACAAAGGTGTACCATGTGTCCCGTAGGGATCATGTGTCCTCAGTTTCCCCTACAGGATTGTGCTAACTGTCAAGTGACGTAGATGTCGAAAAAATAGTGGCTTCCTTCGGACTCTAGCGCCATTAGCTCCACCTACAGGAGTTCCTTTAACTTCTTTAAAATTTATTATTATAACAATCACACACAAACTTTTGACATAGGCAACACCATCGTCTTCTACCATTTATGAATTTTCTTTGGATAAGAGAACTTCCTAATTTCGAGGAAAAGTTAACTGCCTACTAATCCACTAACTAACTAAACACACCTGGTGCTTGTACTCAAATCATTAAAATACCAATAAAGACATTAACAGTTCCAGAAGCTTCCGTTAACATCTCCATGCCTGACTCGTGGCTTGTCAGCTGTGAGTTCTGGGCACGTGACGAGAGAGGAAACGAAGGAGACCTGTATATCTGGTAAAAAGATTTCTATATCAAATTCACTGTCAGATTAGCTGTAGGCCTAGCACGGTGATTGTTATTATATATGGTAGAATAGACAACAACGACATCGCATCGTCATACATTGCGTAGATTATTGAAGTTGAAAGAATAAATTTCAATTATTTTACGCATTCGATGTCAAAGTGACGTAATTTTTCTCTATTCTACCCTAGACAACAACCCCCGTGCTTGCCCTACAGGTTCTTACCATTAGGCGAAGCACGGGGATTGTTATATAGGGTAGGATAGACAATAATGACATTGCAACGTCATACATTGCGTACATTATTGAAGTTGAAGGAAGGAATTTTAATTATTTTACGCATTCGATATCAAATTGACGTAATTTTTCTCTATTCTACCCTAGACAACAAACCCCGTGCTTGACCTACAGCTAATATAGCCGTTGCAGTATAGTATTAACACTTGCATGGCCCAAAACGCAAACGAGCCCCTGCGGGTCGCACCGCCGCCACACGAGGGTCGAGGCTGGGCAGTGAATGCGATACACTAACACTTGCATGGCCCAAGACGCAGGCGAGCCTCTCGACCCTTGTGTGGCGGGGCGGCGCGCCCCTGCGGGTCGCACCGCGAGGCTGGGCAGTGAATGCGTTAAAACCATCAAAGGTGTGGCGTTCGGGGCGTAAGAATAGACTCTCAAACTCAATTCTCGGAAGTCGTAAGAGTCGACTGGAGAACCTACCACTGCACTGTGGTAAGTTCAGCTAGCATTAGTGATTGATAGGTACAATACCATACAAATATTCTTTATTGCACACCAAATAATAAACAAGATCCGTCAAGTCCGAGTGTAACTCGCGCGCCGAGGGTTTCGAACATAGAAATCTAAATAACAGTGACTTGTTATTTAGATTTCTATGGTTTCGAACGTTTCTTAATTAGGTAAGTATACAAATATGTAAGTACTAATGGTACCGGTTGGAGACTTCGCTACATAATGAATTACCTAAAAATAGTAGATACAAAGCCACATTTCAAATGGATCGCTCTGAAAACTTCGGAGATTGGGGGATAGTTGTAAATTTTTTGACTTTTTTCAAAATAAGTATTTCAAATAGTAGGTATGTAACCTTCAGAAATTTCCAAAACTGTTTTGAAATGTACAAACTGATACCTTTCATTATGGCCATTTTAAGACAAATACATTCATATCTCGCGAAGAACCGACAACCGCTGGGGTAAACGTGTTCTTGAGTGGAGACCGCGACTCGGCAAACGTAGTGTAGGACGCCCTCCGTCCAGGTGGGATGACGATCTGCGAAAGACTGCAGGCAGATGCTGGATGCGGCAAGCTGAAGACAGGGCGCTATAGCGCTCATTAGGGGAGGCCTATGTCCAACTGTGGACTAATATAGGCTGATAATGAGGTACATTATATGATGGCATTTTATCAGTTTTATAAACTTAGAGACTGCAATTTTACAGATGGATCTCACACAAGCGAGCCTGTATCGTGAGGTCTAAGCTGATGATTCTTACAAAAACGAGAAGGTACCTACTTTGTCTCGGTATGAACTTACCTATAAAACTAGTCCTGCTATCTTAAATTATCTTATCTAGTAAGTTACACAAGTGACTAATAGTAATAATACTTATTCAAAAAGTACCTTACACCTTACCTTACCCTTTTTATTTATTGGTCTGTTTATAACATAAGTGCAAGATAAATAGTAGCTCCTCGATTCTATAGTAAATACATTCTAATCAAGATAATAGGCACCTACCTATTTCAAGAGCTAGGCGAAGAATACTTTCACGAAAAACCAGTGGCGGCATAAGGGGGCACTGGGGGCGGTGAAGCGGTCGCTCTAGCCAGGCACTAGGCTCGAAAGGATGAATTTTAGAAGGTGCTATATGACATGAGACCCCAAAATATATCGTGGGGCGTCCTGGCTCGTTAATTCCACACTATTCACAACTGCCCCAAATATTCTTAAAAATGTAGTCCTCTGGTTTTCCCTTCATTACTTTTATAACAGTTCACAAACGTAGCAATAAAGTATGTAAACATTTTCGCGGCTCGATACGAGATTTCTACTCGCCTTTTATTCTTGTAAGCCTTTTCTACTCTCAACCAGCTCAAAAAAATAAATAACTATCACTTGTGAGTTGATTACCTACCAACTGCCCTGCCGCTGCAAGACATCTTATAAACTTGGTAGACAGTTTCGCAGCTCGCTTATCTCGTCCTTGTTAGTTGGGTAGGTACCTAGTGTACCTCATCATCATCATCCTGACTCTACAGCCGCGGGTGGGCCTTAGTCTGGTCTAGTAAATTTCGCCATTCACTCCTATTCTTGGCTTTTTCCTGCCAGCTGGTCACTCCAATTGCCTTTAGGTCTTGTTGGACTCCGTCGAGCCATCTGAGTTTCGGTCTTCCAGGGGGTCTTCGGCCATCAGGTTTGCCACGCAGAAGACGCTTTGGTGCTCTGTCGTCTTGCATTCTTTCTACGTGGCCAGCCCATCGAAGACGGTCAACTTTTATAAACTTTACGACGTTTGGTTCTTGGTACATGTTGTAAAGCTCATGGTTGTATCTTATGCGCCAGCAGTCACCATCCAGTACAGCGCCGAAGATTCGTCTTAGTATCTTTCTTTCAAACACGAGTAGGCTGTTTTCGGTTTTCTTACTTAGCACCCAGCATTCCGAGCCGTACGTTAGAACTGGTCGTAGCAGCGCTTTGTACATGAGAATTTTAGATCTTCTAGATAACAACCTAAAGCGGAAATATTTTAGTAGGCCGAAGTAAGGATCTGTTAGCGGCTAGAATTCTTCTATTGATTTCCGCGTCCACCTCTACTACACTAAGTAATGGGTAGGCGATTAACCATTTTGAGGAGCACGTTCATTATTCTCACCCACAGTTCTCACCGCTAAGGAATAGAACTCGCTTCGAGCTTCTGTTTTTCCAGGCCAATTACTTTTTTTTTATTTCTTTGGAAGACAGTAAGTACATAGATAGATAACAAGATACAATAATAATTTTCTTAGACCAGTAAAGTCTTAACTATAAACAAATTTACACATAAAAACTGGTGAATAGACTTAACAAACAAACATATCGTGTGAAAATTATCTTGCATGTAAAGAAAAGTGCAAAATAATTAATTGAAAACCTAGGTCTCTTCACGACAGATAAGAGTGCATAGGTCTTCTAGACCTTCGTGATACTCTGTCGGCCAGATATTCGCTTTGCATCAGGTGAGACTGCGGTCAAACGAAGGTATATTAACTATAAAAAAATTGTGTAGGTCGCCCTGATATAAGTAGTCAGGTAGCATTTATTTCGACACACCTAAAAAACATTCAAAACCAAACAACAAATAAGGGGCTAAATTAAAAACAAATGTTGGCCGTCAAATCGAGCTTTATCCCCATGACCCTGTGCCGAAATAGGCATTGGCTCAGCATGTGCTGAGCGATTGCCACTCAGAGCTGTTTTTCAGCCAAAAACCTTTATGTTGGCTGTACGGACTAGTCGATGACAAGCTATTAAAACAAACAAAAACAATATTAAATAGGTCGGTCCTCTAGGGTTTGATGCCCGCCGTGAAAGGGGTGACTTAACACAGTTCAGTTTTGGCTTCACCAGCCAGGACGGACCAGCCCACCCTAGAATGTAATCCTAGATACGCCAATACTTTCAAACGTGACATTCATACACTCAAGGTACTCCTCGAGACAATGTTGAAGAAAAGCCGCCGTCACAGAAGATTTACATCCATATTGGTAGGTAGGTAACTATTCTCGCCGTAACTAATGTCACACCTGTACATTGTTATCCTATACTTACTTACAATGTGTCTCACGTTCATGGGACATGGAGGCCAAGTACCTAAGTACCTATCAGAAAATCATTTCAAACTTACGCAATCTGAACACATTAGTATTAGTATACGGGTAAATGGGTATCCGTTTAATGACACTAATAATTATACCTATCCGAAATATTGAAAAAGTTTTACTGATAGGAGACGCTCTATTTCTATTTATACAAAAATCTGATATTTTTTACAAATATTTTGCCTTGTCCGGTAACTGAACCCTTATGTATGACACCGATCGATAATGAACTGCATAGGTACCTTACCTACCTACTTGAAATTAAATGAGCACCATAAAATCTGCCTCGAGACGAGACGAAACCATGTTACAAGTCATATTTTATATTTATGATTGACTCTACCGACCGGTGTGTCATAAAAATAGTGTGTTATTTTTAGATTTTAGGCGGTTCGATTACCGGATAAGGGAATATCCTACTAATATTATATTACCTAGGATCTCGAAAACTACTGTGTAAAACAAGATGAAATTAGGCATTGGTATATTTAGAACGTAGCTTTACTTACACAATAGTATAGCCTACTTGTTTTTTAGGGATTTTAAATAAGGAATGTTTCTTATTTATAACCTACCTGTAAAACTTCCTATCTTCAATATTTGTCTGGTAGGTAGGTACTTGCCCTTCATGTCCCATGGCCGTGGGGCACACTGTATAGGTACATTACGTACTTACATAAGTATAGGTAGGTAAATAAGAGGCAAGCACTTCATATCTTATCGGTAATAAGTACCTACTAGGGATTGCAGAATCGGGTACTGTTCGAGGAACCGGGAAATTTCGAAGACCGAACCGGGAAATTTCGGGAAAACTATTTTTACTTTTATACCACTACCGAAATAACATCACTTAATTATATTCCACTTCCTCTTATAGCATCATTATTATCATTTAGCTGAAATCAGGTCGAGACAGGTATCAATGAATCCTCAACCAGAGGCGCAAGTTGATGAAGCCAACATTAAACAAAGCTTAATTTAGGCACTTCCTTATACATTTTTGACTACTTTCTGTGTTAATTGCTGGGAAATTAAAAATTGATTAAAATCAAGTGATTTAAATTATCTCAACCCTGCCTAATACCACGTCGCCCAGGTACATGTACCTGATATATGCGATATCCTATAAGAGAGGAAGTGGAACATATTGCGATATGTTATTTCGGTAGAAGTATAAAAGTTCATATTGTTCCCGATACTCCCGAAATTACCCGGGAAATCATTCTGGATATCCCTGTTCTTAAATCGGCCAAAAATTTACGGAATTCCCGGGAATTTAAGAACCAGCAATTCCCGGGAGCCCTAGTACCTACCTACCCTGCCACTAATCTGTCTAATAGTCTAACCACTCATCCACCAGGAGAGGTTTAATGGGCATTAGTACATCGTAATTCGTGATTGCGAGCTCGCTACAATTTTAATCAAAATGAAGTTACCGGTAACTCAGCAGCTCAGTGATGTCTCGTGCCGTACCTAATCTAGATGATAATCTTATATTACCACTACCTAGCTGTAACCTGCAACTTCGTTAGCGTGGTAGGTAGGTACCGGACCTATTGTCTAAAGACATCACTTTTATCTAATTTCTCCAGCAGGTAGAGTAAGTGAGTAGAAAAATTTAAGAAAAACCCAGAATACAAAATGCAAACTGCTGTTTTTGCTAAAACTTTCTGTGTTGTAAATGTTAGTGGACGTGCGAGGCCCAATTTATTCATTTATCTTTTTTAACCCCCGATTTTGATGCTTTCTATTCGTGTGTATGGACTACCACTTTTGTATTTCTTTTAGGGGGTGTCCGCCCCGACCATCCATTAGATGCAATTAAATGTGAAACGACCACCTCTTTTAGGTTTTCGAAATCCTTATGGTTCCGCTCTCTTTTTTCTCAATAAAATACAAATGAAAATTTTCTGTTCAAATTCTGATGTCGAAATTTTAAGAGTGGAAACAAGTGGGATATCCAATGTAAGCTATGTTTTTGAAATTTCTGTACCTAGGTAATTTACTTTATAAAATAATTTATTTAGACAAAAGTCGAAAAATTTACCATGACATCTAACATAGAGCACCTTGGCTGTACTTGCGGGTCCCGCTACCGGACACTGATGGGGATTGGATGTTATCCCCAGATTATTCAACTTCCAATATCCCATCTATCCATTCGCATACTTCACAAGGAAAAAGCGAATTGACATTTCTACACACGAAGCATAAAATATTATCTTTCCTTAGAATGTAGGTACCTTTAACAATTCGTGGAATAATTTTGTTTATTTTGCTGCAAAGATAATACAATACTCCGACTTTGCTGCAGAAAAACATTCTGTTTCCATGGAAACCGGATGACGAAATCACATATTTTGTAAAAATGGATACTTAGAAATGCCTTTTTCAACACACTTGCTCTTAAAGTGGTTCTCTGGTCACCGCAATTAGGCACAGAATGACACCCATAATCAAACGGTGACTTTTTCATTGCTATCTCTAGTGAGTTATAGATATTTTTGAAATTTTATTGGTTGAGCTGCTTTGTTCTCGAAAAAGTTTTTATTCAAAAAAAAGATTGTGTTCAATAGAACAAATAAATTACTGTTCCTATTGCTTGCTCATTTCATGCAACTTCTTATTTAAATAGATAATTTTAACTCGTACGTGTAAAATAAAAAATTTACTCAAATATGACTTTTGTTTTCTATGTAATAAAAGAAAACTTTAAATTCCCCATTTTCTACGTGGCAGAATAGGCGCAAACCCTATGCGCAGAAAATAAAAAAACCTCATCCCTTTAGTCTGTGGCCGATGGCAATGCGCGCGCCTAGGAAAACTGATTAATTTTTATCTACTAAATAAAATGAGTTTTTATTGTTATTTTATTCACAAGTGTGTTGAAAACCGTCCTCGGCTCTCTTAAGACCCTCGCCTACGGCTCGGGTCTCAATGGCGCCTCGGCGGTAATCATCAATGTTACACACTAGTACCAATGTACTATTACCTATCTATGTTCCATTTTCTCGTTTGACATGATGTGTAAATTATCAGAACCTACTTTAAAACCTAAATCGGGGACGAAGCCCTAAAAAGCGCTTCGCCCTCCTAGAGGTAACAAATGAAAATTCACAGATTTTCGGGTTTATAAAATTAGTAGGAAGTAAGATAGCTCTAGCAAAATTAGCATGTGGTCAAAGGCGGGGGGCCGGTGCGGGCGGAGACGCGTGCCTCTGCTGGCCATCGCGGCTCTGCTCCTTGTCACCTTCCTGCTGCTATTACATCACGGGCCTTCCCTCCCGCGTCCCGCGCTACTCGCGCCGCCGCCGCCGCCGCGTGCGCCCGCCCGACTCCTGCCGCACGAACTCTGGCAGGACCGTCGCGACAACCCCGCTCGTTACCTGCAGCTCTCCTGCAGCGAGCTACCGCCGCTCGAGCGGCTTCAGTGGGCGGCGGCGAGCTGGCAACGCCACCGCCTGTCTGGAGGCAGCCTCTACCTGTACGCGGCGCACTGGGACCCGCGCCCCGCCGAGCCGCTCGTGCGCCTGCTCGTATACTGCGATGTCGCGCCGCTGCCGAATCTCACCTGCCAATTCTGGTGAGAGCCGTCTCTCTCGCGAGTGCCTGGGCCTCGGGGCGGTGAGTGATCGTTCTCCATGTAACAGGTACGAGGGAAGAAACGCGCCCGACACGGTGCCGGCGATGGCGACCTACGGTTGGCGGCCGGAGTGGGGCGGCCCCACCGACACTGTGAATGAGCCCTATGTCCTGAACTGCCCGGCGCAGCCCGGGGTCGCCGCGCCGCGTGCTGTCAGCGTGGCCAGCACATCCTGCGAGGAGCCGCGCAACGTGCTGGCAGTGCAGGGCGCACCGCGCGTGCATCGGGCGCAGAGCGCACCCGACCCGACCTCGGTGGCGGCGTGCGTCAAGTGGCTGGACAACGCAGACGACGCCTCCGCCGATCTAGCGGAGTGGGTGGAGTTGATACGCGCACTCGGCGCCCAGAAACTCTACGTCTACGTGCTGCAGGTCGGTACCTACTTGCCCCGCCGCTTCATCGCTCGATCCGTTCGTTTCCCAACTGTCGGCTTATCGATCCGCAGGTGCACCCCAACATGCGTCGCGTATTGTCGCACTACGAGGCGCTCGGCTTCGCGGACGTGACGGAGCTGGACCATGCGCCTCGGGAGCGCGAGACAGGCTCGCATGCGTCGCGTGCCTTCCGGGCCATGCGGCGCGAACTGCTGCCGCTCAACGACGCGCTGTACCGCGCCGCACCGCACTACGCCTGGCTGGCCGTCTTCGACATGGACGAGCTTATCGTGCCACAAAAGTAAGTCACGCCGACCCGTATTTCGTAAAAAAAACAAACTGATGTTCCTCGACTAACTCGCGTGCTCGCGTATTGCAGGGCCGACACGTGGAGCGAGATGATAGCGAGCGAGACCCGCGAGGGCACCGCGGGGGTGGACGCGCTCGTGTTCCGCAACTACTTCTTCTTGCGTGGCGCCCAGCGGGAGCGCGCCGCGCCGCCGCCCGCGCACATGCTGGCGGATGTGTGGCGCGCGCGCAATGCCAGCGAAGCCGGTGAGTGCCGATCGGCCGTGGAATCCACAGCGGTTACCATAGATTCATAGGTTGCGTTCCCTTGCAGGAGAATACGTGAAGTCGTTCCACAACACGTGGGGCGTGGTGGCCATGCACAACCACATGCCGATGTCGTGCCTTCGCGGTAACTACGCCTGCAAAACGAGCGAGGTGTCGCTCGACGTCGGCAGGTAGGGCCGGCCTATACACGACGCCGGAATGAGAATCAGTAAAGTTATAGCAATCTCAATAGAACTAGTATCCACGTTATTCTTTATGACATAAGAATGATATCTTTTTGAATTATCCATATCGGACCATTACTTACAAAGATATAAAGTTATAGACATTACGCCGTTACTGGTAAAATCCAATTACGCGGGTGCGTGTGACGTCACTGACTCGGCCGAGCAAACCGAGCGGAGCGCAGTCGGCACTCTTTCCTCACGATTCGACGGTTAAAAAGGTGAATTAGACACAAATCGGACACTTCATTTGTTTCAAAGTCACAAATAAACCAAACAAACGGCTACGGCTAACTGGCGACGACCGAGGGAGTGACGTCACAGCGACCGCGGCGGTCACTCGGTGAACTTCGCTAGTAATTTGGTCATAACTTCTTGTCGTAAAACAAAAAATTTTTCACTGTGTGTTAAGGATTTCTTACCTCTCTATAAATCTGCATTCTCAACTAAAAACGTTACAGATCCTCATTGCGACGTCAACGGTGCCATATAAATGAAAGCGTGACTGTACGGATTGATACCCATGTTTAATTCACAGGTTGCAGCACTACCGCTCTCTGTGTGCCTACGACAAGCTTGATTGCCCTGAGCTGCACGACGTGGTGCGCGACACAACGTTGCAGCGCTTCTCACGCGTGCTTCAATCCGCGCACGCCGTTCTGAAAGAACTACAGATTCCTCTGCCGACGCCCCGACCGCTCCCTGAGTATCCAATAACACAAACGAAGACTGAGAAAATCCCTGAAAAACCAGCTGCGCTTCCGGAAAAATCTACTGTGCAATCTTCCTTGATCCCAGAACTCTCACCAAAGCCAGACGGGATCATAAACACCTAGAAGCCATCCATATTGTAAACGTCACACAATGGTGTGAAAAAAAAATGTATGACAACATTTGCGATCGACAATAATCGCCACCTTCCTTCCCGAATAAGGCTACCAGCTTTGTCCGTTACTGCAATTGATATTTCTTTTATCGTACTGAGATCGTTGGAGAGAGCCGCTGAAGACGAGAAGGTGGTGACATAAGGGCACGGAGAAAAGACCGAAATAGTACTGTGCAAGCTTTGACTATTTTATTTTACCATTTGACTACAGTAGTATTGGATTTACCAAATCACTGGTTTTTCAGGGAACCGAATAAAATTCATTGATCATTTAATTCCCGGGATTTTATTAAACCACTGATTTTCCTATTTCCCTGTGACATGACCCTTACCTCCTAGTCGTAGTAGCAGGGTTTACGAAGCTCTACACACTATTATATATGAAATTATTTATTTGTGTAGAATAGAATAGAAGAACAGTTATTTCAATACAAAAAAGTATAAAACAAACTTAAACGGAAAACAAACATTTGCATGGCGAGAGGTAAGTGACACAAAATGTAGGTAGTAGAATTAGGTAGCTCTGCCTCCATGACCATGCGCCGATATAGGGGTTTGTAGGTATTATAAATCTATTGGGAAGAAATGGGTTGGGAAAAGTACGATCACTAGTAAAGAAGAATTTCTCATTATTATAGCCCAGAATAACATAGTGAAAATCACGACTCGATCGATTTTCTAATTTCAGAGAAGACAAATTTAGCTTGTTGGACAAAGGCGTGTGCGTGGTTGGTGAAATCTTTTGTATGGTAATGCTACGCGGGGCGTAGCATCGTAGCACACGCTACGAAATTCTAAAACATACTATACACGGCCCTAAAATCAGAGGCGATATCGGGGAAGTGGTGGGTGTGTAGGCTAATCGCAACCAAGATCATAAATCATTATGGTTGCGATTAGCCTACACACGATACGATTTAGGGAATGATCTAGGGCGCTCCCCACCACTTCCCCGATATCGCCTCTGATTTTAGGGCCGTGTACCTATAGTATGTTTAAAGAGATTGTTTATCTATAGAGAGGGAGAGAGAGAGAGGAAGTTATATGGGTAGGGGATTGTGTCTAATTTGAGAGGAAAGAAGTCAAAACTCACCTACACACAGCTGACAACACTACAACCTTCTAGAGGTTGTACAGTTGTCTACGTGACCTATGTGAGGACCCATTTCATATTAGAGTGAAAACACGCAGCTTCTTCTAAAAGGAGCTTAATATTTTTTATTTCAAATTATTTCTTACAAATCACACGCGTTCCATATTTATATACCATGTTTAATTAATACCAAGGCTGGCTGCAGATGTAAATATCCATGATGCCGCTAGATTTTGTAGTTTCTACTTTTTTCACTTCTCTTGCTCAAAAAGTGTATCATAATAGCAAGCTGCCTTTTGCTCGAGTTACCTACCTAGGGCTAAAAGTATTTTTTCTTTTTAATTTTTGTCTAAAATTATCAGCCCGTACAAAGCATTCGTTCTCTTACATAAAAGCTCGACTTCTTGGTACTACGTCAATCTTTTTTTTTTGAAAATGGAACCTTCTAGGTGATGTTTTATAAAGGTTGATTCTTCCCTTCACGGTAGAATGCGAACTGTTTCGTTACGGGTTAGATAGAGATTTAAAAAAAAAGATGGTATTGGCGCTAAATCTCTAGAATTTTCTTCATTCCAAATCACAAACTTTTACGTAGGTATAGGTAACTTCCTGACTTTTACTTCCAAATTGTGAACGTGAAAAATGTCATCAAGTGATAGTGAAGATGCTAATATGCAAATGAAAAGGGCAAAGAAATAATTATTAATCTGTTGCCGACAAAATCACGTGGAATATATTTAAAGAGTTACGAAAATTTTATGAAATGGAGAGATGAGAAACGTGTGGATTCTTTTACTGAAGGGGTTTTTCTCACTTATTTTGATGAATTACATAGGTACTTATCGAAAAAATTCAAATCGTCGACTCTTTGGAGCACACATTCAATGTTAAGAATGACCTTAGAAACGAGACACGACGTCGATAGGTAGGTATTAAAAAATAATATTTTTTAATACATATTATGTAAATTCGACGGCTTTACTGAAGAAATTGTCCACTGGATACAAGGCAAAAAAATCTAAAGTCTTGACGACACAAGAAATCGAAACATTTTTAAATAACGCTCCAAATAAAGTTTTATTTTCAAGCAATCGAAGTGAAAAGTAGTGTTTTACTCGGGCCAAAACCACCCATTATAACTCGGTCTTGTCATCCTACGTCATATCTATAACAACCTCGTATTTATTGGGAGGGTTTAGTCCCTTGTAAAACAATCTACTATTAAACCATAGCACAGTAGTATATTTATCTATGGTGACCATAGATCAAGGTGTTCTGTACCTACAGAGCACACGCCGGATTCGAGGCGGTTCCTTTTGGCGCCATCGCACTGTTCTTAGTAGAACTAATAAGCACCCTGTTCCGTATGATGAAGGCCCTGCGATGGTAGAAATGAAAATATCACAGCAAGTCACATGGGGCGCTAAATGTTTCTTATAATGTTCCACAGATGGTGTTACTTGTATTTTTCTCAAATAGAAAGCCGGAAAGTCTCACATAGCTACTTACTGTACCGTTGTGATATTACAAATCTAAAATTAAATATTTATTATTAGCTTCTGCCCGCGGCTTCGCACGCGTATTTTCGGTGTAATACCTAAGTCTAATCTAAGTTAGGCTTTGCTTTAAACGTACGCCAAATTTCATCTTGATCTGTTCAGTAGTTTTGGAGATCCTAGGTAACAAAAATTTACAAACTTTCGGCATTATAATATTAGTAAGATAGGATTTTATGTATGTCTCTACTTTTAGTATTCATTTTACCTAATCACGTATTGAAAATCAGCATGCGGATGCTGATGTCTAAATTAATGCTGATGCTGATATTCGCAACAACCGACGTCCACGGTATTAAAATTTTAATGACTACATTATAAAACATGTTAAATAACTGAAATGTTTTACCTAAGTATAGCATGATTTCTCACTGAATCTAGACGCAACATAGAAGAGAAAATTCAAATAACACTAGCACAAATTAATATCATAGACCAACATCCGAGTCGTGAGAGCCAGAGGAAAGAGGGTATCCGATCATAAATCGCTCTACCGGCCGGTGTAGGTAGAGCAACGGAAAATGTGATTAAATTAAATAAGGCCAATTTCAACAAGTGCTGGCCGTCGGATCAAATTTACTTTTATAATCCTTATTGGCTGTAAAACCTTTTAGATATTTATGGATAAGAAATTTATTTTTAGCAACTAGCTCTTGGTCACGGCTTATCTTGCATTCCTTCTGTTGCATCGGGTTACCCTATGGTCCTGTCTAGATTCTGCACCCTGGTTATATTGAGGTGGATAATCTATTATCGTTAAATTTCTTCAGTCTCTTAAATACGGTAGGTACCTACGCAAGTAAGTACCTACCTGCAATACTTATTAAGTTTATCAGTTATCTATCTACTTAGTTAGTACCTACTCATTTAAAAGCTCTGTTTAATTTGGGGCTAGAGGATGTATTGTAGTTTGTTTGATAGGTATCCTATTAAAATAGGAGACTTATGTAAGTATAAATTTTATAAACCCCGCTAAAAAGTACCTAACCTATTAATTCAACTACTCAGAAAACAAAAACTTACTTAAGTAGGTACCTAATAAGCAGTTACATTGTGTTTGTGTTCCAACGAGGGTCAGGGTACATCTGGTGCGAATCTCAAACTCATCCGCGGACGAGAGGTCCACTTCACTTTTGAGTAGGGGTAGGTACATCTCGTCCGAATCTAAAATCTCTTGGTTTTAGATTCGGATGAGTTGTACCCTCAACCAAAAGTGAAGGGTGACAACTCGTCCGAATCGTCGTTACAACAATAGGTACGAAACCTACTTACCGTTTAACACCTATCTGCTAAACCAGGAAGACACAGCGTACCATGAAAACTGTCACATAGGTACAGATTTAAATCAGCGCAAGAACAAGGAAAATGCGGAAATCCCCCACGGATGAGGTGTTACCCCGAACAGCGGAATCTCACCGCGCTAATTTTTCCTCGCGGAATATTATCCGCGTACCTACCAAATCGTAACTTAACTAGGTACGCGGATTTTTTTCCGCAAGTGCGTGCAGCTTCATACAGTTTCCAAAGCCTAAGTGGCGGGAAATTTCATCAAAGTAACAAAATCGCACCACATCATTGTAAACATGGAGTATAAACTCGCTGCTGTCACAGAATTCTATGACTGTAAATGTTTTCTCGTGTAGGACGATCGCTCGAGTCAGTCGCTCTCAGCCTCTCCATTACTCATATCATAACGGAAAAGGAAAATAAAAAAATAAACAAAGCTTTCATAAGAAAAAATGGCCACACTTACGTGTTTCACAACCATAATGCTGAGCTATGGTCGTTGGATAACGTTTCCATTTGCTTTTAAGGGGGTACCTACCCTCAAATTGCTTATTTTCAACTCCGTCGGACCTCCATATCTTCCAAACTACTGAATATTTAACTTTGAAATTTATATATGGTAAAGTTCAGGACTTATTCTATCGATCATATGTTTCGAAAACACGATTCCATAAAATTTTCTCGATAGAAAAACATCGCAAAGTTACCTCTAATTTTTTACTAAAACCCTATTTCTCAATAAATACAGATGATACGATCTTGAGATTAAGCATAGTAATTGAGCTAAGTATAAAGAACATTTTATATGTTGCCTTTTTTTCAATTAACTATTCTAATGTTTGGTAGGGTACCGCCTTAAGTTAGGTATGTTTCGTTTCGAAAAATGTGAGTAGTTAGGTCACCCTGTATATACTCGTATAATATATAAGGACTTACCATATTATTATACATTTTAATACTGGAGTTTAAGCTACTGTAAACCCAATTTAAACAAAAAGTTTATTAGTCTTTTTTCCTCTTTTTTGTTTTATTTTTAAATATCCAGTGCACATTCTTTACCTACCTACTTCTAAAGAATAAAGTATGTAGAAGTAGTATGATTACAATCTAGTCACAACGTACAACTAATGAGTAATTTAAATTTAACGTAAATTGCTAGCAAAGCTTATTCCAAGAACGTGTTCATTAACACTTTTCTTATTGTCTCTTTATAGGATTTATGGGAAAACACTTTGTTCTTGTGTTCTAGTTTGTTTACACTACATTTCACTAATTTTAATTTATTACACTACACTAACTCAAAAGGCTTTTTCTTTCTGAGCCTTCTTCTTCTTTTTGTTTGAAATAATGTAGGTAGGTATTATCTTTGTTTAATTTGACTGCTAACTTGACGGACACGATATTTGAATTAATTATTTTGCTAAAACACTTTCCTTTACCCAAGTGAGATAATTTATACCTACACGATACCTTTGTTTGCTTAGTCTGTTCACTAGTTTTTATGTGTTTTTATAGTAGATATGGACTCAACTAAGAAAATTCTTAGTGTATTTTCTTAACACTAGGTAGGTAGGTACTTATTATGTTAGTACCTACTGTCTGTCTTCCGAGTAAATAAAAAAATTTATAAGAAAATTCTAATGCAGAGAATGGCACGGAAATAAAAAAGACCTACTTAGAGCTTTTCTTTACTTATAGATCAATTTCTTAGTTAGATTAGTATAGCCTCACCCTCTCCCCTTCTAAATGAATAAACAAATTATGGTGATTCCAACGGAAAGGTTTCCTCAGCAGACAAAATTATTTTAATCAACAAAATAGTCTGTTCGGATCTTAAACAAGTCAGGAACAAACATTGATTATGTGCCCAGTGAAAATGCTTCACTAATTACATTTCAGCGGGCTTTCACTGGGACTGGTTAAGGTGGCATAAGTAAGTACCTAACTACCATCCGTGTGCCTACTGCCTAGGTATGTTTCTCAGTGCACAATGTAGAGCTGTAGGTCTTAGATAGATAGATAGATAGATAATTCTTTATTCATCACCTTAACAAAAAACAAATTTTACACGAAACATATAGAGAACAGCAATAGAACTGGCGGCCTTATCGCTTAAAGCGATTTCTTCCAGGCAACCAAAACGATGGGAGAAAAGTAAAGAATGGCGGTGCTTCTTAACATAAACTGTAAACTACTTATTAATACTAATACACATAATACCTACTAAACTAATACACTAATACATACAATAAAATAATTATACTTACCTACTTAGTAACTATATTGGACATGCTGAATAATCTAGTCTGACAATAACTAATCTAGTCTGTAGGTCTTTGTTGTAGACAACTTTTCTATTCTACCCTAGAGGGTAGAAAAATAAAAAAAATACGCGTCGACTTGAGCACCTCCTCCGTTTTTGGTCGGTTAACAAGAACAAAAATAAAAACTTCCAAAACCCCCGAAATTTTTTTGTGAAACCTTATCATACCCACAGATAGGTATTATAATACTATACCCATACCTATACTTTCAATATCATCATGAAGTAAAATGGTACCAAATTTCGAATCAATCGGACATGAGGAAGTTAGTCAGATCCCCTCATTATTATTATTATTAATGAGGGGATCTGACTAACTTCCTCATGTCCGATTGATTCGATTCGGACATGAGGAAGTTAGTCAGATCCCCTCATCAACTAGAAAAGAACGGCTGAACAGATTTTCATGAAAAAGGCTAAGAACACTCAGGATAAAATTATCTATGACACAAGAAAAACTAAACGAAAATCGGTTCATCCGTTTGGGAGCTACGATACCACAGACAGATACACAGACAGACACGTTAAACTTATAACATCCCTCTCTTTTTGCGTCGGGGGCTTAAAATAAAGTCACATCGTCTTCGAATGCGTAAAATATTTGAAATTAGTTCCTTTAACTTCAATAATTTACGCAATGTATGACGATGCGATGTCTTTTTAACCCCGACGAAAAATAGAGGGATGTTATATGTGTATCTGTCTGTGGTATTGTAGCTCCCAAACAGATTACCGTTTAGTTTTACCAATTTTCGTTTAGTTTTTTTTTATGTGTCATAGATAATTTTATCCCGAGTGTTTTTAGCCATGTTTCATTAAATTCTGCTCGGTCAATAAAAGTCGGCAGGTTTTTAAAAATTTTAATTTTGTCTTTTTTCTCTATTCTACAACAATAATCCCCGAGCTAGGCCTACAGGCTCTGCAAGTTCTATTCTGTGTGTTCTAAATTTTTTCTACTACTAAACCTGCAATACTAGGTACATAAAGGTTAAAATAGGGCAGATAGGTATTTTTTTTCATTTTAAGTTATTAATATAATATTACAGGGTAGCTTTTTGAGAGGGGGATAGATGGCGAAATCCGAAACGATGAGAGACAAAAGTCGTAAAAGGAGTCATGGGCTCAATTTATGGGAAAATAAAAACTGCATACTTATTATTAAATTTTTCGTGGAATATTTCATTAAATTTTGCCAATATCATTACACATCACATTTTATCAAGGATATACCCCATTAAAATTAAGGCTAAGTATCCTGGCTAGCTTGTTCCTCGCCAGCTAGGATACTTAGCTTATGGACATAGCTCTCCTAATGAGCGCCATAGCCACTGACTACAGCTTGTCGCATCCAGCATCTGCCTGTAGTATTTCGCAGGTTGTAATCCCACCTGGTAGGAGGGCGTCTTACACTACGTTTGCCGAGTCTCGCTCAAGAAATCGTTTACCCCATCGGTTGTCGGTTCTTCGTGAGATATGGCCGGCCCTCTGTCACTTCAGCTTGCTGATTCTTTGAAATATTCTTACGTAGGTAGGCACTTCAGTATTTTTGATAGATACCTAAGTAGGTACTTAGTTCTACAATAGGCATTGTAAGTATTTAGTAGGTAGGTACCTAACATTATGAAGTTTTACATTATAATTTATAAACTAACACTCGAGTCGGTGGTGTAAATGAATAAACTTAGTCTAAGTAGGTACCTACCTACTCTTTTATCCAAAAGAATTCGTGAAATATTCGAGCATTTCATTAAATCCTCCAGAGATTTGACAATGTCCCGATATTATCATTTTCTTGCGTCATATTAAAACGAGGCCTATCCAATATTTACTAACTTGTCAAACGGTTATTTCGAGATTCAGTGGGTATTAAATTATTCCATTGCTATTTGTTTCCTACGTCCAGAGAATATAATATCAATGACTAGTTTATGCCCGCGCCTTTGCACGCGTTGTTTGTATTAACGTTTAAAGGTGATTTCTATCCCATGGGAACTGATTTATGGGATAAAAAGTATGAGAAAGCCTATGTTGGATTCCAGGATTAGAATTACCTCTATCCAAAATTTCGGCCCGATCCGTTTAGTAGTTTTGGCGTGAAGAGGTAACAAACATCCATCCATCTATCCATCCAAACTTTCGCTTTTATAATATGAGTGTGATGTGAAGAGTGATGTGATAATGCTACGTCACACATGTACCTATAGGTAGTACTAGATAGGTACGTAAGTTATTGTCATTCAGTGCCTAAGTGGAAACTTGCTATGCACCTAACACATTGTACCTATGCGAGGTCCTGCGACGATCTAGTGTAGCAACGACGACTCTTGAGGAGATTTTGATCTGTACTGAACAGATCAAAATTAAATTTGGCATACATTTTAAAGTTTTGGATGGTTTGTTTACAAACATTCCAAGTCTAAATTAAAGAAATAATAATAATAATAATGCTGGACAATTCACACAGCATTATCTAGCCCCAAGGTAAGCAGAGCTTGTGTTATGGGTACTAGATAACTGATATAGGTGCATAATAATATACGAGTACATAGATAGATATTTTTTATTATACATAGAAAAGGACACCCTGAACAAATATCTGCAGATCGTACAAATATTTGTCCCGAGGCGGGAATCGAACCCGCAACCTCCTGCCTGGAGTATAGGTATCTTTTTCGTTCCGCCGCCCGGGGTAAAAAAGGATAGCGTAGCAGTTTTAATGTGAAGTCAAAGTTAAGCATACGGCAAAGTTCGAACGGGAAAGTAGAGGAAAGTTATCTCGTTGCTCGAAATAACCAACAAGGCAACAACACCAGTGACTTACTGACACACTACCTAACTATAATTATACCTTGCTAAGAAATAAAGAAAATATATTTTGTGTATTCAGTCTTTTTATTGCCAGACAAAAATATTACAGAATTTTGTAAGTAATTCATGCAAGTTGTCAGGTAGGGTATGGCAATATACATAAGTATCTTAATCTAAGTGGGTATTTTGATTACAAAATTACTGAGATCTTTTGGGATATTTACATTACAATTTTAATAATAACCCAACATAAATTTATTATTGTTTCTACATGATATTTTGTCATTATTACTTCTACGATCTGGTATATTTTCAGTTAAGAATAATTTAGTTGGCATTTCTAGTTCTTAGTTGTTTAAGAAGAGCCCAGCTCTCACCTAGCTACCTACTTACCTAATTCATCTTTTAGTTAGGCCTTCTAGTTGCATGTTTTTAATTCTGTATACATATATTTAATTCCTATATAACGCATGTGGACAGCGCTATGGGCTACATTGATAATATCGCTCATCTTTACTAGTAAAATAAAGCACTAACACAAATGTATATATTTAATAAGTTTAATGTAGGTAGTCGTTAGTTATTCCTCACTGAATAAATAAATAGATCGCGCGCGCAATTAACAGTGTTATTTTTAAATTCTGGTCGCCAATAAGTTCATCATTAAAACGTCCTAATTTTTGAACTCTAACAATTTCCATCCACTTCAGAATTCAAACATCTAAAAATATTTACACTGCGAGGGTCCTTTAAGTCGTTTTATTGTTATTTAGTTGAAAGTGTTGCGAGAATTCTTGTCGTTAGTACGGTCTAAGCTAAAATGTCACGTCCCAAGCATTTTGAAGTGAAGTGTGCTATAATTTCGGCGTGATGTTTTAATGAGAATCTCGCTGAATACATACATAGTGTTACGTAACATAGTGAGAGTGGGGCAACGCTTTAGAGTGTTAGTAAGTCGCTAATAGTGCCTCAAGATACCTACGTAGTTATACCTTTGCGAGTAGCTACTAGGTATTGTTACCCTTGGAAGAGAAGAGATAAGTAAAAGTTAGGTTCTCACTTTTCATACTTGTTTTCAGGGGCTCTTCCGACACACTACATACACAAGTTATATGCCAAAAAAATCAGTCTTAAATGTTCTTTGGCTCGTGCCATTTAAGGTATATGTATATATAGCATAAATAGCATCCATTGTAATTACAAAGCTTCAAAACAGAACCTGTGAAGAATCGGACGTATTTGAACGAGTTTTATTTGGTTTCTGCGTGTTGGTGCGGGAATCCTTTGGTTGTAATATACCCTACCTCGGTATCCATCACAGGCATCAGAACTTATTTAAGGCCGCTCTGCGGTAAATTGCCCGACACGGTCCTCACCGTTTTAAATATTTCTCTAAAACGAATATATTTAAAGTACCGAATGAAACGAATCACGAAATATAACCAATATCAATAAGTACCTCTGTGACCAATAAAATTGAATTTATTTATGGAAAATATTAAATTTGCTCCAATTTTTCCGCAAAGCGCTGCTTTACAAAAATAAGGCTTTTTTGGTTTTACTATTATTGTATTAAATCTAACAATAATTACGAACATCTTAATAGCTTTAAGGAAATACATAAGTATATAATTTTGAAGTTAAAGTTTCCCTCCGGTACTAGTAGGTTTAAATAAATAAATAATACTGGTCAATTCACCCAGCATTATCTAGCCCCAAGCTAAGCAGAGCTTGTGTTATAGATACTAGATAACTGATATACTTAATGTGTTTGTTGTTCTCGTATTTTAATATACCATGTTGAATTTATGAAGTCAATCTAAACAAAACGTCTAATAATCCAACCCAGTGAAATGTTAATTTTGTTATGTCGATTTTCATACCTATGCCTATACGACCTACTTTTAGGTAGCGACGCATTATTTAAATTAAATTACGTATCCTGCGTTGGGTTGTTTGTTCAGGACTTGTAAACAAGTTAGGTGTTTTCACAATTTTCAACACAAGGATTAAGTTATTCTCATTCACACACATACTGTTACATTAAATTAGGTTACCTACTTAGCCGTTAGCCCTTTCAAATGGGAAGAGATTCGTTGGCAACCCTTCTCGTATTTTACTCTCTATCACAGATTATAGGGTTTCCACATTGTTTTGATGATAAATGGTTGGTAAAAAATACGGTGTTGGGGATCTTTCGTGAGTTATCTTCTTTTTGGAATAAATACTCTCTACTATTGTAATAATAGTGTTCAATATTTATGAGAAAAAATAAAAATGTCGGAAAAACATAAGTATTTTATTTTGGTACAGTATTTTTTCAGTCGGACACCTTGTTGAGCTTTCATAGTCAATCTTTTTATTGGAACCATCCTAATGAAATACATATTGTATAATGAAAGCTTATTGAACCAACGCAATAACGGAATGTCCATACATTCCCTTAACTTCCTGCAAGGCTTTGTTCAAACTTTTCGAAGTTGTTTGTTGAAACACTGCACAGACGCCGAAGTAGGTATCTGACTTCGTATAACTAAAAAGCATTATATGTAGGTATATAAAGCTCGCAATCGATCTCATTAATATTTGTTGGATATGTTAGTTTCGAGCGTTATAATAAAATGTAATGCAAATAAAACTCATTTTGATCAAGGAGAAAATATCACATTATCAACTTTGTTTATGTTAATGACGGACTGCGGAACTTGACAAGTGTCATATTTACTCATAATCAGGTTAAACTGCAAAGAGTAGGTAGGTATACATCTAACCTAAAGTGGCCAGTATCTTAGTGGCCAGTATCTATAGTAAAATTACGAAAGAGGTAATGATGTTTGACTTAAAAGAAAATGTTGCAATCTTTATTTTTGACCGAACGCTAAGAGGACCGATTGCGAGGCTGACTAGTTGCTAAGTTGACCGATCAAGAAGTTGACTGATTGCGAAGTTTACCGATTACGAAGTCGTGAAAAATAGTGGGCGGTTTTCTAAGTTGGCCATAAGCGAACAAATGAAAGATTTTTATAGCAAACTTAACATAACCAGCGGGCGATAAACCTGCCTATTCATCTACAAAGAATTTGTCGAGAAAGCTGAGAAAATCTGTTAGTAACCCTTAAACCGGATACTGCCCGTTGTTACGGGGCGTAATGTAGGTACCATTCGCAGCGAGCAAGAAACGTTACGCCAGTTCACCAGTTCACCAGTTCAAAGTCGCTCAGCGAGCTATGGAAAGACCTATGCTCGGAGTTTCTCTGAAGGATAGGATTCGTAACGAATACATCCGACAGAGAACCAAAGTTATCGACATAGCTCAAAGAATTAGCAAGCTGAAGTGGCGGTGGGCCGACCATATCACGCAAAGAACCGACAACCGCTGGGCTAAACGTATTCTTGAGTGGAAACCACGACTCGGCAAACGTAGTGAAGGACGCCCTCCGGCCAGGTGGGATGACGATCTGCGAAAGACTGCAGGCAGATGCTGGATGCGGCAAGCTGAAGACAGGGCGCTATGGCGCTCATTAGGGGAGGCCTATGTCCAGCAGTGGACTAATATAGGCTGATGATGATGATGACGCTACGTTACACCGTGTGCTACAATCCGTCTCGTTCATAACACAAGCTCTGCTTAGTTTGGGGCTAGATAATGCTGTGAGAAATGTCCAACATTATTTACCTATTTATTAAAATTTGTCTCAATTCAGAAATCAATAACGTTTAATCAGCTTCCAACATAAGCTTAATGACCACTCTTGCCTAGACTAGACGTCATCAAAGTAAATTTTTGATAGTCAAAAATGCGCATCATTGCCCTAATCTCAGTACTGTGCCATGTATTTATTAATCATGGGGTTCGAATGAAGACCTACAACATATCCGGATACCGAACGGCTCAATGGCTTCACTACAGATTTACTGAGATTATCCGCAGCCCGTAGGTGACTGTAGAGGTACTACAGCGCAACTGGTCTATGCCAGTTTTCATAAAAGTTGCATAAAATATCTATGTCAGACTTAAACTGATGGCTTGTCACTCTCATTGCTTCTCGCTGTGAATGTGTTAAATGATTCTGTACAGCCTCCTCATTTATCTAGCAATGCTAGGCGCATTGCTTCCTCAACAGTCTATATTGGTCCATTGCTGGACGCGGGCCTCCCCCTGATAAGCGCCTTATTGACTTTTATCTCATAGGAGGTAATGCTCATAATCTCCATGCATGCGGGTCGGGGATCGCAGATCGGTGGTAGAATTGTTCTGCAGGGGGCGCTGCTAACCGCTCTCGGTAGATATCTTAGTCGCCTCTTACGACACCCGCAGGAAGAATTGGTGTGGTGTAAATTCTAAGTCGGCACCACACAGCTGTTACTATATAAGCGGAACGCGAACCTCTGTTTGACGTTAGACCAAATCTACGAAAGGACAGAAGAAAAACGGGGAATCAGCTAAGTGGAATTCTAGTTCGATCACCGTAGTTGAAAGACGTAGAAGTCATAGAAATCATGTAGAAACGGTCTTGTTATTCGTATAGAGGCCCTAGCCACGTGTCTGTGTTTCAGAGCCCAGTACCTAGGTACTTCTATTCAGGACCTTCGATTCTTTATTTGGAATAGGTACTTTAGCAGTAAATACTTATTTTAGTTTCAATTTCATATAAAAAACAAGACAAAATTAAAATTTTAAGAAACCCGCCGATGTTTATTAGCTGAAAAGATTTTCATGAAACATGGCTAACAACACTAGGGATAAAATTATCTATGACACAAAAAAACTAAACGAAAATCGGTTCATCTGTTTGGGAGCTACGATACCACAGACAGATACACAGACAGACACGTCAAACTTATAACACCCCTCTTTTTGCGTCGGGGGTTAATAAGTTAATTTATTAACAAACGCAGTAGGATAAAACAGTTGATTGAGTTCAGTAAGTCCAGACTGCTGCAAACAGTCTAGAGGCATCAAATCCTTTTGTTTATACGCCAATGCAACCTCTACCTACGTTTCGCTGTTTGGAACAGATTATACGTAGCTAGCTGCCACTCAAGCCCATTTATATTCATTATCAACCAATGCAAAATGTTCTGTAGTTGGCGTGAAATATGAAACATCTATTATCCACCCAAACTTTCTGTTGTTTCGGTCGGCATCGTAGCCTAGGGGGTTGTTATTACGTGCTATTACTCTGCATATTTCGTCTGTCGGAAGCTATGATGAGCTTGGAATTTTAGTTCGTACATGTGCACTCCACATTTCATTCCTCCTGCAGAATGCTCTCACCCGAGTACCAGCCAGGGCTTAACCACATAGCTGTAATTTCTCGCACGTTGATTCGTGAATGCTATGATGCACATCTACGTAGGTACTATTTTACATAATTGGACAGAGATATCTCCGGTGGCTAGTGATTTTGCGTGAATAGTGTCGCCATTGAGTGATTCGAATTATCATAGGTGCCTACATCTTTCCTAGCTTAATTTATGTTTTAAATCAAATTCAAAATTCTGTGACGCAGCGGGCGAAGGTCTGCCTGCGACGCAGGAGGTTGCGGGTTCGATTCCCGCCTCGGGACAAATGTTTGTACGATCTGCAGACATTTGTCCAGGGCGTTCTGGATGTTTTCTAGGTATAATAAAAAATATCTATCTATTTAGTGTATTGTATTAAGTATATCAGTTATCAAGTACCCATAACACAAGCTCTGCTTACCTTGGGGCTAGATAATGCTGTGTGAATTGTCCAGCATTATTTATTTATTTATTTAAAATAGTTATACAAATATTATTTTATCATTGAGATCGGGCCATATAGTAATACATTATGATGAGACTAGGTATGATATAACAAGACATTTGTCTATTATCTAAGTTTATAAAATCAACTGAGTAGAGTTTGTGTTAAAATTTCAGGAAGCTTTTTAGGAAAACAAATGAAAGTTTTCCGCGAATACCACCCACCTGGTGGCGTTAAAAGCTCTATGTATTTAAATTTTCAAAACACACTTGCGTGTCCGAGTGGGGTAATGAAATGAATTATTTTAATGAAGGCTTGTTTAACTCGCCGACCGTTGCCTTGCGTGCCGCCGTCGTTTCAGTGTTCAGTAACGAGCCGTTTTTTCAAGACTCATTTTATCAGTTTTCTTTGATGGTAACGACCGTGTTGACGTTTGTTAGCTTACTGACGGTAAAGGTGGAAACAAACTATTAAAACGCAACGCAACCCGACAAAAGGCGATACGTGTTTAGTTGAATCTAATCGTATAAATTAATACGATAGATTCAACTAAACGCGCATCGCGTTTTGTCCGGTCGCGTGTCGTTTTAAGGGATATTATTAATTGCATAATATCACATTAAATAATCACCACCAATTTCTACACAGCAAATTATACTGACTGCACAGCAAAGTAACCAGAGCGTACCGACCTGGAGGCGTCCCACCCCCGCGAAGCGGGCTGGAGGTCCCTTATCATTAACTTACTCCTTACGAAGCCCGCCTTGGGCGGGTTTCGTGGCGACTCTATCACTGAAAGGGTGTGTATAGGTATGTTTAATTGTACTCAAAGCCCGATACCCCCCCCCCCCCCCCGGGCCCTCTGGGGCGGGTTCCAGAGCCCGATTTTGAGTTGAGTACTTTGCTGCAATCACTACTTTTTGATTTGCGTTTAAACTACTACCCGCGTTTTAATAGTGTGTTGAGCACTTTATACTCGTCCATTTTTTTCTATTGAAGCTCAGTTAATTTAACTTGAAAGAGATTATCGAGAGGCAAGCATATTGATTCAAAGAGATATTTTACTTAATGTGCAAACAGTGCAGAGAACTTGGCCGCGACATAATCTGTTCTACGTTATTGCAAAAGAAAAAAAACATGGGCGTCTCATAATGAAAGGCACAGTATTGATTTACCTAAACTTTTATACAGTTTGTTTGTATTTTAAACTTCTAACTGCTGTGCTCACTGCGGCTCAATTTTTAATTGGTTTAGAAGTCTATCGACTTGTACAAAAAGTGCCAAAAAACTACCGTAGGCAAAGCCATTCTGCAGCGAGCAAGTTTTACCTTTCCTCGCTCTCTACCACACAATTCGTAAAATGTTAACAACGTTTTGTTTGTGAAGTACGAAACCTTCAACTTTTTAAATTAATTTTCTTGTTTGTAAAGAGTTATTTTTATTTTTCTTACTTTTAACGGTGGTGCACGTGCTTTAAACAAAACATTTTGAGGCAGGGACAAACAATATTCCAATTATTTTGTCTAAAAGGTGTCCAGTCTCTTCCATAAGCTTAGTTTCAATTCCATTCGAAGTTAAAAAAACCAATTAATAAAGAAATAAAGAATAAACGTTATATACAGGAAATATTTGTATTTTTTGCTTGTAACCAATAAATTCAAAAACTACCGAACCGATTTCAAAAATTCTTTCGCCATTAGAATACAACATTATCCCTGAGTAACATAGACTATGCTTAAAAATATTACGGCCCCCCGTGCGAAGCCGGGACGGGCCGCTACTAAAAAAAAAAAACTCGCCAGATAAATAGATTTAATTTCATTCACCCGACAAAAACACAACGAATACTCAGCAGTTTTTAGGCCCATGTCTTTCGACCCGGTACTTCGCCCATCACAGAGCTAGACCGTATTAGAAGACGGTACTTGTGAACATCTGTTACGAGCGAAAGTGCGACCAGAGACAGTAGCAATTACAGAGCGAGGACATGCCGAGGGTTGCCTTATTTGCAATAAAGAAGCGGCAAAATTGTATGAGGTTTACCGAAAAAAGTGACCTCTGTTATGAGTGCCGTATTTTTAGACGTAGTTGACGACGTGACGTATAACATTTTCTATGTAATATGTGCTACCTACTGCTAGGTGTTGAATTCGGTAAAATAGCCGCTACATGGAGGTGGGTGTAATCATCTGCGTCTTGGGCCATGATAGTGTAAGCATAAAAACATCTTAAAAAGCTTAAAATTAATGTATTTTAAGCTTTTTAAAGTTAATATTTTTAAGCTTTTTAACAAGTAGTTTTTTCTCATAGGTTTTTATATTGGAATCGAATAAAAACTAAGACGAGTGTCCAAATAATACTACTGTGAATTAGAGTTTAAATTGAACATGTTGAAACGTCGGTAAATAATCGCGATAAATGCCCGGCGTATATATACCCCGATAGTAGCGCCACTACATATTTTATTTTATAATTACGTTATACAAAGGAATTATCAAAAAATCGGACCGCGCGTAGACGATATCTATCATAAGCTTTTTTAAATGTATCTGTAATAGTTTTGTACTGTATTATTTAGGCAAATACTGGTGTCAAGAGTTTAGTTCCTATTGGTGGCCACCAAGCTCTCCAAACAAGATTTTTGATTGAATAACACAAAACAAAACTATTACAGATAGGTACATTTAAAAAAGCTTATGATAGATATCGTCTACGCGCGGTCCTTTGTATAACGTAATTATAAAATAAAATATGTAGGCGCTATTATCGGGGTATATATTCGCCTTAAATAATATACATATTTTAGAGTTTTAGTAGGTAAGATATATTGTAACAGGGGTTTGTAGAAAATGGTCTACGATTTGTGGAAAACTACTTCTCTGCTAGTTTTATTCCTTGTACAACGCAGAAAATATTAAAAACCGCCAAAATATTTGAATTTCCCGCGAATTTGTGTCAGATTCCGTGTCGAGGACTCGGAAACGGAATTTCTAACTACTCTACACCGATATTTCGAGTTTTGGTATTCCGTAGGACAGTCAACCGAGTCTGGTATTGCTCAAAAGAAATATTGACTAATATTTTATTGCAAATTTACAAAATTCCTGTGTAAGTACATAATAAAAAAACATTTTTTTTTAATCTTCTTAGAGCTTTTTATCAAAAATCTCAATTACGGCTTTGTATCCTCTTACTATTTATAATGAATACCTGTGCAAATATTATAAATGCGAAATTAATTATGTCTCTCTGTCTGCCTATTATTTGCTACTTGTTCACGGCTGAACGGATATTGATGAAATTGGCTGGGAAATAGATTGTCTCCCGGGGAACGACTTTGGCTACTTTTTGTTCCGAAAAAACGTGAAGCCGAGCGCAAATCTAGTTGCATTATTGTTTAGTTCTAAAATGATATTCATTACAAAAAGCGGGTGAACAACGAACCTAGACTTTTATGATATTTTCTAGTTTCTTAAATAATTTTTCTGCAACATATCATAAGTACCAACTACATGAGATGAAAAATAATGGAGACGGTCGTCAGCCACGGAGAGAAACCAAGCTGGCTGTAATTCAAACTTATGGCCCATAATCATACGCGAACTTAGAAAAGGTTTTCTTGGTAAATGCACAAATAAATTATAAAGTCACTTATTTATCTGTACACATACATATACAAATATGTAGATGAAATTGAAGTCTGTTTATAGTGTAAAAATAACATATTTTTACTAAATGCACATGAAAGTAGGTATACACGATACCTATAACAAAGAACGAAATTTGAAAGTTTTTGTCTATCTGGTTGACTAATCTCTAAAAGGGCGGTAGGTACTTTCAGTGGCAGAAGGACGTCGCGGTGGTTTTGCTTGAGAACGGTGGTCCCTAGATGCCTACTAAAGATGGTAGTGGACACCCTAGGGACCACCGACAGCACTAATGTTTAGAGTGATAAAAAGGAAATTCTCGGATAGGTAGAGATAAATAAATAATGGTGGACAATTCACACAACATCGTCTAGTCCCAAGCTAAGCAGAGCTTGTGTTATGGGTACTAGATAACTAATAAACTTAATACAATAGGTACACTACAATAGATATTTTTAATATACATAGTAAACATCCAGAACACCCTGAACAAAATATCTACAGATCGTATTAACATTAGTCCTGAGGCGGGAATCGAGCCCGCAAGCTCCTGCGTCGCAGGCGGACCTTCGCCCGCTGCGCCACGGAGGTCGTCGGAGATAAACCATTCTAAAAATCAACACGGATTCTAATGACGTTTGGTGGAGGGAGCGCGCATTTTTAAAATGGTTTATCTCTCTCTACGTCTTCTCGACTACCGTGCGTCATCCATTCTTCATTCTAATACTATACTTTTTTTTTAAAGGAAGAATACTTTTTTTACTATACTTTTTTTTTAAATCGAATACCACGAAAATGTGAATCCTTTACGGGCAAAACCGCTTGCACAGCTAGTTTTAGTTTTATTGAATTTTCTATTTTGTTTTAAAATAAAAGAGAAATATCAAAGCCATTTTCGGCATTTTATAATAACGCTGTGTATGAAAACTTAAATACGGTGCGGGAACATTGGTACACGATTCGCGCTCGAATGTAGTTTATTCGATGCTTAAACTTTTGATGAGCATTGCAAATTGAACAAGTAAATAATTGTGTCCGTGGATAGTTTATCCGGGAAACTACACTCTCGGTCAAAATACACTTTTTAATTCAATCCGACTGTTTTCAAAAATAACTTTACTATCAAAGAAAATTACAATAACTTATAGAATAGAAACAAATTATAACTAATACTAGTTTATGCCCGCGGCTTCGCACGCGTTGTTTCTATGGAAACGTTTAAAGGAGATTGCTATTCTATAGAATATTAAAAATTAATTTAAAAAACATTGTCCAGCTAACAAAATTGTGAATCTAAACCATTCCCAGATCCCCTTGAAACACACAAAAAATTTCATCAAAATCGGTCCAGTCGTTTGAGAGAAGTTCAGTGACATACACACTCACAGAAGAATTATATATATAAAGAAGAAGATTGACAACTGTATTTTTTAATTGTATTTTTACTGTATTTATTTTGATATGGATTCTGACGCAGTCTCCGGGAAAAGGTAAAATCCATTGTCGATAATAAATAATGAAGGCCTAAAGTTTGGTTTTTGGTTTGCTCACCAAATCCAGTTAACTCAAGACAGAGCTACTTTCGAATCTAATATTCGGATATGGATTATACTGGTGTAGTGACACAGATAACTGGGTCGTGATCACGGTGTGGTAAGACAGCATTACGGGTCAAACGTTAGCAGTAGCATTCGTAACGAATACATCCGACAGAAAACCAAAGTTGTCGACATAGCACAAAGAATTAGCAAGCTGAAGTGGGCTGAAGTGGCAGTGGGCCGGCCATATCTCGCGAAGAACCGACTACCGCTGGGGTAAACGTGTTCTTGAGTGGAGACCACGACTCGGCAAACGTAGTGTAGGACGCCCTCCGGCCAGGTGGGATGACGATCTGCGAATGACTGCAGGCAGATGCTGGATGCGGCAAGCTGAAGACAGGGCGCTATGGCGCTCATTAGGGGAGGCCAGTTCAGCAGTGGACTAATATAGGCTGATGATGATGATGATGATGTTAGCAGTTGAAACGTTAGGGTGCGCGTTCAAAGCCCGGCATCGGACAATCCGTCGTCGCCGTAGTCACAAACAATGTGTTACTAATTAAGTTTATAGTTCAACTGGTCCTTCAATACCAGTCGGAAGCGTCCCCAAGACGCTGGCTGCATTACCTCGCTGTATTGAAATGCTGAAATAAATAAATCCAGGCATTGCGTTTGTAAACAACCGTTAATGATACGTTATGTATGCACAACCGGCTTCATTTTATTTGGCTACCTCTTTACCATTTCCATTTAGATAAATAAAAATAAGGTCAGTGAGTATAGACCCAAATTACATTATTGTCTGCTAACGACCGGCCTCTGGACGCAGTCCGGATCCAGCTTTAAAAAGGGTCGAGTGGTTTTGCACAGTTGTTGGATAAAACAACCGTTTGAATTAACCACAGCAAGGCCTACGGCAATAAACGATGACCAAATGTTGAAATTATATGCGGGAATTAAACTGTTTGTTTGAATAACATATCTTGCACCTCAAATACTACGTATAAATGAAACAATCAATGTTTTTGTTATTATAGTGCGTCAGCCTCGCACTCCAGCTAATTTCTAATTTCTAAGAAATCAAATAATGTCGTATGTTGGACAGCATATTCCCGTACTGAGGGAAAGATGCGGGTTCAAGTCCCGTCGAAGTCGAATTTTTTTTGCGATATTATTTGATTTCTTAGAAATTAGAAACAATCAATGGTCTATAAAAACAATTGAAGTTTGAAAATTTTCAAATGAATGTATTCGTGTTCATTTAACACCAAATAGTTCGTAGTTAACCCGCTTCCATACTTGAATGGACAGTTTTATGGTGAATTATGGTCATCACATTTTAGTGTAGTTGACTGTACTGTGGGAACTGTAACCCTAAATTACTAGTTGTAGCACAGGGTGTACTGTGTTGTGTACTTGTGTAGCGCATGTCTTAATGGATTACGACATTTTAGCTCTTACAAATCATCGCGAAAAAAGAGAGAGACTGAAGAAGAAAAAAATGTAGCAGCTGATGATATCTATCTATGGCGCAGTAGCGGAAGGTGCCTTCGGCCCAGAAGGTTGAGGGTTCGATTTCCGCCTGGGGACAAATATTTTGACGACATGCGAAAAAAAATCCGGGTGATCTGGGTGTCTTCTATCTATACTAATATTATAAAGAGGAAAGATTTGATTGTTTGTATTGAATAGGCTCCGAAACTACTGGACCGATTTGAAAATTCTGAAAAATTAATTCACCGTAAGCTTACTTTTCAGGGAGTGACATAATATGCTATATTTTATCCCGGAATTCTCACGGGAACGGGAACTACGCAGGTGAAACCGCAAAGCAATCGTCTAGTGTAACATAAAAATATCTATCTCTGTAACATAATTTATTAAACATATCCGTTATGTAGCCTATAACACAAGCTCTGCTTAACTTGAGTCTATATGATGATATGTGAATTGCTCTGCATTGTTTATTAATTTCTTATTAATTATTACCTATTGCAGCTCTGTAGGTGAGTCGTGCGAGGTCTATAGTAAGCATCGGTGGGGTCATTATGTAAATTTATTTAAAACGTACGGCTGACTTTGAAGAATGGAGAGAGGTTCCGTTCGCGCCTGATAAGTGACCGCAACACGTACACGTACATTCAAAATTTATTTCTCACCACCGAGGACCTGAATACTGATGCATGATCCTGGTCCTGCATTAAAAAACCAAGGGTTCCCTTTTAGACCAGCTTGTGCCCACGACTGCGCCTGGATTTGGGCTACTTGGGAGAATATAAATAAAAATAAATAATAAAATAAGTAATGTTGGACAATTCACACAGCATTATCTAGCCCCAAGCTAAGCAGAGCTTGTGTTATGGGTACTAGATAACTGATATACTTAATGCAATACATATCATAGATAGATATTTATTATTATACATAGAAAACACCCAGAACGCCCTGAACTAATATTTGCAGATCGTACAAACATTTGTCCCGAGGCGGGAATCGAACCCGCAACCTCTTGCGTCGCAGGCGGACCTTCGCCCGCCGCGCCACGGAGGAGAATGTAGGTATAAGTGGATTTGATTCTATGGAATCTTTGTGTTTCGATACAAAATAAAATAATGCCTGATGGGCGCACTGCGCGAGACCAAAGGCAGAGTGCCCAGGAATGCTTGCATACGTTGAATGGCAATTAAGTGTCAGTTCTATCATAATCGGGTATTGTCCTGGATAAAAAAATCTGTTTAGTCAGCTAGTTTATCTTCACTTAATCTATACTAATATTATAAAGAGGAAAGATTTGTTTGTTTGTTTGTTTATTAATAACAAATAGGCTTCGAAACTACTGGACCGATTTGAAAAATTCTTTCACCGTTAGAAAGCTTACTTTTCAGGGAGCGACATAGGCAAAATTTAATCCCGGAATTCCCACGGGAACGCGAACTATGGGTGTGAAACCGCGAGGCGAGCGTCTAGTAATATTATAAAGAGGAAAGATTTGATTGTTTGTTTGTATTGAATAGGCTCCGAAACTAACTACCTGTAGACTGTTTGCAACAGTCTGTAGTTAGCTCAATTGTTTTGTTTCAATTGTAAATACCTACTAGTATAATTTTCTTCGTGAATAAAGGCTTAAGGCACCACAGTAGTAATATATGTATAATCTTGTTTTTTTTATTATAATACAAAATTTTCTTGATCTCCATAATTATTCAAAACGAATTTAAGAGTTCCACTATTCTATTTCCATCGTCACTTTACTGAATAAATTCCAAACTAAAAGGTAAGCTATTCGTCCCGAATTGAATTTCCAAGGGCTAGCCTCTGTTTTACCATTTGTTTTGATTTGCAGACCGTTACCTACGCCTCCGGAGGTACATTATAAACAAAACTATGAAGGAACTTATGAATATTCCTTTACTTTTGGAGGTAGTTCTGGAGCATGCGCAGTATTTAAGGCTCAGTTTTGTATGGGAGGCAGTGGAGTCAGTGCGAGCCCGCGGCTCAGTTCCGACTAGCTTTGGCCCGATCTCAGAACTCCGTTGGTCGGATGCGTAGAATTCGCGCGTTACGAGAATACTTTCGAACTGTTGCAACTTATTTCGAAGTAAAGTGGTGTTTTGTTGAACTGTAGAAACTTTAATGTGCTGTTATTGTTGATACAGGTTTTGGTTGATTTAGAAACTTGTGTTTCGTCACATTTTTAAGGATGCAATTTAATGGTATGTATTTCTTCCTGTGATTGCTAGAAGTTAAGAAGGTATCTTAGTATAACGGTACCTAACAGGTATAACGGTAAAAATAGCTGGAAAACAATTTTATCATTTAATATATTGTATTCATTAGGTATATTCATTTTAAGTATATTCTTGCGATATTATTTGATTTCTTAGAAATTAGCCAGAGTGCGAGGCTTACGCACTTAGATAATGTATTCAGTTTATCAGTCCTCTAGTACCTACCCATAACAAAATCTCTGGGTCTAGATGAAGCTGTGAGGATTGTCCAGCATTATTCATTTATTACCTACTATTATTTGAGTACGAGTGGGTTTAAGTAAGAAGAAAATAAACCATAAAGCCTCGACCCCACAGCCGCGATTTTGAAGCGCATCTTGTGTCCCGAGATTTGTTGTGATTTTGTAGCGCGATTCCGCTGCGTTTTTGTAAGCGCGATTTCGAGACACCGCGCGCCAAATGCGAAATCGCAGCAGTGTGTAAGATCTTAAGCGTCTTTGTACAAAATTTACTGCAAACAAATATCGCGGAAAATCGCGCGACACAAGAGACGCTTCAAAATCGCGGCTTTGGGGTGCAGGCTTAAAGCTACCATAACCAGCTTTATTCTTTTATACCTAGTCAAAACACCCACTAAAGATATTATTCCACCAGGAACAATCAACCTAGCGTGTCTTAAAGCTTTAGATTAGTTTCCCTAGCACAACTACATTCACTACCATATCATTAGCGACTCCATAGCTATTTACATTTATGTAGGTACAGTGGGAACGGCATAATATTTTTTCACTTCCTATTACTTCCTGACACAATTATTTATTGTTTCCTTTGTGCCCTTGAAATTGGCGGCAAACCACGGCCACATTACACAATAGCACGCTGGAGCCGTCACACGCAAATAGCTGCCGGCTTTGTTCCAGATTAAGTGGCACGTTTCAGCATGTTAACCGTTGCTTTGGTGTGTAGTTTATTCTAAGGCTCGGTACAGACTTATAGGCTGCTTATAGGGTCCACTTGCTTGTCCACTCGGTGTATAATAGCCCGGCCACACGCTCCGTCTTACCTACAATCATGCCTACACAAACCAGTTGCACAAGAGCGTGCGTGGACGACAAGGCGGTAGCTCGCTCAGGCCCGGAAGCTCAGCTTGTGCAATCGTTGTACCTAATGCTGAAGTTTAGACTGCGTAAACTGGACTGCGCAGGCAAGAGGGAGTGTGGCCGGTCATTAAAGCCACGCTACAGTCTGGTATAAATTGTTTATCTACATATAGGTTTGCACAGTCCACTTTGCGCGCTTACTTGCACGTGTGGCCACTGTGTTCCATCTTTTCTGGCAGCGACGCGGCCGCACAAACTGACAAGACATTGCGTGGTGGTGCGTCCGAGTCTCTTCATGCTTTTATGCGATACTGGTCTTATAAGTAACTTGATAAAGTTTAAAATAGTTTGACACCAGTTTGACACTCAAAGTGCTCGCTGCGTGTGAATTGGAACAAGTACTAGCAGCAACCCCTTCGCTCACGTAACAAGGGATCATTAATTTCAACGTGCGTGAAATCGGACACCATGTGCTTTGACGAGATAATATGCAAAACTGGTTGCCTGCCAAAACAAACTTTTCTTTGCTTTAACGGTATGACGACCGACCACATTCACACTGGATGTGAGGTGCCTACTACGTACTACCTACGTGTATATTTTTCATTATAAGTACCTATTTTGATTATTAAGATATTGTCAATGTTAGAATGTCAGTATTTAGTAAGTTTCTTCTATAAAATGTAAATCTCTTATTGGCCGAAAGTTAGATTATTAAGGTTAAAACTGTTTAGACATAAGGGCTGTTGATTTTGTTTTAACAAAAAAATTAATAAAATAAAATACCTAAGTTGTTTAAGTTCGTGTAAATATAAACTCAATATTGCAGCTGTTTATACTCGCTGTGTGAATAAGAGGAAAGCACATTTCAGTAAATATATTTTCTTTGAGGATTTTAGCTTGAAAACATATCAGTTTTCCATCCAATTAGTTTGGCTGAAAATGTTTTAATCATAAAATACGTTATCATAAAATTCAATCTTGCTCACACGCGACATATTATTTTATCCTTTTTACATGTGATAGATATGGATTATGGATATGGATGGAGAATCTGAAATGAACGAGTTAATAAAACGTCCACTGCCTGATCATGCCTCCCTCAAGCAACCCCCTCGTTTGTTGATGTATAAAAGTATCGTTAAATTGAATAAAAGCGCTATTTAACTTTTGATTACCTATAATCTACCTAACACGTAGATAGGTTATATTATAGTTCCCTTTATCGAGGTCCTATCTTTTTTGAATCGAGTTGCCGCGGGCAACTTCATCAAACAAAGAAATCATTTGCCCATTTAAATAATAAAACCAAAAGAAATAGCATTTCGTTTGCAAAGTTTAATAAAGATTCGCACAATCGCTGTAAGAAAATAAAGGCGCTTTTAGAGGAAATTAAAAGATGTAAATGATACCTAGTCAAAGTGAAAGAGTTCGCTCTGGATTTTGCTTTCTGCGCAGTTGCTGCCAATGCATTTTTAACTTTATTTTATGTGAAGAAAGGTTAGTCATTTCAAAATGATGAGGCGTTTTACAAAAAAAAAACTTATTTAAATTAGAGCAAAAAAAACTAAACAGCGCCCTCTTTTTGGTCTGGTCGTACTGTTTTTGTAAATTTTTAGGGTTCCTTTTACCTCAAAAAGAAAAAGGAACCCTTATAGGATCACTTTGTTGTCCGTCTACCTGTCTGTCCGTCTGTCAACCCCCTCTTCTCAGGAACCTGAGAAGAGGGGGTTGACACACGCACGAATGTGTGGAGGTATTGAGTTGAAATTAACATCAAATATAAAAATAAGTCCATAACCTCTTGAAGCCTCGATATAAATAAAACTTCTAGGTCAATGTAATCAAAAGTTACAGCCGTTTATGTCCGAATATTTTGTAAATTTCCAAGGAAATCAAATGCACACAAAACCTATAGGGTACTTCCCGTAGACCTAGAATCATGAAATTTGGCAAAAAGCAAGGTCTTATAGCACAAGTCCATTTTAGGCTACTGCGTTACTTCATAGGGTAAAGCGGCGAATTCGTACATGATATTTCTTGAAAGAGCACATAGAGCCGTATTAAGAGTCATATTTCGCAAGCCCTTTAGCTATCCTACAGTTCCGCTTCATGCAGAGTCTCAAACTCTAACTGTCAGACAGTTCTACATACTCCGGGTAACAACGACGTTCCACAAGTCAAATGGTAAACCATTACGTGATTCCCACTCGAAATCTGGTCATCGTCGAATTAAAATTTATGTCCCTTCGGGTAAGTCTTCGTTCGCGAGGCGTTTTCGGTCTTTCTCCTTCTCTTCTATCGTCGCTTGCTACTGCAAGTTGAACTCCTATCGTGTTCTCTATATGGAGTCAAGGAGAAAGTTCGAAAGTGGCTTCTTTCATTGGATTACGACGCCATTGAAGGACTTTTACTGATTCAACGCAATTTCTGCCTAAGTCTTACATTTTTTTTTCTCCACTACCGCTCAACAACAACAGTCCCTCGCCGTCCCGAGTAATTCTGTTTATTGAATTTATTGAATTGTAGTTTACTTTTAAAAAAATATTGTTGATCCTCTCCCTGGACCAAAATTTACAGGATCCCGTTGACCAAGAATCATGATTATTTGGCAGAAACAAGATCTCATACGGAACGTTATACGGAACCCTTAGTGCGCGAGCCCGACTCACACTTAACGTTTTATTTTTAAAGAAAACGCTTAATTTAAATGACTATCCTTTGTTTGCACATATTATTTCGAATACTAAAATTATAATGATGTTTGATGCAACATTAAAATAAACTTACCATAGATACCATAATTTGTTGACCTCTTTCCAAAAACCCGACTGAAACGGAAGGTGGTATGTCAGATTAACTACAAGATTATCTTCTGAAAAGGTTACGTCGGAAGTATGTAAGGGATTAACAGCAGATAAGGTTAAACCTACAAGATAAACGGAACACAGCGAGCTGAAAAATACCCCGAGATTACAGAGCAGGTTAAGCCACTAAGTTTATTATACTAGATGTGAGAAAACTTTGTCTAACAATTGTCGAGGATACAACGAGACTAATCCTTCAATACGTAGGTACTTTTATTCTAGTTTTCCCACGGGAGAAAATGACACGTTTTCATATAAAACTCTTAGTGGTGGATATTTAGGTGGGATTCTACGGCAAAAATCCTATTAAATAAATAAATAATAAATAATGCTGGACAATTCACACAGCATTATCTAGCCCGAAGCTAAGCAGAGCTTGTGTTATGGGTACTTATAACTGATACACTATATAGATAGATATTTTTTATTACACATAGAAAACTAAAATTATTCTAAATAAAATATAAATAGACCAAATCAATGTATGAACCTAAAAACATCGGGTAGTTTATTGCCTCAATGCTGTAGATTCAATATAAATAAGGCAGGGCAATCCACATACCATCACCTAGAACTCCAAAGTAAGAAGAGCTTGAGTTATCAGGATGGATCTAAACAATTCTGGGAGTTTCCTCGTGGGCAAACTAGATTGCGTAACTGATTTGGATACGAGGTATAACTTTTCCTCGTGACCTAACTGCTTGTCAATTGTATTGTACCTCAACTCTATTTAAATTAGCCTTAAAGATGCCAGCAACAGGAACCTTAAGACTAAAATTGGCTTAATAGATAGAGACATCTGAGAGACTGGTATTGAAATTGATCAATGAAATGTTTCAATTGTAAATACTAGTTCTAATTTATTTCTATTATTTGATTGTTATTTTCTTACTTGGATGATCCACCACTGCCGGAGGTAGATTGATTTTAATATCAATGTTTTTTTTATGATAACGTTATAGGGTTTCGGGTTTTAAGCGGTTCCCTTTACATTATGGTTGATATATGAATAATGAGACAGAAGAAATTAAAAGGAGCCATTCCTTCTATTTTACGGCGGTCTTGAAGAAAATTTAATTACTTAGGTGAGCACTTAACTTATTTAATTTGTCATTGTTTTAAGTGAATTGTGATGTTCACTCACAAATTAAAAAGGTTTTTAAGACAGTTGTTGTTTAAAAATAACGGAAATATTTTTTTAGGATTAAGGAAACAAAATAAAAGGTTCTTCTGTAACCATTTAATTTGATTAATTAACGCATTCTCTGCCCAGGCTTAGATAATCTGACCATTTAATGTTTGTTTATCGATACGTGATCGTTACGTCTTCTTTTTGTATGGGGATTTGCGTAGTTGCCTGTCCGCACGATAAATAAATAAAATAAATAAATGAATAACGTTGGACAATTCACACAGCATTATCTAGCCCCAAGCTAAGCAGAGCTTATGTTATGGGTACTAGATAACTGATATACTTAATACAAAACACCACATACTCGTAGATAGATATTTTTACTATGTTTTACTGAAGAAATATCTGCAGATCGTACACACATTTGTCCCGAGGCGGGAATCGAACCCGCAACCTCCTGCATCGCAGGCGGACTTTCACAGAGTCACGATGAAAGCGCTGTACCTAATAGATAGTATGGAAAAAGGATACCTTATGGTCACATCTCGCTACTGACGTCAAATAGACTTACCCCTCTACTCTACATTATCTATACCTACCCACACATGAGCGTCTTGGGCAAATAATATACTAAATTCAAAGAGCAATATCTTATCGCAGCGACGGGAATCAAACTCGCAGCCTCCTGCCGTGCCTGCTGCGTAGACCCTTTAATGGCATTATAAAGCCTTATTACCTCATATTATAAATTGTTTCTTGCAAGAAAATCCGCGTAATTTTGTTAAGCCTTTACATAATATAAATTTCATTATGAGAAACGGTAGGAAGGTGCCTATAGTTAAGGTTTTAATATTCTGGCGCAAAATTAAATCAGCCGTCATCTGGTTTCTATCGTATATTGCAACGCACAAGTATCGTTACGTCGTTGTAACGTAACGGTTTATCGCCGCTCTCGATAAAAGGTCATTAAAATGACTCATGGAGTTTATTATTATAACCTTATTTTCAGTCTTTGTCGAGCCACTTCAGGGCAAGGCATTTCAACTTTTCCTGATCACTTTTAATATAATTTGTGTTGGAAGAACACCAACGTTTCATCCCTTGACGAGGAACATCTTCAGGGTGAGTGCGCTTATACCCGTAATGAGTTCGTCAAACTACGATAGTTTTTACAGTGAAATATTTAATTTAATTGACGGCTTCTGTGGCGCAGCGGGCGAAAGTCCGCCTGCGACGCAGGAGGGTTCTATTCCCGCCTCGGGACAAATGTTTATACATTGATATTTGTTCCGGGTGTTCTTCTCTTTTACTTCGTATGATGAAACGATGAAAGATCAATTTATTTTATATGTTGTTCTGGATATTTTATATGTCCTTACACTTCCACACACATAGAAATCATCATCAAATAGAAAGTTTTTAATTTCCACTTATCAGCACCTTGCATGCCCATAGTGGTTTTATTTTTCCAACGTAAATATTGATTTTAATAGTACCTATATACTAACATGACAGGTGTAATTAAAAAATTATAAGCAATATCATTTCGTACAATTAAAGTTACGGCACTAAATCGTTCAAATTTTGGATTTTTATCCGAACGATTCAAATTTTGTATTTTTATCCGAAATTTGAACGATTCGATATCGAATAGTCCGAATGGGGGAGGATCACGCAGCCAGCAGAGCGTACATGGGCCACCCAAGTGGCCGAAGCCCTATTGATCGTCCGAGGTACGAAGTTGAGAAAGACCTACAAGAACTTTCATCGACTAGACTGAAAGGTGTTGAATGTGTAGGTATCTGTTGGCATTTATGACAGCTGATGTTGTGGTAACGGGTACCAACTAACATCTCTCGGACCCCAAGTCAACCTCACCTGCACGCGGTATCTGCCGACCAACAAACGAGGCTCTGACGAAAAACTCGCCACGACGCACATTATAGTAGGATGAGTATTCAATAGATACCGTGATCTATATAGCTTTCTAGATTGAGACTGTACTTAAATACACTATTTCTTGAAAAGGTTTCCAAATGGGACGATATGTATGAAGCATACAAATTTTCTTCAATTTTTTTAAAATGTTTACGAGATGGGAAAGAGCCGCACTGACCAGCGCGACATTTTACGGCTTAACCCCCTATTGTTATAATAATAATTCTTTATTTCGGACAAGTCCATAGTTTTATAATTTTATAAATGATAAGTGCCAATACACAACGGCCCTCAGTCCCCAGCAGCCACACCATTCTTGGTCCTGGCGGTGGCCATGGTTCCGGCGGGGTAGAGGGTGCGAAGAATCGCTGGAAGATGCCCACTGCAAATCCCCAACCACCCTGACCTTGGCGTGCTGTAACGCCAAGACGATTCGCACGGACGGCAAGGTCGACGACATAATACGCGTCGGGGGGCGTCAATGGAGGTGGTTAGCACAGGACCGTGGTGGATAGCACAAACTTCGGGATGCTCATATTGAAAATACTGGTAAAAAACTGGTACGAAAAAGTTTTGGATGAGTTGACCAATAATAATTTTGGATTGACCAACTCATCCGAAGTGGATGAAATTAAGTGGATTAGATGACCACTTACTCACCCAGCAGTGGGTAAAATCCGGCTGTGGATGATGACGATGATGGTGTACGTAACATACCTACGTGGTATGTATATATACTATGTGGTAAGTACTTGCTTACGTACAAGTTTTTTGTTACGTTATAAAAGACTTGTCTACATAAGCTATGTCGAATTATTCTAAAAACGTACGTAATTCCTTTATGTCTCATAATTATTATTTTTCTACATTTTATGAAAACATTCCGCGCTACGGGCATCATAGCAATTTTAGAATTCTGCGAAAACTTCACAAGGTACCATAAGCTTTGCCTTGTTGTAAAATTATCAACTTAATTAGAAACTCGAATTTGTATGTACTAGATGCAAATTTGAGTTTCGAATACATACATAGAATGAGTATTTTGTTAAAAAAAACAGGAGGAAGCTACTGCCCTTCTCCGGTAGTTCCCCTAAGTCAGCTACAATGCGATAGTAATACTTTTCGTTTACGAATTTCATCACAAATAAATTTTAAAATCCATTTCTCGCTCTCCTTATATTTCAAGTTGTATTTCACACGCGTGTTTACTATTTTGAGGGGTTCTACTTTTTATTGCCTACTTTTTAACCGCCCAAAATATGAATCTGTATGTATAGTAAACTAGATCGCCCACTACCTATATTATATCATTAATCCAAACTTACCCTGTGCGTGTATCTTATCCAAACTTACCTACCCATGCGTATATAGCTTAGTTTTCTTTGTGACATCTCAGAGTAGAAACACGAGCCAAGTGAAAGGTGTTCAAAGTAGGAGTTTGTCCTTGTCTAGCAAGTTGCCATGGAAACGGTGACCGGTGTCCTTTTTGTGTTTTCACCTTCAGTATGCGATTATTTACTAAAATGGTTTATTTCTGCCGCGTAAATTATATGGTTGCAAAATGGAATGGTAAGATAATGGTGAAATAATTTTGAAAAAGTTATGATGTAGGGTGTCCATGAAACAATACGATGTAACAGGGCTTTTGAACAAAGTTTCTGTTAAAGGTTCTTACTTCTGATTGACGTACTTTTTAAAAGCTGTAAAATTTACGCAGCAACTTTACCGTAGAATGTTAACGTTATATAAGAATGTTAAACACATGATTTTAAATCTTTCGCGCACTATGAAAGTAGTAAATAATGTAAATAATAGTAGTAATTAATGGCTAGCAGACTGTGAATACTACTACAACCCAGTATCAAGTAAATAAATTAATAAATAAATAAATAATGCTGGACAATTCACACAGCATTATCTAGCGCCAAGCTAAGCTGTGCTTGTGTTATGGGTACTAGATAACTGATATACTTGCATAATACAATACACTACATAGATAGATATTTTTGATTATACGTAGAAAAACATCCAGAACACCCTGAACATATATCTGCAGATCGTACAAACATTTGTCCCGAGGCGGGAATCGAACCCGCAACCTCCTGCGTCGCAGGCGGACCTTCGCCCGGTCTTGAATCGTATCGATGATTAATGAAAAAAAATCCTGGACTGATTAGTTATCCTTAATTTGTATTTTTAAGACAAAGCTACTTTACAGCCGCACTCATTTTAATTTCTATTTTGATTATTTAAACTTATTATTATTCAGGGCCTTTTTACAGCCATTCATTTTATTTTATTGTTTTCTGATTATTATTAAGTACTAATTCTTGTACCAATATTTTATTTTGTTGCAATTGACTTGACCAAGTGATCCTTGTAAATTTACCTTATAATAAGTAAATGATTTGAATTGAATTGAATAATGCTGTGTGAATTCGCCAGTATAATTTATTTATTTATTATAATTTATTTATAAATATCACTTGTGTCTGATACACGTTTGTATTTTTTTTTATTAAGACATCTTTATTCACAAAGAAAATTATACTAGTATTTACAATTGAAACAATTGAGCTAACTGCTTACTGTTGCAAACGTTTGTATTGTTTATCTAAATCTAAATATCGTGCGATTTTAGACAAACAATATATATTCAATATATATAAATATAGGTAGCTAAGTACAACATTGAATTTCTGACCCAAACAGCAATATGTATCTAAGATACTTGTTAGACGTGGTGCAGAGCGGTAAGGCGTGCTTTGAATGGTGTTAATTAAGCGAGATGCTAGTTTGAGCGAGTTGATGAACGCCGCGAGATGTTTGTCTCAAAGTTGCAGATCACTCTGAATGAACGGAATAATCAACGTCTGTCTTGCTAGCTAGTCGTGCGCTCTGATTTGCCAATTTTCATGTTTTGGGTGCCTTTTCGGTGGGAGCGGACGCGGATTTTTCATTTGATTGAGATTCTCGGTTCTAGAATCCAAAATTTTCTATGTCAACAAAAACATTTATGAATGAAAACCAGAGAACAACAAGATCACAAAAACAAAAGCTCAAACTACTACAACGCATAACTGCACACGCGCAGTGAAAAATGTGCAATCTCGAGTTCCAAGAAGAAAGACACGAATGAAATGTTATATGAAAGCTGTCAAAACTCCATATTGTTTCGCACTTTTGCGATTTTCTGAGATGATACCAGCGTCTTAAAACATTTTCCACCAATATTTCATTGGTTTCGTTTGTTACCTCCGTATTTACAGAAAAATATACCGAGTATAGTTTTTATTTATTCGAGTGAAATGTTTGCCTGCGATACGCGAGATTAGCTTTGAAACTGCCAAAAATACGACTCCATTCCCCTATTCACCGACAATGTTGCCTTTGAGGTCATATTCGACCAAAACATACAAATGAACGTATAAATAAATTACACATTTGGCACTGAAACTCATTAAATGACTTACATTTCTGGGGGTATAACACAGTACGATTCATCATATCTGCACAAACTCGTTAATTTTATCATTCAACAGTTATTTCGCCTTCATCAAAGGAAAATTAAAGACTTTGATCATCATTTCCTGTTTTACCCAGAGGGCCACGTTTGTAATTTCAGGTTGGCTTGTACAATTCTTTGAATAGGTGCTCGTGCCTTCAATGAATGGCATGTAATAAATGGATACAATTATTATGTCTTTATAATTAGTACTTACCTAATTTAGTTGTTGTTTTAGGATAGGTATTAGAATTAGTACTTACCTGCTTTAGTTGTTGTTTTAGGATATTAGAACACCTTCGCATATTCCACACAAGAGGGAATTGAGCTCTAAACTCGATTCTAGAATCGCAGATTATCTTATTTAACCAGAAAATAACAAGTTACCCCTTAAGGCTAAACGAGTCGCTCATCTTTCCATACAAACGTGGAAGGGTAGTTAGTAACTACTACGCTGTTTGATGTTGACCATCCAAAACTAAGGATTTTATCAATTTATCTCGTCATTATGTATGTTTGTATATACCGAAAACTGCATAAATTTGAAAAATACAAGCTTCTAAACTTTCGTATTTCAACACTGATTTTAGTCCAACTTTGGGCGAAAATAAATATTAGACGGAAAAAGAAAACTGAAATAAACTCAGTACCAACATAGTTTAGTTATTCAAAAGTCGAAACAAATTTATTTCGAAGAGAAACTCTCAATAGTTTTTCTAAAATAACCCTTGTGCTAAAAGTCTGTTCCCATCTTTTTACGCGGCCGATTAACGAATAAATTACTGTGTATTTCATCCTAGCGCGAGGATATCTCTATTATGTCAGGTGAAATAGCATACATTTAGGCCACGCCCACTTATGAGTTATAAAATAAATAATGCTGGTGTTGCTTCTTAGGTATAAGGCAACTTATCTATCTATATATATAAAAATGAAACCCGTTTTCCTTGGTCACGGCATCACGCGTGAACGGCTGGACCGATTTCGCTAATTATTTCTTTGTTGTGTTTGTTATTGTCAGAAAAAATTAAGAAAGTTGGAAACATAAATTTCCACGGGGCGAAGCCGCGGGGCGCAGCTAGTTAATTATAAATTTGACCGAAGGCCTGACTTGCTGTGATATTGAGGAGAGAAATAGAAAGATGCGTACTTCTTTCCAATATGGCGTGTAATGTGACTTATACAAAACGTTAAGGTGAGGTACAGGAGAGGGGTGGCTACAGGTACAGTATTTAAAATTAGGCGCGAACAGCTGGACAATTCACACAGCATTATCTAGCCCCAAGCTAAGCAGAGCTTGTGTATGGGTACTAGATAACTGATATACTTAATACAATACACTACATAGATGGATATTTTTTTTATACATAGAAAACATCCAGAACGCCCTGGACAAATGTCTGCAGATCGTACAAACATTTATCCCGAGGCGGGAATCGAATCCACAACCTCCTGCATCGCAAGCAGACCTTCGCCCGCTGCGCCACAAAGGTTCGTCCGGACTACTAGCACACTACTAGTGTAGCCTTAAAATCAAAAGACGAACATCAATAACGAATAATTGCACACGGGCAGTGAAAAAGGTACAAATTCGAGTTCGAATAGGGATGAAAGCAGTATTAAAAGCGAAAACTTCTGCTCCGCTATTACCCGTGTCGTAAAATATTCACCAGCATGTTCCTTTGGTTTTGTAACCACTTTGTTCACAAAAAATATCTATGTAGAATCCTACAACCGAGTACGTAACGTAGTGAGCAATCGATGAGTGAATGAACCCTTGACTAAAAAGCCTAAAAATCTTACTATATATAATTCTTCTGTGAGTGTGTATGTCACTGAACTTCTCTCAAACGACTGGACCGATTTTGATGAAATTTTTTGTGTGTGTTCAAGGGGATCTGGGAATGGTTTCGATTCACAATTTTGTCCAACGCGGGCGAAGCCGTGGGCAGAAGCTAGTATTTGTATAAAAAACTCAGCACGTAATTGCTAAGAAAGTTAAAAGCTCCTCTAGATACTCTACTGTTGTTACAAGTAAAGTCACAGGTGGAACCTCCGTTTTTTCCTTGAATTTTTAACAGCATGCTTAGAGGGGGCTTTTACTGGTCTTGTTAATGGAAGAACGTAGGTAATTAACTAAAGTAGGTGGGTTCCTTAGCTTACATACAAAGCTTCATACATAATTGCTCATAAATTTTATATTACAGACAAATTAGGTAAGTGGGTATGTTGGTACATGTACCCAAAACATAGATTATATTAGGTACTATTTACTCAGTTCTTGTTATTAGGTTAACAAGAACTGAGTAAATATCGCTCGATAGTAGGTATTTACACGACGATATTTGCTGATGGTAATTTTTAATAAGGACGATAGCCTTTATTCACAGTGAATTATACTAGTATTTACAATTGAGACAATTGAGCCAACTGCAGACTATTGCAAACAGTCTACAGGTAGCTCAACTGATCCATATCAATACCAGTCGGAAGCGTCCCCAAGACGCTGGCTGCATTGCCACGCTGTATCGCAATGCTGAAGCGACGCGTGACCCGAGAGCTGGAGAGTATCTGGCACAGCGCATCAGCATTGCCATACAGAATGGCAAATTGATCACTGAAATTATAAATAAACTGTTGGTATACATGCGGCAAGTTGAAGACCGCTTCCCATCAGTAGGCCTGGCACGGAGATAGTTGTCTAGGGTAGAATAGAGAAGCATGACATCGCATTGTCATACATTGCGTAAATTATTTAAGTTGAAGGAATGAGTTTCAAACATATTACGTATTCGATGACGATGTGACATAATTTTTTTCTATTCTACCCTAGACAACAATCCCCGAGCTAGGCCAGTTGGACCTCACGCTTGACTGCCACCATTGTGTGTGGTATAAAAAAAGACGGTGCTATGGCGCTCATTACAGGAGGCATAAGTCCATCAGTGGACTACTTTAGGCCGATTATGATGATGATATATAGCCATAACATAAACCTAAAGAGGATGAGGTATTCATGATCGATAAATTACTAATTGCAAAGAAAATTTCAATCAAATAATAGAAATAAATTAGAACTAGAGTGCCAGTGTCTTGGGGACGCTTCCGACTGGTATTGATATGCACCAGTTGAGCTACCTGTAGATTGTTTGCAACGGTCTGCAGTTGATATTTTCAAACTTACGCGATCTGAACATATTTTTATTAGTATTATTTATCTAAGCGTCTGGTAGAAGCGACGCGTGACCCGAGAGCTGGTGAGTATCTGGCACAGCGCATCAGCATTGCCATACAGTGTGGCAATGCAGCCAGCGTCTGAGGGATGTCTTGTTAGCTCAGTTATTTTAATTGTAAATACTAGTGTAATTTTATATGTGAATAAAGGCTTTAAGAGGTATTATCACGTTTATAATACTAATAATAGTCTGCAGTTAGCTCAATTGTTTCAATTCTAATTGCATGACCTAATTTCGTTAGCAATGCAAGAAAGTAACTTGACAGTTCGAAACTGAACAAAAAACCGGTATTTCAATGCAAATTCATTGTTTCAGATTCATAAAAGGCTGGGAGAGAAATAAGATCAATGGCGAACAGTGAAGTGTCCTATTGTGTGAGTGGGTGAATGAAATGATGTAAAATGTTGTGGAGGAGTTGCTCGCGGCCGGACCAGGTACTGTCCCTGTGGGCACTGCTGCTGGGCTGTTTTTCCATTGAAGGTAGGTAATTATTAAGGTTTTTTGTTATTCTAGTGCATAACCCCACACTAAGGGTAATTTCTAAGAAATCAAATAGTATCACAAAATTTTTCGACTTCGATGGGACTTGAACCCGCATCCTTCCGTCAGTACAGGAATTTGCTAACCAACTACACCACGAGGGCAAGTGACATGGGAGTCGAAAATCTTTGCGACTTCCTACGGTCTCTAGCGCCGTTAGCTCCGCAGGAATGTGCTAACCAACTACACCACGAGGTCAGCACATTCCTGTACTGAAGGAAGGATGCGGGTTCAAGTTGCGTCGAAGTCGAAATTTTTTGTGATATTATTTGATTTCTTAGAAATTATTAAGGTGCTTTATTAGTTTGTATGTGTTTTGCCTTGTCAACTAGATTTATTTTTAAGGCGCTGCCTACCCTCACACTAGCGCCGCCACCTATTTTATCTAATTATTACGTTTAATGTAATTTCCAAAACATACGTTAGCCAGTTTCTGATACCTATTATAAGCTTTTTTTTAATGCCTCTATAATAGTTTGATTTTGCATAGTTTAGGCAGAGATACGAAGTTGCCCTTGGTGGCCATCAAACTCTATTTTCGCATCTCTGTCTAAACTAGGCAGCGCCTTTAACGACTTCAAAAAGGAGGAGGATCTCAATTCGTCTGCATGTTTTTTTTTTTATTATTCGTCTTCGTAAAAAGGATGAGGTTCTATTTTCAGCTGCGGTAACTCCTATTTGTTGTAGGAGTGTGATGTCATAAAACTGTTCGTACAAACAGTATCGGCTAACTCACCATTGGGCCATGTTTCTGTTGCCGGCTGCAGCATACACACATTGCATAATATTGACTTAACAAAAGATGACTCAGTGTGTAATGTGGAAGCTAGCAGCAAAAACCAACACAAGCTAAGCAAAAATAAGTTTAAATTTTTTTTTTAAATAAGTAAGTTCATAAAAAAAACGCAAAATTTATTAGAAAATCAAAAACATAAAGTATCTGAAATCAAATGTAATAGAAAACTTGTTGATGAACTAGAGCTATGTACAATAAAGCTAAATCAAAATCAGCTGCAATATGAGGCAGAATTGCAAGAGCTAAGGTGTAAACTTGGCCAGGCCGAGCACTCCATCAGCCTTTATGAGAGAACTACTGAACAGACAAGGGAACTCCACCTGGCCATGGATGCGCTCCTCGGTAGCCAGGCGAGTCTGGAGGGCAGGATTCTGGAGGGCTGCGGGTGCTGTGGACCTAATTTGGTCGGTCACAACTTAAGTCCGGACAGTACTGTCTCAGCCGCATCCCACCTGGACCTCAGCACTTCATGCTCAGGTAATAAAACCATAATGTACTGCGATGAAATTGGAAAAAATATGGGCCAGTTTTTAAACATGAGTATGGAGCACTCTATAAATAATTGCTTACCTAACTGCAATCTTCATGATATTATGCACAGAATTGATAATGAAAGATGTGACATTAACTCAAACTTGATAATTTTACTTGGAAATAGGGGTAATGTGAACAAATTGGACTTAATTAAATATATGGACAAATTATGTTCCTTAAAATTAAATAAAATTGTAATGTTCACATTCCCCTACAGCAACAGCTTGCCAAATATAGAAAATAACATTAGATATAAGCTAAATATGACATTGCATACTATTTCATGCAATAATAATAAAGTAAAGTAAAAGTAAAAATGTTATTTATTGACATAATAGTAGATGTAACAGACATTATGAGTCCATAGGCTCCTGAACTAGTTTAAAATACATGTGAAATATACATGTGATTGACACTAACAATACTGTTAGTAAAAAATATGGCTTGACTAAAAAAGGTAATTACTACCTTTCAAATTATTACAAAAAACAAATAGCTGTGTCGCTATCCTATTACTTTACTATTACAGCCAAAAATTTGGCTAAACAAGATGCTTCTTTTGAGCATTGTAATAAATTTACAACCAAGACCTTGGAACTTCTTCCAAGCCATTTAAATTAGATTTAACGACAATAGAGGAAGTCTCTAGCCATAAACAGTCAAATAATATTGGTTACATAAAAAGTCAAAGAAACCAAACCTGTAAAATAAATGCAAAGTTCACTAACTTGGTGCATCAAAATATTCAAGGATTAAAAAGTAAATTACTAGAGTTGGAATTGTACATGAACGCTTTTCATATTGATATCATCTGCTTAACAGAACACTGGCTGAAAAGCTATGAGCTCATGTTCAATTTCAGTAACCACCAGGTTGGTAGCTCTTTTTGCAGATCACATGCTATTCGTGGAGGCTCATTAATATTAATAAACAAATTAATGAAATTCAAAGACCGTAAGGACATAATATGCTTATCCGTTGAAAGCCACATTGAAGTAGCATGTGTAGAGTTGGAGCAAATTATTGTAGTAAGCGTATACAGCCCACCATCAGCTTCTTTTGAAATTTTTGAAAATGTCATGGAGGACATTTTATTTAAATTATCAAAATCAAATAAAACTATAATGGTATGTGGAGATTTTAATGTTGACCTTTTAGTAGTTTATTCCCTCAGTACTAGATTGACTAATTTATTTAATTCTTATAATCTAAGGCCATTATTTATGGAACCTACTAGAATAACTGAAACCTCAGCAAGATGTATAGATAATGTATTTGTTTGCCAAAGTGAAAAAATTGTTACTAAGAAAATAATAAGCAATTTAAAATCAGACCACTTAGGTCAACTAATAAAACTAGAAATTCAAGTAAAAAACAATAATTGTAAAAAGAGATTAACTTACATACCTGTGACCACCAGTCGATTTGAACGGTTGAAATTGGATTGGGATTCTAAGCCATCACCTAATTACTCACATAACAACCCAAATGAGTCGTATTGTAGTTTTTTTTATAAATTCACCAATGCGTTCAATTCAATATTCACATCCAAATCGATTATGGTCTCAGAAAAACTTAGCTTTAGTGAGTGGGCAACAGTAGGTATACATAAGAGTAGAGAAACTTTGTATGAACTATATAGTGAAAAACAATACAATTTTAGCCAGGAGTTCAAAAAAAAAGTAAAAAATTACTCAAATATGTTTAGAAAAGTTTGTCAAATCGCAAAATCAAATTATTTAAGCTCCAAAATTAGAAATAGTGAAAATGTCATAAAATCAACGTGGAAAATAATAAATAGTGAGACTGGAAAGGTCAGTACCTACGTTAATGATTACAATTTAAAGATAAATGATTGCACAATCAAAAATGACATTGAAGTAGCCCAAGCTTTTGAAAACTTTTTTACTGACATTCCAATCTCTACTACGAAGTGTCTAAACTCTTCTCAATTAATCGCTGAGTCATTACTCATAGAAAATGTACCTAAATGCGAAAATAAACTTAATTTCAACTATGTCGATGAAAAAGATATTAAAAAAGCCTTCAAACTTTTAAATATAAAGAAAACTGCAGATCTCTGGGGCATTTCCGTTAAAATTATTAAACCTTTAATTGATACGATTGCACCAGATCTAGCTTTTATATTCAATGAATCTATTGATTGTGGCGTATTTCCTGATCTAATGAAATGTAGTAAAGTAATCCCACTATTTAAATCGGGTAGTAGGTCTCACCCCACTAACTTTAGACCAATATCAGTACTGCCAACTTTCAGCAAAGTTTTTGAAAAACTTATTTTACATCAATTGCTTAGGCATTTTAATGGCAATGACCTGCTACATGGTAAGCAATTCGGGTTTACTCGGGGCAGGTCAACTACTGATGCCGGTGTAGAGTTAGTATCGCATATTTTTGATGCTTGGGAGAAGTCGCAAGACGCTTTAGGCGTTTTTTGCGACTTGTCAAAAGCGTTCGATTGCGTACACCATGAAACATTAACCAGGAAACTACATCACTATGGAATAAGAAACACCTCTTTGGATCTTCTTACATCTTATTTGAGTGATAGGATACAAAGAGTTGACATTAATGGGAAACGGTCTTCGGGGTCTGTAGTTACAATGGGTGTACCGCAGGGTTCTATCCTCGGTCCTTTCCTATTCTTAGTTTATATTAACGACCTGCCTCATCTTGTCAAGAATAATCACGAGATTGTATTTTTTGCTGATGATACTTCATTAATTTTTAAAATGATGCGACAAAACACAAATTTCGACGATGTGAATAATGCAATCTCAAAAGTAGTTCATTGGTTTAGTGTCAATAATCTTTTGCTAAACGAAACCAAAACAAAATGTATTAGATTTATTCTACCTAATGTTAAACAAGTGAAGGCTGATGTAAACGTTAAAGGAGAAACTTTAGAAATAGTAGAAAGTACCGTATTCTTAGGAATCACCTTAGATAATAAACTTCAATGGGGCCCACACATAGATAAGCTATCGAAGAGACTCAGTTCTGCAGCGTATGCAGTCAAAAAAATCCGTCATCTTACAGACGTGGATACATCTAGACTTGTTTATTTCAGCTACTTCCATAGTATTATGTCTTATGGTATACTGCTGTGGGGGAACGCTGCAGATATTAACACCGTATTTGTGCTGCAGAAGAGGGCTGTTCGGGCTATCTATAACATGGGTCCTAAAGAATCTCTACGTGATAAATTCAAAGAAATAAACATAATGACAGTACCATGTCAATATATCTATGAAAACTTATTGTACACTCATAAAAATATAAATCGGTTCCCTAAAAATAGCGATAAACATAATTTTAATACCAGAAATAAACATAAACTCGCTGTGCCCACAACTAGGCTACACAAAATAAATGTATCTTTTAAAGGGCAATGTATACGCTTCTACAACAAAACTCCTAGTGAGTTGCAAAAATTATCAGTAAATAAATTCAAACAAATTGTCAAAACCTTGCTGTGCAAAAAGGCTTACTATAAAATATCAGATTATCTAGAGGACAAAAAAGCTTGGGACGGGTTTTGCTCCAACTCGAAAAATAACAACTAACAGGCTAAAGGTTTCTTCGTCGCTTCTTTACTTTAGTCTACATACCGAAGCGACAGAAATCAAAAAATATCACTTTATTTCCGTGTCAGTGTTTAGTTTTTTATTTTGACCTTTTCTAAGTGTACATTTATTGTATTTATGGAAATAAAGAGTTTTTGATTTTGATTTTTGATTTTGTTAAACTTTTTTATCCGTGTAGTTCAATGGTAAAATTATTGAAACAAAACCTGGCTTATTTGTTCTATTAAAAGAATGATGCATGGTATCTTCGATTAGTACTATAGAACTTTTGGTCCATGGAAATGTATGTTTTTAAAAGCTATTATTTAACTTGCAATGTACTGTAACTATGTTTGTACGGGTAGAATCTTGCAACTCAATTTTGAAACAGATATCTTCAACCGATTTAGCTGAAATTATGTATACACGTTAAGTTTTGATGACAATGCATTAAATGCTTAAATGTTTTTAAAAAAGGTTTTTAACATATTTAAACTTATTTTATGTATGTCCACCGATTTCTGATTTTAATGAATCTTTTGCAGTAGTATACAACTGCAATAGAATCATTCACTTTGGGATTATCACACTAATATTATAAATGCGAAAGTTTGGATGAATGCCAAAACTACTGAACAGATTGAGGTGAAATTTTGCACCGGTGTAGCTCTATGCCTGGAATCAAACATAGGCTACTTTTTATCCCATAAATCAGTTCCCATGGGATATAAATTATCTTTGAACGTTTCCGTAGAAATAACGCGTGCGAATCCGGGGGCAGATGCTAGTCCTCTATTATATTAGAGGATAATCCCAAAGTGAACTTTTTCACAAAACCTAAAAAACCCGAAGGTCCGTCTGCGACGCAGGAGGTTGCGGGTTCGATTCCCGCCTCGGGACAAATGTTTGTACAATCTGCAGACATTTGTCCAGGGCGTTCTGGTTGTTTTCTATGTATAATAGAAAATATATATCTATGTAGAGTATTGTATTATGTATATCAGTTATCTAGTACCCATAACACTAGCTCTGCTTAGCTTGGGGCTAGATAATGCTGTGTGAATTGTCCAGCATTATTTATTTATTTATCACAAGGTAATTTGAAATATCCAAGGGAATCACATGCACACAAAACCTATAGGGTACTTTCCATAGACCTAGAATCATGAAATTTGGCAAGAGGCGAGGTCTTATAGCACAAGTAAAGGAAAAATCCGAAAACCGTAAATTTTTACTTTATTCACACAAAAAAAAATTTGCAGGGTACTTCCCGTTGACCTAGAATCATGTTATTCGGCAAGAACCACGGTCTTACAATTAAACGGAACCCTTAGTGCGCGAGTCCGACTCGCACTTTACGTTTTATTTAAGTTTTGCATAACACACTTGACTCACCCTTAAGTGAATCGTCGGCCACATCGTCCATTTCCATGGACGATGTAGTCAAATGAAGGTTTGATAAAAAAAACTACTTTTCAGAGTACACTTTGATTCACTGGAAACAAATTTCATAGACGCTCTGCTCTATTCGCCGCATTCCAGTCTAAAAGTATTGCTTATGTTATAAGTTTTACGTTAGTTTTAAAAGTTTTATCTAGTTCATAGACATAACGACCGGCTTGGGAAAATCTGCACTTACTCACTCACTTTTAGCCAAGTAGCTAAAAGTAGTAAGAAGGTACTTACCTCGTTTTATTACTTGCTATAACGCTGAAGTTATTTGAACAAAAACTAAACGTAGAAAATATCGCATCATTTTATCTAGAGCCAGTTGAAAACGTACTGGAGTGCCAATTATAGTTTGAGAACAAAAAACGAAGCTGTGTATAGTTTGAGGAGTGCAAGGCAGGGCAAAGAACGGGCAGGAATCATCATTGTTCTACCTAGAGCTACAGTTTTTTACTAGAACTGTATGCTATATATAGCCTATTTCGGCACAGGGTCATGGGGGCAAAGCTGGATTTGACGGTCTAAATTTGTTTTTAATTTAGCTCCTTATTCTTTGTTTGGTTTTGTATGTTTTATATTATGTGTGTCGAAATAAATGCTTTTCTATTATTTTCTATTCTATTCTATAACTCTTTCCTATTAATTATTTGTTCTCATTTCTAAAAAACATCTATTTCTACATAGTTTTCCTTTCAAAGAACAAAAGCTAACGTGGAAAAGCTGGTTTTTCTTGTTCAAAGAAAGTCAGATGATTATATAGCGGATTCTTTGCACTTTTGTTACCAAAGCAGAAGTATCTTGGTGCGATAATTTAATCTCGTGCTTGCTTTTCATCGCGTTTTACTAGGTGCTTCAAGAGGTATTTTGTATCGTATTAATACTCATTGCAGCACCGGTCCAACCTTTTTTTAACTAGCCCTTATTCACAAAGAAAATTATACTAGTATTTACAAGTGAAACAATTGAGCTAACTGCAGACTGTTGCAAAAAGTCTGTTTTTTAACTTAGCCCGTGCATGTTTTTCATCTTTATTCAATAGCTGCAATTCTCTCCCACTGCTTTAAATAAATTTATTTTAAGCATTTTCCAAAACAAATACTTTGAACGAATCATTAATTTGACAAAACTCCGCACAAATTTGATTTAATTTGCGGAACGAGTCACATAAGAGACATTCTGAAAAGGTTTGCAGGAAACTTAGTTATTATGTATACGAATCGCAAATTTACATTTCACTGACGCGGCCTCGCAGTTTTATCTAAATGAATTAAGTAGCAACTTACAACTTTGTCATATTTAAGTTTAGTTGAGGCACTTATTATTATAATAATTTTGAGGTTTGAATTTTCTGTTCAACGCGAGCAGTCCGGAGTACTTTGGATCTAAGGACTTTGTTTAAATGACAAAAAACAGTTCACATATAAGACTATGTTACTGTTTTGTATACGTCTAATTATTTCAGACACTTATTCTACTTCTAATAAACAATAAACTTAATTATTTAAACCTACAAGAACACGGGAACAAAAGTTCCAGACAAAAAGTCGAATACAAGTAAAGACGTAGATAGTTAATTTTGATGCCAGGCCAAAGAGCTCTGTACAACAATATCGAGCGCGGGTAGCAGGCAACACAGGTAGGTGTTCAGTGTTCGCGTGCTAGTGTCTCTACTTCGAGAATGAAATTGGCGTGAACTTACTTTATTTACATAATCCCGGGTACAATGACGTGCTTCAGCGAGCACGTTTGTGTCGCTATTGCTGAATACAACTTCTCTATTCTCGGACCGTAACCGACAGATATGCTGTCTATTTCTAAGCAGACTACATACGGCATGGTTAATGGCAACCTATTTGTTAGTTATGGAAAGAGCTATGCTCGGAGTCTTTCTGAAGGATAGGATTCGTAACGAATACATCCGACAGAGAACCAAAGTTATCGACATAGCCCAAGGAATTAGCAAGCTGAAGTGACAGTGGGCCGGCCATATCTCGCGAAGAACCGACAACCGCTGGGGTAAACGTGTTCTTGAGTGGAGACCGCGGCTAGGCAAAAGTAGTGTAGGACGCCCTCCAGCCAGGTGGGATGATGACCTTCGAAAGACTGCAGGCAGATGCTGGATGGGGCAAGCTGAAGACAGGGCGCTATGGCGCTCATTAGGGGAGCCCTATGTCCAGCAGTGGACCTATATTAGGTTGGTGATGATTTGTTAATGATGATAGCGTATTTGGTTGGAGGATAACGAATTTGCCCGTTTCATCTATTTCGGTTAGGGTCGGATAGCCTCATTATCTAATTTTGTTATAATAAAAAATACTTATTTCATATTTTAACAAATAGATATAACGCCTACACTCGTGAAATAATATAGGTTGCTAAGTCAAAAAGACGCAGACAAATACCGGCATATTTATGACAGGGTAATAAATTTGAAATAGTTATTTGAAAGATAAGATCCTGTAAATATTTATCAGATACAAATCAAACATGTTTACGTTCGGAATATTTTTTCTGCGAAGGCTATCTGTTTCATACAAAAGAAATGGAATGAAGAAAAGTAGTTCACTTATCCTTTTCTCGTGAAGAGACAAAGCGTTTGGCCTTTATCTCGATAAGCGCGTCCCTTTTACGAGAAATACAGAAAAACTGTAAAGGGATACAATGCTAGAATACACAATGAAGTGGAAATAATCAAATTGAACATTGAGTAAATTGAAAAACCGAGAGAACATTTAGGAGATAAGCAGAAAGAAATCTGAATCAATTACGTATGAGTTCGAGAGCCGGGTGCCCTATTGTATCCAACCCAGCTTACAATAAAGAGGTCTGTAGCTAATACAATCGTGGGTTTTATGGGTGTAAGCTCTTATACTCGATTTAACTAGAGTGGTTTTGAGTGTTTTATGAGCGTATGGAGGGAGTAAACAACCCGCATAGCAACATTACATTATCATCTTTAAAATGGTAATCATCATTAGAAAAATTCTAGCACTATAAGAAATCTAGACGTGCACGTAGACACTGCTACGGCGTAGACATTCGTAGCTGCTCTACGTAATGTATAATGTCCTCCTTGCCAATATCATCGGAGACTAGAGCACAAGTGTGCGCGCACAGATGCACTTTCTATTCCCTGTCTCTCCGATGGGACAGCAGACCGACACGACCGGGAAGAGGTCAAGCGCAAGTAATCAGTGTGAGTAATCAGCAGTTAAGCCGGTTTCCAACAAAAAATCAACCAATAGAATCTCGAATACTAAATTAATGAATGTCTCGTCGTGGTTCTGTGTACATTACGAAAACTACTCTTATAAAGTTTTTTTTCCTCCCATAAATTTAGCGCCTTTAGTTTTCGAATGGTTTTAATGATTTGTTGAATTTTACTGGTACATACAATAAAATTAACTTATCGTATTCCGACTGGTGTTGATATGGATCAGTTGAGCTATCTGTAGACTGTTTGCAACAGTCGGCAGTTAGCTCAATTGTTTCAATTGTAAATACTAGTATAATTTTCTTTGTGAATAAATGTATACTTATCGTGTAAATACATGTAAATAATTTGAATTCGGTTTGATGTTTTTATGTTACAACTTTGACGGGTCAGCGGTAGTAAACGAAAACCTTTTTCGTTTCGGAATTATGCAAACCCAAACTAACCATACATTCTATTTATACACTTCTCCATTCCGCTATGTAGCCACTGGCCTTAGAAGTAGCCTCGAGCTAACGTATAGGTAACGAATGTAGGGTACTAGGTGTACAAAGTTCTAACCTATATCACGAGTGGAGCATTTACTTGCGATTGCACGGCGCTAAAGCTTCGCTACACTATAAATTTCAGCCGTCTCCGTAGACATATCGAGATTAGTGGCTCAGTGTTATCGGTTACAGCAGCACTTAAGAAACGCTCTACCGAAATGTTTCCTAAATTCTCGCAAAGGTGCGCATCTTTGCGAAAATTTAGGAAACGGCACGAAGATTTGGTAGACCTCGTTTATGCCTATAGGTAGTGTGTAATTTATTGGTTAGTTCTTTTTCCACGGATTCGATAAATATTTTTGTGATTTTGTTTTTCATCGTCTACGTCATTTCGCTTTTAAATATGTCGGTGACGATGTTTTCAAAATTTATTTTATTAAAAAAATTATCCCACGCTTGGTTGTAGTGCCAGAAAAAGCAAACAAATAATTTTCTTGAAAATTAAACTGAAAAAAGCAAATTGGCACACCCACCTGGCGCTTAGCCTAGAATTAAAAACTGAATAAGAAGCTATTTAATTACACGATGGCGTGGGGAATACATAATCTATCAAAGTCTGTAATTCGTACATTATATAAAAATGATGGATTGGTTAGCTCTTTGATATAACATCAGTGAACGTACGAGTAGGTTATTAGGTTCAAATAAAAATGATTATTGGAAACAAAATTCAGTTTACACCCAGCTACCTTTAGATGATGGATTAATTATTTATCAGTGAGGGTAAAGTTGATTATGTCAATACCAATCCCTCTGACTAAAAGTACATTTTGGACAAAAATAGGCTGAACTTCAAAATATTTAGCGAATTAACTCGCACTAAGGTATCAGATATTTATTTTATTTTATTGTTTATATAGGTATCAGATAAGGTCAGCGCTAAGTGACCACACACGGTGTGAATCGCATCAATCACCAATAGTTTCACACCCACCCTTCAGCTACCATACGAGAGGAAAAATACTTGAAATCCGCCCATTTGCTCCGAGCCTTAGTTTAATCCACAAACATGTTAGGTAAACATCTCTAGAATATCGTTGTGAGATTCCATCGCCGGAATCGCTATATGCCGGTGCCTTGCATCGCCAAGTATTTAATCCGTCACGTTTACATGCCGCGCCGGTGCGAATCCCGTCGCGATCATGAATATTTATATCGACGCTGTGATATTTAACATGCTCGTAAGCTTGGGAGTTAGAATACAGGCTTCCACCTCCACCTGTTTTGACTTTCAATATTCTACTAATGAGGCAACGCGGTACCCCAAACATGTCGGCGTGGTAACAGTATCCACGTCCCGAATAATGTGGATAAAAAGTTAATTTTAAAAGGGATTTCCACGAACATAAATTATTGATGGAAAGTTCCGTTGTCCACGACCGAAGGACATCATCAGAGTGAGTGCGGTCTCTGAATCGGAAATTGACCCCTTTGTTTATTTATTTTGTTTATTTTTTTCATTGTTTTAACCGTGATTTGAGTTATATCCATTTTATTGCCGTCACTTAGAAAGGAAGAAAATAAATTTATTTATAACTAGCAGCGCCCCGCGGCTTCGCATGCGTTGTTTCTATGGAAACGTTAAAAAGTGATTTCTATCCCATGGGAACAGATTTATGGGATAAAAAGTAGCCCATGTTTGATTCCAGGATTATAATTATCTGTATCGAAAATTTCAGCCTGATCCGTTCAGTAGTTTTGGCGTGAAGAGGTAACAAACATCCATCCATACATCAATCCATCCAAACTTTCGCATTTATAATATTAGTGTGATGTGACTACAATCATATATAATATACCTACCTATACATAGTTCAACAAATCCAAAAATATGTGACTGGATAGATGGATGTACTCTTGTAATTGCGTATACACGTCATGATAAGTAGTTGCTTAAAATTAAGTATTTACTGATTCTAACGATGAATTAAGAAACGGCTCAGCATGCATTTTCTGTGCGTCGCCACGTATACGTCTTCGTATCAAACATTTGTGACAAACAACTAAGTTCAATAATCCAGTAAAAAGTTCCTGAATAAGACTGCCTTTGTCTTTAAAATCAAATAGTAAAATCACGGTAATTTCTCTATGTTAAAAATGTGACTGGGCATTCGAAGGTTGACCTTCTTTACTGAACTACTTAATACAAAAGGGTGTTATTTTCCACATCGACGTGAATAATTAAACCACGGTGTGCCCTTCAATGAAACACAAAAGGGAAAGTACCGATTACTAATACCAAGTTTTAGTAAATAAGTAATATGTAAGAAATGCTGGACAATTCACACAGCGTTATCTAGCCCCAAGCTAAGCTAGATAACTGATATACTTAATACAATACACTACATAGATAGATATTTTTTTCTATACGTAGAAAACATCCAGAACGCCCTGGACAAATGTCTGCAGATCGTACAAACATTTGTCCCGAGGCGGGAATTGAACCCGCAACCTCCTGCGTCGCAGGCAGACCTTCACCCGCTGCGCCACAGAGTTCGTCGTGCGTAAATGCGTATATAGGTTGGTACAGAAAAGGAGGCTTGATGAATGATTTGTGAGCGGCACATTTTATCATTATCTACGACATAATCGGCGATGCTAGCAAACTAGCTGCGCAATTATGGTCAAAACAATCTACTAATTCATAATTGTATTAAAATCGGTAAATTATTAGCTTTAAGGTTAGCTACAGTCAACTACAAAAGTTTTTAAAATTGACATTTTATAAAAGCCTTCTAAGATCGAAAACAAAAACCCCATGAAAAGTTTACTCGTTTATGCGTGAGATGTTTGTAGTTGACAATAGATTATTCTGAGCATAGCAGATAAAATATGCTAAACAAACTCACCGCAGCAACTTAGGAAATAAAGACAATTTAATTAGATTCGTTCCGTGTTAAAATAACTATCTACTGACCACACATCAAACGAGAAATACGTAATATATTTCCACCACTGTGAAGTAGAACAGTGAATTAGCAGTATTCATTCGAATCCTCGTAGTGAGTCCGGCGGTATTAGTGTGAATAATCCAATATGCTAACGCTCCGATTAGTATCGGGATTCGAAAATTCGGTCAGTGTTTTGGTCTCGTATTGTGTTCTCTGTTCAAAGTTTATCTGTTTCATAAACTTTTCCCGTCCCACTAGCCTCTTTTGTTCCAGTTTTTAGCTTTGTACAATTTAGGACCGGAACGGTCTGGTTGGAAAGCTGTTTTTTCGAGCTTTGGTTTTCGGGATGGTTTAACATAGTAATGTTATTTTTATTCGACAATTATTATATTGGAATCACTGCAATGATACCAATGTCTACTTTTACCCTCTATTTTTATGGTATAAATTAACAAATAAATGTTGGTTACTGATGTATGTATGGCAGTATGTATGGCTTAAAAATAACAATGTGAATTTGATTTATCGTTTACAGTTGTAAAATTGTGGATCTCAGAATTCAAACTTAGATGAAAAATCATCAAAGTTGACCCTTGGTCTGGGTGGCTAGACTGACAGCTATGACTGCGGAGGTCATCGGAATGGTTTGTGATCTCATTATGTAATACCGAAGACTGACCATCAAAGAGATTACATACACTATAGAAATCTCTGTATATCTCTTACATCACCTGTAGTAATCACTTCCCAACAGGCGGACCACACGCTTTGTGGTATAAAGAAAAACTCGTATAGAACATAATAGTTTAAAAACTTTTCTTGATTGGACATTCATCTGTTTCATAAACCAAAAAAAAAATATCTCGTTTTCCAAAATTCTATGAATGAAGAGTTCGAAGCCGAAATGCCGGTAAATGGATAAATGTCTGAATAAATCAACATTTCATTTTTATTTTAATGAATATTTCGAAGAGCTTCAGGGATCATTTTTTATTAAACCGGTGGTAAGCAGGCGGAGAAATGCGTATAAGAGCTGGATAATTTCATGTACCTGAATACTAAAATATTTAACCATCATCCTATGTTCTATTTCCTAATAAAGTGTTTTGTATTTGTATTTCTTAGTTAGGCCACAAACTTTCCAATCCACCCCTAGAATACTTTTTTATTCTATACTTGCGATTAAATTATCCTTCGCTAAGTATTCTGAATGAGTTCAGAACGCCTTATCAAATTAATTTCATAATAACATTACGAGGCAGTCCTCATTACAATATGAACACGACAAAATAAATTAATTATAGAAGGGATATAGTCTCATGGGACTGACGATGACGTTAAATTATACCACTCACTCGGGTGAAACTTGAAACTTTTGTTAATTTCATTTAGGTTTAGATAGAATTCTTAGTTGATAGTTTTGAATGTTTACCAAATGCGTATTGGACGAACTACTAACAACTTGTAGTAATCACGTATCCGTACATACTAACATTAAACATGCTAGCTACTGTACTACCGTACATACTAACATTAAACATGCTAGCTACTGTACTACCGTACATACTAACATTAAACATGCTAGCTACTGTACTACCGTACATACTAACATTAAACATGCTAGCTACTGTACTACCGTACATACTAACATTAAACATGCTAGCTACTGTACTACCGTACATACTAACATTCAATTCGCCAGATACTGTATAATATGTCTACTATCTGTTACCTTTTCAAGACTAAACGACAGTACGGATCTAAATGTTGGGTTTTGTTTTTGCTTCTTTTCTTTTTATTTGGAAGTAGCTGCGCCCCGCGGCTTCGCCCCCGTGGAAATTTATATTTCGAACTTTCTTAATTTTTTCTTTCATAAGAACCTTCTCCTGACAATAACAAACACAACAAAGAAAGAATTAGCGAAATCGGTCCAGCCGTTCACGCGTGATGCCGTGACCAAGGAAAACGGGTTTCATTTTTATATATATAGATGTAGGTATTCATTCATTATGTTTTTGGAAACAAAAAAATAATGATTTTTTTAAACTTATTTAACAATATATTGTACAGTGAGGAAAAAACTACTCGATTTTAAATGCCCATGTTCAATATTCAGTTTTTTATGAATGTCAAAGGATTTTCTATTTATAACTGACCTATCATTGAACAATCTGGGCATCGATCCGTCTAGCTCACATCAGTGGGCAGTACATCAAAAGCTACCCCTAATGAGACATCACTAAAGGAGTTAATCTACTGAGTTGCCAGACTACATTGCCAAGAGAGGCCGTCGCCATGTGGCTAGGTAATATAAAGGAAATATGTGATGGCCACTTGGCTACTCACTTTTGAGTTATAGCCCTTATTCGGCAGCTTCGGTGCCGTGGGCTACCCACAATGATAGGTTTTCGATATCAATTAGGTAAGTCTTCTTTGATATACATATACAGCTCTTTGAAATCGACAAAAGGCTTTATGGTTTCAATTGTCCAATTAAAAATAAATCATGAACACAACCTTAATTGTTAAGCCCATTGTAGGGTGGTAAAAGTGGTACCTTTTGCTCAAAATCAATATATCTGATTGTTTTGTGTGGGTCTAAAACCAAAACCTTCCAAGTATGTCATGTATAGCTTTTAAAAAGCTTACAACTTCTTAAACAATATCTAACGTCATAATTTTAATAAGTTGAAAATCAAGCAAGGTATGCTTTAGGACCTTACTTTAAACGCGGCGCAAAGTTGCTAATTTTGTAAGTACACTTGCGAGCTTTAAAATGGAATCGCTTCATCGCGCGAGTTGATCAAAACAATTTTTTTACAATTTATGTACAATGAACTATAGATTGTGGTATATCATTTGAAAGGTAATTTTGTTACCTTTCAAGTGATATCAAGAAGATTTAAAATTAATTAAATTAAGGTCGAAGTTGCATCGGCTTCTATCGGCGCCGGAGCTGGATTAGCTGGATTTCTCCCTCGTGTGCGCTGTTTTAGCTCGTCCCACATATACCAGATTGGGTTCAAGTCAGGAATAAGGGCTGGCCAGTCTAGTGTGGGAATGCCGACATGGAAGACGTCTGTCGGTACTGTCTAGTCACTGCTGCGGTGTGGCAGCGGACATTATCGTGCATTAAATCAAAATTTATCGTCGCCAATAAATCCTGCGTAAGGGAAAACATAACTTAACTCATAGTTCACTGCAAAGAAATTGTAAAAATTAGTCTTGAACAACCCTTGAAGCGATTCCAGTTTAAAGCTCGCAAGTGTACTTAGAAAATTCTCCCCTGAAACTAAAAGTCGGAAGTCGTCGGAAGCAATAACGTTATCTTACCGACATCGACAGGCCAATAGGCGAGAGCTCCTACAGTGTCAGAGTGTCAGACTCCGACAGGGGGCGTGGTGCCTACAACTATAGACTCGGCTGCGGCATGTTAAGATACTTTAACGTTTATAAAACCTGAAAATGGACAGATATAGTACTTTTAGACATTTTCTCTGCAATAAAACGGGTACCTATTCGCAAGCAGGATTTAGTTTTCATACTCTACCGTGTTCTATTATTTGAACAAAGGTCTTTACTATAGTTAAGGGCTTTGTTCTAATCTATAAATATAAATATGAAACCCGTTTTCTTTGGTCACGGCATCACGCGTGAACGGCTGGACCGATTTCACTAATTCTTTTTTTGTTGTGTTTGTAATAGTCGGGAGAAGGTTTTTTTGAAAGAAAAAATTAAGAAAGTTGGAAACATAAATTTCAACGCGTGCGTAGCCGCGGGGCGCAGCTAGTAATAGATAAAATAAATAATAGCTGCAAGTGCCACTTTGCTAAATGATGACGATAATGATGAATAATGAAATAATTTTATGAACCGAGAGCTGGTGAATCTCTATCTGGCGCAGCGCATCAGCATTGCCATACAGCGGAATAATGCAGCCACCAGCATCTTGGGGACGCTTCGGGCTGGTATTGTTAAGGATCTGCTGAGCTACCTGTAGATTGCTTGCAACAGTCTGCATATAACTCAATTGTTTCAATTGTAAATACTAGTTATAATTTATTTCGATTATTTGATTGTAATTTTCTTTGTCAATAAAGAGATCAAAATTTATTCATAAAAAATATATTTTTTTATAAACAATATCATCAGTCCAGCTCGATGGTTCATTGCATTGTCACCCAACTTACATTAGTATGCCATTTCAATCGGCTGACTGGTCTCAAATTCAGTTGCAAGATTTGTCCCACTCATACGTTGTAGGTACATACTTACTAACAACTGGGCAAGGTAAATAAAAGCTTGTAGAAATCTTCCTGACAGGTCAATGGGCGAGCCCGGCATCTAAAATTCAGTTACAAGATTTTTTCCCACACATACGTTGTACATACTTACTAACAACAGGGCAAGGTAAATAAAAGCTTGTAAAAAATCTTCCTGGCAGGTCAATGTGCGAGCCCGGCATCTAACATTCAGTTGCAAGATTTGTCACATACATACATTGTACTGTACACACTTACTAACAACAGGGCAAGGTAAATAAAAGCTTGTAAAAATTATTTCTGGCAGGTCAATGGGCGAGTCCGGCATCTAAAATTCCGTTGCAAGATTTGTCCCATACATACGTTGTACATACTTACTAACAACAGGGCAAGGTAAATAAAAGCTTGTAAAAAATCTTCCTGACAGGGTTATGTGCGAGCCCGGCATCTAAAATTCAGTTGCAAGATTTGTCCCACACATACATTGTACAAACTTACTAACAACGAGGTAAATAAGAGCTTGTAAAAATCTTCCTGGCAGGTCAATGGGCGAGCCCAGCAGCGAGTGGCGAGTTCCTCGACACTGTGCGAGTGTCAGCTGTGACCGGCGGCGAGGCGACACTGCCCTGCGACACCCATTCGCCGCAGCCCTCCGATCTGCTGCAGCTCGTCGTCTGGTACAAGGATAACGTACCTGTCTACAGGTTTGTGACGTTACAACTCGGAAATAATGGACATTAATCTCAACCTCAACCTCGACAGCTTATATTGGTCCACTGCTGGACGCAGGCCTCCCCCTGTTGGCTTTTATCTCATGGGGGATTACCCCCATGCATAAAAGCCAACAAGGCATTAGCCCCATAATCCCCACGCTGGGCATGCGGGTTGAGGATCGCAGTTCGGTGGTGAAATTCTTCTGCAGGAGGCGCTGCTGCCCGCTCCCGGTGGATATCCTTTAGTCGCCTCTTACGATACCCGCGGGAAGAGTTGGGGTGGCGCAAATTCTAAACCGGCACCGGGACATTACCCAATTATGCCCACAAGTGAGACAGATAAAGTACCTACTCCGTTTGCCTATATAGCTTATTTTTATGCTGTGTGGTAGCGGTGCTGGATAACATACCTGTCTACAGGTTTGTGACGTCACAACTCATTGAGTTAAAATATGGGCAAAACGCGTATTCTTTAGAAACATTGTGCAGTGACAAAATAGCTTGCCGCAATCCTCAAGCTCCCGTGAGTTGTTGGTTATCTCATGCTATTTTTGGGCCGTAGGCAGTAGTGCGGTCGATCTACGACAACGTTAAGAACCTATGATGTACTAGCTGCGCCCCGCGGCTTCGCCAAAATCGCGTTAAAATTTCAGAAATTTATGGCACACCCCCTAAGAGTAGTTTTGTAAAAATAAAAACACGTAATTCATTATTTACTTTATAGTTCATTTATTCCGAGTCTTGAGTGAATCGAACCTGACTCGGTATAAATAAACTAATAATAATAATAATGCTGGACAATTCACACAGCATTATCTAGCCCCAAGGTAAGCAGAGCTTGTGTTATGGGTACTAGATAACTGATATACTTAATACAATACACTACATAGATAGATATTTTTTATAATACATAGGAAAAATCCAGAATGTCCTGGACAAATGTCTGCAGATCGTACAAACATTTGTCCCGAGGCAGGAATCGAACCCGCAACCTCCTACGTCGCAGGCAGACGTTCGCCCGCTGCGCCACAGAGGTCGTCTATAAATGAACTATAAACTAAATAATGAATTACGTATTTTTACTTACAAAATAGGAATAATAATTTTCCATAGAAACTTTACCGCCCTTTTTAACCCCTTCAGAGGTTAATTTCTGAAAATTAGATTAGCTTATGTGTTATTCTAGAACTTAACATATCTATATACCAAATTTCATCTAAATCGGTTAAGTAGTTACGAAGATACGTAGTAACAAACATTCACACAAACTTTCGCAGTTATAATATTACTAGGATTTACGAGCTGTCAACGCGCGAGGTACGAAGCGTTGCCTGCTAAGCTTGATGGAGTAATATCGGTGGCATTACGTTCGCATTTCCTATCGCAAATAGCGCTCTACACTATCGCGTGTGACTCTGTAGCGACCCAAAATCTTTTATACTACACCTGCTCGGAAAGTTGCCTATTCCTTTTCCTTATAAAGAATAGAAAGTATGTCTTTGCAGGCCTATAGGAAACCGGGAGGAAAAACTCTATGGAATTTCATTTCTCACGTGTTTTAGCGGGAGGAAAAAGTGTACGGAAATCCATTTCTAACGTGTTATTTTTTTTTAATTTCCTAAAAGATCGGCCGGTAGCTATGGTTATTTTCGTTCGGTTAAACGACAAAAAGTTTTTACTCCAAGTCCATTAGGTCTCCTCCGATTTCCAAACAATATTTTGAAAAAAGAACCCAAAAGCTGGCGCGGTAAATGACGGTCCAAAACGACACACTCGGTAGGAATTGATCACTTTCTCGCCTTGGTGTAAAATGTACTATTTTGTTGGTTAATAACAAAACTTTGTGATAGTTCCAATTCTCAGAACAGTTATGATAAAAATCGCAATAAATATATAAACCACCAACTTCGAGCTGCCGCTCGAGTTTCCATTTCAGCGAATCGTTTTTTTCTCTCATTATTATAAAAATTCCGTTTGTTTAAGAGCGGGTTTCGCTCCTGGGAAATAATAGGAAATTATAAGTTTTAAAGTTATATTTTTCAAAAGAAGCTTGAAAGACTTATCTAGTGGGACTTGAGATGATTCCCAACAGTTACAACAAGTGCTCTTGCGTAATTTTATATCTAAGCGATATGGTCGAAGCTACGCGTGAGCTGGTGAGTATCTGGCGCAGCGCATCAGCATTGCCATACAGCGGGGCAATGTAGCCAGCGTCTTGGGACGTTTCCGACTGGTATTGATCACTGATGATATCAGTTTAGCTACATTGTCTGCAGCTCAACTGTTTCAATTATAAATACTTTTTCTAATTTTTATGAAAATCTCATGATATCCAAAAATTTTTGATATTATTTGATGTTCATAGAAATTACCCTGAGTGAACTTACGCACTATAATAAATAAAAAATAAATAAATGTTGGACACAGCATTATCTAGCACCAAGCTAAGCAGAGCTTGTGTTAAGGGTACTATACTCAATAACAGATATACTTAATACAATACACATAGACAGATATTAAGTACTTTACTATACATAGAAAACATCCAGAACTCCCTGAACAAATATCTGCAGATTGTACAAACATTTGTCCCGAGGAGGGAATCGAACCCGCAACCTCCTGCGTCGCAGGCGGACCTTCGCCCGCCGCGCCACTGAGGACGTCAATAACAAAAACCTTAGTTCTAATTTTCTAAGTTTCTATTCTTTGATGATAATTTTCTGTGTTCTCGTTGGTCCAGCTACGACAGTCGTATTAGAGGGTCGGAGGCCAACTGGAGGGAGGACATGCTGGGCGAGCGGGCGGTCTGGCACACAGCGGTGCCCTCCACTCTGCAGATCCGGAACATCGTCCCAGAGGATCGAGGACTTTATCGCTGTAGAGTAGATTTCAAAATCTCTCCTACATTGAACCAGAAGATTCTGTTGGAAGTAATAGGTAAATGTATTGATTATCTATTAATTGATTGATATTAATCTATAAATTACGTGACAGGAGACTCCCACTCCAGGTCGTTCTTGGTGCAAAGGATTGCCATCGCTATTCAGCGAGGTAATGCTGCAAGCATTATGGGCACCTTTGCACCGGGAATGGTCAGGGGCGGGTTATTTTTTGACTAATTTTTAAGTTGTGTATTTAATACATAATGTAGAATTCAAAAGTTAATCTATAAATTAAAAGTTATAGTATATTTATTGCAATTACATGTAAAGAGATGGTAAATACAGTTAATGCGTGGCAATGTGATTTTCCCTTTTTGTTGCGTGCAATTATCTTTTTTATTTACATGCATAATTATAAATAATCTATGTAAAAAACTAAAATTAATGTCAATAAATAGAATTAATAGAGTTGACATACATAGAATTGAATACCGATAATAAGTCGTCATAAGATAATTGTCAAAGTTCTTATGATTAATAAAATATTTCACTGTGTAGTAAAATTTTTCAGACAATATGATTCTCAGCTTTCTCTGAAACATCGCAGTGGGCAATTCTCTAATTGAGAGTGGGATTTTGTTATAAATAGACGGTGCCATAGGGAAGAAACTTAATATACGCAGTAATAAACAAACTTGAATTATTTCATACTAGACGATCACCTCGCTGTTTCACCCGCGTAGTTTCCGTTCCCGTGGGAATTCTGGGATAAAATATAGCCTATGTCACTTCCTGAAAAGTAAGCTTCCTAACGGTGAAAGAATTTTTCAAATCGGCCCAGTAGTTTCGGAGCCTATTCAATACAAACAAAGAAACAAAAAATTAAATCTTTCCTCTTTATAATATTAGTATAGATATAGACAAACAGAGCTGTTCCGTGTTAATTGATCGGTCTATTTCCCGTAACCGTCCACTGACGGATATGCCACTTGTAAAAATGCTAATATTGAATTATTGATCAAATTTGCTTTTATTCTCTACATAATTATATCTGTCGAATACAGTAAAAGTCGTATGTCCATGATCAAAACAAACAAAATATATCGCAATATCGGCGTCATCTGTCAAAATCATTATCCATGCCATCTGCGCCGTTCGTGCGCCGTACGTCCGTTGCATTTGGACCGCAATAAAACTCGCTTATGGGCCGGCAGCCGGATGAGGAAGCTCCATTTGGTGAGGCGAAGAGTGTCAATTCTATACATAAGTATTATTTTATATTCACCTGGTAACAACCTGGTAAATACGAAAATATCAAAACGCTAATAGCAGTTTATTAAACAGACATCTTGTCTTTCGCAAAGATGATGAATTGGTGTTCTGACGCATGAATAAGGTATTTCGCTAATATTTTGCTGAAGGTTCTAATGACGGCGGTTTGGCGTAAAAGTCGGAAGTTGTTCATTTATCGTCGCTTTTAGAATTGAACACAGTTCCTTCGCAGAATAAGTAACTTACTTTGAGCGTTGATTATGTACGTTCTTATGGGTTGGTATCGTTTGGCCGAAATATCTATGTATACCTATGCCCTGATTCTGGTTGACGATAGTACCTATCGAGAACTTATCGTGACGTCTGCTTTTTCTATGCGATTTGCGTAGTTCCTGCTGTTTTGCGCTGTACCAAATCACATAGAAAAAGGGCATGTCTCGTCCACGTCTCAAATCGTCAACCAGCCAAGGGGCTCAAGTAGTCAGTACGCCTAAGTCGCGATATGAATAAATCTCGATACTAGTTACTTGTATCTCCGATTCCGATCAGAATTGGAGAAAATATTTTCTAAGATAATATTTCCCGCTACGGGAACAGAACCCGCAACTCGAATGTGTACCTTTGCATTTTATATTGAAGAATAAAGTTAGATTAATTAAGAATCTAAAGTTTGCTGCTGCAGATATAATTATCTGGCCTTAAGTTGTAATTTTCTTTGTTAAAAAATGTTGGTCTTTCGCAGAGCTACCAGAGAAGCCCAAAGTGTTCAATGAGCTTGACAAGGAAGTGTCCGGGTTCGCGGGTCCATACGTAGAGGACAGCAGCCTGAAACTTACCTGTGTTGTAAGTGGAGGTAAAACTAGAGGGAACATTATGTTTTAGAGCTTTAAGGCTTAGTCTCAGTCTCAATCTGATCGCGCGCACATTAAAACCCGTGCGCGATCAGATTAAGACCGAACCCAGTCGAATGAAACACATACTTTATGTCATATTTTTCATACAATCCGTACGTTCTTAAAATTGGATGGAAAAGTAAATACTTTATGTCGCTTTTCTCCTACTTTTCTCATACCATACGCGCGTTGTCAAAATGGGTTGTGTGGACAGATTAAAATCTGTGCGCGATCAGATTTAGACCCAACCCAGTCGAATGAAAGGTACACTTTATGTCATATTTCTCATACAATACGTACGTTCTCATAATTGAATGGAAAAGTAAATATTTGGTGTGACTTATCTTCAACTTTTCTCATACCATTCGCGCGTTGTCAAAATGTGTTGGATGGACCTTATCAAAGTAAATACCTTATTTATTCCTTTCGAAATGAATGATTTGAATGTGTGTGAAATCATACAAATGAATGACCCGTCTCTATTTTTTCTAGATTAAGTTTTATCAAATAGTTAGTAATAGGTATAAGTATCTGAATTAGTAATCAAACGTGGAGACGGATAAATATTTCTAAAAAACTCTTACCTTTCACTAACCATAAAGGTTAAGAAAACACTTATTTTCTTCTATTATTTAAATACAATCGAGATCAAGACGTTACTACGGTTTCCTTCCTTAAATAATAATACTTTAAAAAATATAAAACATTTTTCCGGTAATAGGAAACCCGACGCCACGGCTCCGGTGGTGGCGTAATGACAAAGTGCTGTCGACGCTGCCCCCCCGCGAGGAGGCGTCGCGGGTCAGCGTCCTGGACCTGCGGATACCCCGGCTCACCAGGGAGCACCACGAGGCGGTGTACTCTTGCACGGCTGACAACACCGCCTTGGTCTCTCCGCTGAGGACTAATGTGCAGATACAGTTACATCGTGAGTTACTATCACCAACATCTCATCCTGTCTTTTTTTGGGCCGTTGCTCGTTTCTACACCCACCCAAGGTCCTGCCAGATCAAAACCAGCCTTACGACGTAAAACACCAGTCACGAAAAGAGAGGCAAATAAGTACTCCTTACACGTACAATATTACCACCTTCACGCTGAGGGCCAACTCTACTGTCATACGTGTCATAGGGTATTTATGACCAGCACCCAGCGTCTTGGGGACGCTTCCGACTGGTGTTGATATGGATCAGTTGAGCTACCTGTAGACTGTTTGCAACAGTCAGCAGTTAGCTCAATTGTTTCAATTGTAAATACTAGTATAATTTTCTTTGTGAATAAAGTATTTCTGAATAATAAAAAAAAAATTATGACCATAGAGTATTTAAGGTCGGTCTAGCGAGCCATATAAGGGTTCATCGCACTTCACACTAATATTATAAATGCGAAAGTTTGGATGGATGTTTGTTACCTCTTCACGCCAAAACTACTGAACGGATCGGGCTGAAATTTTGCATACACGTAATTCTAATCCTGTAATCAAACATAGGCTACTTTTTGTCCCATAAATCAGTTCCCATGGGATAGAAATCACCTTTAAACGTTTCCGTAGAAACAACGCGTGCGAAGCCGCGGGCATAAACTAGTTTTACATATAACAACTCGAGATCTCTAGAGCTGCTCTACTTTAATCACTAGGTTCTTCACAGAGATATAAATTATTCTGTTTACGATTCTAACATCGAAAATTATAATTTACTAGCATCTGCCCGCGGCCTCGCACGTGTTGTTTCTATGGAAACGTTTTGAGGTTATTTCTTCGCACGCGTTGTTTCTATGGAAACGTTTTGAGGTTATTTCTATCCCATGGGAACTGATTTATGGGATAAAAAGTCGCCGATGTTTGTTTCCAGGGTAGGACTTACCTGTATGCAAAATTTCAGCCTGATCCGTTTAATAGTTTTGGCGTGAAGAGGTAACAAACATCCATCCATCCATACATCTATCTATCCAAACTTTCGCATTTATAATATTAGTGTGACTAGAAGATCGCCTCGCGGTTTCACCCGCGTAATTCCCGTTCCCGTGGGAGTTCCGGGATAAAATATAGCCTGTGTCACTCCCTGAAAAGTAAGCTTCTTAACAGTGAAAGAATTTTTCAAATCGGTACAGTAGTTTCGGAGCCTATTCAATACAAACAATCAAATCTTTCCTCTTTATAATATTAGTATAGATTGTTATTGGTAAACTTTGATGGGATACCCGCGACCCTAGTGCGGGGTCGCTATCTATGTCTTAAGAAGTTAAAACAAAGCAAAATCCCAACGGCGAGTAAACTAGCGCGCTCTGATGATCTGATAGAAGGATTGATTAGATTTTTCCGTTCCAACTCACATAGTAGCTCATCCCAGAGAATAAAGGTCGATTAACCCATATCAGTGAAGTCACAGTTCCGACACAGTACCGGCACAGTGCGAAATATTCTTTCGATACGTTCATAGAGAATGTATGAAAGAATATTTCGCACTGTGCCGGTACTGTGCCGGTACTGTGCCGGTACTGTGCCGGTACTGTGCCGGTACTGTGTCGGTACTGTGTCGGAACTGTGACTTCACTGATATGTGTGAATCGACCTTAAAGGACTTTGGATTCATCCGTTAAATCCTACCAATTTGCTTGCACGTATCAAACAAATAGCTAGGTTTGTTGAGTTTGCAGTTGGAGTTTGATATTGACATACCTTATGTCAGGTATTCTAGAGGATCGTGTCACTAGGGCACGGCAAGCCATGCTATTCCTAGATAATTGATTCGGACATCAACATGCACCGAGAACACGCTCCATTGACCCATGGATCTACTACCTTGTAATATTAGTAGGGATAGGTACCTACTATTCGGTTGTACATATGTTCTATCACGATTAGTTTACCGAAGCTTACGAAATTGTTACTCATCATCATTGGTCACTATCACGTAATAGTCCCATTGGACATGTTTGTCCGGAAGACTGTTCCATGAAGCGCAGATGTCTTATTTATTTATTTATTGAGGAATAACTAACGACTACATTAAACTTATTACACATTTGAGTTAGTACTTTACTAGTAAAGATGAGTGTTATTATCAATGTAGCCCACAGCGCTATCCACACATGCATTACATACTTAAAGAAATAAAAACATGCAACTAGAGGGCCTAACTTATACATGGAAACAGTAAGTAGGTAGCTAGGTAAGAGCTGGACTCCTCTTAAAGAACTATTCCGCTTCATCAAGGCAGATCTATACCAAACTAACCTATTTCGTGATTTAATTCCAATTCACGGACTATAAACGGTACCTACCTATCATTAATTGTGTAATCTCATCTCATAACATATTTCGCACCATAAGTTGGTAATTTGACACAAGAAGCCTCGAAACTATGTACCGGCAAAGTTTATATTGAATCGTTTCGTGGCTATAAACAATAGTGAGAAATTCTGTAGTGCTCAAACTTCGTCGTATCGTACACAATAATTGAACAATAACTCACAAACTAGTAATAATATTGAAGAAATTTCTAAGATTCTTGTGTATTACGATATTTGTAGCCGCTCTTTTTAAATTGGTACTCGAGTAAGTACCAAGTGTTTGTAGCAATTAAAAACAAAATACGTAAACGCTTCATTTATCGTCAATTTTCTTTTGTAACCCGTTATTATGTGCTACGTAGGTCAACCGTGCTACGAAAGTCATATTTATCGTTGATTAGGTTGTATAGCCCGTTATTTATGTAACGTGTAGGTGCGATTTCTACGAAAGGTGCTGCGAAGGTCTACCTACGTAGGTCAACCGTGCTACGAAAGTCATATTTATCGTTGATTAGGTTGTATAGCCCGTTATTTATGTAACGTGTAGGTGCGATTTCTACGAAAGGTGCTGCGAAGGTCTACCTACGTAGGTCAACCGTGCTACGAAAGTCATATTTATCGTTGATTAGGTTGTATAGCCCGTTATTTATGTAACGTGTAGGTGCGATTTCTACGAAAGGTGCTGCGAAGGTCTACCTACGTAGGTCAACCGTGCTACGAAAGTCATATTTATCGTTGATTAGGTTGTATAGCCCGTTATTTATGTAACGTGTAGGTGCGATTTCTACGAAAGGTGCTGCGACGGTCTACGCAGTACCGGACAGTAGGCGAAAAGGCAAATCAAAAAATATTGTTTCATAAATCTCCCGCAGTATTGTCGCCGACCCCAGGCTGACCCTAACGATTTCTGAGAATGGCTCCATAAATATACCTACTCTTTTGTGTCACACCTAGCGTCCATTAGTTGTTATTTGTCACTCATTGTCCTGGACACACCGCAAAAGAAAATTATTCCCCATTACTGTAATAACATGGCCGCTTTCATCGCCACTATTGTTTAATGCCCGAATTCATGCAATTAAGTTTGTCATAGTGATGTTGATAACATCTTTAATCTAGAAATAGACTTTTGTTAACTTAATGAATCCATTAAGTAGATTCAAAGGCATTGTAACATAATGCACTACCACTAGTTTCTGCCTAAATTTTCCTCTAACTATATTCGCTTTTGTACTTACACCTAACTATTACTTCGATTGTTAGCGAACACATACATTCTGTTATTCAAACGTACCAACCAAACGCAATAACTGAGTACCCTACATACTCGATAGCGTACAATACACCACATTGCCATATTACAGGAGGTAAAGTATTCGGACGCGTATAGGCGTACGTGTGGTACGGAAAACAAAGTGTCGTAAAGACTGGTCGATTTGCACGCCACCGTCTTTCTTTGACATTCCGTACGTTTTATTAACCGAATTCGGTAAAGGATATTGATGGAGCTACATTTAGGTTTGTAACGTATGTTGACCTTCTAAAAATAGTTTTAGCTAAGCCAGTGGTTTAGATAAGTCTCGACCGATTCAAAAATGTGATCAGGTAACTGGGACCGCGGTTCTAGTTATGTATGGGCCCAGTCGCCTGTATCCTCAGCAATACACCTTACTTATAGAATCTGTCAAATAAAAACAGTTGCTTATCTGCAAGTTAATTCAAATGTATTCGTTAGTGTATCTCTCAAACTATTTGCCTCTCATTGGTTTAATCGATTGAATGAAAGGTATCATTTTGTACTTAAAAAACAGTTTAAAAAAATTCTATAATTTACATACTTTTTTATTTTTTTACTTTTTCAGTTGAGCTATCTGTAGACTGTTTGCAACAGTCGGCAGTTAGCTCAATTGTTTTAATTGTAAATACTAGTATAAATTTATTTGTGAATAAATGTATACTTTTTTAAATATCTTGAAAAAGTCGAAAAATTTACCATTACCCCCTATCACCGAAGCATGCAGAGAGATCCATCTGAAATGTAGGTTGGTATTTTTAGGTATTCATTAGATTGCGAAGTCTCTAACCAGTACCTTTAGTACATATTTGTTGACAAACGTTCGAGACCCTCGGCGCGCGAGTTACACTCGCACTTGACGGATCTTGTTTTTATTGAAATGAAAAAACAGCCAATGAACGGCGAAAATACTATGTGTGAAACATTCAGGAATACATCTGGATTGACCAGCAGCAGTGTTTTGCTCAAGCTCAACCTCAACAGCCTGGTATTGGTCCACAGCTGGATGCAGGCCTCCCCCTGATAAGCGCCTTGTTGGCTTTTATCTCATGGGGGTAATGCCCATAATCCCCACGCTGGGCATGCGGGTTGGGGATGGTTGAGTTTTGCTCACTTTAACTTATATCATGAGAAGAAAATAAACGAGTCTCAGCTAACGCCTGAACTTTAAGAGAATTATGTGTAAAAGAGTCTAAGTGAAAATAAAATATCGATACTCATGCTACTATAATAATATTCCTTTGAGAATGTACGTTACATCAGAGAAAATCTATCTTAGCTTATTCAACTTGTAAAACCTTAGTGCGCTGCCATGAATAAAGAGTAATTTCTTTGCTTTGTTGTTAAATGTTTAATGGATCATTTTCAGAACTCTATGTTTCATAATACAGGTTGTAATTCTGAACAGTCTTATCCTTGAAACCAGACGTTAAGTATCATGACTAGAGTCCAAAACCTAAATAGGTATTACAAATTATTGTAAATTAGTTTCGATGGATTTTCATAATTCACTTCCTCGCTATCGTACGTGATTTCATGGTCACCCTAGCACGCCGACTGCCTGTCGCCGCGTGACGGCCGCCGCCGCCGCTGGCGTAGTAGGTATCAAACCACTCTAATCGTAGGTACATACCTTGTGATGGAACTTTTCCTGGCTTAGGACAGGCAAAATATCTACTCTAACACATTTGCCATTCAAGAAAAAAATTAATACAAGTAAAATTAACAAATTTAATCAAAAAAGGAAGTAGGATAAAATAGGTATTTTTGGTGTATTTAAAAAGTTCATCAATCTAGTTTAATGAACAATTCAATTAAAATTTACTGTTTTATGTGCAGTTTGGTTTACTAACCTACATAACATGTAAAATGTTTTCAAAATGGGTAGGTAGGTGGTCGCGGTCTTTCAGTTCTTGAACCAGCTGGAAATGATAATAGTGTTGGCCATCGATGTGGAGGACTTTCCAAACTGTCCAGTGCGAAACATCGAACAGACGAGCTGCCCTTCTAGCACTCTCCTCTGGATTGTCCGCGAAGGTTTGATTACCACGCGCCGCGCACCGCCGCCGGTGCACGCGTGGTGTGTAGTGTAGGGTGAAATGGGTTTATGATTTAAGAGGTTTTTTTTCTCAAAAATTTGTAAAAAAAAAATATTTACATCGGTTTTGGACTTCACCATGACACATACCTCTGGTTTCAAGGATAAGCCTGTTCACCCATAACCCTGTATAGGGTTAATGGAAAGATCTGACCTCAACGGAACAAATTCCTTGCATCAGACGTCGTCTGACCTAAGGAAGTCAGCTTTTGCAAGGGTAGTCATCATTTTGCCAAAAAAACTCCAAGAAAGTAAATGTAAAATATGTCAAAACCTCAAGAAATTAAAAAACTTTTTTGGGGTAGTCAGCATTTTTCCAAAGCCCCAAACACGAATGAAATAAAAAATACCTCGAAAGCTGACAGTAACCAAAAAACATCGAACTTTTGCGATGATTCAACTACGACAGTGTCGTAAAATATTTAGTTGGTTAGAACCCCTTTTCTTACAAAAAATGTCTTGGATTCTAGATCTAAGTATATACAGGGTTTTTGTTTTAGTTCGGCCGCTCTCCGTGGAGATATTGACGAGAGAGCAGCCGTTGTCTGTCCTGCAGACCGCCGAAGTGTCATGCAGGGCGGCCGGGGCGCGACCGCCGGCACTCATCACTTGGTGGCTCGATAACGAAAAACTCAATGCCGTCCAAAAGGTAAGGTAGTACAAATACCGACATAATAGCTTGCCATATGTAGGTACCTACATTCTTTTTTAAACAACGGATCTAGTTAGTTTCCTAGAACTTTTTTGTTCTGAATGCACATAGTAAGTATATAAGTCATTTTCCCTATTTTTCATAAAAATTTGGAAAGGGTTTTGTGTCAGTGTTGTAATGGGAAACCACGTCTTTTATTCCCACTTAATATGAAATCATATTAGTACTTCCATTTAGAGAAACTATGACTGAGGTTTGATTTGAGCGGAATTTATCCTTGTGTATTTTTTGATCAAGTACCCTTCGTGCACTCAGAAGTCACGGAGCAATTTTTTTACTCTATTTTCTATTAACACAGGACACGGAGAGTCAAAACGAAACGTTATCGGTCATCAGATGGACGCCACGTATGACGAACAACGGGCAAACGCTCACGTGCCGCGCTTCACACGCAGTGCTCAAGCATGCGACCATAAACTCGAGCTTATTACTCAATCTACACTGTGAGTATCCTCTTTCATCCTTTCCCCAACACAACACCCGAAAATCCCCCTTTTTGCCTTTTGCCCTTATCACCACGCTTGGCAGGCGTATTAGTTATATCAACCCGTTAGTTCTCCTTGCCGCATGTTGTCAACATTTTTGCCTGCCTCAGGTACGGGGCTCATCCCTCGTTTAAAGAGTGTGCAAGACACTGCAAAATAATCGAAGAAAACCACCAAATTTTCGCGGCTCGCTCCGCTCGCCGGTAGTATCATTCGGTTCTGTGTGTGGTCTGGCGCACCGGAAGCAGCTGAAAGGGGCACGCAGGGGGCGGTCCGCCCCGGGTACCAAGCAACAGGGGATGACAACGACAACTCGCTCACGCAGCCAGAGAATATTTACAGATGACTCACTCCACAAAAACACACCTATGACTATAGTCGTCTGGTATACCAGACATTTAGCATTTAATTTTGAGTTCTGTTGGCTTCATGTTAAATCAATGGTGTTAAAATTACACAGAAGGAAGCTGCTGCCCTTCCTGTAGCTAGTAGATTTTAGTGGACTCCTACGACATCCACAGACAGAGATGGAGGAGTCGATTCTTACACCACGGTCGCCACGGTCCTGTTATTGTACGTGTATTGTCATTGTTACTTCCACTTGCACCAGGTATGATGATGATATAGCAGGTGACAATATAACACAGATCTGTTATATTGACACCTGTGTTCAAGAAACACGGTTGCATCCGGTGTCCGGCTCGCCACGCGCGCTCGCAAAAACCGCTCGGCATGCAGATTGCAGGCTGCATGGAATACCTCTAATACAGTCATATATTAAATGAATGAATTTATTTTTATTTCAGACAACAAAGTCCATGTTACAATTTAATGTTCAGAATAATTTAATGTTCAGAATGTTACATTACTCTTGTGGCTTTGTGACTAGCAGGGATAGGTACTGCTGATTCATACAGGAACTCAACAATTGGGGGTGGTTGGTTCACGTTAAAGGAGAATGCACTCTTTCTTATACTTATGTAGTAATCCAATGACATATATGTACCTACGGTGTGTTTTATTTGATGACTAACTGATATACCTAGGTTCTTATTTACAGATTAAAGTTTCAATGACCATAGTATGAATGCCTGACCTATCTTTGTTTTGGTTTTGAAGCTTGACCCCAACCCTGTAACACTTGGGTAATGTATCACAGGGGCCACCATCTTTTGGCTTTGTGATAACCTTTTTTTCTCTCCAGATGTTCCGATCGTGGTCTTGAAACTGGGCTCACAGCTGCTGAACCCTCGTGACATCGAAGAAGGCGACAACGTTTACTTTACGTGTGACGTACAAGCGTACCCACCAGCTTACAAGATAGTCTGGGAGCACAATGTGAGCAACCCTGTATTATTTAGACTTACGTAACTACTAACCTTTTAAATGCTATGATGCTTAGGGTAGATGTACCGCATTTCTAATAAATTTACACCTATAATACATTACCTACAGACAATCGCTGGCTTATCCCATTTGCTCAATAGTATAATCCAACGTTAGGTACTTCCTAGGTCTTGTGTTTTGGAGTATTTTCTTTTCAGGCAACAAGCTCGCATTGTTACTGGTATAATAAACTCACTCATGCTTGTTGGCAAAATAGAGAGCCTCGAATGAAGACGCAGGAGCTCCGATATTTGCTCTAAACTTTTACCATGAAGTAGCCACTTTTGCTAGAAAGTTAGGCGAGGAAAGATTTTGCAACCGAGATGAAAACTTCTAGCTGGAAATTATCATACGACAAACAGTTTTCTTTCAAAGTTATAAGTCGTTTTACCAACTGCAATGGCTTTTTTAACGTTTCATAGCGCTAAAGTGAACAAGTCGTAGCGGTGGTAGGTACTGTCTGATCTTGCTTTACCATGTGCAACAGAATTTGGTTTTGCTCACGACCCAGTCAGATTTAAACATTACATACATAGCATTGGCCGAAATATTGCCGCAATAGCGTCAGAAGAAATCGTTTATGAAATTTCATGATATCTATCCACATGTCTCTAGTGTCTAGATAAACCAATGTTAGGATTTAAGACGCTATTAACAAATTGTAACGACCTTGAAACAATAAATAAATATGTATCTATCTATGTTTAACCACAGCATTTTCATTGCGTCTGTTTTTAGGGTCAAGCTATTACATACAACCAGAGAGCGGGGGTGCTGGCTGCCTTAGGGCACTTGGCGATTCGGGAAGTTTCGAGAGAGAATGCAGGGAACTACTCGTGCACGGCATCGAACGTAGAGGGCGACGGCAGGTCCCAACCGTTCCAACTCAAAGTTATCTGTGAGTATTATTGTTAGAAGTTCTTTAATTATCTATCTACATAATAATTTATTATGTACTAGCGGCCCGTCCTGGTTTCGCACGGGTGGACATTTATTAATAAAATTTTTGGGATAAACGTCGAGTAAATGTTTCTAATATTTCTGTGGCAGGACATTTTATACTTTTATCCAACAGCCTCGTTGGTATAGCGGTCGCGTGTTCAACCGCTGATAATGTGGTCCCGGGTTCAAATCCCGGGTCCACATTATCATCTTTCCTCTTTATAATAGGTTAGTATCAGTAAAGATATCAGTCATGTATCTTTACTAATACTAATCTAGTATCCATAACAAAAGCTCTGCTAAGCTTGAGACTAGAAGATGTTGTGCGGATTGTCCAGTATTATTTATTTATTTATTATCACATACCAGTACTTATTTTGCTGTGCCTTATCCGGGTCCATATTTAAGACTTATCATCATTATCTTCCCATTTTCCCACTTAGGTGGGGGCCATCTAACCTTGTAACATGATGCTCTTCCCTCCTTATGACTTGGAGGAGACAGAGATATTTGGTTTATAATAAGAGTAATTTTTGATCTACTTATCTTTTTTGACGACCTCTGTGGCGCAAAGGTCCGCCTGCGATGCAAGAGGTTGCGGGTTCGATTCCCGCCTCTCGACAAATGTTTGTACGATGTGCAGATATTTGTTTAGGGTGTTTTGGATGTTTTCTATGTATAATAAAAAATATCTATTTATGTAGTAGGTATATTTTATTTGGTATATCAGTTATCTAGTACCCATAACACAAGCTCTGCTTAGCTTGGGGCTAGATAACGCTATGTGAATTGTCCAGCATTATTTATTTATTATTTTAATTTATTTTATTTCGAGTTTACTGCACCTACTGTTTCTTTGCAAAATAAAACAAAATCATAGATCTTCCTAATAGCCAACATCTAACAAAACTCCAACCTGCGGGCATTGTTTCATTGCGCCGAAATATGTTTCTAAATATTTCAACTACCATGATTCAAATTTAGATTTCGCAATGTCTATCTGAATTTTGATTCCACAATTTCAACCTTAACATAATTTTCATCTGAACATCAACGAACGCTAGAATGTGGATACCTCTACAATTTCCACGTCGATAAATGGTAGAATAGCACGGGTACTGGAGTGTACCGACCTTTGGAATGTTATTATTACATCATGGCTATAGTTCCGAATATTTAGACAAGCCTATTCGTACATTTAATGCTATGTACCCAATTAATAATAGACCTCTTTAGAGGCTTGCATGAACTTGGTCGTAACAATAGATTGCGATAATTACCTACGCAACGAGGTAACCACATTATTACTATGGAGAGATCAAAGGTTTTCGTATCGAAGAGCTTTTATTTATCCTAATAATTTTTTCTTATGACAAATACTGTTTTTCTGAGGTATTCCGAGAATTCACATAAAATCTCAACTCATTATATTTTCTTGCAAAAACACCAGGCAATTAAGGCGCTAACCCGACCCAAATCAGCGCCACCACCTATTTTATCATAATATTATGTTAAACGACGGAATTTTCGAAAATCGATTTTGCAGTTTGTGATCATAAGCTTATGGCAGAGATGCGAAGTTTCTCTTTTTGCTCACCATCGTGGCCAAACAGACAGACAGACAGGCAGACAACATCTTATAAGGGTTCATTTGTTTCTTTTGAGGTACGGATCCCTAAAAAGATAAAAAGGTTTATTACGTCTATCACGCCTATTGAGACACATCGAAAATTCTAAATATAGGTACAGATTTATCTGTACTTATATTTAAACATTTTGACACCTTATCTTTCATCTTAAGACTAAAGTCTTAAGATAATTGGTACCTAATGTGTTGGAAAAGACCTATTTTTAGGCCTAGATAATGAGTTTCTAGCTCCGGCTAAGTCGAAACTTGTAATAATAAGCGAGAGCTACTCCTTTGGCTAACTAAGTTTAACCAGTATACGTCTTTTTCAATAAATATTTGAAATTAATTTCTTCTCTTCGTCTCTTTCCTGACAGACAAGCCGGTTTGCAAGACGACGACGACAGCTCTTGTCGGGGTGGAAATCGACGAGCGAGCTAATATGACTTGTCAAGTCGATGCATTCCCCCGCCCTGAGAACTACCAGTGGTACCTTAATAATTCAAAGGGGATGATGGAAATAGATACGGTGAGTTGGGATATTTTAGATCTAGACACGCTGCTGTTGCTTGCTTCGCTAATTTGAAAATGCATATTCTTAACCTTTGACCATCCATGGACAAATAAATTTTACGGACGGAATCCTTCCGAAATAACAGTGAAGAACAGCAATAACAGACAATGCGTATGTAGACAGAGGTTGCCAAGTGAAAAAAAATAAACTATTATTTTTATAAAAGTTACTAGAATAGTTGCCCTAAAAATAATTTCCAAACCAAGTTACAATACATATCCAATCTAGTAAAATTTCAGCCGTATTCATTCAATAGTTTTGACATTGTCTTCGGCCAAACATCTTCACAACAGCACAAAAATACAAACTTTCGACTATATAATATTAGTAGTTGATCGCAAAATAATTTTTTTATCCATGTAGTAAATTTTGTTCACACTTGTGAAATAACTATGTATATAATATTGTCTCATTTATTCACAAAGAAAATTATACTAGTATTTACAATTGAAACAATTGAGCTAACTGCCGACTGTTGCAAACAGTCTACAGATAACTCAACTGATCCATATCAACACCAGTCGGAAGCGTCCCCAAGACGCTGGCTGCATTGCCACGCTGTATGGCAATGCTGATACGCTGTGCCAGATATTCACCAGCTCTCGGGTCACGCGTGAAATAACTTAATATTCTCTTCATCTTTATTAAAATTAAATTCCTAAAGATTGAATTTCGTGGAGTGGATTTTGACGAGCATACATTTTGATTAGGAGAACATCACAATCGGAGACGGGAGCTCGATCTCCTTCTCTCCTCGATCCGAGGCAGACTACGGCACAATCAGCTGCCGAGCCTCGAACGCCGGCGGGCAGCAAGCGGAGCCCTGTCGCTTCGCCCTTCATCGCCCCTACAACTGCTCGTCTGTCAACATGACGGACGACTCCGTCGAGCTGAAATGTGACCTAGGTACAGTATTTTGAGAAACTATCTATAATTCATTATGAATATAAATGGGTTTACTACCAACACAAATTTGGATCGTAGTTAACCCGCTTACATTCATGGTGTTTTTTGGAAATTCAGGTACAGTCATGACATGACACACGAAGTAACCTTAGCTCTTAGCTGCCATGGTATGGGATTTTCAATGGTAAGTTCCGTACTGCTTTGGAATAGCAAGTATTGTTCGTCAACTTCTTAATTGAAAATTCTCCAATCTGTATAGGAAATTAATGTTTACCTTACCTGGGAAACCTATTCACTCGTGTCGGCAGAGCAAATATAATTAGAGTTAGTACTTCATCAATCATTAATCTAATTAGTGTTGTGTGCTTGACCACCTTTTCTGCAATAGTTAATAACATTAATTGGCCAATCTATCATGAATGATTCCTACATAATGGGGCATCTGAATGTTATGTTATGCTCGATGTCTTATCGGGTGAATGAATTGAAAGCAGTTTTTCGATATTTTGATAAAACTGAAACCACGACTGAGCTTCTTTTGTTGAGTTTTACGGGGACTAATATTATATAAGTACACAAATACCTTCTATACCGCATAGTTAATACAAATGCTAGTCTAGGCAACTGCTTCGTCGATAAATTAAACATTTAGTGCAAACAAAAGTTTACCTCTACCTTACTTTCATTACCTTGCGCGAAAAATCAGTGATTCGTTCCACTATTTACAATTTTCTTTGAAATCGGAAATATTATGTATACCAGATTTTTTGTTTACCCTGTTTCGTCTCACTGTTAAGCAATAACCTCCCAAAAAATCTTCCATTCGCCACAAATACCTACCAGAAGTTTAACCAATCTTCTAGGCGTTGAGGTCATCATCGGGTCGGTCATCTCGACCGCGACTTTAAAGAGCTGTAGATATTATCTGTTTTATTAGTCTTTTCTCTAAATAATAATATTTGTTACTGATAGTGCAATGAAGAGGTATTAATCTTTTTTTTTTTATTTCGGTTGCGGGCTCACGTCCCGAAATCGGATTATTATTATTATTACCATTGTGACAGAAAGTTGAACTAATAGCACCAATATTGTCCAGAAAGTTCAATTTTTAGAAAAAAATAACAAAGTTGAAAGAACTGGAATTTTTTGGTGCAATTAGTTCAACGGTTGAACTTATAGTTTAACTTAGTGGAATAGGTGGCCGAGATCGTAAATTTTTGGGATATTCTTGAATACCCAAACGCAATTCAGATTTGAGCACGTCTCAAATGACGAATTTTTTACAGAAATTCATGAAACACTGTCAAAGAATTTGAAAAAAATTGAAAACTTTAGATGTGCTTAAATCTGAGGTGCGTTTGAGTTGCATTCTCTTACCAGGATACGATGGTGGTCTGCACACCAGCTTCTGCGTGGAAGTTTGGGAGGCAGGTACTCTCATCCTGAACGTGTCGACGCCTAAGCCAGTGTGGAAGCTGCGAGGCCTCGGCTCCGGGAAGACCCTGAAGCTGGTCTTCTACGCGTTCGATGAGCGAGGGCACGTTGAGATCACCACGCTTCGAGTGCACACGCTATCGAGGTTGGCGTTGCATACAGGTGAGTTCTAGTCTGGTTATCGAATGAGACTGCAAATATTTAGATAGATAGAAGATAGAAAATTCTTTATTGCACACTTATAGATAGAAACAATACTATAAAATAGCTTAAAAACTAAGTGACAAGTGGCGGTCTTATCGCTCAAGAGCGATCTCTACCAGACAACCGTGGATGGATAGGATCATTGGATAGTACTAGGGGATCTGTGTGCTCGTGAAGGTTATATAAATAAATACTTTTAATATGATACTACGCTTAAAATATACTACATACATAAAATTAAATATATACCTACATATACTTACATAAACTACATATATACATAGGGACTCAGCTATACGTTCAGTGACAACAGGACAAATAGTGCTCCTTTACCATGGTTTTGAAGATTTTTGATATTTGCATACTTTGAAAATCCTACTAATACTATGTATATCCGAAAGTTTGTGAAATGTGAAATTTTGTCTACCGAGGGTCTCCCAAACTACTGAACAGATCAAGATGAAATTTGGCGTACATTTAGAACATAGCCTAACTTAGATAATAGGCTTCAGTGGCTCTATATTTAAATGACAACATTAATTCCACAAAACAAATTGTCAATGATTTGGTTCTGTGGTGATCTTGTTTTACCATTTTACGATTCCGGAATTGGAGAAAACGCTAAAATTTTGAGTGCGTACGGTAATAAAATTTGGACTTAGCGCTTTTTAGTATCACCTCTCAGTAGCCAGACTCTTAGCCACTAGCTAAATTAAACACGAGGTTAATGTCTATTCTATTCTACTTTATTCTACTAGCTGAGACTCACGGTGTTACCCGCGTTAATATGTGACAATAATAATAAGAGTTATTGGATCATCTCGCGAAAACACTGCACTTTTCCGAGATTAAAAGTATGCATATGTTTATCTAGGATATAAGCTTTCCTGGTACCAAATTTCATTCAAATCTGTTCAGCCGTTTGAGCGTGAAGGAGTAAGTTTGAATGTGCAAACATATGCACATTCAAACTTTCGCCTTTATATTATTAGTGTGATTTGTTTCGTAGAAACATTGAACTCTTTAGGACATCTATCGTCAATAGCCGTAGAGAAAAGAAAAGAAAACCAACAAAGTTCAAAACAAAAACATCGTTGAACATTGTTAAGCCAGAAGATGTACAAAGGTACAAAAGTGTTTCTTATTTTTCGCCAATTAATCCCGGAAGAAGACGCTTGAAGCTATAATAAAACGACGCATAAAAGTTGGTAAAACCACCACCTAGTTCCGCGGCCTTAATTATGTGAGTTTTCAAAGATTGTGTAGATCAAAAACTCGGTTTGTTTTCTTTGACGAAGTCTAAACTTAGGTGCGTTAACGCTGTGCCCGCACTTAAGTGAAGAGCAGATAAGCTTCCCGAGAACTCTTTAATTAATACATGAAAGACGCTTTTGAATTTCACAAAAGCAAAACTTTCCCGTTTAATTATTCACTAGCTAGCTTTTCCTGGTGGTTTCACTCTAATAAAGTTTCATGGCAAGTTGATGGTGTATCTTGGCCTTCATAATTTATCTGCTTAAGAACCAAACTTTTTTGACGTGACAACGTCTTATAATTCGATAGAGCCGACTGCACGCACGAAAAAACATGACGTCATGCGGCGTTACCTCGCTCTGAGGCGTTCCATGTAAGGCTTGAAGTGCAAGCGAGAGCGCTCGACATCCGTCTCTCTCCTACTTGAGTGAGCGATGCGTCTGCGTGGACAGCTGCTATACTATAGTACATTTACATGTTTTGATCGAGTATCAAATGCTACCATTCCATCAGTATTTTCTTAAGACGTTGTCACGTTCAACTATCGTCAGTAAACCGACTTTACAGACAACCAATTTTTTTTTTTTTAAGTAGGTAGATATTTTTACATAAATAAAAATACCCTTTAAAAACGTCCTAAATTGGTAAAAATGTACCTATAACTGTTACTTTCATTATTGTTTTTATTCCTTGTATTGATTAATTCCTTAGAGGATTTGCTGCGCAATCTTGATCATCTTTCAATATCCTTCTTAGCACAACTGGAAAATAACTTATTAAAATAAAATCTCTAAATATCTGTATTTTTACGACAGACCAAGGTTCATTGAGATCCCACTTTATCAAACCCCAATATTATTTCCATTGACAGATTGATTTGCTTTAAAGCGAATCATTAACTAAATAAGTCGGTAGCTCGTAGAGCTAACTATTGGTGGCCCAGTCAGTCCTCTCGACTCTACGGCAAGTGCGATTTATTGTCTACTCGCTTCCACCCGCGGTTTCGCATGCCTATTTTCTTTATAATAAGTAGGTAGCCTTTTATCTAAGTTAGGCTATATTCTAGATGCACGCCAAATTTTTACTTGATTTGTTCAGTAGTTTTGGAGATCCTAGGTAACAAAATAAAATAATTCACAAACTTTCGGCTTTATAATAAAAGTCGGATTCATAGGACGTGGTGTCGTTTCCTAGCGCGACAATTAAGTAGTTGAGGCCAGATTTCACCAAAACGCAAGGTTAATAAACAAAAATACAAAATTATTATTTTTTTAAACCCGCCAACGTTTATTGGCTGAACAGATTTTCATGAAACATGGCTAAGAACACTCGGGACAAAATTATTTATGACACAAAAAAAATTAAACGTAAATCGGTTCATCCGTTTGGAAGCTACGATGCCACAGACAGATACACAGACAGACACGTATAACACCCCTCTCTTATTGCGTCGGGGGTTAAAAATAACATGGTCCCATATATTTTATTACTATACTAGTAGCATGGTGTAAATAATCAACTCAACTCAACAGAGATTTCTGGTAGAAATCTCTGCAAGGGATAAGACCGCCAATTGCAGGATATGATAGTTAGTCTATAAGAACTTCTTGTACCTACCTTAGACTAATATTTCCTGCAATAAAGCTTTTTATTATTATTATTATTAACTACTCGGGTTTCTATTGGTAGATTTTATGCTCCCTCCGCTCTACATTGATGGAAATTCGAATCATGTTTTTTCTGGTTTTTTAAGGAATAATTTTCTCACAGAAACGAATTCTACAAACCTGGACCTGAATTGGACCACGAAGGTTCTAGCTGGGCTCTCGGGCGTTATTCTGCTGGTGATGGCAGTATGGAGGTTAACCCTCATTATACTCGTGAGGAACGTCAACGATCGTCCGATACAATACGCTGGTAAGTCTCCATGGCATATTCTAAGAGCACAGAACAGTATATCTTTATATTTTGTACCCAGGGTCTACGCATAAAAATCTGGACAGACAATTGAAAATCAGAAACCTAATTTTACGTACTTATAGAACTTATACAAACCATAGAACTTAATAATAATCATGTTTTATTCGGTAGTAAGCGATTCAAAGACTTAATGATACATGAAAACACCTCTTATGTATACTTGTTTATTATATTAAACAAGTACAACTTATAAATTGATAGAAGTCCCCGGCCCAGAAGGCCCAGAAGAACTAATTAAATAACTCTTATCACCTATATAAATTCAACTCTCTTATTAATACTTAACTCGTAACTTATTCTAATTTCGCGAAAGTTAAATCCATCGATGAGTCATAACGTAATTTTCCATTGATCAGCCTCCGAGGACTCACTGAAAGCTGGAAAGTTTTTCGATCATAAAAGAAATTAAGATCATAAAGTCAAAGTTAAAAAGTCTCGGAATACTCGTCGACGCCAATTTTGTCAAGAAGTATCTATTCTAAGAAAATAACATTTTGCTTAGACTTCCAACTTTGTTAGGTATTGGCTTACCTGTTTAAAATAATAAGATTTCATCCGAAAGATTACGTTATTGAACGGGAAGGGGCCAACCTAGCTGTTATAGCCAGGCCTATTGGGGCCGTAAACTAAAGTTTCAAGTTTTAGAACAATAAAAAGGCACCACCACTCGTAAATCGAAATGGCCTTTGAAGTATAGCGTGCTATAGAGCAAAGTCTGATTTTGCCGCGTGACTAGAATGTAGGAAACTAGCGTCTTAGACCGCTACTGCATCTAAAGACTGATTTACGACCTCTATATAACGGGAACAGCAGATTTTCGTCACAGCACTCTCGGGAAAATAAGCTAATAGCTATATAATGTAGGACCTTGAGAAAAAGTAGGTATGGAATTGTATCTAGATCATAATTATCTAGATATCCGTTCACAATAGGGTATATGCATGTAACTTCAAAAAGCGATTTTTTTTCGTATTCTTTATTGATTTAATAATAAATACATTTAAATAAACATATTTTTTATATTTTTTGATGTTCTTATTGTGAATTTTTTCATTAAAAGTAGATATTTTAAATCTCAATCGTAAAATTCCTAACGCAACGCCATGATATCACAGTCATTATTTTATTTTTCTCAAAATATCTCTCTGACGTTCTTCTGTGTAGTCCGCAAATTATTCTTATGGCCCGTTTCTGACAAATCAAGACCTTACATACTGCAGCACTGTTTCCCCAGATTGTTGTGGCATAGCTTATCTTCTATAATATAAAAATGAATCGCAAAATGTGTTGGTAAGCGCATAACTCAACAACGCCTGGACCGATTTCGCTAATTCTTTCTTTGTTGTGTTTGTTATTGTCAGGAGAAGTTTTTATGAAAAAAAAATTGAAAAAGTTGGAATCATAAATTTCCACGGGGGCGAAGCCGCGGGGCGCAGCTAGTTTATTATAGAATGGACATAAGCATATTCTAGACTTACATATATCCTATTCTAATAAAGGTAGAACGGTAGAAACGTTTTTACTGTTTGCTTTGTACTGCAACACTGAGTATAACTAATTTTTTTCTCTTTACGACATTCTAAAACATTTGAAAGTCCGGATTGCTATTTCGATGTGCATTATAAGGACTTTTTTAGTACATACATTTCATACATACAAAATTTTAAGCCTTGAATTTTTTTTATTTTATATTCCCGTTGTGACGATTAGTCTATTTGAACCCCCAGAAGCGCCATTTTTGGTATAAAAACGTATGGAATGGACGATGCTTCCTGATCTATCCTTACGATTCTGCGGGTTAATCTGTAGCTAAGCACTTCTTTGGCATAAACATAGATGCCCAGCAGTGGGTCGACAAGGACTGATGATGATTAAGCACTTTTAGTGTAGTAAATAACTAGGTATTCCTTCTTACTTATATGATGGTACCACCATTACCACTTTCAGTTAATATAATGTAAGTCTGGTACCTTTATTGATAAATAAATAATAAATCATTTATTGCCTATAAATTACTTAACCTAAACTAGAAATTAAACACAAAAATTAAAAAAAACTAATCATAGGTAAAGGGAGTAGATTCAGCTGAATGTATTGTGCTGAATGTAAAAAACATGCAGCGCTGATTTTAAATCTACTCCCCTCGGGTAGGTGGTCACCGAGGGGTTAAGGGATAGCGGGCTTATTGGCTAAAAGGCCATAGTCTAAAAAGCCACGAACTAGTGTCTGTTACGTTAAATAATTTTAGATTGCTTGAGAACATAATTTTCGATAAGTACAATAAGCCGGCAATGTATTATTAACACCGAAATAACAGTTGCTAAAAAGGTATCAGTAGTCGGGTTGACTTTAACGTAACCGGACAACTGAGACTACACCATTTTTCCGACTAGTAAGTGCTAGCCGAGTAAGTGCTTTTCGCATTTTTGAACCGTAATAGGACATAGGTAGAACATAGGATTTAAGTTAAAAGCTGTGCATTTTTCAGCGCCCGTGCAAATCATGAAGGTGTACAATTCAAATGGAAATCGTTCCCCCCTGCAGCCCGACGACAAGAATCCCGATGTGGTCCCCTTGGAGAAAGGTTGGTATTTCTTATACATATTTTTTGAACATACATTATTTTTTGAACAAGTTGTTATTTTGATCGATATTTAATGATGTAGATTGTAAATCACGATCTGACTTTCGTGAGACGTTGGGAATATCTTTCGTGAGACGTGAAGTTTGTATTTTGAACCATATTTAATGATGTAGATAAAAATCACGATCACGAATCGCGATCTGATTTTGATCTGACGTTGGGAATACCGTTTGTGAGACATTGGGAATACTTTTGAGAATAGGCGCGTCTATTCTTATATATATTAATTATTACACTCATTTTGTCGTCGTTGATGATGATGATAATGATATTTCTATGATGTTCGCAAATCCGAATAAAAAATCGATTGGGACTGGTTCAATTTACTTACAGAGATTACAACTAATCGGTACGAGATAACGCGAATTGATGATTAAAATATACACGAAATAAATTGGATTGTGGAGTGGATCAAAGAAAGGTAACCCTAGTAATTTTGTACCAATTTCCCATTTCCCAGAATCTGTAACTATGGCGGGTTTGAGTTACTTATGTTCGTTACTCGTCATGTTTGATGTCTGGCATGTTGTCTGGCAACATCTAGGCAAGCATGGTACTCGTATGAGGCCTTTGACAAAAAACAAACTGACACTGCTGATTAAGTATTATTTAAGACTTGGATGTACCTAAGTAACTACGAGTTTGTAAGACTTAAATAAAACTAAGATACTAATACGGCAATGGGACGGGCCACTGTGTGAGTTGACACGGAATTTTTTGTTACAAACGTGCTCCAGGCTCTGTGGAACGTGCCCGAATCGTGGCCGTTTCCTGACTCCCATTTAGAAGGAAATACTTGCAACCAATGGGTTCCAAGCATTTCCTTCATATAACACTGGTACTTTATTGGATCCCGTAGCTTCCCGAATCGCAACATGTCTACGGGTGGGTGCAAAGTGTTGCGCGCCTCATCAATGCCAGTGCGGTATTGCTGTCGAACAGATTGGTCATCACGGATTATCGTGTACTAGGGCCGCCGGTCGGATATCTCACCACGCCAGCCTTAACGACATCATCCGGCGGGCCTTTGTCACCGCTAACGTACCAGCTATTCTAGAACCGAATAGTTTGTTGCGTGACGATGGTAAGAGGCCCGACGGTATGACACTCCCATGGGCGTTGGGGAAGCCCATTGTGTGAGTCAGATTTCCAAATGTCTAACCGCGTCTGTGTTAGTTCGAAATGGTTCTATTCCATTCTAGCCTCTGAGTCTGATTGGCGATAGTAACGAGACGTGATCTCTGATCTCACACGGATGACACCTATTGTTACTCTAAATATTAAAATGGAGGTCTACGTTACGTATCTAAATTCTGGTCCAATGAAGCTGCGACCAAAACCATGGAGATAAAATTGATCGACAAACGATAATAAAGTTGATAGACAAACGTTCGTATCTAAACACCAGTCGAATGAAGCTGCGATCAAAAGCTTGGAAATGAAGTTGATCGATAAACGTTAATAAGGTTGGTCGACAAACGTTAATAAAGTTGGTCGACACACGTTCGTATCTAAACACCAGTCGAATGAAGCTGCGATCAAAAGCTTGGAAATGAAGTTGATCGATAAACGTTAATAAGGTTGGTCGACAAACGTAAATAAAGTTGGTCGACAAACGTCCGTATCTAAACACTGGTCGAATGAAGATGCAATCAAAAGCTTGGAAATAAATTTGATCGGCCATCGTTAATAAAGTTGGTCGACAAACGTTCGTATCTAAACACCGATCGAATGAAACTGCGATCAAAAGCTTGTAGATAAAGTTGGTCGACTAAAGTCAATAAAGTTGGTCGACAAACGTCCGTATTAAAACACCGGTCGAATGAAACTGCGATCAAAAGCTTGTAAATAAAGTTGGTCGACTAAAGTCAATAAAGTTGGTCGACAAACGTTCGTATCTAAACACCGATCGAATGAAACTGCGATCAAAAGCTTGTAAATAAAGTTGGTCGACAAATGTTGATTTGCGGATCACAGCATGTAATTGACCTGTCATCGCGAACAACAGCTAAACTCAATAAACATTCCAATAATTTGAATATCGTGTATTCATATGTGAGGTCGCTTTAACGTACCTAATGTTTGTTTTGTAATTTCCCGTAGTCCATACTCCTATACCATAGACGCTAGTAATTAAAAAAATAAATTTAAAATAAGATAATAATGCTAGACAATTCACACAGCATTATCTAGCCCAAAGCTAAGCAGAGCTTGTGTTATGGGTACTAGATAATAGATAACTACACTACATATACATTACACTACATAGATAGATATTTTTGACTATTTATAGAAAACATCCAGAACGCCCTGAACAAATATCTGCAGATCGTACAAACATTTGTCCCAAGGCGGGAATCGAACCCGCAACCTCTTGCGTCGCAGGTGGACCTTCGCCCGCTGCGCCACAGAGGTCGGCATAAAGACTCTATAAAATATAATTTGGCGTGTTTTTAAAAACTATGAACCGACTTCAAATTTACATGGGAACTTTGTGGTATGCCCTATCCAATAAAAAAGAATTATCAAAATCGGACTACTCTGTAAACAGTTATACGTGGTCATACCTTACAATCAGTGAGTGAACAATCAATCATCCCCTGTTTTCCTACCCTTAGGGTTGGATTTTTTATTCTAAATTTAAATGGGACTAACTTCCTTTCCAATAAAAAAAGAATTATTGAAATCGAACTACTCTGTAAAAAGTTATGCGTGGTCAAACACAAATTAAAAAATACGCATCGACTTGAGAACCCCGTCCGCTATTCATCGGTTGAAAAGGTAAAACCTTCATTTCAATACACATCGCCAAAAAGCCTAACTTCTGAAACTAGAAATCAAGTAGGTATTGATTCTGCAGTTAGCTCGTTGATTAACATATCGCATTCACTGCCCAGTCTCGGCAGTGAGAGTTGCAGGGGCACGCCGCCGCCGTCATCGAGAGGCACGTTTGCATCTTGGGCCATGAAAGTGTTAAATTGTAAATACTAGATTTCATGATGACTTTCATGGCCCAAGGCCCTTCTATATTGTTTTTATTATTTTATTGTAATTTTTTGATGTTTTAAAGACCAGTATTGGTTAGTTAAATATTTTGCATAATTTCTCGGCTACACTTTATACTCATCTTTATATTCAATTGCGACGTATATGTATTTTTATATCATAAAAGTATAGCAATAGCCTTTATTCACAAAGAAAATTATACTAGTATTTACAATTGAAACAATTGAGCTAACGGCAGACTGTTGCCAATAGTCTACAGGTAGCTCAACTGATCCATATCAATACCAGTCGGAAGCGTCCCCAAGACGCTGGCTGCATTGCCACGCTATATGGCAATGCTGATGCGCTGTGCCAGATACCAGCTCTCGGGTCACGCGTCGCTTCGACCAGACGCTAAGATAATTTTTTCAAAATCCGAAGAGCCTCGGTACCCCACGGACTTAGGGTTTCACCTCCAAGGGGAGCAAGTAGAGATATCCGATCGGCGGCCCTAGTACACGATAATCCGTGATGACCAAGGTGTTCAGCTGTATAAGTATAACTTAGGATTTTCGAAGCAGGATCATAATGTAGCTATTGCTCCCGTGGCGTATATCCGGACTTAACTAATGTGACGTAAAACTTTTGAAAGTTACTTTAATTTACGCGTATGATACGTACTATTTCGAATGGTAGGTAGGTAGTTTTTAGAATGAGGGGGCTTGCTAGTTCAATCAATTTTAGGAAACCCCCAGGGGGAATATTGATGAATTGGGTTCTGGGCTCTAGAGCTATTCCATTCCATCCATCTAGCATTGACAAGCTTTTGCAATTGCAATTAGTCTTCCTTTTTTTAACTGACATTGAAAAAAGGAGGAGATTCTATGTGGGGCTGAATGAAGTAGGGGGTTATTCCAGTTATCCCCCTTGACAAATCCCCCTTCAGGGGAAAACTGGAATAATTTTGTTAAGTTCAGTTTTCCCCAGTTTTCCCTTTTGAGAGAAGGAAACTAAAGAGAAACAATAAAAACTACAGTATGTACTCAACAGTAAAATCAATTTTTTTTTGTACCTTGACAGCAATGTCAAAAATGACAGAATTTTTATCAAAAATTACACCAAATGTCAAAATTGAGAGCCAACAAAAAAGACAAGTATTTATAAAAATAACACCAAATGTCAATAAGTTATGTTTTTCGTATTTCACTTGAAGCTTTCCAATTCCGACATAATGTAACTACGTACCTACCTATTGTTTGAGAATAAACGAAATGAAAAAATGAAAATGCTTCGTAGATTGTATGGTTTTGCAGATGCATTTTTCTATGAAATTTTTACACTCAGTGCAACAAGCAGCCAAGCACCTAGCAGCCAATTTCCCGCCTGATATGAAACGGTTAAGCGGACCAGTTATTGATCAAAAGCAATTACAGTCCGATGGACCAAATCACCTGCCAGTTGTTACATGACCGAACTAAACGGAGTTGCATTGACATTTCGGGAGCGGTCATGTGATAGCCTACCATTATGACTTACTAGCTTCTGCCTGCGGCTTCGCACGCGTATTTTCGGTAATAAGCAGCCTATTATCTAAGTTAGGCTTTGTTCTAAACGTACGCCAAATTTCATCTTGATCTGTTCAGTAGTTTTGGAGATACTAGGTAACAAAAATTTAGATTTCACAAACTGTCGGCTTTATAATGTTAGTAGGATAGGATACCGTATAAAACGGGTGGCTGTGTAATTTACTTACTAAAAGAATTGGTTTATTTTACGTTATAAAAGACGTTAGGTTCTGTGCAAAGGGCAGTTATGATATTTAGCCTGGGATATCCCAAAGCTGCGTATTGACTTTCTACGGGGCATCCGCAATTCCACACCCGACTATGCCGAGTCGAACCACACACTTCTTCGCATGTTCTTCGGTATCGTCTACCAGCCTCAACCAGCAAGTCTATTCCGTGAAGATTGCAGTCGCGTTTGCTTGTCGCGAAATTTAAGAGTAGGTAAATCTATAGTAAAACTACTTTATTAACAAACAAAATTACAATTAAAGTGATTCTAGAGGTAGCTCTACTGTTTTTTATCAATATCAATCGGAAGCGTCCCCAAGACGCTGGCTGCATTGCCCCGCTGTGTAACAAGCTGATGCGCTGCGCCAGATACTCACCAGCTCTCGCGTCACGCGTCGCTTCGAATACACCCTCTGATAACGTATAATTAATTTAAAATTTTATTATATTAATTAACGATTGTATAAACTGACATTAATTATAACAGCTATAAACCCACGGGACTTATACGAGTCGCACGTTGTGAATGTGTTAAAGCCTCAATGATTGACAGGGCTCAACTACAAAGCGGAGAGCGAAAGGTACCCGGAACCTCCCCGGTACGGCGTGACGTCATCGTCTCAGGTCCCGGGGGATGTCAGGAGCGCGCACAGCTTGCATGAGATGCGGTCGAACGCGCATACGCCAAATACGCCTTCGGATGCTCAGGTAAATAAATAAATAATAACATAACGCCTCGGGACAAATGTTTGTACGATCTGCAGATATTTGTTCAGGGGTTCTGGATGTTTTTCTATGTATAATAAAAATATCTATCTATGTAGTGTATTGTATTATGTTTATCAGTTATTTAGTACCCATAACACAAGCTCTGCTTAGCTTGGGGCTAGATAATGCTATGTGAATTGTCCAGCATTATTTTTTTTTATAATAATTCATTTAGTTCTGACTAAAGTCAGTTAAAAGTAGTTAAAGTTAAAAAAGATCTATTTAACTTATTCTACGGTCCATAGTAATATATATACCTTAAAAGTAACATACTTACATAAAAACTTAATTAAAAAAATATAATGTTGGACAATCCACGCAGCTTGAACAAGCTCTAAGCTTAGCCTGTACGGTGCGTCCCACGGCTATGTCACATGGAGGTAAAGTATCCTAAAATAGATAGAAAATTTTACTGAAAGAAGACTTCATTTTGATTTTAAAAATAATTTAAACTGAATTCAAAGATTTTTGAATAATCGCCTGTCTGAACCGGGAATTGAACCCGCCAAATTGTAAAAAAAACACCCGTTATTGTACGATACCGATCAAAAGGCTCAATCGAAAGGATAATTTTTTCCAGATAACAGCATCTTAAATAAAAGGAAGACCATGAAATTTTTTCATTTATAATTTCAAGAAAATTAATACTTGCCTTTCCTTTTACTTTGCCGTGCTCCTAACAACTGATTTATCATTTTCAAGTATTTCTAATAAGTATCAAGCGTGAACGGCTGGACCAATTTTGCAAATTCTTTTTTGTTGTGCTTGTTAATGTCAGGAGAAAGTTCTTATGATACAAAATATAAGAAAGTTGGAAACATAAATTTCTACGCGGGCGAAGCCGCGGGGCGCAGCTAGGACTTAATACAATATTTATGGCTTACAATTATATCTATAACTCAATGCCAAGTTAGTTTTAGATTTTGTGTCGTGGTTAGTTGACAAACATTCCATATCGAAGGTTTTGTTATTATAGTGCGTAATCCTCGCACTCTGGATAATACCACATCACATCCCCGTACTGAGGGGAGGACGCGGGTTCAAGTCCCGTCGAAGTCGAAAATTTTTGCGATATAATTCGATTTCTTAGAAATTCCATATCGAGTTTGGCTAGTGTATAGTTACGGTGTTATCATTGACTATTATTATTAGTTACTGCACCGTTATTTTGCACCGACCCTATTTTAAGGCCTCATTCCGAACGAATTTGTGGGCGAAACGATGGACTCACGATGGATTTGTCACAATATTTTTTTCAAAATAAACGCCTACGTAGAACGCCTGTAAGTAAAGTAAAATACAACAGCAACCGACCGTGAATCAATAAAAATATGTAAATACGTAGCATGTTTTTTGATCTGACTGTACTTTTGCCATACTTTTGCTGAATATCGCTGTTTTCTTCTGAGTGGGTTGAAACAACATGTAAAATTTGTGTGGGTTGAAATGACAAAAATTATTATTACTTTTCGCTTGTGGGATGAAAATTTGGGTCAAAATAACAAAACACTATCAACTCGCACGTTACGGCGTTTCGTTTTGACTCGGAGCACAGTTGTAGGTAAACTTTTTGGTTTTTACTGCGTCCAAACTGCAATGCGTTGTTTTAGCTAGACGGGTATGTTGGCTATTATTTCAAGTATTTTCTGGGATTAATAAGGAGTTTAACTATCAAAAATACGATCAAATTATGGGCCTAATTTCTCTTTTTGCATTGTAGAGCAAGTTCTTGTGAACTCCACCGATGCTGTGTGACTTATTTTGGTTACAGGACGGTGCTCTCTGAAAGTGTTCTTTCTGTGTTATCTCTAGTTGTTAGTCTTAATAAATAAGTAAATAAAGATAATCGGAAAATTAACAGTTTCATTTATATATCTTCTATCAACAATGTAAATTACAATGGGGATATTATTAATTACATATCAAATTAAACAATCACCTATCAATTTCTTTTTATATTGACTGCACAGCAAATTAACCAGAGCACACGAACCTGGAGGCGCCCCACCCCCGCGAAACGGGGAGGGGGAGGGGGGTGATTTTAAGTTACTTGCAATCGGTAATAGTTTACTGTGCAATCAGTAATTTTTTGATTTACATTTAAATACTACCCATTAAAATTTCCAATACTTAATTTAGTCAATTCCGTTTAAACAATAACAAGTCGCCTGCTTAATCCCATTTGGTAGTTAATTACAAAAACTAACGCCCAAAGGTTTTGCTTTGCGTTCAAGTAAACTGTCTTAACCTAGTTCAAACTAACTTGATTCGAAAGTCACAAGTTAAACCTTGTAACGGCGCTCTCGGCAAATTTGCTTACCTACAAGTTGTACTACTCAACTCGTTGCCCACTTGCGCAAGAACAATGTTTGAATTATATTATGTCAAACATATTCTCCACTTCATGAAGAGCAAAATATAATAGAAAGAAAGAAGAAAGAAAATTATAAATTAAACACTATAGTAGTTCATAGTTTTTTATTAATAACTTAAGCATGTTACTATACTACTAATAAAATAAAAAAACTACTTAGTTACACGTACCAAAAACACAAGAGAATATTAATACTAACACAATACGTACATAATATTACCACAAGTACCTAAGCATTGGGTTGGTACTAAGTAGCCCACTCAGCAAGCCGACGAGCGCGAGTGTGTAGGTCTAACAGGTCCGTATAATAGTTAAAGTGCGATCGAGCGTTTTAATAAATGATTCACAGTGATTTCCAGAAATACGTTCGTTTTGCATTTGTTTAGGTTATCTTTTACGTTATAATTGTTGAGCCGTCAATAATTATAATAGGTTCAACAAAGACACAGTCATTTACATGAGAATAGTAATTTAGCTTAGTGTACACAATTTATAAAAGTATAGTTATAATAAACAGAGGTAGATTCGTGCATCATTATTTCATTCCAGTTTCAAGTTTGTTTTCAAGTTTACCTCGAATAAGGAAGAAACTGTTGAACGTAGTAGCACAGCAAACGAACGTTATATGAAAGGAAAGTACCCAACATATTGGAAACTCCCCCTCCACGTAATGTTCGTGTATTCCACCGTCTATCTATGTATTGTAATAGTGGTAATAGTACTACAATATAAGTGTACCTATACAGGGAGGCTTTTAAAGATGGGAGTGGACGGCAAAATCCGAAAATATGTTGAGTGTAAGAGAAAATTCGGTCTCAAGTTAGAGAAAATAAAAACTGCATACCTATTTTTTGAGTTTTTGACCTCCTTTTCATTTATGTTTACTTTCGTTTTAATGTTATTATCTTATTTTGTAATTGCCAGAAGTTTTATCCTGTTTCGTTTTAAAGATTTTTCCTTTGTAATCTTTACCTTACCAGAGGGGGAGTATTCAAAGGAATATTGTGAAAAATGGCCTTTCCATTCATTTTCAATTCTGTATTCTTTGCAAAGATCCATATCAACAACCAAATCCGCTAATGCAAAAAAATCGTTCGATTTCCTGCAATAGTAAAAGATAAAATAAAAATCTAAATATGCAGTTTTTGTTTTCTTATAAATCGAGGTCATGACTCATTTCATGAGTTTTCTCTAACTCTCGGTTTCGGATTTGGCCATCCACTCCCATCTCTAAAAGTCACCCTGTAAGTACCTAATATATTTAAGTTCCTTGGTATATTTGGTGTACAGACTCTACCTGATATAATATGTAAATAAGACGATATAAAAATTTGGTTATAAGTATAATTAACTCTGAGTTTAACAATTGTGCAGAGCTTCGGTACCCTGGGTGAAGACAGACGGAGCGTAACAAGCGGGACTATGCCCCGACGACGCGAGATCGTCACCACAAGGACTCCACTCCTGGAGAACGCACGGGAGAGCTATGTCTAGTGTAGGTACCTGCTTGTATCCCAATTAGGAAGCACTATCTTCATGCTTAGGGTGCTTTTCCACGGGATGTGCTAGGAAGCTTACCTGCATGATGCGAATCCTAACCAGTAATTGCATCATGTTCATGTCAGTGGAAGGCTCTATTCAACTTTTTAAAACACGTTATTGTTTCGGTTTGAAACACCTGCTGTTGAGCTACGAAGTTCTGGTGGAAAAGCACCTTAATAACGCGAAAGAGCCACAGTACAACAACCCCAACCTTTTTGTGCAGGTGACAGCGAAGTTTTAAACAGACAGAATGTTAAGTGAGTTTCAGTTTTTTGCTTTATTTTAACGTTTAAATTTTGTCCACCTAAGCCAAAAGGCTGCGTGCACTTATTCACTTAAAGATATTACAGTAAGTACCCTGTCACACTAGACCCCTTATTGGTAGAGCGACCCTCCCTTCGAGTATCAACAAGATTTCGAGATGTGTACCATCTGTACTTTTAACTGCAGACTTTATACATGTTATGATACATAAACACGATGTCCCATCATTAGAACTCTTTGTAAATAGTAAATTTAAATGAACTCATAGAAAAAAATAGTTTGTCGCTCCTCAATAATCTTAAACCGAACTCGAAACTTTTCAATGTAACTACCTAAGTACATGCCTATCAACAGTTCTCTCTCTAGTGCCTGCACGAACAGATTTCGACAAAGCGTGAGTTTTTGAAACTTATAACAACCAAATAAATGGCAATTATGTAAATACTAATAATAGACCTTAAATAATAATAGACTACTTTTTTATCTGCGGATAACGAAGCTAACAGATAATAACTGTGCTTCAAAATTCTTTCATCAGGAAATTTTGTTGACAATGCGGGGTGAACACTAAACTACGTTAGCTTAGCGTAAACAAACCTCAAACTCAGGTTGCTAATATTATATAGAGTAAAATGTCGTGCATGCTAGCTAGGCTAACTTCTTAAAGATCTCAAACGTTGTATTCAATTTCAAACGAATTTACTGTACATTGTATTATATAGATAGATACAATCTCTTGATGAACACAATAATGTATTTGGTTACAATTTTACAAGTATAAAACCACTTTTTTCCTTACGTCAGTTGACATGAAATAACTTCGTTTCGGCTCTATAAAAATATACCATTGAGCTTTTGAATTAAATTACACCTCCCAGGAATTGAAAAATATCTTGAATTTAGTTATTTCGTTATTAATTTGATAAATATATAATCTTTTAACTGTAAAAATATCTAAGAAGAAAATAATACTGTGTGTATCTTGAATTTTCTGTGATGCTAATTGATATGTAAGGAAGTTCTTACTAAATGTAATGTAGAGTAAAATAAAAATATAATACGTACCGTACATACTTAGCTGTAATCACTTAACTTGTCTGATATGTGAAATATGCATCTTGATGTCCTTTATGATTTTCATTTGATTATAAAACTCATTAAGTTTTAAATTTATTATTCAAAAATAGTTTGGTAATTAAATTAATATAACAAAATTGTGGGCTCTTTACAAATTGTACGTGTATGGTTTACTCGTAGGCAAACATGCTGATTCAATGGACTTTCTTCTTATAAATAAAATCAATATGGCATGCTATCACATTTTAAGTTTTGTTTAAGGATGACAAGTGTGTCAAAACTACATCTGACTATTTGATTTCAGGTTTTGACTGTAACATAATACCTACCGAATGTTTGAAAAACATTGTTATCAGATATTGTCTAAAATATGTTGTAATATACTAAAATAAATTCTTTAAAATAATCTTGTGTGTTTCATTTGAGTTCCCGCATATTTATAGAATTTGGTTATTAAGATTTATCTCAATAACCAAATTCATATATTGGTGTTAAAACCAATATATATAAACAACACCAATATATACAAAATATTTGAAAAGTAAAATATTGAAGATCGATATCAGTTGGAAGAAAAGAAAGGAAATATAAAGATTAACTGGTTTGTATATCGGCCAAAGAATGAGTTCTATTCAACGCCAGATTTCTGGGCACTCTGCAATTTGGTAACGATTCCTGAATATCTCAGAAAATATGAAATTAGAACACAAAATATTTTAATATCATTAGTTCGCTTCTCATTGTTTTTCCAATATTTTCAATAGAACCATGTTAATTATGACCACCACAAATCCTCGTATGTAACAACATAGGTAGTACTTGTACATATGTAGAGTAAAAATTCGCTGCTGTCTAAGGGCAACTTGTCTAACTTTCTCACAAAAGAAAACAATTAAAGATCAGATAATTTGAGATATAACTTACTGTATATTCCTACCTACTTATTAGGCTAGTTATTAAGCTATTTAGGTACTAATGCCGGTTTATATCCCAATTAGTATAACTTGGCCTATATATGTTAACTACAGTATAATAAATTTCGAGTACAATAGATGAGAACCCAGTGCTTAGACAAACCTAAGATAAGCTGTACAGCACTGCTAACCAAGTTATACTAAGTAACGTATTTATAACGAATAAATGATATAACATTCTACGATGGCGTGTTTCTTGGAAGAAACAAATTATAGCGCAAAAAGCCGGACCTTTGATGAGTTTGCGGCGCTGGCTTTCTCCGCGAGAGTTATGAAAAGTGTAATCTCAGAAACAAAGAAAACGCAGTTCGAGAGCGTCAACGTCGCCCTTTTTGTAATATACAATGGAAGGTGTCCTGTAATGCGCTCGTGATGTTTCCGAGTTTGTTTTGCCTTTGTTTATCTGTGTAAATAGCCTTGTTACGGCCGTCTCAAAGGCCACCCGTTGTATTGTCTTATATTGCAAAGAAAAACGCATTAACCTTAATGAGATTAACTTTTTATTCGTACCTGACAATGGCCATCTTTAAGATTAGATAGGAAGAAAACAACATCCAATTTAACTTTTCAGTGCTTATACCTGCGACATTCGCGGGAGTAGAAAAAATGGCAGCGATTGCATGCCGAAAGTTTTGGTGAAGGGCTGCAGTTTATTTAATTTTCTCTTCAAAACAGTTTTTTCAGTTTTCGGTGAAACGAAACATACCTATAAACTTAATTAAATCTATAATGTCATAAGCTGTGAATATATACCTAATCATTTTGTTATCCAGATCCACTCATTCACAGCTAAATTTCATTTCAGTTACTTTGCTCGTAATATGGGCATTAGCCAGCCAACTATTAAGCCGACTAAATTAAATTTTTGATTGTCTGGGCGCCCCGCTGAGGCCGGTGCCGCGCGGCTAGATTACGGTTTATTAGCTTTTGCCGGCAATATAGCCGCCGAGAGCTGGGCAAAAAATATAGCACCCAGAACCACCTGAAGAGCGCAAAAGATGAAAGGTTGCTTAATTTCCACGGTCAGAGGGCAAATGATGATGATGAAAAAAGGTTAGCTTGGCTTTAACATCTTGGCACATTTCTTGTTTTTCGGTAACAGTAATCAGTTGGGGCACGTTTCGGGGTCAAGTTAATAACGGACTGTCTCGCAAATTTTGCCAGCCGAAATATTTCAGTCGACTCGAATTATATTCGAGGGCATTTGAGCTTTGCAATATGGTTGTCTGAATGTTTGTAGAACTAACTATTATTTTGTCTTTGACATTCTTCGTGTTAATACTGTTTGATACTCGCATTGTGTATTTAATTAGAGCAAATATCGTAGCAGCCTCCGTTCCGAATTAGAGGATACAACTGAATATTGTGGCATGGTAAAAACGTTCAAATTACCTAATTTAAAAGGCCAATCACAACGAATTATCACAATGTAGTAGATTCAGGCATTACTTAAGAGAATCCATTGCAAAATAGTAGGATAAAAATATTTAGTAACAATTCTGCGCAAAACCTTCTGTAATGAGATTCAACAAAATCAATTTGTCCCACAAATTGAGTTTGTGGGTGCACGCGAATTGCATTTTGTTGAATCTCATCAGACAAGGTTTTGCGCGAAATTGTAACTTAACTTTATCCTATTATTTTTCCTATTGCGCAGTAGTTGGCCAATCAATACTTTTTCCTTTGACGTTAGCAAAATGTTCCCGTACTTTGACGGCTTTGACGTAGCGCACATCAGTGACTAGTTAGATGCACAAAGTTCGATTAGCTCTTTAGCTTCTCAAGAATTGTCGCCCAGCTAGGTTAGGTGAACTCAATTTGCGACCTGGGGGCCTGCCCAGAAAAGGAAAATCAAAGTTTCGTTTTCGTTGTCGTACAATACCAACTCTTATGTCGCTTGCAAAAGATGCAGGTCTCGACAGAGCCTACACATTTGCTCCCCTTGGAGTCGAGACCCTAGGTCCGTGGGGTACCGAGGCTCTTCGGGTTTTCAAAAATCTATCTGAGCGTCTGGTCGAAGCGACGCGTGACCCGAGAGCTGGTGAATATCTGGCACAGCGTATCAGCATTGCCATACAGCGTGGCCATGCAGCCAGCGTCTTGGGGACGCTTCCGACTGGTGTTGATTTGGATCAGTTGAGCTATCTGTAGACTGTTTGCAACAGTCGGCAGTTAGCTCAATTGTTTCAATTGTAAATACTAGTATAATTTTCTTTGTTAATAAACTTAACCTTTATAAGATAAGCGATTGCACGAAAAAGAATCAGAAACTTCGATTTCGTTTGTAAGAGTACGGGCCCTGACCTTCCCAGCCCTCGCGCTTTTTCCATCAGGTGATGGAAAGTTATCTTATCTATAGGGAACTTGTTAAACTCAGCAGGTGCGTGCTCTATCCATAATTAATAAGCAATAATCCTATCACTCGTAGGGAAGAAAGGCGTAACAGTGTAACAGATGCGGTCGATATTATATTGCTGAAAATTGAGCCAAAATGTTATAGAGCCAAAGTCAAAGACTCCTTTTTAGGGTTTCGAAGATCGGTTTCGAAACCCTTATGGTCTCGCTTTGTCTGTCCTTTTTTCCCTCCTTAATCCGATAGTTGCTGTGTTAGCAACTATCGCAGCGATCAACTTGAAATTTAAAATAATAAGACATTTCGTGCACCTTTACAGATTTTAAGAAAAAAAAATTGAACATTTTCCATACAAATTGAGATGTCAAAATTTTAAAAGAGACCTACAAAGTCAAGTGGGGTATCAAATGAAAGGTAATGGCTTGGACATTTAAAAAAAGTTTTTGAAATTTCTGTAGTATTCATACTTTTTGAAATATTTTGAAAATAGTCGAAAAAATATCCATTTCCCCCCCCCCCCCCTCATCTCCGAAGTTTGCAGAGCGATCCATTCAAAATGTATGGAGCGTTTGTAGATATAGATCTATGTTTACAGGAAAAATATAGAAAAGTCTGAAAATGAACACTTTTTGAAAACTGGTCTAAAAAGGGGGGGATAATTTTCAAAAGGGGGGGGGGGGTAACCCCTCTGAATAGGGTATCAAATGAAAGGTAACGGTTTGTCCATTTCAAAACAGTTTTTAAATTTTCTGTAGGTTCCATACTTTTTGAAATACTTTGAAAATAGTCGAAAAATTTACCGCTACCCCCTATCAACGAAGCATGCAGAGAGATCCATCTGAAATGTAGGTACCTAATAGTTTTAGGTATTCATTAAATTTCGAAGTCTCTAATCGGTACCTTTAGTACATACCTACTTGTTCACAAACGTTCGAAACCCTCGGCGCGCGAGTTACACTCGCACTTGACGGGTCTTGTTTACCTATGATCATACAAACATAATATGTAGGCGATTGAGTAAAACCACGCTTGAATTTTAACAGGAGATGAAGCTGGATGTATGCAGAGATTAAACTGTGTGTTTCAAGAAATAAAAATTGAATTTGCTGCGGAGCCACGTCGAGAGTGGGCAGTCGTTCGCGACTCTTCCAAGTTACCACTACCCGGTTGTAAAAAAATATTTTTTTTGAAAAATTAATTGTAAAAAGTTCAACCAAATTAAGTTCCTAAATAGGTGGGTACCACAGATGTATATATTCCTACATCTGTGGTGGGTATATAATAAACCTACAGGATAGAGAAACAAATCTTAACCTAAATAATTATGTACATAAAATAAAACGTGTGTCGTCTACATAATATGAAAAACCTTCCAGCATTATTATATTATGTTTCTATGAAAAAGGTAACGGGTAATAGTCATAATTAATTTGAACGGTTGTTAACCCAAATAGCGAAGTCCTTCAACTGGTGAATACCCTTGTTATTGTAAGAAATAACGTCATTATGGACACGCAATACTTTTCACGATATACAAAAATATGCAGATTGGTCTGTTTCTTAATTTAGTAGAATCAAATAGTCTCTTGCACGGTATTTTATAAGAAAATAATGCTAACGATGTTCAAATTACTAGCGAAGTAGGTACCTATCTTTTATTTCAACATTTTTCTTTCAACCTTATAAATCAAGGAACAGGAAAATTTTGCAAAATCTCATAATGAATGATGTAGGTACGTATAAACGAGGTTTAGGAAAACGTAGAAAGTTCTTAGCTACCGGAAATCGAATCGAATGTGAGCAAGGGAAAACACGAAAACCTCAGCTTCTACATTAGTTGCTTAAAACCGCTGCCGGCTTTATACGAAACTACCAGTTAGGATTACAGACCGATTGGTTTGCTTCTAATTAGTGTATTAGGTATCTGTGGTTTATGGTTTTTGTTGCACCAACCTCGTTCGGTCACTTTGCACGGTTATTTAAAGCTGGCATGATCGCCTCTACTCTTTTCATAGAAGTGACCATGGTATGGAAATGACTACGCTCTCGTCACAAATCTTCCCTTTACCCTGTTCTGTGGGCACAGAATTAGAAAACCAAAAGAATATGCTAGCGCCAACTCCAATTGCGCTCCCTATACCGTTTCAGATGATAAACCCACTAGGTATAAGGATAAGCTGTAAACACCACCACCATGCTGTGTGGTACCAGTTTAGAATTTGCACCACCCTAATTCTTCCCGCAGGTGTCGTAAGAGACTAAGAAATAGCCACCGCGGACAGGCAGCAGCGCCAACTGCAGAACAATTCTACCACCGCACTGCGATCCCCAACCCCTATGCCCAGCGCGGGGATTATGGCCACTACCCCCCAATGGGATAAAGGCCAATAAGGCGCTTATACAAACAAACACAGTCCTGTAGGACAAATATATGCTGTTGAGGTGCGGTGAGGTAAACACCTCTATGTACAACAGTTTTACAATAAATATTATTGTATTCTGTATTCAATGCAAAAATTCTGAATCATGAAAAGGTCGCTACAGTCAATATCGCAACATTTTATGATTATATCGGTTCGGAGACTAGGTCATACAGACGCAGATTTTATTACCGGTCTTCATTGAACTGTCAATAATGGTGCTTTCCACTCGAGAACAGATTCAGTTGTCTATAAACCTGCAAGTGGTTTTATAAGAGGGTTTTAGAATCATTTTTTGTTTGGTGAAGCAGAAACTATTTCAGACTAGCTTCTGCCCGCGGCTTAGCACGCTTTTCCGGGATAAAAATTAACCTGTCCTTTCCTGGTTACCGTCTACCTTCGAGCCAAATTTCATTGTGATCCATTCCGCAATTTAGACGTAAAAGTCAGAGACACCTTTGCTTTGTTAATATTAGTATGGACAGTTGTTATAAAAACATTTCTGAAGAAATTCGATGAAATCTCTAATCATCTCAATCTCTCCCTTAGAAATTTCATCAGAAACAAAGTTAGTTGTAAATGCAACATAATTTTTTTTTATTCAGTTGAATAAAACCCACAATTCCCGCACAGCACCACATAGGTCGTCTAAAAATGAACTACGAAATATTATATTGACTTTCAAACAATTTCTGTTCGAAATGAAAGCAATTACGCTATGTTGTTAAACTAAGTTAAACTAGCGATCGATTTTGTTAGGCGGATAAAATATTGGCACGAGCATGGCTTGCGTTAAAATATTTTTAGCCTTAAAAGGCTTTCAGTGAGGTGGCGTTGTTTGTTACATATTATTTCACCTTTTTTATTACGTCACATCATCACATTGCGGAGTGTAAATAAAACATACGCGTTTATCTTTAAAGCAGCCCACGAGGCTACTTGTATAGATGTAGAAAAGAAAGAAGGAATAAAGAAGGCGAAAAAACATTTCAGTAACGTTCTAGGAAGCTGTCCATAGGAGGAATGAAGAGGAAGGTGTTCGTGCAATGTGTGCTGTTGGTCTTTAGTAAGACACGGAAACCTGACCCTACAGAAAAGATAAGGGTGGCGCAATGGAAAGAGCAATGCTTGGAGTTTCCTTGCGAGACCGTAAGCCCAATGAGTGGACCAGGGCCAAAACAAAGTGAAAGACGTGGTGAAACTTATTGGGGCGCGAAAGTGGAGATGGGTGGGGCATATTGCTCGATATGGATAGGGAGCAATGGACGCGAAGACCACTGGAGTGGAGACCACGACAGCACACCTGACCGCGGGGAAAAAACCAAACCAAAAACCAAAAAGATGGGTTAAGGACATCCGACAACACGCAGGCCATGATTGGATATCGAGGGCTCAAGACCGTAAAGAGTAGAGGCGTTTGGCAGAGGCCTACATCCAGAAATGGATCCATAACAGGCCGCGATGATGATGATAAGCGAAGTTTTTAGTTTTTCTTAAGAGATAAAAGGAATTGTCTTTGTTCCTGATTACGGCAAAGAAAAAAGCACTTAACTGGTTATATTTGTCCTTTACAAAGACCCTTTTACCGGCAGCTGCGTACTCTAACATCTACCAATCAAATAGGCAGTTGGGACCTTACACTCAAGCTTAATGTTTCGAGAAAATCACTCTCATTTAGCGTCAAGCATCACCTTTTTTCATTTACATACATTAAAATAATTGCTAGTGTATAAGTATGTGTGCTGGCTTAGAATTTGCACCACCCCAACTCTTCCCTTGGGTGTCGTATAAATCAACTAGGGGACATAACCCGGGGGCAAGCAGCAGCGCACTACAGAACAATTCCACCACCGAACTGCGATCCCCAACCCGCATGCCCAGCGTGGGGATTATGGGCACAACCCCTGCGTCCAGCAGTGGACTAGTATAGGCCGCAGATGAAGTGTGTACGTAAACTTACATAAAGTATTGACAGCTTACTTACTTAGGCCGGATATTCCATTAGGAAGTAAAGAGAATATCAATTCTTCTCCAAGGCTCAACTGAACAATGCTTCTAAGATGTGATCCTTACTTGTACTGCTCATTGTTATCAGCTCCTAGTTACAGCTTACAACTTGCACAGCCTGTTCACGAACATTTATGATGTTGGCTTCTGCTGCTCTTCCGACAAATTACAACCTGAATCTCTTCAAAACAAGTCGGTCGACAAACAAGAATATGTCTGAGGACTTAAGTGTTACATCGTCTCAGTCACAGTTAAGTACAAATTGTAATTTGCCGAAAGAACCGTACACAGGTAGCATCATAATTTCGTGAAACGTGAACGTAACTTTAAAATTGATATATAATTTTTAATTTTGAACTCTGAAAACGCTATCGGCCATGTTGTGACGTCATAGGACTCCCAGCTAATTTCATGATGGGATCTACGAGTAAAATTCGCTATGTAGTCTGTCTGTATTTTTACAATGATGAACGTTCGCTAACGTCAATTGTTAGTCTTCGAGACGTATGACGTCACAGCACAGATAAATATGGCTGACAGCGTTTTCGCCTGTTTACGGAGAGTAGACTTAAAATAAAGTTTGGCGGTTTTCTAGGTCCTAAAAAAACATGGTAATATTTTTTCCCTCAAATTGGACAATAATTAATAATTTAAAATCTACTTTAGAAAAGAGTCAACAAGCCAATTACTTTACACACAAAATCCTACCCCATATTTCATGTTGCAAAACAAATAAAATGAATCAACTTTCCTGCTCAAACTGTGTATCCATTTATCTGATACGTGCACAATGTTCCAGTGTCGTGGCGCTGGAATAAAGCACCAAAAATTGCCAGTAAAATGAGCGAATCATCACGTTATCCCGTACGTGAGTATAGACTCTATATGAGAAGAAGTATTTGAACATTTAATTACTTTACACACAAAGTCCTACCCCATATTTCATGTTGCAAAACAAATAAAAGTGAATCAACTTTCCTGCTCAAACTGTGTATCCATTTATCTGATACGTGCACAATGTTCCAGTGTCGTGGCGCTGGAATAAAGCACAACAAATTGCCAGTAAAATGAGCGAATCATCACGTTATCCCGTACGTGAGTCACGCGACGTCGCCAAACTACACACTGTCATGAAATATCACATCACACACTACCTACATATTATAAATGCGAAAGTTTGGATGGATGTTTGATACTTTAACACGCCAAAATTACTGAGCGGATTGGACTGAAATATTGCAAAAGTGGAGACATACGACTCAACCTCAACCTCAACAGCCTGTATTGGTCCACTACTGGACGCAGGATCTCCCCCTGATAAGCGCCTTATTGGCTTTTATCACATGGGGGTAATGCTCATAATCCCCACGCTGGATATGCGGGTTGGGGATTGAAGTTCTGTGGTAGAATTGTTGTGCAGGGGGCGCTGCTGCCCGCCCTCGGTGGATATTCCTTAGTCGCCTCTAACGACACCCGCGGGAGGAGTTGGGGTGGTGCGAATTCTAAGCCAGCACTACACAGCTACACCGGCATACACACACAGACGTAATTGTAAATTTTATTATGAAAAATCGTGTATGAAGACGTGTGCTAGTGCTAGTTCTTAAATAAACATTTTATGAAGCTTTTATGTCCGGAGATTATTGAGGTAGTTGGAACTCATGAAGGTCATGGTTTTCGTGCGATGGTTTTTAACGGTAGGCGGTTTTTATGGTTGCCTTAGGTCACAGTTGCTGCGAATCACACAGACAGCTGTGTGGTGCCGGCTTAGAATTTACACCACCCCAATCCTTCCCGCGGGTGTCCTAAGAGGCGACTAAGGGAACCGGGAGTGGGCAGCAGCGCCCCCTGCACAACAACTCTACCACCGAACTGCGATCCCCAACCCGCATGCCCAGTGTGGGGGATTATGGGAATTCCCCCATGGGATAAAAGTCAATAAGGCGCTTATCAGGGGACGCTTGCGTCCAGCAGTGGACCAATATTGGCTGTTGAGGTGAGGTGAGGACACAGACAGTCCTGATTTGCATGCAAACCGTATAGAAAATAAAATAAAAAGTAACAGTAGCATTTAAGTAAAATACACAAACAATTTCGGTCGAGAATTTAATAAAATCAAAATACTTGGTTTGATTGCAACAGTCCCATACAATTCAATTACATAATAAAACAACATTACCTATCGTATCATATCAATATAATTCTTCAATCACACACGCGCATTAATAACATTTTTCTGAAATGAAAAACGTTCCTGGATCCAATTAAAACAGTAAATTATGAGTAATACATTTGGAAAGCATCCAGCGCTGATGCAATGACCACTACAGAGCTCTTCATAAGACACATTTTTGCATTATTCTATAGCTAGAAAATTTAATTATTTTTTAGTGAGTTCGTATTTCAACGAGAAGCTTTCCTTAATCCGCATTTTGGTTTGTTTTTGTCGTAATCAATGAATCCTGCATATTTGCATGTAACCTAATACAATAGGTGATGGATATGTCACGATATGTCACGGTCAAGGTTGCCTGGGAGAAATCGCTTTCAGCGAAAAGGCTGCCTTTTACACTATGCTTATTTGTCATTTAGATATAAGACTTTTATTAACATTATTTAGCTTCCGACTGGTGTTGATATGGATCAGTTGAGCTATCTGTAGACTGTTTGCAACAGTCAGCAGCTAGCTCAATTGTTTCAATTGTAAATACTAGTATAATTTTCTTTGTGAATAAAGTTATTGTACTATAACATAAAAAACTTTATTTACTACTACAATAAAGTGTTCATTCATTATGTCACATCGTTTGTGACATATCCAAATCATGATAATATACATATTATCTACTTTACAATGTTTAACCCTAAATTTTACAGTAATAACATCAAAAAATACAAAAATAAATATACAGATATATTCCTATATCAATACAGAACACGTAAAAAAATAATTAGCTTATTTGAATTCACATGCACCCTACTAGGGCAGACGCCCCCGTTCGGGGAGATATGTTCAGCAGGGGACCTTTGTGTGCTGGTGAGAAGAAGTAGCGTCCTCTACACTACTTGCAAACAATCTACAGGTAGCTCAACTGAGTTGGTGGGTAATCTCCGAAACTGCAAGTATTGATCTCGTATTCTAAAGAATATTTCATTTGTAAGAATGTAGTAGATAAAGCTAACAGAAACTACGATTTATCCATTTATAACGTACTTACTTCTGCCCGCGGCTTCGCACGCGTTTACCGGTATGATAAGTAGCCTATTATCTAAGTTAAGCTATGTGTTAAATGTACGCCAAATTTCATCATGACCTATTCAGTAGTTTTGGAGACAGACTTTCGGCTTTATAATATTAGTAGGAAGTAAATTCGCGGTTAAAACCTGGTTAGCAAATATAATTTCCTTAATAATTTAGTGGTAGGCATCGAAAATAAAGCCTTTTGACTTCAACCTAGCGTCAAAGCAACTCGGTAACAAACAAGTCAAAGTAATTTATTAAATCTGTAACCAAACGCAGATTCCATAAATACCTAACAAGCTTTCGTTACAGCGTAGCCAAACCGTTTAACAAAAAATGTTTTTGCTGAACATTTTCCTGAAGCGGAATGAAGAAGTTAGTGGATTTCATTAATTAACTCGTTCAGTGGACCGTATGATTGGACCACAGTCCCAAGATAAAAAGCAACAATTCGGGATTTCACACGCCACCTTCACGTTTTTACGCGCTTTACGATGGAAGTAAGCCGATTAAACGCCGCTCATTCGGGAAATGGTGAAGATAAGGGCTACCTGAACCACTCCTAGAAAGATTCCTATATAAAGATTCCTATAAAGAGGCCTATAAAGATTAAATGACATGTGGCCATACTTCTTCATAATCTGTTGATCCTCTATCAAGTCTATCAAATCATTGGTAGTGATTGTTTTGGCACCAAAACCAAAACTAACTAGCCTTCTTGCTTTTTTTCGATGGTGAAAAGGGATGGTACTATTCTAGCACGCTGGTTTAGTTAAGGTTGATCGTTTCGAGTTGGTGCGAAATTATTTTTTTTTGTGGTTTATTTCTGTATTAATTTTCTGTGTTAGGAATAAAACTAACGGAAAAATAATTTGCCGCAAATTTGAAATCATTTTCTAAGAACCCATGATCCATCTTCGATTCAATTGTATTTTGGGAGCAATTGGATTTTACTTTGGAAAATAAGGGAAATTTAGTTCAAGATCTGTTATTTTCGGTAAAATCAAGGTAAAATCGAAAATTAGTATTAAGTAGTTATTTGTAAATAGAAGTTTGTTTTTCATAAATAATAGAAAATGGTTTCCGATTTGCGGCAAATTATATAACCGCTAGTTCTATTCCTTGAATAACTCAGAAAAAATTCAAAATCACGGACAAAAATTTAATATCTCGCCAACACGAAACTATCTACCTTTAGTGGTTAGGTGTTGAGTCAACAGAACCCTTACCACTGTGGTAAGTATCGTAATATTACATTTTTTAAAGAAAACATCCAATCAACTATACTGTTATATATTCTGTGCTATCCGTACATGATACATTGACCGATAACGCCGTGTACTTTTGGTGGATTATGACTTGATCCGAGATTAGGGAATATCAGACTACTAGAAACTTTGGGAATATCCAACAGCCTGCCATATTTGATCTCATTGCAATTCTTGAATGCGAACCTTTTTCACCAAACTCTTTGGTCTTTGATTTTACGTTTTGATGACTTCAGTGCACACGCAATCACACACAGCCATAGATTTATGTAAAATTCTGTAGATATGGTACGTTATCCCAGCTCTAACTCAACAAATGGCCTAGGTAGGTATATTGTGTTACAACTAAACGCTAGGATTCGATACTTCCAATCTTTTGCAATATATACCTACTAGGTAGGTATTATACCTACTTATTGAACAACAAAGATAGAAAGACGTACCTTGACCAAAGTGCGACCGACACAACAATACGCACGCGAAACACGTACGCCAACAGCACCGACTATGACTGAGGTGGGTGGACCTAATTGGACCTAATTTAAGAAACTAGTACCCAATCTGCCGAAATTTACTAACATCCAAGCACATAGCGGTCACAGTGTATTACGTATATGTACGTCTTGTTTTCGGTGGATAAAGATAATAATTGTAGGAGCTCACACACAACCCGATGATGTTTCTAGAAGTGACGGATCCGTAAAACACGGTCCTTTAAAAACGAATCTCCGGTGTTAATTCCCATTTATACACAAAGATAGGTTAATGTACCTAAATTGCTACAATATGACGCGTGGGTGCGATGTCCCAGTGTCAATCTTAAAAGATATAACCTTCATTAATAAACTGAATTAATTATAAAGTACCGTAACATAAGACCGGTGTCAGCTCTTCGTGAGCTAGATGTAATTACCTACGGGTAAGCATATTGCTTAGTGCGATAATGAACGTCTCGTTGCGTAGTAATACGTGTAATGAAGAAGACCTTTGCCCTGCAGTGGGATGTGATGTTAGGTAAGTTATAATCAAGTATGAGGCTTGGCGCAAACGGACCACCCGACCTCAGCCACCGGTGGCTGCCACATTTACCGCAGCCGCAGATGCGCGCGGCAGCCACTCACACTCGTATATTTATTCGCCGTAGGAGCACAAGGCACTCTTGGTTAAGTCAATTTACATTTCACATTTAGAAATAACTAAGAAGACAAAATAAATAATTATCGTAACACTTGTGTTTGCACAAATAAATTAATATCTATAGGTATCTACGGGCATGTCAATAATCAAATTAATCAGAATAATTTTAAAATTTATTACTAGAGCTGCTGTAAAAGAGCATTATCAAAATTAAGATTCTAGATGAAAATATAAAGAAAATATCACAAAAGGGGTAGGTACCAAGTTCCTTACAATAGAGACACAGCCTAACCTGTCCACTGGTGTTCGGAAACGTCCATAATTATGTCAACAACTGAGTGATGGAGAGCGGGGGCCGGCTGGCTGTTCGATTACACCACCCATCTTAAATTGATATTTGAAAGCCCTTTGAATGGCCTTCGTAATTTGCTATTGTATGGAAATGACCATTGAAATGTCTTTCAAGGCCATTCAAAGGACTTTCAAATGGCAATTTTAGGATGGGTAATTTTTGCGTAATTGCACAGCGGGACGGTGCGACAGTGGCAAGAGTCAACGTCTTGCGTGGCGCGCAGCGGCGTCAAGTGACGAGTCGCGGACACAACTGTACCGAGTGGTCGCCGCCGGAAACGCGTTTGCGGCGATTTCGTACAAAGTGTATGAAAAAGCTTGTCGCTCGCCACCGGTGGCCGTGGTCGGTGGTCCGTTTGCGCCAAGCCTAATGTGGTATTATTATTGCCTAGGTACACTGGTTAACTTGCTAGGAGCCTACAATGTTTGCATACCTTGATGCAGCAAAACTAAGTTGTCTAGCTTTTGCGATGCTTTAAACTAATAATAGGTATGCACATAGATGAAGTCTGTAAGTCTGTTCGCAGTGGGGTAATGAAGCCGCGGGCAAATGCTGTGATTTATAAGCAGTTAGAGAAGCCTGACTAGAAGGAACTCAACTAGTTATCCAAGTTTCTAGTAGTATTATAAATGCGAAAGTTAATAAAATAAATTTCTGAATTTTCTATGGGAGCGAAGCCAGTGCAGCTAGTATCAAATAAAAATTTACTAATCCATCAGGAACACGTATGAAATGCAACTTTTCAAATAATCCCAAAATATGCCGATAAGATATTGAAACCCATCGATCAGAAAATATGAATGCGCTATCAATTTTTACGAAAAGAGACCTTTCTCTCATTAATATCCGGAGCGGAGTTCGTTACGCCACAAATCAATCGACATTTTGTGAAGAGTCACAAAGTTGCGTAATTTTCATGATTGGTAACCTGAAAGGTGGATATTTTGTTTTGTGGTATTTTTCAAATAATTTAAAATTACTTTGAACTTTCTACAATCAGGGCTAACGTGCCACCAAAAGAAGATCATTATATCAGTCGGTAGGTATAGTTGTTCTATCTCACGAAGTCCGTTTAGCCCTGGTTGTAGTAGTGACTTTGCGCTTTGTTGTCATGCTGACGGTACTCGCTACCACAATCTGAAGTGAATACAATGAGCACTAGTGACCCGGACCGCGTCTCGGGCGAGACTGATTGCTCTAAGCTTACGCACACTAAAACAATGTGCACATGCATTCACTATGACATACATAGCCCAACGGACTTCGTGTGATAGAACAACTGTATCAAAATAATCGGTGTAATACGAAAAGGAACCTAGTAAAATTTTCTAAGCTCTATTAAGGTGAGGACATAAAGAGGCGGGCTCCCTGTGCAGACAAACCTTTAGGTACGGGTAGGTACCGATTCGTACAGGTAAAATATTCCAATGTTATCATATGCGCTCACGCATAAAGAAACAGGTGGGAACTTATCGGTACCGACTACCTGGACAGGGTCATACGGGCTAGAAAGTTTGTCAGAGTAGGGTGCCATCAGTGCCATGATTATCAATAAAGACAAAATTATTACCTGTTTCTTTATGTAGCGTATCCTGCACCGATCCGTACCGACCCGCACTGACAAGTCCGTACCGGAATACCTGCTTCTTTATATTTTCTTCAGCCCCTCCAGCCGGCCAATAGGATTGCTCCATTATCGCGTCATTATTGTTAGCTATGTAAATTACGCGATAATGGAGCGATCCTATTGGTTGGCTGGAAACATAGCAACGTAGCACATCTCTGGTAGAAAGGCAGCCAGGACAAATATCTCGTACCGGCGCGGCGGTGGCTAGTGCGAAATTCGCACCTTCACGACGTAATTCCAGTCAAATTCCCGGTTTATTAGCGGAACCCACCCATTTACATAGGTACTCCTCTACACCCGATTAAATTGGCTGTTTAAAGGGATTTTGAACTGCTCAAATTAAAACCCCTTGAGCGCCTGCCGGGTGTCATATGAAATTAAAAGCTTGAAAGGTACCTAAGTTCAGATTAAAATGTACCTAGATTACATCAAGTTAAGTAGGTACCTAAGTGATTTGTTAGCGGTTCGTCCAAAACTCGATTCGCCCAATAAGCGGATTCCATGTGCAGTTCGTCCAATTCTTACTTTGTACGTACTTATATTTTTGAACTAGCTTCTGCCTGCGGCTTCGCACGCGTAGTTTCCGTATAATAGTAGCCTATTATGTAAGTTAAGCTATATTCTAAATGTACAGTCAGCTGCACAAACATGTATACACTCCCAAGGTTTAACTTTTATTTTACTCGGAACTTTTCAAATAAAGGGACATGCACACGTTTCTCGTACAAAGTAGTCATCGTACTTCGTCAGAATACGGTACATAAATTATCACAATTACTATACACTTACTATTTAGTCAAATTGAAAACTTGGGAGTGTATACATATTTTTGCAGCCGACTGTACGCCAAATTTCATCAAGACCTGTTCAGTAGTTTTGGTGATCTTAGGTAACAAAAATTCACATGTCACAAACTTTCGGCTTATTATTAGTTCTTATTTCATATTTATTGTTTCATATTTATTGTTTCATTCATACATTTTTGAAAAATGACAGTGACTGTCAAATATGACAGCAGTTGATTTATGTCAAAAATAAAAGCGGATGTCAAAAATGACAGTTAATGTCAAAAATGATGCTTACACATAAAAAACGTCTTAAAATCTATGAAAACTGGACCGTTCACGCAATCGACTGGTTCAGCTGTTATAGTTTTTAGAGCCGTTATTTGTGACTGCATCAAAATGAACAAAAGCAAATCGTGAAATATGGCTTCAAAACTTCAAAGCCCACTTTTATGTATTTTCAAACAAGTTTTGAGCTATCACGAGAGCGATTCAAATCAAATATAGTGCCTTCCACCCACTTTATTCAGATGTAAACAATGAAAACTAGCTGACCTGACAAACATCACTTACAAAATCCCATACATTTGAACCTAACTCGATAGGTATATTACGAACATTAAAATAACAATATTGTTGGAAATACCAACAAAATTGTCTATGACATCAAATTCATTATCTGTGAATTATTATGCTTTGTGATGACTCTATGGAAATAAGTATTTATAGGTTTTCCGTTTCCGCAGAAACTACTTCCGATTTACTCTTGAAACAATGGTGCTGTGCTCTGAAGAAATAAAATTGTACCTACTTACTTTCAAATCAAATCAAATCAAAAACTCTTTATTTCCATAAATACAATAAATAAACATGTTGCTTCGGTATGTAGACTAAAGTAAAGAAGCGACGAAGAAACCTTTAGCCTGTTAGTTGTTATTTTTCGAGTTGGAGCAAAACCCGTCCCAAGCTTTTTTATCCTCTAGTCTAGATAATCTGATATTTTATAGTACCTAAGCCTTTTTGCACAGCAAGGTTTTGACTATTTGTTTGAATTTATTTACTGATAATTTTTTCAACTCACTAGGAGTTTTGTTGTAGAAGCGTATAAACACAGTGTTTAATACAAATAACTCTAATACCAACCTCAAACAGGCCACCGCAACAAATTTTTCCAGCCTATATAAATAAATAAATAATGCTGGACAATTCACACAGCATTATCTAGCCCCAAGGTAAGCAAAGCTTGTGTTATGGGTACTAGATAACTGATATACATAATAATATAAGAGTACATAGATAGATATTTTTTATTATACATAGAAAACGACCAGAACACCCTGAACAAATATCTGCGGATCGTACAAATATTTGTCCCGAGGCGGGAATCGAACCCGCAACCTCCTGCGTCGCAGGCGGACCTTCGCCCACCGCGCCACAGAGGTCGTTAATATAAAGTGATGAGCATAAGTAGGTACCTAAAACCCATTTAAGTTAATATATAAACGCCAATAGTAGTAAACTAATTCCAGTTCAAACGGCTAAGTTTAGTGAAATTTGGGCACGTTTAATCACAGAGAAGCGAACTGGCAATTACCGGCACAATGGAGCCGGTTGCTTATATGGGCGATATGACCGGCAACTAATCAACTCAAGTAAATTGAATTTAATATTACAGCGGCCGCGAGCCGGTCGAGGATCCGGCTCTAGAGAATTATATGACTAAATACTTTGACCGTGCGTTTAGCGGTGAGCTGGGTACTAAACCTACAGTTGGATTTTTACCATCCCCTAAGGCCAGCCTTCGACTATGCCCTTCGCCATGGAAACCTCTAACATGGGGCTAACAATAGGTACTATACGTGTGATCCTACGCCAGCGTGATTCTTTTTCCAAAAGTTACTAAAACATTTCGAATCGTTGCTACGACAAAGTTGACGGGTAGTGAAAAAAGTTCACACGTTCGATAACGAAAACATAAATATTAAAAAAAATTGTTTACAATTTTTCTTCTTCATTTCTTTTTACTAAGCACTAAATGTAGAATTAAAACTTTTACACAAAAACAATAGAATACAAAATGGTAGAAGAAAAAGGGTAAAAAAAGGAACGGATACAAGTTAGTCATAATAAATACCTACTTAATTCTTTGGAAAATATGAAAATAAATACCACGTTAACTTAATAAAACGAACTATCTAATAATCGGCAAAGTGTCAGGCAGAATACAAACAGATATGTAAATTTTGTGGTACCAACTAGGATTCGAAACTCTCGGTGCCCGAGCCCGTCTCGCATATAGCCGGTTTTATGAATACATGATCAAGCTAGTAAACAAATGTGTTTTAATTAAAACGTTTGTTTCTGTACGAAGATGCTCAAATATCAAAATTAATATCACATACCCAAACCACAACATAACTGAAAGTTAACATGATTAAAAGAATAAATAAGAATGTTTGTTGTATTTTTTGAATTGATTATATTGTATCAAAGAAAAATCTTTTAACGGTCAGTGGCCATCATTTGAACAAACCACGATAGAAAAATAAAGCATTCCTTTCAGCTACGTCAACGTGGCTCTTAACTCAAGTGAATTGAATTTAATATTGCAAGGGCCTAAGGGCCCCTTTCCATCAGAGATTTGCGATGCGAGATGAGGCATATGCGTGAAATCTCCCTAAAGTATAGTTAGATGCTCCCTTCACGGCTCAGTAGCCCTACCATTAACTTCTTGTAGCGCAAATACATTTTAACAACCTTTTGTATTATTTCAATGTCACATTTGGTACAAATTCTATAAAAATATGTTCAACCTATAATTATTCAGGATATTCAGGTAATTACTATGGGACTGTGGGGCTCCAGAAAACTATAGTGTAAATAGTTATGAGGGACTTGTATTTAGCATACAAAAGTCCAAAAATTGAGTGAACAGATTTGGGTGTTTAAAGCATCGTTAGAATTAGAATCCCACCATCGCGATTAACACTGGCTGTATTTCGTTTTTAATATAATGACGCAGTCGCTTTATGAAATTTTATAAAATAAAAAAAAATGCGCGTTTCCGTTGCATTTTATTTCACCAGTATTCTGTGGTTCTTGTACCCACTTATTAAGTAAGTAAGGATCGTGTACAAGTTTTGACGCTCAGTTTGTACAACAGTATCTTATGGCGTGAGCACGTAGAACTAGCAAGTCTGTGCCTCAACTTTAAAAACTAACTTGCGAGAAGACACTGCTACAACAAGTTACAAAAACATTCCAGATGCCAAGAAAACGCGTACGTGATGTGAAACTCAAGCAATATCAACTTCAGACAAAGCTAGAAGTTAACTCTAACGATATCCTGTCTGTTGTGCGGTAAGCATCATTTGTTACGCCAAAGCTTTTGAAAATGAAATCCTGCAGCCTATGAATCCAAAAGTAGATTATGTACCTACATGAAAGAACTTAAGTTTCCATTTTTCTTTGAAAATGTTCCGCATCACGCCCCATTCCAAGTAGTAGATATGGCTCCTATGTAATTTGAATTTTTGTGACGCGTTCAAGAGTCCTGTAAGGTCTAAAGGAAATAAAGCACTTTGATATTTGATCAGGGTTTTTATCACGTCGGGGTCACCACTTTTGTATTTAAGTCTATATTTGTCTTTAACTTTAACTATGTGGGTTGGTTGGAATAAAAGATGTTAGTATCTTCACTGAGTCTATTCAATATCTATAAACACGAGTACATACAATTACATTTACTTTAGTCTATAATCCCTAATTAGGATAAGTGTGTTCTAGGCGAGGGCTTGAGGAGTGACTAACAGCGATCGGCTTAGACTGTAAAAACGCCGAATAATCGAAACGCGTTTGCGCCGCGTACTTTATGTTAATCTGTGTCACTACAAGGGCTCCGTTAGAGGAGGTACCTACATGAGTTAAGCTTCGCTACTCGATCCGCATTTTCTTCCTTCTCAGAAGTCTGCGAAGTTCTAAAATGGCACTGTCTAACTTAATCCCTGGGTCACTTCGTGTGAGAATGACCTCAGAATGCAATGCGAAATGTAAATAGCAGTGATTTCCCTCGTTACTGGAACTACTTTCCAGCACTCGCCAAGTATTTGTCGACACTGTAATCCGAATTGGTAATGCGGTAAAATTTTCACTTTATTGAAGCAATTTCACAAAGCGATTGTTATAAAACGGTTTATAGAGCTTTGCCATGCAATGATTTGGAAAACGAACTTGTTAACCAACAAACAAAGGCTTCGTATTTATTTAAAGATTAACACAAATACATTTTAGGTTTCAACTAATCCACCACGTGTCCGTTTAACGAACACGTCGTGGATTATTTATAAGATTATTATGATAATTATAAGTCGATATAGAGATACCTTTAGCTGTAACGGACTCCGTTCTCGGCTATAGGCTTACATCGATTTATACTCGTACGCTAGACCGTTTAATCTATCCAGTCCCAAAGATTTAATCCTTACACATCATCACACATTATCACATCATTACCTACACATCAAGTTAGGTATGCACTGCCGCCAAAAACTATGACATGTCTTTGAAAGCGTGCGTTTACAAAATGCCGACGCACGCACACTAATGAGTAGGTAGTTAAACATAGTGTGTTTGCCAATAAACCTCGTTGTTATTATCGCCATTTATTGTGCAATCATATTGCACGAACTTTTGTGAAAAAGCACACTACAAAAACACACAATACACTGATTCCAAATAAGCGAGCTATGTCATTTCGCTTGGCAACAACACGGCGCAGTCTCCCTCCCTATGGCATTGATAGTTATTATATTTTTTTATTACGAACCAAACGCGCCGTCAATTTATTTACTTTCTTCGACTGACACTGACATTTATTTTAGGTACTTATTTTTTTGGAAACTTTTAGTTATCCGTTAGTTACCCACCATTTCTGTTATTATAGTTAGTTACCTAGCTGTTACTTTCCCTCAAATCTAATATATAAAATTCTCGTGTCACAGTTTTCGTTCCCGTACTCCTCCGAAACGGCTTGAACGATTCTTATGAAATTTTGTGAGCATATTGAGTAGGTCTGAGAATCGGCCAACATCTATTTTTCATACCCCTAAGTGATAATTTTAAATTTCCACGCGGGCGTAGCCGCGGGGCGCAGCTAGTTTTAAAATAAAACAAAACAGTTTTGGCTTTGTGGCTAACTCTTTTATTTCAAGCTGGCAAATCGGAGGCTCGACATTACCACATAAACAATCAGGTAAGTTAGGTATACACACAACACAACACATAGCGAACCTATAATTGCAAAATGCTATGTAGCCGTTTCCTATTTAGCAATTTCGGTGCTGCCCCGTAGCGTGCGGTTGCGACACAAAGCAGGTGAAAACGGGCTACAAACGACCCCTGATTGCCTAAATCTAGATAGCACACAAATACCTACTTCCTAAATAAGTGTTTGAAATTACTAGCACGAGCGGACGGTCGGTACGCCTCAGCGCCTAGTTTATAGCTGGAAGGATGTGAGGTGCCTGGTAATATAATATGTAGAATAGAATAGCATTTATTTCGACACATATATAAAACATACAAAACTAAACAAAGAATAAGGAGCTAAATTAAAAACAAATTTTGACCGTCAAATTGAGCTTTGCCCCCATGTACAAGTACATACATATTATTTAGATTAGATATAGGTTATTTAATTAATATTAATAGGTACTAGCTTCTGCCCTAATTTGCAGGCGTTTTTCCAGGATAAAAGTAGCCTATATTTTATCGTATGTAAAATGTTAATGTGAATAGAAAAAGGAAAAGCTTGTACGAGTATTTACATTTGAAAACAGGAGGTAAATACCGGACACACATAGTACATAACCTATTCCTGAGTAACATAGGTTTTATCCAGGTACTATGTGAGCAAAGACTGTTTTAAAAGGCTTTACTAAAGAAAAAAGAAATGCCGAAGAGGGAAGAGGGAAGACTTTCCCGTTGATACCTATAACAATGGAGTACCTATTAAAAGAAGTTGCACCTATAATAGTTATTTACCTACGAAGTTCTCATAATTCCGTAAATATTAAAGGTGTCAAGTTCTAATTTTTAACATTTACCCTCTCCATCAGATCCGTTATTTTTCAGTGTCAAAAGCTTTTAACTCTAATATATTTTATTTTGCGCTAGGTAAGCCAACGACTGTTTTCAGTAAAGTCAGTGAGTTTTTCTGTATACATATTTGTTTATTTTTCAAGTTACAAGAATGTTGCAGTGAGCACCAGAGCATTTTGGGGTTGTGGAAGGAAACGTCATTTCGGTGCATTCTTCGAGTTCATAGCAAACATTAAACCTGCATGTGAATTTAAGTAAATTTGTACCTAAAGGTGTTTACTATAGATGATTCACCAGCTCTGGCATCAAATATAGGTATACCTTGATACTGCGATAAGGTAAGTAAGTAATTATTACATGTAGGTACCTAATGAAAAGGCTTTATGTATATTCCAGCCAAACTCGATAACAATGTTGGTAAACAAACCGCCCATGCCTAACCTGAAACTTTCTCTGTTGCCGCGTCTTTTTAACCCCCAACGCAAAATTCTGTGTATCTATGTATCTGAGTATCTGTCTGTGGTATCGTAGCTCCCAAACGGGTGAACCGATTTTCGTTTAGTTTTTTTTGTGTCGTAGATAATTTTATCTCGAGTGGTCTTAGTCATGTTTCATGAAAATCTGTCTAGGGGTTTTTAAATTTTTTTAATTTTGATCTTGTACGCAATTTACATCACTTGTCGGTTTGAGATCCGTCCTTCAATAAATCGTCGCCGTAGAGCGAAAAGTCACTAACTAGGTCATTTGGTGTTTTGAGTTATGGAGGTTTAAAGTTTTTAAAAAACAAATAAATTCATAACTTTCTTTCGGTATGGGATATTTCTAATTTTATGGTCTCATATGTTAGGAAATATAAAGGCTCTTAAGGTCGATTCACTACAGTCAATGAATGACTGATATTTTCAGGGATAATAAAAAAAAAACTGACTTAGTTACTTTTCGCCCTCAAATCTTGTACTAACTTTGTGAGACAATGATTTGATAGAAGTCACCAACTGACTTTTCACCCGTGTTTGGATAAGTATATTTAGTGTTTAAGTAATTTTTCTAACGCTCTTATAAGCAAATTAATGATTTTTGACGTATTGTTAAGATTTGAAATATTGAAATCCTATTAAAAACATTAATGACAGCATTCTGGTCCAGTGAGTCTTAACATTGTGAATGTCGTAATTCTTGATCATGATTATCGCTTTTCCATGGCATAATCGCTTCTCTAACATAGACCGATGACTGAGTAAGCTTTCACAATACGGCTTCTTATAGTGGCATCGGGCTCCAGCAGCTTTTCTGCAACATCTTTGTGTGTAGCTGTAAAGTAGAGAGTACTCGTACAATGAATGAAGATAACGGGGAATGGTCCAGTTCAGACGAACGAATATCAACGGGTTTTGATTTTCTTGGCCTCTGAAATACATTACAGTGTGGTACAAACGAACATTACCTGGACGGAGGGTAGCTACCCGAAATATTCAAATGAGCAAATTTTACTGAAAGGAAACATTCCTTTATATTAACTGCTTATTTAAACTGCTGGACTACTTGAGAAGGCAACAACAGCCTGTAGTAGTACACTACTGGACGCAGGTCTCCCCCTGATAAGCGCCTTAGTGGTTTTTATCACATGGGGGGTTATGTCCATAACCCCATGCTGGGCATGCTGGTTGGGGATCGCAGTTTGGTGGTAAATGTTTTGCAGAGGCGCTGCTGCCCGCCCCCGGTGGATATCCCTTAGTCGCCTCTTACGACACCCGCGGGAAGAGTTGGGGTGGTGCAAATTCTAAGCCGGCACCACACAGCGAACGACGCTGAGTCCTCGCCGAGTCATCCATTCTTTGCGGGAGTGACATGGTCATGTTGACAAAACTCCTTTAAAATAAATAAAGCAAAAATGAGATCCATACTGCAATGCTTGAAAACGAATGTTTTCAACCAGTGCGTCTTACCCGCCATGACCTACGGAGCTGAGACGGCTGACCTTAGGGCTGATCCACCAGTTCAAAGTCGCTCAACGAGCTATGAGTAGCTAAGAGTAATGCTCGGAGTTGTTCTAAAGGATAGGACTCGTAACGAATACATTCGACAGAGAATCAAAGTTATCGACATAGCTCTAAGAATAAGCATGCTAAAGTGGTAGCTTGCCGGCCATGTCTCGCAAAAACCAACAACCGTGTTCTTGAGAGGAGACCGGGATTCAGCAAACGTAGTGTCGGACGCCCTCCACCCAGTTGGGGACGGCCTGAAAAGGCTGCAGTCAGATGTCGGACGCGGCAAGCTGAAGACACGGTGCTATGGCGCTCATTAAGGGAAGGCCTATGTCCAGCAGTAGACTAACGATGTTGATGAATCAACGAAGACGTTTCAGACAGGTGGCTAGGGCCTAATATAAGTCACTAGCCGCCGAGTAAGCAAAATCTAGAGCGTAAAAGTAACTAAATTGCACGTTTAATTGTCTATCCTAACACAGACGTACGAAAGTTTGGCTATAATAATCAACAAAACACTTTAGCTATCATTCAAAACCAAACTTTGTAGCCAAAATTTTGGGGCGAAAACTAACCTATCATGTTAAATGATTTCTTACTCTAAAATTATGAAGTACAATTATCGCAAACAGCGATCTAGAAGACACTAAGTCGACTTGGTTAGTTTTCGCTTTCAAGTTGTGTATACAAACCTGCTACCACATAACTAATCAAGTATATTTAGTTATTTCTCGACTAGACTGGGTCCTAGCAACAAGTTAATATTTTAGAAAAGAAAGTAATCAACCCGACTTAGGTTCATATTTTGCAATACTTTCAAGTAGGAAAAAAGTATCTAAGCCTACTTAGTTAGTTTTCGAATTAAATGCTGTGAGCCAAATGTAGAGTTAGTGAATTTTTGCACATTCTAAAATGAAAACCGTGATAGCTAGGGATACGGTTGTTAGACTGAAAAATGCAGAAAAAATCGGGGATTTTGATGGCACATCTAACTCGATTTGGGCCAAATAGCGAGTTAGTGACTTTTCGCTCTACGGCGACGAAATATTGCTTACAATAATTATGCCTAAAACGCCAAGCAAGTAAATTTTAGTTTTTTTGTGTCGTGGTTTGTTTGTAAGCACTTTACATCGAGTTTGGCTGGTATTTAGATGCTAAAGCTTTTCCAAAAAGAAGAAAGGTATGAATTTCGCTTTTTCGAATTGAATTAACAGGTAAAAAAAGTTCTTTCACATGGTACAACAAAGAATAAAATAGAAATTTACTGGATTTTACGAGAGCAGACGCGAGCTAGCGGGGAATAACAGACTCAACTATTCTGACGTAGGTAAGCCCATTTAGTATCATATAATTCATAATAATTATTTCTTATTTTATAATTTTTCTGTTTGTCTCTCTGTCTGACTATACATTTTTCACGCCAAGGTCCAATTTCACCGTGTGATGCCAAAACTGACTCAACAAAACTTGGTTCAGCTTGATCGAGTTTAAATTCGTAATACCTAAAATGTGACATCTCATCAACTGGATCAACTTTATGTCAGTAAAATAAATAACTTGTTTGAACTTAGTTTTTATATTTATATTTATTAAGGTAAACCACAGCGTTACAATTTCCATATAAATACTTAAAATATATATGACACTAAGGCCAAAACGGATTACACCGATATTATATAAACAAATGGAACAACAAGGTAAGTCAGACATTTTTAACAAGTTAAAATACCTTAGAAGTAATTAGTACAAAGTTATAACTATTATCTTACTAATATTATAAAGCTGAAAGTTTGTGAATTGTGAATTTTTGTTACCTAAGATCTCCAAAACTACTGAACAGATCATGATGAAATTTGTTTCGAACAAAGCTTAACTAAGAATAGGCTTATTATATTATACACTTATTATACCGAGAATACGCGTGCGAAGCCACGGGCAGAAGCTAGTATATAAATATATTTATTTTGATTATTTAATTTTAGTTTAGACATATTTTAGTTCTATAAGTGAAAACTTTTAAGCTTAAATTCTTTCTACACATTTAAGTTTTTTAAAAGCTGCATTTTCACAAAAATAGAATGCGCTGAACTCGTTCAAAGCGCTAAACTGAGTTAATAATATTGAACTCCTTCAATTGCAACCAACGGTGAAATTACACCTAAGCAACTAGACGGTTCTGAATACATAAGAGTACGTAAATGATATTCCGGTTAAGGACATACCTACGCTACATTTCATCCCGCTAAACGCGTGCAAAGGCGCAAGCGTACGCTAGTCTCGTTATAAGTTGTCTATCTGTCTTACTTTACCTGTTACTTCAGTCAGCTATTCAAAGTCTATGAATTATTTAGTGAGCCGCTCCCGGGCAAGGTGGTTGGTAATTGAAAATACCTACGGAAAGGTTGCGCCACCTGATCTTTGACACCTTATTCTATTCATACATCTGCCAGCGGGATGTACTTAGTAAGACTGAAGTCTACAATGTTTCCAACTAAGTATCTTTACCTTGATGTGTAGGTTCTTAGCTTAAGGTTGGTCACGCCTGATAAATAACAGGCAGCTAACAAAGATTTACATCGTTCCATATTCGCACCAAAAACTTTAGCATTGTCTTTGAATGCGTGCTAACAAAATGCCGACGCGCGCACATTATGAGTAGGTACCTATTTAAAAACAGTGTTTTTGCCAATAAACCTAACTTTTATTATTACCATTTATTGTGCAATCATATTGCACGAACATTTGTGATAAAACACACCACTAAAACACACAATACGCTGATTTCAAATGAGCGCGCTATCTCATTTCTCTTGGCAAGAACACGACACGGTCTCACTACAGAAAGGGCCTCTCTAACGATACAAATCTTTGGCAGCTAATAATAGAGATATCGATATATTTCACTCAAACCATAATAAATTCCGTAAAGCAAAGCGTAAATTCGGAGCAAGTAAACAAATTAAACAATCTTCATTCTTTCAATCTAAACATTCATTCATTTCCACATTGTAACTTAAAATAATATTTACGTGCTTACAGGGAAATTGATTTATCTAGGTATATTTGCAACCCCCCCCCCCCCCCCGAAGGGTTCCCGCCTTGCCGAGGAGGGAACCCTTCGGTGCTTAGTAATCGCGGCCAAAAAAAAAAAAGGTATATTTGCAACACTAATCAATCATATTAAGTATGTTTACCTAAATTTAGGGCTAGAATCTGGATAAAACCTCTAATTTCAAAAATTTTGTAAACTACTTTGTAAACTTATTACAATAAATAAAATAAATAAATATTGTGTTAATGATAGGTACTCATGTCTTGTCTTTACTCATAATGTCTATACTCATATAATTTAGTCTGGTAACTCTTTATTCACCAAGAAAACTACAATCCAATTATAGAAATAAATAAGAACTACTATTTACAATTGAAACAATTGAGTGAGACGCAAACAATCTTTGACGTTTCAGCCGTAATGCCGTGCCTTACCACACCGTGATCGCGACCCAGGTTTTGATAAGTGACCAAAAAGCACATAAAGAGTCTACTAAGTAGTCACCGATTCAGTCAGCCATGATACGACCTCTGTGGCGCAGCGGGCGAAGGTCCGCCTGCGACGAAGGAGGTTGCGGGTTCGATTCCCGCCTCGGGACAAATGTTTGTACGATCTGCAGACATTTTTCCAGCGCGTTCTGGATAGTTACTCTGTATAATAAAAAATATCTATCTATGTATTAAGTATATCAGTTATCTAGTACCCTTAACACAAGCTCTGCTTAGCTTGGGGCTAGATAATGCTGTGTGAATTGTCCAGCATTATTTATTATTTATTTATTTATTATTATTATTAATCAACTGATTCATATCAATACTAGTCGAAAGCAAATTTTTGTAATTTTTATAATGATAGGATAGCTGTTATTATTACAGATAACTGTTTATTGTAGGTACCACACAAAATATTATACAGAATACGGAAATACTGAGAATAAAAAAAGTACAGAGGGCGGCCTTATCGCTTTGAGCGATCTCTTCCAGGCTACCTTGGGAGGGACTGGACATAAGAGATATTACTTTCTTGGTATTCTATTATGTGTATTATATTATAACCGTTATTGACTAGGTACCGCTCCATATTTCAGTGGGAATATTTACTGAACATACATAATTTATTCACCAACAGTTACAAAAGAGTTACTGGCCATTATTTTATTATAATATATCGTAATGACATGTTTTAATGGCAGGCTGTTTAATATTCATATATAATTCATAACAAAGTAATGGTTGTGCTTAAACTGAATTTAATTCAGAACAGCAATGAATTAACAGTGGTTTTAGACGAAGCATGAAATTATTTGCTGCTAAACAAACACAATACAATTAATTAAACAAAAACAGAAAAAAACTGCTTTCTAAAATGAATACAAATAATTAGAAAACATACTCAGCCCATGTCTCAGATTGACAGTATGTAAGACGATTTGCTTGGATAATAAGTTTGTTTTTTTCGTTCCTTCAAAGGTTTTCGGAGAAAGATCGCCCGTTTGGTTAGTAAGTTATCAGAAGATTTATGTATTTTCTGACTTCTTTGATCTTTGCGGAAATAAAATAGATCTATGAATCCTTTGAAACGTTATATGTTTTAAACATGATCTTCTATCGGTTTTCTGATCTAAAAGCTTTACAAACTGTTTACTAATAGAAAGTCAAAGTCGTGGATTTTACACAGCAGTTGTTTATCTACTCGAAAAATAATAAAATAAGTTTTTGAAATGTATATGGACTTTTGACCATTTTACAAAAAAAATGGATAAAAATGGTTTTAGACCGTGATGTCGGGAGAGAATAGTTCGTCGACCTTTGCCCAGCAGTGGGATACTGGCCTCCCCAAGGACCAGGGCTAATAATAACAAGGTAGGTAACGGTTTCTTGTTCTCTACCTTTAAAAGATTGAAGTGAAGAATAAATCAAAGTAATCGCTTTATTTTCTAGTTTAACTTATGTCATCCTCATCATCTTCATCATCAGCTTAAATTAGTCCACTGCTGGACATAGGTCTCCCCTAATGAGCGCCATAGCGACCTGGCTTCAGCTTGCCGCACCCAGCATCTGCCTGCAGTCTTTCGCATCCCACCTGGCCGGAGGGCGTCCTACATTACGTTTGTCGAGTCGTGGTCTCCACTCAAGAACACGTTTACCCCAGCGGTTGTCGGTTCTTCACGAGATATGGATAACTTATGTACCTAATTTGAATTTTGTAACGAGTCCAAGAGTTCTGTAACAACACTTTGATATTTAAAATAAGAATCCTACTAATATTATAGAGCCGAAAGTTTGTTAAATCTGAATTTTTGTTAGCTAGGTTCCCCAAAACTACTGAATAGATCAAGATGAAATTTGGCGTAGGTACGTTTAAAGCAAAGCCTAACTTAAATAATAGGCTTCTTATTATACCGAAAATACGCGTGCGAAGCCGCGGGCAGAGGCTAGTATTAAATATGATTCTTAGCCAAAAGCCACTTGGGTAAATGTAGTCCGTTGTTGCTGGCAGAAATACCCATCGAGAATAGTGCAGCTTTTTATCAGAGAAAGAATTTTTAGAATCGATTCAGTACTTTCTGTTACCGCCTTTCAGTTTTATTTAGCTGGTAACGTTTTCAGAGTTCCATTCCAACGGGGAACGCCAGTGATACGCCGGCTGTAGTTTGGTCACGTCCAACCGTCAGTCTGTATGTCAGCGTCTGTTTTTCGCTTGTTTGTGCGCTGATTTCTAAACTGATAAAACGTAGTGCAAAGCTGATGAAAGAGAAAAACCTAAATAGCCAGCCAGCCAGGTCAGCCTTTTATGCCATAGATTTTTCTGAGGATCCAAAGCCAGGGAAAAAAACCTTCACAAAGTACCCCACGCTTTTTTAATTCCAATTTATCCTTGGTGAAGTCAGTCTTCTTAATTAATCTCTTCCACGTTTTTAACGTCGTCTTCGGAAACTTGTTGACCCTTTGTTGTGTCCTTAACAATATCTTTCCACCGTGTCTTAAGTCTTTCTAGTTAATTCCCTACTTAATCAAAGGGCCTTCTCTTCACATTGGTACTTATATTATCGCTCTACTCCAACTCTCCTGCATCTTGTCAGCGATATAACACACGCTCAGTGGTAATTCAAATTGATTATCGATATATTGATGACCTCTGTGGCGCGGCGGGTGAACTCGATTCCCGCCTCGGGACAAATGTGTGTACGATCTGCAGATATTTGTTCAGGATGTCCTGGATGTTTTCTATTCTTAATAAAAAATATCTATCTACGTAGTGTATTGTATTAAGGCGAAGAGTAGGGGCGATAGTGGCGCCACTACATATTTAATTTAATCATTAATTATACAAAGGAATTATCAAAAAATCGGACCGCTGGTAGACGATACCTATCACAAGCTTTTATTTAAAGTATCTGTAATAGTTTTGTTTTGTGTTATTCAATCAAAAACCTTGTTTGGAGAGCTTGGTGGCCACCAATAGGAACTAAACTCTTGAAACAAGTATCTGCCTAAATAATACAGTACAAAACTATTAAAGATACATTTAAAAAAAGCTTATAATAGATATCGTCTACGCGCGGTCCGATTTTTTGATAATTCCTTTGTATAACGTAATTATAAAATTAAATATGTAGTGGCGTCACTATCCACCCTACTCTTGGTCTTAAGTATATCAGTTATCTAGTAGGCCATAACACAAGCTCTGCTTAGCTTGGGGCTAGATAATGCTGTGTGAATTGTCCAACATTATTTATTTTTATTTATTAATAACATTAAATGCATATCCACTCTTACTCAGTCTTGCCCTTGTCTCACTTTATATCGGTACAACATGTTTACTTCCTACTAATATTATAAAGGCGAAACTGTGAAGGTTGCCGTTGTGAAGATGTTTCACCAAAACTACTGAATGGATCGGGCTCAAATTTTTTGCACTTAAAGTTCTCGACCTAGACTATCATACAGGCCACTGTTTATTCCAAACAACGCGTGCAAACCCGTGGGCAGAAGCTAGTCTTCTATACACTTCTATCAACCGTCATCTCAACACTCAGTCCTTTCTTACTCATGTCATCTTTCACATTATCATTTCTTTAGCTTAGCTCTACTCCTATATCCATCCACATTTATATTCATTCAAACATAAGCTACTTACTCAGTATCTATTTAAAGCGTGAACAAAACATTAAAACGTGGCTTGAAAGAACCTTTGCTTTCGACTCACACTTGACAGGTTTTATTCTAGTTGAAATAACGCGGTCCAGTTGCGCTGCTGTTTTTTTCGGTCGTTTGTCTTGCCGCTAAGCCGCTGGCCCAGGCCCACTCGGCTCAATTTAAAGCTTTTACCGACCGATATTTCACGCTCACTCATTTGTTCGACGCAAGTGCTAATCACTTTTGTCTCTGTAAACACTTTTAAGCCAAAGCTGTTGGTTTTGTTTCTCAGGGTCGCGTAGGTACTAATCACCTCCAAATAACCTAGAACGGGGATAGATTAGTTGGAACTAAGCCGGCGGCGTCTTTTGTTTAGGTTTGTAGCAGATTAGGATATTATGTACCTACTTTTACTAGCTGTTACTCGCAACTTCGTTAGCGTGGTAGGTAGGGTACCTACCTTACTGAAGGACACATCAGTGAACGGAAAATTAATTGAATTATTCCGTTTCTTTGCTGGAGAAAAACATTGTGTTTAATTTTCATATGTTACAAAGCAGAGATGACAATCATGACAAAAAATTCAATCACTATTTTGACAAAAATAGACAACATTGCATAGACGGACTTTTTATCTATGTTTGAAAGACTGCAGACAGATGCTGGATGCTGCAAGCTGAAGACAGGGCGCTATGGCGCTCAATAGGGGAGGCCTATGTCCAGCAGTGGATATAGGCTGATAATGATGATCAGCGAAGATGACAGAATCTCCGAAGACACCAGTGATATGATTTCTATTAAGTATACTACACATTCTCTACGTAATATCTTCACTGGCATACGCCAGTTCATCCGTATTCATACCAACGACCGAACAATGGATTTGCTCAATAAACAAAAGCAATAAAATCCAACGATTAATTGGGATAGTAGTACGTAATACGAGTAGTTAGACCCTTCCTTTTTCATTCAACTTTTTCAACCCACGTTCTTCGTTTCTGCGAAAATAGTGGATCGGAACTGTTAATGGTGTTTCGCAAACAATGAATGTCAGTATTATTTTGGAAAACGATATCCAAAAGTTATCATTACGTAAGTTTCAGCGTTGGTCCAACGGTTCACGATGGGGCATCAGCGTAGGACAAGCTTTAGGTCCAACGGTGGCGCAACATATATTTTTTTTTTGGTTGTCATAAATTTTCTGCATTACATTATGCATACAAAGACTAAGTATGAAGCGGAAAAGTAATTCGCCGCAAATTGGTAATCATTTTTTATGATCGCACGATGAAACTAACTACGATTTAATGTTACTTATGGAGCATAATTAACATTACCGTGTTGATTTTTAACCGACTTTGAAAAAAGGAGAAGGCTTCTGCTGTTCGGCTGTATGTATGTTTTTTTTTATAACAATAAATAATAACGTTTATTGAAAAAGATTTAGGACTTAAAATTATCATATCGTCGATCCCCAAATTAGGATGAACCTGTATCTTGGGGACCACCTTCCATGGGTTCTTTACATAAAACATATCAAACTAACGATAAATTATATTATACTAGATTCTGCCCGCGGCTTCGCACGCGTTAATTAAAAAAACATTGTCCAGCGGACAAAATTGTGAATCTAAACCATTCCCAGATCCCCTTGAACACACACAAAAAATTTCATCAAAATCGGTCCAGCCAAAATTGTGAATCTAAACCATTCCCAGATCCCCTTGAACACACACAAAAAATTTCATCAAAATCGGTCCAGTCGTTTGAGAGAAGTTCAGTGACATACACACTCACAGAAGAATTATATATATAAAGATTTCACCTCTCAGCGGGCAAACCCTACGCACCGCAACCGCCCGTCTTATGGCAGGGCTAGCCACGCGGCTAGCCGCGCCGCCAGCCGCGCGGCCGCGCAGAAATGGGATATGATGCATAACATATTTCGCTGATTTCTTCATAATTATCTAATAAAATCTTTAAATATTTGGATTCTCCATAAAATTTCCTACAAATGAGCATGTAAATATTCTGAATTTGTATAACGTAACTAATGGTTCATGTAAATGTAGGAGTGTGTATTTTTATGTATGTTCGTCGATTTCTACATCATTTATGGACCGATTTAGATTATTCTTTTGCAGTTGTATAGAGGATGATCCTGAAGTGGTCCCATAAAAAAATCCAAGGCATTAGCATTTTTATTTTTTCAAAATTTTGAAAAACTTACAGCTTCTTACAGCTCTTAAGATCTTAGTTATTTACATAATACATGCCGGTACAGGCCAGCGCATGTGTGCTGAGCAGATTATTTACCTAAGGCGCTAACCCGGCCCAAATCAACGCCACCACCTATTTTATCGCCATCGGCCGCGTACGAAACCGGAGGTTCGTAACCAGCAGTGGTAGTAGAAAAAAGCTTCTTTTTTACGATACTATTTGCTAAACAATAGGATTTTTTCCTTACACGATACTGGTTATTCAAATATCGATTTTGCAGTTTGTGATACCTATCAAAAGCTTATTTTTAATGCCTCTGTAAAAGTTTTATTTTGTATAGTGTAGGCAGAGATGCGAAGTTGCTCTTTTTGGCCACGATGGTGAGCAAAAAGATTAATTTCGCATCTCTGCCTTTAACATAATAATAAGATAAAATAGGTGGTGCCGCTGATATGGATCGGGTATGCGCCTTAAATAGATATATTCCCAACCACCCCATTGATTTCCCCATCAATGGGGTTTTTGGGAAAAAAATCAATTTTCATCCCATGAACTTAGAATAACAAATGACGCACAGTGAAAGAAGACAACTTCAAGAAAATTAAAAGGGAATACAAAACACAAAGTGAAATTAAATGAACTTATATTTATCCCGCAAAACTTAAAAACAGAGTAAATTGTGGATTCAAATCGGTTTTTAGTTTTATAAACAATCAAATTATTAATACAAAATATCGCAACAACGTAAATCAGGCAACCTACTTTACTTACGGTACCTACCGGTAGGTACCACAAGTAAAGTAGGTTGTAGGGGTAGCTACCCTACAAGTCTGCTTACCGAATGCTGAACTTGCGTGAACGTAGGTAAATTTTAATGATTTCCAAATCTCTGTAAGCTTTAGTTAAAATCGCGTTGCCTTTAAATTAATTAATTAGGCTGTTCGCTGAACACGGTGGAACATACATAAACTTTCGCAAATCACTTAATAAGGTGAAATTTTATGCATGAAGCTCGTGATTTGCGAAATATTTTTTAACTTATTTTTACGCGCGGGTGTAACAATTTGCGAACAAACGTGGTGCAAGATGTAACAATTATGTTGTAGCCGACACCACACAAGTTGTAAGCATCTAAGTTAAAATCATTTTTAGAATTAGGTTACGTTCTGAGATTAGTAGGATTCTGAGTCGAGTAGTTCTGAGATTGATAGTGAGAGTAGATGAATGTATAAATGTTTGGATGGATGTTTGTTACCTCACGCCATAACGACTGAACCGATAGAGCTGAAATGTTACATAGACATCTACTCGTATAAAATCTCATCCCTTAAAACCCTATGAAATTAAATGAAATAGTATTTATTTGCTTAAATATATGTTAACAATGATGGTTTATGAATATTTGACCTATTAGTCGTGCAAATTTTTAATAGAGTTTGGCGGTCATTTTGGTTAGAGTAGAAAAATTAACTTACTTAATCATTAAATTTGCTCTTACAATTTGTATTTAATATAATCAATATATAATATAGTCAATATGTTTGATTCCAGGCTTAAACATGGGCTTCTTATCCTATAAATCAGTTCCCATGGGATAGAAATAATGTTTAAACGTTTCCATAGAAAAAACGGACAGAGCCGCGGGCAGAAACTAGTCTTGTATTATCTTATCTAATATATTCTAATTATTTATAATCTATTTTAGGGTCAAGATTGACCGTAAGATATAATTATAGGTTTTCAAGCCCATGATGTTTAAATTGTCACACTGACGATGCTAAATCCACTCGTGAATCTGTGTACCCTTTCAAATTTTTACAATAGATAGATACTAGAACACTACTTTACTTTTTCTTTAAGCGGTCTAAAACTTAGGCATAATTAAACTCTAAGCATTACAACAAACTTTCGCCAAATAATCGGAACCACTCACGATAATAACCCAGAGGTTAAGATGATTAAGGTTCCCCTTGAAATTTCTTGAAAATGACGTTGAAATCCATATGTGAAGCTAAGCATTGACACTTCAGCTCGAAATATGCCACGAACATTCTAGAGAAGGGTGGCTCTTGATGTCAACCTCCTCCATCTGCGGGAATTAAACCCGATTAGAGGCAACCGAGGCAGATATGGAATATTAGTAAGTGCTGCCAGAAATAGGTTTCATAGGTTTGGCACTTGTAACTAATCTGATTTTAAGTTTATGACTTCAGTTGGCCATGCTCAAAACAAACCTGTTAGGGCTCGGAGCCAAATCGGTAAAAAGAAACGTTTGTGTGCTTTTTCTTTGCGTCTGGCCGCCTCAGGTATCATAATAATAATAATGATGGACAATAAATTCACAAAGCATTATCTAGCCCCAAGCTAAGCAGAGCTTGTGTTATGAGTACTAGATAACTGATAGACATAATACAATCCACTACATAGATAAATATTTTTTTATTATACATATAAAACATCCAGAACGCCCTGAACAAATATCTGCAGATCGTACATTTGTCCCGAGGCGGGAATCAAACCCGCAACCTCCTGCATCGCAAGCGGACCTTCGCCCGCTGCGCCACAGAGGTCGTATCATGGCTGACTGATTCGGTGACTACTTAGTAGAGCTCTTTATGTGCTTTTTGGTCACTTATCAAAACCTGGGCCGCGATCACGGTGTGGTAAGGCACGGCATTACGGCTGAAACGTTAGCAGTTGAAACGTTAGCAGTTGAAACGTTAGCAGTTGAAACGTTAGCAGTTGAAACGTTAGCAGTTGAAACGTTAGCAGTTGAAACGTTAGCAGTTGAAACGTTAGGGAGCGCGTTCACAGGCCGGCATCGGACAATCGGCTAACAAGTGCGTCCACTGATCGGTAATCCGAATCAAAACAATCAAATTTATTATTATTTGTTGTTATAGCGGCAATAGTGAAAAACACCTGTCTACCTTTTACGGTTCATGAGATACAGCCCGCTGATGGACGGACAGACGGATAGACATCGGAGGCTTGGTAATAGGATCCCGTTTTCACCCTTTGGGTACGGAACCCTAAAAACACCATACCATACCAACTCATTTTATAAAGACTAAGATAAGGTAACTAAGACCCCGATTTCATAAAGTAATTTCTATTTTAAAATTAGAAACAGAATTCAATAGCCGTATATTTTTCAGTCCTGCGCTGAAATAAACTGAGATTTATCGGCGAGCTAGGTCCACTCTCAACTCAAACCAATTGCAAATAGGCAGGCATCTAGTGTTGCCAGCATTAGGGGACTTTTTATTAGCCGATCCGACACCGGTACTTTAGCCACTACATTATTTTATTGTCTACTAGACGATCACCTCGCGGTTTCACCCGCGTAGTTCCCGTTCCCGTGGGAATTCCGGGATAAAATATAGCTTAGGACCTCCCTACAAGTAAGCGTCCTAACGGTAAAAGAATTTCTCAAATCGGTCCAGTAGTTTCGGAACCTATTCAATACAAACAAACAATCAATCAAATCTTTCCTCTTTATAATATTAGTATAGATATATTAAACATAATAAAGGTATAGGTCCAGACTGGTCCTAAGTTTGCAAGCAATACGGCGCATTATAAGATTTAGACGTTTAATTTATATGAAAACATACCAAGAGACATACATCGTACACCATGCCATCCAACGCATCCTACGCTACAACCGACTTGTATGTAGCGCCTCGCCTGATTGGCGTGGGAAGTCGGGGGGATGTTCAATATGTCCATACGCTATCCCACGCGTAGGTACGACCAGCGTGTTTCTAGTTCTATAACAGACGCATCGATACGAATCAGTCACGAATTGATCGTTGGGTGAGACGGAATTGTGCAATGAATTTCTGCATCTGCTTGATTTTGTCAATTTGTATCGTAGGTTCTATTTTTTGCTCTTCGTTTATTTAGGAACAGAATGTTGAATTCTCATAATGTTCCAAACCTTCGCCCAAAGACTTATCCAGAGTGCGAGGCTTACGCACTATAATAACAAAAAACGTTAGATTTAGAGCAACGCGACACCTCTCGTCAAACGAACTAAACGTAACTTTAGTCTTTGAACAGGATTGGATAAACTTCAATGTTTCCCCTGTAGGTGGAGCTAACGGCGCGGCGCCTGGAGGTTCAAGTCCCGTCGAAGTCGAAAATTTTTGCGATATTATTTGATTTCTTAGAAACTGAGTTCCTGCTTAGTTCAAGGCTAGATAATGCTGTGATATCTGTGCCGGTGTCAAAGTCGGATCGGGTCGTCTAATGAAGAATCTCATTGATGACCTAATTCTGCTGTTCATATTTACTGCAACGGTTGGGCTTGCATTAGGTACTTGACTCATCGACGATATTATGAGAGGTTTTCTGACCTAGGCAGGTACGCTTTTCATTTATAAAAGTTGCTTATTAATTTTATAACTCTGTCAGACATAACATGTGAAATTAGATTTACTGTTTAAATTTCAAAATGTCTACGTTGTTTACATTGTTTATAAGTTTGCATTTTAATTTAATTGAAAGCTGTAATTAAATTTCTTATTTGTTGTACCTAGATATTTTAGAAGTTCTAAGTGTTCTCTAGGTGATTATGTTGAAAAATCTAACTAACTAGTAGGTACTCAGACGATAATGTAAAAATTTTGATAACTGTAATTTTCCCGTATTAGACTAAATGTTTATGTGATAAAAGCCAATAAGGCGCTTATCAGGGGAGGCCTGCGTCCAGTAGTGGACCAATACAGGCTGTTGAGGTTGAGGGGGCTAAATGTTTTGTTAATTAAATAAATAATAATAATCAAATAATCATTTATTTCGTAAATTTCATGAATAACACGTCACATTTTTTTATTACATAATATAATATTTTCATATGCACGTAGGGATCTTAAATTAAATTAAAGTCAAACAAATAATATTGATTCAAATTACACAAAAATTATATGAAATTCAAATTATAGAATATAAAGGAGTTTATCTACTTTGCTAGATTATACATTTAGTCACTAGTATCTAATAAATAAAAATAAACAGAGTTTTTTCATCAAAAAACAAACTTTCTACTACCTTTAGCACAATAATCATTGTTATATACCGATCCCGAGCTATTTTCCCGGTCTCTGAGAGTATTCACCACCGGACAGCAAACCACAAGCCCCACACCACATCTCTCCGAACCAGAACTTTCATTAGCATGGCGCGCAGTACCTACCTCATTTACACGGAACTCTGTATCCATTACGGCTGACATAGCTCCCTGCTTATCCATCCAGATCCGTCGATCCTGTACCCGCTGGATACCAATTAGTACCGAATAGGGGATGCTTAGAGCGAGTACACATTACGCGTTTTGAAGCGCGCGCATCACGACTAGAGGACTCGATCCCGGGATCCGGGATCCCGGTCGATTTCGATCCCGAAAATTTCAGGATTATTTTCGAGATTTTTGGGAAATTTCGTGAAATTCTTAAAAAAACACAAATTTTAAACTTTATAACATCTTCTTATCGGAAACATAAACAAATATGATAAAAGGCAAATCCGATCATTTCGGCAGATATCGGTAGGTATAGTTTTTTTTAAACATGTTATCATTTTTAAATAACTGGAATCATTAGCTCTTTTTCATACCAAATAATACCATTTAGGTACCTGTACACAACACAAATGCATTCCTTAAACAGGTAATCGACCGCCTCCTCGGTCGCGTCATGGTCAAAATTATAGTAACATTTTTTTTTTTCCTTATTTACGACTTGCCTTTTTGTTTGAAACAATAGGTACGTCGAACTTTTCAAAAACATCAGAGATAAACAGCCTTTTTAGACAATCATTATTATTCGGTAGACGTTGTTTGGACGTTTGACTGATAGATAAGGTGGATGAAATGAAACGCACTCACTAATTTCACCTATCATTTTGTCGACTATCTCGTTTTGCCAAGTTGATTTTAATGGAACTTTAAACGTGATGACTTTGTATTTTACAGGGTTATTGGTAATTAGACCGGATCCTTTTAGGGGGTGATGGGGGAGGCCATTTGCAACTATTTTGACCCTATATCGTATTATGCAAAAGTTAACCATTTTTGAGATATTTGCAAATTCTTAATTTTTTGGGAAAACCCTGATTTACGTCTTCAAAATTAAATTAAAAAAAAGTGATCATCCAATTCAAATTTTAGTGACTGATTTAGATAGCCTGAAGTCTAATTATTAATAACCACTAACACAATCGTATGAATCTGTACCCATATGGAAGCTAAAGGACATGTTTATAAAAACAAAGTTTATTTTTTTTGTAAAGTCCTTACAAAAACCCCATTTAACAAAAAAATACTCCAGTGAATTTGATCGGCATGTTATTTAAAAAACATCTACACATCTTTAGCTATCCAAAGAGGTATAAATCAATGCACTTTGTAACATAATTGCAGAAAAAAGGATAAACCATAAGCAGGTAGTAACTTCCAATAAATCAAACTATGAATTTTGTAAAACAAACAAAAAATTTATTACTATCAAAACAATTTACTATTTAATTTACAATTTACATTATTAATTTACAATTTACATTATTAATTTACAATTTACAAATTTTAATTTACAATTTACAATTCGTTTTCAAAATGTCCACCTCTATTCCGTATGCAAAGCCGCATACGATGGCGTAACTCAGTTTTAACAACCCTTGTTGTCAAATTTATTTTAATTTTTTCGGCAGCTCTTATTATTCGGCGTCTTAATTCATTCACTGATGAGATAGGTGACGTCAAATCGTCATAGACTAGGCTCTTCATATGACCCCAAACATAATAATCACATGGGGTAAGGTCGGGACTCCTTGCTGGCCATGGAATACTACCTCCTCTACCAATCCATCGGTTCGGAAAATGCTGATTGAACCATTGACGCACACTAGTCCTGTAGTGAGCGGGGCAGCCATCATGTTGGTAAATCATACCTTGGCGTGTTGCTAATGGTACCTCACTAAGAAGGCCAAAAACTTCGTTTCTTAAAAACTCTTCGTATGTGTCACCATTTAAATAATTAGGCAAGAAATAGGGACCAATTAAATTATCATCAATTATTCCCATCCATACATTAAGTGAGAATCGTCTTTGCGACCCTTGCTCTTTCTTTTTATTGGGATTAAGATCAGCTTTTCTAGACCAAAAATGAATATTATGGTAATTTGTGATTCCATCTTGATCAAACTTTGATTCATCCGTCCATAATATTTTTCTGAAAAAATTAGGGTTCTCTATGTCAGCATTTAGCATAAATCTGCAAAATGTTATCCTGTTAGCGGGATCTCCGTCTTCTAATACTTGTACAGGGGTTAAATGGTACGGATAGAGACCTGCTCCATGGACCGTATGCCAAACTTTCCATTGGGTTACACCGAGTCTTTGAGCAACCATGTTAGTTGAAATGGTAGGATCCTCTTCAAAATGACGAATGATTTCTTCTTCGTCCTCCGTTCGATGAACATGCGGTCGGCCGGCGTCACTTTGTCGTCTCTGAACACTGCCAGTCTCTCGAAGTCGCCGATATGTATTATCAAATACACTTTCATGAGGTAACCGGCGCTGAGGAAACCGAGACTGATACTCTGCCCGTGCACGTGTAGAGACACCGTTTGCATAACCATAACAAAACAGTATATCCGCATATTCTTCGTTTGAAAAGTCTCGAGGAGGTGGTAGGATGCGTGGCACTGCAGCCATAATTGTTGATAAATTAAATCTTTTATTACTTCACCGGTTCGAAAAATGCGAGAAGAAAAACTATTAGAATTTCATTTGTCATGCGTTTAGCGGGAGATTTCGGCGGTTATTTTCATTGCAGGTCAAACAACAAAAAGTTTTTACTCCGCCATGATATCAGCCTATTCTGTTTTCGGAACTATAATTCAAAAAAAGAACTAAGTGAAAATCGCGCAAGCAAAGCCCAAGTCCAAGATGTTGGTAAAGCAATGTATCCAAACTTATTCACCAGCTAAGTCATTACATTTACCCGTATTTTTCTGCAATTGTGTTACAAAGTGCATTGATTTATACCTCTTTGGATAGCTAAAGATGTGTAGATGTTTTTTAAATAACATGCCGACCAAATTCACTGGAGTATTTTTTTTTAAATTGGGTTTTTGTAAGGACTTTACAAAAAAAATAAACTTTGTTTTTATAAACATGTCCTTTAGCTTCCATATGGGTACAGATTCATACGATTGTGTTAGTGGTTATTAATAATTAGACTTCAGGCTATCTAAATCAGTCACTAAAATTTGAATTGGATGATCACTTTTTTTTAATTTAATTTTGAAGACGTAAATCAGGGTTTTCCCAAAAAATTAAGAATTTGCGAATATCTCAAAAATGGTTAACTTTTGCATAATACGATATAGGGTCAAAATAGTTGCAAATGGCCTCCCCCATCACCCCCTAAAAGGATCCGGTCTAATTACCAATAACCCTGTATACGCAAAAGTAGAGGGTTATTTATGAGAGAACCTTAAAGTAAGATTTTGATTTTATTGACTGATAACTTAACCACTATCTGGCTACTTTAATTAATATTATTAACCGGTCTACCGTAAAAGAGAAGAAAAGCTGATTTTTTAAATTTTATACTGTTCATTTATGTAAATGATTTCAGTTTATTATTAATATGTTTTTGAAAGTAAATAAAAGCTGATTTTCAAATAATACTTCGATTTTATTCACCTGTCTACGATCCCAGGATTATCCCGGGATTCCGGGATCGCTTTTGTCAATGACCGAAGACCGGGGTCGAATCCTCTAATCATGACTGATACATCCGTAGCTCTGTAAATATCTAAAACGCCTAACGTGTACTCACTCGCCCGTCGATCCGTACACATGTAGCGAATGTATCGGTAGTTAGTTTTTAAAACGCGCGTTGCCAAAGCGCGCGCTTTAATACGCCTAACGTGTACTCACACGTAGATCCATACACATCACATTTGGATATGTGCGGTGCGGATGTATTGGTAGATGGATTTTTAAACGCGCGTTGCTAAAGCGCGCGCTTCAAAACGCCTCATGTGTACTCGCTTACAATTGTGCTTACAATGCAAGTGATGTGAGGATCGAAAATACCTTCTGACGTAGTAGCTCAGTTCAATCTATCCACCGGAAATGAGATATTTCGAATGGGAATTTCATTTTCGAACTCAATTATGTTGAGATAGTATTTACTCATGGTTTAATGTTTATTGTATGGAACAATATGAAATGTGAACTATTTTGGATAATTCTAAAGTAAGTACAGAATTGGGCGAACTGCTAACAAATCGACATGATATATACGTAGTTATGATAACTTACAACTCTGATATGCTGATTAACTAATCAATGGTCAAATATCGTGTCAAGCGTTGACAAGAGATTTGATCATTCATTTATTTATTTAATACTTTATTGCACACAATTTTAAAAGTATACAAATGGTGGGCATAACGATGGTATTTTCTACCTGCCAACCACACAAGGTCAACAACGACAAAAAGGCGTGCTTAAACTTAGACTTAAACTTAGCTATGCTATAAATTAAGTATACAACAGAAAAAAACAATATATTAAAATGTCTACTGTGAAATACAAAAATTTAAGTAGTTAGATACCTACCTAAATCAAAATTTGTAGTATATGGTATATACTTGTAGCGAAATAAACTAGTAGTTCTACGAACAGTAGACGTCGCGAACACTAACTTTTATCAACAATTAATCAGGCGCGGTCCCAGGGGGGGGGTCACGGGGGTCATGACCCCCCCCAAAATCTTAGTTTAGGTACTTAAAAAATTGCAACCCACAGCTTAATGATTATATTGGCCTGTTAACTTCCGTTACATTGATTATGGTTACCAACTGCAGCAAAATAAAAAATCGCGGCTCGCTCCGCTCGCCGATATTACTGTTATTTGTGCTTGTGATATTGTGTGTTTTGATTAGCACAGAGGCAACGTTCCTAATTTTATTGGTCTGGCTGGTCCGCTATTGTCAGTTTGTATCCATCCAACCACCACAGTAAAAAGCACAAAATATAACAAATAATCTGGTCACTTAGACAACCAGTTCAAAAAATTAGTAGACAACAAAATTTTTGCGTTTTGGTCTCGTCGCAGATAACATTTGTTCTTTCTGACTATGATCCAAAGCTGAAAACCCGCCCCGCTGTAGGTCACTTAGCCAAATTTTCTAAAAAGTTGCCCAAAATCTAACAAAAACCAAAAATTGTCGCAGCTCGCTCAACTTGCCGGCAACTTTAAACTGTCTGCCTCTGGTCATGGGCTCATCCCTCGTTTGAGGTCAGTTTTCCAAACACTCCAAAAATCTAACGAAACCACTAAATTATCGCAGCACGCTCTGCTTGCCTCTGATTGACAGACATTCTGCTGTTTTGATAAGCTTCTGGCTTGCTCTAGTCCAGGACTCCTTCTCCGTTTTAGGCGAGTTTGCAACCGCAAAATATCTAATACCAAACAACTCACGCACAACCAGATCATAAAAATTTATTTTCTGAATCAGTTTGTGACAACACAACCCGAAAAAGGGAACAAAAACTTCGGCGGCTCGCTCCGCTCGCCGCTACATCTTTTTCGAAGACTTTTTTTTATTTCTAATTTTTTGTTAATCTCCTTTGCTCCGCTCGCCCCGATTTATATTCATAGCTAGGTATAATTATATCTACCACCGCAAAGTATTTAAAATTTTCGGGGTAGGTTTCGCTCACTTTATTATGTCATAGGCTCTAGGCTCTGGCTTACTTTTCCCCAAACATCAGAAAAAACATTTTTGAAGCTCGTTTCGCTCGCCATTACTTATACTTCCTATTGTTGGGTTGGGAGTTGGGGTAAGAGATGTCATGTTTGCGGCCAATATGCAAAACACTGCATTTTGCGGCTCGCTCCGCTCGCCGATAGTATTTTGTCTTTCTTTGTATTTGGTCCATTGCTTGACACTTGTTTAACATCATTTTGCTCGGGTAGTTACCCGAGAAAGTAACAAAAATTTCGGCGGCTCGTTCCGCTCGTCGTTACATTTTTATTCGCTTTTTATTAGCTTCACCTGTATGTTTGTATGTTTGTTTGTAACCGACTTCTTTGGGCGCGATTTTGACCCACTTTAAACGGCCAGATTTCGTTCAAACTTTGAAGATTTATTGAGGACCGATGACAATACACTAATTTGATAAAATTATTCAAAAAAACAAGCTATTATAAATAATCCAAACTAAAAAGTAGAAAATAAATAATAGTTTAAAAAAACAAAAAAACACGCTTTTTATAGAAAACCGAACTAAAAAATAGAAAATAAATTTTAATGAATTAAAATTAAGAAAATAGTGTTAAAAATTTCAATGAATATAAGTTAATAATAGTGTGAATAAAAAAAAAAAAATTTATTTTAAAAAAGCGTGGGGTGCATGGTGTCAATAGTTATAAATATTTTATTGACAGATATGAGTAGAGTGATTATCATTTCGATAATATTTTAAAAAGCACCCCACGCTTTTTTTAAAATAAAATTTTTTTTTTTTATTCACACTATTATTAACTTATATTCATTGAAATTTTTAACACTATTTTCTGATAGTGATTTATTATTTATTCACAAATAAAATTATACTAGTATTTACAATTGAAACAATTGAGCTAACTGCCGACTGTTGCAAACAGTCTACAGATAGCTCAACTGATCCATATCAACACCAGTCGGAAGCGTCCCCAAGACGCTGGCTGCATTGCCACTATTTTCTTAATTTAAATTCATTAAAATTTATTTTCTATTTTTTAGTTCGGTTTTCTATAAAAAGCGTGTTTTTTTAGTTTTTTTTTACTATTATTTTTTTAGTCTTTTTTGTATTTCCAATTGGTTGTTGATGCCCTTGCTCCGCACGCCCCTATTTATATTCATAGCTTTATATCTACTACCGCAAAGTCTCTAAAATTTTCGGGGCTTGCTACGCTCACTATCATTTATTTTTTTATAGATACCTATCAACAACAAAATAAATGATGCGGGCGAGAGTAAGCAAGTGGGCTTACTCTTGCTTACTTTTGCCAAAACTTCAGAAAACATCTCAAAAATTTCGAGGCTCGCTTCGCTCGCTATAGCTTATACCTACTATTGTTGGGAGTTGAGTATAAATTTTCCGCGGCTCGCTCCGCTCGCCGATAAAGTTTAGTGGTTTTTGGTGGGTTCTGCAACCGTCTAGAAGTACATTTGGTTCTACGGCCCGCACCAAGTGTGACCCCCCCCAAAGTCTTGGGCTGCGACCGCGCCTGCAATTAATTTATTTATTAATGCACTAAAGTAATTTAAAACGGGATATTTTGGTAGGTAGGTTCGGTAGGTATATTTTGAAAATAGTCGAAATGTAGTAGAAACCCTTTCAACCATGTTTTTCGGCGGTGACTCCTTGCAAATCGCCATGCCAGTATGAAAGCATCTTATGTATCACGGAGCAAAAGTGCTTACTTATCAGAATAAGCACCAGCATAGGTAGGCACCAGCCTTCCTATAATGGTGCTAATCTTGTCATCAGTATGATAGGTAAGTACCTAATTTCTATGTAATTATCGGTGCCTCTTACTTTTTGACGCGTTGTAAGAAAAATCCTATAGGTAGGTAGGTAGTGTATCTACACTTTACCTACCTAAGTAGATACCCAGGTAGGTATATCCAAAAATCAGAAAAACCCTTATAAGTAGGTAGGTACCTAAATATTGGTTTATGCTAGTGTGGTGTGCATTGAATTTTTGAACGAAATGTTGCACTAACACATCAACCATTATACCAATTGTCCATACAAAGTACCTAAGTTACGTTCCTCAGCAAAGCTCGAAATTCTGTACCTAGGTATCAATAGATGGCGTTGATCCATCAGCGCAAAGTTGTTGTTATTATTTAACCGACGACGACGGTGTATGCGGCCGCGCTATTTCATATAACTCTCGAAGTGTTACAAAGATGTTCTAATAGGTGGCGATGTACTGTAAATGCTCTCTTGCATATTACTGCATTTTGCGGAGCTATTCTGCTCGTCATGCCGAAAATCCTCATCCGATCTTTACCAAATTTTTATAAAAACAGTTTAAAGTTATTACCTTTCAATTAAAAATACAATCATCAAAATCAGATCTCTTATAGCGGAGATATTCCAAATCCGCTTTTTTGCCTTATTGTGGAAGAAGTACGCCTTTAATAAAAAAATCCCGACGACAATAAAATTCTATAAAATCATAGAATCTGTACACAAAGTTTCGTACCGATCGGTTGTAAAATACGACCTGTAGAGGAGTACGGACATACTGACAAAAACGCTATTTTGGCCAGACCTGAAACGAAGACTTTCGTTCAATTCTTTCACGACGTCAATAAATAAAATAAATAAAATTTTATTCAAAGTAAATAGACAATACATAATTATGTGCACTAAACAAATAAATACAGCTAAGTATAACAAATTAGCCAGAACTAGGTAATCCTATGTTTCAGGCGACAAGAGTGCTAATTATTAGATAAAACAATAACTTATTATTATTACAAAAAAGGCATTTAGTTTAATGTTGTTTAAGTTACAAACATTTTGTGTATGATATTAAGGTATATGAAATGACGGTTATCTAAGTAGTAGACGGGTAAAGAATTTTGATAAAATGCTCACGAGTCAGCTTTTTTTTACGATAGTATAGTATACATATTTTAAATACACTAGAATAACATTACAATCTAGCCATAGATTTGACTAATGGGCAATTTTGTTTTAACTTAATTAGAGTCAGCTTTTTGAAACAATCTTTTACAACTTTAGGAGTTCCAGAGTCTAACAGCAATCATTGATTAGTTGATTCGGTATGGAGATGATCAGTGTACGAAAGTGGCTCCATAGACAAGGTACAGTTATACTATACAGGGTGTTCGGCAGACTGTGTGCCATATGGTAACTGGGGATAGGTGGAATCAAGTACAATGCCTTGGCAGTCTTTTTAACCCACACAATTTTAGTTTTTATTTAAATTAGAATTATTTAGTGCTGTAGATGTTTTTTACGAACAAAACTTGAGAGGTGTCAAGGGACACCCGGATGTAACGAAGTTCATAAGAGAGAGAGAGAGATAGACAGAGAAACATGCGCACGCCGCACGGCTTACTATAGCAAAAAGTGTCGTTACAACTTTTCGTATGAATTTTTTCCGTCTAGCCCCTTTCACAACGCGCGATAAGGAACTTCGTTCCAAAAACATTATACGGGGTGTTTTGTATTGGGACCGACATAGTTTTTTTGGGGACTTGAGGGGGTCATGGGGTGAGAAGGCGGACCATTATAAGCTAATTTTGTATATTAAATAAATTCAGAAGAACAAAACATAAAAAGTGTCTCCTGTATCATGACTATTCATGGCCCTAGGAAACCGGTATCTCACAGTTTGACCACCTAATAAATAATTTCTTACGTCATGTAGCATATCGTTGGGAAGGGCAATAAATAAAAAACTTATAAAATGGAAACTAAATTCAATATGACTGTTAGTTTTTTAAACTTCAAAAAAATTCGTCTGTATGTTTATCTTTTAAATGAATTTAGTAGTTGTCGTGATTTAATTTTTTCACACAGATTTTTGACTTTGAGTGCTCGAATTTTTTTTGAAGTGAATTGTGTCAAGTTATAATTTATTTAAAATAAGTATATGTATATCTATACAAATTCGAGAATAGGTACTACGACAATCGTAGCTTGCTACGTCCTAGACAGCTGTGTCGTAGGCCGCTACGTCGTAGGCCGCTACTTCGTAGGCAGCTACGTCGTAGGCGCCTACGAGACTTACCGATGGCGTTTGTTTGAATAAAATACTTATTATTATTTCTGTAACGTGGTTTTCGTTAACGTCAAAATTTGCCGTGACTGTCGGACTATCAATGTAACGAGTTAAAGCTCATATTTGAATGCACATTAGCGGCGTTGGATAAATGTGCGCAGAGCTTAACTCGGGCGACTAAAATCGACTATCGACGAAGCCGCTTCCTTCTGTTTATTTTAACATGTCCACTTTTTCACCAATATGGCTACCAAGCTTGGTGATTATAGCACGATTATGACTGTTTGGGGGAGGTAAGTCCAGCTGTGGGCATATAATGTGCTGATGAGATGCTTGCCAGCTGACCTGTGTAACTTTACCTTATCCATTATTTTACCATCACCGTTAGGCAGTAGTTAATTCGTGTTTGCAAACCTTTCAGAGAGCTCTTTGTTTCAGTTAGCAAACAGCGATAGAACAAAACATTTTTTAATTAAGTGGAATCGAAGCTGAAAACCATTGCATTACTGCAATTGAATTGCATTTAGATTAAAATGCCGAGCGTTTTGGAGAAGAATTCTTTTTCTTTCTTTAGGAACGTACAGGTAAAGGAAAATTAGACCTAATTTAACAAATTAGGTACACTAGGTACCTTAGTTCAGTCAACAAGTACGAATCGAATGAGCTATCGCACGTATTTTTAGGAGCATGATCAAGAATTAACAAACTTGTTGACACCTACACCTAATACCTAATACCTGAGAATCTAATTTATGAGAGTGAGGGTGTCTACGCCCAGCAGTAGAACCATAGACCATAATATCCACAACCACCTTCACACCGTACGATGACGTCGCGTCGTTCTGCGGAGCTTCACATCGCTCACGCACGGCCTCTTTCCCCTACGGCTGCCGCGCTAGTCGCACGCGCCGCGCCTCAACTCAACTCAATCTTACTATATATAATTCTTCTGTGAGTGTGTATGTCACTGAACTTCTCTCAAACGACTGGACCGATTTTGATGAAATTTTTTGTGTATGTTCAAGGGGATCTGGGAATGGTTTAGATTCACAATTTTAACGACTGGACCGATTTTGATAAATTTTTTTGTGTGTGTTCAAGGGGATCTGGGAATGGTTTAGATTCACAATTTTGTTTAATTAACGCGTGCGAAGCCGCGGGCAGAATCTAGTACTATATAATCTGTGGTGCCACATTGTATTGTGAATCTATCTGTGATCCTGGAAATTAAATTCCTTATAAAACCTAGTTCACGAGTTCAATTATTTATCTACGCCGCCGTCTACAACCCTGGGTTGATACCCTACAGAGGGATTTTATTTATTTACTTATTTAATATAGAATGTACCTCTGTTTAGCTAGTCTCCGTAGTCGTAGCCGTAGGTACGTACGTAGTCTATTACCTAACTTAGGCTATGCTCTAAACGTACGCCAAATTTCATCTTGATCTGTTCAGTAGTTTTGGAGATCCTAGGTAACAAAAATTCAGATTTCACAAACATTCGGCCATATAATATTAGTAGGATAAAAGTATGAACTTACTAGCTTCTGCCCGCGGCTTCGCACGCGTTGTTTCTATAGAAACGTTTTGAGGTTATTTCTATCCCATGGGAACTGATTCATGAGATAAATAGTCGCCTATGTTTGATTCCAGGATTAGACTTACCCTGTATGCAAAATTTTGGCCTGATCCGTTCAGTAGTTATGGCGTGAAGACGTAACAAACATCCATCCATCTATACATCCATCCATCTAAACTTTCGCATTTATAATATTAGTGTGATTATATGTCACCCTCACCTAACGATTCCACCATGTTCCGTGTCTGATATGTTACTACAAAATGCATGTTGCTGGATTTTGTTGGTAATTTTCACACGGCTTAGGTATCTCCTGACCCGGAAGCCGAATATCCATCAAAACAAGAATTTCTCTGAACAAAAACGTCCAGTAAATAATAGTTACCAACGTAAACCACCGCCTCGTATCGTACCTAATCGAAACGGGGCTCAAACGGCTGCCATGGGACCGAAGCAGAGATGAAAAGACAGTCCCCGTCCAGAGTGAAAGTTAAGATGAAAAGTTTACTTTTTTTTTGAGTGTTGTATTTATTACAAGACAAGTACATCATTATATTAAATAAAAATAATATAAATAAATAATAATACTGGACAATTCACAGCGTTATCTAGCCCCAAGCTAAGCAGAGCTTGTGTTATGGGTAGAGAGAGATGAACCATTCTAAAAATCACGCCCTCTCCTCTAAACGTCATACAATCGGCGTTCATTTTTAGGGTTTCGAAGATCGGTTTCGAAACCCTTATGGTCTCGCTTTGTCTGTCCTTTTTTCCCTCCTTAATAACTCATCAACTACAGCAGCTATCAACTTGAAATTTAAAATAATAATACATTTCGTGCGCCTGTACAGATTTTAAGAAAAAAAAATGAAAAAAAATGAAAAATAAAAATGAACATTTTCCATACAAATTGAGACGTCAAAATTTTAAAAGAGACCTACAGAGTCAAGTGGGGTATCAAATGAAAGGTATTAGTTCGTACATTTCAAAATAGTTTTTGAAATTTCTGTAGGTTTCATACTTTTTGAAATATTTTGAAAATAGTCGAAAAAATACCCATTCCCCCCCCCTATCTCCGAAGTTTGCAGACCGATTTATTCAAAATGTATGAAGCGTTTGTAGATATAGATCTATATTTTACAGGAAAAATATAGAAAAGTCTGTAAAATGAACCGTTTTTGAAAAATGGTCAAAAAGAGGGGGGATAATTTTCAAAAAGGGGGGTTACCCCAATGAGTGGGGTATCATATGAAAGGTATCGGTTTGTACATTTCAAAACAGTTTTTGAAATTTCTGTTGGTTTCATACTTTTTGAAATATTTTGAAAATAGTCAAAAAAAGACCCGCTCCCCCCCCCCTATCTCCGAAGTTTGCAGAGCGATCCATTTAAAATGTATGGAGCGTTTGTAGATATAGATCTATATTTTATAGGAAAAATATAGAGAAGTCTTAAAAACGAACACTTTTTGAAAAATGGTAAAAAAAGGGGGGAATTATTTTCAAAAGGGGAGGCTACCCCACCGAGTTGGGTATTATATGAAAGGTATCGGTTTGTACACTTCAAAACAGTTTTTAAAATTTCGGTAGGTTTCATACTTTTTGAAATATTTTGAAAATAGTCGAAAAAATACCCGCTCCCCCCCCCCCCCCCCCCTATCTCCGACTTGCTGTCGATTCGGACAAAATATATTGGGACGCAATGTCCCAATTGACACTTTTGATTTTAACATTTTAATTACTGTCGATTCGGACACTATTAGAAATAGCTGCATTGTACAGTCAGTTAAAAAACAGATATTCACCGAGGCGCGGCGGCGGGGCGGCACAGCAAGATGACGAAATAGATGCATAACAAGGTCACACTCTCCCTATCTCCTTATTTTATAGCTTTATTTCGCTTTATTTTGCACCCAGGTAACAAAACAATTCGTCTTGCGAGTAAGTGAAGGTCAGTGCGTTCGATCAAATGTCAGTGCAAACAAGGAACAGTGTAAGCCTGATTTTGTCGCAAACCAATTACAAATAGAACTTGAAACGTTCATCCTAAAATCGAAGAAGAAAATACTGTATCGAAGAAGAAATAGTTCACTAGATATGAAAAAGGTATCTTTTAATACCATTACCGACATCATAATCCCCCCAAAATTTCCAAGTTTTGTGATAGCTGACTACAGTCACTTACACGACTAGGATCTTGGTTTTCGCGGGAAAATATTGCAAGGAAATATTTATAAAACCTAATCTAACAGTCATGTGCGATGGAACTTATGTTTAAGACTGTTTCAGCAACTTTACACTCTGCCTGTGGATTTGGGGAGTAGTGCCACTCATTACAATATAATTCCAGTTTTATACGCACTACTGCCAGCAAAAACTATAAATATTTACGTGTTTAACCTCATTAAAAGCAAAATTCCAGAGTTTGATCCGCAGACCTTTGTGCTGGACTTGGAGGGAAGTGCCATTAAGGCTCTTTAACTAAACGAGTATTCCCCAAAGCAAATATTAAAGGTAGCTATTTCTATTTTACGCAGAGTCTATGGCGAAAAGCCAATTAACTATGTATAAAAAAAAATCTTTTATCAAGACAGTTAATAGACGATGCCTGTTTGTCCCAAAAATTAAAAACTTATAAAATTTAATCATTATTTAATTTGCACTTGGCTGAACGAATCTTCCTTGTTTTACAATAAATGGAACATATTCGATAGCCCGCACCGTACCACAAATATGGTTGAATTTTCGCATTCCGTAATAAATGGAAAGACATGTAGGAAACCGAATAACGTTGCCCAATTTGGTGCCCATTGGTGATGATGAGTGAAATCTAATAAATGATTAGTGGTAATTTTAAGTCTATGATTGAACTTATGATTACCTGTGATTTTAATATATGCTCGTGTAAGCGCTTAGGATAATTAGGTAATTTTTTTAATAATAGTATACAACGCCAAATCAGTAAATGTTGTCGGGATATTTTTCTCCTATAAATTGTCTGTGATTTTTAAACATTCCTAAAATAATGACTTTTTTAATATGTAAGGAAAGATAGAAAAATGTTTTAAGATAGAAAAAAATCTTTAGTTAACATTTTTAATGTTTTTTATTTCGTTGATTTTAAAGTGTTTAATAGGTTAAGTATGTGCCAAATGCTGTGTGAAATATTGTGATTATTGTGGGTTAAGTATTTTTTATTTTGTTTGATAGTTCTATCATTTTTTTCAGTAGATAATAGGCCTTGCTGATGTTGAAAACTGACAAATAATATGTAGTAATTTTAGGTCTATTTGAACTGATCATCTGTGATTTTTATACATACTCTTATACTGTCTTAATTAAAAAACCTCTTTGAGATATTTTTAAGTGACCGTAAATAGATACCTAAGTATACAAGATGTTGATTTATGCCAAATATTCGCTATGAGTAAGACTTATTGTTTTTTTTAACATTAACCACCGCACGCCGTACCACACGCTCTCAAAGCAATTTGCTTTATCACATTATATTATATTTTGCTTAACATTTTTTTACTTGACTGTACTCAACAGCTTCAATAATTTGACGGTGTCCGAATCGACAGAGAAAAAAATATTAAAATCAAAAGTGTCAATTGGGACACTGTGTCCTAATAAATTTTGGCCGAGTCGTCAGCAACTCCTATCTCCGAAGTTTGCAGAGCGATCCATTTAAAATGTATGGAGCGTTTGTAGATATAGATCTATATTTTATAGGAAAAATATAGAGAAGTCTGAAAAACGAACACTTTTTGAAAAATGGTAAAAAAAGGGGGGAATTATTTTCAAAAGGGGAGGCTACCCCACCGAGTTGGGTATCATATGAAAGGTATTGGTTTGTGCATTTCAAAACATTTTTTAAAATTTCTGTAGGTTTCATACTTTTTGAAATATTTTGAATATAGTCGAAAAAATACCCATTCCCCCCCCCTTATCTCCGAAGTTTGCAGAGCGATCCATTCAAAATGTATGGAGCGTTTGTAGATATAAATCTATATTTCACAGGAAAAATATAGAGAAGTCTGAAAAACTAACACTTTTTGAAAAATAGTCAAAAAAGGGGGGGATAATTTTCAAAAGGGGGGGCTACCCCACTGAGTGGGGTGTTATATGAAAGGTATTGATTTGTACATTTTAAAACCGCTTTTCAAATTTCTGTAGGTTACATACTTTTTGAAATATATTGAAAAAAGTCGAAATTTTACCCGTTCCCCCCCCTCTATCTCCGAAGATTGCAGAGCGATCCATTCAAAATGTATGGAGCGTTTGTAGATATAGATCTATATTTTAAAGGAAAAATATAGAAAAGTCTGTAAAATGAACCCTTTTTGAAAAATGGTCAAAAAGAGGGGGGATAATTATCAAAAAGGGGGGTTACCCCAATGAGTGGGGTATCATATGAAAGGTATCAGTTTGAACATTTCAAAACAGTTTTTGAAATTTCTGCTGGTTCAATACTTTTCGAAATATCTTGAAAAAAGTCGAAAAATTTACCGCTACACCCTATCACCGAAGCATGCAGAGAGATCCATCTGAAGTGTAGGTTGGTACCTACTAGTTTTAGGTCTTCATTAAATTTCGGAGTTTCTAACCGGTACCTTTAGTACATACCTACTTGTTCACAAACGTTCGAAACCCTCGGCGCGCGAGTTACACTCGCACTTGACGGGTCTTGTTTTTTGAATGGTTTATCTCTACTAGATAACTGATATACTTCATACCATGTACTACATAGATAGATATTTTTTATTATACATAGAAAACATCCAGAACACCCTAAACAAATATCTGCAGATCGTACAAACATTTGTCGAACCCGCAACCTCCTGCGCCGCAGGCGGGACCTTCGCCCGCCGCGCCACAGAGGTCTTCATATTAATATCTAGTCATAAGACTAGTGAGAACTTCAAATTTTGACTTAAAATGCTAAGAATGTGTCCATTAGCACTATTCTTACTGTCTCTAGTTAAGGCGAAGACACTTTGTTCTTGTGTTCTATAAGATAGCACTCACTATTTAGTTTGTCACATTCGCTAAACTAACTCGAAAGGTTTTGTCCTTTTGAGTGTTCTCACTATGTTTGTGTTGAAAAGTTACTGGTCTATTCTTCAATTTCTATTATTTCTATGAATCGGTAGGCGCATATAGCTACTGCAATGACCTAACCCGGTGGCTATGGTCAGGCAGGATATCTTATGAGTAGAACATTTCTGGTCGAAAATGAATAAACGAATGAACACTTTAATGTAATAGTAGTGAATGTAGAAAATGTTCACTCACATATTATGTTCACATGTCATTAGTTAAATTGTCTCGTGAAATACGTGAAAATCTTTAATTGGCCCTCTGATGTTATTACGTAATTTGATCAAGTTAGTTTAAGCCGTTGATTTTCCAATTAATTAATTAAATAAATAAAAATGTGTTTTTCTATAGACCGTAATCGCGACAAGCAATCACGAAATCCATATTTCCTGAAAAAAGACACGGGTCCTAGGACTTCACTTTAGACTGAATACTTGACTTTAGGTGAAGTTGCTAAGTAGTTTAGGCAACTTTGTCCTTACTTACTTACTTACTATGGGCATTCTGTGAATATTTTTAGGGCCTTTGGCCATCCATTTTATGAGTAAGTTCCGCAAAATGAACTTTATTTTACTTGTAGTTTTTCTACTGAATTTTCCATGTCTTAAAGGATTAGGAAGGTTCCTACCTGATTTAAGCAACGTAGAAAAATCACCCATATTTAGCTAACAAACGGATACACTCCGCTTCAAAAACTAAACGGCTTTCGCGGCAAAGGGGCGCAGCAGATACCGTAAATAAATTTCCCAAATCCCGATTACGAGCGTGCGGATCCACTGGTGGCCATTCCGGTCCCAACTGCAGCAATGTGTCGCGCGATTTACAGCCTTGTTTTACACGACTTATGTTATAAGGTCATGTTTACCGTAAATATACGTATGAGAAGATTTATTTTCGAGCTAAATAGAATTTGTTCATTTCATGACGCTTCTACTTAATCGTAGATATTTTTTTAGGGTTCCGTCCGTGCTTAACATCTTCACAACGGCACAAACATAGATATGCCTTTTATTATTAGGATAATGGAGTTTAGACACACAGTGACTGTAATTCATTCGTGAGACTATGCAACTATAAATAGCCACTTTTTATAATATTTTACCATTTCAGTTAGGTATTTTTAGGCAAATTGAATTAGCAAGTTTAATGACTACGGTACACTTATCTAAAAGTCATCAATTTCCAAAAACCAGAACGTAGGCGGTAATGCCTAGTTATCAATACCCTACCATTTAAAGGAGATATAATTACTAGGTACTTAGTACGACCTATGCTGGCTGATGATGTGTGGTGCCGGCTTAGAATTTGCACCACCCCAACTCTTCCCGCGTGTCTTAAGAGGCGACTAAGGGATATCCACCGGGGCGGGCAGTAGCGCCCCCTGCAGAACAATTCTACCTCCGAACTGCGATCACCAACCCCCAGGCCCAGCGTGGGGATTGTAAGCACTACCCCCCTTGGGATAAAAGCCAATAAGGCGCTTATCAGGGGGAGACCTACGTCCAGCAGTGGACCAATAAGTAGGTATAGGCTATTGAGGTGAGGTGAGGTAGTACGGCCTAAGAAAAGCATCGAAAATATCGCACAATTTTAATTCAGTCCAAACGGTAAGATACGGTCCTTAAGGTAGGTAGGTATTTACGAAAAATATTTGAAAGCGAGACACAAATTTCGTCGTCTCATTATAACGAAACATCGGGGAGTGCTTAGATATTAATAAAGAATGCTTTGACTTCTGAAACATTGTCGCTTTTTGTCTAATTTTATTTTTTGATCCTCGTCCCCATTTCCCACACCCTTATAAAGAAAGAAACAACCCACGTTTTAAATAATAGCTTGTTTTCCGCCTCTCAAACAAAGGAAATGCGTAAAAGTACCTCTCCCTAAGCATTTTATTTACTCAAGTAAGTAGACACATGTGGTAAAAACTTTTAGTGTTTATTTATTTACTTAAAATATATAATAAATAATGCTGGACAATTCACACAGCATCATCTAGCCCCAAGTTGTGCAGAGCTTGTGTTATGTGTACTAGATAACGATTTAAGTAAATTACATCGATACATGATAGATACACATATTTTTAGTATACATAGAAAATACCCGGAACAAAAATCTGCAGATCGTACAAATATTTGTTCCGAGAGCAATCGAACCCGCAACCTCCTGCGTCGCAGGCGGACCTTCGCTCGCTAGGCCACTGAGGTCGTCCAAGTATATACTTAGGGAGAGGCCATAGTCTTCTCTATTAAGTATACTATCTACTAGCGTTATCTATTGAGGTAAGTAGGTACATAGGTACTCTACTTCAATAGAAAACGCTCGAGGGCCTATCTGGAGCAAAAAAACTATATAGCTAATTGAAGTTTGACAGCTGTCATCAAAAATGTAGATCTCGACGAGTACTACAATTCACCTTGTGAAACTAGTGCTCTGGGATGTTCAGTTCCCAAGATATCAAGATTTGAAGTTTGACAGCTGTCATCCGAAGTGAAGATCGACGAGTAGGTAGGTACTACAAATTACCTTTAGAAATCTGGCAGCATTTGTGCTAGATGTGACCCTTGAAAAGCAACGACGAAATTCGGACGAGTTGTCCCCTTCACTTTTGGTTGAGGGTACAACTCATCCGAATCTTAAACCAAGAGATTTTAGGTTCGGACGAGATGTACCCCTACTCAAAAGTGAAGTGGACCTCTCGCCCGCGGATGAGTTTGAGATACGGACCAGTTGTACCCTAACCCAATATATCGCTTCTACCTACCTTATGTGGCTATATTAGTTTAGATACTTAGGTATATTTATAGGATTATGTCGGTTCGAATCCCGCCGCGGGACAAATGTTCTTTTATGATCACGATACTTCAGCAGACAATTCCAGTAGTGCTAATGGTAGGTAACGTACCCATAACGATTATAAAAACTAGCTTCTGCCCACGGCACGCGTTGTTTCTATGAACACGTTGAAATGTTATTTTTATCCCATGGGAATTGTTTTATGGGATAAAAAGTAACCTATGTTTCATTTCACGGCTCAACATCAATGCAAAATTCCAGCCCGATTCGTTCAGTAGTTTTGGCGTGAAGAAGTAGCAAAAAAAAATTACATTCATCCTTCCATTCTAGAACCTGATGATGCTACGTAAAATGTCCATTATTATTTACTAGCTTCTTCCCGCGGCTTCGCACGCGTTGTTTCTATGGCAACGTTTTGAGGTTATTTCTATCCCATGGGAACTGATTTATGGGATAAAAAGTCGCCTATGTTTTATTCCAGGGTTAGACTTACCTGTCTGCAAAATTTCAGCCCGATCCGTTCAGTAGTTTTGGCGTGAAGAGGTAACAAACATACATCCATCTATACATTCATCCAAACTTTCGCATTTATAATATTAGTGTGACTAGCTTCTGCCCGCGGCTTCGCACGCGTTGTTTCTATGGCAACGTTTTGAGGTTATTTCTATCCCATGGGAACTGATTTATGGAATAAAAAGTCGCCTATGTTTTATTCCAGGGTTAGACTTACCTGTCTGCAAAATTTCAGCCCGATCCGTTCAGTAGTTTTGGCGTGAAGAGGTAACAAACATCCATCCATCTACACATCCATCCAAACTTTCGCATTTATAATATTAGCACAGCCTACCTATGTGATATTAGTGTGATGTGATGTGATTATAGTGTGATTACCTCCGTAATTCTGCTCTTAAATAGGTAAGGTACTGTCAGTAGGTAACTTGATTAAATGATTACCTACATTTGGTACGTAATGTCAACAGAATACAATAGATTACAATAGACATTACACTTTATTGCACACCAAGCAAACACAAAAAATACAGAAAAAGAGAGATTACAGAGTTGCACAATGGGCGGCCTTGTCGCTAAGAGCGATCTCTTCCAGACAACCTTGGGATGGGCACGAAGCAGTTGTACCTAGGACAATTTTTGAAATGTCTTTGTAACTACCTTTGTTGACCACAATGTCTTTGAATTGTACACGTACCGTACCGGTGGCGCACCTACCAATTACTTAAATACAATACTCATACATATAATACATGATTATAAAAAACATATAAGTACATTTCGCTAACCATCTTTTCATGATTTAATTATTCAATATTGAACTAATGAATGTGATTGAAACTGGATAAACCTACAGGGTTATTGGTAATAGTTTTGAATATATAAACTTGTTACAATCTACCACACCAGGTGTTTTAATTGTCCACACTATTGGTGTCAGTTGAACCACTTTTCGTTGCGTCTTTATATGGTTATTGTAGCAAAATTAATGATCCTAGAGCCACCGAATAGGCTTTATTTAGTAACTATATACGCCACATACACTCAAAGTCAAAGTGATTCATCCAGTCAGTCTACCCTACTTAGGCTCTAGCCAAAGCCATGCTAAGTACCATAGGTACCTATACCATGATGCTATGCGAATTGACCAGCATAAAATAGAATATTAAAGGAGTAACTTCGTCCTTCAGGATTTATAACAGTCCTCCCGAAAACCTTTTCACGTCATAATCTAATGAAATAAATGAAAATTATCACCCAAATAATATGCGAGACTCTCACTCAACCTCTTTTGAGATTACCTATTAATTTCGACAACGACCATTAGAACTTTATGAGCGTTTCAATTTAATAATTCCTACTCTACCGTCGCAGCTTAATTAAGTCAGTGAGGATTCTATCGCATGTTTAATAACTGTTAATTTGTATGATAGCTTGTGAAAAGGGGTATTGAATGAAAATTTGCACATGGGGTCATCGTTAGACAGAAGGTAAGATCCGTAAAATTATAAATTTTGGTTTTAATTATGTACATGGTTAATTACATACCATGGTGGCAAAAATGAGCAATTTCGCATCTCTGCACTATACAAACTAAAATTAAAAAAAGCTTATGATAAGATTCACAAACTGTCCACTCGATTTTTGAATATTCCTTCGTTTTAAAGAATAATAAGATAAAATAGGAGGTGGCGCTGATTTGGATCGGGGTGGCGCCCTAAGGCAACTACCTACATTTTTAACCACATGTAGAAATGGTTACCAGTGATGTAAGATAAGATCTCTAAAGAATCTCCATCGTATACAATGCAATAAAATACCTCTAGCATCCAAGTTTCGTTGATCATGTGGGATGTTTGTTTTGTGGCATACATATGGTGATGCTGATGGTGATGCTCCCTTTTGGCAAGTGAGTGAATCAGACTCTCCCTCCGCTACCGAGTCATCGACTCGGAATCTGACACAAATTCGCGCGAAATTCAAATCATTTAGCGGTTTTTAATATTTTCTGCGTTCTACGAGGAATTCAACTACCAGACAAGTAGTTTTCCATATATAATAAAACATTTGCTATGAACCAATGATTTAACAAATTTCGATTATGTGCTACTTCTGGAATTATTAATGTTATACGAGCTTTATTACTAAAAATCAACATAATATTACCAAAAGCTGCATAATATCACACTTTATTGTAACATGAGTTCATGGAAAATGGTCTACAATTTGGGGAAAACTACTTTTCTGGTAGTTTAAATCCTTGCAGAACGCAGAAAATATTGAAAACCACTAAAATATTTGAATTTCGCGCGAATCTGTGTCAGATTCCGAATCGATGTCTCGGTAGCGAGTCGGTATTCCGGGCTATTGCCCAGCAGAGCCCGGATATTTAATCTATGGCACGGTGGTGAGTACGTGAAGTATTGGAAAGCTGTCGTTTGACGTTTCCCTGGTGAGCTGCCAGCTCAGTAAAGTTACCCATCTTTGTGCACTCGGAGCACTGCCTACTGCCTTGTACAAAGTGGCGATCACAATAGGCCAATCATGGCCGCAGTGATACGAAAGCCACCAAAAGTAATCAGTTTTAATTTATTTTACTGTTAAGCTTAATAAGTTGTTATTATTTGTACACAGACATTGCACACCGTAAAACCGGTAGGAATACATTGACTCGCATAATCGACATAAAAACACCTGTACCCACATGTATTTCATGCAATAAACGATACTTTACTTTACTTTACTTTACTTTACTGTACTGTACCAGAGTTGTGACTTATTTGAAATACTAGTATTTAAAATGCAAAATTTTATATTTTGTACTTAAATACCTTTTTATTAAAAGTATTTTGTATTTTATTTGAAATACTTTTCGAAATGTCTATACTAATATTATAAAGAGGAAAGGTTTGATTTTTTGTTTGTTTGTTTGTTTGTATGAATTGAATAGGCTCCGAAACTACTGGACCGATTTGAAAAATTCTTTCACCGTTAGGAAGCTTACTTTTCAGGGAGTGACATAGGCTATATTTTATCCCGGAATTCCCACGGGAACGGGAACTACGCGGGTGAAACCGCGAGGCGATCGTCTAGTATTTTATATTTGTCAAATATATAATACTTTTTTAGTGCTAAGTTTCAAAAGTATTAAGTACCACTCAAATTTTCAAGTGAATGGATCAACGATTCGGCAAATGGCCACGAGGCGCTGCCACTTTGAAAGTCAATGTGCAAAATGACAGTTAAAACAATATGAACGTCATTCAGATGCAACATGTCTGATGCTCTTTTTGAAGAGCTTGTAATGTTAAAATCTTAAAAAATAAAGAACATTAGTAATTTTATTTTGTATTTGAAATAGTGTAGAGTAGAGAAGTACATAAATTAGAAAAGTATTTGCATTTTGCATTTAAATATATTTTAAAAAGTATTTTGTACATCTCTGCCTGGTACTGCCCTAGGTACACTATTGAACTAATAGCCGGCCGCGTTAGCGTAAACTGGTAGACTTAGGCAGGTAAGAACACTGCGAGCATGCCTGCACAAACCAGTTTGCCCAAGAAAGAACGTGCTGGTAGACGGCGAAAGGGCCTTGGAGTATTTATGCGCGTTGGGAAGGACGGCTTGTGCAATCGTTGTTGGCAGCTGAAGATTGGACTGCGCAGCAGCGTGCGCACTTGCGCTGGTAGACGAAGCGTGTGGCCGGGCTATTACTAGAATAAAAATGTTATTTTGTGGTAATTCGTTATTTTATGTTTGCAGCACACAGCTTGGAGTGGAATTTGACGTTTGCGTTTCGTTAGTGCTCAATATCGAAAGCGTCTTTCAAAAAGGTGCTTACGATTGTTTGGTTGTAGACAGGCAAGCAAGCACCGAAAAGGAATGTAGCTCCGTACTAAAATGGCGGATGTCTCAACTATTGAACGCAAAGTGAAACTCAATAAAAATGGAAAAGTTGTTAAAAGGCGGACACGAAATCCAGAAGGTAATATTTGTGATTCTACCGTTTTAGCAACCGAAGAAACCACGAATCTTTACAGTAGAGTAGTAGTAATGTCTTGTAAAGAAAGATGCGCCACTGGAGTTTTTACTTGAGTTGCCTCTTACTACCTTTTATCTTAATTCTGTCAAGATTTCGAATATCTTTTGTTTATTTACAAGAAAATCTGACTAAGTACTTTATTATAAGGCTAGTAGGTTTAAATGTCGAGTACATAAGTAAGGTAGCAATCAAATTTAACTTAAATGCATTGCATACACAAATTAATAGGTACCTATAGGCACTACAATCCTGCTGCATTATTTCAGAATGGCACAAACAGAAACAGAAGCGACTACGAATCGCGGGGCTAGAATACATAAATGCAAATGGGAAAGTGGTGCCACCCAAGCAACCCGGCCCAGATTGCAACTGCCGACGCGGATGCTTCCAAAAGGTGCCTGAAGAAGTTAGACTGAAAACCTTTCAGGGCTTTTACTCAATGAAAACGCATGATGAACAAAATGCGTACCTATTTGGCCTTATGAGACAAGTTGATGTAAAAAGAAAGCGGGTTAAATCAAGTAGCCGAAGAACATGTACATTTGAGTACTTCATTCGAGTAAAAGGAAGAGAGACCCAAGTATGCCAAACAGCTTTCAAAAACATTCATGCCATTACAGAGAGAAAGGTCAGGGTGCTATGCAAGAAAATGGATGATGGCATCATGTTCCCCAGTGACAACCGCGGCAAAAACAGCCATAAAAGATCAGGAGAGGTGCGTCTGCCAGCTGGAGTTGTGGAGCAAATTAAAAACCATATATATTCCATTGTACACACACACCGCCTTAAAGACTTCATCAGGCTGGATAAAATAGCAGGCTTAGAAATAAATATCTCAAAAATGTGGAAAGATTACATTCGGACTTATGATCCTGATAATATATCTGCAACAATGCCCAAATCTAAAAGGGCATCTGATGTTGTTCAGCAGAGTGAATCAGAACCAATACAAATTCAAGCACCACCACCTCCCCAAGAAACATTTGCTCCTGTCAGCTATCCAGGCAGCGGTCAACTGGTTAACATTGCCGAGAATTATTTTCAAAATCAATATCAAGCAACACTGCCTGCAGGCACTACAAATTTTTATCAAACTCCCAATGGTGGTCAAAGCATGGGTATTCTACTCCAAACTGCACCACGGCCAGCCCAACCTACTACTGCCTACATTGTGTTGCAAGCGAAACCAGAAACTCAAAACACAATGATAGCTATCGACAACACCAGGTATAACACAGAGTTGATTGAAGTAGAGACTGAAAAGGATGGAAAAATTAAGAAGGAACGCAAAAGAGGACCCACAGTAAAGCAGTGGCGTTATACAAATATTTTTCATGAAGAGATTAATGGTGCTGCTCTAGCCGCGATAAAGACGAGGCTTGGGATGTACTATGCAGAGAGTGATGCTGCTCGGAAGAAGGCCAAGCAGGCACGACCTTCTGACTCAGTTCAGACACAAACTCAGCAGGAACCCTTTGCAGATATTAGGCCTGCACATGTGACCATATATGCTTCCGGGCGTAATTAAATCGCCAGCTTCCTCATAGATTTAAAAAGTATGTTTTATAGAAAACTAGAATTATGAATTGTTGATCAAAAATAGATAGGTAGGTATCAGTATTTTTTTTATAATTTGAATTTCGTTGTTTTGATCTCTTGGTTAATTTGAATAATAATGATGTAATCCATTCAAATCATGATAAAACTATTTTAATGATTATAAATTTAGGACTATTATTTATGTAGCCAGGATAACCAATTTATTATGTATTTTTATTGAATACACCTAGATTAATTAAGTTATAAGTACATTAAACTATATCTTGGCTATTGTTGTCTGATTAAAAAAAAACATCCTGAGGGATGAATTTGACGTTAGTAATGAGATGTCTCCTTTTTCCATACAATTTTGGTACAGCGCCTCACGCCATATAAAAAGGAGACATCACGTTACTAACGACAAACTTTAATAGACTCGCCCCTCTGATCAATCCCTAAAAAAAGCGCTTATATATGATCCGAGACTTGAACACTAGGTACTTGTTTGATCAAAGCTATTCTCCTTACCTGGGGCACAGATATTATAATACTGTACTAGTCTGGGGCTAGATGTGTAAAATGTCATTATTAATAAACTGGTGGCGATTCTGAGTTGATCACTAATTTGATCAACTCGAAATCGCCACCCGTTTTTTTTTTTTAATTAATGACATTTCACACATCCGGCCCCAGATAAGCAGAGCTTCTTTTTATAGGTAATGATTAGTTATCTGATTTACTTAATACCATACTAAGACATTTTTATTGACGTTGTGAACGTAGTGAACGAAAGTCTTCGTTTCAGGTCTGGACAAAATAGCGTTTTTGTCAGTATGTCCGTACTCCTCTACAGGTCGTATTTTACAACCGATCGGTACGAAACTTTGTGTACAGATTCTTTGATTTTATAGAATTTTACTGTCGTCGGGATTTTTCGATTAAAGGCGTACTTCTTCCACAATAAGGCAAAAAGGCGGATTTGGAATATCTCTGCTTTAAGAGATCTGATTTTGATGATTGTATTTTTAATTGAAAGGTAATAACTTTAAACTGTTCTTATAAAAATTTGGTTAAGATCGGATGAGGATTTTCGGCATGACGAGCAGAATAGTTCCGCAAAATGCAGTAATATGCAAGAGAGTATTTATAGTACAGCGCCACTTATTAGAACATCTTTGTAACACTTCGAGAGTTATATGAAATAGCGCGGCCGCATACACCGTCGTCGTCGGTTAAATAATAACAACAACTTTGCGCTGTTGGATCAACGCCATCTATTGATACCTAGGTACAAATTTCGAGCTTTGCTGAGGAACTTAACTTAGGTACTTTGTATGGACAATTGGTATAATGGTTGATGTATTTGTGCAACATTTCGTTCAAAAATTCAATGCACACCACACTAGCGTAAACCAATATTTAGGTACCTACCTACTTATAAGGGTTTATAACCTATATATTTTTATAACCTACCTACCAAAATATCCCGTTTTAAATTACTTTAGTGCATTAATAAATAAATTAATTGTTGAAAAAAGTTAGTGTTCGCGACGTCTACTGGTAGAACTACTAGTTATACATTAAAAAACACTTAGCAAGTATCTTGCAGATCCATACAATCATTAAATGTTTACACAAATTGTGTGCTGAGGCAGGATCGAACCCGCAACCTGCGTCGCAGGCGGACCTTCGCCCGCTGTGCCATAAAACTATGTTACTCGGGAATAATGTAGCATTCTAATGGTGAAAGAATTTTTGAAATCGGTCCAGTAGTTTTCGAGTTTATTCGTAACAAACATACAAAAATACAAATCTTTCCTCTTTATAATATTAGTTAACGCCATCTGTATGTAGTTTCATGTCAAAAATATAATAAGGCCCTTGGTCAGTAGCCAGAGGCAGCAAGGGCTATTTAGGAACTCAAGTTAAAATATTTGGAAGCTGGGTAATTAAGGTAAGATTAAATCAAATTATATTTAAGATTTTAAAGTTTTTATTTTACTCTTAAATTACGCAGACAAAACGCACACACCTCCTGCAGCCTTGATCTTCTCCTCAGCTGTTTTTGAGAAGAATTTAGCTTTCACAATCACAGGTTGCTTGGGGAGTTTGCCTTTGCCTAATAATTTGTAGTAACCCTGAAAAGAATACAAAATTCAAATTAGTATTTACATGTTCTCACACTCTGTAGAGTTCCATACCAAATTTTATAGTTGAATGAGAATCAATGGTTTTCTTTATTGTAAATACTGCTATACATATAAGTTTACTAATGCACCCTCCATAAAGCTTGCGATGGTATCATGAGATGGGCCCAGGCAGAATTGTGTCCAAACCAGACACTGGGCCATCAGACAAGAAGTATTTACACAGATGTTCATTATGTTACCTCCATGGAATAATTATGAAAAGGATGTAAAATAGACTAATGTAGGTATAGGTTTAGTGTACTTCTAGATATTGCACCCCTAGAAGAAGATAGCACTAGGTCAAAATATAACATCGATGAAAAACCATTTTCTGCTATTGTATAATAGATATTTCTAAGTTTTTTAACGTTTTGTAACACGAGATTATCACAAAACAATTTTCCATCTTGTTCTAGGGGTGCGATATAGGCTTATTGGTTATCCCTGCAATAGATCCAAAAAAATGAGTCTCCAAACTTATTTCAGTAATACTTACAGCCTTTACAATGTTGATGACTGGTACTTTGCCATCGGTAGCGTTGGCATACTTGAGCCTGGCCTGCTCGGACACAAGGGTCCACAGTTTGTCCAAATTCAAGACAGGGCAGAACTCCTTGTTTTTCCTTTGGTGGTAGTTCCTCATACCAAGCTGAAAACAAAATAGAAAAACACTTAAAATTTTTGTTTACATTCTGTGATGGGTTTATTGTTTTCGAGCCAATATTTTACTATGCAAAGAATTTGAGAATGTCTTTGACTAAGAAATCAGTATTCTGTACTGTTGGGCTTGAAACATTGTAAATGGACAAGTTTGAGAAGTTACAAGGTGCATAGAAAGGCAGGTTAGTTAGTTAAAAGAACAATGGCAACTTTCCCTTATGGTCTGTCCCAAAAATTTGAGGAAAGATAAGAAATATACCATTCGATTCATCTCAAAATTTTAAGGAACTCTGCATTTTTAGTTTTTCCGTGATTATTCCAGAAAAAATTAAATATTTTTTTGAAAATTGGCAGAATAATTTCCTATCCTTGGTTCATCTCTTCATTGCAAATGGCGGCGGGGTGACAAAAAAGGTTTCAGTTGTAGAGGTTAGTTTCAGGTTAGGGGCAGGATTAAAACCAACCTCCTTTTTCAGTTGGTAGGTAGAATACAGTAGGTTTATCGGCCATGGACGAAAATAGCTAGGTCTTAGGTCCTGCTACAATTTTGGATAGAGATTTCCGAACTTTGTATGTAGGTAGTAACCCTTAGCCTATACCTACCTATCCCAGTCTAACCTATAACAGCTCAAGTGTATTGCCGCGGCTTTACAATGCGTTCCAAGAACGTGTCGCCTACCTGTTCGAATAAAATTGATAGGTACCTAATGAGCACCATATCGATCGCTCAGTCTTCAGCTTGCCGCATCCAGCATCTCCCTACCAATTGCGTCCTACACTACGTTTGCCGAGTCGCAGTCTCCACTCAAGACAGGAACACTTTTGCCCCAGCGCTTTTCGATTCTTAACCTACCCATGGTACAACTTTTATTTATATTGTAGGTAGGTACTTACGTGGAGTATCGTACGTACCTACGTACCTATCGTACCTTCCTGGAGTGAAGACATAATTAACCGCTATCTCATTAAAAGTCATAGGTCTACCTACAGTCATCGCCAATTATAGTGATGAACAGATGAAGATTCCAATCCAAAGCACCGAGCAGCTTCTGTTGTCTTGCAACAAGTGTAGTTTAGAGATTGCTCGACGGTTTTAGAGTCAACTTTGCGAGTTACGAGCACCTACCTACCTAGGTACCTATGCAAAAATGTTTTTTAGGTAGGTACCTATCTACCAAAATAGATAATTTTGTAATCATTCCTAATATTCCAGAAGGATCGAGTGGTTGGCCTTACTACGTTACGTACCATTCTAGCTTTACCAATAGGTAATACTATCTATAAACTAGCCAAACTCGATGTGGAATGTTTTTAAGCAAACCATTAAGAACACACACACACAACCCTTACACAAAAAACTAAAACTCACTTGCTTTGATTGGCGTCGAGTTTCATACATATAATAAATTGCATTGATTGTTTGCAACAGTCTGCAGTTAGCCAAATTGTTTCAATTGTAAATACTAGTTCTAATTTCACTCTGTTGCCGCGTCTTTTTATACGCAATTTACATACGTCTGCCGATTTGAGATCCTTCCTTCAATAAATATTGCTTATTTTAAAATACTTTATTTACAAAGAAAATAAGTGCAATCAAATACCTACCTAATAATTTCTATTAGGTATTTGATTGCACTTATTTTCTAGTGCAATCAAATACCTACCTAATAATTTCTATTAGGTATTTGATTGCACTTATTTTCTTTGTAAATAAAGTATTTTAAAATAAATAAATTATAAGCAATATTTATTGAAGGAAGGATCTCAAATCGGCAGACGTAAGTATGTAAATTGCGTATAAAAAGACACGGCAACAGAGTGAATTTTAGGTTAAGTACCTATGGGCGGTTTGTTTACAAACATTCTAAATCGAGTTTGGCTAGTGTATATGCATAAGATAAGAAAACATACCAACTAACTGGTCAGTGGAATCGTATAATTTTATTAATATACGCAGGCAAACTCATAGATGAAATATTTTTTATCTTGGTGCTAAATTATACATTTTCAAGAATGCGTAGGTACAGTGTATATCTATCAATTCTTGGGGTTAGTTTCTTTCAATTCTTAGTAAGTTTTTCCATTATCTGTGAGGTAGCGCTACCGAGTAAGTATTGTTATTCGGTTTCCTCTCTATCGTCATTTAGATAGGTACCTAAATACCTGAAAAATAAACACATCTATACTATAATATTATAAAGAGGAAAGATTTGATTGTTTGTTTGTTTCTAAGTATTGAATATGCTCCAAAACTATAGGACCGATTTGAAAAATTCTTTCTCCGCTAGGAAGTTTACTTTTCAGGGAGTGACATAGGTTATATTTTATCCCGGAATTCCCGGAATATCTTACGAAGTAGGTAGGTAGGTAAACAATGAAAACAAAATACTTAAACTCTCGATGTACAATAACTTACAATGGCGAAGGGTACCTAGGTATGTAGTTCTTTAGCACCCAAGAAAGAAAATATTCTTTGAAACAAGTTTCTTTGCTAATAAAACTTTTTGTGAAATCAATCTCACAAACACTTGGGTAAGGATAGAATGTTCACCTATAGTATTATTTTGATAATCATTTTGTCAACAAACACAATACAAAAGCGCGCGGATTGGTTGGACCACAGAATAATGACAGGCAGAGTTGGTAGTGCTGTCAATGTCAAAAACAAAATGGCGGATTCTACGAGTTTTATCACCCTAGCTTCGCCCAAATTGCTATTCATCCACATTTTCAAAAATTAATTTAATTTTTCCTGCAATAATTATGGAAAAACTAAATATACAGTTTTATTCAGAATTTCCGGAGCTATCGATTGATACCCGTGGGATCTATCCTCATGATAGCTCATAATTCTTGCCATTGTTCTTTGATGTGTGTGATTTGGACCCTGAATAGTTTACCTTGCCGAAGTATCCAGGATGGTACTTGTCCATGTTGATTCTGTGATGATGCTCACCACCAGCGTTACCGCGACCTCCAGGATGCTTGCGGTGCTTACCTGGAAATCAAGAGGACACCTATTATTAATCAAGGTTAGAGACAAAATTATTCCACTTTAAATTAATAGACCTGGCTGGTCTCGACTCCAAAACTTTACCAGCCCAAGTAAGTAGGCTTTTACCTATTGATGGGAATATAGTACCTACCGGGTAACACCAGTTTGTAAATATTAACAGGCTAGGTGTTTGAGGTTATGTTATGTTGTTTTGTCATGAAACATTCGTAGTTATTTTTAAAAATTACATACCAATACGACCATGTCCATGGCTCACGTGCCCTCTCAACTTCCTGGTCTTCTTCTTGGATGTGGCCTGCCGGGAAACAACATCATGAGTAAGGAATCCACAGGGGTTTCCAAAATATAACACACAAACACTTAATCGTCACTTTCGATGCATAGAACTCATTAATTTTGGCACTTTAATTGATCGATTCTATGGATATTTTCAGATAAAAATTGAGAAAATCATCACAAACCATTTTTGTCCTTCGTCTGGTTTTACTGAAAGAACTAAAAAGAAAGAACTGTCGTGAAGTGTCATTGTCAGTCAACGTCAATGGTAAATGTCAACGTCAATGTCAATTTTGATCGCCCACCAATAGAATATGTTCATTTATTGTCTATGATACTTCGCACTATTGGTTACTTATTAGTGTAGTCATACAAATTTCTAATCGATTTTATTTCTCGATCAATCACTCGAAATTAATTAAATAGTATTTTTTTATGAGTCTATTTAATAATGTCAAAATAATAAGTCATATTTCGGTCTGTCCGTCTGTATGTTTGCTCTTGATAAACTCCGAAACGGACAGACATGTTATACCGGGTTGTATTATTGTAGAAAAGCCAAAAAAAACAATGTATTCTGCGCGGTAAAATGGTGTATTCTGCGCGTGTGAAGTCGCGGACACAGCAGTAGTGTGCAATAAAATTATAACACAAATATTTCTAGTTTATTTACCTATTATTATTATTATAGGTTCATACAACTATTAAAGGTAAATTGAATTTAATATGGACTTATTAATTGTATGCAATATTGTGTTTTTTTTTATATACATTCGTAAGTAGAAATAAACCATTCTAAAAATGCACGCCAAAATGGTCCCCTTCACTAAACGTCATGGGGCCATTCATTTATTACGTAAGACGCTTATCGCTAGTTTTGAACCCCCTTCCCCCCTTTTATAAGAAAAAATAAGAATAGGCCGACCCCCTCTCCCCCTGTTTAATATTTATTAGGTACGTAAGAAGATAGACTTTTTGTTGGGTACACACTTATACAGCACAGGAAAAGTAACAAAAAAAAAAAAAAAAAAAAAAAAAATATAAATTGCTAACACATAAATATTATTATTATTAATTAAAGTTAAAGCATAGCAACCGAATTTATTCTAAATAGCACCTACCCACTAATACACTACACTCGCCTTGGTAACAATGAAGTCAGACGGTAAGAATCTAAAAGAAAAATGAATAGGTACACGTTTGGTTTGTTTTAATGTTTATTTTTCAAAGTTACAATTTTTAGAAATGTTTATTTGTACTTAGAAAGGTACTTATTATTATTATATTTTTAAATAGCAATAACGAGTGTTGTTTACGTAAACACGTGACGAGTAGTCCACAAGTAGAGAGTTCCCGGGAGGCGCAGTGCCTCCGATAGAGTATATAATGTTCCTTGCGCAGTGCGATGCAAGTGGCGCGGGTCCGTTGCCATGGAAATGGAAATCGTTTACTTATCCGCATCCGAGCGAACCTCGGCTCTCGCGCGGTTGCTCGCGCTTTTTCAAAGTAATTTTGACTTTGCGCATTTTTGTGATCTTACATAAGAGCTATCGAGACTCCCTCCCACCCCCTTGTAAGAAAAAATAAGACTTGGTCGACCCCCCTCCCTCCCTAAATCGTCTTACGTAATAAGTAATAAATGAATGGCCCCCATACAATCGGCGCTCATGTTTAGAATGGTTTATCTGTACCTATTTATTTATTTACTGCACCTAAAATCCATATCCTGGTCCTTAATAAGTAATTGAACATTTTCAGTCTAGTGGAGCTCGCTTGATTCTAAATAGGAGGTGATTTTTTTTATCTTGATTCCTTTGATTAAAATTGGCTCGCTCACTGGAACTTCGTCCTTCACAATCTATCGATACAGTAATATCGATGTTTAGGTGTATTTCATACGTGCATGCCGAGCTAAAGTAAGGACATCGGTACCAGTGATGTTCCGGCTACGGCAATTGCCGTATTATACGGTTTTCGGACGAGTAAATCGTCAAGAATACGGCATACGGCAGACATTTCAAAGCCGTATATTATTTATATGAAATTATACGGCCGGTATAGGAAGCGCTGACAAAACTAAATTTCTTCGTGTAACGGAACGCACTAGCGACTGGCTTCTTTCTGGCTAGGGGTTTCCCGCTGTAGACATAAAATAACCTGATAAAATGAGACGGCACGTATGGACCTTACTAGTGTTTGCATACCTAGCGACTTTTTAATTTAGTCACTTAGTTATGAATGTTGTATTGCTCTAGCGTGCGTAATGTAAGTTTTGTTTCTAGTTACAACACTTACGTCGTCGGCCCATTCATTTGTAGATTTTGAACACCACACAAATTCCCGCAATTATTGCTTCAGTTTTCAGTTAGGTATATTAGTTTAAAGTTAACGTTGCTGAACTGAATTGTTACAATGAGTGATAGTAATCCTGACGAAGACGTTCAATCAACACCAAAAAAAGATCAAAACTAAGCACACCAAACAGAAGTATAGGAAACAGTGGGAGAGAGACGATTAAATTTAATACCTACTGTATATTTTATTTTTTAATACTGTACGAGTATGTTTCATTTGTAAGCATTTATTATAAAAACTTGGAATATACGGCCCGTTTTTTAAATTTTCCCCTAAATACGGCAATTTTTAGGTTGAGATACGGCAATACAAAAATTCTCTTGGAACAACACTGATCGGTACATCACTAAATCTTAGTACGTTTCCAGAAAATGGTGGGATTGTGTGTCGATATTCATTCTGACACGTATTTTGGGATAAATCGTGATTATTTATTGAAAATTCTGCCATGCTGTTACGTTTTTAGTGAATAAACATCATAGTCCTACCTAAACTGTCTAAAATGGAGTTTCGTGAGACTCTGTTGGCCGCTCAGCGAAATCAACAAACGAAATCATCTGTGAGTTCCAATTATTTTTCCATGGTACCTATTATTTTCGTATAATTATGTAAAGTTCTTGCAATTCCATAAGTGGTGCCAAGACACTGCTGACAAATACACAGATAAGGCGTACTATGCACTCTCATAAAGACGTGTGTATTGACTTTCCATTCTTAACAAATGTTTTAGGAGAGTTCGTACTACAAGGCCCGCTTCGATCCCCCTAAGAAAGAACAGAAGCAAAAGGATAAACTATCGGCGAACATTCAAAAGTTTTTGGCTAAAAAAGATGAAGAAGAAAAACAGAAGAAACTGGAAGCTCAGCGAAAACGGGATGAGCTTCTGGCGATGCGGGATCCCAAACTAATGAACAAGATCAAAAAGTCATTGAAAGTGTTCAAGTCCGCAAACAAGTCTGTGTTAGATGATGCCATTGACCGAGACAATACAGCTGTTACTCTGAACGGGCCTGAACAACCTGACCAAGATGATTATGGCTATGAGTCACAAGAGGCAGCGGCTATTTATGCTAAAATGATGCAAAAGTACAGCAAGATACCCGATGAACCTAAATTTCCTAGTAGTGGTATGTATACTTGTTATTTGAAACTCAATAATACAAAGAAAATTATATCTAATAGATACTGCTAATTACAACTAGTAACTTACAATTGACCAGACTGTTAAAAACAGCCTAAGTAGAGGTAGTCTAACTGATCCAAATCCATACCAAACGGATAATTCCCAAAGATGTTCTTGTGATAAAGAATGCATTAGCTTGGCATACAGCAGGGCAATGCATGCCCAGCTGCATGGCAAGCTGATGCGTTGCACCAGGTACTTACCAGCTCTACATTACCTATTATAAAGCCATTATCAAGCAAGGCATTTCCTTCTTCCTACTGTGTAGTGGAGTCTCCCTCAAATAAAATTATTCAGCAAATGGTTTAATTTTCAGGTCCTACAGTAAAAAAAGATTTAAACGGCACCAGAGAGAGAGTAAAACAGGCTCTCCTGCATGTAGATGATCCAGTTCCACATAAAAGAAGGCGAAGGACCAATGCTGAAAAGACTGCTGATGGTAAGCTTTTAATTTTTTTTTGGCAGATAGCTAAGAAACTTTGTATTATACCACACAAAGACAGAAAACAATACAGAGAGTAATGCTATGAATGAAGTAAGTATAAAGGGCAGTCTTATTGCTATGAGCAATCTCTCCCAGGCAACCTTGTACTTATGTTGTCATCATCCGGTGTCTGAAAACCAACTTCGCCTTGTGTGGCACAATGCTGAGACAGGGACCTTTTTGACCCCTTGTAAAAAACTTTGTCTGATTATATCAGGTTTTTGTTTTTTTTATACATAATCTTTCGTGTCTCTTGTACCTACATATTATTGTAGTGTGTTGTGTTTTGTATTGTTGTATGTCGCATGTTATGTCCAGGAAAATTTTATGCCTTTGTGTTATGTATACACAGTATGTACAATATATCCAAATAAATTGATTATCTCTCTGATTTTGGCCTAATGATTTTAAATTATGTGCTTCACTAAAACTTCAGGAAGAGATGAAAGCCCTCCTTCAAAATATGAACCAGAAAAAGAAAAGAAGGATGAAAAGCAAAAGTCAGACAAGCCCAAAATCCGCAAGCCTATGCCACCGCCCATAGATTTTAACCAGCTACTGAAACTGGCGGAACAGAAAAAAAGTGAACCCTTAGAAGTAGAAAAGAAGAAAGTAGAAGATAAACCAAGAGAAGGAGAGCGGCTGATGACGAAGCGACAGAAGCGTGAATATGAAGAGGAAATGGCGCGGCGGCAGCGGAGGCAGGAGAGGATGGATGCTGAGAAGTCAGGCGGACGCAAGGGTGAGTTAAACAAGCCCTAAATTATATATACGGCTTAATAATAATAGATTAAAACAAGACAAAATTAAAATTTTAAAATACTCGCCGACGTTTATTGGCTGAACAGGTTTACATGAAACATGGCTAAGAACACTCGGGATAAAATTATCTATGACACAAAAAAAACTAAACAATAATCGGTTCACCCGTTTGGGAGCTATGATACCACGGACAGATACACAGACAGACACGTCAAACTTTTCGCGTCAGGGGTTAATAAAATACAAGATAAAAATACAATCCAAGATATTTTTTGTGACAAAGACTAATTTATGTATCAAACTGGTAACAACGAAAAAGTGAAAATTCAAGTTCGAAAACACAGAAAAGTCTATTAAAAGATAGCTGTTGAAACCAAAAATAGTTCTGGTCTTTTGCGATTTGCTCTGATGATAATATCATCAGAGTAAATTAAAGAATCAATATTCTTTAGTTAATTTATATAAAAAGAAATAAAATTATAGTCCTCAAATATTTTTCACACAATATTTATTTAGTTTTATAACCCAGTATGGGAACTCTAGAACCGAGTATGGGATTGGTTTATTTTGACGAGAAATAAACAGTACTTACGGATTTTTTTTTAATGTAAAGCCAGCTTAGAATGTACCTAACTTATAATTGTCAAAAAAAAAAACAAATAGTATATTTTGAGGTGCTCCACATAATTCACCTTATTATGACTGATAATTATGTATTTTTCAGTCCAAGGTCGACAAGACGATAAACCAGTGGAAAGAGAAAGAAAACCAGAGCCCAGTGGATTTGGTCGCATCCCAAAATTGAATAACAACTCAGCTGATAGAAACAACAGTCCCAGGTCCTCAGATAAAGAAAAAATGGAAAGACTACAACGAGAAAAGGAAAGGGCTAGACAAGAGAGAGAAAAAATAGATAAGGAAAGAAATAGGTTAGAGAAAGAAAAAAATGACAAAGACAAGATGGATAAAGATAAATTGGATCAATTGAAAGCGGAGAGGGAAAGAATCGAAAGAGACATTGAAAGGCTTAACAGGGACAGAGAGAGACTTGAAAAAACTAAATTAAAGCTAGAAAATGGAAGATCAGACAAATCTACTGATAAAAAACAAACCAGTGAGACTGTTAAGAAGAATATAGATTTAAAAAGTCAGAACACCTACAGGATAGATAAGAACTCTAATGATAAGAAATTAGGTAGTAAAAATACTGATAGACCAACAAATAGTCATAGCTCTGCAGTGCCAAAACTGAACAGAGAGCAGCAGTTTAAAAATGGCGTAAGAGACATGTCAGATAGAAAAGCCCCATATAGTGACGGCAAATCACGAATACCAGAAAGTAAAGTGCCTTCTAAAAGACCCGATGATAGACCACCACGGAAGCCAAATGCGGGGCCCAGTAAACCTGTGGTGTCTAATTCATTTGATTTTGATAAACATGTGAACTCTTTGAAGAAAGGAGCTCCAAACACATCTAAGAATGGTGCGCGGAACCTTCCGCCGTCTGGCGTTAAACGGAAACCACACCCTGATGACAAAAGGAAACCAAATCGTGAGTACAAAGCCTTATCATGGTGGTGGTTTTCGGTATCTTTTGATTCTATTTTGTCTAAACTTTAGCAAGACAAAACTCGTCCGTTAAAAAAATATCCTCAACTGCTTCCTACACTATTTGCCTAACTAATCCCCGAATCATCATCGTCATCAACCTACATTATATTAGTCCACTGCTGGACATTAACCCTCCCTAACTTAACTATGAGAATCTGTCAAAAAATCGCGACTAGAGACGTGCTTAAATCTGAGTTGCGTTTGAGTATTCGGGGGTTAATTAAACCAGCTTAATGTGAAATAAAAACCCTTTCTTTAAAAATACAAGTACTAATTTCAGGTCGTGTTGTAGATTCTGAGTCTGAGTACGATTCAGAGATGGACGACTTCATCGATGACGGAGAAGTTGACATGGACTATTCGAAACACATAAGAGATATTTTCGGCTATGATAAGTCCAGGTACGTACTTTTTACTTGGAAAATACAAATTGCGTTAAGGTGGGTACTAACCGGGGTTACAGGGCGTAATGTAACGTGTTACACAGCGAGCGCTCGTGCATTAACGTGTCATGTTCGCTGCGAATGGTATATTACGCCCGTAACTCTGGTCTGTACTGTACTCTGCTTTATAAGTATCACACTATTATACGATACTAGACGATAGCCTCGCGGTTTCACCCGCGTAGTTCCCGTTCCCGCGGGAATTCCGGGATAAAATATAGCCTATGTCACTCCCTGAAAAGTAAGCTTCCTAACGGTGATAGAATTTTTCAAATCGGTCCAGTAGTTTCGGAGCCTATTCAATGGCGCTTCTAAACGGGCTATACTTTGCTGCAATTTGTAGCTGCAATACATGTGTCTGGTATGGCCCGGCAACATTGCCAGCAACACCAGACACACTATGCAATCTTGCAGTAATGGCCCGGCAATAATTGCCAAACATTTTCGGTGTAGCCCGTATAGCCGGTATTGCGAGCAATACCGGCCATACATAATAATAATAATAAATCATTTATTGCCTATAAATTACTTATCCTAAACTAGAATTATACACAAAAATTAAATAACTAATCATAGGCAAAGGGAGTAGATTCAGCTTTGTGCTGAATGTAAGAAACATGCAGCGCTGATTTTAAATCTACTCCCCTCGGGTAGGTGGTCACCGAGGGGTTAAGGGATAGCGGACTTAACGTAGGTGGGTTCACACTTTAACATAGGTACTAATTATATAAACATTTGGGTTTATTAGTGTGTAGTATGAATGTGTCTGTGTGCTAGTTCTCCTGAGGCACCAGTCTCATGAGAGTCTGGGCAACCGGAGACCTTATGAGCGTGTGTGTGTGTGTGTTTGCGCGCGTGTGTGTGTGTGTGTGAGGGTGTGTTTGTGCCGTGTGTGTGTGTGTGAGGTGTACATGGCCGAGCGATCGCTGACCGATCGATCTGAACTGCAATATTGCCGGGCCAGTTCTATTGTTGTTTCAGTCGCTCCATATTGTAATGGCATAGTGCATCTTTTTCTACCGACATGAAGTGTTTCTTTTGAGGACTGTGCTTGTTTGTGTTTGAGTTTATATTTATTAAAAACAAAAATGACTAATACGTGGACTAACGAGAAAATCCACAATCTCTCTTTTTTCTTTTTTGGTTTTATAATAATATAAGCCGCTGCGACAAGTGTTATTTCGTCAGCCATTGTTGCCGATTTGTGTAGCCCGTTTAGGAGTCTGCATCATGAGCCACTGTATAGCCGACATGGCCGGGCCATGTGTTGCACATGGCCCGGCCATACATTGCCCGGACATCAATTGCCGAGCAATATTTTTGTAATGGCCGGGCCATCAGTTGCCGATAGTGCAGCTACAAATTGCAGAAAAGTATAGCCCGTTTAGAAGCGCCTCAATACAAACAATCAAATCTTTCCTCTTTGACGTCAGCTTGAAACTGTCAGTCAACTTTTGAGACATTGACATGGCTCAAAAGTTGACCCTACCTACGTACACAAATTCGACGAAACAAAAGACAACAAAAGAAAAGCTGAAAATCGGCTAAAATATGGTCGCTTGCCACGCTACGGTATTTTTTGACAGGCCATATTATGGCCCCTTGCCACCGCAGAAGTTATAATATTAGTATAGAAATAGATGGATGTATGTTTGTTACTTCTTCGCCAAATTAACGGCCTTAAATTTGGATGGAGCTAGACCTACAACACATAGGCTACTTTTTATCCCATAAATCAGTTCCCATGGGATAGAAATAACCTTTAAACGTTTCCATAGAAACAACGAGTGCGAGGCCGCGGGCAGATACTATTCATAAGATTTTTGGCCATTGACTGTATCTTTCATACTTTATACACAATATTAAAAACTCGTAATGCATAATTCTTCATTGCACAATATACAAATAAAACATTTAACAGGAAAAAATAATGGCAAAGGCAAGCTTAACCCCAAAAAGAGTTATCTTTCAGCAAACCTTATTGGGTTAGAGAGACAAAGTTGTAACAGGGTGTACAAGATGATATGAGATTTAATTTTAACCTTATTAAATAGACTACTTATTGTAATATGATATATAAAATACTATAACTAATTAATTACATACCTACGCATATAAGTTGAATAAATACATAAAATACAACAGAATCAGATAGGTAATGCTGCTCTTTGACTTTACGCATGAAAATGTAGAGTGAGGGGCTAGCACGAAAATCGTGTGTATACCATAACCTAACTGAGTCGACAGTAAGCCACCGTAGCGGCTGGATGAGTGAACAGGAAATTTAAGGATGAGGGAGAAAGTTGATCTGCATGGTCTATCAGTAGGGTAAATAAACTTAAAATGCTCACGGAGGTAAGAAGGGGAGAGGAGATTGTTCAGAATGTTATAAAGAATTGAGAGAACGTGCAGAACACGCCAGCGACGGATTGGAAGCCATTTTAACTGATCTCTAAACTCTCGCGATAGGTTCAAACTAAACTGTTTTGTTATAGGTATCGGGACATGGATGATGATGATGATCCAACAATGGAGTCTAGCTTTGCGCGTCAGCAGCGAGAGGAATTCATAAGTAAAAAGATTGGTAAGTTGAGCATAATTCAGGGTTATTGTTACCTCTGGGTACTCCACATACAATATAGGAGTCTATATCCGTTAGGATATGGTATACGGGTTGGCCGTGGCGGTAGCTACGTAGAAATAGACCGCTTCTACTCCCGTGGAAGTGGATCCCTTGGATGTCGTAAGAGTCAACTAAGGGAACCTGCCAAAGGAAGGGCAGCAGCTAACTGTATATTTTTACGTTAGTGTGGATTCTCCAGCATTATTGATTTATTTATGTAACTGAAAATGCTTTAATGCCACTCCAGTGTACATGTATTACGGTTCCTAACACAAAATAAATCTCTTAATTTCAGGTATAATGGAAGACTTGGAAGATATGAGAATGGAGGCAATGGAGAAGAAGAAATCAAAAAAACGTCGCATAAGTGACGATTAATGAACAAACCATGGACAAAAACATGTTCAGCTCAGGCTATCCACACTGGTCTCTGTAATTTTAAGTTTTTAATGTTATAATGGGGGAATCAATCAAATTGACTATTTAGTGTTGATCGATCGTGTTTGACAGTCTTGTAAATTGGGAGAATAGTATCAATTCATCTGTGCTGTGCGACGCAAAAACCACCCATCCTATATTTACATTCGAAAGCCCTTGAATGGCCTTGAAAGCCATTTTAACCCCATGACACCCGAGAATAAATAGGTGAAATTCCTCCCACTTGCAGGTTAATGCGCGGAAAATGGCCTGATCGTCAGAAGTATTTTAATTCATTCGATTCGTTTCCGAATCGATTCCGACGGATCTATAAAACGCTATTTTGATTTCGCCTCGGGTTGATGATCGAAAATCCGAAGCGAATCTGTTGACTAATGGCCATGTCAATGAGGAGGATCTCCTTATTTCGATCATAAACCCGAGGCGAAATCAAAATAGCGTTTTATAGATCCGTCGGAATCGAATTCGAATCCGTCGAAAACGAATCAAATGAATTAAAATACCCCTGCAGGCCTTACAAGAGTAGAGGGAGGGCCATACAATAATGCAAATTACGAAGGCCATTCAAATAGCTTTCAAATGTCAATATAGAATGGGTGGTTTTTTCGTAATCGCACAGCTGGTGTCGCCAAAACTAAACTAATTTGACAACACTAAAATTGATGCCGTCCTTTTCAAAACGATCAAAAATAAAAAGGATGGTGCTTTCTTTTCGGGTACAAGTCAAGCGAGCGAGAGTAAGCGAAGGCTAACGAACCAGTGTGTCATTGCGAAAGCAAGCGAGCCCAAACGAAGGCCTTCGTTCGCCTTCGACCGTGCTCCGGCGGCTGTCGCTATATCAAAGAAAAATGGTTCAAACGTACCGTACCGATGTCAAATCTCTCGTTTGTGTCACTCGTTTGGATTCGCTCGCGCTCGCTCGCTTGGTCTGTACCCACCATTACTGACACTGGCAGAGTGGTAGCGAAAAGCAAGCGGCACCATTAAGAAAGAAGATGAGAAAAGATGGTATCATTTTTAGCGCTGACAAATTAAGTTAATTTAGTTTTGCCGATATCTGTAATAACACCACTAGTGCCGCAATCCGGCCACATGATTGGAGCTTAATATTTTTCTAATATAAGTATAAAAGCAATGGTTTTTGGATCATTTTGTACGATTTTCTTTAGCGTACACTTGATTGTGGCCTTAATTGTATGTTTAACAATTTATATATCAATGCTGCTATCTGACAATTTATCGTCGGCTTATTATAAATGTTATGCTTATACTAAGACATTTAATATTGTGCCAATCTGTTTGTTCGGTATAAAATGTTTTGATTAAACGTTTTATTTCGTTTGTGTCTGATACACAGGGATCTACAGTGCTAGATCACGAAGAACTAACAACATGATAAAAGTTTTATCTCATCTGATATCTTGTGTTAACTAGAGTTTTCAAATATTTTTTTTTTCAGGATAATCTGAGGCCGTTTAGGCGATTTATGTTGTATTGAAATTAAATTTTGTAAAATGAATCGTTAAATGTATATTTCAGTTGATATAAGCTTCAGTAAAGATTTATTAAATGTATTGTTATATAAGTATTTAAGGTTGAAATTTTGAACACATTATTACTTGAAAATTTAGGTATCTTTATGTTATGTACTATTTTGTATAGACAGCTTTTTTCTACCTATTTCCTATGTATTAAAAGTAGATTCATATACAGGGTGGATTTTTTGGATGGGGCACTAGGGGCAAGCAACCACAACAAAACTCGAAACACATTTTTGATAAACTGGATATGTTTCTCTAAAAAATATGGATAGTCTCCCGAGACCATTTTCCTGTAGCTTCATCTTACACTTACATCCCTTGCCAAAAAATCCACCTGTATGTTTTAGTGCAATAATTTTACTCTCAAAATTTGTGTACTCTACAGTGATTCAATACTGATACTGGCTTGTAGATGTTTCTTGGACATAAAGATAAATGGCCAAGCATCATGGATCCACATCATCGGCTTTTACGCACATTTCTGTATTTAGCTTCAACTTCTTCTCTGATTATTACTCTTTGCATTGTACTTAGCTTAAAACGCTCTAAAATAAAAAGACCTCACGTTGTTACCTATGGTTTAGTTCAGTTAGGATACAACACTGCAGTACAAGCACTAATAGGCCTAGGTATTAGCTAAAGGAGCTGTAGGTGGGTACCTACACATATAGGTAGATGGATTGTCAAGAGCCTTTGTACCTAACTACATAAACATCGTAAAATGTTTCCTAAACTAGTTCCCATTCCCATAAGCCTCACAAAAAGCTATTGTGCATGTACTTTAATGTTTATTCCAATAATCCTGTTTATGTAGTAACATTATTGCGAAAAGTGAAATAAAAGCAAAACTTAAATTTTCAGTACTTACGTATGTATTGTATTTTTTTTCTGTAATCTTATCCCCTACCCCTATCTCCCCCTATCCCTCTCGGTCTCCCTCTTTATCCCGCCGATTTAGGGGGGTCTAGCCTAGGGTTGCCATCCGTACTATTTAATAAAGTAGGTATTGTACTTTACTTCGGGCTTACGTACTATAAACTTTATGAGCACAATAAAGTACGCCAAAATACTTTATTTGGCTTTCACATTTTTATTTTAATGTTCACTGTACTAAACGTTGAAGTTTTTGAGTGTGACAGAACGGATTGATTGAATTTGAACGCATAGAACGTGAAAATGGCAATAATCAACGATTTTTATGTGGGTGCGACCAGTGTTGCTGATCTTTTAGCCCCGTTTCAAATATTTCTCTATCTCTGCAGACATTTTGCGGACCATAACGCGATACGAATCTTTTTAGACCAAAACGCTCATACATTATAAGTTTGTTCCTGAAAGAAACATTGAAGAAGTCTATATTGTGGAATCTGTTCAAGCCTTATTGTGGTTCGGTTCCCGTTACCACGAGATGTTTTTATTTTGCGGTTTATGATATTGATATGTTTTTCCTTCTACAAGGAATAAAACTAGGTACCGGAAATGTAGGTACTTAATTTCTTTTGCTAACTGCGGCCAAAAAAGTCTCCGAAATGTTCATGGCCTCTCCGCATGGTGTTGCCATAACTTGCTTGCTATTTTCGGCAACAGCCACTACAAAGCCTGAAAATTGTGCGTTGGCTACTCCGCACCTCGTCAACACTCCTGTCTTTATTTTTTTTTTTATTTTGGGCATGAGCCACTACAAATTGTTTTTTTGCAGCTCTTAACTTGCCGTTATTTTATTACTCATTGTTAAATTGTTACGCTTTTCTTTTCATTTTGGCCAGTTTCCTACTAGTGTGAAAAATTTTCGCGGCTCGCTCCGCTCGCCGTAATATGTTTCAGGTTTGTTTGTTCGCCGTTTTATCATTTTTTTTAATAATGCTGGACAATTCGCAGCATTATCTAGCCCCAAGCTAAGCAGTGCTTGTGGTTCGGTCCAGCTGTAGGTATCGATGACTCGGACGAAAGAAATCACCTTCCCCAACCTAGGAACTTTTATTATGTTTCTTGCCTCAGTTGCCTCCTATGACCTTTATTTTTGACATTGACAAAACCGATAACTTTCCTCGATTACTACATTTTGACATTGACAGAAGCTGTGTTTTGACTTTGAGATTTGAGACAAATCAAACAAAATCACCTTGACTTGACTTGCTTTGCTTGATTGAAAATTGAAATGAAATAGAAATTCGATTCGGAGGAGTCGAGAATTTTCCTCTGTTCCGTGGTTTTCCTCCTTCTTTCTGTATAAATCACCTTTCCGAAATTATTTGGTGGTTCGTAGTCTTGTGCAATATAAAAATAATCTACAAGAAAACAATTTTCATTTCGATACCTTCGATTGGTAAGAAAAAAGTAAATAATTCTCTAGCTGTGTGGGATCGTACTTGGCAAGACTCTTCTCCTACTTTCTGAATGTTTTTTGGCCAATAATTATCCTAATAATAGCATGCATTTATTTTAGTTTCGTGTGGGTTCACTGCTTACGTTAAGTCTTTACAAATAGAGTTCCAACTGAAAACTTTCCGACTTCTTTTTAGACATGCATTTAGTAAACAGCCTTCAAGATATCGCAGAATTCAAGAATGCTAAAGTTAATGTCAGAAACGAACCAGAACTCCTGCAGAAACTTAACAAACTGATCCAAGATGGAGCAAAGAATTTACAGATTGTATCAGATTTTGATCACACATTAACAAGACATTATTTGGACAATGGAGAGCCTGTGCTCACTAGTTTTGGTAAGTATGATTTTTTAAATATAACTTTATCAAATAATTGAAATAGATCAATACAATAGCATGACCGTAACAAACCATGCAGCCTTGAGATCATCTTTCTCCTTGCCAAAGTTCATTAAGATTCAGTTAGCTGTATATATTGTAATTAATAAGATTCAGTTAGCTGTATATATTGTAATTAATAAGATTCATTTAGCTGTATATATTGTATTTAATAAAATGTATACAGCCAGACATGATTAAAGATGCAACTTCCACAATGGTGTTCAAAAATCAACTGAAGAATTGGCTTCTGGACAGTATTTTTCATTCTGTAGCAGAGTTCTATGAATTACCAATTATTTAAATAAATTAAATCAAATATTATTATCATGCTAGACAATCGCCTCGCAGTTTCATCTGCATAGTTCCCGTTCCCGTGGGAGTTCCGGGATAAAATATAGCCTATGTCACTCCCTGAAAAGTAAGCTTCGTAACGGTGAAAAAAAATTTCAAATCGGTCCAGCCGTTTCGGAGCCAATACAAACAAACAATCAAATCTTTCCTCTTTATAATATTAGTAAAGATTACCTTACATATATATTATTACCATTAAATTAAGTCAATATATTAACTGTTATATTGCTTATCCTTTTCTGACCTGTAACCTGGAGCACAGATTAGATAACGTTACATCGTAACCTGTACCCGTAACCGAGTTATCAATAAATGATTTGTATTAGTATGATAGTAAATTTCACTTTTATGGTTTTCCCAGGCATGTTCCGAGAATGTCCATCTATACCGCAGCATTACAAAGATGAGGATGTCCGCCTAGCTGCAATCTACAAGCCAATAGAGTGTGACCCACACTTAAGCACAGAAGCTAAGATAAAACATATGGTTGACTGGTATGTCGCATCTCATGAAATGCTCAAGTAAGATATTTTGCCTACCACCTTTATAATTAATTTATTGAAACACGTAATGAAAATAATAAATAATAATGCTGGACAATTCACACAGTATTATCTAGCCCCAAGCTAAGCAGAGCTTGTGTTATGGGTACGAGATAACTGATATACTTAATACAATACACTACATGATAGATATTTTTTATTATACATAGAAAACATCCAGAACGCCCTGGACAAATGTCTGCAGATCGTACAAACATTTGTCCCGAGGCGGGAATCGAACCCGCAACCTTCTGCGTTGCAGGCAGACCTTCGCCCGCTTATTTATTTTATTTATTTATTTAAATCTTCTCTCAAAATTACTATGTAATCCTGCATGCCTCATTTTGACACAGGCTTCCTCCAACTTTTTGTGACGTGTTTATGAGTCCTGTAAGGTCTAAAGGAAATATAGCACATTGCTAAATCTTTGAACCCAAAATAAGCTGCTTGAATTTCTAAGTAATTAATATGAGCGTACGTTTTCACGTATTTACAACCCGCTGGTCGTCTCCTGTCCATTCTCCTCTTACTAGCCAATCTATACACTAGACAAACTCGATATGGAATGTTTGTAAACAAACCGCCCATACTTAACCTGAAATTCACCCTGTTGCCGCGTCTTTTTATAATCAGTTTAAATTACTTGTCGGTTGGAGATTCTTTCTTCAATAAATATTTCTTACAATAATATCTGAAACTCGACGCCAAGCAGAGCAAGTGAAATTAGTTTTTTGTGTTGTGGTTTGTTAACAAACATTCTCCATCGAGTTTGGCTAGTGTATAGACCATAAAATGTGTGTGGAAAAGTTTATATACATAAGTATATCTTTTGTCAGGAATTCCCAAAGTATTTGTATTTTTCGTCATAGACTTCCTACCCAAAACCAATCTATTTGTTTACAGAGGCATTAAGTTTCCATCCCAGGAATTAAAAGAAGTTGCAAAAAACATGACCGAAAGCTACAGGTAAACTACTAACATTCTATAGATTTTAGAGTAGCTAATGAATGCAATGACCTTATCTTAGACTAGACGATCGCCTCGCGGTTTCACCCGCGTAGTTCCCGTTCCCGTGGGAATTCCGGGATAAAATATAGCCTATGTCACTCCCTGAAAAGTAAGCTTCCTAACGGTGAAATAATTTTTCAAATCGGTCCAGTAGTTTCGGAGCCTATTCAATACAAACAAACAAACAATCAAATCTTTCCTCTTTATAATATTAGTATAGATGATGGTACAAAAGTCATTAAATATACTAAAACTGGTTTTGTTTCTACTTTTAGAGATGGAGTGAGGGACATGATACTGTGGAGTGAAAGGCATAAAGTGCCTGTCTTAGTATTCTCTGCTGGCCTTGGGGAATCAGTAGTAGCTGCTCTTGAAGCTACAAATTTCCTGCTACCTCATGTCAAGGTAATGCACTGAATGCTTAAGTTTTTGTTTAACAAGCATTAAAAGATTTTTTAATGGCTATTTAATTTTGATGTATTTGTACGGTAATCATATTGAAGCATCGATCCAAGGTATTTTCGGCTCCAATACCTTAATCGATGTATTCAAGCCAGTTTAATATTCTAAAGCTCTGTGCACATTAATCCAAGGCCGCTACTGTATGGCACAAAAATGTACCTACTCTCAGATGTGTGCTATAGGCCGACCGCTTAAAGGTCGTAGCACACGTATCAACTCGGAAAGGGATCGTAACCGTATCGGCTTTCGCGACGCCGTCAAACAGTCGTCAACCTAACGTAAGCACGAAAACAAAGCGGATCAGAAGCTCCGATACGTCGACTCGGCTACGGCTAGACGACGCCGCGCTTAAGGCTCGCCAACCTCTGGTTGACGGCTAGTTTCGGCAACGCAGACGGCGCGGCGGCTAGTTCGGCAACGCAGACCGCGGCTAGTTCGGCAACGCAGACCGCGGGAGGGGCGTGGACGAAGAGACGTAAGCTAGGGTATGGAGAGCCGTAAGCTAGGGTACGGAGAACCGTAAGCTAGGGTAGGTACGGAGAACCGTAAGCGCGGGAACGGCAAGTCGACCACGCACCGCACCGCGGTTAAATTCGTGAGCTTGTCCCGAGGCGAGGCGAGCTTGTCCGATTAGTGTGCGTTGCAGAAGGGAGTTTCATATAACTAATACTGAACGGCTCGAGTTGATACGGTGACGATCCCTTTCCGAGTTGATACGTGTGCTACGAGTTACGACCATAGCTGGTGTATCCCCTGCGCGGTAAGAAGGAAGCGGGGGGAGATGTTACCGGGTGGGTGAGATATCTTTAAATACATTTTACAGTGGCAAAATGCCTTCCCACAAGCTTCATACGAGTGGCCCGCGAGCTCTGTCATCTGATGCCGTCAAAATGAAATGCATCTAAAAATCATATTTGACTGCAGCAAAGCTTATCAGTCAGTGGTTTGAACCGGTATTAAAAGCAGTAAAAATTATACAAGAGAAAATGTATGAAACCGATAAGCTTCTGACGTCATGAAACTCCATATCCTATTCTACTAATATTATAAAGCTGAAAGCACAATAAATAAATAGTAGGTACTATTTATTTATTGTGCCGAAAGTTTGTGGTCTGATTTTTTGTTACCTAGGATCTCTAAAACTACCGAACAGATCAAGATGAAATTTGGCGTATGTTTAGACCAAAGCCTTAGATAATAGACTTATTATACCGAAAATACGCGTGAGAAGCCGCGGGCAGAAGCTAGTAAATTATAGATGGAATAAAATGAATATTATATTTTTTTTTTATAATTTAATGTTTGTATTTTTTCAGGTGGTGTCCAATTTCTTGAAGTTGGACGAAGCAAACAACATAATAGGAATAAAGGGCGAGATAATACACACATACAACAAAAATGAAGCAGCTATTAAAGGCACTGAGTATTATGAAATGGTGAAGGAACGGCACAACGTACTTCTGATGGGAGACAACATTGGCGACGCCGGGATGGCCGAAGGCATGGAGCATTGCGATGTTGTTATCAAAGTAGGCTTTCTAGGCCGAAATACTGAAAGCAATCTTAATAACTATCTGAATAAATTCGATATAGTATTAGTTAATGATTCAACAATGGATATTCCTAATAGTATATTGAAAAAACTGTGATCTAATTGTTTATACGTAAATTGTTTTATTGGCAGATTTATTTTTTTGTTGAAGTTGAATGAAACAAGTGTACGAATAAAGTACCTACTTTTTTTTGTTTATTTGCTTGTATATCATTTCTATCTACCTTTTTACTAGGTAGCTAGCAGGTAGGTATCTTTAAAAATCTGTCCTGAACCTGGTACCTATTTATTAAAAAACACTTGAAATTTTAAATGTGTATGTACATGCCATTTAGCTGCACATCCGAAAGAAAGTCTCCATGTTGTAATTATGGTAGAGGTAGGTACGAGGTAGAATAAAACTCGAAATGTAATAAAATTAAATATTTTGTTATTATTTTAAACAACACATAAATACGAATATATTTTCTAGTCATTGCTGTGTATGCTTCTCGGCATCATTGAGAAGAGAACATCACTTTAGTAAGACAATATCACAAAATATAAATGCATAATGTAGGGAGATGTAGGTAGATACTTCAGACTTTAACCAATGTTCGAATATTACCTTAATAAAGGTAAAGTGCATTACATGGATATACCTACATAGGTACATGCGCTTTTAGACAATTCATTTAGGTATTATACCTACACGTGCGAGTACTTAACTGATACATAAGTAAGGAACAGAACTGTAGACATTAGACCTGTAAAGTTAGGTAGGTAAGTACATCCTGAATAGGTACGTCACAAATACAATTTTTTACTTTATTTCGAACTAATTTCTGCCCGCGGCTTCGCACGCGTTGTTTCTATGGAAACGTTTTCTATCTCATGGGAACTGATTTATGGGATTAAAGGTAGCCTATGTTTGATTCCAGGATTTAGAATTACCTGTATGCAAAATTTCGTTTAGTAGTTTTGGCATGAAGAGGCAACAAACATCTATCCATATCCAAACTTTCGCATTTATAACATGTGATGTTATTCAAACCACTATTCCTTCGCTCCCCTAAAACGGACTCGGTTTGGTGCAATATCTCATTGATCAACACAATTAACCCGTTTCTCAACCATCAAACCAACCCCGTTTTTGAAAGCGAACTTTTTAATATTTAAACGTTGAAGGACTTGGTGAAGCAACAATTCATCATCAACGCTCTACGTAGAACAAATCTAACATGCAATTAATACTTAGGAAAGATTCGTAGACATCACAATAACTGTAACATACTTTTTAAACGCTATTCAACATTTTAAAATTCATTAAACGCCAATAAGACTTGTAGTACCTTACTTAAGATGGCCCCAGACAATTGGCTACATAAATTCTTGTCTCATAAGTTGTACGTACGTACGTCTATTCCGAATCATCAGAGACATCATCTTTTTATAAGTACAGTGACAGGCAAAAGACACTAGGACATACTTTTAACTCGCTACAGATTGCAACAAAACTAAGTCAACCTTGGCAGCTGACTTGTACTAAAGTGGTAAAACAGCTACAGTTTCTTTGATAAGGCAAGACAAACATTAGAAATCCTAAGAACCCATAACATATGACTGGAAAATACACATCAGTTCTCATGTTATAACACAATTAGTTTGAAACGAATTAAAAGCTCTAAAATAAACAACAGTCTTAGAATAAACAGTTATTTACACAAAGATATTTCGTTAGAAAAATAGCCTACTGTACATTAATTAATTAATATAACAATAATTTTATTATCATATAGAAATATATATTCGTCTCTATTTACAAACTAGAAACAGTACATAGTAAAAATAGTGATATATTTTAGGAATCATAATTATGACATGCACAAAATACACTTGTCTTGGATGCTCATTTCATCAAATGATATTCCATCAAATGGTTCGTTAGGTACTGAGCGATATGAACTAACTGATACAGGTCGAGAAGCCAAGTACGACGCTCTTTCAAAATCATTGGAAAAGCCTCTGGTATGTGCTTTTGCACATAGGTCTACAAAGATTTAAAATTTTTAACAAATCTTGTAGGTACATTCAGTGCATCAAATGACTGACGCGGCATTGTCTGCGTACGACGTTTATCGGAACGAATGGTTTCCCCAATACATAAGTATATAGAATAACCTATTTTGTTCACTTCTAGCGCCCTCAATTGCAGAATAATTTAGTAATGACGAGTGTATTTTTGCACGTTTTAAGTCACTATGATTGGGCAGTTTAGAGCCAAGGCAATGATCTCGCTACCGAATCTAAATTAACTAACTTCATAAGCCTACAAAAATACTTGTTTCTTTAATGATACTTTCTAAATGCATAATTAAATTTTTTATTTTATTTAGTTCTCTGATTACTAAAATAAGTACGAATTACCAAACCAGAATCCGACTCAGATTGGTGAAAGAGAAGTGAGAGGTTTTAAAAGTGAAAAACAAATGCACAAGGAACCCTAAAAAAATATTCGATTATACGTTTAGAATAATTATCTTCTTCTCTCAAATTATCTCATATGGATTCGAGACAGCTCATTAACACATTTTACATTTCTTTAAATCATTCATTACCTCACAGCATGGATATAATCTAGGAATACAATCATTAGTCAATACTCTGACCTTACGATCAGTTATTTTATAGAATAAACGAAATCCATTTGTTAAAGGCACTTTAGTTATAATAATCATTATTGATACATTTGTGGAATGGTGACTTTCTATGATAAATGTGCTTCTATATTTTAAGCTGCTGATGGGTGTCAAATCCACCAATAAGATCGCTTAGCTATTAAAATCAAGTCAGCCTCGAATCGGATGCACGATTTGTCAGCATCTTATCATCAGCAACGTAGAGCACATCTATGATGGAAAGGAATAAAGCCAAGCAAAATACATTGATTCCGATGATTGCCGGCAGATATCTACCGTCTGGCAAAACAATTATTTAAGATAATCTTTGCATTCAGCAAAGCCATAAAGTTCATTTTAGCTCGAGAACTTGTTTTCCGAGAATTCGAAAATGTGAAGCGAGCGGCTGGCGCTGCTGTACGAGCTGAGATGATTTAAGTAAGTTATATTTTTTGCAATTTTTATGAGAACCCTTTTTTTAATGAGGATGGCAAAGCATTTGACCAACATCATACATAAGAAACTGACGATGTGGCCTATTAAACTTTATTTAGGATTTAAGAGACTACTATTCAAAAAACATGTCATTGTTATCTTTTGACAAATAAACATCTACTTTAGAAAAAGTCCATCATGGTTATACTTTAGTATTGATAAGGAATAACTGAAGGCTTTGCGAATGAATTATTATTGGCAGACAAAATTGAATTTTTTGTAAATATTTAATTTACCAAAAAATAAGGGTAGATCAGCAAGTCTGCCAGTAAAACTCACTTGCAGTGCCTTCAGTTATTTCGTGATCATGGCGCATGAAACTGTACCGAAATATTGGAAAGCTCAATAATTCTCAAATCACGGTAAATATCCCGTTGTAAATGACATTAATAAACTTTATAATTTTTTACCTAACTCCGGCAGATCAATGTATTTTAGACTTAGGTCCATATAACCACATTCAGGGCTAAAATTACAAATACAGTAAAGGTAAGTTGGCAGATCTTCAGAACAATTCATGTGGTGGGCGCACTTTCAAGACTAGTCTCTTTTTTCTTTTATTTCTTTGTATTTTTTGTGTATAAATAATCGGGTTCAATGTTCAGATTGTACGTTACACACAACATTATTCTAAGGCTACAAATATATTATTTGGAAGTGTTTGAGAAAATTAAAAAAGAAGATCTACCTAATAAACTGATTTAATATGAAATAAGTACAAACATTCTATACAATTATCCCTAAGATATACTAACGACAAATAGACAGAGGCACCGGTATCACAGGGGGTACTACTGACAAATACAATCTTGAATAGTTTTTTTAGTTTATCGAGAAATAAGTACTAAGAAAGTTAAAAATAGCGCAAACAAATACAGAAAACGTTTATAAATAGCGGCGATCTTGTCAAAAAAAGTCTCTGCAACGTTATTTTTGCCTGATATTTTGTTTTTTTCGTTCTGAAGCAGTGTTGGGTAAGTTCTTTGTCAATGAAACTTATCAGTATAATAGCACTAGCACCAATACCGCTATTACAGTTCGTTCCGCACTTGTATCTATCAGAAAGATGATTTAAAGCCCGCCCATCACGTTCTGGCCGTAACCGCGGCGCTTGGTCCCGCTTATAAAAGCCATAAATATACGAATACTATGCTAGATATAGAACGCGCACAAGACAGATTAAACACCATCTGAGATTGTAGAGGTATAACATCAGTAAGATTGTTTTGATTGGTCAGCTCGCGCGCGTAATATTAATATTAAAGTTCTAACGGATCACAGCCTAAGTAAATGTCGGATCGAGGTATAGATGGGTTCACGTAAGCACCAAGTGGAGGCGAGTGGGGTCCGTCAAGTGATCGATGGTGCTTCGGTTTGTGCGCGCGAGCGCAGGTCGTCCTCGTCTGTCGGTCTGAAATATTCACACAAAATTTTAATACAATATAAGGCTTATTCCAGGAATCCCCTTCGCAGGGGATTATTGGTTAATAATCCCCTGCCATAATCCCCTGCGAAAGGGATTCCTGGACTTTTTGTCCAGAAATCCCGTGCCGGCTCAAAGAGAAGACGCACAGGGGATTTGTGGACAAGAGTTCCAGAAATCCCCTGATCCACTTATTTACACCGTAAGTAGTTGTTCGTTCTTGAAATAATCAAATGCAAATTATTGGTTAATAATCCCCTGCCATAATCCCCTGCGAAAGGGATTCCTGGACTTTTTGTCCAGAAATCCCCTGCCGGCTCAAAGAGAAGACGCACAGGGGATTTGTGGACATGAGTTCCAGAAATCCCCTGATCCACTTATTTACACCGTACGTAGTTGTTCGTTCTTGAAATAATCAAATGCAAACAACTAAGTAACCTAAGCTTATAAGTAGAACATACCAAAATGTTAACATTAAAACAAAAACTACGAAAATTTTGGGCCTTTGTCACCGCTAGCATACCATCTATTCTCGAACCGAATGGTCTGTTGCGTGACGATGGTAAGAGGCCCGACGGTATGACACTAGTTCCATGGGAGTTGGGGTGGCTCATTGTGTGTCGACACACTTGCGCCTTCCCATCTTCCGAGGAAATCCGTCTGGTCGAAGCGACGCGTGACCCGAGAACTGGTGAATATCTGGCGCAGCGCATCAGCATTTCTATACAGCGGGGCAACGCATATAGCTATTGAAGTGGTCTACATTTTCGATGACAGCTGTCAAACTTGAAACGGCCACATCTCTGAAACTACTCTTCCTTGACTTTGGTGCCAACCTTTCATCTGAGCCACTAACTGAAAGTCTAGCACTAGTCTAGAATAATATCCGTTTCATTTTTAATATAACCTGTCATTTTTGCTCAATTCTAACTGACTGTAACAGTCGTTTTCTGACATCAGGTATAATTTTTGACATCCGCTGTCATTTTTGACATCAGCTGTCATTTTTGATATCAGGATCAGGATCAGGATTTTTGATATCTGATTTGGAATTCACTGTCATTTTTCATAAATGTATGGAACAATACTGGTGTTGATATGGATCAGTTGAGCTATCTGTAGACTGTTTGCAACAGTCGGCAGTTAGCTCAATTGTTTCAATTGTAAATACTAGTATAATTTTCTTTGTGAATAAATGTGTTTTTTATTTATTAATATTGGAACAATATAAAATTAATTAGTAAGAACCGGACGAACTGCGCATGGTTTCCTGACGAACTGCTTATTGGACGAAACGCTTGTTGGACGTGTATCCATGCAGAAAATATATACAGGACGAAAATTTCCACAACCGCACATACTAATGGGACTACGAGGAGTAGTTCTCCACCGTGGTCCTATTAATGGAACAAAATAATGGGACGAAAAAACATCGTAAAAAAACTATTCGAAATCAGCTGAAACCCTATTGTGAGTCGCAAATTCCTGAATGCAATGTTAATATTTTGGTATGTTCTACTTGTAAGGTTAGGTTACTTAGTTGTTTGCATTTGATTATTTCAAGAACGAACAACTACTTACGGTGTAAATAAGTGGATCAGGGGATTTCTTGAACTCTTGTCCACAAATCCCCTGTGCGTCTTCTCTCTGAGCCGGCAGGGGATTTCTGGACAAAAAGTCCAGGAATCCCCTTCGCAGGGGATTATGGCAGGGGATTATTGGAATAAGCCCAATAAAATTTGTTTGTTTGTAGCTCGGTTATTTAAAGTTGTTGCGATTATCTTTTGTTTTTTTCATACAATTGATCACACTGCGGTCACAAATCTGTAGGCCTAGCACGGGGATTATTGTCTAGGGTAGAATAGAGAAAAATTACGTCACATCGTCATCGAAAGCGTAATATGTTTGAAACTCGTTCCTTCAACTTCAATAATTTACGCAATGTATGACAATGCGATGTCATGCTTCTCTATTCTACCCTAGACAACTATCCCCGTGCTAGGCCTACTTTTCAACACTGGAAGTCGATTTTAGTTATTTTTATCCGCAGTTGCGAAGTAGGTATGACCGCAAAACTCAACGTTAAAGTAGGTACGAAAGGGCCGTTTTCGGAAGAATTTTATGACTGACTTTTTAATACATTTTTAGATAAATTAATAAATTATTCCAAGGACCGAAATTTCAGTGTCTAATAGAATGAAAAATATACTTTCCTTATTAAAAAATGAAAAGGCAGCTCAACTTTGTACGAAATTTCTGCCCGAAGATGGTTTGTAAAAAGGTTTACTTACTACATAATATCAGATTATCAAGATAATAAAAAAGCTTACGACGAGTTTTGCTCCAACTCGAAAATAACACCCTAACATAAATCATAATCATTTATTTACCGAATATATACATACTTAGGGATTTCTGGTGAGACCCAAACTAAGCACTAGGCTTGTGTCTTGGGTGTCAGGAGAGCACTAGGTAAGACTAAGCAATAGTTTTATGGACATAAGAAGGTACATTTTTGTGTGTAAAAGTTATTAACAAATTAAGTAGAATAAATATTTGACTTGGACGCATAGAAGGTGGTGAGGTCGGTGGGAATCTTATGAATTAAGTTTAATGGTTATGGAATTAATGTGAGTAAGTGAGGACAGGAGAGGTAAAGGTTTCTTATTCGCTCCTTTATTTTTTTTATGTGGAGTCAACATAACACCAGTCAAGGGTTATGTAGGAGTCGGGACCTACACCGTAAGTAACACTGACCTGTATACATGAGCGTGGGCGCGGTCGGTCCGGTAATGCGCGGCGTAGGGTATGCGATTCCGGTGCCGCGCCACCACCGCGCGCCGCAGCGTGCCCGGGGACACTGAGTTGCGGATCGCGTGGTAGGCCAATCTGAAACAATACACAAGCAACTGTTTGTACTAAGCAGTCAGCCAGTACACTTTAGTACTTACAGTACGTCAGCCAGTACACTCTAGTACTTACAGTACGTCAGCCAGTACACTCCAGTACGCTCAGTACGTCAGCCAGTACAATCCAGTACGTCGGCCAGTACGTGAGCCAGTACAATACAGTTCGTCGGCCAGTACGTGAGCCAGTACAATACAGTACGTCAGCCAGTACAATCCAGTACGTCGGCCAGTACGTGAGCCAGTACAATACAGTTCGTCGGCCAGTACGTGAGCCAGTACAATACAGTACGTCGTCGGCCAGTACACTCCAGTCCAGTACATCAGCCAGTACAATACAGTACGTCATCGGCCAGTACACTCCAGTACGTCAGCCAGTACAATAAAGTACGTCGGCCAGTACACTCCACTACTTAGAGCCGTTTGCAGCACGCACGCGGAACGTTGACGGCAGGTTGAAGCGTGACACAGGGGATTAGGCCCTCCTAGGGGCTCAGACTCGGTATGTCATTAAAACACACGACACAGGGGGGTAAGGGGCTCAGAATGTGGTAGAATATCTCACCTAGGCGCCAGCGCGAGCACAGTACTAAGCACTAGCGTCAGCCAGTACACTCCGCTGCGTAGAGCCGTTTGCAGCACGCGGAACGTCGACGGCAGGTTGAAGCAGGAGACACACACGCTCTGGTATACCAGCGTCATCACCACGAACGAGATAAGCGAGCCCGTTAGCGCGATCAGGTGGATTATCGTCTGGAATGTATAAACATAGGTATTATATATTGAGAAAAACCACTAATTAATGAATACTGATTGATAGACAGAGCTAACACTAACATTTTGGTAGGTTGTGAAAAAAGAGGGAAAGCTTATGATGAGTGACATTGTAAGCTAACTTATAAATTACGTTCTGTATCCAGCACTGATACCACAATTTCAACCACATTTCATTTTAAAAGGCAACCGCTTAAATTAATCATAAAAATAAATTCAATTCTAACTTTAGACATAAAAGGCCAAAGAGCGCTTATGCGTGCTTATGCGCTCTTTGGCCAGCGATAAAGTTTTTTGTCGATGGAAACATGTATGTCTTCTGTTGGAAAATGTCTTAAATTTCAAACAAAAAAAGTGCCAAAATTAACACTTGTAGGAAAAAATCTAAAACTAACACGATAAAAAACACACAATGCAAAATCTGTATGTAGTGTACTTATTAAATTCCATGCACCCTATGTGCTCCACACGAAATCCTCGATGTGCTGCTAACAATGAAACACGAAACAAAACGGTCCGTCTTCTATCCCACACGCACTTACGAGTGTCTTATAGAAGAGCTGCATGGAAACAGTTTACAATTAATATTATAAAGAGTTTTTGTTATTATAGAGCGTAAGCCTTCACACTCAAGGTAATTTAAGAAAATCTTATTAAATAAATTAAAATCTTATAAAGAGTTTTCGGGGCGCTATGGCACTCATTAGGGTAGGCCTATGTCTAGCAGTGGACTAATATAGGCAGCTGCTGATGATGATGAAAGAGATTTCATCAGTTTCGTAAATGATTTGATGTCGAGCTACTCTCGCGATTAAGACAAATCCAGAAATGCCTTATTTGTCCACATTCATCCAGCCGTTTGGTCTACATTGGCAGCCATAGCTTAGGTACAACCAGTGCAAAAACCTTACCCTCCTTCGTAGCCGGAAAAAAACTATCACACTTCTGGTGATAAAAGTGAGCGAAATAGAATCTGGACCAATTACAACTACGTACAGAAAATGCAATAGTCTTACCCAGCTCCTAGTCTCAATAGCGACGTACAACAGCATGATCGTGAGACAGCAGGTCATGGTGGTGGCTCCAAACTCCCAGATGTCGACAGTGGAGTCCCAGTAGGCGAAGGCGTTGCACCAGTACACCACCAGGCTGATATAGATGCACTCGGCGAGCACGAGCCAGTACGAATGCGTTCGGTATGCGAGACCGCGACGGCATGAGTTGTACAGGCCTGGACGCTCTAGGAGGAGGGAGGATGGGGCTACGCGATCATATGCGCCTGGAAAACAGATACAGGTTTCATAAGTCCAATGTAATATATATTTTTTTAAAGGCGCTTCTAAACGGGCTATACTTTGCTGCAATTTGTAGCTGCAATACATGTGTCTGGTATGGCCCGGCAACATTGCCCGCAACACCAGACACACTATGCAATCTTGCAGTAATGGCCCGGCAATAATTGCCAAACATTTTCGCTGTGGCCCGTATAGCCGGTATTGCGAGCAATACCGGACATACATGGCCGAGCGATCGCTGACCGATCGATCTGAACTGCAATATTGCCGGGAAAGTTCTATTGTTGTTTCAGTCGCTCCCTATTGTAATGGCATAGTGCATCTTTTTCTACCGACATCAAGTTTGTTGTGAGTGATGCTTTGACTTGTTGCTATGTTCTGTGCTTTGTTGTTTGTTTTGAGGACTGTGCTTGTTTGTTTTTGAGTTTATATTATTACTAGACGATCGCCTCGCGGTTTCACCCGCGTAGTTCCCGTTCCCGTGGGAATTCCGGGATAAAATATAGCCTATGTCACTCCCTGAAAAGTAGGCTTCCTCACGGTGAAAGAATTTTTCAAATCGGTCCAGTAGTTTCGGAGCCTATTCAATTCATACAAACAAACAAACAAACAAAAAATCAAACCTTTCCTCTTTATAATATTAGTATAGAAAAACAAAAATGACTAATACGCGGACGAACAAGAAAATCCACAATCTCTCTTTTTTCTTTTTTGATTTTAAACCGCCGCTGCGACAAGTTTGATTTCGTCAGCCATTGTTGCCGATTTGTGTAGCCCGTTCAGGAGTCTGCATCATGAGCCACTGTATAGCCGACATGGCCGGGCCATGTGTTGCACGTGGCCCGGCCATACATTGCCCGGACAACAATTGCCGAGCAATATTTATGGCCGGGCCATCAGTTTCCGATAGTGCAGCTACCAATTGCAGAAAAGTATAGCCCGTTTAGAAGCGCCTTAAGGGGAATTATAAAAATCCAAGTCTCTACGCCAAGGGGAGCAAAAGTGTAGGCTCTGTCGAGACCTGCACATTTGTGCCTCTTGAGATCTTCATGATCTTCGACCGTGAAAGTTATTATTCTTACCGATTACAGCAGGAGGTACCGCCGTGAACACCAGATTGTACGCCATGAGATGAATCTGGTCGATCATGACCATGGCCGAGAACCCGCAGTGCCACTGGTACCAGGATACTAGGAACACAAATGTCTGTGGGAAAAAAGAAGACCTTTAATGCTATCCATAGAAATATTATAAATTCGAAAATATAATTCTGTCTAACCTAAGTACCTTTTTTTTATTCGGCGAGTAAATTCATTTATACTACACCTGCTCGGAAAGTTGCCTATTCCTTTTCCATTTATAGAATAGAAAGTATGTCTTTGCAGGCCTATAAGAAACCGGGAGGAAAAACTCTATGGAATTTCATTTCTCACGTGTTTTAGCGGGAGGAAAAAGTGTATGGAAATCCATTTCTAACGTGTTATTTTTTTTTAATTTCCTAAAAGATCGGCCGGTAGCTATGGTTATTTTCGTTCGGTCAAACGACAAAAAGTTTTTACTCCAAGTCCATTAGGCCTCCTCCGATTTCCGAACAATATTTTGAAAAAGAACCCAAAGGCTGGCGCGGTCAATGAGGTTTTACCAACATCATTGGGCGCGATTTCAATTAGTAATTAATTCAGCTTTTTATTTTCCTCGAAGGTGTAGTATAAAGCACTATTTATCACTCGGCAGAAAGTGCGATTCCTACCTCGTGTGTTTTAAGGCCAAAACGACACACTCGGTAGGAATTGATCACTTTCTCGCCTTGGTGTAAAATGCACTATTACGCATAAACTGTCTGGGGGGACAAGAATGTGGGACTCGACGTCCTGAGAAGGACGTGATATCCACTAAAAACCTCTCCGGTATCCCACTCTCGCCATTTTCGCCGAACCACGGGAACATTTAAAACCTCCGCGGCCCGACTGACTTCCCCTCTTCCTCTTATACATGGCCGGCGAGCCCACCAATCCACACACTCGCCGACCCAATAAAATTTGGCAGGGGGGTTGATTGTATCCCGGGGAGGACATTGGCTACTTTTTATCCCGGAAAAACAAGTGCGAAGCCGCGAGCAGAAGATAGTTTTACTTTAAAATCTATAGTAGTTTGACGAATTCATAGTTAACCCGCTTACATTCATAATAAATAAATAATGCTGGACAATTCACACAACATCTACATACATCATCTAGTTCCAAACTAAGCAGAGCTTGTGTTATGGGTACTAGATTACTGATATACTTAATATAATACACTAAATATTTTATTATTATACATAGTAAACATCGAGAACACCCTGAACAAATATCTGTAGATCGTACAAACATTTGTCCCGAGGCGGGAATCGAACCCGCAACCTCCTGCGTCCCAGGCAGGCCTTCGCCCGCGCTGCGCCACAGAGGTCGTCGTAATACATTAACACATTTATCACAGAGACAATATAAATTATAAGAGTATTGATTATTTTACTATAAATACTATTGTTGTTTATACGTATTCATTACGGATCTAAGCGGGTTAACTACGAACCTTATTTGTGTTAGAAGAACACCAACGTTTCATCCCCTAACGAGTATTATTATTTTTATTAAAGATCACACTAATATTATAAATGCGAAAGTTTGGATGGATAGATGGATGGATGTTTGTTACCTCTTCACGCCAAAACTACTGAACGGATCAGGCTGCAATTTTGCATACAGGTAAGTCTAACCCTGGAATCAAACATGGGCGACTTTTTATCCCATAAATCAGTTCCCATGCGATAGAAATAACCTTAAAACGTTTCCACAGAAACAACGCGTGCGAAGCCGCGGGCTTCCGCCCTGTGGAAGTGTATTGTGGCTAGTATTAGTATAAATTAAAAATTAAGTCACTTACGGCATTTTTAAGGAAGAAATACAGTATCATTCTAGCGAGTCTATCGTAGCACCAATGCCCGTGGACGAGCAGCAACCGCTCGATGTACTTGAAGCGGGGCAGCGCGAAGTCTGACGCCATCACAGCCTGTGTCCCTTCCTGCCCGGATAAACCTGGGGAAAAATATCTAGTATAAAATTTGCTAGTTCGGCAGTATATGATTCAAATGGTACCTATGTATAAGTTAAGACCAGTGTTTATGTTGGTTTTTGTAGTTACGATGTAAAGGTAGAGCGGCAGATTTAAATTATTATTACAAATTAAAGAGTTTTTATTGCTCTTATCGGTGCAATGATGCAATTGTCTCCACTTTTCTCTTTCCATTGCGGTCTCTTTCTCTCTTACTTCTTTATACGACATATCAGCGCTTTTCTCCTTATAGAATCATGTTATTATTTCAAAAAATATAAAAATCCAACTCGGATTTGTTTCGCAAAACGAGGACAAGACCTTCAAAATGTAGCTTAAACACGGACAGCATTCATACGATTTTATTTATAGGTACGTCGTTTATCTAAAACGCTTTAGCCGTTTTTATGGTTCAAGGCTGTTCGAGGTTATAAATACTCTTAGATATCCAACCAAATACATTTATTATTATTTATTTATTTGACATTTTTGAAAAAACTGAAAACCAACTTCAAATTCCTTAAGAATTACACTGTTTTTTTAGTTTTGTGGGAGAAATATTAGTATTTTTACGGGGATTAGTCCCCGGGAACAAAATTCTGGGACCATATCGGGATCATTCTCAATACAAAAGCGAAAGAATCATCAAAATCGGTCCATAAATAAACGGAAATATCGACGAACATACATACAGCCGACCATAGAACTTCCTGTTTTTGAAATCGGTTAAAGACCAAACATCCATCATCAGTCAATCAGTGAATCTGATTGAAACTTCGATTTTTGGGCGTGCCTTGACCAAAGCTTGATTGAGCGCTAACCCGAGCCTAAATACCATATTGCGTGACCGACGTTTCATGTACCTGCAGTGCTCGCAAACTCAGGTGAGATATGTGACAACGGCACTTCTTACCATCTAGAGGTTTAAAACTTTTAAATCCATCATGGTTATTAATACTAAAGTTATTTACAACGGGATATTTCCCATGATTTGAGTTTTGAGCTTTCTAATATTTCGGCACAGTTTCATGCGCCATGATCACGGAATAACTGATCACGGCGGCGCATTTACTGTGAACTGCACAGCACTGTGCCGAAATATAGGAAAACTCAAAACTCAAATCATGGTAAATATCACGTTGTAAATAACTTTAGGATCTAGAGGTTTATTTTACACTTCTTTACAGAATAAAATGACACTGCATTTCCCACTAGCTACAGCCCGCGGCTACGCACGCGTTTTTCCAGAATGAAAAGTAGCCTGTCTTTCCATCGACACCGTCCTCCCTGTCAAATTTCATTAGAAACCGATCAGCTCAATAAGGTCAGGTACGGTTATTTTAAAGTTCAGAATGTGAAAGTCCCGTAAAAATCGGTGTATGGGTTCCGATGACCGATAAAATACACCATTAGGGATACACCAGCTCGCCAGTGCCAAGGTATTCTCTCAAGCTTCACCTCACACACCAGTGGGCATCCGTTCAACCGTCAATTAGGGATACACCAGCTCGCCAGTGCCAAGGTATTCTCTCAAGCTTCACCTCACACACCAGTGGGCATCCGTTCAACCGTCAATAAGGGATACACCAGCTCGCCAGTGCCAAGGTATTCTCTCAAGCTTCACCTCACACACCAGTGGGCATCCGTTCAACCGTCAATAAGGGATACACCAGCTCGCCAGTGCCAAGGTATTCTCTCAAGCTTCTCCTCACACACTAGTGAGCATCCATTCAACGGTCAATAAGGGATACACCAGCTCGCCAGTGCCAAGGTATTCTCTCAAGCTTCTCCTCACACACTAGTGAGCATCCATTCAACGGTCAATAAGGGATACACCAGCTCGCCAGTGCCAAGGTATTCTCTCAAGCGTCTCCTCACACACTAGTGAGCATCCATTCAACGGTCAATAAGGGATACACCAGCTCGCCAGTGCCAAGGTATTCTCTCAAGCTTCTCCTCACACACCAGTGGGCATCCGTTCAACCGTCAATCCGGATTCCGTCTGACAAGTGACAGTGACAGCCTGATTAGCAACACCTCGACATACGAGACGACTAGACCATCATTGTTTATATTAAATAACCTGGACGTTCACTACATTCGGCCCAGACATTTCTAAGATTAGCGAGAACAGACTTATAAATTGTTTTTTTTTGTTAGCTATTAGTTCCAATTTGTCCTTTTCACAGAAAAGCTGGCTGCCCTTTAGTAACCGACCGCCATTTAGGGCTAAGCTTACGGTAAACAAGTTTACGATTGAAAAGAGTAATTTAAAAACGTTTTAGAATGTATTTTTCTGTTATTGACCAAACGAGCTGTGTTCAGGGCCATGGCTTATTGATTTAGTGGCCTGCATTGTCAAGTTTGTTTAAGCTTTTATATTAGTTACCTATTTTGTGAGTTACAAAATAGGTAAATAATTGTGATCGGCATTGGAAACTTGTTTCAAGTACCTTATTAATTAGGTACGTGTTTACGTGTTTGTGAATTGTTAAGAGGGCACATTTCCCGCCGTTTTGTGAAAAGGATAGGCATAGGATTTCGCGTTCATAGAAGCGGGACAGAGCATACGTTATGCAAGCGCAAAAATCAAGTTATTGTTCATTACAAGAAAACTACGCAGGAATTAAGAAACTGGCTTAGAGGAACCAAATAATTAGTAAAAACGTACGAATCAAAACACGAGTCATTTTAATAGATCACAGGGTTCCTAAGATCTCGACTAAATTATGTGTAAAAATACTATACATTTTTTCAATCCTTAGAGGAACAAAATAAAAAAATGTTGAATTTTATGTATAGTCTCTCAAACCTGAGTCTTTTTGGTCCTGACCTTTTTTTCCCAAACTTATAGTTTCGGAGTAAATCACTAAAAACTGATATCAGCCTAGGGTTAACGGGCGGCGAGCGACCCAGTGACGTCACACACGCCCGCGGCGGTCACTCAGTGAACTTCTCGCTAGTAATTTAGTCATAACTTCGTACGTAATGGTCCGATTTGGATAATTTAAAAAGATATAACTTTCTAATGTCACAAAAAATAACGTGGATACTATTTCTATTGAAATTGCTATAACGTTACGGATCCTCATTATGGAATAGAATAGAAGATATTTATTTGTGACATGATGAAATTACTTATAATAGAACTAATAAAATTTAATTTAATTAAACACAAAAAGGTCACCAGCTCAGCTTAGTGCTGCTATGGCACAAGGGCCATAGCAGTGCTGGTTTCAGCGGTGGCCGGGGATATCGTCTCAGAATGACTCATTTTGGCATTTTACCTTTGATGAAATAAACAACAGATAGAGGGACGCGTGTGAAAGTTGTCAGGTTGAAGAGTTGAAGGTTGAAACCATTTTATCAAACTCTCCGTACAAATAGCACCACACGCACTATAGAGTTTCTTTCATCTATGGACGATTCTCCGACGATACCATTTTCATAGCGATTGGTTACCAGAAATCCGACAAACTATCTAAGGACGAATTAATTGTTGGTTGATAAACTTCTATCACCAACTGACAAACCATTGTATAACTAGTTCAGGAGTTTCCAACCGTCTCACTGCTCTGCACTGGTGCAGTTTATATAAAAGTAAAAAGTCTGCCATCAATTTATTAATTATTTATTTATCTTTGTGTAAAAAATGACCCACACAAATCTCACCATTTAAAAGTTGCATCTTAATGTGTACGCATCATTTTTGATGTCCGACACATGTCTCTTAGTCGGTGCTTTATTATTACTAATTTGCTTGCTGTGTACAGTATAAAAATAATGTTCACTTTTTTCTTTCCTTGAAACGTTATGCGCGTTCACAGGCCGGTATCGGACAATCCGCACTGGCATCAATGGTTTGACATAAAAGATCCGTACCGCACGGAGCGGACTGTAATGCCGGCGAGGATTCTTGAAGGCAACTTTTCGCGCATGCGAATGACGTCATTCGGATTGACGATCAGTGGACGCACTTGTCAGCGGATTGTCGGCATTAACGTATTTAAAAAAAAATACGTTAGCGGGCTGCTAACGTATTTTTTTTTTTGTTTCTTAAAGTTTGCCGTGATGCCGTGCCGTGATCGAGACCCTGGTCACGAGTGACCAGGGTCGCGATCACGGCATATCAAATACCTTCATTCGAGAAATAACATAACCTCTGGGAATCCCCTTATTACTATTAAGAATTCCTAGTAGTGTAAACGCACCTAATCCCACGTCAGCCGTCTGTATCATCGATAGGTCATTGACGTTATTTTATGTTTGTTTGTTGGAAATTTAAATAAACTTACTGACTTGTCTGATTCTGAAATGATGTATACATCCTTACTTTCATTTATCTTTATTATTTTCAGGCATTCACTGCCCACTGCACGGAGCTGGAGGTAGGCAAGTGCGTCGTGGGGCATGAAAGTGTTAAACTTCATTTGTTTAAAATCTCGTTATATTTTTTTTTATTGTGGATGTATCAAAACGGTGTATCGTCGGCCGTGAAGCTAGGCTCAAGCGGCCAGTGACTAGGGTTGCAGAGAGAGGAACTTCCTGACGATGCGCGCCCTTGATCCAACATAATCTTAAATTTATTTTTTATAAGTCTGCTTTTCTCGGAATACCTATTCCGGTGATTTATGAAGCTCACGGGCCTAAGCTAAGTGAGTATCACTTTATTTGTGTTGTATTTTGGTCGTCCTGCAAGAATTTTTGGGCTGTTCTACAGGTATTAAGTATGGCAGCTTTCTGCATCGTTATGAAAATGTTTTGTTGAAGTCCTATAACATTCAGGTAGTGCGCGAGGTTTTAAGGAATAACTATTATATTATTAAGAGCTTGTATGATCCCACTGCAGGGCAAAGGCTTCAAGTTACTTTCTTTATAACTGTGAAAACCTTTGATAAGCTTACTTTTTTTCTTTTTTTTATATGGCAGAAGCCTTTGTTCACAAAGAAAATTACACTAGTATTTACAATTTAAACAACAGAGCTAACTGCAGACTGTTGCAAGCAATCTACAGGTAGCTCAACTGATCCATATCAATACCATAAGCTTACTTGTATTTATTAATTTGTAACTTTGTAAGCCTCTGGTTTTCCTTCAAATAAACATAAGAAACAAAAAACGTTTGGGAATCCTACGTGTGTATTATTGGTGGTGTTCTTTGAAAGATAATTAGAAGATCGGCAGCTTCTTCAGTGAATGTATGAGGGCGCATTGTGTGCCATTTTGTGAAAAGGATAGGCATAGGATTTCTCGTTTATAGGAGCAGGGCAGAGCATACGTTTTTGGAACGGCGTAAGCGCAGCCAGTCTCAACTCAACAGAACTAGCCATGTGCGCAGGGTACGTTAAAGAGCACAAGTGTGTGCGCAGGTACTCTCTATACCCTTACTCTTATAATCCGGGGACGGCAGACCGACACGACCGGGGAGAGGTCAGGTGTTGGTCTTCGCAGAACGTATACGCACCTACTCCTACATCAGCGGTCTGTATCATCGACACGTCGTTGGCGCCGTCGCCGACCGCCAGTGTTATCACTCCGAGTTCTTCTTTTACCGCCTGTAAAAGAAAAATGGCTTTTAAAGGTGGAAGGAGAAGGAAATCTTATAGGAGAGTCTCAATACACCTTGGTATTTTAATACTCAAGGCGCACAGGTGTAGATTTTTACAAATTGACTGTGAAAGTTAATTAGATTTAAAATACTTACGACATTGAAATCAGTCTATGTAGCGTCGTAAAGTAATAAATACATCGAAATCTACATTCCTGATAGAACTTGGTACGTACAGTCGGCTGCAAAAATATGTATACACTCCCAAGTTTTCAATTTGACCAAATAGTAAGTGTATAGTAATTGTGATAATTTATGTACCGCATTCTGACTAAGTACGATGACTACTGTGTACGAAAAACGTGTATATGTCCTTTTATTTAAAAAGTTCCGAGTAAAATAAAAGTTAAACCTTGGAATTGTATACATGTCTGTGCAGCTGACTGTACTTAGTACTTACAAAAGTTCGAGCAAACCTATACGCTGAGTTTTTTCCGTTTTGCTGGGCTGCAGCACACACTTTAACAACCTTTTTGTAAACATTTTTAAATTTGTACTACTTTTTTTCTTCAATGACTTTTTTTTAAAATTATTTTTTTCCTTGTCAACTCATTATATTTTCTGTCAATGTTTATACCTAATCATACCTATGTACTGTGTGTTGCAGAAGCAAATAAATGATTTATCTATCTATCTATCAAAACAAAATACTAAGTACTACTAGTAACTCCTGATAAGTAGTTTATGTAGATTAGGTATTTAACGTAACTAGGTTTTAAATCAAAACGCGCCGTCTTTCTACTTTAGACTGCTTTAATAGTAATTCATGTTTTTTTTGGAAACTAGCGATTTTTGTAATTTAGTAACCTAGTTCTTAGGTTTCCTAAAACTGTAAAATAATTAAAAATAAATAATTGACACTCCTTGTCAAGTAAGTAAACTGCTAAAGGCGCTAACCCGACCCAAATCAGGGCCACCACCTATTTCATCTTATTACTAGGTTAAACGAAGAAATTTTCAAAAATCAATTTATCAGAGCCATTAAAAATAAGGTTATGATAGTGGTATCAAAAACCACTATCATAACCTTATTTTTAATGGCTCTGTAAGTTTTATTTTGTATAGTGTCAGAGATGCGAAGTTGCTCTTTTTGCTCATCATCGTGGCCAAAACTTATCACAATATACCACTTGATTTCCGTGTCAGTGTTTAATTTTATAATTTGACGTTTTCTAAGTGCACATTTATTGTATTTATGGCAATAAAGAGTTTTTCATTTAATTACCTTCACGATATAAGCCTTCTGCAGCGGTGTGGCGCGGCAACAGAGCACAGCGGAGCATCGTTTAGCCAACGAGAGGAATGGCGTCACCAGTCCAGACCGTCTGTCGAGGATGTACGTGAGCGTCCGTCCGTCGACCACAAGGCCTCTGCTTTCTACGCCCGAGCTGCCTTCCGCCATTCCACTTTCTAGGTACATTTTGATGGTGGACTCTGCGTGTTCCTGTCAATAAGAAATCGACCGGTGAGAACTAATGAGTCAGGGAGGGTTCTTCGCAATTTCGCGCACTTTTTAAGAACTTTCTAGGTACATCTTGATGGTGGGCTCTGCGTGTTCCTGTTAATGAGAAATCGACCGGCGAGAACTCATGAGTCAGGGAGGGTTCTTCGCAATTTCGCGCACTTTTTAAGAACTTTCTAGGTACATCTTGATGGTGGGCTCTGCGTGTTCCTGTTAATGAGAAATCGACCGGTGAGAACTAATGAGTCAAGGAGAGTTCTTCCCAATTTCGCGCACTTTTTAAAGAGTCTGATTCGGATGCTGACATTTTGCTGTTCGACTGCAAAAACTGTTAGTGTCATTTATTGTCAACTAGTTTTTGCTTCCGGCTTCGCACACTTTGTTTCTATGAAAGTGTTTAGAGGTCATTACTATCCTCATGGCAACTGATACAGGGAAAAAAGTAGCTGTGTGTTATTTGAGGTCTAGACCTACATCTATGCGTAAATTTCAGCCCGATCCGTTCAGTAGTTTTGGCGTGAAAAAGTAACAAACATCAATACAAACTGATGCATGTATTATATTATTGTGATGTCGTTATGATAAAGTCAGTTATCTACGGTTTGTCCCCGGTCAGCACCCACACCACTATGCCAGCGCCTAACGACGAAACACTATTAGCTACAATTGTAACCTTATCCCTTGACATGAGATACAGCAACCGTTCGCTCTGAGAGAACAGTGACGCTGAGTAGGCGATGTTGACAGCCGTCTCCGGTTTGTCCCCGGTCAGCACCCACACCACTATGGCAGCGTCTAACGACGAAACACTATTAGCTACAATTATTACCTTATCCCTTGACATGAGATACAGCAACCGATCGCTCTGAGAGAACAGTGACGCTGAGTAGGCGATGTTGACAGCCGTCTCCGGTTTGTCCCCGGTCAGCACCCACACCACTATGGCAGCGTCTAACGACGAAACACTATTAGCTACAATTATTACCTTATCCCTTGACATAAGATACAGCAACCTATCGCTCTGAGAGAACAGTGATGCTGAGTAGGCGATGTTGACAGCCGTCTCCGGTTTGTCCCCGGTCAGCACCCACACCACAATGCCCGCGTCCAACAGCGCTCGCACCGTCTGAGGCACGCCTTCCTGCAACTTGTCTTCTACGCCGGTGCCGCCGACGAGGGTCAATGCACTCTCGAGGCGAGCTAGTGATTCGCGGATGCGCTTGTCACGACCTGGTGAAGAGAGGTACTTATAGAAGACGTAAAACTTGAATAGCTAATATCCAAAAACGTGTTACTTTAATCAAAACGCTTTTGGAAAATTGACCTTGTTCGTTCAGTAGTTTATTTCTCAGGCTGTTTATGTATCTACCTGATCGATTAGGTATCAAAGGGCTACGAGGAGTTGCCGGAAAATGCTGTCTTTTTGGACGTATTGAAAGTGTCTGCCTATCCTAGTCTATCTCAACAGACGTATAAAAATGTTATCGTTGCTTTCGGTTTACTTCTAATGACCTTTTATTCGTTAATCGAAGTCTATCAAGCCTATAGTCATTAATAATCACTCGCTCATTTAGATCGATGTGTAAGTTACATGAACTCAGCAAACGATCAGATCAGAGATACTCGAAAACAAACATCACCTGAATGCAGGTACTTATACGTTAATTACTTGTTTGATTAGCATAATTAATGCCCTATTCATGCGAAACTCTCAACAGTTAATTTCACACAAATGACTTAAAACGGAAAAGAACTAAAGAAGCCAACATTTCCGTCAAAACCATAAATTCATAGTTCTACCTCAGTGTTTAAGTTCGCGTGCATTGAAAATCTCCATGTTTACTGCCAAGAACATTTTGTCGAGTGGGCAAATGTAGGTAAATACAGTAGCGTGACTAATAATACCAAAGAGTAAAACACGCTGCTGTTAAAGCAGAGGAATAGTGTCATGCAACAATTTTCTTGATTTTGTAGCCAAAAATTAATCTATGTGTGAGTTGACAAGCATACAAGTTCAGCGCTTTCACGTACACAAGCGCACGTATACGAATAGGAAATTGAGACGAATTTGTCGCATTTTTTTGGCTACACCTCGTTTGTGCCTACTACCATTCTAAGCCTTCTATGAATAATACCTTCTCCGCTATCCATGGCCCGACAGTGCGAAGCGAGCCATTCTTCCCACAGCGACGGCTTCATGATCCGCTTCGCGAAGACCAGCGTCCGTAGACCTGCGCGTGAGTACTCGTTTAGTAGCGCGCGGGTTCTTTCGTAAGCGGCCTGTTCGGCCGACCCGGCACGGATCGGTGCAAGGGCGCCGAGGACGTTACTATCCGCGCCTTTTACGTAAAGCACCACCTGTTACAATGATTTGTATCAGTCGCATTGCAGGTTACTACTGTTTAGTCTGCTAGCTACTGCCTGCGGTTTCGGTATCTGGATAAAACATTTTGGTCAGCATCATTCACCCTGCTGACATGACACATTGTTGGGTAAAGACCTCCTCTTTTACACTTCCACAGTACATTAATCAATCCCTTATTAGTATCATATTATCTAAAGTATAAAAAAGGTTGGGATTTTTGGGTTTAGGTCCTGCTTGAAAAATAACAACTAACAGGCTTAAGGTTTCTTTGTCGCATCTTTACTTTAGTCTACATACCGAAGCGAAGGAAATAAAAAATATCACTTAATTTCCGCGTCAGTGATTAGTTTTATAATTTGACTTTTTCTAAGTGCACATTTATTGTATTTATGGAAATAAAGAGTTTTTGATATTGGTTCTTCCAACACAAGGTTCGTAGTAAACCCGCTCCGCTTACATTCATAATGAATCAATCAGGGATAGTTTATCATACCCGGTTATCTATCGGAGAAACAATATTTAGTATTTCCAGATTACCCACTACATCCAACGTAGCTTACAAACAGATTTATCAATGGCACAGTAGGCAGGCAAAGCATTTCACTAACGTCGAAACACTATTAGATAGCTACAATGATTACCTTATCCCTTGACAAGAAACGCCGTTTTTTGGGTTCTGTACCTCGAAAGGAAAAAAAGAACCCTCATAGGATGACTTTGTTGTCTGTCTGTCTGTCCGTCTGTCAACCTCTTTTCTCAGGAACGCGTGGAAGTATCTAGTTGAAATTAACATCAAATGCTTAACTACGTAACCTCTTAGAGTCTCGATATACTTAAATAAATTTCTTAGTCAACGCAATCAAAAGTTACAGCCGTTTATGTCCGAATATTTTGAAATTTCCAATGAAAATTTCCGTGCACACAAATCCTATAGGGTACTTCCAGTTGACCCAGAATCATGTGGCAAGAAGCAAGCTTTACTAGCACATGTAAAGGGAAAAATCCGAAAACAGTGAATTTGTAGTTTAATTACAAAAACAAAATAATGTTTGATTCTCGCCATGGATCTAAACCTCCCAACTAGCACAATAGCGTTAAAACAACCTGTATATCATTATATATATCGGTTCCATTCGAGTATCATAGTGTTAATAATACCTGTACAGTGGAGTTATAGAGTGCTCTAACTCCCATATAACCACGAAAGAGGCCCACGATTTTACAGGTAAAGGTTATAGAAAGCCTGTAGTGCTGTTATATAAAGGTGTAACAGAACCTGCACAAAAGTGTTGATTCATACTCAGCTACTACTTCAACCTATATTACTGTGCTTGTAGATGGGTTGGTCAACACTAAAGGTTATATAAAAACGTCGGCTAAGAGTTATAACCACTTAAAACTTTATTAGACCTATTAAAAATAGTTGTTTGACACTATGACGCTAGTTACAATATGTTTATGGTATCATTTAGCGTACAACTAAATGTCATCACCGAATGGCCATTATCTAACAGAGAAATAATAAAGTATACCTGTTCAAGTTACTTTGTGAAGTGAAAACAATCTGGCGTTGTGATTTTACGGTAAGTGTATACCATGTTTTCCATCTCAATTTTAACGCGCTCTTGATTTAATAAAGATTTCAAATAAAACTTATGAAACATAAAATAGGCACCTCAAATTTGTATCATTTTTTTATTTTTGCTTTATGGCTAGTGGCATCTTAAATTAAGTGGCATCAATGAAATTACAAAAGTAACTTATATAATGAAGTAGTTTGTTGTCAAATATTGAATAACCCAGTCAATTTATAGGTTATAGTTCACCAAAACAATGGCGAACTTACATTAAAGCTTTAGTCGTCGCATAAGTGAATTATTACCCCTTTTGAGTTACAACATCTGTAGCCAAGAATGTTGTGACACCATTACTTTTACAACGCCTTTATAGTGTATCTACTTATGACAATAAGCATAAATAGAATTAACGTTACAGCTTGAACCTACATAAATGAGTTGTTCAAAACTTTTGGTGTCTGTGTATCTTACACTCTTGACAAACTCTATTTTACAACACATGTCTGCACCTTATAACCAATATAATACCTACAGTTATAAAAGACACTTCACTGCAACAACTAAACAACAATAAGTGTTGACGCGAGTCAGCGAGCACTGTTGTATAGGTATAAGTGCTACAAACAGGTTAAAGCTACAATATCTTAACTATACTTGCTGTAATTAACGCTCTTCTAACTCTTAAAGTGTTCTTACGTCGTTCATTAAAGTTCTAGAACCACCATTGAAGCTAAATTTATTTTTTAACTCCTTTATAACGCTTTTAGTCAGAACTGAGATAATTATTACTCAATTAAACAGGTAAAAGTTATAATAAAAGCTGTATCTGACACCAAAATGTTAGTTGGGCTATACATAGTACCCGTTGTCCTAAAATCATAAAATTTGGCAAGAAGCAAGGTCTTATAATTAAAAGGAACCCTCGGTGCGCGAGTCCAACTCGCACTTGACGTTTTATTTCGGTGGAGGTGTGTTCAGCAGAGGAAGAACGTGTGCTGACAAGGTATTGCTCAAAGTGAACAATTACGAATTTTATTAATGTGACTTCTAAAGTGTTCTTTTAATTAGGCCGATATTAGTCTCCAAAACTTAATGGTCAAGGAAAAAGATTAGAAAACCTTTAATTGTAGCGTAGCTGATAAGCCAATATTATTATTTTTTTCCGCTATTTGTGGTATTAACGTTTGAGGGAGGTCTACAGTTATCTGGTACTACTTGGATTAAGTTCAACGTTTAGCACTCAAGAATACCAGCTTCCAGAAATAATTTACGTAGGTACAGACAGCGTCAGAATTAAGTAACCCCCTTGCATAACACGTGCAGGTTAAAATCCACACCTGTTAATCGTAAGAGTTTTAAAAATCGAATATCCATTATTTTTATTTAAGGCGCTACCCCGACCCAAATCAGCGCCACCACCTATTTTACCTTATTATTCCGTTAGACGAAGGAAATTCAAAAAACCGATTGGCCAGTTTGAGCTTCCTATCATATGCTTTTTTTAAATGCCTCTTTATATGTTTTTGTTTGTATAGTGTAGGAAGAGATGCGAAATTGCTCATTTTTCCCACCATGGTGGGCAAAAAGAGCAACTTCGCATCTCTGCATAAAGTATACAAAATAAAACTTTTACAGGGGCATTAAAAAAAAGCTTATAATAGGAAGCATAAACTGGCCAATCGATTTTTTAAAATTCCTTCGTTTAACAGAATAATAAGGTAAAATAGGTGGTGGCGCTGATTTGGGTCGGGGTAGCGCCTTAAGTAACATTAAAACAGAACGAATAGATTTAAAAAAAATCGTATTCCAACCTGCATTGTGTTACGCAGGGGGGTTACCCAATTCTGACGCTGTCTATATATAGGTAGTTTTGTATTGTAGAAACCTAACCATACCTGTGTATAAAAATTTATGTTATTAATTATTGCCTGTGCACTCAACCTCACCTCAACCTCAACAGCCTGTATTGGTCCACTGCTGGACGCAGGCCTCCCCCTGATAAGCGCCTTGTTGGCTTTTATCTCATGGGGGTAATGTCCATAATCCCCACGCTGGGCATGCGGGTTGGGGATCGCAGTTCGGTGGTAGAATAGCTCTGCAGGGGGCGCTGCTGCCCGGTGGATATCCCTTAGTCGCCTCTTACGACACCCGCGGGAAGAGTTGGGGTGGTGCAAATTTATGCTAATTTCAATAAAGTGTTCATTCATACTTCATTATCGTTAAGCATCAGTAATTTATAGATGAATAAACAATGCTGGACAATCCACACAACATCCAAGCCAAGTAGAGTTTGTGTTATGATTCGAGTTTCTTTTATTAAGTAAATCCCAGAGCACAGCTTGCATGGTGATTTTCCACTAAACACTTCAGCGACTCATTTGGATAAGAGTTTTAGTCATTCCAATGAAGCTTATCAGACATTAATTACCTACTTTAATCGCGAAATTGACTACCGACTCAATAATGGACAATTCACACGGACCACAATAACACCACATTTACGCGACAAAAAGTGGTGAAGCAGTGGTTACGTGTGAATAGTGTCGATGCAGCTTTTTGCCGTTGTAAAGTAAATCCCAGATCACAACTGTCACGAATTATTTCAATTACGAGACTCACAGCGCCACCTAGCTCTGAGCGAAGTCATTAGATTGGTACGCATCCTTAGCGCAGACAGATATTTCAGCCATTGTTTCCCTCACCGAGAGCGACATCTATTATCGAGGGATTGAACGAGATCACGGATGAGGCCTAGATATTCTAAAAGCGCTACCTAGTTTGGTCAGTTAAAAGAATGAAGGGATGCCGGAATTCGATGGAAACTCAACGTGAAAAGGAGAAACAATGAGGCAGTCAGGTTTTCACAGCACAGCGTCGGGAAAAATATGCTTGCGGTGACATCTTGCGAGGAGTAGCGAAAGCTCACACTGGGAGCTCGATAAAGAGTGACGCACAACGAGTCAATTATTCGTCGGCTTCGGAAACGTTCGATCGTACGAAATAAATTAATTCATCTCTGGACCAAAATAGTGAAATATGTGTTGTTCTCGGAATCATGTTATGGAAAAGTTCACAGGCTTCGCGGGCAGTCCCAATTCGCGAGGAAGAAACCCAATAATTTCCAAACAGGACTACCTCGCCAGAGAAAAAATGATCGCACGACGAAAAACGCCGCGCGCGAGGGACAGGTGGGCGGTGGCCCTCATGCTAGAACATTCGATCTTGTTTGCCGGAAGGAAAGAAGTGATCGCAGCTCGAAGCAAGACCGTCTAGAAAGTTCGAAGACGAAGGTTATATATCGGACCGCTCACAGGCGGAGTGACATTCTGGGAGTGATAAAGACGGGGGTGAGACTGGACTCGGAGGATTTTCAAGTTGGATTTGGTGGAACGATCCGCGCCGCCCACGCCGATAATTCCTGCTTCTCGACACGTCCGAGAATTTCCCGCCGCAACCCAAGAGGAGGTTTCATCCAGGAGTCGGCGCAGAGGACTGTAACAAACCCCGAGGAAGGCTAGGCGAGCGTCGGAGTCCCCAGGACATTTTTTTTAGCCGAGAGCAGGCCCCGAGAGGAGAGGAGAAAACGGGAGACGAATTGCCCAGGTAACATACGTGCGATGTGGGAATTTTCTCGGTGGAACGGGGAGGGTAGAAAGGGTTGTTCCGGTCGGGAACGCCTCGTGGATAGCATAAACTGACGTGTTTCCTTTTCGGGGAATTTCAGGTTGAGCTGAACTACAGCTCCGACGGGCAGGCGATCCAGCAACGGCGAGGCCGAGGCGTTCAGCGGAAAGGCCGCGAAGGCGAAAGGCGACGGGAGCAGAGTCCCGTATCCTGAGCGTCGACGTGGCGACGATCGCGGGAACCCCAGCCACTGCGCACGTCGGAAACCAAGGTGTGTTCTTTCCAGTCATTTGGGGATCGGTGCCCCTGTCTCTTCCAGAATCCTAGTGTGTGTTTGTATTGGTTATATTTCGGTTTAGGTAAAATTTTGTTGTTAGGATTACTTTCTTTGGATAGAATTAGTGAAACGCTCGAATCGCAGAATCCTCTGTTAGGTAGACTGTATCGGCAACCGTTGCTAGTCCACATCATTTTGCCCCTGGAAGCTTCGCTTCCAAAGGTTAAATACTTTACGAGTCGGACCTGTTAGTGCTGGCCGCACCGAAGTAGGCAACAGGAGCGGGTGGAGGCGCTTCTCGCAACCATTACCTGCCTGTTTTGTTGAGCAGATCTTCGGCTTTATCCGTGGACACCTTTGGCCTAGCATAAGGTTAGGTGGAGTTGACCGTAAGAACTGTGAATAGGTGGTCACGGCATTATAGAATCAATTTTGAACTTGTTAATAGAATTTTGTATCCTTTTTTTTCTTGGAACATTTGTTCATAAGTTTTGTAACCATTTTCCAGATAATATTAGAAAGAAACCAATGTGTAACTTTTGTTTATAAATTTTGTACCCATTTTTTTTTCTGAAAGACAACATCAGAGGCTCGTTGTGAGTTTCAAGTTAGCCATAAGTTGTGAATCCATGAGGTAAATCTTGGCCTTGTATAGAGCTAAACGTAAGATCTTCACTAATAGAATAAGACTGATAAATTGCATGTAAATTGTGTTATTTGCTTAATATAAGGTATCCATATTTATGCTTGTTTTCTTCCATAAAGGTAGTTCCCTGGTTAGGTAGGTAGGAGTAAAACTTATCACGGTCCGCTCAAATTTAGGCTAGCCCGGCGGAGTAGGAACCCGTGACAATGGCGCCCAACGTGGGGACCACTCTAATAAAACACACACTAGTCTAGTTTTAAGTGATTTTTTAGCATAAGTTGAGGCGGTTTATGTGATTTATGTGTACATCAGGTAGGGTACGCTAGAACTATTTTGTTTTAACTGTGTTTTTTTTTTTTTTTTTTTTTTTGTTTAACTCATACGAACATACCTGGAGGTTGATTTACCTGTTTTAATTTGTAGTTTAGTTTTGTTTATTTATGTTTAAACGTGAATTTGGTCTAGGAAAGCGTGCTCCACGATAGACCAAATCTGCAGTCAGCTTTCTTTGCTGTATAGTTTGGTTTTTATTTCCCTTTTAATTGATTACATAGTTTTGTGGTAACAAATAGCCTTCTAGAAGGAGGGGCGATCACTACCAGGTCTCACAAGCTCGTAGGGTCTCATTTGTTAGTAAAAATGGGTTCCAAATCATATCCCTTGCCGATACACTCGCTATCAAAGGACGAACTGCAGTACGAAGTTTTTATCAGGTCGGAAACACCCGAGTCCACGGTGGAAAAACTGAGGAGGCAGCTGAGGAAGTTGATTGTAGAAATACCATCGGAGGAAATTTTGGAGGTTCCTTTATTTTCAGTGAACGAGATAGAATTTGTTCAGGCAAAGGTAGCGGAGCTGCAGAAGAAATGGACGGAATATGAGGCCACGAAGGAGAAACGTCACCTGGTTAGAGCCAAAGCTTTGGCAGTCCACCTTTTTTTCAGACTTTCAAGACCAGTGGAGGGGGAGGAGGCTGAGGTCACAACGTTGAGAGAAAATGATCTACAGGTTGTTTCCTCCCACTTAAAGGAATTCGTGGAAAAGTGCGATGTTTGTGCGGCATACAAATCGAGCAATCGCACAATCCCAGGTTTAATGGGAAAGCCAAAGGTCTGTCATCGTCCATTTCAGGTACTTTCTGTAGATTTGGTAGGTCCTCTACCAAGGTCCAGGGCAGGTTATACTTTTCTCTTGGTAGTTACGTGTTGTTTTTCAAAGTATACGATTCTGTTCCCACTAAGGCGGGCAACTAGTGCACTGGTCGCAGGAGCTTTGGAAAGAGGCGTATTTCTGACACACGGGGTCCCAGAAACTGTAATTGCAGACAACGGAGTGCAATTCACAGGATCGGAGTTCCGCAGGTTGCTGGAGAACTATAAGGTCCCGAAGACACACTACACCCCACGGTACGCTCCGCAGGTAAATTTGGTGGAAAGGTACAATAAGACGGTGATGACAGCGGTATCAGCCTACGTAAAGGAGGATCACAGATCATGGGACATCAACCTGCCGAAAATTCAATTTGCAATCAACAGCGCCGTAAATGAGTCCACACAGTTCTCGCCTTTCTTTCTAGTTCACGGCAGGGAACCGGTAGTAGATGGCTCGCTCTACAAAGCAGATGAGGGCGACTACGAGGCAGGAATGCCAAGAGAAGATTACGCGGGCGAGTTAAGTTTCTTGCGCACCATATTTGACCAGGTTCGTCATCACATGTTAAAGGCACACGAGACAAACGCAAAGTTTTACAACCTAGGGAAAAGGATGCGAGTGTAAAAGTAGGGGACATAGTCTGGAAGAAGACGTACCCGCTGAGCGACGCGGCTAAGTTTAGGGCAGCAAAATTATGTCCCAAATACGAAAAATGTAGGGTAAAGGAGATCCTATCACCCTTGGTAGTAGAGCTGGAGAACATGCAAGGGAAGTTACTGGGTTCTTGGCATATCAAGGACCTGAAGATTTAGGAAGCCTTTCGTACCTTGGTTACATTGGAGGATCCTCGGAGTGTAAGATTGAATTATTTCAGCGGCGTTTGACGAATTGGAGTGGTGGCGCTGAGCAGATTTTGTTACAGGAGTCCAAAATACTAGCCAAGGACCGCTGAGGGCAGCGTAGTTTCAGCCAGGAGCTGAAACTTTGGTCAGCGGGGAGGGTATTGTTTACGCCTGACGTGAAAAGAAGAGCAATCACCAAGATAGTTTGTTTTCTCGCAGGCATTTATTTATAAATTTGACAGCTACCATTCGACATTCTATCGCGAGGCTAAACGTTTGTTCCTCCGCTAACCTTTATCCCTAAAACACTGTAAACTTATCAATACAAGTGATCTTTGCATTTCGGGAGTTTCATTTGGGTGCTGTTGTTCCTAAACATCTGGCGACCGTGACAGGACGAGCTTGCGAAAGGAGATATTCGCAAAAAAACACCGAACGAGCACGCGCCGGCAGCGCCCGCCATTGACGTCGGACTTCTCGCCGGGCCATTGCAGCGCGTTCCTTCCTATCTACAATTTCAAGTTCAAGGAAACACCTGAAGGTCCAGCCATTGGAGCCATTTGCAGTTCATCGATCCAGCGAAAGCGTCGAGCTGCATTCATGCCAATGAAGCTAAGTGTCCCTTCCTAAATTTTCCCATTCAATTTTCTTACCTAAATTCCCGAATTTATCCTATTCACATACATCAATCGGTCAATATTTGTGCAATCTGTTTATTTACAGTGTTATTAATTAAGGCTCAATAATAAATCTATTCATAGTAAATTCAATCGCAAAGCTCCCTAATTCAATTCGTATATTTTATCTACCCTCTGGTAAGAGATAAAAAATAATAAATAAACCTACAAATTACGTTTGTTCAATGTCGTTGACCTAGTTTTGTGTAAACAATTGCTAAGATTGGATAATTACCCAGTTAAAATTATCCCAAGATTTTTGCCCCGACAGGTGCCTAGTTTTTCTGTAGGTAACGTGCATTCACCCATCTCGCCTAATATTCCAGGTTTCGTTGCGTTATCGCACGGACCTGCTAACTTCCTTGGAGAATTGGGCTCCAGCCACAGACCAGCGGCCAGCGCGCAGCGGTCGCTGCCCACGCGTGGAGTTGTGGACGCCGAATACCGGTTCACAGGTGACGCCTAGTCGAGGAGCGTGAGACAATTTTCACTACCTACCTTATCTAAGATCAATTATTTTTATTGCCGTTTTTTGCACTTAGTTTTAATTTGTTGTAACCTCAAGTCGATTTCTATTTTTGTTTCTATTTACGGTTTATTGTTATTGTTACGATGGGAGGTGAAACTAGTGCAAAGGACTCTCAAAGTTTAGTCGATCTTTGTACAAGACGTAGCTCAGTTAGGGGCCAAATTACCAAGTTTAAAAACTTTATTCAACATGCCGGTACTAAGGAAAGGCTAACGCCCGATGAGTTAGCTGAGTTATCTCTTAGACTTGGTAAATTTGAGTCACTTTCTGGTCGTTTTGACGACTTGCAAAGTCAGATAGAGGTGTTAAATCCTAATAATTTGAGCTCCGAGTTGGACGAGCGAGATGAGATTGAGCAGCTGTTCATCACTCACATTGCTTTGGCTCAGAGTTTAGTACAAAAACAAAACGCACAGCTGCGTCAAGATGAAAGCCTCAACTCAAGTCACTTGTCCTCGGCTCAAAGCCACATAGACCAAGAGTCTTTCGGTTTTAAATTACCGCAAATACAAATAGCTAAGTTTGACGGATCATTCTTTCGTTGGCTTGAGTTTCGTGACACTTTTTTATCTATTGTGCATAACAATGACCGCATCGCGAACATTCATAAATTTCACTATCTAATTTCTTATCTAACGGGTGATGCGGCACGAATTATTTCTAATTTTGAAGTGTCAAGCGCTAACTATAAAAATGCTTGGAAATTATTATGCGAACGTTATGACAATAAGCGTCAGTTGATAAATCATCATTTAAATTCGCTATTTAGTATCGAACCAGTTACTCGCGACTTCGATAAATCGTTGAAAGGTCTAGTAGACAACGTCAGTAAGAACTTACGCGCGCTTTGCAGCTTAGGGCTGCCCACGGACCAGTGGGACGTATTGATTGTCCACATGATGGCTTCTAAGCTCGATAATAATACTCGCGTGAAATGGGAAGAATGGCGTGGTACGTTAGATGAGTACCCTACTTTAAAACAATTCAAGAAATTTTTAATCGATCGCGCTGACGTCCTCTCTTCTATTCATCATAACTCCAATGCTAAGCCAACTCCGCCGGCTTCTAAGGCTTCTTCTAAGCCACAAACTAAATCTTTTGCATGCGCAAGCGAAGAGAAGACACACACAGCTGCTTCTGTTCCTGTTATGCAGTGCGTCATCTGCCATGAAGGGCATCGTATCTACGACTGTCCTACCTTCATGGCCAAGAGTGTAGAAGAGCGCATTGCCGAAGTGCGTAGGTTGAAGTTGTGCTTCAATTGTCTTCGCCCGGGTCATTTTCCACAAATGTGTCCGCGGGGCCCATGTCGCGTATGCAAAGGAAGACACAATAGTCTCATTCATAAACCAGACAAGGTGTCCACTAACAATGCTTCTATTTCCAGCGCTGTTGAAGCCACCCCTGATAGCACTGACGATACTATTGTCAATTTTTCGAATCAAAGTTCTAATCAAGTTTTACTGTCCACTGCATTCATTGAGGTAGCCAATCCGCGGACGAAACAAGCCGAAAGGATTCGGTGCCTCTTAGACTGTGGCAGCCAATCGTCATTCATCACACAATCTCTCAAGAATAAGTTAGGCTTACCTTCTAATTCAAACTGCCTTGTCAATGTCCTCGGCATTGGCAACCAGAACTCTGGACAGGTCACCGAGTCCTGTGTGGCTCAATTGAAGTCTCTTATTAACGGCTTCAAGGTCACATCAGGGTTCCTAGTTCTACCACAAATCACAGGTGATTTGCCTAGATTTCCTATTGACGCTTCAAGGCTTAAGATAGCTAACAATATTAAACTTGCAGACCCCATGTTTCACCAGCCAGCGCCGACTGATGTTCTCATCGGCGCCGATCTTTTCTGGGACATTATCGGCCGCGAGCAGCAGTCTCTCGGTCCTAACAATCCCAAGCTCGTGAATTCCCAGTTTGGTTGGATTATTTCAGGTCCTATTTCAGCAAGTATGCAAGATACCCATGTTCGATGCAATCATTCCATCATTTCAAGCGCATTGAATGATGACGATATTCAAATGAATCGTGATCTCGCGAAGTTCTGGGAACTTGAAGAGGTTCCTCTAAGGTCTACACTTAGCGAGAGCGAGAAGGCATGTGAGTCTCATTTTATCTCTCACACTTTTCGCCTAGATACAGGTAGGTTCTCTGTAGCTCTGCCTCTCAAAGATTCAGCCGATTGTCTTGGACAATCCTATAATGCAGCTAAAAAACGATTACTCAATTTAGAAAAACGATTTCGCAAACAACCCGATGTTAAATCGCAATACGTTCAATTTATGCGTGAGTACTCTGACCTAGGTCATCTGTCAGAGTCTCCTATTGCTATGCCGCATATTTCCTATTTTTTATGTCACCACGCTGTCTTTAAGGACAGTAGTGAGTCTACGAAGATCAGAGTCGTGTTCGACGGATCCGCTCCCACGTCATCCGGCTATTCCATCAACAATATTCTGAGGGTAGGACCCAACATGCAGGACTCGCTCTTCTCTATACTCATAAGAGCTCGGTTCCACAAGTACCTCCTGACCGGCGACGTGGAGAAAATGTACCGCCAGGTCCTTATCAACGAGGAGGACCGAGACCTCCAGCTGATACTGTTTAGAGAAGATGAGTCACTGCCGATTCAAACTTATAGATTGAATACTATTACATACGGAATGGCTAGTAGTAGCTACTTAAGTACACGATGCCTATGGCAACTAGGTGAGGAGTGCATAGATCCAGCTATCAAGGATATAATCCAACACGATTTCTACATCGACGATCTCATCACCGGATCCGAGAACGAATCGGATCTACGATACATCCATCAATCTGTTTCCGCAGCTCTTCAGAAAGGCTGCTTCAATCTCCGAAAGTTTAAAACTAATATACCCGCGATATTAGATTCTGCAATAAATTCCAACGACAATTTGATTGTCAGCGAGTCTTCCTCTACGCTGGGAATGGGTTGGAACCCATCTACTGATCAGTTGCATTTTCCTTTCAAGGTTCCGCCCCCATCTGATGATAAAATTCTAACTAAAAGATTAATTCTTTCGTCGCTATTTAAAATATTCGATCCTTTAGGATTGCTGAGTCCCTGCGTCATAAAGGCTAAAATGCTACTGCAGCAACTTTGGTTGCAGAAACTAGGCTGGGACGATCCAGTCTCAATTGCCATTCAAAGGGATTGGAATAAGTTTGCAAAGACAATACCTACTCTGTTGGACCTAGAGGTTTCTAGACGAGTTCTATGTGATAATCCAGTTTCAATAGAACTGCATTCCTTCAGTGATGCCTCACAAAACGCTTACGGCGCCTGTATTTACTTGCGCACTGAAGACGCTGAGGGATATGTAACCGTCAATCTTCTCTGTTCCAAATCAAAGGTGAGTCCTCTCAAGGCCACCACGATCCCACGTCTGGAACTATTGGCTGGCCTTCTGGCAGCCAAACTATGTAGGGCTGTCAGGGAATCTCTTCGATTCGAAATAAAAACGCAAGTACATTGGTGCGATTCAACTATTGTACTTTGTTGGCTACGAAGCAGTTTCGAACACTTAAAGATGTTTGTTGCTAATCGCGTATCCGAGATATGTGAACTGACAAACTATGCTGCCTGGCGCTATGTTCCTACGTCAGCCAATCCTGCGGATCTCATATCCCGCGGGCTCAATCCCGATCTATTAAGCACCACTACGCTGTGGTGGTCAGGTCCGTCGTTTCTAGCTCACCCTGAAACCGAATGGCCTATCCTCAATTTTAATAAAATTGACACACAAAATTTACCCGAATTAAAACCTAACTTAGAATCAGATTTGACTATGACTAACCTCACGACTAACTACGATGCTATAGTACATTTTAAAAACTATTCTAACTTTCCTAAATTAAAACGAATATTTGCCTATCTAATGCGATTCATTCATAATTCGAGACACTCGTATAACAAAAGAATCGGCTCGTTATCAGTAGACGAACTCGATGCGTCATTCATTAGCTTATGTCGCCTTTCTCAACGTGAATCTTTTTCACTCGAATTTAACTTGCTCGCAAATAAAAAATCGCTAAGCCCTAAATCTCCTTTTTTATCTTTGTCTCCGTTTTTTGACAACGGCTGTGTAATACGTGTAGGAGGTCGCCTTCAAGCTTCGGATTTTAATTTCGACAAAAAACATCCTATTCTGTTACATGCTACGCATCATTTTACAAAGATTTTATTTGGGCATGAGCATAAGCGCAATTTACACGCCGGCCCACAGCTGCTATTAGCTATAGTTCGTGAGTACGTGTGGCCAGTAAACGGAAGGTGCTTAGCCCGAAGTACTGTCCGTAATTGTTTTAAATGTAGACGGCTACAGGGTAAAACAATGAAACCTATGCAAGGTAACTTACCGTCTCAGCGTATTACGCCAAGCTTTCCATATCAAACTGTAGGTCTCGATTTTGGAGGTCCCTTTTTAATTGTCAATAAAAAAGGCCGAGGTGCTACGCTTTCAAAATGCTATCTTTGCATTTTCGTATGTTTACGCTACAAATGCGTGCATCTTGAATTAGTAAGTGATCTTTCAAAAGATGCCTTTGTCATGACGTTTCGCCGTTTTGTTTCACGAAGAGGCAAGCCAGCCGAAGTTTTTTGTGATAACGGCCGCAATTTTGTTGCGGGCGCTAAAGAAATCAATCAATTTTTAAAATCTAACGCATCTTATTTATCTGATTTTGCAAGTGAAGAAGGAATTAAATTTTTATTTTCTCCACCTTACGCACCTCACTTTGGCGGCATCTTTGAAGCCGGTATAAAATCCGCTAAGTTTCATTTAAAACGCGTTATGGGTAATTCACACCTAACGTTTGAAGAGCTTTCTACTCTTTTCGCACAAGTAGAGGCCGTATTGAACAGCCGTCCACTCTGTCCATTATCGTCCTCTCCCGATGATTTCCTATGTCTTACTCCTGGGAACTTTCTCATTGGTCGGGCGCTCACCACGCTACCTTCGCCTGCTTTGGAGGACTGCAACCCTAACAATCTGAATCGTTACGAAAGGCTGCAGCAAATTCACCAACACTTTTGGCGTCGATGGCAGCGAGAGTATATTGCTGAAATGCAGCAACGCCACAAATGGAAAATCGGTTCTTCAAACCCAAAGATTGGAGACTTGGTACTCATTCAAGAAGATGACGCCCCCCCGCTCTGCTGGAAACTCGGACGTATCTCCAAATTATTCTATGGTCCTGATGACGCTATAGCACGAGTTGCTGATGTAACTACAAGAGGAGGATGCATGCGCCGTCCCTTGGTTCGCCTGTGCCCACTTCCAACTGCTGAAGAACTAGAAAATTGAAAACCGAGATTTTCAATGGGGGCAGGATGTTTACGCCTGACGTGAAAAGAAGAGCAATCACCAAGATAGTTTGTTTTCTCGCAGGCATTTATTTATAAATTTGACAGCTACCATTCGACATTCTATCGCGAGGCTAAACGTTTGTTCCTCCGCTAACCTTTATCCCTAAAACACTGTAAACTTATCAATACAAGTGATCTTTGCATTTCGGGAGTTTCATTTGGGTGCTGTTGTGCCTAAACAGGTATTGTCACGAATTATTTCAATTACGAGACTCACAGCGCCACCTAGCTCTGAGCGAAGTCATTAGATTGGTACGCATCCTTAGCGCAGACAGATATTTCAGCCATTGTTTCCCTCACCGAGAGCGACATCTATTATCGAGGGATTGAACGAGATCACGGATGAGGCCTAGATATTCTAAAAGCGCTACCTAGTTTGGTCTAGACGTGTGCGCCGCGCCGACCCGCCGCCGCCGCCGGCAAATTTTCCACGCCGCCGCCGCCGATTGCCCAATCGGCGTGAAATCGGCGTGGAACGTATTCTTTTAGATGCTTTGAAAACCTCCCTTATTTTATTGATTATTACATTGTCCGACACCTGCTACCTACAACAAAGTTGTAGTCAAAGAAGAAACCGCGCCACACCACGATGTCAAAGGGTGCCGCGATGTCAAAGGGCACCGCGAACCGAACGGTATCAAAAGTCGCCGCTGATTCAGACAGATACAGGTGCCGATATAGGCTTGGAGGGGACATCTTAGGAAAATAAACTTTATCAAATATCAAGACAATTCCACTAGAGAGATTCAGACTAAATTTATATTGCATAAATTGCATTTAATGATGATGATAATGAATAAATTGCAAAACCTTACGAAGTTACCACAAAGGCACAAACACTGTAAGGGGTACGAAATGTCAGGGTCTTAAATATTTTTCAATTTCGAAACTGGCCTTCTAAATTCGGAAGCTCAATTTAGAAAGTTCGAAGTTAAGACAGAAAATGTAACTTTTATTCTCCTGTCCCTTTACACATAGAGTTAGAATCGGAAAAGTGATTTACCTAATCCAAAACCTACGAAAATAGTTTGGTCACCGATGCGCTTGCACAGCACGTATACATGCAACGAGCGCCCGTCCGAGTCGTATCGCTGAAGCCTGGCAGAGAACTGGTTAACCTACTTGTATAATTTTACGTTGTTGAAATTATCACAGATCATGATAATTACAATTGAAACAAATGAGCTAACTACAGACTGTTGCAAACAATCTACAGCAGGGCACGGGGATTGTTGTCTAGGGTAGAATAGAGAAAAATTACGTCACTTTGTCAACGAATGCGTAAATTGTTTGAAAGTCAATCCTTTTAATTCTGTAATGTACGCAATGTATGACGATGCGATGTCGAAAATGTCTATTCTACCCTAGATAATAATCTCCGTACTTGGCCTAGAGGTAGCTCAAATGATCCATATCAATACCAGTCGGAAACGTCCCCAAGAAGCTGGCTGCATTGCCCCGCTGTATGCCTATGCTGATGCGCTGTGCCAGATACTCACCAGCTCTCGGGTCACGTGTCGTTTCGACTCAACGCTCAGATAATTTTTAAGAAACCTGAAGAACCAGAGGTCTCGCCTCCAAGGGGAGCAAATGTGTAGGCTCTATCGAGACCTGCATGTTTGCGCCTCTTGAGATCCTCAGCCAAATCTTCCCCCGCACCTGCCCTCACGGATGTCCTCGGAACATGGAAAGCGCTAGATAGTGTGTCGACGCATGTAGCGTCCCACACGATGGGCCTCCCCAACTCCCATGGGATTAGTGTCATACCGTCGGGCCTCTTACCATCTTCACGTAACAGACCATTCGGTTTGAGAATAGCTGGTACGTTAGCGATGACAAAGACTCGCCGGATGATGTCGCCGGCTGGCATGGCGAGATATCCGACCGGCGGCCCTAGTACACGATAATCCGTGATGATCAAGCTGTTCGACAGCAATACCGCACTGGCATTGGCATTGATGAGGCGCGCAACATCTTGCACCCAACCGAAGACTTGTTGCGATACGGAAAGTTACGGGATCCAATACAGTATGAGACGGCGTATTTGGAGGGCGTATTTTTTTCTTAGAACGGACAATTTTCCATTCATCGTCAGTATGTTGGTTACCTACGCCACTCAAGCGAACTTTTACTTCACCATTCTTGCCCGCTCCACTCTCAGTGATAGATGCACCAATCAGCTCCTTGTCTCCGCTGCCGCTTGGCAGTGGGAGCGATGACGCAGACATCGCGTGCGCAGTAGATGGGTCTGCTCGGACCATTTCGGATGTTTTCGGCGTTTCGCTTACTGATGTACGTCGCGATGCAATTGCCAGTTTTTTTGCAGCGCTAAGTAAACTTACTTTTTTCTGGGCCGCAATTATTCTCGCTTGGCGCATCGGTCGTGATGATGCAGCAGGGTAATCCTTCACCTCCGGCGCTGGTGTTTCTGTGACTTTTGAAGAAATAGGAAGGAGCTTACCCTCAATTGCCAGTTTGAGTGCGGATGTGGTTTGCTCTTGGATAGCAATTATCTTGCTCTGGTCGTCGATTTTATTCTCCAGTGCGTCAATCTTTGTAGTCAGTAGTCCAATCAGCTTTTTTAAGTCACGTACTACAGTTTCTAGCGACCTTTGTGCCATTTTTAGTTGATAAATCAATTAAAACGGAGGACCGTATTAAGTACCTCTATATAAGTACCAGTGTTATATGAATCAAATGCTTAAAACCAATTTTCTGACTCCCATTTACTTAATTAAATGCATTAGATTTTACGTTAGTTGATAATAAACCCCTAAAAAAGTTAGGGCATCCAGTGTTTTGCTCAGAGAGCTCCTCAGGCGGTTACAAATGTAGCCAGCCGCTGAGAAAACTCTCTCAGCTTCAACACTGGTCGCATTTCACTCTTTCATAGCACTCGTGCGTTCCGCGACTGCGTAAGGTGCCTCATTTGCGTGGGTAAATAATCGAAACAAAAAAATTAGAAAGTTCGAATTTGTGGCCACTAAATACGAACTTAAAAAATGGCCAAAAAAGGCTAACTTCGAATATACGAAACTTCGAAGTTTCGAAATGCACCTCTTCATGTACTCGTTTATTGTAATGTATATCAGTTATCTAGTATAGTTCCTATAACATAACACAAGCTCTGCTTAGCTTGGGGCTAAATAATGCTGTGTGAATTGTCCAGCATTATTTATTTAATACTTATACCTACGCGCCGATTTCACGCCGAAATCACGCCGCCGCCGCCGATTTCAGACCGGCGCCCGCCGCCGATCATTTTATCGTCGGCGCACACGTCTAGTTTGGTCAGTTAAAAGAATGAAGGGATGCCGGAATTCGATGGAAACTCAACGTGAAAAGGAGAAACAATGAGGCAGTCAGGTTTTCACAGCACAGCGTCGGGAAAAATATGCTTGCGGTGACATCTTGCGAGGAGTAGCGAAAGCTCACACTGGGAGCTCGATAAAGAGTGACGCACAACGAGTCAATTATTCGTCGGCTTCGGAAACGTTCGATCGTACGAAATAAATTAATTCATCTCTGGACCAAAATAGTGAAATATGTGTTGTTCTCGGAATCATGTTATGGAAAAGTTCACAGGCTTCGCGGGCAGTCCCAATTCGCGAGGAAGAAACCCAATAATTTCCAAACAGGACTACCTCGCCAGAGAAAAAATGATCGCACGACGAAAAACGCCGCGCGCGAGGGACAGGTGGGCGGTGGCCCTCATGCTAGAACATTCGATCTTGTTTGCCGGAAGGAAAGAAGTGATCGCAGCTCGAAGCAAGACCGTCTAGAAAGTTCGAAGACGAAGGTTATATATCGGACCGCTCACAGGCGGAGTGACATTCTGGGAGTGATAAAGACGGGGGTGAGACTGGACTCGGAGGATTTTCAAGTTGGATTTGGTGGAACGATCCGCGCCGCCCACGCCGATAATTCCTGCTTCTCGACACGTCCGAGAATTTCCCGCCGCAACCCAAGAGGAGGTTTCATCCAGGAGTCGGCGCAGAGGACTGTAACAAACCCCGAGGAAGGCTAGGCGAGCGTCGGAGTCCCCAGGACATTTTTTTTAGCCGAGAGCAGGCCCCGAGAGGAGAGGAGAAAACGGGAGACGAATTGCCCAGGTAACATACGTGCGATGTGGGAATTTTCTCGGTGGAACGGGGAGGGTAGAAAGGGTTGTTCCGGTCGGGAACGCCTCGTGGATAGCATAAACTGACGTGTTTCCTTTTCGGGGAATTTCAGGTTGAGCTGAACTACAGCTCCGACGGGCAGGCGATCCAGCAACGGCGAGGCCGAGGCGTTCAGCGGAAAGGCCGCGAAGGCGAAAGGCGACGGGAGCAGAGTCCCGTATCCTGAGCGTCGACGTGGCGACGATCGCGGGAACCCCAGCCACTGCGCACGTCGGAAACCAAGGTGTGTTCTTTCCAGTCATTTGGGGATCGGTGCCCCTGTCTCTTCCAGAATCCTAGTGTGTGTTTGTATTGGTTATATTTCGGTTTAGGTAAAATTTTGTTGTTAGGATTACTTTCTTTGGATAGAATTAGTGAAACGCTCGAATCGCAGAATCCTCTGTTAGGTAGACTGTATCGGCAACCGTTGCTAGTCCACATCATTTTGCCCCTGGAAGCTTCGCTTCCAAAGGTTAAATACTTTACGAGTCGGACCTGTTAGTGCTGGCCGCACCGAAGTAGGCAACAGGAGCGGGTGGAGGCGCTTCTCGCAACCATTACCTGCCTGTTTTGTTGAGCAGATCTTCGGCTTTATCCGTGGACACCTTTGGCCTAGCATAAGGTTAGGTGGAGTTGACCGTAAGAACTGTGAATAGGTGGTCACGGCATTATAGAATCAATTTTGAACTTGTTAATAGAATTTTGTATCCTTTTTTTTCTTGGAACATTTGTTCATAAGTTTTGTAACCATTTTCCAGATAATATTAGAAAGAAACCAATGTGTAACTTTTGTTTATAAATTTTGTACCCATTTTTTTTTCTGAAAGACAACATCAGAGGCTCGTTGTGAGTTTCAAGTTAGCCATAAGTTGTGAATCCATGAGGTAAATCTTGGCCTTGTATAGAGCTAAACGTAAGATCTTCACTAATAGAATAAGACTGATAAATTGCATGTAAATTGTGTTATTTGCTTAATATAAGGTATCCATATTTATGCTTGTTTTCTTCCATAAAGGTAGTTCCCTGGTTAGGTAGGTAGGAGTAAAACTTATCACGGTCCGCTCAAATTTAGGCTAGCCCGGCGGAGTAGGAACCCGTGACACAACTTGCATTGTGATTTTCCACTAAACACTTAAGCGACTCATTTAGATAAGAATTTTATTCGTTCCAATGAAGCTTATCAGACATTAATTACCTACTTCAATTTGCGAAATTGACTACCGACTCAATACGAGACAATTCACACGTACCACAACCACTTCACTTTTCAGCGACAAAAAGTGGTGAAGCAGTGGTTATGTGTGAACAGTGTCGATGCAGCTTTTTGCAGTTGCGTTGTGGTAACTACTTGATCGTTATAATCCCGCTATCACTTTAACCTCTCGGGACCACCTATCCGAGAGGAGTAAATTGAAAAACAGCGCTGCTTGCATATTAATGTACTACAGCAAAATGCTGAATTTACTCCTTTTGTCTTAGTTTATTTGTTTTAATTAAGTAGTATAAGTCTAGTTTTATTTTGTGTATTTTCTGAATTAAGGCAATAAATGATTTTCTATTCTATTTTAACCACAAAATGTCGATGTGGTTGTTTTGACGATAGTAGTTACAATGTCCGGTATTGACCGGTTGAATTAGACGGCAAAATGTGGTCCGTGTGAATTATACCATTCGTTTTTATACAAATTAGCACCCGACCGACCACGTGTTCTTGTCGTGTGGTTGTGGCACGTGTGAATTGTCCCTTAGTCGACACAAGCCAGTATTGTGCCATATAATTTACAACGGCAATCAACATAAAAGCGGTCAACCTTTATCAGTCAACCGGCATTTACTGATTCATTGAAGGTATAGGCAAATTTGAAAAAGGTGGCGCGATTATCTTCTGTTTTTACCGACTTCATAAAAGGAGGAGGTTCTATGTTCGGCTGAATGTGTTTTTTTATGTATGTTCGTCGATTTCTCCGTAAATTATGGAACGATTTTGAAAATGTTTTCGCTATTGTATAGTACTTATAGAGAATGGTCTCGAGATGTTCCTATAAAAATATTACTTATTATCGTATGATAAGTTTTTGTTTCGCAAAACATAAAAAACCGTATAATAAATTTGAAGTCGGCTTTGAGTTTTGTCAAAAAAATCAAATTTTTTCATACAATTCTACAAATATATGTTCCGGGTGTTCTGGTCGTTTCTATGTATAATAAAAAATATCTATCTATGTAATGTATTATATTATGTATATCAGTCATCTAGTACCCATAACACAAGCTCTGCTTAGCTTGGGGCCAGATGATGCTGTGTGGATTGTCCAGCATTATTTATTTATTTATAATTATCGGCGCTGACGTCACTAATCCAGGCCTAGGCCATGCCCCGCTACGCGCCTAGGCCATGTAGTAGGTATACGAAAAACAAAAGGGGATCGCGCCAGCTTTTAAACATTGACCTATATTGTACCGTACGAAATAAAGGAGCCTTGAGTTACACAGGAAACAACGCGTGAAATGCCTCGACGAAGTTCCTGAAGGTTAATTACTGTGTCGATTATTAATACTGCGGGCGGAATCATGGTGTAAATATTTAAACTGCGACCGAAATAAAGACACGTTTGTATTGATGGGTAAACTGATCGTGTTCATATAAAATAAACGGGGTTGAAGATTTTTGTATGGGAAAAAAAATGTTAGGGCCACCCCCTAACATTTTTTTTTAAATCGCCGCGCTTAATAAAACTTAAAGATTTGGATGGAGGGCACTAAAAAAATAAAAAATGTTCTTTAACATAATGTGCGTCAGGTTTCCGAGATATTCGCATATGAAGAAAAAATATAAGTAGTTATTTTCATCTGTCTCAGAAACCGGACGCTTTAGGCCATTATTTTGCAGACATTTTTTATTTGTTTTAGTTTCTTCTATCCAAATATATAACACTAGCTTCTGGCCGCGGCTTCGCACGCGTTATTTCTACGGAAACGTTCAAAGGAAATTTCTATCCCATTGGAACTGATTTAGGGGATAAAAACTAAAAAGTAGCCTATGTTTGATTCCAGGCATAGAGCTAAACCGGTGCAAAATTTCAGCTCAATCTGTTCAGTAGTTTTGGCGTGAAGACGTAACAAACATCCATCCATCTATACATCCATCCATCCAAACTTTCGCATTTATAATATTAGTGTGATTTATTGTGTTGTGCGCGGTGATTTTGAGAAAAAAAAAAGAAAATGCTGACCGATAATAGGGTCAAAATCTTCAAACCTCTAGAAATAAGGTTTTTTGTTTTTACAGTGCTTATCCACACTTAGGTCCCGTTCCCGCTGTGTCATGCATGACGAGAAAAAGTCGTGCAGTTTAAAGCATCGTAGCTTGTATATTTTAATAGAGGTGTTCACATAGGACGACACGATTATCTGTCGTCCATGACACACGCTTTTTTGTGACGATATATTGAAATATATCTATTATATATTGAAATACTAGCTGCCGCCCGCGGCTTCGCACGCGTTGTTTCTATGGAAACGTTTAGAGGTGATTGCTATCCCATGGGAACTGATTTATGGGATAAAAATAAAAAGCCTATGTTTGATTCCAGGATTAGAATTACCTGTATGCAAATTTCAGCCCGATCCGTTCAGTAGTTTAGGCGTGAAGAGGTAACAAACATCCATCCATCCATCCAAACTTTCGCATTTATAATATTAGTGTGATATAGAATTGAAGATATAGGTATGTTATAATAGGAACACACTAGCACGACAGTCGTAAAACGATAAAAAACGTCTCGATTCATATTGTGTCGTTGTGGTGATGTGCGAACGATAAGGCGACTGTCGAGAACCGTAAAATGTCGTCACGATCCAATGGGAACAACTAGAAACGATAAAAAGTCGCGACGACACAATGACCACAAACAGTCGTTATAATGGGCAATGTATATAAACAGCTGGAGACGGTAACCCTCCAGCGATAATTTACGGTTACGACAGTTACGACAGTCGGAACGTGCACTTAGGGAAAATTCTAAGAATTTAAATAATATCTGTGTCATACCGTCGTCAGTGTTATGGGTACTTTTTATGTATAATAAAAAAACTATTTATGTAAGTTATGTATGGTATTAAGTTTATCAGTCACCTAGTACCCATAAAACAAGCTCTGCTAGTTTGGGGCAAGATGATGCGGCGTGAATTGTCCGTCATTATTTATTTATTAGATAACTAGGGAATAATGCAGCATTCTAAAGGCGAAAGAATTTTTGAAATCGGTTCAGTAGTGTTTGAGTTTATTCGTTACAAACATACAAAAATACAAATCTTTTCATAATATTTGTGTAGATGTACTTTCCTGTAGTGAAAACCTTTTTCAGAATCGGTCCAGTACGTCCGGATGTTAGGGTTTTTCAAAGGTTTTTGTAAATAAATTTACCTCCTAAAATATTTATTAGCTTTTATTTTTATATAAATACAGCTAGATAGAGCGCCGTGCCGTGGCGGCGAAAGAATTGACCCCACAAATTCAGCCCTTGGGTGTCGTAAGTCTAAGGGAACCTATAAGAAGGATAGCAGCTTCCATTTATTTTATTTTTAAATCTACTACGATCACCGATTTGCCTGCCAAGCGTACCTAATCCACGCTTGGTAGGCGGATTCGGCCAAATCCGCCGAAGTATGAGTGCTCATCTATACTAATACTATAAAGAGGAAAGATTTGATTGTTTGTTTGTATTGAATAGGCTCCGAAACTACTGGATCGATTTGAAAAATTCTTTCACCGTTAGGAAGCTTACTTTTCAGGGAGTGACATAGGCATATTTCATCCCGGAATTCTCACGGGAACGGGAACTACGCGGGTGAAACCGCGAGGCGATCGTCTAGTAAGGTATAGCTAGCTAGATTATTACTGTTGGGCGAACACTACATCCTTCTTGGATATTAAAGACCAATTTATGATGATGATAGGCGACCGTGTCTTTTCATTGCGTTGACTTTTAATGCCGGGTACAGACCAAGCGAGAGTAAGCGAAGGCTAACGAACGAACGCGAAAGAACCAGTGTGGACGTCATTGCGAAAGCAAACGAGCACAAACGAGGGCCTTCGTTCGTGCTACGGCGGCTTTTTTTTATTATTGACTAAGGTTAAGCGTTTGGCCACCAACACACTTAAAGTAAGAAGATAGAGCACGCTTTCCCAGAAGGAACTTATTTACCCTGCGGCTTGAAGACTCTAAGATTGTACTCTAGCGGGAAAACAGACGCAGGAAGCTCATTCCACTCTTTGGCTGTCGCTACATCAAAGAGAAATGGAACGAACGTACCGATCGTCGAATACCACTCGTTTGCATTCGCTCGCTCTTGCTCGCTTTGTCTGTACCCACCATTAGATGCATAATTTTTTCACAGCTTCAAGGGGTTACAGACTTAGTTTCAAATTGATCAATTTGACGTTAATTTCAAATAAATACCTCCACGCGTTCCTGAGAAAAAGGTCTTGACAGACAGACAGACAGACGGAACGAAGTGATCCTATAGGGGTTCCTTTTTTCTATTTAAGGTACGTAACCCTAACAAAAACCCAGAATATACGTAGTTTATAGATATTTTAACACATACCTGTCCATTAGCTGTCCGCATAGCGACCGACATACATTTCCTGAAGCTGTCGAACGCTTGCACCCTCAGGACCTTCATCTTGGTAAGTTCCCCTCGAATCCCCAGCTCCACTTCATCAGGCGCTCGGCTCCTGAGCTCATAGCCGTAAGCCAGTGCCGCTTCGGCTAGCGCTAGCTCGTCGGGGCTTTCGGCTTCGTATCGTGCGATCTGGAAGAGGTAAAAACATAAGTAAAAAAAAAAGTTTCGTGACCGCAATCTGCAGGCGCGGTGAGACAGCACACCCTCTTATATGGGTGTCGTTTTCGACAAATTCGATCTCGTAGAGTAAGAAAAAGATGTCCTTTCAAAATCCAAGATGGCTGACATTTTTTCATCGCAAAATTCACTCTTGGTTATAGATTTCGATTAAATCAAAGACATAGATTACGAAAAGGGGAATACAATTAAAATCAAACAAACACGCGCACGTGCAGTGCACTTATAAAAAACTAGTTTTTGTTATATGCGTCATGTAGAAAAGTTTTAGCCTACGCCTTGGTATACGTGAATGACGAGCATGGTCATCTCCATAATTCAGATCGTAAAATTTTTTTCTCGTTTAAATGAAAGAAAAGTAATGGATAATGCTTTTGGACGCATTAAAATCATCAGCCTATGTTAGTCCACTGCTGGACATAGGCCCCATGAATGTCTTCAGCTTGCCGTATCCAGTCTATCCAGTCCATCTACCTGCAGTCTTTGATCGCATAATTGATTAATATTCTCTCGAGTATTTATCGCATTGGTACCATTTGTTTTTTCACCGCAATATCACGACACGACCCCTACCACCTTTGTTACTACTAACGAAAGGTACCTACTCGATATCACAATTCACACTATCTCACTAATATTATAAATGTTGTTCCTATTAGTTTGTTCCCATGGGATAGAAGTAACCTTTAAACGTTTCCATAGAATCAACGCGTGCGAAGCAGCGAGCAGAAACTAGTATAAATGCGATAGTTTGGATGTATGGATGTTTGCCAATTCTACTGAACGGATCAAACTGAAATTTTGCAAACATGTTATTCTAATCCGGGAATCAAACATAGACTTTTCTATTGTTCCCATATGATATAAATAACCTCTAAACGTTTTCATAGAAACAACGCGTGCCAAGTCGCAGGCAAACTAGTAACTTATATTCCAAAGAATAAACGCGATCCTACGCGATCAGAACGTTTATCTTCATATCCACAAACACACCTTGTGGTGGCAGGGGTACCCAGTGCGAGTACCTAGTGCGTCATTTGCACAATGACGCGATCTGTACAATACAAATATCGATAAAGCCCTATAAAACTCGCTAACACTTACCATGTAAGGAAACGTCATTGATAACGAACTATCAGAACGACATTACATACACGGTCACTCCAATCGACAACGTGCCACGCCAACTATTAGAAAAACATATTATGGCACGGCGAAACGTGTAGATAAGTTTCAATTTATTTTTCACACTATGCTCGTGAAACGCATTTTATACGTCATGTATCTCTAACCAAAAGCAAGTAACTATAGCCCTGTTAGCTGAAAACGGTGAAATCGAATGAGATCTCTTAGTTCGAGTCTCCTTGGTCAACATATTAGAACTCATAACTAACATAAGGGAATAATGAGATTGAATTTGGCACATCAAAATACGTGTGAAATTTTTGCCAAGAAGATGCACACAATGTGATCTTCGAAATACGAACTAACCTCTGTTCAGAAGGCGGTATAACAAACGAATGCCGCGAAACACGTAACCTAAATTTTACTATTTACTCGCAGAAAGTGTGAAAAAATAGAGTATTTTCTTCGAGCACAAAGTCTTCGTCTTGGGCGTGATTATCTCTCTCGCACTCAGGCTTCTAGTAACTTCCTCGCATCGCTCCGCTCGTGAGTTATTTTAGAATAGGTACCGAGTTGCGCTCAGGCGCCCAGTGACGCCCGTGACGTACACTGCTACACGACACTGCTGGTGCACCGGCTGGTTAGATAGATTATGCACCAAGGTGTGCCCTCGGTGCATAATCTATGTAACCAGCCGGTAACGTAACGTAAGCACCGTTGAGCATAAGGTCTCTTGTTCTATCGCCCTTGGCGCTTAGGTCCCAGCCGAATCGACTGACTTCTTACTGCCCTCACAAAGTCTTCTGATTATCATCGGTGAAGTGGCCTCATGGTAGAAACATTCAACATTATGTCTAATGTAGATCTAGCAGCGTGGTGCCGGCTTAAGGTCACAGCTCGAAGGCTCGCACCCTGTGAGTTTTGCGGTCCACACGTTGATTTTTACTCGACTTCGAGTAAAACTATCGAGTAATACCGTATGTGAGTACTGAGCTTTAGAATTTGCACCACCCCAACTCTTCCCGCGGGTGTCGTAAGAGGCGACTAAGGGATATCCACCGGGGGTGGGCAGCAGCACCCCCTGCAGAACAATTCTACCACTGAACTGCGATCCCCAACCCGCATGCCCAGCGTGGGGATTATGGGTATTACCCCTCCATGGGATAAAAGCCACTAAGGCGCTTATCAGGGGAGGCCGCGTCCAGCGGTGGACCAATACAGGCTCTTGAGGTTAAGGATGTCTAATGATTACCACATCAATGAATCAAAATGATATTTAATAAAATCTTGTAATTTTTTAATGGTGGCGGTGATTTTTTAATAGAAATACAGGGAAATAACCACAAAAGGTTTAGGTACCCGGTACTATAGACTTAGTTTAACTTCATAACTTAAGTCTACCTATTGTAAAATCAGTATTTAATATCCTACTATCCTACTAATATTAATAAATGCGCAAGTTTGTGTGAATATTTGGTATCACGTTTTTCCGTAACTACTAAACCGATTTAGATGAAATTTGGTATGTATGTAGGTAGATTAAGTGCTTGAATAAAAATTAACCTCCTTGGGGTTTAAAATGGGTGGTGAGGTTTCTGTGGAAAATTATTATTCCTTGGTTCGATTCACTCAAAACTCGGTATAAATAAACTAGAAAGTAAATAATGTGAATCACGTATTTTTTATTGTTACAATCGGGGGTAGTAGCTAGAGGGTCTGCAATAAATTTCTGAAATTTCCACGCGGGCGCAGCCGCGGGCCGCAGCTAGACGGATATAAATATGGATCCTTTTTATTATGTCTATTATTATTATTTACGATGCCATCAGGAAGTTAAATTAGATTATTTTATGGTTTAAAATTGATGTGGGTATTTTAATTATAACAATGGCCTATAAATTAGTGCATTACTTCAGGAAATAATATGAGTGCATAGCTTTAAACTAAGTTCCTCCTTAACAACAGGACAATAAAGTTTATGTAGTTTATTTAAAATTATCCACTGCAAACGAGCAGTTATAAATAACGCTCTCCCCTGAATACCTACTGGCTATTGAGTTTCAAGTATTTTATGTGAAACTAGCTTCTGCCCGCGGCTTAACACGCGTATTTTCGGTATAATAAGTAGCCTATTATCTAAGTTAGGCTTTGGTCTAAAGGTACGCCAAATTTCATCTTGATCTGTTCAGTACTTTTGGAGATTCCAGGTAACAAAAATTCAGATTTTACAAACTTTCGGCTTTATAATATTAGTAGGATAGTGTGGACACTCTATGTGCTGTGTGGTGCCGGCTTAGAATTTGCACCACCCCAACTCTTCCCGCGGGTGTCGTAAGAGGCGACCAAGGGATATCCACCGGGGGCGGGCAGCAGCGCCCCCTGCAGAACAATTTTAACACCGAACTGCGATCCCTAACCCGCATGCCCAGCGTGGGGTTTATGGGTATTACGCCCCATGAGATAAAAGTCTGCGTCCAGCAGTGGACCAATTTAGGCTGTTGAGGTGAGATGAGTGTGGACACGGAAACGTATGTATAGGATAGAGACGTATCTTTTTTACTGATTTTTGACGAATGACGACCGATGTGACGGGCAAAGGTCCGCCTGCGACGCAGGAGGTTGCGGGTTCAATTCCCGCCTCGGGACAAATGTTTGTACTATCTGCAGATGTGTTCCAGGTGTTTCTATGTACTTATATTAAAAAATATCTATGTATAAAAACTTTCGTAGTTTGACGAATTCATTATGAATGTAAGTCAATAAGGTTCTTCCAACACAAAATAGGTTCGTAGTTAACCCGCTTACATTCATAATGAATATCTATGTAATTTATGGTTTCAGGTATGTATATCAGTTATCTAGTACCCATAACACAAGCTCTGCTAGCTTTGAGCTAGATGATGCTGTGTGAATTGTCCAGCATTATTTATTTATTATTTACTAGTTTCGCCCCGCGGCTTCGCGCGCGATGTTTCTTTGGAAACGTTTAAAGGTTATTTCTATCGCATGGGAACTGATTTATGGGATAAAAGTTGCTCTTTACGCCAAAAATACTAAACGGATCGGGCTGATTTTTTTTAAATTATAGGTAGTTAGAACTACCTATACCTTTACCTTTTTATATTATAGGTATACAGGTCTAAATACATAATTAAAAAAAATTGCCCGATCCGTTTAGTACTTTTGACGTGAAAAGGTACAATTATGTAATTGGTAATTGGATGGATGTTTGCCATCCATCCATACATCTAAACATCCAAACTTTCGCATTTATAAATATAGGTGTGATATAATATATCTAAGTGTTATTTAATAAAGATGTTACCCCATCCTGGGTAGGGCTAGGTTCTCCGCTCTCCTTCTTATTCATTAGTTTGGGCAGCTTCAGCCGCAGCGGCGAGGTGGTCGACGCCGGCGGTGGCGACGGCGTCGTCGATCTAGACTCCGCCAGCCTTGAATATCTAGAAAAAGACAAAGAAATCAGAAATCATCTCACCTCTCCTCAACAGCCCTAAGGTCGTAGCCCACATATCAACTCGGAAAGGGATCGTAACCGTATCGCCTTTCGCGTCGCCGTCAAACAGTCGTCAACCTAACGTAAGCACGAAACCAAAGCGGATCAAAAGCGATACGTAGGTAGATCCGATGCGTCGACACGGCTACGGCTAGGCGACGCCGCGCTTACGGCTCGCCAACCGCTGGTTGACGGCTAGTTCAATCATTTTAGTTGTTAGGTATCGCAATTCGGTGGTAGAATTGTGCTGCAAGGGACGCTGCTGCCCGCCCGACACCCGCGGGAAGACTTGGGGTGGTGCAAATTCTAAGCCGGCACCATACAGCTCACCTCATCAGCCTATATTGGTCCACTGCTGGACGCAGGCCTCCCCCTGATAAGCGCCTTATTGGCTTTTATCTCATGGGGGTAATGCCCATAATCCCCACGCTGCTAGATGCAAGCAGAAATCAATAATTTTTATTTCTGCAGGCTTACAAACTATGCTCATTATTATAAACTAGCTGCATTCTTACTACCCGTTTTCCCGTAGGAATGAAGCATTTTCCCGAGGTAAAAAGTAGACTTTGTTCATCAGGAATAATGTAGGCTTCTAATGGTACAATAAAATTTCAAATCGGTCCAGTACTTTCGGAGCCTATTCAATACAAACGAACTAACCTTTCCTCTTTATAATATTAGTATAGATAAGCTCTTTGGCAGCTTTTTTTAAGGAGAAAAAACATGAATTAATTATCCTCAGTGCGGGTGAAGAGGTCATAAACGCCCGTGACTTCATTGCCGCGACCCTGTGCATATTTTATCACTCCATTATTGGTTTACGCAGCGCGGCCAGTAAAGCTCCCAGTGTCGGCACGATATTTTCCGATCTCATCGATATTCGCCATACTTCGTCCAATTTATGTAAAACTTTTAATTAATAAAGACCTGACCCTTTTTCACGAATTCCTACATATATTGGTGAAAACCGTATGAAAATCCGTTTGGAAGTTATTGAGTATATCGCGTTCAGAAAGACAGACTTTGTTTTATAATAAACTAGCTGCGCCCCGCTGCTTCGCCCGCGTGGAAATCATACAAATTTCAGAAATTTATTGCACACTCCCTAGGGGTAGTTTTGTAAAACTGAAGTGGCAGTAGACCTGTCATATCTCGCGAAGAACTGACAACTGCTGGGGTAAACGTGTTCTCGAGTGGAGACCACGACTCGGCAAACGTAGCGTAGGAAGCCCTCCGGTCAGGTAGGATGACGATCTGCGAAAGACTGCAGGCAGATGCTTGATGCGGCAAGCTGACACAGGGCGCTATGGCGCTCCTTAGGGGAGGCCTATGTCTAGTAGTGGACTAACAGGCTGATGATAATGATGAACTGACTATTGCCATTATTGCGTTTAAAATCCTTGAGTAGCACACGACCTTCACAGCTTCGCTTTCTCATTAAAGTCACTAAACTCATTTACAACAGGCAACTAGCATCAAGATAGCCTTTATCAGCACAAATACTCTTTATTTCCGCAATTCTTGTAACATTACACTTTAAATGCTTTGTTATTGTAGTTTTTGCATTTTGTTACTGGGTCATTTCATTAGTGTATTCATTGGTATTAAAAGCGATTTAATACCATCGTTATCAGAATTTTAGTGATTCATTTAACATATTGGTATTTTCCCAAGGTAAAAGTGACTAACCCTTATTTATTGATTATTAATTTCTCATTCCCTTTTAACAATAAGTGATGATGTGTTTGAGTCAGAATAGTGAGACCGCGCACCTGTCCCCCGCATGTTGTGCACGCAATGGCGCAGTCCTCGAATTTCCTCATGGTCCTGCGCATCTGTCCGCAACGAACGCGGAGCAAGACGCATCGACCGCGCCGCACGCAGCGAACGCGCCGAATTGCATTAATCATTGAACAGACGTATTCTATGGACCTCGAGAGTCAAGAACGAGATTAATAATCTTATCATTATTACTGTAATGGATTAGGGAATTTGATCCTGTTATTGTCAATTGCCTTTTATAAGAGGAAGAAGAAAATGAAAGAACAAAGAGTGTGGTTTCATGATATTAACATAAAAAGAAAATAGTTTGGAGAGACACTTTCATTATAATTTATTTATATTTTTATTATTTCCTGACTTGCTAAAGGATGGTTTTTTAAATAAGTATTTTAATATGACTCCGCTCAAGTTTAGGCAGCTGTACTCTTGATATATTATTGCACTATTGCAATGAAATTCGAATCGTTCATCGATAAGTGAAAAAACTTGCAAGTAGATACGTGCGCTGCGCATGCGAACCGATGATGGACTGAATGAATACGGATGCCGTCATCCGCCCCGAACGCAACGACCGCGCCGATAGCGGCGCAGTGCGATGATGCGCCGAAGTTTTTTGATGGAATCTACCTAGAGGATTTTACTAAAATACGGCTCGTTCGGCGCGGATAGGTGCGCGGTGTTGCATACAAAGATTTGTAAAATGCGATGACTTAGGCGGCGCGTGCGGCTCCTGCGGCGCGCGGACAGGTGCGCGTTCAGCTTTACCTACCAATCACAATGCTTTTTTTCATAATCGCGTTGCACAATGAAATTTAAATAATTGGATAGAGGTCACTTATACAAATAAAAAATGACCCCTATCATAATGTCGTAAAGCGTCAGGTTTCTGAGATATTCACATATGAAAAAAATCATTAGAGCAATTTTCATAAGTGAATTTCTCCGAAATCTGACGATTTTGAAAAAAAAGTGTGGTGGCCGATGATTTTGCCACCCTCCATACAAAAATCTTTAAACCCATTTGGTGATAGCCGTCTATGTTAGGTAGATCTACCTACAAGTAGAAAAATCGGTCGAACCTAATAATAGAATAGATTGTAACAGATAAACGCTTACTTATCGTTTGATCGTAAAGTTCCATTGGAGCGTGAAGGTTTTTCGTTCGAGAATGGCTCTGAGTTTGAACTGGAAGCGCTCAGCTGCATTTTGTCGACGTGGGGCTGGCTCACCACCACTGTGTTGCAAACCGCAAGCATCAGGATAAACTCGCGAACCTGCCACATAAAAATATATTTCAGACGAGCATAACATAAGGTGCATAATTGATTGACGCGTGTCTCCACGGTAGTAGATAGAGAAATGATTAGATACTGAACCTTAGAAGCATAGCTTGGATTTGGAAGACTAATTTAAAGCTAAGCAATACAAGTCTTAAGCACTACAGCATCAAAGGATACTCAACTACATCTAATCTAGGGCCCCATTCAGCTAAAACTAATCGCTTCCCTTTGACAATGGAAATTTCAAGATGGGATCTCATGCGTAAAATTCGCTATGTAGTAGACAGACTACATAGCGTTCAACATTCAACCTTCTATGAAGGAAACTACAGATGAAGGGGGATGGACGCCCGTTAAAGGTGTCAAGGTTGAAACATTCTATCAATCTATCCGTGCAAAAAGCACCGCACGCTCTTTCTAGAGTTTCTTTCATCTAAGGATTCGAAGTGACGATTTCGAAGAGATACTAATGTCATAGTAGACCGACCTTTGTCATAGATTGGTTAGCGGAATAGGCTCGTTGACTCTTTTTGAAAGTAGGTAATTATTGTCCAATAGACGACCTCTGTGGCGCAGCGGGCGAAGGTCTGCCTGCGACGCAGGAGGTTGCGGGTTCGATTCCCGCCTCGGGAGAAATGTTTGTACGATCTGCAGGCATTTGTCCTGGGCGCTCTGGATGTTTTCTATGTATATTAAAAATTATCTATCTTTGTAGATAGTGTATTGTATTAAGTATATCAGTTATCTAGTACCCATAACACAAGCTCTGCTTAGCTTGGGGCTAGGTAATGCTGTGTGAGTTGTCCAGCTATATTTATATTTTATTTATTTATAATTAGAGGGAAAAAATACCAAATTTTTTAAGACCTAGAAAAATGCAAACTGTTTTTTAAAAGTCTACTTTTCGTAAACAGGCAAAAACGCTGTAAGCCCAATTTATCTGTGTTGTGACGTCATACGTCTCGAAACTAACAATTACACATTAGCAAACGTTCATCACTGTAAAAATATAGAGGGATTACACAGCTAATTTTACTCATAAGATCATGAAATTTGCTGACAGTCCTTTGACGGTACAACATAGCCGACAGCGTTATCAGAGTCCAAAAAAAATCAAAAACCTATTTAAATTGAGAATATGTAGTCATCTTACACTTTTAATATCAAAAATCTATAAATATTGGGTTCTTAAGTCAAATACTACAGAAAATTATTTTATTTATTGCACCAAATTTGATATGAGTCAAGTACCTTATTGGGCAAGTTAGACTGTGTGAGATATTTACCAAAGACACATCTTGTTGCTGTTCCTCTGAACCACCTTACACTTTTAATATCAAAAATCTATAAATATTGGGTTCTTAAGTCAAATACTACAGAAAATTATTTTATTTATTGCACCAAATTTGATATGAGTCAAGTACCTTATTGGGCAAGTTAGACTGTGTGAGATATTTACCAAAGACACATCTTGTTGCTGTTCCTCTGAAAGTTGTGATTGACTGCCTTCACTGTCAAGATCACCACTCAGGTCACGCTTCAGTCTCATGTTAGGCGACACATCGGTGACTGGTGTAGCAATGGGTGGTAATTCTGGCGAGGGCTCCGCAGCAGGACCCGGGGGGTGATCATAGTCAACCCCGTTGACCGTGCATCTCCTGAACACCATCTTGTTCTCTGTCAGTGTCCCAGTCTTATCGCTGAATAGATAACTAATCTGCCCCAACTCCTCGGTTATATTCAACGCCCGGCACACTGTCCGTTTGTTCGTCGCCGCATCATACATCTCCACATCTTCGTGTATGTGATACACCTGCATTAACTTCGTCATTTCTATCGTGACGTATAGCGATACCGGTATCATAACCTGCATAGCGATTATGTAAGTCCAGAATATGAGGAGACCTTCAACCGCGGGCCTACTCGCTGTCGGCAGGAACGGTGGTTTCAATATGCTAGGACCGACCACGTAGTTGTCTAGCCAGATTTTGCAGCCGACAGCGCCGCCGCAGCAAAGGAATAGTAGAACCAAGACGCACCATATGACGTCTGTGTTCATTTTCTTTTCTAAACTAGAGCACTTATATCTAGGTCCGCCGTTGTTGAGCATCGCTTTGGTCTCGTGGCCGGCGTACACGACGATGCCCTCGACGTAGTCTGTGTTTTTGATCGTGCACTCCCTGAGCAGCAAGTTCTCCGACGTGAGCGGCACGCGTTCTCCGTCCGGGTGTGACAGCGTGCCGGTAAATCGATATATTTTCGTCGACGGCCGCTCTACTTCTACAGAGCTTTTAAATTTCACTATGTCTAACGGCTGTAAGAGAAAAAAATATCAATTCATGAATTCATGACCAATAGAGAAAGTTTCCCACGCTCTGTACAGTTTAAACTTCGCTATCTAAATGTCGGCATCATGCCCATCGAGTTAAGAAAATGACTGTAGCCATGGTTTTATTGCGGCTGACATTGCTATGGCGTACCCGCTACTTTTGCGTTATATCGAATTACGGTAAACAAGTATTCAGGTAGTACAATATGCGACTCACACAATTGAATTTGTGCTGTTATAACAACAATCACTTTAATTTTTACCTGCGTAAATGAAAAACTCTTAACAGTTGATCAAACAATAGTGTACCCACACTATTGGTGGAAATGAAAACAAGTCCTAGGTCTGAACAGATTGAATATTTTGGTGCCAAGAGTGTGGAATCACACTAATATTAATAAATGCTAAGGTTTGGATGTATAGATGGATGTTTGTTACTTCTTCACGAAACTACTGAACAGAGCTGAAATTTGACTTGGAATCAAACATAGGCTACTTATTATCCAATAAATTAGTTACCAGGCCATCCCAATAAATAACCTTTATACGTTTCCATAGAAACAACGCGTACGAAGCCACGGACAAACTAGTAGGATCATAAACAATCTTTATATATTATCAGGAAAGCATACCTTTTCCTTGTATCCGGGAGCAACCACCCTCTGTTTAAGGTTGGTCTCCCCATCCAGATTGCAAGTGTCCAAGTAGCAGACCCCCATTGAACTGGAAGTATGGAGCAGCACCATGTCAGCAGGCACAGCTTCATTGTTCGACAGGTGGACTAGATCTCCGACGCGTACGTCTTTCCATTTCACTCGAACGTATCGTCCCGCGGACCTGTGGGACAGAGATACCAATTGTTACAAGCCAGTCGTTCGATTTGTTTTGAATATGTATATTTAGTTCAAAACAATTTAGCTATTTTAAAACATAACTTGATTCAATGGTGGCCTAATGCACGGATTTCGAAGATGATTTATAGATAACTGACGATTTGATAGCTTCCATTAATCATTCTTCAGCGTCGTCGTTAGGTAAAAGTACCGTAGGTTATTTACATAGGTAATTATTGGACGATCTTGTACAACCCAGGATAATGTACTTATCATAATCATTTATTCAATAACAATTTACAATTGTGTTTGAAAGTGGTACACATACCATGCAATAGATAAAGGATAAACTCGTTATTTATTATTAAATTTTAATTGAGAACAATATGTAGATACATATCTGTTACCTTTACTGTCACAATAAACTAATTACAATTCAACATACAGTCAATGTATTTTTTTTATTTGTACCTAAAATAGCATCGATCCGATCTGAAAGTCAGACTCCCTAGCAAACAGCCCCAAGGGGGGATTTGGCGGGTGATTATGGTAAAACCCCCCTCGATGATCGCAGTGGAAGGATTGTCTTTTAAAAATAAACAGTAGGAACACTAGGAACCTGCTGCCCTTCCTCTGGTAGGAATCGTCCCTTCGTCGTCTCTCACGACACCCACAGGATGAGTTGGAGGGGGTCGATTCTTACGGCACGGAAGAAATCCTAGAGATGAAGTACCGAAGGTGCTTAGCTAAAAAAGTCAGGGAACGAACCTAGCGCGTTTAGACATCAAAATAGGCCTAAATCTCAGTACCTACTCACGGGATCCCCGCATATATCTATGGATCTCCGTGGTAAAAAACTTGAATTACATAAAATTAACAAAAAATTTTTTGTTACTTGAATGTGGAAAGGCTATTGAAACCATGAAAGAAACAAAAATCATGAAAGTGAGTGCTCTGTTTCGCACATAATTTTCTACATCAATGAATTTTGTAGAGATCTCACAGATCTCAGGAACCCTGCGGTCTATTTGAAATGACGTAGGTTTTGATTCGTAGATTATTTTATTACTAACTAGTTTATGCCCGCGGCTCCGCACGCGTTGTTTCTATAAAAACGTTTAAAGGTGATTGCTATCCCATGGGCACTGATTTATGGGATAAAAAGTAGCTTAAGTTTGATTCCAGGGTTAGAATTACCTGTATGCAAATTTTCAGCCCTATCCGTTCTATAGTTTTGGCGTGAAGAGGTAACAAACATCCATCCATCTATCAATCCATTCAAACTTTCGCATTTATAATATTAGTGTGATCATTTGGTTCCTTGAAGGTGTCTCTTCATAAGTAGTTTTCTTGTAAATAAACAATAGCGTGAGTTTTGCGCTTAAGCCGTTAAAAACCGTATGCGTTGTCCCGCTCCTACGAACGCGAAATCCTAGACCTCTATCTCTTTCACAAAATGGTGCGACGAGTCCGGTGTCTGTCCTGGGCTGCGATTACGATGTAGAATCTGTTGGCATTACGGCTCAAACGGTAGCAGTTGAAACGTTCGGGTGCGCGTTCACAGGCCGGCATCGGACAATCCGCACTGGCCCCATCAATTATTTGACATAAAATATCCGTACCGCACGGAACGGACTGTCGGCAATGCCGGCGAGGATTCTCGAAGGCAACTTTTCCATTTAATGCGAATGGCAACATTCGGATTGCCGATCAGTGGACGCACTTGTCAGCGGATTGTCCGATGCCGGCCTGTGAACGCGCACCCTAACGTTTCAACTGCTAACGTTTGAGCCGTAATGCCGTGCCTTACCACACCGTGATCGCGGCCCTGCGGGCCTAGCCAACCGGCATTCGCTATGAAGCGATTCGATTTCTACAATCGTCATGGCTCAAACGATGGCGAAGTTCGATTGGTAGACAAAGTAACCTTCGCGTAGCGATCGCCTTGTCTATTCGTCTGATCGCTAAATACCCCGCTTAGTCTATGGTTTTCGACATCAAACGTCAAATGTGTCATTCGCTTATTTTGCCCGTGACTATTACGTTCCGCTCTACGCAAAACTAATATCTTTGATTGTTTTTATGAAAAGGTTTTCTATTTTTTATTGCGTGTGGAGGCTTAATTTAATTTAGTTTTTGATAATTTGAGTTGCGTACTCAAATTCTAGGGCATAATTACGAAGTTAAAATGGAAATATAAATTATTTGATTTTTCGATTTAGCTTATTGAAAAAATCTTAGATAATTGAAATGAAACGCAGTACCTTAGGAGGGAATTCTTGAAAATTTGAATTATGTGAGCCACTTGAGCTAAAAAAATGGAATCAAGAGCACGGGCCAGCGGTGAGCAGTTTTCAACACTTTTGGAGTTTATGGAAAGGTAAAATATTTGATTCACTTACCTCACTTTCTTTGTTATAACTAGGCAGTGCATATACATACCTCAAAGATTTAATATCGGTAGGTGCCTACATACTGTAAACAATGACGCGATTCACAAAGAAATATTTAGATAGAGAGCTTTTAGTTTTTTAATATTATGTTACAGCCACGGTGACCTTGCTAAACCTCAGCCTGGTGCGCAGGGACGTTTGAGGGCTGATCGTTTGTGGCAAGAGCTGGCCAACACCTTGAATTCTGTTGGTGGTGGTGTCCGTAAGACTACGGACAAGTGGAAAAAGGTAAGTACCTAAATATGCATATTTTATTCAATATAATTATTCATATTGACAAAAAAAAACCTACACCCCGTCTAACTAAAACTCTCATATAATTTTAAGGTGTGGGCAGACTGGAAGTCGAAGACAAAAAAAAAATCCTTAACCCAACGACAGCATTCCCGTGGCACTGGTGGTGGTCCTAATACCAATGTGACCCTAACTGCTTTAGAATCAAGGTTAATAGGGATCATTGGTGCACAGGCTGTGGAAGGCCACTCTGGTATAGAAGAGCAGGGTTTTAATGTTGGTAACTTTTCTTAAAAACCTATTACTTACTTACTCAACTTTGTTATTAGAACTTGTACCTACTAACATGTTTTGGCACCCATATTACATGTGCAAGGTAGAATGAACCTACTTAATTGAAGTACCTACCTACTTCAATTTATCCATCTTGCGAAGACGGGACCGGCCGCTAGTATATAATAGGTATTTATATTTTCAGATTCCAGCTACTGCAAGTTTAGCTGAAACCGTATATCCTGATTTAGAGATTGGCAGTGAAGATATTGGTATGCACTCACCGTATGGTGTATTTAATTATTAATAATTAGACCTACAATTTAAAAACAATATCTATCTAGGTACGTTCTGCCTTAGTAACTTACATAAATGGTTTTCAGCAATAAGTCAATACGATGTGCCACCGCCGCTGCCTACTCCATCAGCACCAAGGACTCAACCATCGCCAGAGCCAGTGGCGCCTGCCACTCTTTCGGGTACCAGTCGTCAGCGCCGGCGGCAGGTGGCAGCGCCACTGGGGCCGGCGGAGCGGTGCTCACCGACACGAGCTACCAGCCCGCTTCCGCCTGTGCCTACCACCCCTCCTCCGTCTAGTGTTGCTACTCCCCATCGTCGACATTTGAGAGCGCGCCGAAGACGGGCGCTAACTCCATTTGACCGAGCAACGAGTGAGTTCGTGGCCATCGAGCAGAGACGCCTTCAGTTGGAGGAGAGACGGGCACAGACTGAAGCCCGTAGGGTAGAGGTGGATAATGAGCGAAACAATCTCTTAAGCCGTTTCGCAAATATTGCTGAAGCCTTACTTCAACAATATTTTAATAGAGCTAGGGACAGCGATTCCACGGTACGGCTTGATAGCGAGTGAGTTTGTGTGATACTTTAGTGCTTGTATACACGGAAGGCACGTTGTCGACCGCAGCCGTCGACAACGTGCCTTCGATGTATATGAGCCCTTAGTGAGTGAGTTTAATAGTGCTAAGATACTATTAAACTCAAAGTTAAAGTTAAGAGTTATTTTTATATTACAGTAGATGTGTATCCAAATAGAAAAATAAATCTTTACCGTTAAAGTTACTTTTGTAAACTTCCCGCGACACAGGCTTGCCTCGTGCGGGGGCCACCGGTAATGTGTACCTACATAAGTTAATGGCAAATAAATGATTTTGTATTTTTTGTATTTGTATCTAGTTTAATAAAATATTTTAGTAACTTTATCTATGTACTTTTATTTTTAATAAACTTAGAGATCTCATTCTCATCACAACCTGCTGATTAAATGATTGAGCATTGCTCTGCCTCGGATCAGTTCAGTTTGGTTGTCAGCATTAGAGGCGTTAGCTTGTGAGGTGTAATCATCACTGCCATCATTATTTGTCCCAGGGCTAATTCTTGGTGTTGGAAGCCGAGCCTTTACTGCAATGTTATGTAGTACACAGCATGCAAGTGTTATCTTGCTAGCTACATAAGGATGGTAGTGCAGAACTCGGTCTTTAAGCAAGCACCTCCAACGAGACTTCAGCAAACCATAGCAACGCTCAATGCAGTTTCTGGCTTGCACATGGCGAGATGTGTATATCTCTTCTCGAGACCCAGATGCAGCATTTAAAACAGGCGTCATCAGCCAGGGTCGCTGTGGATAACCAGAATCCCCTGCAAGAAAACAAATATGCCTTAATTATTTATGTCGGTTGTTTATGAGTACATGCCCTAACTAAATTTAATATTAATTTCTAATTAAAAAAGCAACTTATTTATAATCTACCATAGGTAGTTTACTATAATTTTGCATGTACAATGGCCTTTGCAGGTTTTCTTACTGCTAATTAAATGTTTTTTGTCTTACCCAGCAACCAAACATGTTCCCCGCTTTCATGAAGCCCACGCATGTATGGCTCCACTACACTTGCAGACCATATGTGAGAGTCATGTGTGGCACCACCAAACTTAGAATTGACATTAATTATTTCTAAGTTGTGGTCACATATCTATAAAAATAATAGGAATGCTGTTATAGAATATCAGTAAAAAAAGTGTGCATATAATGTCTTATAGCTTTTATCACATGTGTAAGTATAGATAATAATTACCATCTGAACATTTAAAGAGTGATAGCCTTTCCTATTATAATACAGATGTTCATCCTTCACCGGCTTTACAATTGCAATATGAGTGCAATCAATACATCCTATCACTCCTGGCAAACTGTGTTTCCTTTGAAACCTGTTAAAAAAATTGTAGGTAAGTAGGTACCTAGGTAAGTTCACAGTAGTGCGCATTGGACTGCATAATCTTTTTGTTATCTACAGATTGAACTTTAAGTAAGTGTGGGTAATATATGTAGGTATAATTTCTATACTACCATCCAAACAACCACTTACTCTTCTTTGATTTGAGAACGTTTTTGTGATGTTTGAGGGAAAACAATCCATTTTTTGATGATGTTGTTATGGTTGAGAGCATCAACAACATCTCTGATGCAACGACTTGTTGTTCGCTGTGTCAAATGTTGGGTAACACCCACAACCCTTTGGTATGATCCCGTCGCTAAAAAGCTTAGGGCGCAAAGCACCTGAAATAAATTTAATGTTATGTTTTATCTGCCTATCTACCAATACAAAACAAAAAAATATATTTCATAAATACCTACCTTTATTTCCAGAGATATCTCTAGAGATCCTTTTAATGAGGTCGACGAACGTAACTCACGGCATAGCTTTTTAAATAAGACTTTGCTGAGCCTAAAGTGCTCTCTAAATAATAATTCGGGCATTTCATCAACACTTTCCAATTGCTGCCGAGAAACGTATCTTGTGTGGCGTCTAAGCCAAACATTTTCATTTTGAGCTGACCACAGCAAACGTAGCGTATGCATCTTGAACTAAGTACCTATGTAGGTAACACTCACTAGCACCAAAATTATTTTAAAATCACAAAACAAACAACGCAACAAACACTTCAATGATTTCTTCCTACAGCTGTTTATGAAATCGCCATTTTGTTTCGATAACTACAGAGTCTTGGCGTTCGCTAGTGTTTCTATCAAGAGAATCGACTACTAAGCGAAATCGCTTGTCAAAACTGCCACTTGGCTAGGCATTTGTATGGAAGTAGTCGTTAGATGTTGTCGATTCGTTTGATGGAATCGAAATGTATGTACATTGTCTACCATTATTCTATACGTTGAAAACAAATCACGTGACATTTCTAAGGCTTCTGTCAAACCCATACATTTTTGGACTTTTCTACTATCGCTTTCGATAATCGATTGTTACATTGTCTAGCCCTGCTGGTCGCGAGTCGCGACACATATTTTACAATGTAAGTATATTTTCTATGTAAAGCGTGCTGGCTGCATAATTCATAATGTTGTACTAGACATTATTTCAATATTTATGTTAGGTTAGTTACGAGTACTTAAGTAGGTCAGTAAAGGCTTGGGCCGCGGATGATTAAATGTTCCCGTGGTTCGGCGAAAATGGCGAGAGAGGGACACCACCGGAGAGGTTTTAGTGGGTATTACGTCCTTTTCAGGGCGTGGAGTCCCACATAATTCTGGTCTTCGTGAATGAATTTCCTCGACGAGACAAAAAAAAAAGGTCAGTAAAGGCTTATTACCATGTTATAAATTAAGTAGCTCAATGTACCTATATAAATAAATAAATAATAAATAATGCTGGACAATTCATACAGCATATCTAGCACCAAGCTAAGCAGAGCTTGTGTTATGGGTAGGTACTAAATAACTGATATAGTCTGTACATGATATATATATTTTTTTATATAGAAAACATCCAGAACACCTGGAACGGAAATATCTGCAGATCGTACAAACATTTCTCCCGAGGCGGGAATCGAACCCGCAACCTCTTGCGTCGCAGGCGGACCTTGGCCCGCCGCCGCGCCACAGAGGTCGTTAAATTAGGAAGAGGCCTAGGTAGGTATAGGTATTACCCAAAAATGGGCGAATTGTAGGCAAAATAGTATAAGGTCAACCGGGGCAAATGCGTCATATTTCTCGATCACTTCAAGTTATCGCCTCATTGTGATCAAATGTATGGCATTATCCACTTTTTGAAACTGTAGTCCAATATTATGGCTATTTCTGCACAAAGTTCAAGCAGCGATATCTTCGCCGGAGCTTTACAGATGTTTCAAATTGGCTATTTATTTTAAATTGTAATTTTAGATGCATTTGCCTTGCTTGGGGTAAATGCGTCTTTATTGAATAAAAACTTAATTGGTAAGCTTTTCGTCATAATAACTAGGTATTACTTTTTGGTTCAAATTTCTTTGCAATAGTATGATAGTTAAACTAGTCAAAAAGAATAATTGACGCATTTAGAGACAATTTAGTAAAAATGGGGCAAATGCGCCTATATTTTGATAGACGCATTAGCCCCTTATCAAATGCAGATGCTGGCTGAATTTAAAGGCTACACCGCATTTTTTAAATTTAAGTTTAAGTATAGTCAGACTTTTGTATATTTTCAAATAATAATTTAACAAAATCGATATAAAAACCTCCATGGGGCCAGAAATTTTTTGAGGGGGTTCAGAAGATACCAACACCATTATATTTTATCAAACAATGCACCAAACACCCTGTATTATATTACATATAACTTGTATATCGTCGGCTTATTGCAAGAAGTCATTAGTCGCAAGAAGTCACTAACTGCGTTAGATATACCATTGAGTTCGTCTCGATGAGCTCTACATTTTGGTAAAACTCACAAATTTGTAGCTCTTCAAACTTAGAAGTTATGGCTTGGTTATAAAGTCAATAACTGCATTTTTGGTATATCTGGTTTCATAAAATTCATTAACTTACATTAATACATTTTAACAAAAGAAAAAAAAAACACAATTGCCATTTTTATTTTCATACGTAACTCATTTATGTGACTTAACAACATTTTGAAAGTGCTTTTACGTTCACAAACGTTTGAATAAGTTTTGCTTTAATTCATTATTTGCACCTTAACCAGTTTTGTCGTATCGTATTTTTTGGAAAAAAAAATACTAACGGTTTTAAATGACTTCTATCCAAACGAGTAACGTCTACACTGAGTTTTTTATTTTTTATAGAATTCATTTTTTACACTTAATTACTTTTTTCGAAACATAATTAATGGTAAAAGAATACTATTCGAAGGAAGTATTGTTTTGTTAGTGATTTTTGTTATTGTAAAAATAACAGGTAAATGTAAGGTAATGACTTTTGCACACATACATTTACGTGTTGCTATGCTACTTATGAGACCGCGTGCCGTGTGACCGGAGTCACGGAAGCGGGGCAGAGGGGTATTTTGTTCGGGGCCGCTCGCGCCTCTGCCGCGCCGCGTAGTAGTTCGTTCTTTCCGGCCCTTGTGGGGGCACAGAGCGGGGCATCGAGGCTTGGCCTCTTTACCCCGGCATCAACTCGAGGGGTGACGACTCCTCGGTCCTTGGGTTTCGCTAAAAAATGCATTTATTTAGCTTGTTCATCATTTTATTTTTTTATTAATATATTTGCATGTTTTTTTTTTTTTGTTTGGTTTGGGTAATTTTTTTTTAAATTAACCCACGGTCTATCCGGGGGGTTCCGCGGGGGTGAGGTCCCAGGGAAGGGGCCTCCACGGGCGGTCATCATCTGGGGGCCGGGGTTGGTGAGGCGCTATTTGGTGAAGGTGGGCTTGGTGGCCGTTGTCGGCGCGGTCGTACATTCGACGACTGTACTGTACGACAAACTCGTCTATGGATTGGATCTGCGGGTCGCGGGCGATGACATCGTTCCTGACGTATTGGCTCGCGCCAGTGCAGATCCTCAGAGCCACGTTTTGCAGCCCCTGGAGCCGGTCCCTATTCGTCTGGGAGACTAGTGAGTACCAGGCCGGCGCTGCATATGTGAGTCGGGATCGGACTTAGCCTTTGTAGACCCACACTTTGGTCCTCAGAGGCAGGCGAGATCCCAGGACGGGTCGGAGAACGTTCGGGCGACGCGCGCTTGTTGCAGTGCGCTGTCAACCTTCGGCTGCATCCTCAACGACCTGTCGATCCCGAAGCCGAGGTACCGGATGTGCGGGCTCCATGCCACGTTCTGGCCCCGAAGTGTCAACTGCGGTGGGTGGCCGATGCGGCGGGAAACAAACAGCGCAGCCGTCTTTCCCACATTGACGGCCATGCGCCATTTGTCCAGCCAGGGCGGCAGGATGTTCAGCAGCCGCTGCATCCTGCGGGCTGCGATGGTGGGGCTGGTGGAAGACGCAAAGAAGGTGCTGTCGTCCGCGAACAGCGCTAGCGACACATCCCTCTCCCCGGGGCGTAGGTGGCCCTCCAGGGTGGGGATGTCGTCGGTATAGAACGCGTATAACGCTGGCGACAGGCTGCTACCCTGCGGTACATCAGCAGAGATGGATCGAGTGGAGGATGTGGCACCTTCAACTGCGACGAAGAACAGCCGGTTGTCGAGGAAGGATGCCACAATCCTGATGAGAGCTGGTGGAGTTGGGGTTTGCAGGAGCTTGTACAAAACGCCGGGGTGCCCAATACGGTCAAAGGCCGTTTTTACGTCCAGAAAGACCCGGACGGTGCAGCGCCTGGCGTTGTGCTCGACTGCAAGGTGGTGCAGCACCCTGGTGAGCTGCAGCGTGGTAGAGTGGCCACTCCTGAAGCCGAATTGCTTCAGGCGCGGCTCGATAGTTGGAGCCAGGCGCCCCAGGAGCAGGCGTTTCAGGAGCTTGCCCACTATTAGTAGTAGAGTAATGGGGCCGTAGTTGGCCGGGAGGGGGTGATCCTTGCCGGGCTTGGGTAGCACGATGACCCGTCCGGTCTTCCGTTGAAGAGCCGGGCGAGCGCAGTGACTCTGCGGCGAGGCAATTGTTGGGGACTCCGTCATAGCCTGGCGCCTTCCGTCTGGGTAGACGGAGGACGGCCTTCCGCACCTCGGCAGGGGAGATGAAGTACTCCCCGTCTAGGGGCGGTGTTGGGCTAGACAGGAAGTCCATCACTGTGTCCTCGACCTGGTGGTGGTGGTTCAGGGTTTCAAAAGTGGCGTCGGCTGCAACGGGGTGAGGCGAGAACTGCTCCGCGAGGTGCTCAGCCAGAATTTCGGCACGGTCGGCGGGAGCAAAGCGCCGGACTCCATCTTGGTCCAGCAGCGGGTAAGTTGTTGCCGGCTGCCGCGTGAGCGCCCTATTCGGCGCGTACTGGTTATTGTCCTGTTCGGAGGCCCGGTCGATTCGGTCCCAGGTCTCACGCCAAACCTGTACTGCGGCCGAGAGCTCGGGAGATATCGGGTTGAGTCGCGTCTTCAGTTGCGGGCAGCGGGAGCGCACCCACTCGCGCTGGAGTTCGCGTTTTCTCTCTATTACCCTCTTAAGGTGTTGGGGGAGGTCGTTGCGCTGGCCTTGGCGCCTGGTGATGGGTACGGAAGCGGCCGCCTTAGCCTCGATGATGCGCGCCATCAGCGCTGAGGCCTCGGATTCCACTTCTGCAGGCGTCTGGAGAGGTCCGACGTCCACGGACTCGAGTGCCTTGGCGTACGCGTCCTCACGCCCTGGGACCGGGTCCGCGGCCAGGTCGAGCGTTATGAGGAGGGTAGATAGGATAAGAAGGTTTTCAGGTAAAGCTCAAAGTCTGTTACTTAATATTTTCTAATCTAAATAATAGTTTACTTAATCGTTTCCAACCTATTTTTGTGTTTATAACTCTTTGCTGGCTAGCAGAATTATATTCTAAAAGCTTAGAACGTGTTTTTGACTGATTCATGTGCCATTATTACTAATTTTAGTTATTTTATGAAGTGTTTTCGACAAACAAGGTAATTTGTTTAGCTTTTAGTGATAAAAGATGTTATTTTATGATTATTTTGTCTTTTAATACTCAAAAGAGGCCACCAATAACTTCTTTGCAGAAATACTTAACTCTAATTTAGACAAAACTTTTTATCGCAAGAAGTCATTATCTTTGCATTTTTAGCTTTTAAAAAAATTGCAGTGGTTGAATTTGTACTGATTTCAGTTAATTATAAGATAATTACATATCTCTATATATTGGCGTTTAAATTATATTGATAACTGTCGTAGTTTTGATGATATGGGCTCTTAAAGTTATAAAAACTTTAAACTGCTTTTGCCAAACTTTTGGATTTGTCGGTTAATGACTTCTTGCAATAAGCCGACGATATTATATCTATCTATATAATGAATTGTATTAAGTATATTAGTCTAGATGACTGACCCATAACACAAGCTCTACTTAGATTAGGACTAGATGATGCGGTGTGGATTGTCCAGCATTATTAAATTAAATTACGGATTTATCTGATACATTGATATGAGCATTTGATTTTCGTATTAAAATGTGCCGACATAAAAGGTTGATGATATATGTTTTGGGGGCAAATGCGTCCCATAGTCGCAATTGCCCCATAACAGCAGACGCATTTACCCCAAGAAATTAATCCTAACCTTATAAATGGAGACATTATTATTTCTTTAAATAAAGCTATTTCACTAAAAATAACTGTCTGTGTAGGTAGCCCATAGGCTATTCCTTACAATTATTATTGAATAAAATCAGTTAATTGAAGAAAACTAATGATTAACATGGATTTAGTAACTCACCTCCCGCAGTCACAAGTTGTTCAGCCACGTGCAATTTTCAAAATGGCCAAATACTCGAATATGTGAACTGCAACGCCATCCGCACGAACTACATGTTCAGTATTTAGTTCAAACAAATGTAACTAGATGGCAGAAGTCAACGTATGTTGAACAGTTTTCGAATAAATTCAAAAAGACGCATTTTCCCCATAGACGCATTTAGACTGGTTGACCTTAAGGTTTTTTTTTCAGCAAAACCTAGTAGGTAACACACATAATTTTTTTTAGTGTTTCTTCATGTTTAAATAACATTATTTTGACCTGATATTTATATCAGTCTTATAAATAGTGTTATTTATCATGTGTATGATGTATTGAATAATTTAAATAGCACCGGTCGGCGGTCGAGTGTTTATTTTATAGATTATTGAACTTTATAAAAACTTGATAAAAAAGAGGAAAACTTGCACCTTAAAATAACGAAACATTTTTCGTTATTTTAATGTGCAGTGGTGTAGTTAGTACTTACAAAGTTTTGTCCGTCTGTCAGTAATTTATAAAGCTAGGAAAACTTGCACCTTAAAATAACGAAACATTTTTCGTTATTTTAATGTGCAGTGGTGTAGTTAGTACTTACAAAGTTTTGTCCGTTTGTCAGTAATTTATAAAGCTAGGAAAACTTGCACCTTAAAATAACGAAACATTTTTCGTTATTTTAATGTGCAGTGGTGTAGTTAGTACTTACAAAGTTTTGTCCGTTTGTCAGTAATTTATAAAGCTATTGGATTCCGTGAGGAAAAAAACTCTAATAAAAATTCTCAAACACGTATTTCCTTTACAATAGAATAGGTACTAAGCTGTGAGCTGTAAGAACCTATTTGTTTATGCCCATTTTCGTGTTTAATTTGCACATTTGCAGTTAACTGTAAAGTGTACATTTGCAGAGGAACAATAACGACCCATTGTTAAAGAGCTAGTTATCGTCTCGAATCGACCTAGATATTCCTAGCACTGCTTACTACACCATGCCTCTTATGTCTCAACCTCAACAGCCTGTATTGGTCCACTGCTGGACGCAGACCTCCCCCTGATGAGCGCCTTATTGGCTGTTATCACATGTTGGGTAGTGCCCATAATTCTCACGCTGGGCATGCGGGTTAGGGATCGCAGTTTGGTGGTAGAATTGTTCTGTAGGGGACGCTGCTACCCGCCCCCGAAGGATATCCTTTAGTCACCTCTTACGACACCCGCGGGAAGAGTTGGGGTGGTGCAACTTCTAAGCCGGCACCACACGGCTTCTTATGTCTAGCATTTCGCAATAAAAAACTCTCAGGTCGGTAGGTAGTATTATGTTATCAATATGACCTATTCTCAATAATACTCTTTGTTAGCTTTTGAGTCACGTTCACGTTATGTAAGAAAGGTATTTCTTATCCCTTTCCTTTGGGGACTTCCCCCTAGATAACGTTCGAATAGAATAATAAAGTAAATTAGTATAGTATTTTAATTATGTTATGCTCATATCTATATGTACCTAACCTACCTAAAACGTAGAGTAGGTACGATAGCAGCATATCTGGTTATTTTATTACCCAAAATAACACAAGCTCATTTTCTGTTTATTTCGTGGCCTAATAAAGCTGAGTGAAATGTCCAGAATGACTTAGGTTCCAGGATAACCTGCTGCTCGCGGCTTTGCACTCTTTTCCGGGATAAAAAATAGCCTATGTCTGTCCCCGGGATATCATCTACCTCCCAGCTAAATTTCATTGAGAGTTCAGCTGTTGAGGGGTGAAAAGCTAACAGACAGACAGGCTTTCGAATTTAAAATATTATGTACTAGAAGATCGTCTCGCGTTTTCACCCGCGTAGTTCTCGTTCCCGTGGGAATTCCGGGATAAAATATAGCCTATGTCACTCCCTGAAAAGTAAGCTTCCTAACGGTGAATGAATTTTTCAAATCGGTCCAGTAATTTCGTAGCCTTTTCAATATAAACAAACAAACAAACAAACAATCAAATCTTTCCTCTTTATAATATTAGTATAAATGGATCTGATCGTACGTTATTTTTGTTCTTTTGTCTGCTTGTACTTGTGTACATTTAGTCTTCTTTAGGTAAGTAGTTTTTCCATAATTTTGTGTGTAGGTAGTCATAGATAGGTAGTGGTAATTATACAGAACAGACAGCCTGATATCTTCTTTTGGCCGAAAGATACTAGTTTTAAAATATTTCTGTATCAATAGAAATTGACTTTAGACTTCAGGGGAGTTACCTATCGATGAATATTGCTGCTGTAAGTACGTGGTAGTACACGAAGTAGAAGTAACTGTACCTACTCTGTGATAGTACGTAACGGTAACGTACTGCATGTAGGTACCTAATGCAAAATCAAGCAGAAGCGTTACTGTTCTGCATGATAGATTGATAGATAGAAAATTATTCATTGCACCCTTATCGATAGAAACAATACAACAAAACAGTTTAAAATCTAAGTGACAAGTGGCGGTCTCATCGCTTAAGATCTCTACCAGACAACCGTGGATGGATAGGATCCTTGGATAGTACTAGGGGATCTGTGTGCTCATGAAAGTTATTTATATAAATAACTAGCTGCGCCCCGCGGCTTCGCCCCCGTGGAAATTTATGTTTCCAACTTTCTTAATTTTTTCTTTCATAAGAACCTTCTCCTGACAATAACAAACACAACAAAGAAAGAATTAGCGAAATCGGTCCAGGCGTTGTTGAGTTGTGCGCTTACCAACACATTTTGCGATTCATTTTTATATTATAGATTTTACTTAATACGTGGTAGTACGCGAAGTAACATTACCTACTCTGTGGTAGTACGTAACGTACTGCATTAAGTATAGGTACCCTACCCACCCACATAAAGCTCTAATAGTAATAAACAAGGATAAAGAATGCATTATATTTGAAATAAGTTCCGTAATAACCTGTACGGTACATACATGCACATAGTATTAAGATAAAGAGTAAACATCATTATCATCAAAGAGTAAACATATTTTAATTTTATTACCTAGTGGCCGGCTAGTCTTTTTACATTTTTAGGAACCTAGATCCCTCCATTCCCACTCCTGGGCTAGTCTTTACTAAAGACTCTTACGAGTTCTTTTTCAACATAATTTTTCAAAACCGCACATGGTAGGTAGTTCAAGTTCAATAAAGTTCTTTTTTTACAAACTTTTATATTAACTATGTTTGTACGGGTGGAATCTAGCTACTCAATTTTGAAGCAGTATCTTCAACCGATTGAGCTGAAATTTTGTACACACGTTTAGCTTGGATGACAATGTATTAAAAGCTTGTTTTTAGAAAAGGTTTTTGAAAATATTACTTAAACTAATTTTAAGGTAGACTAACAGCCGGTTGTTCCTATGCTCAAATCTTTGTCAAATAGTTCTTTCTCTTGCCGCAATTGACGTTGTCAAGAGATTTGATAATTAATTTTAAGATCTAGGTTCAACTTCAACTTCTTTTTTAATGGCGCCGCTTGCTTTTCGCTACGACTCTGCCAGTGTCTGTGTAGGAGTGTCATAAACTTCGAGAACAGAATATGATCGGTATAGCGAACCTAGATCTTAAAATTTTGCTATACCGATCATATTCTGTTCTCGAAGTTTATGACACTCCTACACAGACACTGGCAGAGTCGTAGCGAAAAGCAAGCGGCGCCATTAAAAAAAGAAGTTGAAGTTGAATGGTTAATCATACAAATGATCAACGTTCAAACAACCGGTTAATAGGCCTACCTGTACCTACAAATTAACAACTTGGTGTAATGGTGCGCGGGCAAGGCAGTGAAAAGTGCGGTCAAGTTTTGCATTAGGCCGTCGACGTCAGTCGAGGGGTCACTTTCTCCTCGACATGACATGGCGGAGGGAAAAAGCAACGAGCTGATCCACGAAGTATGTCAGTTACATCAGCATACGCATAAACACGCACAGTTAATGTGAAGGCCAAGGTAGAGCGGCTTATATACGTAGTCGCGGAATCGAAGTCGATGCGAGAGAAACTATGATCTATAAAAAAAAAAAATGCTGGACAATTCACACAGCATTAACTAGCCCCAAGGTAAGCAGAGCTTGTGTTATGGGTACTAGATAACTGATATACTTAATATAATACACTAAATAGATAGATATTTTTTATTATACATAGAAAACATCCAGAACGCCCTGGACAAATGTCTGCAGATCGTACAAACATTTGTCCCGAGGCGGGAATCGAACCTGCAACCTCCTGCGTCGCAGGCAGACCTTCGCCCGCTGCGCCACAGGGGTCGTCGAATATATATAGGAAAATAAATATGAACTATGAGAAAGCAGAGAATAGATACAAAATACAAAAATACAAAAACCATAATTAGAAACAGAATAAAATAGTATAGAGTACAATTGTGGGCTGACAACCGCAAAAATTAAAAACTGTGTAGCAGAGTCTGCGCCCTCCTCCGTTAACAAAATAATTATGTTCCATCTTAAGACATACTAAATAACTAATCTATTAATATACATAACAATAGATACAGAGCATAGAATAATAATCTGTCTGTATTCTGCAATTTAATGCTTACTGGTATACTTTTACACAAATTTTAAAACCTATAGGTAAGGTACCTATACCACTATACGCAGTTTCAAAGATTGACTTACGTAATTCGAATTATGTGACGTGTACGTGCCCAAGTGTCCTGTAAGGTCTATAGGAAATAAAGCACTTTTGATATTTAATTTGATATTTGGTAGAGCTGGTAAAAACCTCGAGAAGGTGAGAAGGGCTGTACCTAAGTTAACCAAGAAAGATATTATAACTCCTTTAGCTATTTTGTATTGAAATAATAATAATAATATATTTTTTTACTGTAGAATAGTTTTGTAACATTTTATTTTCTATACTAAAAATGTATTTTATAAACGAGACTTAAGAATAAATGAGTGTATAATAATAGAATAATAAAATTAAGGTTTACATAGAACCTAATTAGACTTATATCTAATTATAATAGGTTCTATGTTGTTTAAAATTACCAGATTTTTTTAGCTCTACAAAGTCACGTCACGTACAAAACTACGGACAAATCCTACTAATATTAAAAAGCTGAAAGTTTGTGAAATCCGAATTTTTGTTACCTAGGATCTTCGAAACTACTGAACAGATCAAGATGAAATTTGGCATACGTTTAGAGCAATGCCTAACTTAGACAATAGGCTACTTAATATACCGAAAATACGCATGCGAAGCCGCGGGTAGAAGCTAGTAGATAGATCTACTAAGGCCTGAAACTGAACATAGCCCCTCGTTTCAATCGGGGGTTAAAAAGTAAGTCTAACAAAAAAAATCGTTTCCCGGTTGTACTCGTAATTTGGCAGCCCGCTTGCTAATGAACACTTCTAATTAGGAGGTAAATCAGCAAAATGAATTTTAATCACCGAATAACAACGTATTTTTCCTATGGTATCTTGAGCTAATCTTACTACAGTTCTAAAATTGTTTGTAACTAAAAGTATACTAAGTAATATTAATTATATGCCGTTATTTAACTATTATTTATTATATGCCGTTATTTAACGACACACACGAACGACATAGACACTTGGGGCTCTTTGTTCCATTTTCAAACGAAGCACGAAATAAATATAGTCTTTATTGCCTTTAATAAAGTAGATAAGCAGTCTTAGTATAGGAACAAACAATTATGCCAAGTCTTACAAATACCGTTAGAAATTCGCTTTCTTTTTAACCGCACGAAGCTGCGAGAAACGCGAACTCAATGGTACGCGGATTTTAGACGTAGGTTCTGTGCATATACTGTAAGTAATAACACTAATTGAACAAATGAAATCGTTTGAACAAGCAAATGCTCAAATCAGACTATTGACCTTGAAACTATTGAAGAAATTACAAACCAAGGCTTAAATAAATCAATACCAATTTGACACCAACCGGAGCAAACAGAGGCGTCATTATAATAATCGAATGTCAAGGAGCTGTATAGGCAGTCAATATGCGTCAGCGTCACGTTTACAGTTGTAGAGAAACAATAATTTTCATTATTCATAAACTAGTCTCTGCTCGCGGATTCGCATGCGTTGTTTCCGGGATTAAAAGTAGCCCATAGATGCGATTTTTAGAATAGAATCGTTTATTCACAGAAAACATGTCAAATATTCCAATGTTGTTGTATCAGTGGTATCAATGTAATACTACCAATAGTTTTGGACTGGTGTGTGAATATTAATAAAACTACCTACATAAATAATATTAATGATCAAGAATTAAATTAAAACTGTCTTATCTGCTTGAAATTATTCCTTCACGCTATAAAATTGTCCATGTCAACAAAGATTCATTTACATTAATAAACTTTGCATAGATGCTACTTTTTATTCCGAAAGAAAAGGTGTGAAGCTGAGGGCAGAAGCTAGTTTATTTATAACTCGTTTATGCCCGCGGCTTCGCACGCGTTGCTTCTACGGAAACGTTCTAAGGTTATTTCTATCCCACGAGAACTGATATATGGGATAAAAGTATAGTAATAATAGCCTATGTGTATAATAATAGCCGAGGCTTAGAACTACCTAATATGCAAAATTTCAGCCCGATCCGTTCGCGTGAAGAGGTAACAAACATCCATCGATCCATCCATACATCTAAAGATCCGAAGTTTCGCATTTATAATAACACTGAGCTGCTCGTGTACAGTGAGAAGAGAAACTAGTTTCCAAAGAACTTGTAAGGAAATGTCGTAGTATGTGTATTGACTGTGCATGTTGCCTCGGGAATTCCGGACTCATTAAGCATTGTTGCTTTGGAAGTTTGCAGCTTGTATTTAGCTCGTCAGGCGTTTTCCTCTTTGTAACGATATCGCTATAGTAGCTGAGCCGCAATGTATTTCGTTAAAGCAAACCTCATTTACTTTGTAAATTGACTTGATCATGATTGATCAAAAGCTTTACAACAACGGGAGAAGGTTAGAAACAAACAAAACAAATTAGAACCAAAGGTGATCAAATAACAATCAGTCTCTTGTAAAATGATAAAATACCTCTAAAAGAAAAAGCAAATAGACCAAACAATGTTATCTGACATCATACAAGCACTTTAAAATAGAAAGTAAGACATTGTTGCGAGCGATGACTCGAAATGAAAGCACGAGTTCACTCTTGATGACATGTCACTTCGAAGAATGCTCACAGGAACTACATGACCTGATCCCACCATCCCCCTTCCACTCCAGGACAAGCTGACGTACAGCACAATACCATCATCGGTACTTGGTGGGTATATCGTCCACTCGCATTAAGCGGTTTTCCTTCACCTTCATCATTCGTACCGCTGGGATTTGGAACACGCTCCCTGCTGCTGTTTTCCGAGTGAAAGCTCATTTCATTCAAATGAAGGAATCTTCTAGACCTTCGTGTTACATCGTCAGCCACATCGTCACTTTCCATCAGGTGATATTGTGGTCAAACGAAGGTCTATCGACAATAAAAAAAGTATCAATGGAGCTAGTACATCTATTGTTTACAGAAAACATTGTTTAACAAAATATTATCGTCTAATCGTAATCATAATCATACACAATCAAGATTTCAATAACAATGATAGACTTACTAGAAGACAGAAATGAGAACAACTAAATGGCAACATAAAATTACGCATTAATTCAATGGTGTCACACCTAGAGATAGTGACGTACACTGACCTAGAATCGCCCACTGGTCCATTCAATGCTAAGCTTAAAGCCGGCGCTAAAATACCAAGTTGGTTTTGTTCATGACATTCCTAATCTTTCTTGATAGTCGCCTGCAAGGTGATGCTTTGTTAGGGTTATTACAAATTGCCAACACAGAGGTCACGATCAGGTAAAGCATTTTCTTGTTACATCTGACAAGCACTAAAGATATGTTCTACAAGTGTAACACCAGACACGACAGAGTCCGAGAGAACGAGCGGCCTCGCTCCGCAAACGTCCTATGCCGTACACAAAAACTGCAGCACCCTGGCTCTAGAGACGTTTTCTATTGTGTTGCTCTCCAAACCGGATACAATGCGACCTTCAGGTACCCCAGGGACTTGGAACTAGTTCCGACTCACAATAGAACTCAGGCAAGGCTAACTATAGACTAGAGAAGGCTAGATTTAACGCCCGTAACACTAACACACTTCATTTGAATGAAATGAGCTTTCAAGCGAATCCGATTTACAACGTAGAATCTATCTATTCAACTGTGCGAACTTGGCAAAAAGACTGCGTAAAGCTCGTGGGATTTCTAATTCTGAAACCACTTACCTATATGTTCCAGAGGGACTTCAATCTTAGCAATATCAATAGCAATATTCAGAAAAATGGCGATTCGTTCTTTCTTGCTACTTGGAAAGGCGTATTGCCCGACGACGACGGCGGCGACGCGACTTCGGGTTTTAATTGATTTCAGCTATGTTAATAACGACAGATGAGGTACATATGTGGAAGTAGAAAATTTTACTTTGCACAAGTTAGTAGACCATCACACTAATATCATAAATAGGAAAGTTTGGATGTTTAGATGTATGTTACCGTTACCTCTTCATGTGCTCGATGCCTCTTCACGTCAAAACTACTGAATGGATCCGGCTAAATCTATCTTTAATACTTCCCATTCTAATCTTGGAATCAAACATAGGCTACTTTTTATCCCATAAATCAGTTCCCCATGGGATAGAAATCACCTTTAAAAGTTTCCATAATGATACAAAACGATACGGTTCGAATCAACTCATGCGAAGCCGCGGGCAGCAACTAGTACTCAATAATAATTATAATAATTCAAATGATTCAAGATCAAGGAGAAAGCAATAGCTATCACGTGCCAGCACGATAACACAATTATTTCTAGTCACAAATTATACTTTAGGTCATTATTGAAATGCATATTGCATTTCAATGCAGCAACGTTGCTCTATTAGTGACAACCAGCTACTACTTTGTCGGAGTTATAACCGTAGCAGTAGTTTTCTATAGAGGTATTCTATAGTTCAGAGGTCGGTGGCGCCTCGCACCGCCGGTGCTCCTGCCAGACAAGACAACCGAACTCGTTCCATCGTAAGTTATCGTCTATCTGCATAAAGATGAACAAGTCTGTTGGAGAAATTGGACTGCAGCCAACTTTGATTTTCGTCACCATGCGAGAATTTCAGAATATTGTAAAATTTTAAGGTCGCACACCTCAGCTATCATTCTAGGAAAGATTATAGGCTCCTTATCTATGGAGTGAGTTGCGTGAACAGCGCTTCAATTTACACATGAATATGTAGAGCAGGTAAGTCCCGATTTGCAGAATAGTCATTACAAGAAGGGTCAAGGGAAGTGTCAACATTTAAGCTAGTAAAATATATTTACGCAGCGCCAACAAATTGCCCCACTTCGAAAGGATGTAAAAATTGTGTAACTCGATCGTACAATGCGAATTTTAGCCGACAGATCACTGATAAAACATAATGATGAATTATGTGGCATTGTTTTTCAATTACCGTTACTGGTTTAGCAGGATATAATCGTAATGCAATGAAAAGGAAAAATATGCCAACTGGTAGGTATTATATTACTTAAGTATATTCAGATTTATATTTTTTAACTGCTTACATCGCATACTTAAAAGGGCGTGCAAAGGCTAGCAAGAGTTTTTGCTGATGTGACTTTTGCATTGTAGTAACAATTGATCAGACACGCTATCCGTCAACATCGGTCGATTCGATCGACATTGGCCGTGCATCGTGATTGCCATGATAGCCACACCACTCACTCGCTCAATGTGATTGAATATTTCACATTGTTGACGATAGAATCACTCAGGTATTCATTAAGATTGTTTTCTAGGTCTACAAGGACAGCAAAGTAGAGCATTGCTTAAGGTCACGTTGTTCCCGGAAACAGGGGTACAACACATCGCTTTTGTGTGTTCGATGGTGTCAGTTCTATTATGTGGATGGCCACATAATATAGCTGACGCTATCATAACATCACATTACTGCCATAGGCCTTTTCAATTTGAAGGTTTCCGTATAATGTTTAGTATTCCACGGGTTTGTGGAAGTCGTTGCAAGGACGGTATATAAGTGCAATCGATTTGATCGTTTCAAATCGAGCATTGCCCGGTTCAGTTTCTGTAGCTATGTCATCAGTTTGTTTTGCAATCTCTGATATTTCCTCATCCTCATACAGCTGTAAAGATGTTTGTAGCATCGCTAATTGTGCGCCGACCGAAGCGTTAATTGTTTCCACCCACCGTTCTCTGCTAATTACTTTGCATTACCATAATAGGAAAAGTTATAAGTTTACCTTGGTTAAAATGCCATGTAATAGTTCTATTGGCAAAGTAATGGGTTCACATTACTTCACATTATTTTGTTTGTTTTCCTACTTGTTGAGTTTCAATACTTGACTGTCGAGTTGTTATATCGTAAATATTATAAATTATTAAGGAAATCTTTGACGATGCGCCAGCCAGCACCAACGCCCAGTAGAAGACTGGGTGTTGGTGCTGGCTGGCGGGGACTGCTTAACATTTGAAATAAGAAACCTGATCTATTCCTGTCATCTTGGAGGGGTCTCTTCCGGGACTTCTGCGTTGGCTAGCTAAGGTGACGGTCTGGGTGTAGGTCTTGAGATAGGGTCTCTGATTGTGATTCGGTATGAATAAATGCGTCCAGTTGTAGTCTCCGTGTTTCAGTTCTTGCGGTTAGGAGAAGGGTTAAGCCAGGCTAGGGTCATCTTTTAATACTGATTTATAACCGTAAACGCTATGAGAGATTGATATCAGGTTTTGGACTTCAATATAATCTAATCAAAATCATGTATCGCTATGTTCCGTTTCGATCGGATGGTCGAGAATAAATAAGTTTCTAGCAAAAATAGATATTGCTTATTGAATTGAACACATTCTCTCAATGCCATGCTTTTCAGATATGTTATCGTTCTTATATACACTTTGTGTTCGATGAGAATAGAAATCGAATGGGCAGTGTTTTAAATTGAAATCATTCCCTACCAACATCTGTGCGCATTAATGTATTGAGAAAACAATGTAACAGAAAAAAAAATCGTGGCTAAACATTAAGGTCCGCCTGCGACGCAGGAGGTTGCGGGTTCGATTCCCGCCTCGGGACAAATGTATTGGTACGATATGCAGATACCTATTTGTTTCGGGTGTTCTAGGTGTTTTCTATATAAAAAACTACGTAATGTATTGTATTAATTACTTATATCAGTTATCTAGTACCCATAACACAAGCTATGCTTAGCTTGGGGCCAAAAATATCGACTTCGGCGCGACTTGCACCCGCGACCTTCTAACGGGAATGCGCTACCAATTGCTGTAGGTTGATTCTTGTTTAGTCAGTCATGGTGGTATAGCCTTGGTCTCTTGATCAGTACGCAGTTCGCTACGTACTGCGTAGCGTACTGCGTACTGATGACGCACGGACTTCGACGGAACAAAAGACCACTCCAGAAATGTTTCATACGATTTGATGTCCGGTACCGCATAATGCAGCGTACTGCGTTGTGATAAGAGAGACCAAGGCTTTATGTATTACAATCGCAAGAAAAGTGAAATACGGAAGAGCGAGCGGAGGTGTACTGTTGCCTGATTAAGAGATTTTATCAATGCGTGACTAACATTGAGCCGCTGCTCCACCGCTGCGCACGGAGAGACTACGCACGTGTGTCTTCGCTTTGAATAATGTGAACCCACGCAGCTCAACGCTATACACGTGGTACACGCGTGCGAAGCTTCACTGCGGAAAGTGGAGCGTCAAAACTGTGCTGCGCTTAACTAGTCGTGGGGTTATTTTTATCTATAGTGTGTGCTGCAATGGAAACGTAGACCGACGTTGTAAAACAAACGAACCGATAAAGCTAAAATGCGCCGCGTGGCTGTGCACAGCGTGCGCCGCAGTGGGACAGCGGCTTTACTCTGTTCTAGTCTGCTTCGTACAAATGGGTATTAATATGGAATATTATGGATCCAGTTTTAACAATAATGATTGAACATTGACATTGATATAATTTTTGCAGGCTATTCTTTCCATTGATGTCAATTGGCGTCAATTGCAGGAATTACAGACGATTGTCTTCAATGAACGTCATATAACTAACAAAAAAAATCGCACTGATTTGCGGCTTCATTGAATTAAATTGAGCAAGCTTGTTATTTCACGCAATAGTAAGTAGGTAAGTGAGCGTATAAGAGCTATTTTTCCCATAAACTATGTTTTTTATGTTCGTTAAACACGCGCTTTTAAATTACCAAATAGCCTACGCATTTGCCCTGCGCAGTTGTCCACACATGGCGTTTAATATTTAAAACCAACCAATGCGGATTGTGGAGGTTACGTCAGGTACAGTCAACGACAAAAATTGTTTAACAGGATCAATCTTCCATCAGCATTACTTAAATGAGACCACGATAGTACTATTACTCGAAGATGAGACGAGAGCTTAGCAAGCTATTATTTTTTAAATTCTACTACTTGTACGAGTTAATTTTGTATCATCGATGGTAACGGCTGCAATTTTTTGTCAAACATGGATAGATGTACAGACACTTGTGTTGGGAAAAACTAAATCAAAATCTGTTGATCCGTTTGGGCGCTACGATGATATAAATAATGAATAAATAAATAATTCTGGACAATGTACAGCACCAAGCTAAGCAGACCTTCTGTTATGGCTACTAGATGACTGATATACTTAATACAATACATTACTTACACAGATAGTTTTTTACCATACATAGAAAATACCCAAAATACCCGGAACAAATATTTGTAGATCGTACAAACATTTGTCCCTAGGCGGGAATCGAACCCTGCGTCGCAGGCGGACGTTCACCCGCCGCGCCACATCAGTCGTAAAATGATGCCACCAAGACAGACAAACGCGATAAACTTAAGGCGAGGATTCCGGAGATGCGATGATTGCGAGTACTGAGCAAGACGGTGCGCAGGCAGCCGAGCACGAATTGTAAGTATTTAGGTGTTTTGAAAAATATTTGTATGGCATATAAAAATATTTTCTAGTGATGCACTGCGTAATAACGTTTGCAATGTCCAAAACATTGCAAACGTTATTACGCAGTGCATTTTGTGTCAGTTTATTCGTTTTTCTATTCACAATGATCATTCAAAGTTTCATTTAGAGGTAACTTTGTAATTTTTTTCTATCGGGTGTAATATCGCCAAACGTGTTTTTGTCTAGTGATGCATTAGAAAATATCCTCAACTATAATATGTATGAATTTCAAAACTATAGGCCTTATAGTTATTTAGGTACGGACAGTTAAAAATCCCGAAATCCGGGAATCCTCGCCTTAATATTGCGTCGGGTCTCGTTGGCAGTTAAACATTTACAATGTTCACCATTTTTTTTCGCTAACTGTACCTAGTAAGATAATTAATTCAGGCAGATTTATTAGGCACGCTAAAAGACGTCTTGTCTATTAATTATACCAATTGTCGACAGGCAATTTTAAATACCCTTGCCGCAATTGGGTGCAAACGAAAAGACTTGAACAGTTGAACCAGGGTTTACCTGCTGAAAATCGAACGTTTTCTGCTTTATCAGCTTCTGCCCGCGGCTTCGCACGCGTATTTTCGGTATAATAAGTAGCCTATTATCTAAGTCAGGCTTTGCTCTAAACGTGCGCTTAAATTTCATCTTGATCTGTTCAGTGGCATTGGAGATCCTAGGTAACAAAAATTCAGATTTCACAAACTTTCGGCTTTATAATATTACTAGTTTCTACCCGTGGCTTCGCACGCGTATTTTTGGTATAATAAGTAGCCTATTGTTTAAGTTAGGCTACGTTCTAAGTGTATGCCAAATTTCATCTTGATCTATTCAGTAGTTTTGGAGATCCTAGGTAACAAAAATTTCACATTTCACAAACTTTCGCATTTATAAGTAATATTAGTAGGAAGTAGGATCTAAAATTATTTTACTTTGCCATCTTTCTAACATGAAATTAAGCAATTGTATCGTGCTACTTAATATTATAACGCCGAAAGTTAGTGAAATGTGAATTTTATTTTGTTAAGATTTTCAAAACTACTGAACCGGTCAATATAAAATTTGGCGTACGTTTAGAACATAGCCTAACTTCGATAATAGTCTACTTATTATAACGAAAATATGCGTGCGAAGCCGCGGGCAGAAGCTAGTTATGCAATAAATATACTTTTACTTTATACTTATAATAATATAGTCCATGGTAATAGCTGTAAAATATTTAATTCTTTGGTAAAAGTTGATAAATCTGTGGCCATTAGCTATTAAACGTGAAGTGGGTGCGGTTTTACGCTTCTACGACTATTGTTTATTTAATTAATTTGTATCACGGTGTAATTTCGTTTATTTGATGGTAATGTCCTTAGTTAGTGGCCACAATAAGGTCGCTGTCAAGGCCGGAGCGAAGCACGCAATTAGAAGTAGCTCTTTGGTGTGGCTTCTTTAGTACGTACCAATTAACATTGTGTAGTTATTCTTTTCTTTTTGGACTTATCTCATTCTTTTATAATAGGCACCTATCTAATATAGTATAATATAATATATAACAGTTTATTGTTATATAAAAATGATGTAATGGAATATCCTGTCTGTGAGGAGGGCGATGGTGGTCTCCGACACAGGTTATACTAAAAACTACTACGGGCATCATCGAATTCCAATAGTTACTACCTACAACCATGTACTTAATTCGTTACTAAATAAATTACTTTGAATTAAGTACTAAAGTTATTTACATCGGGACTATACACAATGATCACGGAATAACATAAATATTCCATGATCATGGCGCATGAAACTGTGCCAAAATATAAGAACAATTTGGTGCGAAACACCGCTACACCAAATAACTTTAGTGTTATTAAAATAACCAATGATGGATTTAAAAGTTTTACTTTGTATTAAGTACGTTTATATTACAAATTTCCCTTATTATTCGTAAGGCTTTTCAAGCAGTGTTGTGTGAAGTTGCAATTCCTGATTCTCACTTTCTGTTTGATGCGGCGTATTATTATCGCGTCTAGCAAATCCAATAAAGGCAAGGCATTCGGTTAATTTTATGACAGTACATTACCACGACAGAATTTGCGACCTTTAGCAAATAGCTTAGTAAAATCACGTTCGTCGTAAAATCTGGCAATTCTGAGTGACTGACGCAAGCTCTATGATGGTAGGACTAGGGATTTGCCTTAACGTTCAGATTAAAGGATTTTCCATGCGCTGTAACCGCCAAGTTTAATAATTTAAGGCAGTAAAATATAGTTGATGGATACTTAGTGGTTTTTGAAGAAGTTCAAAGAGTACGCGGGAGTAGCCTTCAAGCAATATGAAGTTTTGGTGGTGATAGGTGATGGCTAAAACTCATCATCAAAACTTCATACAACTTTTCTGGCGCCGATTCGAGTAAAGGCTAGCGTCGACACGTCTGCATCGTACGCTCCGCGCTAATCGCATCAGACGGATTTTTAAGCGTAATGCCGAGTGCCGAGCAAGCGGACGAATTTTGTGCGAATGAGAATGGTAACCCGGCGCGGCCGGCCGGCGGCGGCGGTGCGCGGAAGGAAAGGCGGAGAAGGCGTACTTCCACTGATCGGCAATCCGAATGACATCATCCGCACTAAACGGATCGAGGATCCTCGCCAGCATTGCTGACAGACCGATGTGTCCGCTCCGTGCGGATCAGTGGACGCACCGCGCGGCGGCCGCGACACGGATGAGTAGACTGACAACTGCGTCTTGTGCCATGAATGTGTTAAAGGGGTTAAGAGAAGAATCAAGAACCTACCTATTAAATGTATTTAGATAAGAATGTTTGCTTTCTCACATGTTATCTTTACAAGTTTGTATGGTGTGTGTGTACGACTTCAATGGATTATGTTGTTGTATAGTGTAATTCATCTATTGTTATCAACTGGTTATCAATAACAGGCTAATTGTCATATTTTACGTCACTACTATAATTTTTTTAAAGCGTGTTTTCGTTATTACATTCTAAACGGTGGCTGATCTGATTTGCTTAATATTTTTGTGAGATTTCGTGATCGAGAGGCGAGTTCACAAGGCATTGCATTCATTCAATGCATTATAATAATTATAATATAGTGTGGAAAAATCTCATTGTTCATAGGAACTTGAACCTACCTACCTATACGATAAAGAGTAGGTATAATTTTGTACACAATGAGATTTAGGTGCACACACATTGTTTTCGTGGCTTTGTTCTACTTCTGAGAGGCTTTTCCGAGTCCTTAGTTAGTTACTATGCAACTTTAGGGACCCTATTCTGCTAAACCAATCGCTTCACAATGACAATGGTATCATCGCAGATCGCCACATCTACACCATCTACTACAACCTCTACTGCTGGACTTAGGCCTCAGGATCATACCTATGTATTACAGTGCATATAGGTAATGCCCACATAATCCCACGCTGGGCATGCGGGTTGTGGATCACAGTTTGGTGGTAGAATGTGGAGTGTGGATATCCCTTAGTAAGTATAATAATAATGCTAAAGAATAATAATAAAAGTATAATAATAAAATTAAAATAAATAAATTCTAAGATGGCACCACATAACGAATCACACGTAGTAACGCGTCTTTGGTGGCGATTCTGCAACGTTACCATTATCACAAAGAATTCAACGACGATTATTATTTTGTTTGGCTTTTTAAACGCACTTAAATTTTATTATGGAATACCTACATCGTTAAAGTGGAATACTTCCACAAAATAGTGGTTTCTCTTTTATGTACTAAGTAGGTACCACCTAATTTTGTTTCAATCGAATGAAATCATTGATTAATTATGTTTGGTAGAATTACGAGTATCTTTGAAAAGTTCGAGGACGCCGCCGTGTTATTTACCGTCGAGTGACTCGAGTGGAATATTTCAAGCATCGATTAACCATCGATGTTTGAGGAGTACTGCCCCTCGAAAGACTGTTGCAACACATCAACATTTTTTATAAAAAATAATGATGGACAACCATCAACATCAACATCTAGTCTCAAAATAAACAAAGCTTGTGTCACCAATATATTACTTTAAACTTTCAGTACCTAAGGGGTAAGTAGAGTTACTCACTTTTTATACACTCGACATGACGAGTTGTTGATCCTTTTATCAGATTGGCGTCTTCTTCTGTCTTCAAATAAATCCTTGACTGCAGTCACTCCAAGCACAAATAACACTGGTAGCATGGATATTTCTCTGCCAAATGCACTGATTGCTGGCAACCAGTTCAACAGCACTATGAATATAAAATAAACATTTGCAATACGATGAAATTGTTCAAACAAGTTTTTTGGTAAAAAAGAGAGAAGAGTGTATTTTGTAGTCCTGATTTTATTGTCACATCTCTCTCCATTAGGATGGTCTTTAGAAGGAGTTTTGTCTGGCACTAATATATTGGGTATCACTACGAGGTTACGATTGTCAATGGATGGCTGAGGGCGACGCATGAGCCAAAAGGCGGCGCGTCGCAGGGGGCCCACTTCGGAGTAGCGGCGGATCGTGTAGATGGAGTCGGAGCGGGAGGCCTGGCGCGAATGTCCGCGCACGGAGCTGTGGCGCGGTAGCTGTGTGACGGGCTTGGCGGGCGCGGGCTCGCGGTGCCCCGGGGGCAGGATGAAGTCTGTGCGGCTGCCCGTGCGGCTGTGCCCCGAACCTGGCACTGGCGCTGGCCGCCCCCCGCCCTCGCCGATCTGCCCGTGCGACAGAGCTCGCTGGTGCCCGCGCATGGCAGACTTGAGGGGCGGCCGCCCTGCCGCCGCCGTACATGCTGCTGCCACCATAGGCGTCCCTCCATGGCTCACGGACCTCGAGTGACCTTTTCCTTTTGGCAGCAGGTAAGGGTGCTCCGGTGCTCCTGGTAAACAAGGGATGCTCTGTGGATTCTCTCCGCTTCCTTCTGTTGACATTTTTATACATCTGAACAGTGACAAACTCGCTTTCCCCTTTCATTTAAGATTGTAAACTGTGTGATCGCACTGCTTTATTCGTTAAATGAGGTGATATTGGAAATATGTGCCATAGTAATTGGGACATATGGTTACAAGTTGCACACAGTATTTTGCAATACACTTGATTTTGCTACACTTGCACTTGACTTTACAAATTGAGGTAAAAACACCAAGCACTGGGTAACTTCTAATATTGTTTTTGTTGTATTCTGTTTTGCCACGGTGCAACAGATGCACATTAATTCGAAAACATGAAAAAGTAACACACGCAAAAATGTTAGTTTTCTTTACAACCAACCAAACACCCGAACTTTGCGTTGCTGACTGACTGACTGATGGACGAATGATTGACGAAAACATAAAAAGTTTGACAGCAAAAAATGTCTTGCTGGCGGACGTTTCATGACGTTTGGCATTGACATCCCATTTTTAAGACAGTGACAAATACAACCCACAAATGTGTCACACAGCTTTTATGGATTATAAAGCCTCCACCCCACGCACTGCCGCGATTTTGAGACGCACTTCAAAATTGAGGCACAGGGGTGGTGGTGGTGTCTTTAAGCTCCCCCTCCCACAAGTGCATTTTAACGGTCGGTAATATCTCATCGCATGTAATAGTGCAATCTCTGGTTTCAGAACATTTTCTACGCATACAATCTGACACGCACCTGCGTCAATGCGTTATTATTATAAATAATAGTAGTAGGTACCTCATTTGATCAGGTATACCAATATCCAATTTGTAGGTACCTACGCAATTCCCAGACATCTAAGAATATTTATGCTACACTCCTCCCACTCGTAGGCGCGTGCACGGAAAATGGCCTGGTCAGGCCTTACTAGAGTAGACAGATAATGAAACCTAATATTAGTGGTTACTGTACGATACGACTGCCTTAAATTTTTAGCTTAATAATATGAACATTGATTCGTAATATTGGTAAGAAATATAAGACAAAAGGCAGCTGCGTGCAAGGAATCGGGACACATCATCTCACAATAGCGCATGCGATATTAAACTACGACTTTCATGTTCCAAGACGCAGATATCCTCCTGTGGGCTCAGTGGTACGACAACGCGGACGGCAAGCCCCTGCGCGGGTCGCACCGCCGCCCGCCGCCGAGGCTGGGCAGTGAATGCGATAACGACCGATAAAATCGCTGTGAGGAAGAGGCCATAAACTTTAGCAAACAAGTTGGTGAGCTTATGAATGATAAGGGTATGTACCTACATCAAGTTGATCACTTTGTAACCAATTGTCTTAAACCGTAGACCGAGAATCTAGGCTTCCCTAGGGTCCTAAACCTATACTCCCTAATCGAAGTTGTGTCGCTTGCGACTCGTGACGCGACACAAAACAACGTGTCTTTTTTGCATAATTTTGAACTATCATCAAAGTTTTACTTGGGTAGAATAGCTTTCTGACTTTGACCAATCAATTTTGTAAAAAAAATAAACCTTGAGTGTTGCCAGTGTGGAATTTTTTGGTCCGTTTCGGACTTTTTTCTGCCTCTGCGGAACTTTTACGGACCATGACTCGTTGCGGATCTTTTCGGATCAAAACGCCTATCCAAACGACCTCGGTACTTCCTATAGCAAACCTCAACATTTGAAAACTAAATCATCTGGTACCTACAAAAAATTGATTGTCTGTAAAGTCGGTTTACTGACGATAGTTGAACGTGACAACGTCTTTAGAAAATACTGATGGAATGGTAGCATTTGATACTCGATCAAAACATGTAAATGTACTATAGTATAGCAGCTGTCCACGCAGACGCATCGCTCACTCAAGTAGGAGAGAGACGAATGTCGAGCGCTCTCGCTTGCACTTCAAGCCTTACATGGAACGCCTCAGAGCGAGGTAACGCCGCATGACGTCATGTTTTTTCGTGCGTGCAGCCGGCGCTATCGAATTATAAGACGTTGTCACGTCAAAAGGCCAGGCAGTAGGTATCTCTCAATCAATAGACAAAATCATTTCCAGTAGGGTACATTCATTAAAAAGTAGAAACTGTGCTCGGGTGGTTACATTTTTGCTACTTCTTTCTTTTCTATTTCTTTAACTTTTCCTACCCTATATATACGTAGTGTTTTTGACGTGACAACGTCTTATAATTCAATAGAGCCGGCTGCACGCACGAAAAAACATGACGTCATGCGGCGTTACCTCATGCGGCGTTACCTCGCTCTTAGTATTTTCTTAAGACGTTGTCACGTTCAACTATCGTCAGTAAACCGACTCTACAGACAACCAATTTTTTTAAGTCAACAGACTTGAGTTTCTGGATTTGATGTTTTCCTTCACTCGAGTGGCGGCGACAAAGTTGGGCGCTTCGTCTGCTCTACATGAATGTATTTGAGTTTGGGAGTATGTAAAATAGGGCAATTCTGTGGATACAATTCAATTATATTTTTAGTAAGTAACAATTACAATATTTTTTTTATTCGCCTTTCAATGTTCATAATACCTACCGACTACCTTGTCATTCTTTTTTCAGGTACTTATCAATATTTAAAAATGTAGTATAGTTAATTGGTATTGGTATTGAAGTTTACTGAAGCTCATCATGATGAAGCAACATAAAGTACAATTCACAAGGAAAACTTAATATCCGCGTGACGACAACTAATTTTTTTTTACACCAAACTTGCAAAACGTATGTTTTTGTCATAAATATCGGACCATTTTGGCGTTTGGATCGGAGCTTTTTCTTTTTGGCTGCCGGCAATTGACCGACACCACTACAACTACTATTTACCTTGGCAAAAACATTTAGAATGTCAGTAATTTTATTACTTTGGGGCCATTCATTTATTTATTACGTAAGACGATTTTCGCAATTTTTTGACCCCCTCGCCATTATTCGGAGGCGCCGACTAGTGCGAGTGGCGTGGGTCCGTGATCATGGAAATGGAAATCGTTTACCTATACGCATTCGAGCGAACCTCGGCACTCGCGCGGTTCCCCGCGCTTTTTCAAAGTATAATTTTAGCTTTGCGCATTTTTGTGATCGTGATGTGAGTGTAAGAACTATCGAGACTCTCTCCCACCCCCTTGTAAGAAAAAGTAAGAAATAGTCGACCCCCTTCCCCCCTAAGTCGTCTTACGTAATAAATGAATGGCCCCTTTCGCCTTTCAATAAGTCGATTAAAATATACTGTAGGTCATGAAAATGCACTAATTAATACGTAGAATAAGAACGCAAAACAAAATAAAAAAAAAACATTGCGGTCAATTTTCTCGCTTCGCCGCAAATGGCCGTAATTTTTTTTTTTGGGTACCTACCTACTGTGTCAATAGGTCTACAAAAAAGATTGCGAATGAAAGACCTACCTACCAAATTGATTCAATTCAAGAAAAAAATTAAAAATTAAATAAATAAATAATGCTGGACAATCCAAAATGCTTTTCTCCATAAAAAAATTAATCATTTTGTATCTTCATAATTACGTATCCTATAGATTTTCGATTCTGTATAGAATATCAGTTATGATTATGAGGATAGCTGAGACCAGTTTTGTAAAAAAAAAACAAGTCGAAATTCCGACTTTCAACCCTATGTCCGCTTGTTTTCAATTTGGAACCACTGTGCGACGTATTGCACCTTCACACAGACTATCTTTTTTATTTATTTGATTAATAGGAAGGTAAGCTGTTGCCTAGGTATGCGGTTTTGATAATTTGGTAAGGTAGCCGGCCGTCTTGCGCTGCACTTTAGTGATGTGCCGAGTCGCTGTTTTGGTGAATCGAGTCGACTCGAGTCGGTTTAAACGGTATTCGAATCCTGACTCGATTCCGGTACTCGAGCCAAGTACTCGAGTTCTATTTTTTGGTATTCGAATGTTGACTCGAATTTCTAGACTCGAGTCCAAGAATCGGGTCCTGGACTCGAGTCCACGGCCGTGCACCACTTAGCATCCGCGTGGTAGTCTTTCTTATGATACAATAAGAGATACAACTCGCACGCCTCCGCCTCCACAACGCCCGGGGCGGGGCGTCTGTGTGTGGAACTGTGGAGGCCTTAAAAGTTGCAGGTTCAAACTTGTATCAAAAGGCGTTACTTACTTCATTGCTTAGGTAAAAAGAGATTGAGTATGAACGAGTCAACCTAACTCAAATACAAGACTCGAGTCAGTTGGACTCGCATAATACTCGTATAGGTACTCGAGTACCGGAATCGAGTCCGGCGTACTCGAATCATAATAAATTGGTATTCGAGTAGGCGAGTCCTAAGCAGGAATCGAGTCTGACTCGAGTCAAGCCGTACTCGGCACATCACTACTGCACTTTAATGTACAGAACAAAGAAAGTAAAAATGTTCTTATTATAAGCACATCAATAGTAGGTTTTGCAAAAGAGCCAAAAATGCCAAAATCGATTTTCACTGTTTTGAGCAGAAAAGTTTTTTGCGAGTTCACATTTTGATTTTATGAAAAACTTCAAATGCGAGTTGGCAATACTTTACAGAGTTCGCCATCATCGTTCGTCGTCGTGTCGTGTCGTCTAGCAAGAAGTTTTTTCCGACATTTTGACACCTACAATCTTCCGGTGATTCTTATTTTCGTTCGTAGTTTTCTAATTGTTTTGTCCCAAAGAGGGCCGTAACCATGGATGAAGAATACGACGCAATCGTTCTGGGAACGGGATTGAAAGAATGCATCCTCAGCGGTATGCTTTCCGTATCTGGAAAAAAAGTGCTACACATTGATCGTAACAAGTACTATGGTGGTGAATCTGCGTCAATTACCCCGTTAGAAGAATTATTCGCAAAGTTCAATGCTCCGGCACCAGATGAAACGTACGGGCGAGGTCGTGACTGGAATGTGGACTTAATTCCTAAGTTCTTGATGGCAAATGGCCTTCTCGTGAAGCTGCTCATCCATACGGGCGTTACCCGATACCTGGAATTCAAGTCCATCGAAGGAAGCTATGTGTACAAAGGCGGTAAAATATCGAAGGTACCCGTCGATCAGAAGGAGGCGTTAGCGTCTGACCTCATGGGGATGTTTGAAAAGAGGCGTTTTCGGAATTTCTTGATCTATGTGCAAGATTTTCAGGAGGAAGATTCGAAGACATGGAAAGATTTAGATGCAAACACTGCTAATATGCAGTCACTCTATGATAAATTTGGTCTTGATAAGAATACTCAAGACTTTACTGGCCATGCTCTGGCTCTTTATCTGGATGACAACTACCTGCAGCAGCCAGCTATTCAAACTATTCGTCGCATCAAGCTCTATTCGGATTCTCTGGCTCGGTATGGAAAGTCACCATACTTGTATCCGATGTATGGCTTAGGAGAATTGCCCCAAGGCTTCGCTCGCCTCTCGGCTATTTATGGAGGAACTTACATGCTGGATAAGCCTATCGATGAAATTGTTTTGGGAGAAGATGGCAAAGTGGTTGGAGTGCGTTCTGGAAATGAAGTTGCCAAGTGCAAACAGGTATACTGTGACCCCAGCTACGTCCCAGACCGTGTGCGGAAGAAGGCTAGAGTGATCCGCTGTATATGCCTGTTGGACCATCCCATTGCTAACACCAAGGATGCTCTTTCTACCCAGATTATTATTCCTCAAAAGCAAGTAGGCAGGAACTCTGACATCTATGTGTCTCTGGTGTCTTACACCCACCAGGTCTCTGCTAAAGGCTGGTTCATCGCAATGGTGTCTACTACTGTTGAAACTAATGACCCAGAGTCTGAGATAAAGCCTGGCTTGGAGCTATTGGGATCTATCAAGCAGAAGTTTGTTCATATAACAGACTACTTTGAGCCTATTGATGATGGCAGCCAGAGCCAGATCTTTATATCTGAATCCTATGATGCCACTTCTCACTTCGAGACAACTTGCCTGGATGTGCTGAAGATCTACAAGAGAGGTACGGATGAAGACTTTGACTTCTCCAAGGTGAAGGTGGAGCTGGGTGAGGAGGATCAGTAAAACTGCAGTTACTGATGTTGTGTAATTATATCCGCTGCTTGATAATTTCTATGTATAAAAAGACTAGTTCAAGATTATAATGAAATCATTAGGATTTATGATCAATATTGAAAGCCTAGTAGTCAAATATAATAAGCCCTTACATTATTTAGGCATCTTTATATTACTCTATAAAGTTTTATTTAAAAGATTGTTACTTATGTGAAAGGTTTCATTCATTTAAAGGTTGCTTTTATTATTTTATAAGTATATAAAGTTTTAGATGATCTGCACAAGAGTAGTAGGTTTACAATTTTGTATGGGAAAAAGATTTGTAAGGCATTCCATTTCCTTAACAGGTTGAATTTTAGATCATAATGTATCTTTTAATGTCCAAATTATGAATGCTCATAAACCTTTTCTGTGGAAGATCATGAAAATAAAGTTATGGTGTATGTATTATAAATGTTGTTTGATTTATTTCAAATAAATTTTGATGAACCGAACCAAGGTTGTAGTTAGGGCCCATACTCGTAAAAACGAAATCAAAGTTTCTGATTCGTTTTTGTGCAAACGCTTATCTTATGCAAGCGACATAAGAGTTAGTTTTACATGAAAACAAATCATTAACTTCGATTTAACTTTTCCGAGAGACCCCAGTAATCTTAGATAAAACCTTTGAGTTTTTTGACGGAGTTAGGCTGGCTATGCTAGCAAATGAGACGCACAATGAACCAAACACGAGTCTAAATGCGGAATTATGAGTACTTCCACCGAAACCTTTGAGAACGGAGATATCAGACAGAACCCTGTAGGGGGATTATTGTCTAGGGTAGAATAGAGAAAAATTACGTCACATGGCCATTGAATGCGTAATAATTTTGAAACTCGTTCCTTCAACTTCAATAATTTACGCAATGTATGACAATGCGATGTTATTCTTCTCTATTCTACCCCAGACAACTATCCCCGTGCTAGGCCTACTGAAGGCACCTGTTTCCTTTTGAAAGGCCCTGGTGCGTGTGCCACTATTTCACGGCTGAACTGATTGCCCATAAATTGGCAAGAGAGAATAGCTGGTATGAGTGTCAGGAAAGGTGCAGGCCTCGCGTGGGAAGTCTCGGGCAGAAGGTAGTAGTAATCATATTTACCGGTGTCACCTGGTTACCTTAGGATATTAATAAAATTTGGACGACCCCAAATTTTTTTTTGTATTAGGAACGCAAAGTACATCAGTTTGCGTAACAAAATAATTGTTGGGGCATATGCAGAAAATCTGAATAGGTACCTAGTTCTTCGCACCCTCGTAAGTCGATTCCTGTAACATCAGTTCCTGTTAAGGCGACCGCGCCTGAATTCTCTTAGGTACTGCCTAGAGGGTTATACCTTATACCGAATTCCGACTAATTCCGAGTAGGTACCTACGGGTCCTGCATATAACTATGCCACAGTAGATAATACCTATATTTATCTATTGTGACTATGCTTCAGGGCACATCATATCTAGCTCAAAATTAGGTGCCTAAGTCTTCTCTCCGCGACACGAGTAGCACCTACCTAATTATTTTCTGGTTTGTTGCATATAAGAACCCCGCCCGTCTAGGTGGCACAAGCACGAAGCTTAAAACCTTTCTTAATTATCTAAAGACCTATCGCGAAGTCCAGCTGATCGAACCAAGGGAAATATTTTTTTGCCCGTAGTAGGTAGTTCTACCAATAGAACCATCTCAAGAAAACTATCTAATTGTATTAGCATTGGTCCTAGATATTTATTGATACCTAGAGTAGGACCAAGGAAAATAATTAATCAGTTTTCTTACTTGACTTCTTTGTTGATGGAACATTTCTTAAATCTTCTGCAAGCACAAAGCAATGTACCTACCTACCGACCTACCTTTAAAGATTTATGGATGGGTAGATAGTAATGAATAGGTACTAACATCGGGGTCCTGTCTGGGTCTTACGGTATCGTAGTAAGTTGTCTTACGCTCCAGTGTCTATAATAAAGATCTTTATCTGATCTTTAAAGTAAAAAAATGTTTATTGCATAAAAATTCCTGACACTTATTTAGGGCTCTCATTACTAATATTTTAGTCTCTTTTGAAAATAGCTTGTGTGTTTAATAATAAGGTTCGGCGCCCGGCGAGTCGAATATCGCGCAACGTGTAACAAAAATAAATTCCCGTACCATGTACAAACCACATTGCTTCATTTCTGGTCAAGTGTGAGTCAGGGGGATAACGAGTAAACGAAAATTCCTTGTCGTCGTCCCAGGGGAACATCTTGGGGGGACCACGAGTCACGAGTGGTTCCATTTGAGTACAGGATACTTAATAGTTCCATGTCGGCACGATAGAGGCGCTGCTGCACTGTACTAAATCCCATACAAAAATGGAATCTCTCGTCGACACGATAATATCGGCTCGATTTGATAGAAACAATCACATTTTTGGCTTATAAAAAATAATTTATTGGTTATGAACTTAAAGGAATAGTTTGAATCGAAACATAATACATAATTCAATTGCCTTAGTACCAGCCTAAGTAGTATTTTTAGGTAAGTACATAAGGTTCATAGGTAATAAATAAATAAATAATGCTGGACAATTCACACAGCATTATCTAGCCCCAAGCAAGCTAAGCAGAGCTTGTGTTATGGGTACTAGATAACTGATATACTTAATACAATACACTACATAGATAGATATTTTTTATTATACAAAGAAAACATCCAGAACGCCCTGAACAAATTTCTGCAGATCGTACAAACATTTGTCCCGAGGCGGGAATCGAACCCGCAACCTCCTGCGTCGCAGGCAGACCTTCGCCCGCTGCGCCACAGAAGTCGTCAATAGGTAGGTACCTATAACAGCTGGAAGTTTACTAATTTAGAGTTTGTGTACTTTCTGCTTATGGGTTCCAAACATGCTTTAAGAGAATACACGTGGTCATCTCTACAACCAATAAATATATAATCACAATACACAGCCGGCGATGAAAAAGTTTCACCAGGCAATGAATGTTCCGCAATTATAGTGCCAGTATCCGAGTCCATTACACTAAGTTTTCCGTTATTTGAAGCCGCTAAGACCAGATTGTTACCTAATGCACAAGGTGTAGAATACACTGGCGATGTTAAGGTGGTTTTCCACTGTAAACTGGGATTAACATGGTTCTTAATGATGATGCTGTACACTTTCTTGTCATGGCATCCAAATACCATTTGCCATCTTGATTTTTCTCCCTTTATGTACAGCGATGAAAATATATTTCCTTTGGTTCCTTGGAATTTCCATATCTGAAAAGGAAAAGACAATAAGATGTTTTCTTTAAAATGTGAGTTACGAGTACAATAGTTCGACGTAGGCTGAAAAGATGGCGCTTTGAGTTTGGGCTTGTGAAATAAAAATGGCATAGATCCTGCAAAGTTTAACATAAAATTCCAATGACAGACTATTCTTCCGCGAGAAATCCCTGTCATCTAGTATGTTTTAGATTTTTCGTAAATCGCCTCGAAGTAGGTCTTTATTATTATATATACCTATGTAATACCATGGCCTCGACTACTATCTACCCAGTACACCCACGAACTCTGTGGCTGTGGCACTGTAGGTGGATTGCGCTTCCGGTTCGACAAATGATTTTTAACAATGATCTACATTTTTGCCACGGGGCCTATATGTTTTAAATACTTATGTGCTAAGCTGTAGGTATTTATATCAGTCTTATAGTCCCATATCAAGACCTCTGCTTACGTTGTGGAGCTAGATGAGATAAATATAAATAAATAAATAAATAATGCTGGACAATTCACACAGCATTATCTAGCCCCAGGCTAAGCAGAGCTTGTGTTATGGATACTAGATAACTGATATACATAATACAATACACTACATAGATAGATACATTTTTATTATACATAGAAAAACATCCAGAACCCCTGAACAAATATCTGCAGATCGTACAAACATTTGTCCCGAGGCGGGAATCGAACCCGCAACCTCCTGCATCGCAGGTGGACCTTCGCCCGCTGCGCCACAGAGGTCGTCAGATGCTGCAATATAATTGTCATAATGCACTTCTTAGACGATCATTCAGCATTACATGCGTTTGATTGATTGATTGATCATGCTGCATGAAGGAACTGGAGGCCCCACAATCAGCATGATCATTCAGTAAATTCTTGCGTGGTATTCACTCATAGCTTGCACGATGAAACGAATAAAAGAATTATCAATCAACTGGCAGCACATAGATTGCATGTCATTCGCATAGTTCAACAAAACTAGACGGTCATTCATGCATGAGAGACAGCACGTAACGCATTTTTTGCTGAATGATCGACTAGGAAGCGCTTAAGAGGGCCTTCCCAAAGAAAATCCTGTTCAAGACTTACCATAATTCCTTTCTCCACAGTCCGGCAATGCAGCACCCCATTGACTTCAGTGAACACCACATACTTCTCATAGTCGTAGATGACTGGACTAGCGAACACAGGGCTGCCAACCAAGATCCGCCACGCGACGGTGTTGGACGCCACGTGGACACTCGCACATACCCCAGACAATGTACCCACGAGTATGTACTCTTTCTTGGCCGCTACCAGATTAGCGGATATCGCTTGATCGTCGATTTGGATCGACTGTTTTACGGCGCCGGTCTGAAATAATAATTAAATAAATTAGAAGGTTGAAAGAAAGAAAGAACATATTTTTATTTACCTTAATACTACTACACTTACACAATTAGCCTTAAGACTAAATTAATTAATACTACCAAATAGTTATAAAATAGATTTGTTTTGTGGCAGGCAAATCGGCAAGGACGTGTCGGGCCACGCAGTGAATATGGCGAAACTAGCGCCGCCACCATAATTTTTTTTAATTACAGGGATGGTAAGAGATTTCGTATGTAAGCCTCAAATAAACAAGAACATCAGCTAACTATCAGGCACAGAGGTGTTAAAAAGGAAAAGACTTGCTAATTAATAATAAAAATAAATACTTAGTTGGCGCTAGTTTTGTGGTGGTAGCCACCGCCTTAATCGAGCGAGTAAAGCTAGGTACATACCGCTATATCAATACCCCGAATTAGTCCGTCATACGAAGCAACGTACGCCATTTCATCGCATATTACCGCTCTGCTTTTGATCATGCATCCAATATTTATTCGCCAGATTTCTCTGCATTCTTCCAGTGTGAAACAAACAATGGTTCCATCGTAACCTCCTACGATGGCGCGGGACGAGGTTTTCGACTCTCGGTAGCACAAGACAGGGGCCTCCACTCGGGTTTGTATATTTAGGACACCTTGTAGAAAACCTCCTATGGCATCAAAAACGATGATTTTCCCAGAATGACTGCCTACTACCATAAAAAGATTTCTGAAAAATAGTTGTACCTATATCAATTAACACATTCACTGCCAAGTCTCAGCGGTGCGACCAGCACTTGATTGATACTGCTGATATTAGGTGATATGCATCAATATGGGCTTTATATCTGTTAAATTATGAATTAGACAGCCAAGAGTAGGCCAACTTAATAAATTTTAATAAGCTGAAGTACTTCAGAAAGACACGCATATCTTAATCTTCATGACTTTCGGAACTTTACAGAAGATTTAAAATTTTATTGATAAATATAAATTTACACGTCAAAGGCAAGGTACCCAGACTTAGTCAGCCATTTGCCTATTTAATGACCTACAGAATAGTTTATGATACTTTCGATAAAATACCTTGGGGTACTTACAATCCAGATAGAAACAGGATCGGCGAAGCATCAACACACTTCCCAGTGTCATGAGACCATAAAACCATGAAATCAACTTGATTATGAGATGCAGATACAGATTCATTGAGGCTAGAAACATTATCCCTCAAACTTCCATTTTTGGATCTAATCCTTTTGAATCTCTTCCGCTTAGGGTTTTCCAAAAATAAAACCTCTTTCTTGGCCATTTCTAATATTTCACCAATTGTGTGCTTACGTGAAATTAAGTATGGCAAAATAAATTTACCGAATTCTGGACATATTAATGAGAGTCTGTTGGACATTGTTACAGCAAGAAAGGATGTACCTCCAAGAGCAAAGAAGTCAAGATCTTGTATCTGATTGAATGTGAAGTTTCTGCCCAATGTTATCTTAAGTTCATTCAGTAAATTATATTTTTGTGATCGCATGGTTTGAGGTTCTGGTACAGTAGTCTCAAACAGTTTAGCTAATAAGCTTTTTGAAATCTTTCCATGGTAGTTGGTGGGCAAGTTGTCAACTCTTATAACTCTATCAGGCCAATGAGTTTCATCAAGTTGACATTTGATGAATTCTGATAATTCTTGACTCCTCAAGTTTTCTGATGAGAAGTACACCACTAACAGTGTAGGTTTTGGTAACCAGATACAGGAACATGTTTTGACCTTTGAACAACTCATGACAGTGGCTTCAATTAATTGCAAAAAGACTTTATTTCCAAATCTCTTTATCACATCATCTTTACGTCCTCTGTAGTAAATAGTTCCGTTTTTCATAGTTCCAAAGTCTCCAGTGTCAACAAACTTTAGAGAATTTGGTACGTTAGCGCCATTTGACTGGTTCAGTACATAACACTCTCTTGTTTTGCTTACTGTAATAAGATTCAAACAAGATTACGAATGAAATTACTCTAATAATTATTATTAAAGTATGTTTACCACAACAAAATATTAGGTACCTACCTAGTACAATTTTTCCGGTCTCTGTTTTATCTTCAAATGGTTTTATGATCACCTCAGTCTCAGACAGACAATTTCCCAAAGGTACTTCTCTATCAGACAAAGGTATGCTTAAGTCCAGTTTCGCAGCACAGGCCCAGCATGACATTTCCGTCACTCCATACAATGTAAATATATTGGTATTATTGTCAATATCTTTTAACAGTCTTAACCTGTTTAATCCATTTAGTGGTTCACCACCGAGAGCCAATACCTTGAGTGTTGAATTTGCTCCAAGAATCGTATTTCGGATATCAGCGTTAGAAAATTGGAAGAATTTGGATGGTGTAGTCTGCCATACTGTTATTGAATTTTCAACTTGTTTTGGAAATAGTATACTGGCTTTTTCAGGTGCAATGACTAATGTTGCTCCATTTATGCAAGCTAGCAGTATCTCTACCATCGAGGGATCAAATGTAAGTGGTGTAGAGAAGTAAATGTTATCAGAAGTAGTGATATTGAACATTTTGGTAAGATCACTAATGTTTGGTTGGATGCTGCGAACCGGGACCTCTATGTGCTTGGGCTCTCCTGTGGTGCCTGATGTAAGGGCTATGAATGAGTGCTGCTTGGCCTGCCATTTTTGGTAGTTACTTGTTGGTTCAGAAGATTGACAATCATTGCAGTAGAAATGAATTTGCAAGTTATATATAGATACAGATTTCTCGGGTTTTTTACCAAAAAGCACCTGACCATCATTTTTGTCCCCTTCAGGCTTAATTGTGACTATTATTGGAAATGATATTGGTTTGCAAAATTCTTCTATATTTTTTGAAGGATCCATAAACATGAAGGTCAGACAGCATTTATGAGCCCTGAAAATAAAAAAAAATAAGATCATCCCCAGAGTTTACATTTTATTAGAGCATTCAAAGTGGTACTTACGCAGCAATAATACACGGTATTATATGGTTTCTTTCAGAGACCACTGCAATAGCAGTTTTATCACATTCCAGTTGCTGTAGATTTTGGGATAGGTATTCACAAACCCCATATAACTCGGAATAAGTGTGGGTTTTGTATGAACCATTGTCATAATATTTCACGGCTATGTTAGAGGGGTATTTGGCACAGGCGCTGACCAGAACATCATAGAAACCTCGTTGTTTAGCCATTGTTTTTAGTTAAAAGGTATTCTGAATCTGTAGAAATATCCTAACTGTCGCATAGCCGAACCTGCTATCTGAAATGAAATTAGAAGTAGGTAATAATGACTGGATATAACTAAATCTACCTGGGCTACTTAGGTACTTTTAGTAACTACTAATAGTACATACTTAAGTAGCCCACACTTTTGGGTTAACTGCCATAAAGCCTCAATACTGTGGGCTTCGGCCCCACGCATGCCTCCCAAAGGACCGGGCCTCTATAAGGCCCGAGATCATGGAAATGAGAAACATTTAATAATTGCTATTTTGACTCAATCAATAGCTCTAAGAAGTCGAGCTTGAAGTGTTCTTCAAGCTCGACTTCATAAAGGTATTGGCTTATGTGCGAGTTGGTAATTTTTTCGTACCTTTAAGTATCATTACTTTATTTGCTTAAAATGTGCCTTGGAAATAACAACAATCAACATGAGGTTTCCGTTCTTTTTCCACTAATATCAGAAGTGTAAATTTAGTAAATGCAAGAGCATCGACTGAATACAAGACTAATCAATTAAAGAAAACTACAGATTTTTACAATTTTCATTTTGAACCCAGCAAGAAGAAAATAATTCGATTCCAGGAAAATACCATAACAAAACAAACAGCTGGCTAAAACATGACAAAAAAAATGTTTTGACATTTGACATGCCCATTTGACGTATGGCTGACATTGACTTTTAATTGGTGCACCAGTAAAATCGAGCGACTTCTAGCGTTGATATTACAGCTTGCAGCTTTCTAACGCTAGATGTCAAGGAAATAGATAAAGTAATTTCGACGGGGCGCGGCGCCCCGGGGCGCACGACGACGCGACGACGTCGTCGTTTAAAAATCGCGATTTGTTGATTTGTCACAGATGCGTTTTTGTAGGGCGAAAAACGCATCTGTGACAAATCAACAAATCGCGCGACACAAGACGCGTTTCAAAATCGCGGCTGTAGGGTAGACGCTTAATTCTCACACTATGCTCGTAAAACGCACTATAACCGTCATGTAGGTACCTATACCTACCTAACCGAAAGCAAACAAGTGATTATACTTACCTAGCCCTGTCAAAAAGGTGAAGGTTTTACCAAATTCTTAGTTTGAGATTCCAAATTCAAAACACATTTCTCCCTTGGGAACATTGACCATTACCCCCAAGGGAATAATGAGATTGAATTTGGAACATCAAAATAAGCAATGAGTGAATTTTTTACCAAGGAGATCAGTACAATGAGATCTTCGAAATTTGAACTTACAGAAGACCAAAAAAAAACTAATGCCGCGAACGCGTTACCAAAATTTTAGAAACAACTCGGAGAAAGAAGTATGAAAAGTAGAGTAGGTATGCTCCTCGTGCCAATAGCTGTCTTCGTGCGTGATTAAATCCCTCTCGCACTAAAGATTCTAGTAGGTAACTCCCTCGCTTATCTCGTGAGAGCTTGTGAGGTAATCTACAGTCCTGAGTTGCGTTTGGGATTTAATGACGCCCGTGGCGTGACGTAAGACGCTGCTTTATGCACTAGGTACCTACTATTTTGCCTTTCATTTGTTTGTATGGCGTAATTTTAACAGATTGCAATGGTCAGGGTAGGTAGTTACAGGTAGGTACCTATCTAGCGTAGCTCTGACTTTTAGCTCATTCAACCATAACTGCTTACCATTTTTCAGTAGGTACCCGCCTTTATAGGTACACTACTAACTAGGGAGCAATAGTTAATGGTGGAGGTTGTGCTAGCTACTAAGTACCTACTAGATTAGATAAGTAGGTACTTGGTACAAGATGGTCTAGGTAGGAATATTTGGCTGTGACTGGTGTGAAGCTTGAGACTGCGGCGTAAGTGACCTAAAACTTGTACGCCAAAAGAACAGCCACAAGCACAATCAATTAGGGGCGGTCAGCGATCGTAGGAAAGGAGGGCAGCGCGCGCGCTCGCCGCGGAAACTCGGAAAATAGTGGCGGGGGCGGAGCCCATCGCAGCCGGGACTCGCAGGGTGCGTGTGGCGAGAGGCGCGAGGCGGCATCGATCCAGCGGGCGGCGGCAGTCCGCCGGGGCGGCCGGCAAGAGCGCGCGTGTCATGCGCTGCCTCTAGATATGGCCGGCGCTCGGGCGCTCGTGGCCGCATGCTGGAGCTGGTGGTGGCTGACCATCGCAGCCGGTAAGTACCGCTCTCCGTAACTCCTCACAAACACAAATAACCCGTATCTCGGGAAAACAGCTGATCGCGGCAACCCCTTCACCCCTGAAGCCTAACTTTTCACGTTTTTGTAGCATTCGAAAGAATATGACAGCCGGGTGCCTGTGTTCGTTATCCTCGACCCCTCGCCGTGGTGCTGGAGGTTATGACGTCGAGGGTTGATGTTTGTTTAATTGTATTATTTTAATCGATCTTTTCCTCCTGGTGCATTTATTAAGTACTTACTTATGATTTAACAGTTTCCTAATCGTTTGGTGTTCACGCTTATCTTTATTACGAGTTTAATTATTTTCAGCGTTTAGTGTTTGTCAATAATTGTGTTAATACCTAGATGTGTAGTAATAAGCGTAGGTAGTCGGTACTCGTGGGTTGTAAAGTGTAAATACTGCGGGAGGGGCTCGTCTGAGACCGGCACCTGGAGGCACGTCCTTGGCGCGGGACTATAGACACTAAACAAACCGACGCATTACGTAATAACACCACCGTAGTGACACATTTGCGTAAATATTGATCTTAATCACGCCATTTCTGGTCAAATGAAGGAAACTAAAAAACCATCTTAAAAGAGCCTTTTATTTTTCGTGCTTATTACTTTCGTGTTTATTTTGCAGTGGTCACTCACTGTGGCAAAGGCTTAATCTAAATCCCGATTGCTCTGGTGAGGCTTCCAACTTGACACTTTGCACTCTATTCTAAAATACTTAGACATATAATTAAACCTCAGAAATATTGGGCAATTTATTTTCAGGGGGACCATCAGAGATCTACTTTACCTATTCGATCTTTTTGACCGACGACAAATCTTTTCTATAGAATTCCCATTCAAAAGATTTCAACGCGTTCCTATTCCAATTATGATAATTTGTAATAAGAGTGAGTTCGGTACACATTATTTAACGCGACCCGCTATAGTAAAATGACAGAACAGTATTTAAATGGTAAATAAAAAATCCTAACTAGTTATAATTTTAAAATATTGACGGTGCGTTCAAGTGAGTCCTACGATTTGACTAAGAATTGCCGATCGAAACGCTTCATTACATTACCTACAAACGAGTCAAAATAGTTTTCTTTCTTTATGATTTTTTGAATACCTACAGATAAAGGATAGGTCATGATTATCATCATCATTCGCAGCTGGATTTCCCAGGCCTTCCGATGTTTGTTGTATCCACTACGGTCCTGTGTGATGATGCCATTGATATACGTAGATAGGATAGGTACCATTTACAATAATTTCAGGCTCACAAATATGATACTTAGATGATTTTTTTAATTTCTTACTTTTTTTAAAATTTCTTCTTATGGTTTGTGTAAAATTAGGACAAGCGTTTTCTTTTAGGTAAAGTGGGCCTGGCTGTTGGTAATGGTAGTTAATGGTATTAAAATATGCGATTGATACAATTAGTTCAATTAGTTTTAATATCTAAATGACTAGGGACTACAACAAAAATTAAAGTACCTCCACCGTAACCCAGTATTCTGACCTAAAGTGCTAGCGAACATTTATCGAAGTAGAGCATCAGGCAATTCCGGTGAGTTCTGCTACCCAATCGTAAAAGAAAGGCATTGGCATCGTATTCCTTTTCGACAAAACCATGTTCGAAGTTAATTTTGACGTAAATAAATATTCATTTTTAATAAAACCATGTTCGATGTATGTTTTTTTTGTGGACAGATTATTCTATAACGCCAAAATGGCTCTGACGGAAGACCAGCGTTGGTTGCTAGCTTGCTAGGAACCAACCTATGCATATAAGTATTTTTATAAACGGGTGTAGGCTTGATTTTGATTGCAAAAATAAATCTATTTTATTTTTATGTAAATTTTCACGATTCTTCTCCTAAAGAAAAATATCTCTATCATTGTAAGAAAAATGCTTTTTTCACCGCCCGCCTTACGTAAACTGCGTTCGTAGCTTAGTGAATTTTTATCATCTTGTCTTTACATCTTCTTGATCGATTTTTGTTGAACCTGGAACCGGGTAGAATATTGTTTCATACTTTCGGTACGAAAGCTGTTAGGTAGTACTTGGTAGGAGCTCTCCTTTACGTATAACACTTAGTATAGTACGTACCTTACCAATTTGAACAAGTTTAAGTTTTTTATTTTTTAGAAACGTTATCGAAGAATTTCAAGTGAAGAAAACAGAAGCTAGTTATGTGCTTGGTACGGATTATCTTAGTTTTTTATAAGTTGCAGCAAAAAAAATTACAGTTGCCAAATCGGTTTTTGTCATTATTCGTTGTAAGTCAAAAAAAATATAATAAACCGGATTAAGCTGGGGTACCTATATATGATAACAGAAATGAAAGAGATAAAATTTCCAGTCGTGTGTGGAGTCATATAAAGCTTTGAAAAAGCTTTGACTTCATACACTTGCTACAGAGATCTTTGCTCGTTACGCTCACTCGATCAATTACCAAGCAGAAATACTAATTAATATGCTTCTTATCATGAAACCTAGGCATGGTGGTATTTGTTCGGATTTCTTATCTAGAATCTGTTTGAAGAGAATAATCCATAGATAAAGATGTACTTACTGGACTGAGGACAACATACATGAAACAGATGTCTTACAAATATTGTACATCGTTAGGCAATTATTTGGTTATACAGAGTATAGATAGGTCCCTATGTAATTAATGATTTTATCGGGTATTTATCGCGTACCTTTTGTTATTATTTCGTTTGTAATTATTTGGGGAGATAGTATCAAAAGGTACGCGATAAATACCCGATAAAATCATTAATTGTTAACAAATCGCGAAAGTTTAAAAAATTGGTTGTCTGTAAAGTCGGTTTACTGACGATAGTTGAACGTGACAACGTCTTAAGAAAAGAGCGAGGTACTGCTGGACGCAGGCCTCCCCCTGATAAACGCCTTATTGGTTTTTATCTCATGGGGGCTAATGTCCATAATCCCCACGCTGGGCATGCGGGTTGGGGATCGCAGTTCGGTGGTAGAATGTTCTGCAGGGGGCGCTGTTGCCCGCCCACGGTGGATATCCCTTAGTCGCCTCTTACGACACCCGCGGGAAGAGTTGGGATGGTGCAAATTCTAAGCCGGCACCACACAGCATAAGCTGTCTATGTTCAAGCAATACACTATGGAGTTAGTTCTAGGTATCCTCGGTGATTGAGATAGGATGTGTGTTCAAGGTGTTTTCTATGTAAAAAACCAACCATCTAATCTATGTATGTTATGTATTTAAACTTTTTAAACTTTCGCGATTTGTTAACATAATTAATGTCGTCAACGTAATTTATTGTCACGGCGCGACCCGTGACCACGATCGCTGTAACGCGGTAGAAACGTAGGGGAAATAATAACAAAAGGTACGCGATAAATACCCGATTAAATAATTAATTATGTAATGTATTATAAGTATATCGGGTTCGATTCCCGCCTCGGGACAAATGTTTGTACGATCTGCAGACATTTGTCCAGGGCGTTCTGGATGTTTTCTATGTATAATAAAAAATATCTATAGTCCCCATAACGCAAGCTTTGCTTACTTCGGGGCTAAATGATGGAGTGGGGATTGTCCACCATTATTTATTTGTTTTCTGGTTCCCAAACATTTTCCAGGAACTTTAAGAGCATGGGAACTGCTATCTCCGGGAAAAATAAATACAAATAAGCTGTGAGGCCATCGATCTATTGACTCGGACTCTAGGTACTTCTCAGACGCTATTGACTCTACTTTGTTTCTGGCTAACCAGCCGGTCGATCGTACGCTGATGATGATAAAATTTCCTGTCAAATAGTTCCTTCTCTTGCCGAATTGAAGTTGACGTTGAGATGATCAGCGTACAAACCAGCGGCTGTGAATATTGCAACTATTGGTAGAGCATTTGACTTTAGTAACGAAACGTGAAATTTCACGTTTCGTTACTAACGTCAAATGCTCAGGTCTCGTTTTCGTATGGAATTTGCGTAGTTCCGTGTCCGCACGATAGAGGCGCTGTACGAAATTGTATGAAAGTAGGAGACATCACGATCACCTCACCTCACCTCAACAGCCTATAATGGACGACCTCTGTGGCGCGGTGGGTGAAGGTCCGCCTGCGACGCAGGAGGTTGCGGGTTCGATTCCCGCCTCGGGACAAATGTTTGTACGATCTGCAGATATTTGTTCAGGGTGTTCTGGTCGTTTTCTATGTATAATAAAAAAATATCTATATATGTACTCGTATATTATTATGTATATCAGTTATCTAGTACCCATAACACAAGCTCTGCTTACCTACCTTGGGGCTAGATAATGCTGTGTGAATTGTCCAGCATTATTATTATTATTATTATTAATGGTCCACTGCTGGACGCAGGCCTCCCCCTGATAAGCGACTTATCTCATAGGGGGTACTGCCCATAATCAATGCATGCGGGTTGGGGATCGCAGTTTGATGGTAGAATTGTTCTGCAGGGGGCGCTGTTGCCCGCCCCCAGTGGATATCCCTTAGTCGCCTCTTACGACACCCGCGGGAAGAGTAAGGGTGGTGGAAATTCTAAGCCGGCACCACGCAGCAGGCGTCGCGATCACGCCTCGACAATAACGTCAAATAGACTCAAAATTCAAGATATTTTATTGCGGAACATGCTGTAACTTAATACCGGTCTTAAAATAACATAATACTATAGTAGTCTTACTTTCTCTAAAATAACTTAATACTGTAAGGTCTTAAAATAACTTAATACTCTAGTAGAGTTCATTTCTTGGATAGAGCAAGGCGATGATATGGTAGAGCATAGTGTTTTCGCAAATGCTATGATACAGAAAAATTACAAAACAGTTGTTAGTCTCATGCTCAAGACTGCATGCAAGCAAACCGTAGCATAAAGCTAAATCTTAGAAGTTCATCGTTCTTTGGTGGAAATAATAATAAAAAGAAAATGTTCGCGTGCAAGAAAGCCTCAATGCTTACGTAGTTACAGCCATGCCCTTACAGAGTCCTACAGAGGGGATTCTTTAGCAACTTTTAGCCCTTCCAATTTATTTTCATGGTTATTCAATTAAGTTAACTGCAGTTTATTTTTCGTGGAACAATTGCGAGCCTTGGAGAAGGGCACGGAATAGAGTCACTATTCCGCGGAGAAGTGAGACTCTGGGGTGTAGGTACGTATTCATCAAATTTATGCATTTAAAATATTGTACAGTGTATACTATATGCGAGAGTGTACCTACTACATCGATCAAGTATGCGGCCTCCGGCCGGAAATTTTTGATCGATGACCTACTATCTTCAGAGTCACAATCATAATAATAGAAAATCGTCAATATTGATCATATTTTAAGGAATTTAATTACTATCTTTAACATAATATTATAAAAATTTATTTCTAACAAAACCAAATTAAATAAGAAAATAAAAATAGTAAAATTCATGAAATAATAAATAGCAAGCTTCTCCTACATCCAAATAGGCTTACGACAAATGTAAATAACACGTCAAGTGCGAGTCGGACTCGCGAACTAAGGGTTCCGTACAATTAAACCTGTTCCAAGTCTTGCCAAGTTTCATGATTATAGGTCTACGGGGTGTACGGGGTAACCCTATGGGTCTAGTGTGCATGTGATTCCCTTGAAAATTTCAAAATATTTGGACATAAACGGCTGTAACTTTTGATTCCCTTGACTTAGAAGTTTTATTTATATCGAGGGTCCAAGAAGTTATGGAGTTGATGTTAATTTCAACTCGATACCTCTACACGTTCCTGAGAAAAAGGGTTGACAGACGGACAGACAGACAAAAAAGTGATCTTAAAGGGTTCCTTTTTTCCTTTTGAGGTACGGAACCCTATAAAAATAATTTCATGTGAGATAACTTCAACATTTCTTGCAAATATCATTCAAAGCATATTTTTTGTCAATTTTCACATAAACCGTTTCATGTGAAAAACGGTAAGAGAGAGACTATTATGGGTAGGTAGGTACGTAATTTTGGATGAAAAAAAAAGGTTTAACCTACATAATATTATAATGAAATTGCAAAATGGATATAGAAATTACAGAATACGTCGGTAACTGCATTTATACGGCATTTTTCTTGAGTTTGTGAAAACGACGGCATTCCGGCATTTAGGGGTCGTAAAAGATTCATATACCTGCTATACCGTAGGTGAGTGTAATATATCACAAGGCAATAAAAACTTGGTTATTTTCCAGAAAATTGAGCTCAATGGAAAAGTTCCTTATTACTTTATTTTAGTAGTGTTGGGTCTTAGCTGCCTTCACGGTTTATTAATAGACCCCCGAGGCCTGTGCGGTTGTTTGTTACCGTAGTTCTACGTTTATCTACCTTGTAACGTATGACTGACACGCTTGTTAACCTTATCGTGAGGCTCACGCAAGACAAAATATTTAAGGAATTCCCATTAACAGTAATAAAGTATTTCAAATTAATTTTTGGAAAAAAATACCCTGTCAGCAAATAAATGATGAAGATGTAGTTACGTTTATCTCGTCTAACGAACACTGAAAGCAAAAACGAATAAGTTTTATAGGTACCTATTTCATTCGGCATGGTCGCCATAGTTTTAATAATTCATATTCATATAATTTATTGTCCTTTTATGCATACAGATGTTTTTCTTAGGTGTAGGTAGTCTTAGTGGGTAGGTACACAATGCATAAAAACCCTGTCAGGGCTGTACAATTAGGTAGGTATTTTGGTTATATCAATTTAATCTATGTCTAGGTAAGTAATAGAAAATTGTCACAAAATACCTTTTACCTAAACAATAAGCATGCCTACCGGCATGCTTATTGTTTAGGTACTAATTGTTAATGGCATTTACAACGTCAAATAATTTTAATAAGTCTATCTAATATGGCTATGATGATGCGTACAAAGTATCAATAGCAAGGGATATAAAACCTGTTTATATTCCTCGCTTTATTACAATTCAAGTGACGGACAGGTGGTGGTTGTCGACGTAGACTGTTATTTGCTTGAATATTTAAAGATTTTTCATGGTTTGGAGTCTAGGCTAGGCTGTAGGTTACTTGTTTGTCAGATTCTAACATTTATAGGAAATACTCAGGGCTAAGGCTGCTTCTAAATTTTCGAGGAATGTAAATAGTGTTCTAATGAAGTGCTACAAAATGCAAGTTAAAATTATGAGAAACAACCCTTTAAAAATGGTTGAGAAGAAACCTGTAGGGTTAATTTTGAAATACATATCTAACGATACATCACACTATAGAAAATAACGAAACAATCCCAATTTTTTTTTAAAATTAATGTCCACCCGTGCGAAGCCGGGACGGGCCGATAGTTTGAAGATAAACTCACTGCATCCAAACGTTAAGGGATAGATTCCTTGAGGAACTTGGAACCCTAACTATGGAATAATTAGATGGACTTATCGATGTCGTTCGTTTATTTGAATAGGCTTCCCTGTAAGTTCATAATTGTTTGAGATAAGTGCAGAGAGATTGCAGGTGTCGCATTGGGCGCACTGCGGCGGTGCCACTAAATCTGCCATGACCTCGATACAGACATCTACTGAAAAACTTAGAGAGCTCTAAAATCGATTCCATGAGCCTTCTTTGAGCTTATCTTTATCCTTTTTATCTTTTCTAAACGATATTGCGAGATTGGATTTCTACGTTTTGTTTTATTCTAAACCATAAAGTTTAGTGTTCGATCTTTGTTGGATGCTTAGAATTTTGTAGTCTTGTAGAAATTGGGGATAGAATTCTGTCCTTAAAGCAATTGGGATACGTAGAGAAATGCTACTAGTCGCAAGTTATCAGCATAAAGATCCGGTTTTTACGAGTGTCAATTTATAAGAAAGATAATTATAACATACATACTCTGCGGTTGTTGGTTGTGTTCTGGAATGGAGACCCAGAGCTGGCACTCGAGAACGAGGGTGACCGCCGAACCATTGGATGGACAACATCAGACAACGACTGGATGATACGAGCCCAAGATACCGAGGAGTGGAAAAGAAGAGAAGAGGTCTACATCCAAGGCCAACATGATGAAGTTTTTTTATTATTATGGGATAATTCAACATACTTTTTTTAATTTCTTTTTTTTTGATTCATTGAATTCATAGAAATCTAAATTGTTATTTAGATTTCTATGATAAAATAATAAATTTATTCACAAAGAAAATTATACTAGTATTTACAATTGAAACAATTGAGCTAGCTGCCGACTGTTGCAAACAGTCTACAGATAGCTCAACTGATCCATATCAACACCAGTCGGAAGCGTCCCCAAGACGCTGGCTGCATTGCCACGCTGTATGGCAATGCTGATACGCTGTGCCACATATTCACCAGCTTTCGGGTCACGCGTCTCAAGAGGCGCAAATATGCAGGTCTCGACAGAGCCTACTCATTTGCTCCCCTTGGAGTCGAGACCCTAGGTCCGTGGGGTACCGAGGCTCTTCGGGTTTTCGAAAAACTTTCTATGATTGAATTATTATCATTTTAAGTTGTTTCGTTTTGTTTCTTTTTTTAATGTTTTATATAATATTTTTTTTTGTGTACCGTGCCAGAAAACCAGCGTTGCTCTACTTTCTGTTGAGCAACATTATGCTGAGGCAGGACCTTTTGGTTCACATGGTGGACAATGTTTTATATTGAGGTACTTATTCTGTTTTTTTTTGTATATAGTACTTAGCTACCTATTTTGTGAACCAATAAATTGATTTTCTTTCTTTCTTACTTTCTAAAGGTAGCTTGGGAAATGTATTTTATTTTCTCGTCTCTAACATGGGAAATGTATTTTAATGATTCAGGATTCGTCGAGTATGTCGACTTTACTAATAAATTGGGCACGTAGTAAAACACACAGTGCGTTGCCTGGCGACGAATGCACGTGTTCACAAAAGTATAATATCGACCAGCCGGTTTCTAGACCCTTTTGAATGGCCAATTACTTAAAATATTCAGCCTTATTCATACGTGATAAGGGTGGAAGTGTGTAGGTTAACGCACGCAACGCTGTACAGGATAATGGGGAATTAAATATTCACAGGTACGGTACAAGCTTCAATTAGATCGTCTCCCTCGCCATTCAATTTAGGTATGATGAAGCTCCTTCCAGTTTTGTCGAATTTTTATAAGTCCCTATTAAGTGACGCTATCATCAGTAGCATCATTGTTTTGGAATCTGGATCTCTTTTAAATAACAAGCGAAAACTTATTGTCTTTGTTGGTAAAGGTAGGTTACTAGGTTAAACATTTTGAAATGCATGGGTTAAAGTGACCGCTTTATTTTAAGTGTTATTTAAGCTCGAAAATACAAACGCAACTCAGATTTAAGCTCGTCTCAAATCACGATTTTTTAACAGTTTTCAATCTGTCGATATTCGTCACTTGAGAGTTGAGACGTGCTTGAATCTGTGTTCCGTTTGAGTATTTGAGGGTTAGTCTGTACTAATATTATAAAGAGGAAAGATTTGATTGTTTAGAAAGTACTGGGCCGATTTGAAAAATTCTTTCCCCGTTAGGAAGCTTACTTTTCAGGGAGTGACATAGGCTATATTTTATCCCAGAATTCCCACGGGAACGGGAACTACGCGGGTAAAACCGCGAGGCGATTGTCTAGTTAGGTATATTTGTACATTTGAAATTTCAATTGTTCAAAGGTACGTTCGGAAATAAAGTCCCTAATTGAATTTTCACAAAACATAATATTTTTTCGGAATATTGGTAAACTGGGTGTCGTCATACCAAATTGAATCGTTTATCGGGCTGCCAAATTGGAGTAATTTATTCCCGAGGGCTTGAAGCCGGCTTGAAGGCCGGGTTTTCACGTTCCCAAAAGAGTTCCCTTAGCCTAACGTACTTTCCATATTATTACTTGCGTTATTACCTATTTCGAATGTGCCTAATATCGTTGGGATTTTAATATTCTTACGTCCAATTTCATTTTCAACACAAAATTAGGTTGAAGGAAACATTTGATGTTATGGTCTCATTTAGGGAAGTGTTTTTTTTTAATATACCTAAGGTGAGGCTTTTTAACCCCCGACGCAAAAAGGGAGGGGTGTTATAAGTTTAACGTGTCTGTCTATGTATCTGTGTATCTGTCTGTGGTATCGTAGCTCCCAAACGGATGAACCGATTTTCGTTTAGTTTGTTTTGTGTCATAGATAATTTTATTCAGAGTGTTCTTAGCCATGTTTCAAGAAAATCTGTCGGGGGGTGTTTAAAATTTTCAATTTTGTTCTTGTAATAATATGAAAGCAGTTTACGTAGTACTTATATGTATGTACCTATAGGTAGTAAGTACCTATACGTACATGCAAGTACTACGTAAACTGCTTCCACAGTCATTAATGACGATTTAGATTTCTTGCATAAAACAGTGCAAGAAATCTAAATCGTCAATAATGACTTTCAATGTTTTGGATTATCATTTACAATCAATAAGGACTTTCGTTTCGAGATCTACCAGGGGTTGTTTGAAACAGACAGGTTGCACCCTTCGTAACCACGATCGGTGTATCACATGTTTGTTCAATACTCAATACTCGTACAGTTTTTTTATTTGACAGCCAATAAATTGTTCAGGCTAATAATGCCGCCTCATGATTTAATGCGCGCTTGGGGTCCCCTGGATTTATTTAAATGCAGTCGTTTAGTCGCGGATGGCGACGACGCCGACGCATTGGCGCCGTTGGGTACGTTATCTCTTTTTCATATTTTTCAGAAAACCTTTTTATTTTTTTCATCAACATTGCCATACAACGGGGCTATACAGCCATCGTCGTCGTGGCGAGGCTTCCCACTGGTACCTATTAATATGGATCATTTGAGCTACCTGTAGATTGTTTGCTACAGTCTGCGGTTAGCTCAATTGATTCAATTGTCGATACTAGTTCTAATTTATTTTTATTATTTGATTGTAATTTTCTTTGTGAATAAAGTTTTTTATGAACACAAATAATAGATAATATAAATATTAATAAGTCAATGGAAACTGGATAGTGTAGACTGCATTAGATTTTTCAAATCGTGTAAAATTCCGTTAAAAAACAAAAGTAACTTAGGTTTTTGTTATTATAGTGCGTAAGCCTCGCACTCAGGCTAATTTCTAATTACTAAGAAATCAAATAATATCGCAAGTCCCATCGGAGTCGAAATTTTTTGCGGTATTATTTGATTTCCTAGAAATTAAAAGTAACTTAGTTCGAATGGCTTGGTCAAATAAATCTTTGGATAAACAGGCGCTTGAAGAGATTGTAGTGAATGTTAGTGTCAAAACAAAATAGTGTCAAAATTTCGTCAACAAAGAAGTGTTGTAAGTTTATAGGGAAAAACGATACCTACTCTACCTACACAATAGAGGACACACACGTGCGGTACGGTACGATCGTTATCTCTCGTGCTGTTTGCACAGATTAGGCTCCAGCCGTGTGGCCCACAGTCAAGTTCAAAATGTCAAAGACATGGCCAGACGTGCTTTTGAAGGTCAAACTGAGGGGTCAATGCTCCGCAAAATGCAGTAAGCTAGCAGCCCCATGTTTAAGCTGAAACTTTTTTAATTTTAAGGCTTCCAAGCTGCAGTACGAGCTTTTTCAAATTGTACGACATATCTTTTACTGATTTGAAGTTTATCTGTAAAGCCGTATCTGACACAGAATAAATAACAATTAGTAGGTATGTACTACAGTATACAGACTAATATAAATAAACCTACGCTTTAAAATAATCTGTAGGTAGTTTGCTAATGTTGATCTGACTGTACAAAATCTCTTGATCTCACTGTGGTGCGAAACGGAAACGAATTTTGGGTAGAAACGCCGAAATTTTTTTTTTTATGTGGGTTGAAACGCTGACACTTTTTGGTATGAAACGCCGAAAATGAATTTGTGGTGAGAAACTGCGAAACACCGCTACACCGCGGTACATACCTACTAGCTATCTTTATTCACAAAGAAAATTACAATCAACTAATAGAAATAAATTACAACTAGTATTTACAATTGAAACAATTGAGCTAACTGCAGACTGTTGCAAACGATTGACAGGTGGCTCAACTGATATAATATATATATATACTCACCCACTTAGTTACAATTATATAAAGACGCTATTCCCGACTCAGGAAAAAAACATAACAACTGACGTGGTATTCTATAAAAACTTTTGTAGTTATGAATATAAGCGGGTTAACTACGAACCTAGTTTGTGTTGGAAGAACACCAACGCAAACTACATAGGTTAGTAGCTAACCCGCGTACATTCAAAATGAACTTTGACGCATACCTATTGATTGGTTAATCACTTCGTCTTTTGTTTTCTAATATATTTTATGCGAGTGTGAAACGTGGGAGTAGGTAGGCACCTATTGTTCGTATCCAGATATAGAATTATCATCAACCTATATTAGTCCACTGCTGGACATAGGCCTCCCCTAATGAGCGCCATAGCGCCCTGTCTTCAGCTTGCCGCATCCAGCATTTACCTCTAGTCTTTCGCAAGTCGTCATCCCACCTGGCTGGTGCGCGTCCTACACTACGTTTGCCTAGTAGCGGTCTCCACTCAAGAACACGTTTACCCCATCGGTTGTCGGTCCTTCGCAAGACATGGCCGGCTTACTGCCACTTCAGCTTGCTAATTCTTTGAGCTATGTCGATAACTTTGCTTCTCTGTCGGATGTATTCCTTACGAATCCTATCCTTCAGAGAAACTCTGAACAAAGCTCTTTCCATGCTCGCTGAGAGATATAGAATACCTATTTGAGAGATATAGAAAACTAGTTTCTGCCCGCGGCTTCGCACGCGTTGTTTCTATGGAAATGCTTTAATGTTATTTCTATCCCACGGGAACTGATTTATGGGATAAAACGTAGCCTATGTTTGATTCCAGGATTAGACTTACCTGTATGAAAAATTTCAGCCTGATCCGTTCAGTAGTTTTGGCGTGAACGGGTAACAAACATCCATCCATCCAAACTTTCGCATTTATAAATATTAGTGTGATACCCTTTGCACTAGTGCAAATTCGCAGTAGATAGGTATTCTATGGTAGGCAGGTCTGTGTTTGTACACTATAAATCTATTTGCCTTTAAATACGGGCAGTTCAATTCATATTTATAACATGGATTTACCCACCGGATATTTATTTGCAAATCTAAGGTAAAGGATGTGTGAAGGACGACGTGATATCGGAATCACAAATAGGATGTTAGAATAACGGAGTAGGGTACGGATTTGGTATAATGGGAGCTTTGTCAAGAGTTTATTTGTACCTATGGGGTTTTTTTAGTTTATAACTTTACCCAAATTTTGTTGGACAAATGCGCTGATATGGAAATACTTTTTGAATGACTCTACCACCGGTTCTTGGCTTTTTTAATTTATATTACTAGATGATGATGATTATAAAACTTTTAAATCCATCATGGTTATTAACACTAAAGTCATTTACAACGGGATTTACCATGATTTGAGTTTTGAGCTTTCCATATTCATGGCGCATGAAACTGTGCCGAAATATTGGAAAGCTCAATACTCAAATCATGGTAAATATCCCGTTGTAAATTACTCTAGTGATGATGATGATTTCCTCCTAGCCGAATTTCGACCACGGCGGCCAGTCTCATCGGAGACTAGCCAGATGCGCAGGACATATTAAAGTGCATAAGTGTGTGCGAAAGCACAGGGGCACTCTCTATTCCCTCACTCTCACAATCCGATGGGACGACAGACCGACACGAAGACCCGTAACGTTTTTAGTTGAGAATGCAGATTTATAGAGCTAAAAAATCCATAACACACAGTGCAAATTTTTTTTTCTACTACAAAAATTTACGAAGTTATGACCAAAATACTAGCGAAGTTCACTGAGTGACCGCCGCGGGTGCGTGTGACGTCACTGGCTCGGTCGCCCGTTAACCGTAGGCAGATATCAGTTTTTAGTGATTTACTCCGAAATTATTATTTAGGAAAAAAAATTACACAACCAAAAAGACTCAGTTTTGAGAGGTATTCCCACAGAGCAAATACAGAAGGTATTCCAATATATATAGTAGAGTTATAAAAGTTGAGAAGGTTCAAAAGCGGCTAATTCGAAAGTTCATAATAAAAGCTGGTACGATATGGCAGTCGGGGGCGGCTGAGTGGTGGCCAGCGGCGCGTGTCCACCACCTGTCGTGGCACCACCGGTCGCCACCCTGACAGCCGGTGCCTGGCCTGTGCCACTTCTAATAATTACCTTTTGAGGTGCATATGTAGAGGAATAAAGCAGGGAAGATGTCATAATTACGTTGTAAGCTAGGTACTGACTCTTGATCGAGCTTAAAGGAGGTTCTCAATGTGTCGGTACTTCATATTCCGCGATCTTTTCGTCTGTGAATAAAGTTTTCATTAAATTAGGTATGAGGTTTGAAAAATTTGCTGAATCAAAGAGTATTTTGTGCTTATGCTATCAAAACACAATATAAAATGTAAAAATCTCTACTCTGAAAGAACACAAAAACGTCGTTTTGCCCTTCGAATAAGATTAAAAATAAACGTATTTATGTATTGCTTTCCAGATGTGGTGAAGTGAAACTTTATAATGTTGGTAGATGTTACGTTAGGGGTAAGTTTGTTATGAAGTATTCTATGACCTTCCCCACTGGTGGCTTATTAACCGACCTCATATTCCAAAATCTTGCATGCATAATGTAGATCTACCTCCGTTTTCAAAAAACTATCTGAGCGTCTGGTCGAAGCGACGCGTGACCCGAGAGCTGGTGAATATCTGGCACAGCGTATCAGCATTGCCATACAGCGTGGCAATGCAGCCAGCGTCTTGGGGACGCTTCCGACTGGTGTTGATATGGATCAGTTGAGCTATCTGTAGACTGTTTGCAACAGTCGGCAGTTAGCTCAATTGTTTCAATTGTAAATACTAGTATAATTTTCTTTGTGAATAAATGTCAGTATCTACCTCTTGTGCTTAAAATTTACATTTCGGTAAGTGATTTAAATTGCATAGTTTAAAATGCTGCAGATTTAGGTAGGTGCTCATTTTGAAACAAAAATACAACTTAAGACTCTTGGAATTACATACGTGTAAAACTAGGAAATATAAGCGTCCATGGTGACCATTTCGATTTTTAACCGACTTCATAAAAAGGGGAAGGTTCTATGTTCGGCTGTACCTACAGCCAAACTGAATGTTTTTTTTTACCTATGTATGTTTTTTTTTTACATTATGTTCGTCGATTTTTCCTTCATTGATTTGGATGATTCTTTTGCAGTTGCATAGATAAAGATAAAATGTTTATTTGACTTAAGTAACATAACAACATTTTTAAAAATAAGTACTTACCTACAGATTTATTATTAAGATAGTTGGTAGGTACCTGATGTGTGAAGTAGACTCATTATAAGGCCTCGCTAATGAGTTCCTCCCTCTTACCTCGGCAGCCTATATTTGTCCACTGCTGGACGCAGACCTCCCCCTGATAAGTACAGACCAGGTGAGAATTCTGTGTCTAGTTAAACCTAACATAGGCTTTAAGGCACTTCTAACCGAAATATAATGTTGTTTTTGACGTGACAACGTCTTATAATTCGATAGAGCCGGCTGCACGCACGAAAAAACATGACGTCATGTGGCGTTACCTCGCTCTGAGGCGTTCCATGTAAGGCTTGAAGTGCAAGCGAGAGCGCTCGACATCCGTCTCTCTCCTACTTGAGTGAGCGATGCGTCTGCGTGGACAGCTGCTATACTATAGTACATTTACATGTTTTGATCGAGTATCAAATGCTACCATTCCATCAGTATTTTCTTAAGACGTTGTCACGTTCAACTATCGTCAGTAAACCTTTACAGACAACCAATTTTTTTATGTGAATAAATAATTCTATTCTATTCTATGTAAGTGCCATATAGGCTTTTATCTCATGGGGGGTAATGCCCATGCTAAGTCGAAAATAGTCGAAAATGAGGATGACCCCGATTCCTCCCGGAGTCTTAGATCCACCAAACTTAAAAAATAAGGGATTTGAAATCGGTTTTGAGTTAATAAAAAAACAAATTATTGTTCTCTTCGATCTTTCGTATACTTTTCATACCGAAGGTAGGTAAGTATATTTTGGCTTAGTTACATTCTCAATGACATAAGTGCCAAAATGCACATGCACACAAAAACCCGTAATAAACAATAAGTGTCGATATATCGATTTGCATTAGGAAATCGTCAAGATCGAACGATCTCTGAAAATGAGTCAGAGCATCGTACGATGTGTGTTTTGCTGACAAGAAAGTTAAACATACGATGTTTTGTTACATTGGTTGTGAATTTGTCGAACTATTTTAGATACCTTCATGTCTGTCCCACGTTGGTACACTCTGGGTAAACAACGAGCCACCTGAAAGTTATTCCAAGTTGTAATGAATCATAGAAACATGTCTCAGATAGTTATCTGTAGGTTGGTGTAGGTACCTACTACATGTAATATTCTCTCTCGCTATTCCTTTTCCTCCCTGAGACCATCGTGATATCGATCTTATCTTTGATTTGTCATCGAGAAATGCGAAGATTTAACATAATTTAACGAAAATTAAAAAAGACAACGGCACGACAAGACAAAATTTAAAAACACGCCGACGTTTGTTGGCTGAACAGATATTCATGAAACATGGCTAAGAACACTCGGGATAACATTTATCTATGACACAACAAAAATTAAACGAAAATCGGTTCATCCGTTTGGGAGCTACGATACCACAGACAGATACACAGAGACACAGACAGACACGTCAAACTTACAACACGCCTCTCTTTTTGCGTCGGGGGTTAAAAAAGTTAACAGCAATTTGTCACTTGGGATCATATAAGAATTCTAACCCATTTGACTTTTCTAAATGATCTAAGTACCCCATCATACACTGAAATCTGTTCAGGCATAAGTTATCACTACATAGTATAAAACAAAGTCGCTTTCTCTGTCCCTATGTATGCTTAAATCTTTAAAACTACGCAATGGATTTTGATGCGGTTTTTTTAATAGATAGAGTGATTGAAGAGGAAGGTTTATATGTATAGTAATAGTAGTATTTTATTGCACCCGTGCGAATCCGGCGGGTGAAGGAATAAAGAAAAGCATCCAACATAAAAAAATAAATATCGTTTGACCACAATCTATACTATCAATCACAATATAGATACATAATAACAAGTAGGTACCCTGAAAACATACTACTCCTCTTTCGGGGAGTCGTATAAAATACACCATTGTATAGATTAGGGCGTTATAAAAACGATTTGGTAGATAGATTTAAGTAGTAAGGTAGTTATTATTTTAGAAATACCTAATGAAGGAAAGGCCAAGGTGTTCTTGACCTTCAAAAAGTTTATTTTATTTCTCATAGACACGTCATCGTTGGTGGCACTAGGAATCGTGCATATGCCTACCATATAAAAGTTCGTCACGCAGGGCGACAACATGTGGCATGGTCGACATGGAACCCTCCCTAGAGTCCTCAAGGTTTCATGCAACTTCTGCAACAGTCTAGCACAGTATTTCTCAAACTTTTTTGGCGACGGAACCCTTTTGGGAATCAAAATTCACGGGCCTCCAAAACTAAGTATCAAACTTTTAAAATTAATTTTTTTCACTTAGAGTATAGGCAATAGCCATTATTCACAAAGAAAATTATACTAGTATTTACAATTGAAACAATTGAGCTAACTGCAGACTGTTGCAAAGAGTCTACAGGTAGCTCAACTGATGCATATCAATATCTTTTTTTCTAAATTATAGAAGTTTAAGATTTAAAATAAAAAACGTTTTATAGGAAATTTTTTCAGCTTTCTTTGAAAGTATAGTAAACTAAACATTTAGTAATATTTTAACTTATAAAAAGATAAAACAATAAAATAGTCATTTTTAGCTTAGTGTCCTAAAACTCAACATTTGATAAGTATGTTTTACATGTTATTTAATTTTTAATAACTGGTATTGCCTCGAGCGTCGAGCCGGTTTGGCATACTGAACACGAGGTTTCGGAGTCGATCCGACTATGGGGAATATTCTCCCATTCGTCTATCAGGGTCTGATTTAGTGCCCTGAGGGTGGTAGGTGGTGGTCTACGGCTTCTGACTAGCCTTCCTAGCTCGTCCCAGCCGTGCCCAATTCTTAAAAAGATATGTGTACTTAAAAAGTTGTGTGTACTTAAAAAGTTATTGTAATTTGAAAAGTTTTTGCTTTTGTAAACACTATACACTGTCCAAATCAAGTAGAAATGGCGGCTAACATATAAAAGGTATTTAACTTTTTATGCAACCTTGTTTTTCTATTGTTTATTTTTAATTATAACCAGTGTTTCCGCGGAACACACTTTGAGTATGGCTCTAGCTTTAGTTTAATTTAGGTGTAACGTGTAGGTGTACCCTAAAAATATTTTGCTATGACCTAGGATAAACCACATACCTACAGTAAAAATAATTACATAATCGTCGGAAAAAACGGTAACTATTGATCTGGAATGCTTATTTCGGTCAACGAATTTATCACTGTCATTCAACGTGGCAATGCTCAACCTACGATTTGGTGACGGGCGAGCCCGAGTTTAATTTATATTGGTCTCTATAAAATATCTATCAAGGTTATAATATCTAGGGTATATATCTAGGTTGTGTGTGGGCAAATCAGTAAATTTCTTTATCTGTATCTCCAAGAATTAAATTTAATGTGAGTCTATCTGCAAGCATTAAATTTTAACTTGGTTTTAACTTGATTATAACTTGATTTGGTCGAAGATCTCAAGAGGCGCAAATATGCAGGTCTCGACAATGCCTACACATTTGCTCCCCTTGGAATCCAGACCCTAGGTCCGTGGGGCACCGAGGCTCTTGCTCTTCGGGTTTTAAAAAAAATATCTGAGTGTCTGGTTGAAGCGACGCGAGAGCTGGTGAGTATCTGGCACCGCTGTGCCGCAGAGCAGCTCTCGGGTCACGGCTGTATGGTAATGCAGCCAGCGTCTTGGGGACGCTTCCGACTGGTATTGGTATGGATCAGTTGAGCTACCTGTAGACTGTTTGCAACAGTCTGCAGTTAGCACAATTGTTTCAATTGTAAATACTAGTATAATTTTCATTGTGAATAAAGGCTATTGCCACTTATAAAAAATTGATCTTGACTGTTAACTATGGTGTGACGATAAACCCTTGTCTTTGAGGTAGAATAAATGACCATAATTACTAGCCAGATGGGCAATTTACCCAAACGACTGGGCAGGCACGCGCCGCCGTCTCCGGTTACAATGAGGGACTTCAATTAATTGTAACACCCTGTATATTCTTCCGATCGAATAGGCAACGCGATCAATTTCACAGAGAATCATGTTTCTAATGTAAGTAGGTATGACTTTTAATGAACATCTACCCTTTCAGGTGCAAAATGAAAAGCATGCAGAAAGCTACTTGATTTTATTAGGGTATCTAAATCGTCTTTTTTGTCGTCGTTGTGATAAAAGACTCTATATCGTTGTTGTTAAAGTAGGGATGACTTTAATGAATATCTACCCTTTTAGATGCAAAATGAAAAACATGCAGAAAGCTACTGTTTTTATTCATTGTCAAGTGTAATATCGTTTCGCCTATTATTTTCGGGTTATTGTAGCTAGGAGCAGCTTGCCCATTTTGAGATGATGAGATCTTTCTAGCCTGAATTGAAAAGCAGATGGGTTAAAAAATTCCTTGTGCTAAGGTTAAAAACCATTAAATAAATAAATAATAGACAATCCACACAGCATCATATAGACCCAAGCTTAGCAGAGCTGATGTTATACCTAGGTAGGTACTAATTACTGTAAAAACAATTAATATTCTTACTTAGTACATAAGTAAGTTAATATAAACCTCAATCGATTGGTTAAACGGAGGTAGTCAACTATACTACCTTTGTTTAAGTAGGTACTTACCTACTAATAGGTGGCTCTTAGAGAGAGTTTTTAGAGTCGTGGACGAGTTGTACGCGTCGCCTATTATTTAATTAGATTAGAATGAAAGTATATCAAAATACTATAAATGAATTATATTATTATAATTAATTATACTAGATGCATATTATAAATTATATGGCTTACCTTATTCCTTTGTAACTTGTAACTTGGCGTTATTAATAAGTTTAAGTAGAATTGTATTGTTATCATACCACTGATACCAATTTGTTTATAGAGAAAACTTAAGGCAACGTAATCAATTTACCTATCCATTACTTAGGTTTCCATTACATTAACTCAAACAGAGCTAACCGGCCTTGTTAGGTACCTTTAACCATTGATGATGGCAGCTTCGATAGTTATCAAAACTTAAAATAGAAAGTCACAAATCAAATGCGACCTTTTGCAATCGACCTTCATGGATCCTCGCTTCAAAGAAATTGCTCGTCATCAAACATTTTCCCGATACCGGCGGAGGGTTCGTGTTTCATAACAATGAAACGCCTAATACAATAAATGAATTAACAATTGGCTTCGTCTGCATACCGCGAGTTTCCACGAAAGCTAAAGGCGGTCCCTCACTAGGACCATTCGTAATGTAACATTCAGATTCGAGCAATAAGCAATAAGCAATCTGAGTGCCCATGACGCACATGACCGCACCTTGCGGTCCTAGACGCTTCAGCGCGCCCCTTTGGGTCGAACTGCAGAGGCTGGGCAGTAAAAGCCTTAACATCACACAAAACGGAAGAAAAATTAAGCATTACTTGCTCGTTTGTGAAACAATATCCTCACTACTTTAAGACTCACGCAGAGCTGATAAGAGACACACGAGACATAAAGACAGGCTCCATGTCCCAAAATGCAGTATAGAACTTGCCAAAAAGAAGGCATATCATCAGGCAATACGCATTTATAATAAATTACCCAATGAATTTAAAACTATGATATCAAATTTATTTAAAATTAAACTGAAAATATGGTTAATTGATAAATGTTTTTATGACATGAAGGAATATTTTAATTATAGGACATTATAATAGGTAACATAAGTAACAAATTTTTGACATTTTATAATATTTTTAACTTTATTTTATGTGTCTGTTTTATAATTATTATTGTTAGATCTCTAATATTATTTTATGAAGCCTAACATTATTAGTACCTACGGATATTCCTGAAAATAAATGTTTTATTTCATTTCATTTATTTTATTACAATGCGCAGCCGGTTCGGCTGACACTGGTGTCAATTCTAATTAAAAAATTTATAGAACTTTAGAAAATTTGACAGCACCAAAAAATGCTCCCGTCCCTTTCAGAACAATTGAAATAAAAAGGATGTCATAATTTTTAGTGCTGTCAAAAAGATTTGTGTAGTTTTGGCGACCTCTAAATTGACACCATTATAAAAACAACTGATTCTATTGCAGCATAATGCTAAAAATCAAATCTAGTGGGATAGGCTAATGCTCGTCAGCCAGGGAAGCAGTATTGTATTGAACACTTAAGCTATATGTGCTGTGCACATTGTGGCCAAAATTCGACTAGGAGGACATAATCATCATTATTCTAACGTAATGCTCACAAACGAATCGTTTGTGAGAATGTTACATTACATGCGAATGCTCGCGGTGAGGAAGCGCCATAAGAAACAGTCTGAAGCTTACGAAATTAATTTATTAAGTACTAGCTGCGCCCCGCGGCTTCGCCCCCGTGGAAATTTATGTTTCCAACTTTCTTAATTTTTTCTTTCATAAGAACCTTCTCCTGACAATAACAAACACAACAAAGAAAGAATTAGCGAAATCGGTCCAGCCGTTCACGCGTGATGCCGTGACAACGCGAAACGGGTTTCATTTTTATATATAAGATTGTATATAAACATTTTTACCTAGTATTGTTTTAGGTTACCTTTGTCTCGCTTTCCCTAATACGGTTTGATGGAAGTTAATTGTTTTTGAATAAGTCTTTTAAATTTTCTGTTTGTAAAATACAGCCAGGGTGCGTTGGAATGGGAAGCGTTTTAATGGGATTCCCAGAAGCATAACAATTGTTCCTAGTTGTGGGAGGAGTGAGGGGACGAAGCACAGTTTAGTTATTTCGTTAATACAGGTGCAGTTAAATCTGGCAGTGAAACAGTTATGGGCATATGAAATAACTTAGTTGCATTTTGTAAGTTATGAGTATTTTCATGACAAATTTGTCGCAACTTAGTAATCCATTAGGATATCTTTATAGCAGGACAAAGTAAGAAGTCTTGAATTCTATTTCGATAGCTTTATTGATTTATTAGGGTACCTATCTAAATCGTCTTTTTTGTCGTTGTGATAAGACTCTATCACTTATGTTTCAAAGACATACATATCTACCTGCCTAAGCTTAATTGGTTTCTATCATAGATATATCTTATTATCATAGGTATATCATATAGGTAAATAGTGCTCAAATAATTTTGCTCATTAAGGCATGATTTATGAGTAATATAGGTAATTAGTTCTGCAGAGCCAAGCAATGGACTACCGTCTAGCTATCAAGGAAGGATCTAGCAAGGAGAACCCATTAAAACCGAATAGTGTGGATATGTTTACGATCGCGTGGCAAATACGGTTTATAGCAAAGCAGTAAATAGGAGCGATTAAACCAACAACTGAAACCTAGTTGGTGCCAAGATTTGGGTGACGTTCTAGGTTTTAAATTAAGGAAAACACATTCCGAAATACCTAACTATTAAACTTTTAAATCCATCATGGTTATTAACACTAAAGTTATTTACAATGGGATATTTACCATGATTTGAGTTTTGAGCTTTCCAATATTTCGGCACAGTTCATACAATCATGCACCATGATCACGGAATAACTGAAGGCACTGCGAGTGAGTTTTTAATGGCAGATATATCGATAGACCATCGATCAAAAATTTCAGGCCGGCCCCCGCATACTTGATCAATGCGATCTACCGATCTACTCACTCGCAGGGCCTTCAGTTATTCCGTTGGCACATGAAACTGTGCCGAAATATTGGAAAGCTCAAAACTCAAATCACGGTAAATATCCCGTTGTAAATGACTACTACTATTATTTGCCATAGGAATTATTTTCAAATTCCCAATGGCTACCGCGCCAGTTTCGTTTTCCTCGTGTTCAATTTTTAAACTTCTGATGAAACAAGATCCAAACTAACAACTGTCAAAAACTAAAAATAAAACCTCTTTGGTTCGTTATTTTCCACAAAGCGGAATAGGGTCTGTGATTTCTCGGAAAGAATCAGCGCTAAATGCAGGCCAGTCAGCCGACGAGGCAATCTGGAGCATTTTATTTACTGTGGTTGACGGGAGCCCGAGACGTGGCGTCGCCTCTCAGGCGCCGGGCTTTCTCATTCCCTTTCTCGAGCTAGGGCTGACACCATGCTGACACTGATATGACACGCCGTGACATTTTCTTATTCCGTGCATGACGTGCTATTTAATTTCCGTTTGCTTCAAGAGCTAGACCTATCAACGAAGGTTTCGTACGTCCTCTATAGATGTTAGGTAGGTACATTATAGGAACCTGTTACCCAAAACGTTGTGAATAAATAAACTGAACTTAACTGGAAAGCACGTTTGTCTACAATCGACATTACTTATCGTTGTTTTTGGTATGCAAAAGCTCTACAGCTTTTGAGCCCTTCCCAAGCAGTGGTAGGTGCTGTAAAATCTCTTAATTATTCCTCAAAAAGATTTAACTCGCGCCTCGGGTAAAATCAATTTTGGTCTAGGACTTTATTAAAAATGAAAAAACATTGATTTAGAATACATAAACTGAACTGAAGTACTTCGTTGCTCTTAATTTCAACAGAAACATGATCGTAATGGGTCTGTTGAAGTCGAAATCAAAATAAACGGGAGGACGATTTGCTCTAAGAAGCAGTCGTAGGCGCCAGGATCCGTCGTAACTCGAACTTTTAATTGAGTTAAAAGTTCCAGACGAGATATCAATAGCATTAACTTGATAAGCTTATTTTATGACTGTGAGTTTATTGTTCCTGGCAGCCCTAGAAAGTTCTGTGTCATAAGCTCGTAAGGCATAGGCGTCGTAAATTGGAACTAGGGTTTAGACTCGCGAGTGTAGCCGGCCCGTTCTTGACACCATCCGTCAGTTTTTAATTAAAGTGGAGGCTTAGCTTCGCTGTTCATTAGCTTTAATGTGAACTTTGTTTGAACAAACATTCGGTAACGTATTTATTCAGTCAAAGGTAAAGTAACTTGAGCTTTTTTATTTAATTTAACTGGTAAAGATTTCTTGTTCGCTTCTTTACTTAACGTTAAAAATATTGAAGTGAATCAAAATCAAAGGGATCACTTTATTTCCTAGTTTTAAATATGAAATTTGAATTTTTGTAACGTGTCCAAGAGTCCTGTAAGGCCGGAAATGAAACACTTTGATATCTGATAGCTTGGTTAAAATGTCTTTATTTTTAGCCCACAAAAGCCAAAACCGTTTAAAACCTTTTTCGAATTCTTAAAAGTAAGGTACATACGTTTCAGACAGAGGAGGAGGTTTCAGAAGAAGGATAGATAACGTAACCTTTTTACGGGAATCAAAATTCTACAGTCATTTTGAATTCAGAACCCATTATGAAAAACAAAAGCTATGTAAGTATAATAGTACCGATCGGGAATTTGGTTAAATCTGTAACATCATCACCCAAGATTGCTTGAATTGAGTATTATTATAGCATGAACTGAGTACTTAAACTGTATCAGAAGATTACGCTTATATTGTTCCCTGTTAAAACCTACAGTTTCAAGAACCAACTGTAAAATTCGTGTCCAGCTAGTGAAAAAAATATTTAATTCCTATTTTATTAGCCAAAACGCGTGGGAACTACAGACAGAGCAAACTGTAAGTATCCAACCACCCAGTTCACAAATTCAAATTCAGCTTACATAAGCCGAGTTTGGCTGTACCACGTAGCCTAGTTGTCTGAGTATCGAGCCGCGGGAACTAACTACTTTATATTCTGTGTGCGCAGACACTGCTCTATATTCTGTTACGGGGTTCATGACCGGGTTACCGCTGATAGATGTTTCTGCCGGATGTTGCTGGCAATCCTTGGAACGCTATTATTTAAATAAGCTCTCAGGTGTAGCTTGAATTTGTTCTGAATTTAAGATTTTTTCATGCGAATTTTAATAAGACAACCTACAGGTCCTACAGCAAAGATTCTTATTTTAAATCCTTCTTTTTGACGCTTAAACATTGTACACTGATTTCTTTTTTAACCCCCGACGCAAAAAGAGAGTGGTGTTATAAGTTTGACGTGTATGTCTGTGTATCTGTGTATCTGTCTGTGGTATCGTAGCTCCCAAACGGATGAACCGATTTTCGTTTAGTTTTTTTTTGTCATAGATAATTTTATCTCGAGTGTTCTTAGCCATGTTTTATGAAAATCGTTTTTAAATTTTTAATTTTGTCTTGTTACTTTACGTAACGTACGTGCCTAGCGTTTCCATACTTTTATTTAGCTTACAAAATAAGCTTTCATATTTACAGCATTCTTGGAAACATAGTTATTTCAGCGATTCCCTTCATTACAAAACAATAAAACTGGTATTTTATTTTACATAAACAGCCTTCAGTACCTATTCGTTTTACATAACTTCGAATATAACGAGACAATCAATAGGCACGATATTCTTTTCAAGGCAGTTTTTGGAGGCCCTTACGTCGTATTGATTGATGAAATGTAGGCCACTACCAGTTTACTGCCTGTAAATATTTATAGGATCTGAAAATAAGAACAAACACTTACGCATTTGATGAGGGCATTACAACTTGACGTTTTAGGAGATGATACAGCATAATTCCCTTGATTAAAAAGATGGTCTGCCGAACATTCTGTATAAACATAACTTTATACAGAATGTTCGGCAGACCGTGTGAGATACAGATGTATGGTAACTGGACGTAGGTGGAACTAAGTGAAATAGCTTAGCGTCTATTTAACCCTGAAAAGCATTTGTATATTGCATGGCCTACTTTTTAACCTCCGACGCACAAAGAGAGGGGTGTTATAGTTTAACGTGTCTGTCTGTGTATCTGTCTGTGGTATCGTAGCGCGTAGCTCCCAAAGGGATGAACCGATTTTCGTTCAGTTTTTTTTGTGTCATAGATAATTTTATCCCGAGTGTTCTTAGCCATGTTTCATGAAAATCTGTTTACCAATAACGTCGTCGGGTTTTTAAATTTTTAAATTTTGTCTTGTTTTGATAGGTTCCAGAATAAACAGTTAGGTATTTATCAGCAAAATAGCATTAGCTAAATGTTATGTTTGTTAATACATTCCAATAGATAGAATCAACAACTCTTCCCGCGGGTGTCGTAAGAGGCGACTAAGGGATAGCCACCGGGGGCGGGCAGCAGCGCCCCCTGCAGAACAATTCTACCACCGAACTGCGATCCCCGATCCGCATGCCTAGCGTGGGGATTATGGGCATTACCCCCCCATGTGATAAAAGCTAATAAGGCGCTTACCAGGGGGAGGCCCGCGTCCAGTAGTGGACTAATACAGGCTGTTGAGGTTAATGTGATAGAATCAATACCTAATAGAGATGAAAACGTTTACCTTTATCATTTTATATTGTCTTTTTTTATGAAACTTCTAATCATTTCTTCACTTAGAACATCAGTTATTACACTGTAATTTTCTCAGGCGCTAAAGAGTCCCGCTTAGCAAGGGTAAAATGTTGCAAACAAAAAGAAAAAAAATTCTAAATTGTACTTCGTATGCTTGTATGCAGAATATGGTGACACATTGTATGTTACGACCACTTGTATATTTATCTTATACCCGTATATTACGACCACTTGTATATTTATCTTATACCCATATAAGATAAATATACAAGTGGTCGTAATATACAATGTGTCACCATATTCTGCTTTACAAGCATACGAACTACAATTTAGAATTTTTTTTCTTTTTGTTTGCAACATTTTACCCTTGCTAAGCGGGACTCTTTAGCGCCTGAGAAAATTACAGTGTAATAACTGTTATTACAATAACTGATAAATCAAAACTGTTTTACAAATGTGACGCACTGCAATATTATGTATAGCAGCAGGAGCGTAGCGCGCTTACGGAATATTACATGAGCTCGTAGCACAAACGAAATGGCTACGGAGTAGACACGTAAATACTGATATTCAATTGGAAACGTAGCAATACGGGAATAAGATATGTTTCTGTAGTAGAGTTGATTAGGTAAGGTTTCGTGATTTTGTTTATTTTATTAGTTATCATTCAGAGTAGCAAGGTACGTCTTAGATTCTGTAATCCTCTAGGGTCTTTCCTTTAGCTAATAAATTAATTTGTTACGGATACAAAATTAGGTTCAAAGTGGGATAGTGGAGTGCTTCAAACAAAAACGAATAGACCAATAAATGAGTATTTTTACAATTTTCTTTGGGTTAGAATGTAAAGCAATTTGTCACGCAATTTCTGATGATTGACCGTAGTTTATGGTTATCACTGCTCATATTCGTTAGGTATGGCGCTTTTTGGTAGCCCATGTCCAGAATTCTACGTATTTTGGGTCAGATAATAATATTCCCGTGGCTGTGTGGTGCCGGCTTAGAATTCGCACCAGCCGTACCCCCACTCTTCCCTTGTGTGTCGTAAGAGCGACTTACGGATATCTGACGAGGGGCGGGCAGCAGCGCCTCCTGAGGAACAATTCTAGCACCGAACTGCGATCCACAACCCGCATGTCCGGCATGGGGATTATGTGCAGTATCCTCCATGAGATAAAAGCCAATAAGGCCGCCTTATTAAGGCGCTTAACGGCGGGAGGCCTGCGTCCAGCAGTGGACCACTATAGGCTGTTGAGGTGATTTTTTATTTTATTTCTCATTTATTTTTAAGGACTTTTGTTATTCATTAACATGTCAGTCCTATTGTATACACAACAAATTATTTTCTAAATATAAGATAAACAATATGAAAATATAACGTAACAGAAATATAAATACAACATAACAAACACAACTAATCTTAAACCTACTTATAAGTAGGCTTAAGGTTGTGCTTACTTCCATGGTCACCTATAGATATATCTAAAAGTGACCATGGAAGCAAACACATTATAATATACCTACCTAGCATTTATACTATACCTAAATACTTACAATATTAGACAACCTACCTACTAGTTGAGGTGATAATATTGACTTATGAGAGTGAGGGAATAGAGAGTGCACCTGTGTTTGCACACACACTTGCGCACTATAATATGTCCTGCGCATCTGGCTAGTCTCCGATGAGACTGGCCGCCGTGGTCGAAATTCGGCTAGGAGGACATCATCATCATCATCAATACTGTCATTTCTAACCCCCCGACGCAAAAAGAGAGGGGTGTTATAAGTTTAACGTGTCTGTCTGTGTATCTGTGTATCTGTCTGTGGTATCGTAGCTCCCAAACGGAAGAACCTATTTTCGTTTATTTTTTTTGTGTCATAGATAATTTAATCCCGAGTGTTCTTAGCCACGTGTCATGAAAATCTGTCGGGGGTTTTTAAAATTTTTAATTTTGTCTTGTAATTGGTAACATTTTGTTTCAGCCACCGAGCTAGACCTGCTGGGCGCGTTAGCCTTGCACAACACGTCACGGACAGGAGTTTCCCTCTCGCCAGGAATGCAACCACAGCGGATAGCTTACACGTTAACAGGTACGTTGTTATTTAGTCATTCAGTAACATTTATTAACACAAGAAATAGTACAAAAATAATTTGGTGGAATAATCTCTGTGGCGCAGCGGGCGAAGGTCTGCCTGCGACGCAGGAAGTTGCGTGTTCGATTCCCGCCTCGGTACTAATGTTTGTACGATCTGCAAACATTTGTCCAGGGCGTTCTGGACGTTTCCTATCATCATCATCTCAGCCCTTGTCGACCCACTGCTGGGCATAGGCCTCTCTATGTTTATGCCATTCACCTCGATCTTGTGCTAATCTGGGACGTTTCCTATGTATAATAAAAAATATCTATCTATGTAGTGTATTGTATTAAGTATATCAGTCATCTAGTACCCATAACACAAGCTCTGCTTAGCTTGGGGCTAGATGATGCTGTGTGAATTGTCCAGCATTATTTATTTACTTATTTATATCTCGCCCGAGTACAGGCGCGTGAATATTTTTTTCGGAGTACTAAATAGGACTGTCTTGTGTTGTCGTTACCGGGACCTGACCGGCGCGGCGGCGTATACGGGGCGTATTGTAACGTGTTACACATCGAGTGTTCGTGCAGTCAGTACGAGGAAAGAAGACGCTCGCAACGAGCAACGAGACGGATAACGTACGGACGGCGTAACGTTTAATGCTCGCTGCAAATGATACAGTTACGCCTCGTAACACTAGTCCGTAACATCCATCAGTCATATCACTTATCATTAAGGTGTACCCTGGAATAAATTATTAGCCCATGAATGTATCGCAAAATGTTTATTTGTCAACAAACATTTTTAAAAGTAAAAATGTGTAAAAATACGGCCCGGTAGACTTAATTCACCTGGAGTAAATCACCTGGGTGCATTAAATGCTACGCAGGGTAGACTTTATGCACCTGGGTGAACTAAGCACAGCTTTCAATATAGCACTCGGTAGACTTAATGCACCTGGGTGTATTAAGTGCTACGCATGGACAGACCAAATTAAAACAAAAACACGTAGTCATTAAAATTACTGTTATTGTAAATCACCTTTATTCTAAGATCACCCACTGCTACGCGGCTCAAAACTTTTGACAGCTTAAATTATCTTGCGCTATTCGCATCCAAGGACAAAAATTGATCATGCTGTTAAAATAATTTTAAATACGTTATAAAAAAGTTACCGAAAAATTGGTTAGTTTAACAATATCAACAGTCTGCAGTTCGATGAATTGTATTATTATAATAGTAATTTTCTTTGTTAATAAAGATTCTACAATTCCAGTTTAAGTAAACACGTTGTTTTGATTGCCGTTATTACATCCAAACCATTCGGAGTGCCTGCAAACTTAACGTGAAATCGATAGACTTTCACGATGCGAGTATCAATTCTCACTAATGGATCCGAGTCGCGGAAGTGCATTTCATGTTCCCTTCGATTCCAGTTGGCTCGCCATTAGGCTTTAGGTTTTTACTTTATACAAGCGAAGCGGTGAGGGGAGATCGTTCACAGAAATGTAGATCTGTATAAGTTAGAATTTATTAAAATAAAATTAACAGCTAAATTATAGTAGGTAACAAATTAGAATAAAAAAATCAAATATTATAAGTACCAAATATTGCGAAGTCGAATTTTTTTTAGAATTTTTTTATTACCTAGAAGTTATCTTGAGTGTGAGGGCATACGCACTATATTAACAAAAACCTAAATTAGAATTAAGTATTTATTATTGAAGCAGATGGGCTTACTACTATAACTGTTGCAAAGAGAACCAACTTTATAAGTTAAATAAAATAAATAAATAATGCTGGACAATTCACACAGCATTAACTAGCCCCATGGTAAGCAGAGCTTGTGTTATGAGTACTAGATAACTGATACACATAATAATATACGAGTACATAGATAGATATTTTTTATTATACATAGAAAACGACCAGAACACCCTGAACAAATATCTGCAGATCGTACAAATATTTGTCCCGAGACGGGAATCGAACCCGCAACCTCCTGCGTCGCAGGCGGACCTTCGTCCACCGCGCCACAGAGATCGTCACAGAGTTGATTCTATTCATTTAGTTATTTTGCAACCAATATACATGATAGGCAAGTTACTTGCGGCAAGGGCGGGAATCGAACCCGCAACCTCCTGCGTCGCAGGCGGACCTTCGTCCACCGCGCCACAGAGATCGTCACAGAGTTGATTCTATTCATTTAGTTATTTTGCAACCAATATACATGATAGGCAAGTTACTTGCGGCAAGCTATTATTTTTTCTAGTAGTGGGTTATCTATATATGTATTGGACCACACTTAATTGAAATAATAGTAATTGAGCCAATCTAATAATTATAAATAATAATAATAATGCTGGACAATCTACACAACATTATCTATAGCCCCAAGCTAAGCAGAGCTTGTGTTATGGGTACTAGATGATATACAACATACAATACATTACATACGTAGATATTTTTTTGTTATTTATAGAAAATACTCAGAACACCCGAAACAAATATTCGCAGATCGTACAAACATTTGTCCCAAGTATTTCTTAAAACCTAAGCCGTCAGCAGAAGGCAGAGTGCCCAGAATGCTGGAAGCATTGCCACGTTGAATGGCAAAGCTAATTCGTTGAATGAAATAGAAGCCAGCATTCCGATCACCTGTGAACTCTATTAATTAACTATGGACATTCCCATTAATTAATAGATCTTTTTCGACTTTTTATTGAGTCGTCGTTCTTATCCGCTCGTCTAACTCCGCATGCGAGCTCATAACCTAAGGGAGGCGCACCTTTTTACATTTTAATGCACTTCGTAATAAGTCACTCGCCTTACGTGTCACTTATATGCTTCAGAGGGTGACTTTTAAACGCGATTACTGTTTTCCGAGGCAATACTATTATACTAGCTTTAATGTCTGTTTATTACCGGTGCTGTTGAATTAGTGGAATGGTTGCGTTTTCTTCACTTGAATGACTTCAATAAGAATAGTTAATTTACGATATAAATTAGACGAAGCAATTTTTCTCTAAGTACGACAGCTTTGGTAGGATCTCACTTTCCTTGTTGCTATTAAAAACACCGTTCCTATGTTTTTGCAATTATTTGTCTGCTAGAATATAAACTATTATTCAGTCAAAATCTATATCTATATCTGCAGGTCTGCAGGACACACCCAAAAACATTTTCTTCAATTATCTTCAAAAACAGATTGATCGTACTTCCGAGGGCCCGTCAGCGCCACGTGCCTATTGTGCTCTCCCTTTTGACATTTGCAATTCGGTAAAAAATACGCGAAAGATGAACTGCGGTGATTTACAGGAAACCCGATTCAATAGACAAGGGAGCAAAGTAAATGGCGGGGGGATCGTTTCTTTTGTCGCTCAACCGTCTCAAAAGTGTCTGTAAGTTATGAAAAAGGAAATGAAAAAGCAAAGGCTCTCAAATAGGGTAGGACGGATCATAAATGCGCGAGGTAAAATGAAAATATAGCGTATTTTAGGGTGGAATAACACGCATCCGACTGATATTGCTCCATAAAAAACATGTGGTTACTATTTCCTATATCTCGGGTTATACGAGATACCTTTAGGAACAAATGATCCTGAAGGTATCTAAAAACAGAATAAATAAGATGTTATGGTCACTGTTCAGCCGATAAAATTATTAATCAGACGCTTCGTTCGCCCAGCTCATTGACTACCCAATGTCGGTAATTAGGTTAATTAAATTCACAAAGCCTTGTAATCCTACCCGAATGGTTGGAATCGGCTCGATCGCTCAAATTGATTGTAATCCCCTCGTGTCGCTGCGAGCGGAATTCGGGACGAGCCTATTATCGACAATGGGCAGAATAATCTCTAGGTTTAGAGGTTGAGCAGCTCAGCTGTGTCGATCTGAAGTACCAAATCCTTGGGTCTGTTTTCACCAATAGATAATCGGTCAATAAATTTAACGTCAAAGTTAAATGACGAAGCTGCTTAATTATTAAACAGCTTTGTCAGTTAACTTTGACGTTTAATGTATGAAAACTTGTGTCAGAAACAACTACTGTTTAAAATTTAACCATCTGTTGGTGAACTCGTGTCTAAGTCGATTCTTCTTCATAAGCATCTTCTACCTAGAACACCCATAGGGCCTCCTTCATACTTTTCCATTTCCTACGATCTTGTGCAATTTCCATCCATTTGACTCCAGCTGATATTTTGACGTCGTATGCAACACAATTGTTACCTCCCTGTGGTCGTTTATCGCATCATGGTCTCCATTCTCTAAGTCGATTACGCCTTGAAAAAACCTTTTCCAACAAATATTTCTATTTCTTCACGCCTTACGTTACCTCTGACCAAAACTGATACGGACTACAAGTTTAGTCCCAAATATCACTTACTAATGGTACAACCTGTTTCAACCAAATTGTAGATGGATTAAAGTTAACACGGACGAGAAAAAAGGTTCAATATCTCGTAAACAGGCAATGGCAATCAAGTTACCCCAATCGTCGTCATCGCGTCTCGCTAGGGTTAACCTGCTATCGGCGCGGAAAGTTAATCCACCGGCAAATGTCCGCAATCCCCAGTGATTAGCTCGCATTGACGTTTTCCTGCCCACAGGATATAGGGCTGCCTCATTTCACATTCATCATTAGATATTCTTGGTTTACGATAAAATGGTAAGAAGACTATTTCTATAAGTCACTGATGAGAGCTCAAACAATTTGAAATACATTGGCGCTGAAACAAAATCATTGTTATCTCTTTGAGCTGCACGGTATTAAATTTCAAATTTTATTAAAGCACAAATATCAACCCCTTGGATTTCAAACTTTCACAGGACAATTTGTCTACGAGCGATGACCCTATTTAACTGAACATTTGTCACATTTCACTAAGTCGTAACGTAATCCTGGCCATTAGTCAAATTGCGTTCGCATTCGCGTTCATTCGCTTTGTCGGAGGGTGTCAGCCCTAATTGTGGGGATGTCGGCCCAGGGGACATATTGTCCCGTTCACGTTCCTGCAAGTGTCAAACGTCGACAGCGGCGGCGGCGATGTGTTTTGTTTAAAAATCTGTGGGGATAAAGTACAGGGTACGGTGCTTTTGGGCGACGGAAGTAACAAAGCAAAGGGATACATTTTACATCGATTGATAGATTATTAGTTCGTTAAATAAATAAATAAATAATGCTGGACAATTCACACAGCATTATCTAGCCCCAAGCTAGGCAGAGCTTGTGTTATGGGTACTAGATAACTGATAATACAATACACTACATTTTTTTTTTTTTTTTTTACTATAGTCTAGTATACATATTTAAATACACTAGAATAACATTACAATCTAGCCAAAGATTTGACTAATGGGTAATTTTGTTTTAACTTAATTTTATAATAACATATCACTAAGAACGTGTCCATCGGCACTTTTCTTATTGTCTCTATTTAAGGGGAAGACACTTGGTTCATGTGTTCTTTAAAATAGCACTTAATATGCACTTTCACTATAACTATCACTACACTAACTCAAAAGGTTTAGTTCTTTTGAGCCTTCTCACTATGTCCGCACTATACACTACATGGATAGTTTTTTTTTTTATTATACATAGAAAAGCATCCAGAACACCCTGAACAAATATCTGCAGATTGTACAAACATTTGTCCAGAGGCGAGAATCGAACCCGTAACCTCCTGCGTCGCAGGCGGACTTGTGTATCTCCTTATAAGTGAACCATGTGTTTGTATGAGAATAAAGTTCTGTAAACCTAATGTGTGTTCTGTAAACCTAATCTAGTGTGGCACAATCGACAGCCTTATCGCTAACAGCGATCTCTCGGCGTAATCGATGACATATTAAAATAAAATAAAAATTTAATAAAAAAAAATTGATATTCACATCGTCTGAGTGAGCTTAAACTACTATACTCCGACCACGCTTTTATTTTCTTTGACTAAATAAAATAATGCAATCACACTAATCACTTTAAGGAATAAGGCCGCCTATTGTATGTTTTTACCAATAAACTTTTCATTCATTCATTCAAATAAGCGCGTGGACGGATTATAGGTACTACACTTGGCTTAGACTAGACAAGAAATTTGCATAAATAGAAACGTTTATTAAATCACTGGCTACCCGCCGCGATTTCATTCGCGTGGACTTTAGTAGTAGGTAGTAGGTACTACCCAACTAGCAAAATAGTCATGTAAAACTGAGTTTATTCAGCTTTTCGATCTTATAAAAGTCATGTAAGTGCGAATTATACAGAACATGTCGTATAAACTCCTCTTATTCAATATTTTAGTTACTCAGCATTACGGTCATATAATGATGCTGAGTACACGTTTACTCAGCGTCCTTATATGACTTTAGCGTCTTATAAGATTTTGCTGACTAAGACTCTAATAGGCGCTTATATGACTAAGTATTTCCTCGAGTAACAGCATATTTTATATCTTTCTTATGACACGCTTGACACAGTCGAGTAAATGCAACATCGTTGCTATTATACTGCTATTATGTTAAATATGTTGCAATTAAACGATTATTACAATCCTTAAATGTACATCCGAGTAATATAAACCGAGTACCACGCGTTTGAAGCCGCAGATAGAAGTTTACGTCGGAACATAATAAATAAATAAAATAAATAAATAAATAATAAATAAATAATGCTGGACAAATCACACAGCATTATCTAGCCCCAAGGTAAGCAGAGCTTATTATTATGGGTACTAGATAACTGATATACATAATAATATACGAGTACATAGATAGATATTTTTTATTTTACATAGAAAACGACCAGAACTCCCTGAACAAATATCTGCAGATCGTACAAATATTTGTCCCGAGGCGGGAATCGAACCCGCAACCTCCTGCGTCGCAGGCGGACCTTCGCCCATGAATGTGAATTTCTTAAAAAAAGTTCTTAGTAGGTGCTTACGTCCTAAACTAAATTTCATGCAAAATTTCAGCTTCGTAGCTCTTGTAGTTTCAGAGATCTGTTGATGAGCCAATTTTCTCTTCTTTTTTATCTATATAAATATATATGATATATATAGATAAACCAAGAGCTTGTGTGTTATACGAGGTCACAGTTTGTCTCCGACAGACACATGCAGAATTAACACGCTTGTGCCGTGTTTGTAAAGCCTTGTTAGACTTGTCACTGCCAAGGACATAAGTGGCGCATCAATACCGCCTCTGTGGTTGACATGCCATGCATGTTGGTATTATGTTTGATCAGTAAACACGGCACTACGAGTAGATTAATAAACTGGTGTAAGTATTTTAAGCGTTTTAAGCTGTGTAAAGCTTTTTAACTGGATTTTCTTGAGCTTACGATACTTCGTTTCGCTATCTCAAGCCAGGATAGGCCCTTTAGGATGTGCCTGATAGATAATGGTTGTCATTGAAATTCTTCCTGCATCTCTCAGAGTTCTAGCTTGTTCTAGTTGGTTTTTTTCTTAGCTCGTTATATTGTTATCAATAAAGGTACTTATGGAGGGTTTTTACCCTTTAAATATAATTCTCTCAGTATAATTTCGATATTCCACACAGTATCATCTAGCCCCAAAGTAGGCAAAGCTATCTAGCTATAGTCTAGATTTCTCAGATTTCCTTCCCTATAGGGAGAGGGTTTAGCTTGTTACCCGCTTGATTAGCGTTCACTGATTTGCTCATTGGTGCGCTTCGTGTGATGACGTGCGAGTAAAGCAAAATCAACTGAAAATGTCAAACCCATGGAGGGCGTCCTCTATAAATAACCTACGCGATTTGGTTTAATTCTGATATTTCTACCTTTTTGCTAGGTGATTTATCTATAAATTTATATCTCACCGCGCTTTTCGAAGACTACAAATCACACTAATATTATAAATGCGAATGTTTGGATGGATAGATGGATGGATGTTTGTTACGTCTTCACACCAAAACTACTGAACTGAGCTAAAATTTTGCATGGGTGTAGCTCTAAGCTAGGAATCAAATATTGGCTACTTTTTATCCCATAAATCAGTTCCCATGGGATAGAAATTACCTTTGAACGTTTCCATAGAAAGAACGCGCGCGAAGCCGCGGGCAGAAGCTAGTACCTAATAGAATCTATATTAAGTTACCCTGAAAAAATGTATACCATTGGAAACTAACATTTGTGAAACGCATGAAAAGAAAACAGGTCATATGTATCCAAACGATAAACGATTGCCAATAAAATAAATCCATAACGGCCAGTCATACAATAAAGTGTTTGTACAAAGCCAGCAAATATTTGTTCGTCACTGCATTGATATTCACGAGGGTGATTTAATTAAACCAAAACAAAGTTAGGGTTCCACGCGAATCATAAATTCAAATGTAATAAAAACACCTGCGTTATAACTCCGAGATTATTCTGTTAATTTGAATGGTATTGGAATATTTGAATTTTAAAATGAACCCTCTTTTACATTACAATATTGCAAAATTAATAAAAAAACATAGTAAAAATGATGATGCCGTCGGATTGATAAATTTTTGATTTGCAGAGGCTTTCTAAACGTAGCTTCAGCTTTGGCAAGGGGAGATAAGAAAAGCAGGGAAAAGTAATATTGAATTATTTATAGTTCTGGATCAATATTCTCTGAGTTTCGTGTTGCAATGCAGATTTTATTCAAACACAGAACGATTGAAGATGTTTTTTATTGTTTTTGTAAACTACTTTGAATGAGGCAATGAACTTGCTATGCTATGTAAAAGATTCTAAGTAGGTACAGACCTATTTCATATTTATTAATAATGCAATAATTGTGTACATTTGTAGGTATTGTATAAGAGTCACAATGGTACCCAAGCAGGGTAATAAATACTGAGAATGGAAGTGGACCGAGTTTCCAGAAAATACTTCAATTCTTATTGTTTTATATTACCTAAGGACTTAGGACATAGAGATAGCGTTTATGTAAGCCAGTATATACGTACTCAAATAGTGAATGGTTTTCCAAGCATTTCGCCCACGTTGTTTTTCTTAAATCTGAAGGAATAATAAGAAGAGCTGAATAAATGGCGTCCCAGTACACGATGCGTCTGATTTGGTAAAAAGTTCGTCGAACTATGGTTCACTCTATTCCAGTTTCTTAAAATTGGTAAGTTTTTGCGTAGGTGGGTTCCTCTTTCCTTTTACGCAGTATGAATGTTTTATTTATTTTAATATGGGATTGCTAGAAACAGGATTAAATAAATCTAGTACAGCATAAACAGTTGCGGATCTTGCGTACTTAAACCTTGCGGTATAATAATAACAGAAGCCTTTATTCACAAAGAAAATTACACTAGTATTTACAATTGAAACAATTGAGCAAACTGCAGACTGTTGCAAACAATCTACAGATAGCTCAACTGATCCATATCAATACCAGTCGGAAACGTCCCCAAGACGCTGGCTGCATTGCCACTATAATAACTTATACTTTAAAACTAGCTTCTGCCCGGGGCTTCATGTCCTTCCCTGGATAGACGGTATCTGGCAAATTTCATTAAAATCCGTTCTACGGTTTAGGCGTGAAACGGTATCATTCTGTTTCAACAGGGAGACCGAATTTCTTTCGGATTCATAATGTTAGGATGGATACGCCTCTATCGTGTAGCCAATTTTCGTGCTAGTTTTATTATAACCAACCAGAACAATTGTTATACTTCGAGTAAATCATGGTATAAATAAACAAGGTATGCTACTCCGAGACCTTCCCAAGCCTACGTACGGTTTACGGTTTAGAAATTTATTTCTCAAAAGAATATAATATATTCACTTATAGAGAAATACAGTACCTAATCATAATTAAACATGCAGAGCGGACTTATGTAACTAACAGGATGTAACTAAGGTGATGGTTTTATTGGTACTGTTACTCTTTTTATCTAAGCTACACGAAAAAAAAACAATAATAATGTCACTGTCCAATTGCCACAAAAATGGGAGGTTACGTTCATTTGCCGGTGACTATCAAACTTTTATTGACGCCGGTGAATTAATTGCGTTTTTGATCGCATAAATCTTTAAAATAAAATGGACGGTTACTCTATCCGTAACTGTAAGTGTGAAGGGCGGTAAAATAAGGTTCTTTAAATTCCCGAAAAGAGAATCTGTTGGGTGAAAAATGTTCTTGCGATTAGATAAATCTCATTTCAAGGGAAAAATTGATTTATCCATGTGCAGACCTCATTTTAACGTTGCTCAAATTATGGAAACTAAGTTTGAAAAATTTCATGGAAAACCTAATACCTAGATCTACTCGTAGATCTCGAATCTCGAAAACTAAAAAGTTTGAGAACCACCGTAGCGGATATGACGTACGCTTAGGAAAACCCACGTGACCGCTGTTTTTCGGAGTAGCATACCTTGTTTATTTGTACCATGAAGTAAATAACGTACCACGGGGTAGCGGCTACCCTTGACAGTCTAACCACAGAGTCCTGACTTCATATTTTCCCCATCACGAAATAACCAATTGTAGCGAGTCACAAGGTAGGTTGTGTGGAACGAAATATTATTTCATTGTGTAATACCATCGATCCATCATATTGTTTGATCAACGTTGTTTATAGCCCAACAGTAATTTATCAAAGTGTAGTTTATTTTTTCCGACGTTTTAAATGTGTTTCGACGGCGACAAATCACTTGGGGAGTTCTTTTGAGACAATTACAGCCAAATATTTAGTCCGTGTTATATAGTGCAATGGGCTTTCCTGTGCATGAAGAGTAGACAGTGTAGGGGCTGTTACTACAAAATTGCTCGTTCTCATAAATAAGTAATTACCGATTAACCTACTTTTTAAGGTTCCGTATCTCAAAAAAAATACTAATAGGATCACCTTTTGAAGACGTGAAAAAAATCAAACTTCTAAGTAAACACAATTAAAAGATACAGCCGTTTATGCTCGCATATTTTGAGACTAGCAAAGGAATCATATTCAAACAAAACCTATAGGTAGGTAGGCTTCTCTCCGTTAACCTGGAATCATGAAATTTGGCAAGAAGCAAGTTATTATAGCACAAAATTTTATTAACATCACAAATATATTATTTTTAATCTATGATAGCATAGACCTACTAATATTATTAAAGTGAAAGTTTGTGCTACTATTGTACTGTGTATTCGTTACTACGTATACGTAACTACTAAACCGATTTAGATGAAATTTGGTACGTAGATTGTTTAGGTTCTAAAATAAGTCATAGGCATCTATTCAAAATTTAACTTCCGAGGGGGTTAAAAAGGGTAAAGTTTCTATGAAAAATTATTATTCCTTAGTTCGATTCACTCAAAACTCGGTATAAAAAACTATAAAGTAAATAATGAATCATGTATTTTTTATTTTTACAAAACCCCTAGCGTGTGTGCAATAAATTTCTGAAATTTGTTTTTTAGCGCAGCTAGTTTCAAATAAATACAGACAGCGCCGTCATTTGTCTGTCACCTGCATAGAAAAACTGGTTGCACTGTACACATCCCCTCGTATATCGGCACTTCCACGCAATTTACCCTCGCCGTGGGGGAGAATGTACCATTGACATGAGATATTATTTCGTCATCCTGCTAACCCTCAGTGATTTAAATTGGACTATTGCGTACTTTATTACACACTCGTTTAATTTGTTCCTCTGGCATCATTCATGTGCAATAATATTTATTACGTATTTAAAGATAACTAGACGATCGCCTCGCGGTTTTACTCGCGAACTTCCCGTTCCCGTGGGTATTCCGGGATAAAATATAGCCTATGTCACTCCCTGAAAAGTAAGCTTCGTAACGGTGAAAGAATTTTTCTAATCGGTCCAGTAGGTACTTTCGAAGCCTATTCAATACAAACAAACAATCAAATCTTTCCTCTTTATAATATTAGTATAGAAGATACATTTATTCAGCTTTACCAGAACAGCACAGATAATATCAACAGATATAGGTTTATTGAATAGGTAGGTAGAGAAGTTACACAGGAGCAGATAGATAACAGAAGTAGAAACTATGTAGGTTAAGCAAGAGAAAGAGAAAAAAACTTCGGAACGACTTCGCAGGTCCAAAAAGATCCATCAAGGAATCCTTGCAATGGATTTCAGTGGACAGCGAAGTCCTAAAAAATCCACTTTGCAAAAAATCATGAATAAAGGAATAAAGTGAACATCATCATCATCATCACCTGCCTCTTTATTAGTCCACTGCTGGACATACGCCTCCCCTAATGAGCGCCATAGCGCCCTGTCTTCAGCCTACCGCATCCAGCATCTGCCTGCAGTCTTTCATTTCATTTATTGCACGAAATATGGTCATAATATATTATGACCATATTTCGTGCAATAAATGAAATACAAGGTCTTAAACATTACATCATTTTAAACATCTTTTGCAGATCGTCATTCCACCTAGACTAGACCGGAGGTGGACATAAATGTCAAAAAACATCCATCAATGGATTTTTGCAATGGATTTTAGTGGATGGAGGGGATCATTGTTGTTAATATTTGAATTCGAATAAGTCTAGTGTATCCTTTAGTTAATCCTAGCCGTTAGAGACGTTAGATATGTGCAAGCAACTTACAACAGGATAAGCTAAAGTCTAACTTCTAGGTCGAGTAGGTGCGAAGTAAACGCTAGCTATCCAAACTACACAAACATTCAGTGGTAGATTAGATGCCTCGTTAGGTTAGTACAAGTTTTCCGCATTGCAGTTAAACTTCTGTTACTGTGTGAACCGAAAACGAGATTTACTCTACTCATCTCGATAATGTGTGCCAAGTTTCAAAACGAAAATTGAAATGGAATTACTTTTTAATTCCAGTTGAATTGTTACAGTATTGTTGAGATGCATTCATACTAAAAGTGCTACATGGTATCTGGGGGTGGCGGGATCCCATGATTGATGCATGACTTGCAAAGGTTTTTTGCAAGGAATAGTATAAATAAACTAGCTGCATTCTTACTACCCGTTGTCCTATTACCCATTTTCCCGTAGGAATAAAGCATTTTTCCGTAGTAAAAAGTAGCCTATGTTCATTAGGAATAATGTGGGCTTCTAATGGTAGAAGAATTTTTCAAATCGGTCCCGTAGTTTTGGAGCCTATTCAATACAAACAAACAAACAAAGAATCAAATCTTTCCTCTTTATAATATTAGTATAGATAACTGCAAATACTAGTTGGAATTATTTGATTCTGCTATTGTACTTTTCTATGTGCTAAATAATTTAATTACTAACGATTTTGAGTAAACTTTGAGTTTATTTATCAATTTAACGTTAATACAGACTGGACTGCCTCGTTATATGAATCCTTGAATTTTATGACTTTAAATAATTAAATTTATTTAAGTAAATAGCAATAGGCATTCGATTCGACGTAACATAAGCACAGCTGGCAGTTCGCCAGGTGCTGCGGCGCGGGCCAAGGTCTCCATCGTAGGAATTGCTTTTGATATTTGATTATTATCAAAACGAATCAGAACAATTTATATTATTTACATATTTACCCTTTAGTTAGCTAACGGTACTTTTGCGTGACGATTAATTTAAATTTATAACCATCGTCGTGTTGTGGGTTTTTAAAGTGTGTATTGTAGGTGCTTAAATCGATCAAAAATTTAGTAGGTACTTTTGTTTTGTACCAATACTTAAAAGTTAGTTTTTAAAAAATTATCAGAGCGTCTGGTCGAAGCGACGCGTGACCCGAGAGCTGGCGAGTATCTGGCACAGCTCATCAGCATTGCCATACAGCGTGGCAATGCAGCCAGCGTCTTGGGGACGCTTCCGACTGGTATTGATATGGATCAGTTGAGCTACCTGTAGACTGTTTGCAACAGTCAGCAGTTAGCGCAATTGTTTCATTGTAAATACTAGTACCTATAATTTTCTTTGTGAATAAAGAATTTATCTTTATTACCAATACCACTTCTTAAAATTAATCTAGTGAACCTAATTTAAGAAAGTTTGTCACAATATTATTTAAGGTAATAAATAAAATGTTTCAGGTGATTCGCGCTCTCTCCAAGTAGAGGGCGATGCTTTCGAGCGCGCAGCCGAGCTGCTGCGGCGTTCGCCTGAGTTCACGGTGCTGGCCACTCTGCGCCAGGAGCCGGCCAACTCGGGCACTATCATCTCATTTTCACATGGGTACAACAGGTACGCACGCATCGCATTTTCACCCCATATATACCATACTACTACGCCGTAGCAAATGCTGATGTAAAAGCTCTACGAAATTGCGGGCCGTAGCGCCTACGCACTTTCGTAGCACTTGCTCTACGCGTCGTAGCGTTGTGTAAATACAGTTTGACATGATCAGCTTTAGTCGATGGTTATCAGTGCTTATTAAATTTTAATGATTTATGTACTTTGAGTAGAACGGATTTGAATCGATGAGACGAGCTTCGGGGGCTGTCGGCTTATCTGAGAGAGGGCATCGAGCTACGATCGAGCGGCGCGGGAGCATGCTCCACGGTGAGTTCTAGATCTCAACATCGCAGCGCGCGTCCGCATCCGGTCTCGAGAGTGGATGCGGTCGCGCGCGGGGAGTATCATGTATCTTGGAATGTCCTGTGCCTCGGAATGTCCTCCTCAATATTCGTTGAACTTTCGGGCTCACTGTAACTTTGCATGGATGTATGTGTGCGCGGGCGGATGCATGCGCCCGCGCTCCCCCTCCGCAGTACGTCTTGTGTTCTATGTTTGATATGTACGTGTGAGCCTCCACACCCCCCGTCTCTCGATGTCCTCTCACTCGATGTTGTAATCAATGTGATGTTGCGAGCCCGCGCTCGGGGGACACGCGCCGGGCCGGTCCGCACTTGCATTCCAAGCGACATGGGATCCCGCTATGTCCGCACGCTATCCGAAAACGCTTACCCCGTACTCGTCTCCGGATAGCGTGCGGAATCGCCCGGCGCCGTACGACGGTTCTCTCTAAAAGTCACACGGTGGTTATCGCGCGCGTTTACCGTCACTCTCTCGGGCACCTAGCGAGCCCACACCGCACGCGGTCCGTTCCGAGGTACATGGTCCCCCAAGATGGACGCGCGATATTGAGATGTAGAGCCAGCCGAGGTACCGCGGTCCCCGCGGCTCGTGGGATCGTTGTTTGTTGCTTGCTTTGTTTGTGTACCTCGGAAGGGTTCGCTCGTTGGCGCGGGCGTAGAGGAGACATTGTGTCGTGCGACGATTAGTGCAAGTGGTGGCGTGATGCGACAGGTACCTGGAGGTGCAGTCGAGCGGGCGGCGCGACGAGGTGCGACTGCACTACGTGGCGGCGGGCGGCAGCGCGGCGCGCGTGGAGACCTTCCCCTTCCGGATGGCGGACGGCGCGTGGCACCGCCTGGCGCTGGCCGTGTCGGGCGCGCAGGCCACGCTGCTGGTCGACTGCCACCCGCTCTACCGCCGCCTGCTGCCGCCACCGGACCGGAACTTCACCACGCCGCAGCTCTCGCTGTGGCTCGGACAGCGGAACAGCAAACATTCATTATTCAAAGTTAGTACCTCTAAGGACAATGATATTATTCCCGTTTATAAGTTTTACAATTCATTTTGGCCGTTTGCAGTCTTTTACAAACTAGATTTCGTCGTTTCTTCACATGGTGGGTTCATAGTGAGTGAGAAGAACGGGACCTATTTATAATCTTGTTTACAAGAAGAATGTGCACTCATAGAGGGTCCTTTAAAAAATGTATTTCTTAACGCAACTTTTAAAGTCTATTGTCCTTGGCGTAGCAGGGGGATGAATTAGGCTTGGAAAAAAATCTTAACTTTGTATTGTACGATGAAATCTATATATAACCACGTTTTGTATTCCAGGGAACGATACAAGACGTGAGACTGGTCAGCGGGCCGCACGGCTACCTGGCTCAATGTCCCGGGCTAGACTCCGAATGCCCGACTTGCGGACAGTTCGCACTGCTGCAGGCTACTGTCCAAGAACTTACCACACATATCCATGATTTATCACTCAAGGTAAGGGGAAAACTGTAAACAGTGCACTTACTGATGTTCATATTGCTACGAAACAAGGATCTTATGAAGTAGAAGCAAAAGCTAGCTTGTAAATCTTGCGATATCAACACTTCCGGGAGCGAGGCTCGATTTCAGGCAGGTAAAAAATCTCGTTCCTGGGCAGTTCGTACAATTCCTAATTTGTACAATCGATAAAAAATTCTAACCTTACTTGGCGCGTCTTTACGCCTGCTTTTGTTCCTCTATTAGATCACACGTTCATTGTTTTTGTGCTTTAAATTTTATTTTAGCTGTTTTACAAGGTTTGCGAAATGAAAAGGTTGTCAAATGGGAAGTAGACTCTCTTCGGTCTGTGGACATTCGGGGATTTGTTTTTTCTGGAATCTAGTTCAAGAGAGTTGTACCTATGTTGGTCTTTTCCACAGCTAGTGGGCGCGGAGACGCGACTGGCGCGGCTCGAGCAGTGTGACTGTCAGAAATCGTGCTTCTCCAATGGAACTGTCCACGCCGATGGCGCCACCTGGCAACGGGACTGCAATCGGTGCTCCTGCGTGGTAAGCTATTTACACCTTTACGCTATCTCAAAGAAAAGCGACATTTGGTAAAATTAATCTACACATTAGGCGTGCGTTTTCACCAGAGCTGTGATCGTGTCAAATCCAAGCGAAACTGGATTGCTTCATATTCAGACCAGGTGCTCCTATTGTTCGACACAATTTAGCACTGATTGAAAGGTACCCTAAAGTACCTATTTACTTGCAGCAGCCTTTGACCAATGAAATCGGTATAAAGGTGAGATTTGACAAAAAGTATTATTCTAGCACGTGCCAAATGGTAAGTTGAAATATTTTATGTTTAACGTTGCATTTTATTTGCAGCACGGCGAGATAACGTGCAGGCCGGTCGAGTGCGATAGAGCGGAGTGCAAGAATCCAGTATTACATCCAGGAGACTGCTGTCCTAAGTGTTTGAGTAAGTGCTTTATCAAATAAGCTAGTCGATCAAATAACCTCTTACCCAATCAGACACAGCGGAATCCACGTAAAAGCCACTCGGTTTGGATGCGTAGTTGCAATTTACGATTTTTCTAAACGTCTACTAAGATCCCAATGTTAAAAGGTTACGTAAAGTTTTTATCCGCGTTGACTCCACCTTGTCGTCACCCAAAGTGATCTACCGTTTGAACTGAGAGCGCTATAAAAAAGGAAACATAAAAAAATCTACAATGTTCAAGACAATAGTTTCAACAATTTTGCAGAACAATGTCTACTACAAGGGAATCTCTTCGAGCACGGCGAGCGGTCGGTACCCAAGGAATGTTCAGAATGCGTGTGCCACGACGGGAACATGGTCTGTGTCCGTTCGGACCCCAAGGTCGTGTGTCCTCCGCTGCCCTGCGACCCTTCAGACCAATTCACCGTGCCTGGAGAGTGCTGCAAGTTCTGTCCAGGTAAGCCGCTTTCATTGTCTTACCCATCGAAAAGTTGGCAAATTCATTGTCTTACCCCTCGAAATGACTACACGCAAGATTTTGTGGTTGTTTAAGAATATTAGACAGTTTAAGACCAGGTATTCCACTTTGATCAAATAACCCGAATCAGATCAACTTATTTTTGTACCAATAAAATCTGTAAAAAAATACGCACTCCTAGCTATGTCCGTTAGGAGTGCACTTATGATGCACCATCCGACGCCTGCCAACCTGAGACACAGGTGGTACCTAGATCTCATGTGCCTGTTCATCAGCATCGATTACTCCAGTGGTGGATATAGTATGTCTCTCCCCTAATATTCTCCATTTTCTTCTATCTCTGGTTTCACGACTCCACTGTCGGCCAGCTACAGTTTTTTCGTCATCGGACCATCGTACCTATGTAAAGTAGGCGTAGGGTCCGTTCGTGATGACATCTGTACGGGCCCTAACGGAAAACCAGCGCTGGCTAGGCCTCTTACGGGAGCTTAGCCAGCATTATGCTGAGTAAGGGCCTTTTATAACAACTTTATAAACCTATATCCCATAAGTGTGTTTTTTTGTACTTACTTTGTTGTTATAAATAAATGTCTTTCTTTCTTTCTTGTTTCTTACTTTGGGACGTTCTATTGGTATATCTCCTGATCATAGGTTCAACGCAAAGCAAATTACAATGCCATCTTCCATTTGCTTTAGTATTTTGTTATATTATCGTTCGTTAAAAACCGTGTTTTCATTAAGTAAGTTCATTATGACGTTGCGTTGGTTGCCATGAGCATGAAAGTACTAGGAGTACATGACTCACGAGAGCTAACTAATATATCTTTTGAACCTACGATGGTACCTATCTACGGTGTAACTAGGTGGAACAAAAAAGTCTCATTAGTTACGTTAAAGTTACATTTTTAAATAATGTAACTACTTGGAATAAAAATGTCCAGCTGGTTACATCAATGTAACTACAATGTAACTAGGTGGAACGGACGTCTCCTGCTTCCTATGCGAGGTATCCACTCCGTCAGTTTGACTGCCTGTTATAAAGTGTGCCTAAAGTGGTAAAAGTTGCCTGTCTGAAGAAAACATGCTGGCAGTGCATCCCCGACGATAAGTTGTGTATCTATTTATGTGCAGGCGTGGACTACTGCAGCATGGGACATTCGTGCGACGAGAACGCGACCTGCATGAACCTCAACACTAAATACACTTGCAAGTGCAACCAGGGCTTCCATGGAGACGGACTGACGTGTAGAGGTATGTCTGTTGTTATTAGGTATTCTTCTAATGAAATAGCAACTTGGTGTGTCATCTTCTTTCAGAAAAGAGGCATTTAGTTTGTTGTGAAAAAGTGGGCGCGCGTCTTTACTGATGCGTCGAATAAACCAACGCTTATTTGTAAAAAATCGGTACGTTTTGTAGTATTAGATATGAGTTATAAGGTTTGTTGTTAATAATTGGGTGTGCGTTGAACTCTTGTAAGCTACGCGGAGTAACGTCGTAGCACTTGTTCTAACAAAATCCTTGCAGATTTGTGGATTACCTCAGTCTGCGGATACATTTTCCTTCTTTCCTAGTAAACTTTCTCTTTCCCCTACCCCTTCTCGTCTTTTCCTCTCCATAAAGAAAACATTTCATTATAACGTAGCAAGAATTTCGGAGCAAGTGCTACGACGTTACGCCCGCGTAGCCTACAAAAGAGTTCAACGCGCACGAACTTTATTACAACAAACCACATTTCTCATATATCTGGTAACATAAAACCGAGTGGTGGTTTTTCAAAATAAACTAAATCTTTAGCAGAGAGTTGCGGATTTCAACATGGAGATGTGTGTTTTGTGTTTTTTCACGCAATTGTTTACTCGTGTAAATGTCCCTCGGGCATGTGTCTATCGCGCAAATGTTTGTTCGAGCAAATGTCCTTTGAGACTACTAGGAATAAACCAGCTAAGTGCGAGTATAGGTACTTGGCCGGTTCTTCCGATTGCGTTACGGTATCGTTAACACAATGGTATGGTAGAAGTACTCTTATTTCCGCATTCGGACTCGTAGGTGGTCCATTATGCGTGCATACCCAGCCTAACTCCGTCCAGAAGCGCAGAATCTTCCTGATCTTCGTTAACACCATTTGAAGTAGAGTTTTTGTACGCAGACGTAGACGAGTGCCAAGAAGCGGGTGACGTGAACGGCCACCACTGCCATTCTAATACGCGCTGCATCAACGTCGTGGGAGGCTACGTGTGCCAGTGCCTACCCGGGTACACTAGGAAGGATAAATTCAACTGCGTCGAGGTATGTACGTATGTACTAAGCAAACCCAGATACCAATGTGTGTGAATCCAGAGACTGAGCCTGCATTTGAGTGAAAGTTCGAGGACCGAACTTCCTTTGTGACGAAGTCATCTTTTGAGGCTGTCCTTTCATATTTTATGAATCAGAAATATTTGCCCTCTATTTAGTCAAAAACGATACGGTACCCAAATAAAATTAGGAATAAAAAACTATCCACCATCTTGGATTAAAAAAAACGCTGCATATTCGTAATCTACGTCCTCGAGTTAGTCGAAAACGACACCCATGAGCAAAATATGAAATAAAAATCTATCCGCCATCTTGAATTCGAAAAAACACCACATATTGCTACGCACGCCGCGTAATGTTGATGACCCTAATAAGTTTTCATTTAACACTAACATGTGACAACCTTGGCCAACATACGCTGTCATGTCGGGATTTACCGCGAGATCTAAAGCGTTTTATTTATACTGCGATTACGTTTTTCCTCAGGTGGATGAATGCTCTGCGGAGAGCCACGGCTGCCATTTGGACGCGGCCTGCACCAACACCCCCGGCTCCTACACGTGCCGCTGCCGGGACGGGTACGAGGGCGACGGGTACACCTGCACACGTGAGTATCACGAAACCTACTTAGCTGAAACGCCGCTGTAAAGCACCGTCGATCCGCCTCCACTGCTTCAAGGAGTTGGGCTGATTAGGACCAGGCAAGGCTTGTAAAAACGCTCCTGTCTTGTGTGCCTGCCTAGTGGAAAATACATTTCTAGGTTTCGAGGTGTCAGTGCAGATTATGTTGTTCCTAATTTGAATAAAATTCTTATCACTTTTTCGTTTTTGTTGTGCATGTTGGAAGTTTTTGAACGTAATAGTGCATTTTACACCAAGGCGAGAAAGTGATCAATTCCTACCGAGTGTGTCGCCTTAAAACACACGAGGTAGGAATCGCACTTTCTGCCGAGTGATAAATAGTGCTTTATACTACACCTTCGAGGAAAATAAAAAGCAGAATTAATTATTAATTGAAATCGCGCCCAATGATGTTGTTAAAACCTCATTGACCGCGCCAGCCTTTAGGTTCTTTTTTCAAAATATTGTTCGGAAATCGGAGGAGGCCTAATGGACTTGGAGTAAAAACTTTTTGTCGTTGTCGTTGATCACTTTCTCGCCTTGGTGTAAAATGCACTATTGTTCAACAAGTGAGCAAAACTATATTTTGTTGAACGTGCCGATATTAAATCCCGAGCTAGCGAAGCAGTCTAGAGTAGAGTCACGAGCGTAGCGAGTGGCTCCTATGTAGACTGCTTTTCTAGCGAGGTATTTAAAAGGCACGAAAAAACACATCTTCAAAACGCTCTTCTCTTCTGTTTTTGAATTATTGTTTCGAATACGGAAGAGGCCGATATCATATGGCGGATTCGGAGTAAAAACTTTCTCTTGATTATGAAAATAACCATAGCTATACCGGCTGATATACAATAGACATAATATGGTCCATCTATTTCCAAAGGCCACCAACATCTCTGCCCACCACTGGTGGCCATCGGTAATGTTTTTGTTCACAGTAGCTACCACTGGGGGCCCGTCTACACTCGGGAAGGGAAGTTTTTCTTAATTATTCCACGATTTTTTTTACGACTTTAATTTAACGACTTTGAATTTCATTATGTGGTTGCAGCGATCTGCACGGGCGGCTGCCTGAACGGCGGCGTGTGCGCCGGGCCGGAGCGCTGCCTGTGCGCGCGCGGGTTCGGCGGCGCGCGCTGCGAGCGCGACGTGGACGAGTGCGCGCCCGCAGCTCTCCCCGCGCACCCCGCGCTCGCGCCGCCGCGCGCCTGCGCCCCGCCCGCGCTCTGCGTCAACACGCCCGGCTCCTACTACTGCGTATGCGCTATGGGCTATAGACCTAGTCAGCACACGGACGAGTGTGAAGGTATGATCATACGCACTCCTACAGAATTACTTATTAGCGTGTCACAGTGAAGTAGGAAGGTGGATATTAGCCGCCGACACCAGAGATCGTCAGCTGTCCCAGTCCCTTGCCGATTTAAGAGGGCGCATTGCGCGCCATTTTGTGAAAAGGACAGGCATAGGATTTCGCGTTTCTAGGAGCCGGACAAGGTATACGTTTTTGGAACGGCGTAAGCGCAAAAATCACGTTTTTGCTTATTTACAACTTTACAAGATAAATAGACAACTATGAAGAAACTGGTTCAAGGAACCAAATAATCTATATCTTACTATGTATAATTCTTCTGTGAGTGTGTATGTCACTGAACTTCTCTCAAACGACTGGACCGATTTTGATGAAATGTTTTGTGTGTGTTCAAGGGGATCTGGGAATGGTTTAGATTCACAATTTTAACGACTGGACCGATTTTGATGAAATTTTTTGTGTGTGTTCAAGGGGATCTGGGAATGGTTTAGATTCACAATTTTGTTTAATTAACGCGTGCGAAGCCGCGGGCAGAATCTAGTCTTATATATAAAAATGAAACCCGTTTTCCGTTGTCATCGCATCACGCGTGAACGGCTGGACCGATTTCGCTAATTCTTTCTTTGTTGTGTTTGTTATTGTCAGGAGAAGGTTCTTATGAAAGAAAAAATTAAGAAAGTGGGAAACATAAATTTCCACGCGAGCGAAGCCGCGGGGCGCAGATAGTTACTAATAAATAATCCACGAAACAAAACATAAGTCATTTATAGACCGCAGGGTTCCTGAGATCTCGACCAAATTATGTGCGAAACAGTGCACTTTTATGTATTTTCATTGGATTTTTTTCTTACTTTTGTTTTCACATCAAGGAACCAAAGAATAAATTTTGAATTTTATGTAAGTAATTCGAGTTTTTTACCACGGGGATTCCGTGAGTAGGTATAACATTTAGGCCTAAGTACTTTAACAACTAAACCCTTCAGGTCCGCTCACAACACGAAGGTCATTCGAAGAGACTCTTCTAACTGTTCGATCCTCACCAATCAGGAATATGTGCTCTCGGAGTCTTCAGTGAGCCATGGGTGACGTAGGGCTGACAAATAAGTTCCCCTATTTTCTTGACTCAGTTTTTCGTCACGGAAAACTCTGATCATCAAAAATGTATTCCAGATGTAGACGAATGCAGCGAAGGCTTCCACACGTGCCACCCGAGCGCGCGCTGCATCAACACGGATGGCAGCTTCAGATGCCAATGTGATACAGAAAACTGCGAGCTAAGTAAGCATTCCCTCCCATTATTACAAGGCGTATAGAAGTATAAATTAATCGGAGTGAGCGAAGCGAGCGAAGTTCTCAGTGGCAGCTTGGGTGATTTGGCTGTATGGTGAACTGTCCAACCGTCGATCCGCTTTGCGTGAAAGATAAATGTGCTGCTAAACTTGTCAAATTAGCTGGTAACTTAGCGAGGTCAAATCCGTCGAGAGGTTTTTGAGATAAGGGGGTCCGAAGGGGGGTAAAATCAACCGTTTGTTCTCACTAGTTCGATGATCGAACGTAAAAGTTTTTTCTTCATTCGATTCATTAGTTCAATTGTCGAAGAAGTGAGAATTTTATTTTCTCATTTGTTCGACCGTCGAACTTTATAGCACCCGGTAGACTTAATTCACCTGGAGTAAATCACGTGGCTGACTATACTTGAATACATTTCAAAATGGTTACAATTTTTTTTCTAGCGTGTAAAGTTTTTTAGATAATTACGAACCAGCAGCTAGAAGAACTCTCATTTGGTAGAGATTCTATGATTTCGTATGTCATGCTAAATGATTGCACCGAGTATGCATCGAAGTGCCATTGCATTTATTTTGTTTAATTCTTATACCCTTATCCCGCATTCTTCAACAAACGTCATTGACCATTCAAGAAATATATTTTTTAATTAATCTTTTTGCGCCATTACGTCTCATGACTATGATAGACTAAACTTTAGCATTGAAACTAAAACGCTCACAACGATATTGTCAGGGGCTAAATACTATAATCTATTATACTGTTTGACAACAGTCAAACAGTTTCAACCTCGATGCCAATTTCAATCTCACCAATTACTGAAAGGTCGCATTTGATATCATAAGTGTTCCTCTGTACAGGCTGTCAGTGGCAAGGGAGGATAATGTTAGACGGCACGCGGTGGACAGAAGGTGGAGGCTGCCGCGCGTGCGCCTGCCTCGCCGGCGTCGCCTCCTGCGACCGCGCGCCCTGCGCATGCGACTACCATGACAACCAAACCACTATTGTAAGTACTACGAGATAAGGTTCACATAACCTCACCTCAACAGCCTATACAGGGTGGTTTTTTGAGAAGGGCCGTGATGGCCAAGTCCGAAACCACGAGAGTTAGAGAAAAGTCGTGAAAGGAGTCATGCCCTCGATTTATTAGACAACAATAATTGCATATTTAGTTTTCTTTTAACCTTTTACATTTGACAGAATTCGCCACGAATGATATTTAAAAAAAAGAAACGCCCTGTATTATTGAACCAATAGATTTTGTTGCACTTGGCCATCACCGCCCTTCTCAAAAAACCATCCTGTATATGTCCACTGCTGGACGCAAGCCTCATTACCAGAGGCCTGATAAACACCGTATTTGCTTTTATCTCATGGGGGTAATACCCATAACCCCCCCCCCTCGCTGGGCATGCGGGTTGGGGATCGCAGTTCGGTGGTAGAATTGTTCTGCAGGGGCGCTGCTGCCCGCCCCCGGTGGATATTTTTTTAATTTTTCTTTGTTGATAATGTTTAAGCGTTTGGCCACCAACACACTTAAAGTAAGTGAAGATGTGGCCTAAAATGGAGCATGCTTTCCCAGAAGGAACTCATTTACCCTGTATTTGAAGACTCCAAGATTGTACTCTAGCGGGAAAACAGACGCAGGAAGCTCATTCCACTCTTTGGCATTTTTTAAGCACGTTATTATAAAAGTAGAGCAGGATGTCCCTTAGTCTTAGGACACCCGCGATTTAAGAGAAGGTTCACTTCAGTCTAATGCGTTGCCGGCGTAACGAATCAAACATTTCCGCATATGATGTTGAGGATTAATAAATGTGTTCCAGGTGTCGAGTACAGTGAGCAGCGAGGCTCTGGCCATTGCGCCGGCGTCGTGCTGCCCGCACTGCGAAGCGCGCTACCACTGCCGCCACCAGGAGATGCACCACGTCACCTTCCGCAGCGGCGAGCGCTGGCTCTACCAGTGCCAGATCTGCGAGTGCCTCGTGAGTCATACTTCTGCGGATCTAAGGCGTCTGAGCCGTCTTTCACCAACCAGTGTGGAACTAGTCGTGCTGCCCGAAGTGCGCCACCACTGCCGCCACGAGGTCTTTGGCTAGAGCGGCGGCCGATAGGTCTGCGCACCGATGTCATCTATGTCGGATTACTCCGGAAATCCCTGGAGGCTTGCGTGAGATTTTTCCTGATATCCCCCAAATCAAATCGAGTAGACTCGTGGGGGATTTCCGGAAAACAGATTCCGGAAATCCCCGAAATCCCCTTCATATCCCCAGGAGTGCATGAACATAGTTCCACTTATGAGCGCCATAATCCAGCATCGTATGTAACAAACTAAAGAATACCTATAGAAACGGCGCGGTCTCCAATAAAGAACACTTACCCTAAACTAACACTTTCATGGCCCACAACACACACGTGTTCCATTAGGTCGCACCGCAGAAGCTGGGCTGAATAAGCTAGCTAGCAATCAGCCTCTAGCTTCCTTAGCGGGAGGAAAACCCTGCCGCTTTTTGATAGTTCTGCCTAACCCTGAATCAACGTTCCATTCCAGCTGGGCGAGGTGGACTGCTGGGAGCCGGAGTGCGAGGAGGCGGGCGGGTGCTGCGCGGAGGGGTCGGGGGTCGGCGCGGGGGGCGCGGTGGCGGACGGGTCGGGGGGCGGGGGGCGCGCGCCGCACCGGCTCGAGCTGGCCGGCTGCGCGCCGCCGCACTGCCCCGCCTGCATGGTACGTACCGCGCGCTGACTGCCAGCTTGCAACTGCTTATGAACTTGCTCGATAACTTCCACGGTCAACATCACTTGTGAAATTAAAATCTGTGCCTCATATCGCGGTTCTTCAAATAATTATTATACCAGTGATTTTAAAAGTTATTAATGCTAGAATTTTGATTTTATTTTGTCTTAGTTGAAAATGATTTTAAAATGCAATTAATTTAATTTATATACAAATATTTTGAGAAACCATTGTTTACATAACACGTGCCGACTAAGGTAGGGTGCCCTCAGCGGCACTAGTGCGCATGAAAATCCAAAATGGCCTCCGAGCTGTGACAGCAGCGTGTTTTTACTCTATGCCTCCGAACTTTAAAGCTTGTCGCACACCTGGAATGCACCGGTACAGCATAGAACAAAAATGTGCATTCAAATATGTGTTTTAACTCGTTACATTTAAATAAATTTTATAATGACGGCATCAGATGACAGATAGCTCGCGGACCACTCTGAAGCCATTTTGTCACTTTAAAATCTATCTAAGGATAACGACGTTAAGCCCATATTTAACTGCACGTTTTGTGCTATATGGTAGCGGTAGGTTTTGGATTAATGGACGCAGAGCTTAAAGCTACGGAAGAGCTATTTCAACTATAACCTGAACCCTTTTAGCCTAGGTAGTTACAATATTGCCGTGTCATAAGCTTGCCTATATAGCTATAAATCGAATAGCTTATATTACACGCGCTCGCTATGCTAGAGTGCCGCCACTCAAGCGCATGGTAATCCAAAATGGCCTCCGAACATAAAGGGTTAATTAAGTATTTAAACTCAATCCAGAATCCTATATTAATTTAGGTAGGAACATAGAGTAAAAACACGCTGCTGTCACAGCTACGAGATAGTGTCATTCCAAAATTTTCTTAATTTTGTAGCTAAAAACGAATCTATGTATGTGCGAATTGGCAACCATACAACTTCAGTGCTTTCGCGCACATAAACGCACGTATACGAATGAGAAATTAAAACTAATTTGTCGCAATTTTTAGCGACACCTCATTTGTGTCTACTAGCCTTTGTCTTCTAAGGGTTGTTCCTAACATTAAAAACTAACCAACATCATCGCCGTGTCATAAGCTTGCGGTATAACCAGAGGGCCGAGTCTGTTTTACGTTAGTGACGAGACGTGATAGTGACATCTCCTTTTTAAAAATGGCTTCAAAAAGAGGGAGGTTCTCAATTCGGCAGAATGTTTATTCTAAGAAATCAAATAATATCGCAAAAATTTTCGACTTCGACGGGACTTGAACTCGCGTCCTCCCCTCAGTACGGGGATGTGATAACCAACTACACCACGAAGTCAAGTGACGTTGGAGTCGAAAATCTCTGCGACTTCCTACGGTCTCTAGCGCCGTTAGCTCCACCTACAGGGGAAACATTGAAGTTTATCCAATCCTGTTCAAAGACTAAAGTTACATTTAGTTCGTTTGACGAGAGGTGTCGCGTAGCTTAATTCTAAGGTTAGTTAGTGTGTACCTTAGTGTGGGGTTACGCACTATAATAACAAAAAACCTTAGTATGTTTATTTTCCCATACAATTTGGTACAGCGCCTCTATCGCGCTGACAGGGAACTACGCAAATCCCATACATAAAGGAGACGTGACGGTCACGTCTCGTCACTCTGTTCGCTGCTCCGGTCCAGTGTGAAAGCGCCTTTTCCGCTTGTTGCAGGGCGGGCAGTGTGCTACTTTGGTGAGCAATCTCGCGTGTTGTGTGCATCGGTAACCATCCCCACTCTTCTTATTCATTCATACATTCGCTATATTAACAATAGTTTATGTTTACGCTTATGTTTTCAATTCAATCATTCGCAATATTCCTTTACATTCATCATTTAGGTACTTGCATCTTTTTATTTAAAGTCACTTATTGGAAAATTTTCCATGATTTGTGATGTTTTGAGTTTTCCTATAAGTATTAGACGCGTGTTACTGCTCTAAAATAAAGGAAAATTCAAATCACCACAGATTATGGTAAAAATACAATTTTAGTCTTTATAACCATGATAGTTATCAAAAGTTTAATCTATCATTCCGATTGAATTGAAGGCTGAATCATTTCAAATATCATTTTGTTGCATGTTTTATCATTTTCTCATTTGTCGTCTAATAGCATGGCGAAATGCTTTTTCGAGCGCTCATGTGTTCCATGAAGCTTGACGAAGCATGATTCTAAATCTGCTGTGATGTGAATAATATAATTCATTATTATTTATTTGTCCCGAGATCCTACATAAGTATTTTCTCAAACACTAGTCAAAGAAACCCCAGTAGATTAGAATCGAATAAATCCCTGTCCCTGTAGATAAATTGTCAGTAAATTTTACATCTGCTTAGAAGTGTCATAAACAAATTGGCGCCCAACGTGTGGCCGTCATAGCTGGTTCCTAAAAACAAACAGGCTCGTATTTGCTCCGAATGCTCTGGAAATTTCAAATAGCTGTTTCTAAAGAAGTGGATGGTATATGGTCCTAAGAACCGGGCATGACGGCCTCGTTGGGTGTCAGTGGTGGTGTGTACAAGTGTGTAAGCGGTGTGTTGGTTGGACGGCAGAGCGCGGCGCGACGTGACGGCGGCGCTGGCGCTGGTGGCGCTGTGGTGGGGGCGGGGCCGCGCGGCGCACCGCAAGCACCGCGGCGCGCGGCGCTAGAGCCGCCCTGAGGCCTGCCAGCCGCCCAAGCACCATTTATTTATTCTAGATAGTTCTAATGTTAACCAATTGACGGCGGACGCGCCCCGCACTCGACGGCCTTAACTTAGCGAGCGCGTCGCGTCCGCCCGCACGCCGCCCGAACGCTCCGACGCAATCTCCTCGTATATTATAGCTCCGTTTTCAGTAGCCGCGTCTTTCCGTAGATAGGTTGCCTTTCAGCGTCCGCGATCAAAAACGAACGCACAGCGAGTCGGGCGTCGTGCGCTTTCCTCTACTAGTGCTCTGAATTCATGCGACATTCGTAGATTGATTGCGCTAGGCGTTTTATATTTGTTCCTCATCCATCAACAGTAGACGCACACTAGTGTCCCATGAAATTGGAGCACCCGCTTCCGGCTCGACGCGAGGCCGCAGCCACCGCAGCCGTAGACTGATGTCGAGTGACTGTATTACTATTGTTAAGTAGCGCGCGGCGCGCCACCACCCGCGACCTCGCAGCGCCCCGGAAGCGCGCGCCCCGTCCCGCCCCGCCCGCCGCCCCGCCGTATTGATACTCTTCAAATTATTTACAATCCGCCGAGCGCTTCAAATTATAAAGGTTTAGATTGGTAACGGTACTAGTTAGCTATTGTTGTGAATGTATATAAGTTAGGCTAGAGGCGGCGGCGGCGGGCAGAGGGCGGGGTACGTCGGGTCGGCGCGGGGGCCGCGGCAATCGGCGGCGTCTTCAATTATAATATTACGTAATATTTTAATTATAGTTATTAGTCCTGTACATGAGTAAAGTAGAGTCGGCGCCGCGGCCGGTCCGCGCGATGCTGCCCTGTTGTACGAAATTTTTCATAATATAATAATTATAAGTAGTTTATGTTTGTCTGATAGATCGTTTTTTGTATAATTTGAAAGTAACCAAAAATAGGTACCAAATATAGAAAAAATATGATTGTTTCTTAATTTCATAAAGCATTCTAATGCTTGCATGTTGTATGTATTGTGTTCAAAAAATTATAATTAAAAAAGATTTAACTTCATACTGTTGTTTGATTTCCCTTTTTCATCAAAAATACTACTAAGTTCACGATGGCGGAGGTGCCAACCGTGATGAAACTCTTGGTAGCGGATACAATTAATAAGCTTTTTATTAGTAGAAGAAAAATACGACAACGTTTGATTAAAAAAACATGTATAATAATAAAAAAATCTTTTGATAAAGTACAATTTAATTTAATGGTGGCTATCAGAATTATATAACCAAGACTAATGAACTAATCACTGGACAACTGATTACTTATTCCATTTTTACATTAAACATTGGATTTTAAGGACATATTTTATTAAAAAAACATTGCATACTTACTACAATTTGATTCTTCCATGTTTCGCGTAGCTCTTGTCTCTTTACAACTATCTAAGTTAACACGACCCACTCCTTTCTCTCCCACCAATATATTACTATATATATAATATATTACATATTACATCCAAAGAGAGAAATGTGCACAATGGATGGGGCAACAGGAATATGCATGCTATCTTAGATAAATCCTTTTAAACGTTGCTTAGCTTACACAGTTTCAGAAAGAAGCTTGTAAGAACCTACTATTTAGCGACTGTTTAAGTTAAGGTGCGTTTATTGACTTGATCAGAAACGACGGAATCATGCTTAATCCACGCGCTCTGTGAAGGTCTAGTACGATCTCAATCTGATAATCCACAAGGAGCGGGAGTACAGACACAGATAATGATCGATAAGCACCGATTCTGTCTTCTGTCAGAACGGTCTGTACACAAAAATTGGTGTTTATCGATCTTAATCGAGATCCGTGCTTCCGCTCCAAGTTTGCATCGGATTCTGCCATGTCTGAACTAGCCATTTAAAGGAACGTTAATTAATAGTTTGCGGAGACAATTGAGCTGAGGATAGGGTTGACGGGAACCTGTGGCAGACACGCGACACGGAAGGGCTGCGGCTTCACACGCTCCTCCAACTTGGGTAGAAGAACGCTCACCATCGAGTAAGCAGTCATAAACAACGCCAGAGCCTTTAGGGAAATTATAAATAGACTAATAATTATAATACTAACTGATTAAATACGAAAATATTGTAATAGTGGAAAGGTATATACTATAAAACACCCAGCCTAAAATAAATAAATAATGCTGGACAACTCGACTCACAAAGCATTATCAAAATAATAGGAAATGACAAAAAAATGACCGCCAGTTTATTCTTCCATCTGGCCAGTAGTTCATAGATATGCCTCTATAGCCTGTTCTAGTTTGCTCGGCAGGCGCAATGGTGATAAAGTTGAAATTATAAATGATTGCTGCCAAAAAACTCACCAAAACAATGATAAGAGCACAAGCCAAGATAGAGAGCGAGTTAGCGAAGTTTCGCAGTTCCGTCAGAGCTGGGCCCAGGCAACCGACAGTGTAAATCGGTTCATGGCATTGATCGGTTCTCTGCAACAACAACCACAATATAAAACTCAAAGCTTAACAAAAAATAGAGCTTTATTTAGACAAGGCTCGAAATTATGCAGGACATAACTACAGAATAGACAGTAGTACTTGTCTCCGGCAGCAAATAATACGCCATGGATCATGCAATAGTGTTTGGCGACCGATTTATGCACCTACCTTCTATGCCTTGTCAGTCGAACTCTCTAGAACTTTCGGGACTCCTCGAGAAATGTGTAGAGGGCTCTGGAAGGTCAAAAGGGAGCAAAGAAAGAGATAGGTATAGTGCGGTACTGTATGATAAGGACGGTTGACAATACGTAGGATAAATGAGCGAGACAGAGCTCTCTAGAAGTTAGGAGAATGTTCTAGTAAGTTTTCAAGGACTGACATAGGTATAAAGGCCGATCTTGTCGGCCTTTCAATCATTCAGTTAAGCGATCAAACAGTGAACAAGTGCGAGAGGAAAATTATGAAGTGAATTGTAAAGTACAGTGCAGTGACTTTTTTTTATTAAGTACATAGTTGTGTGTATACGGTTATATAAACCGATTTAAAGCGTTCTGAAGTGTTTTTTCTGACACATCCTTTCCGACCAGCCCTAATTGAAGTCCTTCCACGAGCCCCTACAGTATGTTTCAAAGTACCTTTCCATTCCAAGAGCGGCCACAGCAAGCGGGAGGTAGAGTTCGACGATATTGATACCAATCCGCATAGGAGAGAATGCCACAACATTTCAGCTGGAACCAATCAAAAAATATTACAATTGGAACATTGAGCGAAATCATTGGTCTGACAACAAAACTGCCAAACACAAACCATTCTTGAAGGCCTTGGTATAACAATAGTGCATCCACACCGAAATGACTTATTCAGATAGAATAAGTCATTTCTGTGTGGATGCACTATTATTACAATTGAAACATAAAAATTGAGCGAAATCATTGCTCTGACAACAAAACTGCCAAACACAAACCATTCTTAAAGGCCTTGGAATAATGATAGTGCATCCAAACCGAAATGACTTATTCAGATAGAATAAGTCATTTCGGTGTCTGCAATAAATAAAATAAATAATGCTGGACAATTCACACAGCTTTATCTAGCCCCAAGCTAAGCAGAGCTTGTGTTATGGGTACTAGATAACTGATAGACTTAATACAATACACTACATACATAGATATAGTTCATTATGCATAGAAAACATCCAGAATGCCCTGGACAAATGTCTGCAAATCGTACAAACATTTGTCCCGAGGTGGGAATCGAACCCGCAACCTCCTGCATCGCAGGCAGACCTTCGCCCGCTGCGCCTCAGAGGTCGTCATGCAGGTAGGTACCAGTGGATAAGCCGTTGGTCTTCCGAAGTTATGCCATCGATAAAGTTGCTCCAGCTGTGAAAAAATCCAGCTGCGGATTGATGATGATTATGACAGTTGGATAGATGCATCGATAAACAAAATTCTTGATATATTCTTACATCGAGTTGCATGGCACAGAACGAGCTCCTCACAGCGGGCTCGAAGCCGATGAGCGTCATAGCGCGCTGCATGCTGGCGTTGAGAGCTTGCGGCTCGCGCACCGACCGCTGCAGCCCCGCTATCGACGTCACGCCCATCGTCAGCGTTATCATTGAAGCTGCTGCCAGCATCATCAACTGCAAAACATTATTAGCACATGCATTGAGATGACCGGTATATGTATATAAAAGAGCTTTTTATTAACCGAATTCGAATATATAATTCTATGTTCGGCTATATTATGTATTTTTTGTGGATGTCAATTTATCCGTCAAATAAAGAGGAAATATTTGATTGTTTGTTTGTATTGAATAGGCTTCAAAACTACTGGACCAATGCTGCTTTACTGCTTTCAATTCAACACAATTAGGGAAATAAAGACAATAAACATTTTTTTTTTTCGTTTTTGTACGTTACCTTTTTTACCGTAGCTTGCTACACGGTAGAGTGCTACATCATAGTATGCTACGCCGTAGAGTGCTATATCGTAGCTTGCTACGTCGTAGAGAGCTACCCCGTAGCTTGCTACGTCGTAGAGTGCTACCCCGTAGCTTGCTACGTCGTAGTATGCTACGCCGTAGAGTGCTACACCGTAGCTTACTACGTCGTAGATTGCTACTCCGTAGCTTGCTACGTCGTAGTATGCTACGCCGTAGTACGCTACGCCGTAGAGTGCTATACCGTAGATTGCTACCTTGTAGTGTGGTATGCCGTAGAGTGCTACACCGTGGCTCACTATTGTTTTTAATTGTGCTTACACGTCTAAGATATCACACTAATCACATCAAATTATTATTATAAATGCGAAAGTTTGGATGGATGGATGTATATATGGGTGGATGTTTGTTACCTCTTCACGCCAAAACTACTTAACGGATCGGGCTGAAATTTTGCATACGGGTAAGTCTAACCCTGGAATCAAACATAGTCTACTTTTTATCCTATAAATCAGTTCCCATGGGATAAAAATAACCTCAAAACGTTTCCATAGAAACAACACGTGCGAAGCCGCGGGCAGTAGCTAGTACGATATAACGAAATGATAAAAACTCACTTCTGCAATCTATGTTTAATCTTTAAATAGCTAGATGGGATTTACCGTTCCTGTCAAAGCGGCCGACTTAGGATGGTAAGGCACGATGGTGGCCAGCCAGCAAGTGGGCAGGCAGAGCAGTGCGCCCGCCATCAAGATGATGCTGGAGCCGAGCTCGATGCCCAGGTCCGTCGTCCAGAAGTAGTACGACATCCGCACGAGGCTCCATGCTGCCGAGCCGCCAAGGATTGACCCGCCACTCTGTCCAACAGTTGTGAGATCTAGGGTTTGTGTGTGTAACGATATACGACCGTCGACGTCGGCGTATACTTAAGCTACTTTTTTACCTATAAATTTATTACAAATAAAAAAATTGTAATGAGGCATTCACTGCCAGGGACTCGCGAGATTAACGACAAGTGCATCCTCCACGCTACGATACGCACCGCGACGACTTTTACCATCCACTTTGCCGTGTATTTATTTCATATTTTCACACAAAAGAGCGACAAAACAGTCGACAAAATTTGTCGCGGCACGCATCTTAAACTAGCTGGGCACTGAGTGTGTTATTTACAACTAGGGATGGGCCGAAATCCGTTTTACATTCGGTTAGACCGAATTTCGGCAGCTTGAGCCGAACTTAGGCATTCGGGCGAAATTCGGTTTAAATGCCGAACATTCGGTGACAGAAAAAGTATAATATCTACATGCACAATTTTGACTGAAATTAATAGAAATCATATCTATCATAATAACCGTAAAATAAAATTAGGCCTTTTTAATACTAACTCATTTAGTTAGTTAGGAACATATAAACCTTAACTTGCGGTGTGATAACAATTAAATTAATCATTGCAACAAGCAAATAAAAAAATTTATTAATTTAAACCTCGTTAATCCACTAACTTAAACCAATTAATTCGTTAAATGTAAACGAAAGCACGCGACACACCAATGACGTATTGCTAATGACGGCCGGCTCAGGGCCACGCGGGGCAGCGCGGAGTGCGGGCGGAGGGCATCTAGCAACAATTAATGTAAGTTCATAAACAAGTCGTGGCGTGTCGCTCTCAAGACAGCGCGGCGAAATTCAACCGAAGTTCGGCCGAATTTTTATTTCAACCGAATGTTCGGCCAACTTTCGTATTCGGTTCAAACCACATTCGGCCCATCTTTAACAACAAGTAAACGACAGAGTTTTGTAAAGGATTGCTAATTCCAATCAGCCGATTAACCTTGTGTAGGTACCTAACTCCAATAAGACGCTTATCAGGGGGAGGCCTGCGTCCAGCAGTGGACCAATACAGGCTGTTGAGGTGAGGAGGTGAGGTACCGTTACCTTAGAGGGAGTTTGCCGGCGATTTTGTGTACCTATACTTAATGAATAAAATAATGCTGGATCATCTACGCAGCATCTAGCCCTAAAATTTACTCTACCTTTCTGTTGTGTAAGCCTTCCGACCCGTGTCTGGTCGCTTAAATGCTACTTGAGCTACCGAGCATATTCAAATGCTCACGGAAACTATCAGTTGCTGAGTGACAGTAGTCAGTGAAGCTTATGGTGCTGTTGAAAGCAACATAGAACAACATGAAATACGCGCATTATTCTCAATGTTTACTATAATTCCATCACCCAACCACCTGATCATGTGATATGATGACCACGGTCTGACCTTGGCACATTCTGATTTAGACGAAACTCGCGTTCAACTGGGAAAAGTTCATAGATTTATTGATAACTTACAAGCATGAGCCCGGCACAAACAAACAAAACCAGACCGCTACTTCTCATCACGAATTAATAATTTTACTTTTTGGTTTGAATAATTCAATATTTTTAGTGAAACGGTAGATTGTTTTAAAGTGACGTAAATAAAGTCATCGTGTCAGGAAAAGAGTGATAAAAAGTTTAAATGAGGTCGGTTATTATGACATTTTATAAAAAGTATTTTACAGTGGTGACAATTCAGTTTTCTCCAAAACTAATATTAACTATAGTCCCTTTTATTTCGATTGTTAAGAAAGGGATGACAACAACTTCAGTGATGTCCATTTAGTTTAAATTAGTTTTAGCCGTGTTGTTTTCTTGTAGAAAGCAGGTAGTGATATTATTTATATTTGTTATCCCGAAGAAGTTAGCGACGTTGGTAAAGCTTAAAATTCCAACTTACTATTATGATTATGAGCGTAATTTACTTCATTTGCGTTTAAGTTTTAAATACCTTATTTGTACTGACATTATTATGTCATGATCTCACATACCTAGATAGAGCAAGTACAGAGAGGAGGGGGCCTAAGCAACTGTGCACTGTGATTCTCAACTAGGTCCTGACGTCATCACAGTGGGCGTGGCCTTAGTCAGTGTACTGTCGTCGTTCGTACAGTGCACAACTTTGTGAACGGTGGAATTTCGTGCAATTTTCATGTAACTAAGTAGAAAAGGATGAAGTGTTGTGTTTTAACTTGTAAAAACTACTCGGACAGACGTTCTGATGCTATGAATGGCATCACATTTCATGTGTAAGTAATTTTATGCGTAATTTAAAAATAGTTCTAGAAAAATCGCCATCTATCGTCATCTATGAACATCAACCATGAATTGAACAAAAAGACAGAGTCGTAATTAGAATCCAATTATTTTACCGAGTGTCCCACGGCTATGCTTCGTCAATGGAAAGTACTTTTAATAAAATATTTAATACGCAGGAAATAAAAATAAAGCCTGCTTTAAATTCAATATTCTATCTACATTATTGAAAGTATGTTTTCGGTACACGGCGCTCCGTGCAAATAGCACTGCACGTATTCCTACGTTCCTACTTAACAGTGTTTGTAAATAAAATTTTGTTCGATATACTTAATTTGTTTATTATTTGTTCTGTCTCTGAAATTAATATTACTTGACCATATCAAAAGACTTATGTTAAGTATCAAGCTTCATTCGCATTACGCGACTTTTGTTTTAGGCAAGTATTAGGTACTTGTTTACATAATTGGTAATGGTACGAAAATTCTGAGTACGTCCCTGTTACATTCTACACTTAGTGACATCTAGTGTGTGGTAGTTAAACTACGTAGTAACATCAACACAGAACGAAGCGAGCAGTTTTGCTTCTCACCGGTAGATGGAAAACAAAAAAGTGGGCAGGATCTAACACCCCCTCATCCCGCAAAGTGTCACGCGTTGTTTCTTAGGGAAATCTAATTAGAACATCTCCTCCTTGCTCTATGATCTCACTATTCATAGAAGTTCATCGATGTACAAGCCATGCGAATCATGACACCTTGTTAATTCGCCCGACTATACATGAAACAACAGAATAAAAGAATATGAATATGTACTTCGTAAAAGTTAGTTCTTTTACGTTTGGTTAAAGTTCGACTTAAAGTTAGTCTAAAGTGCGGTTTGATTACGACATTTCCTACGATTAATTGATCGTTGTTCCAGAGGCATCGCCGTTTGCTCCGTTAATTGTGGACTGATTTTGAAGATTTTGACAGACTGACTATTTAGAGAATGATCTCAAGATGGTCTGTGAAAATGATGTTCCCGAGGGATTAGTATTTGTTAGGGAATTTGTAGGTGTATTTTACGTGGTGTGCCTAATTATTGGCATAAGGTGGATCGTTTCGTGTTGTCGCGAGATTCAAATGATTTTGTGGTTTCCTGCGTTCTACAAGGATTAAAACTAACGGTTAAGTTATTCATCGCAAATCGTAGCAAACCATTTTCTATTTACTTACGAAAAAACTAGCTAATGCTTGAATCTGAATCTTTTAATAGAGGCGAATGCACGCGGTGAGGGAGCGTCTTTAAAATGGATCTATCAAATTTGCCAAGGTACTACTAAAATTAATTCTGACAAATAATACTGGGAAATAAAAATACTTAAATTACATTGATCAATAAGAATTTAAATCATCTTTACAAAATGTCAATGTTGACACGTGAGACTATTAAAGTCGTTCGTACATTTTTGGGTTTTAAATTTCTTAGATTTTTCCTATGTAATGTAAGTAAGCACTCAAAAAACCTTTTGATTAAGACAACCCTACCTTTTTTATGTTTCGCCCCAAGAGCGAATAAGGGTTACGTGTTAGGAAAGGGCAGCAAATTTATGTTTAATGGTTGACAGCGCAGTGCGAACTGAACTGCACTGTATTGTAAGGTGGCAAAGTAACTTTTTAATTGAAGGAGTATGCGGAGTCGGCCTTCTGAACGTCAGTACTACTACGTACAATTATTTAATAGGTCATTAATTGGTAATGTGTTAGATTCCTAATCGATTACCTACCATTTATAGCTGTGACTGATTATAACAGTTTTTAATAAATTTTACCTACGCTATTTGAGATATATTAGTTATGTAATGCATCAAATAATAATAGATTTACCAAGATTCGAAAATTTTATGTGGTCGACACGCTTTTTGGTCATTAAATGAAAGTCAATATAACACACACCGCGTTTATTATCCGAGTTTAACAAATTAGCTATTTATGTAGGTAGGTACTTAATAAGCTGAAACATGTAAGTATAAAAGGCTTTATAGGAAAAAAACAGTTAGGTACCTAATGTAATTCGAACGACCGGCGACCTGTGGTTTTGTTAAAATTGAAAAAAACAATAATAAAATGAACAACTGTAAATTATTTTTTCTGCTGTTAGGGATTCTAAGTCCCTCGGGAGCTGAAGTTTGGGAATTCGGGTTTGACCTTCCTGGTAGCGTTCAGAGTTTCCAAGACAGTGGTTATATACATTTTTGGGAAAAGAGCAAATCAGTTACAATACCGGTTAGTGCAATTGATGTTTCGTTTTCAATGGTGTGTGCCCTGGTCTAGAAGCAAATAGTTTCTGGTTTATTAGAAACTAGCTTCTGCCCGCGGCTTCGTACGCGTAATTTCGGTATAATAAACAAATTTCGTCTTGTTCTGTTCAGTATTTTTGGAGATCCTAGGTAACAAAAATTCAGATTATACAAACTTTCGGCTTTATAATATTAGGAGATAGGATAAATTCGACTTCCTGACATCAGATTTGATAAGTGAATAAGATATTTATTCACAAAGAAAATTACAATCAAATAATAGAAATACATTAGAAGTAGTATAGACACACTTGCGCCTTCCCATCCTACGGGACATCTGTGAGGGCGATCGCGGCGGCTGATTTAGCTGAGGATCTCAAGAGGCGCAAATATGTAGGTAGGTCTCGACGGAGCCTACACATTTGCTCCCCTTGGAGTCGAGACCGTGGGGTACCGAGGCTCTTCGGATTTTTAATAATTATCTGAGCGTCCGGTCGAAGCGACGCATGAACCGAGAGCTGGTGAGTATCTGGCGCAGCGCATCAGCTTTGCCATATACCGGAGCAATACAGCCATCATCCGACTGGTATTGACACGCAACAGTCGGCAGTTAACTCATTGTTTCATATCTGATTGCATTATGTGAAAACTTTCATTAATTTCAGTCAGTGCCATGCCTCATCCGAGTGTACGAACGAGTTGAAGTGAAGAACCCTGTGTCAAAGCCAGAGGTCGCCTACACCGACAACGTTGCCACCATTCAGTACGGTCAGTGGCAGCTCAGTGAATCCTGGTACTCCGTCACCGCTAAGTCGATGGCCGTCCCTTGGAATTGTGATCCGAAGATGCCACCAGTTCCTGACTATTATTAATTAATTTTGATTATATTTTTGATGCACCGTTTGGAAGTTAATTTGGAGAACATAAGAATACCTTGACGCTTAAAATATCCCATGTTTTAAGCGTTTGTTTTAGGGTACGTTACTCGCCTTAATTTTTTCACCCGACTTCCAACGGAGGAGGGTTATTAGGTTGGCACCTGGAACATAATAAATCGGCTACATACACTCGAGAGCAATGAATCCGGGTCACTCAAAGAATCCAAAAAATCTCGGAAAGTAAGAATGCTAGGTTAATGCAATAAATTGTATTTAATAGACAATTTAATACTCCTTAAATGAAAGTTAAAAAAATATGAGTCACCATACATTTTATTTACACAAAATTACATAAAGAAAAAAAACTGCTGATCTCTCCTTAAAACAAAAATAGGAAACATGAAATTTTTGAACTTTATGACGATTTTCTTGAATTTCAATACTTCGTATTACCTCCTCGTGCTTCCATTACTGCGTTTACGCGGTTTGGCATGCTGTACACCAAGTTCCTTATACGATTTTGGGCAATATTCTCCCATTCCTCTGTGAGAGCAATTTTGAGCTCAGGAAGCGTGATTGGGGGAGGGTTTCGTTGTTTTACGCATCTCCCTAGCTCGTCCCAAGCATGCTCGATCGGGTTGATATCCGGGCTGCGCGCTGGCCACTCCATACAAGTAATGTTCATCTCTTGAAGGTAGTCATTCACAATCCTACCTGTATGAGGTCGGGCATTGTCATGCATAAATATAGCATCCTCACCCAAATTGACCATAAATGGACCAACGTGTTCGTTGAGGATTTCTTCCACATATCTTACGCTAGTTAAAGAGCCGTTTTCTATGATCACCAGCTCTGTGCGACTTTCAGAGGAAATTCCGGCCCACACAAGTACAGACCCACCACCGTAGGCTACTTTTTCTTCGATGCATGCTTGCTTGAATCTTTCCCCTGGTCTTCTATACACTCTGTGTCTTCCATCGTGCTTGTAGAGCATAAATTTTGATTCGTCGGAGAACATAACTTTCGACCAATCTTCAATACTCCAATTTACGAGTTTTTTGAGTGACCCGGATTCATTGCTCTCGAGTGTACATATAGGTATGTATGTAGCCGATTATTATGTTCCACGTAGCGCTGAAACTACTAGTGCAACTGCAGTAAATGAGGTATCGTATAATTTGTCTTAATACCCCGATGGTTATAGATAGACTATGTGACGTCAGATAGCCTCCTCTGATTTTTTGGCCTGTTCTCGCACAGTGCATGCGCACCACACCTACGTCCACTTTCGGTAAGAATCAAAAACATGAACAACTTACTTCGCGACAAATGACTCGAATATTGATCGAATTTATCAGAGGTAAAGGCGACGCCGAAAACTTCCACCACAAGCGCAAGGATGGGGTGGAGGTCGACGAGTTTGACGACATCCGAAAGCTGATGACACAAAAAATGGCATTAATTGCTTCATCTATAAATGCTCAGAACGAGAGTGAAGCAGTGCAAAATAAGAGCTGATATAGCTGATAATTATTACGGATCAAATGCTCGACATTAAGACAAGTATATGTATAACAAATCAGAACGTGTCAAACATAGTGGCTGATCAAATTGAGATGAAAGCGGAAATTCAAGGCCTAACTGACTCTGTTTGCAAAGCAATTGATAAGCTTGCATCATTTGAGTTAGATATGCAGAAAATTCAAAATACCTCAATCGAAACAATTCACAGGGACCTGACCTCGTTTGATGAAGTGCTGGCTGAGCTGATCGATCAAAACAATAGGAAAAAGAACATTGTAATAGTTAGAATACCGGAACCTAAATCTAACTTGACCGAGGAAAGATTACATTTGGATAACGATGAATCAAACAAAATATTAAAATAAATGAATGAAAATTTCCCAGAACCCTCCAAAGTCACACGAATTGGCAAATATAAGCCTGATAGAAGCCGTGATCTCAAAATATGTTTTAATTTAGAAGAGACTGGTAAACGTCTACTCAAAAACAAGTTTAAACTTACAAGCTCGCGCTTGAAGCGATCAAACCCTATCAACAGATAAAATTGAAGAAACTGAAAGATGAACTGAAGCGCCGGACAGAAGGAGGTGAATGTTCCCTTACAATCAAATACATAAAAGGTGTCCCTCAAATAATCAACAGCACGACTCCTCCTAAAAACTACTAAGCCAAAAATTGCCAAAAATAAATCTCAACCACTTACCAAGTCGTCACTAACTTTAATGATCTTAAACATAAAACGAAATCCCTCAAATTCCTATACGCGAATGCTAGGAGCATTGTAGCTTGAGAAATGAGCGCTGCCGTAGATATTATCAACACTATGAAACCAAAAATTTACGTTATAGCGCTAGTCGAAACTTGGAGCAAATCAGACGAAGAACCCAAACTACTTCAGATACCAGTATCTACTGGTGCTTACTTCTCACGTTATAGGCGAGACACCATTGGAGGAGGAGTCTCAATCTTTGCCACAACCAGTCTTAAACACCACCACGTAGAATACATAACCTAAGACGACAATCAGTTTATTTGTATTCATTTGAACAGGTTTTCTTCAGATGTGGCAGTAGTATACAAACCTGGCAGAACACGTTGCACAAAGTTTCTTCAAACCTTTTCAAGCCAATTATATCGAAGGAAGAGAGCGGTCGTTATTGACAATGTTAACCTCAACCTACTTTGAAGACTATAAAGAAACAATGTATATACAATACTAAATAAAGTAACGCTCAAATACTGCACCCGAGAAACTTCGTCCCGGAAATCGCTTCTAGACCATATCCGTACGAACCTAAAAGAGAACCAATTTCTCTTGGCCCTAATCGAATCATCTTTATCGGCCCATAAAAAGATGTTCTTAGAAATACCGCTAAAGACTAAAATTGAATATCAATGTGGATTACTGCAGTAGTGTTAGTAAACTGCTGACGCTGTCAGACAAAGTATATGCTACAGAAACTGATGATTTAATGTCTTTGAAGATAACCTACTGGCGATTTTAAGTACTCAATACAATTTCTTTATGAGAAACAATACGGATTTAAGCCTAAGTCAAATACTCTATTAGCCACCGTAGTTCTTGTCACTAAACTTAAAATCTCCATGGATGATAAGAAAATAGGACTTGGAATTTTATTTGATACGGTGAGTCACAGTATACTTTTAAGAAAACTAAACGACCTCGGTTTAACTGGGAATGCTCATAAGATTCTTAAGTCATACCTGACCCAAGATATTAGGATAGGTGAATTGAGAAATATATCATCAACTAGTTGTTATAAGTGCGCGAGCTGCAAGCAGCTCGCGTCGGCTGTGTGTACTGTTCGTTTTAAATTAAGTTCCCCTTATCGTAACCTACACCCTGGATTTGATCGAAATCGATAACCAAGAGTGGGTTTTGCGATGAAAAAAATGTCAGCCATCTTGGATTTTGAAATGGACATCTTTTTCGTAATCTACACAGTCGAGTTAGTCGAAAACGATACCCATATAAGTATGTGTGGTGTCACACAGCAAGGCTCGCTTCGCTCGCCTTGCTGCGTGACGTATGACGTATTGCGGTTCGCTTCGCTCACCACAATCCGACACACGCCCGCCGTCATCAAATTCGTAATCCTCACCCCCATATTAGTCGAAAACGATACCCATATCAAATTCTTGGATGGGGAAGGGGGTTCAGGGGGGCTGGGGCGTGGGGGGTCACAGCACGGCTCGCTTCGCTCGCCGTGCAGTTCCCCAATAGTCGCATTGCGGTTCGCTTCGCTCACCGCAATACGAACCCGCTCGTACTGCCACGCTTCGCTCGCCATGCTGTTTGCCGTAGTCGCATTGCGGCTCGCTTCGCTCGCCGCAATGCTCCACCCTAAAAAGTGGTCGAAATATAGGCTAAAAATGGCCAAATTTCAGTTTTTTTATAAAAAAGGGGGTTTAGAGGGGCAAGGGGGTCAATTTTTTTTTTTGCATTCAAAATTATTTGTCTTGCCCTACATGACCGTGAAAAAATTTTTCTTCTATCGTACTTTGTTTGGGAGATATCAAAAGGGGGGGTAAAAATTGGGGCGGGAGGGGGGCTGAAATTTTTTTTCTTCCAATTCGAGAAGAAACCCTCTATACGATCCCGCAATCAAAACTCCTCTATCACGACGGCATCCGGTAGCACTCTCAAAAGGGGGGGTCCTGGGGGGCAAGGGGGGGTAAATTTTTTGTTTCTTTAGAAATTACTTGTCCCCCTCTATACATCCCTTACAGAAAAATCAAACAATATGCCTCCGTTTGGGAGCCCCCCTGGGGGGCGGGGGTTCGGGGGGGCAAATCTCAAAAAGTTGGAATTTTCCCTAGGTCCCCCCGACTCCCTCTACACGATTCCGCAAAAAAAAACATACCTCCCCCTCCACCATCAAGGAGAACAATTATGTCAGTGAGTGAGTCAGTCAGTGGTAATTTAGCTTTATATATATACTAGTATGGTATAAGTGCGCGAGCTGCAAGCAGCTCGCGATGGTGGCTGTCACAGCGTTCGTTATAAATTAAGTTCCCCTTATCGTAACCTACGTCATTGATTTTATAGAAATCGACAGCAAGGCTCGCTTCGCTCGCCTTGCTGTGACGTGTGTCGTATTGCGGTTCGCTTCGCTCACCGCAATCCGACACACGCCCGCCGTCATTAAATTCGTAATCCTCGCCCCCATGTTAGTCGAAAACGATACCCATATCCGATTTTTGGATGGGGAAGGGGGTTCCGGGGGGGCAAGCGGGGGTCACAGCACGGCTCGCTTCGCTCGCCGTGCAGTTCCCCGATTGTCGCATTGCGGTTCGCTTCGCTTACCGCAATGCGAACCCGCTCGTACTGCCACGCAGCAAGGCTCGCTTCGCTCGCCTTGCTGTGTGACGTATTGCGGTTCGCTTCGCTCACCGCAATCCGACACACGCCCGCCGTCATCGAATTCGTAATCCTCACCCCCATGTTAGTCGAAAACGATACCCATATCAGATTTTTTGATGGGAAAGGGGGTTGAGGGGGGCGGGGGGCGAGGGGGGGGGTCACAGCACGGCTCGCTTCGCTCGCCGTGCTGGTCCCCCGTTGTCGCATTGCGGCTCGCTTCGCTCGCCGCAATGCTCCCCCGGGTTGGGGGGGGTCCTGGGGGAGAGGGGGGTAAATTTTTTTTTTAAATCGAAATCGTATGACCTCCTCTATACAACCCCCTAAAAATTTTTCATCAGTGTGACTCTGCTTGGGAGCCACCCTGGGGGGAGGGGGTTCCTGGGGGCAAATCCCGAAAAGTCGGGATTTTCCCCAAGTCACTACTAATTCCCCTATACGATTCCGTAAAAAAAAACATACCTTCCCATCCACCAACAGGGAGAACAATCGTGTCAATGAGTGAGTCAGTGAGTCAGTCAGTCAGTGGTAATCTACCTTTATATATTATAACTAGTTGTTATAAGTGCGCGAGCTGCAAGCAGCTCGCGTCGGCTGTGTGTACTGTTCGTTTTAAATTAAGTTCCCCTTATCGTAACCTACACCCTGGATTTGATCGAAATCGATAACCAAGAGTGGGTTTTGCGATGAAAAAAATGTCAGCCATCTTGGATTTTGAAATGGACATCTTTTCGTAATCTACACAGTCGAGTTAGTCGAAAACGATACCCATATAAGTATGTGTGGTGTCACACAGCAAGGCTCGCCTCGCTCGCATTGCTGCGTGACGTGTGTCGTATTGCGGTTCGCTTCGCTCACCGCAATCCGGCACACGCCCGCCGTCATCAAATTCGTAATCCTCACCCCCATGTTAGACGATAACGATACCCATATCAGATTTTTTGATGGGGGAGGGGGTACAGGGGGTCTGGGCACAGGGGGTCACAGAACGGCTCGCTTCGCTCGCCGTGCTGTTCCCCAATAGTCGCTTTGCGGTTCGCTTCGCTCACCGCAATACGAACCCGCTCGTGCTGCCACGCAGCAAGGCTCGCTTCGCTCGCCTTGCTGTGTGACGTATTGCGGTTCGCTTCGCTCACCGCAATCCGCCGCACGCCCGCCGTCATCGAATTCGTAATCCTCACCCCCATATTAGTCGAAAACGATACCCATATCAAATTCTTGGATGGGGAAGGGGTTCAGGGGGGCTGGGGCGTGGGGGGGTGACAGCACGGCTCGCTTCGCTCGCCGTGCTGTTCCCCCGTTGTCGCATTGCGGCTCGCTTCGCTCGCCGCAATGCTCCCCCCGGGTTCTGGGGGAGGGGGTTCCGGGGGGGCACGCGGGGGTCACAGCACGGCTCGCTTCGCTCGCCATGCTGTTCGCCGTAGTCGCATTGCGGCTCGCTTCGCTCGCCGCAATGCTCCACCCTAAAAAGTGGTCGAAATATAGGCTAAAAATGGCCAAATTTCAGTTTTTTTATAAAAAAGGGGGTCTAGAGGGGCAAAGGGGTCAATTTTTTTTTTGCATTCAAAATTATTTGTTTTGCCCTACATGACCGTGAAAAAATTTTTCTTCTATCGTACTTTGTTTGGGAGATATCAAAAGGGGGGGTGAAAATTGGAGCAGGAGGGGGGGTGAATTTTTATTTTTTCCATTTCGAGAAAGAACCCTCTATACGATCCCGCAATCAAAACTCCTCTATCGCGACGGCATCCGGTAGCACTCTCAATAGGGGGGGTCCTGGGGGGCAAAGGGGTGTGAATTTTTTTTTGCAATAGAAATCACTTTTCCCCCTCTGTATACCCCTTATAGAAAAATCAAACAATATGCCTCCGTTTGGGAGCCCCCCTGGGGGGCGGGGGTTCGGGGGGGCAAATCTCAAAAAGTCGGAATTTTCCCTAGGTCCCCTCGACTCCCTCTACACGATTCCGCAAAAAAAAACATACCTCCCCCTCCACCATCAAGGAGAACAATTATGTCAGTCAGTCAGTCAGTGGTAATCGAGCTTTATAGATAGTTACTAGTTGTTATAAGTGCGCGAGCTGCAAGCAGCTCGCGTCGGCTGCGTGTACTGTTCGTTTTAAATTAAGTTCCCCTTATCGTAACCTACACCCTGGATTTGATCGAAATCGATAACCAAGAGTGGGTTTTGCGATGAAAAAAATGTCAGCCATCTTGGATTTTGAAATGGACATCTTTTTCGTAATCTACACAGTCGAGTTAGTCGAAAACGATACCCATATAAGTATGTGTGGTGTCACACAGCAAGGCTCGCCTCGCTCGCCTTGCTGCGTGACGTGTGTCGTATTGCGGTTCGCTTCGCTCACCGCAATCCGGCACACGCCCGTCGTCATCAAATTCGTAATCCTCACCCCCATGTTAGTCGAAAACGATACCCATATCAGATTTTTTGATGGGGGAGGGGGTACAGGGGGTCTGAGCACAGGGGGTCACAGCACGGCTCGCTTCGCTCGCCGTGCTGTTCCCCAATAGTCGCATTGCGGTTCGCTTCGCTCACCGCAATACGAACCCGCTCGTGCTGCCACGCAACAAGGCTCGCTTCGCTCGCCTTGCTGTGTGACGTATTGCGGTTCGCTTCGCTCACCGCAATCCGCCACACGCCCACAGTCATCAAATTCGTAATCCTCACCCCTATGTTAGTCGAAAACGATACCCATATCAAATTCTTGGATGGGGAAGGGGTTCAGGGGGGCTGGGGCGTGGGGGGGTCACAGCACGGCTCGCTTCGCTCGCCGTGCTGTTCCCCCGTTGTCGCATTGCGGCTCCCGCAATTCGCTCGCCGCAATGCTCCCCCCGGGTTCTGGGGGAGGGGGTTCCGGGGGGGGGCACGCGGGGGTCACAGCACGGCTCGCTTCGCTCGCCATGCTGTTCGCCGTAGTCGCATTGCGGCTCGCTTCGCTCGCCGCAATGCTCCACCCTAAAAAGTGGTCGAAATATAGGCAAAAAATGGCCAAATTTCAGTTTTTTTATAAAAAAGGGGGTCTAGAGGGGCAAGGGGGTCAATTTTTTTTTTAATTCAAAATTATTTGTCTTGCTCTACATGACCGTAAAAAAATTTTTCTTCTATCGTACTTTGTTTGGGAGATATCAAAAGGGGGGGTGAAAATTGGGGCGGGAGGGGGGTGCATTTTTTTTTTTTCCAATTCGAGAACAAACCCTCTATACGATTCCGCAATCAGAAATACTCTATCGCAACGTCATCCGGTAGCACTCTCAAAAGGGGGGGTCCTGGGGGGCAAGGGGGGGTAAATTTTTTGTTGCTATAGAAATCACCCGTCCCCTTCTGTATACCCCTTAAAGAAAAATCAAACAATATGCCTCCGTTTGGGAGCCCCCCTGGGGGGCGGGGGTTCGGGGGGGCAAATCTCAAAAAGTCGGAATTTTCCCTAGGTCACCCGGACTCCCTCTACACGATTCCGCAAAAAAAAACATACCTCCCCCTCCACCATCAAGGAGAACAATTATGTCAGTGAGTGAGTGAGTGGTAATCGAGCTTTATATATAGTAACTAGTTGTTATAAGTGCGCGAGCTGCAAGCAGCTCGCGTCGGCTGTGTGTACTGTTCGTTTTAAATTTAGTTCCCCTTATCGTAACCTACACCCTGGATTTGATCGAAATCGATAACCAAGAGTGGGTTTTGCGATAAAAAAATGTCAGCCATCTTGGATTTTGAAATGGACATCTTTTTCGTAATCTACGAGTTCGAGTTGATCGGAAACGATACCCATATAAGTGGGTGTGGTGTCACACAGCAAGGCTCGCTCCGCTCGCCTTGCTGTGTGACGTATTGCGGTTCGCTTCGCTCACCGCAATCCGGCACACGCCCGCCGTCATCAAATTCGTAATCCTCACCCCCATGATAGTCGAAAACGATACCCATATCAGATTTTTTGATGGGAAAGGGGGTTCAGAGGGCGGGGGGCGAGGGGAGGTCACAGCACGGCTCGCTGCGCTCGCCGTGCTGTTCCCCCGATATCGCAATGCGGCTCGCTTCGCTCGCCGCAATGCTTCCCCGGGTTCAGGGGAAGGGGGTTCTGGGGGATTCACGGGGGGGTCACAGCACGGCTCGCTTCGCTCGCCGTGCTGTTCCCCAATAGTCGTATTGCGGTGAGCGAAGCGAACCGCAATACGACTATTGGGGAACCCCTCGTACCCTATTGGGGAACCCGCTCGTACTGCCACGCAGCAAGGCTCGCTTCGCTCGCCTTGCTGTGTGACGTATGGCGGTTCGCTTCGCTCATCGCAATCCGACACACACCCGCCGTCATCGAATTCGTAATCCTCACCCCCATGTTAGTCGAAATCGATACCCATATCAGATTTTTGATGGGAAAGGGGGTTGAGGGGGGCAGGGGGCGAGGGGGGGTCACAGCACGGCTCGCTTCGCTCGCCGTGCTGTTCCCCCGTTGTCGCATTGCGGCTCGCTTCGCTCGCCGCAATGCTCCCCCCGGGTTCTGGGGGGGCGAGGGGAGTCACAGCACGGCTCGCTTCGCTCGCCGTGCTGTTCCCCCGTAGTCGCATTGCGGCTCGCTTCGCTCGCCGCAATGCTCCACCCTAAAAAGTGGTCGAAATATAGGCTAAAAATGGCCGAATTTCGGTGTTTTTATAAAAAAGGGGGTCTAGAGGGGCTGGGGGGTCAATTTTTTTTTTGCATTCAAAATTATTTGCCTTGCCCTACATGACTGTGAAAAAACAATTCTTGTATCGTACTTCGTTTGGGAGATATCAAAAGGGGGCGTGGAAATTGGGGCGGGAGGGGGGGTGAATTTTTATTTTTTCCAATTTGAGAAGAAACCCTCTATACGATCCTGCAATCAAAACTCCTCTATCACGACGGCATCTTGTAGCACTCTCAAAAGGGGGGGTCCTGGGGGCAAGGGGGGGGTAAAAAATTTTTGGAATCGAAATCGCACGACTTCCTCTATACAACCCCCTTAAAATTTTTCATCAGTGTGACTCTGCTTGGGAGCCCCCCTGGGGGGCGGGGGTTCTGGGGGGCAAATCTCAAAAAGTCGGAATTTTCCCTGGGTCCCCTTGACCCTCTCTCTACATTTCTGCAAAAAAAACCATACCTCCCCCTGCACCATCAAGGAGAACAATTATGTCAGTGAGTGAGTCAGTGGTAATTTAGCTTTATAGATAGTTACTAGTATGGTATAAGTGCGCGAGCTGCAAGCAGCTCGCGGCGCGGTGGCTCTGTGTACTGTTCGTTATAAATTGTATACCCCTTTTCGTAACCTACGTCATTGATTTTATCGAAATCACACAGCAAGGCTCGCTTCGCTCGCCTTGCTGCGTGACGTGTGTCGTATTGCGGTTCGCTTCGCTCACCGCAATCCGACACACGCCCGCCGTCATCAAATTCGTATTCCTCACCCCCATGTTAGTCGAAAACGATACCCATATCCGATTTTTGGATGGGGAAGGGGGTTCCGGGGGGGCACGCGGGGGTCACAGCACGGCTCGCCTCGCTCGCCGTGCAGTTCCCCAATAGTCGCATTGCGGTTCGCTTCGCTCACCGCAATACGAACCCGCTCGTACTGCCACGCAGCAAGGCTCGCTTCGCTCGCCTTGCTGTGTGACGGATTGCGGTTCGCTTCGCTCACCGCAATCCGACACACGCCCGCCGTCATCAAATTCGTAATCCTCACCCCCATGTTAGTCGAAAACGATACCCATATCAGATTTTTTGATGGGAAAGGGGGTTGAGGGGGGCGGGGGGCGAGGGGGGGGTGACAGCACGGCTCGCTTCGCTCGCCGTGCTGGTCCCCCGTTGTCGCATTGCGGCTCGCTTCGCTCGCCGCAATGCTCCCCCGGGTTCGGGGGGGTCCTGGGGGAAGAGGGGGGCAAAATTTTTTTTGCAATGGAAATCACTCGTGCCCCTCTATACGAATCCCTAAAAATTTTTCATCCGAATCGCTCCGTTGAAAAGAAGGGGGGGTGGGGTGGGCTCCGGGGGGGGAAATCTCGTAAAGTCGGGATTTTCCCCAAGTCACCCCCACTCCCCCTATACGTTTCCGTAAAAAAAAACATACCTTCCCATCCACCAACAGGGAGAACAATCGTGTCAATCAGTGAGTGAGTCAGTCAGTCAGTCAGTGAGTGGTAATCGAGCTATATATATTATAACTAGTTGTTATAAGTGCGCGAGCTGCAAGCAGCTCGCGTCGGCTGTGTGTACTGTTCGTTTTAAATTAAGTTCCCCTTATCGTAACCTACACCCTGGATTTGATCGAAATCGATAACCAAGAGTGGGTTTTGCGATGAAAAAAATGTCAGCCATCTTGGATTTTGAAATGGACATCTTTTTCGTAATCTACACAGTCGAGTTAGTCGAAAACGATACCCATATAAGTATGTGTGGTGTCACACAGTAAGGCTCGCCTCGCTCGCCTTGCTGCGTGACGTGTGTCGTATTGCGGTTCGTTTCGCTCACCGCAATCCGGCACACGCCCGCCGTCATCAAATTCGTAATCCTCACCCCCATGTTAGTCGAAAACGATACCCATATCAGATTTTTTGATGGGGGAGGGGGTACAGGGGGTCTGGGCACAGGGGGTCACAGCACGGCTCGCTTCGCTCGCCGTGCTGTTCCCCAATAGTCGCATTGCGGTTCGCTTCGCTCACCGCAATACGAACCCGCTCGTGCTGCCACGCAGCAAGGCTCGCTTCGCTCGCCTTGCTGTGTGACGTATTGCGGTTCGCTTCGCTCACCGCAATCCGCCACACGCCCGCCGTCATCAAATTCGTAATCCTCACCCCCATATTAGTCGAAAACAATACCCATATCAAATTCTTGGATGGGGAAGGGGGTTCAGGGGGGCTGGGGCATGGGGGGGTCACAGCACGGCTCGCTTCGCTCGCCGTGCAGTTCCCCAATAGTCGCATTGCGGTTCGCTTCGCTCACCGCAATATGAACCCGCTCGTACTGGCACGCAGCAAGGCTCGCTTCGCTCGCCTTGCTGTGTGACGTATTGCGGTTCACTTCGCTCACCGCAATCCGCCACACGCCCGCCGTCATCGAATTCGTAATCCTCACCCCCATATTAGTCGAAAACGATACCCATATCAAATTCTTGGATGGGGAAGGGGGTTCAGGGGGGCTGGGGCGTGGGGGGGTCACAGCACGGCTCGCTTCGCTCGCCGTGCTGTTCCCCCGTTGTCGCATTGCGGCTCGCTTCGCTCGCCGCAATGCTCCCCCCGGGTTCTGGGGGAGGGGGTTCCGAGGGGGCACGCGGGGGTCACAGCACGGCTCGCTTCGCTCGCCATGCTGTTCGCCGAAGTCGCATTGCGGCTCGCTTCGCTCGCCGCAATGCTCCACCCTAAAAAGTGGTCGAAATATAGGCTAAAAATGGCCAAATTTCAGTTTTTTTATAAAAAAGGGGGTCTAGAGGGGCAAGGGGGTCAATTTTTTTTTTGCATTCAAAATTATTTGTCTTGCCCTACATGACCGTAAAAATTTTTCTTCTATCGTACTTTGTTTGGGAGATATCAAAAGGGGGGGTAAAAATTGGGGCGGGAGGGGGGGTGAATTTTTTTTTCATCCAGTTCGAGAAGAAACCCTCTATACGATCCCGCAATCAAAACTCCTCTATCGCGACGGCATCCGGTAGCACTCTCAAAAGGGGGGGTCCTGGGGGGCAAGGGGGGGTAAATTTTCATTGCTTTAGAAATCACTCGTCCCCCTCTATACACCCCTTAGAGAAAAATCAAACAATATGCCTCCGTTTGGAAGCCCCCTAGGGGGGCGGGGGTTCGGGGGGCCAAATCTCAAAAAGTCGGAATTTTCCCTAGGTCATCCGGACCCCCTCTACACGATTCCGCAAAAAAAAACATACCTCCCCCTCCACCATCAAGGAGAACAATTATGTCAATGAGTGAGTCAGTGAGTGGTAATCGAGCTTTATAGATAGTTATACTAGTATGGTATAAGTGCGCGAGCTGCAAGCAGCTCGCGTCGGCTGTGTGTACTGTTCGTTTTAAATTAAGTTCCCCTTATCGTAACCTACACCCTGGATTTGATCGAAATCGATAACCAAGAGTGGGTTTTGCGATGAAAAAAATGTCAGCCATCTTGGATTTTGAAATGGACATCTTTCTCGTAATCTACACAGTCGAGTTAGTCGAAAACGATACCCATATAAGTATGTGTGGTGTCACACAGCAAGGCTCGCTTCGCTCGCCTTGCTGCGTGACGTGTGTCGTATTGCGGTTCGCTTCGCTCACCGCAATCCGGCACACGCCCGCCGTCATCAAATTCGTAATCCTCACTCCCATGTTAGTCGAAAACGATACCCATATCAGATTTTTTGATGGGGGAGGGGGTACAGGGGGTCTGGGCACAGGGGGTCACAGCACGGCTCGCTTCGCTCGCCGTGCTGTTCCCCAATAGTCGCATTGCGGTTCGCTTCGCTCACCGCAATACGAACCCGCTCGTGCTGCCACGCAGCAAGGCTCGCTTCGCTCGCCTTGCTGTGTGACGTATTGCGGTTCGCTTCGCTCACCACAATCCGACACACGCCCACCGTCATCAAATTCGTAATCCTCACCCCTATGTTAGTCGAAAACGATACCCATATCAAATTCTTGGATGGGGGAGGGGGTTCAGGGGGGCTAGGCGTGGGGGTCACAGCACGGCTCGCTTCGCTCGCCGTGCAGTTCCCCAATAGTCGCATTGCGGTTCGCTTCGCTCACCGCAATACGAACCCGCTCGTGCTGCCACGCAGCAAGGCTCGCTTCGCTCGCCTTGCTGTGTGACGTATTGCGGTTCGCTTCGCTCACCGCAATCCGCCACACGCCCGCCGTCATCGAATTCGTAATCCTCACCCCCATATTAGTCGAAAACGATACCCATATCAAATTCTTGCATGGGGAAGGGGGTTCAGGGGGGCTGGGGCGTGGGGGGGTCACAGCACGGCTCGCTTCGCTCGCCGTGCTGTTCCCCCGTTGTCGCATTGCGGCTCGCTTCGCTCGCCGCAATGCTCCCCGCAATGCTCCCCCCGGGTTCTGGGGGAGGGGGTTCCGGGGGGGCACGCGGGGGTCACAGCACGGCTCGCTTCGCTCGCCATGCTGTTCGCCGTAGTCGCATTGCGGCTCGCTTCGCTCGCCGCAATGCTCCACCCTAAAAAGTGGTCGAAATATAGGCTAAAAATGGCCAAATTTCAGTTTTTTTATAAAAAAGGGGGTCTAGAGGGGCAAAGGGGTCAATTTTTTTTTGCATTCAAAATTATTTGTCTTGCCCTACATGACCGTGAAGAAATTTTTCTTCTATCGTACTTTGTTTGGGAGATATCAAAAGGGGAGGTAAAAATTGGGGCGGAAGGGGGGGTAAAATTTTTTTCTTCCAATTCGAGAAGAATCCCTCTATACGATCCCGCAATCAAAACTCCTCTATCACGACGGAATCTTGTAGCACTCTCAAAAAGGGGGTCCTGGGGGGCAAAGGGGGGTATACTTTTTTTTGCAATAGAAATCACTCGTCCCCCTCTATACACCCCTTACAGAAGATCAAACAATATGCCTCCGTTTGGGAGCCCCCCTGGGGGGCGGGGGTTCGGGGGGGCAGATCTCAAAAAGTCGGAATTCGCTCGCCGTGCTGTAACCCCCGCGTTCTCCGTAGTCGCATTACGGCTCGCTTCGCTCGCCGCAATGCTCCACCCTAAAAAGTGGTCAAAACATAGGCTAAAAATAGGCGAATTTCGGTTTTTTAATAAAAAAGGGTGTCTAGAGGGGCTGGGGGATATTTTTTTTTTTCGCATTTAAAATCATTTGCCTTGCCCTACATGACTGTAAAAAAAAAATCTTCTATCGTACTTTGTTTGGGAGATATCAAAAGGGGGGGTGAAAATGGGGGTGGGAGGGGGGGTGATTTTTTTTTCTTCAAATTTGAGAACAAACCCACTATACGATTCCGCAATCGGAACTTCTCTATCACGACGGCATCCGGTAGCACTCTCAAAAGGGGGAGTCCTGGGGAGCAAGGGGAGGTTAATTTTTTATTGCTTTAAAAATCACTCGTCCCCCTCTATACACCCCTTACAGAAAAATCAAACAATATGCCTCCGTTTGGGAGCCCCCCTGGGGGGCGGGGGTCCGGGGGGGCAAATCTCAAAAAGTCGGAATTCGCTCGCCGTGCTGTAACCCCCGCGTTCTCCGTAGTCGCATTACGGCTCGCTTCGCTCGCCGCAATGCTCCACCCTAAAAAGTGGTCGAAATATAGGCTAAAAATGGCAAAATTTCGGTTTTTTAATAAATAAGGGGGTTTAGAGGGGCTGGGGGGTCATTTTTTTTTTTGCATTCGAAATTATTTGCCTTGCCCTACATGACTGTGAAAAAAAAATTCTTGTATCGTACTTCGTTTGGGAGATATCATAAGGGGGGGTGAAATTTGGGGAGGGAGGGGGGGTGAATTTTTTGTTCATCCAATTCGAGAACAAACCCTCTATACGATTCTGCAATCAGAAATCCTCTATCGCAACGTCATCCGGTAGCACTCTCAAAAGGGGGGGTCCTGGGGGGCAAAGGGGGGTTAATTTTTTGTTGCTATAGAAATCACTCGTCCTCTTCTGTATACCCCTTAAAGAAAAAGCAAATAATATGCCTCCGTTTGGGAGCCCCCCTGGGGGGCAGGGGTTCGGGGGGGCAAATCTCAAAAAGTCGGAATTTTCCCTAGGTCATCCGGACTCCCTCTACACGATTCCGCAAAAAAAAACATACCTCCCCCTCCACCATCAAGGAGAACAATTATGTCAGTCAGTCAGTGAGTCAGTGAGTGGTAATCGAGCTTTTTTTAGTAACTAGTATGGTATAAGTGCGCGAGCTGCAAGCAGCTCGCGATGGTGGCTGTCACAGTGTTCGTTATAAATTAAGTTCCCCTTATCGTAACCTACGTCATTGATTTTATCGAAATCGACAGCAAGGCTCGCTTCGCTCGCCTTGCTGTGTGACGTGTGTCGTATTGCGGTTCGCTTCGCTCACCGCAATCCGACACACGCCCGCCGTCATCAAATTCGTAATCCTCACCCCCATGTTAGTCGAAAACGATACCCATATCCGATTTTTGGATGGGGAAGGGGGTTCCGGGGGGGCACGCGGGGGTCACAGCACGGCTCGCTTCGCTCGCCGTGCAGTTCCCCAATAGTCGCATTGCGGTTCGCTTCGCTCACCGCAATACGAACCCGCTCGTAGTGCCACGCAGCAAGGCTCGCTTCGCTCGCCTTGCTGTGTGACGGATTGCGGTTCGCTTCGCTCACCGCAATCCGACACACGCCCGCCGTCATCAAATTCGTAATCCTCACCCCCATGTTAGTCGAAAACGATACCCATATCCGATTTTTGGATGGGGAAGGGGGTTCCGGGGGGTCACGCGGGGGTCACAGCACGGCTCGCTTCGCTCGCCGTGCAGTTCCCCAATAGTCGCATTGCGGTTCGCTTCGCTCACCGCAATACGAACCCGCTCGTACTGCCACGCAGCAAGGCTCGCTTCGCTCGCCTTGCTGTGTGACGGATTGCGGTTCGCTTCGCTCACCGCAATCCGACACACGCCCGCCGTCATCAAATTCGTAATCCTCATACCCATGTTAGTCGAAAACGATACCCATATCAGATTTTTTGATGGGAAAGGGGGTTGAGGGGGGCGGGGGGCGAGGGGGGGTCACAGCACGGCTCGCTTCGCTCGCCGTGCTGGTCCCCCGTTGTCACATTGCGGCTCGCTTCGCTCGCCACAATGCTCCCCCGGGTTGGGGGGGTCCTGGGGGAAGAGGGGGGGCAAAATTTTTTTTGCAATGGAAATCGCTCGTGCCCCTCTATACGAATCCCTAAAAATTTTTCACCCGAATCGCTCCGTTGAAAAGAAGGGGGGGAGGGGTGGGCTCCGGGGGGGGGAAATCTCGAAAAGTCGGGATTTTCCCCAAGTCACCCCCGATTCCCCTATACGTTTCCGTAAAAAAAAACATACCTTCCCATCCACCAACAGGGAGAACAATCGTGTCAATGAGTCAGTCAGTCAGTGAGTGAGTGGTAATCTAGCTTTATATATTATGAAAGCTATATATATTATGATATCATCAATGAGAAGCAGATATCTTCAATTCAGCTCAATCGGTTGAAGTCTTCAACCGATTGAGCTGAATTGAAGATATCTGTAAGGTCTTACACCTTTAAAATGATAAGATGTTGATAGGTTGATAAATGGATTTTATTCCAAAACACTCTACGAGCTAATGATGATAATGATATGAGACACGCGCCCGGTATGAGAGGCTAACATGTACTGATGAGAGCGCGCGCGTTGATATTGTTACAATAAGGTAAAAATGCTGACGCGAGGGAATGGTGCGGTTTCACCGTACATATTCCCGACAGCGAGATGAGAAGATGCTGGTTAAATTGATACAAACTTAATTAATGACCTATACGAGTAATGATAAGAAATGATACGCTAATGATACTAAATGCTAATGATACATGATGATACAACAATAGGTCCTTAGTAAATTTCATGTTAATAAACAATATTTTTGTTAGTAAGACTACATCTAAGTAAAAGTAACCTAACCTATTCAAGTCCTACATCTTGGTTTCACTGATATTGATCGCGCGAAAAATAGGCGACGACGCCTTATCTGAACGATCACTTTGCTTGTTTATTTCACTATACTCTACATTTTGCTCGACACTTGCACTACCACTAACACAAGCATCACTGAAAACGCTGCTGAAACGCGGCGCGGCGGCTGGCAGTGACAGAGGCTGCGCCTCCACCGCCCGGGCCGCCGCCGCCGCCGCCGGAGCGCGCGCGGGCGCGAGCTGGCCAGCGCGCCAGCGCGCCTGGCCGCAGCGCGCGCGCCTCCACGCGCAGACTGCTCCCACTGCGATCCCCGAGAACACGATCAAGTAGATCACGGTGTATTGATGTACGTCATGATAAGTGATATTCTCCGTAATACTCTCTTCCTTCTTCATCTGATCAATTTGTTCTTTGATTTTCGCCAAGTAGGCTTTCTCTTCTTTGTCTTCAGAGGTCCAGTTGGCAGTGATAGGAACGGTTATGTTTATGATATGGTTGATCGGTGCAATAGTTATCTCAGGGACGTAAATCTCAGAGTGCACCTTGATGTTCGATGATGGTCGCCGAGGTGAGTAGATAGTGAAGTCCTCTCCCTTTATTATGCAACCTTGACCGAGACTCATGATGCCGGCCCGGCTTATCTGTTCAGTTGATATTTGATCCTCGCATATGACTCGAAGTAAACAAACGTCACAGCAAAAATAGTAGTAAGTATTGGGAGTGTGCAATTCTCTCCACATATTTCTGCATTTTGTTGACTGAGTTAGGCAAGTACTTGTGCCGGGATCCTTGATACATAGGCTCATGTCGGATATGATCTTAAAAATGGGACCTTGAATATTACACAAATAGGTATCTCTGTTTGTGTTAAGGCATGATTTGATATCTGTTATAGGTACGTATGTATCTTTCTGTATGTTAATAGCTAAATTTTCTGCTACTGGAATGATGCTGATAGTGTTATCTCCAACCATTCGAGGGATAGGAAGAACTTGATAGGCTTCGAAGATTTCCCTGCTAACGAGAGGAATTTTCACTTCAAAGATAAGGTATGATTTCGTCATTCGTGCTTTGATTCGCAGAAGATGATATATGCTCCACAAGTCTGTTTGTATGTTACTTATAGGTAGACACAGATCTTGTTGTAGTTGACCGGAAATGATATTTAGCTGCTGTTGAAGTTGTTCCGGCGTAAGTAGATGTATGCTAAATTTACCGTTGTTTACGTTAGTAATGATATCTAATAATGATTCTTGAATGTTGCTTAGTTTAGACAACATATTGTTTGCAATGATAGCTGATAAGATAAACTCGTTTTTAAGTTCGAGCTGTTGTACTTCCGATGTTATTTGATTAGCTGAGCTTTCTAATCTTTGAAAGTGCATGTCGATCAGAGTGTGTTGTTTGTTGATAGATTGTTCCATTCTTTTGATAAGATTGTACTCCGATTCGACTACAGATGTTTGATTTTTCCATAACATCGCTAAATGATTGTTATTGGTGTGGATGATATCGATGTCCTTTTGATATTTTTGTGCGAACTCGTCGTCAAGTACTCCGAACAGCTGGTGAGCGATGTACCCGACGCCATTGATAAGGCCTCGCTTCTTTCGATGAAGGTCGCGTGCTGAGAACTGCTGATTCAGTAACTTCTGATCGTAGTAGCGTAGTTCAGAAAAGCCATGTTGTAATTGTGTTAGGACAATCTTACAATGTGATGGTGCATTGCCTTTTGTGTTATCGCATGTGTTTACAAGGTTGTTGAAGAACTTATCCATTGCTGCGAAACCTTCCCAATAGGGATGCATATCATAATAGACAATGATTTTCCAATCGTCCCTGATTACCTGGATATTTGACATCTTGTCAAAATATAACCCTTTCGTGCTGTTCAATGCTGTGATATTATGCGACCCGAATGCTGTTGTAAGTAGATTCAAGACCACAAAAATTGATAGAAAGATTGACGCCATAGTTGATCGTGATTTAGGCGTCTTGATTTTGGCGGGTTTTTCCGATTTTGTGTCTTCTTCCGGTGCGTGAACGATTGTTGATAATTTGATGATCGGCCGTTTGATAATGCCGTTTTTTGTTTTAAGTGATACGACGCGAACACACTTGTCCTTTCCGGGGTGTAGCTCTACAACCCTACCTAACGCCCATTTGCCGGCGGGAAGGTTAGCGTCATTGATGATAACAATGTCGTTGATTTTGATATTTGGCTGTTGTTGTTTCCATTTGCTTCTGATAGAAAGCTGACTCAAATACTCCGAGCGCCATCTTTTCCACACGTCATCAAAAATCTTCTGCGTGAGTTGCCATCTCGTGCGTAGATCTTTCTCTGTTTCTATGATGGTTAGGGTTGGCCCACTCGATAGAAAATGTGCCGGTGTGAGGCAGTCCAGTTCATCGGGGTCTTCTGATAATGCGCAGAGCGGCCTGCTATTCAAACACGCCTCTAGCTGGGATAAGATGGTTGAAAACTCTTCAAAGGTGAGTTTTTGTTCTCCAATCACTCTCTTCATATGATACTTGAGGCTTTTGACAGAGCTCTCCCACAAACCTCCTGCGCTAGGGTAAGATGGTGCGTTGAAATGCCACTGAATCTGCATGCTTGATAATTCATTGATAAATGTTTCGTCTGATAAGGTTTGTTTGATATTGATATACTCTTTTTGTAGAATATTATTGGCGCCGACAAAGTTTGTCCCGTTGTCACTATAGATGTGCCCGGGCGCTCCCCGTCTAGCAGCCATTCTGCGCAGCGCGGCCAAAAAAGCCGAAGCTGTGAGGTCTGATACCAACTCCAAATGGATGGCCTTCGTCACCATACAGACAAAGACCGCTACATACCCCTTGGTAGTTTTAGCTCCTCTTCCTTTGTTGTATTTAATATCGACGTATCCTGTAAAATCGACTCCAACATGATAATAAGGACGGGAGGGATTTGTCCTTGATGCAGGTAGGTCGGCCATGATTTGGTATTGTTTGTAGGGATCATTTCGTCTGCATTTGACGCAGGCACGTAGTGTCTTTTTTACAGTACGATTTCCTCCTAAAATCCAGTACCTCTGTCTGAGGTGTGATGACGTCAGGCGCGACCCTCCGTGAAATGTTTGCTGATGTGCTTGATCGATCAATAGTGATGTTATTCGGCCATTGTTTGGTAATATCAGAGGGTGTTTTCTGTGGTAGCTAATGTTTGCGTTCCGAAGCCTCCCTCCAACCCTTAACAAGCCGTCTTGATCTACGAAAGGCGAGAGATTCAGTAACCGACTCTTTTTTGATATAGGTTTGTTTGCTCGTAAGTCAGCCATTTCATCTGAAAATTCAGTTTTTTGAATGTTTTTGATAATTTTGTTATGAGCTTTTTTCAACTCTGATAGTGATAAGCACGCTGAGGTGACGTCACTGTGACGAGCCACTCGTAGTATCCACGCCATGACGCGCACAACTCGCGTAAAACTGCTTGACTTGCACAATAAGTCTTGAATGATATCGCTAGTTTGTTTGTTTTGTGTTGTTACGTTTGTTTGTATTTTTATCTCTTCGTTTGTAGTGTAAGTTGGTTTCAAAATTTCACTTTTTGCGTCAAACGAAGAAAGCCATACCGGACCATTCCACCACAATGATAGTTCAGTCAATTTTTCTGCTGATATTCCTCTACTGGCACAGTCCGCGGGGTTGTCAGATGATTTTACATAGCGCCAGCTATCAGCTGGCACAACCTTGACTACCTGTCTCACTCTATTAGCGACGTAGGGTTTCCACTTACTAGCGTCCCCATTGAGCCATCCAAGTACAGCCATCGAATCTGTCCAGCAGTAAACCTTTACTTTATAATCCGGCAGACATTTTAATGCTTTAGTGATAAGTTTTGATAGAAGCTGAGACCCGGCCAGTTCCAGTCTAGGCAGGGATAAGTTTTTATTCTCAGCTACAATTTTGGCTTTTCCTGTGACCAACCTTACTTCATTCTGATTTTTGATTTTACAGTAGATCACACAGGAAATTGCTTTTTGGGATGCATCGCAAAATCCGTACATCTCAATTTCTTTGTCTTTGCTTGTCTTCAACCATCTAGGTACCTTCACTCTATTTATATTGATAAGGTCTTTCCTGATTTTCTCCCACTCATTCTTGATTTCTTCAGATGTTTCTTCATCCCACCCTGTGTTAGATGTCCATACTTGCTGAAAGAGTAGTTTCAGTTTTGTAGTGATAGGTGAAAGCCATCCTAGCGGGTCAAAGATTTTTGATATATTAGAGAGTAAAACCCTTTTCGTCAGTTTGGAGGTGCTCTCGTTGACGTCGACCTTAAGCTGGAATGTGAAGTGATCATCTTGTGGATGCCATGTCAATCCCAAAGTCTTCGTAGTACTTTCTGTTGATCTGAACTGATATGACTTTTGTTCGTCATCTTGATTTTGCTGTAAATGATTGATAATTTCAGGTTGATTGGAGCCCCATTTTCGCAAATTGAACCCCCCTGACTTCAGTAACTGAATCAAGTCAGTTTGTAGTTGTTTAGTGGCTTCGATGGTTTGTTCTCCGCTAAGGAGATCGTCCATATAGAAGTCTTCTTCCAGCGCCTTGGCGGCTCTACTGGACTGATATTTCTTCCCTTCAATTTTGGCTAAATGCTTTAAGGTCTTCATAGCCAAAAAAGGCGCGGCGGCATTTCCGTAAGTAACCGTCAAAAGTACATACTCGCGCCACCGTCTTTGATCATTTTCATCCATCCAGATGATTTTCTGATATGATTGATCGTCTTCATGTACCATAATCTGTCGAAACATCTTTTCGATGTCTGCAATTATAACAAACTCGTACTGGCGCCACTTCAAAATCAATTCGAATAGATCTTGTTGCAGATTCGGCCCACGGCATGTCAAATCGTTCAGACTGTTACCAGTAGATGTCTTCGCAGAGGCGTTAAAGACCACTCGAAGAGCTGTTGTTGTAGAGTCGGTGCGTAGTATGGGGTGATGAGGTAGGTAACATCCCTTTGATGCAATCTCATTACACTGACGCATATGACCCAAATTGATATATTCGTTGATAAATGATGAGTACTCCTGGGCAATTTTTGGCTGTTTAACAAAGCGTTTTTTAAGTTGCCGAAATTGCGCAACAGCCGCAGGTTTTGATTCTCCCAACTTCTCTGATAAGTCGGATTTAAAGGGTAGGCGCACTACAAAACGCCCATCTTCCTTCCGTTCTGTAGTTTGGTCGTAATACTCCAAACACTTTAGATCTTCTTCTGATATATTTTGCTCTTCCGGGATACTTTCGATTGTCCAAAATCTCTGTAAATCCTCGGTATCATTGATAATAACGTTACACTGATAGCTCTTGTGTACGTTTCCGCTTAAAATCCACCCAAATCGAGTCTCCTGCGCGATTGGCAAATTTTCCATCTTGATAATACCACCCTGTATAATCTCCGCGTAAACTTCAGCTCCAAAAAGTATGTCAATTGGGCTGCTGATATGATAAGTGTCGTCCGCGAGAGGAATGTTATTCAGGTAGGTCCAGTTAGGCTTAGGAAATGATTGATTTGGCAAATTATTGATAAGTGATTTCATGATATAAACTTCCGTTTGAAGCTCGTAATCGCTGTGGATAGATCCACATGTGATAAACATGATACCCTTGCAGTTGTTCATCTTGGACCCCACACCGGTTATTACCCCTCTGCAAGGATAACGCGGCAGCCCTAGAAGTTGAGCCGCGTTTTCAGAGATAATCGATGTTTGAGATCCTTGATCTATAAGGCAACGCATCGTAACAAAAGTCCCGTCAGCTTTTTGTACATAGATTTTTGCCGTCGCTAATAAAACTTCTTTGTTATCATTATCTGATGACACATGATTATTTGACGCTGCCTCTGTTTGTGTCGGAGCGCTTTGACGCGCACCGCTTTGAGCCTGAGTCGCGTTACCGTTCTTAGAAGTTGACACCTGTGGTTTTGAATTTGATTTATTATTACAATAAACATTATGCAGAATTGTATTATGATTATCATTGCATTCGCGGCAACGCTTCTCCGAAATGCATGCTTTCCCATGGTGTGAGTAAAGACAATTCTTGCAAAGCTCGAGTTTCGCTATCGTATTGCGCTTTGCCTCGGCCGACAATTCCATAAATTTATTGCATTGGAATAAAGCATGATTCTGTTTGCATAAAGGACATTTCGTGGAATTTGTGTTCGTATGATACGCTCTTGGGTTTGATTTTTGTTCATATTTATGATTCTTGTTAGATGATGATGATGAATCTTTCCCCTGTTGTTGGGGCGATTTAGTGTTATCTACCTTGCGTTTTGATGTCTCCAATGACGTAAACTTAGTCTCAAGATAGGTCAAAAATTCGTGGAGGATGGGTAGCTCCCTCGGGTTCTTCACAGCTAAGACGTAATCCTTGTATGTGTCAGGGTCTAGTTTCTGTGATAAGATATGCACGAGAAAGGGGTCCCAGGTTGATACATCAACGCCTAGGTTCTTGATAGCGTTTAAGCATTCGTTAGTGGTGTCGTGGATCTTCTTCAGCTGCGCGGCGGTCTGCTGCTGCATCACCGGCAGGTTCATGATAAGATTGATATGTGAAGTAAAAATCATCTTCTTATGATTATACCTATTGTTCAAAAGATCCCAACACACCTGATAATTTTCTGATGTGATATGCAGATGCTGGATGAGCTTCTCGGCTTCTCCTTTAACCTTACTTTTTAGGAACTGCATTTTCTGCGCGTTTGATAAAGCTGGGTTTTTATGAATGCTCTCTGTGAAGAGATCTTTAAAACTCACCCACTGATAATAGCTACCTCCGAAGGTAGGTAGGTCGATGACTGGTGTAGACTTGTCGCGATGCACCATGGAACTCATCTTGATATTGATCTCTCTCTTGATATTAAGATACTCCTGTTCGTACCTACTGAAGGCCGCTTCGTACTCTTCATTTATGCCACTCAACTCAAGGTCAAGGTCCCAATGAAGAGAATCAATCGCTGACCAACGTGTTTCGATTGCTCTTAAAGCATCCTCAAATTCCCATTTATCCGACATGATTTCGATATTAACATTGCCTATGGTTCGAGAAAATGCCTTAAAATTAGTTGAAAATGAAAATGAAAATGAAAATGAAATGAAATTTATTGCATAGAAATAAGGACAAAACAATTCCGAAAACAATCATTTTTCTAAATATAACGAACAGTTAGGTACTTTAAATCTATGATTGCGTTGATTGTATTGGCTGACCTTAGAATATCTACGCTAGGCTATAAAGCCTGTGTTATAGATATCTATGCCATCCCTCATTACAATGACACTGGTTTTATTAAAAAAGTTAAAGCTTAGAAAATTTCGTTACTGACAGTTTGCTATTATTAAATTAATTTGAAATTACCATTAAAATCATTAAGTACATTTTATTACAAATTATATTTTCTCATTTTCAAGATAATTATTAATTTATACTGAACAATTTTGATTAACATGCAAAAAGAAGAGAAAGATAAGGAAGCGCGCGCGCTCGTGTGTGTTTGTGTGCATGCGTGTATAAGTGTGTATTTGTAGTGCATATGTTGAGGTTCTCTGAGGGCACCATTCTCTTAAGAGTATGGGCAACAGATTTAACTTCAATGTGTATAATATTATGTATTATGTATATAATGTATAATGAATGAGTATTATGTATAATGAGTGCGTATTTTATAAACAAACAGGAGTCTACCTATTGCACGATTTTAAATAAGTCTTCGGTTTCTTCGTAAGAGTGATTACGAAGAGTTTTTTCTAAAAATAATTTTAGTTGATACGAGCTCATGTTGAGTAGAGTATCAAATGTAGAGAATTTATTATACAGGAAACCACCCAAAAAGCTATCGAATTTTTGTATGAAAGTTGTTCTAGTCTGAATTTTCTCAAAAACTCTGTCTTTACGACGTTTGTCAATGTGGAGTGGCCGCAATTTATGCTGTTTCATGACAACTTTTAGGACGTATAACTGGCGAACCGTTAGAACTTTGGTCTCTTGATAAAGAGTTAGTGTAGGGAATTTGTATGGTAAAAAGTAACTCAGTTGTTTGTTTGCGCAGCATTTCGTCTGTCTTACTGCTAGTCCCCCGGTCTTGGTAAGGTGTAGGTGAAGGTACGTACCCTGGCTGCGGAGTAGTGTTGCCCGGAGTCGAAGGCACGGACTTCCCTGCTGTACCTAAGGGAGTCGGTGGACGCAGAAGAGATTTTTCTTCCGAAACATCAGGCAAATACTTGGTGATATATGCTCGTGCTTCTTCGTAGAAAGCTTGTGATCTATGATATGCGTTTGAGGAGAAATACTCATGAGATTTATTCTCTGATCCGCTGAGATTGATGTGATTATTCTGAAAGTCCGTCCAATAGGTTTCGAGTGTACTCAGACGTTTCTTGACATTCTGAACCGTTTTCCTATCTAGACCATCTTTTTTAAAATTGGTGAGGAGCGTGTCCATCGCCCCCATCAGTTGATACTGGGTCTGGATGACTTCTTCCATCGTCCTCGCCATGATGATGATTGATAGTGATAAGCTTTGATAACTCACCGAAGGCTGGCTGGTTACCTTAGGCAGCGGTCCAAGTCGCAGGGGTGCAATCCAATAATTAGGTATAACACACTAGTATCACAAATGCACACGCGACTGGTCCCGCCTTCGGCGGCTCGAAGGACCATAAAGTGCCCTTCTAGGCTCGAAGGACCATAAAGATGTAAGGTCTTACACCTTTAAAATGATAAGATGTTGATAGGTTGATAAATGGATTTTATTCCAAAACACTCTACGAGCTAATGATGATAATGATATGAGACACGCGCCCGGTATGAGAGGCTAACATGTACTGATGAGAGCGCGCGCGTTGATATTGTTACAATAAGGTAAAAATGCTGACGCGAGGGAATGGTGCGGTTTCACCGTACAATATCTGCTTGCTCGAATTTTGTGACGTTTAGTTTGGATGACAATCAATGCATCATTATAACATTGTCAAGAGACTAGACTGTTCGAAATTAACTGGCAAATGACCTTACAACATGCGTTGAATGAGATGAACAGGTCTAGCGATAACTAAAAATAAAAAATTGGTTGTCTGTAAAGTCGGTTTACTGACGATAGTTGAACGTGACAACGTCTTAAGAAAATACTGATGGAATGGTAGCATTTGATACTCGATCAAAACATGTAAATGTACTATAGTATAGCAGCTGTCCACGCAGACGCATCGCTCACTCAAGTAGGAGAGAGACGGATGTCGAGCGCTCTCGCTTGCACTTCAAGCCTTACATGGAACGCCTCAGAGCGAGGTAACGCCGCATGACGTCATGTTTTTTCGTGCGTGCAGCCGGCTCTATCGAATTATAAGACGTTGTCACGTCAAAAGTAAGAAATAAATTTAAAGTAAAAAAAACGTTTTTAACACAAGCTTTTATTTAAATGCACTAATAAAAACTTTTCGTATAAAAATTTACAATCAACTTATAACGTTTACTCAATTTATATGATATAAAAGCTTGTCGCGAAAATTACCTGCTTATATAAACAAGTAAATTAAATAAGGTGATCTGATTATTTTAATTTTTAAAATTTTCAAACTAAGTAAATACGAGTGCCGATGGCGGGGTGGGTCAGATTGCGGTGAGCGAAGCGAACCGAAATAAGACACCCGTTACACAGCAAGGCGAGCAAAGAGAGCCGCGCTGTGTGACAGCACGAGTGGAATCGCATTGCGTTGAGCGAAGCGAACCGTTATGCTAAAAATCAGGCAAGTTTTTCAAAGAACATCAAATTTTCACTTGTTTGGAGGCCAAATGGTCCATGCTATCTTTATTAACATGATATTAGGTGGTCTTAAACCACCGCTAAACCGTTTAGCTGGTTCAGTTAACTTTACCACCGAAGCTTAGTTGGAGTAAGTGGTTCAATTAAACTAACAGGACCACAGAAAAATATTTTACTGTGGTACACAAGCAACTGTACCTACCTACCTACTAACGAAAAAAAAATTACGGTGGTCCAGTCAAATGGATCAGGAGCCCAATTCCGCTATACAAATGCTTCACTATGACAATAAAATCATCGCAGAATCATCACGTAGAATCTCTAGACTAATAAAACTCCAGATAGTGCGTGCGAGATAAATTAATAGTTTCAAACTTGACACTTTGACGCGCGTCTCTCCATAAGCATTCCTCATAATTTCTTTCATCTAAGGTAGAATACCAAAACATGTCATTCTGTGGCTATACCCTTATCATAGTGAAGCGATTAGTTTAGCATAATAGGGCCCAGCTGAACGGAACCATGAGTAAGAAGTTAAATGAACTGACGGTGGCCGAGTCGTAGCTAAAAGACGTGTGGATAAAGAATGGGATTGAAGATGACAACATGCTATTCCCCGTAGACCGTGCACGATTTATACACAACTAGTTTCTGCCCGCGGCTTCGCACACGTTTTTTCTATGGACACGTTTTATGGTTATATCTATCCCATGGGAACTGATTTATAGAATAAAAAGTAGCCTATGTTTTATTCCAGGCCTAAAATTACCTGTATGCAAAATTTCAGCCCGATCCATTCAGTAGTTTTGGCGTGAAGAGGTAACAAACATCCATCCATCCATACATCCAAACTTTCACATTTATAATATTAGTGTGATTTAACTAAGTACCTACCTACCTAAATATAGATACTTATATTAAAAGTGTAACAGGTCCAATTCTGCGCATTGAAGTTTTTTTGCACGACGGCGTTTTATAGTATGAGAGAAATTGTGGTTAAATGTGAACTTAATTAGTCGGCAGGTCTGGCAATCGCGAACGAAGTCGCGGGTACAGCTAGTCAATAAATAAATTCAAAGAAATTGTCAAACATAATCCCTTGTAAAAACAAAGGATATGTTCGACAATTTGTTTGTTGTTTATACGATAGCTACAAAATAGCAGATTATCTAGCTAGAGGATAGAAAAGCTTGGGACGAGTTTTGCTTCGAGACTACGAAAAAAGATGCATCTTCAAAATGAAACTTAGGAGCTATTAGGTAGGGGCAAAGATCCTATGACTAAGTTCCGGGTAGGGGATATCGTAACATCCTACGTTGCGAATTATCTTGATCTCATTCGATTATAATGCATAGGAGAGTATCACTCTCTCACTCATATCGCAAAGGAGTGTATAACTCTTTTTTGCAAGCAGTTTTTTAAGCGAAATTAATAAAAACTCTTTTGATTCATGTCATCACTGGACATCATTTTGTCATTCTGTCTAATTACTTTACTTGTTTGGTGTAGTTAGGTAGGAGGTTTTGTTAAGTTATAATTCGATAGTATATATACGCTTCAGATCCGTTGTAAAATCGTCAAGTGTGAAGAATGCATCCGCTTCGGGAGCGAGCATGCGATGATTTGTTGGAACACCCGCTGCTGCGGACTCCCCCGCCGGAGCCCGAGAAACCGAAGCCTCCGCGTGTGTATCACCCCAGGGTGTTCAAACTCGTAAGTTGAGACGACCCCTGTGGCGCAACGGGCGAAGGTCTGCCTGCGACGCAGGAGGTTGCGGGTTCGATTCCCGCCTCGGGACAAATGTTTGTACGATCTGCAGACATTTGTCCAGGGCGTTCTGGATGTTTTCTATGTATAATAAAAATATCTATCTATTTAGTGTATTGTATTAAGTATATCAGTTATCTATATAGTAACCCATAACACAAGCTCTGCTTACCTTGGGGCTAGATAATGCTGTGTGAATTGTCCAGAATTATTTATTTATTTATTTATTTACAATTATTTCACTAAAACTATCTAGATTCAAGATTTATTATTGTGATACATGCTGTAGTACTGTACTACTACTGTAGTAAGACCTATAGGTCTTATAGTAACTTAGAGGTATCAAGCATGCACTGCAAGTCTGCTGTTTTGCTGGGTGGCAAAATACCTACTTAAAAATATCATGACCGCCTTCAGCCCACTTGCAACGAAGGAAGTTTTCGTCTTCATCTTCAGCCCTTTGTTGGTATTGGTAGCAGATGACGAATAATAAGGCGCGTCGCTGACCAGAAAGACGGGGCGCCGGCGGCGCGTCGTCGCGGCCCGGTCAAGGCGTGATCCAGTGATCTCTATCTAGTCGAGGAGCGGGCAGCTAGGCTTTCTTCCCTTCCTTCACATCAATTCCTTAAAAATGACGGTGCAGTCGCGACGCAGGCGGACACAACGCTCCCGCCGCGACTCCCCTGACCCCGCCGCGACTCTGACCCGCCTTCACCTCGCCCGTGACGTTAGTCTGGTATATGATATGAGGGCACATTTGTTGCTAAAGAAAACATAGACTCGGTATTATTATAGGTCACGCAAATCTTTATGAATTCTGTGAACTTAGCCACGCCGCGAATGCGAAACTATGCATGATACAGTAGAGTGCGTAATCATTAATTCCTTCTGATACCTTAAATTAAGCAACTGCGCAGCCACTCGCGCGTACTTCCGAGAATTAATTCCGCCGCTTGTGCGCCCACGCATCGACGCCGCCTCTACTCTTGATCGAGTGAGCGACTCGCCCAAGGAACATAGGAGAGTCCTCCAAGGAGGACTATATAATAGGTATCTACATAATAGCATGGTGATAAAAGTGTCACACGGCTTGTCATGTTATTAGAGTTCAGATTATTTTTGAAATAGACATAATTATGTGTGAATTTATGGCTATGGCGCTCATTAGGGGAGGCCTATGTCCAGCAGTGGACTAATATAGGCTGATGATGATGATGATGTGTGAAGTGAAGGCTGATACGATGGGCACACAGCGACCATCTGTCCCAAAGTAAGCCAAGCCTTGTAAGGGTTGCTGATGATGTCCTCCTAGCTGAATTTCGGTCACAGCAGATAGTTTCAACAGACACTAGCCAAGGGCTTTTCGCCGCTCTGGTCTGTTCTCCGCAAGAGCTGTCCAATCTGATGGTTTAATATGAAGTGCTGCCATGTCCCTCTTTGCGCAATCTTTGTATCGAAGCATCGGTCTCCCAACGCCTCGTTTAGCATTCGCGATTTCGCTCAGCAAAACTTGTCTTGGAAGGCGGGACTCATCCATGCGGTGTATATGCCCTAGCCATCGCAGGCGTCTCTGCTTAAGTGTGCCGGTAAAACTGGGCAATCGGGCGATCTCGAGGACCCTTTCATTGGTTACTTTATCCTCCCAGCCTACGCGAGGGTCTCGAACACCATGACCGAAACTGGTTTGTTTCTCTGGTTTGTTTCTCTTGCTGATAAAAGAGCAAGACGGCATGCAAAAATCTCAGATCCAGCGTGCACCACTACGTACACCTGCACAATTTGCCATCGATCGGTGCATTCGCGCATCGGGCTTCACAGCCACACAAAAAAATGTAAGTCCAACCAAACCACGGACATTACCTAAATCGTCTATAAAGACGGAACAAGGCCGATGAGTGAGCCAAGGGATACCAGATAACTGATTTACGTAACCTGTAGATCATACAAACATTTGTCCCGTGGCTGTAATCGTACCCGCAACCTTCTGCGTCGAAGGCGTACTTTTGACCACTGCGTCATTGAAGTGATAAACATGTCATTGAGGTGATAGACACGTCATTGAGGGGATAAACTTATAGGTGGCGATGAGTCGTGGTGCACTGCGGTGAGTTAGAGGACACATTAACTCCCAAGACTCTTCTGTTTCAGCCTCCGAGGTTCCCTTTGATACCTTTAGACGTCTACAACACTTGGTGTAACCACCGGAAAGAGGTAACCACACTAATATTAGAAACTAGTTTATGCCCTCGGCTTCGCATGCGTTGTTTCTATGGACATTTTTAAAGGGTAGTTCTATCCCATGCGAACTGTTTTATGGGATAAAAAGCCTATGATTCCAGGCTAAAGCTACATCTATGCAAATTACAGCGCTATTGGTTCAGTCATGGCGTGAAAGGATAATAAATCTTACGAAAAGTTTTATTGAGAAAAAATAAAATTAATCGCTAGTCCTTGAAAAATGGATTGAATTATTCTTTGCGATTCTCACTTTTTTAGTACCTACTCCAACCTCAGTTGGTCCGATGGAAGTTTTTGATCAGTTCATGTACAGGATCGATCGGAATCAAAAAGTTTTAGTAAAAAAGTTTTTGTGTAAAATGCTCATTTTCTTGCTGGGGATAAAAAATTCTCTAAAATATATGGTTAGTCTCCAAAAATAATTTTCTACGGGAAAATGATCTACACCGGTTTAGGTACCTCCCCTACTGCCCTATCCAAGATCCACCCTGTTTAGTGCACATGCACAAAAAAGTATCATCATCATCATCATCATCATCAGCCTATATTAGTCCACTGCTGGACATAGGCCTCCCCTAATGAGCGCAAAAAAGTATACCTTTATATAAAGTATACTTTCTTGCGCATGACCAAGCTTGGCTAGAAATGTTAAACCAAAAGTGGACTCTCAGACACGAACTAACCCGTTGCCACCCACTGGATCTTTTATCTGTAGGTACAAAATGCAGCCGAAGCTGTCGCTCTCGAATAGGTCTTTTCAGCCACACACGCAAGTGTACGGCTGCTTCCCAACCAAGCTGATGCCATGCCACCTACATCATCTTTCGTAGATGTTAAGAGGCCAATGAATGAATGATATAATATAATAATACGTTTATTTCGGACAACATTAGAACATGGATAGATCTTATTAACTTATTCTACGGTCCATATGAATATATACCTTAAATCTAACATACATAAAAATATAAAAACTTATTTTAAATAAAATTGCACACGTTCTAAATTTGCGGCGGCGACGTGTATGACGCAATCAGGGTGTCAGCTGACGACGGTGCACGGCGGTGTCCCCTTGCAGGCGGCCAGTGAACCGTCGGAACTTGACACCCTTCGGCCAAAACTCTTCACTCAAGTAGAAGTATATAAAGTATACTTTCTTGTGCACTAGGTATACAGGGTGGATACCAGAGATACCGTTTGAAATGTTTACAGTTATACCTGTCAAGGCACAAGGTGGACGATCACCCCCCGGGGCTTTTCCCCGAATTATACCTGAAGCCGCGGCGTCTCAACTACTACGCCAAGCAGCTGGAGGCCAACATGAACGTTAATAAGGAGCTGCTGAAGAGGATCAACATCATCCAGAGAACTGGGGTACTAATAATGTCCACCTAGCAATAGATTTATTTAAAACTAGCTGTTACCCGCTACTTCGTTAGCGTGGTAGGTAGGGTATTTAACCCTACCTACTATATTATACTTTAAAGGTAGGGCAATAAGACATCACTTTTATTTAATGACCTCGATAGCTATTTTTTACCAACTAGAGGATGTTTTCATGAAAATTTCAGTTGTTTCTGAAATTTAACAAAATCATAAGAACAGACCTTTATTTATCTTAAACTCAATGCACGCTAACAGAACTTTTATAAAAATAGCGTAGAATTTCTAGCTTGACTAGATTCTCTTTGAATTTATACAAATTCTACGCATTTTTTACAAAGACCTGACGCATGATATGAAAACTTGATGCATGATTTAGAATTCTCATAAAACTTATGGTGATTTGAAACGAAAAAACACTCAGATTAATTAATTATTCCAAGACCGTTTTGATTTAAATTTTCAGGACTTCAGTTATTAAAACGTATCAAACCCAGACCTGACTGTGGTGGGTGGACCTAATTGGACCTAATTTGTGCGACCACTTTCGCGAAGCCACCAAATTATCCGAATTTTACAAGCCACCAAATCATCCGAATTTTACTTACATAGATGCTCGTAGCCGAATTTTTGGCCATGGCGGCGGCCATTCTCACTCGCAGGTCATATTATTATGCAATCTCTATTCCATTACTCTCATAATCCGATAGGATGGATGAACAGATACGGCCGGTAAGAGGTCAGGCGCAGGACCAACGGCTTAACGTACTTTCTGAGGGATAACAACGGGGATAACACCGCTAAACTTCCTAACCGCAACTACTAAATTACTACTGTGAATTTTACTGTGAACTGGGTACCACCACCTACACGAGTAAAACATGCTCTTTATGTTTTCTTCGATTAGCTACTCATTTTACGTTTATACAGGGTGTGTTATTACTTGTTATTATTATTATATATATTTACATTATTTTATCATTATCGTTTAAATTTTAAAGGATTTACATCATTCTTTTATAATAATGTTCTGTCTTGTCCAACATCAAGCAAAATACTTTTAAAAAGGTTATTAATTTTAACTTCTTCAAATGAGGGTCTATTATTTATTTTATGTTTTAATTAATTAGTTCAGTTAGTATGTATTTTTGTTCTACAAGCGGAAACTGTTTTAGCTTTATTTGTTCTAGTTTTATGCATTGTTATACAAGCAGTAGGTATAATCTTTTTGTTTCCCAAATAAATAAAAATAAAATAATTTCATGACGAAATACCTACTGGTTTTGCTAAAAAAAAACACTGATAATTGGCGTAGTCACCAACCACCAAATTCCATGGTGGGGCTGCTATCTTGACGAACACTTTTTGTAGCACGTCTTGTACACTCAAGCATATCTGTATCTCTGTAACCGTATGAGATAGAGAAACAAATATCCCAAAATCCAATTGTTAGACAAGAAGGGTGCCAATTTGTATTCAAAATTTGTACTTATTTTTAGGGAAGGAAAAAAGGAACCCTTACAGGATCACTTGGTTGTCTGTCTGTATGTCCGTCTGTCAACCTCCTTTTCTCAGGAACACGTGGAGATATCGAGTTGAAATAAACATCAAATACTCAAATCCGTAACCTCTTGAAGCCTCGATATAAATAAAACTTCTAGGTCAACACAATCAAAAGTTACAGCAGTTTATGTCCGAATATTTTGAAATTTCCAAGGAAATCACATGCACACAAAACCTATAGGGTACTTCCCGTAGACCTAGAATCATGAAATTTGGCAAGAAGCAAGGTTTATTAACAAGTAAAGGAAAAATCCGAAAACCGTACATGTGTAGTTTATTCTTTAAAAAAAAAACTTTTGATTCTTCCCATGGACCAAAAACTAGGGTACTTCCCGTTCCAAGAATCATAAAATTTTGCAAGAAGCAAGGTCTTACAATTAAACGGAACCCTTAGTGCGCGAGTCCGACTCGCACTTGACGTTATATTTTTTTATTTCAGGGTTTTGTGGATTGTTGGATAAACCCCGAACCAACGAACACCAACAACAAGCTGCTATGCCAGCGGAGACAGCGGTTCCTCAACGAGCTGCTGGCGAAGAACATCTACTTCTACTCAAGATTGTGTAGTGCTGTTAGTATTATAAAACTACTAGCACGGCTTCACACGCGTTTTTCCAGGACTAAAAGTAGACGTTTTAATCCTGGACATCTACGATGATAATATACGATGATATCCATCCCGGATCTAGGTACATTCTTGCCAACCACACTAATATTATAAATGCGAAAGTTTGGATGGATGGATGGATGGATAGATGGATGGATGTTTGTTACCTCTTCACGCCAAAACTACTGAACGGATCGGGCTGAAATTTTGCATACAGGTAATTCTAATCCTGGAATCAAACATAGGATACTTTTTATTCCATGTATAAATCAGTTCCCATGGGATAAAAATCACCTTTAAACGTTTATAAAAACAATGTGTGCGAAGCCGCGGGCAGAAGCTAGTATTCAATAAGATCTTTTCAGCCGGTTCGGCGTGAAATGCTAACAGACAGACAGAGAGACAATTTCTATCGCATTAATATTATTAGTAGGTATAGGCACAATACATAAATATCACATACCTACTGTGGTATAGGTACATAATATATGGATTAGTATATGGTATTGAGTATGGATATAAGGTTTATATATCTACCTTAAATTATTAAACCTAACAATGAGTAGGTATTTTCTAATAGATAGATACTTTTTTTTCATGGAGCTGACGAAATTATAGTAGCCGAGGCAAAACCATCCGTATAGGGTCCGAGTCTCTTAAGGAACCTTTCAAGTTTCACCACGTCCCTGTCTGTCATAGAACGAAAAACTGCAGGACTATTCAAACTCTCCGCTACCGAGTCATGTACACGGAATTTGACACAGATTCGCGAAATTCAAATGTTATAGCGATTTTTAATATTTTCTGCGTTCTGCAAGAAATTGAACTTTCAGAAATGTGGTTATCCACAAATCGTAGACCATTTTCTGTGAACCCATGTTACAATAAAGTATGATATAACGCAGTTTTTGGTAGGTAATATCTTGATTTTTAGTAATAAAGCTTTCCAAAAGCAACACTAAATCGAAATTTGTTATAACGTGGATTCATAGAATGTATGTTTTATTGGAGAGAATGTTTTATTATTTACGTATGGAAAACGACTTTTCTGGTAGTATAATTCCTTACAGAACGCAGAAAATATTAAAAACCACTAAAATATTTGAATTTCGCGCGAATCTGTCTCAGATTCCGTGTCGATGACTCGGTAGCGCAGAGAGTGAATAGACCTGGCTGGGGGCCTACTCTGAAAAGGAAAGTCGATAATTCGTTTTCGCTGTCGTGCAAAACCAACTCTAAAGTTGCGTGCTTAAGATAAGCACGAAAATGAATCAGAAACTTTGATTTCGTTTTAAGAGTATGGGCCCAGATTTTACTTTATAATGTGCTACTTATCTATACTTTCAGAGATCTGAACAGCCAATCACTAAAGAATTGAACGCAATGTGGAAGGACACAAAACATAAATTAATATTAGGAGCTTCGTAAGTCCTTTTCGCACTTAGTTTTGATTTAAAGGCACAAATACAAGCAAAACTAGCGCCACGCATTTAAAGTTTCGTGCCTCAAGCTCAAATGGATCCCTTTATTATCCATCAGTCTGTCTGTCTGTCAAGCTTCTTTTTCTCGGGATCACGTAGAGTGTCGTAGAGGTCAGGCAGGTTAATCTAATACTCGTACTTTGCGAGATCAGTGCACGTAGTAGATAGTTCCGACTCGTAGATACTTAGGCGGTTTTTAGGTTAGTTGGTTAGAGGTTTCATGTTGGTAACTTTCTAAATGTAAATTGTAACAGTGCCGTGTACAGAGAGCTGCATCCCATGGGTTACTCCCCTGGTTAGTGTAAAGCCATTTCATTACAGTCCATAAATATTTTACCACTATCATGGTACGGTACTAAAGATGACTTGGAACCTGTCAAGACGTTATGCCGCGTACAGACTTACACAAAGTAACATGTATCGTACCATGAAATGAATCAATTTGCCATCCACACTAGAGTACCTAAGTAATGTATCACGCATGGTATCATGCATTGTAAGCCAATTCTATAGTGTGGACGCTACAGAAATATATCTGTGCTGGACGCCTTCCGAACACAAACAGCGTTTCATGAGCACGCTACGAGCATTCCAAATCGCTCGGCGCGATCCGTGATTTGTCGGTTTTTCGAACGAACACAAAGGGGCTCGTTTTGTGCTGGGTTCGCCAGTTGGACGGGTTGTGTTAAGTGAGACGAGAGCAAACAACACCAAACCAAGGCACTCTTAAAAATGAAATCGAAGTTGCTGATCCGTTTTCGTGCAAACGCTAATCTTATGCAAGCAATACATACGAGTTGGTTTTGCACAACAACGAAAACGAAACTTCGATTTCTTTTCCGAGTAGGCCCCCAGGGTACTGTACTGACGCCACGTTCTCGAGTACGCCGCCGTGCCACAATTCGACTAAAAACATTTCGACTAAAAACATTTCGACTATACCTAACTTGTCACGAACCCGCCCCGGGGTTGGGCGCGCTTCGTTAGGAATAAGTTAATGTTGAACCGCAGACAAAAAATCCGTCATCTTACAGACGTGTATACATTTAGACTTGTTTATTTCATCTACTTCCATTGTAGGTATTATTTAAGACATAATACTATGGAAGTAGCTGCACCCGTACAAAATTCAGTTAGTGCATGAATTAAACTCGCGTACCTACGGACAACGCACGGTCCGCTCCCGAGAAACGCTCCATAGCGGCTAAATTCCCAAGAGCCAGGTACCGATTGACCCCGCGCCCCTCAGAATACCTAGTTGCGTTCACGCAATAACCAATACAAAATGTGAACTTTCTTTTGAGACACCCTGTATATTGTTTTTATGTCTTTTCTTCCTTTGCTCTCGAAATTTCCCAATCGTTGCTAAAAATCGTAAAATTTCGAGGCTCGTTTTTCCCACCGTTTTTGTATACTTAGTCTTTTCTCGAAATAATTTCCCAAGAGTCGCTAAAAGACTCTTTAAAATGTTTGAGGCTCACACCATTTTTTTATTGATTTAGACAACGAACTTAGTTTCGGGCTCCGTCAAATATTTCGATGGCCAAAAAGGTTCCGCCGCTAAAAAAGTTTTTGAACCGCTGCTATAGGGTAGGTACCTATATACTACGTCCCGTTCACCTAGAATCATAAAATTTGGCAAGAAGCGAGGTCTTATAATTACCTTTACGGAACCCTAGGTGCGCGAGTCAACTTGCACTTGACGTTTTATTTATTATACCTACCTACTGGCAAAGTTTCAAAAAAACTGTTGACATGTCCGGGTTCTGGGTTCCAAAATCCGGGGTTTTCGTGCGTCTTGTCGGTTGGCAAATTTTAGAGATTGCAACTCTACTTATGGTGTACCTACTGCTGTGGGGGAACGCTACAGATTAACACCGTATTTGTGCTGGAGAAGAGGGCTGTTCGAGCAATATATAATATGGGTCCCAGAGATTCTCTACGTGATAAATTCAAAGAAATAAACATAATGACAGTACCATGTCAATATATTTATGAAAACTTATTGTACACTCATAGGAATATAAATCGGTTCCTTAAAAATAGCGATAAACATAATTTTAATACAAGAAACAGACAAGAAATAAACATAAACTCGTTGTGCCCACAACTAGGCTACACAAAATTAATGTATCTTTTAAAGGGCACTATATAGGTACGCTTCTACAACAAAACTGTAAGTTCCAAAAATTGGCAGTAAATTCAAACAAATTGTTAAAACCTTGCTGTGCAAAAAGGCTTACTATAAAATATCAGATTATCTCTAGAGGATAAAAAAGATAGGGACTGGTTTTGCTCCAACTCGAAAAATAACAAATAACAGGCTAAACATTTCTACGTCGCTTCTTTACTTTAGTTTACTAACAAAGCGACAGAAATCAAAAATATCACTTGATTTCCGTTTCAGTATTTAGTTTTATAATTTGACCTTTTCTAAGTGTAGGTACACTTATTGTATTTATGGAAATACCTAAGGAGTTTTTGACTTTGATTTTTGATTAGGCTACCTACCTATGTCCTACCTACCTGTCCTATCCTAGCGATGGAGCTCTCTTTACGTTGTAAGTAATTAAAAGTATAATTTAAATTGATACTTAATTGTAAATGATTTTTAGGTTGCCTTTTATCTTATTTGAGACGGGAACAATTGACCGTAAAATACATGATCCTGCCTTCGACAAACCTCCAGGTCTCCATCGTACCAAGTAAGTATTTCAAAACTGTTGTTTCATTGTAAAGCACGCCTTACTAGGTATTCAATGTCGATGTGCCTCACGTAGTTGCGGTGCGTTGTGCGGATTTCAAGAGCGTTGCGTTTGTTTGTGCGTGCTTAGCCAAAGAATATAAATCTTTGGTATAATGGCGACGCGTTACAATGATGTCGATTCTGTTGTTTTAGGATTCCTAACTTAAATTTTACGATTTCTAAATTTTCTAAGTTAGGTTGACCTAAAATTAGGGTATTCTCTGTACAGATCCTAAAAACACCACAAAATCCATATTTCACTTTTTTCAAAAGGATCTGCCCGTTTTTCTCTAGAATAATTTTAGGATATTTATTTTTTATTTTAATAGGATTTTAACTATTTTAATTAAGTTGAGTTGTTTTAGACCTGTCAACCTAATTTTAAACATGACAGTCTAATTTTTGAAACATAGAATAGCTTTTGTCTATTTGAAATTCCTAAATCCTAATTTTAACTAATTCTTAAACAACAGAATCGACACCACTATCTTACTCAA